>OW971928.1:45346777-48158444 GCA_943193695.1 Acrobasis suavella
TACACTATAATAACAATTTTCAGTCAACAATAACTTAAATCTTTTCTTATAACTTTAAATCTAGATCTTTATATTGTTTCGGAATTTGATTATATATCTTTGGTGCCATACATACTACACTATCTTGCAATAAAGCAGTTTTAGATGCATGCAGACACAAATGATCACAACATAACTCACGACGGTTTCTTTTCACTACATCAGATAAACTAGGAAAGAGATGATAAGTAATATTTACAAATATTGCTACTTCCATTATATATAGTGACAGGAGTGTTAGAATTTTATGTTTTTAAACAGTGGTACACAACTATCTGTACTTTGAAGACCGAACATTGCTCGAATACAGCACTTTTGCATTTTGAATTCTGTATCTTTATCAGTGGAATTTCCCCAAAAAGTTATACCATATCTAAGAACAGATTTAACTAGGCCATAGTAGGCCTAGAAAATAAACTTGTTAGAGAATTTCAGACGCTCTCACTTTAGCCTTTCTCACTGTCCACTTTACTCATATAATAGAATCGACCCTTGTGAACTTGTTCATCAAGGAAAAATTGTTAAGAAATTCCACAATGACTGCTTGTTACAAATTCGAGAAAGTTAATTATTTTTACATTTTTACGGTTTTCCCGTAATAAAATAGCACTTACGCAAGAATAAGGCCTTAATGTATTTAAGGTCAGTCTGATAAAATTTTCCTAGCAAAAGCTTACGTCAAAAAGGTAGGCTTTTTGACGTAAAGCCTACCTTTTTGACGGACTTAATTTTATTTTATTATAATTTTAAATGCGAAAACTAGAACGGGTCGACCAAATTGCAGACGTTCTGAAGAAAGGTGAAGTAAGGAGTACCTATAACTGGAGAACATGTATGAAAAGAGTAATGAGTGTTGATGAAGCAAAAGAGGTTTGCAAGGATCGTAGCAAGTGACAATCTATAGTCTCTGCCTACCCCCATGGGAAACAAGCGTGAAAATATGTATGTATGTATAATTTTAAATGTCACCTTTTTACTCGTTTGTGAGAAAAATAATATTTTATTTAAAGATCCGTTTGGCACAGATGACACATAAGTTACTTGCCATCAGTGGCGTTAGGTGAGAATTTCGGCTAGTACATAGCTATAAAACTATGACATGAATAATAAGGTTCTATAAAGGTTAATAAGCCGTTCAATATCTGGCTTTTAATTTGCATATTTTTATTTTATTGATTTAGTGTGCGTAATAAATCTGAGCGCGTTTATACAATTTTGTTTTATAACAACTTACAACTATTATTGTGAGTGTATTTGAATAATCAGCTAAAATTTTCATATCTAGGCATGATGCTAGTTTACGGCTTATGGAAATAGTAAATGGACATCATAATGCGCGGTGCGCCGATATACGTTGGTTATATATTAACTATTATTAATAATATGCGTATACAATATGTAACAAAAACCCGGTCCAATCCTTGTAGGAGCAACTCAGAGTCCCATAGGAAAAGTTATTCATATTGACGGCCTTAAGCACTGATACTCGATTTTGTAACACTAACACTGATAGAGGTCTGAGAGACTCCTATAGTAAAAATATTTAAAAAATACAACATAACGTTTATTTTTTCCAAATCAAGTTTTATTGTTATAATAAACTATTACAAATCTTATAATGAAAAATAAAAAGAACAAAAAAAATAACAATACATATTTTTTATAGGAACTTTCTTTCAGTCATAACATAAATGGCACTTTTTTAATTCAATAGCCTACAAAAAAATAATTATAATTAAATTCTTACTAAAATCAACACAAACTTAATATTCTACCTTGGCTCTTTCATTTTTAGTCTTATGTTTGTTTATTTCTTCGATTATATTGAAAAAAACAGTGCTTAAACATCGTTTAGTTTTTCCGCTATGCAATTTACACATAATGGTTTTGAGCACTGTAGACATATGGCTAACTTGCATGAAACGCATACATATTGTGTCTTTATTTTCTTTTTATAGTCACATACAGTACAGTATTTTCTTTTAAGCAATTTTTCATCTTGAAGATTAATATCATAACGACTTTCACGTGGTTTACCCAAAATTTGTGAAATAATGCCTTTTATGTGTTCTTTGACGTAAGGACTGCGAAGTCTGTTTTCCAAATGGTCTCGAACTAATTCTTTTCCAATTGTTTTTATAAACCTTAAGGGAACTCGATGGAAATCGACTTCTAAGGAGGCCCCGCTATTGCTAAAAGAAATTATATATAATCCTAATAGAAAAGTGTTTAAAGATTAAAATACTGTGTCACCAGTGTCACCACTCATCCAAATATACTTATTTCGAAAGTGTGGTAAGAAGCTGCAAACCTGAAAGCGTCATATAATGGCTAGCTACGATATTGCTACGAGATTTTGGCTACGAGTTTCTGCTACGAGATTTTTTGCAACAATTTTTTTGCTATGTGCTTTCGTCTACGAGTTTTTTGCTACGAGTTTCTGCTACGAGATTTTTTGCTGCAAGTTTTTTGTTATGTGCTTTCTACGATTTTTTAATACGAGTTTTTAGCTTCGAGATTTTTGCTACGCGTTTTTGTAACATGTTTTTTGTTACGTGTTTTTGCTACGAGTTTATTGCTACGATGCTACGACGAATCACGTTGCTGACGTGAAGCTGCGATCACGTCAAAAGTTTTGCATATTGTTTCCAAACTAATTTCGTAGCATATTATTCATCTTCATAGCAGTTTCAAAGTTCAGATAATTATTGTTCTTTACTTGCTTTGATCTATTGAACTAGTCTAATATATTATATTTTCTATGAAATAATAAATTAAATGCTAAATAATAAAATGTCTTTCAAAGATTCAAAGATTCAAATTCCATGCTGGTTTGGGAGTATACAACTAGGATATACCAGATCAGTATAGAATAATGATAAAAAATAAAAGACAAAAATACAAAAAAAAAATCGACAAACACATACAAATTGCCCGGGCGGCTGCACACTTAGGTATGGACATAACTGCGGAATGTTTTTTTTTATTTTTATTTATTTTTGGCTGCTATTTTAATTTCATTATACTATACTGATCTAGTATAGCCCGTGGTTCGATTTATTACGCGCATGTCCCTACCGCGTTGTATAAGGTCTAACAAAATATACTGAAACAATTAAGAGTGAATTCACACCGCGATAGTGAACAGCTTTATAATGTATGTGAGGAAAAATATTGCCTTATTTAATAAAACAGGTGATATTACGGGTAGAAACTTACGTAACATAAATGTTTTAGTTACCCCGTATTATAGGCTGAAAACAGTCAGTAAATCGTTTAAGGGAAACTGTATAAAGTTTTATAATAAATTGCTAGAATCGGTCCTTGATATGCCAAATAGAAAATTTAAAGCTTATGTAAAGAAAGTACTTTGTGAGAAGGCTTATTACGGAACCGATGATTATCTTAAAGACAAGAACGTCTTGGCGCGGGTCCCTCTTAAAGGTTTATATTTGTACACTCACAAATGACATAATTTGATTACAATCGGTACATGTACTTTACTTACAAATTGACATTAATTTCAAATTTGACATCATTCTTAATTAATAATTATGACATAGCAATGTATTCTCAGTCCACACATCTAATTTTAATATCAGTATAATTGTAAGGTTGACGTTTTTGGAGAAAATGCTGCAGTACAGTTTGTTACCGCTTCTTCTGTACTTGCGCTTTGGAGGCGGCAGTAAACTTAGTTGTAAGTAAATGATCTGACGTCAACAACTAACTATTAAGAAATCGAAAGAAAAAAAAAATGACAGTTATCAAGTGATATAAATATTCAAAGATAAATAAATGATTTTTGACTTTTGACTTTCCTCAAGGAACATATATGGTTTTCTATACAAACTCGGATCCACTGATCGGTCAACTGTATGGGAGGCTAACAATTACTTTTCATATTTCGATAAGAGTTCCTTGAGGAAAGTTCTTTAGTATCATAGACTTCTTCTCATATCGATAGCTCAAAATGAAATCAATTTTTTTCCCTCCAATAGGTTGCCACTTTCACAGCGTTGTCAGAGGCCTATATGTCACCCTTAGTGCAGCTGATGGCAGCGCCGGATCGAGAGGGGGGCAAGCCGGGGCCCATGTCCCGGGCGGCGAAGTCAGAAGGGCGGCAAAATCGAATACATCCACCATGCTACCGATACAGGATGGTGGCGGCGGCGTCTGGTTACTTTTAAAGAAGAAAAGAAGTTGTCCACTTCTCAAAAATGTACAATCGCATCTCGGTCTGAATCTTAACTGACTATAACTGCCCCCCCCCCTCGTGTACTTGTACTGTTCAAGTACTAGTAATGAAGTAGGCGGCAAAACTAAGCAGGAGCGGCATATTCACATATTTTGCCCCGCCTCAAAATAATTCTAGATCCGGTACTGGATGGTGGGGCACGATGGGCAGGAGAGGAGGTGTGACATAGTCTAGTCATTATGCCCACATTGACACTGTATTGCAGTTGGATCAATGTATCTCCACCGCCCTAAATTATGCTTGCACAGTCCACCCTCAGTTCGGAGTCCGTTTAAGCTTTTCCATGTGGCCCATAGCTCATTACCCGGTGGTAGTTCCTCCGATGGATAAATGAAATCAGGAGGGGGTGGATGCCTGCTGCGGCTTAGTTGGAGCCGGGAGGATTTTGGATCGCCTTCTAGAGGTATTAACAAAACTATTGCGGCTTACAAGTCGGCTGGTATATGGTTGAGCTCCATAAAGGGGATGCCTAGGATCAGAAGCCTGCTTTTTCTTTGAAGAGCGCTTGCGACATCATATATTGCAAGCGCAATATTCCTCATACTTGTATCATGGACTGAATCCATCCTTAAAATAATTTTAGTATATTTTGTTAGCCCTTATAGATATAGATCTTAGATTGTACCACCTATATTTTTCCTAAGCAGATCGTAAAAGCTGATCGAAGGAATGGGCGAGAATCTGAATCATACTAATAAGCTAGCAACCCATCACTATTTTGCCTCCCTTTTTCCATCTTCAGGCCCAGGACTTTGTCCCCCGTTTGGAATAAAGACGTAAAACCACAACATATTATAATTATTACAAACAGAACACAATCTCCTAAGGTACCGCGCAATATCAGTCCCCGTTCCCCGTCCCCGCACCTCTCACCCGTTTTCGCCTTGTCGAGGTGTAGAGCGGGCGGCTGCATGCGAACACACACACATTGCCGTGTACACGGATGTATGGTTTCGTTTGTAGTAGTGTAGGCATAAATGATACTCGCTTCTATAAAGTGTGATACCTGTGGTGATACTGACATTTAAGTAACTTACAATAATAAATTGAAGAAATATTTTATGTCATCAATTGACAACATTTCATTTTCTAAAAGGTATGAAAATTCGAGATTTAGCAATTCTGAACAGGTAAAATATTTTTTCAGATTTTTTTGAGTTATATTTTTAGAGATAAATGAAAAAAACTCAAAAGTACAAGGATATAGGCATTTAACAGGTTACGCCTTTGCTTGAACATCTAAAAGTGAAAAAATTATGTCAAGCTGTCAGCTGTCAATTGACGTGTGCGTCAATCTGACAACTGACATCACGAGTGAGAGAGAGAGAGATAATAGTAGTGTTGTCCATAGAAGTATCAGTTCGATAGGAAGACCATCTAATATCGATAGTTCTTTCAGTAAAGTAGAATTAGGATAGAAAAAAATACACATGCATTAAAATGATTACATAGTTTGGTGACAAAATGCTAATATTTCCTTTATATGATTGATATTTCAGGTTAAATAAAAATAATATTGACATCCAGGTCTTAAAAACTATAAAAAAATGAAGTAAGGAAAAATGCTACCCTAAAATGGGGCGACTTTCAAAACACAAGGTGACATTTATGATAGCTTTTTTTTTTTGTTTTTTAATTAAATCTTCCAAATTTCTGAACGCGTGTACGCCGGAGCCCTTGTTTTTATTTTCAGTCAAATTAACCCAATTAACATTAAAACGCTGTAACTTAAAAAGTGAAACATTTTTTCTTTGTGTTCTTAATTTCTGTAAGGGGCGACTATGAGAATCCGTTAAAAAACGTGAGTTACCCAAAAACCCCATTTCAAGTACAGAGATGATAGGGCAAATTTTTTTTATCGAGTATTACAAGCGTAATTTTTATGCCATTTGTTTTCCACATACCAAGTCGTCAATATAATATTTTTATGCCAAAAATAGCTGAGATAGAAGCGTTTGAATTTTTAAATTAATCAAAGTAACCCTATTTTACGATACATAAGTTTTTGTATCGATATCTTACTGCTACAAAACACAACTCTATAGACGTCAGTAAAAGTTTTATTTTTTAATTATAATGTATGGCAAAGATGTAAACTCGTTACATCCTAACTCTTGTACTTACGCTCTTTTAGAATGGAGAGATTTTAAACAATTTAATTTTAGGAGAAATAATGAAAAAAAATGAAAAAGAAAAAATACGTATGTCCTTTTTTTTGAAGTTCTTTAAGGAAAAAATATAAAATATGAATATAAAATTTTTGAAATGTTGTCAATTGCAGACCTTCTAAAGAAAGGTGAAGTAAGGAGTACCTATAACCTCCGTGGCGTAATGGTCAACAAGCTAGTCCGCTAATCAGGAGGTTCTGGGTTCGATCCCCAGCCAGGGCAAGTTGGTAAATGGCCTTTTTCAAATAAGTTTGCAAGGATCGTAGCTAGTGGAAATCCATAGTCTCTGGGAAACAGGCGTGAAAATATGTATGTATCAACTTTAGGTCTGCCACAGAATAAGTACTAGTAGAATAAGTACACAGAAAACAATTTCAAAGAAATATCTACTCAGTGGTTAGCGTTATGATTTAATTTAATTCGCGTCAGTAATCAGCACTTCTTCGTTTAGATATACATTGCAAGCCAATTTTATTCTTATTACTCTGGACAAATTCATATAAATGAATTTAACACTCCGGAGTGGTCGCCGTGCGCATAGTAATAATGTAGGTATATTTTCGATACCTAAACGGGGAGTGACACAGGCAACTTTAAATAAAATCTAATATTCAGGTGACTGACATTTATTATTCTAGGAAACTATAAATTGAAGCTATGTTTTAGGATGTCAGTTTAGACGCGCCTATGGTAGGTACTGTGACAGGTACATTTCAGGGCACCTTAACATAAAAACAATGGGCTTCCTTACCGGGCATGTTCAGTAGTCTTCCTTAACGGATATGGCTTGCCACCATACCAGGCATCAGGCTGTACACTGGTAGGCAAGGTTCACGTTAGCCAAGTTCACTGACCCGAATTTTTTTCTAAATTCGAGCGCTCTGGTCTGCTCGGCTTCACTTTTTAGGGTACGGGACTCTACTGCTAAGACTCCGCTGTTCGTCCGTCCGTCCGTCTGTCTGTCTGTCACCAGGCTGTATGTCATGAACCGAGATAGCTAAACAGTTGAATTTACAGATGATGGATTTCTGTTTCTGCTATAACAACAATACTAACAGAATAAAATGAATATTTAAGTGGGGCTCCTCTATATTAGACTAGATAATGGTACGGTACCCTTTTAGCGCAAGCGCAACTCCCACTTGGCCGGTTATTTTACTACTTAGTAGGTATTTCTTATTAGGTAATTTATGTTTGTAAACTCGTTCGCAAGCATTACATGTTTTTATTTAGAATGTGTCAACATTGTATTATATTATAAATACCTATTTATTAAACAAAAGACATTATAATAATAATGCAAAGCTTTTCTGGGGAGTAGGCGACTATACTATGAAAATGAGTTTCTTTCAGCGTTTCTTCTCAGCACTGGTCGTTACGAAGCGCTGATATCGGTAGCTATTTTTTTTAATAAATCACATATTGAACAACACGTATCTAATGTAAATTATATACTTATTAATTTTAGCTAAAACATGTTTTGTCCCTTTTCCTCTTCATAATATTTGACATTGAAAGAACGAGACAAAACATATTTTAACTAAAATAGGTTTAGTTAAAGTTTGTAATTTTTTATGAGTTTGGGAGTTAGACTTGTAAAAGTGCCTGTAAAGGTCTGTCACTTACCTTTTGACATATCCATTTTAACGTGATTTTAGATTTATTATTGCAGAAAAAATGATAATAAGAGCACTATTTGACTCCAAGAAACTATGACGTCATCAGCCTGTATTTCATACAAATCCAATAGAAATTTTTATTTTGACGTTTAGTAAAAAGTATCTGATTTGACTTGTTGGAAAATAGCGGATTGAATTTGAAGTTTTCGATATTTGCTTTAGTGTCGACTTATAGGCTTGCGTAATAAGTGTATTGGAAACTGCTAGCTACTTACTTATATTTTATGCTGGTCTGGGAGAAAAGAAAACCTTAGAATGTACCAACCAACTGCTTCTCTTCCCGTGCAAATCATGAAAACCGATCGAGATTAGACTGAAAGGCGAGACATAATCACTATTTAAATTCCTTTTACATTTTCACGCCTATTGTCACGATGAACGTGGCCTTAGTATTGCATTTTAGCAAAGAAATTTGGGTATTTTCCTGAGTCAAAAATAAATTATTTTGTATTGATAAGAAAATAAAACATCGCAAAATAATGTCACTTATCTTTGAACATATCCATTTTAACGTTATTTTAGATTTTATTTTGTAGAAAAACTGATAATAAGAGCGCTATTTGACTCATAGAAACTATGATGTCATCTGCCTGTATTTCATACAAATTCCATAGAGAAAGTTTGTTTTGACGTTTAGAAAAAAGTATCTGATTTGACTTTTTGGAAAATGGCGGATTTTATTCATTTTTCTTGACAGACGTTTTGTCAATCCTAAAAATTTTTTTTGCTCTTTGCGTTTTGTTCTCGTCGGCGTTTTTGCTTCGTAGACAAATTAAAAATAAGACACTATGATCATAAAGCCTTACGACCTCAGACTGTTTTTGCCAAAATGGGGCTCAAGACGTGACAGTTTATCTTATAGACCTATAATTTTTTTAATTCTTAAAAAGACCACACTAGCCGAGTGAAACAGATGATTCAATAACTGTCACCCTACCAAGAGTAAAAGAGATAGCGATCAAATTGGCAATGAGACAAGTTTTCATACAAAACATATAACCCCACTACTTGCATATTCTAAATCTTTGTTTAACCCATTATCGGCCTGGCTCTTACGTTGTCACACGAAAATTGGATATTTCATTTTTTTTACTATGTTAATTTATAAGTAAACTTACCGTATAAGGATAGTATCGTACTGCTTTACCGATAGTTCGTGTAGTAAGTACGAATACAACCCTTTTAAGGTCACACGAAAACATTTCATCCCTGGATTTTATCAAACTTTGTTGTTTCAAAGTACAAATATACTTTTAACAAATGGCGGACTTAAGAGTCCCCTTACCCTGGACAGAATCTTTCCCATACAAACGGAGTCTACGTTTTATTCGGAAACGACATACATGTCGGATATGGGCAAAATTACGTGGTTTTAAAGAAATTGCAATTATCTAGGGTCATAATTGGTTTCTCACAGTAAAATTATGCACTTAAAAGAGAATATCATATTTGACCATCAGTATAGAAAACTTCTACACCCTTATAATTTCTTTCCAGTTCATAATTTTACGGAAAGCAATTATAACCTTAAGTTTCAAAATAAAACGTAGACTAGGTACGTTTGTATGGAAAAGTCTAGGGTAAGGGGATTCTTAACGCTAAGCGCATTTTCTCCCAGTCAACCATAGGGATAAACAGAGAATTATATGACTCTCTTGTACCTTCAGATCTAATATCTATGGGTTATCTATAGTAGTAAATACCTTCACAGAAATCAATAAGGCTCTGAATTTATCCACTCGCCACTTGTCCGATATACTCGAACTGTTGGTCCTACTTATTTATGGTGTTACTAGGAACATAACTACATATATTTGTTTGTCTGCCTATTAGTAATGTATCCACATTATGGTTATCTGTTCATAGAAATTCGTATATAAAAGCTGTTATCTATAACTATTATACTTAACAATTGGGTAGGTACGATCCTGGGTAAGAAATAAATTATTTGGTACTTACTGTTAAGAAATAAAACTTCACAAAATAATGTCACTTTTCATGATCTTATCCATTTCCGAAGTGATTTTAGATTTAGGTATCTATTATTGCAGAAAAACTGATAATAAGAGCGCTATTTGACTCCAAGAAACCATGACGTCATCTGCCTGTATTTCATACAAATCCCATAGGAAGTGTTTGTTTTGACGTTAAGAAAAAGTATCTGATTTGATCTGTTGGAAAATAGCGGATTGGCTTCTTTCCTGGGTCAAATAGTTTATTATGCAATTAGTGAATAAAGGACGGATTTTCTTCGAGGGCCACAGATGAATCACGAGCAGGTGAAGGATTCTAACGACTGAATCACGACCGTAGGGAGTGATTCATGAGTGTTAGAATCCTGAGCAATGCGAGTGATTCATGGCCCTCGATGTAAATCCCCTTTATTTAAGGATTGCATACTATACTTTATACCATGACTAGCAGAATAACATTTTCAAAACTAAAAACCGACTTCACTACCAAACTATACAACCGGTTTTAATAAAAAAATTATGAAACCACCTGACAGACACCCTTTAAAAAAAAAGAATATTCTAAATCGGAACAAACGTCTTCGAATAAATCGATCAACATATATAAAACATAAGATTCCGACGAAATGATAAACTCCTCTTTTGGAAGTCGGTTAAAAAGAAAATTTTTAGCGAAAATAGACATTTAATAAAGAAAAAAGAAGTTTAAATTAATTAAAAATTGGACATTAAAATTGGAACATTTACTAGAATTAAGAGTAAATTGTTTTAAATTCAAACATCAAAATAGTGAGTAAAAGTGCATTTTATTCACTGTTTTTAGTGAATAGAATAAATTACCAAAATAGTGAGTAAAAGTGCATTTTATTCACTGTTTTCGGTGAATAAATAAACAACCAAAATAGTGAGTAAAAGTGCTTTTTATTCACTATTTTCAGTGAATAAAATAAACTTTTTGGAGGGGGAATGGTATAAAATAAATTATTTAGTACCTACTTACTTTTAAGAAAAATAAAACGTCACTTATCATGATCATATTAATTTTCAACGTGATTTTAGATTTATTATTGCAGAATGACTAATATTTACAGCGCTATTTGACTCCAAGAAACTATAACGACATTAGTCTATTTTTCATGCAAATTCCGAAGATAAAGTTTGTTTTGACGTTTAGAAAAAAATATCGGATTTGAGTTGTTAAAATGTAGTGAATTGTTCCCTCTTCGAGTCCTCGTCGCATCCCACGAAGTCGATCCTAACTACTCGCCTTAAGTAAGGCGAGTACTTAGGATCGACAAGTGCATAGCGTTGCCAGGCGTCCGGATAAAGCCGGATATAGGCTTTTTGATTGAGTGTCCGGCCAAAATAAACGGTGTCCGGCTTGTGATAGGCTTTTTACATTTCGCAAACAAGGGAGCGCTGAGCCAGGCCTGTGTCACTCCCCGTTTAGGTATTCAAAATATACCTACATATATTATGCTTGTCTAGAGTAATAAGAATCAAACTGGCTTGCTATGGATATCTAGGTATCTAAACAAAGAGGTACTAAGTTCTGACGCGAGGTAAAATAAACCATATCTAGCGCTAACCCCTAGATATTTCTTTGAATTTATTTTGTGAGTAAGACTTCTGTACGTGAGTACTTGTAATTATTATGTGACTGAGCAGAAGCAAGCTGTCGGTCGCTCCCACAGATTTTTAAAATGTTGATAAATGCATTTCATTAGAATTTGAGAAGAATTCAAAATGTTAATAAATATTTATCTAGAATTTAATTTTGACTGATAACTTTGTTCGACTGATTTATAATAAAGTACGACTGATTTGGCATTCGATTTTATTTATACTTAATTAGAATTTAACGAGATTTATGGTAATAATAAAAAAAGTTTGGTTTTACAAACCTACCTAAATTTTTGTTGTCGTACCTATTCCGTCCGGCCATTTTAGCCAAATGTCTGGCTAAACTGGCTGGTCTGTCCGGCTATCAGGTTTGGCGACTCTGCATTCTAAATTCCCACTATACCGCTCTCGCCTTAGTGTCATCGTCATGGACCAAATATTACTAAAGGTGTCATACCAAAGGTGTCACGTCACGCCAAATTATTATACTAAAATTTTTATATATAGTTTAAACAAAATATCGTATAATCCTTTTCTACTCTCTTGGGCCTAGATTTTTTCTTGAGTAGGTACTTACCTAAATAAACTACTTTTGGATGCGTCTTCATTAGACGGATTTGTGTCAATTTACCTGACTGGAATAAATACATAAAATTATCTACACCATTACAAATAAATTCTTGCTTGCATCTACCATACAATTTATGGCACTTTCAGATATCCTTCAGAGAGACATAAAGCGAGAAGCGACTCCGTTTCAGAAGTGCCATTTTTTAAACGGGGTGTCATGTAAACGCATTTTTTTTCCATTAAAAAAATCGTTCGCTTATAGGCACCACAGCTTGAACAAAAGTTCTTTCGTATATATGTCTGTCCGGCCGTTCTCCTCTACAAGTTGCATTTCTTAACCCATTCTCGTAAAAGTGAGCATCGATAATAGTATGGATTTTTTTTTGATGGTGGAGCAAAAGATGCTTAGAAAATGTGCGTCAAACATTTATTAGTTTTAAATTGTGCAAAGACAAACACCACTTATCAAGTACAGAATGCAGAAGGGCCATTTTCCAAACGCGGAGTCACCTAAACTAATGGTTTTTCTATACAAAAAACCGTTCGCGTAGTGATTCCGCGTTTGAAAAATCGCACCACTGTTGTACGCCAATTTACGACCGATTCGCTTCAGTGGACTGGACACTTAGCCCAATCAGGATGCAGGATACTGATTTTCAACGAACTGTCAGTTCCCAAGCACAAATTCGCGCGTGGCATGCTGATTGGCACTTAACTTTGCGAACAATAGCAATGAGAAGATGCGATTCACTGTGCCTTAGCGATCGATGGCGCCGTACAATCGAAATATTATGTATTTTGCATACGATTATTCGCATTATTGAGACGTGACAAATGGCCGCGTCATTTATTTTTATTAGTTCCCAGTGAGGCCGGTCATTTTCCTATGTACCTATTATGTATTTACCAAGATAGTTAGAAATAAATCGCTTTTTTCATCTTATCTTCAACGAGTTTAGGTTGCTTCACCATGTGAACGTTGAGGCGATCCAGCTCCTCGACAACACAGACATTGTGCGAAGACTTAAAAGAACTAAACCGTTCGAACTAGTGTAGCAGTGACATATGTGTATAATAGTGAAAAATAGTGACAATGAAAACTAAAGACACATGAACAGAGTGCCTTTCCCTTAATAGAGACAGTAAGAAAAGTGCCGATGGACACATTCTTATTAAATAAGTATTTTATAAAACTAGGTCAATGATAAATTACTCATTAGTCTGAGTTTAGGCTAGATCGTAATACAATTAACGTATTTACTCAGAATATAGATATGTTAACACACAGAAAAAAAAATCTTATCTTCAAAGTACTTATATTTATCTAACTCTAGTGTTTTTTCCCTTGTATTGTATTATAACTATCCAATTCTCTCAATAGATCTATACACTATATAATACGTAGGTACAATGTGAAAAGCAATAAATAAATTGAATTGAATTGAAATTGAATATACTCAGCAGTAGGTGGAAGAAAGGCTGAAAGGATGATAATGATGATGAAGAAGTTTTTAATAGTATCTTATACTTTTAACGAGCAATTCTTATGTATCTCGGAAACGGCTCAAACGATTTTAATGAAACTCGTTATTCGCCCAGCTAGTACTTACCTACTAATAAGAGAATAACATTAATAAAATACAACCCAACGTAAATACAAATACATATTACCATCTCACATTTTAACTTTTTTGAGCAGTAAGCTACTACTTAGCTGAATATTTAAAATTCAAATGTTACAAGCTTTTATTTAGTTTCACCTATCCCTTTGTCTGTCGGTCTGTCTGTCTGTAATAAAATCTTGCAAGTTAAATTTGACCCACTTCCCGGTTTCCGATTGAGCTGAAATTCTGCACGCATACGTATATCGCGTGACAATGCAATTTTATGACGACTTGGAGCTGATCTAATGATGGAGATGGACAGTGGTCATAGGAACGCTGTAATGAAACGACGCAACCCCATCGAGTTTGGGCTCGTTTAATTCGTCCTGAGGATCACTTTAGATAAAAGCTTGCGTAATTTTTTTTTTAAATAATTACGTTTTTATTTAGTAATTATGCCTTTATAGGCACTTTTACCGTTAATAAGTATAATTAGTAATTACAGTAGTGTCCAAAAAAATCAATTTATTTTTAAAGAAAAGCTACCTGTACCAACGTTTCGCAACGACCAATGCTGAGAAGAAACGCCGAAAGAACTCATTTTCACAGTACTGGTCGCCTATGCGCCGGAAGGGCTTTGTCATATTATTATGTAGGGGTTAACTACTTAAGCATCCTTATCGAGATAGTGAGACCAATGAATTGTTATATATTATTATGTCCTTCTGAGTGAGACAATGAGACCACCCACTTTCAATTAACCACTGTAGTCACTGAGGACCCTCGGTGTGGGTCACATATTAGATTGGAAATTTATGGAACGTAAAACAAAACACAACTTTGTAAGGTACCAGGAAAGTCGACGGTTTTTAGGTACTTAACTAAGTACACTAAGAAGGTATATAGGTAAGCAGTCGTCTGTTCTATACACGTAAACTTCACTGGCTGCCAAATAGTTAGAAAATGCTTACTTTGTTAAGTCAGGCCTGTGTCACATCCCGTTTAGGTATCGAAAATATAGGTTCCTACGTTATTACTATGCGCCCGGCGGCCACTTCGAAGGGGAAAATTTCTTACATGAATTGTTTGTAGAGTACTAAGGAGTACTAAGGATGAAATTGGCTTGCATTGGATGTCTAGGTATCTAAACGAAAAGGTGAGGAGTTCTGACGCGAGCTATATTAAACCATAGCGCTAAAAACATTAAGTAGATATTTCTTTCAATTCCTTTTCTGAGTAAGACTTCTGTACAGTAGTTCTAGTACTTATTGTATGGTTAAGTACCTAGTTGCTCTATAGAATGTAGACCCACATATTATTATACTTAATAGCAGCTAGTACCATTCTACATTTATTACTAGTTCTTACGTACATAAGTCTCACTCAGCAAAGAAATTTAAAAAAAACCAACTTAACGAGGTTGGCGATGTGGTTTAATTTAGCTCGCGTCAGAACTCAGCACCTTTTCGTTTAGATACCTAGAAATCCATTGCAAGCCAATTTCATTTTTATGACTCTGTTGTTATATTTTCGATTCCTAAACGTGGAGTGACACAGGCCTGTTGTATCGCGCTGGGCTGGACAGGTACTAAGTGAAAATACTGAATTTTCATGGACCAGTGCTGCCCCATTTGAAATAAATTACATTTGAAAGGAAATGGAAATATCATTTAAAATTTTATCTCATGCGGCTTTATTTTATGAACAACTGTTTACAGTTTAAAGTGAGAACGTAAATCTTTTCTTCGTACATTTGCCAAAGGTGGCCCTTTTTCGCAAATGTGCGAAGAAAAGCTTCAAGTTTTCATTTTAAACTATAAACATCCCCATAATGGGCTACCTGAATTTTTCGGGGCCCAGTGCTGCCCCAATTGGAAATAAATAATTTGAAAGGAAACGAACATATCATTTAAAATTTTGTCTCATGCGGATAAAACAACTGCAAAAGTTTATAAAATAGTTTGAAGGGTTATTTAGAGATCTCTTCAAACTATTTTATGAACTATAATAAATATCTACTATTCACAGTTTAAGGGTATACATGAATTTTTCGGGGTCCAGTGCCCCAAATGGGGGCCTCACAGAACCCCGAAAAAAAAATCATGAATTTAATGTTGGTGTTCCAGAAAGATAAAATAGGGAGGTAGTCCACGTGCCTTTGGCCTAGGTCCTTTAACATCCTTGATTTATGAGATGACACAGCCTAAATGTTTATGAGATGACATATTTGATATTAATACTAGCTTTTTCATGGGTTACTATAAAATTAGACATTACCACAGACACAACAATATCTTAACAATAGAGTGGTCCTATCCATAAAAATTAAGAGGTCGTAACCCGAATGGTGTCGACGTGTTTGCTTTATCTGTTATAATTGAAACACAAATAATCCATTCAATTAAGGGGGTTACATGAATTTTTCTTGATTCGGTGCTGCCCCCATTTAAAATAATTTTATAAGAAACGGACATATCGTTTAAAATTTTGTCTTGATATGCCCGTGATAACCCTTCAAACTATTTTGTGTTTACAGTGAGAACGTGAAGCATTTCTTCGCACATTTGCGAAAAACGGCTAGTTTTTCCGTTCTTTTAAAATAATTTATTTCAAGTGGAGGCAGCACTGGACCTCGAAAATTTATGAATTTTAGTTTTGCGTTACAATAATATGAAATACCACAGACTCCACAATATCCTAACAATAGAGTGGTCCCATTAAAATTAAGAGGTCGTTACCCGATTGGTGTCGACGCATTGACTAGGTATACACAAGTATTAAGCTGTCGACGTGTTTGCTTCATCTTTTATCATTCCAGCACAAATAGTCCATTTAATTAATTGCTCTTTCTATTTGGAAACTCGTTGGGAGAACGAGGTGCCTAAATAGTTTCGGTTTCGCGGAGCGTAGCGCAGAGCATTTTTCACTGTCAAACTATTTTCAACATTGTTCTCTTTGAAATAATAACCAAAATCAATTAACACAATACGTAAGCACATTTGGCAAATTTCGACTATTCCTCCTTGCTTCGTAATCCTCATTGCTGAGGGTCGTGATCTCTATGAATCCCCTTTTTGTGTACTATGTCCCGCCATTTAGTTTTACGACCATTTACATCCGAGCTGCAGAGCACAAGCTCTGCAGCCCGGATGGCGTCGCTGACTTTGGTCTCGAGTGTCGAGCGAATCTGGTCGGACCAACGCTTGGGATTTCGTGCTCTGGATTTTTTCCTTCTATTTTGCCTGTCAACAGAAGTTTTTCAAGATTGTCTTCACGTTTCCTGGAAATATGTCCGAAGAACTCAAGTATTCAGCGTAGACATATTGTGGAGAGTCTGGTCTTTAGTTCGTCCGACGTGCTCTCCATGGGATCCGAAATTTCGACTAGGCTATAAGTATTGTGTTAAGACGAAGTGGTAGCTAAAGTGGCCCCCTCATTTAAAATAAATTGTTTAAAACTAAATATGGTGATAATGGCAATTGTAATTTTTTTACTGTTATTTCTATTTCATTATACTATAGTAATCTAGTATAGGTCGTGGTTCGATTTATTACGGGTATGTCCCTTCCCCGTTGTATACTGAACCAATTTTAAGACGAAGTGGTAGCTAAAGTGGCGCCCTCGTTTGAAATAAATTGTTTACAACTAAATATGGTGATAATTAAAAATTTGATTTGTATCAATGTCTAGAAAGACCTTTAAACTATTTTATGAATAACCTTTGAAATTATCACTAATAGTCCGTCTAGTTTTAGAGAGGGCGCCACTTTAGCTACCACTTCGTGTTAATTGATTTTGGATATTATTTCAGAAAGGACAATGTTGATAAAAGTTTGACAGTGAAAAATGGTCTCGTACCATTATCTATAAATAAAACCGGCCAAATGCAACTCGCGTGCAAAGTTGAACTCGCGTGGGGAGGGTTCCGTATAATGCCAAAGTTTTTAAATTAACTTAAATATCACATTTGAAATCGTATGAATTAAAAACCGATTACACCCAAACCACACAACCGATTTTAAATAAAATTAATATGGGACCACCTGGACAGTATACCCATTCAAAATAATTTTCCAAATCGGTCCACGCGTCTTCGAGTAATCAGTGAACATACATAAAAAAAAGGATCGCGACGAAAGGATTTTTGAAGACGCACTTTTTCTGCATCACAAACAAATCGTGGGCATCTACACTATTTCCCCACAAAATAATCCCGTAACGTAGCCACGAATGAGCGTACGCGTAATATGCCGATAATGCAGTGTCATAGTTAGTGTTTACTTTTAATATACCGAGTGCATAAACGAATCTGGTTAGTTTTTGAAGGATTTTTGAAGTCGGTTAAAAAGTAACATTGACATAAGTGTAGGGGACTTTTCTATTTAGTAGAGTCCTACACGTCATGACTTCCAAACTTTGAATTCTCTTTGTTCCAAACACCACGTTCCAAAACAGGTTATAGTTTTGAGACTTCAATGCGGAATCTTTATAGGTACCTCCTTACATCGATAAACCTCAAAAATCCATTATTAAAAGCAAAACACTGTCATTAAAATAGAAATGTCAAATAAGTAAGTGAAGTGTTACTTTTTGCAGCAAAAATTAAATGAAAATCATTTTTTGAGAACGATGGAGCCATAATCTACGAAAAGAAGGAGAAAAAAGGAAAATCATTCAAAATAATGTAAAATCGGAGATGATTGAAATCACCGCAACCATGACGAATTTTTTTCAAATCTTGGTTGCAGTGATCACCTTTATGCTATTCCTCCTGAAGCGGAAGAGCAATGCTGGAGTGTGTGTAGTAAGTACCTACTATGCTTGACCATAATCGGCCGATATAAGTACTTCAAAGTGGTGTGTACCTACAATATTTTTAATAAGGTGGGTGGACCATGGAAGGCCATGCTCCTTCGAAGGCCAATTATTAAAATTCCGTAGTAATTGCCATGTGATGACAAATTCCTTCTATTTACACAAACATCCATCGAACTGGAAATCACAGACGCGGCGGCGAATCGCTCGCGCTTCTATTTTGGCAGTACGGTCCCTCGCTTCTTCGATATCGGGAATCGACGACGTTAAAATAAGGTGGGTGTACCATGGAAGGCCACTCTTACAAATAAACAGTTATTATTCGTTTATTTACTGGATAAATGAAACTTACAAATATTTAAGCAATACTTTGTTTTATTACGTAACATATAAACCACTTCTTTTTATTGTAGATTTAATCGCTATTCAGTTACTTTTAGTGTTAAATGACTGATTTATTATGATGGCTTTCTAAGGAGCCTTGTTTCTAGCAAGGCCATTTGGAAGAGTTCAATGAAAATTAAGTTCAATCAGTATTGATTAAAACTGCAATTCAAAAAAGTGGTTTATATGTTACGTAATAAAACAAAGTATTACTTAAATATTTGTAAGTTTCATTTATCCAGTAAATAAAAGAAAAATAACTGTTTATTTGTTAGAGTGGCCTTCCATGGTACACCCACCTTAGGTGAAGGTACCGTTGCGTTGTTATTCTTTAACTTCTTAAGTTGCGCGACTTTTTGTGCGTAAAGTTACACCTCAACTACCAAGTGGTAAAGTATGAAAGGTGAAAATAAGCAACTAGACAGTTTATAATGTAACAATAGGGTCTGTAACCAATTTAAAAAAATATAAACGAAGCGTATTGTACTTACAATGAATTTCAAATAACGCGCCAAAGAGAATTCAAACGTGCTGCACCCGAGAAAGTATGTGGGCTGCCCACACAAAAAAATTGGGAGTAATTAGTAGAAACTATGATAAAAATTTTGTTTTTTTTTTTGCAGGCAAAACCAAGAGTACTGCCAGAATTCTTCGGAGATGGTCGCTGTGGAGACCCTGAATCGAATCAATCCAACAGTTACCTGGTGTTGTGCCCTCGCTTTGATTGGGCGGACAACTATTGCAGGAATCCAAAATACAAGCGCGATCCTAAAATAAGTGTCGATAATGAAGATATAGATTACCGCCCATTAGATTAAACAGTTGATTACATATTAATATTACTGCTAGGTTTTATGTAAAAAAAACAAGAAACTTGGAAAATAGTGGTGTCTACTAATTTAATTACTAGTATTACGCAATTAAGTATGCGCTCGTTATTCAAATAAAAACACTTCACCGTTATTTTCTTTATTGTAGGTAAATATACCCAGTAAAGTATGTATAGATCGTTAAATTTAAAAGTTCCTGCCCACTCATAGGGTTTGCGCTCTCAAACAAAATAGGCGTACACCAAAGATTTAGAATACAAGTAGTGGGTGTACACCCGTCATTTTAATGCATGCAATGTTCTTCATTGATCATTCATTGCGTGTTTGTCAGAATGCCGACCCGCCCACAAATTAGATAGTTATGACCCGCCAGATCTGTTATTTTAGGTAGAACCAGAGATAAGTTATAATTCTATGAAAAGGATTTTTTGTATCTATTGCAGGGATGTTGCGAATATTCGCATCCGCATCCGCAAATGCGGAGCTTCCGTATACATTTGGACATCTGCATCCGCATCCGCAATAATCTATGCGGATGTTCATGAGGATGCGAATCATCCGCATCCGCAATAATCAATGCGGATTTTCATGCAGATGCAAATGTAATACAAGTTGCGATAAGTAAAAAATTAGGCGGGTCCGGCGAATGGCGTGCGCCGTCCGCACGCGACAATGACCAATGTGAGCGAAAAAACTGGTGACAAAATCCGACACTTCGCTCAGCTTATTAAATTAAAATAGCCAGGTAAATGCCATTATGTTACACCGGTAAGACGTTGGTGTGGATTTTAATTCTTCATGCATATACTATATTTATAAAGAGCTTAAACATCTGCATCCGCAGATGTAAGCCTTCAAAAATCAGCATCCGCATTCACATCCATGAATGTGAAAAAAACGGTATCCGCAACATCCCTGATCTATTGTGGATTGTGGATCTGTTGACCAACATCTAGTGCACAAATGAAACGAACGCAATTATGAAAAAGTATGTATCTCTGTATGACTCTGATCATATGTCTCCCCGACCTAGAGAAGACACGAGGACTAAAAATCGGGAGATAGCGCCTGTTTTATGTCCCCATCCATAACTACTATCACTTATTATTATTATTAATTGCATTTTACGAGACAATTTCTATCACATACTTAAAAGTTTGTTTGTAAAAACATTGTTTCTGGATCTTCTTATATATTAAAAAAAGACAACAGGTATATGGAAAGCTATTTAATGAACTAGTAAAATTGATAAGAAAGTACGAATAAATGTTTCCTAATTTAAGAAGGATGTCTAGAAGGTGAGGTGTAGCTTCGTCTTCTAGTCGCCGGCACCATCAAAAACCTGGCATTTTTTTTGTAATACGGACAGGCCGGTTCATCACAACCTAGAGCTTCAGCTTCATGCAATAGTGGTCCACTTCTTTGTAGTAATTCGTCACCTAGTATTAATCTTCTGGCACATGCTAGCAAACAAGGTCCACAAAGGGCAACAGCACACAAGGCTGCTATAAACTCTAGTAAAAACATTCCAGCTTCAAACCACATCATAAATAGGGAAATATTGTTGTAAAGTTTCCATGTGGAAATGACAATGCTACCAAGAAATTATCACTGTAGTGGATTCAAATATTTGCTTAAAATTGCTCCAAAAGTAATAAAATCGTATTTTAAAATTAATTTTAACTTTATATAAAAATACGATACTATTTTACTTAAGTCAAATAAAAAACTTGATTGATTGATTTGTCACAATCACATGCTTTTTCGCGTAATATTAAAATATTTACCCAAGAGTTTTTATTTTATTCAAAAAGCAAAAAAGATTTTTTGGGATTTTAATTTCCCTTTTAAGGTTTCTTTCTACGATTTCTTTAGGAGTTCATAAATAGATTTGATGTCTCTTCTTCATCTATCATCGGACGCTTGATTAAACTTTGGTTGCCGTACTCATAAAAACCGACACACAGATTTTTTCACTCTAAAAATTGCAATATAGAACTAGTAGACCGTGCCGGTTTAAAAATCCACATTCAGATTTTTCAATGTCTTTTACTTAATGGCTACTGGCCGAAAAGTAAAATAATATTTTGTTTAATTATTTAGAGTAGAAAATTCTTTGTTCATTGATATTCTGATATTGATCATAAAATGATATATTTTATATCTTAAGAGGGAAGTACGCACTCTTCCATACAAAAAGAGAAAACGTTTTTCCACGTTTATATGTTATATACTTTACCAATGATTTTTTTGTATATTATTTACGCAATAAAATTATAGGTTTATAGATTTCCTTTTTTTTTCAAAATTTGGTTTAGTTAAAAATATATAATTTTGATAAAAAGGAAAACCTACAAACATAGTTTTTTATTGTGTTCATTTGTTATTTTTGTATGAAAGTAGTTGAAGTTTTATTTATGAGCTGTGCCAGCCGATTTAATTCGATACGACACCACGATCACATTCTCCTTAATTTGCTTCATGTAGCTATGCTTCCGTTTTCCTAGTCCTCTTTTCCCTTCTATCTTCCCTTCAATTTTTTTTTATGAATTAATCATCGCATCGTATCAAATGATCTTTCATCTTTTTTCGTCTATTCTCTATTAAGTCCAGAAGCACCTACTCTCTCTTATTCTGTTCATGACCTTCTCCTTTAATACACGGTATCCATATTGACCGGCGAACATGCATAGAGTTATGAGTGTAGATGAAGCGAAAGAGGTCTGTCAGGCAGGATCGTAGCAAATGGAGGTCTATAGTCTCTGCCTCCAGCTGTGGGGAACAGGCGTGATATTATGTATGTATGTTTACCATATTGACAAGTGAGAAGTGAGTGTCAACAGGCATTGATAAGTGCGAGTGATAAGTCAATAGTAGCCTGTTCTATTCTTTGACAAGTAGCTCCCCCTGCTTTTCCCATGATCGCCCAGCGTCTCTGTTGTGGCCAACTGGTCACGCTCGCTCGCTCGACTTATAGACATTGTGACGTTAAATTTATTTAAAGGAAACAATATTAAGGAAACCAAACTCTTTATTTCGAATTTTAACTATTTTGGTACTGAAATAAGAAAAATGCCACAGATAGGGGTCGTAGGTTCGAAAGGCACGAGATTCGTTGATCCAGGGAAATGGAAGTACTCAGCTTTGGTGTACAGCCGGGCTTCCGAATAGCGGAAAGAGTACGAGGTCCAGCTCACTGCCGCTTTTATATGGTCAGGGCGGGGTGCGATGCGGTGAGGTGCGGCGCGGAGCAGGAAGGTCGTCGTCACAACATGTAATGGGCTTACTGTATATCCATTTGTCATAGTGACGTGTGAGCACCTACTTGTAGCTTGTCACTTATCAGTGTTTACTTGCCACTTGTCACTCGCACTTGTCTTTTGTCAATATGCAAACCAGATTTAACAATATTTTATTTTTTAACCCCCGACGACAAAAATGTTCTAATTACTTCTAAGTTTGACACTAACGTCTGTCTGCCTGTCTGGTCTGTTTGTCTGTTTGTCTGTCTGTCTGTCTGTCTGTGCATGCGTCTGTCTGTCTGTGGTATCGTAGCTCTCGAACGGATGCGGTTTTTTGCGTGAAAGCAAGTTTCCTTGCGGTGGTTCTTAGCTCTTAGCTATGTTTGGTTTTCGAATCTATGTTTCGTTTTTGAATTGGAAAAATCGATCCAGCAGTTTGAAGAGTATCAGCTCTTTATCACAATCAAAACCATGGTTTTTATCTAGATGGCGTTATCTATTAGGTTGGGGAAAAAGTCTTTTCGCATATAGTATGTATGAACTTGTAATAAAACCACTTTGACTATACTGTTGTACCTGGCTGGTTTTGGTATCATTTAAAAGTTTAAATTTTAAAGAAGATAATTCCAAATTCAAATTAGGAAAATGCTTGATTTTCATTTGTTTTTCTTACCGTCAAGATGAGTGAATCTAATGAAGAAATTAGATACATTTTAAAATTTTACTACCAAAAAGGTAAAAATGCAACGCAAGCCGCGAAAAAAATTTGCGATATTTATGGACCTAGTGCAGTGTCTGTGAGAGTAGCACAAATTTTGTTTAAGCGTTTTCAATCCGGAAATTTTGAATTCATAGATGCACGTCGCTCTTGTCGCCCTGTTACGGATAAAATGGATGCTATTTTTGAAAAAGTGGAGCAAGATCGGGATATCAGTAGTTACGACGTAGCTGAAGAACTGGGAATTGACCAGAAAACAGTTTACGCGCATTTAAAAAAAAAATGGGTACACAAAAAAGCTCGATATTTGGGTACCTCACGAGCTCTCTGAAAGAAACCTAATGAACCGTGTACTCATTTATGATTCTTTATTACGACGTAATGAGACCGAACCATTTTTGAAGAAATTGATAACTGGTGATGATAAGTGGATCATGTACGACAAGAACGTGCAAAAAAGGTCATGGTCAAAGGCCGGTCAGGCTTCACAGACTGTGGCGAAACCCGGGTTAACTCGCAACAAGGTGATGCTGTGTGTGTGGTGGGATTCGAAGGGCATTATTCATTATGAGCTGTTACCACCAGGCAGGACCATCGATTCAGAACTCTACTGCGAACAACTGATAAGATTAAAGCAAGAAGTTGAGAGAAAGCGGCCGGAATTAATCAACAGAAGGGGTGTGGTTTTTCATCATGATAACGCTAGACCTCACACATCTTTAACCACTCAGCAAAAATTAAGAGAGTTTGGCTGGGAGGTGTTAATGCATCCGCCGTACTCGTATAGTCCTGACCTGGCACCTTCAGATTTCCACCTGTTTTGGTCTCTTCAGAATTCTTTAGGCAGTGTCAGGTTAACATCACGAGAGGACTGTCAATACTACTTGACGCAGTTTTTTGATCAGAAGCCCCAAAATTTCTATAGCAATGGGATCATGTCCCTACCTATAAGATGGCAAAAAGCTATCGAACAAAATGGTACCTACATACTTTAGTTAAATGTAAATAAACTATATATAAAAATGTTTTGAATTTTCATAAAAAAATGAGAAAAAACTTTTTCCCCAACCTATTAAGTTTCCATTCCAATACCATTCAATTCCATTAATCGTATTCATTTTCATTCCATTAATTGTATTGAGAAGCAATAGATGGCACCACTCTATCTCTACAAAAACCCCGATGGGTGGAGGAACTAAAGAACTATTGATAATGTGTATGACATAATATTAACAATCAGACATTATGAAATTATGCAAAAAGGGTTTTTTTTAATTTGCTTACTAAATAGTGTAAAAATTTAGTACTATTTTTAAGCGAGAGAGTGGCAACGTTTGAGCTAGTATGTCAGAGTCACGGATCCAATGTCAATGTCATGTCTTATCAAAGTGAAGGAATTTTGGTTGCTATATTTTTATTATTTTGGATTCGGATTGAATTGAATGAAGATAACAAAATAAATTGAAATCTAGAAATAAGATTATATAAATAGAAAGGAGTGAAAATACAGCTGCTATATTAAGGGCAATAATACATATTTTTCATGTCAGTATTTTATATAATTTTTGCATGATAAAGCAAAATGCGGGGAAAAATTATAGTTGGGTAAGTTGTTTTTAGCTGACCAACTAATATTTTATAACATGCTCGATGTCATAAGATTATGAGAAGTAGAACTCCTAAGATTATATTATCTAGACAGACAAAAAGTAATCCAGTTAACTCTGTATCCTTAAAATCAATTATGTTGGTCTCAAGAAATCTAGTCTACTTTTTCTCTATTTGAATAAGTGAATGTTATTACTGAAGACAGAACATTCAATTCAGAATGTTTACGGGAATATTGCCGAAAGCTCCCAAAATTTCCAGTAACGGCACATTACTACTCTTCACTGTAGAAACGTGGTCTATAGTGAATAATCAACCTGTGTCCAGGGGTCATTATGATGCTTTACTTCCCTGGACAGGAACAAGTTTACTGGAAGCAGGATTCAATACAGATTATGTTTACACCAATTGCTGATGATTTAATCAATAATTAAATGCAATCTAATGATTTCTAGTAATAAGGCCATTTCACACACTTACTTACTTCACTCGAGGACATTTTCCGCAAGTAGGTCTGAATTTGCTGGTCCTGTTTTGCATGGGGAGCTGATGTTGCTCTCAGTTCTCGAACCGGCCCAGCTCTTGCAGGAAGCCTAGAATGTTTGCTGGCGCCCTGCACATCTCCGCCAATAGTTTCCAGGTGTTCTAGAAACCTTGTTATGTGTGCGATACCATCACACTCCAGGAGGAGAGGACTCGCAGTTTCTTCAGTCTCCATGCATGCTCTGCACAGAAGACTGTTAATTAAATCTAGGGTGAAAAGGTGTTTGTTCAGTGCCCAGTGACCAGTAATGACGTCAAATATTTGGCGTAAGTTCTTTCACAGCAGTGCTAACAGACGCAGGGATAAACCTCACACACTTTTACTGACACTTTATCAATGAGGTTTTTATACAGTTAATTTTTCACCCCCCAGTTGAATTTTTGGAACAAGTTCTGTCCATGATACTAAACTAAGTACTTTCCAGAAAAAACAAAAAACAACCTCCCCTACAAATCTATTTTTGATTTGTATGAGAGGATGAAATTTATTTAATTGACATTTGATAACTTTCTTTATAAAAAGTAGTTTAGTATAATGGAGTGAACCCACTTTAAAAATTTGGCTTGTGTGTAAAAGTCAACCTGTCTAGTAAAGTTAATCAATATGAACAACTTTTTCTATGGGACCATATGTGAAATTGCAAAAAGAATTCCACAGCTCCATACAAAATTAAATACTTACCATGCCTAAATTTATGCAGCTGCAGTTTTTTTTTACGATTTCAGGTAGGTATGGAAAAAGATATTTCCCATAGAAACAGTTGTTCACATTGATTAGTATGTATACTCCTTTTCGGGTTGATATCCCCTTTTTGTTTCATGTTGTACAATACGTAACAAAAACCCTGACCAATCTTTGTCAGAGCAACTCAGACCGTCAATATGAACAACTTTTATTATGGGGCTAATGCTGGAAACTCGAAGAAAAATATGTCACTTTCATACAAATTGTGGGGCTGGCCAAACACTTGTATGACAATGTAATTTTTTTTTTGAGTTTCAAGCCTTGTTCCCATAGGAAAAGTTGTTCATATTGACGGTCTGAATTGCTCCTACAAGGATCAGACAGGGTTTTTGTTACATATCGTATAACAGTCTAAGGCTTATTTATGCTGCTGTTAATTTACAAGGGCATGCTGGTATTGATTAGTGATGGCTATGCACCATTAGAAAAGCCATGAAAGCAATCAGTACTTGTAACCTAAACTCATAAAACTAAATCAGGCATTAATGATTGGCAAACAGTTAGACATAAGTCATCTTTGGTTTCAATGTTTATGAAAAATTTGTTTCTGATCCTTTATCAGCCTATGAATATTCACTGCTGGAAAGGGTTTAGGGTATAAGAAGATGCGACCTTTGACTGCTGGGGGTCAAGGTAAAATTAAAGTATAAAAAAAATAGATTAGTACTAACAAAACATGCCTTTTTATTTACTTTTGATGATTATTCAAGTTGCATTCCCACTTTGAACTTTCCTTTCCAGCAAGTCAAATCGGATACTTTTTTCTAAACGTCAAAACAACCATTTTCTATGGGATTTGTATCAAATACGAGTATAGACTAATGACGTCATTGTTTCTTGCCAAATACAGCTCATAATATCAATTTTTCTGCAATAATAAATCTAAAATTACGTTGAAAATGAATATGATCATGACAAGGGACATTATTTTGTGACATTTAATTTTCTTAACAGTACCAAATAATTTGTTTTTACCCAGGAAGGAACATATTATTGCACAAATAATTTTGTTACGTACGTGTGTTGGCTTCCATTGTAGAACCGAACTGGTAGGTACCTGCAGATTGTCACACTACTCACATGTCATTATATAACTTGCCTTTCTCCCAGGATAGAGGGCACATCACTGGTTGGTCCAATATTTCAGACAATAACACAACACACTATTAACTACTAATATAATTTCGTTTTGTTGTAGGATAGTAAGTGTATCATGTATGGTGCTAATATGGGTGTTTGCGAGACTGTACCACGAACTGTTGGTGGCCTACGAGCAGTCAGGGAGACTGATGGTCATGGAGTATTCTTGGTAAGTAATTTTACTTAATTCACTTCTCATTTTTTTATTCAATTTACTGCACTTAAAATCTTAAGATTGTTCAAAAGGTACAACTTAATGCGACCAGTTCACCTTTGACCTTTGAGACGTTGCAAAAAAAATGGTATATGGGGTGCAAATTTAACTAGACGACTATGTCGAATGGAATAAATAAGGATGTATTTAATTACATAAACTTTACAAAAAATATCTTTATAAATATATGTACATAAAATTTATAGTCCATTTGTTTAGGTACTTAAACAAAGGTAAACAATCTTTACATGTCTTTTTATTAAAATAAACACTATATAAAACAATACCTTTGCAAATTACAAATCAATTAATGTATAAATTATTAATTACACTCTTAAAATGTAATGTGTAAAGATCTCAATTTGTAAAGTATATATTTCAATAAAAAGACACGTCGAGATTGTTTACATTTATTTAAATACCTAACCAAATGGACTATAGTAATGAATGCAAATTGTATATAAATACGTGTAATAAACATACTTACACTACTAATTGCAACATTGCTTTTCCGCGGTAATGTCGAATTACAAGCCTCTTAAAGTGATCTCTTATTTATGCTCTCATAATGTTATCGGGCAGGGGATTCCAAAGACGTACGGCCGTGACAGCTAAAGAATTAGAGAGAAATCCAGTATGGTGAGAAGGGACAGATAGTGTAAATTTTTAGAAGTTCTTCTTCTCAGGGGCTATAAATATTGGAGAGACATTTCCCAAATATTTCTAAGCTAATCTAAAATAAGAATTTCTTAAGCTTCTCTAAATATTGCACATAGAAAATAGAAGAGGGAAAGTGTTCGATCATCTACTACATTACGATGCGTTCCTCAAAGCAATGATCGACGTAAAAAGAGGTGTAGAAAAGCCCAAAATATTTTTTTTTGATGAAGTAAAAGAAAAATTCTACATGAAAACATATACATGGTTTAAAAACGTAGTTGTCAGTTATTAGCTTTAAAAACTTGATGGAAAGAGAAACTGCAGGGTCTTAGCGTCACTGCTATTAGGTCTCACGCGTACGAAAGAGATAGTAAAATGTCCCCACCACGCTTCAACTCTTATATTTGAATTGCCAATTGCTGCTTAATTAATTAACACGTTTTCTTGCTGTTTTCAATAAAATATTTATTTTTTGTTTTATATAAAATATAGCCAAAAACATACACAGTAAAATATCGTATTGGATATTGGAGTCAAGTACAGAAGATTCACTTTTTAAGAATATACTTGATAAGTTATAATATTTTGAAGTCAAGTAAATACTTTTAAGAATATACTTTATAAGTTATAATATTTTAATATGTAAGTATTTTGATATTCTTCCAGGCTGGTCCGGCTATTACTGAACCTAGCTGGATATGCAACAGTCCTGATTCCTGGAGTCATCCTGTACAAATATCTGGATAAAACTCATTATTTTGATAAGATAGGTGAGTTTTACGTATTTCGGTCATACGCTGCGTTAAGCGTGATCACGCGATGTGTTTAGTGTATCTCTGTCACAAACTACAACAGAGATATGGCATCACGCGACGCGACGTGTTCTGCTATCTCTTTCGCACGTAGAGTTTGTGTCAGAGATACTCGTATAATGAACACATCACGTGGTCCCGTCTAACGCAGCGTACGCTCTTATTCTCACTAAAGTATATAGTCGATTCGTATTTTAACCCCCGGCAAAAAGAGGGGTTTTATAAGTTTAGCGCTTTCGTCTGTCTATCTGTGACATCGTAGCGCTCGAACGGATGGACCGATTTCAATGCGGTTTTTTACGTAAAAGCAACTTCCCTTGCGGTCGACAAGAACTTCTTCGCCAGTCGTTTAAAAGTTATTAGGTGTTTTCGGTGTTGTTCGCGGTTTTTAATTTACTTGGAAAATAATAGACGGCGCTACAGATTAGAATATTATGTCGGGGGTTTTAATTTGCCTGCAAATCTACATGTTGTGTGTGTGTAACCAGCCAATTCTTAATAATTATAATTCGCATAGAAGTTTCGGAGTGGGGGTCGGGGGGAATAGTTAATATTACCATTTAGTGAGAATCGTACTAGATCATGCATGACGTACGAAACTTAAATGCGTTGTATCTTCGTCATTATTTGCTAATCAGAGACAGGATATTTTTTCAAAACTAAACACCGATTTCAACACTGAACTACACAAACGATATTAATCCAGACACGCGGCGGTGTCAGAGCCAAGTTAAAAAAAAAGGATCTGGTGATGCAGCAGCCGTGTGAATATTTACACGAACCATTTCGAGCTACTTTTGCCCCATTAACAATTTAGCAAATACATTAAAGTTGTCTAGCTCATCTTGAATTCAAAATTTCAATAATGTAGCTCAAACAGTTATTGATATAATAACGTTTAAAAACCACGAAAAATGTGATTTACAACTTATCCATCATGAAAAAGGTAACCTACTTCCATATTATCTCGAAAGTTGATATTTGGCGTCTAGGTAGACTATTACGGATAAATAGGATATAAAGGAAAAATTAAAAAAAACAGTGAATTACATAGCTTTTTTTTAATAATTTATTTTATTAGGTAAAGAGCCCAACAAAATTTTACGAGCAAGCATTTCTTCTTTCTGATACTGCTGTGCAAAAAGTAGTGATATCCCACCAAAAACATAAATGTGAAAATGTGACACAAGTTCAAAATCCGACAAAAGAATTGAGATCTAAATGGCCGCCAAGTTCTTTAGAGAATATTGAATTTTATTTATAAGAATCTTAACATTTGACTTGGCTAGTTTTAGCAAGCCTACTTATATTTGGCTAATCTACTTATCATCTTTACGTTATTGTTATTACACTGTAAGGTCCTATTCTTCTAAACATTAGAATTGCTGGAAACAAACTAGCTAGGTTCGTTATGTGTAGTAGTAATCGGTTTTGTGTTGGTACCTACCTATTATGAATCGTTTGTCCAGAGTAATAAAAATGAAATTGGCTTGCAATGGATTTTTAGGTATCTAAACGAATAGGTTGTGAGTTTAGAACCGAGCTAAATTTAACCATATCGCTAACCACATTGAAAGATTCAAAGATTCAAATGTTGATTCAGTAATAAGAGCTTTACAGGCTCTTTTACACGTCAATAGGTATAATTTACGTTACGTGTAAAGTAAATCCCACCAAAAACATACCTTTTAAAAAGGGGGCCAAGTTCCTATCGGCTAATTGTTCGGCTAAAAAGAGTTGAAATCCAATCCAATGCCAAGTTTAGATGCACTTTAAAATCAATCATAATTATCTTCATCAACAGCCTGATCCACTGGTAAATATTTGCCATTCCCAAGCCTTGAACTTGGCAGGTTTTCATGCTGTACGTAACACTTGATTAATTGTGATTAAATTTATTATTTATATAATTAAATTAACCTATGTAATAAAACCTGCCTTCTTGGATTAAAATTTGAAGAACTGTAAGATTTGTACGTGAGTACTAGTACATTTATTCTGTGCCTGAAGATCCAAAAAATTTTTTTCAGTCATATGCATATTACCTCCTTTTGGTATTATTAAAATACCTACTAGGTACATTTAATAATTCATGTCAAACTGTTGTATAGTATGATTAGCAATCTGTGGCCTTGTTAATGTAACGAAGCCAGCTAATAACGCGCGACCCATTCATTATTATGGGTATAAACACCCTGACATTAGATGGACGTTGTATGATGGTACTGTTTTTAGGGTTCCGTAGTAAACAAGGAATCCTTATAGTTTCGCCATGTCTGTCTGTCTGTCCGTCCGCGGTTATACTCAGCGACTATAAGTACTAGAAAGCTGTAATTTGTTATGAATATGTATATCAATTAAGCGGTAAAATGGTAAAAAAAAAATATAAAAAAAATTGTGTAGCTCCCATACAATTAAAGTGAAAAGTAATTTTTTTTCTCGACTAACCAATCATGTTGGGTATCGTTAAATTGGTCTTTTGAAAATATTGTGAGTTTGTGAACACCGTTTTTCGATTTTGGGATCCGTTTCGTAAATATTTGCTTTTAAAGTGGAAAAATTTGTTTGAGTCAAGTGTCCCCCCTTCTATCTGCTAAATGGTTATATATGGACACGTGAAAAAAATCGCAGCTATAGGATATATAACGAAATTAAAAGGAAAATTCTAGGTGATTAATTTATAAAATGTACTCGGAAAAGAAAAATTTCATACAAATTCAATAGAAAATTAGTTTTTAGACGTTTTTAGTGCCATGAACTCAAAGGTGGCGTTCGTAACTACGGAACCCTACTGCGCGTGGCCCGACACGCACTTGGCCAATTATATACTATTGACACAGAGGATTATTTTACAATTTTTACCCGAAGCCAAAAGGAGGGTTATGTGTTTCACTGCTATGTTTGTTTTATCTCTAGCCATTACCTTGTGATTTGAATAGTATTAAGGCTTTTTAGGCATGCATGTGGAAGGAAAACAATAAAAATCGAAGCTAAAAACTTATTGTACCTACTTAAGATAATTTTTCAAAACTAAAAACCGACTTCACCCCCGAACTACACAACTGATTTTGATAAAATTTCCATGGTACAACCTGGAAAGTATACCCTTACAAACAAAAAATGATTTTTTTAATTCGGTCCAGGCGTCATTGAATAATCGGTAAACATACATAAAAAAAAATAAAGGATCGCGACGAATTGATAACCTCCTCCTTTTTTGGAAGTCGGTTAAAAATATGATCTGTTTTGTGGACTAATAAAGAAATTAAATGAAATGAAATATGTGTATAGGTTCATTTGTTACCTCGTATCATCAAGGATTTCCATGATATCTTTTCAAATGAGGTGTCACTGGAAGCTTCTTGGCTGTCCATCGGTTATAGGCTATGTGACGTCACAATAAATTCAATATAGCGTCCACTGTATGCCAAAAAAAAACAAATCGCACCGTGTAGGGTATCAAACGAAAGGGCTTAATTAGCACATTTCAAAAATGTACACATTAAATAGCTGTTTTTCCACGCTGTGCTTGCATTCGCTGGTTGTCGGGTTTTAGTTTTTAAAATAAGATTTTAATTTAATTTTATCGTGTATATACCTCTATATATCTCGGTGGATAGTTTTACTTCTTATTAACAGACTTCAAAAAAAAGAGGAGGTTTTAAAGTCGTCGCTTTTTTATGTATGTTCACCGATTATTCGAACACGCCTGGACCGATTTGGAAAATTCTTTTATTGTTTGAAAGTGTATACTTTACAAGTGATCCCATAGATATGTTATCCAAATCGGTTGAGTAGTTTGGGGGTGAAGTCGGTTTAGAAATAAAAGTAATATTTTTTTAAATTATTTAACGGCACTGGATACAAATCTTTTAGAGCCTATCTTTATTTCTTCGTTTCTTTCTACGTATTCTTAATCCTTACTAATTTCAATGTTTAACAGCAAACTTTTTTTTTTGCAGGCAACAACACAAGCTGTGTCTACCGATCGTTATTCGCATGTTTCGGAGATCCGGGGGAGAAGATACCGGAGTCAGTGAAGCCTCAGAAGATCGAAGAGAGTCCACGCAAGGAGGGGCTGGAGTTGGGGTTCTGTTTCATCGGGCTGATGGGCGCGTACCTGGTGTGGGGGCTGCTGCAGGAGAAGATCATGACGCAGGTGGGTCCGGGGCCATTAACCTGATGTTGTGAAGCATGGTGTGAAAATTATAGTTTAAATGGCTGTTCATATACAATGTAGAAGGGACATACCCGTAATAAATCGAACCATGGGCTATACTAGACCACTATAGTATAATGAATTTAAAAAAACGCCAAAAAAAACAAAAAAGGCATTTCCATTCAAAAGTGTGCAGTCATCCGGGCAATTTGTATGGGAATGTCGAATTTTTTTGTTTTGGTTATTTTGCTTTTATTTTAATTACATTATATACTACTACAGTGATCTAGTATAGCCCCTGGTTCGATTTATTACGGGTATGTCCCTTCCACGTTGCATAACAGTTGAAATAAAGATTCGAATTGCCCATACAAATTGCCCGGCTGCACACTTTCGAAGGGAACTGTAAAGTTTTTTTTTTTTTGGAACGAATTTCCTTATCGCGCGTTGCGAATGGGAGCTATACGGAAAAAAAAAGTTATAACGACACTTTTTGTTCATTCAAATTTATAAAGATAATAAAAACTTGATTTTAGAACGCAGAAAAGAGTTTGAATGTAATTTAGACCTATTTATATTTTACTTCATTCCATCCGGGTGTCCCTTGACACCTCTCAAGTTTTTTTTACTTTTGGCTGTCTTGTTAATTTCGTTATGCTACACTGATCCAGCATAGCTCATATGGTTCGATTATTACAAGTATGTCCTCCTACGTTGTATATAGTTATCTAAATGGCTGTATTATTAAATATCGTTGAGTTAACTTAGTTTGGGGCTAGCACAATCAGTGTGATTTGACCTTATATTTACTCTTTATTTACTAGGTACATTTACACACACGCTGACAAAACACCGCACTAGAGTCAGATATAACATTACAGTTTATACATGCTGACTTGAAAATCAAGAAAGGAGGCACCCTGTACTCGATTGTCGTTGACAATTATTATTGAAAAAACTAGCCGATGCCCGCGGCGTTGCCCGTGTGGAGATTTCTTTGTATTTTTTTTTTTCGTTTTGACAATCCCACGTAGCCTAACATTTTCCCGGGATCAAAAGTATCCTATATGTTAATCCAGGTAATAAGCTATCTACATGCCAAGTTTCATTCCAATCGGTACAGCCGTTTTTTCGTGAAAGAGTAACAAACATCCATCTATACATAAAAACTTTCGCGTTTATAATATTAGTAAGATAAACATTGACTTTGGTAGTTGAAACACGAATAAATTATAAAAAAATGTGGTGTTGGCGTCTAAATGAAGGACCTAGTTTATGTTAAATACTAAAAGCAATACTCATCTGGTTTAATTAGTGATTTCTCGAAGGTTGAAATTCAAACAACGACCGTTGGTTGGTACCAGCTTGTCAAAGTAGGTAAATCAAACAATTGGTTATTTTCCTGGGTCAATAATAAATTACTTTGTACTGATAAGAAATAAAACGTCGCAAAATAATATCCCTCGTCTTTGAACATATTCATTTTAACGTGATTTTAGATTTATTATTGCAGAAAAACTGATAATAAGAGCGCTATTCGACTTCAAGAAGCTGTGACGTCATCTGCCTGTATTTTATACAAATTTCATAGAAAATGTTTGTTTTGACGTTAAGAAAAAAGTATCTGATTTGACCTGTTGGAAAATAGCGGATTCCACCACTGAATCTTGTGTGTGCTATTTTTTTGTTATTATTATTAAAACTTTGTATATTTATGCTTATAAAGCAGTATTTATACCAAAATCTAAATTTATTAATTTAAATACGAATCAGGTGATTTTGACAGGTCACACCCGGGCGCGTTCTGTTTCGCGTTCCACACTTCCCAGCCTCTTCAGTAAAAATAAATATGTATGGACGAATAACACTGATTGAGTTAGCTCCAAAGTAAGTTTTGTTGTGGAATACTAACTGAACGATACTATATTTTATAACAAATACATATATAGAGAAACATCCAAGACCCAGTTTGAAAAAGGCCAATTTCCATCTTGCCCTGACCGGGGATTGAACCCGGGACCTCTGGGTGGCGGACTAGCATGGTGACCACTACGCCACGGATGTCGTCGAAATAATGTAATGTTCTACTTTTCAAAAAACGTATTTGTTACAGAACTACGTAATGCCCGACGGCACGCTCATCCGGTTCAACGATTCCCAGTTCCTGGTGTTCGTAAACCGGCTGCTCGCTTTCCTGGTAGCGCTGTCGCGACTCATATGCTCCAGGCAGCCGCTGGTCTCGGCCCCGCTCTACAAGTTCTCGTACTGTTCGCTTACGAACATTGTCAGCGCCTGGTGTCAGTACGAGGCGCTCAAATATGTCAGCTTTCCCACGCAGGTCAGTAACGTGATACGAAAATTCCTAAAGCTCCTATGCGCTTCGGAAGGCACTTTAAATCGTGCTTCGAAAGGCACGTTAAGTCGTGCTTCTTGTCGGCACGTTAAGTCGTGCTTCTAAGGCACTAAGAGGGTGAACCGGGGATCCAAAGTTTGTATGGAGAAACAAGATTTGTTAGACCAATTTATTCGAAACTTCGCAGGAGTACTCCTGGCGGTAAATGAGAAAGTACGTGTTACAAGATTTTACAAAATTCAACCACTAGAGAAATTGAATGGGTTATTGATTCTAAATAAGCATTTGAATAATTTGCCTAATTACTAAATAAGCATTTCTCACCACAATCACTCACCACTTACAATCCAGAACTAGTCTCGCGAAATAATAGGCTAATTCTTCCCATCCCCCGCAGTAATACAATTTTCGTTAAAAGATTTTTTCTATTTTTAGGACCTTTTCTCTACAACCTGGCTAATCGCAGACTTAATATATTTCCCCTAACAAAATATACGTGTAAAAAGATTACCAAAACCTGGCTTCAAGCCCTAACATATATCGAAACAGAAGATCTTCTCCGACCAATTATTTGACTATTATAAACATAGATATATATAATCTTGTTTTTGCACCTTCTCATTTTTAGTAACACCTCCTAAAATGTTCAAGCTTATGTAATATTGTATCTTATTCCTCAACTCAATTGTAAACCCTTCACATCCTAGGCTAAGTTTCTCTTCTATTATTCTGTAACTACTCTAAGATGTGCACGCTAGACTAACTTATTATGCTACTCCCACACTATCCTTACTTATTCCCTCTGAGGGGAGGCCTGGTGTCCTGTAAGACAGGTTCCTCTGGATACCTAGTTCAGGCGCCAGTTCTCCACAACAGATTATACTGATATGTATGTAGTCTAACTTTGTTAACTGTATTGTGTATTGTTGTGGAGAAACAATAAAGTTTTTATTATTATTATTATTATTATTATTTGAATTTTTATTTTTGTGACCTTACTACCTAGGCGACGGAACGCTTCAGCTAAAGCGTTCCGTCGCTCTCTCTCGCTCTAGCAAATGACGGGAAAGGGAAAAGAAAAGCGAATGCGCAAGCGAAAGCGAAAGCGAAAGCAAAGCGAAGGCGAAGGCGAAGGCGAAGGTGAAGGCAAAGGCGAAGGCGAAGGCGAAAGAAAAAGGATAGGGGAAAGGGAAAGGGAAGGCGGAACAAAGTTCGCTAGGACTTTAAATATGTACACTATAGTAGAGATTGTTATATTTTATATGTATTAAAATTTTTTAACATAACACCTAATTCATATGTTATAACAAAATTAGATCCCGTTATCTTGTCGCCTAGACGTCACATTTTTGTAGGGATTGAAACATTTAACTTATCGACTCATTGATTTCGACTTTTTATACTCACCAAAATCCTTATACATTATTTAGTTAATAAACATATATACAATTTTTTGTAATTTTTGTGGGAAACTTATGTCTAGTCATCTTACAAACGCTCGCATTTATATTTTTCTTTTATTTTTTTTACCTGGTTTTGTTTTATCATCATCATATCAGCCACAGGAAGTCCACTGCTGGACGTAGGTCTCACCCAAGGATTTCCAATTCCTATCGAAAGCGGCCTGCATCCAGCGCCTCCCTGCAACCTTTCTCAGGTCATCCGACCATCTAGCAGGTGTGTCCTACGCTGCGCTTGCCGGTACGTGGCCGCCATTCAAGAACGTTTCTGCCCCATCGGCCATCGGTTCATCGGTACTTTTGTTTATCCCTTTATTATTTAACACATTTTTGTCAGTTAGTAATGATTATCTTTGACTGGTTGTCAGTGATATAAAATATAATTCAGGTACAACTAAATACTATCGATATTTTGATGGTCGATAAATTCAAAGTTTCAATCCCTAAAAGAAAGTAATGTCAGTGCGACAAGATAACGCGGTCTAATAACCATTTTCGGCTTCTATCTACGCGCATGAAGTCGTGGGTTAAAGCTAGTTGAAAATAAAGTGGTAAACTCGATATAATACAAGAAAAATAGTTCAGTAAAACACACACTAGATAGCGCTAGTAGTAGTTAACTGCATCTTACTAAGAGAATTTCAAATGTGTTTATTTTTGTATTAATTTAAAAACTTTGGCATTGTACGGAACCCTCTCCAGGCGAGTTCAACTTGCACTTGGGTGGTTTTATTTTTAATAAGTCGCCGGTCAGTTATGAAGGTATTCTAATATAAAAAGAAGATTTATTAGTGTTTAACAAGATTATTATTGTTTAACAAGATTATTATTGTTTAAAAAATGATGAATAAATATAAGGTTTTGACTCGATAAATACTTTTACTTGGCTACATTCCTAACCGAACTTTTAATCTTTTTTAGTAGCAACAGTTGGGATTACCCCGTGACGACGAAAAATTACCCAGAAGTCCGGGACCACAAAACAACCGAACAACTAGAACTATAGGAAGTAATTGACATAAAAATCGTTGATTCCAGGTGTTATCGAAGTCATGCAAAGTGATCCCAGTGATGATGATGGGCAAGCTGATCTCGCGCAAGAAGTACGAACTGTACGAGTACGTGACCGCTGTGCTTATCTCAGTCGGAATGATGCTGTTCATATTCGGCAGCCACGACGACTACGCAGGTATTTATTGTGGCACTCAGTCACAGAATTTAAGAGTATTACATTGTTGCGTACACCACTGGGTTCTACGAGGGAGAACAAGAAAAGAATCGAGGTACACTCAGAAATTTATTAATTACAAATGTGACCTTATGCTAGCACTAAAGTTGATTGGGGTCGACGAAAGATCAAAAGGATTTGGGGCTCAAGGTGCCAAAAACTTACGACTGATTTTTAATTTCAAAAACAAAACCATACTTTTATTACCTGTATGTCACATGATCAAAAACGTCGACCGCCATTTTGTTTTCATAAGTTACGTCAGAATAGCAAATGCCAGCTGTAGGTAAACAGTGATTAAGTGATATTTCGTTATTTGTGACCTCAGATTATATTATTTGGATTTTAAAGTGGCATTGCACACGATTTATAACTCTAGCCGTCTGTTTATTAAAAGTGGAAAGTGAAAGTAAAGTTCCATGTTTTTATTACTGACTTATTTTTTGCTTACTGCAGAAATATTTAACAGAAGTAAATACCTATCTTTATTCTTTTTATTTTTATTTAAAAGATAGCTATTAAAAAAACACTTACTGTGCATTAACGATAAAAAGTTCACAACCTAGCATTTGCTAGCATTTGTTATTGCTAGTATGACGTCATCAGGATGGTGGCTGTCGTTTCGGTGCGAGAATGTTTTGCGTAATTTTTTTTATTTTAATTTTTTAGCCTTTAGCGTCATTATTTTAAAGAAATAAAAATACCAGTTGACTGAAAGTCAGTTTAAGGACATATAAAAATAGGTTTTAAAAAATCTTAAAACTGCCTATTACGTACTCCGAGAATGGTTCCCTGGAATTCCAAAAATGGTCCAGAGCCTTATTTAGCGGTGGCATTTCAATTAAATTTCTGAAGTAAAATAACACTTATTGTGACATAACTATAATAGTTAGATCCTATATTTGCCGTTTTGTTGTAAACGGAAAAACATCCATACAAACTTTCACATTTTTAATATTAGGTCATTTGGGATGATGTCAGGATTATAATGATAATTCAAACTGTTTAGGCATTATGAAGTTATGGCGGAATACAGAAATAAACGGCATAAATACATAAACTCTAAAAACATTACTCTCTCTTTGGAGCAGTCAATTAAGAAGCATTTCACATTTGGTTGGCTGTCTCGCTCGCACAATCAAACATTTTTAAAGGTTAATAAATGTGTCTCGTTTGTAGAAAAGTGTTTCATTAACATTCAATATAATTATAATATGTTTGATATTTTAGACATGTTTTTTATTGTTTTTGTGTGTGTTTCTAAAATTGGGTATTTTCCTGGGTTAAGAATAAATTATTTTGTACTGATAATAGAATAAAATGACGCAAAATAATGTCACTTGTCTTTGACATATCCATTTTAACGTGATTTTAGATTTATTATTGCATTGATAATAAGAGCGCTATTTGACTCCAAGAAACGATGACGTCATCTGCCTGCATTTCATACAAATCAAACTGAAAGTGTTTGTTCCGATGTTTAGAAAAAAGGATCTGATTTGACTTTATGGAAATCTTTAAAAGATTTGATGACCTAATTCTCGATGTAGTCAATGTCTACACAATATACAAACATGTCTAAAATATCCACAATATTATTATATTGAATGTTAATGAAACACTTTTCTAAATCTTTAAAAATGTTTGATTGTGCGAGCGAGACAGCCAACCAAATGTGAAATGACTCTTAGCTACCTTACCCCTTGTAAGCAGTATTCTGTCCTAAATAATCCATTGAAGTAATAGGGTATTTAATTAATGTTTTTATATCGACCTCGACGAACGTTCTGCGACCAAATTGCAGACGTTCTGAAAAAAGGTGAAGTAAGGAGTACTTATAACCGGAGAGCATGTATGAAAAGAGTAATGAGTGTTGACGAAGCAAAAGAGGTTTGCAAGGATCGTAGCAAGTGGAAATCTATAGTCTCTGCCTACCCCCATGGGAAATAGGCGTGAAAATATGTATGTATGTTTTATAATAATTAAATAAGATTCCATGGTGCTAAACAAAATTTGGCTGGTGGGTAACACATAAAAAACTTGAGAGGTGTCAAGGGACACCCGGATGGAACGAAGTAAAATATAAATAGGTCTAAATTACATTCAAACTCTTTTCTGCGTTCTAAAATCAAGTTTTTATTATCTTCATAAATTTGAATGAACAAAAAGTATCTCGTTACAACTTTTGGTCTTAATTTTTTCCGTCTAGCCCCTGATTGAGGTAGACCCAAAGTAAGTTCTAAACTTGCGTTTTGGGATACTAACTCAAAGATACTATATTTTATAACAAATAGGTACATATACAGATAGACATCCAAGACCCAGGACAATTTGAAAAAGGCCATTTTCAAACTTGCTCCGACCTGGGATCTAAGCCGGGACCTCTGGGTGGCAGACTAGCATAGTGACCACTACGCCACGGAAGTCGTCGAACATTACTCTGGGTTGGTTTGTTCCAGTGTCAACAGTGACCACGATGTCCGGGCTCACCCTGCTGACCCTGTACATCGTTTGCGACAGCTTCACCTCGTCGTGGCAAAGCGCGCTGTTCACCCGCTACGGCTGCTCGTCGCTGCAAATGCTGTGTGGCGTTAACTTGTTCTCGTGCGCGCTCACCGCGTCTGCGCTTGCGCAGCACAACACCGCCACCTCGCTCAAACTGTTGCAGGTGCGTCGTACGTATAAATTGTTTGGCACGCTCTGCAGCCTGAACGGTTCGATGGATTTTAGCTTGAGAGGTGTCGTTAGATTCGTACTTACTGTGAGAGTGACAGTGGGTATATCAAAATGAAAAAAAATGAAATAGCGTATTTTGGCGCAAAAATCTAATATTTGGCACGCTCTGCAGCCTGAAGGGTTCGATGGATTTTAGCTTGGGATGTGTCGTTAGATTCGTAGTTACTGTGAGAGTGACACTACGTATATCAAGGCGTATTTTGGCGCAAAATTCTAATGTTTGGCACGCTCTGCAGCCTGAACGGTTCGATGGATTTTAGCTCGAGAGGTTGTCGTTAGATTCGTACTTACTGTGAGAGTGACACTGGGTATAACAAAATAAAAAAAAGAACGAACGAAACGTAGCTCTGCAGCCTGAACGTATCGATATAGATTGAGAGGTGGCGTTAGATTCGAATTAAATTGTATACCACACTTCTGAATAGTGGGTAGTGATGAAGAGTAACGCAAGCTTCAAATGCGTGTGTACTATGTGATGAGAAAATTCGTCAGGGTGATTCGAAGTCACGGTACCACAATTGTTTAGATGACTGAGTCAAAACTAAATTATTCGGTACAGTTCATAAAATAAAACGTCACAAAATAGTGTCACTATTCATTGATCATATCCATTTTCAACAAGGTTTTAGATTTATTAATGCAGACAAACTGATATTGAGAGCGCCATTTGACGCCAAAAAAGCATGACGTCACGCTTTTGTATTTCATACAAAATTACTCACAAAATGTTTGTTTTGACGTTTAGAAAAAAGTGTCTGATTTGACTAGTTGTCATCTAGCGGATGGTTAGTGCACTCATTAACGAGAGGAGCTCAGTGGCCTGGCGGGAGTGCGCATTGGTAGCGCTTTCGCAAGTAAAGCGACACCGAGCGTGGTCCACACTTGGATGGGTGACCACAAGTGGCATAAAAAAATTCTCGAGCTCCTCCGTGCTTCAGAAAGCACGTATAAGCCGTTGGTCTCGGCTGTCATTATTGTTTGGCAGTCGTCAAGCTATGTCAGATGCCTTTAGGCAGCCTGAAAAATCTGACACCAGTGTTGGCCACTTACACACACGAAAAACGAAACGAAGTGCACTCACGGCGTTAGCGTGAGTGACGCGTGTTCATCACATGTTTTTATTTGGATACTTAGTGCTTGTTAAACTTGTTAAGTACACTAAGTACCTACTTAGATAAATATTGTTTATAATTTGTCAATATTGAATGCCTGAAAGGGCAACCTGTTAAAACATTACAATATTATGTATCATCTTAAAACAAAGTTTTGCAATAAATAGTTTTGAGTTAAAACAGATTGAGCTAGCCCCAAAGAAAGTTCGAGAATTGTGTTATCGGATACTAACTCAACGATACTATATTTTATAACGAATACATATATAGATAAACATCCAAGGCCAAAGTCAATCTGAAAAAAACACATTCCATCTTGGCCTGACTGGGGATCGAACCCAGGGGGACCTCCAGTGTGACCAGCCTGGCATGATGACCCAGAGGTCGCCGTGGCTTCCGTATCCAAAGGGTAAAAACGGGACCCTAGTACTGAGACTGCGCTGTCCGTCAGTCCGTCGGTCTGTCTGTCACCAGGCTGTATCTCATAAACCGTGATAGCTAGACAGTTAAAATTTTCACAGATGATGTATTTATAAACAGAACAAAATTAACATTAAGTGAGCCTCCCATATAATAAACATGTTTTTTTCTAGATAATGGTACGGAACACGTGCTTTAGCCGACTCGCGCCCTTGGTCGGTTATTTCTTATTACATCAAATATACCACTATTCGATTAAATATCTCTTCCAAGATAGGGAGGATGATGGTCAAACATAATCACAATGTAGTACCTACCCTACATTGGTGATCTTAATAAATGGTATAAAGTTATGCACAGAGGGCGCTGTTCCACATTTTCTTTACCTATTACACCCACATTTTCTTTACACATTTTCTTACCTCCGTAAGTCGTCACTTACCGCCCCCGTGAAAAAAGAATTATTCATTTCAAAAATGAGAATAGTTTCTGTTCTGAAGATAAATTAAAAAAAACTATATTATAACTATTATATATATAGCGGAGATATGCAAAATCCTATCGGTAGCTTTGAAATCCCACTCAAACAAATAATTCGCTACTTTCCAACAACTCAAATCAGATACATTTTTCTAAATGTCAAAACAAAAAAAAATCTTTGAGATTTGTAGGAAATATAGATTAATGACGTCATAGTTTATTGGAGTCAAAAAGCGCTCTTAATAACAGTTTTTCTGCGATAATTAATCTAAAATCACCTTTAAAATGGACATGATCATGACAAGTGACATTATCCTGTGATGCTTTATTTCCTTAACAGTACCAAATAATTTATTTCTTACCCAGGAAAGTACCCAATTAAAATAATATACGCCCAAATAACATACTCACATAATCCAAATGGCGTAGTTAATGCTTTCTTATCTCATGACTAATCTGAAACATTATATTTCCTTCCAGCATCCAGTGTTCGCGTTTGATTGCCTTCTCCTATCGATGAGCTCGGCGATAGGACAGTTGCTCATATACCGCACGATATCCAAGTTCGGCGCGGTCGTGTTTACCATCATCATGACGCTCAGACAGGTAGGTAATCTATACTTTAACCCTCATATTTATAAAAAAATACAACCGTTTGCTAAACATATTTTAGCTAAAACATGTTTTGTCCCTTTTCCTCTTCTCAATATTTGACATTGTAAGAACGAGACAAAACATATTTTAACTAAAATAGGTTTAGCAAACGTTTCTATTTTTTTATGAATTTGGGGGTAAGGGTTTAAAAAAATATACTAAAACAAATTTAAGAATGAATTCAGTTTGTTATAATGCGGAAAACGAAAAAACAAACAGCGGCACTCTGGGAGTGAGATATAGCGCGAAGAACTGATGGGGCAAAAAGGTTCTCGAATGGCGACCGCGTACTGGCAATCGAAGCGTAGGACACCCACCCACAAGGTGGTCAGACGACCTGACCAAGGTCGCTGGAAAGCGCTGGATGCAGGCCGCTCTAGATCGGTCATTTTGGAAATCCTTGGGGGAGGCCTATGTCCAACAGTGGACGTTATGCGGCTGAAATGATGATGACTCCGGGAGTGCCAACAGAATTGAAAACTAGGTGTCGGTTACGGTAACGGTAACAGTGTCGCATGTTCAATGGTTTCTTCCCATCTCAAAAAATGTTGTGCTGCAAAAGACTTCACTTCAAAAAAGAATTACTTGTCATATAAGTGGACTAATCGGCAGATGCGATATACTATTGAAAGCAAACATTTTTTTTTCTTATTTGATAATGTTTCTTCAGAAAAGACGATCAGCATCATGGACTTATCACACCCATACAATAGTTTGAGTATTTTTTAACCCCCTTATTCATAAAAAAATCAAACATTTGCTAAACCTATTTTAGATAAAATATGTTTTGTCTCGTTCTTTCAAAGTCAAATATTCAAATGAGGGAAAAAGACAAAACATGCTTTAACAATAATAGGTTTAGCAAACGCTTGTTATTTTTTATGAATTTAAGGGTAAGATTTTATTTAATATAAGATGATGACATGAAGAGCAAGAAAACATGTGTCCTGTGGTTTCCGACGCCACATCTTGAATGTCTAAAACCCTATAAAAATAAAGACGACGTAGGTAAATCGTTTCTTTTTGCCCGACTTCAAAATAAAAGTTTATCAATCTCTTCCTCCCTCCTCACCTTATCCCACTTTACGTGGGGTCGGGACAGCATGTGAGTCATTTCCATTCCCCTCTGTCCTTTGTCAAGGCACTTGTCACATTCTTTTTGTCCATATCGTCCTTAACGCACTCCATCCACCTTTTCTTTGGCCGTCCTCTGTTCCTATTTCCAGTAATTTTTAAATTTAGCATCTTTTTTGAAACGTGGCTCTCCTCTCTCCTCATGACATGTCCATACCATCGTAGTCTATTGCTTCTTAGCTTTTTCGTTATTGGGGTCACCTTTGTACTTCCTCTTACATATTCGTTTTTAATTCTATCTTGTCACTCCACTCATCCAAGTTTATCAATTCGAATGTGTATATATTTTTTTGTTTATTTAATTTATTCCAATTAAATCCTTAAGATTATAGTACAAAAGGTACAACTTGATGCTAAGCATTGTCTACCAGTTCACCTTTGGGACGAAGACACCAGGACCAATTCGAACAATAAAAATTTTTTAATGCCGTACTTCGTTGTTTAAAATTTTATTAAAATCGGTTTTGTAATTTGGTTTTGAAGTCAGTTTTTAGTTTGGAAACATTATTTTTGTCGTTGTTTTAGGCTGTACCCTGATTATTTGAAGACACAAAGACCAATTAGAAAAAAAAATTGAAATGCAATACTTTGTTGTTTCAAAATTTATTAAAATCGGTTTTGTAGTTTGGTTTTGAAGCCCGTTTTTAGTTTGGAAACATTCTTTTTGTCGTTGTTTTAGGCTGTAACCTGATTATTAGAAGATAAAAAGACCAATCTGAAAAAAATGCCATATTTTGTTGTCCCAAATTGTAGTAAAACCGGTTGTGTGGTTTGGTGAAGTCGGTTTTTGTTTTTTTTTTTTAGTATATAGGGACAAATTACACTGATTGAGCTAGCCCCAAAGCAAGTTCGAGACTTGTGTTATGGGATACTAACTCAACGATACTATATTTTATAACAAATACATATATAGATAAACATCCAAGACCCAGGACAAATTGAAAAATGCCATTTCCAACTTGCCCTGACCGGGGATCGAACCCGGGACCTCTGGGTGGCGGACTAGCATGGTGACCACTACGCCACGGAGGTCGTTGAAACATTATGTTGTTGTTTTAGGCGGTAGCGATCCTCCTGTCGTGCCTGGTGTACGGCCACGTGATCTTCCCCCGCGGCGTACTGGGTGTGGTGCTGGTGTTCGTGGCCATCTTCCTCGGCGTGTACTGCCGCCAGCGCACGCGCAAGCGACGCCCGGCCAACGTGTAGCGCTCGCGACACCTACGCTTAGTTACGAGCTACATTGTACAATAAGTTTGGATAATACAAAAGCGGACGCTTCATGACGCTCATTAAAAAAAAATACAATATGTAACAAAAACTCTGTCCGATCCTTGTAGAAGCAACTCAGACCGTCAATATGAACAACTTTTTCCTATGGGACCGATGCTTGAAACTTAAAAAGAAATCGACATTGTCATACAAAAGTTTTCGGCCGGCCCGGCTATTTGTATGAAATTGTCGATTTTTTTCTTCGAATTTCAAGCGTTGGTCCCAAAGGAAAAGTTGTTTATATTGAAGGTCTGAGTTGCTGCTACAAGGATCGGATTGGGTTTTTGTTACATGTTGTATAATTATTAATCCTTTACTTTAACCTACGCTTAGGTAGAAACTACATCGTAAAAGAAATCAGACTAACATTGTGAATTTTGCTACATCATGGGTATACATGAAATTTTTGGGGTCCAGTGTTGCACCCTTAGAAATAAAAAATTTAAAAGCAATCGGAGATAGCATTTTAAAAAATTGACTTGGTAAAGACATCGCGTTGGCCGCGACACCTACGCTTGATTACGAACTACATTGTACAATAAGTTTGGATAATACAAAAGTGCACGCCTCATAACGCTCATTAAAAAAACTTTTTATTACTTCTATAATCCATTTGTATTGGTATTTAAGTAAAAGTAAACATTCTGGTTATGTCTTTTTATTAGAGATATACACTTTGAAAATCAATACCTTTACAAATTACAATTAAATCCATTTATAAATCATAAATTATATACTTTATTTGTAATGTGTGCAGAGATTGATTTTTAAAGTGAATATTTCAATAAAAAGACACGTCAAGATTGTTTACGTTTTTTTAAATACCGAACCAAATGGACTATAAAATAGACTTTTTTAATCAATTGAAAATTAAAGTTGAAAAATTGGTAAAAAATATAATTGTGCTTATAGGCCTTTTTTACGTAAATGCTTACGAAATCAAAGACATTTATCAAAATCTACTTATTATACATCTTCCCGATTTTAAATAAGTTCTAAAAATCCAAAAGTGAACGCGTCATAATGCTCATTAAAAAATAATTATTATAATTAAGTGACAGTGAATAAGATAGTAATTTTCAATAGGAAACAATCCTGAGACGTGATGAAGTTATTAAAATAAAATGGTGCTAACACGTTAAGTATTCCGAGCGTAACCGTGGCACATACGTCCATACAAATATCCGGACATCCACGTACATTTATTTCAATTTTTTTTTTGTTTGTATTTGTAAATATTTTCAACATGTATCAAATGTGTTTATAAAAGGGTTGTTCTTCACATCTCCGTACTTATTTTATTTTATTCGTGCATTATGAATATAATAGAGTCAGTTTAAGTCCAAAAAAATGCTTGAACCTGACATGTTGAGAGTAGAGGTCTACCTCAACGCTCCGTTTATGAGGCGTGCAAAGAATGAGACTAAGATTGTGAAAATCGTTGCATCATTGATATGCGAAAAAATGTTATTCACAATGGTACAAGTCGGCTACGGACCGACATGTTTCGACCTCACCTGGAGGTCTTCCTCAAGGCGAATGTGTCTAAGGCGCTGGACACACAGAAAAGATGTAAGACGTGGACGGGGCGCAGACATGTCTGCTCCGCGTCTGTCTCGTACAAAATGTATAGAAGCGTCGCAAAGCAGAACACAGGGAAAAGACGGGGCACCGACAGGGCGCAAACATGACGCTTACGCGTCTGTGCCCTTTGGCAGGACATACAGAACGGACGGGGCGACACAGACATCAGCGGGGGTTGTGACCGGGTGTGGGAGGACTCGAGCCTCGCGGTATTGCCATAGATACGGATTTGTTCCTATGTGTCACGTCCGTGCCTCGTCTTCTCTATCTCTTTTCAAAAGTCGCGACGGCGCCCCCTCTGTGCCCCGTCCGTGCCCCGTTTGCGTTTTATGTCTTTTCTGTCTGTCTGTCTAAGAAGCGCGCACGATGTCGCCTCGAAACTCACTCAAATTAGTTTTAATTAAAAAAATAGCTGCATTATAATAAGCCAAATATACTAAAAACAAAGACATGTTGACTTTTTAAACAACAGCCAATTTTTAACCGACTTCGAAAAAGGAGGAGGTTATATGTTCGACTGTATATTTTTTTTGGAGTTCGTTCAATCCATGGCTGGTATATAAATAAGCTATCTTGGTCGGATTTTGTGAGGGAAGGCGAAAATTTTACATTGTTATTATTTTTATGGAAAGTCATTTCAGTATAATGGGCCTAAAGTATCATTTTTGAAACGCAGATTCACCTAAATGATTGGTTTTATGCACAAAAAACCATTCGTAGAGTGACTCCGCGTTTGAAAATGTTCACCACTGGACTGCTCCAAAAACTGGCACCAGTCAGTTTAAAAAGTCCCCGTGTATTATGTTCTCCATTCCACTACGAGAATGAAAGTTCTTCATATGAAGTAACGATCATCAAAAGTTAATGTAAAAGCCTGTAAACAGTCTGTGTGAGAGTTGATAAATAATATAATTTGTCTCCGACTAGCGACTGTCGCTTTAATATCGTAAACTGTATGGCGGCCGTCGTTAGTCTCTCGCTTTCGCCGTTTGCGTGGTACGAGGCACGCAGTTGATGTCAACCGCGGCCCCGGGGCCGTCGGCCCGCAGCCGTGATGTCAACGGGCGAGCCGACGCGGCGACTTTATATAGCCATTCCGTTCTGGATTGCGCTAAGAATGAGTTGTTTGGATGTTTTCGTGTTGTTTTCTGTTGCATACAGTTAATAATTGTTTAAAATAATAAAAATAAAATTTTATAAGTTTTAAAATAATTAACGGGTCAACTCTTACAGAAACAAACAGTTCGTATCAGTGTCGTGTTTGTTTATTAAGCAAAGGTAATGCAGAGATACTTACATAACCCAAACGGTGTAGCTAGATCCCGTAATTTTGTCGCTCAGTCGTCATATATTTGTAGAGATTGAAACATTTAATTTATTGACTTATTGATATCGATTTCTTATACTCCAAAACCCTAATTTATCCTTTAGTTACACGGACGATTTAGAGTTGTATACAGTTTTCATAATTGTTGTGGGAAAAATATGATAAATCATAACTAACGATCACCCGTTTTTTTTTATAATTTTTACGCGTGGCTTTTATTTATCCTATTATTTTGTATCACATTTTTATCAGATAATAGTGATTATCTTTAACTCATTGTCAGTCACGTATAATATAACTCAAATACAATTAACTATCATCGATATTTCAATAGTCGATAAATGAAAAGTATCAATCCCTACAAGAAAGTATGTATTGTCAATTCGACGAGATAACGGGGCCTGCTCATAGCTCATGTACGACCACATACAGGGGACGCATTTTTGACATCACTCGTCACATTACGAATGTTTTACGCGAGCGTTTCCAAACAGGCGCATATTTGAGTAATTTTGATTATATATCAAAGGAACACTTCATGGAGAATCCGTTCAGATTCACGCTGCTTTTAATTTCATGGTGAAGATTTAAGAAGACCATAGACATATTTTCGAAGATGTCTGCATAAAACAATATTGTTTTTTGCTGACACGACGGTTTCAAAAATACGGCTAAGTGGTATTTTACGCGAGCGGTGAGTTGGAAAACTACACGTTTTGTGTTTCGGTGAGTCTCTCAATGAAAAATAGCTCTCCATGTTCGACTCTTGTTAAGTTGGACAGCAGGTGTTGCCAGTTACGTAAAATGATCGTTCTAATGTTTGGTATCATGAATGTCACAACGTTTGATGAAGTGCGTTTGTCAGCTAGATTGGATTGTGACTGGATTTAGGGTAGTTAGTTTAAACATTGATGAAAATAGTGTGAAAATAGAACTGACCTATAAATACATATCTACAAATGTGGGGCTACAAGAAACGAAATAAATTATAAACGGGAATAAAAACCATGGATCTGATCGTAGTAGAGTAGTATGGAATAAGTAAAAATAAAAATATGTTTTACTGTTTGTATAGAAAGCTCTCCAAATGTATAGAAGAGGCAGAGATAGATAAATATAGGTCAAAGTGTTCTATAAAATATAGTATGGCATTAATCATAAACTTTAGGTTTCGGTTAAATTTGAGATAGTAAAGTAAAAATCATTTATCTGTTAATAATGTATTATCGTCGAAGACTATGAAAGATGGGAATTATTTATTATTGTAGTTTTGTCGAATGGCCAGTTGAAAATGAAATATGTTTATTGACATTATAAAACCAAAAAATACTGACACGAAAATAGAGTCTTGTTTGAAATGTGTTTATTGAAATTACACAACCATAAAATACTGACATGAAAATGAAGTCTTGTTTGAAATGTGTTTATTGAAATTACATAACCATAAAATACTGACATGAAAATTGAGTCTTGTTTGAAATGTGTTTATTGAAATTATATAATCTTAAAGTACTGACATGAAAATGGAGTCTCGTTTGAAATAGGTATGTTTATTGAAATTATAAAACCATAAAATACTGACATGAAAATGAAAATGGCGTCTTGTTTAAAATGTGTTTATTGAAATTATAAAATACTGACACGAAAATAGTCTTGTTTAAAATGTGTTTATTGAAATTATAAAACCATAAAATACTGACATGAGATTTTGCTAGACAAAGATGTAAATTAGACTTAATCACGAAGTGTTTTTGCACGTGTTGCAATGATGTTATATTAACGGTGTCTCGATATAATAGCTTTATGTTTATATATTTCTGATCCAAATACTTAGGGTTGGGATCTGTCAGCACGGAACGGAACTTTTGTATGCTGCTATCCTTTTCTGTCGCTCAGAATCGTCATTAGCTAGAGCGAGAGAGAGCGACAACGCTTCAGCATAGCCGGTTCCGTGGCGTTCCACCCTTTTTCGCCTCAGTGAGATTGCTAATTCCTAAGCAAATGACGGTTATGAGCAAAGATCGGAATCACGGGTGCTGTTGCTATCAAAAGTATGGACTTAATAATGACGTAATAATCTAGAAATATGATTTCAGGATATATTTTAATCGAAAAAAAAGACATCCTGAAATCACATTATTATGATTGTTTTGTTTATTTAGTACCCAATTAGATTCTCGAGAAATCCCGGTACTTTTAGTCATATCCAAACTTTTGATAGCAAATGCACCCGTGATTCCGATCTCTGGTTATGAGCGACAGAAAAGGATAGTAACACAGGCAAGGGCTGTTCCGGGCTGCCAGGTGTAGATGAACCCTTAATGTTCAGTTGAACTTTGATTTATTTAATTAGCATTAAGATAAGTTGAAATTGAGAAGTATGAGTAATTGAGTAGCCTTATTCTCAGAAGGCGACAACTGACTTTGTATACAATATGTAACAAAAACCCTGTCCGATCCATGTAGGAGTTGTTTTTTCGTTTCAAGCATTGGTCCTATAGGAAATTTGTTCATATTGACGGTCTGAGTTGCGCCTACAAGGATCGGACAGGGTTTTTGTTACATATTTTATAACGGAATTATTTTAACAAACTGACAATGTCAACGTCTCTAACACAGATTATAAAATGTCCGGTGACATCATCATGGTGGAAATCATTTCACACCAATAACTTAGAGATTAACCTTTACTTACTTGGTTATCTAGCTCTACTACTCAATTTCCAACTTCACTAGTTTTCTTCGCATAGTGACGTATAATTACGCTGCCGAAAATAAAAAATATATTTGGCGCCCTAATTTGCGGTGCGTTGGGTTGCCATTTGAGTCTCCGTGGTGCAAATTACGTAATCTCTGTAAAAAAAAATGACAGCTACGCATTTTGAATGAATCAACCTATTGTTGCCTTTAGTTTCCGTTACGTATTTATGTGACAGTGTAACGAAACACTGTATTAAAGAGTATATTTTACGGTTTATTAGCTTATTTACTTTGTAGAATTATTGACATGATTCATATTAATTCATGTTTGACATATAATAGGTATATGATACTAATTATCCAGGACTACTTTTTAATCACGGGCCAAATGGAGAATGTTTGCAGAATTGCGTGAAACTTGCGCGACTATAGTTTGTATGTATATAAATACATTATTTTTTGTTTCATTCAAAAAGACCAAGTAATTTTGATTTAAAAGACATTTGTAATTTTCATAAAAATAGAGGTCTGCGTTCAGCGTGTGACGTCATATTCAACGCTCCGCTCCGCTCGCGCCTCGCTCGGGAGAATGTGACGTCACCGCATCAAATGCCGGCCGGGTGGAATCTCGCGTCGCGCACTCATTTTAAAATGCCATGCCTCGGAAACTAAACGAAATATCAAATATATATATTTTTTTACAGATATAATAAGTGAACATTTTTCATTATGGTGCAGAACCGGGGACTGAATGTTTTTCGTATTTTATCAATTATTTTCGTAATATATAAAATCAACAAAAATAATTAGTAAAAATACGAAAAACATCCTTCCGTAGAATATCCAAAAAGTATAAAATCTAAAATTTTGATCAATGTTCGTACATTTGTTGCGTTTCGTTAGATGTTTTTGTGAAAAGCACTTTAGTATCGTGGACTAAAGTCGCCCTTGAAGAAATATGCACTGTATTAAAAGTAGACCTGTATTGATAATACACTCAATAATGGACAATAAACGCATAGATGTGAGCACTGTAAAAAGCGTGCGCCTTAACGCAATATTATTATATGCCAAATTTTTATTACTATATTGTTTAAACTATTTTAATATCGTGATTATCATATTACATTATGAAGTTTATTTTGCAATTATCACTATTAACCTTTACTATTCTTATATATTTTATATATATATAGTTATATACCCCCGACGCAAAAAAATGTGTCTGTATGTCTGTGGCATCGTAGCTCCTTAATGAATGAACCAACTACGATGCGTTTTTTCTTGTTTGAAAGCCCTGATCGAAATGGTTCTATAACTAAGTTGTGTTGGGGTTTACTATTAAAACGAAAAAATACAATTATTTTTTTATTTAATTTTATTTCTTGTCTTACTTCACAAAATTAAATGTAATTAAATTAAAATGTTTAGTCACAAAGTTTATTTATATCATTCGATCTAAATTTGTAAAATCGAGGAAGACCAATCGATCGCTGTGATTTCTAGTTGAAGAATGTAGCGTAATGTACTGAGTTTTACTTGAATGTAAATAAGTGTGGGATTGAATTGTTGATGGACTTTTGACTATAGATATGCCATCGATGTCGAAAGTTTCATAGTTTTAGTTCTAATAGTTTTATGCACTTTTGGAACGTCCCCATTGACGACTTTTTTTTAAATAATTATTTTACGGCTCTGGATAATAGTCCTTTAGAGCCTATCTTTATTTTATCACTTCTTTATTCCTAACCCTAACTATACAATCAAATGTTGGTGTAGGTCTTTTGAATTCTTCAAGGGAGTTTCTGGCGACAAATCTATACGAGTCCACTGATTTTTATAATCGGTTGAGTGGCGGTCAGCAAATTAAGACCGCAAATAAATATCACGACAGTCGCACTATGAGTGTCCACTTTAAGCATTTCACATATTGTCCATGGGCATGAGCATTTATAACACTAATTTACACCGATTTCATATTATAAAGTTCACTAGAATCAATTTGACTTCCCGCCAAAAACTCCCATTGACGACTGAGGGTTTCCAAAAAGTCAGCACATAAGTCAGTTCCAAATAAGCTGTTGTTATTGGATACATTCAAAGATACACTGGACGGAGCCAAAGAACCTTTCAACTGATGGTCCAATCACAACAGTTAGGATCTGGCGTCACTGTGTTGGCACATGGTGTCACAAATTTTTTTTAAACTTTCATTGTGAAAATAATCTTCCCCATTTGTTTTCAAGGGAGAAATTTTCTGTGTGGTAGTGGCAATTGCTGTTTTCGAATTAAAAAGGACCGATGTGCATTAGCCACGTGGTAATGAGGAAGTTTCCTGGGCCAACAATAAATAAATTGGTACTGTTAATAGAATAAAACTTCACAAATAATGTCACTTGTGATTAATCATATCTAATTCCAACATGATTTTACATTTATTATTGCGGAAAAACTGATATTAGGAGCACTATTTGACTCCAAGAAACTATGACGTCATTAGTCTCTATTTCATGCAATTCCCTGTATCTGATTTGAGTTGTTGGAAACTTCCTTATTGAGTCAAAGATTTAGAATGTACAAGTCAATTGAGTTAAGATTTAATCAGTTTCGATTCCCACTGGCGAAGTAAAAATCCCATGCATAAACATATCAAAATGCTAACAAACTTTTTTAATATTCGAAATATTTGAAGGACCTCAGGACTGTAAATAATTTGTCAAAATCAATTCGTTCTGCTGCTTAGCCGATTTTATCAAAAATCATCTATGTTTGATGCATGAGGAAATTCCTTACTTGTATAAGATATTCTAATTGTCATTTTACTGCATTATTATTTTTAAATTAAACTATTTATCTTTATTATTTTATTGTTTATATATATTTCAGATGTATTAGTCACCAATACCTACAATAATATGTGTATATAGGTTGTGTGTCCTAGCATAGAGTGAGAAAATATATTCGAGTTACGAAACGATATTTTGTTTTCTTTTGTGTCCCAATTTACAGTTATTTCGGTTTATAACTATAAAAAAGTTTCGGTTTAATGTTTTGGCTATTGGAAGTTTATCTTGACCTCCATACTCGAAATGCTGGTGACCAATAAATAAATATATAGGAGCAAATCATATTGATTGAGCTAACTCCAAGATTAGCTTATATTTGTGTCATAGTTATGAGATACTAATTACTCAACGATACTATATTTATGATAAATACGAAGGTATATAGATAAACACCCACATTACTATGTCTAGCATGGCATAAGTATCAAAATTATGTCTAGTACCTACTTAATTTTTTTGTAAGCAGCGTGAATCCCCTGATTCAATCTGCTTACGAATAATTCCATACAAACGTAGTACTCTGATTCCTCACCGAATACTGCCAGTAAAGCAATGATGTTTTTGAACAAAATATCTTTGGCTATTTTCATAATTATATTATTAAAAGAATAAGAACCTCCGTTAACATGAAAATCTCGTAAATTGATTAATACACAAAATTAAAACAGGAACACAGCCGTAGCTTTTCATGTATCTTTCAATTTTCTTGAGCTCTTAAAAGGCTATATTATTTTGATTGGAGAGCTAAACTAGACAGAGCGGAGTTTAGCGTTGCATGATTGTGACTAATTTGACCAATCACAATGCTTAAAATCTGCTCCGCTTTTATGATCAGTGAATTCACAGGCATTACTAAGTGACTTCTATGTTCATTTTAGTCATTTGACGACCTCCGTGGCGTCGTGGTCACCATGCTAGTCCGCCACCTAGAGGTCCCGGGTTCGATCCCCGGTCAGGGCAAGTTGGAAAATGGCCTTTTTCAAATTGTCCTGGGTCTTGGATGTTTATCTATATATGTATTTGTTATAAAATATAGTATCGTTGAGTTAGTATCCCATAACACAAGTCTATAACTTACTTTGGGGCTAGCTCAATCAGTGTTATTTGTCCCTATATATTTATATATTTATATATATTTTAGTATTGGAAGTTCATCGAGAAGTTTACCACATCTGAACGAAGAGGAGAGCTTAGAGCTTGTAATATAATATCACATACCTACCAAGATTTTTTTCATGGCGTAAAAAGAACACCAAAGCCGAGTGTGAGTGCGACAAACAATATGATAACGGTCACCCTCTAAGAGCAAAAGGGATAGCGATCAAAGTGACATGCCACATGTCTGTCACAGTCTGGGTACAAGATGTATCTGCCGAGCACGAAAATAGTCACACGAAAATTTGATTTTTCAAATTGTAAACTGTTTTTATTTATAAATATCTTCCTTGGAAAGATGGTTTCTTACTGCATTACAAATTTGATTTAATCAATCGGCCAATTTATTTTTCGTGTGTACATGATAATATAATATGTAATATGTTGAACCAGTTAGCTGAGCTCCTACGGAAGCATAGAAAAATTCTAATTCAGCCGTCTGCCGCTTACTTTCTACCTCGAGTATTCTCTATGCCTTTCTAAGCAGACGAATTTATTTTTCTATTGTTTTGACTCGATTTGTCATAGAAACGTTGAAACAGCCAGTATGTTAGAATTTACCATTTACCAACGTTAGTTCTTCTAAGTAGTCTGTGGAATTTACCATAGAGCCGTCAACATATGTCGACAGTTTCAGGAGTAGGTAAATAATTTTTCTATGGTTCGCAAATTCTTGTCACTTCTATCACTGCTTTTTTAATAGTACAAGTCATTATTTTGTGTTGTGTTTTCAATGTTGTGGTTTGCAAACCCTATCAGCATTAACAGTTACTTTGAATTCAAACAATACGAGGCAATAATGTTTGAGAAATAATACGTAAGTACACCTTGTCATCACTGTCATCGTCATCATTTTCAACTTACTAACTACTTATAAGTAGGCATACCTATACATATATATGTTATGGACAGTGTGATAAATTTGGTCATTTTTCATAATGCCCAGGCATTTTTACTTTGGGTTAATTAATTAATTTTAATTTAACTTTCTTATTTATCACATTGCCTAGACATTATGATTATTTTCATATGGTTTTCGGGCTATCTAATAATACACAGGTACACTGCACCACAGAATAAGTACTAGTACTCACGTACAGAAGTCTTGCTCAGAAAAGAAATTCAAAGAAATATCTACTTAATGTGGTTAGCGCTATGGTTTAATTTAGCTCGCGTAAGAACTCCTCTCCTCTTCATTTAGATACCTAGAAATGCATTGCAAGCCAATTTCATTCTTATTTCACTGTACAAACGATTCATGTTACTGAATTTTCCCCTTCGAAGTGGGCGCCGCGCGCATAGTAATAATCGTTTAGGTATCGAAAATACATAGTATATTTTCGATACCTAAACGAGAGGTGTGACACAGGCCTGACTGCAAGAGGGGATTCACCCACTGTTGACTTATCTAAGGTCTATCGACCAAGTGACGAAAGCGACCAATTTCACTATCCCGAATTATGTACAGGTCAAGTAGATAGGACATGGTGCGGCACCATAACCTATACTATATGACCTGGGTGGTATGTATGAGTCTAGAAGAACACTGTTGGTGGCTAGGGGATGCCTCAAGGGCTATTCTCGCTGCACCATAACCCATACTACATGACCTGGGTGGTGTACGGTATGCGTCAGAATTGGAGTCCCAATTTCTCATACTAATTGTATGAGAAATTGAGACTCCATTTTTGAGGCTTACCGTACATGATTCTGGAACAACTAAAGTGACTGAAGGTAAATAGGACTGGAAGGTTCTTAGAAGTGGAGTATCATTTATGCCTACACTACTACAAAAAAAAAAGTACATCCGTGGTGTGTTTGCCCGCAGTCGCCTAGTCACCCGCTCAACGCCCTCGGGGTGCGGGGACGGGGAACGGGGACGCATATTGCGCGAGACGTGCGCAATATGCGTCCCCGTTCCCGTATGCAAATAAATGAATTTATCTATCTATTTACCTGTATATAATACTTATATTTATTCTGTATATCCAAAGGAAGAGATAGAGTGGTCCAATTAAAGGCAGGAAGCCAAAAATCTGCTTCAAAGAAGACTAACCTATTTCTCTCCATGTTTTCTTTTATTTATTTACACCCGAAAAATAAGAGGGATATTGTAAGTTTGACGCTAATATCTGTCTGTCCGTCTGTCTGTCTGTGTCGCCGTAGCTCTCGAACGCATGGACCAATTACGATGCGGTTTTTTTACGTAAAAGCAAGTTTCCTTGCAGTGGTTCTTAACTATGATGAAAATTCAAAGTTATTGGGGTTAACGCTTGTATTTATAATTTTCCTAGCAAATCATAGATTTTGCTATGGACATTGGGATATGTAGTTCTGCTACTCATCACTAGATGGCGTTCTTGAGAGCGTTTTTTAATTTGCCTCGCAAATAAATTTGTTAAACAATTAAGTAGGCAAATTGACTGTCACCTAATGGATACGAAGTCTTTACTGAAGACGATAAACGCCTACAACATCTGAAGTGCCTTGCTATGTTTGGCTAGCTCTTACTAAAATCTCTCTATTAGCGTCAGTCCGGATGCATCCCCAACTGTGCTGCTAGAACCGAGACTAATATCTTCCCATGTCAGGAGTCAGGAGATGTAAGGATCTGCCTGCGTGAAAAACTGTAGGCGTGTCAGGGTCACTGATTAAAAAAATAAAGGAGCTTAGGTCTTGCCATTTCAGATAGATGTCGATCCGGTGATATAGATTTGTGCATTTTTTATTGCATTTATCATGGGGAATGCTCTGAAGAAAGAATCATAAGAATTGTTCGATTTAATACCTGCTGCAAAATTTCCTAACCACACCACCCGCCTGAAATTAAAATTTCATACACCACTTGGATAGTTGGCAATCAACCACCGTACGTTTTAAAAAGAACTTTTTACCACGTACGACCGAACTGTGGAATCAACTTCCTGCAGCAGAGTTCCCGGGCCGATACGACATTGATACCTTCAAAAGACGAGTCTATATCTTCCTGAAAGGCCGGCAACGCTTCTGTTACACCTCTGGTGTTGCAGTTGTCCATGGGCAGCGGTGATCACTTACCATCAGGTGACCGGCTTGTCCGTTTGCCGCCCTATAAATGCCAAGTACATTTTAGCAGGTGCTTCTCTCAGATCGAGGGAATGGGCGAGGTTTGAATCATGTTAAGAGGCGATGCAGCTACGAGTAGCAACCCATCACTATTATGATTCCGTTTTCCATCTAAACGCCCACTATCACGCTAAGCGTGTTCTTTGGGTCTTACGGCCCTGGCTCTGTCTAACCCGTCAGGGACAAAGACATGAAAATGTATCTTTATCTAAATAAATAATAAAAGCTAGCCCCAAAGAAAGTTCGAGGCTTGTGTTATGAGATACTAACTCAACGATACTATATTTTATAACAAATACATATATAGATAAACATCCAAGACCCAGGACAATTTGAAAAAGGCCATTTTCCAACTTGCCGTGACCGGGGATCGAACCCGTGTATTCTAACCCTCACTAGCATGGTGACCACTACGCCACGGAGGTCGTCAAGTCAATCTGTATCCACCGAAAGAACCAATACGAGTAAGTAGTTCTTTTTATTGATAATGATAGTATTTCCTTCGACATTTTGTCTTTGAACTCAAGTCCTTCGGTTCGGTTCATTTCCTTGTGTTGGCAGCCTGCTAGTCTAAGTCCTCGTCATCAGACCACTTCAGACCACTCATTGTTAGTTTAAGATATTTTCGACATTCACATTATTTCCGAGAAGTCTGCTTTCCCGAAGCTATTTATCTGCATTACTTTTAGCATTGACTTATTTGGTGGGCGTGGCCTATTTTTGAGTTTAGAATATGAAAAAAAAAAAACTGTCTTAGGTAAGGATATTGTCTAGTCAAATTCACAGTCAATTAACCCCTTTTTGTGGTACCTAATATTTTTCAAAACTACGACTAAACTACTGATATTTTTAACCGACTTAAAAAAGAGGAGGAGGTTATATATTCGACTGTAACAATTTTTTTTTAATGTATGTTTGCCGATTACTCCGTCAATTGTGGACCGATTTTCAAAATTCTTTTTTTACATGTGCTCAATTAAAGCCACTAAATATTTATTGACAAATTCGCAGAGTTCCCTTTTATATATTTTGTCCCTTTTTCTAAAATTAAAAGCTGATAAAATCTACAATCCGCGTCCTTTCACGTTCATTCCCCGCCTATGTGGAACGGGTTCCACAGTAAGACGAGATATGTATAAATCTGCGGGGGCCTCGCAGATCGCCCCGCACCTCCTCCATGTGGGCCGTTTGTATACAGGGCCTTAAGCTCGTAAATATTATTCTGCGCTTAAATAGTATTCTGCGCGTGTTAATTGGCAGATGGAACTCCTGGGCCGCTGAATGCGCCTTCATACTGAGGTGGATGCACAGATACCGGTGACCAGTAGGTGGGAACCTAGCTGTTTGTTGTGTTTTATACTCAATACTTGTTTCCTGTTACTGATACTAGATTTAAGTTCACTATGTTCATTACTAGCATAATATGGATTATGTCCGAAATAAAAATTATTATTATTATTATTGGTTCGCTTTTCAGCCTCTGGTTCATGGGGACCCGGTCATTTGAGGCGTTCATGTAGCCAACCAAAGCCAACATGAAAACGCCTTTTAGTACCTTTTTATGTAAAAAGTGAGATGGCTGCATATATGGAAGCCCCCAAATGTTCCATTGAGATGCACGGACAGTCCTCCTAGCTGCCGAACTATTTCCAGGGAGAGATTTAATTGATTTGGGCTATATGAATGGGATGTTAGTGGACCGGATAACTGGGTTATGAAATGAGATACGGACATCTACCTAAAAATGTATCGCAACAATTTTAGCCTGGTAGATGGTGACTTGCTGCTCATTGGCTATTATTAAGCACTGTGATTTTAAAGTCTTATTCATGTATTGTTTTTTCAAGTAGGTACCTTTCCACGTGCATCAGCAGCATGTTCGTCCAAGTCCTCGTCACCGTGATGCTGGCTGTGGGGCTGGCGCCCTGCATGATGCAGAGGATGTGCCGCGCGCACAAGAAGTCGGGAGGCGGCCCTCCGCCCTCCAGCGTTTGCTTGCACCGCATCGAGGGAATGGACATGTGAGCCTTCTTTTACAAGCTTTTATTAAGTTTCACCTGTTCCGTTGTCTGTCTGTTTGTTTGTAATCAAATCTTGCAAATCAAATTTGACCCTCTTCCCGGTTTCCGATTGAGCTGAAATTTTGCATGCATACGTATATAGCGTGACAGTGCAATAGAACGATGACATGGAGCTGATCTGATGATGGAGCTGGAAGGTGGCCATAGGAGCTCTGTAATGAAACGAAGCAACCCCATCGAGTTTGGGCTCGTTTGATTCGTCTTGAGGACCGTTTTAGATGAAAGCTGGTTTTAAATGTATATTTTTAGGTTTTAAATATATGTATTAAATAATTACCTGTTTTTTTATATGTTCATCGATTGTTCAAAGCCGCTTGGACCGATATGGATTTTTTTTGTTTGATTTGAAGGTTTATTTGTCAGGTGGTCCCATAGAAATGTTATCAAAATCGGTTATGTAGCCTAGAGGTAAAGTCGGTTTTTAATTTTAAAAAGTTATGTACTACGTAGTAGAGACACACCCGTAATATATCGAACCACTGGATGTACTAAATCACTATAGTATAATGAAATTTAAATAAAAGACGAACAATTAAAAACAATCTAGAGATCAAGATTTGAACAGTCAAAAAACAGAAACGTACGATATGTTTTTTTTTGACTGTCAAATCTTGCAAGTTAAATTTGACTCACTTCCCGGATTCCGATTGAGCTGAAATTTTGCCCCCATTCGTAGATATACCTATTGGCCCTATCGGGCGGCAATGCGATATTATGATGACATGGAGCTGATCTGATGATGGAGCTGGAAGGTGGCCATAGGAACTCTGTAATGAAAGAATCGAGTTTGGGCTCGTTTGATTTGTCTTAAAGAGCACTTTAAACATTTAAGTTCATTGTTTAAGATAAAAGCTTGTTTGAAAAAATATATTATTTTAAATGATTTCTTAATTGTTTTTTTTTAATATCTTATAAAAAGAAGGAGGTTATCAATTCGAAAATATATGTTTTTATACGATTAATCGATCGATCAATTTGGAAAATTCTTTTTCGTTCGAAAACACTTGGATGTTGAATCAATTTTGAGTTCCGAAAAATTATATTCCGTGATTTAAAGGCAGGTGTTCCAAGATAACTTTTTACTAAGGGGCTACCTGAAATTTCCGGGGTCCAGTGCTGCCCCCATTTGAAATAAATATTTTGAAAGGAAACAGAACCATCATTTAAAATTTGGTCTTAACCTGGCACTAGATAATCCTTCAAACTATCTTATGAAATACTGTTTACAGTCTAAAGTGAGAACGTAAAGATTTTCTACGCACATACGCCAAAAGTGGTCGTTTCTCGCAATTGTGCGTAGAAAAGCTTCACGTTCTTCCTCTTCTTCTTCACGTAAACAGTAGTTCATAAAATAGTTTGAATGAAGGGTTATCTAGTGTCTGGTCAAGTCAAAATTTTAAATGATGTTACCGTTTCCTATCAAATGATTTATTTCAAATAAGGACAACACTGGACCCCGGAAAATTCAGGTATCTCATTAAGATAAAGTACTTTAATATCATCGACTTGAAAATGACTTCGGTAGATTTAATTCGCTTTTTATTTTCAGATTAAAACAAAAAGCAAAAGGACACGTTTAATCTTATTTTCTATACCCACTGAAAATTTAACGAGAACAAATCTTGGGTGCCTCTAATATTTTCAACAAAGTGCGCATCGGCACAGAAGACAAACAAATGCACTTAGATAATAATCAAGCTATGCAATTCACTATCAGGTGAGTCGATCAGCATCATCTTTGTGCGGTCATTCTGTACTACCAAAGATAAATTAGTTACGTAACTGATACCCAACGCCATAGAAACTATTAGAGGATAACTATTGGAGTAAGTAGGCAAAATTAGTAGGCGAAGTTAGTACCAGCTGCTCTCATGGAGATGGCAGCACACACGACTGGCAAAAAAAAGACAATGTGTTGAATATGCTTTAACAATATTTATTGTATTTCACACATATGAGTCATATTTTATATTAGATTATAATGTTTTAATTAATAGCTAAAGCGCTATCTAGTGACGAGAGAAGAGAAATAATTATAAGGCGATGGGTAGGAATGGTACTACTAAAATTACACTTTACCAGAGCAGTCAGAGAATTGGTCTACACTCTATCCACATTGGCTACACAGATTGGAGAGATCTTATTGATATTTATAGGTTATATGCTTTGTTTAGCCTGTATTTCCTAAGATGCCTTCTACGACATCTACGCAAAGACTCGAAGAGGTCCTATTATATCCTACTCTGCCAGAAACTACATGACGATTGCAGTTAAATAATGTAATTTCCACCTCTAATGATATAAATTATAAACGTCCAGTACGAAAAACGTCCAATATGACAAAATTCTAATACGGAAAATGACCAATACAACGTGGAAAGGACATACCCGTAATAATTCGAATCACGGGCAATACTAGATCACTGTAATATAATGAAATTAAAACTACAGCCAAAACACAAAAAAATCGCCATTTCCATACAAAAGCGTGCAGCCGCACTGGCAATTTGTATAGGAATGTTGGTTTTTTTGTTATTATTTTAATTTTATAATACTGTAGTGATCTAGTTACAGCCCATAGTTCGATTTATTACTGGTTTGTCCTCTCCACGTTGCATACGAAAAATGTTGTCAGTAATTTCTTTCACCCAACCAAGGAAGTATTGGCAGGTACCAAACATGTTCTCGCCTTTTAACATCATGCACTAACTCCTGAGGAAAGTACCTCCAAGCATCACTTACCTCAGTGATTTGTACCCATTCTATTTTCAAACCTAGCTCATGGAGTACTGTAATATAATTAGTCGGAGCGTTACTTACTCCCTTCAGTATCTTAACCGCTTCAGAATTTTTCTCCTAATTAAAACAAAGATCACATTGATCCTATCGTTGATGTTCCCCATTATTGACAGTGTTATCCAGATCTAAATGAAGATCTTCTAAATAAACTGGATCGCCATCTAAATAACTGCATCCGTTTCATTTTCTGCTTGCGTAAGTATGATCATATTTATGTTTTCCGATCCAAACTTAGTTGGCTCCCCATTCGTCTACGCAGGCAACAAAGACTTCTCTGTTCTCTTTTCTCCATTCTTAAAAATCCTTTTTCTCCTGAATTCTTGAAATGTAAGTTACAGTATCTCGCGGACACGCATGACCATCAACTTCGCTCTAGTGACACGCTTAAACTTGTAATTCCCATTTATCATACTAGCTTCATGACCGATTATTGACCGACTCCTTTACTTCTCAAGCCATACGGCTTTGCAGTGCAATGCCCGAGGACATCAGACAAATCTCCAGTAGACATGTAAATAAGAAAAAAAGTTCATGATTTTTCTTAAAGCATTATCAAATAGCAGAATTCATCGTTTCTTACCATTTTCCGTACATGTATATGTATGTAGTTATATATTATAACTTTAGTTATACACTATGTAAAAAAAACCCTGTCCGATCCCCGTAGGAGCAACTCAGACCGTCAATATGAACAATTTTACCTATGGGTCCATGCTTGAAACACGAAGAAAAATCGACATTTTCATACAAATTTCCGGACCGACGAACAGTTTTGTATGAGAATGTCGATTGTTTTTGCTACTACAAGGATCGGACAGAGTTTTTGTAAAATATTGTATATACTTACTCTATAACTAAAATATTAGATTTATACAGATAAAGTAATTAAGATATCTGGCTTTATATCTTTTAAGTATCTGTTTATCTTTTCCTAAAGGTTGACAGGGAGATAATGTTTATAATTAAGTCCACGTATTGTAGCTTTAAAATCAATAAAGTTTTTAAATAAATAAATAATTGATATAGAGTAGAGAGCCATCTCGGGATTTTTTTCTGCCAATGATTCAAGCTGCAAATATTTTAAAGCGTCATCTTTTAATGTTATTCCAAAACAATAAGAAAGTGCATAAGATGTTTACATTACAATTTATCAGATCATGGCATGTCGGCAAACTTTAACACCAGATGTGACTTACCTAATTATATCTCGATAATTCTATTAAATGGAAAGTATTACAAAGACAAAGTAAATTGTAATTTTTTTATACACACGAACAAATTCTAGAAGCGATGTAATTTTCGGCTTGTTATTATAATAACAGTAGATTTTCGCGACCATCGACGGTTCGAGTGAATTTAACCAACTGCGAATAAAGGTAAACAATCGCATGTTATTGGCATTAGTACAAGTGTTCATCGGGAAGTGTAGAAAAACAAGACAATGGTTTGAATGGTGGAATACTCGGCGGATGAGTGTGTAATGTTGACATTACGTGTCCGCGGGGTGTTTACAAAACAAATTGGTGTATTGTGTTACATCTCACAATTAATGCCAGCCCCTACTATGTTGCAAAGCAGGAATTCAATAGGTTTTTGTAAGTTTATTGTGCTAGAAACAAAATTGTTTCATTGAGAAATGTAAAATATACAGAATGTGCACCTACCTGAAACAATCGGGTTACTACAGGTACCTATATGAACCCCCCCCCCAATGGGTTCCCGGTTTGTCGTACCGGGGGGGCTCAGTACCCGTGGTAGTCGCAAGCCACGGGGAAGCTAAGAGGAACCCGCGAGGGGGCGCTCCTGCTGTTGACGACCAGCAGTGAGAGCCCACATTGGGGCGGCGGGGGAGTGGGAAGTTCTCCCCCCACCCGGGGAGGGGCGCTCCCGCGGGCTCGGCTTCGGCCTTGAGCCTGTAGGGATGCGCCCAATGGGGCGGCGTGGGAGTGGGAAGTTCTCCCCACACCCGTGATGGGGCCGCCGGGAGAGGAATGTTTCATTTCTCTCCCGGCGCTTCAGGCGGGGCCACACCCCCGTGGCTGTGGTTGGAGATCGGTCGCGGAGGAGGAGGAGTGTCGGTGTTACGTTGCCGCTCTCCCTATCCTCCGCGACCGAGCGGTGCCGCACCGCGTTTGCGGCGAGAGGCAAGCGGCGGAGCCTATCATCTTCTCCGCCGCTGGAAGCCGGTTTATCTGGCTCCCATGGGTCCATAGGTGGTGGACTGCGTGGGAGTCTGCCGCCTTTCAATTGGCCCGAGGAGGTATGGCGCGTCCGTGAGTTCCGGACGCGCCGACTTGGTGAGTGCGCCGCTTAGACGTCCCCGAGGAGGAGCCGCTTTAGCGGTCAGCCGCGCCGGGGTTCTCGGCTGTATTTCCGTTCCGGTGTCCCCGGCAAAAGCGGTTGAGATGGAACTCCGGAGGTTTTTTAGTGGGTAGGCACGTCACTCTGGTGTGGAGTCCCACATAACCCGACAGCCTCCACCGCAGGCTGACGGGTATCCGTAACAGGGATCTTTCATTCGTAAAAAAAAAGGTACCTATATGAAAACTAAATGTTCTATATGAGATTTTTATGCCATCGTTTTTTTGAATCTTCAATAATGACATTATCAAAAATATCTGACATTTAAAGAATCTGGCATTATTCTCATCTGGCATTTATAAAATCGGACATTTGCAGAATCTAGCATTTTTAGAATCTGGCATTTATAGAATCTGGCATTTTAAATTCGTTTGACATTTATAGAATCTGACATTTATCGCCGAATCCCAAATAGCGCTATTAAGGCGGTCCTTTCCAACCGCCTTGTCGCCAACGCGAGCATAGTTTGAAAAGCTTGTTGTTTCATCCAGGGCAATGCTAGAAAAAGCGGCAAACCAAAAAGAGAGAGATAGCGCCTAAGGGCACGGTTTGCATTCTATTGAATGAAATAATATTATTATTAACTATCCATTTAACGAATATAAACTATTCATAGGATGCGGAAATTTCATAAAACTTAATTCAGGTGATACGTGTTTATCAGTAAGCCTTAAAAGTGCGTGAAATAAAAGTTTTGTATTTAAAATTTTCATTACATTTGCAAGGTTTGTATCGAAATATTTTCTTTACCTTTACAATTTATGAGTACTTTATGAACGGTCGAAGATCAGCTAAAATTTGTGTAAAAAAGCATATTTTTAGAGGCTGATACAGACGAGATTTTGATTTTCTAAATTTTAATTTTAATTTATTTTATTTTATTTTATTTTATTTTATTTTATTTTATTTTATTTTATTTTATTTTATTTTATTTTATTTTATTTTATTTTATTTTATTTTATTTTATTTTATTTTATTTTATTTTATTTTATTTTATTTTATTTTATTTTATTTTATTTTATTTTATTTTATTTTATTTTATTTTATTTTATTTTATTTTATTTTATTTTATTTTATTTTATTTTATTTTATTTTATTTTATTTTATTTTATTTTATTTTATTTTATTTTATTTTATTTTATTTTATTTTATACATTCGGATGACCAACAGCTACGCTTACAACATATTTCTATAGAAATCTAGAAATAGCGCACAAGATACCTGTGAGTTTACCATTAGTACCAAATATTTTATTTTTGACCCAGGAAAGTACCTAATCGAGCTACGTCAGATGCCGTTGAGGTTTTTTTTGGTAGCTCGAAAAATATGACATCAGTGTGAGTCATACATACCTAACTAACGCACTCGATAACAATAGGACAGCACTATCAAAGGTGTAATTTTTTGGAGTGCGCGCTTAAGGCAGTTTAAAACCATCTCGTGCAATGTTAATTGCATGTAATAAAAAAATGATTTATGCGATATGGTGACAAAAAAAAAACTGCTTACAATGCTAATAAATATTAATGAATAATTTTAAATAGTAATTTTATTAATTTATTTGTATGTAATAATTTTTTCTTGGTGTAGAAAACCCGCTTGCCGTTCCTCTTATCTTTGCAACAACCAACAGGATTCATATTGTACCTAATTATAAACAGTGGTAATATTAGTAAAACTAAGAACTGATGTATAATATGAACGCAATAAATAAAATGAAATGAAAATAAACTCGCTCCTAACTCACGTCAACATTTTCAGTCCACCAAAACACTAACCAGTAGTACGGACACACTCGCCTTACAAACATGCGAGTCCCAATAAATCATGCCGCTCATTGCTGCACGCGCGATTGGAATTGCAAACGGTGTTGGGTCTGCAAGTTCTTTACGTGCTGCATTTTCTGTCGCTGCGCCTGCCACAACACCTGCCGATGAGGGCCTGGATATCTGTCGGGCTGCTGAGCCTGCTCGCCTGTGTCTCCACGGTAAGTCTAAATTCTCTAATTTATCTCACCTCAGACAGAGCGTTCTCGGATTCTTTCTTATGTGCTGCATCGGACATTATAGTGTGTTTCGGCTTTTTCTTCAAAACATCCGGTGCTGAGTATGCAAGTTATTTATCTGCTGCATTTTGTTTCGCCGCGCCTGCCACTACAACTGCTGATGAGGGTCTGGATATCTGCGGGCTTCTGGGCCTGCTCGCCTGTTTCTACACGGTTGGTCTAAAAATCCATATTTTTCTTACCTTAGCGCGTTCTCGGATTCTTAAGTGCTGCATCGGAGAATAGAGAGCTTTTTTCGGCTTTTTCTTCAAAATACTGTACTGTGTGATGATCAAACGGTGCTGGGTCTGCAAGTTATTTACCTGCTGCATTTTCTGTTGCTGCGCCTGCCACTACACCTACTGATGAAGGCTTGGATATCTATCGGTCTGCTGGGTCTGCTCGCCTGTGTCTACACGGTTGGTCTACAAATATAATTTTTTTCTTACCTTAGCGCGTTCCCAGATTCTTTTTTAAGTGCTGCATCGGCGACTAGAGTGTGTTTTTCGGCTTTTTCTTCAAAATACCGTATGATGATCAGACGGTGCTGGATCTGCAAGTTATTTTTAACTGTTGCATTTACTGTCGCCTACCACAACAACTGACGATGAGGCTCTGGCTATCTGCTCGCCTGTGTCTACACGGTTAGTCTACAAATCTTCTTATTTTTCTTACCTTTCTTACCTTATCTCAATATTGGTGTTGCATTTGCTGTGATGCTGAAATATCTAGCTAGATGAACTTAAGTAAACCAATCCCTCTTTACCCAAAAGCCAAATTCATCATGATACTGAACTAATTTCTATAAAAATAGTTGTAAGAAAATTTTCGTCCTCCCATACAAAAACAGCTTGGCTGAGCGCTGATTTGTACGGGAAGCCGAATACTTTTTTATTTTTCTTTAATTGTGTTTTTCTAAGAAGAAGTTTAGTTATCATGAACAAGATTTGCTCCAAAAATTTGGCTCGTGGTTAAAAAGTCACCTGTATTTTGTTTTCTTATTTTAATGGTGGTTGTGACTTTGTGTTTTGATGTTCTTCGATCAGTCGAAAGCAGTGGAATGGGTACCTAGCTAGATAGTTGCAAAACCTAGAACGCAGTCAATCCTTCAAGACGAGGAGTAGAAAGAATGACACAATTGCCGAAAGTAGATTAGACGCATCAGCCCATCTCATGACGATTGTTTACACAAAATTCAATGTTTATCCAAATTTCAATGGAGATTCTTCTATTTAAATACTGTTTCTATTGTTTTCTTCACAATAAATAGGTATAAGTACTGTTAGTAAACTGTAGGTACATTTGGAAAGTCCTGTCATTTACAGTGCGTAGCTCGTCGCATGTTTAATCAGATTGCTAAGAGAAAATCCAGAGATTAATAGTTTTATTGTTGGAGACATGGCGGTTTCCTTCCATTTAGCTGCTTGGGTGGCTGGTATCCTTACAGCCACTTACACGGTTTTGAGATTCTTGTATCCAGCTTAGCTTGACACTCGCCATGTATCACTCAAAACCAATGCAGTACAATTTTCTAGGGGTAAGTAAGATATTGTATAATAATAATAATATTGTATGTAATGTAACTCTGTTCGTTTTGTAAGGGCAATTAGGAAAGTGGTTAATTCTATTAAACTAAAGAATTTCTTTTAAAGTTTTGGGGAACATTTTAGCGAGAGATTTGAAGGGGTATTATTTTATCATATTGAGTCAAAAGTAAATTGCTGGATGCAGGCCGCTCTAGATCGGTCATTTTAGAAATCATTGGGAGAGGTTTATATCCAGCTGTGGACGTTATGCGGCTAAATTGATGATGAGTCAAAAGTTTTTTTTTTTTTTTTGTAAAGGTCTCGTGTTTTGCGCAAATAAATAAAATAGTTTTCTTTTTTGCAGGCAACGCCAGGATGCAAGAATTGCATCGTAAGTATTCCTTTATGTTGTAGCCACAACGTAGATTTTGAATAAAATAAATAAAAATACTTTAATTGTAAATTTTAAAATTTACAGTAAATTACTTAATAACTGAAACTAGTTTTACACCAAAATGGCACCATTTAGCATATGGTAATGATGTGCCTTTACATCATGCCGCTGGTCTCCCGTGGTACCAAGAGATTAGAGAGAAAGCATTACGAGATATCCATTGACAATATACATTTAGCCTTTATTATTTTTTGACCACGACTGGGTAATCTTGACGTAATAACAAACTTTAACAAAATAATAAATAAAACAAGTAATTATTACAAAAACAAAAAACCCGACTGCCTTTTTCTGTAAAATTTTTGTAATGTTTTTTTGAAAACCAATCTCATTCTCACAGTAAATACGAATCTAACGAGACCTCTCAAGCTAAAATCCATGGAGCCGTTCAGGCTGCAGAGCGTGCCAAACAATAATACATACGTACAAACATACATACTCTCGAAAAACTTAACTCTTCTTCTGGCGCAGTCGGGTAAACAAAATTGTTTCTCGCGAAATTTTACTTAATCTTTTTCAGCACAAGTGTAGTTTATCTGTATTTGTGTTTTAGGCGGTAGGCAAAGAAAATAAAGCAACGTTTAGAGATTCATGATCTCACAAATTTTCAAAAAATTTGGATGTTTATATAGGTATTCTTTTGCACGCCCTATAAGCGGAGTGTTGAGTTAGTGCCCTACTCTCAACATGTCAGGCTCAAGCCTTTTTCTGGACTTAAACTGCCTCTATTATATTCATATTGCACTAACACAATAATACAAGTACAGGGTTATGAATAACAACCCTTTTATAAACACATTTAATACCTACTCGCAGATAAGGTTTGTCAAGCACAACATAAGTATAAACAAAATGATTTAAAAAAATATATCTCCGGATGTCTGTATGGACGTATGTGCCACGATTACGCTCCAACTATGTAATTAATGTCTTTGTACCATTTGTTTAATAGCTTCATGTCACGGGATTGTTTCCTATTGAAAATTGCTATCTTATTCAGTGCCGTAATAAATACTTAAAATAATAAAATACTCAAATTCAATTTTAATAGGTATGACGAATGGAAAAATATTTTAGCCCATCAGTTAGATTATTAACAAATATTGTACACGTATTTTTTCTTTTCTCTGAAAAATAAAAAATTATAAAGATACAGCGCATTGAAATTTCGCATGACGTCACGGCTACGTACGATCTGGAACTTTGATGCTTCGTATCTTTGTAAAATTTGACTTTTTTGGCAAACTGAAAAATATGGGTCCATTATTTTTGAATAATCTAACATACGGACTAATTAGAATTATACTTTTACTAACGTTTTATGTCGTGCGCTTTTGGTTTTTCCAATTTTATTTGCAAATTTTCAGGCGTTAGGCAAAGAAGAAAAGGCGATGTTTCGAGCGCACTCCGACGCCTGCTTGCCGCAGTCCCAAGCCGACCCGAAGCTGATCGATGCCATGCTAAACGGCGAACTAGCTGACGACCCTGGCCTGAAGAAACATGTGTACTGTGTCCTGTTGAAGTGCAAAGTGATCAGTAAAGACGGGAAGTTGCAGAAGGCCGCTCTTTTAGGCAAGATGTCTACGAGGACTGATGGAAAGAATCATACAAAGGTTAGTTAAAGTTTTGAGTCAACAGACTTCAAAAAAAGGGGGAAATTATCAATTCGACGCGTTTTTATTTTTTATATATATGTTCACCGGTTATTCGAAGACGCCTGCGCCGATTTGTAAGATTCTTTTTTTGTTTAAAAGGGTATACTTGTCAGGTGCTCCCATCCATATTTCGTCAAAATTGCTTGTGTAGTTGGGGAGGTGAAGTCGGTTTTTAGTTTCGAAAAATTATAACAGGAGATCTCAATGGGTTACAGTTTTTTTAATACAAGATCAGAAGGATTTCGATACCTGTTCTTTACTTCGTCTAGTCAATATTTTAATTTGGTTTCAGATTTTAGAGAGCTGTGCTGAGCAGACCGGCGATACTCCCGAAGACATCGCGTGGAACCTCTTCCGCTGCGGGTACGACAAGAAAGCAGTGCTCTTCGAATACATGCCCCCAGATGGCCCCGCGGATTTGGAGAACAACTCAGAATAAAACTCATTAAACTTTTAAAAAAATCATATTTTCGACCTGTTAAATTTTGAAATGTTTTCTGTTAATTACTCTTACCTCTTTTTTCTTGGACTCTGTTTTGTTATATGCCGATTTCATACTTGGTAATAATAATGACATGTACTTTAAAGATGCTGTTTTATTTCATTATGCAACGTCTCCCAAAGTTACATTAATAAATTTGTTATCTTTTGAATAAATAAGAGGTTTTTATAAAATAATAAGTATGTACAGGTAGGTAGAAAAGAAAAATCATCTTAGAGGGAATTGACAGTCATTAATATAAATTTAACTTCAACAAAGAAAAAGCCAGTAAATAGAAGTAGATCTCGCTTCTCAAATGTTCTTATTGATTTTTTATGAGACAAAATGTTTCTTCCGTTTTTGCGCTGTTCTATAATTGTGTAAAATATGGTAAGTAAATACCTAGTATCTATTATTCGTCTATAGACATCTTTTCGTCATAGAGTACTGTAATATAACTGAAACTTGCCGCCTTCGCCCTCGGGTGTGTCACATTTGAAAGCATTCCTAAATATGTAAATTAAGTCATTCGCCATCGAATGATCGCTCACTTACGTAGTATTTGAATTCTCTTTGGCTCACTTCTCATGGATTTACGTTCTACCTTGGTCTTGGCTTTATATAATAAGTAAATGTTCTAAGGATGCGTCTTAAAAGATATAATTATATATATTTTCAAATTACTGTATTTTACAAAACGAGCCATCGCAACTGACGGTTACTAGCCCAACAATGATGATTTCATCGGGTAATGACACTCGATGACGAATAACTGTGATTCTGTTTTTATATTGTGAGTCAAATCATAAATAGAGTGATCGATCAACTTTTTACATTGATAAAGATGAAATTTCCTAGAAAAACTTTTGTTAAATGGTCTTTAACTATTTGCAGAACTAAATCATCATTAAACATAGATATGGTAACTAGGATCGTCTTATAAGTAGGGGAAAAAAAATCTAGGGTTGGGTAAGTAGGTATATAAAACGTAAACTCCTCGAAATGCCCTATAATATAAAATTTGTAGGTCCTATTTATAAATGGGCTTTTCTAGGTTTTTTTAGTTAGTCACCAATATAAACATTTCTATTTTATTTTTCTTTTATTGACATAGGCATATCAATTTTGCAATCTTTGTAAATATTACTCTTGAACATGGAAATTCCAGGCCCTTAAGACAAGGTCGGCGACTCCATTCCAAGCAATGCATTTACGTCCACCAATGCTTACAATAACACTTCAAATTGAAATAACGGTCAACAGCGTCCATTTAAGTCGCTCTCCTACTAAACTACCATTTCTATTTAACATAAAGTGACAAGCGGAGGCTGAAGGTACAAGATAGTTGCACTGCGTAGTGTAAATTACTTATATTCGACACAGCTTTATGATCTCACTGCAGGTTGTGGGCGGTTGACCCACAAGCCGCAACACGGCAGAATACCCGAGCGCTGGCAGTATGATCATGCGTCTTTGCCTATGCGCGCCATTTTTAATTTACGCGCCAAATTGGAATTAATTTTATTGCTCTTTTAGTGATCATTAGTGAACTGTAATAAAGTAATTAACGATGGGAAATAATTATGAATTTATGTGGTGTTTTAATATAGAGTGATTTTATTGTGATAAGCTATTTAATTGCAGATTCTTTAAATATTAGATAGATAAGTAATTATTTCAGTATTTGAATTTTGAAGTGCGGTTATGTCTGATGTGTGCAGCTGGACGCTGGATTCGGAATAACTTGGCCAATCGTAAGTTATCCTTATATTTATTCTCAAGTTACAAGTTGCGGATACAGTGCTTTGTTTTTTTAATGGAGAGGGTGGCAAAGCATCGGCCATCTTAATACTCAATAAGCCCCCACTGAGAGCTGCTAAAAATAAAATCTTTATAATTACTCCTCTAATAGGCATTTGTCTGCGATTCTTGGGGTGATCTGCGCAAGGAGAATCTGTTGCTGTCCATTGTTTCTATAAAATAAGTTTAAGTACTTAGATAGGTGCTTAAAAATAAAACGCAATACTTACAAGATATAAAAATTCCATAAAACGTCTAAGGGAAAGTTTGTTCACTTTCATAGAGTTCACCTTTAGAAGATATTACACTACACTACTAATGTTCCGAGGTTTGTAATAAAACGTTATTCAACAGTACATACAACCTACCCAACTTAATTAACATATTAATGACACAATTTTACAATAATTATTTAGCTGGGCAACCGCAGGGCAAAAGTTATAGTTTAATTTTATCAATATTTTGTGATATGTCATATTAATTTAAAATTTACTGCTTTTTTTTTCGGAAAGTTGTTCCTTTATCTCATCATTTTCATCTGGCAATGAATGAGTGGGCAATGAGTTGATTACTGTATTCAAGACAAAATAGCGCGTTCTTAACTAGGTAGATGACAAAAATGTTGAATCCACGTAAGTAACTAAGATTCGTCTATTTTGAACCATTTCAGTGTACCTTCGTGTACTTACTAAAAAATTTTAGTTTCTGGATCGTTACCTTGTTATTTTTCTATTGTTTTTCTAGTAGGGTACATACAGCTCTTGAAACATAAGCTCAACTTTGCATTTGTGTGAGTGTACAGGGACAGTGTAGGTGAGACATCGGCTTGAGGCACGACACAGTCCGCATCGGTTTATACTGGTCTTTAAAACCAGGCCTGAGTCGCGGTACGACTCTCGCGCGTCATTTTCCGGCTTCACCTTCACCTTTGGTACCGCTAGCAGCTTCACGCTCCAGTATTATTGTGTTTGAAGTGACATAAACTGACATTCATAATAAATATTATTAGAAAAAACTAAATTAACATAAATTCGTGCTTATTTAAAATAATCAAAATCTTTTATTTCTTTACAGTAAAACATTTTTATTTTTATGTAAATTTTTGACTTTCTCCTTTTGGCTCTCACTCATACTAATGCAAAGCTGAGCTTATGCCTCGAAAACTGTGTACCTACGATATTATTAGTACAATAGGTACCTTACTTAGGTCATATTGTAGTAAACAAGTGACGTGATGAGTTCATTGATTAGTTACCACAACCATGTTTTGTTTATGCGGTTTAAATGTTTTCCTCATCCCGAATTTCCTATTCATAATAACATTAATGAAATAACTAAAGTTTCAATTGACCTATAAAATTAACCTTAACATTAATTGAAACTTTTTGAATCAATGATTTTGTAAAACATATCTTAGTTTCAAATCGCAATCATACCTAAATTTGTTTTAACAAATCTATGGTCTCTATTGTATGAAAGTCGTCAAAACAAACGTTGGTACACAATTTCTCAAACTTTTCTGATGCAAATTTAGGTCCTGCTAAATGATTTTAATCCCAAAAATGTTTTGAACGAAACCCGTTTTTTTAATTGTAATTAATCTTTATTTATCTCAACACATTTCTGTTTTATCAATTTTAAATAATACCAACACAGCCAAATATACTTTTTTAACTTTATTTATTATTAAAGAAGTTAGATGGAAAAGCCGCACCGTCTCAGAAATTCAATCTAGCAAGGCACGTTAGATGGCCCAAATCATGCCCACACCAAGTACCATACCCTAGGTGCAGCTATATGAAACTTGCATAAAGCTGACTCACTATCTTTCATATTAAATATTTGCTAACTCCGGCGGCATCGCGCGCCTACCTCCTCCCGATCCGGCGAAACACAAATAATCAAAACGCCCTCCCAAAAAGTACACTACCTTAAACTAAAACATCTTTAATATTGTATTCAAACCAAACACTGTAGCAACAGTCATATCTCCATCATAAATCGATTAAAACACCAAATTTGTGCGCAAAATCGATTGCGAGCATCGATACAGCGCTCTCAGATAAACCAGGAACCAATAAATATCGTACATTTTAGTATATACCCGAATTGGGCTGGACGGCCTCGTCGATATTTCCTTAAAGTTAACCATACCATAACCAATAAGTCCATACTTATTGGGCATTCTCCGCAGATAGCATTGTCTCCTCCGGTTATGGTTTATGGTCGCCCGCCATGATGTGACCATCTTCGGCAATCAGTTACTCATTAGTATTTTTGGCGCGAAATCAAAAGTGCACTTACTGTTCTCCCGCCATTTCGCTATATGTTTTTGCTCCTTGAAAAAGTTTACTTCTGTGTCATCAACATTGTTAAAAGGATATTCTTTTTTACCATTAGCCTGTCTCTCGACACTAAGTTTTTAAATATCTATGCTCGAAAAATTTCAAAAAAATAGCTTTTTTATATATTTTCTTGGTATTATGAGCTTTAAGCAAATTTTATCTCCAACGAATGTTAGGCTTTCCTTTTTTTCGAGATATCTTATATGGTAAGACTAAAATTTATAAAATGAAGACTGAATTTTATAAAATGATGTAGGTATTTTTGTTTATTTACTTGCATAATTTTTATTGTTTGTTTGTCTTGGTTTAAACTTTTAGTATAAAACAAATAATAAAAAGGAAGGAAACAAGCAAATTATAAATAAATCAGCTGGTTTTTTTTTTGCAGTCTTCTTTAAGCTTATAAAGAGCTAAAATGAACTTTCATTATATATATTTTTTTTGTATACAACGGGGAAGGGACATGTTCCTCCATTAAAATTAAAAGAACAACCAAAAAGGAATTTGACATTCCCATACAAATTGCCCGGGCGGCTGCACACTTTTATATGGAAATGCAGATAGTTTTAACTGTTGTTTTAATTTAATTATACTAAAGTGATCTAGTGTAGCCCGTGGTTCGATTTATTACAGGTCCCTTTCACGTTGTATATATTTATATATATTATTTTATAAATGTTATTTATTTCATGATTGGTTTATTGAAGCCGAAGATTAAAAGGCGAATGAGTGTGATACCTCTCGCACTTCCCTGACCTACGCCGGCCCGGCTGATATGACCGGTAGCAATTAATTTTATGCCAGTAGCGCTTGAACTTTGATTATTTCCATTACTTTAGGTTGTTGGAGTAAGAGGTCAAAAGGACTACATTGATTTGATTTTTATTATCTTTACGAGAGCTTGTTGAGCGGAAACATAGTTTGCTGTTTCTGTCACAATTCACAAAACGTATCGATATGAACTCAGATTTTATTCATAAGGAACTTCGTGTCATATCTTTTTTTTTTTTCATAAATAAAAACTTACGTCTTTTCGTCAGACTGTTTAATGAACTATTGGTTCATCTTCGTCAACATTGTAGTAGAATGTTCAAAGAAAAACAAAACAAATATTTTCCAACGACCTAGCGCTTTCTATCGAAATATTCCATAGACTCCGTCATCATATTACCTCTAGCTCTGTGGCTAAAAAAAAAGGTATTTTACAGATTTTACTTGTACAATCACTTAATTAACTCTACTTACATTCTTACATATAAAAGCTGTAAGTCAAATAAAAATCAATTTTATCCAAGAGAGAAATGCTAGATTTATAATTTTATTTTTTTTGTTAACAAAGCTGTGTTTTTAATACTTACTTTACTGCCACTAGGTATGCATAAGTATGCCTAGTGTAAAACATGTACATACAGGCAGTGCGTAGGCCGGCTGTAGTACTAGACCAGCTAAGTTCTACATATGGGATCGTCACGTGAGCAAAATATTCCGCATTCCTTTGCCATGAGCCGTACTTTCTACAGCGCTTCCAAATTCGCTTCATTCTATTTTTTTTTGGATAGTTTTACGGCTCTGGAAACGAGTCCTAAAGGACTCGTTTCGACGAGCCCTTCTTCATTTTTAAAGTCATTTCACAAATTACATAGAATCATTTAACTTTCTTATTTAAGGTTGTGGATTGTTATTGTTCTTAATGTAGTTTAATAATGTCATTTTATTTATCAAAATCATATCACACACGCATGCACTTCACTTTATTACTTTTGAACAGTGTTTTGAATAAATTTATAGATTGGAAAATAGAAATCTTGCTTTGATTTTAATAAATCACCTTTTATATCTTATATCAAATACTTTTTTCTAAACGTCAAAACAATATGTTCTATGGGATTTTTATGAAATATAGACTAATGACGTCATAGTTTCTTAGAGTCAAATAGCGCTCTTGTATATCAGTTTTTCTGCAATAACAAATCTAAAATCACGTTGAAAACTACATTTCTACCTGTAACAAATAATTTATTTTGACACAAGAAAGTATCCAACTGCTTTGTTGCAAAATATACTTAAAATATATGTCTTAAATTAATATGTATAGACGGATAAATTATAGATGGACGACAGACATCATTCGATAACGATGTCTGTCGTCCATCTATAATTTATCCGTAAGAACGAACTAAGTTTTGACAATGCAATTCTATTGGCACACCTTGGATGATTGAGATACTTTTACGAGATAAAACAGTTAGCTATTACTTTTTGTGATGTTGCTGTCGTCATAGTATGATAATTCGTGGCATTGGCTAAAAAATACTGGGGTTTAGGATGTGCATAGGGTCTACCTTTTTCGTCGTCGTTTGTTATACTTTTGGAACAAAGTTCCGTTTCGGACGGTACGAACTCGGCGGGTGGGGGCTACGCGAAAATAGTGTAAGATTTTACCGTAATTTTTTTCTGTCACGCATTAAAGTGAAAGGAAATTTCACAACTTTGTGAGAGTGTATGCCTGGAATGGTCGATGTTCCTGGTTCAAACCCCGCACACGCGTATAATATATAATTTTTGTTTAATTTTATTGTTTAATGTGTGATTATTATTATTAATTAAAGGGTGTAGGATTTTTTCGTCACGTTTTTCTGTCCAGAATTAATAATTTGCTATGAAAGTAACTTTGGTGATCCGCGACACTCACGTTATTTTTATTGGCCTATGTAGTATCCCATATGGGCAAAGGCCTCCAACAAAAGTTTACAAAACCAAAACCATACAAACAGGATTCAGCTAGAACATTTTTGTTTGATATTTGTTTATACTTAAATGAAAAAATAAATAAATACTATTTGACATGTCGAACGCGTTGATGTCTTTTACTGGAATGATCTTACCAGTACAACAAAGTAATTTTAATCAGCTAATTTACTGTGCCGTGATTGCTTGCGAAGCAAAACCTCCAGACATCTTCAGGTAATATTGTATACGAAGGGTTTATACAGGGTGACTTTTTACCCACCAGCCAAAGGAGAATGCGGATATGAGTATCCGGCATCAGAGGAAGTATTTGGTGTTGAATTCTGCACTCTATACATACATATTAATTTAAGACATATATTATAAACCAATAAGTTTGTTTGAATAACTTTGCAGTAACATTTTGATTTTAATCTTAAACTAAATGTTTTTTTTTTTACAAAGTAAGAGCTAAGCTTTTGTAAGAGCTAAGCTTTTTAAAAAAGTTAGACATGACAGTTAACTGTCAAATAATAACAAGGTCTTGCTTATCACTGACAGTTCACTTCATTGCATTTTTGATATACGATGTAATTGTGCTTTTGTATTTACTGCTTATTTTTATCTGACCAATAATGGCGCCAGCGCGCTACAAAGGTTGCGCTTTTGTTTGTGAAAACTGATGGTGCCTTTAAAACAAGCGCGCCGAAAGCATGCCAACGAGTCCAAAAAATTGACTATACTTTATTTTGACGTAGTTAGTTTACTATCACCATAGTTAAACTTATATGACAGATAAATAGCGTTTACAACCCCTGTCTGTCCTTAAGGACAAAGACATTAAAGCAGTAAATACAACAAACGCAATGAAGTAGTGAACTGACTGTGAGAGTTTTCTATACTGACAGGGATGTAACGAATGTCAAATTTTCTACGTTTACGAATGCGAATGCGAATGTTTAAGTTACGAATGTGCAAATGCAAATGCGAATATAGACATCAGGTATTACAAAAAACATACATGTGCATTAATATTCAATATTTTTTATTACGTAGGCATAAAAAATCGCCATATTTCACTTTTCTTACACGGTGCCATAGTGAAAAACTGATTAATTATGAAATAGTTTAAAATGCAATACACTACTTGTTCATCTACAGCAGACTGCAACTAAAACAAAACAAGCCTAGTAATCACAAAAAACTCAAAACAAACTAAATAAACACTTCTACTTGGTCCAAATAATCACGTTATGCGCGAATCAACGAAACGCTAGAGATGCAGCACGGTGCGCGTCCGCGCGGATTTTGGGCATATAATGATCTGCACATATTCGCATTTTCATATCACTCGCATGGATTGATGTGAATGCGAATTTCGATGCGAATGTTTAAAACGATGCGAACCATTTGCATGTGCGAATGCGAATATTCGTAACATCCCTAGTTCACTATGCAACGCAGCTGTCAAGTTAAATTACCTACTCCTCTGTCTATTTTCTGGTTTTCTATCTGATGGACGTATAATAATTTACCTATTCATATTTTAACATCTAAGCTGCAAATATAGCGTTATCAGCTATTAATTTTATACCGAACCAAAAAATAAAAAATATGCAATATAATTTTTATTTTTATAATGAAACACATATGTCAAAACGTTGTTTTATTTTAAATCGTCTCCTCATTTTTTAAGTCGCATAAATAATATTTTACAGCTGTCAAAAAAACCGCCCCAAGGTGTAACTTTTTACTCCAAACTTCTACAAGTAAGGTATAATTACACTATTTTTTATAAATTACATGAGCTATCGAGTCTATATAGTCACATCAAGAATTAGCCAATATTTAAAAAAATAATGACGATACTGAGATATGTCTCTGCCATTCACCTTTTTGGAGAGCATCCTGTCCATAATTTTAAACTACTTTTCAGAAAAACAATTAACGAAAAACTAAAATAATCGGCTTCCCATTCAAATGAGCGCCTGGCCAATGTAATTTTGTATGGGGGGAAGAACATTTTTTATCAAATTTTACTAACTTTTTTATAGAAACTTAAGTATCATGGACTCCTTGCTTGCCTACCTTGCTCCAAAATTGGGCGGGTGGGAAAAAGTCACTCTAAATGTGATAACATTTATATTTGTGCAAGTGGTGGCTTATTTTCTATCCACCCTTGACTATAAGCTGACTTACTTGGCTATCACATTTTAAACTGCATATTTTTCTTCCTGATTTCTTATTTACCTATTAAAACTATAAGCGCAAAAATAATTTTGAAAATAGTACTTATTAGTGTAACATAAAATAATCAAAGCTTTTTAGGAGTCTTTTGCTTCAAATTTTTCTATGAACATTGATTCTCGACATAAGCATTAACTGAACATAAAATAGGTAAAAGGGTAGTTTTATTTTAGAATAGTTTATTTTTTTAAACATGGCTGTTTAAAAAAATAAACTATCTCGGTTGTGTTTTAGTTTCAATACTGTTAAACCTTTAACGCAAACGTCGGATATATTCGACTAAAAATTTCGTGCTCATTTCCGGATTGGCTCAATGAATCCAAGCTCTTCCTGTAATTTCAGTAAGAAAATTCACGTCGGAAAAATCTGACATTCACGGTGAAAGGGTTAAAAATGTTAGCTACCTACTTACCTAAGTTCATATGAAATGCGGAAATATGGAACAACTAAAGCCAGTAAAGTTATCTTAAACCTCATACAATATGATCACTCTACTACACGTGTACATCTTTTTGGTCAGACTTTTAGCTAGTAAAGTACATCACAAACAAAGACAAATTGTCATGTTTTATTAATGATGTACCTCTCAGTACGTGCAGTGCTACGTAGGCGCTTCATCTCTCAAATGGGCGAGCAATATCCAAAAGATGATCCCACGCCCCGCGCGCAAAAACTGACGACCATATCTGTCATAACGATACATAAAGAGATCTTCAAGTGTATGAGACGTGATGTTAAGTCTACTCGGAATAATAATAATAATTTAGCCCTTTATTCTGAAATTCTGAGTTGTGGTTTAAGTGTTTTTCTCTTATAAAATGTCTCTAATTTCAGTGTGCCTCATGGCATGAGCCTCCTCTAGTGAATTCCACTGAGCTCTATCTCTAGTTACTCTCCTCCAGTTAGGACCAGTAGTTAGCCTGAGGTCGTCTTCCCATCTTGTGATTGGTCTGCCTCTATTCCTTTTTCCATCTCTTGGATACCACTCTGTCACTGTTTTGCTCCATTTACCCCTCGTGTCGCGCATCATGTGGCCAGTCCACCGCCATTTCTGTTGGTCTGTTCGGGTAAGCAGATCGTTAAGTTTTGTTCTTTCTCGAATATCCTCGTTTCTGTCTCTATCCTTTCGTTTAATGCCTGTGATACTTCTCTCCATTGCCCGTTGGCATCTTGAAAGTTTGTCTCTTAAGTTCTACGTGAGAGCCTAAGTTTCGCTACCATATGTAATACTGGGTAAGATAAATGTGATGAATGTTTTAAGACTAAAGTCCTTAGATTTCACGATTTCCTTGAGAGACCGGTACTTGTTCCATCCAATACTCAGAATAAGTACTCTTAATCATTAAGATGATGTTTTAGATGACTGCTATATTGGAGGTCGAATGTTTTAGAAATATCTTTCATCGGTGTTCAAGCGGTAAGCCAACCATTGGACTCTAGGTTGGACATGGAATATTTAAAGGGTTTTAAGAGATTCTAGATGCAGTAGAGCAGGGAGAGGAGCATGCTGAGACATAAGTGATCGCAAAAGAGCAGAAGAAATGAGACAACGAAAATAAATGAGAGGATGTAATTAAGAAAATAAAACAGCTAAAGTTCCGATGGACTGGACGAGAAAGTAAAGAAAAATGGACATAAATTGTAACTGAATGGCTCCCCCGAGATGGCAAAAGAAAAAGAGAATGGCAATTCAAAAGATGGCACGATGATATTTAGACGATTGGAGGAACGCTTTGGAGAAGGGCTAGAGACAGATAGAATTTTAACATTTTGGAAGAGACCTATGTGTCACATTACGCGCTGGACACACAATTCAGCAAGAGGAAGTACTCTTAGATTACAACATTTTCAACTTTTTGAATCAGAAACTGTGGCTCTCAGGAAAAAAGTAGTGACATTTTTTATAGATAATTACATGATCTACATTTTTTGTCTGAGCTAATTAGCTAATTTTATGATAAAACTTAGGTACAGTTTTGCTGAATATCTATTTTTTTCCGGTAGCCGGATCGGTAAGGACTTTTAGAATTTCATAAATAATTATGTTCTGAACAATGTTACCAACTTTCAGCTTTTTGTGAATTTTTGTACTTTCACTCTTATATGTCGGCTAATGTGACCGGACTACACTGCTTGTTTTATTGTTGACAATAAGCTAACTCTTTCAAAACTCATTTAAGAGGATTTATAGCATGATGTACAAAATGATTTTTACACTAGCGATGGAAAATTTGTATCCAATTAACGTTCTGTATCCGTAATTAGATTGACCGTAGGTACAAATTACATAAACAACAAAAAACTGACAACCATATTTGGTGTCATAACAAATAAAACCTCTTTAAGTGTATGCTACGTGAGTAATGTTATATTTACTCGGAATACTCGTTTTAGTACTCGTAACTTAAGTAGGTACTTAAGTACTAAAGATGATGATGATGGCCTTCCTCTTTTAAAGACAACCATCAGCTGGCGGTGTAGAGTTTTAAATATAACAAGAATTCCTTTTGAAAAAAAAAAGAGGGCTGTTATAAGTTGTCTGTGGCATCATAGCGCTCGAACGGATGGACCGATTTCGATGCGGTTTTTTTTTCACGTGAAAGCAAGTTTCCTTGCGGTGGTCCATAGCAATATTTGAGGAAATTCGGTTCAGCTGCTTAAAAGTTATTGTAGTTAACAGCTTAAAAGTCATGGCTTTTACAAAAAAATATAGATAGCGCTATAGCGGAACTACCGATACGATATCAAATCGATATCGTATCGGTAGTATCGTTGTTAGTTCTGCTATTTATCACTAGATGGCGTTCTCGACATTTTCGGCCAGGGTTTTTTTAAATTGACTAGGATATAAACTTGTTTTATTATTAAAAACACAATGTAAGAACTCCGTTCTTGTCAGTTGCTTATTTTCCATGCCTCCCGATCTTTAGCCAAATGCTTGACGTCCCTATACGACACGACTTCTGCCTTTTCCTCATCCATAAACATCCTTTGTGGCCATCCTTTTCCTCTCCTTGCCTCTGTCTTTCCGTGATGTTTTTGATGACATTGTAGTGTCATATATGACGTAAAAACATATTTTTTCCTGTTCTTACATCGATTGTCTTTTTTTAAATTTTTCTCTCTGTGTTTGTTTTTTTCTCCTTCAAACTTATCTTTTCCATACGTCTCAAGCAACACATTTCAAAAGCCTCCAGCCGTTTTCGACCCTTCTTGTTCATTATCCATTCCTCACATCCGTAAAGGGCAAACTAACTAAAACATAAAAAAATATACAGTAGAACATATGATCTCCTCCTTTTTTAAAGTCGGTTAAAATATTTTTTTTTAACCGAATTTCAAAAAGGTTATTAATTCGTCGCGTTGTTTTTTTTATGCATGTTCACCTATTATTTAAAGACGCCTGGACCGATTTCGATTTATTTTGTTTGAAAGGGTATATTTGTCAAGTGGTCCCATAAAATTTTTATCAAAATCGGTTGTGTAGTTTGGGGATTAAAGTCGGATTTTAGTTTTGAAAAATTATAGCAGCACCAACTTAGTGTAGAAAAGACGAGGTTTTTTTAATCATATACCTATATGAGTAAATTAGGTAGACAGTTAAGTTCCTTTAACAATGAAATACCTTTTTGACGATACATAAAAAGGTCTTCCAAGTCACTTAAAAGATAAAAAAAGTAAGTAATCAAAAAGATTTTTCTAAAGTGAGGCTATCAGTAAACTTCTATCTCAAATACCTAATATTTATCTGAAATTGTATTCAAAAGCTTTTAAGCTCATTCAAAGCTTACTATGCATAACTTGAACGCAGTGCAGATTGCAATCGCGAATATTAAAATATAGTCTGGATTGGAATGTAGCGAAACTGGTAAGTATAAAATTTATGAGTTAACTATAGTGTGTTGGCTTCAAGATACTCTATTTATGATTTTTAGTTTTTCCAAGTATTAAATTCTCCATCGAACTGAAAATATTAAGATATTTTTGGGGGCTATTTAAAATTGTTTTTTGGATATAAACTTACAAAATTATGCCTTTAAATGAGCTGTCAGTGTAATCAGATAATAAAACAAATCGTCTTCCATTATATCATTTTTTTTTAAATCGGTTCTTATTTGAAAGATGAAATTTGAACCACGAAACACGACTTTGCCAAAAAGTATATTATTTCACTCATCCATTTTCTTTCGCTGTGCATGAATAGAATGAGACAACACAGTAGGCATCGGTAGCTACCAATAGGTACTAGTAAAACATTGTTTTTAGATAAAATAAAGTATATTGAAATAGGGCCATAATAATGAAACAATTTCTAGTTTAATATTTCTATGTAATATTTAAGTCAGAGAGAGACAATATTCGTTTGAATATAATATGTCTGTTGTCTATCTCAATTCGATGTTTAACGAACCGTATCATACCACGTGGGGGCCGTCCCACACTCACCCAATAAATTAATCATACGTTTCATAATTCAATTGACTACTTTCTACATACGTCATTCTAGGACTTTTATTATTATATTATTAAAATGAAAAACATACCTAGTTTTGGCCATTTAAGAGTCAGCTTAAAAATTTAAGTAGGCACCTATTTAAATTTGATGTTTGATGGAAGGGATGGGTGTACCAATCCCAAATGGCGAATAATAGTTTAAACCAAGTCCTAAGTTCCTTACAGTCCGACGATCTATGTGGTCGAGTGGTCATCATGCCAGGCAGTCATACTGGAGGTCCAGGATTCGATTCCCGGTCAGGTCAAGATGGAAAATGATTTTTTCCAGATTGACCTGGGTCTTTCGTGTTTATTTTTTTATGTATTAGCTACAAAATATAATATCGTAGAGTTAGTATCACATAACACAAGTCTCGAACTTACTTTGGGGCTAGCTTAATTTGTAAGATTTGTCCCTTTATATTTATTTATTTAATTATTAGTTACAGTGAGTCTGCGACCTGCGTTTTAATATAAGATAGGTAAAGTCTATGACGTCTACAATAACTTAACCATTAAAATGACGATGATGCAACCGTATTATAGGTAAAAATAAATTTACTTTTACGTTATTTTAAATAAAAATTATGATTGCTTTAAAGAATTAAGTATATTAATTTGATGTCTAGCAAGCCGTACTATATCATAGCCTCCCACACTTCAACTCAATAAATCAATCATACATTTTTTATTTAATTAACTTTCCATGCACCAGTTAATTTTTATAGTCCATGAAATCGGCTTGTCATCGGCTGTCATAGCTCATTACGCGCGGGGGAGCGGGTTCGAAGACCGGCCCCATCCCCGTGGGCGGGTGAGCAATGAGCACAGACCCCATGTACTTATGTACCATGTAATTGGTTATTATGATGACTACTAGTAAAATATACTTAAGGACTTCGCTAGAATTTTGCTCAAGTTTTATTCTATTTTATTAGTGAACTGTTTCAACGGCCAGTGTTCCTGACACTATGGTACACGGGCACGATTTTTTGGTTGAAATTTAACGTAGGTATTTAACTTTTTCTTTTTAACCGACTTCAAAAAAGGAGAAAGTTATCTATTCGCCGGAATCTTTTATGTTTTTTATGTATGTTCATCGATTACTCGAAGACGCCTAGACCGTTTTGGAAAATTCTTTTTTGTTTGCAAAGGCATGCTTGTAAGGTATTGTCCTATTGAAATTTTATCAAATTCAGTTGACTTGTGTAATTCGGGAATGAAGTCAATTTTAGTATTTAAAAATTATTATTTGTAAATATGTAAATTATTCTTTAGATATTATTTAAATAAATATATTATTTAAATAAAAATCTAAAAATGAACTAAAATATAACACTTGGTTACCGTTCCTTATAATCATCTCCAACCGCCTCAACTTCTTCTCGATAAATCCCACCATTGTTATATACGAAAGTTTGCAATGGTGGATGGATGGATGGATGTATGAGTGTGTGGATTGATGTTTATTCCGTTTTTACGTCAAAACGGCTAAAGTGCTTGAATTAAAAATGGGCAAATAGTTGTTATATAGCGAAATAACCTTTGAGCAACGCCGCACAGCCTAGGCAATGCCGCGGGCAAAAGTTAGGCAATAATATATATATCTTAATCACACCAATTAATTTTTATACTTACTTAGTCCATTACATTGGCGCATGTCATCGGTGGTTGTCATAGCTCATTACGCGCGGGGGAGTGGGTTCGAGGACCGGCCCCATCCCCGTGGGCGTCGCATAGACCCCTTGTATGGGCATGTGGGATCATACCATTGTTAAAATGATCGCTCACTTGTATCGGTAAGTAATGAAGGCGACTAGCTTTCACAAAAGGCTAGCTGTTTTGATTTGACGCAAATGAGTGCGTGTATACTATCTCCTAAAACTGTCAGTGGTTATACACACGTGAAAGGGACATACCCGTAATAAATGGCGGGCTTAAGGCCTGAGGCCTTTTCTAAAAGTCAACCTACAGGTGATGCTGAGAAAACATTATTTTGGGGGTAAGTACAGCAATCAAAGAAAAATAAAGAAAATATATTGATATTTCAAATATTATACTTACATAATATACCTACAGGAACAGAATAATATATATATAACCCTAGAGTGAGCGCGTAAAACGCATAAAACGTGAGTGGGCGCGTGGTGAGCATTTTGCCGCCCGTACTAAAATGCTTTTTTTAAATAAAATATTGCAGAATTTGTATATATTTTGGATAAATAGTTAATAATGAAATCGCCTCGCGATCCACCCTATTAACAACTCCTTCGTCCTGCAGCTGCCCGTGCACTAATCCAGTGGAATTTTACAACACAGGCAGGCGCAGGGAGGCAGCTACTAAAGAGTTTGACCTTGACGCGTGCATAGTTCACAAAATATTTTCAATTTTTTACCAGCTGCGGCAAAATGCTCATAGCGCGCCCACTCTAGGGTATTCCCTAATATACTACATACATATATTACATAAATATTTTGTACAACGTGAAAGGGACATGCCCGTAATAAATCGAACCACGGGATATTATACTAGATCAGTATAGAATAATGAAATTACAATAACAGTCAAGAAACAAAAATAAATTTTGGAATTTCCATACTAGAGTGTGCGGCAATTTGTAAGAGAATGTCGATTTCTTTTTCAGGTCTTTTGCCTGTTATTTTAATTTCATTATACTATAGTTATCTAGTATAGCCCGTGGTTCGATTTATTACGGGTGTGTCCCTTCCACGTTGTATAAAGTATTTATGTAGTTTATGTATGTAGTCTATTAGGGAATATTAATGTGTATTTTTTATACTTGATCAAACGAAATCTGTGGATATTAGACGAAATATTATCGACAAAAAATGAAAAAGTATTCGTAATGTTAGTAATTTAAAAAAATCCAGGCACTTTAATTTTTTCGTCAATTTATTTTTTAACTAATTTCCTGTTACGTATTGTTAATTATTTTTTACTTTCTTAGCTTCTTAAACTTTGTAGTTTTCAAATGAGACAACTTTGAAGAAAAAACGCTGTTTACTTAAAGAAAAAACAAAACAATAAAAATCGAAACAGGACCTTTAGAAAAAAAAATTAAAGAATTTTTTTCGGTTTTTTATCCATAATATTTCCTCTAATATCCGAAGATTTCGTTTGATCAAGTATAGAAAATATAATTGTATAATAGAGAATAATATATATTTCTGTAGGTTTATTATATGTGTTATATTATGTAAGTATAAATTTTGAAATATCAATATATTTTCTTTATTTTTCTTTGATTACTGTACTTACCCACAAAAGAATGTATTTTCAGCATCACCTTTTGGTTGACTGGTAGAAAAGGCCTCAGGCCTTAAGCCTGCTATTTAAATCGAGTATTGTAAAAAAGTTTAATAAATAAAAATAAAAAGAACGTTTAATTGATGGAATCAGTTAGTAAGTAATTTTCTTTTTCAATACTTTGACTTATATTTTAATTCTAATTTAAAGTAGCAAGTAGGTATCAACAACCCCATGTCTCGGCAACCCCGTAAGCGATTGCCTAAGTTCATGTCCATACTCTAATATTTTAGTAGGAATGAAATAACGATAAAGGCGTGACAAACGCTTTCTAAGTCCATAGTAAGATAAGAAATCTCGACTCTAAGTACCTAGTTGTAGAGCGGGGGTGTCAACTTACAAGCGTAAGCGCACACTGAGAGCTATAATCGAAGCAAAAAAAGTTTAGTGTATGTATTATATTATAATCTCACAAATATTTAAACTAAAAACTTAAAGAATAGATATATACTTACTTATACTTATCTCATAAAAAGTTCAGTTTAGTAAAAAGCATTGGTACTTTTTTTTGTTTAAATCTGTTAAAATTAGTATATTATTTTCCGGTGTGGTTTGCACTTTACTGCTCAATCACGACTCTCTGTGAGATCATCTTCATCTCAGCCGTAACGTCCACAGCTGGACATAGGCCCTCTCCTAAGGATTTCCAAAATTACCGATCTAGAGCGACCAATTGCGAGCTTGGTCAGGTTGTCTGACCACCTTGTGTCTCTGTGAGATTTTATAGTGAATAATGCGTGCGTACACACGTGTAAGAAATTTACTTCGTATTTAGCAAATATTGCCAAAGATTTAACAATACTTATACAATGTCCTTTTTAATTAAGTACAAATATTTTAAGAGGTGATTCAGTCCATCATTTTGAACAACTTATCCCAATAAATATATATCGAAACATCGAAAAATTTTTTAGCATTTTTCATAGTAACGATATCACGTGACTACTTCGATCTGTATGAGAACCTAAATATTGTTTTTCGTATTTCAATATATATTTATTGGGCAAAGTTGTTCAAAATGATGGACTGAATAACCCCTCAAAATATTTGTACTTAATTAAAAAGAACATTGTATATATGATCTTGATATCTTCAATCCAAGTTTGTCACAACTTAAAAGATCACTGGTTGCTTCATTAGATATGTAAACTTAATCACAATTACCTGCGTGTTTTGAACTTAAAAGATCACTGGTTGCTTCATTAGATATGTAAACTTAATCACAATTACCTGCACTATAATCTTATCTTGTAAAAATTGTTGTTAAATCTAACTTGCTCTCATATATTTGGCCATGCTGTGTACACTACAGTGGATTACTGGCACGTTTTGTTTTTTTTTATGCTTACAATATTCTCTTGATTTGTATTGTCTGCAATCTGTTTGTGTGCCTTATAATACAAAAAAAAATAAGCTATATATATAAAGCTAAAAAATAAGATATACGTAGATAGATTTTTACTGTATGTGTATATAAACGGGACAGATTACTAATGTATATATAGCTCTATAAGCTGAATAGGATATGCTAAAATCTGTACATTCTTGACATGTCTGTTGCAAGGGTGCAAGGTTGCATCGGATATGGGATGCAATGCTGGAATAGTTTATCATATTTTATTTTGAACATGAATGACGGACTGAATTAGGTAATCGTACAAAGGACATTGTATACTCGAGTTTTATGTAATGTTGGCACCTGAGTCTATTATATCAAATATTAGGACTAGGCTCCAACCATCAGTGAATTAATTTTAGAAGGTACCGCCACCTACCCGCCTCGGAATTGGGTTAAACTGCGATGTGGGCGAGCACTGGTTGCGGCGACTAGTCGCTAATGTATACAGTATTAATTTTAATATTGTATGCAGTCCCTTATATGCAGTTTTAGTTATCATTAATCAATTAGTTACCTAACTTGTTTTTTATAAGCTACTGTCATATTCATAAGTAATCTGTCTTCCGAAATCAGTATATGGGATGAATTTTTACCCACTAGCTAAACTTTTGGGACGAGTTAAGTCCATCATACTGAACTACTCTGCCTAAAACAATAAACGAAAATTCTTAAAAAAATCACATTCGCATACATGTCAGCGCTCTGCCAGACGGATTTTGTATAGGAGGACGAACAATTTGTATTAATTTTTTATAACTTTTTTTATAGAAAGTGGTAAACCAAAAAATTTTATAAAAAGATTTTATAGATAAATAAATAAATATTTACAATGAAACAATTTATTTCAAATTAGGGCGCCACTTCTGCCCTTTATTGGCCTTAATTTATTTTTTGTGCGTTGAGGCTGACTACATCAACTGATACTGAATTAACAAACGATACGCAGTATAAGTGGAAGCATTAATGTTTTGCATGCAATTACAATTAAAACTCAAATTAAAGTGGCCATTTTAGAAAAGTCAAAGAGCTTGCGGCAAATAGAGTTCCTCTAAAAGGCAATTTGTCCGATTGGATAATGACTCAATTGGACGCGGAATTCTTGACGACCGACAAAAGAGGATTTGCGTTTAAGCCATCGCCTATTATAGAGTTTAATGAAAATATACTTGGAAACTGATGGAAATACAACTAACTTAATTGTTTATTCCTTTATTTTGCTCAAAGGTATTTTTTATACAACCCGAACATTATTATTGCTTTATTATTTTGACGACGGAGATTGACGACCTCCGTGGCGTAGTAGTCACCATGCTAGTCCTTCACCCAGTCCTGGGTTCGATCTCCGGGCAGGGCAAGTTGGAAAATGGCCTTTTTCAAATTGTCCTGGGTCTTGGATGTTTATCTATATTTATGTATTTGTTAAAAATATAGTATCGTTGAGTTAGTATCCCATAACACAAGTCTCGAACTTACTTTTGGGCTAGCTCAATCAGTGTTATTTGTCCCTATATATTTATTTATTTATATTAGGTATTTATCATCATCAACGGAGCGTATTTTCCCGGTTGCACCCTCAGCAGTAACGCTTCAGAGCTCGGGGCCCGCTACCTAACCAACGAGATTTGACGAGGCTACTGGTTTTTGCATGTAAATATTGATTTAACCTACCAATAAAATAAATACATTTTGATGCTAAAGTATTATCAAAATTTTGTTGCAACCGATCTTCTTAATTTTACATTTTTTAACTTATGCGTTAAAACTTCAAAATTTCAGCCTTATATTATTTTTAAAATCATTAAAACTATTGTTTTATCTCAAGGAAATAATCAGGACAAATTAACTTTGGCAACATCGAGCAACATAGCGCCATATATGGCAAGAAGACAGAAAATGCATTTGCTCCATGTATATAAATTATTATGTAGGTATCTGGAAAGTATTACATATATATATATATAAGATTAGTACTCTAAATTCAACTCTACATAACTTCCTATAGCAGTGAAGGATAAATTCATGTAATTACCGATATAACTATAAGTATATTACACTGAGAAAAAAGAATGGTTGCTAGTAGCAAACATTTTTGCTACACGTTACCTAAATCGAGTGACTGCTGGCTAAACTCAGGGCTACTAGTAGTTTAAATGTATTTTAATTAAAACTACATGGTTCTGCTAGAACAGACATTTGGTATCTACTAACCAAATCGCAAGTAGCTATTTCTTTTTCTCAGTGTAGATATGATGAAAATAATATTTTTTCGGCAATATCGGGCATCAACTGCCATATACGGCAGCAAGCAGGTGATATGCATTCGATCGCAGCTATTATAAACGCAACGGAAGCTCGAAAATAGCTTGGGCAGCGCGCCGTGCGCCCCGGCCGAAACTAAATACCCAAATGCGAGAGCCGGCCAGCGGTTGCCAAATATGGCACGAATCTCGAGTTACGCGCGCGTCTCTGGCACCCGTCTCTGCAAAAACGTCCTCTATTCCCGTCTAATGCGTGGAAAACACGTAAAAACAGTTTTTATTTCTGTAGCGAGCGCCCTCTAAATTTAGGTATGGAAACCGAAAGTAATACGAGTGATTTTGGTTCGACTCGCTGTTGTCTGTATTTAGTTTAGTGGCCGCGGCGGCCGGTGATAGCGTGCTATGCAAGTGCAGTGTTCTGTGAACTGTGGTACCTCTCATGCTGTGAAGTGCCGACAAAGGGATTTGGATGTCACAAATGCTGCCTGAAGGTGGAGGTGATTATAGATTGTTTTGATTGATTTAAAACTCTTTTTCTGGTTAGTTTACCGATTTGACGATGATAAAGTCAACCATGACTTGAGTTTATCAATGTTTTTGTATGATAATGTTACTTAAATTCAATTAAGTAGGTTTGTTTAATTTATTTTAATTATATATGATAATTTGCAAACGCAAGAACAGTCATTGATTTTAAGAGTTTGCGTATTTTGAGACATTGTGTTACTTATTTACCTATCTATTTATTACTTATGGAAATGTTGTGCAATAATAATTCCTGTATTCAGCTTTTGTTCTCAAAATTAAGCAGACTTACATAAGATTTTTGACTTGAAAAACCGTTGCTTTTTAAGCAGCCTTGAAGTAAGACGTTCAGTTTGGAAACCATTGGCTTAGGACATCATTTTTGAAGTTGAAGTTTTAGGGATAAATGCGAGAAATTTTCCTTAATCATTAATAAAGCTATTTTATGCTTGTTTTATTATTATCTAGTAATTAATAATAAACAATAATTCTTGATTAAAACCAATTATAGGTATAGGTACTATAACTGATAGTATAGACCATAGGAACAATTGTAGATATAAGAACTAATAGAGAATTATAACTGATCTTTGGGTCTCCCGTCTTCAGGCTCTGTCCACTCCGTAATGAATGAAGACGTGATAAATGTATTAAATAAAGCCACCAACCCGTAGGTCGCCACTCTTTGCATTCAGTTCACTTATGCAATGAACGCTCTACTTGTTCAGCTATCTTATTATGTCATAGGTACTCAATGCATAGTGAATAATACCGGCCAAGTGTGAGTTGGACTCACGTGGAGAGGTATAATGCCAAGTTTTTAAATTAATAACAAATATCACTTTTGAAATCCTCATAGTAAGACGAGAAGTAACTACTACTAGCGCTATCTAGTGGTGTTTTAGTGACCTATTTTCCGTTAATGAACGTATTATATTGAGATTACCACTTTATTTTAAATAATTAAGAATGTGTATAATTTGCACTGTAATTCACTGTATAATCAAATACTTTATTTAAACAAACAGACGTACTATTATTACAAAAATGATTTTAAACCTATAAATAATAAACTGGAACTAGTAAATAAACTAAATATAAGTACTGTATACTTTGATTAATAATTGGATTCAAGTTCCAAAAATCGTAACACCTCGTTTTTCATAGGTACAATAACAGGATGAATTACCTAATTACTACCCACTATTTAAATTAATTTTAATCATTTATAAAATGTACATTGTACATACTAATTTACTAACATATTTTTATCTATTGTATGATGCTCTAATTATTTATTCCTGAGTCTTGAAAAAAAAGTATTGAATTTACATGACTTCACAGGGCTTTTCATGGCGATTATGATACTCTTAATCATCAAATAGGTATATAATCATTATTATGGCCACAGAATAGAATACTAGGAAAGCATAGGAGAGGAGGGAGTGAGACGAACTGAGGGTTAATGAAGCAGAAAGGTTCAGGAATAGGAATAACGTATTGACATGTGCAGAGTACGAGTTAAGACACCCATCTAGGTAGTCAAATGAAGCAAGGTTGCAGGAAACGATGAAAGTAGGTCACTTCAAGAATTCGTTACTTTTCTACAAATCAAATCAGAAACATTTTTCTAAACGTCAAAGCAAAAATTGTCTATGGGATTTGTATGAAATATAGACTAATAACGTCACAGTTCCTTTGAGTCAAATAGCGCTCTTAATATTAGTTTTCTTGCAATAATAAATCTAAAAAAAAAAGGAAAATATAATAGATGTGATTATGACAAGTGACATTATTTTGAGACATTTTACTTTCTTAACCAGTAAAATAAATTCTAGTGTTCTCGACAATACGAAATAATTTATTTTTGAAGATTGTAAGCATCCTGTATCTTTTTTTTATTTTGATAATCGTTAGGACTTTAAAAGTTACGACAGGGACTGGAGAGAAAATACACAGAATAGAGAATTGTGGAAGGAAAGAGGGGAGGCTTTTGCCCAGTATTGGGACACAAATAGCTAAAAATCGTTAGGAAGACCTAGGTTTAGCGCTGGACTTCCTTTGGCTATAATGATGATGATGAGCGAATGAGTACTAATGCAGAATGTTTGCATTACATTTTACCCGCAACTAAGTAATTTATTATGTGAAGAGAAGAATATTATAGAACTATAGGTACATGATGGGTTTAAACAGCAAAGTGACGTTAGGTCCAATCGACTGCAGTTGTCATTGGACCATCAGTTGACAGATTCTTTCGCTCACTGAGACCTAAAAATTTTTTTTTTTTGCTCTTTCTTCGAAATGTAGGTTGTGCGGATCTCAAATAACACTCCACGGCCCAGTATTCGCGCTTGCTACAAAGAATTTGTTAAAAAGCCTGATCTCGCACATTTTTTAGGCCATCATAATTTTATTACTAAACATCAGTTCACGCAAATTAGGAAAACGTTTGATCTTTATTTAGGTACCTACGCAATACGCAATCTCCCGCGTAAGTATCTCCCGCTGGGGAAATAATTTTAGTTATGACGATAATACTTATAACGATAATATACGATTAATTAGTTATCGTAATAAATGACACAACTACTTTGTAGGAAACAAATATATCTTTCATAATTACCTACACAACTTAATTAAATTCATAAACATATTAAATACTTAGTAGGTACATACTTCATTTACTTTTATCACACTAATTATTTATAAACTAGCTGTTAGCTGTCGACGACCTCCGTTGCATAGTGGTCACCATGCTAGTCCGTCAGTCAGAGGTCCCGGATTCGATCCCCAGTCAGGGCTGGATGACCTTTTTAAAAATTTTCTGGAACTTGGATGTTTATCTATATATGTATTTGTTATAAACTATATAGTATCGTTGAGTTAGTATCCCATAACACAAGTCTCGAACTTACTTTGGGCACAGAATAATTACTAGTACTCACGTACTGCTTTGGGGCAAGCTCAATTAGTGTTATTTGTCCCTATATATTTATTTATAAGTTGAAGTGAAATATTGAAAAGAGGAAAAGGGAAAAAACATATTTTAACTAAAATTGGCTTACAAAAAGTTGTTATATTTTATGAATAAGGGTATATACAAGTTGTGTAGTTTGCCACCAAGCAACCGGGGGTAGGGGAAAAACATGTATGATACTACGGTATTTTTTTCATGGTTGGTTTATAGGCACACTTCAAGTATATGCAATTTGAAGTGTGCCTATAACCCGACCATGAAAAAATGCTCGGTCGGTGATAGAGTCACTCGGCACTCTTTTCTTCTCCTTCTTTTCGAAATCGCAATAAGACTATCTCGCTCTATTAAAGCGTGACAGACTCTTGATGCCTTTACCTATTTGATAGCTACATCATATACAACACAAACTCTTTACATCTTTGTTCGTAGCTTCACAAACATTTTCCTAAGAAATTAGTCAAATTTGAATATGCAAATAATTTCTAAGTACACTGTATTTTCCAAATTGCCACCGCATAACCGTTAATCAAATTCTAGCGAAACACCATTTACCTTATTACCCCGATGTGTGTCATGTGTACAGAGATTGTCAAACTGTTTGCCTATCTTGTTACAGCAAGAAAGCTGCAGCAGCCAATGGCCGTAAAAGGGAAGTGTCAATTGTCATGCCATATCCCGATATATGTCAATTTTAGCTGGTATGATTGCACCGTTGTTTAAATACAAGTTTGGAGAAACAACAGTCAAACAAACATATACAGTCTTATTATAAAACCCAAACTAACTTTGTTACTAGGTTTAAACCATTATTCGCCCAAAATGAAGTTGACATTGACAGATGATAGTGTTATATTACTAGATGTCAACTTAATTTGGTCGGATAATGGATTAAACCTATTAACAAAGTTATTCTGAGTTTTATAATAAACTGATAGACACGGACATCTCTATCACAGAATTAATATAAGAACGAAATCTCCTTAGGTCCAGCGCAATATGCGTCCCCGTTCCCTGTCCTCACACCTCTCCCCCGTTCTGTGGTGCCATTTTTCAAACACGGAGTCACTTACGAACGGTTTTTTGTATAAAAAACCATTCTTATAGGTGACACAGGGTTTTAAAAATGGCACTTCTGGCCTTGTCAAGGCGGCTGCAGATGCCTGAGCTGCTCTGTACACCCTCCACACGGGGAAGAGATGTGAGGACGCGGAACGGGGCAACCAAGCCAAAGCCAAACTTATCTTTTAGTTTAGTTACCAGTACTAACTTAAGTACTTAGTTTAAAACATTATCCGCACAAATCAAAAAGACCTCCCGCAACATAGACCTAGATTTTTTTTTTACTGCGTTAATTCCGCAATGTTACCTACATCTTCCCTTTTGTCACTGTCAATTACTTTTCAACAAGTCAAATCATCTGATTTTGTTTTGAAAGTTTAAGATACTTTTTTCTAAACTTCAAAACAAACATTTTCTATGGGATTTGTATGAATTATAGACTAGTGACGTCATAGTTACTTAGAATCAAATAATCCAAAATCACATTGAAAATGGATGCGATCATGACAAGTGACAATATTTTGTTACATTTTATTTTCATAACTGTACCAAATAATTTATTTATGACCCAAAAAAGTACCCAATTGTTTGGCCAACATACCTATTAAATCCGAAAGACTGCGTTTTAAAATAAGACGGATTATATCTACGTACGTTTTATCTTCTTTACAAAAAAAAACTTAATGCTACTTTATCAGATGCCACAGCAATATTTACATCCAAAAATAGACAAACCAATTATTCACATTATCCAACCAACCAATCGCCCACTTAGGCTTATTAATAAAATCATTGTTTACATATTGCGCCAGGCGTTATGTAAAATAGTCTTCCTACAAAGGTTTATCCGTTTTAGCTCACGATTTGGTCGTTTTCTAGTAAACTAGCAATAAATTACGCTCTTATACAATTAATACCATTTACAGATCAACACACGCAATTATCATCTTTAAGTTCTCTGTGATAGAGTGTATAAGCTAGGTTGCTCCTACGCATATATGAATCATTTGTTCTCTCATATTTCTGAGCTCAACATGGTCGGTATTAGCTATTAGCATGCCCTTAGCCGGTTGTTTTATCTCAATTTAATAACGCATAACAAGGTATGCGCTAACTGCGTGTATTACTTTGGATACACAATATTTGGCGAGCTAATTAAAGCCGGAATCATTTAAATTAGTTTTGAGAAAAAGACACAATCACCGTAAATGGGAATGACGGAAAAATGTAAATTTGAAATGTTGAATTCGTGCAAATTCAATATTCTACTCATTAATAAGAGCATGTAGCAACCTTCTTAAAAAGAATATTGAGTGTTGACGAAGCAAAATAGGTTTGCAACACTATTAGAGACTATATTATAAGGCTTTCATGGGAAACAGGTGTGAAAATAAAAATGTATGTGTATAAGAAAGTTGTCGGTTCAATTATTAGCTAAAATTAAACCACCCCGGTCCTTCTGTCAATAGGTCACAATTTCTGTCAGTGTTTTCGTGTTTCATCATAATCATTAAAATTAAGGTAGGTGTGGTTACTTTTTTCGTGGGAGGATGAAGTCACTAGAGAAGGTAACGTACTCATAGTACGTGACAATCTTTTTTACTTCCCCCCTTCGGTGACCATCGGTAGTATATGCCAAGCCAAGACCCCTCTGTAGTTATATCCTTTTCTTCACGTAACAATTAATTAATATAGTTTTAAACAAGGATGCTACGAATGTCAAATTTTCTACATTCGCGAATGCGCATGCGAATGTTTAGGCTGCAAATGTGCGAATGCGAATGTAGACATCAAGTATTACAAGAAAACATACATATGTATTAATATTTTTTTATTTAGGCGTCATCATAGTTTTTCTTTTATTTTCCGGTGCCATAATGAAAAACTGTGTAATTTGACCAAAATAGTTTAAAATGCAATAAACTATTTGTTTATTTTAAATAAGCTATTACAGCAGAAACCCACTAAAACAAAACAAACCAAGTATTCACAAAAAACCCACTTGAAATAAACGCTTCCTATTAGTCGAAATATTCACGTTATGCGCGAATCATCAAAATGCAGAGTTGCGGAGCGGTGGCGCGTCGCATAAAATTCGCATTGATTGATGCAAATGCGAGTATCAATGCGAATGTTTAAAACGATGCAAACCATTCGCATATGCGAGCCAGAAAAAAAATCTTTAAAATGTTTGATCAAAAAGGAAAAAATCTTCATCAAATGCATATCTGCGCTATAATTTGAATAATTTGAAGATTTCCATAAAGGATGAGAATATAATAATATATATTGCACAAAGGACTACGTGAGGATGACCTAGAACCCCCCTCCCCCCCTCTGTGACTAAGCGTGGTATCTTGAAGACCAACCCTTAAAAGGGTCAAGTAGTATGGGTATGCTCCCTAAATTGGGATACTATACATTTCTATAAATTTACTAAGTCTATAAATTTCAAAATAGCTAATGTCGTATACATTATTCAAAACAGCTGTTTTCATCCTCGTTGGTAGATTTTGTTAAATATTTAGAAATACCTAATGTCATGGTAAAACATAAACTTCCACACTGTAATGATTACGTTTGTAAGGTTTTCATTACCACAACATCAAAATATGTTGCCCACCACTTCATGATAGTGAATCACTCAAACCACATGTTTTTTTATCAGTCTATAAATAAAAAATAATCTCTAATGCAAGCTAGTTCAAACGCAGCCATTGAGGAATTGATAAAACATTCATTACTCCATAATTTACGATCTGTCTGCTCTACAAACTTCAATAAATACTTAGATAGAGGGGTCGATAGTACATAATTTTTTTATCATTTGCATTAAACAATTCTTTTACTGATTTTACTTTATTTTTTCTATCAGAGTAAAGCATGAAATGTTCATGCACATCGAGAATTCTATTTTCTTTTTTTTAGGAAGAAAAATCATCTTACTTTTGACAAAAGTCCCCAAAATTAGATTTTTCTGTTACATTCAATGACATAACTAATAGATTTTCTCCAACTATTGACACTGGCATCATTCGCTTAATTCACATGAATTCAGTTCATAATACATCGCCAATGCTTATTTTAAACATCCTTCATTTGATTATAGCAGTGCCAATGTGCAACATTTGCATAATAATGCAATTTTGATGTTTCACAACCAATCCACTCTGGTTATGTATCCAGATTTTGTGTAGAGTTAACTCTATAACTATACGGACCTACACAATGTTTTTTTCGCTAAGCAGGTAGTTAGGGAAGTACGACATGGAATGCAAAATATCACTACCATTTTAGTAATAAAAAAAAACTAGTCTACTAGTCCTCCATCAATTGACAATAACATTACTTGTTATTACACAAAATAATAATTATAAAAAAATAGGAAATACGCTGAAGGCGGCCTAAATAAAAATCAACAAAAAATCTGCGGGCAATTTTTTTTTACTTCAGTTTACATAACTAATATCCTAGAAGAAGCGCGAAGCTACGTGTGTGAGATTGACACACATGTAGCTTTCCCACCATATTCTATAAAAATTGTGATGACTTCTTGGTATTATTCCAAAACAGCAAGTTTTTTTTTCAAAATTCAAATGTTTATTCACTAATTAGACCTTTACAGGCACTTTTACACGTCACTAAGTATAATTTACATTACGTGTAGTTTATATTGAAACTTAATTTATTTTAAAGAAAAGCTACCGATACCAGCGCTTCGTAACGACGACGAAAGTGACAACAATGCCATATTTTTGTGAATTTGGTAAAAGTTGCCGCCCACCAGTTAGCGCATTTTTCGAATAGTTTTACTACTTGGCCGCGGGCCAAACTGCAGCGGTTGTGATAGTAAAGTAATTAGCCAAGTCCTGACCAAAAGTTAATCTAGCTGTTTTCGGAATATTGAGACCGGAGTTCTTTTTGTTTGTGAAAAAAGCATTGTCTTATAACTCTTTTATTTCAATTCGATAAAATCAAATAGGTTAGTTACCTACTCAATAGAGTATTTACTTAATTGCATTTGTCTTTTATTTTTGTACTTGCCTACTACATTCTTAATTTCGATTTCATTTAAAATGATTCCGATAAAGAATTCATCAGAAAAATCTTTATTCAGTGATGTACACTTACAAACATTTTATAAAAACGTACCAACATTAACATTTAAAAATTTTGGTTCTAACTTGATTTGCAATTTATATATTTATCTTTTCTCTTTTTATGTAGGGTATGTCTATTTCGACAAATTCTACAATGTCCCTTCCTAATGGTATGGGTCCGTCGCGTCTAAAAGCAGTCTGTATCAAATAATACACTCCTAATAAAACAAATAGGTGGTTCCAATGCTATAAAATAATCCCAAATTTATGAAACAATCATGCATTAACAGACATCACGAACTCTCGTCCTGAAATAAACATTTCGATTCAGCGCTGGCGGGACCAAACCGGACAATTGGCACGTTGCCAGACTCTTCTTTTCCACGTAACGAATTTGACGCGAGCGCATCGTAGTCCGATCTGTTTATTTTTAAAATACGGAACACCAATATGGCAACGATGTATTATATTCTCTTATCGAGTGCGATAATGCTCGTAGCTAACACTTTTGTCCAATTTTTAGATCCGTCTATTTTTAAAATAAGGAACACCAATATGGCAACTAATGTACCTATATTCTCCGAGTACGATTATAGGTACTCGTAGCTGACAGTGTCCAATTTCGAGCTACCTAATGGCATGCAGAAGTATAGCAGGACCGCCGGATTCGAGTTTCGGTCAGGTCAATGTAGCAAGTTTAGTCTAATTATCAATGAAGATAAATATGATGGAGGACATATTCTCAGCAATGTTATTCATTCATTAGATCAATTCTATCAATAGATCAATATTTTGCCAATTGCATGTTCATGTCATCACGTTAGAGATGTCACGTTCATTGAAGTTCATTTATACTTACGTATTTGCATTGCGTGTCGCACTTGTCTATTCTTGTTGAAATCTTCTTTTTTTGGCTTTCAGGATTTTTCTCAACAATAATGTATGCATTGGGACTTTCTTGTGGAATATGCGTGTGTAAAATACTTACTTAATTAGTCAGTAAGTATCGTGGACTTAAAATTAATACAAATATACACAAAGACATAAAAGAAATAAACTTGCACGCAAGCAGGCCTATGTCACCTCCCGTTGAGGGATCGACAATTTACGTTATTACCTACTAGGTATACTATGCACGCGGCGATCACTCCGGGGTGTAAATTTAGGTATATGAACTATTATGAATCGTTTGTCCAGAGTAATAAGAATGAAATTAGCTTGCAATGGATGTCTTATTGTCTAGGTATCTAAACGAGGAGTTGCTAAGTTCTATGACGCGAGCTAAATTAACCATAGCGCTAACCACATTGAGAGAGATTTCCGAGTAAGACATTTTAACGTGAGCAATACATATGCTGTGATGTAAGTAATTAAATAGACAGGATTTATTTCTGAACATCTGTTGTAGCGCCGACACCCCGACACCCATATTATACTCAATTAAGAACTTAATATTTAAATGATTATAATTATTTATCAAAAGAGTTGAGAAAGGTCGACGACAATTCATGATACGCGATATTTTGGTATATTTATCTATTCTTTTTATTTATTTTTTAATATATTCAACTGGATAATGCAGACCAAATAGTTATTTTAATAAAAAAACAAATAAAGTGAAAAGTTTCTACACGATTATATAAAAAAATATTTATTTGTCTGACGATGAGATACTTATTCTCAAAAAGTAAATTCAAGAATTAACTTACAGATTTTTTTGCAATAAATAAAGAGTCACATTAGTTTAAAAAAAAAGCAAAGTGACAAAATTAAAAACCGATGTTAAGGTACGGTTACGGGGAACGGAACCCAAATAAATATTTGCTGACTCACTGGAGCTACCTTTGTGGTTAAATATTTCTACGAAAGAATTATTTATATGGATGGAGGCAGGAAAGAAAAAGCATTTTTAAGATGTCGCAGTTTGAAATTATAGGCTATATATTTTATTACCAAGTCATCAACGACTGATGAGGCAAACATTTAAGCATTAGTCGCTCTAAATTTTTTTGACTGCCAAGCGATGGGATCTCCTTTGCTCCAAGTATGCAATATTCACTATGTAGAGATAAATTTTCATGTTTGGAAAGGCGTAGTCACACGTTACATATACCTACCTACCGTAGCACTTTGACAACGTGTGACTACGCCTTTCCAAACATGAAAATTTATCTCTACATAGTGAATATTGCATACTTGGAGCAAAGGAGATCCCATCGCTTGGCAGTCAAAAAAATTTAGAGCGACTAATGCTTAAATGTTTGCCTCATCAGTCGTTGATGACTTGGTAATAAAATATATAGCCTATAATTTCAAACTGCGACATCTTAAAAATGCTTTTTCTTTCCTGCCTCCATCCATATAAATAATTCTTTCGTAGAAATATTTAACCACAAAGGTAGCTCCAGTGAGTCAGCAAATATTTATTTGGGTTCCGTTCCCCGTAACCGTACCTTAACATCGGTTTTTAATTTTGTCACTTTGCTTTTTTTTTAAACTAATGTGACTCTTTATTTATTGCAAAAAAATCTGTAAGTTAATTCTTGAATTTACTTTTTGAGAATAAGTATCTCATCGTCAGACAAATAAATATTTTTTTATATAATCGTGTAGAAACTTTTCACTTTATTTGTTTTTTTATTAAAATAACTATTTGGTCTGCATTATCCAGTTGAATATATTAAAAAATAAATAAAAAGAATAGATAAATATACCAAAATATCGCGTATCATGAATTGTCGTCGACCTTTCTCAACTCTTTTGATAAATAATTATAATCTAATTCTTTTCTTTTTATTTTGCTTTATTACTTAAGGCCTTACCTACCTCTACCATTTAATAATTGTCTGATTAGTTTAGCAAAGTGACCGGATACACACAATGTTTATACATAAACACTGTAAATATATTTCAGGCAACTGTAATTAAGTAACTATATTTGGTGCGGAACCCTGGGGGCGGGTCTACATCGCACTTATGCGTCTTTTTCTCATAATATGTCCGACCTTGTATATCAATAAGGATATATATGCATAAATTAGTGAGCCTCCCACGACGCCGCGAAACCCATACTTACCGTCTCAAATGACTCATATAATTTGTGTTTATGCTTCGATGATATGTATTAAAGGTATCATTTAAATATTAAGTTCTTAATTGAGTATAATATGGGTGTTGGGGTGTCGGCGCTACAACAGATGTTCAGAAATAAATCCTGTCTATTTAATTACTTACATCACAGCATATGTATTGCTCACGTTAAAATGTCTTACTCGGAAATCTCTCTCAATGTGGTTAGCGCTATGGTTAATTTAGCTCGCGTCATAGAACTTAGCAACTCCTCGTTTAGATACCTAGACAATAAGACATCCATTGCAAGCTAATTTCATTCTTATTACTCTGGACAAACGATTCATAATAGTTCATATACCTAAATTTACACCCCGGAGTGATCGCCGCGTGCATAGTATGACATTATTGTCAATTTACAACGAAGGCATCTTGGTAGAGTCTACTGTGGTGTCCATTTACTTGCAACTACATTAGCAATTTTGTTCAGTTCAGTATTCTGAAAATCTTGTTTTATACTTTTTCAGCGTCGTTTTTTGTCGTAGTTGGGTTTTAGTTTTTTTACTTTTTATTATTCATTTAAGGACTCACCGAAACACTAAACGTGTAGTTTTCCAACTCACCGCTCGCGTAAAAATCCCTTTGGCCGTATTTTTGAAACCGTCGTGTCAGTTAAAAACAATATTGTTTTACACAGAAATCATCGAAAATATGTCTATGGTTTTCTAAGAATTTACCATGAATAAAAAAGCAGCATGAATAGGAACGGATTCTTCATGAAAGGTTTCTTAGGCATACGAGTATCTACGCCACAAATGTCAAAATTACGAGTGGTCGAGACCACTCGTTGCAAATCCTTCGCATACAATCATTTCAAAAATGCGCCCGTTTAGAAACGCTCGCGTAAACCATTCGTGATGTGACAAGTAATTTCAAAAATGGGTCCCCAGGAGGTAGTAAAACAGTATCCGAAAGTGCAGATTTGGTGTAAGAACTTGATTTTGGTCCCACGGTTTTTGAACCGTGTTGGACTGTGTAGGTCTCGTAGCACCGAGTTAAGGGAATACATAATTTTTCGGGGTCCAATGCTGCCCCCATTTGAAACAAATAAATTGATAGGAAACGGAGACATCATTTTAAATTTTGTCTGGACCAGGCACTAGATAACTCTTGAAACTATTTTATGAACTACTGTTTACAGTTTAAAGTGAGAACGTAAAGCTTTTCTACGCACATTCGACAAAAGTGGCCGTTTTTCGCAAATGTGCATAGAAAAGCTTCATGTTATCACTTTAGACTATAAACGGTAGTTCATAAAATAGTTTGGAGGATTATCTAGTGCCTGTTCAAGACAATTTTTTTAACGACGTCTCCGTTTCTTTTCAAATGATTTAATTCAAGTGGGGGCAGCACTTGACCCCGGAAAATTCATGTAGCCCCTTAAAACCTAAAAACCATTTTTAATGCTATTTTTAACCCCCAACAAAAATGAGGGGTGTTGTGTAATAAGTTTGAAGCTAATGTCTGTCTGTCTGTGGCATCGTAGCTCTCGAACGGTTGGATCGATTTTATAGAGATTTTTTTTTCGTGAAAGCAAGTCTTTTTGTTTTTCTTAGCCATAATGTTTAATGAAAATCGGCTAAGCCGTTTAAAAGTTGTTGGAGGTTATAACGCTTGAAAGTCGGGTGTTTTTTAAATTTACTTGGCTAAAACATAGATGGCGCCATGGATATCAATTCCACTTAACGGAAGAAACCGAACGATATTGCATATTCAACCCGATATTGAATATGTAGTTCCGTCACTTATCACCAGAGGTCGGAATTTTATTTATGTACTTAGAAGAGTTATTTATGTACTTGCATCAAAATGTTGATATTAATATGGATCTTACCGGGATTTCTAATGGAAAATCCCGTGATGCCAACAATATTACAAATCAATAATAATAAAAACCTTAAGAGTCAGATAAGACAAATTAAAAACAAAATTATTAACATACAATTTTTATTTGTAAATACATTAATATTTTTATTCGTTTTTACATATTGGAATTCGCGCGTGCAGTGGTTTAAATTGTGTAAAAGTTAATAATTTTTTATTAAAGAAATCACGGGATTATTCTGCTCTTTAAAATTAATCCCGAGATTCGAGGCATATCCACTTTATTCTTTTGCTGTATGAAATCAGTGTAAGTACATTAATAACTCTACCTAATTCCGACTTCTGCTCATAACAAGAAGATCAGGATATGAGCGATTTTTTTATTTTTTATTTCAAATAAACTTGTTAGGAGACGTAAACAGAACGGGCAATCCCTGTAATGATTAATGTAATTCTATTTCTATACGATCGCTCCCTAAACGCATAAAATCCGATACCGTTACATGTAAGGAGGCGCAGCGCATTGCGAAATAGGTTTCATCTTAAATTTTGGCGGCACGCGGCCGCCTTACCCGGCGCGGGTATTTCGGGCGCCGCTCGGGTTTCAGGCCTTTTTATTTACCGCACGCAGTTTACGGACTCGACATGATTCATTTGTTAGGTAATCTGGGTGATGTTTAGATTGGTTCATTTCAGATTGGCTGATTATGCGCGCGATTTTTCAGGAATTTTGGTTTTTTTAACAACTGTTAAAGCTCTATAGTGCGTTTGTTTAGGTATTTAAAAGAATGTCAACAATCTTGACACGTCTTTTTATTAGGGGATGCCTACGTCATAGTAGCTTTATGCATGCAAAGTCTCAGCCCGATCGGTTTAAAATTAACAAAGTTTCATACAAACCCTATTTTATCCCCTTGGGGGTAGAATTGATCAAAATCCTTTCTTAGCGGATGCCTACATCATAACATCTACCTGCATGCCAAATTCAGCCCGATCGGTCCAGTGGTTTGGGCTGTGCGTTGATAGATCACTATGTCAGTCAGTCAGTCACTTTTGAGTTATATATATTTAGATACCTTAATTACAAATTATTTATTTTATAAATTAAAAATTAGATAATTTATTTATAATTTGCAAAGGCATTGATTTATAAAGTGTATTTTTATATAAAAAGTTATGTCAAGATTGTTTAAATTCTTTTAAATACCTAAACCAATGGACTATAGCAATGCGCAATGTAGACATATTGTAGAGGTACGAATACGTTAATATTAGGTTTTACTGGCTTATATTCTGTTAAATATTTAATTTAAAGCCTCCAATTTAAAAAAGTGGTTTTATAAGTTTCACGCTTATGTCTACCTGACTGTCTGTGGCATCGTAGTTGTCCAAAGGATGGACCGATTTTGTTGCAGTTTTTTACGTGAAAGCAAGTTCCCTTGCGTTTGTTCTTGGCTATGTTTGAGTAAAATCGGTTTAGCTGTTTATAAGTTATTGAAGGTTAACGCTTGAAAGTCAGGGTTTTTTAATTTGCCTGGTAAATAATATATGGCGGATATTAATTCGATAGATTGGAATATTTCAATACTCATCACTAGATGGCGTTTACATACAAAACTATTGAACGACGGGGGTATTTTTAATTTTCCAGGAAAATTAACTTGTTAACTACATTTAAGAAACTTAAATAACGTTATACAAAAGTTAGTTTGAAAATAAAATCAATTTTCTGCAGAAGAAAATAAAATGTTAATAACAATTAACTAAAGCTGTTATACAAGATACTCGTTAGAACAAACCTAAACAATAACTAGTTAGTAAAATATAACCATCTGTTAAACTTAGTATATAATCCTCTGTGGTTAAACGAAACGATACTCCTTTGTTTGTGTATTTCAGACTACAAAATCTGATCGCGATGATTCATTTCGGATGTCGGACGCGTCTCAAGTCCGCGCAAAAATACACTGATGCATGAGAAATGCATTAGGTCAGCCTTATGTCATTGATAATTTGATACCTAACCATATTTTTTTTTCCATTTTAAGTATTTCGCGTTGAGTCTATTTCATTAAACTGCACCAAAGAGCAAAAACAATTTGTACGGAAATGTCGATATTTTGTTGGTTTTGACTTTTAATTTACTATCCTTATACTATAACTAGCTTTTTCCCGCAGCTTCGCTCGCGTAGGGGTGTAATTTATCAAAATCCTTTCTTAGGGGATGCCTAAGTCAAAGTAGCTTTATGTATGCAAAGTCTCAGCCCGATCGGTTTAAAATTGACAAAGTTTTATACAAACTTTCATCCCCTATTTTATCCCCTTGGGGGTAGAATTGATCAAAACCCTTTCTTAGCGGATGCCTACGTCATAACATCTACCTGCATGCCAAATTTCAGCCCGATCCGTCCAGTGGTTTGGGCTGTGCGTTGATAGATCACTATGTCAGTCAGTCAGTCACCTTTGAGTTATATATATTTAGATTTAGATGATCTAGTAAAGATTGTGGTTCGATTTATTACGGGTACCTATGTCCCTTCTACGTTGTTTTAGTACAAGTGATAATAGGTTCGACACTAGACAATACTCTTGCTGTTGAAATTTTCGCATTGCAAACGCGATTTGCAATTAACTGATGTTTTCTAGTCTATACAGGCTAACTGGTCAATCACGTTAAATAATGAAAGGGGACACTCAGTACTCGATTCTCGTTCAAATATATAAAAAAATAGATGCGTAAAAGTTGACAAAATTATCCAGTAAAAACGAGAAGTGTAGACACTCGCGCTACGCGCGATAATAGGCGGGGAGCTAGGTTGGTACTTGGTACCTAAATATTCCGCGACTTTGCGCATTGATTTGATTTAATTTTTAAACCCCTACAATAAAAGGGGTGTTAAAAGTTTGATGCGAATGTCTGTCTGTCTATCTGTGTGACTGTCTGTGGCATCTTAGCGCTCGAACGGGTAGACCGATTTCGATGCGGTTGTTTTACGAGAAAGCAAGTTCCCTTGCGGTCGTTCTTAGCTACGTTTGGTGAAAATCGGTTGAGCCGGACCAAAAGTCAGGGCTTTCTCTAGCAAATAAACTTGTCTTTCTAATCACTAAGTCCCTAACTCACAATTGTTGGATTTATATTTTTTTACATTACTTAGGTACTATCATGATTCACGTGTCATACGTGATTTATCAGTCAGTCTGTATCAGGGATGATGCGAATGTCAAATTTTCTACATTCGCGAATGCGAATCCAAAAACGAATGTTTAGGCTGCGAATGTGCGAATGCGAATGTAGACATCAAGTGTTACAAAAAACATACATATGAATTACATAATAATCAATTATTTTTATTATTAATCATTTTTATTATTTCAGTTTTCTTTCCCGGTGCCACAATTAAAAACTGTCTATTCCAAAATAGTTTAAAATACAATAAAATATTTGTTTACCTAATAAGCAATTGCAGCAGACTGCAACTATAACAAATCAAACCAAGTAATCACAAAAAAACTCACGTGAAATAAACGCTTTCTCCTGTTGGTCGAAATAATATCACGTTATGCGCGAATTATCGAAACGCAGTGACGCGTCCGCGAGACTAATTGGCATGTCATGAGTTCATGACTCATCACATTAATTAATGCGAATGCGAATGTCGATGCGAATGTTTAAAACGATGCGAACCATTTGCATATGCGAATGCGAATATTCGTAACATTCCTAGTCTGTAGGTATTTTTAAAAATGTGGTAGTACTTCAGGGAAACTCAGTCTTTTTTGTTTGTTGTTTCAGAAGTGATGCGCCGCGTGGCGTGCGCCGACGTGTGTCCCGCGCCGCCCGCCGCGCCCGCCCCTCCGCACGCCCAGCACACGCCCAGGTAGAGACCCTAACTGCATTTTACAAAGATACCTACTAACCAACAAGCGAACGTAATCTAGCGTTTGATCATTAAACTATCCAAGGATTGGTTCTGGTTTACCCTTTGAGTTGCGGAGATCAGATGGCACTCGCTAAAAAACAGTAACCTCGTCAAATCTCCTTGGTTAGGTAGCGGACTCCGATCTCTAAAGCGTTACTGCTGAGGATGCAACCGGGAAAATACGCTCGGATGATGATGACCTACTAACCACCAAGCAAGAAACCCACCTAATAAAGATGGTCCAATCAATATATCAGCCAGCAACTAAAAGTGGAGCCACCATAGTTTGGAAGAGTTAATATTGTTCCATTAACTTTACTGCTTGGCCCGCAAGTATTGTAAGTCAATCTTCATAACAATTCATTAGTATCCGCCTTAAGGTGATGCATGAATTTTTCGGGGTCCAATGCTGCCCCCATTTGAAATAAATTATTTCAAAGGAAACGGAGATATAATTGAAAATTTTGTTTTGACCCAGCCCTAGACAACCCTTCAAACTGTTTTATGAACTACTGTTTACAGTTTAAAGAGAGAACGTGAAGCTTTTCTACGCACATTAGCCAAAGTGGCCGTTTTTGGCAAATGTGAAGAAGGCGAAGAATAGCTTCACGTACTCTCTTTAAACTATTTCGATTCTAATTCTCTTAGATTTTAAAACTAATGTAATTTTTATTTTATTTTCAGGTCTGAAAACAAAGAATTGCTGAGGCAGCAACTTCTGTCGGCGAGTAAAGAGCGGCTTGCAGATAAACAGGAACAGCCAAAGCAGAAGCACGTGAGGAACCGGCAGAAGAACCGATGGAAACTCAAGTTCCACCACCAAGCGCTGCCTCAGGAGTACCTTGACCACTACGAGCAGAGTCTGCAGAAAGCCAACGCCAAAGCAAAGTCCCAGAAACCCCCGGAGAAACCCAAACAAGAACCAACCTTTGACATTAACAACATCACGAATGAAACCTTCAAGATATGGGCACAGAGACTAGCCGGCATCCAGAATGAAACAGGAACGTTAACTGTACCCAACCCTGTGCTAAACATGTCTTCCAAACCTCCGAGTAAGGCAGACGACAAGAAAAAGAAGAATCCAGCCATCGCTCCCAGCAAAATAATGACCTATGAAGATCTGCCTTACATGGGAGAAATGACGCTCAACAACTCCAAACCTAGAAGAGGACGCAAGCCGAAGAAAGCTGATATATGCCACTTAATTTATGAAAATTATGGAACAGTGGTACCGGGGCAACCACCCCCTGCGCAAGACAGAAACAATCCACTCAGTTTATGTTCTCAATTTAGGAGTGACAATCCTACCAGTTCACCCAAAACTGACTTGCAAAATAAGATTATTTCCAATTTACTCGAACGAAAGTTGTGCGCTGAGAACAAGAGAAGATTAGAGACGCTGTCACCTCAAAGGTTCAATAGTCCAGACGAACCCATGCCTGAAGCACCGCTGACTATCCCAGGACCTCTCCATAGCGACGATGAGCCTCTTAATCTCTGCATCAGAGATCTTCATGAGTTAAAAATCCAGATACAAAAGAAATTCGGCAACATTTACACTTCAGCACCAGAAGTCAAGACTGAAGTTGACGCTGAGACCCCAGAGCCCATGGAGGCAGAAATTAAGACTGAACAACCCAATGCCATATCTGTTATTCAGAGGAATACGAATCTGTTGCCTTCCACTGCTAGCAGTTCGCCGGATCTGTCTCGGCAGACAAGGAATGTGTCGCCTACACTGTCTGAACCAGCTCAATCTACTTCATGTCCTGACGGTGACGGTAAATTCCCTGGATACGTGTACTGGCCCAACGCTGGCATCTACATGCACCCCTTAGCGTTACAAACGCAACTACTGTATTACCAAAGGCTAGCAGCAGGACAAATTCCGTTCGAAGACCAAGATAAAAACCCGTCTACACCAAACAGTGCCTGTGAAACCGCGTCAACGGAAGGTAACTCTCCGTTAGACGAAAGCAAAAACAAATTAGTGCTCAAACAAATCTCCGAACTGTTAGACCCTAAAGTGATAAAGCAAGTGGAAGAAGTGAAAAAGACTCCAGATCAGACGAAATTGAAACGGACATCTCCCAATCCCGTACAGGGGCCAGTGAAGCGCAAACGATCAGCAATATTCATACCTCCTATTCCTACGAAGACTAACTCAACCACACCTACTACTGAAGTTAGCATCTGCAAGTTTAAATTCACTGGCGGATTGAAACCGTCTTTGCAAGAAAAGAAAATGCTCTCGGTAGATTCTGGAGGCAATTTCAGGTACTACAGCGGCACTGGTAATAAGGGAAATAAAGGCTATGACTACCTTCACAGGGATTCAAATCAAGGCAGATCAGCTGAGCCCGAAGCATCTGTATCTGCGGCCCCAAAAGCTGAGAGCCAAAGTACAAGTAAAGAAGATTTGAGTAAGAAAAAGAGGAAGTCTCGAAAAAGTTTACAAAGAGAAAAGTTGGAACAAACATTCAAAGAGAAGGGGTTTTTGATCCAAACGCAGCAGCTACAATCCGCTGAAGGCGCGACTTACTGCAAGTTCAGGCAACTGAGGAAGTTTACGAGATACCTCTTTAGGAGTTGGAAGGACTATCTTCCGGGAGAATTAGACGAACGAGCCAATGCGGAAGCTGCGCCTGAGCAGCAACCGCCGTCCAACGAAACACCGAGTGAATGGGGCTGATCTTTCAACTCTTCTATTACGGCATTAAGAAAATGCGACGTAAATGCCAAGTCGGTGTGATTTAAACATTTGAGTTCTGGAAGTCAAAATGTACTTAAGGCATAACATGCCCAGCGTGTTGTATCCAGAGTGTCGCATCGACGTCCCTGAATTAATATAAGTATAACATACAGGACGGAAACTCCTGAGGTCCCGCGCAATATGCGTCCCCGTTCCCCGTCCCCGCACCTCTCTCCCGTTTTCGCCTTGTCGAAGTGTTGAGTGGGCGGCTGCGGGTGAACACACACATTGCCGTGTGCACGGATGTATGGTTTCGTTTGTAGTAGTGTAGGCATAAATGATACTCGGCTTCTGTTAAGTGCCATACCTGTGCCGACGTCGTGTTTTTGAGTGACTGTCGTGTTCTGTGAAAGTGTAAATCTTTGTGTTTCAAACACCCTGGCGTGTTAAAGCCGCACTGGCCTCGCAATTAAGTGACACGTGTGTTTTAAGCAGTGAGAGGATGTTCGTTTGAGCCAAAGAAGTGACTTAAAATTTAACCAGGCTACTAAAATTGTTGGTGGCTAAAATGCATTTATTGAGTACATAGTGAGATTTACAAAAATATGGAATTGTACAAAGTCGCCACTCCGTCCACTGTTTTGTTGTCAGTACCGCTTGTTTTCATAAAGTATGTTAAGTTATGAGCAGTTGAAGCTTTTGATCAGTTACCAACCGTATAGACGTTTAACCTCTAAGTAATCTTTCTTTAAATCTAATTTCAACCTTATTCTAAGCGAAATAGAAGCCACTGTTCCATAAATATGTAAATAACGACTCATTGTTTCGTGTGATAAAGATGACGCTCTAAGTATATATTATAGGTTAATTAGCCGATTGTTTCTTTCTAAAACTCGATATGTATAAGTATTTGTAATGGTTTGAAAAAGTTTTCTTAGGCTTTTAATATTTTGGCACAAAGTGTTAAAGATAACGTTTTAAACCCACGGGATTGCTATTTCCAATAACTTGTTTTTAAAAGTTCCTTACTAGAAATTAAATGCCAAATTGAGAACTAATGCGTTGTACTTACAAAATCGAGCCAATAATGTTTAAGGCGTTTTCGTTAACTGTGAGTACTTTTTGTGTTTAGAGGCTTTATAACAGAATGAACTGTAACTATTAAATTGATACAATAATTGCATCAGAAAACATGAATCCTTGTAACAAATACAGTTTTACATGTAGGTAACACAAAATAGTGTCACAAGTCTATACTTTAACTCCTATGCATCCCATGGATTACAGAAGTTTCTGTGATCGTGATTTCTTAAAATAGAATATTAAACTTAGTTGAAAATTAAAGATTTTATGGATAAAAGTAAGGACCATAACCAAAAAGAATCCCGCCCGCACAGCGATGCGGTCATTGCCACTGTGCGAGAGGGACAGCAATATAATAGGCTTGACGAATGGAAAAATATGATTAGCCCATCGGTTACATTTAAAAAAAAAAACGTATTTTTTCTTTTCTCTGAGAAAGCAAAAATGACAAAGATCACCGCATCGAAATTTTGCATGCATGTTGTTACGCCTACGTACTATTTTTACAAAGAGGTGACGTCGCAAGCCCCCTCTCCGGAACTTTGATGCTTCGTATCTTTGTGAATTTTTACTCTTTTGGCAAACTGAAAAATACGTGTTCATTATTTTTGGATAACCTAAAAGACGGATTAATTACAATTATACTTTTCTAACCCTGTCGTCACCCCTATTCTGCGCGTGCGATAGAGATAGGAAATGGCATATCAATGTAAGAAATTCTTTGTAGTTAGCGTCTTTACTTTTGAAATCAAAATTTACGTTGAAAAAACTAATACCCTACTACGGAAGCCATTGACAACAATGTATATATTTTTGAAATGTGCTAATCAAGACCTTTCATTTGATACCCCACAGGATACCGAAACAAAAAAAAATTGACTCGCACTTTTTGTCTTGTAACGTTTATTTCCATAAGTTTATAGCATACAAATTACAGCCTATGTCACCCGGACAGTAACGATGAATCGATTGACATCTCATTTGTCAAAATTGGATAAGCGATTCGGATGCTATGGTGGAACAGACATAAATACCCACTTAAATACATACATACTAGACTGCTAAAATCATCACCTTATTCGTGGCTTTACCGTAGTCGGGTAAAATACTTCAGATTTGATCACTGCCATCTATCCGCCGATGGAGCAACTAATGTGAAAACTGTTGTATCAGTCGACGATTCTTAGTATGTTTATAAGAAAACCCCGTTATCTAGTCGCATTGACATTACTTTCTTGTAGGGATTGATACTCAGGGATGTTATGAATGTAAAATTTTCAACATTCGCGAATGCTAATGTGCGAATGTAGACAATTTTTTTATTACAAAAAACATACATATGAATTAATAATTTGTATTCTTTAGGTGTTAAAAATTTCCCAGGAAGACTCACGTGAAATAAACTGTTCCTTAGTCGAAATAATCACGTAATTCGCGAATCATCGAAACGCTTGCGGCGCGATGGCGCGTCCGCGAGGCAGATGAGCATGTCATGACCTGCATACATTCGCATTGATTGATGCGAATGCGAATGCGAATGTCGATGCGAATGTTTAAAACGATGTGAATCATTCGCATATGCGAATGCAAATATTCGTAACATCTCTACTTGTTATTTATCGACTATTGAAATATGGATGGTATTTTATTGTGCTTGAGTTATATTATGTGTCACTGATAATTCACTGGTCGACATAATTTTACATTATTTTTCCCACTGGAGTAAGACTAGTTGTTTCTTACAGATTTTTGTATAGCGTATATGGACATAATTTACTTTTGTGTCTAGGAGGTCAGATTTGAGAATGTTTTACCAAAAAACTAATGTTCCCCAATTTTTTGATATTTTTAATTATTTATAGTAGATAGCTTTTGTGCAGGTTATTTAATTTTGTAACAAAAAATGATGTAATCAGCCTTCAAAATCAAAACAAAATTTGTTTTACTTTTGTACCTTTTTTATCTATGGATATATATAAAGATTTAAGTCACCATAATATTTTCCATACATTGCGTACTGCGCGCATTGTATGGCGTTATACCGACCCGCAAAAAATCTGTAATAAGTCATTTTTATAAATAATTTCGTAATGATGTAAAAAATATTGTAAAATGTAAGGTTTGCACAGTGTTAAGCCGGTATTAGAAAATTGGAAATCACCTAATTGAATTTAAGGTTTAATTTTGAAATTACAGGAAAAATAGGAAATTTTTGAGGTGTAATATTTGAAAATGTAGACATCCTACACATATTTTATAACTAAGTTCGTGTTTTTAGTACTAAATTCTTTTAGAAATCGCTGCAAGTATCTTTGTTACTGTGGGCAGTCATCTTGACGTCAAAATGACTGCCCATTTATAAAATTTATTTTCTCAATTATTAATTGGGTACCAAATATTTAAACAAAGGTATCAAATAGTAGCAAATAGGTATTACATTTTAGTAATATTTTTAAAGTGATCGGTTATTCTGGCCAGTCATTCTGATGCACACATATATAAACTTCTAACTGATAAAAATGTCATAAAACAATGTTAAAAAAATACGTGCGTTCGTCAGTTATGACTTATCATAGTTTTCCCACATTAAATCCAAAAAACTGTATACAATTCTACATCGTCCGTGTAACTAAAGGATGTATATGGCTTTTGATGAATATAAAAAGTCGATATCAAGAAGTCGATTAACCCGTCAGCTTCCAGACGGTCGGATCCGACCGAGAGAACAATAGATAACAATGGGTTTGCAAAATTGCGGTTGTTGACGGGTTAATTAAATGTTTCAATCCCTACAAAAATGTGACGTCTGTGCGACAAGATGATGGGAAATTTATAAGCCATAGATAGGATATAATTTCATAGTGAATACTGCTACTAACAAAACTAGTCATTGACACCTCTAACTTAGTTTAAGATTCAAATCACAATGTACATATGAAATTCAGAGGCATTCTAGTCACTACTTTAAGCTCATATTGTTGTTAATACTTACTTTGTACAGTTATATAATAAAATTAATATATGTTTTATACGAATAAAATACAATTTTATACTCAAAAAGTTTATTACAGAAATTGATGATTCTGTGATGAAAATATATGGAAAAAATGCAACAGGAATGTAAAATGTCCCGAATAAACATTAACCAAGTGAATAAAGTCTATTATTTTATAACAATCAAAAGGAAGCCCTTACACTCGAAAAAAAAAGACATTCACACATTTTGATTTTATAATTTGTTCAAAGAGTTTTTGAAGATGCGTTCATCAGGTGGCAACATTGATATTTTGTTTTTTTATTAAATATGCGGCACCTGGTGGCCGTACAGTGAAGCTGCTGTGATTGGATACTTTTGACGGAGCACAAGAACCTGTCAACTGATGATCCAATGACAACATTCGATTGGACCTGACGTCACTGTGTTGGCACCTAGTGTCACACATTTTGAAAACTCTCATTTGTCAGCTCTTGCCGTTCTCAAAAATGACCAATACTAACTATTTATTCAAAACGACCCAGTGCTGCCATCTGGCTTTAAACATTTCCCAAAATTTATAAAGAATAAGTATTTTTATATTCAATTATTTCACAGAACAAACCGCTTTGGCCCCACACCAAATGCCAGACAATTTTGAAAAAGTATCATCCCAACATACACAATATAACATTAATGCCTTACTTGCTAACCCTTCAAAAAATCTTTCCAAAAACCTTCAACAGTCTATATAAACCTTGTGCAGCGTACATATAAAGGCACTTATAGATATATATCAAAAGATAGATTTCTATACATGTAAAAATATAACAAACAACTTCGATAATATTACCGACAAAAATTACACTTAGGAACTAATGGCCATAGACTCACTGGAACCATAGAGATGGTATATCTGTTGTCTATGGAATAGGTAAAGTTACTGTTCTTGTAAATCGTTCACGCTTCACCATTCACGCCATCTGAACGTGGAATGTACTTTATACATTGTCAATGAAGCATTACAGAAAATTTGTACACGATATGTTACTATATCGTCAACAAATCTTATCACAGAACACAACCTTTAGTAATCTAAATAAAAATTTCACAGACCAACAAATGGTTAAAAAACGCTCCGTTTTGACATTGACACTTCAGGGTAAAGTTACAAGCGCTTACTTCGATGGTTAATCAGTCGACTTGATCCTACTTGAAAACGAATTAGATTATTTGACGTATTTGGAGAAAGTGCTACAGTGCAGTTTGTTGCCGTTTCCTCACACACAAGCGGCACTAAACTAAGTAAATGATCTGACGTCAACGGCTATAATGATATTAAACGAAACAATTGACAAATATCAAGTGATACAAACATCCAAGGATAAATAAATGTTTGTAACTTTAACTTTGAGGAAATGATTTGAATAAGACATTAAGATTCTTTCGTCAGATTCTAAAAACTGTAATCTTAAGGGTCAGTTCAGACAGAAGAGCGCAGTGGAGAAGATATTTTTAATGAAATTCGAAAATAAACTTTTGATTATTGGCATATAGAGCAAGACACGGGCGAGCTCTTGCGGTATCGAAACCGCGCGAGCGTTTTGTCATTTTTAAACGTTTATACACTTTAGGCTGTAGTAATACGGTGTAATTTTCAATTGAGTTAATTAATTGCACGAGCATTTTTCCTCCGTCTGAACTGATCCTAAAGTGGGCGATAACTTTACGTGATAACGTCATGATAGATACGTAACAAGCCGAACGCTCAGCCCGATCGTGCCTCTCTATCACTCCTTTCGCGCTCTCGCTTGTACGCTCGGCTCAGGCGGAACGTGACAATTTTTCGTGCGTGCGGTCGGCGTTCATCGATTTATAAGACGTCAAAAACTATAACCCTAAAGTGGCGCCCCTAGCGAGCGAACACAGAACTAATTTGGCTCCATACAAGAACAGTAACCAACCATAAAGCTTTAAGCCTTGAGAACGGCCTTAGCCGCGGCGACGATGTGAGGCGCCGAAAGCCCGTACTTGTCGAGAAGAGCGTTCGGTGGGCCCGAGCGCGGAACCTCGCGGACGAACACGTGCTTGACAACGATGTCGCGTTCGAGAGCCACCGCTGAGAGGGCTGCTTCGCCGATTCCACCTGCGAAATGATTCATTTTCCGTCACATTTGCTCGTAAACAGTGTGTCAAGACGTTATATAATTTAGTTAGGTACATATCAAATCAAATTTATTTCAGGCAACAAGGCCCATAGAATAAATACCTTACAGACTAGCATAAATATAATAACATAATATATACCTAAAATATATATAATACAAATTGACTATTTATTGTTTTTGTGACGCATTGCACTATGTATTGGTGTCAGGTAACCGTCCGCGATATCTCCGGAACACGACACCCTTCGGCCAGAAATCTTCCTTTGTGAAGGTCGCCAGCTGAGCAGTTGGAACTCGTCCACATAAACATTTTAATTTACGCTGTGACGCGATTCCAACTTTACCGGGTTTAGGGTGAAATGATACTCGTATTCTACCAACTCCTAGATTTTAGTAGAGTAATGTAGACGTGGCAGATAGAGCAAGGTCGTAGGCACGGCAGCACGCAGGAGCATATTTGGACCGCTGAGCGCAGTACCGCCCTTATTTCGACTTGGACTGGGCTTCTTCCTCTTCCGTTCTACCTTTATGACCATCCTAGTCAGCTGGCCCCTTTTGAGGAGCTGATACGGGAGTAGGTCCCACTTTTGGAACCACTTCTACCTTGCGTTGAGGTATATATGTATATAAGTTACGTACCAAGTAATTTATTTTTGATTCAGATCCAGAAATAACGAGTATAATTACCCCAAGGTTCGCCCAGGGCGATTTCCGTTCCTGCTAGTAAACTGACACAAAGTATGAGAAGTTGTACTAACCAGCCTGGTAGTGGTCCTCGACGGCAACGAGTATAATTACCCCAAGGTTCGTCCAGGGCGATTTCCGTTCCTGTTCACATAAATTGACACAAAGTAGTAGAAGCTGTACTAACCAGCCTGGTAGTGGTCCTCGACAACGACGACTCTGCCGCCAACAGCGCGCGCGTGCTTCACAACGGCCGCCTCGTCCAGCGGTTTGATGGTGAACGGGTCCAACACACGAGCCTCCACGCCTGACATGAAAAATATACTCAGTTATTATGTCGTATGCCCATCAAAACCAAAGTGGTTACGGAAATAATTACGTACTAAATGGATAGGAATGAAACTTGGCTTTTACCTGGATTAGCACATACGATACTTTTTATCACTGTAAAATGTTAGGTTCATGAGGATTTTTAAATATTTGACAACGTAGGATTCTCAAAAATTTTACAACGTGGCTTTTAAAAAAATACCACGGAGGATTCTTAAAATTTGACAACGGAGGATTCTTAAAATTTTGAGCACGTGGGATTCTTAAAAAATACCGCGTGGGATTTTTAAAAATTTTGAAAAATAAATTTGAAAAATGGGAATTTCAGCACTAACCTTCTTCCTTGAGCTTGTCAGCGGCGGCCAGCGCCTCGTGCAGCGTGATGCCGGCACCGATCAACAGCACCTTGTCCTTGCCTGACTCGCGGACTATCTTAGCTTGCCCAACCTAAGCGGAACGAAATGCAAGTTTTATACAAATTTAAGAAAGTTTAAGAACTAACTAGCTTCCGGGCCTGCTGCCGGTTTTTCGTGCTGCTGTTGAGGTTAACAAAGGAATGTTACCAGTTAAGAGAATAAGTAAAAACTGCAGTCAGTAACAGAAACATGAAAAACAAGTTAAGATTCAGATTCCGCGACCAAAAAAACCTAAATATTAAATTTCAGCAAAATCGCTTGCAGTTGAGAATCGACGGTCATGTTGGATTCACCAAAATAAAAAAAAACTCTCAGCGCTTGGTGAGAGTATCTCGGCCCAAATCCTCGCCACGCAGCTCGGCCTTCGGCATCGCTTTCCACTCGACCTGCGATCTCACTTTACACACTCGGTAATTGTTCTTGTATGGTGGCCAACTTGAATATAGAAAAAAATAAAAACACAAATGACGGTCGTCAAATTGTTCCCAAACTCCCTACATTTTGGAAAAAAAATCACGCCCCTAACCCCAACCGTTTTTCCACCACATCAGAATCTGGTGATCTTGACAATGTCAGAATTTTCTGGTACTCCACTGAGCACCCTCTTAACGACGGTATATCAATCATAACCCCTGTCACCCGGTGACAAATTTATTTATTTATTTTTATTTATATTTAAAAGAGAAAACTATGTCAATGAGTCAGTCAGTCAATGAGTGAGTGGGGATTTTACGTTTATAGTAAGAACTAATAACTAATAATAATGCGACATTAACGGTCGCAGTAGTAATACTATAACAAATAAGTAAGTGGGCCTCACAATATTGAGAAAAAAATCGGAACTAAATTTTACATGGAACCGCCCATGACACAGATTCAAACAACCAAAAGGTACATCAAGAAAATCTTGGTAAGCCGTTGGGGCTCGGCTATTATCATTACATGCCAGTCGGATGCCTTAAGGCAGCCTAAAAAATCTGACACCAGAGTTGGCCACTTAAAAGAAAAACAAAAAAAAACGCTCTGTAGTATTCACCTATCGTCTAGTAGCATTTTTGATTGTCTATTTCTATTTTATTCTATTTCTATTTTCAGCCTATACTGCCCCACTGCAGGCAAAGGCCTCCCTTCCAGCACTCGCAAGTTCGGTCGAGAGCCTTCGAGGCCCAATCCCTGCAGTAGGAGTCAAGCCCGAACCTCCATCTCTTTCGAGGCCTACCAGGCTTTCGCATTCCGTTTTAAGGAATATATTGTGCCACTGATTTGGCCCAGAGTACGTCGTTCTTTTTGATGTAAAAAGTGTTCTATCCTTAAGGTTGAACTAGTCTATACTTTTCCTATACAAATTTCAGTAGGGATTTCCTCCACTGTTTGACATTGTACAATTAAAGTTTAACATGATATTGTTTTGTCTTATTATAAATGTTGTCTATACGGATACAGAACAGTAAAATAAAAGTCATTAAAACGTTATAAGCCATCAGATTCGTTTTTTTTTTGCTTATTATCGCAACTTTCGGCGTAAATAAGTAATAAAAAAAATGTAAAATCTCCAAAACAATGTCCGCACCGACACAGCTTAATCATCGAAGATTTTAATGAAATTAATTTATAATTGATTTATGCAGAAGTTTTGCAGAAAACCTCTTTCCCCCAAAGGACTTAACGTATATTTTTACGCGCTTGGTTTACCATGAACTATCTTGCATTTCGCCTCACTGCTTCGCCCGAACACAATGTTAGGTGAGACAGCATGCTTTTAGGCCGCGCCCACCTGAGTTCGAGCCCGCGACTAGTTCAAACTTAAGGCGCAGAGAGTGATTTTACCTTGAAGACCTCGTCGTTGGGGTACAGCATGGCGGTGTTGGGCCTTGAGGTGCGGATGTAGCAGATGCCCTTCGTGTTGGCGGCTAGTTCCACGGCGCGCTCCGTCGATACCGCGTCACTGGAGACGTCATTATATGTTAAACCATTCAAACAATCCATACTTTCATACTAAAGTATATTACTTATAGCTTTGTGCGCGGGATGTAGTCATCTCAGTAAAATTTGTAACTTAAGAGTAACCTTACCCTGGACAGAATCAGAATTTCCCATACAAACGTAGTCTAGCTTTTATTTTAAAACGGAAGTCAGATATTGTCGTAATTATGTGATTTCAAAGAAATTGCATATATTAAGGTATATAACTAGTTTTCACAGTCAAAATGTGAACTTAAAAGAGGTTATATCCGATCATATCATATTTGACCATCAGTATGGAAAACTTCTAACTTTCACATTTTCTTTCAAATTCATATTTGACTGTTGAAAACTAGTTATAAACCTAGATATATGCAATTTCTTTCAAATTACAAAATACTGCCGATATCTCACTTATCATTTCAAAATAAAAGCTAGACTACGTTTGTATGGAAGTCTAGGGCACGGGGATTCTTAAAATCGACAAAAAGTACTGAGATGACAGATGTCCCTTTCATCAAACTATGTGAAATAAAACTATACATATATATTTATTTATTTGTATTATTTGATAGTATTTTATATTATAAATGAGAAACTAGCTCTGTCTTTCTGTAACCTCTTCACGCTTTAACTATTAAACCGATTTAGATGTAATTTGTTATGGATATAGTTTGAGACCTGTTTTTTATCCTAAAATTCCCACGGGAAGCGAAGCTCGCGGGCACAGCTTGTTTTAAATAAAACAGGGAAAGGTGCAAGTTTCCACAAGGCAAAAAAAAAGGAATGTGATAAAAGTAAGTACAGAAAATATTGGAAATGGGGATTTTGACAGATCGTTATAGTGCGTACATACACTCATGCATTTTTAAGCTAAAAAGTCTCATAAATAATTCATTATTTATTGAATTAAACAGAAACTTGAACTCTTTTTCAATGAACTAAAAACCATAGTTAATGAATCGATAGAAAAATATAATTTTGCTTAAAGGCCTTTTTTACGTTAATGTTTACAAAATCAGAGACATTTATCATCATTATGCATCTTCTCTATTGGATATAAGTGAATTAGACCTTGATTTCTTAAAAATGAATACTTAACTTACCATCATGCATTTTTAAGCGAAAAAGTCTCATAAATAATTCATTATTTATTGAATTAAACGGAAACTTGTAGACAATTTAACCACATATCAATTAAAAAATATTTATCTTTGAACATATCTATTTTAACGAGATTTTAGATTTATTATTGCAGAAAAACTGATAATAAGAGCGCTATTTTACTCCAAGAAACTATGATATTGTATATTTTGACGTTTAGAAAAAGTTATTTGTATTTGACTTGTTGGAAAATAGCGGATTTAATTTTAAATACTCACGATGGGTAGAAGACGGTGGCAGTTGGGACAGCCCTGAAGAGAGCCAAGTCCTCTAGACCCATCTGGGAAGGCCCGTCCTCTCCGATGCTGACTCCGCAGTGGGATCCCACCAGGTTGATGTTCGACTGGCTGATGGCGCCCATACGGATCTACGAGAAAAAATGTTAAATGCTGTGAAGCTTGAGGTCTGCTTTACGACTTTTTTCGTCTCCACTTCGCAGTCTTGAGCATCCTTCGTGACACTATAGTAATAATCTATCTTATCTTCTTCTTCTAAATATATATAACTCAAAGGTGACTGACTGACTGACATAGTGATCTATCAACGCACAGCCCAAACCACTGGACGGATCGGGCTGAAATTTGGCATGCAGGTAGATGTTATGACGTAGGCATCCGCTAAGAAAGGATTTTGATCAATTCTACCCCCAAGGGGATAAAATAGGGGATGAAAGTTTGTATGAAACTTTGTCAATTTTTAACCGATCGGGCTGAGACTTTGCATGCATAAAGCTACTATGACGTAGGCATCCCCTAAGAAAGGATTTTGATAAATTACACCCCTACGCGAGCGAAGCATCGGGCAAAAGCTAGTTATTGAATATGGGTAATAATTTAGGGAAGATGCCTTTTTTTTCGTTGTAAGAGTTGAAAGTGTTCCTAGAAATAGGCACGCCCAAAAAAACAATCTTGCTAACCAAAAATCTCTTTAAGATATAAAGGTTGCAAAGTTACGTCCGCCTGTGGAGTGTGGACGGTGTCTTCCGGTTGTGAGACCGGACAGGTGTGACGTCACTTATGTCGCATTTATAGGCGGGTGTCAGAACATTTGTTCGGGTGCTATGTTAAATATTGCGTTTACAGGATTGGCCTCATAACAAAAGTAGCTATATCTTTTTAAGAAAATCCTATGCTAATTTTATTTTTAAACTTTTTATTACTTTTTAAGTTGTCTTTTTCAATCAACTAAAAACCAAAGTTAATGAATCGACAGAAAAATATTATTTTGCTTACAAGCCTTTTTTACGTAAATGCTTACAAAATCAGAGACATTTATCAAAATCTTATCATTATGCATCTTCTCTATTGGATATGAGTGAATCAGCCCTTGATTTCTTAAATATGAATACTTATGTGAAGTTGTATGAATGCTACTGCCCACATCGACCAACAGTGGTCGCGTGAGTACGACAAACAAGTTACTCTTGCACTGGAATAATGAATACACAAAAAATAGTTTTGTGCATCAAATATAATACCATCATGCATTTTTAAGCAAAAAAGCCTAAAAAATTATTCATTATTTATTGAATGAAACAGAAACTTGTGGACAATTTGACCACATATAATTTTAATGTTTTAAAGGTTTTGAGGCGAAGCTGCAGGCGCCTGAAGCCACCTCGACAAAGCGAGAACAGGGGAGAGGTGTGAGGAAGGGGAACGGGGACGCATATTGCGCGGGACCTTAGGAGATTCCTTTCTTTATGTTCTTAAGAATGCGGATAGATGTTCATAGACGCGGACTGATTCATTCTTAAAAACTTCTATTTCGATTTTTACTGGGTTTCTCAAAGAACTTTTCTTGTGACTGTGGAAGCTGTACAAACCATAGCCTACCTACTCTTATGCTCCAAAAGATGATGATGAAGATGATATTTGGCTTTCGAGCCTTAAAGGCTTATCCCAGTGAGATAAGCCTTCGGAACATCGGCGCCATCAACTGGAATTAAGCCTAAATACGCCAAATATCCGTTTTTTTATTGTCTTTTACCTACTGTCACTTAACACTCTCACCGCTACGTGGCGTCCCATAAACTATATAATTTTTATATTGTGCCTGGACTTGTGGCGGTGAGAGTGTTAACGATTTTTAAATCATCGGCATATCTGTGCATGCTATGGAACATATATACCTTCTATATTTAGTATAAAGATTCCACGATGACGTCTCAAAAGTATGACCTGTTTTGAAACTTAGTGGTGGGTATTTTTTGTATTATAAATACCCACCACTCCGTTTACTCTACTAAATAAAAAAGTCACCTAAACATAAGTCAATGTCATAAGACAACGTCATTAAAATTTGTCGTAAATTAAGCAGCGAACGGGGTTATTTTTTTACTTTTGACGTTTAGCAACGTCTCATTCTTGCTACAGTAGATTCCCATAAGAGAGAAAGAGCCACAAGATGGGTTTTATGTCAGATTATAAGCTAATGATGGACGTAACAATGATGAAGGTACGAAAGACGATGGCGATGCCGAACATCTGGCTAAGAGGCTGGTCCATTTGGAGGTAGAGGGCTGCAGAGGGATAGGAAGACGTGGAAAGAATATGTAAGGACAGATATGGAGGTACGAGGGGCTAGTAAAAATATGGTGAATGACAGAATAAATAATAAAATAAATAAACATATAGGGACAAATAACACTGATTGAGCTAGCCCCAAAGTAATTTCGAGACTTGTGTTATGGGATATGATACTATATTTTTAACAAATACATAAATATAGATAAACATCTAAGACCCAGGACAATTTGAAACAGACCATATTCCAACTTGCCCTGATCGCGGACTAGCATGGTGACCACTACGCCACGGAAGTCATCAAAGAAAGAAGTGGAAACAGTTAACAGATTGAAACCGACCCCAAATAGGAAAGTGGCGAGGAAAATGATGACATCTCTATGAGGTATTTTTTTTTTATCTTCGATAATCTGCAATGAAAATCTTACCTGGTCGAAAGTCCTGGTGAAGAAAGCGGCGAAGGTGGATGCGAACACGACAGCGCGGTCGCGACACGCGGCCCCGGTCGCCACACCCACCAAGTTTTGCTCCGCGATGAAGCATTCGATGTATCTGTACAGGTTAAGTAATACTGTCGTATAGAATTCTCTGGGTATATTTCGACACGAAAGGAGTAATTTCGACTTTGTTTCCTAGGCCGTAAAGAAAACTAATGCAATAATTGTAGTGGCTAGCTAGAATAGGGTATATATACATGAAAAAAAAAAATGTGTTATCTAACCAGTTTATTCATAAATATTCAAAAGTAAAGTAGGTACTAACAATGGAAATGGAATTAAAATTGGTTGAAAAAAGGAACGAGATATAACGACTTTACGAAAATATGTCTATCTCACTCGGAAAAACGCTATTTTCTATGGAAAATGTATAGATGATACACATCATCTACGTCACCAGTCCATATCGGACTTCTCTTTCTAATTGAAACTTTAAAGAATTACATTTTCATCGCTGATTAAGATATTTTAAAAATTCTTTTATATTTGTTTCCTGTGGTTTATAAGGATTAAGCAAATAAAAAAAATACGTGCATATTCCCTATTTGGTATATTCCATTCGTCCCCAGTGGGGACGTCTCCGGACAAATGGTAACAATCGTGGTGACAATCGAAACAAACTAAACTAAAAATTTACTCATTTATCCCCAGTTGAAACTTCCCCACTGGGGACGAATGAGATATACCCCATTGTCGCTAGTGTTCTTTACGGCCTAGGAAATAAAGTCTAAATAAATCCATGTCATCAAGCACTGACTACAATTATTATCGTGGCGTTCTGCATGTGTGTGAGACTGAGAGTGATACTATACAGGCCGTACGACCACAGAATAAATATATGTATTGTATACAGAACGAAAACACCTACTTTCATACTCATGAAATTTAACAACCGTAGGCTAAACCAATTTTAGTTAAAACATATTTTGTCCCATTCCCTCTTTTCAATATTTGCATCATTGCAAGAACAAGACTAAACATATTTTAACTAAGTAGCAAACGTTTGTAACTATTTATGAATAAAGGGGCTAGGGAGGTTCCCGCGCAATATGCGTCCCCATTCCCCGTCCCCGCACCTCTCCCCCGTTCACAACTTGTCGAGTGTTTTGGGGGGCGAACACACACACACTGTCATATGCACGGATGTATAGTTTTGTTTGTAGTAGTAGGCATAAATGATACTCCGCTTCTATGAAGTGACATACCCGTGGTACAACTATACCCTAAGGCGTTGTCTCCACGGTCAAGAGGTTCGTGCCACCTAATTCTACACTGACTCTATGAACGTCTCTCTGACTCTCCACGCAGTGCTATCATCGCGGCGATTTAATGTATTAATATTATTGGTCGCGATTTAGCCCGGCAACGTAGATATAAATCATTAATTAGTTTGGAAACATATAAAAAAAAAGTGTCCAATTAGAAACGAAAATGATATAAAAAATTAAAATTAAAAGAAAATACTGATAAAACTTTAAATAATACAAACAAATCCAACATACCTTTCAGGGTAAGCGTTGCGCAGTTTGTCGCTGAAGGTAGAGTTCTTGGTGTCGCCGTCCAACGCGATCACTCTGAGCAATTCAAAAGTAAATCATATAAATAACATCGACCATGAAAATTCAAAAACTTTGGATTTTGTAAAAATATGTGACACCAGGCACAGTCAGGTCAGGTCCAATCGACTGTTGTGATGGAAACATGCCAGAGCGGAGTCGCAAGAGCAAAACATACGCTCTAGGGTGCGTAAGCGTAGTGCACGTAATGGCGTAATAACGGAGAAACCCGCTCTCGGGGGTAATTGTGAATCCGGAACCACACCTCTCGACACTCTCAGTGTGTTGCGTCCTGGCTGTTTCGTCGTTAGGGTGCCCGCAGGCAGTAGAACCAACGAGCAGCAAGTCACTATCTAACAGGCTAAATCTGTTGTGAGAGATTTTCTAGCCATTGAGAAATGGTGTTCAAGCCTATTTCTACTCATATTTTTAGTCTTTCCCATGATGAGTCATGAAAAGATATAAATATGCCGGAAAGTTCAAGATCTCTCCTTCTGTTATTGTTTTACTTGAGCGAATAAGTTTCTTACTACAACGCATAGCGGTTAGATTTTCAAGTAAAGAAATACATTTCAACGAGTATTAAAACGGTCGCCCTAGCGGCGTGTGACTCAGTTTTTTTCGGAGCGCCGTACCGTGAACAACACGTTAAGTAACATGTAGTGTGCTGTGGGCATGGCCATGACTTCTTTAATTGTAATTATTGTAATAGATGTAGATTGTATTTTGATATTTTTTTTTTGTAATTGTGACACAGAATATCTTTGTGGGCTAGAGGGTTTAATTCATGTGGTTGAAACTCATGGATAAGCGCGAGGCGGGGCGCTGACTTATCGTGACATTTTTAATAAGGCCCACGTAAGGACTCCTATGCTGCTATAATAAATAAGTGTACTCACCGCATGTTGGTGTCCGCGATCTTCTTTAAGGCAGTTCCGTACGCCAAACGAGTAGCAACCAGTTCTCCCGCCTTATATGCAGGGGGGGAGGACAGGGTGATGTCGCTAAGGTGGACCTTGGGGGCTTCGGCCAGGGGAGGCTTGGGCTTCAGGGACACGTTGTTGTTCTTGATCAGGGTTTGCAGGTGCTGTGGACAATACAATATTTTTTATAAAACCAAAAACCGAATTCACCCCCAAACTACATAGCCGATTTTGATAAAATTTCTATTGGACAATTTCTTTGATCGGCTGTTACGTTCTGTGATACAAGGAAACCAAAGTGGCTGCTATTGGACAATTTCTTTGATCGGCTGTTACGTTCTGTGATACAAGAAAACCAAAGTGGCTGCGTACATGGCTGCGAAAGACACAACTGCGATGAATTTGAAAACTTCTCGAACTGCTCTGAAAACCCAAGCAGTGGCGTAGCATAGGTCACTAGCACCCGGTGCGCATTCCAAATTTGCCGCCCTCTTATTTTTGTAATTCATTATAAAAAATTTGGGCATGGTAAAAAGAGTACTTTTATTAGTTTTATTGAATGAGTCGAAATTTTTTTTTTCTAAATTTTAATTTTTATTTCTAACTGCCACCTCCGCAGCGCCGCCCCCGGCAAAGTGCCGCCCGGTGCGGACCGGACCGGGGACCCCCTATGCTACGCCACTGAACCCAAGTGACATAAATGGCAACAATACGCTTGCCAAAGGAAAAAATATCTTATTAAAATGACACAAAACTCAAATTACCTTGATAATATGTCCGTCAGCTCCCAAGACCTTTCCATGCCAGTTCTCCAGATCCTCAATGCCAAGGAAGCTCTCCTGAAGGTCATGGCAGAGGAAAATAAATCTTATTAGACTCAAAATACCTTGATGATTTTCTCCCCATCAGCTCCAAGGGCCTTTCCGTGCCAGTTCTCCAGATCCTCAATGCCAGGGAAGCCCTTGCCCTTGAAAGTCTTGGCGACGATTGCGGTGGGCTTGCCGGAAGTGCTGGCGGCCTCGTCGAACGCCTTGACGAGCTCGCCGACGTCATGTCCGTCCACCACGAGGGAGTGGAGACCGAATGACTTTAGACGTGCGTCGTATACATTCAGCTGGAAGAGATTAAATATATAAGTATATACAGACAAATCACACAGATTGAGCTAGTCCCAAAGTAAGTTCGAGACTTGTGTTATGGGATACTAACTCAACGATACTATAACAAATACATATATAGATAAACATCAGAGACCCAGGTCAATCTCACAAATAAGTTAATGGCAAAACATGGCACAGAAATATAGTTTTTGTTTTTTATGTTTTAATCTAAAAATAATCATTTTCCACGTTGATCGAACCGTGGACCTCCGTGATAGCGTGGCATGATGACCACAATGCCACAGAGGTCGTCACAAATAAACACAATGACTCGAAAACTACGTTTAGCCTATCGTTTAGGATTACTGTGATTATTAAATGATAGAAAAATATTGTAAGATTTTTTTTTCTTTCTCTAAGAAACAAAATGACGGAAGATGTAGCGCATTTAAATTTATCTTGATGTCACGGCTAAGAACGATTTTTACATAGCGGTGACGTCGCAAGCTCCCACTCTGGAACTTAAGATGCTCCGTATCTTTGTGAATTCCCACTATTTGATAAACTGAAAATATGGGTCTATTATTTGATAATCTATTGATAATCTATTGGATAATCTAAAAGACGGACCAATTAGAATAATACTTTTCTGGCCCTGTCGTCACCCCTTGTAGTTTTGCATATGGCGAAGATGTTGAACAGAAAACAGCGGTGCTTCAGCAGGCTACCAGTCTTGAATAGGACCCCTTCATCTCTTACTGTGGAGTATGAGTGATGCATCGTGAGATGCATCACTCATACTCCACGACGAAAGCAATAAGCACGAACATTTCGCGCTACAACTACATTCTCACGGAGAGCTAACGTCACGGCGGCCGGTCTTAAAAAAACCCTTTCAGCGCGAACGTCAACAAAAACCTTCGTGCCCATTTGGGGATTGGCTCAAAGAATCCTCTTAGCTCTCCTTGTAATTTCGGGATTGGCTTAAAGAATCCTCTTAGGTCTCCTTGTAATTTAGGGATTGGCTCAAAGAATCCTCTTAGGTCTCCTTGTTATTTCGGGATTGGCTCAAAGAATCCTCTTAGGTCTCTATTTCAGTAAGAAAATTAATTGTCGGAAAAATCCGGCTTTCGCGGTGAAAGGGTTCAAACTGTTTCGGCCATTTATTCTCCACTTCGCAAGGTCTTCGGAATCTTTGGTTGGCCATTGACATGAATATTATATTTGGAGAAGAAAAAGCAGCACAGCTGAGGTTGCAACCGGGACTAATATGAAGAAGTGTAGCAATGTAAGTATGATTGTATATTTGAATTTGAACGTACAATACCCGGCACGTAAGTTGAACAAAAATGGCGGCTGTCGGCGCATGTTTAATTGGAGATAAAAGTGTTAAGAGATTTTTTTGGTCTTTCTTGTCTAAAAATCATTTCTATCGGAAGTTCGGATAGAAATGTGATAGAAATGTGATTCTAAACGGACAAACACCGTACAACACCGACCACCATTTTTGTTCAACTTACGTGCCGGGTATTGTACTTGCTTCTACCTTCTAATCGAGTAAATATTATGATCCTCATCCCAGCACATTTTCCCAGTTGCATCCTCAGCAGTAACACTTCAGAGCCCGGGGTCCGCTACCTTACCAAAGATTTGACGAGGTTACTGGTTTTTACACAGAGCGACTGACGTCTGACCTCCGCACCCCAAATGATAAACATAATCAATCCTTGGATAGTTTGATAATTAAACGCTAGATGGCGTTCGGGACCCACAGTTAATACGTGTGCAAACACGGAATCATCTTTCTTTTCGGATAATCAGGTGATTCAAGCCTGCAATATCCTATCCAGACTAGAAAAAACTTTTCACAAAGTATGCTTCCCGGTGGCATTCAAACCCATAACCTCCAGGTCACAAGGCGAACGCCTTGACCTCTGTACTATGGAGGCAGTCAATATTCTCTAATCCCTAATTGAGTTAATATCCTCTCAATCTGTCGCAATTTGACTAAAACATATCTATATGGGATATATCCGCTTTTCTATATTTGCTCTTTCGTATATTATCTTTGTAATCTATTTGTTTTGATACAATAAAATTATTACCAGATATCGGGATCACGGGTGATATTGCTATCAAAATGGATATAACTAAAAGATCCGGGATTTCTCGAGAATCTAATTGGGTACTAAGTAAATAAAACAATCATAATTATATGATTTCAGGATAAGTATTTTTTTTCGATTAAAATATATCCTGAAATCACATAGTTATAATTGTTTTATTTATAGATTATATAGTCATATCCATACTTTTGATAGATATTGCACCCGTGATTCCGATCTATGGTTATTACAAACAAACAAACAAGATTCAACGAAAAACATGTTTTATTGCCTGATTTAGAAAACTCTTTTAATTCAATATCAGTATTATCTGTTGGTACGAAATTGATGATAATTAAAATGATATCGTCTTATCGGTCAAGTCTGTACTCGATTATATGGCACAAGTTGTCTGCAAAACACGATGTTTAGTACTATGTTATGCTTCTCCTTGTGCTTAAGCCGGGGCAACTTAGAAAATGGTCTGTTTAGGGTTCCGTACCCATAGGGTAAAAACGGGACCCAGTAACTAACACTTCGCTGTCCATTTGTCAGTCTGTCAGTCACCAAGCTTTATCTCATGAACCATGATAGCTAGACAGCTGAAATTGTCACAGATGATGTATTTCTGTTGCCGCTATAACACCGAATATTAATAAAATTATTACAAAAAAAAAAACCTGACTGCTTTTTTAATTTTTTTTTATTATTTTGATACACCCATTGTCACTCTCACAGTGAAAACGAATCTAACGATACCTCTCAAGCTAAAATCCATCGAATCATCAGGCTGCAGAGCGTGATAAACAATGATACATACTCTTGAAAAACATAACCCTCCTTCTGACGCAGTCGAGTAAAAACAGAATAAAATAAATATTTAAGTGGGGCTCCCATACAACAAATGCGATTTTTAACAGATAATGGTACGAAACCCTCCGTGCGTGAGTCCGACTCGCCACATACCTAAGGACATAATAAATCATGATCACATGTTACTTCAAAAAATATAAAAACAACAAAATACTTAAATTATTAAAAAAAAAATTGTGATATTAGTACGCAAAGTCTCGGAATGTTTGGAAACCGCGCGCTCGCTAAGCGCTACCTACCTCTCGACTCGAGTGCGAGTGTCCACACTTCTTGTTTTTATGGAAAATTTGGTCAACTTTAAAGCAACTATTTTTTTATATGTATGTATATTTATATTTGGAACAAGAATCGAGTACTGAATGCCATCTTTGAATATTTAACGTGATTTAGCAGTCACCTTGTACCTATATATATTTATTATAAAGACTCGTTGAGTTATTTTCCCATAACACAATTTTTAACTTATTTTAGCTCTATTACCTAATTTAATTTAACTATTGAATTTTATTTTTTCATTTATGCAATACTTGGCATCCGCTGAATTTTTCTTTCTTTTTATCAGTGTGATATTTACAAAAAAAAATTTACATCCTACCTGGTGCTGCAGGGAAGTGGGCTCGGACTGACCAAGGCGGTTGACGTCGAAAATGACGACCAGGTTGTCTAGCTTGTAGTGGCTGGCGAAGTGCAGGGACTCCCAGATGCTGCCCTCTGCCGCTTCACCGTCACCGACCAGGCAGTATACTCTGAGATAACAAATAAAATCAGGTTCGAAGCAGGGATGTTACGAATATTCGCGCATTCGCATATGCGAATGGTTTGCATCGTTTTAAACATTCGCATCGACATTCGTATTCGCATTAATCAATGCGAATGTGTGCAGGTCGTGACATGCTCATCGGCCTCGCAGACGCGCCACTGCTCTGCAACTCTTCGTTTTTATGACTCGCGTCATCCGCGCATAACGTGATTATAGGAGTGATATGAGAAGCTCGGTGGCTCGATGCGAGTGCGCCTTACTAGCGCTTTCGCCAGTAAAGCGACACCGGGCGTGGTCCGTACTTGGATTGGTGACCACAAGTGGCATGAAAATTTCTCGAGCTCCTACGTGCTTCGGAAGGCACGTATAAGGCGTTGGTCCCGGCTGTTATCATTGCATGGAAGTCGTCAAGCTATGTCAGATGCCTTTAGGCAGCTTGAAGAATCTGACACTAGTGTTGGCCACTTACACACACGAAAAGCAAGCAACGTGATTATTTCGACCAGCAGGAAGCGTTTTCTTCACTTGAGTTTTTTGTGATTACTTTGTTTTTATTTTTAGTTGCATTGCAGTCTGCTGTCATTGCATAGCATATTTAAATAAAAAAATACTATTATTTATTGTATTTTAATCTATTTTGGAATAATTAGACAGTTTTCCATTATGCCACCGTGCCATTTTTACACCTAAATAACAAAAATTATTAATTCATATATATGTTTTTTGTAATACTTGATGTCTACATTCGCATTCGCACATTCGCAGCCTTAACGTTTGTATTCGCATTCGCGTTCGCGAATGTAGAAAAATTGACATTCATTACATCCCTGGTTCGAAGTATTTGTTTGTAGTAATCAAAATAAATATAGATGATGAATAAACCGCGTTATCTAACGCTCAGTTTGGGGGCAAGTGATGGGGCGTTTTGAAAATCTGAATCGATGCAAAATGAAATTGATTCACTCACTTATACATCAAAAAATGTGATTCATTCTTACAGAGTTCTGCCATAGTGATTTTAACCCCCTACCTGACACTGGGAGGAATTGTTAATAAATAATTAAAAAATACAACAGATAAAGAGTAAATAATTATAAAATTGAAGAAAAAAAAAATTTTATTTATGATTTTAGTTTTCACAGTAAATCAACAATAAATAAAGCTCTATGAAGTTGGTGTTTACAATACTGTTATCAATTGGAACTTCGTTATTTTTAATTTTTTTACAAAATTAAAAGCTGGATTTTTATTTAACATGTTAGTTAATTTTTGATAGATTAATTTTTTTTCATGTTGCAGCCTAATTTTGAATATCAAATACAATATTCAAAAACACATATGAAAAAAATATATTATTATGAAAAATAACTCTATAAATAAATATGAATCTAACGCTCGGTTTGGTCAAAATCATATGTTGCATATATGATTTTGACCAAACCGAGCGTTAGATAACGGGGTCTAGTGATGAATGAATCTTAACACATTTGTCTTTTATTAGGATTTGTTCGAAATTCATATTGTATGTACACTATCATTTTTATTGGGTGCAGACAGTGCATTTTGGGGTTTGCAGCCCTAAGCAGATGGAGCCCCGGGCCGCAAGACCCAAAGGCCACTTTTAGCGTGATGCTGCAGCAATTATAGCCTATATGTGTTGCCCAGGCTTAACAGATATATAACAAAAAAAGTTTCATTCGAATCCGTCCAGTATTTCCAGAATATAGCGTGTACAAACAAGACAGATTTTATTTTATTACGATGTCTCCATCGCTTTAATTTTTTATTTTATGGAAAAGTATTCAATATACATACACACATTTTTACTGTATTATTATATGTGAAGATTTCGATAGATGGGCACCGCGCCCTACAAAATCGGTGTTTCAGATGGTTTCAGGCGATCGTCTAAAAAGCGTGTGTGAATGCTACTGCCCACATCGGCCAACAGTGGTCGCGTGAGTACGACAAACAAGTTACTCTTGCACTTTATTCAAAAATACACAATATTGTAACTGTGTATTAATTACGATCGAGTGCATTTCCTTCAAAGCGGTAGTGGACAAGCGGTTTAGTAAGGCAAGTTTTGAACGCTGTATGAATTAATAGTGTACACGGTGCTCACGTAACGTAGTCGGAACGGCCGACTAACGAAACTGTCAGGTAGCCGATCCTAACTAATGATGTGCCGTTCCCAGGAATATCGGAAACTTTGGGCAATATCCCCGCAAATATTTCCGGAAATATTTACGGTTAATATCGGGAATGTTCACGTGAATTTGGAATATTTGCAGCAGCACATCTCTTACCAACTCTCGCCTAAAAGATCGTGAAGATGAATGGAAACCTGTTCGACCTTTCCGACAACGCTACGTGAGGAAACCGTATACAATACGTGAATATTGAACTCCTTACCTGTAAGGAGCCTGGTCGAAGTACTTGCCGACGTAGGCCATACCGGCGGCGACGGCGAGCCCCTGTCCCAAGGACCCCGTGCCCACGTCCACAAAGTTAAGTCTGGGGGTGGGGTGACCCTCAAGGTCCGAGTCCAGCTTGCGGAGGTTCTTGAGGTCATCGACCGGGAACAGGCCGGCCTCAGCCCACGCCGCGTATAGAATGGGGGCGGCATGACCCTGGAGAAGACAGACACATGGTTAACCATAGTACGCTTTCATCGCGAACGTCGGATTTATCCGACGAACATTTTCGTGCACATTTGGCGAGCGCCGGACATTTCCGACAAAAAACCACTGCTCGTATTGCACATAACTTAAGTATCCACATCGCTTTTTGGTTGTAGGTATTTATTATCGATTCACTATGCCTGGCGCTGGGAGCACAACTGATATAGTCTCGCAATGTAACATAAAATCAACACTTTTCAATCTCCATCCAAAACCTCAAATCATATATGTACATACTTTTTTTCGGAACGTCATAACAAACATTTTCAATGGGATTTGTATGAAATATAGACTAATGACGTCATAGTTTCTTGAGAGTCAAATAGCGCTCTTAATATTAGTTGTTGTGAAATAATAAATCTAACATCACATAGTAGATTGATATAATCATGACTAGTGGCATTTTTTGTGACGTTTTATTTTCAAACAGTACTTAATAATTTATTTTTGACCCAGGTAAGTACCCAATACACAAGATAAAATTTCTTTATTGCACCGACTTTATATAACAATAATTTTAAAGTTCACTATCAAATAACGTTCTACAGCAATTGAATACTATTTTGAGCCACCGTGTGGCACAAACGGGACTTTCGTATGAAACCGAAAGCAGCGCAAATTGCGCGACTCATTTTAGGCGACTTACAATGCAAAAAATTACGCTCGTTTGCCTAGTGTCTTAACCATTTTGTCAACTTCATTAGACGTATGCAATTCTAATATTGTAGTATATGAGTAATTAAGAGTATGAAATATATGGTAAATTTGTTACTTTCGAATATCAGAGTATACAATACAATTCAAAAACGTTTATTGCACCAAAAACATTAACATATTCCGAGTACTTATAAAACAAGGGTAACATAATATGAGGTACAAGAGGCGGCCTTTTCGCCGAAGCAATCTCTTACAGGCAACCAAAAATACCTTATGACATCTTTTGTTCCTTTCCAGGGTATATACTACCTTGGAAAGGAACAAAAGATGTCAAGAAGTTGGCGAAAACAAGAAAGAATGAAAAAAAAACCACCAACTAGAGCACCACTCTTTATGATGATACCTTGGATAGGATGAACCTGTCTGCAGAGGCGTCCTTGGGCGCAGAGATCTTGTAGCGCATGGTGTTGAAGAATAGCACCGACATGATCTCCGCCATTGACGCGCATGATGTGGGGTGACTGCGAAGAAAAAAAAATTATTTTTACCTGTACCATTATCTGTTTTTTTTTTACTTTTATTTGACGGCTTTGGATACGAGTCCTTTAGAGCCTATCTTTATTGCTTCGTTTCTTTATTCCTATCCGCTTTATCATAACCAATCAAAGGTTGGTGTAGGTCCTTTGATCGCTTCAAGGGAGCTTCCGGCGACAAATCTACACGAGTTCACTGATTTTCATAGCCGATTGGGTGGCGGTCGGTGCCTAAAGACGCCACCGCAGTCCGCAAATAAATATCACTACAGCCACATATTGTCCATGAGCACGAAAATTTATAATACCAAACTACACCAAAGTCCCCTAGAATCAATTTGCAAAACAATTTAAAGCAAACCGCTTGACTTCCCGCCAAAAACTCCGTCTCGTAGTGTGTCTGTCTATTTATTGAGTTGCGCGGCGCTCGCGCTACGAGTCAGTCGTGTCGTGCGTGGCCTGTAGTACTCGCGAATTGTTAGAAAAATGACTTCGAAATCGCTAGTCATTAAGTGTAGTAACTGCAATATCGTGATATCTGAACTGTTAGCTTTTCATACAAAATAAGTATGAAGTGATGGACGAAGAGGGTTTAGTAAACATATGTAAAAGTGCCTTTTCCGCGGAAGATATTGAGGAGGCAAAAACCTTGCTTTTCGACTCGCTCCCGACAGCCAAGCGAAAGATAGTTAGACGAAGAGAAGGAAGATCGCAAAGGGACTTATATGACATGATAGCGGTGTTTAAAGAAACAGAAGAAGAAATGATGCCGATATTTGCTGCCAGGGTATTGAAAAAACTACCCCCAGTGAGTTTTGATCATATTGATGTCACCAAACTGCTAAAAGATTTAATAATAATGCAAAAAGATATACGAGAGGTAAAAGAATGCTATGCTACCTGCGAGCAACTTGAGGAAGTGAAAAAAGAGCTGTATAATCTGAAACAAGCTTCGATTGTAAATAATTTCGAATGCAATTATATTAATCGAAAACGTGGGGGTGGAAAAACAGACAGTTACTTTGACAGTGGGCCGATAGGGTTAACCCACATCGAAAAATCACCGGTAACGGAAACTAGTCAAGCAACGAGCTGTGTGCCAAGGCCGTCCCTGTCCCCCGTGCAACATGCGGCATGCGGAGATCCATCCCTCTCACTCGCACAGATACATACCTCACAGTCCGCGGTAGTATCGCACAAGCCAGCAAAAATGAGAAGCGATATGGAGGATGCCGGTAATAAAATAACGATAAGTCGTGAACGGACAGCACCAATGGAAAAATTTCAAATGGGAACGTTTTCGGGTGAGGATATAAACAAAGAGGCGGGATGGAATGTTGTAACACATAAGAAGGCAAAAAAGAGCTCATACAAGTATATAGGAATGCGTGGAATAGCTACTACAGAACCTAGTTGTACTTTTAAAGCGGCGAACACAAATGTACCCCTATTTATAAATAATGTAGATAAGAACACGTCAGAAAATGACATAAGAGATTACATTAAGAAGAAAACCCAGATCTCGGTTACTTTGAAGAAAATTAATATGATAAAAGAGAGGAATTATAATGCATATAAAGTGTTTGTTCCACGCAACAAGTTATCATTGTTTTTGGAAGACAGTCTATGGCCGGAGGGAGTGTCGTTCCGACGATTTGTATATGTAAACAAACCGACGGCGGTGGGAAAAGAAAGAATGGAACGTAAAAACTATAATGACCCAGATGACAAATGACAATATAAACAAATGTCAGACGTTGGTTACTTTTAACTGTAAGAATGTTACTAGATCGATAGATTACATAAAATTGTTATGTCAGTCAGCTGATATTGTGTGCCTACAAGAAACATGGCTTATGCCGCATGATATACCGTATCTGGGGACTATCGACAGGAATTTTGATTACACAGGAAAATCAGCTATGGACACGAGCGTGGGTATACTACGCGGCAGAAAACACGGTGGTGTGGCGATTTTATGGAGGAAAAGTTTGTTTCAGTCTGTCAAGGTAGTCGAGTGTAAAAGTGATCGTATATCAGCAATTAAAGTGGTCACATCAAATGCTTCCTTTTTAGTGTTTTCAGTGTATATGCCATGTGACGAAAAGGACAATTTGCCAGAGTTTACGGAGTGTCTGGGTGAGATAAGTGCCATTGTTGACGAAAGTGCGGTGGAAAATGCTTTTATACTTGGGGACTTTAACGCCCACCCAGGTAAGGATTTTGGAATTGAACTTTGTAGTTTTAGTGTGGAACAAAGGTGGAGAATAGCGGATATTGAGATGTTAGGTATAGACTCAGATACGTATACATTTATAAGTGATGCACACGGTTCTCGGTCCTGGCTGGATCACTCCGTATTAACAGAAGCAGCTTTTTGCTCAGTTGTAAGTGTTCATGTTGACTATAGTGTATCATGGTCTGATCATTTCCCGTTAGTAATCAAGTGTAACTTAGATAGCATACGCCCTAAAATATTACAGAATAATGTTAAACATAATAAAGTAATTTGGGGTGACAGAACTAAACAGAAAATAGAAATTTATAAAAATATCTGTAATCAAAAATTGAGAGAAATAGATTTTCCGGAAGATTGTCAATTATGTAGTGGTAATAGTACTTTGTGCAATATTAAGGAACATACAATTTTAATTGAAAATATGTATAAGAAAATTGTATCCATATTAACTGAAGCATCTATAAACAGCTACAGAGAGGCAAATAGTTGTAAAAGAAAGAGACATGTTATAGGATGGAATAAATATGTGAGTAGTGCGCACGGGGAGGCCAGGCTTGCTTTTCAAAATTGGGTGCTAAGTGGTAAACCTAGATATGGGCCGTCATTTGGTTTAATGAATGAAAAAAGAAAATATTTTAAATCACAACTTAAGTGGTGTCAGGACAATCAAGAAAAAATTAAAATGGAAATAATTGCTACTCATCACTCTTCAAAACAATTTAAATCTTTTTGGAAAGAAACTAGCAAATTGAATCACAGGCCTGGTTTTCCTGCGAGTGTAGAAGGGGTGAGAGAACCTGTTCAAATCGCCGAATTGTTTAAAAAACATTTCCAAGTAAAAACTCCTCTTGAGACGGGGCAGGCCCCGCTTACCGATGTACAAGTACCGCAGATGCATATCGAGCAAAGTATTGTTATAACCGCAAAGGAGGTGGTGTCTGTAATTAAAGATATGAAGCCTGGCAAATCACCTGGCCATGATTCGCTAAGCATGGAACACCTGGTGCATGCTGGTGTGCATCTGCCCCGGGTCTTAGCCATGTTTTATTCTTTATGTATTAAACATTCCTACTTGCCTGAGAACCTTATGAAAACTATAGTGGTTCCCATTGTAAAGAATAAGACTGGCGATGTATCTAGCTTAAAGAACTACAGGCCTATATCGTTGGCCACCATCATAGCTAAGGTGCTGGACGGTATTCTTGACAGGCAATTGAAAAAACATATTATATTGCACGACGCCCAGTTCGGTTTCAGGCCTGGGCTGTCCACAGAAACTGCTATCCTATGCTTGAAGAATACGGTACAGTATTATACTACTAGAAAAACTCCAGTATGTGGGTGTTTCTTAGACTACTCACAGGCCTTCGATATGGTATCTTATGATGTGCTGTGGCAGAGTTTGGCTGACGATACGGACATGCCAAGGGAGTTGATAAGCTTGTTTAAATTTTGGTACAATAACCAAGATAATTATGTAAGGTGGGAGGGCGCGCTATCGGAAGTGTACAGGTTGGAGTGTGGGGTAAGACAGGGGGGTATGACATCTCCCGGTCTCTTCAATCTGTACATGAGTGGGCTGGTAGAGGAACTCAACAGTGCAGAAGTCGGTTGTTCAGTACATGGTACCTTCATTAATAACATTTGGTACGCCGATGACGTAGTACTGTTGGCGCCCTCTGTCAGTGCCATTCGCAAACTGCTCGCCATCTGTGAGAGGTATGCTGAGTCACACGGCCTCAGGTTCAATGCAAGTAAGAGTAAGATAATGGTGTTCAAAGCGGGAAATAAAACATATAAAACTTTTTCGCCGATACTACTCAATGGGAATGCGTTAGAACAGGTCACTCAGTTCAAATACCTGGGGCACTGGCTTGACGAATCACTCAAAGATGACTTGGATATAGAAAGGGAGCGTAGGGCGCTGTCGGTCCGAAGTAATATGTTGGCTCGAAGGTTCGCGAAGTGTGCAGAATCTGTTAAGATCACGTTATTTAAGACATATTGCACGTCATTTTACACATGCGCCCTTTGGGATAATTATACGAAAAAGGCATACAGCGCCCTACGAGTCCAATATAATAATGGACTTAGAGCATTGATGCACTTGCCGAGACACTGCAGTGCGTCCGAAATGTTTGTAACGAGGCGTGGCTTGAAAGCCATCCTCGCGCGAGCGCGCGAGGATGGCTTTCAAGCTATCATGCGAAAGCGCGCGGCCTCAATGGTGCGCCGAATAAGAGATGGCTGTAACAACAGTTTACTGGCCACTGTTTCGTTATGTCAGGATAGCCATATGATGAAACAGTGGACCAGGCTTATGATATAAATCTTTTCAATCTTTTGTGTAATTGTTACTAACAGTAGTTATAAGTTGTATACTAACAAAATATGGAATTTAATTCTGAAATAAATGATTATTATTATTATTATTATTTGTCTGTAATCAAATATTGCAAGTTTCAATTTGATCCACTTCCCGGTTTCCGATTGAGCTGAAACTTTGCACGCATACGTATATCGTGTGACAATGCAATACTTAGATGTCATGGAGCTGATCTGATGATGGAGCCTGAAGGTGGCCATAGGAATTCTGTAATGAAAGGGCGCAAACTCATCGAAGTTGAACCTGTTTGATTCGGATTGAGGAGCACTTTAAACTTTTAAATTCATTGTTTTAGATAAAAGCCTGTTTTTTTTTAAGTTGTTTTATTAAAACTAACTGACTTAGCCCAGCGGATTAGCTTGTTAAAGTAGCAGTGGCCGGAGCATATAGCGTGACGAAACGATGGCCGATAAGACAAATAGGTTCTCGAATGGCGACCACGTACTGGCAAGCGAAGCGTAGACACCACACACAAGGTGGTCAGACGACCAGACCATGGTCGCTGGAAAGCGCTGGAGGTAGGCCGCTATGGATCGGTAATTTTGGAAATCCTTGGGAGAGGTTATGTCCAGCAGTGGACGTTATGCGGCTGAAATGATGATGATGATGATTAAATCTAACGTGAGATAAATTCACAATTAAAACAGTTAACTGAGTTTGAGACTACATTGAGTGTGCTACTACCATTCACCGAGCAAAGTTCAAAGATCTTGTAAAACAATGAAGGTCATTAAAAAACTATACTATTGTTCCGAGTTATGAACTTCAGAGCATTATTTCTAATAAGTATAGCCACCATACTTTTTCAAAAGTAAAAGCCGGCTTCATCCCCAAACTACACAACCGAAATTGATAGAATTTCTATTAGGACTTGAAAATATACCCATCAAATAAAGTTTTTTTTTTTTATATTTATAACATTATTTAAAGAAATTCCAAATCGGTCCAGGGGTCTTGGAATACTTGGTTTGTTTTGTTATAGTTGCAATTTGCTGTAATTGCTTATTAGGCAAACAAATATTTTATTGCATTTTTAACTACTTTGGGATAATTAGACAGTTTTTAACTATGGCACCGGGAAAGAAAAGTCAATTATGGCAACTTTTTACGCCTTCAAGTAAACGCACACTTATCAGAGCCGAACGCGTCGTTTTTAAGGCCTCGCATATCTATCCGCACCGAAAGACCCGACCGCGCCGATAGAATCGTATCCATTTCCTTTACACCTGTCGCACTGTAATTACATGTGAATTTAGATGAATCTTGACGAGATTTTTATAGTCAGTGCTTTATTAATCAATTATGTTAGGATCACTTATTTTTGTAACATTTGAAATAAATCGAAGTACTAACTCGATCGCATAACTCTCGTTGCTCTTACGCATACACTTGTCATAGTCAGAATGCAGGTGATTCGATCGCATCACCCTTGCCGACTTTGTTTTTTAACGTCATCCTAATTCGTCTAGGAATTCTTGTTTCTTCCAGATTCGGACGATTCGACGCGGTCAGGTTCATAGAATTTCATATAAAGAATTTCAAAATTCGTTTCGTTCGGCTTGTTCGACGCGTTCGGCTCGAATAAGTGTGCGTTCACATTTAATAATAAAAATGACTGATTATTAAGTAATTCACATATATATTTTTTGTAACACTTGATGTTTACATTCGCATTCGCACATTCGCAGCCTAAACAATCCTATTCGCATTCGCGAATGTAGAAAATTTGACATTCGCAACATCCCTGCTTGATGCTATAAGCGTCCCTTTCAATTAGTGATTCAATTAGCCGCCACTAGATGTCTCGTTTTTATAATCTTTTTTCTTCCTTCCTTTATTTGCTAGGCAAATTAAAAATCCCCCGACGTTCAAGAACCCCATCTAGTGATGAATAATTCCTATTGATATCCGTAACACCATCTATTATTCGCTGGAGAAAACCCTGACTTTCATGCGCTAACCGACAATAACTTTTTAACGGTTAAACCGATTTTCACCAAACATAGCTAAGAAGAGAACTTGCTTTCACATAAAAAAAAACCGCATCTATACGTTGGAACGCTATGCTGCCACAGAGACACACAGATGGACAGCAGACAGGCCGGCGGACAGACATACAGAAATCAGCGTCAAACTTATAACACCCATCTTCTTGGTGGCAAAAAACTCCATGGTGAAAAAAACCTTAGAAGCAAATTTTCATTAGATTCGTTTGCTATAACCACGGAACAGAGAAATAGGTGGAAGTGCCAAGTGGGCGTGGCGCGCGTGTCATAATCCGGTAAAACTACACAAGATCGACCGACTCCGTACATCAGTCGTATTCTAGCTACGTGTTGAGATCGTTTTGTCCGCCCGACCAACATTTTTTTCGCTAAATATCCCGTGTTGTAGTGTTTTAGTATGTAAAAATAGCAGTAAGAACAAAAATAAAAGCAATGTAGGTATTTCTTTCCATCAGTATGTACGACAACATGCATTTTCTTTTAAAAAATTACGAAAATCATTCTGGTACGATCATTTTAACTAGGTAGTTCTAGAAAGTTCGTTCCCGTAAGTTGTCGCTACTCGATTAGTGATGTACAGATTTTGCTATTCGATTAGTGATGTACAAATTTTGTCGATGAACTGCGCTACTCGATTAGTGATGTAGTCGAGTTGGATGCGGATTTTGTCGATAAAATAAATCAAAATTTCAGGTATAATTTAATAGAATAACGCAACGATTTTAAGTAATATATAGACTTATTATAAACATGAACATTTTCTAGTATTTTTATTGCAATAAAAAAATTAATATTAGTCTAACCTTTCGAATTATTTTCAGGCCCAAATGTAAAAGAAAAGTGAATAGATGCAACGGGTAGGGTTAACTGGATGCCAACTAAATCAAGCACCATATGTTCGGAGCGTTATGAAGAAATAATTTATATCTAATTTACTTATATATAATAATTTAATTTTCTTATAAAGGTTGTCCTTTATGTCAATTTTTTTCTGCTCTAGCTCCTGCTGCTGCTCCCAAATTTAAATGTAACTAGCTTTAACCCAAGACTTCGTTAATGTAATATAAGTAATTTGAAAAAGTCTCCATTTGTATGGCAAAATAAGATTCACCATGCCAAGTTCCATCACTCTTTTTTGGAATGGAATGGATGGAACTTGGTTTGGTGAATCTTATTTTGTCCAATGTCCTTTTCCGGGACTCTTAAACAATAAACCTACATATTCAATTTCAATTAAATTGGTTAAGTAGTTGAAGCGTGAAGAAGTAACAGACAGACGGATTTAGTTGAATATCACTGTAATACTAGTAATGGATCTACAAAGTTATTGACACAATTCTCTGTATTTTAAGCTCACCATGCTGGTTTGGGTGAAAGGGACAAAAGAAAATAAATAGAATGTACCAACTTCCCGCATTCCCGCGCAGATTTTAAAAGCCGATCGAGAGAATGGGCACAATGGCAGAAGAGAAATTCCTCTGCCTTTTCGACCATGCGGGTAGCAACCCATCACTATTTTGATTCCCTTTCCCACTTTCTCGCCCGCCGTCACGCCAAAAGTAGCCTTTGGATCTTGCGGCCCTGGGCGATTTCAGCTTAAAACCGCAAGACTCAAAATGCTCTGTATGTTCCATTCCATTTGGGATTAAGATCGCTACAGGGATAAAGACGGATTTTTCATGTTCTCAAAATAATAGATCTTTAATTATTTGAGACTGGCTTCGCCCACGATTTAGTCTGCACGTCCATACTAATATTATAAATAAGAAAGTTACGCAGACGAAGTTGCGAGTGAAAGTTAGTGTTAAATAAAGATAAGAAAATTAAAAAAAAAATGCCTTTGCGTTGAATGATATCGATACTGTTAATCAATATTAAATAATATGGACATCACTATTCGAGTAGCGCACCTGTCGGCAAGTAGCAGAATTATTTCGTAGCTTGGGATTCAAGTGACGAAAAAATTATGCTTCTCGACGATAGATGGCGCAATTATCAGACTTATTAATTTGAGTTAGACAGTAAATAGCAAAACGTCGTAAGTACTTTTTGAACCGTAGCAAAATAAACCTTAAGCTTAAGACTTAATGTCGTTTTTAAAATGTAGGGTCTATTGACTTAGGCCAATATTGAAATAAATATATTTGACCAATCAAACGAATTTTTCGTATGTGTGCAATATGTGATTATTGGTTTATTTGTGTGAGTTTGGCGACGCTTGTTTCTTAACTAATTTAGGCCCAAGGCACTTCCACCTATTTCTCTGTTCCGTGGCTATAACTATAACTTACTCGTATTATTGTCAATGATTCATAATAGGTGACTTATAGGCACATCGCGCACCAGACGACCGCACGACCAGCGGCCGCAAAGAATGTCGTGGCCGCTAGCACAATGGTGCGATGTTTCAAACGCGGAGTCACTAAACGAACGGTTTTTTGTATGGAAAAACCATTCGTTTAGGTGACTCCGCGTTTGAAAAATGGCACTTCAGGTATGTCGCTTCATACAAGCGGAATAACATTTATGCCTACTATCATCGATTGAATATTATTAATATTTCATCGATGCTCCTACTAGGTACTACAAACTAAATTATACATCCTCCGTGGCGTAGTGGTCACCATGCTAGTCCGCCACCCAGAGGTCCCGGGTTCGATCCCTGGTCAGGGCAAGTTGGAAAATGGCCTTTTTCAAATTGTCCTGGGTCTTGGATGTTTATCTATATATGTATTTGTTATAAAATATAGTATCGTTGAGGTAGTATCCCATAACACAAGTCTCGAACTTACTTTGGGGCTAGCTTAATCAGTGTAATTTGTCCATATATTTATTATTTATTATATTATTACATCCGTGCACACGTCAATGTGTGTGTTCGCCCGCCAACACACGCGACAAACCGTGAATGGGGGAGAGGTGCTGGGGTCGGGGATCGGAGACGCATATTGCGCGGGACCCTACGAGATTCCGTTCTTTACTGTGCCGCTAGTGCGCGAGATACCTTAACATCGAATTACTGACTTCTCCATCTAATATTAGGTAAACTAAAACAAACATATTGTGATATGATAAACGTAATATAAATCGACAGCAACGTTATCAAGAAATCATCCTCACAACATGTGATTCCCACGCCGATAAGGCTATCACTATTACGGAGAAATAATTATATAATTTTTAAGCTAGCACATAATAATTTAATTACATGACGTACGAAGAGAGTGATGAGTGTAGATGAAGCGAAAGAGGTTTGTCAGGACTAGTGATATGCCGTTCTTGAAAATTTCCAAAAATTTTCGAAACGCTCTGGAAAATTTTCGAGTCTCCCGCAAGGAATTTATTCGAGAAATTTTTCAAGAAAAATTCTCGAAAAATCTTGAAAACTTCCGAAATTTTCTAGGAAAGAAATTTCCTAGATCAGAAAATTTCTCGGCGGCACATCACTAGTCAGGACCGTAGCAAGTGTTGGTCTATAGTTTCTGCCCACCCCTGTGGGAAATAGGCGTGATAATAATGTGTACCTATGTACGTATTTACTGAAAGAATGACTTTATTGCTCTAATTGACGGTTTTCAAAAATATGCGACACCATATAACCTATTGGTTATACGGTGTCCTTGCGATTGGTTATTGGCGGTAATTGGTTGACCTTGGCACAGAATAAGTACGAGTATCCACGTAAAAAAATCAAAGTAATATCTACTTAATGTGATAAGCGCTATGGTTTAATTTAGCTCGCGTCAGAACTCCTCAACTATCTCCTCCTAGATATCCATTGCAAGCCAATTTCATTCTTATTACTGTGGACAAACGATTCATGTAACTGAATTTTCCCCTTCGAAGTGGTCGCCGCGCGCATAGTTATAATGTAAGTATATTTTCGATACCTACCGAAACGGCGAGTAACAAAGGCCTGGCTAGTTTTAGCATATCTACTTATTTTTCAATTAACAAATTTATATCAATATGTATCATGATCCGAAATACATAAAAAATATTTTTTTAATCTTCTCAAAAATACATAGGTTATAAGCTTTTAAACTCTGATGGAAATAACTGTCAAGTAACAGAATAAAGAGGATGCACATATAGCGCTAGCACTCTTGACCTCACGGTGCCACCGGTCCACCTGTACCATTGCGTAGTACCACTGATAGTCCAAATGACACTGATTTATCTCATTAGACCATTGATTGTACAAATGGTACCGATTTATCCCATTAGTACCCTCTGGACCACCTGTACCATTGCACAGTACCATTGATGGTACAAATGACACTGATTAATCCGACTAGTACCAGCAAAAAAATACAAGTAGGTCACCCGGATCACTTGCACAAACTTGTGCCTATGAAAGAGATAGCAAGATGTCCCCATCACTCTTCTTCATAGCAATATATCAAACGCTAATTACTGCTTCATTTACAAAATCAAAATCATCAGGAAAGATTTCTTTTTAGTGTTATTTTATTTTCAATTTCAATTAAACAGAAAATAAAATAATGGTTTCAGTTAATTATTTATATAAATAAAAATTATTTTTTATTTATATAATATTTATATGTATAATTTAATAATTATTATTTATATAAATGTAAATTATTAACCGAAAACATACACGATAAAATAGCCTATGTTTTGAGCTAAAGACAACACTATCGTTTTGCTTTAACGCTGCCTTAAAACACCGCAGACTTTAAACACTGGCAAATGTTTACGTACCTCTTTACACTATTATGTAAGTAAGTGGCAACTGATACTGGAAAGTCAAGGTTGGCCGTAATGACAATTTGAGGTCATTGCTGCGCTGGATTTTCTATATGCACATGTTACAGAATTTTATTATAAATCTTCGGTGTCTTGTGGAAGCAAGTTACTTGGGAAACAAATGTATAACCATGCCGCCTTCCCCAGGGCCAGGCAGGCGTGGTAGACCCAAGAAGTGCTGGCTTGACATCGCCAAGGATAATATGCGTGCCAATCGTCCTACAACCAAGGATGGTCAAGACCATGTGAAGTGAAGAAAAGCTGGAAATTGGACCCTGGGCTTCACAGTATTACAGCTGAGGATGCAACTGGGAATACGCTGAGTTGAGAGAAAGGGAGACACAATTTTACTATAAACCTCTCCCATGATAGTTGGGAAGAAAAGGAAAACATAGAATGTACCAACTGCTTTTTTTCTCGAGCAGATTGTAAAAGCCAAGAGCACAGAATAAGTACTAGTACTCACGTACAGAAGTCTAACTCAGAAAATAGATTCAAAAAAATATCTACCTAATGTGGCTAGCGCTATGGTTTATTTTAGCTCGCGTCAGAATTCCTCACCTATACGTTTAGATACCTAGACATCCATTGCAAGCCAATTTCATCTTTATTCTCTGGACAAACGATTTATGTAACTGAATTTTTCCCTTCAAAGTGGTCGCCGCGCGCATTGTAATAATGTAGGTATATTTTTGATACCTAAATGGGGAGTAACACAGGCCTGCCAAGAGTGATAGCAAGAATCTTAATGAAATCAATAGGTGATGCAATGAGGTGAATACACAGAAGTGACTAAATAATCCATACTTGAGAGAAAAAACTTTTTTTTTTCTGTGTTAGAGGTGTAAAATTGTGGAGTTTCTACACAAGGCTTCTTTTAGGCTTTCAGTTTCTACATATACCACAGTCCATTTATTATTTATAAAATTTAACACATTATTAAATTGTACAATGATCACATTGTTAATTTAGATTTTTTTAAAATGCTGTAGTTAATGATACCTCGGATGATATGTTTCACTTTGATTTATTTGTACAGTCAAGTACAATACGATACCTGACCAGGCCCTCTACTTATATCTTGAATTGTCTCTTAAACTTAAAATGATATTAACATGAAAATTTATATTCATACAGTTTTTTATTAAAGTCTTTCTGAATAAAAATTTTCATGTTAATATTATTTTTAGTTTAAGAGAAAATTGAAGATACAAGTAGAGGGCCTGGTCAGGTATCTTGATACTTGAATGTACATGGCATATAGAACATAGAAACAATAATTTTTCAAAACTAAAAACTGATTTCACACCCGAACTACACAGCCGATTTTGATAAATTTATATGGGACTAACTGACAAGTATAACCTTTTAAACAATAAAATAATTTTCCAAATCGGTCTAGGCATCTTTGAATAAAAGGTGAACATACATAAAAATAAACATAAAAGATTGTGACCAATTGATAACCTTCTCCTTTTTTGGAAGTCGGTTAAAAATTAAATACTTACCTAATAATGTACACATTATATTCTGCCGTCGTAAAGGGCACATCTAACATTTTCTAAAAGTCAAGAAAATTGAGGTTAAAAATATTTTTACATTTATTTAAAAAAAAAACAGTTAGTGTATGCTAATAAAAAATGTAATGATGTCAAAAAATCAACAAATGTTCCATCTAAGCTAAATTTATTTGTTTTTATTTTAAAGTTTTATTATAATAAATATTTTTTGTTTCAACTTAGTAAAATAAATGTAATAAAAATAATAAAAATACAAAAGAAAGGCATAAAGAGCCAGTTATGCCCTTTCTTTATATTATTTAAAGAAAAAAATATGGAGTTTTACAATGAAAAAACATTTTTAACTTTGTGCCTTTTTGTTCTTAAATCATTAAACATCTTAAAAAATATGTTTGGAATATAGTAAAGGCATAACTGGTTATTTGTTACTTTTCTTCCAAAATTTTGAATAATTGAAGTGACTCAAAATTAAATCAAAAGAGGCATATTTTGTCCTTTATCAGCATAGTTAGGTCCTTTCATTGTAATAATAGCAAGATAAGCCTTTTTATCTTATTAAATTTGAATATTTGTGTCAAGTGTGCCTTTTGGCACTACAACACTTACAATTAGCTAATTGTATCTTTGGAGAGCTTAGCGATAAAAAAAAGTTATAAATAAAGTGAGTTAGTATTCTATGATACAAGTTCAGGCTTAGTTTTGGCTCAATCAGTGTGCTTTATTCTAATATCTATTAATCTATGTGAGAGCAGCCAGCATGCGTATCATAGGGATTACAAATTGATGCAATCAATACAAATAAATTACGCTAAATACTGCTTGGTCAGTAGGTAACCTTGAAACTTGAGTACCGACTAAACACTTAGTAAGCGTGTTATCACGTGGTTGCGTAGGGTTATGACCGGGCGACCACAAAACTCATTGGAAAATTTCGTTCTACTGTTAAGTAAGTGAACATAACACCTACGGAATGTTAAGTAACAACTTGCGACCTACTGTTTGACCTCTGCACTGCGTATCCGGTAACCAAGCCCCGGTTTAAACGATCAAACATCGGGAAAAAATACCAATATATCAGACCACTTAAAAACTAATTTCAAGCCTAGATATACTTATTACAAGAACAATAGGAAATAAAACAATCCAGTTGGAACCCAATAAGCATGAAAAATTTTATATCACCTTCATTAGACCTTCAATAAAGCGGTGCATTGAGGTTATGTTGTGAACTTACCCGGATTTTGAAGCGTTTGTAGCGACAATGCTGTCGATCCTAAGCTTGTTGGCGATGTCTTTGAGAGCCTGGATGTCTACGTTTTTGTCGCCTTTCATTTTGGTTTATTTGTTGCACTTTGTATTAGAAGAATTAAATGCAACCACGCTGACGACCGGTTACTCACCTACCGCGTTTATCAATGAAAGAAAAAAAAAACACAATCAATTGTAGTAAGGTTAGTGCTGCCAGATCAAAAATCTGATTGAGCGCTAAACTATACAAAAAGCGCTAGACTTCGCGATAAAAATATCAAAGGCCGATATTACATTATCATAGAAATATGAACATATTTGTGGGATTCATAGAAATATAAAGAACTTATGACAGTGTAATATAAACATAGGAATCATAAGTTTCTATTACACTGTCATAGGTTCTTCATATTTCTATGAGTCCCATGTCCCACCAATATGATCATATTTCTTTGATAATGTAATATCAGCCAAAGTCATTAAATGGAGTTTTTTCTTAAATTTAATAAATATACAAACAAAAATAACCAAAACATCTGAAATTAAATTAAAATAGTTGAACTAGGGCCAGCTTCATAAGCATTTTTTGTCATACAATATTATTTGGATGTTCCAATTAATGTCACAATCACAAGTTACAAGTTCACAACACTAGACATCGGCTAGTAGCTGATAATTAGAACAATTGCTGTCATAATGACCTAATTATCGGTAATATAAATTGTGTGGTCTGTAGTGTTAGATTATAATAAGCGATAGACGTATAGATTTATCCGCATGGCGATAAATATTTGAAATGGGCGTTAAACACACCAAAAAAGCGCTAAATCTAGCGCCCGGAGCGCTAAAATGGTAGCACTGAGTAAAGTAACCAGCAGGTTTAAAATGGCCACTTTGATGAATTGCTCCGAAATCAATTCATGAGCCATATTCCTCGCAGAACTGCTAGAGATTCTCTAAAAATCATAAAGGAAATGGTCACAAAATCTCCCAATTCCTCTTCAATTCAATTCAAATCGCAATACATATTTGGCGAGAAGGTTGCCGCACGAAATAATTAGAAACCGGTACTCTACTGGTTAATATTTTTGTTCATTTTTATACTTTATTTAAATTATTAACATTGATTTTTTGCATATTCAACTATAATATAGCTCAATCAAGTAAAAAAACATGCATTTATGTTATTTATTAATTAAACAGATATTTAATAAAATGTGTTTTCTTTTTGTTACTGGCAATAAAAAGTATGCCATATGACATGACAGTGACACTTCTCCCTATTAATGCACAAATTAGATAGTTAATGTCAGGGTAAATTCGTTCGTAAACGCGCGAGCCGCGGAGGAGGCGCTGGCGGAGACGCGCGCGGGGCGAGGTACGGCTCGCGTGGCGTGATCGTACGGCCGCGGTTGCCTAGCAACTATATTATAACTACGTGCTCGCTACATCCTCCCCCTCTATCCCGAACTTGACGTCCATGCGTTTGGGATAGGATTCTTTCGCGGTTGACCACGTCTACGTTTTTCCCTTATAGGAGCTTGAATGTTGCCAACAAATGGAGTAAGAAGTGACGCGTGATACTTTCCTATGAAGGTGCCATCATTGATACCTTCCAACTCATACGTGGAAGCACTCACAATTCTTCTAATCTTACCATCTCTTCTTGGAATAAACTTGGACGTTTGACCTTTGTCAGTATCATTAAGACCCTGGGTCTTGAGAAGTACTAGGTCTCCTACTTTATAATCAGGTGCTTGGCGACGATGTTCATCGGCGTACTTCTTTTGCAAGACTTGGTTTTTTTCATGTACGTCTCTTGCATTTGACAGGGTCTCCGCCATCCTTTTAAGGTAAGGAGTGATACTTGGAACGATATGTCGCTTTCTAAAATAGTGCGCATGTCGTTTACAGCGTCTGCTGGTGCGCGAAGCTCCCTGCCGAAAGTGAGGTAAGCTGGAGAAAAACCTGTGCTTGATGTAATTGCAGAGTTCATTGCAAACCTAATGGATGCCAGATACAAGTTCCAAGTGTCGTGATCTTGGCCGTCGAGGATCGCGAGCTGAGGTTTCAGATCTCTATTCTTGCGCTCAATCGGGTTTGATTGAGGATGATACAAAGGCGTTAGAGCTTGATCTATTTTCATTACGTAGCAAACCTGTTGCATAATTTCACTTATAAATTGAACGCCATTGTCGCTAATCATACGTCGTGGCACGCCGAACCTGAAAAAGATCTCATTTATAAGCACTTTGGCGCATTCGAGACTTGTTGCGTTTTCTAGAGAAAATATTTCTACCCATCGCGAACATACGTCTTCCACTATAAGGATCCATCGGTTATGTCGAGCAGTGACGGGTAGTGGGCCAAACAGGTCAACTGATAGGACCTCAAAGCGTCTTGTCATGGCAGGTGTTTGTAAAAGGCCGGTTGGCTTTCTTTGTTTAATATAATCAGTTACATTTTTTCACATATTCGGCCAGTAGAAACGTGATCGCAAACGAGCCAAAGTGCGTTTTACTCCAAAGTGACCTGCAGTGGGCGCGTCATGGAAATCTGCTAATACTTTGGAACGTTCGTGGTTCGGCACGACAAGACATGCCTCGTCGCCTTCGTCATCTTCAAGACTGTAGCGGTATAGGATACCATCTGACGTGATGTAACCTCTTTCCGTCCAGGATTTGCCTCTAAATGGATCTTCGGATTCAACATCTTCTAATATTTTACGAATATCTGGATCTTTCATTTGGTTTTCCCTTATGTCACTAGCTCTTTTAGCAGGGACGTCCACTGTCGTAAGGCATACATCACATTGAACGTTATCGGTACATACTGGCCGCGATAGCGTGTCAGCGACGACGTTGGCTCATCCAGGAGTGTATTCGATTCTTAAGTTATATTCCTGGAGAGTCAAAGCCCATCTGGCTAAACGTCCACTTGGAGACTTTAGGCTCATCAACCAACGCAACGGCTGATGGTCTGATTTGACGATAATTCCAGAACCCTCAATATATCCGAGGAATTTGCCTACAGCCCATACAACAGCTAAGGCCTCGCGTTCTGTAGTCGTACAATTCCGTTCAGCATCGGTTAGAAGATGGCTTGCATATTCTATAGGGCGTTCGTCGAAGCCCTACCCCTGCATTAGAGCCGCTCCTAAACAGTATCCACTACTGTCAGTCCGAAGAATGAACGGTTTTGTATCGTCCGCTTGTCGCAATATGGGCGCAAATACAAGCAATGCCTTGATGCGGTCGAATGCAGTCTGTTGTTCCGACTCCCATCGCCATATACTTCCTTTTTTTAGTAAGGATGTCAGGGGTTTGGCTATATTGGCATAGTCGGGTATAAATCGACGACACCAGCTAGATGTTTGAATGAAACATTTAAAATGTTTGATATTCAGTGGGACGGTCATATTGGCTATGGCTGCTGTTTTGTTGGGGTCTACGTGGATTCCTCCTGGAACAATAACAAAGCCCAGAAATTTGACAGAATCTCTCGCAAAACGACTTTTTTCGCGATTGACAAGAAGGTTGAACATCCTGAGCCTCTCGAAGACTATCTCCAGGTCAGCCAGGTGTTTTTCCAAAGAACCCTCTGACAAAACAAGCAATATGCAATTAGCGTAACACCAGGTAAGTTTGATATGAATCTGTCCATCAAACGTTGGAAAGTAGCGCCGGAATTTCGAAGACCCATTGGCATGCGCTTAAAACGGAAGGTTCCGAGGGGAGTCGTAAATGCTGACTTGTCACGGTCATCTGGATGCAGATTCTCCTGAAAAAATCCGGATCTGAGGTCAAGTGTGGTCATGTACTTCGTCGATTTTGCTGCGTGGAGTACAGCTTCGATCCTCGGTAATGGATACCGGTCGGGCTCGGTGACTGCATTTAGTTTACGGTAATCCACGCAGAATCTGAAATTTCCGTCCTTCTTAGGTACTAAAACAACATTTGACGCCTATGCTGATTCACATTCTTCAATTATATCCGCACGCAGCAACTTATCTAACTCTTCCCTAAGCGCTTTCTTACGTATTTCTGACATACGATAAGGGGGTGAAGCTATAGGCTCCTGGGACTCATTCACCTTGATGCGGTGCGTAGCGAAGTCCGTGTCAGGTCCCTCAGATTTAAACTGGTCTACCTTACTTTTGATAAAATCGCTCAGCTTGATCCTTTCTTCTGAAGTCAGCTGGTTTCCTTCATCAGCGAGTAGCACAGCTTCATTGCAATTATTAAGCTCAGTGACTGGAGCAGAACCGGCGAGGAAATAAGATTTAATAAAATCAAAAGTTCTTTCAGGTTTATCCCGAAAATACCATACATCGTGCGGAATATCAAGAATAATATTAGCTTTTTTTACATATCTACGCCCTAATAGCGTCTTGGTTGAGGCTCCTGGTAAAACAAGTAAATCTTCAATAATTACATCGCGATCTCCAATCGTGACATTCACATCGGCGGTAAGTAGTCTTCTTAGACCATGCGTTTCGTCAGCTAATCCTATTGTACGCTTTGTCTCCCTAAATTGGACACCTTGCTCTACTAATACAGAGTACAACTTGGTACTAGCTATAGAATGAGTTGCGCCGGTATCAATGATAGCCACTCTTTCGCGGTTTGAAACCCGAATATTTACTGTGGGAAGTGAAGTTGCATCAATATTGGTGAACTTGTCACAAGTTTGGGATTTTTTTATATTTTCACCCTGTATACATAACAAATCGCGCGTATTATTACAAAAATTTTGATCAGAGTATTCAATGCAATGTTTCTGTAAATTTATGACATCATCACTCATACTATAAAACACCCTGTATATCGAGTGCCGACTGTGAATTATTGTTTGGGTATTGTTCAGAGTATTGAATGCTATGTTCCTGTAAACTTGTGACATTTTCAGCCATGACACCCTGTATATTGAAAATTTCTTCGAAAACACCCTGTATATCAAAATTTTCGTGACACAAATCTTGTACGTCGGAAACATTCAAAAAAACGGAATTGTCATCGCAATCACAATTATCCGTATGAATAAGTGAATTACGAGTACGATTATTATTAGACAAAAACATACTGTGTGAGTTTAAACTCACAATATTCTCACTTAAGTCCGTACAAGTCGTATTTGAGGATAACAATCCACATGAAAATGTATTAAAATCGACTGGTTTTGAATCAGCTGTGGTTGCATTTGAACAAGTTTTGCATCTCGATTTTATAACTCCTTGTTGGCCACATCCATAACACCTTAAAGTACTACAATTATTCGTACACTTTACAATACGCGCAACGTATCCGATTACGTTTCCATTGCGGATTCGAGTTTGACGTGACAACCGAACTGGTAGTAGGGGCGGCGGAACACGTAGTAATAATTTTTTTCGTTCGCGGGTTTGTTTACAATTTTTACCGACGTAGACTGTGATAAAAGAGACAATTTATTGGTTTCCGCGATCGCGTCCTCCGTGGCTCAAACTTTTTCTACGAAAATGTCCATCGAAGTGATTGTATCTCGTGACAGTCTTTTACGAATACGCCTATGTAATAACCCGTAAACCATATCGATCTGCATAGCGTCCGGCACTTTATAAGGCAATTTCACTATGAGAGCTCGTAGTCGCGATATGAATCCGTCTCCACGTTCACTCTCGCTTTGCTCAGTCCGGAACACTTCACGAAAAATCTTGTATGGCGGCAGCTGGGTACCGTACATAGCTCGCAGCCGCGCGACGGCATCTGCCCACGTGGCGACGTTGTCCTTGACGCCGCGCCAAAAGAGAGCCGCATCATCTTCCAGCAGCATGCTTAGGCCGCGCAGAGCATGCTGGTCGCTCACATCCGCGCACTCTTTGTATACCTCCACGGCGTCCAGGAAAGCTTCCAGCTTCTCGGCGTCGCGTGACTTCCCGTTAAACCGCGCGGTACATTTTGTGAAATTTCCCGGCGGGGCGGCGACTGCGGCAGGGGCTGTTGAGCTTCTCTGTATCGAAGTCGCCGATGGGGTCGACGTCCTAAAATCGCCGGAGGGGTCATGCCGTGGGAGGGATCGAAGAGCTTCAATAAGAGTTTTGTTGGTCTCTTCCTGCATCCGCTGCGTATGTATAATCATCTCCATCATAGTTGCAATTACTCGTTCCGTCGAGGTGGTAGGAGCTCCATCAGCCGCGGAGGTGAGAGGCGGGGAAGGCTGCCGGCCGGCGAAGGTTATCGTCTCGTTCCCGGATCCGCCACCGTCGCTTGCTGAGGCACCTTCATCTTCACTCTCGAATTTAGGTTTTGGCGAGTGTTACGTTTAGGAGGCATTATTAATCACTTTCCGGCTAGTTACACAGTTCACAAGCATTGGGTCCTTTGATTTTGAGAAAAAAAATTGCCACAAGTTGGCGCCAGTGTAACGGGGTAGGTACTTGGAACCCAGATGGATACGATGATTGATCACGCAAACGTCGCGAGCGCGGTTCGCGTCCCGACTGCCCGCCGGGTAAAAAAAATCTAAAAAAAATATATCCTTTTAAAGTGCCAGTATGTCTTCTAAGTATTTATTGTATAAGCAATAAATGATTTATGATGTTTGCAGAGGCTGCTTGAAGGCGAAAGAAGCAGCAAAGAGTCCACTGCTAGAGCATTCTTGTATCATCAAGAGAGGAATTCCTGCAAATAAAGGGAGTCATGAGCGAACCCTTTGGTTTATTTGATGAGATCCTAAACTTGCATGACAAGCTGGGTTTGCTCAGATGAAATGAACAATAGGAAGCAAAACAAGACTGAAGACAAAGATTAAAGCAACAACAACATACATTTATCAGAATAAATTATTTATATTTATTATATTTATGTATAGAATTTTATTTAATAAGTACCTACCCATTTTGTTTTATTACTTACATTAACTTATACTGATTTAAAAGTCTAATATTAAAATTGAATTATTCCCGGCTGGCATAAGATGCCAGTCAGAGATAAGTAGTTATTCTTAGAATTCTAAATAGGCAATGGGCTAACAACATATCATAATAATAATAATAAACGTTTATTTTCTCTTCACAATAGCACAGAGTTAACAAAAGTGTTACATTACGATAGGTATCAAGTAACTAATTACTTATCTCTGTTTCGCAGTCTTGTTAAGTCATAGACTTTGTGAAAAGACTAGTCCCTGAAAGAGGTCCCGTGAGGACCTGTGCTACAGGTGACTAGGCTCCTCCCTTGGAATACTTTTTTTAGGAATTGCAGGTGTACCTACGAGTTTTGCCTAATAGATTAGTTTATTGTATGTGCCAATTGAGTTTAAGTATTTTAAATTGCAGGCGGAAGCACTATTCTAAATACTAAATTAATTTATGGCTGTTTAGTTAGCGTGAAAGTCAGTGTACTTGTGTGATTTGTATGTGTTTCTGTAGGCAAGGTTGATGTGTATGGGACTGAGTTAGGACGATCAGGGATAGTGTAGGAGATAGCGTTATTAGAGGCAGTTGTTATTAGCTGATTGGATTTAAAAGGGTTATCATGAGTTTTGATCATGACCTCATCGTATTGCTAATGGTCTTTGTCTTGTAATCATTTTATTTGCTGTATACCAGTCATAAAGTCATTCATGATAAGTATGTATGTATGTACTTAAATTATTTATAAGGAAAACCCTAATAAATAATGTAAAAAGCAAGTTTTAAGTAATAAATAACTTTTGCCTTTTTGACAAAATTGTGCTTATATACCACTATTGGACATGAAATGGTAAAAATAATTCAATTTCCTTTAAAAGAATCCGCCAATATAAGACTGCATAAACAAATTCACTTTTAGGCATTTACCTCTAGATGCCACGGCTACACGCCATTTGGCCCTGAGACCCTCTGCTAACTAAACAAAATATTCTCCAGTTCCAGAGAATGCTTCAATAAGTTATGAAGGCCTTAATCCTTATTTTTGTAGGTTATGAATACAATTTATTTTCTACTTCAAGTGTCATTACGCGTAGATGTTTCGTAAAAAGTTACTCATGACTAACTTTTTATGATTCTCCTATTTGACACAAAAGCAATTCGGGCATTGTGACTTATTTTACGAATTTGCAAAGGAAACTGTCAAAAAAATGAATTGGGAAAAGTAATGTCGCTCGTGAAACATATATTTATTGCGCTAATGTGGCCATTTTACGATTTTCGATGTAATTCTTCTGTATCGTCTGATGAAAAAGTCAGAGTGGCCGTTTTAAACCCCCAGATTATGCGGGAAAAATTTCCCCGAATGGGAATTTAAATAAAATTTATATAGGTACGTATCGATATTTTTGTTTTTATACAAAACCTTAAATATTATCATAACACAAATATCATACGACACGATCATACGAATCAACAATTACAGAAGCACAGGGGACCTTTAAATTGCATAACAGTAATGTTCCAATTTTGAAATTTTGAAAATGACATAACTTTAGTTTGTATAACATAAAATGTAAAATAAAAAAATATAAAACATTATTAAGCATACTATCCATAATTTTAAAATAAATGATTTTAAAAAATTATAACTTTAAAAATAAAAAGCAGGTTATACTTATACATAAGTACGTAACTAAGTACTAGGTAATTATTGTAATTTTAAATGTGCTGCCAATAATTTTATTGAGTGTTTAAGCAGTTATTTAGCAGTATTTTTAGTCATGGTCACCACCTAGGTCATGTAGCGGAGGTGGTCCAATGTAGTATAGTTACAGTGGTGTAATTATAATTACTTCTGTGTTTATTTAAGTTATGGTTGTAAATTGTAATTTTTATATTATTTGATTGTAATACAAACTAACATTATTCATATTAAATATAGTATTTTTAAATATATTTAATTTAGAATTTTAATATTGACCCCAGAAGGACATAATACTTACTACTACCATTATAATATGTATAATATAGAGGTAATAATATTATGTCCCTTTGCAAAATTCTTTTGGCAACTTTCATGATACTAAAACTGTTATTAGGAATCATCTTCCACATTTTCGGTATATTCAAGTCATTGATAGTTGATTAATTCAAGGCTTCTTAAGTCATTACAAATTGCGTCCCGCTATTTTTTTTAAAATAATGAAATATTTTTATACATAATTAAACAATTATTAACTGTATAAACAGAAAACAACAAGCAAACACCCAAAAAACTCACTTGAAGCGCATTCTATAACTGAATGGCATTATATGGCCGGGTGCTCGCTCGCTCATTCAGGTCGATTGACAACAACTGCGTGCATCGTACCTACCACGAAAACGGCGATAAGCAATGGCCGATTGGCCATTGCTTATCGCCGTTACCGACATAATTAAGCGACGGCCAATTATTTATTGTGGCGACCTCTACGGCCACTACGAGGAACTACAATCAAGAGACAAACCGACGATAGTTCACAAGAAGCATATGAGATGGCGCCAGCAGAGTATCCTACATCTCGATCTTAGAGTTCGCCCGATTCGCTGCATATATACAACTTCCGACGATACACCGTCGGAGCCGCGGTTCCCCAGGCGCAACAACATGCCTGGCGGGAAGATCTTCCCTTTGTGGCGGTCGAGCATATCACCTCGCTCCCGCTACATTTATAAATTATATTTTTCAACTCCTGTACTATCCTTCTTTTATATGATCCCGAACACTATTATAAGAACATTATAATATGATTGCAGAAAAGTCTATAAATCTATTCCTCATAATAGTACATGTGTCGTTATTTCGCCAAAAGATACGCCTAGCCATAGACCTAGTTTTTTTTCTTTATATCTATGCGCCTAACCGCCTATAATATTACACTTAGGTTAAGGTTTTACTCGATCAACACTAACTATACAAAAAAGCGCAACTACCAACTTATTGTATTAAAAATAGAACTTTACGAAGTAAATTCATAACTGCCAATATATATTTTTTAATGTAGTTGTCAGATATAGTAAATTAATTTAAATGTAATTTGCGAAGGTATTGATTTATAAAGTGTATATTTCAATAAAAAGACATGTCAAGATTGTTTACACTCTTTTAAATACCTAAACGCACTTTAGTTTTTTATGTTTATTTCGTTAAAAATTTGGCAAGTAAAAATTAAATTCGAATTAAATTATTTAGGCTAAATAAACATAGGTACCTACAATATTGAATCGATAAGGGTAAGGTATATAAAATACAAATCGATCGATAAAAAAACGATAAAATAAATCAAAGATGGTTTTTTTTTAACTTTTTGTAGCTTACTGTTATATGTGTTTTCGTGCCTTCAATTTACAGAAATCCTCAATAACTTCTGTGAAATCGATTTCTTTGGAAATTTTTCTTTCTATTGAAAGCACGGCCAGTCTCTCTTGACCTATTGTACATTGAAGATAATTTTTACTACAAATAAAATAAGTAACACTGCGAAATGCAAGATGCTGAAGCAAGTACTGTAGATACTCGTTGATGCATCTCAATATAGGATCTACGGATTATAATTTCTAGGCTAAATTATACGAAGAATTACTCACTTTTTCCAAATACTCGAAAATGCACTAACTCCACTCTAAACTCATTTACTTTCATACCGCATCTTTTATAGCGTTTCATCAAAAACACTAAAACTTTTTAATGAAATTACTTTAAACGGATAAGATCGCGTTTATTACTTTAAAATTTGAAAAAAGGCTTATCCGTTCTCGAAAATATCAGAACACACTAATAAAGTATAAAATATCAATGTAATGAAATTTAATACCTATATTTTTAATAAATGTAGTGCATGTAAATGTAGGTGTACAAGAGTGAATTATTTGCACTTCATTCATTTAGGGATTACTAGAGAAGTACCCGCTACAAAGACGGTAATTCCCCCAGCGTATTGGACGCGTTCAGCAAAGTTAAAAAACATTAGTACCGCGTAAAAAGTAACTAAGCACATTTTAAAGTCTTGTTTAGGATTTGATCAGGGGAACGTAAAGGCATTTGGGGGCCCCCAAGACTGAAGGCCCGGGGCGGGCCGCCCCTTCCGCCCCCCTGTTAGTCTGCAACTGCACCTAGTATCTGCCAAACAGCTTCATATTTTTATATTTTGTATTTTATTTAGTAAATATAGTCGTAGAAAAAGTATTGTATGCAACGTTGCATAAGTATGTCAAAAATTCTCGATGGCGTCTCCTTATGTAACCTGCGCGACTCGCATTTTTTGGCCTTTCTTGTACAACTGTTGCATAAATACTATTATCAATTCCCGGTGAATAGACTTCACTTTATTATTCATATAAGAAACTTTTAATTTTTAATTGAATAGTGTTCCCCGAAATGTGGGAAAATATTTTAAACTAGTAACCCAATATAAAAAATGAGCATTTCTATTGACATTGACATAACGCAAATCGAGTCAATAATTATTTATGACAGAATAGGCAAAGGGGTCTAGCATATGCTGCATGCAGCCAACTTTTCTGTGTATTGTATAGCTCTCTTCAAATCACGGCCGGGGCGGGCTGACCGCTGAAATTTGATTTCCGCGCAAGGTCGTATCTTCTTCACTATAAAATCTTCCTTACTCACTAACCTGACCTAAATAGTATTTTTCATTTTTGGTTAATTTATTTTTCTCAATGATGGTGATCAGTGCTTATTTTGACAGTGTGCACCTACCTACCGTATATAGAAATATTTTTTTTGCTCTTTGGCGTAGTGCAAGCCGGGGGCCAAGATAGTAGTACACGTCCCCATTCTACTCAGCCCCGTTACCTACCGGTACAAACGGGGTCGTCGCTCGTCGCCGTCGGTCGGCCTCGGTTCAAGTCGGCTGGGATATCAAACATTCATTGCTGCAATATTATTATACAGTCGTCAGCGCCCCCTCTCCGCTCGAAGCAGCATCTCTTCTGGACCATTAAGACACTTTGACTCACTACGGCCCAAAATAATTCCATCCCGAGAGACGGGCCCTAACACGTAAGACGTGTGTGCCCGTACCGGGGCGTAGCATCAAACTTTAAACCCCTACAACTGTACGGCAACGTACGCGTGGCGCGTTCTACACCGCCGAAGCGGGCGATCACGCGACGCTCGTAATTTAATATATACACATACAATCGTTCCTCACATGTACCTAAGTACACAAAAAAAAAACTAAGAACTAAAAAATATATCACGAAAGATGCAAGGGTATGTATTTTTCGCCCACAGGCGAAGGGAAATCAAAATTCCACGCCACGCACGCGCCGCCTTCTTCTTTGACGTTTCCGATAACAACACACTGTATGTATTCCGCAGTCAAGGTGTTGAATTGCGAGAATTCTCTCAATATAGAAATTACTCTATGGCGAGAATGTTGACACCTGTCGTAAAAGCGTGCCAGTCTTATTATAAAACAAGGTTTAGAGATAGAACGAGTTTTAAAGTCGGTCTAAACTAGATAACAAGGAAAATCTTATTATAAAAAAAGGTTTATGTTTTGTTCTGAGGATGATCCTCGGTCTAAAGATAAACCAGCTAGGACGCTAGTTTAAGCTCCGACTAACCTAAAATTCATGACAGAAATCAAAACAAAACAATAAAATTATTGTGAAATCTTAGTAAATCCGAAATTTTACCTGATAGCTAATAATAAATGATTATTATATCCAGGAAATGTGTTAAAACTGCCATGATTATGATATAAAAGTATTTTTATTGTTTTACAAGTTTCCATGACAAACACGATTTCAACACTTTTGTTCGTTTATTTCCATTCATAACATTAAAAACACGATTTTATATTTATAACACAATGCATCACACATATAAAAACAATATTTGTTAAGATTATTTACAATTTACAAACGTAAACAAAATCATAGGTTATGCTCCATGACAGATTATTATGACAAGTGCCCACAGACTAAAATAGAATTACGTTGTCAAAGTTGTCAACTTAGCTTCGTTCCGTTTTTTGATACTATAATCACTTTATTATTGTATAATAAATGTTATTTAGTAATCAGATCAATAAATAAGAGGTTTTTGGTAAAATGATTTACTTTGCATAGTTTTGAATTAATATTATTTAAAATTATTTCGCTTTTAATTAAAATATTTGCGATAAAATATATTATTATGAAAAATGTAACGATTTTTCTACTTCCGGTCAGACTAAATCGGATCTATCTAATTTCGTCTTTGGTTTAGGATTTGTAATAAAAAGAAAGTCTAAAGTAGATTTATCGCTTGTTACCGTACTAAACCCAGACTTAGATAATACGGGACTAATTAACCACGATTATGGCCTTTTTTATAATAAGACTGTGCTTGTTTATGTAGCATTCACAGATCTGTTTAGCATGGCACGGTAAATAAAAATAAGTCACGGATTTTTTTACCGCGCAGCGGACTAGTGCTGTCCCCTCGTTATCGCTGCAAGATTATCTAGGGTTGTAATTGGTTTCCGACTGTTAAAATATGAACTGGAAAGAAAATATAAGGGTGTAGATATATTCTTTTAAGTTCATAATTTTATGTCTGAAATCAATTATAACCCTAGATAATTGCAATTTCTTTAAAATTACATAATCTTGCCCATATTCGACATGTGGTTTTAAAATAAAACGTAGACTACGTTTGTACGGGAAAGTCTGTTTCTGTCCAGGGTAAGGGGACTCTTAAATTACTGTATGTCTCTATTCTGTGCCCTCGGTCTATGATAAATCATGCGTCTAAGGGCCGGAACAGACGGGGCGCTAGTTGCGCCGCGTAACAGCTAGTGATGGGCGGTGCATAAATACTGAATCAAAATATTTGAATAGTTCCTTAGTAGATTGAGTAAATACCCGATAAATATCCGTATTAATCCATTTGGTGAGTAGATTGATTTATTTCTTTATTTCTTTCTTTCTTTATTACTCGCTTTCATGCACTCATACAGAAGATGGTTAGTAGGTAAGTACATGAACCCTGGCAGGGTGTTGCGATTTATATGAGTTGTGACTCATATTTATATTCATATTCATTATTTCATGTTTTCATGACAATTTTGAAACTTAAATCTAGTTTACACTTGCAATTCTTGTCGGAAAGTATGTGCACATGCTATAATATGCTTAAAATGTAAGTAAACGTCAAATGCGGCGCTTAAATATATGAAAATACCATACTAATCATACTATGAAAGTAGGGTTCTTTGACTTGTTATCATTTTTTTGCTGGGAGGTGTGCAAAGACGTAATTATATGTTAAAATAATTAAACAGACATCATATGCGATGTCAACATATGAACACGCTATATTTACTCTATTTATTAAATCTACTGAGTAAATACTTTAATGGGTAGATTGTGTATTATCCACTGCCCATCTCTAGCTGTTACGCGACGCAACTTGCGACCCGACTGTTCCGGCACTAATGAAGTTTCTATTTCAAGCAGCTATACAGAGTGATTTTTACCCACCAGCCAAATTTTTGAAGCAAGTTCAGCCCACAATACTGAACTACTTTCTAAAAGTTATAAAAATAGTAGTAATAGTTATAAAAAAATCGTTTAGGTGACTCCGCGTTTCAGAAATCGCACTTCTGTAGAAACGAAACTTACTATTTTGTGTTTGGAAATAGTGGCAAACATAGCTATTTCTTTAGGATACCTGATAAAAAATATCATAGAATTACTTCTTGTGAAATTAAGTCGGAAATATATGACAGGATATCTAACGAGCCTAGGATTGAGAGATCAAAAGGCCACTTTAAGCAGCTGGGCCTAGAGGTAGAAAGCAAAGAAGATTTCTGTTTTCAGAAATAATTATTTCTTTCTTTCGAATGTGTTAGTGGCTAAAGCTGATGTCAGATTTTAAGCTGCCCTAAGGAATATGAAATAGCTGACATTTAATCACCAGTTTTTGGGAAACATTTTTAAAGATTGTGTCGACTTTAGACCATAGTCTGACTAGCACAAATAACATTGGTACTAAAATGGTTGTATAAGACTACCACAAGACAAGAAAATACTTGTCAATGCTTACCAACATATTCAATCTCCAAATCAAATTTTCCTGGAATTTTGTCACCACAGCTTATGCCGAAATGGGTGATCCTGTCCAGCCGTATCCGATTCTGTTTGTCTTGTAGTCGACCTTTCGAGCCCAATACAAATTTTGAAAATGGTATCTGTAAATGAAACATTACATACATACATTATATAACGTCTTTATGGCTAATGGGGCAGACAACGCATTTTGGGTCTTGCGGCTCTAAGCAAATAGAGCCCAGGGCCGCAAGTCTCAAAGGCCACTTAATAGCGTGGTGGGCGTAGGCGAGAAGGAAAATGAAATCAAAATAGTGATGGGTTGCTAGCCGCATCGCCTATCAACATGATTCGCATTTTCGTCCATTTCCTCTATCGGCTTCTACGAGAAGCAGAAACACCAGCTGCCGTATACGATCTACGCGTCGTAGGATAAGTACTTAGCTGGAAATAAACGTAGACATAGTTACTAGTATACAGGTTTATCAATTTGTAGATAAATATACCTCTGCAATCTGCCAATAGGGCCCCCCTCTAGTATACAGCACATAATGGTAGATATCATTCCAAGTTATATCGTAGAAGCCTTCACAGGAAATGTTGAGCAGATAGGACCTGCCGTCGCCTCGCACTTTCAGAACAAGGGTGTTGTACAGGTGCCAGTCGTAAGTAGACTCTCGTTTGAAGGATTTCTGAAAAAAAAAACACAATTTTTTAAAAAGTTTACCACTAGCACACTTGAATCATTGCGATCACTTGTATTGTTGGTAGGGCTGGAGCGCCTCTAGGCGCGAAGCGAAAATGGGACAGATAGTACTGCATAGCCATGAATGGCTGTCAATCCGCCCCACAAACAACTGCGAGTGAGAACTACCGATGCTATTACGGGTATAGCCACCTCATTACCCTCTCAGCCACTAAATTGGCGCCACCAGTGAGCGCGACGAGCGGCGGCACCCTTACTCGAGTATATCTCATGGCGCAGTAGCCTGCCTTCTTGATGCAGCCGTCCTTGGGCACCCGGAGATCCAGGTTTCCATAGAATTGCGCCCGGCCTGCGCTGTTCATCTCTAGCTGTATTATAACCCTCGTTGTGGTCGCTATCGCTGGTCGTCACGAACTTGTCCAGGACTTCTGGCTTGTTGAAACACCATATCAGATCTGTCTCGCCTAAAATAAGCAAATAGGTAATATTGTTAATAATCAGTTTAAGTTACGTATTACATCTGCTATTTTAAGTATGTTCATCAGTTTGGTCAAAGTTTAAAAAATATATTTTTATGCTTACCATTTTATCTGGAATAATCAAATAATTACATAAAACTCATATAGGTAAGTAGAGGAAAAATTTGTACACAACTGTTAAATAAAATACTGTAAGTAAGTCCTATATACTTTAATCATAAATTGCATTAAACTAACATTGAAATAAATTTTTTTTTTTTTACAATATATGCTGAAGATCACAAAGTTGCTAAATAAATCACAAACACAGATACCTAGAAATGTCTATTCAAATTTATCTACTACTTTAATTCAACAATCACCATCACCTAAATATTTTTTTAAATACTGTCGTGAGAAGTCATGTAGTTAGTGTTTATGGTAAGTACATAAATTATAATTTATTTAATATTATTGTTATTGTCAGATCTGTTTTAGTATCAATATACATATAAGTCCAATTTAACAAAATGTCCAACAAATTGTTCTCTCTCTATAAATACTGGTTTTTAGATAAAATTATATAGCAAATGATATATGCTCAATGATGTATGACAAAAAAAACCAGACCTAGTGTAAATTATGATTCTATTCAGACTTTGCTGTTACATCATCTAATGACAATAAGATTTGTTAGTGTTATTTTGAATGAAAATGTAATGTATAACATAAAGCTTAGTAATCATCATAGTTACCTGACTTAGATATTATTTGCATAGGCCTGGTTTTTCATTTTATCATTATAATCTTTGACAAAATAACTGTTTACACATAGTTAAGAATATCAAGTCAAACAAGGATTTAAATTCCAACATAATTACTACACAATCAAATAAATGGAAATAAAAAAGACTTTAGAAACAGAAAAAAAAAAACTATTTCACAGAAGTCACAGTACACATCCAAACACCAATAATTACTAAAACTAGGTAGAAAAGAGTTGCTTTGATCACAGAAGAATTTAGACAACATTAGACATCAAAAATTCCAAATTATGTCTATAAGAGAGAAGGCAGCACCAGGAACAAGACAAGGGAGATATCCACTCAACGCACCTCATTGATTAACTGATCACATATTCTGGTTAACTCTTCAATGTCCCTCATTTTCTGAGTAAGAGACTCCTGTAGAGATGCAATAGTGATTTCATGTTTCTTGATCGTCGCATTTAGCTTTGCCACCTCCACATTGTGGTTCTTTTTGATGCCGTCCAGAGTCTCATTGGCTTTTGACGAGCTGTCTGAAGTAACTTCCTTCAGATTATTATAAAGCATTTCATATTTTTTCATGCCAATTTCATAGTCCGATAGGTTTTGCTCAAATTCTTTTTCTCTTTCTCTGACTTCTGTAATTACACTTTTACACTTCTCGTATTTGGCCAGAAGATCACTGAACGTGCTTTCCATGCTAGTGAGATGATGCAAAGCCTGATCTCTCTCTGTCTCCAGTTTTCCTTGCATTTCTTGAGAGTGCAATTTATCACGCTGTTGCTCACATATCAAGGAGGATATAGTTTTTTCATACTCCTCCATAACAATGCTCATTTGCTTGTTGCTCATGACTTTCTCATTGATCTGCTGCATTAACTTATTTACTTTTTCTTGCAAACTGTCTCTTTCATCAGTCAATTTTTTTACTTTCGCCTCTAGGTCCTCAGTGACTCGAGAGTGTTTGTTTTCTACGTCTTGCAATGCTGATCTTAATTCCCTGTTTTCCTGTCTTAGTTGCAGCACATCTTGGTCTTGTCTCTGAAGAATTGTCCTGAGGGTTTGGAGACTATCTACTTCTTGGGTACTGTAATTGCTGAAACGTGGGCTATGAGGTGCAGCAGTGGGGGGTGTGCTACCTGAAATACTTATCAGCCTCTCCGTGGCTACTTGAGATGGCGTTAGAATTGCGGAAATGCTGCGAATTAGAGCTGGAGTCGACCGTGTCTGGGCAGCACTAGTTTTAGGTGCATCACAGTTGCTTACAGGAGGCACGACTTGCATTGGTTTATCTTTTGCAGTTACTAAGACCGATCCAGTTGACTGTGAGTGTTTCGGGGAGGCCACATGATTGTCCACAAACACAGAAGCAGCGCTGCCTGTTTCATACCCAATATCCAATTCAGAGTCAGCAATAGACTCACTTTTTGTTGAATCAGTATTAGTAAGCTTTTGCCTTGCGTAAAGAGGGTCAAATTTCACAAACAGACTCTCCCTGCCTCGGTCAATTTGGCTGTGATTTCGATTGGACCCAGCACATTTGACAAGGTAGTCCAAACTAGCTGCGTCTATGAACATGTCGTCGTAAGCAGGCAGTTCCTGCATCGTCACGTCGCAGATGCTGTCGTAACCAGTGAGGAGATCCCCAGTCACATCGGGCAGTTCGGATAAATCTACAGATGGTTTTTTCGGCGACAACGCCATGAGGTCTCCCATGGACGACACTGGAGTAATAAAACTATCGTCGGAGGCCGTAGTGCTTCCCCTGGAAGACAACATGTTTTCCGAATCTATCTTTGAAATTTTTGGTAAATATTCTTCAAATTACTCTTACCAGTCGGCACTGGACTGCTATTCAATAGATTTGAAAACATTCGCTCTGTTCCCGTGAGGGCTTCCGACATTCAGTATCACGAAACTAATAAAAACTACTCCGTTTGTGCTATTTTTGTGCTACTCAACTCAAAAAAACAAAACAGAAGAAAACAAAGAATTAAAAATATGTTCAACGACTGGTAGGTAACGGACATTAATTTGAAAACATGTCACACACAAATTATATAGTATGTGTCACACACAAATGTGAAAATTGACAATGTCAAATAAAAGAAAAACAAAAATCCATAGACACAGATTGGTTGGTTAGTGTTGTGTATGAAGTTCTCGACAGACAATGGCCAATCGATTAATTCATCAAAAATACATATCCTTGTTGTGTAACCAGCAGGCCTACCGTCATCTCTTATAGCAGCACTTAAACTGAACTGTATTGTTTAATGCTACCATGACACCTTTATAGCAGGCCTTAAACAGGATTGTTTTGGTTGACGTCACAAAACTATTCACCTTTTTTTGTATGTACTATTCCTACCATCACGTCTATTTGACAGCACGAAAACGATTATTTCGCGTCTCAAGTGTCAAATAAAGCGATCCTTAAAAAGTTACTTTCCAGTAACTTATATGGAGGATTTTAGTTGGTTTTCTTGTGAATGTGAATATGTTTTTTCTTTACTTTAGATTTTTACAAAACAGTTAGTAGATAATTGACGTAACGCTACCATGGGTCCTTAATTAATCCTACTTAATACCTTTTATTGGAAATTTGGATTTCAAAAACAAAGTAAGATATATTACTTCATTATTTTAGTACAACTTATGTGAAAAATAGTAAGTTATTCCAACTTACGTAACAAGTGGAAGTGCCAAGTGGGCGTGGCGCGCCTGTCATAATCCGGTAAAACTACACAAGATCGACCGACTCCGTACATCAGTCGTATTCTAGCTACGTGTTGAGATCGTTTTGTCCGCCCGACCAACATTTTTTTCGCTAAATATGCCGTGTTGTAGTGTTTTAGTATGTAAAAATAGCAGTAAGAACAAATATAAAAGCAATGCAGGTGTTTCTTTCCATCAGTATGTACGATAACATGCATTTTCTTTAAAAAAATTACGAAAATCATTCTGGTACGATCATATTAACTAGGTAGTTCTAGAAAGTTCGTTCCCGTAAGTTGTCGCTACTCGATTAGTGATGTACAGATTTTGCTATTCGATTAGTGATGCACAAATTTTGTCAATGAAATCTCGCTACTCGATTAGTGATGTAGTCGAGTCGGATGCGGATTTTGTCGATAAAATAAATCAATATTTCAGGTATAATTTAATAGAATAACGCAACGATTTAAGTAGTATATAGACTTATTATAAACATGAACATTTTCTAGTTTTTTTATTGCAATAAAAAAATTAATATTTGTCTAACCTTTCGAAATATTTTTAGACCCAAATGTGAAAGAAAAGTGGATAGATGCAACGGGTAGGATTAACTGGATGCCAACTAAATCAAGCACCATATGTCCGGAGCGTTTTGAAGAAAATAATGTACTTATATTTAATTTACTTATATGTAATAATATTATTTTCTTATAAAGGTTGTCCTTGTCCTTTATGTAAATTTTTTTCTGCTCTTGCTCCTGCTGCTGCTCCCAAATTTATATGTAACTAGCTTTAACCCAAGACTTCATTAATGTAATATAAGTAATTTGAAAAAGTCTCCATTTGTATAGCAAAATAAGATTCACCATGCTATGTTCCATCACTCTTTTTTGGGGATATAAACCTTTGTCCTTTTCCGGGACTCTTAAACTATATACTCAATTTCAATTAAATTGGTTAAGTAGTTGAAGCGTGAAGAAGTAACAGACAGACGGATTTACTTGAATATCACTTTAATACTAGTAATGGATCTTCGAAGTTATTGACACAATTCTCTGTATTTTAAGCTCACCATGCTAGTTGGGGTGAAAGGGACAAAAGAAAATAAATAGAATGTACCAATTTCCCGCGTTCCCGCGCAGATTGTAAAAGCCGATCGAGAGAATGGACAAAATGGCAGAAGAGAAATTCCTCTGCCATTTCGACCATGCGGGAAGCAACCCATCACTATTTTGATTCCCTTTCCCACTTTCTCGCCCGCCGTCACGCTAAAAGTAGCTTTTGGATCTTGCGGCCCTGGGCGATTTAAGCTTAAAACCCCAAGATTCAAAATGCGCTGTACTTATGTTCTATTCCATTAGGGATATAGATCGCTACAGGGATAAAGGCGGATTTTTCACGTTCTCAAAATAATAGATCTTTAATTATTTGAGACTGGCTTCGCTCACGATTTAATCTGCACACTAATATTATAAATAAGAAAGTTACGCAGACGAAGTCGCGAGTAAAAGTTAGTGTTAAATAAAGAAAATTCGTAAAATGCCTTTGCGTCGAATGATATCGATACTGTTAATCAGTATTAAATAATGTAGACTTCACTATTCGAGTAGCGCACCTGTCGGCAAGTAGCAGAATTATTTCGTAGCTTGGAATTCAAGTGACGAAAAAATTCTGCTTCTCGACGATAGATGGCGCAATTATTAGACTTTTTAATTTGAGTTAGACAGTTAATAACAAAACGTCGGAAGTACTTTTTGAACCGTAGCAAAATAAACCTTATGCTTGAGACTTAATGTAGTTTTTAAAATGTAGGGTCTATTGACTTAGACCAATATTAAAATGAATATATTTGACCAATCAAACGAATTTTTGGTATGTGTGTAATATGTGATTATTGGTTTATTTGTGTGAGTTTGGCGACGCTGGCTTCTTAACTAATTTAGCCCCAAGGTACTTCCACCTATTTCTCTGTTCCGTGTACGTAACATATTTTTTGTAAGTAATAACAATGCTAATCCTTGTAAAATATTTATTCACACACGATAACAAATAACAACACATTCTTAAGTATAAGTTATTTATTAAAATTACAACTACATACATTTATACATTTTGTCTTACAGGATTCTTTGGTTACTCTCTGAGAAGTACCATGATGAGATCAATTAAAAAATACAAGACAGGATTCACTGGAGCCTATTATTAAATACAAACAAGACTGAGAGAGCCAGAGGATTACAGCCTCCTTTGGAACCTGTGATTGAACCAGTGAAATGGCAGAATGTTGAATTCCAAGCATTTTACAAGGCTAGCTCTGTTGCTAGACTGGTTCGCTTTTTCACCAGAATACCTGAAAGAAAATAATAGTTTTGATTCATGTCGCAATCTACGAATATCAAATACATACCCATACTTTGTAATAAAATTCTTTGTGCACTACAATCACTGCGTACTTACTAAAACCTAGCCTTTATCTCGTTGAGTTAGTCTCGAACTTACTTTGTCTGTATATATTTATGTTATTTATAATAGCACTTAGTGAAGAAGCTGCAAGTTTGAACACATAATTATCTAAATATAAACTTTGAATAGGTATGTAGTTAAAATGTTACTTACGACATGGTTATTGATAAAATATATTTATGACAAGACACTGTGCTTTTGTACGATGAAGCCCACAGTAAAATTAACTTCCAAACACTAGTCGTTACCATCGTATAATAACTATTTATCACGGCAATTCGAAAAAGCACTATAATATGAAGTGATGGATATATTTTGTCAGGTGGTTGCTCGGCTTCCAGCATTAAAAACAAAACATTTATGTTTTCACGAATTTACGATTTATTTATAATTTCGAAAACCAGACGCAGACATCCGTTCAAAACTTTCACTCACAATTTTTTTCGCACTCATTAAAATTTTAGCCATCTTAAATGGTCAATATCAAATTAAATTTATGTACATAATCAAAAGCAAACAAAATAAATAACACTAACTTTTAGATATTTAAATAAAATATGATAGTAATAATTTTGATTTACGTAAATAAAAAAACCGGTAAAAATAATAATTTTTTGTCAAGGATTTGAACGTCTTCGCAGTCTCATCACCAAAACAAGCCAGAGACAACAAACAGTTCACCATTCAGGAATAACCATTCAAAAAACGTTCAGCATTATGAACGTCATGGTACGATTTAAAGTTGTCCTGCTTTTGACCTGCTTAAAAACTGCATCTCAACTGCCTTGTTTCTGAATGGTTTTATAAGTGTTGGTGGTAGCATTCCATATTAAAAACTAATACCCCGACTGTGTATGACCCCAGTCATTGACAGCTAATTTATACATTTTTGATACCACGGAACAGAGAAATTTGATACCGTGCTAATCAAGACCATCAATTTGATACCCCACACGATTCCAAACATTTTTTTTTTCTTTTTACTCTCATTTTTTTTGTCTGCAGCATTCGTTATATGTATACATTTTTTGGATACAAATTGACAACATTTCATTTTCTAAAAGGAAAATTCGAGAATCATTTAGAGATTTAGCAATTCTGAACAGGTAAAATATTTTTTCAAAATTTTTTTGAGTTATATTTTTACAGATAAATGAAAAAAACTCAAAAGTACAAGGATATAGGCATTTACCAGGTTACGCCTTTGCTTGAACATCTAAAAGTGAAAAAATTATGTCAAGCTGCCAGCTGTCAATTGACACGTGCGTCAATCTGACAACTGACATCAGGAGTGAGAGAGTAGTGTTGTCTATAGAAGTATCAGTTCGATAGGAATAGGAAGACCATCTAATATCGATAGTTCTTTCAGTAAAGTTGAATTAGGATTGGAAAAAATACACATGCATTAAAATGTTTACATAGTTTGGTGACGAAATGCTAATATTTCCTTTATAGGATTGATATTTCAGGTTAAATAAAAATAATATTGACATCCAGGTCTTAAAAACTATAAAAAAAATGAAGTAAGGAAAAAGGTGACATTTATGATAGCTTTTTTTGGTTTTTTAATTAAATCTTTCAAATTTCTGAACGCATATTTATTTATATTTTTGAAATAGCAATCCTGGTACGTCCGCCATCTTTTCACAACGCGTGTACGCGCTTGTTTTTAATTTCAGTCAAATTCACCCCAATTAACTTTAAAACACTGTAACTTAAAAAGTAAAAAGTGAAACATTTTTTTCTTTGTGTTCTTAATTCCTGTAAGTAAGGGGCGACTATGAGAATCCGTTAAAAAACGTTGGTTACCCAAAAACCCCATTTCGAATATATAGATGATAGGGCAATTTTTTTTGTCGAGTATTACAAGCGTAATTTTTTAAGCCATTTGTTTTCCACATACCAAGTCGTCAATATAATATTTTTATGCCAAAAATAGCTGAGATAGAAATGTTTGAATTTTTTTGTAACGATATTTTTTGTATCGATATCGATATCTTACTGCTACAAAACTCTATAGACGTCAGTAAAAGTTTTATTTTTTAATTATAATGTATGGCAAAGATGTAAACTCGTTACATCCTAACTCTTGTACTTACGCTCTTTTAGAATGGAGAGATTTTAAACAATTTAATTTTAGGAGAAATAATGAAAAGAAATGAAAAAGAAAAAATACGTATGTCCTTTTTTTGAAGTTCTTTAAGGAAAAAATATAAAATATGAATATAAAATTTTTGAAATGTTGTCAATTGAAGCCTAAGTATGTTACCCGGACAATAATGATGAATCGATTGACATATCATATTAATTGTAAGTGAAAATTAGACCCGCGATTCAGAAGTTGGTGGAACAGACATACATACATATTATCGCAAACTGTATGGCGTACGTCGCGTCGCTTGTCTCCCGCTCTCGCCGTTTGCGCGGTACGAGCCACGCAGTTGACTCCAACCACGGCCCGAACGGACGAGCGGACGCGGTGTTCACATTTATTTACTATTCCGTTACGGAATACGCTTCGAATGAGTCGTTTGAGTGATTGTAAAAATAAAACTAGCTTTTCGGACGTTGCGCGGTCTGCAAGCAGCCCGCGGTTTTTCGTGCAGCTGTTGAGGTAGGCTAAATATGTTTCCAGTTCAGAAAAAGGTTAAACATTGCAGTCTGTTGAGGAAACATAAAAAAATGTGTGGGCGGCCATCTTGGATCCAAAATCTGATTGCAGTTTCGAGTTTTGCGGGGTGCTTTACCCCAGGATACAAAATGTCAGACCCCTACGACGATGTAATTTTTTTTAATGTAGACGTTACACCATCTTGGATTCCAAAAATGCAAATTTGGATTTTTCGGTTCAAAATACATATAGATATCGATTTTCAGCCAAATCGGAAGCAGTTGACTTACGGCGGCCATCTTGGATTTCCAAAATTAAAAAAAAAACGACGCAGCGCTTAGAGGGAATGGCTCGGCCTACGGCCTCGCCACGCAGCTCGCCCTTCGGGCTCGCATCACTCGGCCTGCGGCCTCGCGAAACTTACTTGGGGGAATGAAAGGGTGATGGGGGGAAGAGGGGGGAGGGGCTCGACCTTCGGCTTCGCCATTCAGCTCGGCCTGCGGCCTCGCGGTGGGCTGCGCCTTCGGCCTTCGGCCTCAGGCTGCGCCTAGTTACTTAGGGGGCACTTTTGTATGAAATTTGTATGGAGGGGAATCGTCCATGTATGGCGGCCATCTTGGATTTTGGAAAAATCAAAAAACAAATGACAGTCGTCAAATTGTTCACAACCCCCTACATTTTAGAAAAAAATCACGCCCCAATCCCCTACCGTTTTTGCAGGCCGTGTACCTTCCACATGAGGTTTCTGCAGATCTTGAAATGTCAGATTTTTCTGGTACTCACTGGAGCACCCTCTATACGATATCGTTTATGACCCCTGTCACACGGGAACAAACCAAACAATGTCAATCAGTGAGTGAGTCAGTGGTATTGTAGGTTTATATAATATAACTAGCTTTTCGGGCGTTGCGCGGGCTGCAAGCAGCCCGCGGTTTTTCATGCAGCTGTTGAGGAAGGCTAAATATGTTTTCAGTTCAGAAAATGGATAAACATTGCAGTCTGTTGAGGAAACATGAAACAATGTGTGGGCGACCATCTTGGATCCAAAATCTGATTGCAGTTTCGAGTTTCGCGGGGTGCTTTACCCCAGGATACAAAATATCAGACCCCTACGAAGTCCCAGTGAAACGTTATGAATGAAATAATTTTAATTTTCTGAAATCCAGACGCCCTTTTGGATCCCAAAAAAAATTTAAATTTGGATTTTTGGACTAAAAAAAACATATAGATTTTGATTTTCAGCCAAATCGGAAGCAGTTGACTTTTTTTATCTTGGATTTCCAAAAATTGAAAAAAAAAAACCCAGCCCTTGGTGGGAGTGGCTCGGCCTACGGCCTCGCTACGCAGCTCGCCCTGCGGGCGCGCGTCACTCGGCCTGCGGCCTCATGTAAATTACTTAGGGGAGGGGGGTGAGTGGGGGGAAGGGGGGGGGAGGGGGGGGTTAATTTATTTAAGGTTGAACTAGTCGTGGGCGTGGAATTCACAGGTAGGCGCGGCCAAAAAGCATGCTGTCTCACCTAAAATTGTGTGCGGGCGAAGCAGTGAGGTGAAATGCACGACAATTCATAGTTAACCAAACTCGTAAAAAAAATACGCATAAAGTCCTTTGGGAAAAGTGGTTTTATGCAAAAACTCCTGCATTTATCAATTACAAATAAAGTTTATATTTTCCATAATTAAGCTGTGTCGGTGCCGACTTTGTTTTGGAAATTTTACACTTCTTTTAATACTTATTTACGCTGAAAGTTGCGTTAATATAAGCAAAAAAAAGGAATCTTTGATGACTTTTTTTTACTTTTTTGTATCCATACAGACAAGATTTATTATGAGAAAAAACGAAATTTGTATAGAAAAGTATCGACTCGTTCAACCTTAATCTATTTTCGATCATAGTCGATCTTAGCCACGTTTTTATGCATTTGACTGTCTGTCTATCTGTCTGTGGCATCGTAGCTCTCGAACAGATAAACCGAATTCATCTCGATTTTTTTGACGTGAAAGCAAGTTTCCTTGTGGTGGTTCTTCGGTTCCGAAAAATCGGTTCAGCTGTTTTATTTAAATATCTAAAAGTTAGGGTTATTTATTTTGTTTTCATTTGTTATGTACATAAATTAAATTTGATATTGACCATTAAAGATGGCTAAAATTTTAATGAGTGCGAAAAAAATTGTGAATGAACGTTTTGAACGGATGTCTGCGTCTGGTTTTCGAAACTATAAATAAATCGTAAATTCGTGAATAAATCGTAAATTAATAAATGTTTTATGTTTTTAATGCTGGAAGCCGAGCAACCACCTGACAAAATGTATCCATCACTTCATATTATCGTGCTTTTCCGAATTGCCGTGATAAACAGTTATTAGTGGGGCGCACTATAAGTTTCCGGAATGAATATGAAAAAATACTATTAAAGGTACAAAATTAATTTATTGTTTTTCAAAATAATCTCCCTTGGCGTCTATGCACTTTTTCATTCGATGAAACCAGTTTTGAAAACTTTTGTGCCACTCCTCTGTGGTGACCTCTGAAACGTGTTTTTCATACTCCTCGACAGCCTCTTCTGGTGATGAAAATCGTAATTGGTTCTTAATTTTTGGGAACAGAAAAAAGTCACAAGGTGCCAGGTCGGGACTGTATGCAGGATGACTCATGAGTTCTACATTTTTCGCCTTCTAAAAGTCGTTTGTCTGTCTGGCCGTGTGAGAACTAGCATTGTCGTGGTGCAGGATGATACGGCGTTTACGGTTATTTTTACGGAGTTCGTCAATAACTTCCGGCAAACAAATGGTCGTGTACCAGTCACTATTCACTGTACGACGATTCTCTAAAGCAACAGTAGCCACGTGTCCAGTTTTATTAAAAAAAGAAGCAATCATCCGCTTAGATGCACTTTTCACGCGCGCCACTTTGGTTGGTTTCGGCTCATCTTGAAAGACCCATACGCTCGATTGCTGCTTTGTTTTGGGATCGTAGCAATAAATCCATGTTTCTTCACCTGTTACTATGTCCCACACCAAATTTGACGCACCTTCGTTGAATCTGGAAAGCATGGCACTGCACCAAGTGACGCGGTCCGTTTTTTGAGCCTCGGTCAAGTTGTGTGGGATCCACCGCGAGCACAGCTTTCTCACACCCAAATGTTTGTGTAGGATTAATTGTATTTGACTCATGCCTATTTCTAAGGATGCGCGAATTTCATGGTAGGTCACATGCCTGTCTGTTTCAATCATACGGCGCACAGCATCGATGTTTTTGTTGGTCACAGCGGTGGACGGCCGACTATCGCGAGATTCGTCACTGAGATTGATACGACCACGCTTGAATTCTGCAAACCAGCTATAAACAGTTGTCTTGCATGGTGCTTCATTGCCAAAAGCTGTTTCAAGCCGAGCGATGCTCTGTTGAGCTGTCAAATTACACTTAAAATCGTAGAAAATCATACTACGAAAATTTTCCCGAGTTAAATCCATGTTGATGCAGACACACAATTTTTTAAATGGCGCCACAAGGTAAAAACAAAAGACAGTCAGATGAAACAAACTGCATTCTACAGCCAAAGAGTTCTATTTTCAAATGTTGCAATAAATTTTTAAATATTGTTTATGTAAGTGGCCAGTTCCGGAAACTTATAGTGCGCCCTATGTATACGATGGTAACGACTAGTATTTGGAAGTTAATTTTATTGTGGGCTTCATCGTACAAAAGCACAGTGTCTTGTCATAAATATATTTTATCAATAACCATGTCGTAAGTAACATTTTAACTACATACCTATTCAAAGTTTATATTTAGATTATTATGTGTTAAAACTTGCAGCTTCTTCACTAAGTGCTATTATTAATAACAAAAATATATACAGACAAAGTAAGTTCGAGACTAACTCAACGAGATAAAGGCTAGGTTTTAGTAAGTATGCAGTGATTGTAGTGCACAAAGGTTTTTATTACAAAGTATGGGTAGGTATTTGATATTCGTAGATTGCGACATGAATCTAAACTGTTATTTTCTTTCAGGTATTCTGTTGAAAAAGCGAACCAGCCTAGCAACAGATCTAGCCTTGTAAAATGCTTGTAATTCAACATTCTGCCATTTCACTGGTTCAATCACAGGTTACAAAGGAGGCTGTAATTCTCTGGCTCTCTCAGTCTTGTTTGTATTTAATAATAGGCTCCAGTGAAACCTGTTTTGTATTTTTTAATTGATGTCATCGTGGTACTTCTCAGAGAGTAACCGAAGAATCATGTAAGACAAAATGTATAAATGTATGTAGTTGTAATTTTAATAAATAACTTATACTTAAGAATGTGTTGTTATTTGTTATCGTGTGTGAATAAATATTTTACAAGGATTAGCATTGTTATTACTTACAAAAAAATATGTTACTTACGTAAGTTGGAATATCTTACTATTTTACACATAAGTTGTACTAAAATAATGAAGTAATATATCTTACTTTGTTTTTGAAATCCAAATTTCCAATAAAAAGTATTAAGTAGGATTAATTAAGGTCCCATGGTAGCGTTACTTCAATTATCTACTGTTTTGTAAAAATCTAAAGTAAAGAAAAAACATATTCACATTCACAAGAAAACCAACTAAAATCCTCTATAAAAGTTACTGGAAAGTAACTTTTTAAGGATCGCTTTATTTCACACTTGAGACGCTAAATAATCGTTTTCGTGCTGTCAAATAGATGTGATGGTAGGAATAGTCCATACAAAAAAGGCGAATGGTTTTGTGACGTCAACCAAAACAATCCAGGCTGCTATTAAGGTGTCATGGTAGCATTAAACAATGCAGTTCAGTTTAAGTGCTGCTATAAGAGATAACGGTAGGATTCCAGTTTAAGTCCTGCTTTAAGAGTTATGTAAGTCTTGTACGGTAAGCCTCAACTTAATATGATTTTATCAGACTTAGGTATTTAACTTTCGAGAGCATGGAGCTGGCAACATTTATCTTAACCGTCAAACTAAAAATTGACAAATGTCATTCAAATGTTTTATTGAAATTTGAATGGACTTTTTGGCGGGCTTTTCAAAAGGGCGGTCTAAAAATTTTTCTCATTTCCTTTTTAATTTAATATTGTATATTTCTATATAAATTTTGTAAATATTGTAGTGTATATACTAGATTGTAAGTAGATCTATATTTTATAAGTAGTGGTAAGTACTTTTACGATTTGGAGCCGGGGACGGATCCTCCCGATCCTGATATTGATACTCATGATGATACTACTAATACCAAATTCAGTCAACCGGTGTTTTTTTGCGATAAATTTGATTTAACGGATGTGGCTGAATTCGTAAGTGTAAAAAATAAAAATAATAACAATAAGAAAAATAAATTGGTAAATACTCCATTTAAAAACAAAATTGATATGCAATCTCTGCGGCCCTTTCAACAGGCTCTAGCGGAAAATTTCAATATTTGTAGAAAGACAGTAGCATCCTGTTCGAAAAAAAATGTTATGTCTATAGAGCCTTCTCCAGAGCCTGCGCCAATAACCCCTATATTGTCACAAGAATCACCTATATATAGGAAATTATATAATGAAAAATACTCTGGTCCATATATGGTACATGTCACCTTAGTGTCTGAGCCCAACTCAAATATCTCAGTACATCCCCTAAAATTTGGCAATTTTTTGATGAAAAACAAAATGGAAAACATTATTCAGGATGGAATCAAAAGAGTAGGGCGTAATCGGCTATCAGTTTCTTTCAAATCACATACTGATGCTAACAATTTTTTAAATCTAATGAGTAACAACTCATCATATAGAATAGTCATTCCAACATCCAACATTTGCAAAATGGGGTTGATAAAAGGTATCCCTGTAGAGTGGAGCCATGAAGATATTTTAGAAAACCTTCAAATCCCAGAAGGTTATGGCCAAATTATTAAAACCCGTAGATTGAGCAGAAGGTCTGTCAATGCAGATGCAGTTTCCTGGACTCCTACTCAATCTGTAGTATTAACCTTTGATGGGAAGGCCCTTCCCCCAAGAGTTTTTTTTTTCTTCTCTGGTATCCCAGTAGAACAATATATTTACCCAACTATACAATGTTTCAATTGTTGTCGCTTTGGTCACACCCGTGCACAATGTAGGAGCAAACCAAGATGCAACAAATGCAGTGGAGAACACAGTGCACTTGCTTGTACAGTCACTGATTTTATGTGTGCCAATTGTGCCGGACACCACATGGCAACAAACAAGTCGTGCCCTGAGTTTACTAGGCAGGTAAATATTAAAAAACATATGTCGCAGAACCCTATCTCCTACCAAGAAGCATCCCAATTATATCCTATAGTAAGTAAATCTTACTCACAAGTTGTTTCCACATCATCAGCACCACCATCTCCCTCCCATATTAATAATTATAGTAGCTCAAACCACCAATCTTACAAAAAAACAGTTGTTCAGAAGAATAAGCCAGCTCCTGTTCTCTCTAAAGGGTATGATAAACCAGAACATGACTCACTAATTCGCTCTATTAGTTTTGACAACAGTCAAAGCCAGGGCCGGATCTATCTTATGGCTTTTTGGGCTTCAGCCCAGGGCCCCGTGAATTTCAGGGGCCCCCAACTAAGTCAATTCAAAGTCAAAAATTAAAGATAATGCGAAAAAACAGATCTTAAGGTTTGCAGCCCTGCGAATCCTGCGATTAATCAAAACCATTCGATTTATTTGATTCAAGTCTACGTTCAGGTGTTTGGTAGTACTTCAAACTGACAGCAGCCATAACGTTCATTCCCTTTCAAACTCTGTCCCTTTCTATTTTGCTATTATTATTTATAAGTATCTTTATTCATGATTTTTATTTAGTATTTATAATTATTTATAACTAGTAGGATAGAAAGAAACAGAGTTTTGGAGGAATATAGCATATCTTGATCCAGATTGAATGTTTAATGGCTGCCTACGGATTGGCAACCCTGAACTCCCGGTATTTATCTCTATGAAAAGGAACGGGGATTTCCCTGTCGATATTTTACGGACAACAGTATATTTTCTTTACTAGAGTTGTGGATAACCGCTTAAAAAAATTACACGTTACGGTATAATATTTCAATAACGATTTTTCTCACATATTTAATATAATAACATAGTTTTGATTCCTCTTACGCGATTACCGTTAACACCTAAAATATTCCTGAATACCATGCCATGTGATAATAAGTACGTTCCTCTAATAATACTCACAAAAAGTATTTTTTCGTTCGAGAGTGAGTAAGCATATTTGGCTCATATATCTTGCTATCAGGCCAGCCAGACTAGGCTAATGTGAGTTAATCTTTTACTTATTATTATATATTAACAAACACGGACACATTTAATTTATATTTAAATGTAAATCAAATATTTTCACGTCTTTTTTTTCCTATACTTTAATTAGGTGGGCCTCTAAGTAGTATTAACCCAGGGGCCCCCTAAGCTCGCGGTCCGGCCCTGGTCAAAGCGCTTCAGGATCTGCACTTAAGCAATGCAGGAAGGATGCATTACCCTCTACAGATGACATTAATCAGTTGTTATCAACACTGATAAATGTTATTGTTAACTCCAACTTACCTGAACACGTTGCTCTCCCACTTATTAACCAAATATCAGTTGCAATTTTTAATATTTTTAAACATCCTTCAGTCGAATTGTAAAAGTATAGTTTCAAAAAAACATGAATTAATCAATTTAATTAACACACATAATTTATTTCTACTTGCTATATCTGAGACTTGGCTACCTCCCAAGAGTAACTTCCACATCCCTGGTTTCAATATCCTTCGCCATGACAGAACTGATGGTTATGGTGGTGCTGCCCTTTTAATACGCCAGAATCACACCTTCTCTTCTTTGCCTATTCCTTCTTTCAACTCCAATACTTTACAAGCAGTAGCCGCCCGAGTAGGTGAGGTATCCTATCTGTCTATTTATATTTCTGAAAAAGATTTATCTGTTCTTCCCATATTAAATAACATTATTGATTCCTTTCCTACGCCAATAGTAGTAATAGGAGATTTTAATGCTCACCATTCCCTATGGGGTCCCCTAACGACGACGGCATAGGAAATGGGTTGATGGATATTATAAATGAACACAACTTATGTGTATTGAATGATGGCTCTCTGACACGACGCCCCATACCAGGGCAAGCACTGAGCTATGTTGACGTATCCCTCTGCTCATCCAATTTGTCATCCCTTCTTAACTGGGAATGTTTACCGCTGACCCACGGCAGTGATCACTACCCTATACTGTTGTCATTACCGTCTGGCAAATCTGGATCTTTCACCCCATTACCCCCACTTTTTAAATATAGGTTAAACAACTGTGACTGGGAGCCCTTTAGCCAAGCTGTGGAGGAGAATATAGAATCTCTTCCTAGTCTTCCAGATCCGTATACAGATCCTAAAAACATAAACAGTGCGTATGATAACCTCATCACAACATATTTGACAGCTGCAGATAAACACATTCCTAAAAAAAATTTTGCTAGAAAGAAAATATCTTCTCCTCCATGGTGGGACAAAGAGTGCACAGAAGCTATCGTGAAAAGAAATGAAGCAGAGAAATGCAATAAAAACTTTATGGATATGAACAGCTATTTACAATATAAAAATACCGAAGCGGCTACTAAGAGACTTCTACGTAAAAAAAAAAAGAAGGATGGAAACGTTTGTGTTCAAATCTTTCTCCAGATACACCATCTTCTTTAATTTGGAAAAATATACGAAGGTTTAGAGCTTCCACTGTATCCCCCACTAGAAATTCAACTTCTGTAGATTGGGTTCGTCCCTTTTTGAACAATCTTGCTCCTAGTAGTGGATACGGGTATCATTCCCTCTTCATGGAAGCATCAGATAATAATTCCAATCTTGAAGCCTAATAAAGACGCTAATGACCCCCTATCGTTTAGGCCTGTTGCTCTAACATCCGTTCTAGTCAAAATATCAGAACATTTAATTAAACAGAGAATTGAATGGTATTTAGAGCATAATAGACTTTTGTCTCCTTCTCAATTTGGGTTCCGCAAAGGCAAAAGTGTATCTGATAGTCATGCTATACTTACCACAGATATTCTTCTATCTTTTTCTAAGTCAGAATCGGTTGTTGCGGCCTTTCTAGATATTCATGCTGCTTATGATAATGTCGACTTATTATTGTTAGGCGAAATTATGCAAAGAATAGGAATACCAACAAAATATGCTAATTTTATATTTAATTTATACTCAGGTCGAACAATTTCTGTTCATATTCCTGGTTTTGAGGAAGAAAAGAGGACCATATGGAAGGGCCTCCCTCAGGGGTCGGTTCTCAGTCCTCTTTTGTATAATATTTATACTTATGACCTTAATTTGAGCGTTGATCCTTCATGTTCTATTCTACAATATGCAGATGATGTCTTAATTTACTCTTCTGACTTGGATATTCATTAAACAGATAATCTTAATGTTTCGCTAAATAATTTATCTACATGGCTCACCGAACATAATCTTTCATTGTCTAAATCCAAAAGTGTAATAGTTGTATTCTCGCGTAAAAGGGTAATTCCGACTGTGAACGTTTCGGTTGAGGATGAAAGTATACCGGTTTCTAAAGATGCTAAGGTTTTTGGTCGTATTTTTGACTCCGGTATGAATGGTAACGCTCATATTAAGAATGTCATTGCAAAATGTGAAAAGAACATTAATATTATTAGAGCGGTAAGTGGAGTTTGGTGGGGATCACATCCTAGTGTTCTTAGATTAACGTACAATGCATTAGTTAGAAGTTTATTTGACTTTGGATCTATAACTGTTTGTCTAGAACACAAACAAGCTCTTCATAAATTAGATTTATTGCAATATAAAAGCCTCAGAATAGTCATTGGTGCAATGAAGAGTACACCAACAAATGCCCTACAAATAGAATGCTCGGAACCTCCTTTATGGCTTCGTAGACAATATCTTTCTGATAGGTTTATATATAAATTCAAGAATATCAAAACCACCCATTAAATTTAAAACTTCGAGTTCTTAGTGAAGTCATGCATAGGCAAAACACTTACTGGCGTAAAAAGGAAATTCCTCATTTGGTTGCTAGTTACAGAAGATTTGAAGGCCTTAATTGCTCTGTACACAAATATGATTGTCACCCTATTTTCTCATTTGACTATGCAATTTTGATATTTAAACCGGATGTCAAGCTGTCCCTCGACATACAGAAAGGATCAAGCAGTGCGAACTCGAAACTTAACTCTTTTATTAATCATCTGGAACCTAACTCTGAAATATTTTATACTGATGCTTCTAAATCTTTAACCCTAAGTGATCATAGTGTTGGTGCAGCTTTTTTAAGACACTCAATAGGTCAATTCCATCTTTATAAATATTCACATTTGTGCTCAAACTTTGTGGGAGAAGGAATGGCTGTCCTCGAATGTATTAAATATATTATTTTAAACAAAATTCAGAAGTCTTATATATTTTCTGACTCTTTGAGCTTGCTCCAATCTCCTTTGTCAAACCCATTTAAGAAGAAATCAATTTGTCCTCTTTCACTTGAGATTAAATATAAACTAAAGGAATGCCATGATTTAAATTTGTTCGTCACTTTAGCGTGGATACCTGGTCACTCAGGCATTCAAGGTAACGAGTTTGTAGATGAGCTGGCGGCATTAGCAAAAATGCAGGGTTGTACTGAAAATAATAGAATGTATACCCAAGACCTTTTAGAATTACCCCGTGAGAATCTATTAAAAGAGTGGTACTCTGATTGGGAAAAATCTAGTTTGTTTAAAGGGGAGCGTTATCGACGTTTACATATTGAACTTTGTTTAAAGCCCTGGTTTTCTAAATTTCATTTAAGCAAAAAGGTGACATCTACCATATCTAGACTAAAATTTGGCCATTGCTGTGTTCCCAGTCACTTACGCCGAATCGGTGTCTTTGATTCAGCCACATGCGAAAAAGGCGACGTTGATCATCTTTTATTCAGATGTACCAAGTATGACTCTAAGCCACTTTATGAATTCCTTATAGAATCCCGTGCTCCTCTTCCCTGTGACTCCTATACTATCCTTTCCTTTATTGACTCCAAATATACTAAAGCTCTTGTTTCTTTTCTCTTATTTCATGACATTTCATTTTAAGTATATCAATTTAATTCCCTACATATCCATCTTTATGACAATTTAAGTATATATTGCCCTAGTTTCCTCAATACCGCCTAGTCCTCATTCCCACTCCCATCCGTACTCGAAAGTTGTAAAACCTATTTCCCCACTTGAACCTTATAATTGGATGAGAAGATTGGCGCCATTGGTTAACTGGACACTGGCAAAATAAGCTTCAACGAAGTTTAATCGCCAACAACAAGAAAAGAAAAAAGAAAAGAAATTTGAATGGAAACGGATTTTCTGTTCCGACTTCCGTGCAGTGAACTCACAGACGAAGGACGAAGTACATAGTGATCAGGAGTGAACTACATTGCGGGACAAGTTTAAAGTTTGTACATCGTATGTGTTGTTTTTTTAATCATTTAAACAATAAGTAAAATACAAAGTGCTAACAGAATATTAAAGGTCAATATGGCAATGAAGAACGAAGTTTTTGAGCTAGAAACTAAAATTGTTAACCATGAAGCCTATGGCAAAACGTTAGTATCAATCATAGTTTGATTACTCTATTTTTTGGCTTCATTTCACCATGTGGATTGCGGCCCCACAGCCCCTCAAATCCCGTATGATAGTCCCATGTATTACTTCATTATGCTAATAATTTTTCAAAACTACAAACCGACTTCAGCACTAAACTACACATCTGATTTTGATAAAATTTCTATGGGACCACTGCAAAAAAATATAATTTTCCTAAATAGTCCACGCGTCTTTGAGTAATCGGTGAAAATACTTAAAAAAATACAAAAGACTTCGACGTAATAATACCCTCATCCTTTTTTGAAGTTTGTTAAAATGGCCGATGCCGTTACAAAACCTGCTCTATTTAAGCTTAGTGATTGAGCGAAGAGAAAGCACCATCCACCAATAACAGTGTGGTTGTAGCTTATATCTGTTACCTACAAGAATAAATAGATGTTATTTAAAGTTTTCAGTTTCATCACATGTATAATTTTGTAAAGTGTTGAGTGGAAATAAAGCTGTAATAATAATAAAAAAAATTCAAAGTTTTAAGTAAGACTGCTCAGATATCTTTGTTCAGGTCATTCAAAGCCAGGATTTTTTGTTAAATCATTACTCCATTTCTACTAATATTCATTTTGTACTTCCATCCAGCTTTTCTTTGGTCTTTCTCTAATTCTACAGCTGCCAACTTGTTCTCTTCTTTATGTCATTTTTGAAAAGGAATTGTATGTACATATATTTATATGTATTTCAAGGTACAAATGGTCTCCTAGAGATTTTGAGCTGGGTTCTTCACTAGGACGAGGAAAATTCGAAAATGTTCACGTTGCTAGAGAGAAAAAGACAGGATTCTTAGTTGCCATCAAGACATTGTTTAAGTCACAGATTGAGAAGTCTAAATGCGAGCAGCAAGTTGTGAGAGAAATTGAGATACAGTCACATTTGAAGTAAGTATTCGAAACTTATTATCATTCTTTTGTTACATTTGTTACAAACTCACTGTTAACAAGATTTGTCAAAAGAACAACAAACATATATACTACCACATCTTTATACCGAATGGGACTGACAGATTATTTTGGGTATTGCGTCTCTAAGCAGATGGAGCCCAAGGCAAGACTCAAGGGTGTTTTTTACAGTGATGGTAAGCCAGATGGTGGAAAAGGAATTGATAGCTAGCCTGCTGCATTGCCTTTTTATTTTTATTTACATACATGATTTTCATTTTCGCCCATTCCCTCAATCGTCTTCTATGATTTGCACAGAAAGAGAAGCAGCTGGTACATCCTAAGTTTTTCTTTTTTTACAGACCTGCATGGAAGATCAAACAAATTACTAATATATTTAAAGTGCTTATCCAAGTCTTCTTCATAATGTTACTTATTCAGATGAATACCGTCATATCCAAGTGAGCCCTTGGTGTCACTGCTAGATGCTGGGCATTCATATATAATAAATCAAATGCCTAGCTTTGATATGAAACGATAAAGAAACTGATTTTCCATTGTCAAAAAACTAAAGCAAAGATGTGGTTGTGAGAATGAAACTGTTGAAACTTAATCTATCACCACGCAGCATCTTGTGTGCTTTAAAGTAATGAAACAATCTACTGACACTTTACAGGCATCCAAACATACTGCGATTGCTGACTTGGTTCCATGACGAGAGACGCATCTACATGGTGATTGAGCTTGTACCAGGTGGGAAGCTCTATAAACACCTTAAGAACTCACCCAATGGCAGGTTTTCAGAGGCTCTAGCAGCTAAGTACATTTATCAGGTAAAAAAAGGGAAAATAACGTTTAAAATCAGCTACCTATATCAATAGAATAGATAGAAGGCACCTAAAACGCCTACAACTAGGCTCTTCAAAATAGATATCTAGGTATTTAGAGGATTTTTTCAATTCAGTACTTTTGTACCAGATCTTGATAGGTACCGGCACCCCTTACAAGTACATACAAGTGCCTAATTTAGATACCTGCTGCTATCTGCTTGTACTTGTATCTGCTTTCTCACTCTGACGTGATTTGTACTGGTACTGGTATGGTAACGATACTGACGGAAACATAGTACTAGTACAGATAGAATTGGTGCTATATATGGCACTGGTACTGCAACAAGGTCAATGGTACTGGTACCCATAAATACCGGGATTTCAAGCCTTGCATGTGACACAAGTTGTCTTTTCCAAGTGTATGAATTTCCATATGGTTGAGTAGGGCTCTTCAAATGCTTCACCACTGCATAAGCACTCTGCTTAACCATAGTCGGTATGTTTAAAATGTTGCAGGTAGCAGATGCTGTAGAGTACTGCCACCAACACCATGTGATTCACCGAGACATAAAGCCAGAGAATATCCTGGTTGCATCAAATGGGGACCTCAAACTGGCTGACTTTGGCTGGTCAGTGCATGTACCCTCAGAGAGGTAAATGCAGATCAAACATGCAAGTTTATTTGTCATGCAAATTAAAATAAAACTCGCCAAGTGCGAGTTGAACTCGTGTGGAGAGGGTTCGAAGAGAAATTAATATGAAATATCACATTTGAAATTGTTATAGTAAGACACAAGTTAACTAATAATAGCGCTATCTAGTGGTGTTTTAGTGAACTATTTTCCGTAAGTGTTCGTATTTTATTGAGTTTACCACTTTACTCATATTTTCAATTTCCTAATTTGTCCCCCAAAAATGTTCCTAATTAAAAAAAATAATTATTTACTTTAGACATCTATGTTTGGGTCGTAGCATTACACCATCCTACCAAACACCTGATTTGGTTCAGTAGATTTCTGAGAAAATTTGCTGTGACAGACGGACAGAGACAGCAGGAGGTTAAGGGTTCCGTATTTTCATTATTGTAAAGAAGCATTCACTTACCCCCAATAAATTTTAAATGATCGAACTGATTTTCTTCTAACAGCTAAGAACCACCACAAGGAAATTTGCTTTCACATAAAAAACTGCATCAAAAGAGCTACAATGTCACAGACAGACACGGGCATACACACAAACAAGCAGACACACCTTATCCTCTTTGTCATCATCATCATAGTCAGGTCTTTTTGTCTTCACTGCAAGAACACGACCCTCTCTGTACTACCAGAGCCATACTTGGCCAGAGCAGCCAGAGGACTTGGCCTACACTCTCCCCGCTTGCCAGACGGGTTGAAGAGGTCTCATTGATATGGCCAAAAAGTCGTGGATCAAACGAAACAGGGAGATAAAGGAGGTAATTTCCAACAAAAAATCTTTCCCCAGCATGGCCATAACTTCATTGCAAATAAGTGCTCTTAAAGTGAGAAGTAATTTTTTGTAACGCTTTAAAATTTACGGAAAAAAAATCATTGCTCGTTAAGTTTGATACCAAGAGCTGCAATACAATTTTTATAGTATTGATACATTATCGACTCATAATACAACACCTTTTGTTTTATTGTTTTTAATCAATTTAATTTTTTACTGATTAAATTGTAAAAAAACTCGGTAGTTTCATTGAAAAAACTAAAATAATTCATATCTTTTCGTGCAATGAAGTTATGGCCATGCTGGGGAAAGATTTTTTGTTGGAAATTACCTCCTTTATCTCCCTGTTTCGTTTGATCCACGACTTTTTGGCCACTCTGTATAAGCTTTGTTTAGTTTGATTCAAGATTCAAAGATTCAAATGTTTTTTCAGTAATTAGACCTTTATTAATTAGACTTTAACACGTCAATAAGTATAATTCATGTTACGTGTAAAGTATATTAAAATTTAATTTATTTTTAAATAAAATTTAAGCTACCGATACCAGCGCTTCGTAACGACCACTGCTGAGAAGAAACGCCGAAAGAAACTCATTTTCACAGTATTGGTCGCCTTCTCGCCAGAAGGGCTTTGTTATATTATTATTATTGTCTTTTAAGTAATAAATACTTATAATACAATGTTGATACATTATAACATGCTTTGTTGATACATTATAACTTGTATTCCCTAAGTCGCCTTCTACGAAATCCACGGGAGGACTTGGAGTGGCCCTATTCTACTCTGCCGGAAACCACACGGCCACACTCTCCTCCTTTGTGTCGGGGGTTAAAATCAGCATTTGTCAGTTGCTTCGCACTGCCTTGCGTTGCATAGAAGTCATCATTGATAACCTAGAAAGCCTTCTAATAGACACCTTGGAATGCTAAGCATTGTCTGTGGATTTTCACAAACCTTGGAGTAGTCTATTCCCTTTTTTACCCGACTGTGTAACAAGGAGGTTTGTGTTTTTCGAGAGTGTGTGTGTATGTATGTATAATGGTTTGGCACGCTCTGCAGCCTGAATGGCTCAATGGATTTTAGCTTGAGAGGTGTCGTTGGATTCGTATTTACTGTGAGAGTGACACTGAGTCGGGTTTTTGGTTTTTGTAATTATTACAACGCGACACAAATAAGTTGAACAAAAATGGCGGACTTCAAAGCATTTTTGTAGAAATTCCCAACAAGTAAATAGAACCAAAATGGCGGTTGATGGTGCATTATTTGTACCTGCGCCGATAACCGCCATTTTGGTGTAACCTACGTGCCGGAAATTTGTACAAAAATGCTTTGAAGTCCGCCATTTTTGTTCGACTTATTTGTGTTGCGTTGTCCTTGTTTCGTGTATGTCAGTAACTTACAATAATAAATAATCAGACAGGTGCTTATGCTTGAGAAGTATCATGTAAAGCAAATTAAGTGGTGATTCTCTGAGTACCTCCGTGCTTGTCATTGGTGACGTCGTACGTGAAGATCGCTCCAAATGCAGATCCTCCGTATTTCACAATTCTTTGGAGTACCTTTTTTCACTTGTCCCGCAACAATATTCACTATTTTTGCGTCAAGGGATGTTGCGGTCTCAATGGTATCTTTCAACATGTCTCTGAAAAGGGCTTCTTTGCCAAGTAAGGAAGTTACTCCTGCTTCTCCTTTTGTCACATTTAAATATATATATTTATTTTATCTCTGCTCTCTCAGTGAGACTCGATTTCGCAGTGCCGATAATGCCGTTACACAGAACCCGACTTAAACTTAATGCTTTGCAGCGAAATATACTTGAAGCTAAGATTCTCACTGGGAGTGGTGCCAGTGAATCTGTATTCCGCGTATACCATTCGTCCCTAACAATTGTCCTTTTAAATTTAAGTATATACAGTTCCCTGTGACCACTTGCTTTGCTATGACAATAAATAAATCACAGGGTAAGACGCTTAAGTCTTAAGGTGTGAGTTTTCGCATGGCCGACCTATGTGGCTTTCTCCATAATAACGCTTCAGTTCTTACTTATTTTCATATTGGCTTCCGAAGGAAAGACTCCCAACAGAATTTGAAACTATTTTCAAACTATGTTCACAAAATGAAAAAAAAATAAAAATATAAGTATTGATTTTTAACATATAACACTGCTACAAGTGAAATGAAAAAAGCGATGCCGTATTGACTATCGGTATATCGAAGTGTTGAAGTGCTTATACAGTAACGCCACTATGTCAGTCCGAGTACAGAAACAGTGCACGAGTGCTATTCCACTGCAAAGAGGCGTAAGACAGGGTGACATATCTCCGAAATTGTTCACCGTTGTACTGGAAGATGCCTTCAAACTTCCGGGATGGGAAGGATTTGGCATCAACATCAATGGCGAATATATCACTTACCTTCGATTTGCCGAAGATATCGTTGTCATGGCAGAACCGATAGAAGACTTAAGTATTATGCTCGGAGACCTAAATCGAGTTTCCCAACAGATGGACAAAAAGTAATGTCAAATGTCCAGTCCGTGTCGCGCCCCTACCTGTTTGTGTTGGGAGCTCCACCCTCGAAGTTGTAGACCAGTATATCTACCTGGGTCAATTGATCCAGGTAGGAAGTTCTGGCTTCGAGGAAGAGGTCTTTCGACGAATCCGACTCTACTGGGCAGCGTTCGGGAAGCTACGCAGTGTCTTCTCGTCCAAAATACCTCAGTGCCTCAAGACGAAAGTACTTAATCAATGTGTGTTATGTTACCAGTGAAGACTTATGGATCTGAAACGTGGTCCCTTAATATAAGTCTCATAAGAAGGCTCAAGGTCGCTCAGCGCGCCATGGAGGCTATGCTCGGCATTTCTCTAAGTGATCGCATCAGAAATGAGGAAATTCGTAGGAGAACAAAATTCACTGACATAAGCCCCCGGATAAGATCTTTGAAGTGGCAGTGGGCGGGACAAATAGCGCGACGAACCGATGGCTGATGGGGCAAAAAGATTCTCGAATGTCGACCACGTACTGGCAAGCGAAGCGTAGGACACCCACCCACAAGGTGGTCTGACGACCTGACTAAGGTCGCTGGAAAGTGTTGGATGCAGGTCGCTCTAGGTCGGTCATCTTGGAAATCCTTGGGAGAGGCCTAAGTGCTGCAGTGTACGTTATGCGGCTGAAATGATGATGATGACTTCTACAAGTTTAACTTAACTTCTTTGTGTATCTACTTCAGTTGTTTTTATAAAGTCCATGGTAACGAAGTCGCGGGCATCAGCTAGACGAAATTGACTGGTAGTTTTAAAAATAAAACAAATAATAAATATTTGTAAGTGCAAATTTTATTTTTATAATCAAAATTGGGATTATCTGAGTTTGTCTTTGTATAAATATCCAGTAAGTCCTATCTATGTCATAAATTCGTATATAAATTCATTACTGATTTTGTATAATTGAAAAGAATAATATCTCTATAAGTATACCTAAAATAACTAAAAATGCCTTTTTAAATTATGTATAATTAGAACCATGCAGTAACACATCAAATGGGAAAGGCAGCTGTGGTTCCTAACCTATAACTAGAGGTGGGCTGGATTAGGTAAAACCGAGACCTGTTCCATCTAATACTAATACTTAAAAATACCTAATGCAAATACCTAATCCGAATATTCCTTCCTAATCCCTGCTATTCACAGCCAAAATTCAATCACTACGTGACGATAATTGTAATAATGTTAAATATTCTCGTCATCAAAGAACACTAATCCTTAAAGTTATTAGAAATAAATTAGAAAATCTGTTGCGAAAAAATATTCGCCAGTGGTATTGTCTGGATTAGGTCTGCCTTTATGTAATTATTTCATCTATAAACAACAATGAACTTTACACGTCTCAACAGTAAGATCGAAAATCCGTTGCGAAAAAAGTATTAGTAAAGTATACTAGCTGTATTAGATAAGATTAGCTATTGCGTGAAATACTCACATCTCGGGAGTGTTATCTAACAATAGTTACCCTTGGATGGAGTGTAAGACATAAGGTTGAAATTTGGCTGCGAACAGCAGGGATTAGAAGCGATTATTCGGATTAGGTATTTTTAAGTTTTAGTATTAGTTGGAACAGGTACCATTTTTACCTAATCCAGCCCACCTCTAGTTTTGACATTTAATTAGGTTAGGAACCACCGTATATGACAGCTGCCTTTCCCATTGCGTCGTATTGTAAAGTAAACATTTAAAAGAATCTAACCCTAAAGTGACTTATTTAACTTAACTAAAAACAATCAATTCTACATAATATATCTCTGCTACATACCCTGGTACCGGCCAGTTTCTATTTTACAAAGAAGAACAACGTTGTCGGCTTATGTTTTAAAAAAACAATAAAAAATTCCATTAACAGCGTTCGTTCCAAATGCAGTGAGAAGGCACTCCGTAATGCTCCAATGGTGCCTTGTACTCGAAGACAGGCATCGACGAGATGGTTCGGGCAGCGCAACTGAGAGAGAAGCAGGTCTGCGACAGACTCTCTGCTTTCTGCTCTGCTGCTTTATACCTGTATAAAAAATGACATTTAAAAGACACTAACTTTGCACTTATAAAAAAAAATAGGTACCTATGTGTTTTGAATTAATTTGTGCGATTCCTCCACTAGTTAGTTTATGAAAACTATTGCCGGCCGGCGCCAACCCACTACTGATAGTCCCAACATACCTGCCACCAACCTTGTACCTGCTGGTATCCGCTTTCTTTCTCTGGTATCCGTATAGTACCAATACTGACGAAAAAATAGTACCGGTATAGACAGTACAGGTACTATGTCTGGAGAGATGGGCAAAATTTATTCGAATGACGAATAACGATTAAATCTTACGAATGATTATTTTTATTCGTAACATTCGTGACGGATAACTATAATCATTCGTAAAATTTATTCGCGAATGAATTATTCCACGAATAAATCATTTACGAATAAAATACTCCACGAATATAAGTATCTAGGTAGTACGGAAGGTACTTAGATTAAGTGGTGCACTGCAGTGACCATCACAATGTCAATGACAATGTCGTCGAGGTCGTCGAATTTATCGAGTTCGTCGAGGTCGAGGTGGTCCGGATCGTCGAGTGCATCTGGTGCGTCAAGGCCATCGAGGTGGTCCAGGTCGTCGAAATCGATGTCAAGGTCGTCAGAGGTCTTCAATGTTTCAACCTCAACTACCTCAACGACATTTTTTAGTGGTAGCTAACCAGATTTTTTAAATTACGGGTACTTAACGGGTTTTTTACAACTATAGACTATAGGTACGTTTTGCCTATCACTGTATAAAATATTATTCGTGGTTTTATTTCAGAAGACCCCTTCTTCGACGTATGAATTATTTGCGAATAATCTAATCACGAATGATTTTTTATTCGAATAATTATTTGAATGAACAATTATTCGAATAATGCCCAACTCTCGGTACCGAACCAAGGTCGATAGTACCGGTTCCTATAAATACCGGTATTTCAAGCCTTGAAACTTACAATGGACTGAGCTGGAGGCGCTCTAAAAGATGAGACTTCTTAAGCAATACGAGCGTGTTTTTGATGGCAGCAGCTGCTATCACTGATGCGAACTCGGCGCAGGACCGCTTGTCCACCACCAAGTAGCACATTGTCAGGAAGGTGGCCCAGACTTCGATCTCGGCAGGGTGCTCCTGGTCGCACCACCAGGAGAGGTAGGTGATATATTCTTGAGGCACTATGGGCTGGCGAGGGAATTTCTGAAAATAAATATTGACTAATGAGCGAAGCTATGATGTTACAAAAATGAACCAGTTTCATTCTAACCACAATCTCAAAGTATAAGTAGTTCGCCTCAAAACTTAGCACCTCTTCGTTTAGATACCTAGACATCCAGTGAAAGCTAATTTAATATAGCTAAACTATAGCTGCGCTAACTATAATAACTATGCGCGCGGCGACCACTCCGGAGTGGTAATAATGTGGGTATATTTTCGATACCTTCGACACGGGCCTGACCTGGTGTATAGAAATACTAAATTTCTAAAAAATCAAAAAAATATATCATTCACTCGTGTAAAACGTAAGCAATTAATGACTAAACGAACTTACCTGAGTGAAGTTCTATCATAATTATGCGAAGACCCTGATTCAAGAAGGGTATTTATTCTATTTTAAATAAATAAATTATTTCCACAACACTAGTACACAGCCATAACCACAAACTTTGAGAGTATAGTATAACTTTGTTTTTTTATCTCGATGGCAACACTATCCCCTTGCCACATCTAAAACTCCAATTCATTTGGATTACAGCACCGTCCATACTCAGTAAAATCATGATAATATAATTGACTTTTTAATTTGCTGTAAAGGGTGCCGCTGATGCAAGCAGCTGAAGGCGGGTGTGCAGTATCCTTCACTTCTCAGGGTGCTTCGCATAATTATGATAGAACTTCACTCAGGTAAGTTCCTTTAATCATTAATTATGCGAAGCCCCCTGTTCAAGAAGAGTATTTATTCTATTATAAATAAATAAATCCTTACTAACTGTCGATCTTGAGAGTTTGTGTATATGAAGTAAAGTCAATGATATGGTTTTTATTGTTGTATTTGATATTACAATTAAGGAATTCATTCGAATAAATGAAATTGTTGTAAAGTCAGTAAAGATTTAGATCTATATATATGTCGTAGCCATATCGTAAATTTAATCTCTTCATTACATGATCGAGAATTTCATGAAATGTTGCACTGGCTACTGGCCACATCGTGATGTGGATTGGGCGGATCAATGATAAGAAATTGTTTCTCGATATGATCAAATAATTTCGTGAAATAGGAGTTGCCAATTTGTATGAAACTTCGTAATTTTTAAAGTGAGACACTAGAAATTTTTATTTTATTTTAGTCGTTAGTAGAAAATAATAACATATTTATTAGATTTTAAAAATTACATCCCTAAAGGGGTTAAATAGGGGTTGCAAGTTTGTATGAATCTTCGTCATTTTTGAAGCGAAACACTCACAAAAAATTATAATCCAATAATTGGATTTTAAAAAATTGCTTTCCTGGGGGTGCGTTAGGGGTTGCAAATTAATATTATTATAAAACTTCGTCATTTTTGAGTGAGAGATAAAAAACTCAGATAAATAGATTCTTCGCTCTCTTTTGCTCTAGCAAATGGAATGGGAACGGATCAAAGTTTGTCTTGTCTGCAAAGCTTTTAAATCCCTACACTATTATAGCGATTTGTAAAAAAACAATGAGTGAAAGAAAAATAGATTATCCCAGCTCAGCTACGAAAAGAAAAAGTAAACAGAAAAGGGAGGAGGTCATAAAAAGTGCCCAAAATTTCTTCATTTTTTCACACACCAGCTCCTGTGAGTGATTTAGATTGCAAAGGTAAGTACTACCTTTGCAATCTAAATCACGGTGAATCTTGTTTTTGGGGTTCCTTACCTTTTTCATATTTCTTTAATTTTATGCATTCATTTGTTTTCTTTTGTGAGAAATCTTTACCCTTCCTAAGGGCCCCCTAACAAATTTTTATAAGGGGCCCCGCCAAGTCACGCTACGTCACTGTCTGTAGTATTCGTTGATACTATCATAGCAATATCGGCAAACTAAGGTTCTTAATTTTTTGACAGGTAAAGTGTCTATAAGTTAATTAAACATACTTCCAGTACGTGGCTTAGTATAGTTTAAGGGGCTACATGAATTTTACAGGGTCCAGTGCTGCCCCCATTTCAAACAATTGCGAAAAACGGCCACTTTTGGCGTATGTGCGTAGAAAAGCTTCACGTTCTCACTTTTAACTGTAAACAGTAGTTCATAAAATAGTTTGAAGGGTTATCTAGGGTCTGATCAAGGCAAAATTTTAAATGATGTCTCCGTTTCCTTTTAAATGATTTATTTCAAATGGGGGCAGCACTGGACCCCGGAAAATTCAGGTAGCCCCTTAACATAGTTTAACTATGTTCACATTTTAACTTTTACGCATTCAGGATGAAAATTATTTAAGAAGTTATCTATAAAGTGCCCTTCATACTTACATTGGTCATTAGAAATTGTTGATTAGTTTCATAGAACATATAGTAAGTATACTATTAAATCTAATAATAATATCTAATTTTGATATACCTATGTATAATCAAATCATTTTATTTTCAGGCAATGTAGGAAATATTAGAGACCCATACAATGTCAGGAATATTATTCGTGGGCACTTATAGAATGAGAGAAGAATCCATTTCCATCAAGATTACATAACTATATTTTACACCCATGCTATAAATCCTCTAAAAAAGTTTCTGAAACAGTTAGCTTATTGCCAACATTAAACACCCAGCATCATAATAACCATTATATCACCCAAACGAGTGTTATAATGCTGTACTAAATTTAATTATGCAACGCCAACTCGATCACTTCCTTACTCATCAAACAGCCACATTCTTATGAATATCAAAAAAGGAACATTGTCATGTACGCGCCTTTCACTACCAGGCTCCGTAATTTAAAAAAGGAACTTATTGGTTATACGAATTCATGTCGTATCACGCCGTTTTTGTTCGATCGCCGTTTTTGTTCGATATTTACTAATATCGAACAATAATAATTTGCATTCCAATAATTGTACGATCCAAAATTTTAATAATTATTACAATAAATAATTTCATTATTACCTAACATACATGAAGTTAGTTGGCATTAGATACTCAGCAATAAACTTACCAGGAATTTACATAGAGTTCTTACAACACAAAGTACAAAACAAAACACTGTACAAAAAAAAACAAGTACAAACTTGTGTGGTTTATACATGTTATTTTAATTAAATTTCTTTTTGCATGTAATTCTTCAGATGTTAAATAATTAAAAACCACCCTATGGATTTAGAACCTTTTATAGAGGATTCATATCATGGGTGTAGATAAAGTTTTGTACGCAGCTGTAATAATTAGGTATAAAACACTCATGTGATACTATTATCAGTTCAACCCACATTCGTGTTTTAATACCCCTTATTATACTACAGTTGCATAAATAACTATTATAAAAACTATGGGCGAATGCCACAGCATTATAATTTATCTATGGGGAGTATAAGATATTGTAAAGCTAAATGTGATGTGTATTAAAGAAAAATATTTTAATCTTTTTATTTTTAAGTTAGTAAGTACCCTATTATAGTTGATGTACGTACTTACTATGTAATATTTTTGAAAGTAAAACCAAGTTTATCTTGTAATTAAGGAGATATGTCATAAGATATTATTTAGAGAGTATATCACTTCTTAGGGAAAATATCTTATTGGCCTATTTAAGCAGGCATATCTTGCAAGACTGTGCTTGTATGATTTATTTTAAACCTCGTAATAAAATTGTAATAGGGTTAACAGTTAATGTAATTTCTTTATTAATAATTTAAATTTGATCTTTTTTTGTTTACATTATAGTTATGTGTATTGTTAAATATCTATTATTACAAAATATTGCTAGAATATTGCCTTTGCATTTATGATCGTCGAGGTAATAGTGATTTGATGTTTTAAAACATCAAGATATGCAGATTAACTAGTAAAGAAGTACCAACATAACATAAGAAACGTTTTTAATTTGCTGCTGCTACTACTGGAAACTAAACTACATAATAAGAACACGGTAACATGTAGACATACCTACCTATATCGAAGGTGTTTGTAATTCATACCTTTTTCTCTGAAAAGGTAATTGATATACACACAGCGCAAGTGTCAAAATTTACAAAATGCCCATTTATCAGATGTATTGCTAGTTTACCAATTTTTCGAGCACAGCTCTCTCGGCGGCCAGGAGTCCTTTCGTCGTGAACGCGAAGTTGGAATACTTGACGAGTTCGTGCGCGTGCAAGCGAGGTCCGTGCAACTTGTGGGCTACCCAGTAGCACGCGGCTGCTGTTATCTGTAGCTTGTCCACTTGGACTTGCCCGGTGGACAGCACCGAGTCCAAGTACCAGCAAGCCGCTTGGATAGTCGCTGGGTTACCATCTGCACCCTAGAATTTTTTTATTAAATTTAGAAGCTGCCGCGGCGTTTTGAAAGATAAAATATAGCATTGGATGTAGGTACCTATCTATAGTTGATTATTTAAAATAGAATCAGTTGTTTTTTAGTACATTAATTACAAACAAATACAAATACACTCGCAAACTATCAAATATTTTCTTTAAATATTAAAAATATTTATATACTTAGACAAACTAGCTGGATTTACTTTGAGTCTTAAAGTTGTCAAGGATAGTCATTGCCAATTTGAATTAATGGAAAGTTAATATGCAATTCGCAGATGGTAAAGCACTGTAGCGGCTGTCTGTCTCACACAGGGATATAGAAGCTATGTACTGCTTTTAGACTTACGTTGAACTTCATGAGCCAGTTGACGACGCATGCTCGCATGGTGCTGCACATCTTGGGAACAGCCGCTCTCTGTTCCATGCTCAAGAGGTACGGGAAAATCTTCGATGTATACTCTGGATGTAAGCTCTTCATGTACGACTTCTTCCCTAGTTTACAAATAATCCCTTTATATATAATATATAATAACCCGTCTTATTGTCAGTGGTTAAAAAAGGCACGTTTCGTTTTGCACTTGATCGAAATATTTGTTAAGTTTCCTTAGCTATATAATACATGAATTTTTCGTGGGTCCATATTTTTGGAAAATTTTAAAGACGGACTAATTTATACTTACAAAAATCTGAGGGATACACCAATATATCTTGCACAGACTCATTGAAGCCTAACCGTCTCCGAACATGCTCATCATCTTTCTTCTGTTCTTCGGTGACAGGGGACAACCCTTGAAGCTCCCTACTGTGTGGTCTCTTCAAACTCCTTTTTATGTTCCTAACTTGATTCGGCTCCAAATGAGATTTCAACGTAGGCGTCACCACTGCGCGCTTATAATTATTTTGTTTCTTCTCATCATTACTAATGACTAAAACACTATCATCACCTTTGACATCATTGAAGATATTACGAGCCCATTCCAGATCATCCTTTTGTCTTACTGCCATTAACATTAAAGTAATATGCCTTGTATTTATTTTGAGAACTGGCTTTTGTATTTTGTTTAAATTCTTGCTTGTTCCAGGTAGGTTTAGTTGTGTACCGAAATGAATTGTCTTCAAAGGATGCCTTTCATTTTCGATTTCATTCATCCTCTTGCTATGGACTAAGTATGTTGGCAGTGGTGGAAGTAGTTGTAAGGGCAGTGGTATTCTTGAAATAGGTTTTATTAACTTACGAATATTCTCCTTATTAGCTTCCATTTTAAGTGAAGCACTTAATTATTAATGGTAATTTAAATCTTATAAACGATCACTTTCTAACTTTAACTCTTTATAATTATTTCTAAGCGTTGCTTTATTTTCATATACCCTCCAGTTCTGTAACTATTTTGTAGATAGAAACCCATTCTATTGTACGCAGAAGGTTTGGTCAATAAGAATACTTCAAATAAAAAATAATTGGTCAACTTTCGCCTCCTTTCATTAAAAAAAAAATATATTTATTTTTCGTACCACTTGCTCAAATAAGGCACATTCTATGGCACAAAAAGCGAACATAACAATAGTCATTATTAATCTGTTAAAAACAGGGAAAGAAAAATATACTGAATTTCATTCAGGCAGGCTCTAGACCAAGAATGAAAACAGGAAAAGAAAATTGTACTGAATTTCATTCATCCTCTAAAGCAGAGGTTCCCAAACTTATTTTGTCAAACGCCCACTTTAAAAAATCAGTTATTTTGTAGCGCCCCCCATTTTTTTCACCATAAAAACCTGAATCACATATTTGTCTTGCCTGTAGTTTAATTCAACCTATATTCTAAACTAGACTTTTTTACAAGAGAGAGCAATAATAATACATACACCAGTACATTAGAGTATCTTTTATAAAAAATAACAATAATCAACATTGTTAATTTTAAATAAAAAAATAGCAATAATAATACAATTGTACAATAATAAAGAGTATCGGAAGTGGGGACCTCACCTGCGAAACTTTAAAACACGAAATTTTTTCAGTGTTTGATTCCTTTAAGGATATAAATAGCGTTGTGAACGCATTAAAATAATAAATATTAATTACATTTTTAGTTTATATTTGTACAATAAAAAAGGATATTTAATATGAACTAATAAATGGATGTTGTGTAGTAAGAGGATTTTAATTTCAGTGAAATTCAAAATATGAAATAGCTGAAGTTATAAATCACTCATTGCTTAAATAACATCAGCGCCCCCCCAACATTATTCTGGGCCCGTTACCGCCCCCCTTAAAGCCTCCAGCGCCCACAAGGGGGCGTTATCGCCCACTTTGGGAAAGACTGCTCTAAAGGGGGAATGTGGTTTAAGTTTGGAATACTTACCGAAATTTATACTGAACTGAATTCATTTCTATATTGTTAAGCGTAAAAAAATAACGAATTTGAATCGACAACATAAATAAATAAATAAATATATACGGACAAATTACACTGATTGAGCTAGCCCCAAAGTAAGTTCGAGACTTGTGTTATGGGATACTAACTCAACGATACTATATTTTATAACAAATACTTATATAGCTAAACATCCAAGACCCAGAACAATTTGAAAAAGGCCATTTTCCAACTTGCCCTGACCGGGGATCGAACCCGGGACCTCTGGGTGGCGGATTAGCATGGTGACCACTACGCCACATGTATCCGCAAAGTCCACAAAACCTCTTAAATAAAAAATAAATCAAGTCATGTCATTGTTTGTTTACACCAACTGTTTAGTTTTCCAAAAAGAAAAAGCAAAGGGTCATTTGCGTCTCACACATACAGCCAAGTTTTCTGCGTACCTATATTTATTTACAACGTAAAACATTTTGTATCTTTTATGTAACTGGATAAAAATTAATTGTAATATATCTTTTAATAAATGCTTGTCTCCTAATATTATTGTCTTTATTTTTTTGCAAATGGTACGAAAATTAGAATATTTTCCTCGGTGATAAAGCTGTATTTGTCTTGGGTGAACTTAAATCCGTCGCTACACTCAGGACTCGTCCTAAATCCCTCGCTTCGCTCGTGATTTAAGTATTTAACACCCTCGCTCCGCTCGGGAGTAAACCTCGAGTCCTTCGTTGCGCTCACGATTTAAGTCGTCACCCGCGACAGAAGACACTGCTTTATCCCCTTGGTTAATAATCTACTATTACAATAATAACGGAAATATATTTGAGATCCTCATAACGAGACCTTTTATTTGATATATGACACAGTAAGGATTGCATTTTTTTTATTTCCTGGTTCGTCCTTTATTTACCTATTTTTCCTGTAATCTACAAGCAACGAACTATTTTTTTTTTCAAAATATAAGGCTCAGTTTCTTAGTTCACGGGGGAATGGTAAATATTCGTCTTCTCTTTCATGAATAAAATCAAAAACTATTTATTTTACAATAATATCAATATATTTGAGATCCTCATAATAAGCCCTTTTATTTGATTTATGACACAGTAAGGAAGGTAGGTATGCAAAACTTTATTTTATTTAAATTTGTCCTTAAAAAATCACCCATAAAAAAAAAATATTTATTTACTCTGCACATCTGTGTTTGGGTCATAGGATTACACCATTCTACCAAATTTTACCTGATATGGTCCAGTAGATTCGGAGCAAATTGGCTGTGACAGACGGACGGACAGAAGCACAAGTGATCCTGTAGGTACTATAAGGGTTCCGTATTTAAATTTTTTGTACGGAATAGTAAAAATGAAATATAAACTAGTATATCTACTTATTTATTTCATCGTTTACACTTTGGCATTTAATACCTATTTTAATTATTATTAAGAAATGTCAGAATTTTAAAGGAAACTGCTAAATTGAAGTATGGCCTTTGTAAACAACTCCTAATGTAATGCAATGCTGAGTAGTTGTACATAATTATTTTGTGTGAAAACAGTTTAAGGAACTATTCAAATGACAACAATTTAAGAAAAAAAATCGTGGAAATCCTTTCCCGACTGGTAAATATAAACATCTAAAAAGCGCTTTATGAATTTCTCGGGGACTAGTGCTGTCCCCCATTTGAAAAAAAAATATTTGAAAGGAAACGGAGATATAATAAAAAAATTGTCTTGACCAGGCCCTAGACACCCCTTCAAACTATTTTATAAACTACTGTTTACAATTAAAAGTGAACCGTGAAGCTTTTCTAAGCACAATTGCAAAAAACTGCCACTTTTGGCGTATGTGCGTAAAAAAACTTCACGTTCTCACTTTAAACTGTAAACAGTAGTTCACAAAATAGTTTGAAGGGTTATCTACTGCCTGGTCAAGACAAAATTTTAAGTGGTGTCTCCGTTTTCTATCAAATGTTTTTTTTTAAATGGGGGCTGCCCTTGACCCCGGAAAATTCTTGCTATGAGTTTTTAGCATCATGTGTTTCATTTTCCAAAATCAATTTTAGCCTATATGTTGCCCAGGCTTCACAGCTATATAACAAAGATAGTTTCATTCGAATAAGTCCAGTATTTCCGGTGATTAGCGTGTACAAACAGACAGACATTTTGTTTAAATTCTTACTCCATTACTATGTCTCCATCGCCCCAATTTTATTTTTTTTGAAAAATATTCAATATGCAGACACATTTTTAACCGACTTCAAAAATGGAGGAGGTTATAATAATATGTTCGACTGTATATTTTTTGTTTATGTATGTTCGCCGATTTCTCCGTCAATTGTAGACTGATTTTCAAAATTATTTTTTTTATTCGAATCTGTCCACTTAAGAGGTGTTTCCATTGGAACTAAGTCAGGATCTGATAGTGGAATCCGGAGAAATTGAGGAAAACCCTCAGATTTCAAAGGCACGTACAATGTTTTTTCTCATATTTTTTATTATCAGATATTTGTGCATAATGTTATTCCTGAGCTAATGTGAAGGAAAGGAAGAAACAACTAAATTTTTGCTTTGTAAAATAATATTTGCATAATAATGTTTGTTTTGTGTGTCGTGGGACACCAGGTAGGAACGAAGTTCCTTCGGCTAATGTAGAATCGACACAATGTGTATACGACTGTCGCGCCTGCGCACGTCTCATTTAACGGTTTTATTTAACGAGGTCATCCTTACGGTTTTACTATCACATTTTTTTCAGTTCGGTCGCGCATCAAAATCCCTATCTCCTCCAAGCCTGCCGTAAGGAACTTCGTTCCAAAATGTAAATCCGTTATTGGCTGTCAGTGCTGTACTAAATAAGATTAATATTGTAAATTATTTAAGAGCTGTGGATTTTGTGACGATAAATAAATCAAATCAAATCAAACTCCTTAACGGTTAGGAGTTCTGTTCTGTTCTGTTCTGAGTCCGCCCAGCCAGCAGTTACGCTGCAAGAGTTTATGAATGTTGTCTACCTTGGAAAGTGCATCATCACGCTTGCAGACCAAAGCCGGTATGTGTACCGTCTTCAGTTCGTCAAGCTTGGCGATGCCAAACTTCGTTATACCGCTCTCATAGCTCGAGAAACCAGTTGGACTCGTAGATACGGATAGGAAGTGTAAGAGATATTCGCAGTCAGGAAGTAGGAGAGAGAGGGAGTTGTAAGAACCGACCGAATACTTGCATCAAATCAGTATGGGGAGGATAGATATTATACTTGGTGTGTAATATATACTTGGAAGGATAATAGACTGCTTTTTTGTTATGCGTCCGTCGGGGTGCTCTTCGGTTCTTCTTTGTAAGATGCGTAGTTTATCGATTACTGTCGTGGTGGAGCTGCATTTGTCCAGGAGTTTGGGCTTCTTCTAGCTTGTAGCTTCTGAATTCCGATTTCCTGATTCCCATTTGCGATTTCAGTATTCCCTCTTATGCTGATACTTTAGTCCTAATATTAGATTCATTATCTCCGATATCCTCGGCTTCTGTCTTCTGGGTCCTCGGACTTCCGATATTTGATTTCATTCTTCTGATCTCTGACTCCTGAGTCCAGTTTGTGACCACTGACCCTGGTTCCTAACTCCCGACTTCTGGCTCTTGAATTCTTGATGTTTGACTCCTGACTCCCCGGCCTCGGTGCCTGGCTCCTGACCTCTTGATGTTTGACTTTTGGCTTCTGACTTCTCAGCCCTGGTACCTGGCTCCCGACTTCCTGATACTTGGCTCATAGCTCCTGCACCGAGCTGCGGCTCCTGACCTCTTGATGTTTAACTCCTGACCCCTAAGCCCCGGTTCCTGGCTCCTGACTTCTTTATGTCTGACTCCTGGTTCCCGACTTCTTGGCCCTTTTTGTTGGCTCTTGACTTCTTGATGTTTGACTCTTGGCTCCCAAATCCTTGGTCCTAGTTTCGGGCACCTGACTTCTTGCTCCCGACTCCTTGTCCCTGGTTCCTGACTCCTGACTTCCAATAGTTGAACTATTAGAAGTCAGGAGTCAGGAACCAGGGTATAGTTGAAATAGTCATGTCAAACATGTGGCAACCATGTCAAGTCAAGTGCCATCTGTCGGGTCCTCTGTCTCGATCGCGACCATGAATAGTTGCTTTTTTCTTATGTGGAACAATGTTATACTTAGTTTATATTTATTTAATTTTGCATGGTATATTATTCCCTTTTGTTTTTGTCTCATTCTAGTTACTGTTGATTAAAGTGGCTTTAATCTCGTACTCGGTAGCGTTTTTAATTACGCATCCTTTAAATAGATAGACCTATCACGTGCTAATTTAACAGACAAATCATTTTTGTGACTATGTCCGTGATTAACAAGCGGATTACGATGTTTTCACGTTTCTTTTGTCCGTTAAGTTCCAGTTACAATGACATGTTTAGCTTTGGTGGCTAGGACCCGTTGTTCTTTTGCGTTTATGATAAAGATTTCCGATGGTCACGTGGCCGTGTGCCACCTCTTTACTGTAAGGATGCGACTGGCAGAGAAGTTCCCTTGCATTAAGTGTAAGTGGGCAGCTCTCTTCGTCTTGTATGTGGCTTGAGACATGATGCACACTTTCACGCACTATTAACAATATCTCAATAAGTTATTTATTGTAAGTACAACCAGCTGTACAGAGGTGGTGATGAGTTGTTTCACTACCGTCCATGAGTGGATGCCTCTTCTAAAGCTTAACAAGCATCTATTTTACAGCTTTTGACTTAATGGATACTGTCTACTGAAGAACAACACATCTTCGGCACAACCACGCGACCAGTCTGTGCCCTCTTTCAATTTTCAGCTTTATTTCTGTGGACAAAGGTTTATTACACGAGCCAGCAGGCTGGCAAAGTGATAAAAAATAAAGGATCAGTTCAAATTACCTGCCTATTTTTACCCAATGCGTGCATTGGATTACAGACAAAATATACATAAGTATTCTTTTCCCTGGAAAGCTGTTAATCTTTTACTTTTTTATACATGCATGATCATACTAATAAATAATGTACCTTTGTTCTAAAGAGACGTAGTTGACTAAGACATCCTGTGCCATATGTGTTTTTCTCGTATAACAGTGGTACATACTCGTGAGCCATGTAAAGAATATTATCTTATCTCGGACTCAGGAATAGTATGTTTCTCATGTCATGTCTCGTTTTTATGTAATTTGAATGTTGAATTACTTATAAGTTTTATTTGTAAAAGACGTCATTCGTACTTTTCCCCATATCAGTTTATGATCGGATTTAATTTCAGATCTTTTTCACCAATGATACTGTGGAAACATAAGTCTTTTTTCGTACCGGTGATAATATGGTCAACTTGCGATTGTTTTGTTCCCCGTGACCATGTGATCCTACATGTGAGTCTGCCCCACATACTGTTTACTTTTAATTTGTGTTGCTGTATTAAATTGAGCAAAAGGTTTCCATTAGCATTTGAGGTATTATGGTAGAGATTTTTTCCAATTAATTTTTGAATGTACGATTCTGAGTCCCAATTCACGTACGTCTTCAATACCTATATAGGCATTAAAATCACCGATAATGATTAAGAAGGCATTGCTTGGGGTTTTCCTAATAAGATTTCCTACTTGTGAGAACCGGGATGTTGATTCTGACGGGATATGCGTGTTAATGACGAAAATATTTATTGGGTCATTGACATTGGCAATTTTTATCTTTAAGGTTATTGCTATTACGTTACGGGTTTCGCAATATACGCGTATTATGTCGTAGTAAATTTTTTGTTAATTAGGATGGAAATTCCTCGGTATTCCTTAGCACTTTTGCCTCCACCTAGTATCCAGTTGTAGTTCTTTGATTTATAGCCTCCGGTAGCTATATGAGTTTCTGGTAGTCCTGCAATGGTTATATTGCGTTCTGAAAGAAGTTTGTCCCTATTGTTCTTATCGCGTAGTGTTGCGCATCCCAGTACATTCCAGGTGGCAATTGATAGAGCTTCGCATGGCATAGGTGCAAGTTTAAGTAGTACGAGTACTTCGAATATTTATTTTGAAATTAGTAACGTATTTCGAGCTAGGTAATTTCCTTTGTTTAAATTTAGGTAAGTAATGGTTAGGCTGGTAGTGGTCCGCAGATGTTTTACGAAACAATATGTTGCAGGCTATTAGTTTTGCCGTGTGAAAGCGCGGTTTGTTTGTTTTTTTTTTTAATCCTTTGGTTCAGTATGCAATTAAGGGTTGGGGAATTTTGTAGGATATTTTCTACTATTCTTTCAATTGTTTCCCAGTGGGTATTTTTTTCAGATATTTTTCGGGGTTTTGGTTACGCAACTTTTAATTTCGAAGTGTTTGCTTAATGTATAGGTACTTTCTATTATTTGTTTTAAATATGAATGTTGAGTTATGGAGTATAATTTATATATGTGCAATACTGTTATAGTAATGTCCAGATGTAACGTATGAGTGCTTATAACGTTGAGTCTGCATCTACTTGGTTTTATGATTACCATCTTTTTTTGTTGTTAACGGGATCAGAATATGAGGTAGGGTGCTTTATTTTCCTACCAGTTTAGACTTAGGCTCAAAGTTAATTGGGGTATATATGACTTTATAAGGGTAGGCTAGTTTAGTTTAATACCGGTATTATAGAAGTGTATCTATTAGTACTTTTCAGGTTACGATAGGGTGGTTTGCTGGTTAGTGTTCAGATTATATTTGTTGTGAAGAAAATAAAGAAGTAATGAAGTTAGCTTATATGAATTACGGTTTTCTGTTCTTTTTATTTATTTATTTATTATCATGTGGTTATTAGTGTTAGTTGAAAGCTATTTCGTGTGATATATAATTCAATTTTATTAGCCTTTCCGATTTTGAATACTAGGTATCTGACTTAGACAAGATGCTTTATTGCAGCCCGTCACCACCTCCTCCGCACCAGCACCCTGGAGACGGCAGCAAACCTATCTTTTTGACGTCAATAGTTGTGCAACAAAACAAAGTGACGAAACCAAGAGATACTATAAATATCCCATGATAACAAAGATATACTTGAATTGAATTGTGTTGATGTCTTTTTAATCTAGTGATTTGGTTGATTTATTTTGCAGGTTGGCTAGATCGGCCGGATAATTGAAATTAAACCGCGAGTGAGACATTCAACCGAGTATCAGTTTATTCAGGATCTCGTGAATAAAATTATCAATAATGGTAAATACAGTGTCACTGCGCTTTACCATGCTATCGACGTGTCTATGTTGTTAATTTATGAAGAGGCAATAACTTTTCCTTAAACGAAATGTTTTGTGAATATTTCTGGTTAGTTGAAAGTGCAGTGGCCTGCTTTGGAAAAAATAGTAAATTCGTCCTTATCTAGATTATTTTAGTTATCACATTTTGGTGTAGTATATTTAGGGCCTTTTTCGGTACCACACGTGCTGTTTTAGGTCGTTGCTAACTGTGAACGCAGTAGTATAATTAATATATTTAATAAAGATTTAAAATTCTCATCTATTTTTTGAAGAGTTACAGCTTTATTGCTACTATATAAAAAACTCTTAATTACTAAGTGTCAATTACAAATCTTCACTTATAAAATAATATTCTGAACTTTAAATAACAAATACTACATAAATTAAATTACAAAAAAGAAATACTCACAATATCAAAAAGTGAATGCCAGATAAACGGAAAATTAGGTACCTAGTGTTGAAGAGATTTGATTTTATACAAAGCACTCAATCTTATCAATTTTAGAATTAAACAAGTAATACTGTTATGGAACAAATACTTATAAAATATAAGTGCCTATTAAACAATATAGCAATCAAGTTAATTACAAGCTTATTGGTCAAAATTAGCTAATACTCTCTTTATACGAGGTAAGCTAGTACAAAATAAATCAAAATCGCATTCTGTTATTAAGCTATTAAAAGTCTCGACTTTCTTGGATACGACTATTACGTCCTGTAATTATACTGATTTACCTGAACAGAGGGGAGGACCAGAGAATGCTAGTTTCTAGAATAAACCGTAAAACTTTATATAATACATATATAAATAAATACAAACGGATTGATCTCACCCAGTTAACTTCGGCAGCGTTTGTAGCTGAATCAGCGTGGTCACTATTAGCTTCTGAATAACTATCTATAATTACACAATACACTACACTCACAAATAGGCACGCATGCACAGACCAAATGAGTTGAACCGCGTTTTACTCGGATACCGGCGAAAACGATTACGGGGCTTTACGATTGGGACGTTACGGTCTCGACAGGTAGTGAGCGCATGCGTCCGCTCGGCAAGACGGTCAGAACTCCTTAACGGTCAGGAGTTAGATGATATTTTTTTTTAATTATGGGGACGTGCAGGCAAGCAATTGTATACTTAGAACTTAGAAGCTATTTAAGTAAGCTGATGATGAAAGCAGTGACCGGACCGCTTTACCCTTCAGGGGTTTTTGAGGAGTTTTTAGTAAGGGTTTCCCGTTAAGGGTGCAACCGGGAATATGCTCGGATGATCATGATTAGTATATTACAAAGTTTATTATTTGTATACATTTTTATTTTATTTTATCACACTATATTGTTCCAAAGTACAAACATACTTTCAACAAATGGCGGACTTAATGCTAAGAGTATTTTCTCCTATCAACCATAGGGATAAACAGAGAAAATTATTCGGCACAAAAAAGTGTGGCGCCACAATCGCCACGGTATTGTGCATACGGCAACCCCTACCGGACATCCGGCGAGCACGCCATCTTATTTAACACGCACGCACTACATACGACACGTCTTTGCACTTACGTCAAAAACTCGTACGCAATCTTATTTTCTATGTATTTTGTGACTCGATTCCATAACGTACCTACATATTTCTATCAAGTTATTGTAAGGTGTTAAATGTATCAAGCCTTGCAGTTGGACGCCTTCGGCAAACACCACCAACAGTCAGTAGAGGCGGCGACTGATTGTTTATCTACTGGCCGCTGCTTATTCATCACGGATCGTACATCCAAGCACCAATTTCTTATTGATACTGGTTCGGATTTGTGCTGTTTCCCTCGTCGGTTTGTGAAGAACCGCACTCTGGTGGCCGACTACAATCTCAGTGCAGCTAATGGAAGCTCAATCAAGACTTATGGAAATATTGCACTCCATCTCAACCTAGGACTCAGACGGGACTTCCATTGGAATTTCATTGTCGCAGACGTCAGTACTCCCATTATCGGCTCTAATTTTCTGAGTTACTACAATTTGTTGCCAGACTGCCGGAACAAGCAATTGATTGATGGACATACCAAGCTTCATGTGTGTGCTTCTATTGCGCAATCACAGCAGCAGAGTATAAAAGCTGTGTCCCTCGAAGGTTCTCCATTTGCGAATATTTTAGCTGAGTTTCCTGAAGTCACAAGACCACCTGGCTTACCCAGGGTCATTAAGCATGATACAGTACATTATATTAAAACCAGTGATGTTCCACCGGTATCCTGTCGCCCACGTCGGCTAGCGCCTTCCAAACACTCAGCAGCGAAGCATGAATTTGAAAATATGGTGCGCAATGGTACAGCTCGACCATCAAAGAGTGCATGGGCCTCTCCATTGCATATGACTCCTAAGAAGGATGGCACCTGGCGTCCATGTGGCGACTATCGCTCCCTGAATGCCAGGACTGTGCCCGATAGATTCCCTGTCAGGCACATTAACGATTTTGCCAACAGCCTTGCCAGTGCCACCGTGTTTAGTACATGTGACCTTGTGAAAGCGTACCACCAAAACTCGGTTTTTGAGGATGATATCCCGAAGACGGCCATCGTTACCCCGTTTGGCCTCTTCGATTTCCCTTTTATGACATTTGGATTAAGGAATGCGGGACAGACCTTTCAAAGGTTCATCGATGAGGTCACACGGGGTCTCGATTTCTGTTTTCCATATATTGATGACGTACTGGTGTTTTCAGCGGATGAAGCTACTCATTAGGAGCATCTTCGCATCCTATCAGCGATTAAAGACTATGGTGTTGTCATCAACCCATCCAAATGTGTACTGGGCTCCAGCGAAGTCACTTTCCTTGGATATGTCATCACTCCTGAAGGCACACGTCCTCCTCAAGACCGTGTTCAGAACCTACTGGATTTCCCCTCTCCTAAAACTGTGGAAGGTATGAGAAGGTTCCTCGGCATGATAAATTTTTATCGCCTTTTATCCCTAGCGCCGCTTGATTTCAGGCGCCATTAATTGATACTTTGGCTTCTACTAAAAGTAAAGGATCGAAACTATATCCATGGACATCTGAGCTGTTGGAGAAGTTTGAAGAATGTAAGAAGAGCTTGTGTGACGCCACTCTGCTTCAACACTCCAGCAGTGGTGCGACACTAGGGCTGTTCACGGATGATTCAAGTGTACATATTGGCTTTTTTTTACAACAACAGAAAAATGGAGAGTGGCACCCCCTCGCTTTCTTCAGCAAACTTACGCCAACACAGTCTCAGTGGCCTGCTTACTACAGAGAACTTTTTTAATGTAGACGCCATCTTGGATTCCAAAAAAATGACAAATTTGGATTTTTCGGCTCAAAATACATATAGATTTCGATTTTCAGCCAAATAGGAAGCAGTCGACTTTCGGCGGCCATATTGGATTTCCAAAAATTAAAAAAAAAACGCAGCCCTTGGTGGAATTGGCTCGGCCTACGGCCTCGCCACGCAGCTAGCCCTGCGGGCTCGCATCACTCGGCCTACGGCCTCGCGTAAAATACTTAGGGGAGGCAGGTGAGTGGGGGGAAGGGGGGGGGGAGGTCCTCGGCCTTCGGCCTCGCGGAAGCCTGCGCCTTCGGAAATAGGCCTCTGGCTGCGCCTAGATACTTAGGGGGGACTTTTGTATGAAATTTGTATGGAGGGGAATTGTCCATGTATGGCGGCCATCTTGGATATTGAAAAAAATCAAAAAACAAATGACAGTCGTCAAATTGCTCACAACCCTCTACATTTTGGAAAAAAAATCACGCCCCTGACCCCAACCGTTTTTGCAGGCCGTACACCTTCCACATGAGGTTTCCGCAAATCTTGAAATGTCAGATTTTTCTGGTACTCACTGGAGCACCCTCTATACGATGGTATATTGTTTATGACACCTGCCACCCGGGAACAAACCAAACAACTATGTCAACCAGTGAGTGAGTGGTATTGTAGGTTTATAGTATAACTAGCTTTTCGGGCGTTGCGCGGGCTGCAAGCAGCCCGCGGTTTTTCGTGCAGCTGTTGAGGTGGGCTAAGATATGACTCCAGTTCATAAAATGTGTAAAAACTGCAATCAGTTGATGAAACATGAAAAAATGTGTGGGTGGCCATCTTTGATCCCAAATCTAATTGCAGTTTCGAGTTTCGCGGGGTGCTTTACCCCAGGATACAATATTTCAGACCCCTACGACGTCCCATTGAGACGTTATGAACGAAATAATTTGAATTTTCCAAAATCCAGACGCCATCTGGGATTCCAAAAAAAATATTAAATTTGGATTTCTCGGCTCAAAATACATATAGATATTGATTTTCCGCCAAATCGGAAGCAGTTGACCTTTGGCGGCCATCTTGGATTTCAAAAAATTAAAAAAAATACGCAGGCTTTGGTGGGAGTGGTTCGGCCTACGGCCTCGCCATGCAGCTCGCCCTGCGGGCTCGCATCACTCGGCCTACGGCCTCGTGTAAATTACTTAGGGAAGGGGGGTGAGTGGGAGGAAGGGGGGGGGGGGAATGGCTCGGCCTTCGGCCTCGCCACGCAGCTCGGCCTGCGGCCTCGCAGACGGCTGCGCCTTCGGCCTTCGGCCTCAGGCTGCGCCTAGTTACTTAGGGGGGACTTTTGTATGAAATTTGTATGGAGGGGAATTGTCCATGTATGGCGGCCATCTTGGATTTTGAAAAAAATCAAAAAACAAATGACAGTCGTCAAATTGCTCACAACCCCCTACATTTAGGAAAAAAAATCACGCCCCTAACCCCAACCGTTTTTGCAGGCCGTACACCTTCCACATGAGCTTTCCGCAGATCTTGAAATGTCAGATTTTTCTGGTACTCACTGGAGCACCCTCTACACGATGGTACATCATTTATTACCCCTAACACCCGGGACAAACCAAACAACTATGTCAATCAGTGAGTGAGTCAGTGGTAATGTAGGTTTATATAATATAATAAAACTGAATAAGTACCATATATTAAAAACAGAAGTAACAAGACTTTGGAACACAAAAACTACAATAGTACCGATAGTAATAGGCGCAACAGGGATAACCGCTACAAGTCTCCGGCGGTATTGTGATATCTTGGACTCACAAATAGACATAAGCATTATGCAGAAGCAAGCGGCACTGCATACAACAAATATTTTAAGCCGAGTTCTGGGCGACACAGTTGTTGTAGGAGGGGATGCTGAAACTCCTTCTCCCTGAGGATGCTGAAACTCTTTCTCAGGGCGGGAGTTCAGCTTAATACCGACCATACAGGTCGAGAAGGTGCAAACCTAGAAAAATATAATAATTGTATAAGTTTTTAAATAATTAGCGGGCGCAATTTGTAATGAGTCTAGAAGCTGTGATAAGCTTTATTGACTTATCGATTTATCGACTCTTAGAGAGAGATAAAGCTGATGACATGCTATGAGGCAGGGCTGAAAGTGGTACATTTTAATTAAAAATAATACTACACATTGTAATTGTAGCAGGAAACGTTTATTCAGGAATAACACTTCCTATACTATGGTACACTCTATGGCACGTCGCCAAACAAAGTGCTACATCACAAGCGGGGCACCGCGTGTTAGTACTCTTTTGACAGAGATGGCACGACTTCTGTATTTTCTGTCTCGTTTTCCCACTTACTACGCCAAACTCTTCTGGAAAATGTTCCCAAAACGAATCCGGTAGTATTTCACTTTTAATTGGGTTTTCTTTCTTTACTATTGAAGGCAAAACTGTGTTTATTTCCTTATGTCGCTTAACCAATTCACCAATCAAAGTAAACCTATGTTTCTTATAACTGTCAGATGAATACTCAGTGTTATACTTGTGCAGAATTAAAGTATTGAACACGCTGATGTTGAGGAGTCGTCTGAACATTTTCTGTATCCATTTCTTACATTCTGCTCCTTCGTTATAATCAGCTAAGATAAGATCTCTTTTGTCTAAACTTACAACAATATTCTTATAATCAACGAATGCAGACGGCGTTATTTTCCCGTTATCTATAGTCGTAGTTTTACCATGGTATGATGATACAAGCGAGACTACTTTCTCGTGTCTCCATGCTATAAAATCAAGGTCACCGCTGGTAAGGCCTGTTATTTCTCCATTGCCCTTTGGAAGCGTGTACTCTGTGGCTATTATGTCTTTTATCCGCAAAGTGCCAACAGAATTGAAGCCTATATGTTTCAAAATCCTAGCAAGTAGTAGGAGGTGGAAAGCATTGTTCGTCCACACGGTATAGCCTTTAAACTGAAGTTCGTCTATGAGTTTTAATATAAGACATGGAGGTATACCGCGAATGACTTTATAATCCTGAGTGAAGACATCAAATTTCCACACATATCCAGTTTTAGCATCAGAAACGTCTATCTCTTGCACTTTACACATGCTCTTCAGAAACTTATATTTACCATCGCTCTTACACATGAAAGCAGGCTCGTCAACGACTATATCCCGTCCTATTCGGAACAAACTGGAGAAACTTTTATTCAAATGGTCAATAATAGGTTTGATTTGAAACAGTTTTGCTTGAGGTTGGCTGTACAAGTCCAAATTCCAATCGTTGAAACTCAAAAACTTGTTCAAAGCAACAAATCTCTTATATGTCATAGCGTGTGAAAAATTTGACGTTGAATCTAGCCAATATGTCTCCAAATTTGCATAATCACTTGTAGCTAACGTTATTGCAAGGAACACATACAACTCTTCGACATTTGTGTCTGTCCATTTGTCTTTCTTGCTATATTGATTTCCGTTCCTGTTGGTTTCGCGGACAATATGCTCCATAACCGATTTGTTCCAAATCGCTGAGAATGCTTCGTACGCAGTAAATTTTTTGATGGGCCCAACGGGTTCTGCGAATTTTACTTTTTTCAATTCAGGGTCTATTGGTGGATCCAGAAGTGGGAAAAAGAAAAAACCGGTCATGTCCTCGGGGTCGTGAATGTCGTCATCTGGGTATTTTTCGATGTATTTCTCCATTGCTTCTATTAATTCTGGTTCAAATAACTCGTAGCAAGCTTCCTTCTCCGTTTTGCTGATGTTGTCCATTTTGAGTACCATATCTGCGCGAGTCATGTACGGTGCCTCTTCAAAATCTTTTGCGTCTCCTTTGTCGCTGTCTGAAATATTTAAAAAAAAAAACATTGATGTGTATATTCTTCGGAGAACAAGAGAAAACTTGAAACCGATTACGGAAAAATTGGGAGCGAAAGCTTAGATACATTTTTGAAATGTGCTTTTTGTGCCCTTTTATTTAATACCCCATAAGGCATGATTTGTTTTTATTTTATTTTTTAGTTACTCTTTGGCCTATGGAAGGCACCATATTGAATTTATTGTGACGTCACAGAGCCTATAACCAGCGCCATGCCTACCGATCGCCTTATAAAAATTATTAATTCTCTTTATTGTCACTAGATGGCGCTATAGGTATTTATCAAAACATTTAAATCTTTTATATGTTATTTAAATAAAGTAGCAGTATAATCAATTAAATATGACTTATACAAAATACAATAAATATTTTTAAAGCATATTCAACACTTCCTTTGTCACTTTTTTGCTTGTTGGGTGTGCTGCCATCTCTGTGTGCCTACCGGCAACTCTAGATTTGCCTACTTTTGGGACCTCCAATCGTTTCTATGGCGTTGGGTATCTATTACTTTAGTAATTATATTATCTTTGCCAGCGCGCCAAGACATTTCCTATACGTAAATTGTGAAGGGACCATGTATATTAAAGAAGTTACGAGGGAACAGTAGAACTTACAAAATAAAATCCGGAAAGCGCCCCCTCTATCCGAAGCAGCAAAGCCTGGAATGCGAACGGGAACACTGAGCTACTGACCTGAATCATCAGTATCAACTTGAATAATACCCTTGCTGCTTGCGTCATCCGTTTTCCTGAAAATAGAATATAATGACCTAAGACCTGTATGTATTATAACCAGAGATCAGAAGCACGGGTGCTATTGCTATCAAAAGTATGGATATGACTTTATAATCTATAAATAAAACAATCATAATTATGTGATTTCAGGATATATAATTTAATCGAAAAAAAAAATTACTTTGTCTGAAATAACATAATTATGATTGTTTTATTTACTTAGTACCCAATTAGATGCTCGAGAAATCCCGGAACTTTTTTGGTCATATCCATACTTTTGATAGCAATAGCACTCATGGACGTACCCAGGTCTTGGCAAATAAGGGTCTTATTAAATAGATAATAAATATAGCAGCTATTTAAAAAGTTAAACTCAAATCACATAGTATGTAAAATAGTTTATGACGTCTTCGATGGTTTTTTTTACGTGAAAGCAAGTTGTCTTACGATATTTCTTGGCTATGTTTGAAAATCGGTTCGGTCGTTCAAAAGTTACTGGGGGTGAACGCTTAAAAATCGTTTTTATTTTTCTATTTTCCTCGCAAATAAACTTGATAAATGTTGTATATAGTATTGCAAATGGCATGAAGTTCTTTTTCTAAGCTTTTATCAACAAAAGTAGATAGTTAGTAAGTACGTTAACAAAATCCCTGGCAGCTGCCTACTACAACTTACACCAAGGAACATATGTCGAAATATTAAAAATATTTTTTGGCTTTTCATAAAAACTTTCTTGGTCATAAATTATTAATACTTCGATATTATGTTCCTTAGGACAGTTGTTCAGTATCATAGACTGAATCCACTCCTAAAATAGTTTCAGTATATTTTGTTAGACCTTATACCATGATGCAGCCATCTTCAGGAGGTTCACTGAATTGCATGTTTTACATGACAATCTGTAAATCTTCTGTCGATGTAACTTTCATTAATTATAATTTTTTTTTCAAATGTAAAATATGTACGTATGGACTTCCATTGTGAAAATAAATGATTTTTATTATTTTTTTATACAAGAACGGTAAGAGGACCGCGCGTTAACTGGTACCGCGATTAATCAACTCATTGCCAGGTGGCATCAAGAATAAACTTTCCGAAAAAAACATCAAAGTACGGTAAGAGGACCGCGCGTTAACTGGTACCGCGATTAAGCAACTCATTGCCAGGTGGCATCAAGAAACAACTTTCCGAAAAAAACATCAAAGTACGGTAAGAGGACCGCGCGTTAACTGGTACCGCGATTAATCAACTCATTGCCAGGTGGCATCAAGAAACAACTTTCCGAAAAAAAACATCAAAGTACGGTAAGAGGACCGCGCGTTAACTGGTACCGCGATTAATCAACTCATTTCCAGGTGGCATCAAGAAACAACTTTCCGAAAAAAACATCAAAGTACGGTAAGAGGACCGCGCGTTAACTGGTACCGCAATTAATCAACTCATTGCCAGGTGGCATCAAGAAACAACTTTCCGAAAAAAACATCAAAGTACGGTAAGAGGACCGCGCGTTAACTGGTACCGCGATTAATCAACTCATTGACAGGTGGCATCAAGAAACAACTTTCCGAAAAAAACATCAAAGTACAGTAAGAAGACCGCGCGTTAACTGGTACCGCGATTAATCAACTCATTGCCAGGTGGCATCAAGAAACAACTTTCCAAAAAAAACATTAAATCCAAATCAAAACGTTACTTTTTAGAAAATATTGACAAATTAATTTTGACTTTTGATGTGCTTGCCCAACTAATTATATAATTATTACCTTATCATAACTTATTAAGTTGGGTAGGTATGTATTTGTTAATTAATGAGTTCAAGTTGTATGATCGTGTTAAGACCTGTATAGAATAACTTTTTAAGCATTTCCCCACAACCCTCAGTGGCTTATAGAAATGTTGTGTAATGTTATGTTATATTTATTTTGTAATATGTTAGTAAACTAAAAAATAAAAAAAGAACTTATTTCTTAACCTACTGTTTTTATTTTAAAGTAAGAACGTGAAGCTTTTTATAGCATTTTTGCTATAAAAAAGCCGTTTTCGCAAAAATGCTATAAAAAGCTACACGTTTTCACTTTTAACAGTAGTTCATAAAATTGTTTGAAGGGTTATCTAAGGTTATATCAAAGCCAAATTTTAAATAATACCTCCGTTTCTTTTCAAATGATGTATTTCAAATGGGGCAGCTCTGGACTTTGAAAAATTCAGGTAGATTTCAATTAAGACGAAATGTACGATCCAGTGGTACCATCATTTATATAGCTTTAATTTTGAGCCAAAAGTGACCAATTTGGGCAGAAACTCTAGATAGCTAGACTAGGCTAGGCGCACTCCGCAGTTCAGGTATGAAGCTAGGCCGCTCCACTATCGCGGCTTATTCACAAACGTAAGTTTGAAATTGTTGTAAAATTTAAGAGGCTTTTCACCTTTGGTTGGCTGTCTCGCTCGCACAATGAAACATTTTTAAAGATTATTAAAAATGCGTCTCATTTGTAAAAGTGTTTCATTAACTTTCAATATATTTATATTGTGGATATTTTAGACATGTTTGTATATTGTGTAGACATTGACTACATCGAAAATTAGGTCTTCAAAATTTTAAATTTTTGGTGACCTAATTCTCGATACACACACACATAAACAATATAAAAACATGTCTTCAATATCTAACATATAATTATATTAAAAAATTAATGAAACGCTTTTCTACAAATGAGTCACATTTTTTAATAATCTTTAAAAATGTTTGATTGTGCGAGCGAGACAGCCAACCAAAGGTGAAAAGCCTTTTAACGCTAGTGACAAAGGGTGGACCGTCGTCGCTTCACAGTAAATAAGTAGGGGTGACATCAGGGTTAGAAAAGTATAATTGTAATCAGTCCGCCTTTTAGATCATCCAAAAATAATGGACCTAAATATATTTTTCTAAAAAATTCGCAAAGATACGAAGCATCAAAGTTCCGGAGTGGGGGCTTGCGACGTCACCTCTATGTAAAAATCGTACGTAGCCGTGACGTCATGCGAAATTTCAATTCGCTGAATGTTTGTCATTTTTTTAAACGCAGGGAAAAGAAAGAATACATGTGCAATAGTTTTTAATAATCTAACCGATGGGTTAAAGATATTTTTCCATTCGTCATGCCTATTTTGGCTCGTTCGGCGCACGCTAGGCCAATAAGTTGTAAGTCTTCGCGATAATTTACAGGTAATTAAAAATATTTGTCACTGTGATACAAAAAGTTTCAAGTTGAAATGACTTATCGGATAAGTCAATTCGACTTTAAACTTTTTAGATTCAGTAGATTCAATAAGATTTTACAACGACGGTTGAAAAACAACTATATACTGTCAACTTGTTTCGAAACAAGTAAAAAACAAAGCTGCTACGAAATTATTTTCCCCAGTATTTTTGGTTAACTGTTTAAGAAATAAATACGAAGTCTATTATAAACAAAACATTTATTCAGGGAAACCAAGTACCTACATAACATAATGGTATAATATAATCAATATTATCTGCCAATAAAACAAAAAAAACTGACCGATAGAAGCATGACAAGAAGGATATAAAACCCTATGATATTTAGGAGCTCTACACACCGAGTACGGTGCGACGCGGCGGAATTCGTTTGTCAAGTAATTAAAAAAAAACTAATTCGGAAACGTTTTCGAGGCCTCTAGAAAAAGCTTTCTCTAGTCACATTTTAAAATAATGTCTTACTTATGTAGACATTTGCAAAAATCCCATAACTTTTATTTTCAAGCAAGTTCAAGCAAGGAAGTGACGTAAAGTTGGCAATTTCCGCTTTTCGTACGCTGTCACTGTCATCTCCCTACAACAAAATATGTTAATGACAACAACCAACATAACGAAAGTAATTTAAACAGGTGACATTGACAGTTGTCATTGTTTTTTTTTTGTGCAGGCGTAGGAAAAATGTTAACTTTAATAGCTGTGTGTCGTCACTTCCGGTGTAAAGTTTAAATTTATATAAAAAATCCTGATAACGCTTAGATTTTTTTTAAATCAAATTGCCTTCTTTATTTTTTTTTTTATTTTTGATTTAAACATCTGCAACACTTTTATATTATTTAGTTGACGAGCCAATTGTGTATGCATGTATATGGAATATCACACCGAACGCACCGAAGTGTATGTACTCATAATAAAATTATACATGCATACAAAATTAGACAGCCGCGGTCGCCGCGCCTTGAATCGCCGCGCCTTGAATTGCCGCGCTCGGTGTATGGAGCTCTTTATAATCAATCTATGATATTAATTTAGAAGTGAACTCCCTTCATTACCAAACTATTTAATCATCAAAAATAACATACGTACCTACTTTAGTACAAACACAAAAATATAATGATAAAAATAATACCTTGTTACATTAAGACGAAATGGTAGCAAAAGTGGCGCCCTCATTTGAAATAAATTGTTTAAAACTAAATATAGTGATATTTAAAATTTTGAATTGTACCAATGTCTAAAAACACCTTTAAACTTTTTTTTCTACTCCTGTACTGTTATCTGTCTTTTAAATGGCCCCGAACACTAGTATAAGAACATAGATTATATGATTTCAGAAAAGTCTATAGTCTATTCCTAATATAATAGCACATGTGTCGTTATTTCGCCAAAACGATACTCCTAGCCATAGACCTATAACTTTTTTTCTTTAGATCTATTATACTGCCAACATAATAAAATCGTTATTTTAACATATGGTGCCATTTTCAAACGTGAAGTCACTGAACAAACGGTTTTTTGTATGAAAACACATTCATTTAAGTGACTCCATGTTTCAAAAATGGCACTTTTAGTCATTAAGAAGACGTCAATAAAAAAAAATCTTCCATAGATACCTAGTATCTACCAAACATATTTCGTACTTTTCTTTGTTTATTTTTGTATTTATTTTAGTAAATGTAGTCGTAGAAAAAGTATTGTATGCAACGTTGTATAAGTAGTCAAAAAATGCTCGATGGCGTCAATTTACGATGCTCGCCAAGGCTCGCTTCGTAACCTGCGCCACTCGCATTTTTTAACCCTCCTTATACAACTGTTGCATAAAATACTATTTTCTACTCCTGTACTGTTATCTGTCTTTTAAATGGTCCCGAACATTAAAATAAGAACATAGATTATATGATTTCAGGCAAGTCTTTAGTCAATTCCTAATATAATAGCACATGTGTCGTTATTTCGCCAAAACGATACTCCTAGCCATAGACCTATAACTTTTTTTCTTTAGATCTACCATACTGCCTAAATAATAAAATCGTTATTTTAACATATGGTGCCATTTTTCAAACGTGGAATCACTGAACAAACGGTTTTTTTTAATGAAAAACATTCGTTTAAGTGACTCCATGTTTCAAAAATGGCACTTTTAGTCACTTGGAAGACGTCAATAAAAAAAATTAAGTCTTCCATAGATACCTAGTATCTACCAAACATATGGTAGTATTTCGTACTTTTTTTGTTTATTTTTGTATTTATTTTAGTAAATGTAGTCGTAGAAAAAGTATTGTATGCAACGTTGTAAAAGTAGTCAAAAAATGCTCGATGGCGTCAATTTACAATGCTCGCCAAGGCTCGCATCGTAACCTGTGCCACTCGCATTTTTTAACTCTCCTTATACAACTGTTGCATAAAATACTATTATGAATAAACTTGGCAAGTAATATTGGTAGTCTATTAGTAAGTAATAAAAGTAATATTGGTAGGACTATTAGTAATAATTTCAAAGGTTTTTCATAAAATAATTTAAAGGTCTTTCTAGACATTGATACAAATTAAATTTTTAATTATCACCATATTTAGTTTTAAACAATTTATTTTAAATGAGGGCGTCACTTTAGCTACCACTTCGTCTTAAATACTACAGCGTCTTTAAAAGGTACCCACACAGAGTAGCCAACCTCAAAAGACACGCTGTCATTTACAAACATATACCTAAAAATTAAACCCGAGAATGTTGTATACATTTGTCGGCTGGTATCTTTTCTACTGTTGGTACTGGTCACGAACACTAATATAAGAACATTAATAATTCATGATTTCAGGAAAGTCTAGTCTATTCCCCATAAAAATATACGTCTAGCAATTCCCGTAGAACTTTTTTTCTTTGAATCTACCCCACCGCCAACACAAGAAAAACTTTTTTTTAACATATTCACTAGGAAGACATCTATAAAAATATAAAGTTCACTATAGATACCTAGTATCTACCAAACATATGTCAATAATTTTATGACCCTTCTTATACAACTGTTCCATAAAATACTATTATATTATGAAACAAAAGAATAATAAGGGTTGGGACACATCTGGCAGCGTGGAACTTTCCTATGCTGCTATCCTTTTCTGTCGCTCAGAACAATCTTTTGCTAGAGCGAGAGAGAGAGACGGAATTCTGTCTCTCTGCTGTTCCATGCGTGCCAGATGTGTCCATACCTTAACAGCAACTCTATTTTACATATTAAGTATAGCTCGGTGGTTGAAAATTACACCGTATATGTGACTAAGCAAGGCACTATGTGCAGACTACATAACTAAAATCTCTCCAAATTGCAGAATGTTTATATTTTCAGTAGAATTTTCGTCGTTTTAAATCACAGAGCTTTTAATATAATACTATATTATTACTTAAGCTATCATGTTGAAAGGAACCTCAGTACAACTTAATCACAGAAAAAGCCTTAAATACTACTACATAATGGGATTTTTTCAATTGAACCCATTTTAAATGACATACATATATCATAAAACGTGTCGATGAATATTATAACTCCTACTAACTTGTCTAACTCTTATTATCATGACTGTTGCTTATAAAGATCATAATAAAGATTTTGAAAAAAAAAAACCTTTTTGAAATGTGTTTATTGGTGTGTTGCTACCCTTAGGGCGGGTAAAGCCTAAGCCTAATATCACAAAGTATTTATTAAGAGCGGCCTATCCGTCTTACTTTTCATACAAACACTCGTATGTGATTATGGCGTTGTATCTGATCTTTCTTGAAAACTTTTGAACTCACAGGTATCTTGTGCGCTATTTCTAGGTTTCTATCGAAATAAAAATTGAAAAATAGAAAAACAAAGTCAGTATAAGCGTCCAAAAATCTGCAAAAGTACTCATAAATTGTAAAAGTAAAGAAAATATTTCGATACAAACCTCGCAAATGTAATGAAAATTTTGAATACTAAACATTTATTTCACATACTTGTTAGGCTTACTGATAAACACGTATCACCTAGAACAAGTTTTATGAAATTTCTGCACCTAATGAAAAGTGAATATTCGTTCAATGGATAGTTAATAATAATAATAATAATTTCGTTAAATAGAATGTAAACCAAGCCCTCAGGCGCTATCTTCCTTTTTGCTTTGCCCCTTTTTCTAGCATTGCTCTGGATGGAATAACAAGCTTTTCAAACTATGCTTGCGTTGACGACAGAGCGGCCGGGAAGGGCCGCCTTAAAATAACACGCTATGATAGTTTATGGTGCGATGACAGTATTTATTCAGATAAGACTCTATGATAGTCTATGGCACGATGACAGTATTTATTCAGATAACACTCTATGATAAGGTCTATGGTCATTGGCATGATGACAGTATTATTCAGATAACACGCTATGATATAGTCTATGGTCTATGGCACGATGATAGTATTTATTGAAATAATGCGCTATGATATAGTCTATGGCACGATGACAGACAAAGCGCGACACCACACGCGGGGCAATGCGTTTGCGAAGGTTTCTGACAGAGAACGCACGCCTTTTTGAACTTCTGTCTCTTTTTACCAGGCACGACTCCGAACTCTTTCGGAAAATGTTGCCAGAACCACTTGGGTAGTGCAATCCTTTCTTCTATCTTTTTTTCTTCAACTGCTAAAGGCACTAGTTCTATTGTAGGTAAGAGTGGTTCTGGAGGTATGATATTTATAGCTGCAAGTTGTTCCGAAGATAATATAGGTTCAGTTGCAGTCTCAGGGTTTATGACCCTATGAAGCGTGATCAATTCTTGGACCAAATCCATTCTAAATTCTCTATGACTATCAGGAGTATGCTCTGTTTTCTTACAAAGAACTGACGAGTTGAAGAAACTGACATTTAAAAGTCGGTTAAACATTCTTTCAGTCCAATCTTTACTTTCAACATCAACCGTGTATTCAGCTAGGATTTTATCTCTCCGATCTAAACTGGAAACTGTATTTTTAAAATCAACAAAGGCTTTGGGAGCCGTCCTGCCGATTTCTTCATTGGTAGCCTTGCCATGATAGGTTGAGACAAGGGTTATCAATTTATCTTTGTCTCTCCATAAAATGTAGTCTAAATCATCATAAGCCCCAGTCACTTGGCCATCTTTTAAATCCTCTTTTTTTACATTAGTATATTTCGAATCAATATTTTCTGTGATACCCAATGTGCCAACGAAGTTACACCTTAGAACATTACGCGCAACTCTCACAAGGAGAGGACTGTTAAATATGTTGTCGCACCATATAGTATGGCCTTTATCCTCATTTGCTTCTATAAACTTCAAAATGAGAATCGGAGATATGCCCCGAGGTGGTATGTATGAATCATTTTTCGCAGCTGTGACTATAATTGACCTGACGTATCCAGTCTTACCATCGCAGATGTTAACCTCTTTGATTTCAGCAGCCTTTTTTATTTTTAAAAACTCACCATCCTTTTTGCAAATGTGGTATGGCTCATCAAACACTACATCCTGACCGAGTTGGTACAAAGTGCTGAAATTTTTATTTAACCTATTTATAATAAATTTTATCTCGGACACTTTAGCCTGAGGTTTAGTCAGATTACTCAAATCTGCATTTGCATTGCAGAATTTTAAAACTTTTTTCAAAGTCTCGAATCGTTCATAAGACATTGCTTGTGAAACATCAATTCCATCCGCAGAGTTTTTGTTAGTCCAATATTCTTTTAAATCTTTATTAGTAAACATATTAGTTGCCACAGTTATTGCTATGAACACATAAAGCTCATCCACAGTTGTGTCTATCCATTTGGTACTATCGGTCTGATTACCGTTTTTGTTTGTCTCACAGAGAATTTTCTCCATAACTTCCTTATTCCATATTTCTGTGAATGCTTCATACGGTGTAAAGTCTTTGATAGGTCCATTAGCCGGTTCTGTGGCCTTCCTCATTCCATTATACACCATGAATTTTAAATATTTTTCTTTATCTGGTTCTGGGGTTTCTCGAAGTGGTTGCCAAAAGAAATTGAACAAGCAGTCTCCAACTTCTTTACACCAGTCGTAATTAGTGATATTGTCTATAAATGTTGATTCATATAATTCCGCGTAAGTTTCTACTTCTGTTTCGGTAATAGGCTCCATGTTTAGTACCATGTCTCCACGAGAAGTGAATGGTGCGTCTGAAAAGGGGGCAAATAAGGTCATTATGTCTGCCACAGCGATCCAGTCCGAAAAACGTATGTAGCCACGTAAAAACAGTGAAGCGTTTTTACCCGACTCCGCTCAGCCATGAGGGTATTTTCGCTTATCCAATTTATGAAATGAGATTTTCAATTAATTCGTCATTACTGTCCGGGTGATTAGGCTATAAAGAATGTATGTAACAAATGTTATATGCAAAAAAAATGCAATTAAAAAAACGTTTCTATATCTAATGAAAGGACTTAATTCGCAAATTTCAAAAATATATCCATTTTTAGCCGTTAATGGGTCCCACAGTCGGGTATTTGTTTTTGAAACGTAAATTTGTTTAAAAAGGATAATTAATTGGCAAATTATATTGTGAATCTGACAACAAGGTCATATGAATGTTTACCTAAATATTCAACATCATCTACTTCTTCCTCCGCGCTTGGACTCGACGGAGAGTTTGGTTCCTTTTTAATCTCTTCTATTGGCCTGCAACAATACATGGACACAACTCTGAAACTTCGTACTTGACCGCCAAAATTGTCACGCAAACATAAATACTTTCATACACACACGCCTGTGTGTGAATAAAATGTAGGGCTATTGAAGATCAACACATTTTTACTATCTGTGTTCAATCTGTCAATATTATCAGTCATCAGATTCGTAGCTGCCTCCGTGGTCCATGGGTCGAGGCGTTCGCCTTGTGATCTGGAGGCCGTGGGTTCGAATCCTACTGGGAAGCATACTTTGTGAAAAGTTGTTTCCCGTCTGGTAAGGATGTTACAGGGTTGAATCACCTGATTATCCGAAAAGAAAGATGATTCCGTTTTTCGGGAGAAACGTATCTGTGAGTCCCGAACGCCATCTAGCGTTTTCTCATCAAACCTATCCAAGGATTGATTCTGGTCTGCTCTTTGGGTTGCGGAGGTCAGACGGCAGTCGCTCTGTGTAAATACCGGTAACCTCGTCAAATCGCCTTGGTTAGGTAGCCGACCCCGGGCTCTGAAGCGTTACTGCTGAGGATGCAACCGGAAATACGCTCTTTAATGATGTTCAGATTCGTAGCTACAAACCTGATTTCATATCTATCGAAAGTCATCTCGCCAGAGGGCATTAGTTTCTATTCTTTTCGTCTTTCTCTTATATGAATTCTGTGACATGGATTCATTTATTTTTTTGTAGCAATCCAAGAGTTGGATGTTGCTCTTCCCTTTTCTCTGTTCATGTCCCATCATTCTTATTCTTTTGTAGAGGTATATCCCCTTGGAGTCAATTTCACCAACTTTCATAATCTCTATTGCCATATTTTTTGTACCCATAACCTTCACACCTGACTTTGATTTTCCTTTTTTGTTGCAATTTTGTACAAATACTTAATTAAATTAACAATGAAAATAAATATATACTTACCCTTTTATTCATAAAAAATAACAACCGTTTGCTAAACCTATTTTAGTAAAAACATCTTTTGTCCCTTTCTATCTTTTCAATATTTAACATAGTAAGAACGAGACAAAACACATTTTAACTAAAAGAGGCTTAGCAAAGGTTTGATAACTTTTATGAATAATGGGGTTAATATTTAACTTATTTTCCACCTTATTACTGTAAAATAAGGCACAATTTTATTTTTTACAATTAGTAGTACGCATATTTGTAAGATTCCTTTGACTGCCTCCGTGGTCCAGTGGTCAAGGCGTTCGCCTTGTGACTCGGAGGTCATGGGTTCGATTCCCACTGGGAAGCATACTTTGTTAAAAGTTGTTTCCAGTCTGGATAAGATATTGCAGGCTTGAATCACCTGATTATCCGAAAAGAAAGATGATTCCGTGTTTCGGAAGGCACGTTAAACTGTGGGTCCCGAACGCCACCTAGCGTTTGATCATCAAACTATCCAAGGATTGGTTAATGGTTTGCCCTTTGGGTTGTGGAGGTCAGACGGCAGTCGCTCTGTGTAAAAACCAGTAACCTCGTCAAATCTCCTTGGTTAGGTAGCGGACCCCGGGCTCTGAAGCGTTACTGCTGAGGATGCAACCGGGAATACGTGAGGATGATGATGATATTTGTAAGATTCCTTATCTTTTTACGGTGAACTAAACTCGAATGATTCGGAAAAAACACGTATAATAGTCTAAATATAAACGTATAAAACTCGGCAGCATGGTAAACTAAATAGGTACACCCTCATGAAGTGGTTTAAATGTAGCGTATGGGTAACGTAAAGTGATGTTGACTGTACAAGACATAGTTCACAATATTGATTAAATAAATAAATATATATAGGGACAAATAACACTGATTGAGCGAGCCCCAAAGTAAGTTCGAGATTTTGACGACCTCCGTGGCGTAGTGGTCTCCATGCAAGTCCGCCACCCAGAGGTTCCGGGTTCGATCCCCGGTCAGGGCAAGTTGGAAATGGCCTTTTTCAAATTGTCCTGGGTCTTGGATGTTTATCTATATATGTATTTGTTATAAAGTATAGTATCGTTGAGATAGTATCCCATAACACAAGTCTCAAACTTACTTTGGGGCTAGCTCAATCAGTGTTATTTGTCCCTATATATATTTATTTATTTATTTGTGTTATGGGATACTAACTCAACGGTACGATATTTTATAACAAATACATATAAAGATAAACATCCAAGACCCAGGACAAGTTCAATAAGGCCATTTTCCAACTTGCTCTGACCGGGGATCGAACCCCGGACCTCTGGGTGGCGAACTGACATTGTGACCACTACGCCATGGAGGTCGTCGAATATTATTTTATTATTATAAGCCTTTTTTGGAGCAAATCAAGTGCATAACGATTTAATTATATTACTGTTTATATACCCCCCTCACCATACGTCGACTAAATAGCGCCAAAACGCGATTTTCGTTTTTTAGGGTTCCATATCCAAAGTGTAATAACCCTATTACTAAGACTCCGCTGTTCGTCTGTCTGTCGTCACTGGGCTGTATCTCTTGAGCCGTGATAGCATGACTGTTGAAATTTTCGCAGATGATGTATTTCTGTTGCCGCTATAACAACAAATACTAAAACAGAATAAAATAAACATGTTCATACAACAAACATGTTTTGTAATTTTTTTTTACGGATTCGTGCGTCCGGCTCGCACTTAGCCGGTTATTTCAGGTTAGTGAGCCAAGCCTGGTAGAAATTTCTTAAGGTATACTTACTGATCTTTGAAGAGATCTGCAGAACTTATGGGGGAGTCAGGATCTTCATCGAACTCCCTGAAAAATAGTAATAGCTAAGTTATTTTAGTCTAAATATCAAGTCCAAATAGTACGGAGTATCAGCATGTGAGGGAATACTGAAATCGGAACTCAGAAGCTACGAGCCAGAAGCCCAAACTCCTGGACAAATGCAGCTCCACCACGACAGTAATCGATAAACTACGCATCTTACAAAGAAGAACCGAAGAGCACCCCGACGGACGCATAACAAAAAAGCAGTCTATTATCCTTCCAAGTATATATTACACACCAAGTATAATATCTATCCTCCCCATACTGATTTGATGCAAGTATTCGGTCGGTTCTTACAACTCCCTCTCTCTCCTACTTCCTGACTGCGAATATCTCTTACACTCCCTATCCGTATCTACGAATCCAACTAGTTTCTCGAGCTATGAGAGTGGTATAACGAGGTTTGGCATCGCCAAGCTCGACGAACTGAAGACGGTACACATATTGGCTTTGGTCTGCAAGCGACAGAACAGGATATCAGCATAGAAAAGTGCTTTTCCGTGCTGCCAGCTCAAGCCCAACTCTGCATAGATTACTTAGTATTATACACCTATAGTCCATTTGTGTAGGTATTTAAAAGAATTCAAACACTTTTGACATGTCTTTTTATTGAAATATGCATATACTTTATAAATCAATACCTTGGCAAATTACAAATAAATTATGTAATTTCTATTATAATTAAAACAAATAATTTGTTATTTGCAAAGGAATTATAAATTATTTTTGGAAGGTTTTATAAACGTATATTTCAATAAACACACATGTCAAGATTCTTATATTCCTTTAAATACCAAAACTTTAGTTTTTTAAACATTCGATCACGCGGGCAACGCCGCAGGCATGAGCTAGTTGAAGCATATTTGTGTCATACGGCTTTTTCCTCTCCAGTGGTGGGAGTTCTTGCATCATAATAATTTTTCAAATTCCAGTGATTGACGACCTCTGTGATCTAGTGGTCACAATGCCAGGCTGGTACTCCAAAGGTTCAGGTGGTATTCCCGGTCAGGTCAAGATGCAAAATGATCTTTTTCAGATTGACCTGGGTCTTGATTGTTTATCTATATATGTATTTGTTATAAAATATTGTATCATTAAGTTAGTATCCCATAACACAAGTCTCGAACTTACTTTGGGGCTGGCTCAATCTGTGTAATTTTTCCGTAAAAGAAAAAAGAAGTGATGAGAGTTCTTGCATTATATGTATAATTTTTCAAAACTAGAAACCGACTTCACCTGGGGGTGAAGTCGGTTTTTAGTTTTGAAAAATTATATAAAATAACTACACAACCAATTTTAATAAAATTTCTATAGAACCACCTGACAAGTATAGCTTTTAAACAAAAAAGAAATTCTAGTTTGTCAAGTCGTCTTCGAACAATCATAAAGTATAAAGTGAGTATGTTCACTTAATCAATTAAAATCAAAACAAGCAATCAATAAAAAGTCAAAAACATTGTGAGTTCATGACAAATAGATTACTACCTCCTTTTTGAAAGTCAGTTAAAAGGAAGAAAATGAACTTACAGCTTAATTGTCAGGCTGCTGTCATCTGGAACTATTTCGTTTAAGAGTTGAACTGCATCTTTGATCGGGGGATCTCTATAAAATGAAATAATATTCACATTACACCAAGCCACTGAATTAATATGAGTACTGCATACATATATACAGAATGGAAGGTCTTCCCATACCTTGAATTGCATACATACTATCGTTATGTCTTTATCCCTAATGGGATAGATGGAGCATTTAGGGTCTTGCGGGTCTAAGCAGAGCCCAAGACCACGGACTCAAAGGCCACTTTTAGTGAGATAGTGGGCGAGAAGGCGGCTGCACCACGCTCCCACTTTTCTTTATAGCAATATTTCAAATTGTTATTGCAGCTTTATTAATTATTTTCTTGCTGTATTCACAGAAAGATTTCTTTTTACTGGTATTTTTTTTTTTTGCATAAAATATTAGCCCTTCTGCACCGACGGCGTATATATACGCCTTCAAAGAATGACCATTCATATACGAAGAGTGTATATATACGTTCTGGAAAAGTAGGCGCTCAGGTACGATAAGTAATGGCGCTCCGTACACAGCGATCGTATTTTGTCATGAAAGCTCGGTAGTGAAAAGGTAAACCAAAACCATACATAGTAAAAAAGCCTATTGCTATCATAATTATCATGATTAAAGAGTGGTGCTCTTGTCAGAGAAGTTTCTTCTATTCTATCATGTTTTCCTCTAGCCTGTTGTAACAGAGAATCCAAATCATGACTAATCTACATACATCTGAAAGGTGCTTACTTTGTTTTATTGTCTGGTGAGGTTAAGTCCTCGACTTTGATCTTTTTAGTCTGACTTTGGCTGTTAATGTTTTTATCTTTTACTCCCTTGGCTGCTTTAGAAGGATGACCCCTTTTTTTAGGTGCACTGAAAGAGAAGATTAGAAAACTTATTTAATAACAATGTTTGACTTTGACCACAATTTTAAAAACAATGGAATAACTTGTAGATCTCTTTGGTACGTCTTCATCATACAAGTTCCCTAAAACATCATTTAACTTAACTTTTCTACACCTATTCACTATGTTTGCTTATTCACTTTGTAAACAACTTTGTGGGCTCTGTTAGACATTTCTGTCAAAATAGCAGACAAAATTTATATTTAAATTGAATCTCAGTGTAACAGTATTGCTGTAATTTGTGAAGGGGCTTATGAAACCATATCGTAAAGTTAAAGAATTACAAAAAGTGTTTTATTTCAGATAAATCAGTGTTCATCTTTAAGACCGCTTTGTGAGTATCACAAATCATCAGTTTGCTTGAATTATGTAATAGACAAAACATTTTAATTAGCGATGCATCCGATACCGATACCGATACCGATATATCGGCGATACTTCGGGTTAGCCGATATATCGGCATCGACGATATTTTTATGACCGATTCAACGATACTTTTTTTTTTAAATCGCCTTTCTCCGCAAAACTTAAGATTACTTTGTTTTTTAAATAAAAATGTTATTAATGTTAATTACTAAAATTTATAATAATTATCTAATATCAACCTATGTAACTACTTTTCATATTAATAAAAAAAGAATCCGACTGGTGATTTATTTATTTTATCTTCATGTTTGATTCAATTAACGTATCGGTATCGGTATCGGTATCGCCGATATTTGTATAAGAGTATCGGTATCGGTATCGTATCGGCGAAAAGGCCGTATCGATGCAACCCTAATTTTAATGTTAATCTGATTTCGGGTGAAACAGGCGTAGTAATCACATATATAAAATGTGATTATGTCTATAATCTAAGTGGTAAATATGAGTATATTGCTGGTTTGATCTACTATATAAAAGTGATTTTCACCTCCAATTCTTGTTTTCTTTTTTGTCCTGATTTTGTTTTGAAATTGCTTTCTAATAAATCAATTGAAAATCTGGATTTCATTGCAAATAATTGTAACATTTAAACAAATCATGATTTTTTTATTGGTTAGTTGGCACATTAATTGTTTGTTTGTGTGTTTGTTTATAAAGCTTTATTGTACATAAGAAAGAACACAGTTACAAATCAGAAAAGTAAACATACAACAGCGGACCTTTCCTGTATAGGGATCTCTTCCAGTCAACCAGACTTGCTGCTGCATTTGGGACAGAAGTGGAACAGTACAGTATAAAATTACTGATGGATGCTTTTTAAATAATATATAGATGTCATCATCATCATCATCAGGTGTTCTTGTCTCCACTGCAGGAGCACGACCCTCTCTGTACTACCAGTCATACTTGGCACCAGAGAAGCCAGAGGACATGGCCTACACTCTCCACGCTGGCCAGATGGGTTGGAGAGGTCTCATTGATAAGCTTTGTTTAGCTTGTATTCCCTAAGTCGCCTTCTACGACATCCACGGGAGGACTTGGAGTGGCCCTATTCTACTCTGCCAGAAACCACACGGCCTATATATAGATGTAAATCACATGAATACAACTAAAAATAAACTTACATATAAGTATACATAAATATACATAGTAATATACCTAAAATATATAATTAATCCATGTCAAGATCTTTATTTGTAATACAGAGCTTGTCGCAACATTTTTTGAAGGTCCGAAGACCAAGGAATTATTTTGAATTATTTTTCGTAGCCCACTATGTAACTTTTAACAGCAAAATACTTTATGAGGTAGCTAAACTTAAATTGCCTGTTTCGTAAAATAGGATATTTTTCAATACAGCTTTAAAAAATTTACAATTGTATTTTTACACATCTTAGGTTAATCTTTTTTGGTATTGACAGCTTATCAATTGCAGATTATTAGGATGTGCATAACTCCATACCGACCATAAGGTAGGTACCTTTACCTGTGGAACATCACAAATGCTAACCTACCTGCTTTGGCAAGTTTTGTTGTCACAACTTTGCAAGGTATACATAGAAAACTTACCTCTCCATTTTTCCAACGCAATGTTTATAGCTAGAATATTATCTTTTTCTCTGCAAAGAGAATATAATCACTGTGTTTCTCTGTTTATGATTGTTTTGAAAATATTACGAAACCAAGCAAACACACTCAAAACCTAAAGATCAGTGATCGCAAAGCAGCGCAAACCGTCCACAAATTTTAGTTATTGTCAAGAAACCAAACACAAACCGTCGTGTCGGTCGGCCGCGTCGCGCGAAAATCCGAAGATTCCGAAGGCGGCTGACGGCTATCAAACTGTCAAGTAGGGATAGGGATGTGAAAAATAATTGATTGTGAAAAAAATTGATTAAGCAGTGATTTTTTTCTTTAGCAAATAAATCATTTTTAGGCATAATTTGAACAATCCAATTATTGTCCAAAATTATAATAATAATATTATAACCAATTTTTTGTCTGTAATAAAATAATGCTTTAAAAGTTATATAATTATTTTTATATCAGTTATCTAAAAATGTTATTTAAGCAATTTTGGATCCTCCCTTCCCACTTATCTTCAAAACGACCATAACTAACATTTAAACAACCGGCCAACTGCGAAACAAAAATTGAGAAAGGAATGTTGAGATGGTTCGGATATGTAGAAAGGATGGATGAAAGGAGATTAACTAAAAGAGTCTACAAAGCAAACGTGAGTGGAAGAGTGGGTCAGGGTCATCCTCGCCGAACGTACGGCGATCAGATTGCAGACGTTCTTTAAAAAGGAGAGGTTAGAAGTATGTACCCGTAACCGGCAGGCATCATCGATGAAATATTACTAGTATAGATAGTTATCCTCCATACATCAAAACGTGCCTGCACTTGACCTTTTCCTTGCCTTAACTAGATGTCGCTACCAGTTTCAAAAAAATACTTAGAATTATTTCGGGTATTCTGTATTCGGTGATTCAAAAAAACTTTATTTTTTTACCGACTTCATAAAAAAAGATTATCAATTCTAATGCATATGTTTTGGAACAAAGTTCCTCTTTGAACGACGGTACGTACAGAGCTTAGGCGAAAAAATATAATTTTTCCGTCACGTATTAAAGTGAAAAGTAATTTCACCAGTATAATCATTAGAGTCTAATGATTATAAAAAAATAATTGACAGAGCATCCGCCTGAAAAGGTCGATATTTCCGGTAACCCTGGTTCGATTCTAACTTACGTCAATTTCCTTTTATAAGTTTTTTTGGCTTTCTATCGTTTTTTAATTTTATTGTTTTTTAATTTATTATTGTTATTATATTATTAATAAAAACGTTTAAGATTTTCTGTCTTTACTACGAAAGCACCTTCGTTCTAACCAAATGTCGACACTCACGTTAATTTTATGGTTCCGTTACCAAAGGGTTAAAATTAGCCAAGTGTGTATCAGGCCACGCGCAGTGTAGGGTTCCGTCGTTACGAATACCAACTTTGAGTTCATGCCACTGAAAACGTCTAAAAACTATTTTTCTATTGAATTAGTACCAAATTTTCTTTAAAAATTTTATAAGTTGATCACCTATAATTTTTTGATTTATAAACCCTAATTATCTCTGATAGTTTTCCTTTAAAGTTCGTTATATTATAGTACATATATACTACCTATAGCTATGATTTTTTTCACGTATCCTTATATAACCGTTTAGCAGATAGAGGGGGGGGGGGACTGTTCTCTCTGTCTGTCTGTCATCAGGCTGTGTCTCATAAACCGTGATAGCTACACAGTTGAAATTTTTACAGATGATGTATTTCTGTTGCCGCAATAACAAAAAATTCTAAATACAGAATAAAACATATATTTAAGGGGCTTCCATACAACAAAGTTCCACTTGAAAATACAGCCAAATACTTAGGTATGACTCTGGATGCAAAGTTGCGCTGGAAAGCGCACGTCAAAAAGAAAAGAGAAGAGCTCGAAATACGGTTTCAAAATATGCACTGGCTGCTTGGGAGAAACTCTGCCTTATCAGTGCACAACAAAATACTTTTGTATAAACAAGTCCTGATGCCAGTATGGACTTATGGTATACAGCTGTGGGGCTGTACCAAACAGAGCAATATCAGTATGATCCAAACATTCCAGAACAAAGTACTCAGGAGCATTGTCAATGCACCCTGGTACATTAGAAATGCTGACCTGCACCGGGACCTTAACATGCAGTTCGTCGATAAAGTTATTAAAAAATATGCAGAAGCACACGAGTATCGATTGCTTCATCATGTGAACGTTGAGGCAATCCAGCTTCTCGACAACACGGACACAGTGAGAAGACTTAAACAAACTAAATCGTTCAAATTAGTGTAGTGTAGTGACAATAAAAAAATAATACTTAATGCGGTCATAGTGCAATAATTAAAGACTTAGATCTTAGACTAGAGACTTAGTCTTAGATTAATAGGCTAGATTGTAATAATATTAGCGTACTTATTGAACAGTATGTAGGTACGTTAAGAAAGTGAAAAAAAAAGATGATGTATTTCTGTTGCTGCAATAACAAAAAATTCTAAATACAGAATAAAACATATATTTAAGGGGCTTCCATACAACAAATGTGATTTTTATAGATAACTAGCTGACCAAGCAAACGTTGTTTTGCCATAAAAAAATTTAGGGGTGGACTACCCCTAACATTTAGGGGGATGAAAAATAGATGTTGGCCGATTCTCATAGATACCGGATAAGCACAAAAAATTTCATCAAAATCGGTCAAGCCGTTTCGGAGGAGTATGGCAACGAAAACTGTGACTCGAGAATTTTATATATTAGATGGTACGAAACCCTTTATGCGCGATTACTAATTACTCGAGGCATTTTTGAGGATTTTTCGCCCCCCTGGTTTATCGTTAATTTTCCTCGACCTCCTCCCCCCTATCATTATGTCACGTGAGATATTTCAAAATTTATATTTTAAGTGTAAATGTGTTGGATTCATTTATAAGGACATCATTTGTTTCATTTTTTTTATTAAGACTAGTAAAGAATCGTTTTGAAATTATTTAGATCATAATCTAAGATCACAGTGATTGATTTTAACAATAAACCAATAGGCACTACTAATATCATTTTGATTCAGTCAATCTGAGCAGTCCATGGTGACTCGTGCAAGTCGTGCATTATCCTGACGGCACTGTTTTATTTTGTAGATGTGTCTTTTAATGTATACTTTGCAATAATCTTAATACTCATTTTAGATAAATGAAAACATTAACTAAGTCTTTATGCCATGAAAGATTTCAGTCAGTCTAAAAACATGTTTTACATTAATGAGATCTGGTTCTGTCACATTTTTACATCAAAATCGATGTTGTGTTATGTGGGTACCTAGTTTTGTTACGAAGTCGGTTTTTAGTTTTAAAAAATTATCGTATATAAAAGTGGCTAAAAATGGTGTCAGATTTTTCAAGCTGCCTGAAGGCATCTGACATATCTTGACGACTGTCATACAATAACAGCTCGGACCAAAGGCCCGTGCATTGCGAAGAACGGAGAAGTTCGAAAAAATGCTATGGTACTTGTGGTCACCCATCCAAGTGCGAACCTCACCCGGATCGCTAGAAATGCGTTGTTCCCCTGGCCCCCGAGCCGTGCCCGAGCTCTTCCAAAATTGATGTTGTTTTGAGATTAGTTCAGCGCATACTGCTTGACACCATTTATTTTGTCGTTTTCAATCATGTGGAACTTTTTAAAAACTTTTTTCGGGGGTTTCTTTTTGTAGTATTTGTACATAATGGTACGAAATAAGCACTAAGGTTCGACATCTCTTTACGCTACAGAGTGAGTGAATGGATTAGCATTATCACGTCACACGCACGCTCCGATTTGTTCAAGGATTCATCAAAATCGTTCCAGCCGTTAAGGAGAAGTTTAATTACAAACACAAGCAAAATCATCTAATTATTGTAAATCTAAACCATTCTCGAATCCACTTGAACACACAATAATTTCATCAATTTCAGTCCAGCCATTTAGGAGAAGTTTAATTACAAACACACGCACGAAATACTTATAGGTACTTATTTCTTTTTCCGAAGCGAAAAACATCAAAATGTTTACCTACATTCATTCATGTTGACGACAATGTGAATTCCAAATTTTAAAAATCACGATGTCTGTCCCAATTATTTATTATTTTAAAACAAAATTCTTCTTTTTTTTTGTTGAACTGTTATCATTATTTTTAATTCTACATAGATTACATTCGTGTTCAGTTTTCAAACTGGTTTTGATTCCTAGAGATTCATTTTTTATTTTTTAGTCCCGAGAGAATAAGCAGTAAGCTCCAAATGTTTTGGGAGAAAAACACATCGTTTTTCGAGTAGATGAGAAGAAAAATAATTTAATAGTCGTCGGTGCGTGTGTGATGTCTACTAATATGAATCGAATGATCGTTTGTGTTGTAGAGATGGTGGTGCCATCTATTTCAATAAATGTAAACTAACTATTTTGTTGTTCATGCTACGACGACAGCGACACTTTTCTGCTGCGGAATTTTTATGGCAACCTATAACGAACAATTCTCAGTAGCGATATCTAGATACAAGCGAAATTTGGGGAGGTACAGATTCAATGTACGTGATTAGCAATCTATACTAGTAATATTTCATCGATATCGGGCATACATGAAGAGAGTGATGAGTGTAGATGAAGCGAAAGAGGTTTGTCAGGATTGTAGCAAGTGGAGGTCCTTAGACTCTGCCTACTCCTGTGGGAAACAGGCGTGATAATATGATGAACTGCGAGTCGGACTCGCGTACAAAGGGTTCCGTACTATATTATATATAATAAATCACGTTTGTTCTATGGGAGCCTCACTAAAATATTTACTAATATTTTTTTTATAACGGCAACAATAATACATCGTCTGTGAAAAGTTCACCGGTCTAGTTATCACGGTTCATGATATAGAACATGGTGATAGATAGACGAATGGACGGACGGAGAGCGGAATCTTGGTAATAGGGTCGTGGTTTTACTCTTTGGGTACGGAACTCTAAGTAGGGCATGGGTGATTTGGTACACCTGGTAGTCCTGGTACAAATAAAGTTCCTAACTTAAAATATAATTCATTGACGTTTTGTAAAAAGAATAGCTAACAATGTTCAGACGCCATCTTCGATTCCAAAAATATGTTGAGATTCCGATTCCACGACTCAAAAATCCTTGAATAACGAGTTTCAGTCAAATCATGCAGTTAAGAATCGGCGGGGGTTTACGTCGAGGGTTAAAAATACGATCAAATGAAAGAAAGAAATAAAAAAAAGCGAACGATGAGTTGGAATTGGAAAACTACAGGTTTTGCGTTTCACCGACTTCCTGGTTGAAAAATAACCACCTATTCACTCAGTATCTCAGTATCAATAAACAAACAGATTTTGTATTGAAAAAAAAACATTCGTTTAGTGACTCCGCTTTTCAGAAATAGCATCGGTCTTGCTTGGAGCTTGACCACACTCGTTTTCGCAACAAATGTCAAGTAAACCTGCAACCTGATTTATACTTATTTGTAGCGTTTATTTTTTCTAGACGAAATTGGCTAAAAAATAATAAACCTGACCAGTGTTTGGCCAGGGGCCACGGCGACTGTATACTTGATCACTTGCTTCATTGAACTCTTGCCTCGAAAGCCAGTATAATAAAGAAAACTGTGCTCGAAAGTATGATAGTAAATGGATCATTGACTGTCTGGACAGCACCGCAATCGGATTTGTCGCTTTTGGAAAGTTCTTAGTAGTGCTGACCTATCTTTCTTACCCGTATCTTGTTTGATTACCCGTTGTTGAATCGATTGCTTTCATAATTGATTCTTTTACACATCCCTACACGAAACTTGAATCTGTCAATGTCACTTCCGTCACTTTGGATTTTTTCTCAGGGTTCCGCACCCAAAGGGTAAAAACGAGACCCTATTACTAAGACTCCGCTGTCCGTCCGTCCGTCCATTCTGCCTGTCACCAGGCTGTATCTCATAAACTCATGACCCGCGATAGCTAGTTAGTTGAATTTTTTTGATAGATGATGTATTTCTGTTGCCGCTATAACAACAAATACTAAAAACAAAATTGGTAAAATAAATATTTAATTGGGGCTCCCATACAACAAACGTGATACTTTTATAGTAATGGTACGGACAGTGGCGGCGCAAGACCTAAACTTAATGTGGGCAAGGTACATTTCGCGAGGCCCTATGATGTTGCAAGGGAATATAAAATTAAAAAGTTCCAACAAACCTAAATTTTTACTATACTCCTTTGGAACATTAAACAAAAATGAAAAGAAAGTTACAGGAACAGTAATTTTCTACTTTTGATTTTACTGATTTGGTTCGTTTCTTATATGCTATATCTACTTCAATAGATAAAACTGCCAAAGCTGCTTCATTCTCATTCATTTCGTGCGCCAAAGAGTGGAAATAAGAAAACTCTTGTGGCGTGCGTGTACTTTTGGATTTTCCATACTTTTTCACATTTATTTTCGGATGTGAGGCGCGAGGCCCTTTGTACCGCGAGGCCGTGAGCGGTGGCCCACACCGCCCACGCCTTACGCCGCCTCTGGGTACGGAAATTGAATTTGGATAATGGTACGGAACCCTTTGAGCGCTAGTCCGAATAGTCCGACCGCACTTGGTAGGTTATTAATGTACCTACCTAGGTAATTATATTTGTAAAATTATGAGAGTAGTATTTTATTTAATCTTAAGAATCTTAAAATGCATGCATGCAATGCGTGCCTAGCCTATGCATAAAATAAATTATCTACCTACCTTTTACATACAATATACTCGTCACGTTTTTGTTTTATTGATCGTGTTTTGGATTAACATACATTAATCAGGTTTTGGTTATTCTGTTACCGTCATATTCATAAAAATTAACAACCTTTTGTAAAATCTACCCTGTTTGTACAATAAAGGATTTACATAACCTATTTTAATTAGAACATGTTTATGACCCTTTCCCTCTTTTCAATATTTGACCTTGAAAAAACAAGACAAAATATATTTTAACTAAAAAAGATTTAGCAAATGTTTGTGTTTTTTGATGAATAAGGAGATTAAAGTTAATAAAACGCAAGACAAAAGATTTTAATTATTATGTGTCTTCTTTCCAGCCAGAAGTTTGGGCATAATAAGGTTTCAAGTACAGTGGTACCATTTTTAAAATGCGGAGTCACTAAACGAACGGTTTTTTTTTGTAGGGAGGGAAAACCATTCGTGTAGGTGACTTCGCGTTTCGGAAATGACACTTCAGCTGTATTTTAGCCAGCTAGCTGAACCTATGTCGGATATGCCTCGCGAATGTACTGATTCAAACTAATGCCGGATACCGCTGCAAGCTGCAACTCCTTTTTTGAAAACCTAACTAGACCTATATTTGAATTCTCTTTGAAACCTATATAAATACCTTGAAGTACTTGAATTCTTTTTGCGTCGTTCTTTAAACTACACTGAGGGTTCTGATGTCTTTATTCATCATCATTTTAGCCGCATATCGTTCACTGCTGGATAAAGGCCTCTCCCAAGGATTTCTAAAATAACCGATCAAGACCGGCCTCTCTCTTATCTCAGCGTTTTCCCAGTTGCGTCCTCAGCTACAAGGCTGAGAAGCCCGGGGTCCGCTTTCCGGCCTGCATCACTTTATAAATAAGTGCAACCAGGAATATCATAAAATATGATGAAAATAGGTAACTACATAATAAAACAGTAAAAATCGCGTGTTCTGAGTAGGAAGGATGAGGACCGCCTGTTGGTATTCGAGCGAAAGATACTTCGGCGGATCTACGGAGCTGTGTTTGAACATGAGAGATGGCGTTCGCGATACAACCACTAGCTGTACCAGTTGTACGACGAGCCTAACGTCATTAAAACCATCAAGACTGGACGCCTACAATGGGCAGGTCATGTAGCGAGAATGGACGAGGCCAGAGTACCAAAGCGCTTACTGGAGCCTCGACTTGAGGGTGGTAGAAGCCGAGGCAGACCCAAGCTCAGATGGCTGGATGGCGTCGAACAGGATCTTAAAAATGTCGGCGTCAAAATCTGGAGACAGAAGGCCCAAAATAAAATTATCTAGAAGAAAATACTTGACCAGGCCCGCCCGCGGCTGTAGAGCCTAAGATAATAATAATACAAAAATCACCTGTCCGTACATTAAATAAAGAAATAAAAAAATTAGTGCGGGCGATACAAAAAAGTAACTGAACACAAAAAAGAGAACAAAAAATTCTGTCTGTATGTATGTTTGCGCTAATCTTCGGAACTACTGGACGTATATTTACGCGGTTTTCAATAATATATTAAGGGGAAACCTGAAGTTTCCGGGGTCCAGTGCCATTTAAAATAAATCATTTGATAGGAAACGGAGACATCATTTAAAAGGTTGTCTTGACCAGGCTCTAGATAACCCTTCAAACTATTTTTTGAACTACTGTTTGGGTACAGTTTAAAGTGAGAACGTGAAGCTTTTCTGCGTAAATACGCCTAAAGTGGCCGTTTTTCGTAATTGTGCGTAGAAAAGCTTCACGTTCTCGCTTTAAACTACAGTTCATAAAATATATTGAAACGTTATCTATTGCCTGGTCAAGAAAAAATTTTAAATAATGTCTCCGTTTCCTATCAAATAATTTATTTTAAATGGGGGCAGTACTGGAACCCGGAAAATTCAGGTATGTATCCCCTACAGTACAGCACATACTTAGGCTTTGTTACATTGAAAGATTGAAATCTGACATCAAAAAAAGTTGTCGTCATTTTTAAATTTTAGCGAACGATGACAGTTAGTTTTAATAAATTGTCTACTATTCAGCATTTTTTCCGTGCTGTTTTAGGAAAAAGGTTTCCCATGCAGATTATAAGAGCCTATCGAGGGAAAGGGCGAAAATCTGAGCGCCTATTAAAGGCGACGTGGCTAGGCAGTACAATTTTTAATTTCATTTTATATCTTCATACCCATCATCGTGCTCGACTGCCTCCGTAGTCCAGTGGTCAAGGCGTTCGCCTTGTGACCCGGAGGTCATGGGTTCAATTCCCACTGGGAAGCATACTTTGTTAAAAGTTGTTTCCAGTCTGGATAAGATATTGCAGGCTTGAATCACCTGATTATCCGAAAAGAAAGATGATTCCGTGTTTCGGAAGGCACGTAAAACTGTGGGTCCCGAACGCCACCTAGCGTTTGATCATCAAACTATCCAAGGATTGGTTCCTGGTTTCCCTTTGGGTTGTGGAGGTCAGACGACAGTCGCTCTGTGTAAAAACCAGTAACCTCGTCAAATCTCCTTGGTTAGGTAGCGGACCCCGGGCTCTGAAGCGTTACTGCTGAGGATGCAACCGGGAATACGTGAGGATGATGATGACCCATCATCGTGCTTATGCTGGCCTTTGGTTCTTATGGCCCTATGCAATGTCTACCTTGTATGGAAAAATCACACATCGAGTATTCTCGTTGTTCCTATAATGTTGTCCCTATTATGGGTACAACGGCTACCACGCGTCTTACATTTTTTACAGTTTCCATTGTAAGTACGTAAAGGAAATGGGGACAATTATGGGAGCAGCATCATTTGAAATTGGCTGTGCTGTGACAGACGGACAGACAGACAGTTGCACAAGTGATTCTATAAAGGTTCCGTTTTTTAATTTTTCTTACGGAACCTAAAATCATCACACATTAACATTTGTACGGAACACAACATTTTCTCAAAGTATTTTGAATTGTCTTGTTATGTACTCGTATATAGCTCTGACGGCCAATGTTGAGCACTACTTGAAAGGGCCGTACCAACATTGCTACTATAAACCAACCCTCCTTTTGGCTTCGCCGCAATCGGGTAAAGATCAAACGTTGATTTATAATAGGCTATTCTCGTTGGTCAAAATTAAATTAATAAATTATGTTATTTACATAGTCTCCACTTTAGGAAACACGAATGTAGTGTTAATTTTTTACAAAAAGTATAATTGATTTATAATTTCAAATACAAAATAGTACCTGTATTGTCTGTATGTCACGTGATCACAAACGTCGACCGCCATTTTATTTTCATTAGTGACGTCAAAATAGCAGACACGAGCTGCAGGTAAACAGTAATTAAATGATAAATCTTTATATTGTGACTTCAAAGTATATTTAGTGGCATTGCACACGATTTATAACAATAGCCGTCGGTAATTTTAAGCGGAAAGTAAAAATCTACTGAGGATACACACGGTGATATTAGCAAAGTTCTGTGCTCATAATACTGACTTATTTTCTTCTGAATGCAGAAATATTTAATAGTACCTACTTTTATTCCATTTCATATGTAAAGATAGCTATTAATACAAAAGAAATAATACTGTGCATTATTGATGAAAAGTTTAAAATCGAGCATTCGTAACTGCTGATATGACGTCACTATGATGTCGGCTCTCGTTTCGGCGCCAGTTTGTATTGCGTAATTTTTAAATTGTATTTTTTAGTATTTAGCGTCTTCGTTTTAAGAAAATAAAAATACCAGGTGTCTTAATGTCACATTAGGAACATATTGAAGTAGATTTAGAAAAATCGTAAAATTGCCTATTATTTAGATAGTGAAAATAATTTGTTTATAATTTAAAAGTTTTTTATTACTGACTACTTGCTAACCCTATTACACGTGCACGAGGATTAGTATTTCTCAAAAGTATCGATGTCGATATTTTTCATGTCATACCTCCCTCGGGGTTCACAAAAAGTGTACGCTTTCAATTTTGACGTTTAACGAAGTCTCATTTTTGCAACATTAAATTCCCATAACAGACAAAGGGACACAAGATGGGTTTTATGCTTGATTATCTTTTTCTGAACCTAAAAATTTTTTTTTGCTCTTTGCTGCCTTCTTTTACCATAAAGTAAAAATAGATGTACCTAAAGGTACTTACAACCAGTCTCTGCGTTCAAAAGGGGGAGGCATAGTGCAAGGAGGCACGGGGGTGATGTTCTATTTTCAAATTCAATTGGACGCTGTCCCGGGGCGATGTTTCTCCTTGCAATTCAGAATTGAATATCAATCGAACTGTTGACCGCGTAATGTGGACATGCCAAATTATTTGTTAGTAATAAAGTATTTAAGTACCTATAAAGAAATAAAAATAAACTTTGTACCGATCAAGGAGCGAGCGAAGTTGTCTGCGTTTACTTAGACAATCCGGTAATTGTATGCATGATAAACATATTTTTTTTTTGTTATACATACCTACAGACACTGAAAACAACTTTGTATCGTAGGCCTTGCTTGCTAGCTCGCTGGGTCAATAGACACATGTTTAGATTAGACCATTTCCTTACTTAATTGCCCTGGCATTGAATTGAAACCAGAATCTTCAGAGTGGTGGACTGGCGTGCTAACTACTACGCCACGGAGGTCGTTAAATATTAAGGGAAGAAAATATGAGGGTACTTCCAAGAAACCAAAAAAAAAGAAATTCGTGGTATCCATACTAAAATGTACACGCGGTCAGCGCGATACGTTCGAAAATTGTATAAGATTGAAACTTCTCCAACTTTGCAGTTCGTTCTGAAATTTCATTCAAAATATTGATGCCACGTACAGTGTCACCCTTTTCCCCACGGGGAATAGGAATGGCGAAAGAGAATGTTTAGAATTTCGAACGGTTGCCCATGATGTTGTTTGATTTCTTTTGTGGACCAGAAGTGTCATTTTAAAACGCGGAGTCACTAAACGAATGGTTTTGTCTATACGAAAAACCGGTGTCTCCGCGATTCAAAATGACATCTCTGAAAGTAAACATAGAGAGAATAGTTTTGTGCTGTAATCCAGGAAGAGAATGTTGATGCCTAGTATGTTCGCGGGCCTGTGATAGAAAACGGGAATCAAAAATAGTGACAGGGTGTTAGCCCGTTGCCTATTTAAAGGTAGATTTCTGCTTAGGTAAGTTTATAAAATTTGCATCTTTATCAGTCGATTTGAAAATCTTTTAAAGCTAAGCAAGTTGGTGGGTCTGTGAGAGAAAACGGGAATCGTGTTGAAATATCTGTTCGGTTTGGGCTAAATTAAAATACTATTTGTCTGGTGAAGTATGAAATTATATTGTTTTAACTTTTACTTGGGAGTTTTACATGTCTGACTCCTATCACAATGCAACAGAGAAGAAAGATGACATAAGTGGGGGTTGCCAGCACTAAAAGTAGTACGCTATAGTTCAAAAATAAAGATTGATATTAGCAAGTAAAATAATATAAATCAACAAATCGAAAATAGTGACAGGGTTGCTAGCCCGTTGCCTATTCAAAGGTAGATATTTATTCTAAGGTACCCAATATAGGCATCTTTATTTAGTCGTTCTGGAAATCTTTTGGTATCGTTAGGTCTGTGTCCAATCGCGGTGTAAATGTAATCGTTCTTCGTCTAATTTAGGGTGTTAATAGTTAACACTAGTGTAAGATTTTTCGAGCTGCCTAAAGTGATTGGCACACTGCTTCGCATCCCGCTGGCCCTGGGCCGCCATACAAAATCGACGCGCGTAGACGCGGTGTCCGTGTGTGGTCCTATGCGTGTTTTCTATACAAATTAAGATACTTGCATACAGTTCGGTCCCACGCTACGAAGCGGGGTGCGAAGCAGTGTGAGAATCACTTAAAGGCATCTGATGTAGCCCAATGACAGCAATTCAATGTGTGTTCAATGTGTGTGTAAACATCTTATGCGGTCGAGTAAATCTCGAAATCCCTTGGGCTCTTCATTTTTTTTATTAACCTATTATCTAGTGGAAGCATATGGCGGAGACCTCTGCCTAGTTATGGAACAATAATAGGTTAATAAAACATTCCCAAAAATAATAAATGGGATACCGAAGCAGATAGGTGTGTACCTACACTAAATATACTTTATAAAGTTTAGATACACACAGTAAACAGAACATAAAATGTAATAAACAGATAACTAGGCGTTAATTTGGGAACATCGATCATTCTTGTAATCCTAACATGATTAGTGCGTATTTTTGTCACGCCTATTTATACTAGTTTCGGAGATACGCGTACGATACGCGCACGAAATACCTAGAGGACAGAAGGATAACTAGCCCTTAGGAGACTTACGAGTATCAAAGGAGGTTTTACATCAGGCGATAGCTCGTAAAGCCATGTCCTTTGCAGCGGATTTCTTTCTTTCTACTTCGTGCTGTGTGTTGGAGAAGAAAGAGGTTCAAAGTGGACGTACGAATACAGATGCAGAAAAATAGGGTGACTTTAACCACCAGCTAAATTTTTGAAGCAAGTACAGTCCAAAATATTGAACTAGTAACGTTCAATAAACAAAATTCGTCCTCCCATACAATATTCGTTTGGCCAAGCGCAGATTTGTATGGGAAGCCGATTATGATTTTTGGATTTTCGTTATTTGTTTTCTGAAAAGTAGTTTAGTGTCATGGAAAGGAAAAATTTTGGGTGGTGGGTAAAAAGCAACGTGTATTGTAAGTATTTAATTTTAGTTTTTAAATTATGTCCATCGGCTTGTAATTGTACACTCACAAATGAGGAGCTCGGTGGCCCGGCGGGAGTGAGCATTATTAGCGCTTTCGCAAGTTAAGCGACACCGGGCGTTGTCCGCACTTGGATGGGTGACCACAAGTGGCACAAAAATTTCTCGAGCTCCTCCATGCTTCGGAAGGCACGTATAAGCCGTTTGTCCCGGCTGTCATCTTTGTATGACAGTCGTCAAGCTATGTCAGATGCCTTTAGACAGCCTGAAAAATCTGACACCAGTGTTGATCACTTACATACATGAAAATCAAACTCACAAATGTTATAATTTGAGAACAATCGGTACATTTCTTTTTACAAATTGACATTAATTTCAAATTTGACATCATTCTTAATTAATAATTATGACTTTATGACATAACAATGTATTCTCAGTCCACATATCTAACTTTAATATCAGTATAATTGTAAGGTTGACGTTTTTGGAGAAAATGCTGCAGTACAGTTTGTTACCGCTTCTTCTGGACTCGCACTTAGGAGGCGGCAGTAAATTTAGTTGTAAGTAAATGATCTGACATTGAGGGGCTACATGAATTTTTCGGGGTCCAATGCTGCCCCCATTTGAAATGAAACGGAGATATTATTTAAAATTTGGTCTTGATCAGACCCTGGATAACCCTTCAAACTATTTTATAAACTACTGTCTACAGTTAAAAGTGAGAACGTGAAGCTATTTTACGCACATACGCCAAAAGTGGCCGTTTTTCGCAATTGTGCGTAGAAAAGTCTGATCAAGACCAAATTTTAAATAATATCTCCGTTTCTTTTCAAATGATTTATTTCAAATGGGGGCAGCACTGGACCCCGGAAAATTCAGGTAGCCCCTTAAAAACTACCTACTAAGAAAAATGACAATTATCAAGTGATGAAAATATCCAAAGATAAATAAATGATTTTTGACTTTAACTTTGATTTTATTTGCCTTAAAAATAGCCTTATATTATAGGCGCAGTATATACTGTAGCCTTATATTCATCATCATCATCATCATTTCAACCGCATAACGTCCACTGCTGGATATAGGCCTCTTCCAAGGATTTCCAAAATGACCGATCTAGAGCGGCCTGCATCCAGCGCTTTCCAGTGACCTTATTCAGGTCGTCAGACCACCTTCGCTTGCCAGTACGTGGTCGCCATTCGAGAACCTTTTTGCGCTATCGGCCATCTCTTCGTCTGTGGCCATGTCAGTGGCTTTTGTTCTCCTACGAACCTTTTATTATAGGCACAGTATGCACTCTTGTGGTGGTGCTTGTGTGAGGAGGGAAAGGTGACTTTACCCACTCATACTGATTTTCTCCCTGTACATATCTTTTATTTATTAGGTGCACTAGTAAACTTTTTTGTTAAATGTCCACATTTATATTGAACACCACATGCTTATGTATCTATAAGTATATCTATCTGTAACGTTTTTATTTTAAAATTCGCATGCGTTATCCGCACGCACGTGCGTATCGCGTGCGTGTCGTGTGCGTGTCGTGTCCTGACGCGCGGAGAGGGCGGCGGTTAATTCGACGTGAAGGGTTAACTGATACTAAATGATACGACACAATGTTTGTTTTGCATAATGTGTGGTGGACGGCGTCATTGGATTTCCCTAGAGTTTGCATTTTAAATTTTAAAGCTGTCTGTGATGTTCTTTTGTTACTAGAAGTAAACCCCAAAAATATGTAGATCAAAGAACAAAACAAGGAATTGTTTTTAAAGGGATAATCTGACATAAAACTCAAGTTGTGTCTCTTTCCCTCTTATGGGCATTTGCTGTTGTAAGAATGAGACTTCACTAAATTTCAAAAGTAAAAAGTAACCTATTTGACAGTTATCTATGGGTAATTCTATGCAGTTATTTCAAAGATTTCGAATAGGTATACAGTTATTTGCTGCTTAAAATGACAAAATTTAAATGACATTGTCTAATAACATAGACTTATGTTTAGATGACTTTTCTATTTAGTAGAAGTCATAAATATCTTGGCTTACAAAGAGAATTCAAATATTTGTTGGCTTATTTCATACAAAAATACCCACCACCAAGTTTCAAAACAGGTAATGCTTTTGACACTTCAACGCGGAATCTACTTTTTTTTTGTAAAAAGGCAGTTTATTATCTTCAACAACCTACACGAACATGTTATATATAACATAAAAAAAGCAATCAATGCTTGGTTCTGGAGTGCAGATTAAAGGAAACTGGAGACTGATGAAGGCAGGGAATGTATCAAAGTACTCCAGTGCTTCTGGACAGTTACATTTTATTGAGATATTTTCCTGTTTGCGAAAATGCATACTTAAAAATATTAAAGTAATCTACTATATCTATTTATATTAAATATTTAAAAAAAAACTAAAAAGCTTGGATCATCAGTTTAGTTAAGCGGCTACCTGAATTTTCCAGGGTCCAGTCCATTTGTAATAATAAATCATGTGAAAGAAAATGGAGATATCATTTAAAATTTTGTCTTGACCAGACCCTAGATAACCCTCCAAACTATTTTATGAACTATTGTTTACAGTTTAAAGTGAGAACGTGAAGCTTTTCTACGCACAATTGCGAAAAACGGCCACTTTTGGCGTATGTGCGTAGAAAAACTTCACGTTCTCACTTTAAACTGTAAACAATAGTTCACAAATTAGTTTGTAGGGTTATCTAGGGTCTGATCAAGACAAAATTTTAAATGATGTCTCCGTTTCCTATTATATGATTTAATTCAAATAGGGGCAGCACTGGACCCCGAAAAATTCATGTAGCCCCTTAAGAGTCCCCTTACCCTGGACAGAATCTGCCTTGCCCATACAAACGTAGTCTACCTCTTATTTTGAAACGACATGTCGGATATGGACATAATTATGTAACTTTAAAGAAATTGCAATTATCTAGGGTTATAATTGGTATTCCGAGGGTAAAGTTATTAACTTAAAAGCGAATATAGTGTATTATATCATATTGGAACATCAGTATGGAAAACTTCCACACCCTTATATTTTCTTTCCAATTCATAATTTTACGGTGGGAAACCAATTATAACCCAAGATAATTACAATTTCTTACAAGTTAATTTTTTTTTTACCGTAATCAGACATGTCGTTTCAAAATAAAACGTAGACAACGTTTGTATGGTAAAGTCTAGGGTAAGGCGATCAAGTTACCTTTGCACCCACAGATCTGTTTAATACGGGTCTGTGACTACAAAGTTTATTTTATATTAAAGTCAGTATATTCTACATTAAATAAACCCATTAATTTCATGCTAACTGTTAAACAATGCTATGAGTATTGAGAACGATTTAAATTCGCTAATGTCCTGTATTGGAACTGCCAAAGTTGGACAAGTACGTAAGAAAGACAAGACTGGCTCGCTTCGAGCTATCAATTTTGTATCAATGCCATCCATTTTGGCATAGTCAGTGTTTTAAGGTACAGTCGAGAAGATAAGCAATTGTTGAAACTAAGTCTACCAAACTAGCGTATATAGGCTATATCATCGTTTCATTTCAGCCGCATAACGTCCACTGCTGGACATAGGCCTCTCCCAAGGATTTCCAAAATGACCGATCAAGAGCGGCCTGCATCCAGCGCTTTCCAGCGACCTTGGTCAGATCGTCTGACCACCTTGCGGGTGGGCGTCCTACGCTTCTCTTGCCAGTACGCGGTAGCCATTCGAGAACCCTTTTGCCCCATCGGGCATCGGTTCTCCGCGCTATGTTTATAGGCTATATATCACAAGGCTAATTTATAAGACTGTTTATTTTTACCCATAGACATAAAAAGGGGTCTAATGTTTGACGCTAATGTCTTTCGGTCTGTCTGTCTGTGTCTTTGTGTCTGTCTGTGGTATCGTAGCACTTGAACTGATGGATCGGTTTCGATGCGATTTTTTTCACGTGAAAGCCAGTTCTCTTGGGGTAGTTCTTAGCTGTGTTTGACGAAAATCGGGGCGGCCGTTTTTAAAATTATTAATGTTAACGCTTAAAAGTCAGCGCTTTCTCTAGCAAATAATAGATGGCGATACGGGTTTCCACCAAAGATGAGTAGCAGAACTACCGATACAACTTCAGTAGTTCCGCTTCTTATCACTAGATGGTAGTCTTGACAGTCGGGGTTCTTTTTAATTTTCCTAGCAAATAAACTTGCCAGACAATATTTTAAACAAAAACACTTACAAAGGTCCCTTTTTTAAAAACAAATAGAAGATTGGCAATACACATGACGAATGAAAAAATATTTTTAGCCCATCGTAAATATTTGTACACGTTTTCTTTTCTCTGAGGAACACAAAATGACAAAAATACAGCGCATTGAAATTTCGCATGACGACATGGCTAGATTTTTACTTAGCGGTGATGTTGCAAACTCCCACTCCCGAACTTCGTTGCTTCGTTTTTTGTGAATTTTTACTTTTTTGGTCAACTGAATAATATTTTAGTTTGAAAAGATACATTTTTTAGATTATAACGTTCAAAAATAATGGTCCCATGTCCATTACTAATTACAATCATACTTTTTTGACCCTGTCGTCACCGCCATAGCATCGTAGTTCGTAGCGCATAGCGAAGCTTCGTAGCTTGGTTGTTATATGGTATCGTAGTTGTTGGTAGCTATGGTATCGTAGCTTGTTAGCTTGGTGTCGTAGCGTGTAGCTAAGCTTCGTAGGTTTGGTGCCCTAATTTCGTAGCTTGGTATCGTAGTTTTCTAGCTTTGTGGCGTAGCTTCGTCTCGTAGCTTTGAAGATTGGTGTCGTAGCGCGTAGTTCGCTACGCGCTACGACACGACGCTTCGCAGCTTTGATGTCGTAGTTTTGTAGCTTTATATCGTAGTTTCGTAGTAAGTAGCGAGGTTTCATCATTTTGCTGTTGTTTGTTTTGACTTGGTGTCATAGTTTCATAGTTTGGTGTCGTAGCATGTAGGGAAGTTTCCTAGCTTACCGTCGTAGCACATACTAGCTTAAAGAAAAACATCCGACTTCAAATATCTCTAGTGTTATTCCTTACAACTTCACCAAATTAATATGAAACCATATCATGGAAATATGGATAGACTCTTTCATTATTTGAATGCTAAATAGTCTACAAAATCGGTTCACAATTGGCTAAGACATCGCGAAACACACATAAAAAGTAGTCGCATTGATAATCTTCTTTTTTAAAGTCGGTCAAATACCTAAGTAGGCTAAAACACTTTGTACCAGAATGTACCAAGACATTATTCAAATAAGTGAACTGCAAATAGTGCCAGTGCCCGGGGACCACAAAAACTTGTCTCAACTTACAGCCATCTCCTTACAACTTACTCACTTACTTACCAACTTACTTAAGTGGCTTAAGTGACTCGTTAATTTATTGCGTGCGCTCATTATTTATCTATCTAGGTCACAAGGTGCCCTTTTGTTATGTTGGCTTAATGATAAAAGCTTTATATGTGATCGTAGTCTTTGGAAATGCGAGTTGTGTTATTTATGGTAGGTAATTGGTGCAGAAAAGTGAAATTTTAACCATTTTCAGGGTTCCGTCCGCAATAGGTGTCCATCCGTCTGTTTATCACGCTGCTGTAGTTATCTCATGAACCGTAATAGGCTCTCTGTATGGACCTCCACTTGCTACTATCCTGACAGACCTCTTTCGCTTCATCTACACACATCACTCCCTTCATGCATGCCCGCCGGTTACGGGTACTTCGGACATCTCCTTTTTTAAGAACGTCTGCAATCTGGTCGCGGTACGTTCGTCGAGGACGAACCTGACTCAATCTTCCACTCACGTTCACTTTATAGATGCCTTTAATTAGCTCAGGGTACTTTAGACGCCTCCTTTTTTAAGAACGTCTGCAATCTGATCGCAGAACGTTCGTCGAGGACGACCCTGACTCACTCTTCCACTCACGTTCGCTTTGTAGATGCCTTTAATAAACTCATATATAGATACAACAATCCTACCACAACGGAAAGTTTGATGACTGCCTGTAATTAGCTTAAATAATCCCTATCAATATGTACAACAATCCTACCAATTTGGCATAATCTGACGACATTGCCTTACATCATTCGTTCTTAATTTCATAGTCGGTTCTCATCTAGACCAAACAAGGGTTGGTCTCCTTGCATTAGATTTACAGCTAGTGGGGGTTTATGTCATAATCGGGAGCCGAATGAAGTATAAAAGTTAACGGGCGCGGCACCTGCCGCTTGCATGAGGTTCTGAGTCGGTTTGTGTGCAATGATTTTGATCTATTGGTAGATATATTTATTTATTTAAACTTTCAATAATAATATTAAATTTTTATTAAACCAAACACAGTTTTACATCAATAGAATACAGTCCCTGTCTCCTAACAAAACCTATATGTTAAAAGTAAGTTCTTTCTCAATCAGAGGATTTAATCTTAACACTAGACTCTTTGCACAATTAAAAAAAAATGTACAAGAGGCGAACCCTATCCCATTTTATGGCATTCTCTCTTGGTAAACCATAAATATACTGAATCAAGTATGACTATGAAGTCATACTTGATTCAGTTGTACTTAAATCTAGTAGTAATAGTAAGTAATAGTAACACAGTATTTTCTTAATGAGCTTCTTTGGCGTTTCTTCTCAATATACAATAGTGTTCGTTTTGAAACGCTAGTAATAGGCTTTAACCTATCAAATAGCCTTTCTGGCAGTACAGGCCTGTTATAAAAACAGCAATTTTTTTTTATGACTGTAATATAACTTAGCATAGTCCTCCGAGTCCTTCGTACTTGCACACAATATGGGGTTTCTACCATCATCATTATTAGCCACTACTAGATGTACTTATGTTTAACTTTAATTCTAGTACATGAATGAATAACTCGTCGTCTATTACCTTTTCACAGTCGTTTCTTTGCTAGAAAGAGCAAAACGCTCATATGGGCTGTCGCCGTCGCCGGGCAGCCGAGTGCCATTTTGAATTTTTCCATAAAATGTATCAATAAAACAAATGACAATAAAACATTTAATACAGTAAATAAGCACAGGTGCGGGTAGGTAAATATTTTTGCGCATTACAAGTAACATTCGGCATAGGTCGTATTATTCAAATGTGGACCAATAAGAGAGCATTTACGGCCGGCCATAAAACTACAATCGAACCGAACGAATAAATATCCGACCTCTGTAACTTATAACCTTTTATACACGGAGCTAGATTTGCAAAATGAGCCAAGTACGTCGAAGCGGAGTTATGCGGAGCGGACTTGTGTTGCAACAGATTCGAATCGATTCGATGAGACACATTGCACCTTTTAATGTGAAGTTAATCTTTGGTAATCTTTACATAATGTATAACATGTGTAGCTATAAAATAATCCTAATGGTCATGCTTTACAGAAAACAGAGCTACTCTACTTTCTTCCTCTCTAGTAGAGAGTAAGTAGATCCCGACTAAGTATTTATGTTAACTCTCTACTTATGTTACTGTCATGTCGAAGAAGATTATAACTGACTATAAAATCTTATTAGTTGTTAAAAGAGCGCGAAGCTTAGCTTCGTATCGACTTAGCACGTCTCTGCTTCGGACTAAAGAAGTGGAGCAACTAATTGCTTAGTTTTTTTGGTAGATAGAAGTAAATGAAAGAAAGTAAGAAAAATTGTTTGGTGCAACCTGAAACTACTTTTACACCAAAATGGCCCCACTCAGCATATGACAATGTTACGACTTACAAGCTTCACGTTAAGAGCCTTTACATCTTTGGTTGGCTGTCTCGCTCGCACAATCAAACATTTTTAAAGATTTGTGGCGACCTCTACGGCCACTATGAGGAACTACAATCAAGAGACAACCGACAATATAGTCCACAAGAAGCATATGAGATGGCGCCAGCAGAGTATCCTACATCTCGATCTCAGAGTTCGCCCGATTCGCTGCATGTATACAACTTCCGACGATACACCGTCGGAGCCGCGGTTCCCCAGGCACAACAACATGCCTGGCGGGAAGATCTTCCCTTTGTGGCGGTCGAGCATATCACCTCGCTCCCGCTACAGATTATTAAAAAATGTGACTCATTTGAAGAAAAGTGTTTCATAAACTTTTTAATATATTATATGTTAGATACTGTAGACATGTTTTTTTTATTATTTATGTGTGTGTGTATCGAGAATAAGGTCATCAACATTTTAAATTTTTTATGACCTTATTCTCGATACACACACACAAACAATAAAAAACACATGCTCTTAAGATGAGAGAGTTGTCTCTTCTAGTAAACCTATACCTAGTTGCACCCGTGATCCCGTCCAAAGTTATAATAATACAAGCCATAACCCATAACTCGGTTATGTTGGTCGTAACCCGCAACCGCGGCTAATCTGCACCTGTATCGTACACCTCGCGATATACACTAAACGTACAGCAAAGCTCTATCATTTTAATTATGAACACAAATATATTTACTAGCTCTGTGAGCTGTACTCGCGAGTCTGCCTTTGCATAGCTCGAAACTAGATAAATGTTCACCGTCATTGATTTTGATTTTCGAAATATTACCAAAAACTGAATCGACAATAATTTTTCAAAACTAAAAACCGACTTCACCCCCAAATTACATAACCGATTTTGATAAAATTTCCATGATACCACTTAAAACGTATACCATTTCAAACAAAAAAAGATTTTTTCAAATCGGTCTAGGCGTCTTTGAATAATCGGTGAACATACATAAAAAAAACATAAAAGATCGCGACGGATTGATAACCTCCTCCTTTTTTGGAAGTCGGTTAAAAATAGCTTTTATCTGCTCACAAAATGGTACACCTGTGTTAGCAACTTCCACACATACGATTTTTTTTCATGCAAATTACTTAGCCCCGGAAGACAACATCTAGTGATGAGTCTAGGGAGTGTATGCCATAAGACATTAGCCCCGCCCCTTGTAAGTACATGTTTTTTAAACTGTGCAATAAATTTTAAAAAATAAATGAGTTGCGAACTACATATTCCAACCGATGTTAAGAGGCTTTTCACATTTGGTTGGCTGTCTCGATCGCACAATCAAAAATTTTTAAAGTTATTTTAAAAATTGTAACTCATTTGAAGAAAAGTATTTCATACACTTTTTAATAGACGACATGTTTGTATATTGTGTAGACATTGACTACATCGAAAATTAGGTCATCAAAATTTTAAATTTTTGATGACCTTATTCTCGATACACACAAACATAAACAATAAAAAAACATGTCTACAATATCTAACATATAATATATTAAAAAGTTTATGAAACACTTTTCTTCAAATGAGTCACATTTTTTAATAATCTTTAAAAATTTTTGATTGTGCGAGCGAGACAGCTAACCAAATGTGAAAAGCCTCTTAAGGTGGAATCGATATCCGTAGCGCCATCTATTATTTGCCAGGTAAATTAAAAAACCCCGATTTTCAAGCGTTAACCCCCAGTACCTTTTAAACCTGTTGAACCGTTTATCAAGCATAGCTAAAAACCACCGCAACTGGCTTTCACGTGAAGAAATCGCATCAAAATCGGTCTACAGACAAAAAGACAATAGCGTTAAACTCATAACAGTCTTTTGTCGGGGTATAAAAATGGTAATCGGGAAAGTGACAGATTTCCCTCAGATATAGTTTTAATCATGACTCTCTTCTTACATATGCTTTCTAGCTATGAGTAGGTACTGCATTTTAAAAAAAATAGGCAATAGAATAAAACTGTTCAGATAAACAACACTGCCATAATCCATGCTTATAACCGGTCTACAGGTGATCCAGATGGCTTTACCTGTGTTATTCCACCACTTTGCATTATTCCATTCTTTTATAGCCAGCCAGTGTTGCTATATTTAAATTTTATTCGCCTTAATGTTGCCACACACGAGTCTCCTTGCAATCTCATACCTATAGCTTTACCAAACAGTTTTACACGAGAAAAATATAACTTTATACTCTATGCGGGTGTAATAAAGTTTATTTTAGATTTTTAAAGTTATTGATTTTGATGTGGTTTTGCGTACAGATGTCAGGGAAATAGAAACGATTTGGGAGCAATGTTTTTATTTAGAATGAGGCAGTTTTAGGATAGGGATGTTTTACCTGCGTGTTTTGATTTGAAGGTCTTTGATCTGGGATTATGCTGGAGAAATAATGGAATCAAACGAATTAGGGAATGTTTTCGATTGTTTTTCAGTTTGTTGAATTGAAATTAGAGTTTATTTTTTTTTGTTGTATTGTGTTTGTTTTTTGTAATAATATTCATTCAAGTGTTGTTTTTTTTTGCGTGTGTAAGTGGTCGACGCTGGTGTCAGATTTTTCAGGCTGCCTAAAGGCATGTAACATAGCTTGACGACTAACATACAATGCTGAAAGCCGGTACCAACGGTTTATACGTGTCTTTCGAAGCACGGAGGTGCTCGAAAAGTTTTTATGCCACTTTTGGTCACCCATCCAAGTACGGACCACGCCTAGTGTGGCTTTACTTGCGAGAGCGCTAGTAATGCGTACTCCGAGTAGATAGTTAAAATATTCATAGCTCACAAGGTTTTTTAGGCGTTTAAGATGTAGTACTAATATTAATATTCAATTGACAGGCTTCTTCCATGCTGGTCTGGGGGAAAAGAAAAAAGCTTAGAATGTACCAGCTGCTTCTCTTCCCACGCAGATCGTAAGAGCCGATCGAAAGAATGGGCGAAGATGCGAATCATGTCATTAGGCGAGGCGGCTAGCAACCCATCCCTATTTTGTATCCTTCTTCCACCTTCTCGCCCACCATTACGCTAAAAGTAGCCTTTGAGTCTTGTCGGGCGGCCCTAAGCTCTATTTACTTAGAGCCGCAAATCCCAAATGCTCTGTCAGCCCCTTTAGAGATAAAGACGTGATATGGTGGCGGAAAGTAAATACCTACCAGCAACATGAATGATTTTTTGGTGCTACATGAAGCAGAAATGTCCTTGAATGGCCTCCGAGTACCAAGTTTCCACTTACAAAATGGTCAGACGGTCAGACGACCTGAGCAATAACGTTAGAGGAAAACTATAATCCTCAACATATAAAAATTAACAACCGTTTTCCCTTTTGAATAATTTACATTGTTTTAACTAAAGTATGTTTAGCAGTAAGATAGGTCTGGGCTGGAAATATTGACGTGTTTATGAACAAGCTTTTATTAACCTCTACTGTCCCACTGCTGGGCAAAGGTCGAATCTCCCCCTTCTTCTTTTAAATTTTTCAATAGTGAGCCACTTCCAATCATTCCCTTTCAAACTGTCGCAAGTCGTCACACCAACGCTTCCGGGGCCTACCTCTTTTCCTTCGGCCATCTTCGGGAGTCGACTTTGTTACCAAAAAAGCCCACCTATCATGATATATTTGGCAAATGTGCAAGCTTTTATGCTGGGAAATTCCTAAGTATATACTTATCTTTTAGCAGCCTGCTCCGACTTTTTAAAGCGATATCGGTACTAAGCATGTAAACCATTCCAATGAAACGTTCTACGTACTTGATAAAATCGCATCAAAGTCTAGTTTTCGTGTCAACGCCTACATAATCAAGTTTTTTAATGAAAGGGTAAGTAGATGCAGCCTCCAATTGGTTTATTTATACAAAGTAACAAACAAATACATAACTAACTTACAAACACATACTAACTAAACTAAATTAAGATGGTAAATAAGGTTTCTGGGGACAGAAAAGGAGTTGGTTTTTGTCTCAATAGTACTACTGGTAGATCTGTTGGTACTGTTATTCCCAGTGGTATTGGGACAAAAATTTCCAGCAATTCTACTATTTGTACTAAAATGGTAGGACTACTGGAACTAGCTCAATTTGTAAATCCATTAAGGAGGTCTGTGTGCAGTAGTGGTATGTAAATAAGTGTAGGGAAAGAATTTCATTTTTTGTACACGCTTTTTTTTGGGTGGCCAAAGCACTTATTAAAACGATTGAAATATTCACAAACTCTCGTCGTTTTATAACGCAGTTCCATCAACCACCTTCCGTCTCGTGATCAGCCCTAGACATTGGTCTTTATTACTGAGTTCTTTCGAATATCTCCCGGCTCCATCACCAGTACAGCTCATAGACTATAATATTGTATTGTCATCTGACTTACACAAGTACCTTAGCAGAATTTCAGCTCGCTGTGATGGAGATAACTTGTTGGTTTAATTGCAAGATTTGTCCTAAACAAACATTCGTACATAGTTACATACCGTTAAATAAAAGCTTGTTAAAAAGAATCCATTATAAAATCAGTGACAACGGTACGAGGTGACTCGTGGATTTTTTCTAATTAGACGGCGCGCCACGTGCTGCTGGCGGAGCGTAAATCATTCACACTTATTAAAAGAAGTCAAATCTTAAGTAACATGGGCACATTGGGCGAGTGGTCGCGTCTAGTAGGATTGTATTGACCTTTACTAACAGCTCGTTTGTAAATATTAAATTATATACCGTATTACAGTATCTAATTTTAAAATGGTCAGGGGATGGCGATAGATTTTATTAGTTTGGAATAGCAGTTTTATTAGTTGGCAAAGTCAAATATTTATATTCAATGTAGGATCAGTTTTCTTTTATTAAATTTAACGTGTCTTTAGATTCATACATCTGTCATCTTATGTGACTATTTTCGAGTTTCTCTTGTGGCTCTATATTTATCGTGAACCTCCAGCAATCAAGACAATATCTAAATATGTATAGATATACGATTTATTGGATTGTTTCGAAAACAGAAGTTTTAAGTCTAGCAGTGAGCTGTTAAAGGTTATAAAAAAGAAGATAAACCTACTCGTAGAATTCTATAATTCCGAGTTTACAATTGGGTACTTTCCTAGGCCGAAAATAAATTATTGAGTACTGTGAAGAGAATAAAAAGCACAAAATAATGTGTCACTTGTCATTGATCACACAGCACATCTATATTCAACCTGATATTAGATTTACTATTGCAGAAAAAAGTATGTTAAGAGCGCTATTTGACTTCAAAGTTTGTATGGCGTCATAGTTCCTATAGAAAATGTTTGCTTTGAGTAACGAATTCTATTTTAGTCTTCTTTTTGTTACTAAGTCGCTATTAAAATAGCCCAAGAAACTCGCCAAATATGAAAAGAATTCAAGAAAACTACCTCATCTTATCGTCTACATTGATATAACAACTCTAATGCTACTGTTTCAAAGTTTATTTTGAACTGTACAGGGAGTCGATATGTGTTGCTCTACAGTATTGGAAAAATAATGCCTTTTAATATAAATCGTATCATGACATGAATGATTTTGCTATTTCTAAGGGGTTTTAAGTACCTACACATTTGTACCTAGAACTATCTAGAGAAATATTCATTTTTCTATCCTGATGATTGAAATTAGATTTAGTATGTAGGTCTGTAATATGTATGTTTAAAGCTTATGTAATGAAAATGCTTTGTGAGAAGGCTTATTACGGAATTGATGATCATCTTAAAGACAAGAACGTCCGGCTTGAGCTTGGCGCGGGTCCCCTTTTAAAGTTTTATATTTGTACACTCACAAATGACAATAAATCGGTACATGTACTTTATTTACAAATTGACATTAATTTCAAATTTGATATCATTCTTTATTAATAATTATGACATAGCAATGTATTCTTCAGTCCACATAATCTAACTTTAATATCAGTTTAATTGTATGGAGTGCACTATTGCATCTGAAAAATCCCGGGATTCCGGAATCGACAAAATTTTGTGTTTTGATTATAGAATCAAATCGGGTAGGGTACTTATATAATAGGTCTTTACCTATGAAATTGCCGGTCTGCAGTACTTGCCATTTCACATCAAAATAATTTTTGTTTGGCTAAGAATTCTAATTTCAAATTATTTTTTTTAAAAACACGGAGTTCTTTTTCCAAAAGTAGTCATTTGTTTATTGATTAGTGTTACATTTTCATCGCATTTCAATCTTTTTCGTCATCATGGATACGTAAAAAATTCGAGTAATTATGGAATATGAGTACCGTCGTGGCAGCAACGCGGCACAAGCGGCACGCAACATCAACGACGTTTACGGAGCTAACACTACAAACCAACGCACCACCTGTTATTGGTTTGCTCGCTTCCGTTCTGGAAATTTCGACCTGAAAAATGAACATCGCGGTCGTCCGAAGACTTTGGTCGACAATGACGAATTAAAGGCGATTGTGGAAGCTGATGATACACAATCTACGGCTGAATTAGCAGCAGCTTTTGATGTTAGCGTCAAAACAATATTGGTCCATTTGCGTCAAATTGGCAAGGTAAAAAAGCTTGACAAATGGGTGCCCCACGAACTCAATGATCGCCAGCGCGAAGTACGCGTCGAGACGTGCCTTGCACTGCTCAACAGACACACAAATGAAGGAATTTTGAACCGCATTGTTACCTGCGATGAAAAATGGATTCTGTTTGATAAAAGCAAGCGCTCAGCAAGTTGGTTGGATCCTGGTTCAGCACCTAAACAATGCCCTAAACGAAAACTTACTCCTAGAAAAGTGACGGTCACTGTTTGATGGTCTAGCGCCGGTGTGATTCATCACAGCTTCTTACCAAATGGGGTGAGCATTACTGCAGATGTGTACTGTGAAGAACTGAACACAATGATGGAGAAGCTGGCACATCTCCAACCAGCATTGGTCAATCGCTCCTCTCCGCTGCTCCTGCACGACAACGCGCGACCTCATACTGCACAGCAGAACAGCAGCACTTTTTCCAGAATTTGGATAACTTCTCGGCGAAAAAAAAATTTAATACCCGAGAGGCAGCACAAAATGTCTTTGACGAATTTGTTGCTTCCCGTCCAGCTGATTTCTTTAAGAAGGGCATCAAAATCGTTTAAATTTTTTCATACAAAACGGCAATTTCATAGGTAACGACCAATATTTACTTACGTTCAGGTGTTGGCTAATAAGAATGCACTTGATCGGTTAGTGAGAAGATTTTTGAATTCCAGAATTTGAATTAAAAATAACTTTTAAAAAGCCGCTTTCATAATTTCCTAGCCAAAAATTAACTTTAGGTAAATATGGATCCGATTAGTGCGACATTCCCGTTTTGTTTGAGATTCCATAATTTGCGTTTGAAAAATATTTTTAAAAAGCCGCTTCCATTATTTCCTAGCCAAAAATTAACTTTAGGCAAATATGCATACGTAAGTAATACCGTTTTTAAATATTTAGTTAAATATGCATCCGATTATCCGACCACTGGTCATAACACTGGACACCCATTACTACGTATAATAATTACACCTTTACCTTTCTTTCATCAATGTCTAACATTTGTTAAACTCAACGCTATATGAAATAGATAAATAATAGGACTCAGTAGACCAAAACGGCGATTCTTATACAAAAATCGATCACTGACTATTATAAAGAACTAGCAGAGGCCCGCGTCGTTTCCCGCGTGGAACATTTTTGGCAATCCCACGGGTAACTCACATTTTCCCGGGATAAAAGCTATATTGTTATAATCCAGGTAATAAACTATCTACATGCCAAACACTCCAATCTGTACAGCCGTTTTTGCATGAAAGAGTAACAAACATCTATACATCCATATATACAAACTTTCACGTTTATAATATTAGTTAGATAAGACAGCATTAACATTTCCTCCCTTGATTGACTTGTACGATAAATATAGTTAGCAAAAATTCATACTTAACGAAAAAGTAAATGTCTATTAAAACAAGCATTCATAATAACAAATCGAAGTGGCCATGAACATTTTTCTCAAAAACAAACAATCTCCATTCAATTCCGAAGTGAAAATTGTTTGGCCGAACAAAAGCAAATTCCATTAGCCGATCGCAAAAATAATCCCGTCTTACACGGTAGTAATTATTTACGACAAGAAGGGGGTCAGGGGGGCGAGGGGTCACATTATTAGCCTCCACTTGATCCGGTATAAATAACACCCTGATCGGAAACGATCGGTGTACCTATAGGGTGATTTTGGTTTGGTTAGACTTCAGGGTATTTTTACAAGCTTATAATAAGTATGTTTAACTTGCGATGTGTCTGTATGTTACTATGTAGTAGCGTTGCCAGGCGTCCGGATAAAGCCGGACATAGTTAGGGTTTTTGATTGCGTGTCTGGCCAAAATAAACCGTGTCCGGCTTGTCCGGATTTTGTTAGGCTTTTTACATTTCGCAACCGAGCGAGCGCTGAGTCCAAGCGCAGGCGATGAGTCAATTACCGGTCGCTCCCGTAGAATTTAAGAAAAATTAATGAAATTATAATATATGAATTTCATTTAAATTTAAAGATAAATTACAAATGTTTATCTAGAATTTAATTTTGACTGATTAATAATAAAGCTATTAGAATACTTTGGCATTCAATTGTTCGGTATATTTCATTAGAATTTAATGATTTATGGTAATAATCAAACAGCTTGATTTTTCTTTCAATTTTTTGTCTTACGTACCTATTGATACTGACACACAAAATTCAATAATGTAGGGCGTCCGGCCATTTTGCCCAAATGTCCGGCCAAACTGGCTGCTCTCTCCGGCTATTAGCTTTGGTGACCTGGCAACCCTTTAAGTATGTATGTTACTATAGTATACTTATAGTCTTCTACACTGTAATACTAACTGCACCAACTGCCTCACATCTTTTATAGTCTTCTTTACCCAAAGGCTGGCTGGAATAAATCGCTTTAGTGATAAGCCCGCCTTTGTACCTACAATGCGACACAAATAAGTTAAACAAAAACGGCGGACTTCAAAGCATTTTTGTATAAATTCCCGGCACGTAGGTTGAACTACAACAAAATAACAATATAGCGGTTATCGGCGTAGGTAAAAATAATGCGCCGACGACCACCATTTTGGTTCAATTTACGTGTCGGGAATATGTACAAAAATGCTTTGAAGTCCGCCATTTTTGCTTAACTTATTTCTATCGCATTGTACTAATTTTTAAATGTACTTTTATTATTGTCATACTTACTTGGTGCAATAAAGAAATTTTATCCTTATATTTGAATGTTCGTTTACGTCAAATCTTGCAATGACATTTTCAACCGGTTATCCTCAACTAATTGAGCTGGAATTTGGCTTACTTGTGTAAGTTGGATGACGATACAATATTATGGTCAGTGAGCTGTTCTGATGATGGAGCCGGGATACATTCGACAAAACTCAGTAATTAAAATACATAACCTCATTATGATTTGTCTTGACAAGCAGTTTATGGTAGAAGATGTCTTTGATCGAATCACGAAGAATGAATATGGTCGATGAAATTAATAATAAATCGACGCCACCCTATTGACTTTGTGCTTATTTCATTGGTTTTTCAAAATAAAAGCTTGTACAAAAAATTTAATTAAAAAAAAACTTATTGGCGCTTAAGAATATTGAATAATTTGAAATTGTGAATGGTTGGTAGATACTTATCATCGTTTATGTTTTCTTACCTATAATCAATTTAATATATGTGATACAAGTCGTAGGTTACTTTTAATTTATACTAGAACGAAATTCCTTAATGGACGGTACGGACTTGGCTGATAGGGGCTAGGCGAAAAAAGTGTAAGATTTTTTCGTCACGAATTAAAGTGAAAGATAATTTCACTTTAATTCGTACACGTAGACGTATGCCTGAGATGATCGATTTTCCCGGTTTAAACCCAGCACACGCTAGTATTTTATTTATAAATTTATTGTTTAATTTATTATTAATAAAAAAGTGTAAGATTTTTCCATCACTTTTTTCCATTTTTCTTAAAATTTTGTTCTCTATTATCATCTTCTTCTCTTCTTCGCCCTAAACAAAAAGGTTATTCATAAAATAGTTTAAAGGTCTTTCTAGACAGTGATACAAATCAAATTTTTAATTATCACCATATTTAGTTTTTAACAATTTATTTCAAATGAGGGCGCCACTTTAGCTACCACTTCGTCTTAAAGCCATAGCCTCCATAGGCTTAATCAAAAAATCGACCAGACAGGTGATGCCGAGAACAGGAAGACTTTACAAGAAGGTGAAAATTCTTTTAGCATTTTTTACATTTAAAAATATATTATTTTGTTATTTGGATGTTGGCTAACTCTATAGGGTGTTCTCAACTACCCAATGAAGGTAGCCATCATTCAAATAATATTTAATCTTGTTCGACATATTCCGCCCCATTACATCCTGTACGTGCCTTCCGCCGCCCCCTTTCATTCGAGCATATTTTCATAAATGCAAACATTTAGAAAGAATTTCCTTCGAAACCTCATAAATATTTCCCACTTTTACTGCTACTATACAAATTGGGCCACACAAAAATGTGCTCTAACTCAACCGAGTAAAGTCGAAAAAGTTTTTGTAGAAAAAAACTCATAAGCGCGTTTTAAAACGAACCGGGAGAATTAAAGATTAATCTGGTTCTCCAATAAATATCGAAATGGATTTATTCAGAAATTGGAATCGAAGAATTGGAACTTATTTTGGATCCATTCGTAGATGAGATGTTTTTTATTCGGATGACTTATGGAGGGGGTGAGATTTACCGATGACAGCTTCCAAAGGATTGCTCTAACGAAGATTGCATGTTTTTTTTTTCATTTGCTAATTGTGTAAAGTTTTAATTGATATTTATTTTGAAGGCCGTGATTAGGGTTTCCTTTTTACACCATTTTTTGAGATTCAATTTATTTGATTAGGTAGATATCGGTAGTTAGACATTTTAACCAACTCGAAGGGTCTTAGTAGTGGCATTGATTAGATATTTCTTTGAATTTCTATGCTTAGCAAGACTTCTGTACGTGAGTACTAGTACTTATTCTGTGCTTAGGATATGACAGATTTTAGAGGGCAGATTTTATATTAATACGGGTTACTATCTGATTGGGTTCATACAAATCTTAACTCCTAAACTTAGTTTAACAAGTACACATTAGTCTAGTCAATTTTGGTCAAAAGTTGGATGCCTAGGCCGATAGTTAATTGAACTAGAAACACTCACACGTTTAACAATTTGGCGTAATGAAAGTCAGTCCTTTGAAGACGATAAACCAAGTCTCGTTCTCTAAATTCTCTAAATTTAGTACAAATTGTTACCAATGCAGCGCTAGTAGTCACCAAAATAAATATGGCGTCAACAGCGGAAACACATCTCATCGAAACTCATTTTTTAACATTTCCTTATTACTTGTTACTTAGTGACAGGTCTTAGTAAAAACTATATATAGGTATATTATTATGTATGTATGTATTTAGAAAATATTATAGTATTTATCCGCAGTTACTTATTTATTTACATCGTTTTTTATGTGCTTTACTTTTGTCTTGCTACCCACATTTAGACTATCTGTATAACCCAAAGGTTGACTGGTAGACAACGCTTTTAGCGTAAAGTTCGCCTATTTTTCTGTACAATTGTATTTGATGAACAATAAAGAATAAATTAAAACTAGGTAGCTAGTCGTCAGTGTTTATGGACCTTAACCACATATCACAAATGTATAAAAATTACTTACTATACTTACTACGTTCAGCCATTTTGTTGAACGTTGCGTTCAATGACTTAGCTAGGTGTCCTTCAGCCATTTAATTAGATGCCGCATTTTACAGAACGGGTTACGCTTCCAGTTAGCTGGATGATTAAACCAGATAGCTGCAACATACATACAGAACAATGTATGTATGTATACATATAATGGCGGCGTCTCATAAAAAAATATATGCTTTTCAAATTGATAGCATACTTATAATATAGGTCTGTTATTTTTGATATTGAAGAAATTTATTTATTTATTTAATTTATTGCACTTAAAATCTTAAAATTATAGTACTAAAGGTACAACTTAATGCTAAGCATTATATACCAGTTCACCTTTGGGACGTAACAGAAAAAATGGTAGTTGGGGTGCAAATTTAATTAGATAAGTATATCGAAAAGAATGAATTAGGATATATTTAATTACATAAACTAGCCACGATATAAATATGAATATTTAAATATAATACTATATAAATATAAATATTTAAAAATTAAGTTATAAATGAAAATTATAAACTTTCATGTATATATATTATATACGTATAATAAACATACTTACTTGTACTACTATGCAGCATTACTTTTTCGCGATAGTATCGAATTACTAGCATCTTGAAGTGATCCAATTTTGGTGCTCTCATTTATTAACATATTTGCTGTTAAGGAAAAAGGGAGTATATAACAAATGAAACTAAAATAAAATACTTATAAATATATACAATTATAAATTAAAAATATCCCTTAAATCCTTCCCTGCGGAAGAGTTCCCTGAAGGCTGGCAGCATTGCCACGAATGGCAATGCTTATTCTTTGAGCGACGTAATTACCAGCCCCTGGTCACTTGATTCCTTGACCAGCCTTTTACCTGTTAATTTAAATAAAGGTATTTTTTTACGGAATACGGTAAAAAACATTGTAGGTTACATTACATCTCACACGTATAAAAATATGAATGCTTGGAATCCGGAACACAAGTTGGCAAAATAAAAAGCAATATTTCACAAAACCATTAGTTCCCGATCCAAACGTCTCCGGTTACAGCACTAAAGATAACCGAATTAAACACTTAGCCAGTCACTATGGAAGCATTCCAACATGTAGTATAAATTAGAGTAACCGCACGGTGGCGCCGCCGCGCCGCGCGGTCGAAAAGAGAACCACTTGGTCGTAAATCGCAATTTGTCGTAGTGAAGATCGACGCCTTTGCTTCTAGCCGTAGAGCTAAGAAGGCATTTAGAGACGAGAATAGAATATCAGCTTATCTATCACGTTATTATGTTCAATTTATTCTATGCTTTAAGTACACCGTTAACTATTTTATAACTGAATTAAACACCGATGTCGTATCCATCATATTTTTAAGCGTTTATACGGTCATGAGCTAAAAAAGGACAACTGTAAGCAACTAATAATCAAATTAAAGACAGGTACTAAAATAGTTTCGCGTTTTAACAGCTCATATGTAATTAACATAACTTCATCTTGTTTCTCAAATGATCATAAATGGTTTCATACATTATATATAAATTAATATCTGTGGCTTACTTTTGAGCCGTCAGATAAGATGACAAGAATATCACGGATGTCTACCGCTGTAATCTTTATGCATTTGTTAGTTCTACTCTAGCTCTATAGGATTGGCTTTTATCTCGTCTAGTAACAACACCCCGTATTCGCTAATCTGGCACATAACATGCTAAATGTTAAAGTTATTTACTTTTTAGTTATCTCTAAAACAGTTCCTCGTCCACTTTTGTTTGATGTCTAAACGCCACAAGACTATCGTACGTATCCTATCGTTCCATGTATTACAACTTTCACTTCCAAAAAGGGGGAGGTTATCAATTCGTAGCGATCTTTTAGGATGTTTGTTCAACGATCATTGGAAGACGACTAGATCGATTTTAAAAATTCTTTTTTTTTTGTTTCACAGGGTATAAGTACATACTTGTCAGGTGATACCATAGAAATTTTATCAAAATCGATTACGTTGTTTGGGGGTGAAGTCGGTAGTAGTATTGAAAAAAAATATTTTGTTACCTTGACACATTTCTAGCTCTATGCGATTGGCTTTTAACACTTCCGCGCACATTGTCTGAGTAACAATACCCGTATCCACTAATCTGGCACGTAGAATGCTCCTCACCAAAAAGTCACATTTGACAATGTTGATTTAAATGTGTCTCTGTTAGATAAAATCTATAAATAAAACAATCATATTTATGTGATTTCAGGATATATTTTAATCGAAAAATAAACTTATCCTGAAATCACATACTTAATTATGATTGTTTTATTTACTTAGTACCTAATTAGATTCTCGAGAAATCCCGGAACTTTTAGTCATATTTTGATAGCAATTGTACCCGTGATTCTGATCTCTGCTGATCATATAAGGGTTTCATTTTATAATTTTTTGTACGGGACCCAAATTGCTATTAATGGAAACTCAGATCAGCTGACAACAGAAATCAAATGCTTGAAACTCCAAGAAAAATTCGACATTTTCACACAAATTGCCGAGCCGGCCGTATACTTTTGTATGAAAATGACGATTTTTTCTTCAAATTTCAAGTGTTTTTCCCCCAGGAAAACTTGTTCATATTGACGGTCTGAATTGCTCCTACAAGGATCGGACAGGGTTTTTGCTACATATTCTATATAGTAGAATGTATCTCGGTTGAATGACCGTAAAAAACGATCGAGAGAATAGGGAAGAATCGGAATAATGTCAATACAGGTACTTTCGCAAATTACAAATTAGGCAAAATGTTTTGCAGACCTTACTGTATCATATATCAAATGAAAGGGCTCATTATGAGGATCTTAAATAAATTATTGTTATTATTTAAAAAAAAAAAGTTTTGATTTCATTCATGAAAGAATACGAAAATTTACCAATCCAAAATTACTGAGCCTGAAATTTAGAAAAAATACAAATTGTAATTCATTGCTTGGAGATTACAGGAAAATATATATGAAACTCTATCAATTAAAAAAAAGTGGTATACTCAATATAATACGTTCACTCACGGAAAACCTTTGGCATTGTACGGAACCCTCTCCACGCGAGTTCAACTCGCACTTGGCTGGTTATTCTCTTCTTATTTCGATATAAGTAGGTAATCTTCCTTAGGCAAAGAGGTTCAGTATCATGGACACTTAAGACAGTATCAGCATATTTTGTTAGTCGTTATATAACAGTAACGAAATAGTAGTAATCGATAGTGGTCATTAGCCCGACGATAACTCCTAAAGTCGCATAATAGCCATTCGCTCCTAATGAAGGAACTTTGGATCTAAACAGTCGGACATTGGTCGCCGCGACGTAAATACGACCCTATTATCTGCCGCTTAACCCGAGGGGACTGCAGGACAGCAAAATGTAAAGACGCCGCGCCAGCGGCACAGGGGACGCATTTTTGAAATCACATTACGAGTGGTTTACGCGAGCGTTTCCAAACGGGCGCATTTTTGAAACGATCGTATGCGATGGATTTGCCCGAATGGTTTCAACCACTAGTAATTTTGACATTTGTGGCGTAGATATGTAAAAGAAACCTTTCATAGAGAATCCGTTCCAATTCATGCTGCTTTTTTATTCATGGTGAAATTCTTAGAAAACCATAGACATATTTTCGATGTTTTCTGCGTAAAACAATATTGTTTTAAGCTGTCACGACGGTTTCAAAAATACGGCCAAATGGTTTTTTTTTACGCGAGCGGTGAGTTGGAAAAATACACGTGTTGTGTTTTAGTGAGTCCTTAAATGAAAAATAGCACACCAGGTATGACACTTCATAGAAGCGGAGTTTCATTTATGCCTACACTTCTACAAACGAAACCGTATATCCTTCAACACTGCAATGTGTGCGTGTTCGCCCGCAGCCGCCCGCTTGACACCCTCGACAAGAGGGAGAGGTGCGGTGACGGAGAACGGGGACGCATATTGCGCGGGACTTTAGCATAGGAGATTCCGTTTTGTATGTAATAATTATATTAATTCTGTGCCAGCGGTACAAACAAAATAACCGACCAGCCGCGGACAGACAGAGAGACAGGCATGGTGAAACTATAAGGATTGTTTCCTCCTTTATCCTAAAAGCGATGGGTATTGTAGAACTGCCTTCAAAATCTATAAATGTAATAGGTATTTATTTATATATTGTCCATTCTATAAGTCTTCGGTGCTAGGTTCCTTTCCAAGTATGTGTTATCACAGAAGTATTACAACAGAACGGAAACTCTTAGGGTCCTGCGCAATATGCGTCCCGGTTTCCCATCCTCGCATCTCTCCCCCTTTCGCGCCTGTTTGAGCGGGCGGCTGCACGTGCCTGCAGCCGCCTCAACAAGGCGAGGACGGATGAGAGGTGCTAGAACGGGGAACGGGGACGTATATTGCGGGGGACCCTAGAAGTGTCCTTTCTGTATGTATAATTTTATTCAATCTGTGGTATAATATTACATCGGGCAGTAGACTCCTTTGTGCAACGCCTTTATACCATCTGCTGCGATTACCAACCCTTTGTGTCTTGTGTCTTGATTATGATCAAATTAACCCTTTATTGAGCTGCTATAGGTAGGGTCTAACAGTGGACTGGTGTAGGATGTAGAGAGAGAGAGAAGTATTATTTTGCTGGTGACTTTTCAGGTATTTCGCTCCGTGCAATACCAATGACCTAACAATAACATTTCAAATGCTTTTTTTTTTCATAAATAAATTAAGCGTTTATAGATTATAATTACGCGTTAAAGCACATTAAATTTTATAAGGAAAAACACACTTTTTCCACTTCTGTCGGCATTCCAGGAAGTACCGACAGAAGTGAAAACTTGTGTCGGTTACGCTAACAGTGTCGCGGGTTTAGTGGTTTTTTCCCATCTCAATATTTTACATGCATGCCCAACGCGCCTAAAAAAGTTTTGACTTTTAAAGTAGCTTTCCGGGAGTGCCAACAGACGCGTAAACTTAGTGTCGGTTACGGTAAACAGTGTCGTGACTTCAATGGTCTTTACCAAATGGTATTTTCCATTTTTCGTTTCAAAAATTGCACATCTGATACCTATATTTATCTGATTTCTTATATTTAAGTAATACAAGTTTCTTAAGTTCCCTGAAATAAATTGCTTAGTTATAAAGCTGACTTTTGCGAATTCGGTATTTGACTCGATTTTTTTTCTTATTCTTAACAAATAACATGAACATTTTTTTACTCCGCTTAAAAATAAGCAAGTTATAAGCCTTCCAAACCCGGTGGAAGGGGAAACTGTCACATAACAGAAAAAGGATGCACATACACCCGCGTGACGTCACTGTCATTAGGTGTCATGCTTACGAAAGAGACAGCGAGATGTCCCCACCACGCTCCCACTCTTATATTTAAAATGATAATTGCTGCCTCATTTAATAACCAATTTACTTTCTATTTTCGGAAAACGGCTTCTTGTTAGTGTTATAGTAAGTTAAATAGCCTATCGTTTAATGTTATTGTCCGCTTTACTATGATATTGCCGCACTCCGTCTAAACTTTCCCCCGGCCTGAGGGGCGAAATAAATTCAATTTGTACAAACTCGCTAATGTTCGTAGCTACGAGTTTAAGTGTGGCTCGACAGGCATTGCTGTTGTCGGTAATAATTAACTTTGTTATTTGATTATTTGTATAGCATTTACTTAGTCATTTTCTAAGATGAAATTGGTCGTTCGGCAGGCGACTGAGCGCTTTTACATGCCAGCGACACCTATCGGCGACGGTCGGCGAACGTCGCGAACGGTCGCGTGTCACATATTGAAAAAAAACTTGAGAGGTGTCAAGGGTCACCCGGATGGAACGAAGTAAAATATAAATAGGTCTAAATTACATTCAAACTATTTTCTGCGTTCTAAAATCAAGTATTCATTATCTTCATAAATTTGAATGAACTAAAAGTGTCGTTAAAACTTTTGGTCTTAATTTTTTTCGTTTAGCTCCCTTTCGCAATGCGCGATAAGGAACTTCGTTCCAAAAATAAATAAATAAAACAACTTTTATTTGTTCAAAGAGTGCATACATACTACAATAATATTTGTACGAGTGCCGAAAATTAAAGTAACAAAGTAACCAGTTTGTAAAACATAACCATGCCTTTTTAGAGTATATGAGTATTATAAACATTTAAACTAGATACCTACATCAGCACTTTGTCTTATTAGACGAATAACATAAAATAAAGTATATTTGTTCAAAGAGTTCGTACATACCACAACAATATTTGTATGAGGAAAGCCGAAAATTTTAGTATCAAAGTAACCAGTTTGAAAGCATAAACATGCTGTTTTAGAGAAAATGATGAAAGATGAATCTATCACGAACTGATAAAACTGCCGCGCGATATTTTAATGGGATCCTGAATTTTCCGGGGTCAGTATAATATGAGAACGTGAAGCTTTTCTACGCACAATTGCGAAAAATGGCTACTTTTGGCGTATGTAAGTACGTAGAAACGCTTCACGTTCTCACTTTAAACTGTAAACAGTAGTTCATAAAATAGTTTGAAGAGTTATCTAGTACCTGGTCAAGACAAAATTTTAATTGATGTCTCCGTTTCTTTTAAAATGATTAAATTAAAATGGGCACAGCACGGACCCCGGAAAATTCAGGTAGCCCCTTAACAGTTTGTGATAGATTGACATGTGTCACGCGACTGTTTGCGACAGTCGCCGACTTGCGTCGCGGTACTGTCGCTCGTCTGAAGGGCCCTTACGGACTTAGCAGAAACATGCTTGCTACAACTGCATTAATGCATTCTCAGGCTGGATTAAGTCGGTCAGGGCGTTTGGTGTGCGCGTATGTTTAATTTTTTTGTAAAATGTAAGATTATTCCGACACGCATTTGTATGATTTTCTAAGAAAGTGCGACAACCGAGTGTTCCACGACACTTACGTTCTTATTTTATTTATTATTATTCTTCATAAAAGAATACCTTTCAGTCAAATACCAGTATCTAAAATTATTTATAGAGCAAATCATTTCAGCAAATTTTATGCCAAGAACGCCAATCAACTAACAATGCTAATTACCCGACTGATTTCAAAAGACGTAGCAGCGGAGTTCCCGCACATTAACAAGGTCCTATTGCGCGCGGCCGGCCAATTCCAAACTCCAAGCAATAACTTCGGTTGTGCTTTGGTCGTTAATGGCTGCTTGACCAACAAACAAGCTTTATTTATTATAATATAAACGAGCAATAATACGTGATGATAAAGTCTAATTTAGTTTGACATAGAAATAGTCGTCGCTATCGGACGAGTATCGTATTATTTTATGGAGTAGCCTCCTGGCCTCGAATAGCACCACTCTGTCTCTTCCTCTAAATGTCGTTGAGGGCAACTATAAAAATAAGAATAACAACTTGATTTTGACGACCTCCGTGGCCTATTGGTCACCATGTAAGTCCGCTACCCAGCGGTTCCGGGTTTGATCCCCGGTCAGCGCAAGTTGGAAAATGGCCTTTTTCAAATTGTTTATCTATATTTGTTATAAAATATGGTATCATTGAGTTAGTATTCCATAACTCAAGTTTCTAACTTACTTTGGGACTAGCTCAATCAGTGTAATTTACTACTTTTCAACAATTCAAATCAGATACCTTTTTCTACACGTCAAAAGCTAAAATGTCTATGGGATTTGTATGAAATATAGACTTATGTCATCACAGTTTCTTGGAGTCAAATAGCGTTCTGCAATAAATAAATAAATAAATAAATGGGGACAAATTACACTAATTGAGCTAGCCCCAAAGTAAGTTCGAGACTTGTGTTACGGGATACTAACTCAACGATACTATATTTATAACATATACATATATATATATAAACATCCAAGACCCAGGACAATTTGAAAAAGACCGTTTTCCAACTTGCCCTGACCGGGGATCGAACCCGGGACCTCTGGGTGGCGGACTAGCATGATGACCACTACGCCACGGAGGTCGTCAAATAAATAAAGAAATAATAAATCTAAAATCACATTGAAAATGGATGTGATCATGACATTATTTTGTGACGTTTTATTCTTTTAGCAGTACCAAATAATTTAATAGTTACCCAGGAAATTACCTAATTACTAGTCCCTATATACTTATTTATTTTATTTAACTGCATTCTTTACTGCATAAGAAGATAGCCAGTTGCAAAACTAGATCAAAATCGTTTTAGTGGCTTCGGCTTTGCCTTTTCCATTTCGTACTTTTTTTTAGATCTTTATTATCAAAGGATGTTCATAATATTTCTTGATAATCGTCACTTTGTTTTGTTGCACAATTGTTGACGTCAAAAAGTTACTTACAGTTAAGTTTACTGCCGCCTCTAAAGCGCTGCCTGTGACATCTTTCACTGCCCATTGACATGTTGATTATCTATGGAAAATAATATAATTTTCCATAGATATGTAGATATTAAATAGCAGTTACACTCTGCTATGTCTTTAAGCATATCTATAGTGCCTAACGATGCTAACTGCCCATCCGATTTTGAAATACCATGCTGATGCGTTCCTTTGCTCTCTCTCCTTCTAGCAAATGACAGTTCTCAGCGGCAGAAAAGGATAGCCGCATGAAGAAGTTCCGTTTCGTGCTGACAGATAAGTCCTAAATCTTGAGCTGTTTGTTGTCTTTCAGCGTTATACTTTTATTAATAAAATCTGTCTTTTTTTAGTTTTCAGTCACACGTCTAAATTAATATCCACATCTCCAAAACTTTACAAACTTCTTAAGACGAAGTGGTAGCTAAAGTGGCGCCCTCATTTGAAATAAATTGTTTAAAACTAAATATGGTGATAATTAAAAATTTGATTTGTATAAATGTCTAGAAAGACCTTTAAACTATTTTATGAATAACTTTTGACATTATTACTAATAGTCCGTCTAGTTTTAAAACTGTTTTTCGCCATAAGTGGCCGCTTTTGGCGAAAAACGGTTTTAAAACAAGACGGACTACCAATATTACTTTCAAAGGTTATTCATAAAATAGTTTAAAGGTCTTTCTAGACATTTATACAAATCAAATTTTTATATATCACCATATTTAGTTTTAAACAATTTATTTCAAATAAGGGCGCCACTTTAGCTACCACTTCGTCTTAACGTAACAATGTATAATATTTTCATCAAATCATCAACGTAGGTATATATAATTTTCAGCGTTCACACAAAATTTAAAAGAAAATAATTTACGTCCAAACTTTCTCTCTCCAAAAAAATGAATTGCTACTTATAGACCTTCGCAATTTATTAGTTGTATTGAAATAAACATTTGGCAAAGTTTTTTAATCGCGTCGCACAATCGTCGGCACAATTTATCGTTTTTAATTCAGGTGGTCTGAAATAAACAGCCACCCCTGCAGGAAATCACTCGATTCCATATAAAATAAATGTTTAGGTATTGCACCTACGGCGTAATAGTGATGGGAGAATGAAACATCGATACACTGTGCAATGTAATTGTAAAATGTGCATTGTTTTGTGGATTTTGTAAATAACTAGTATCTCCGAACTCAGAAGCCTACTTACAACCCTATATCTTGAAAAGACCTTTACCGAAGCTCATATTAAAACTCAAAAATTTCGTTTGTCTTTTTTACTTACTTCACAAAATTTCATAAAATTCTGAGTAAAAGATATTTGAGTTATTATTTTTTATGTTATAGGGCGGCAAACGAACAAGCGGGTCACCTGATGGTAAGTGATCACCGTTGCCCATGGACAACTGCAACACCAGGGGTGTAACAGAAGCGTTGCCGGCCTTTCAGGATTTTGCCCTCACCAGAATAGGGAGGGGGGGGGGGGCTCCGGCTTTCTCACTCACCGCACGAAGTATAGAAGCGGTGACTCTACTACTCAGACCTCGATTTTCTGTGAGTTTGACGTACATCCACATAAACAAATGGAAAAATCTACTCGTCTGTATTTTAACTGTTTCAGTAAAATGTGAAGGGCATTTGTGTTTATCGAAGTATTTTTGTGGGTATCCAAATATTAAATTTAAGTATCACTTTGACTGAAATAGGTACTTACGACGTTTGAATTAAGAGAATTCTTAGTAAAAATATAAGTTTACAAAACTAACCGCATTTCAAGAAATTAAAAAAATATATATATAATTACTCATATGTAAAATGATTAACAACGCTAGGTACATTTATAGTTTACGTATATCTGAGTTACAAACAAATGAGATTATCATAGCAATCTCCTCAGATGTTTTGTGCGAAAAAAAACAGTGGCACTCCGGGAGTCGACCTTGGTGTCGGTTCCGTTTACGGTAACAGTCCCGCGAGTTAAATGGTTTTTAACCATCTCAAAAAAATTATTTTTGTGCATGGCCAACGCGCCTATAGAAATTTTCACTTCAAAAAATAATTCGCAAATCTCGATATCGATAAATCCGTAGATTTTCTCTCTTAGTTCGCCCCCTCCCGTTAATTCTGCAAGTTTTCCAATAGGTACCAATACACCTGCGCGACGATGTTTATCGTTTGCTCCATAGCGTTTACACCTTTTGTGCTATTTTGATATTTATTGCAACGTTCGTAATTTTGAATTACAATTGTAACTTAGATCGGTGGCCTTTTATTTGGCGTTAATATTTTTTTTAATTGAGTAAGTTTTTATTGTAATTTATTTAAGTTTATTTATAACCTCAGTATTAATTTGTGAAAGACAATTTAGTCTTCACAGCAGGAGTATGACAGGACTCTGCAGATAGAAAGATAACTCTTTATTGTACACCAAAAGAAAAATGTAACACAAAGAAATAATTTTAAATTAAATAAGTACAATGGGCGGTCTTATCGCTTAAAGCGATCTCTTCCAGACAACCAGTGGATGGAGAGGAATGTGAGAAAGACAAAGACGGTGGTGCAACTGACTAAGAAGGAAAAATTATATCTAAATCAACTAGAAACTTAACATAAATTTACACATATTATACAACATTATAAATACATAAATACATGAACTATATTTACATAAATAGGTGTAGGTTAAATACATATCATAAATAATATATTACACATATACATATTCAATACATATTATTAAATACTACTAGACTAAGTCTATATTATTAGTATTAGTAACTATAGCAATTATTATTATTTATTAGATTAGATACTATAGATTTAGCTTATCCAGAGCAGCCAGATATCATTCATGAATAAAATAGTAGAATTGTAGAACCTATATATGAACTTGATTAATAAAATACCAAATTTATAATCAACAAGTTTCTAGGAGTTTAAAATTACATTATTTGTTGATAACAAACAATTCAAAACAAGTGTTACCTAATCAAATAACCTAACACCATTACACCTAATATCAAAATAACAACATTAAACTTTTCATTAAGGCGATGTTTTCAAAACTGTGCTAAATGGAGTGTAGTAATTTCTTTAGCACATTTGGCAACTTTTGATACGCGTTGGGGAACCCTAAATAATCGAATTACTTACTACCCTCGCATGGGGGCCCTTCGTCATTTAATTTCAGTTTGTTTAGTGATATTAAGGCGATCCTATTGATTTACTGTGTCATATTTTGAGATTAAAAATTTAGTTTTAATGGCCGATGAAAATTGGGTTTGAGTTCTTAATTTATTTTAGGTATTGATTTATTACTTTCAAGTTGATATTAGTGATTGCAAACTGTGTGTTCTGTCTGCCCTAGAAGTAATGGTCCGTATATATTTATTTATTAGTATTATTTGTTGGTCCACTTTTCAGCCACGGGTTCCCAGGACCCGGTCTTTTGACGCGTTCATAGGGCCAAACCCAACATGGAGAGGTTTAAAAAAATATATTAAATGTCTAAAAGTAGATAATAATTTAAAAAAATCATTTATCAAAACACAGATTGATAAGGTAGAGCTAGAGTTTTAATTTGCTTATTGTAATCAGTTTGAATACCTTCATATCTGAGAATACCTAAGTATATCATTATAATTTGAGCATAGTACATATAAATTATATAGATATTAACTTGTAAGTATTATGTTTATGGTTAAAATAATTACTTATTTTTTTCTACGTTATTTGATGTATGAGTGTTAATACTCGTACTTAGGTATAAGGTTGTTGTTATTGTTTTAAAATAATTTAGGAATATTATAAAAATATATTTATTGAATACGTGAACAAACCTACTTTGTTCTATCTAAAACTTAATTTAAATTTTATAATTTTCAGGGCAAGCTGGCCGACAGCGTAAATGCTGAAAGTTTCACAAGCACCACGTCACGTCTCATCTCCTCAGCTGGCAAGCTTCATCTGAACCCAACAAAAACACGTGGCTCCCTTCTCAGGGAGAGGCGGAGTCCCCCCACAGAACCCACCAATCACATCACCCCACCGCTTCCCCTCTCTTTCATGATTGAAGCTGTCTCACTCTAATTCGTAGATTACGGTAGTCGATTCTTCATATCTGGAGGTTGATTTTTTTATTACTGTTTAAAGTTTGAGCTCTCGCAAATATGGTGGAGTCAGCATTTTCATTTGGAAGGTAACCGAATTAAATGTAAAGTGGCTTTTTGTTTTAAAACTTTTATATTGCGGTTGGAATTATATTATTTTGATGTTACATTGTAGTTATACATATTTGGATGTTTTTAGGGTTCCTAAAAAAAATTAAAAAATGGTATTCTTATAGGATCACTGGTGCGTCCGTTATCTCGGTCATTTTGGAGAGGGACAAAACAGGAAAATAAAAAAAAAAGTTTTGCTAACCTTACTGTGTTATATATCAAACGAAAGGGCTTGTTATGAGAATCTCAAATATATTTTTGTTATTATTGTAAAATAAATAGTTTTGATTTTATTCATGAAAAAAGACGAAAACATCAACAACATTACATCCCCTGATCGCCGAAACTAAGCAGAATAATTTTTTTGGAAAAAAACTAACAATATATAGTTCATTGCTTGTAGATTACAGGAAAAATAAGTACATAAATATTTTTTTACATAAGGGTCATTTTCGAGGGACAGATTAGCATATTAAAAAATAAGTTTTGCAAACGTTACTGTGTTATATATCAAATGAAGGGGCTCGTTTTGAAAATCTTACCTAAATATATTTTTGTTATTATTCTAAAATAAATAGTTTTGATATTATTTATGAAACTACATGTATCATATGAAACCTGATCTCTGAAACTACTGAGCATAAAATTTTGAAAAAAAAAATACAAAACAAGTATTGTTAATTGCGTGTAAATAACAGGAAAAAATACTTGTAACAATTCTATCAATTGAAAATGAAGTAGTAAACTCAATGCAATACGTTCACTTATGGAAAAAAGTTCGTTGTTAATATTTAAATAAAAACGAAAATCTAAAAAGAACACTTTTAAATGACATCTTATATTTCTTATTTGTTTAGAGGATGTACTGACCTTTTTTTTAAGGAGCGAAGCACAAAAGAGATAGTTTCTTAGTTCTTTGCACAGAAATAGTAGAAAATTCAAATTTCACAGTCAGTAAGAGTACATATTGTAAAACATACCACAAATGAGTAAAGACATTTGACTTTGGCATTGAATGGAAACCTCTCCATGCGAGTTTAAGACGAAGTAGTAGCTAAAGTGGCGCCCTCATTTAAAATAAATTGTTTAAAACGAAATATGGTGATAATCAAAAATTTGATTTGTATCACTGTCTAGAAAGACTTTTAAACTAATTTATGAATAACCTTTGAAATTATTACTAATAGTCCGTCTAGTTTTAAAACAAGACGGACTACCAATATTACTTTATATTTATATATACCTGATATATTTTCATCATAACGACAGTAAGCTTCAAAGCTATTGGCTATAATTATATTAGATAACTGCAATCAAAACTCACCAAATTTTTTAAAGGATATTTTACATTGAATAAACATTACTAATACCAAACAATAAGGTACAAAATGGCGTGAAGATACAATACATCACATCACAAGCGTATAATAAACCGATGATAAAACCCTGACAAAGCAAAGGTGTTGGTCTAATTGACGTCGGATGAATGGGCCGCGGCGTTTTGGGGAGCAAAGGGATCGGCGGTAGCCAGATGCAGCGGGTGCATGAGCGGAGCGGGGTGGAAAATGTTGCTTTAATTTATATGTTTATTGTCTATTTTTGCTTTATAATTTACTAACTGGTGCCCACGACTTCGTTTGCGGGAAATTAAAAAATGACGACAACTTTTCTCCTGGCATCAGATTTTAATTAAACAAAGCCATGTGCTGCTAGAAGCTGAACTTAAACTATTACCTACTTAAAACCGAGTAAATATCCGTCTAGTAGCTTCGGAGATTAGCGTGAACATACTTACAGACAGACAATAAAAATTGTTTTGTCTTTTTTGTGTTGGTCTAATTGACGTCGGATGAATGGGCCGCGGCGTTTTGGGGAGCAAAGGGATCGGCGGTAGCCAGATGCAGCGGGTGCTTGAGCGGAGCGGGGTGGAAAATGTTGCTTTAATTTATATTTTTATTGTCTATTTTTGCTTTATAATTTACTAACTGGTGCCCACGACTTTATTCGCGGGAAATTAAAAAATGACGACAACTTTTTTCCTGGCATCAGATTTTAATTAAACAAAGCCATGTGCTGCTAGAAGCTGAACTTTATCTTTTACCTACTTAAAACCGAGTAAATATGCGTCTAGTAGCTTCGGAGATTAGCGTGAACATACTTACAGACAGACAAAATTGTTTTGTCTTTTTTGTTGTTCAGGTCCTATTTTTATTGTTTTTTTTCTTCATAATTTAATTAGATGCACAGACACGTGATTTTTACTCATATTATGTGCTTTTTGTTGCAATTAAATGTATATGCATTGTTTTATAAAATTGATGTATATGCTTATTGTTATCGCGTTAAATATGTTTTTGTTTACACTTACTGGACTTAGAGATAGTGTAACACAAATTCCTGAAATGTTGTATCTAATGTTTTATTAAACAACTGACCATTATATCTTTAAACGAAAAAAAAGATGCGGTCACGATTAGGCTGAAATGATAATAATTTTATAGTCACTGTGTATATAGCTTACAACTAATTATCTACACATCTGCCTCTAAGTAACAAATTTATAATTACCTAAAGTTACCCTTGTATACTCACCTAATTACAATAAAATATGTCGGTCACATTTGCTGTGAACTGCAGTGTGAGCAATGCCTGCGTCAACGTTATTTTCTACATTTTCAGGGCACAACATCAGCGGCGATTGGCGGCGGCTTGACTAAATCGCTGATATTGAAACCCCACCCCAAAGGATCCTTGTAGTGAATGGGTATTATACCGTATCCGGTTAGCGCACAAAGGGCGCAGTCATTTTACGTGTATGTTTGTTACATTTGGGAAACTATAGAATTAATTTCGTTTCGTCCAGGTTAACTACCATATTTTTGGATTAATAAAAGATGATTTCCGGTTAAGCTTGTTGGTCAGATTTTATGATGGCATTTTTTGTGATAACAAAATTAATTCAATTAGTTTTATATTAATCTGTAACTTATTTGTCTTTATAACAAATATTTAATATTTTTTTTTAATCTATCCTGCCAATGTAGGTAATTAATGTAGAATTTTATTTTGATAAAGCATGTTGTTGTACGATAGGTCAAAAAGGTTCTCAAATGGCGACCACTAGTGATAGCGGTACACCCCGAAATTCAGTAAAAAGCTGCAAATGGGGAGAACATTTTTTAGATTTTTTTTATCGTTCTATTTATCTTTAGGCCATACAAATCAACTTGACCCGTAGCACGAAGAAAAAAAGGTAGAGGAGTTATGATGTCATCTTTTTTTGTATGGAAAAAAAAATCTGAAACCTTTCTTGTGTGGTAACTAATGCAAGGGTTTACTTAGCCGATTCTAAAAATATATCACAAAAATATAGTTAAATAAAATATTAATAAAAAAATATGTAGGTAACATTTTGTTTTAACTAATATTTTATTTAATATTACTTTTTTAATTCCTACAGACAAAACTTTAAAAAAATATATATATTTTAGTTTACCAACCAATCCGCTATTTTCCAACAATTTAAATCAGATATTTTTTTAAACGTCAAAACACATTTTCTATGTAAATTTGTATGAAATCCACACCACTTGGATAGTTGGCAATCAACCACCGTACGTTTTAAAAGGAACTTTTTACCACGTGCGACCGAACTGTGGAATCAACTTCCTGCAGCAGTGTTCCCGGACCGATACGACATTGATACCTTCAAAAGACGAGTCTATATCTTCCTGAAAGGCCGGTAACACTTCTGTTACACCCCTGGTGTTGCAGTTGTCCATGGGCAGCGGTGTTCACTTACCATCAGGTGATCCCTTTAACATAAAAAAAATAAAGGTAGATGTCGTCGTAGTGTTTTTAATTCAAATAATTTTGGCCCAGGAAAATACCCAATTACTATCAACAATAAAAGCTTTAGATGGCAAAAAACAGTAAGTCATTTACCATAATCTGTTTATTGTTGTATAATTTTTTAAACCATCATTTTTAAAGGTTTTTAATTTGGGGTAATATCAGCCAGTGGGGTTTGAATAGGGTCCCTCTAAATGATTGTGGTGTTCCGTATAACAAAGCTTTTCTGTCATTCAGCTTTCGGATTGCCGGATATGGCTGGCTTTTAATTGGATTTGAGCTTTTTGATGACGCTTTATGGCAGCTTAAATAAAGTATTTCATTGAGTTTTGGAATGAAACACATTTATACTAAAACTTTTGTGTACCAAAAATATTATAAGTATTTTATTGACTAGGCACTATGTATAACTGTACAATTAAAAAAAAATAGTATTACCAAAAAGTAAATAAAATTGCAATTAAAAAAAAAAGAAATTATCTAGAGATTCTGAGGGCAGAAAATCATATTTTTATTTGTGTTGTAGATATACCCTGCTAACTTCAAGCATACTTTATAAAAAACACGAACAATTAAAAAAAAACTTAGTATTAAAAATGAATAAGTTTGCAGTTAAAATAAAAAGAAATTAAACAGAGGTTTTGATGGCAAAAAATCATATTTTTATTTGTGTTGTAGTTATGCTATACTTACTTCAAACATACTTAGTAAAAAAAAGGCCCCTAACAGGAAAACAGACAATAAAATGCAAGTTTCGTACTGTCTTCAAAACCCATAGACCCGGCAGATGCAAGTTAATCGTATGGGTGTTTTATTTCCTTGCAAATCGAGTGTTATTCAGCCAACTTGTCAATTAATAAAATATTTGTCACATAAATTATCAAACGACAAATAAGTAGTCCTTTCGGACTATTATCATAAAATAAACTGTCCCATATGAACCATTTATTTCATACACAATAGTTTTTAGTTACAGTCGAGCCCGGGGTGGCGGGAGAGGGGCACCGCAAAAACTGCACCCGACTTAATTATAAAGAGACAAGAAGCGCCATTAAATAGCGATTCGTTAAATCTACGCTCTCGTGTTAACACCACGCGTCTTCTCTCCCTATCTAAACCACTACAAACAGAGCGAGTCAAATATATATCTCAAATGCGTATTTGTAAAGGGGCGGCGCCAACGATATAAGGTTTAGATTGACTGGGCGGCGTTCTCTATTCTGTTTTTTTGTTTGCGATGGTTGAGAAGCGGTTTTCATTCGGTGTCTGGTCGGGCGCGCGGTGACTCGCCTTAACTGCCGCTGACAATGCCCGTGTGAATTTCGTGTTCGAAATTTGATTATGTTATAAGAATTTTTGGATATTTTCGGCCAGTATTGTGAAGTTTGGGAACTTTGAGACGATGTCCGAACTGCGTGGTTCTCCTCCTCTATCGCGGGGTATGTTGGAGAATGGTTTTGGGGCTCCGTTAGCGGCGCTGAGTTCTTTGGCGGAGGCCCCGCCGCCGGCCCCGAACCCTCACGGCATCGACCACATCCTTTCGAGGCCAACGGTTGGGGCCAACGTTGGCGCTGGTCTGCTGACCCCGAGGCTGTCGTTGGCGGCTGCAGCAGCAGGGATGGCGCACTATCTTCAGCACAAGCCGCTGTACTGGCCGGGCTTTCAAGGATTGGTCTCCAACCCCATGGCGTGGAGAGACCGGTTGCAGTCAAGTAAGTAGCTTTTGAAACATCTTTGGAGTTACCTTTACTTGGCGCTGTTTTTGTTACTTTATGTTTGTTACCTTAATTTAAATATACACTAAGCATAATAATAATAATTATTAATTGAAATGGCCACAAAAATTGGAAATTGTATTAATAATTTTAATAAATGTCTCAAAAAATAATAATCTAACGCTAATAAAAGACATCAACGCGTCGATTCCATCGTCAAATGGAAGTTAAATTGATAAAAATGTAAATTAACATTTTTATCAATATAACTGCGAATTTAATTGCGCAATAAATGTCATAAAAATTTAAGATGAAGTTTTGATTAATTTAAATATAAATACCATTATTTATTTCAAGTCCTCTTTAATTTGATTTTAAATAGAATTTGATTTTATTACCTAAAATCTTTATATCGATTTCTTCTCCCTATTTTACAATATATATTTTACAATAGGTATTTATGACTTACAATATTTAACTTTAATTACGATATATATAAATAATAATATGTATTGTACATTTTGCTATAAAATTTTTCATGAAATAACTTACTGAAGTAATCTACTAAAATAGTATCGGCACGAATAAATGATGTATCATTTATTTTTCCTAAATTCGTAAAAAAATTCAGAAAATTTCTTTGAATATTTTAAAAATATAATACAGTGAATCAATTTTAGTGGTATGTTAAAAACTTATTTTCTGTTAAAAATATTTTAGAACAATATAGTTTACAGATGTTTAAGAGCAAATATATTAAACTTAATATTTGAAAAAGTTTTTACATTATGAATATTTTAAACATTTTATTAGATAGGTGTTAAATATTGATACCAGGGTTCATTCTAAGCATTATTTGTTATTGTAAGTAGTTGTAAAAGAATTTAACGAATAAAAGCCTTTAGCTAACAAAGAAAAGTATTTGAATAGAAGTTCCGGTCGCCGCCGGATGTTGGCTCGGCGGGCGGCGGCGGCAAGCTTTCGAGCTTTCACGGCACATTTTGCTACTGTGCTTTACAGATTGTAACGTATATTTATATATAATTTTTCTATTAAAAACGTTTTAATATAGATTTTAAATTCGTTTATAATTTAATTTTTGATTAATTATTTAATTTAGTCTTTAATTTAGATTTATAATTCACTTTGAATATCGTATTCGTTAATGTTTTCATTTCTCATATTAAATAAAAAATGAGTTTAAAAAATAAAAGCTATACAACAGCTTAATAACAAATATAGGCATTATAAATAGATATAAAATTTTGAAATATTTGTTATGGGGATAATCTATTTATATATTTTAAAATCAATCCATAAATAAAAGTAAATAAGTAACACTAATTCACTTAAAATGATTTTTTATAATAAATGTTGCAGCAAGATCAATTTTAAATTAAACCATGAAAAATAAACTAAACTAAACATTTTAATACGGTTATTTCTGTGAAAAAACACCGCCAGTGTTTGGTAATATGTATTTTTTTAAATAATTTTACGGTTCTGGATACTTTTCTTATTTTCGCACTATGCCAATTTACGAGTTCGATATTCTTCGTACAACCGGGGATTATCATGTAAGAAAATTATGATTTATCTATTCTTTTACCTTTTTTTTTATTGATATGTGACATTAATTACAAGTGAAACTAAGTACAAAAATGTGTAAGATGAAATTACAATGTTTTTGTGAAATATTTGAGAATTACGGTTGCTAAATAGTTTGAGGGATCCGCCCATAGATTTACGCAGTAAAAAAAGCTAGGTCTATGGTTCCGACGGAAGTAAAGTAGGCTCTGCGGTCTATGGCGGTAAGTTTTCGAGCTTTTACGGTACTTACATATTCATTACTACATTTCTACTCTTCGAAATAAGAAGATTTAAATTATTGTTAAGTACCCATATATCTGTTTGTTTTAACATAAATGTTTAAGTATGTATAAGAGTATAACAAAATGTATCCAACCTAGATACATACCTACAGTGAGAAAAATAATGGTTGCTGGAAAAAAAAATTGTGTTACATGTTACCAAAATCTAGAGACTGCTGAACTTAGGTATTCTAGTAGTTAAAATGTGTTTTAATTAAAACTATTTGGTTCAATCAAGTTTGGAAAGAAACTTACCAAATCGCAAGTAGCAAAACCAGTTCAGCTTTTTCTTGTTCCCAGTGTATCATACTGTTCTTATACAATCGACCTCGTGGCGTTGTGGTCACCATGCTAGTCTGCCACCCAGAGGTACTGGGTTCAATCCCCGGTCAGAGCAAGATGGAAAATAGCTTTTTTTGCCCCTATACATTTGTCCCCATATATTTATTATTATTATAATTCACAATTCCACTCTTTTATAAACTTTGCAACTAAAAGTTTAAAAATCTCTTATGTTTTGCGTGCTTGGCGAATGCAATGATTTTCTTTCTGCGTTTCTTCTCAGCCTTGTGGTGAAATTTTCCAAACGCGGAGTCACTAAACGAATGGTTTTTGTATGACTCCGCGTTTCCAAAATGAGACTTCAGGTTCGTTTTGAAACGATACAATGCAACACAAATAAGTTGAACAAAAATGGCGGTCTTCAAAGCATTTTTGTACAAATTCTCGGCTCGTAGTTTGAACCAAAATGGCGGTTATCGGCGCAGGTACAAATAATGCGCCGACAACCGCCATTCAACTTTAATTTACGTGTCGAGAATTTGTACAAAAATGCTTTGAAGTCCGCCATTTTTGTTCAACTTATTTGTAGCGCATTGTACCTAGTTTGTTCTTCTCTCTTTTACCTAAAGAACAATCTTTAATATATGTTATTGTTATATACGTTATTATTAATATTTTATATACATTTGTGTGAGTTATAAAACATATATACCTTATCCCATTATGTACCTAATGTGACGTGTAAAAGAGACTCCTCGGTCCATCTGCGGCAACCAACTTACTTACTCTATGCACACAATTCAATGCTTTTAAGAATATATGCACCTTATGGGTTATAATTCTATGATATGCACTGCGAATTCTGTCAGCACTCAAAAGTACCATTTTTGGAACGCGGACTCACCTTAAAACTGTTCGTTTAGTGACTCCGCGTTTGAAAAATGGCACCACATTAAACGCTTCGCACATTTATTTTAGGAAAATAGGCTTGAAAAGGTTGCATGTTAAAAAACATTGTTTACATAAGAAATATTTGATTTAGATAAAATTAAAAACGGGAACCTATTTCTCCAGTGTCCGTCTGTGACCAGGCTATATCTCACGAGCCGTCGTAGCTAGACAGTTAGAATTTTCACAGAAATGTATTACTGTGACTGAATATTAACAATAATAAAATATTAACTAATAAATTATGTAATTTATAATTTATTTTATAAATTATAAATTACATAATTTATTTTATAAATTATAAATTACATAATTTATTTTACAAATTATAAATTACATAATTTATTAGTAATTTGCAAAGATATTGATTTATAAAGTGTATATTTTAATAAAAAAGACATGTCAAGATTGTTTACATTCTTTTAAATACCTAAACAAATGGACTGTAGATACTTAAAAGTGTTCAATGCTGAAATACTTACGAAACCCTTCATATATATGTACGACTCGCACTTGACTGGTTCTATTTATAACTAGCGGGTGCTCACAACTTCGTTCGCGTGAAATTAAAAAATGACGACCACTTTTTTCCTGATATCAAAGTTCAAAAGAAACAAAACCTTTACGTTGCTCTGAGTTTAATCTTTTATTGAAAACCGCGTAAATACCCGTCCAGTAGTTTCAAAGATTAGCGTGAACATACATACAGACACATTTTTTTTTCTCTTGTTGTGTTCAGTTCCTTTTTTTACGCCCATGCAAATTTTTATATAAATTTATTAAATATACAGACACGCAATTTTTACTGTTTTATTATATGTATTGATTTTGACGACCTTCGTGGCGTAGTGGTCACCCTGCTAGTCCGCCACCCAGAGTTCCAGGTTCCGGGTTCGATCCCTGGTCAGGGCAAGTTGGAAAATGGCCTTTTTCAAATTGTCCTGGGTCTTGGATATATATATGTATTTGTTATATGATATAGTAGTATCCCATAACACAAGTCTCGAACTTATTTTGGGGCTAGCTCAATCAGTGTAATTTGTCCCTATATATTTATTTATTAATAATTTTGAAAACATTTCGAAGAAGAACCTAATTCGATGCTTCCAAGTGTATTCACCCTATATCCCTTATTCCCTACGAATCCCGACGGTCCTAAGTTATCGCTACGCACATTTGCGGCGTCGGAACGGTTGTTTCACGTAGACGTTACAATAACGTTATAATATAACGTTATGTTACGGCTTGTTGGAGTGCGAATTGGATGCTAGCTCTTCAGTGTAAACAAATTAATTTTATGTCATGTACATTTGAATTGGTAGCCTTTTTCAAAATCGTATAATTAAATAAATGTTTATTTTACTAGTTATATACATGTAACAATAACCCTGTCCGATCCTTGTAGGAGCAACCGTCAATATGATCAACTTTTCCTATGGGAACCAATGCTTGAAACTCGGAGAAGAAAATCGTCATTTTCAGACAGTGTTCGGCCGGCCCGGCAATTTGTATGTAATGACGAATTTTTATTCGAGTTTCAAGCATTGGTCCCATAGGAAAAGTTGTTCATATTGACGGTCTGAGTTGCTCCTACAAGGATCGGACAGGATTTTTGTCACATATTTGTATATACCTACATACATACAGAAACTAAAACGATTTATGCGAGCGTTGCCATTGATATTATATCTTTTTATTTTATTTTATTCAATTTTTTTTTAAACAATAAATTTAATGAAAATATTATTCAAAACTATTCATTAATATTTATTAGCATTGTAAGCAGAGGTTTTTTTTATTTTTTATATTTTAATTTTTTTTATTTTTGACATATTATCGCATAAATCATTTTTTTATTACATGCAATTTTAATTTACCATACACTTTTTTATTTATTTATTTGATTTTACTGCGTCAATTTATCAAGTCCATTTAAAGTGTTAATGTCAAGTTTAGATCTAGTTATATAAATTATTTTTATGAGTAGGTACCTATATTTATATACAAGTCAGTTAAAAAAAGATTATTTATTTTCATCTTTGGTCCTTATAAGATAAAAATAACTTTTAATTTAGATTATATTTTATAATATAATGTCAGGCTACTTAGGGTGTACAGGTTCTACTTAGTTCAGACACACCACACACAATTTTGTATTAATCTGCAATGCTAGCCTGTAAGAGCCCTTACCTTAGCGATAAGGCCGCCTATTGTACGGTCAGGCTTCAAAAATGGAGTCATAATCTCTCATACTAACTGTATGAGAAATCATAACTCCATTTTTGAAGCCTGACTGTACATCTGATTAACCCATGTATTCAAATGTTATTTTCATGTGTTTTGGTGCAATAAAGTGTTTTTTTTTACTATTTCTTTATGACTACAGTTTTATGTATGTATTGATAGGTATTATAGAGAAACCAAATAAATTTTGAATTTGAATTTATGTCTTAGGTATTTTGAACATTATTCTTTGAATTGTTTCAGTGTAATTTTAGAGATATCTGTATATGAATTTATATTATCACGTCTGTCTAAAGGTGCAGACATAGCCCAGAGCCGTAAGAGCCAAATACGACGTTTATAGAGCGATGGCGAGTGTTAGGACGGAAAAAAAAAAGTAATATTAAATTTTTTATGAAATTATATTGTGTAGATTACATTTCGTAGTGATTGGTTGTTATTTTTTATAATGGTAACATTTGATTGATTTATGTGGCATTGCTTTCTATGCCTGAAACAATATCTCTATTGAAAACATATAATGAAAATTTTCAATTCATGCATTTCAGTGCATGCTAGCCGCATTACACTGCATTTATTTTTTTTAGGATTCAGTACGCAAAGGGTAAATCCAGGCTGTTTTACATGAACCGTGATAGCTAGACAGTTGAATTTTTCAAAGATGATGTTATTTCTGTTGCCGCTATAACAACAAATACTATTAACATAAAAATAAATATTTAAGTGGGGCTCTTATACAACAATCGGAATTTTGTATAGATAATGGTACGGAACCCTTTGTGCGCGAGTTCGGCTCGCAATTGGCTGGTTTTTATTAGACGTCATCGTTTTGATTCTAAGCTATTTTCTTCTAAAACGCCCATCAACTGAACACGGCCTAACTTATGGTCTGTGAGCCAACCGGGAGCCGGTTGATATGCATTGTTTAACCATTGTGTCTGGTATTTTGAAAAGAACTATTTAAAGTGATAAGGCTCTAATCTACTACCTACGTACCTACGTACGATCTCCGTGGCGTAGTGGTCACCATGCTACTCCACCACTCAGAGGTTCCGGGTTCGATCCCCGTCAGGGCAAGTTGGAAACTGGCCTTTTTCATATTGTCCCGGGTCTTGGATGTTTATCTATATAAGTATTTGTTATAAAATATAGTATCGTTGAGGTAGTACCCCATAACATAAGTCTCGAACTTACTTTGGGACTAGCTCAATCAGTGTTATTTGTCCCTATATATATATATTTATTTATATAAGCTAGTAAAAAATTATAATAACTAACATAATGACGCATATTTGAGTAAAATCAAATTACTGGCATCGCCGCGCGATACGGGGATATTAAACGCGATATTAGCGTAATGTGTGTGATCTGCCCACTCGAGATACACTATCGCCTTAATTATGTTTTCCATAGCGTTGTAATATTATTAGCTTTTGCGTATTAAACATTCAGAATAAGGGCATTTCTAGACCGTGATAATTTTTGGTACCTACATGAAAACTGTCGGTGACCTAGTATGTACTGTCACAGAATAAGTACTAGTACTCACGTACAGAAGTCTTACTCAGAAAAGAAATTCAAAGAAATATCTACTTAATGTGATTATGGTTCAATTTAGCTCGCGTCAGAACTCCTCACCTCTTCGATAAGATACCTAGACATCCATTGCGAGGCAATTTCATTTTTATAAATCTAGACAGACGATTCATGTAACTGAATTTTCCTCTTCGAAGTGATCGCCGCGCACATAGTAATAATGTAGGTATATTTTCGATATATTTTCGGGGAGTGACACAGGACTGGTACTATATAATTATTAAAATAATAACTGGCCAATTTCGATAAGAAACACGTTTAATGTGTGGGAGCTCGACATAAATATTTATTTTATTCTGTTTTTAAAAATTGTGGTTATAGCGGCAACAGGAAATACATCATCTGTAAAAATTGCAAGTGTCTAACTATCACGGTTCATGTGATACAGTCTAGATTTACCCTTTGCGTACTGAATCCTAAAAAGGAGATAGGCAATGCAATGCGGCTACGACGGGGGTAATTATTTTTTTTATTATAATATGTTTTCAATAGAGATATTGTTCGAGGCATAGAAAGTAATGTCACATAAATCAATCAAATGTTATCATTATAAAATATAACAACCAATCACTACGAAGCTAAAAAATTACATTTAATATTACAATGTTTTTTTCCATCCTAACTCTTCTGTTGTCAGTTTTAACTGTAAATAGAAAATTTTAACTGTATAGCTATCACGGTTCATAAGATTCAGCCTAATGACAGACAGAAGACAGACTGACCAGACGGACGAACAGCGAAGTCTAAGTAATAGGGCGCCATTTTTTCCTTTAGGTACGAAAACCTAAAAATATTTTTTAAAAACTTAATTTTATCTAAACAATGAACTAAAAAAATAAAGTTTCAAGTCAAATCAATCTAGCCCCAACTCGGTGGGGTTACATTGTTTTATCACAGAGATGACATGGCCACATTCCGGCTTCATCATGAGATCAGGTCATTGGTATGGCATCGTTACCCAACTTACATAAGTATGTGAAGTTTCAGATCAATCTAGTAATGAGAAGTGGGTCTAATTTAACTTGCAAGATTCGATTACAGACACACAGGGATAGGTGACACTTATGAAAAGCATCGAACTAGCCAAGTGCGAGTCGACTCGCGCACTAAGGGTTATGTAGTTCGTACCATTATCTACAAAAAAACCACCAAAAAACAGGATTAAAACCACTCAAATATGGTTTTAATCCTGTTTTTAGCTATTTTTGTTATACAAGCAACAGAAATACATCATCTGTGAAAATCTCAACTGTCTAGCTATCACGGTTCATAAGATACAGCCTGGTGACAGACGGACTGACGGGCGAACAGCGGAGTCTTAGTAATAGGGTCCCGTTTTTACCCTTTGGGTACGGAACCCTAAAAATTACTGCTCACACTATATACAAGATATACGTTTAAAAACTAATACCTACCCGACGACGGGAGCCATATACTGCGAGCAATGTATGTATTTTTGAAATGTGCTTATCAAGACCTTTCATTTGATACCCCCCACTTAATAACGAAACAAAAAAGTTTAGCGCCATCTTGTGACAAGTAACAGAAATAATTTTGTTTATAAGGAGATGGGTATGCATGGTTATACTTACGTTATTTTCTTCCAATTTAAGCTCCCGACCAGGTACTGGTACATCGTCGATATTAATTAAAACCATATCATAAGCCTAATTCTACAGGCGTACCAATCACATTATCTCCGTCTAAATAGGCCAGATAGCTCAAGTGGGGATCAGCGAATTATTTTATTAAAACATTTATCGCATGCGCATTACAACACCCTATTTGATTGATTGCCGAGCCTTAATCCCCATATATTTTAGACTATGTCTTTATTTGTATTCTGTTCTATATATTGACGACTTCTGTGACGTAACGCTAGTCCATATCGAAGGTCCCGGATTTGTCTTTATAGTTTTATTATATATCTTCACTATAACAAAGTGTATTAAAATTATATTTAACTGAAAATCTGTTCAAGAAAGTATAAAAAAAAACAATCAAGTAATTTTTATAAAATAAATTAAAACAGCTAAGTATATTTTTAATTTTCCGAAATATTTATTCGGGATGTTGAAAGGATTCTAAAAATACACCAAAAATCCTAATCCTCAGGTATTCGAAGTACATACCAAACATACTTCATATGTAGCTCTATGAAGCCTAAAAACATTCCACTTCTTATTTTGGAAAGTCGTGAAAAACTGTCTCTTTGTTATGAGTTTATGCTTTTGAGGGTTCCGTACCCGAAGGGTAAAAACGAGACGCTATTACTAAGACTTCGCAGTTTATCTGTCAGTCACCAGGCTGTATCTCAAGAACCGTGATAACTAGACAGTTGTAATTTTCACAATTGATGTATTTCTGTTGCCGCTATAACAAAAAATACTCAAGATAAAATAAAATAAATATTTAAGGGGGGCTCCTATACCATTCCCCCTCTCAAAAGTTTATTCACTGAAAACAGTGAATAAAATGCACTTTTTACTCACTATTTCGATGTTTGAATTTAGAAAAGTTTACTCTTAATTTTAGTAATTGTTCCAATTCTAATGTCCATTTTAATTAATTTAACCTTCTTTTTTCTTAATTAAATGTCTATTTTAGCTTAAATTTTTCTTTGTAACCGACTTCCAAAGGAGGAGGTTATCAATTCGTCGGAATCTTATGTTTTATATATGTTGATCGATTTATTCGAAGGGGTGTGTACCGATTTAGAATATTCTTTTTTTTTTAAGGAATACCTGTCAGGTGGTCCAAAATTTTTTTTTATTAAAACCGGTTGTGTAATTGGGTGGTGAAGTCGGTTTTTAGTTTTGAAAAATTATACTCGTAGTCATGGTGTAAAGTATAGTATGCAATTCTTGAATAACGCGGATTTACATCGAGGGCCATGAATCACTCGCATTGCTCAGGATTCTAACACTTGAATCACTCGCTACGCTCGTCATTCAAGCATCATGAATAACTCCCTACGGTCCTGATTCAGTCGTTACAATCCTTCACCTGCTCGTGATTCATCTATGGCCCTCGAAGTAAATCCGTCCTTTATTCACTAATTGCATAATATACTATTTTTATAGTACGGAACCTTAGGGTGCGCGAGTCTGACTAGCACTTTCCCGGTTATTTCTTTCTGCAAATATCTTAATAAAACAAATAAAATGATTTAAAAGTAAAATTTTCAAAATTACAAAGTCATTACGTTGGTGAAGGAAAAGATAGGTGGAGAGAATGACTGTTTCATGTTTTTGACAGTGTAATCCGTAGAATTTTGCTTCCTTGCCAAATAGTCAATAAAACTGTGTCTCGTTGCACTAGCCGATATATTTTTGCCAAACCGCCAAAATGTAGCAAAAATTAAATCAGTTAAAAACAAAGCGTGTAGAAACTTAATCAGACTATATTTATTTACAAACACACAGATTGAGCTAGCTCTAAAGTAAGCTTAAGCTTGTGTTATGAGATACTAACTCAACGATACTATATTTTTTGATAAATACATATATATATTTAAACACCCAATACCCAGGAGAATTATTAAATTTGATTTTTAAAAAACACATATCACACTAATATTTTAAAGGCGAAAGTTTGTGAGTGTGTGTGTGTTGGTTCAAGCTTTGGCAAATTCAGAAAGACAGACGGTAGCAGTCTGGTGCACTAAGCCCAAATTCCTCAAATATTTTTCAGTTTTTTTAATGTACGCAGGTAAATTTATATTTAGTAGGTATATGCAGGTATACTAGTAATTTTATAATTTAATTATATCTATTATTATTTGTAGTTTACGTTTGGTGTATTTGTGATCTTGCTGTGTGCGTATGTTTTTAGCTACAGTGTAGTCTTTTAATTTTGTATGTATTTTTATTAGTGTTAATGATCGTAACCTGTTTTACGTGCCTAAATAAATTAAATCAAAATAAAATAAGTATGTTTGTTATTTCTTCACGCCCAAACGGGTGGAACAATTTTAATAAAATTTGGGATGCAGGAAGCTTGCACCCTGGATTAACAAATAGGCTACTTTTTCCGCGGGTAACACCGCGGTGTGCAGCAAGTAAGTACATCACAAAGAACATTCACAGAGAAGAAATAACTCCGTTTTAGCAAATCAAATAGGGTGTGGCTTATTGTATAATTTACTACCTAATACTCAAACAAAATATGGGTATTCTTCCACACCCTTGATGAATCTGACTAATAAATATTGATTCCCAAAATATAACATGAAATACCCAATGCAACGACAATAGGACATGGCTAAGCTATTTTTTTCATGAAAGTTATTTTTTTTGGCTCGTCACTCCCTAAATCCCGAGTTTCATCCAAATCGTTGGAGTCGTTTCCGAAATCTTCATTATATATGTATACAAGAATAGCTCGTTAAAAATATAGGATTAAATTGCATTATAGGCTCATTTACATATTTACAAACAAAAAGAAAAAGTGAAATACCTACTATAAACTTAATATAAAAAATCGTGCCCATGTGGCATAGTGCGCAGGCAAGAACGCAGGCCGCATTTCCCAGTTGGATCGCAATACTGATACGTGTTTACATGTTGATAATATATATTTATATTACAGACCGATTGACTAACGGGCGTGAGGTGTTCATTTTTTATAACGTAATGTACCTAAATAATTTATTTTATAGAAAATAACAAATAAAATATCCGTGCATATAAATTGGTAAAGAAATAAAAAACAATGCCTGCTGTCTACTTTTTGATTTGAATCCAAAAAAAGCTAAAAATATCCAATTGATGTAACAAATGCGAGCCTAGAGATACATTAACAATTTTATCGTAACAAAATTTACAAACTCCATGAAAAAATTTCACAGCGGTTGTGGCTAAATTTCGGCAACTCCTCCCTCAGGCCCTAGGGCCGGCTTTGGGGGGAAACGCGAAAATGTGGCCTCCACGCCGGCGTATTATGTTATTCTTAATTTAATTTCATTACGGGACGCGACCGAAGTATAATTGCTTGGGTTAAGGCCTCGAGTAATTGTTTACACTGATTTTTGAGAAAATTGCTACGGGACGTCTCTTTGTAATGTTGATTGAGATTGTTAAATTGCTTAAATGTTTCAGAACATTTTTAAACTTTTGCCATTTACTTGCTTTTGAGATATATCTGTGCGAAATTATCTTTGTACGGCAAGCAATGATAGAACAGTAGGAATTACATATATACAATTGAACATTGCCGGAATTCGAAAGGAATACATTGCCTCGGCAGAACATATACTAAAATTGGAACGATACAGAGAAGATTAGCATGGGCATGGTAAACATTGGACGCCACTGTGACGGTAAGATTTATTTAAAAGAAACAATGTCAAGAATACATAACTCTTTAATTAAAATTTTAACAATTTAGGTAATGAACACTGAAAATGGTCACAGTTAGGGGTCGTAGGTTAGCAGGCCACGAGATTCGTTGATCCAGGATGATAGGAAGTACTCAGCTTTGGTGTACTGCTGCCCGGCTTCACGAGTAGTGGAAAAAGGAAGAGGTCCAGCTCGCTACCGCTTTTATATGGGCGGCGCGGGGTGCGTTGCGGAACAAGAGGGCCGACGTCACAGAGCAACTGTGACATATTTATCGGAAAATTAAATTGACGTGACATACAATAAAAAAACGACATTAGGTATGCTTATTAATAATAGAAGAGTTAGAAAATGATTTAAATTATATCTAGAGTAAATACATGTAGAATAATATCTCGGGTTGCGAACCTAAAATGGAACTGAGAAGGACACGTGGCTAGAAGGAACAATGGATGGTGGAGTAAGGCTATCACCGAGTGGTACCCTACGAATTGAAAACGGAGTGTTGAGCGTCCGGTAGCTAGGTGGGTTGATGATATAAAACGGATTGCTGGAAAAAACTGGATGACTGAGGCTAGGGATAGGATTCAATGGCGCAGACAAAAGGAGGTTTATGCCCAGCAGTAGGTCGTTGAGAGCTGACGACGATGATGATTAGAATAATCCTGCTATCTCATATTTTGTATTGGTGGCATAACAAAAAATGTAGTATGATAGAATGATAAATAAATGAAATGAAATCAATTTTAATTTTGAAACAATGCAACGCTGATTTATTTTCGCTGCATAAAATTAATTACACCTAGAATCTACCTATGTTCTAGTTCTATAAGAAACTCAATTAAGAAAAACAAACATTCTATGTTCTTATCAGTGCTGTTTACGACTGATAATGGTATAGTTACCAATATGTTCACTATTTCCTTTTTCCAAAATATCTAGCAAAATCCTATTACATACTTGAATTTAAAATGCAAAAATAAGGATGTATATTTGGACAGCTTTCAAGCTAAAACTGCTGAACTAATTAAAACGGAATTTAGCAAGAGATAGTTGATTATCTGCCAAGCTGGTCTGGAAGAAGGAAAAAACTAAGAATGTAACCAGCTGCTTCTCTTTCAGTGCAAATCTAGCCGATGGAGGGAATGGGCGAGATTTGAATCATGTTAATAGGCGATGCGGTTAGCAATCCATCACTCTTTTAAATATTTTTTTTCATCTTAACGCCCACTATCACGCTAAACGTGGCCTTTGGATCTTAAGGCCCTAGGACCTGCGTATCCCGTCAGGAATAAAGACGTGAAAATGTATATGCTTTTAGCTTATTACCTGAATTAACACATAGGTTACTGTTTAACCCGTAAAATGACAGTATTCCGTGGGCTTTTCAAAATATCAAGCAACAGCTATAGTATCTACAAAGATTGGTATAAAATATAATATTCATGTCAACAAATAAACAAAGGCTCCCAAAATAGACACATTTAACCCTTCATATAACAATAACAAAAGCAGTGTATGAAATCCGCCCGCCATTACGAAATTCCAAAATAAGGCACACGCGCTGCGGTCGTCCAATGAAGTGGGACATATTTTTTTAATTACACCCTCCCCTTATTGCCTCCCTGTGGCCGCCCGCTGCATATGGCGGGTTGAATTTCTCTTCCCGATGCGGTTGTTCAATACTGTTGAATAGTTTTTCAGTTTGGGGTTTAAAGTATACCTATAGGAGAACGTTAAGGTTCATTTTCACACTTTGTTTTTCGAAACATACGAGTAGGTACCTTTTTTGTAGGCAACACATTTTTTCATTAACAAATAAAGATAGAAAATAATATAAATAATATACTTGATAACAAATATGCTAATTAAAACTAAATAAAAAAGTAACTAATAAAAAAGTATTTGTATTTAACTTGAGTCTATTTTGTACACGCCTACTATTACCTGTTTTCCTGTCCTGGGTCTGCTGGAAGAGATTTCTTATGAAATAAGCAGTACCTATGTACTCAATGTTCTTACTTTGTTCGTTCCTATGTTTGTATTTTGTGTACATGAATTTTGTAAATAAATAAATAAATAAATAACTAAGTGTAAAAACCAGTAACTTCGTCAAATCTATGAATAAAGTAATAACTATACTATACTAAAACCAATTAACTAAATTAAATTGAAATACTAAAAAACAAAATCACATTTAAACTATTAAATGAAAAAATGTCCTGCAGAACTTGCCCCTGCGGAAGAATGCCTAGAAGGCTGGCAGTTATAAAATGTATTATTGTTTGTAAATAAGTATGTTATTATCTAAACCTTATACGTATTCCTTTTACAAATTATTTTGTAATTTTTGAAATAGTAAGAAATTAAAATGATTCTTTTAAGTATTTTCTTTTAAGATTTTTCTGTGGCAAAAGGTAGTTTTATATTATTTCTTAATAGAGTCCGGGTGGGCATCGAGAGATGTCCAGTGTAGTTTTCGACGATCACATATGTGCTTGCGGTCACATCCAGTCCATGGAACATCTACTGCCATGCTCCACGTTTGCCACATCTTGCTAAATATACTTAGTCGATCTGAGCTAAGCCAATGGCTTATAGATGTAGTCAAACATTCATTTTAGATTTCACATTTGCCATTGACACAATAATAATAATAATAAAATCTTTATTTGCCTAAAACATTTTACAGAATGGTATAATTATAATATTATAGCGTAGGCAACCGAAGTAGGTTCTGTATCATACGAGTGCTTAAGACTTAAAGGCGCCCAGTCCATATCCCATCCGGAAATCCATCCCCGAACTAGACATAGTCTGTATCTCGGGTGATGAACAACCGGACAGTCGATGGAAAGAGTGCGGTACATTTTTAAATCGAGTTTACCTACACTACACTATCGACAAAAGGCTACTTAAATTAAAAGTTGAGGTTACTTAGGCCCAGCTAAGAGAAATGAATAAAAAAGTACTTATGTATTTTTTAAGTTTTGTGTGAGCACATAGTGCTTGTATTTTAAACGAGCAATACGTGTATAAAATAAAGCTCTCGGAAATGGTTTCAAAGATTTTGATAAAACTCGGTAGTGACGAGGCTAAAAAAGGTTTTCATAAAAAACTAACCGAGAAAAGCTCAATCGCCCGACTAGTATGTAGCTAGCTAGTTAAGTATAGTAATGAATTAATGTCACTCAGTAAAAAACACATGCTTGATTGTAGTAAAAAAATCTAGGTCTATGCTTGATAATACGTGATCTAAACCCATGTTGCAAAAAAAAAGACACACGTGTCTTATCAATTTGATATGTAACTTTATATGTATAGGTAATAGGCTTATTGTTAGGCTTAATTAGGCATATTTAGCCCATCGGTTATATAATTAAAAGTATTGTGCACGTATTTTGCTTTTCTCTGAGAAACAAAAAAATATTAAGATACAGCGCATTGAAATTTCGCATGACGTCACTGTGATCTTTACATAGAGGTGACGTCGCAAGTCCCCAGTCCGGAACTTTGATGCTTCGTATCTCTGTGAATTTTTATATTTTGGTAAACTGAAAAATTTGGGTCCATTATTTTTGCATAATCTAAAAGACGGATTAATTAAAATTATACTTTTTTTAACCTCGTCGTTCAATGTTCAATTCTATAATAGAGAAATGAAATCACTCTGAAATCTACATAATAAATAGATATAGTTTTTCCTCTGCACTATCATTAAATCAGTAATACGTAGTGTGGCCGGTGTTCATGTGGCCGCCACTTTTTGCGTCGCATCTGCTGTATAATATCAGTTTGATAACTTTCCCGTTTTTGCGCGAACACTGTTTTGATTATGACACTTTATGGGGACGGAGCCCTGAGACCGTCTGTCGACTGCGATGATGTCGATAATGTTTGTTATAAAACAATGCTGTACTTTTATTATTTTTGTGTACTTTTGTCTTAGATCTTTTGTGTATTAGCTATAAGACATTTCGTCATGATTATCAACATGCGTAAATAGATATATTTAAACCCTAGACGGAAAAAGGGTTGATAGATAGATAGATAAATAAAAACTTTATTCGCTATAAAAGGTCATACAATATACATTGTAATTATGAGTAAAGCACATAACAATTAACAAATATCAAGAGTAGTATATAATAGTGGTAGTGCAATGTGAGTGTACTGTGAAATGTGACCTAGACAGCGAAAAGGTCCTGACTCAGCATGATGTCACAGACGAGATGGTCGAGCTGCGACGCTGATAGTTCTACCAGAACCAAGGGTGAGGTCGGTAAAGCGATACGAAGGTGGGCTAATTATATTACTGTACAGTGTGTATAAGTTGCAGATATTTAAGTATTTCAATTCAATTATAAGTTTGATGTGTCTGTATGTCTAAGTGTTAGCGAATAAACCGATTATGATGTGGTTTTTTTATTTGAAAGCTGACATGATCAAGCAGAAGTATCGGAGGTAATTTTTTTATTTTAAATTTTATTTCTTGATTTGATAGGTAAGTATTTAACTAGTCTTTCATACGTTTTCTACTTCCTACGTTCCGTTTTATACGTTAGAAACGACGAAACTCAAATGTTTAGTAGTGGTTAGTTGAGTTTATATACAAATTTATTATACCGATAGTTATAGCAAAAACATAGAAAGATATCGTACAGAAATATATATTTGATGTTCTGCTCTGTTTTTCAATATAAAAATAAAATACTATAGCCTTCTTTTAGACCTTTCTTGTCTTATCTTATCCGATTTCCTATATTGTCCTATTGTCCTATCTTCTTATTCGCCGGTTGACTGGAACAGATTTCATTATGAGATAAGTCCGCCGTTATTAATTTACGTTTTATATTGCTATTGTATGTAATTGTGTGTTTAATAGTACAATAATGTTATTATAAACGAAACAAATTTAGTATTTTATATAAGGTAGGTATACCAACAGATAAGTGACTGCAACAAACAAAACAGAAAGACATCGTACAGAACATCTTTGATGTTCTCCGCTACATTCAATATAGGTTATGAACAAATGTCGCCGCCATGTTGGATACATTCGCGGTGTCCTGAAGAGGCGGAGCTGTGACGCGCACATTCAAGACAAACATTTCATGAAAAGATTAAAACGTGCAATGAATTATTATTTGAATACTTTTAATAAGCATGAAGATTATTAAACAAATAATAAATAAAACTAGACTAAATGCATGGAATTGTAGGTATCAGCTGTTTCCCTTCTTGTGCATATCATACAAGCCGATTTTGATTTATTGTTTCTATTTTCACGCCCAGGGTCTGTTATAAATAAGTAGGGAAAATTACACTGATTGAGCTAGCCTCAAACTAAATCTAAACGATACAGAACCTTAGTAACGTCTACCATAAAGTACTCGTCAAGACAAATCAAAGGAGTCCTACTCAATAAGGTTATATTACTTTATAACTGATTTTCGTCGAACATCTCCCGGCTCCATCGCCAAAACAGCTAATTGACTAAATAATATGTTATTGTCATCCGTTTTACACAAGTATGCAAAATTTCAGCTCAACTGGTTGAGTATAACTTGTTGAGAATTGATTTGCAAGATTTGTCCTAAACAAACATACAACCATACATTGCAAATTAAATAAAAGCTTGTAAAAAAAAATTTTTTTTCGTCATATGTATGTAATACACTATTAGTAATCTGACTATTATCGTATATTTTGTTTACCTTGCGATTGCGACTAATCGCAAGCGTGTGCCCGTTATCTCTGACGACAGGTGTCGCACGTGTCGCGCCCATATGGAGCAGCCCTATCTCTATATTACTAGCAATTGCTTGTACGCCGCAGTATCGCACGATTATTGTGATTCTCAATGTGATATGAATATTAAATGTTATCTCTATGGAATTATTTTGCGGCTATGGAAACAGGAAAAGCTATTGAACTATTCTCGTCTGTTAGAAATGAGAAAGAGTTGACTCCTGGCACAGGTGTATTAATTTTTCGGGTCTAGTGCTGCCTCCATTTGAAATAAATTGTTTGAAAGGTAACGAAGATACCAAATTTTGTCTCATGCAGCTCAAGACCGCTAAAACTATTTTATGACCTATTTTTACAGTTTAAAGTGAAGAACTTAAAGTTTTTCTTAGCAATTTTGCGATGGCAGACGGCTAGTTTTGGCAAAAATGCTAAGAAAAGCTTCACGTTCTTACTGATATAATTGTATACAGTTCATAAAATAATTTGAAGTGTCAAACAGGGGCTCCAGTCACCAAAACATAGTAAACCAAACTGTTACAATACAAAAAAAATATCTCTTAAGTCAACATGGCGTCTTGGCTGAAAGGCTAGGTGGACCAAAGCAGTAACGGAGTGGTGGCCAAAACAGGACAGGAAAATTACTACCCTAAGTAGGTATGTACCCTAAGTAGGTATTTAACGTACCTCATAAGTAGCATAATATACCTATTTAATAATAGTGGTGTTTTATTAAAATAAAATAATATTATATAATGTACGACTGACCTCTGTGGTGTAATGTTAAAACACGCTAGACCGCCAAACCGGAGGTTCTGGGTTCGATCCCCAGCCAGGGCAAGTTGGAAAATTGTCTTGGGTGTTCATCTATACGTGTATTTATTATAAAATATAGTATCGTTGAGCTAGTATCCCATAACATATGTTTAAAACTTACTTTGGGGCTAGCTCAATTAGTGTAATTTGTCACTATATACTTATTTATATTTATTTATATACTTAATGTACAGTGGGCCACATAGAAAAGTATACCACCAATAGAACAATTACGTAGTACCGAATGAATAGAGGAAGTATACTTTTCTATGTGGTCACTGTACCATTAAGAAAGCAAAAACGCTTGAAAATTCTGACACATTTGCAAGAACCGCGCGTATAAAATTCAGCACATCTTCATTTCATAAATGACACCCTAAACACGTGACCCCCTAAAGCCTACCCCTTTCTCTCCTCGTTACGGGAATGGAGACGAGGTCCCTCGGGAAGGGGCTCTAACCACACCGCGCTCAGATTCGGGACGCTCCTAATTGTTATTTGCTGTTTTAGTGTTCCGTTCTAATGTTTGTTTTCACTCCAATGAAGTATAAAGTGGGTGGAAGGTTTTATATGGCTTTTATGATGCTTTTGAGTTTAATTTGGTTTATTTCGTAATAGCGCACGAGCAGTACACATTACGCCGCTGCCGCGCTCGCGTCACGGTAATGCACAAACTTTTGAAAAGTGTCTAAATTAGATTCCATGGTGCTAATAAACCATTAGACACGGAATTTTTATTCAATCTTGTAGTGCCATACAAATGCTTTTAAATTTTACATTTAAAAATTTCGCGAGGGCATTGCTGACAACATTGGAGCAGTAGACGCCAATAGCTCTATGGTCATGACGTCAGATATGTATGTAAACAAATGCGCCAATGTATGCATATTGACAGTATACACTTTTGAGTTTACACAGGCCTATGACGTAATAAGATGGCGACTACTATTTTGTTTTTAAAACAGATTATAAATGATTAATTAAATTTTAAAATTTAATTTAGAATTTTATGAACTGAAACGATTTTTCCGACTATTTTTAGCCTAAGCTACAAGAATATATTTTTATATTTTTTTCTCACATGGTATTAAATAGCGGCAACAGTTTTTCCGATGTCATGGTTACGCCGCGGCGTCCAAGTGACGGCACCATGTTAGTATAATTACTAACTCTAGTATAACTAATACTACGCCGCGGGGCGTAATGTATAGTTACCCAAAAAGTTTAAAGTAATAGGAAAAAGTGTCCTCTTTAATTATTGTTGTTCCGAATTTACTTTAAAAGTTTGCGCAGTTTTTAGTATACTTGGGTGACATATAATAAATAATTGGACATGCATACTTATCATGTTTCAAGAAGAAAACGCCAGAACGCGCAACTCGGACTTAGAAGGAAATCAGCTAATGATGTAACCGGGAACGCGCTAAGAATGCTAAGATGAAGATTACTGTAAAACGACATATTACATAGAACCATTGTCAAAAGACCCAAAGGTTACGTCAAAAAACTTCAGTATATTTATACTAAACCAAAAAAGTCGTTAACGTAAACGGTTACTATCTGTAAAACTGTATTTGTTGGTAAACTACCAACAATTTCGGTAAGAATCTCCCAAAAGTTCCATAACACATAACAACACTACCACACATAAAATAAGGCTTTCATACCTTCACGAATGCACTCACGAACTTCTATAATAATACAATAAGGAAACACGACGCGTAACGTTTTCATCCCGTCGTCTACACTCCTTACCACACGAAATCTGCGCTCTATCATGTACAAATAAATCCTCCTCATTTACCCCCCCCCCCCCCCCCTTCCCACTGCAGGAGGAGGGAGTAAACTTTTGCTTCTTATGTTGTTACCCGTAAAGTTGAAAATTGAAAGTGACCGCAGAGTAATTGAGGTGCGTGAAGCTGTACCATAGTATACAAAGCTCAGTAAGTTAACTTTATTGCAACTTCATTCTGAATACTTGCACATCATGCTGTTTTAATCTATGCGGTTGTTTCTCGTACTTAAAAAGCAAGATTGCTAATAATATATGTGAGAAGAAAAATTGCTAATAATATATGTAATTACTGTGTTATCTATCAAATATTTTCTATTTCAAATAATATTAGCCAATTTGTCTTACCGTAGGAAAAATGCAAAATTCAGTACCTACCATATTTAAATGAAAAAACTTATCACATTATTATGGTATTTATTGAACTTGTTAATCATTTATTGCACATTGTAATTGCAAATAATAAAATATTTGCAAAAAATTTGCTGTCATGGTTTTTACTAGGATTTCAGCCGAACAATATTTCCGCTCTGTTTTCCTACTGGTGTATTTTATACTGTGATTTCTCTTATACATAGCAGTTTTAATTATTACACTGGGTGTGGGAATTCCTTACGCGTAGTTTGGGATTTGCCAAGCCTAACAAACTCCATGTGTACGGTAAACTAAGATGAAATTATGTCACTCTGTTATTACACTTTGTTATGTAGAAGATTCGCGTGTTTTCGAATAGGTTCCTCATATTTGATCGAGCGAGGGAAGCGACTCAATTTCGAGATTCTCCAAAATGCTTTTGTCCGGTTGTTCTCGCCTACAGCTCACATTTCTCAACCGGTTCTCGTAAAATTTTGTGAGAAAATTCGAATATTATAAAGAATACTAGCTGACCCGGCAAACGTTGTTTTGCCAAAATTGAGGATTGTATGTATTTTTGTATGTTGTATCATAAAAAAATAGAAATTAAAAATTTTGTCTAAAAAATAAAATAAAAAATTTAGGGGTGGACTACCCCTAACATTTAGGGGGATGAAAAATAGATGTTGGCCGATTCTCATAGATACCGGATAAGCACAAAAAATTTCATCAAAATCGGTCAAGCCGTTTCGGAGGAGTATGGCAACGAAAACTGTGACACGAGAATTTTATATATAAAGAATATGTTGTCGATGAATTTTTTTGAAATTTAAAAATGTCATTTTGCAGCCACTTTTTTTTAAATGACATAATACTTTTTTGTTAACCTTATTAAGATGCAACTTTATTGTCTGAACAACTTTTTTTATGCCTACAGCTCTCAGAGCCACTAGTTCTAGGTAGTAGCTTTAAATTGGCTAATATTATTATATTCGTATGATTGTAGACCAATGTATGGTTACTTACTCCTCTATCACTAGCCGAGTTTCGGTCTTCTATTGTACAAGGGATTGGGCAGTTGGGACATGATTGGGCCATGGTTTGAACAGCTCCACAGTCACAACTATCGTTGTTCGGGAAAGCCCACTTTGTTCGGTTTTCCTGGCATCTCCCAACACCAGACGTACCTAAAAAGATGTCTTTGACTTTTTCTTTTCCAGAAAAAATCTTTTGGGAAATGGGTACCTATGCGTTCTTCTCATTTTTTGAAATTATTTACCTACTATTTTGACTGAGTGTATGTGACTGTGGAGTCATTTAATCTGTTGGAATCCGCCAATACCAGATGCAACAGTAAAACAATGGCAGGACATCTTAAGATGTCGTGGCGGATCTTGACAAGAGTACCTAATTTTATTCAAATATCGAAACTGCAAATTGCAAATTCAAAAAATAAATATTCAAATTTACGTCCTGAAATATCAAACCAGTAACTTCATCAAAGCTCAACGATAAATAGAACTTTATCCGAATATAAATCGATACAAAACGTTTCTATAAGCAGTTACTCGATATTATTCGGCAAAACTGCAAGTTTGGTTCAAAGCGAGACAATATTCAGAAATATTGCATAATGCATGCGCAGTATGGCGCAGCAAAAAGTGCGGCCGGTGCATATTGCGGGGGAATGCTAATGTAGGGATTAAAAGGTGTGTGTGCGACCGTTAGGTATATTATATCTTTGTCAATACTCATAATATGTTCATTTCTTACATGGTAGACGATATTTTGCGACGCGGGAATAAAAGGGACATTTTAGAGAGCTTGCAAATTAATCCCTATTTTAAATGATTTTTTTTAAACTGCTAAATCAAGTGGCAAATTTGAAGTTTTTTTTTCTAAACGTAGGTACCTATAGACGACGATCCTTGTGGCCTAGTGGTTACCATGCCAAGCTGTCACACCGGAGGTCCCGGGTTCGATCCCCGGTCATGAAAATGATCTTTCTCAGATTGACCTGGGTCTTGGATGTTTATCTACATATGTTTTGATAACAAAATATAGTATCGTTAAGTTAGTTTCCCATAGATAACAAAGTCTCGAACTTACGCTGGGGCTAGCTCAATATGTGTGATTTGTCCTTGGTTGAAAACGTTTGAAAACGCCTGAGCATTAGTTTATTGATCCAAATAGCATTAAATACTCGGAAAAATAATCTAGTTGTATTAATGTGTATACCTAGATACTTTGAAAATTTTTGAATATTTTTTTTAATAGAGCAGTTTTTGAATATATTTTTTTAATAAATGACTTTTCTATGTGAGTTTCTTTATAAGTGACACCTTAATCCAACCGAGTATCCTGTACTCTATTAGAAGAAATCTCATATACCGCACCTAAAATGACCACCAGAACATTCCAGAATTATTCCTTTAATATACCCTGTTGTTCCTTAGGAAATATTGATAGGGGAACTACTGAGACTCTTAGTTGTGTTCTAATCATCATATAGCCCATTTGATTAGGTATTTAAAAGAATGTAAACAATCTTGAAATGTCTTTTTATTGAAATATATACAGTTTATAAATCAATAATTTTGCAAATTACAAATTATTTATTTTATAAATTGTAAATTACACATTGTTTTTGCAAATGCAAAGGCATTGATTTATAAAGTGTATATTTCAATAAAAAGATATGACAAGATTGTTTACATTCTTTTAAATACCTAAACAAATGGACTATAGTAGCATCATTATATCAATGGTACTACTGCGACCTTAACAGTTGCAATAGTACCATGAGATAAATTTCCATGGTACGAGTACTAGTGAGAATAAACGACCAAAACCACGATGACAAAGGTCAAATAGCCAACATTATGTCTACTCGTAACAAATGCTTATGTAAGTATATATAGTAGCTATAATAACAGGCCACCATTGCATTGCAGAATACTGCAGAACACAAACATTTCGTACTCGAATCGTATAAATTGTCCACATTATATTAGGTTGGTGAACTACAGCAAATACCGGATCAAATACTAACTGAATTCACACAACTGTCCGCAAACCGAATTTAATACTTAACCTACCGTAATAGAGTTGATATTTAAATGCAGTTGACCCAGACAATGTCGGTTACACATTGTAGTATAGACGAGGAAGTCATTTCGACCGTATGAAGTCGTGTTAGGGTTGAAATTGTTTTGGATGTTGTTGTTTTCCTGTTTTCAGTTACATTGCCCTTATTTAATGACTGCAAACGGAGTATTGATCATTGTAGCAGTGTTTTCTTTTGTTATTTACTACTTTTATTTCAATATTTACTTATTTTTTTTTTCGAATCATTTTAACAGAAACTTTGGCTGAATTACATTACATAATTTTCACTTATTTATATCTTTTGACATCATGTAATATTTCGTTTGATTACAATATCATTTCCTCATTTATGAAAGTACTTACCTATATCTCTCTATTTAAGGGGATACATCAATTTTTCGGGGGCCAGTGCTGTCCCCATTTGCAATAAATTTGTTGGAAGGATACAGAGATATAGGTAATTTAAAGTGTTGTCTTGAGATAAGCTCTTAATAATCCTTCAAACTATTTTATGAATTACTCGTTGTGGTTTTAAGTGAAAACGTGAAGCTTTACTTCGCAAATTTGCGAAAAACGTCCACTTTTGTCAAATGTGCGAAGAAAAGCTCAGTATCCCACCAGTTTAAGAAAAATGTCTTCTTTTTACCCACTTATTACAAAATATTGACGACCTGAATAAGGTCTCTGGAAACCCGCTGGATGCAGGCCGCTCTAGATCGGTCATTTTGGAAATCGTTGGGAGAGGCCTATGTCCTGCAGTGGACGTTATGCGGCTGAAATGATGATGATGATGATGATTACAAAATATTAGGTATGGTTTTTCTGACTACTCATCTAAAACAAAAAAAAAGACTCCTGCAAATATATCGTTTCCGCTCTTCACAAATGATCAAGCGCTAAATGATACATTTTATTAATTTCGTCTCCCGACTGACGTCCCTTGCGTCGACGTTTTTATCATTATTTTCATTTTTTCTCCCCCCGCCGCCCCCTAGTGGGTGTACGTGGGAGGCTCACCATCTTGTTGATTTTTTCTGGACATTCCGGCTCCGATTTGTATTGCAAATTCATTAAAAAAGTTTTTTGTTTAATTTAATAACACTTTTTATTGAAGATTGGATGTAACATTTTAATTTAATTGTTGTGTTCTTATTTTGGATTGATATTTACTTAAATTTAGTGTCTGATTTGTTAAAGATATTTTGCGTATATTGTGATAGTATATGATTAACCATAAAACAGGATATGTAAATGAAATCACTGTCTGAAATTCAGATCAGGCGTCAAGCCTTACAATGCTACATACTATGATAAAAAATCACAAAGATACGAAGCATCAAAGTTCTAGATTGGGGGCTTGCGACGTCGTCTCTATGTAAAAATCGTAAGTAGCCGTGACGTCATGCGAAATTTCAATGCGCTGAATCTATGACATATTTTGTTTCTCAGAGAAAAGAAAAAATACGTGAACAATATTTTTTAATAATCTAACCGATGGGCTTAAGTTTTTTCCATTCGTCATGCCTATTATTTCTGTGTTATTGACATCTTATGTACTCTATGTGAGCAAATAAAATTATTCTTAGTCTTATGGTATTTTTTTTTTCTCATTTTTTATACCTATTTAAAAACGTGGGCATAAAAGTGTGGCGAGCCTACTGCCTCCCAGGGGGCTGTCGACGACTGTACCGCTTCATCAAAGCATTTATACGCGATGAAAAATATCGCGACGCGATCTGATGGCCTTTGTTTTGCTTTTTGTGGCTTTAATTTTTCGGCTTCATCACTGTTTCAACGTTTGGAAGTTAGGTTATCATTAAATTGTTATTGTATTGCACTATAGTCCATTTGTTAAGGTATTTAAAAGAATGTAAACAATCTTGACATGTCTTTTTGTTGAAAAATACACTTTATAAATAAATACCTTGCAAATTGCAAATAAATTATGTAATTTATAATTTATAAAATAAATATTTTTTAATTTGCGAAGGTATTCATTTATAAAGTGTATATTTCAATAAAAAGACATGTTAAGATTGTTTACATTCTTTTAAATACCTAAACAAACGCACTATAGACGTCTTTAGGTACTTAAGTTACGGCGACGGACAGGGAGCTTTTTAAAAACTAACTTTTAAGTTTGAATGAGAGCACTTTATTGGTAGAGAGCTAATTACAGACTGAATTAAAACTTACTTAAATCTATTAACAATCGACGGGCGAAATGCCATGTCAGTACAACACGGTGGCCCGGCATCGCGTGGGCAGTACTGAGAATATGCAGTATGCATTGATAAGGACTACGTCTTTGTGTCGAGCATCCTGCATAACTAGGTAGCTCGAAACTGACATTAGTGTCATTGACAAACTCCATAAGAAGAAGATAGCTGGATATATAATAATCTGTCAAATGAAAACAAAAACTTGAGAGGTGTCAAGGGACACCCGGATGGAACGAAGTAAAATATAAATAGGTCTAAATTACATTCAAACTCTTTTCTGCGTTCTAAAATCAAGTTTTTATTATCTTCATAAATTTGAATAAACAGAAAGTGTCGTTACAACTTTTGGTCTTAATTTTTTCCGTCTAGCCCCCTTTCGCAACGCGCGATAAGGAACTTCGTTTCAAACCAAAAAGCGTTTTATAATTTGACCAGTTGCTTCTCTTCCCATAGCCATGGCAGCCAACGTTACGTTATAGCCAGGGTGTTAATGGCTTATATTTTTTGTACGAAAACTTGTCTCATTGTCACCTCAATCGCTTCTTTTGCCCTTGTGAACGTGACAGTTATCGTAGGTATATCTGTTATACTCAGCTAGTGTGGTCTTTCAACGCAGTAAAAAAAATCTAGGGCTGTGATACCATAATTGTATCCTACGAAATCCAAATTAATAAACGTAAATCATTACAGAAATAAAAGTAAATAAAACAAAACAAAGCTATATTTATATGTTCCCATAAATCTCACCAGATATATATGCGGTCCAAATATGTCGTAAACATACCTCTGGCAATATTAAAGCATTAATATTAATGTAAACATTAACCCTATGTCCGCAGTCCACCTTATTACTTAAGTACCTATGCAATAAATATTTATTGCTAACATTCGTTTAGTATAATTTACTAGGCATTTACGTACCTTATATACTTAGTTTTAGACGTGGTAATAAAGTTTTTTTTAGCGAAAATACAAAAAAACATAATGAAGAAGTACTGAATATCAATTATCTTTGTATGTACACTATCGAATATAACATATCTTCTCATATATCTTTTTTAAAGAGATTTCATATAAACTAAATCTTAGTTAGGAAATTAAAATTATTTCATATTTTTAAGTCACAAGTCTCGAACTCACTTTGGGGCTAGCTCAATCTGTGTGATTTGTCCCTATATGTTTATTATTTATTTATTGAGTGGAAAAACAGCACATACTCATACCCTATTTTTATTTGCGATTTTTGTAATTAAATTTATAATGAAACACTGAAATTATTGCATTTTGCATAAATATTTCATAAGCATAACACATAGACTACTGTATGTTTTTAGATTTTTGGGCAGTCAAGATTACTTAAGTACTCACACTAAATAATGAAACCAGAAGGTGAAATAACCCGCCAAGTGCGAGTTGAACCCGCGTGAAAGGGTTCTGTACAATGCCAAAGGTTTTCCGTGAGTGAACGTATTATATTGAGTATACCACTTTATTTTCAATTGATAGAATTCGTATATTATTTTTCGCGTAATCTACCAGTAATGAACTAAATATTGTATTTTTTTCAAAATATTAGGCTCAATAGTTTCGGAAATCAGGTGAGAATGGTAAATTTTTGTCTTGTTCATGAATAAAATCATATCTTTCTATATTAAAATAATAACAAAAAGATTTGAGAGCCTCGTAACGAGCCCTTACTAATTTGTGACTCGAAAATTACCTTTATTAAAAAAAAAATATTTATTCCCTTATATCTGTGTTTGGGTCATAATATTACACCATCCTATCAAATTTCACCTGATTTGGTCCAGTAGATTCGGATTCATTTTTTTGTACGGAAACCTAAAAATACCACGTTAGCGGTACTTGAACCAGCGACCTTGGTCTAAATACGACCTTGCGTCTAACCGAGACCAGGCTAAAGGAGAAAATTCTTGTCTTTGATTTTCTAATAGAAGTTTTTCCTTTTCTAGTGAGTAACGGGGCCCTCAGCGCGTGCGCAGGCCAAAGCGGCGGGCTAGACAAGGACGGCAAGAAAAAGCACACACGGCCGACTTTCAGCGGGCAGCAGATCTTCGCACTGGAGAAGACCTTCGAGCAGACCAAATACTTAGCTGGTCCGGAGCGGGCGAAGCTGGCGTATGCTCTCGGCATGACGGAGTCGCAAGTTAAGGTAAGTTTCTTCTCTTTTATGGTAGGTATTTTTTTCACGATTCATGGTAGTATATTTTAGCCAGGGCAAATAACCCGTATATTCAGATGTTCTTTCAGTGATCACAATTCTACATGATTTTTTTTTTTTTGTGTGTGAGTGTCTCTAATACATTCATTTAGCCAGTATTGGAATAAACAATATACTTCTTCGTTCGAGTCGAATGGCTATACAAAATCAAAATATTTTCATAACAAATTTGACCAGTGCTTGGCTATGGCAACTGCCCGATCATTTGCCTCATTGAGGTCCTGCATTGTGCAGGATGTAGGGCATATGGAACAGGTCGCATGTAGTAGATGTGTCATTGACTGGACAGCACCGCAGTCGCACTTGTCATTTTTTGAGTAACGCCACCTAACCCGTTTTTCCTGACATCTGACACCAGTCCGGAGTCTATTCAAAGATTTCCAAACTGCCCAGGGGAGATTGGCACCTGGTGGGAGTATCTCTGATGGCGGGAGTCGAGAGTACAATATACTAACAACAATATTACTCAGCAGTCTATTGGTAGAACTAACTAAACAAAAATCTTGTAGCATGTGCACAAGCTCTTCTCTAATCCGTGAAACAGAGCCGTTTGACTATCTGGACATTAAGTAGCTTTTCAATAACTATCAAAAGAACATCCCAGTAGCGGAGTACACAACATAACATAAAGACTTACATAGTAGCCTATCTGCAGCACCAGTTCAACAAAATTTGTGCCCAAACTCGTAATTCTCTAATCCGTGTAACAGAGCCGTTGGACAATTTGAAAACAAAAATAAGTGGCTTTTAAATAGAACGTTCCATTATTGGAGTATACAATACCTTATAGCATCGATTTCAGGACTTAGCACTCTATTCGCAGCACTAAAAAAATCCTAACATGTGCATAGACTCATAGCTCTTCCCTAATCCGTGTAACAGCCGTATGACTATCTCGACGCGTAAGTGGCTTTTAAATAGAAAATTCAATTACTGGAGTATACAATATAAATATAACATTGATTTAAGGGCTCAGGAGTCTATCCGCACAAGACAAAAATTTTAAAATGGGCATAGCTCTTCTCTAATCCGTGTAACAGAGCCATTTGACTATTTCGACACATAAGTGGCTTTTAAATAGAAAATTCCATTATTGGAGTATACAATACAATATAGCATCGACTTACGGATTTAGCAGTCTATTCGCGGCACTAGACAAAAATTCAAACATGTGCATAAACTCATAGCTCTTCTCTAATCCGTGTAACAGAGCCATTTAACTATTTCGACACATAAGTGGCTTTTAAATAGAAAATTCCATTATTGGAGTATACAATACAATATAGCATCGACTTACGGATTTAGCAGTCTATTCGCGGCACTAGACAAAAATTCAAACATGTGCATAAACATAGCTCTTCTCTAATCCGTGTAACAGAGCCGTTTGACCACGCCGCTACTCGTAAGTGATTGACTTTCCAATCTGGGTAATCGGCTTATGTCGCGGCCCCATGTTCGGTGGATGGCGCTAATTGATTTAGAGTGTGAGATTTTATAGATTGGCCTATCTGAGCGATGATCGTTCATTTAATTTTGTCGTAAACAAAAAGTAGATTATATTGAGTAACTATTGCTTCTTCTAGCTCTTTGATTAATACATACATACTATCATATCTTTATCCGTAATAGGGCAGTCAAAGCATTTTGGATCTTATGGCTTAAGCAAATAGAGCCTAGGGTCGCAAAACTTGGGCGAGAAGGTTATTAATACCCATATTCGCGTTAATGAAGGATTTTTTGTTTTGAGTCTTCAATAACAGCTCAGATGTTCTGACTCTATAGGATTGTCTATTTTATATATGTATTCACTGGCGTGACTACTAACACTTTTACTACAAGCTTCAAATATGTTTTATAACAAATATTCTTAAAAAGTCTTTGAAAATATTTTCTTTGACAAACTCAGGAATTGAGTATTTGTGACGTATAAAGGATAAGAAATTGAAAAATTGTGACAAGTTTTAACTCAATGTTTAAAATAAGTTCTTAGGTTAACCTAGATTCTACGATCAAATAGGAAGGATTAGCAGTTGTTATATAAATCTATATTCCCATATCGTATTTGGTTTCAATAATAAATTGTCGAACAATTAAAATGTTGAGTTTCAAGCGGCGAAGCTCAATAATACTTAGAAAAACTTGTTTCAATTAAGTGAACAAGCGAAATAGGCGTAAAACGGGCATTTTATTTTTAACTAATTAGGGTTGCACCCTTGCTTACCGACCGTTTAGCGAGGGCAGGGGTCTACTGTGCCCAAAGGTCCCGGTGGTTAGGGTTGACAGATCAAATCATTTGAGAACTGGTAGATAAGTATGAAAATTCCTGAAACTATAAGAGCGGGCACAGTTCTTTTAAAATTCTTAAAGGTAATAGACTTTTTTCAATTAAGATTTAAGCAAATTCTTCAAACTTGGATTAATCATTGTGATAAATATTTTCTTATTCTTTTTGATATCTATCTATACATATAAAGCAGTAAAAAAATGTGTCTGTACAGTGAATATTTAAAAAAAAAAATGGCGATTAAATATATATAGGATAATTTGAGACATAGTAATGGAGCAAGAATTAAAAAAAAAATGTCTGTCTGTTTGTACACGCTAATCGCCGGAAATACGGGGCGGATTTGAATAAAACTTTTTTTTGTTATATATCTGTTAAGCCTGGGCAACATTATAGGCTATAGTTGATTATGGAAAATGGAACACATAATGCAGAACTATAATGGTCTAGTCTATAAGAAATATAAAAATGCCGCCTTAGCAGAAGTTGTTTAGGCTGATGAGCATTTTTTTTGAGGAATAATAAAACCGGCCAAGTGTGAGTCGGAGGCGCCCACGAAGGGTTCCGTACCATTATTTACGAAAAATCACGTTTGTAGTATGGAAGCCCCCTTAAATAATTATTTTATTCTGTATTTAGTATTTTTTTGTTATAGCGGCAACAGAAATACATCATCTGTAAATATTTCAACAGTCTAGCTATCACGGTTCATGAGATACACCTGTGCCTGGTGATAGACAGACAGACGGACAGCGGAATCCTAGTAACAGGGCCCGTTTCGACCCTTAACGTGTTCCAAATCTTCGATTTTTAGGGTTTCTTACCACCCTAAAATTCGAACATTTGGAACACCTGATTCAGAAACAAGTAAAATTTATCTGCAATTTTTGATATCAACTTGCCTAAACTTGCTAAAACTTCTATTTGCTTGCACAATGGCCAACAAAAAGGTAGTATAAGAACTTATACCAAACCAGGAAAATTCTTGGTTATGTGAACTCGCCATATTGACACCAAAAAATGAACAAAGCGCAGCGACTAACGAAAAACTTTTTCGTGTAGTGGTTTTTATTTTCTTCGATAGTATAATTGATCAGGACGAAGCCATTAATTATCCAGTAAAGTTTCAAAATTTAATTGCAGCGAGTGGTGTGTGTCTGCTTAGAAAATAAGACTTATGTCGCAGTGCCGATAATGCTATTGCGAAATTTCACTCCGCTGAAACTGTGTATCGAAACCCGACTTAAAGTTATTGCTTTGCAGCGAACTAATTGAAGCTGAGATTGTCACTGGGATTACTGCCAGTGAAACTGTATTTAATCCGCGTATACCACTCATCAAAAACAATTTTCCTTTTTTATTTAAGCATACGCAGTTGTGACCACCTGTTTTCTATGACAATAAATAAGTCGTAGGGTCAGATGCTTTAAACCGCTTGTGTCGACCGAAGGACTGATTTTTCGCATGGCCAAATTTATGTGGCTTTCTCCAGGGTTAGTAAAGCTTTAGTTGCTTCCGAAGGAAAGACTCCCAACATATAGATATAACACTGCTACTAGTATTTTCTTATGTATCTACTTTAGTTTGTATTTATGTTAATACGCCGTAGTCATAAAGTCCACGCGAATAAAGCCACATGCATCAGCTTATACTGTACAATAAAGAAAATTATCATAAAGATTTCTTAAATTTTTTGGGTAGCTAAAAAGCTAGGCAGGATTTCCTTGAGTATTTTCATTTTCTGACTTTTTCAGACATTTATTATTTTTCATTTATTTATTGCTTTATTTTTATTATTTATTTCCTTTTTAAATTTAATTTATATTATTTAGATTTATTTATTAATTCTTATAATTTTTATCAATTTTTATCATATTTCAATTTACAAAAAATACTCATTTCTTTTTTGAATAAATCCACAAAAGAGTTTGTTTACTACCCAAAAGGATGTTCATATATTTTTTAAAAGCTTGTTGACGTCCAACCATTTGGCAACCCTACGGATAGCCCCCGGAGGCCTCCGATGGCCCCCTATGGCCCCATACGGGGGGCGACAACTGTGGCGAGCTGTGGTCACGCCGTTTTAGATGCGATCTGCCGGATTATTAAGCTTTTGTTTACGATTTTGAAGGTGATTCAATTTGCCCTTATGAGTAACAGAGGTAAGGACAAATCACAATGATTGAGGTAGCTCTATAGTAAGTTTTTACTTATGAAAGGGTCAAAAGAATACTAAATTTATTCACACAATAAAATACAGCACAATACATAAACTAAACAATAATAATTTAACTAAAACCTAACATATCCTACATTCAACGAAAACCACAAATTAAAAATATTTTTTTATTAAACCTATACTGTTCCACTGCTGGGCAAAGGTCTCTCCCATTTTTCTCTATCCAGAGCAGTTTCTGAGTAATCACGCTGGAAAGCGTCCAAGTCATCGCGCCAATGCTTTCTAAGCCTACCCCTGATATCAAATTAAAATTAAAACATTATTTTATATATGAAATAAACCCCAGATCACTACGGTCGCCTACAGGACAGGACAGGGAGCCTAATAGACTTGCTACTAGACTAACGGCATTGCCTCGTTGCATGGGCAGACTTTATTTTTGGCCAAAATGCCTTACTTGCATGCGGACCAGCTCTTTGGTCCGCAGATAAGTCCATAAGGCGTGGGAAGGCTTTTTAAAAAAAATTTAAGTGATTAGATTTAAAAATAGTATATAAAAAGTGTCGAATGTGTATTATAAATACATACCTAACAAGATAAAAATCCAAAACCCAAAAAAGACAAAATAAACGAAGATGCCTTGGTTGCGTACTGAAAAATGTAAAATACATTTTGAAGCTATTTACCATACCTAAATACTTGACAAGAAAAATCTTTCTCAATTAAATAAATGTATAGGGACAAATTACACTGATTGAGCTAGCCCCAAAGTAAGTTCGAGACTTGTGTTAGGGCATACTAACTCAACGATACTATCTTTTATAACAAATACATATTATATTGATAAACACCCAAGACCCAGAACAATTTGAAAAACACTATTTTACAACTTTCCCTGACTGGGGATCGAACCAGGAACCCCTGGGTGGCGGACTAGCATAGTGACCACTACGCCACGGAGGTCGTCAATCAAATTATTTATTTGTTGGAAGCTATGGTAGTTAAATCAGTAGGATTAGGTATACTATATAACTGATGTAAAGATGTATTTTACAAGCTTTTATTTATCTTGCAATGTGTCTTGCATATATGTATGACATTGTATGTTTACGTAGGAATGTTTATTTAGGTCAAATCTTGCAACTCAATTTTCAACCAGCGATCCTCAACCCATTAAGCTGAAATTTTGCATACTTGTGTAAGTCTGATGACAATACAATATTATGGAGGCAATAAGCTGTTCTGATGATGGAGCCGGGAGATATTCGACAGAACTTAGTGTTGAAACAACATAACCTCATTGATTAGAACTCGTTTGATTTGTTTTGACGAGAACTTTATGGTAGACAAATCCTAGAGTCTGATCACGGAGACGATGGTGGTCGATGGAACTCATTAATTAAATGGCAAAAATCGTTAGTCTGAGCTTATATAATTTTCTCTAATAAGTACTTTGGCCTCAAAATTAAAGATTACATGATTGTTTTTTTTTTTTTATTTAAATCGTTATAGTTTTCTTTGCTCCATTGTTAACCAAGTACCCAAAATACCCCGGCTTATGATTTCAAAACAAAACACATAACAAAACAAACGAGGTTGCGAACTATCTCCCCCAACCGTAGATCATAACAGGCAGGGGTCCAAATTATATTATACTAAGTGATACGTGTCGTTAGGGCAACACTGAGCCGATTCCGATGATGAGATTACATTTAAACAGATCTGCTTTTTGCGTGTTATTAAGCGACACTTTAAATACTTATAGAAATATTTTGTACATTATTTTTCATCTAATGTTTTTAGTATGTTAGTAACCTCGCAAAAAACACTCGTGGAAAAGAAAAATGATAAGTTGTATTCTACACAGCAACAATAAAAATTTATAAAAAAGAAAAAAAAATGTGACATAATATGATACCCGTGATTAAATATGATTTTTCTTGTACTCTCAATAAAAACACTATACCCACAATCAGCGACACACTCCTTGCACGTGGCACCGTGTAAACAAGCCCTTAGAGCTCAAGTTCTTATATCTGTTAGTGACCACTGCGGTCAACATTGATGTTTGTAGACTGAAGAAGCAAGTAGCATTAGGTACATTGCTAATTAGTTTTTCCTTCTCTACTTTAGAGAATTCGTCACAGTATATACATACATACATACATATTATCACGCCTGTTTCCCACAGGGGTAGGCAGAGACTAAGGACCTCCACTTGCTACGATCCTGACAGACCTCTTTCGCTTCATATAGTATATTTCTTTTGCATTTGTTTTATTTTTCGTTAACAAATAAAACAGAACATAAAACTAAATTAAAACAAAGAATATTTAAATAAAACCTTTTTATGTATTTTTAATAATTAATATATTTAGTTATTGAAAAAACATAACAATGAACCTAGGACCGAATGAATATTTCAGCACTTTGGCAATGCCGTTACATAAGATTTTTTTTAAATCGAAATAACTACAAATCGAACACAACCATTTATTGCTGCTTTTTAATTCTGTAGACAATAAATATTAAAAAAATTGATAGAGGTAGGTAATAAAGTAATGAACGTAAACTAAGTGCTTAATGTTCACGGCATTCGGTTGATCTTTCCTCTTAACAGCTTGTCTTTCGACAAAGGCCTTCTTCCTCTAAGGCAATGTTACTATGACTTAATAAAATTGTAATAGAGGCAACAATACTGTCACATAATTGGTTGTTCCTACATACACTAACACCAGCTTACAATCAAGGACACACTCCTCGCACGTGCCGCAGTGTAAACATGGCTTTAGACGAGCTCACAAGCGAAAACCCATTAGGCAAGGCTCCAACTCTAAAATCTTCAGAGGATTTCTTCATTCTATTAAATCTCATAATTTTGAGATAACATTTAGACCACTCTTAGTTTAAAAGTGTTCTGAAACTGTTAAAATATTAATATTTTTGAAGTAAATATTAATAGAAAAAAACTGATTCAAAGTTTAGAGTAATTAATGTTTAACATCATACCAGCACTTCATGTGCTGATATGATGCCAAAAGTGGCTGTTTTTCGCTAATGTGCGTAGAAAAGCTTCATGTTCTTACTTTAAACTGTAAACGGTAGTTCAAAAAATAGTTTGAAGGGTTATCCAGGGCTTGGTCAGGACAAAATTTTAAAGGATATGTCCGTTTCCTTTTAAATGATTTATTTCAAATGGGGGCAGCTTTCCCCGACTAAGTACACTTACCTAAGTATTGTAAGTAAGTATAATACTTATGTTAGTATTCCTCATACCTAGTTTTTTTTTTCTTTTTCTAGCCTTTCGGTGTTGTGTTCCAGTGCTGGGCAAAGGTCTCCCCTTTCTTCTTCCACTCGTTTCTGTCCTCCGCGATCTCTTTCCATTCTATTGCATAATTAACGAGGTCATCTTGCCATCTCATTCTCGGTCTGCCTCTACTTCGACGGCCATCTGGCAGCCAGGACATAGCTAGTTTTTCCTATCTTTCCGGGCCCATTCGACAGCAGTGCCCAGCCCAGGGGGTTTAATCCATAAGCGGTACGCAAGACGCACGTTATTTCGTATCCGTGTTTCAGTGTCAAGCAAAATTGAGCCCTAATGTACAAAAGATGACAAAGTCTAATTTGGTATGACATAGAAATAAGAGTGACTTTCGTATGACTAACGTATTATTTCATGGAGTAACCCACAGTTCCACTTCAGACTGAAGGTCTTTACTCCTATATCTGCAACTTGACTTTGACTAAAACACAAAATTCCAAACTCTCTCAAGGTGTCCCAAAGAGCAATGGAACGCAGCATCTTTGGATTACGTCGCATAGACAAGGTGCGAAACCATAGACCTAGAAACTTATATGAGAAACACAGAGCTGCATTCCCTCGTACCGAGTAGATTTTAAAAATTATCGCACGCATCGCTAGTTTGATAAATGCCGAAAAGGCAGTTGGATAGATTTTGTTTCGTTGCATTAAACTAAAACACCCCATCTTACACGTGAAATCAAGTGCAAATAAACAGATTAATGATTCGCTACATCGTGACGACAGTTGCGCGACTGTTCGATCGCTGAGTGATGCGGCAACTCGTAATCTTATTATTAAGTAGATTTGATTTGACTTGCTTGATGGATGCGGACTTGAAGCAGTGAAGTTATGCCATATATAATTTATAAATATTGTAGATATTGATTCGTTTTTCAATATGTTCAAATAGTTACAATCTCGCAAAACTTTTAATGATTTCTCAGAACTAAAAACCGACTACACAATCCATTTTGTCGAAATTTCTTTGAGACCAAAGAATTTTTCAAATCAGTCTCTATGCTTCTTCGATTAATCGGTAAACACACTTACAAAAAAAAAAAACAAAGATTCTGATGAATTGATAACCTGACAACCTCCTCCTTTCTTTGAACTCCGATTGTTGTGTTTGTTTTTCATAAATGTGTTAGAGGCCAACACTGACGTCAGTTTTTGCAAGGTATTTGCCATCTGCCTTCTTATGATGATAGTAGAACTCGGAGATAAGCTTTTGGTTATTATTCCATGATGTGGGCTACTTTAAGAATAATAATAAACCCATAGAAACTTAACGTTCCTTTTCAAGCAAGGTCCATGAGATATTTTAACAATGAAGTAGGAACCACATAAGTTACATTTAAAAGAAAATCATCAATAAAGTTAAGAACTAGGTAGTTGTCTGTAAATTATTTTTCATACTTTCCTATTTTCGTCTAAATATTTGACTTCGCTATTTGACACGACTTTCGCCTTTTGACGACCTAATTGGTCTTCCATTTCCTCTCTTGGCTTCCACTTTTCGTTCCATGATGTTTTTTTATGACCATGGAAAACGGTGTCCAAACATATTTCCTTGTCTTATGTCTATTGTATGCTTTATATGCTCATTGACTAGTTCTAGCAGTTCCTTGTTAGTTTTTCTGTCTGTCTAGCTTTATCATCTCAATTTTCCTTCAGCGCCACAAAAGAAAAGATAACAATTTTTTTAAAAGCACATACTAATCATAAACACTAGGCAGGATTTAGCACTAAATTATGGAAGTATGGAAGTCATCCATACAATTCAGTGCTAAATCCTGGTAATAATCCTTTACAACGCTAAACTGCACCCAACAAACTGCTTTCATTCGTAAATTGAGCTCAAAAGCCAATGTACCGGGGTAATTACCCTAACCAACTTACCCACTCGCAAACACACATAAAAATCTACTTTATTCACTTAATTTTAAGGGTTATATTGACTGTAGGAAATAAAATTGTAGGTTCTTTCAATTCCCCTATATGGATGTCATAGCTCATTTAGCATTCGATAAAATTAATCCATGGGGAAGATTAAAAGGAGGGTACTGTATTTACACATGTGACGCCTGCACCGGTGCATCGGGCATCGGGAATCCATAATGTAATTAATTGTTGATGCTGCTCTATATTTTACGGTGAACTGTTTATCAAGTAAAGTGGGCGATATTTTGTATGAGGAGCGAATGGGAGGAGAAAATCGCTAAGCGGGAAGATGGTAGAACTAGGAGAAAAGCTGATGGAGCTCTGCTGATTGAGGATGTGAGGATAAATCTATAGCTGTCGGTGTTATTACACTAGTGCCTCTTTGAGCTTGCACGGGCTATAGACCACGCGTGTCACTCTCAACTCTTTTAGGTTTATCGGATTAAAAAGTTGTTGTTTAGACAAAACAGGTATCTATCAAAAAGTTTTATGACACTTTTGAATTTTTTTAGAATAAGTAAGCTATTTTTTAAATTGTTTTTGCGTGTGTGTTTTTAAGATCCCGGTATTTCCGTCCAAACAATTACATATAATTATCGCTCTTTTCTTCTCGCGTCAATATGACTTCTTAATTTGATAATATATTTAACCATACGTGTTTTTTTTTTCGTTTAATCTATACTAGTTGCGCCCCGCGGTGTTACCAGCGGAAAAAGCCTATGTATCAATCCAGAGTGTCAGCTTCGTACTTACGAAATTTTATTAAAATTGTCCAGCCGTGGGCGCGTGAAGATGTAACAAACATACACACACACTTTATTAACATTAACTACACACTATTTAACATTAACTAACACTGCCACTTACTCTCATCTCATCTACTCGCCTAACATATATAGTGCCTATCTAAAATACCAATAATCGAATTATAGTAATCAAATTATGGTCCAATAAACAATATACAAACAAAGGTCCAAATCGAGTCGGAAAACCTCAATTGTTTCAGGCATTCGTTAAAAAATTTGCATCCAAATCACAGAATAAAATAGGCATAGAGGAGGTTCAGTACAATCCGCACAATATGATTGGGGTAGCCAGGGCTTAAAGCGCATAATATCTTCACTCGTGATTAAAATGCTAATTTAGGGATGTGTCCTATCGCTTTTACGATAGCTGTAAAGTTCAGTACAGGGTGTAATTTAATGAGGAAGTCATGGGCTCATGATCTGTGATATAAACGCTGCTTTGTGGAATGAAATAATTACTTAATTAATAACAAGTAATTAAGCAAAAAAAGATTTTTTAAACAAGCTTTTATCTAAAACAATTACCTAAAAAGGTTATATTGCTTCTCAAGACGAATCAATCGAGCCCAACTTCGGTGGGGTTATGTTTTTTATCGCAGAGATGCCATGACCACCTTCCAGCTTCGTGATTAGTTCAGCTCCATGTCATCATAATATTGCATTATCACGCGATATACGTATGCGTGCAAAATTTCAGCTCAATCGGTAACCGGAAAGTGGGTCAAATTTAACTTGCAAGATTTTATTACAGACACACAAACAATGAGACAGGTCAAACTAAATAAAAGATGTTATAAAAAATGAACTGTAAAATAATCCTCCACAAGTATTTTAATTGTCAAGCCAAGGCGAGCAGCTTGTTTTATTTAAATAAAACAGAAACAAAATCGGTGGATAGTTTACTTACAGGTTAGTCAGTTCGCCACTTTCATACAAGTCAAATCAGATTCTTTTTTGTAAACGTTAAAACAAATATTTTCTATAGGGTTTGTATGCAATATATAGAATAATGAATGGCGTCATAGTTCCTTGGGGTCAAGCACTTTTAATATAACTTTTTCTGCTATTAATAAATCGAGTATTATCGTCGTAAAATTCCAAGGTATTTAACAATTTCCTGCAAATGCCGCGACTATCGAAAATTTATCAACATTTGCATACCTGACGTACGGTAGGACGTACGTTATTAAAATAGGTACCAAAGTAAGTATCTGAAAAACATGAAAATCAAAATGAAATAACATTCCATTACGTGTATTCCTCAATTTACGAACATTAAAATACTATATCTACGTTACATTTATCACCACCAGTTCACATAATTTCATTATAATAAAAGCGCGAATTTGTGTTTTAGCACGCAATCAAGAGCGGCCGTAAAATAATTCGGTTAAAATTTAATGTTGTTATGCGCAGTAATGACTTCGCAGATAAGATAAACGACGGTTAAACCCGCGGAGATGACTATTGATTTGATACCAGAGGGCCGAGGGTGTTTTAAAAGGGCTTTGTCAGAAAAGACATGGATTTCTTTGAACATACAAAAAGTTCCTTTTTTGAGTGTGTTTTTTAACACTGGTTTCAGATTTTTCAGGCCTAATGGCATCTGAGCTCCAATGGCTGTTATCTAGTTACAATAGTTATACTCGTAATTGCACCCAATAGGTTATCTTCACCGAAAGCAAATTGACCGTACCTTGATTATAATAAACAATTTTTTAAAGTACTATGTCAGTCAACCATGTGGCTAGCAACCTACTGATACTTTGATTCCTTTTTATGGATCCCGTACCCAAAAGGTAAAAACAAAATTCGTTACTAGAAGTCAGAAGTTCATTAATGTAAAATGATTCTGCTTTTTTTAAGACTAATTGTTCCAGTATTAATTGATTTGGTTTTCCTAGCTTTCTTTACAGCTTTTAAACCAGATTCTTTTGAGTTGTATTCTGGTATTGTACAATAATTGGCAACTAACTTGGAGGTAGTAAAAATTGCGCCTAAGAGGAAATAAAGTATTGAAGAGAATTGATAAATAGGTATTTGTAAAATCTATTGCTATCGCGCTGTGTTAGAACTACCTATCGCCATATGCGATCGAGACATCGTAGCTCGGACCGAAAATACCTACGTAAAGTACACAAAATCAATGTTTTGTAGTCCCCTGATTTCTTCTCGAAATCTTTACCGATTAAAATTTTATTTTCGTAAAATATTTAAGAATTTTGTAATACCTCGTCAAATTTGTTTGCAAGATGTTGGACACAGCGGAAGATCTTACCATTTATTCAAGTTTATGGAGGTCTGTATCTCTTTTAATAATAAAATTATGGAAAATAAGAAAACATTTGAACATGATAATATATCCAAAGATTATTTTTGGTTGAAATGATTGCTCTATTGACACTAGCTGGCTAGAAATCAGGATCGAACTTATGCCTTGCAGCCAGTATCTCAACCGCTTGGACAACACCGCTTGATAATTTTCATGCAAAAAATATTTATTAGAATTAAGTATAAAACAAAATAAGGCAGCTACTCGATATAGTCATGTTTAATATTTTAAAGTGTGAAAAAATAAAGTTAAGCATCCCCTTACCCTAGACTTTTCTATACAAACATAGTCTAGTCTAGCTTTTATTTAGAAATGACATGTGAGATTTCGGCAGTAATTTGTAATTTTAAAGAAATTGTATATATATATATATATAGGCATATAACTAGTTTTCGACGGTCAAATATGAACTTGAAATTACAATTTACATTTATATGGAAAAGTCTGATTCTGCCTAGGGCCTAGGGTTAGGGGACTGTTAAGAGGGAAGAATACCATGCACTCCGTCCATACAAAAAAAAAGCATAAAAAAAATGATTTTCCGCTCCACAATGTATCTGACCCGCCGAGGAGCTTCCATACTCCGTATACAATGTCCTTTTTAATTAAGTACAAATATTTTAAGGGGCGATTCAGTCCATCATTTTGAACAACTTTGCCAATAAATGTATATCGAAATACGAAAAAAATATTTAGGTTCTCATACAAATCGAAGTAGTCACGTGATATCGTTACTATGAAAAATGCAAAAAATTTTTTCGTAATTCGTTATATATTTATTGGGCAAAGTTGTTCAAAATGATGGACTGAATAACCCCTTAAAATATTTGTACTTAATTAAAAAGGACATTGTATAGGTAAATAACATACTAACACTCATTGAGATCTGATAACATTTGGGAGTGGAAAATCCTTTTCTCCTGTATATAGACGAGTACTGTTTGGTGACGGTGATCCAAATCTGTCACTTCCCCGCTTCCAGTGAGTGGCAACCCTACTGAGGGTAGCTCCGTAGCTCGGCGCATCACGCTGCATGTTGCACAACATTCAATTACCCTGATGGATGGCACTATAATTTAATTTTAATGTGTTATGATAAAATACGTGTTTTATTAATGCTAAATCGCGGAACGCTTAATGGCCATTCTTTTTGAATATTTAATGTTGATATGATATGCACTCGTTTCTAATTTTTTAATGACGTCTATAATCGATCATTTTGATATGTTTAGATGCGCTTGTGAATTTGCATTGTATCTAAATGATTGTATCTAAATGTTGGAAAGTTGATGCGTGGCGTGGTTTGCGTGGCTTTCAATCAATATTAAAAAGACCCTATTTTATTTTAGCTATTTAGATATGAGAGCGTAAGTGCCTTCGAACGCTCTTATATTTAAATGACGCTATAATTTCATTTTAATGTGTTATTATGATAAAACAACTTTAATCAATGCTAAATCTGCTTAATAAGAAGTGTTTTGATCGATCATTTTGATAAATTTAGAAGCGCTTGTGAATTTGCATTGTATCTAAATGTTCGAAAGTTGATACGTGGCGTGGTGTTTTTCAATCAATATTTAAAAATCCCTATATTATATATAAGAGCGCAGTACTCTTACAACGCTCTGTATCTAAGTGATACTATAATTTAATTTTAATGTGTTATTATGATAAAACTGTTATTAATGCTAAATCTGCTTAATGAGAAGTGTTTTTGATCGATCGTTTTGATAAGTTTAGATGCGCTTGTGAATTTGCATTGTTGGATAGTTGATGATTGGCGTCTCTCAATTCTTTTTGATACACTTTTATTTTGGCTCATTGGATATGAGTGTAGGTATTACTACGTACACTCTTTATAATAGAGAGTGCCCTATATACATTTGCTGTCGAATATCTAAAATGCAAAGTGTTAAAAAGTAACCTACTCAGGTACCTATTCGATAGATCAAGGATGTCTCATCTGTGTCTTTGAGTAAAGTGAAACATCATTATTACTTATAAGTAGGTAACTCGGTAAAACTTACTAGGTTGAATTTTAGGTAAACCTGGCAACTATTTTCAACCGGTGATGAGCTTGGCAACGCACAGGTTATATACGAGTACAAGCATTTTGTTTTATAACTATAGCAAGAATTTTGTAATTGGCTTGTCTACTAAATAATATACACTTTTGTGGATGGACAATTTTAAGAAGGTAATGTAAATAAACAAATTCTAAGTGTTATCAGGATTTTTTTAAATATAATTTTCAAGTTTACACCGGAAGTGACGACACACAGCAATCGAAGTTTACATTTTTCCTTTGCCTGCACAAAAAAAAATCATTGGTCATCTGTCAATGTCACCTGTTAAATTACTTTTGTTATGTTGGTTGTTGTCATTGACATAATTGTTGTAGGGAGATGACAGTAACAGTGACAGTACAGTACTGAAAGCGGAAATTGCCAATCTTCATCGTGACTTCACTTCCTCAAATAAGCTTGACATTGCTTGAAAATGAAGGTCATTTGCATTTTTGCAAACATCTAAATAAGTAAGACCATAATTTAAAATCTGATTAGAGGAAGCTTCTCCTACAGGCTATTCCTCAAAAAGGTTTGCGAATTAGATTTTTTTTCCAATTACTTGACATGCGAATTGAAAAAAAAAATATTTCACCTTTAATTTAAAAATTCTAAATCTCACATTCGGTGACCGCAATTTTAACAATGCAATTTGAAAATCTACTCCCAAATCCTATTTGAACTATTGACGTAATCTTACTCGACTGTCACGTTCGTAACAGTTAAAATCGATACCACAATTTGTCAAATTCGATTGTGATATATTTACGATTCGTATTGACAGCATTCACGACACAGATCTGCCTAAAATCCGGCTAAATCTATCCAGCAGGCATTTGTTATTTCCATACACAATCGACAATCAATTTTCAACAGTATGACTTTGATATTAAAGTTGAAATTGAATGGATTGTTATATCGAATCTGATGACAGCCGAGAGCGAACGTTAATCGACGCTCATTAGTCGATACGTGCCAGTTTCACTGCATCGATTTGAATGGAATATTTATGGTGAGTCCTCTATTATCGATTTCTGGGTTTTACAATATAATGAAAGTAAAAGTTGTTTTTTATTAGGTCCCTACGTAATATAAGATGGGCGATAGTTGAGTACATACTATGTAGATACTCAAACAGAGATAAACTAAACAAAAAGAAAAGAATCGTATCATTAGGCGATGCGGCGAGCAACCCATCACTATTTTGATTCCCTTTTTCTTTCTTTACAATACAAAATACTTTATTGCACTAGAAGATATTTTCAGTTTTTGAATACTTATAAATTTTACTCCCACCAACGCGCGAATCGTAGCGTTTAAGCCTTTAAGGCCATAGTAATGACCCTGGGCGCAGTCTTCCCCGTTAGGTATAAAGATGTAATAAGTTTTTTACTTATTTATTAATAAGTAATTAGAGTATTTAGTTCCCTTGTCATTTGCCTATATTAAATTGATTAGATTATATCAATATATTATTTTTATTATCAAATATTTTTAATGCATTAGCTACGTACCAGTTTCTTCTGACGAAAAAATTAAAACAAATTGAGAAGTAGGTATGTAATATTAAAACAGGAATATTTTATTTTGCTTAGTGGCAAAAAGAACCAATATTTTGTCATAAAAAGACAATACAAAATAATACGATACTCGTAATATACTTAGGTCTACATAAGTAAATAAACTGTTCTTACACTCGTCTTCACATGTGCTACAGAACCCTCCCTGATTGGTCAGCTAACTGCAATATTTGGGGTTCGGCAGGCACGTTTGCAATGGCCTTATTTATCGACAGTAAATTAGCTTGATAGCCTCCCGGACTTTGTTTGGAGTGCTAATGGTAAGTGCTGACGGTATTTGATTAAAATATTAGGCAGGCATATAAACAATAGAAAGAAAATACGAGTAGGTAAGTGTTTTGCTCAAAGATTGCAAAAAGATCGAATAGTAAAGAAAAATCTTAAAACTTTGTTATTGACAAAAGGTTATTATTCGGTTAATAGTAAATCCATCAGATCCTTTAATAAATATATGTATAGGGACAAATAACACTGATTGAGCTAGCCCCAAAGTAAGTTTGAGACTTGTGTTATGGGATACTCTAAACTCAACGATACTATATTTTGTAACTCGTACATATTTAGATAAACATCCAAGACCCAGGACGATTTGAAAAAGGCCATTTTCCAACTTACCCTGACCGGGGATCGAACCCGGGACCTCTGGGTGGCGGACTAGCATGGTGATCACTACGCCACGGAGGTCGTCATTAATAATATCCAAATCGAGTGCCAAGTGAAATCAATCAAAAGACCAGCTGATGTCAATGTATTTCGTATGCAAACCACGGAGAATATTAGTTTGTTTTGTTTAAGGGCGTTTTGTATAGAAGTTTAAAACACTATGTAAAACAATCTCAATTCTAAATCAGACCGATCCTCAATAAGCCTGATAATCCAAAAGTGGGTGCTAAGTAAAATCAATCAAAACACCAGCTGATGACCGATCGCCCTGTTTTGCGTATGCAACCACGGAAAACATTATTTTGTTTTTGTAATTTATTTTGAAAGAAAGTTTTTCAACACTGTAAACCAATTCTAATATTAAATCAGACAGATCCTCAATAAACTCTAATTCCTTGAATGATAGTATAGTGGGTTTTAAGTGAAATCAATTAATAGACCAGCTGATGACTGACCGCGCTGAATTGCGCATGCAAACCTCGGAGAATTTTGTTTTTTGTTATGTATTTTGAGAGATATTTTTTAAATACTGCGTGAACCAATCATACAATTTAAATCAGACTGATCCTTAATAAGCTCTTAGACCTCGAATGACAGTATAGTGAGTGCGAAGTGAAATCAATCAAAAGACCAGCTGATGTATACCCTATTGCGAATGCAAACGACAGAACAATTTTGTTTGTTGCTTGATGTTTTGAAAGAAGTTTATCACGCTATGTAAACCAATCATAATTCTAAATCACACAGATCCCCAATAAGCTCTTAGTCCTCGAATGTAGGTACAGTGGGTGTTAATTGAAATCAATCAAAAGACCAGCTGCTATCCATTCGTCCTGTGTTGCATATGCAACACTAGGAGAATATTGTTTTTTTTTGTAAGGTAATTTGAAAGAAGTTTTAATTGAGTTAGTCCCGAATGGTCTTAAACGCAAATAGTCTATGAAGAAACTCGTCCAAAACGCAACACGGAACTTGTTTAAATAGCAACTCGTCTAATTTGTAAGTAGTGTCAAATGTAATTTCGACTAAATTGTGGCTAGTCCGTATCGGTTATCAATTTAAGATTTTAGAGTTTCGCGAGATATTAATCGTGGTAAGTCCCGTTATACTAATTATAGTCTCCTATGTTATTATCCATTGGTAAAAGTGGTCAAAATACACTATCAAAATCAATCGTAATCCTAAATCAGAGGAATCCTCAATAAACTCGTAATCCACAAATGATAGCGCGCACACACGCACAGTATGTGCTGAGTGAAATCAATCAAAAGACTAGCTGATTACCGCTGCATATTACATTGCGCATGCAAACCACTGAAAAATAATGTTTTCTTTCTTTCTGCATAGTCAAAAATCAACACTGAACAGTTTAAGTCTACATACAACTTGAAAGAGTTGCTATTAACACAAGTTCCGAGTTGCGTGTTAGACGAGTTGTCACTGTAGATTATTTGCGCAAAAAGCGCACATCGTACTCCAAATCAGCAAAATGCCAAAACTGATATACAATGCGACACAAATAAGTTGAACAAAAATTGTGGAATTCAAAGCATTTTTGTACAAATTGCCGGCACGTCGGTTAAACCAAAATAACGGTTATCGGCGCAGGTACAAATAATGCGCCGACGACCACCATTTTAGTTTAATTTACGTGTCGGGAATTTGTACAAATATGCTTTGAAGTCCGCCATGTTTGTTCAACTTATTTGTAGCGCAATGCAAATATCTTTCTCTGGTCTTACTCTTAAATAGTTATATCAAAAATATTCAAACCTAACTGAAAATTATGATGACAAAGTATTAGCTTTGTAATGCTCAGTGGGTGCTAAGAGAAATCAATCAAAGAAGCCAAACGGTGTCCGCCCGGTATTGCGTATGCAAACCACGGAAAATATCGTTGTGTTTACTGGAAGCCTTAGAACATTTCGAGAAGGGATCACAGCTATTTATAGGGTGGAAAAGGAAATTGTCGGGAGAATACTTCGGGAGGATATGTATGTAAAATATTTAACATAACCGTAAGTAACATAGAATTTTACTTGTTCAATTTTCTTATGTAACAAATTCAATAATATCTATGTAACTTTCTATAAAGCCGTCAATTTAAGTCAGTACCTTGGGCAACAGTGTTTATGCCTGTCATACTGTGTGTAAACGTTTTTGGGTCTTAATGTAGCGCAAAGTGTCTATAAATTTTTGTCCGACTGCGCCAGTACGAGGGTTATGTTTTTAGAGAGTTTGTATGTTTATATATGTATACCAAATTTTTAGATTTTAGCTTAAGGGGTGTCGTTAGATTCGTATTTACTGTAAGAGTGACACTGGGTATATCAAAATATAAAAAAAGGGTAGTCGGGTTTTTTGTTTTTGTAATAATTACTTGTTAGATTTAGGCTAAAGTGATTGTTACCTGTTGTGTATGCCATAATATACAATAAACAATATCCTTTCATGCTGGTCTGGAAGAAAAGAAAAACTTATAACGTACCAGCTGCATCTCTGCCCACGCAGATAGTATAAGCCGATCGCGGGCTTCGTCGAGATTTGAATCATGTTAATAGTAGATGCCCCACCATGTCGCTAAGCGTGGCCTTTGGATTTTGCGGGCCTGAGCTGTGTCTACCCCGTCAGGGACAAATCCGTGAAATATCTTTTTGATTTTTTTAAACTCTAATTCACAGTAAGATAGGTAAACCTTTGTCTATTTCTATCACTTTTGACTTAATTTTCTTACTCATACACTTTAAAAACGTTTCCAAACGCCTATGAAAATAAACAGAGGCACTGTTTATTTTCATAGGCATTTTTAAAGATAGGTATTGTGTTAGTATGCTAATTTAAGAGCTGAATGTTTCTTATAAATTCAAATGTAGAGCTATGTAAATAACAACAATAGAGCGGTCAATTAGGTGTTAAAATTATAAAAAAATAATATTGTTGCTTAAAAATTAAAATAAAATTACAAATTTATTATACTACATTTTTTATGGATAAAATGGTCAACATGATTATTTCAAAAATCACTAGAAAATTTGCATTAAAAAAATTCACAAATTCATCGTATTAAATTAAAACAAACCTTTTTATAAGGTTTGTTTTAATTTAATTTAAAAAAGGTAAAATTCAGTTCGTTATTATTTTAGTTTTTAGATTCACAGTATTTAATTATCTAATGTTTTTTTTTATTTTCAAATAAAGCTATGTACTGTGTATTGCCAAACAATAAACAACATTATTAAAAAAGTTAACGATTTTGTTTGTTTGTATCGATATGAAAAAAAAAACTTTCCTTTTTATACAATTTAAAATCGCTTGAAATGACATAATCAAGCTTGTCAGCATACCAAATCGATTATTGTGCAATCGATTATTCTTAACAATTTCGCGTGGGCGTTACTATGGCGGAGCCCAAACCACGATCCAAACTGCGTTGATCCTCATTTCCATCACAAAAGGACCCTAAACATGGCTAATGTGGTTTTTATTTAACGAATGACAGATGCTACCACACAATATCGTTTGTATTTGATGAATAATTCTCTCGACGTTCTATGATTGATTTGGTACTAATAAGAGCTTTGAGGATAAATGGAATAAGGGGCCTCTAAATAAAATAAGGTCGGTATATAACAAATAGAAATTAGTCTTTATTTCAAAATATCATTAAAAAATCTATTATAATATAGTTTTTAGGGTTCCGTAGCAAAAGGGTAATAGTTGGCCAAGTGCGAGCCGGGCCACGCGCAGTGTAGGGTTCCGTAGTTACGAATGCAAACTTTGAGTTCATGCCACTGAAAACGAAAACTAAAAACTAATTTTCTATGGAATTTTTCCTTTTCCGAGTACATTTTAAAAGTTGATCGCCTATGGCTTTTTGATTTGTAAACCCTACTTAGCTCTGATAGTTTGTCTTTAAAGTTCGTTATATATATTATAGCTGTGAAAGTAAAACCGCGGATGGATAGACAGACAGAAAGACAGCCATGGCAAAACTATAGGGGTTCCTTGTTTACTGCGGAACCCTGAACACGAGACCCTATTACTAAGACTCCGCTGTCTGTCTGTCTATCTGCTAACAGGCTGTATCTCGTAAACCGTGATAGCTAGGCATTTGAAATTTTCTCACACATAATAACAAATACTAATAACAGAATAAAATAAATATTTAAGTGGGGCTCCCGTACAACATACGTGATTTTTTATAGATAATGGTACGGAACCCTTAGAGCGAGTCCGACTCGCACTTGGCCCGTTATCATATATTATTTACCAGCTTACACTTACACATCTACATGTTAATTTTATTTAGAAGCCAATTTTTAGAGCAAGTTTAGTCCATGATGACACTAAGTTACAACTTTGTTCTGTTCTGAGTCCGCCCAGCCAGCACTTACGCTGCAAGAGCTTATGAATGAGGTTTACCTTGGAGAGTACGTCATCACGCTTGCAGACCAAAGCCGATGCATGTATATCGTCCTCAGTCCCTAGAACATGGCGACGCCAAACCTCGTTATACCACTCTCATGGCTCGAGAAACCAGTTGGACTCGTAGATAAGGATAAAGGAGTGTAGGAGATATTCGCACTAAGTTACAACTTTCAATAAAAATAAAGAACAAAACGAAAGGAGAATCTCTCTCTTTTATAAAAATCAACGCTCAGAATTCTATGGGATATAATTTAATATTTTATTTTTAATTATATTTTTTAAACGAATTTTAGAAGCACGGAGAACTTGCTCTAAGAATTAACTACTGGATAAAAGGTCATAAGACACAAATTGTATTCTATACTCTTTCGTTACCACTCGGCTTACTTAGTCAAATGTGTTTTAATTGATAATTGTAGTTAGGGATGTGCAACTGTATGACTAGACTTAGAAGTCTCAAGATCCCTTAGCGCGCTATGGAGAGGGCTATGCTCGGTGTTTCCCTACGTGATCGAATCAGAAGTGAGGATATTCGTAGGAACAAACGCCACTGACAAAGCCTGGCGGATTAGTTGTAGTAGTAGCGGATAGCCGATGGGGCAAAAAGGTTCTCAAATGGCGATTACTGGCAAGCGAAGCATAGGACACCCACAAGGTGGTCAGACGACCTGACCAAGGTCGCTGGAAAGCGCTGGATGCAGGCCGCTCTTAATCGGTGATTTTGGAAATCTTTAGGAGAGGTCTATGTCCAGCAGTGGACGTTATGACTCTGCTAATTAGAACAAATATTTAGTATCTAACCAAATCGCAATCAGCAAAACTGGTTCAGCTATTTATTTTTCTCAAAGTCAAAGTCAAAAATGTTTATTCAATGTAGGATACATTTATCTCTTATGGTCATTTTTAAAATACTATTATTTATTTATTTAGGAAACCCAGTTTAGTATTCCTGAATAAATAAATAAATAAATATATAGGGACAAATAACTGAAATAACACTGATTGAGCTAGCCCCAAAGTAAGTTCGAGACTTGTGTTATGGGATACTAACTCAACGATACTATATTTTATAGCAAATTACATATATAGATAAACACCCAAGACCCAGGACAATTTGAAAAAGGCCATTTTCCAACTTGCTCTGATCGGGGATCGAACCCGGAACCTCTGGGTGGCGGACCAACATGATTCCTCCAACCTGATGGGCTACGTTACAATTACAATACAGATTAACACTTAAGCTATACATTATATTTTACATTTAAATACAATTAAAAGCGAAGTAACTTTGGTGGGTACTTATATGTTTGCTATATCCTGATTCTATCTGCTGACACTAAATTATGTTACCTCCCGATTCACACGAACCCGAGCATATGTCTTGAACCTGTATGTTACGTACAGCATGTCCCTACAACACAGTATATGGAGATCTAACTACAGAACACGATTCAACGCATTTCAATTGTATTACCTACTTTGGTGTGTTCGAAGTCACAGAGTAAGAAATGCAGTGTGTAAGTACACGCTTATTTGGTTTTACACAGCGTGTAAGGGACTTACCCGTAATAAATCGAACCACGGGCTTCTACTTGATCACTGCAGTATAATTAAATAAAAAAACAGACAAAAATTTTAAAAATATCGGCATTTCCATACCAATGTTTGCATCCGCCCGGGCAGTTTGGGAATGTCGATTCTTCTTTGTTTCTTGACTGTTATTTTAATAACATTAATATATGATGATCTAGTATAGCCCGTGGTTAGATTTATTACTACATATGTCTCTTCCAAGTTGTATATAGATATACTATCGCATCTTAATCCCTAACGGGATAGTCAGATTCATGGCACACCAAAGTAGTGTTGCCGAAAAAGGGGATGGTTTTACAATCGATTGTTTCAATCAGTAAATGGATTCTGACGACGAACAAGCCATCGATACTATCGATAGTTTAAATAAATAAATATATAGGGACAAATTACACTGATTGAACTAGCCCCAAAGTAAGTTCAAGACTTGTGTTATGGGATACTAACTCAACGATACTATATTTTATAACAAATACATATATAGATAAACACCCAAGACCCAGGACAATTTGAAAAAGGCCATTTTCCAACTTGACCTGACCGGGGATCGAACCCGGGACCTCTGGGTGGCGGACTAGCATGGTGACCACTACGCCACGGAGGTCGTGTTTATGTATTATTAAAAGCAATATTATCGAAAACATCTATAGTTTGTTCGTCGTCAGGATCCATACTATCGTTAGTATCGATAGACTATCGATAGTGAATTATCTAGCGGCAACAGCACCAAAGACATACAATCAGACAGACAGACAGAAAATCAGAATATATTGCTAGTCGCTTCGCCTATGAGATAATTTTGATTCTCGCCCATTTTATAGACTGGCTTCCTCGATCTACGCGGCAGAAGAGAAGAGATAGAAGTAGCTTAAAGGTAGATTATTTTTCCCAGACCATCATCATCATATCAGCCACAGGAAGTCCACTGCTGCACATATGCCTCCCCATGGATTTCCAAAACGATCGATCGGAAGCGGCCTACATCCAGCGCTTTCCTGCAACCTTGCTCAGGTCATCTGACCATCTAGCAGGTGGGTGTCCTACGCTGCGCTTGCTTACAACGATTACTTGATTCTCGCCCATTTTAGAGACTGGCTTCCTCGGCAGAAGAGAAGAGATAGAAGCAGCTGAACATTGTAATATATGCGTAGGTAAGTACAAGTATATAAGACTTTTGAAAAATGCAACATTTAGATAATCTAGAGCGTTTTTATAAAATACAAGGTCTAACAAAATATACTGAAACGAATTTAAGGGTGAATTCAGTCCACGATACTGTATAACTTTCCCGAAGTAACGTATATCGAAATATGAAAAATAATTATGGCCTCACTGTGTATGAAAAGCAAAAATATCATTTTTCATATTCCAATATCTGTTCTTTGGGGAAAGTACTTCAGAATCATGGACTGAATTCTCACTTAGAATAGTTTCACTATATTTTGTTAGACGTTCAAATAGTATTTAGTATTTTTTATTATCACAAATGAAAAAACATTCATCTCACAAAAACCAAACTTTAAAAACTGTCCAACCAATTTCTTTAGACTATGTCGTAGGTGTGTCTAGGGCGGGAGAGTAGGGCGGCGCCCATAAAAATGCAAATGGCAGCGTCGACGAGGGATTTCATTGTTGTATCAATCACACGGTCCTTATTATTGCGGGATTTCGAGGGATCCGCTCGTTTATTGTTTTCGAAGGAATCCTGTTGGGTTTTCAGATGTTAGGATGTTGCTGCTTGCTGTGACGGCGGGCTTTGAGTTTGTGGAATCATAACACCCTGTAGTGTTGTTTTGAAGATTGTTATTACTAGTTTACAGTTAAGTTTAAATCAGTGCTTGATTAAGTATGTGATTTTTAATGACAACAAACTTCATTTTAAAGGGATTCGACGTACCTAACGAATCCGCTTTGCGCTTCTTTTCGCGGATATAAAATAATGTTTGCTTTTAAAAAACAGGTTTTTTAATATTAGAATCCATTTTTTTTTCTAAGTAACATATCAATCATTGCGACTATTAATAATGCCTTTAAAATTAATATGTGCCATAACTAAGAAAAAGTTTACCTAAAACAATACATTCATACATAATATTATCACGCCTGTTTCCCCCAGGAGTGGGCAGAGAATATAGATAACATCACATTAATTTTATTCGAAGACAAAAACTGACTCGATTAAATAATTAAATCCACATCGATTTAAATCGAGCGTCATAATCGAGTTGGTTCGGAGCCGGAAACGTCACTCGACGCGACAGAAGTTAATTATAGTGATACAATTATCCGAATTATTATAATTACATTACGCCTACTGAGTTTATTATATTACTTGTATTATAATAAGTAGAGCATGTGAAGCGATTCTGCTCAGTTTTTTAATCGACTTAAAAAAATAGGAATTTATATATTTGTCGGAATCTTTTTATAATAATAATACGACAAAGCCCTTCTGACGAGTAGGCGACCAATACTGTAAGAATGAGTTTCTTTTGGCGTTTCTTCTCAGCAGTGGTCGTTACGAAGCGCTGGTACCGGTAGCTTTTCTTTAAAATACATTAAATTTAATTATAAACTACACGTAATGTAAATTATACTCATTGACGTGTAAAAGTGCCTGTAAAGGTCTAATTACTGAATAAACATTTGAATTTTGATTTCTTTTATGGCTGATCAACGATTATTCGAAAACTTCTGGATAGATTTGGAAAATAATTTTTTGTTGGAAAGGGCGTATACTTATCAGGTAATATCATAGAAGTTTTATCAAAATCGGTTGGGTAGTTTGGGGGTGAAGTCGGTTTGTTATTGATAAATTATTTGATCCTATATCTACTTACTCGTGTGGAATTGTTTTTTTGATGAATTGATAATGTACGGTCTGACAAATAAGTTAAGAAACGAAACATTTTTAGGGTTCCGTACCCAAAGGGTACACACGGGACCCTATTACTAAGACAAACTGTCCGTCTGTCTGTCTGTCACCAGGCTACAGGCGGACAGCTATCGCGGTTCATGAGAAACATTTCATGAACCGTGATAGCTAGACAGTTGAAATTAGCACAGATGATGTAGATACATATTTCTGTTGCCGCTATAATAACAAATACTAAAACAGAATTAAATGAATATTTGAGCAGGGCTACCATACAACAAACATGATTTTTCTATAGATAATGGTATGGAATCCTACGTAGCGGCAATTTTTATTCATGGCAATAAACAGTCATGTACTTACAGATTATCAAAACAATATATAAGAACGTTTAAATCAAAATTACTTAGCTGGTTCAAAAAATATAAATAATCAAGCTAATGAGAATCTACAGAATGGCCTTACCTGTATTAAATAAGGACGCACGAAATTAGTTTTATTTTACGTAGAGTACCTACTATAATACGGTGGAACACTGATTGCTTGAATCTAGGATCTGTTAAACAGATTGCTCTCCGCCATTCTCCTAAAAGCTGGTAAACAAGCAGGATTTGTCAATTGTGACAACGTGTTTATGAGCGAATCTCCTAAACTTGCGACTGCCTCGTTATCCCAGATTACCTTTAACAGCGCTTCAAATAAAACAATACAAGAGCTTTCTGACAGGCGACTAAACGACAACACTCCGGTTTTACGCGCGCAAACAATTATTTATTGCACCGAAAACAACCGAACACCCTATACATAGACATCTCGTTCACGCCAAAGTGAACTTTACCCCTTAATCTTAAGACGTCATATCGCTTAAAGCGAGTTATCCACAGTCGAGCAAGATTAATAGGGCATAAAACGTAAGATAATACAATATACAAGAAGACACGTTGTTAACCGTTCCGCTGAGCGACGGCGCTGAGAGCAGTATATCTGTCTCCTTCACTCTTACTGCAATCAGGTATATGGCTCCCGCTCGCGCAGTTTCAATTATCTGCCTAATCCCTCAATTACGGCGACAGATGTCGCTCGCGTCTTCGAGCTTATGTGCCAGTTTAAAGTACCGTCAGCAAAACCAATTACTGTTGATCAGATAGATTTCAAGGTTTATTGGACACTGGTTTGTTGGAATTGAACGATTCATTTTGATTGTAATTAAAATTTTGATTCGTAGATTTGTTGGGCTATTTGCATGATTGAGCTTAGACTGTCATTTGGTCGTGGTAATACTTAAAGCTTCTAAGGAAATATTAAATAAGCTATCTACTTTACGTTTTAAAGTTTTTTTGGGTCATTAGGTAGATTATTTAAAAGTATGGCTAACGTATGTTATTATTTTCTTATGAATCTGGTGATTAGAAAATAATGACGAAGGTACAGCGCATTTAAATTTAGCGTGACGTCACGATCAGCAACGATTTTTAACCAAAGGTGACGTACATCATCCCCACTCCAAAACTTCGAAGCTCTGTGAATTTTGACTACTTCCCTAAATGAAAAAAACGGCCAAGTGCGAGTCGGACTCGCGCATGAAGGGTTCCGTATACCATTATCTATAAAAAATCACGGTTTTTGTATGGGAGCCCCCTTAAATATTTATTTTATTTTTATTATTGATTATTATTGATTTTTAAAGTGACTATACAACTAAATATTCTGTAAATATTTTAAGCGTCTACCTGTTGAAAAAACGGCGAAAAACAATTCAGACGTAGCTACGTATCCGCGTTTTTAACCGACTTCAAAAAAAGGAGGAGGTTATAAATTCATCACGATCCTTTTTTTTTATAAGTATGTTCACTTATTACTTGAAGACGCGTGGACCGATTTGGAAAATTATTTTTTTGTTTGAATGGGTATACTGTACAGGTGGTCCCATAGTAATTTTATTAAAATCGGTTGTGTAGTTTAGGGGTGAAGTCGGTTTTTAGTTTTGAAAAATTATAGAGTCAAGCAACATGGGGCGTTACGGAAAGTTAATAAAGTCTAAATTGTTTGACATGGAAGAAAGACGATACTATAGAACAATTATCGTATTATTGAATGGAGTAACGGTCTTGTTAATTTTTTTTGACAAACCTTGAAAATTTATAAACTTAGGTAAGTACAGTCAAGTACCAAGATACCTGACCAGGCCCTCTACTTATGTCTTCAATTTTCTCTTAAACTAAAAATAATACTGACATGAAAATGTATATTCAGAAAGACTTAATTAAAATCTTTCTGAATACAAATTTTCATGTTAATATTATTTTTAGTTTAAGAGAAAATTCAAGATATAAGTAGAGGGCCTGGTCAGGTATCTTGGTACTTGGCCGTACCTACAAGGTATATAGGTGAAATGTAATTGAAATTATTTTAACAGTTATTTATAATTTATAGTAATTAGTCACAAAAAAGATTTATTTTTTAGTGACTACAATATAGGTGTTGTAAGTACTTACAATAAATCAGGATCGTAAAAATATTTATATGTTTTAACAACAGACAAAATAGTACCCAACTACCCAGTCACATAAATGCTATGATAATACAGTATAATACCACTTATAACTAAAACAGACTAAAATTTGTTATACTTAAATTCGATTTGGTTCTAAATATTCATTAGTAACATAAAAATATTTTTCAACGAGCCAATCATGTGATTTCTTTTTTAAAAGTTTTTAAAATTAATTTGGTTGGAGTTGATGAAGGTAAGTATTAAAATGTTTGTGGTTTGACAAACAAATGTCATACTAACTACACATCAAAGAGCAAAAAAAATTTTTTGCTACGCATTTCCTAAAATACACACTCTGTATTCATAATTACGCCACGCGTATTGTAATCCGTACGTCCCAAGGGTAGGACGCGAGTTAGCTAATAATTAATATTATAATTAATGTTGCAATGTCGTTACCGCACGGTTATCCGGCCCGGGAATGTTTTACCCGGTCGTAAGGCAGTTAATTAATTACTTTATTATTAAAGACATTGATCGCCATGTTTGATGTCAAATTTTGATGGGAGGTTTTTAGAAAGAGACTTTTTAGACATATTTATAATAGAGAGATTTAATAAATATTTGTATATTATTTTACAAGGAATATAGCTGAATTCATTAACGAAAGTATTAATAGCCATATTAAAGTATTAAAGTGGGAAAATAATAATTAAATTAAAGTAAAGCGTTGAATTAAAACTAAAAAAAGAAACAATTTACATAAAAAATCGTGCCTAAATCATCACTGCCAACAGGCAAGGTCTCCATGAGCCTGGCGGCATTTGGAATATAGAATACTTGCTCTTTCGTATGTTGTCTTTGTATATTTTTATTTGTTTTAGCACGATAAAGTTATTATAAACAAACAACTATAACATATATAACAAATTAATGCTGTGTTTGTGTTAGCCATGTCATTCAACTGATGTTGGTAGATAAAAGATGCTTATACATTCAAGATCGAAAACGCAACTATGATTGATAATAGAAAACAATATTTGTGGTGTTGACAAGACAACTATTGAGAGTGGAACAAAAAAAAAAATGAAAAAAAAAAAACAAAAATTTACAAGAAAGAAGATAATAAGCTATCCGTAGTGCTCAGCACGTTTGTTCGAATTATCCTTGTTCGATGACGTTTGTCATTGGTTGGTTGTGGATGTTTCTCTATATATGTATTTGTTATAAAATATGTATCGTTGAGCTAGTATCCCATAATACAAGTCTCGAACTTACTTTGGGGCTAGCTCAATCAGTGTAATTTGTCCCTATATATTTATATTTAATTTATTGTTGTTCAACAACTGCATATCCAGAGAGGGTTGACATCAGACGACCGGTTGTAAAACCACAGGCAAATTGTATTAATGTGTTCGATTTTTCCCTTCTCCACTTTGCACGATCTTCGACATCTTTGGGTGATCAATAATCACATGCTCACTTGTTTTTAGGGTTCTGTACCCAAAGGGTTAAATCGGGACCCTATTACTAAGACTCCGCTGTCAATCCGCCTGTCTGTATGTCTGTCACCATGCTCTATATCACCGTGATAGCTAGACAGTTGAAATTTTCACAGATGATGTATTTCTGTTGCCGCTTTAACAACAAATACTAAATACAGTATAAAATAAATATTTTAGTAGAGCTTCAATACAACAAACGTGATTTTTTTTCGGTACGGAACCCGTTGTGCGCGATCTGACTCTCAGTTGGTCGGTTATTTTTCTCCAAAGACATTGTTTCTAGCTGGGTTCCGAAGCAGCTCAACTAAAGATGCAACAGGGATCGAGATAAGATCAGAAAGGCATGTGTTGGTGTAAAATATAACTCAAATATGAGAAGACCAGCACTATTAGACACAAGCGCCATTTATATGACTTGTAGTATTATCATACTTGATGCTTCAAACTTTTATTTTTGGAATTTCCATCCTCTGTTTCAAAGCGCGTAAGATATGAGCAGTCGCCTCGGAATAAATCGATATAACTAATTTCCCTCTTTCTCTCAGGCACCTTACAAGTACTAAACGGTATTAAACAATACAAGCGACATTGTAACACACTGCGAAGTTTTCCAATAACAGTGTCCTCACGTCGATACACTGGCGGGCGAGTATGGAGAACAATAAAATAATTCAAGAAATAAAAGATCTATGAAAGAACTTGCAGTTAACGTTTAGCATAGTTTTTAAACTAGCTACTCGTATGTACAGTATGTTACAGTTTTATGTGTAACCATTTTACTCATTAACTGAAATAAACTATTACAATCTATCGCCAAACGACAGAGAATTGCCTAAGTATACTATTATAGATCTATAAAAGATTTTTCTCAATTTCCAATATGCAAATCCAAAATTTCTTCTTTAGAAAATCATTTAAGATTTTAATAAAATAAAACAAATACGTTAATAGTTATAGTAAATAACGATCCAATTACACCTATCTAATTTCCCTGTATCAACCCCTGCCAATGACGATAATAAGGAAGTGCACTTTTCTTGCATGCCACTGTACTGCACCGTAGAGTGACGTTAGTACCATTTTACAAGTCACAACATTGTTAAAGAGTGTGATTGAGTTTTTATCTGTGTGGAAATTAGAACAAACGAGTAACTACTAAATAACTATATTGTACAGTCAAAGACGATGATATATATATATGTATATATTTATATATATGTATATATATAATGTTAATATATACGGATACATCACACAGATTGAGCTAGTCCCAAAGTAAGTTCGAGACTTGTTTATGGGATACAACTTAACAATACTATATTTTATTTAAACTTTGAAGTTACTCAAAATAGCTCGCATGATTTCAAAGTAATTAGGTATCTAACCTTTTAAGTGAGACAAAATTGCTTGCTTGATTTCTCAGTACCTACCTAAATTTTGCATCTAGTAAAAAATGCTTGCTTGATTTCAATGTACTCTACCTGAAACTTTGAAGCTAGTCAAAATGTCTTGTTTGATTTAAAAGTACTTACCTAAATAAAGTTCTAAATTTCGAAATCAAACCAGCAATTATGACATCAATTTACAAACACTGCCACAATAAGTTTGTATCAAAATTGTTATTGAACAAATATCACAAATTGCTTTCGATCCGAATATTGACATTGTGTCATCGCTTATTAATACTGATCACGTGATTATGTAAATCCAAATATTATAATGAACATATACAAGGTATCGAATGGCATTATATGAAATCGAAAAAACATAATCACAATAAACGAATTCATTATTCGATTCATTCGATTCAAACGCCAATATATATTCATGAATCGATTGGAATCGTCGGGATCTAGACGGACGTCCGTAATAATATCGATATGATGGCGCATCAAATTTCATGTTCCGATATTTGCTGATGGTACCGAGATTTTTTATAGACACTCCGAACGTAAGGGTTTATTGGGTGGAATATTTTGACCGCGTTTGAACATTTCGCTTTATTTTTGAGATTATTCATATTGACTTCTATCATTTTTCTTTTTTTTTACTGTGTTAGTTGGTTATCAATGATGATTCGTGTCAGATAAGCCAGTTCAAAAACAGTTTGGTTTTTACGTGCTTTCCAAAACGTGGAAAATTTTGAGATTGCTGATGTAATTTTTTTAGGATACATTTACCCCCAAATTCATAAAAAAATACAAACGTTTGCTAAACCTATTTTAGTTAAAATATGTTTTGTCTCGTTCTTTCAATGTCAAATATTGAGTAGAGGAAAAGGGACAAAACATGTTTTAGCTAAGATAGGTTTAGCAAACGGTTGAATTTTTTTATGAATATGAGGATTAATCTTTAGGCGTTATATTTAGGCTTTAATGTTCGCTTCTTATAATAAGAGTCACACCATAATACAGCAGGTAAAACTTCTTCATTGCACCAAATAAGTAGTTAAAGAAACCTAAGTACTTAGTTATAAAAGCAGATTTTTCAAAATTTTAAATAGTTTTAGTGATATAAAACTATTTAAATTTAAAAAATCAGTTGAACCTTGTTGAATAGTAAAGGCCTATGGGATTTTAATGATACGTGTACTTAAGTATGATTGAAATTTCATCGATGAAAAGTTAATTTGCCAGGCAAATTAATAAGCCCCGACGACACCATCTAGTGACGTGTGGTGATACTAGGTACATATTTCAAACGATGTTAAGTGTAATTAATACCCGTAGCGCCATCTAGTATTTGCCAGGTAAATGATAAAACCCCGTGTTTCAAGCGTTAATCCCTAATAAATTTAAAACGTCTGCACCGATATTCATCAAACATAGCTAAGACCACTGCAAAGGAACTTGTTTTCACGTAAAAATCCGCATCGAAATCGGTCCATTCGCTCGAGAGTTACGATACCACAGATAGACACACGGGCAGACAGACATAAGCGTCAAACTTATAGAACTACTATTAGTCTATTACCCCTCTTTTTTTGTCGAGGATTAAACCGTACTTGAAGAGGATATTTATCGTAAGATTTTGACTAGTGTGCTATAAAATTAATCCTGCTCAGATAGCTTATATTTATAAATAAATATATACTACTAATCACACTGATTGAGCTAGCCTCAAAGTAAATTCAATACTTGTTTTTATGGGATACTAACTCAATGATACTATTTTTATAACAAATTACATATAATTTTCATTACACCAACATTGCAAGTACCCACCATGATTGTAATCATCCATCAGAATGGCAACAAACACTAAACTAACAAAAATATGTGATTTTAAAAACCTGTCTATTATTTCGTATCTCTATGATTATACTTTTGTTATTGTTAAAATATCAATTTACCTGTATCGATCTAGTGAAATTATAATGTCACTAAAATAAAGCCGTTATATCGTAAGAATTATACCGTAATGACAAAACACGTGTTATTTTAATGTCACTAGTGAGTTTATAATACCACGGCTCTTATAATATCCCTGCGACATATACAGATAAGTATCCAAGCTATATTGTGCAGCGCAATTCACTTCTCTGACTTGAATTCTAGTATCCCAAAACAAAATTAAACAATCACTATAAACAAGAGAAGCAATAGAAACACTAAGTTAAACTACTATCGGGATATCGACTCGTTACGGATGTTACGTCGATAATACTACGATAATATCGCGATACGTATGCGGCCCGCGCGAGCCTTTATTATTATTTCCACATATTGACTTTGCGTTGTCTATCTCACCCCCACTCGCCCCCCGTGGGGGTGAAGATGTACTCGCCAAGTAGACACATGTAGCTGGAATCGATGGTGGCTAATGCGTTTAAGATTCGGTTTTTGTTCATAAACTGCAAACGTTGGATTCAAGTCTTGGTAACCTACCAGTCACTTTGACACAGGTTTCCTCAGTGCCGTAAATAGCCTTTTCTGCGCCCTGTGCTTCTACAACTGTTTATTTTAGATATCATAGGTACCCTAGAGCAATGCTATGTATAGGCCTACTTTATTTCATTCAGGGTGATAAAATATAGTACAAGGAAGTTGACTCCGATAAACACTAAATACAAATACGCGATGTTTTTTCTAATTTAATAGACGTTTCTGTTGATACTGGCATATAGGTAAGTATGTGTTGGAATCGAGCACTAGAGCCGTAGCGGGAACTTATCAGGAGCAAATTGAAAAAATAATAGTCCTGCCTGGTTTGGTCATCCTTGCGCCGCTCAGAGTCTACGCCTGGGTACCGGTGGCACCGCCCTATTTACGACACTGGGTTTTCTACACCATTTCGAATGCCAGTTTATCGAATGCCAGTTGATCGGTGACAATTAATCGAAATCCTGATATACTTATAACTGCAGTAGTGGACTTGTTGCGGCTGATTATTTATAATGGAATCTTCAAGGATTTGTTAACTCAAACAGCATCGACACCGTACCATCTTATCCAATTCTCTTTTTAAAATAATAATAACACTTGGAATTTTTGACGTCTCATGAAGTCTGCATTGTTCTCAAGGGAGTTTAACATGCGATTCTTCAAAAGAGACTTAATTTCTTTTTTATGTTCGGCATAGTGCCTGTCTTGCAGGCGTCTATAGGCGTCACTAACAATCACGTGGTATGTATCCTTTTCGAAAACGCAGTTATAAAAATGCAAAGCCAGATTTCAATTGAGTTGATTGACTATGTAGAAACATTTGAAACTAAGGAGGTAATGACAACTGAGTCAATTGGTTGATAACAGTGACATACGTCGTTGTGTGACTTGTGTAATGTGTATTGTTCCACAATTACATTCTACAGCTCATATATTTACAAAAAATAGCTGTGTTTGAGAGTGTTTTCGTCATGTGAGTCGGTATCCGATATTCAATAACACGAGGGAGATAATACAATATAGCAGCGTGTCGCGTCACCCGCGACATCGCTGAAGATTGTGAAGAACAGAGGTGCTGTAGAGCCGCCGATCTAACTCAGCCTATATAAATGAAATTACAGCAAAATGAAGCTGGCGTTTATGGTTTATTTGTTTATTGCTTATTTATTTGATTTGTCATGTGCAATTAAGTTTTTTATTTTTATTTTACTGGGCTTATGATTTCACATATATAATAGATAGGTACCTAATTCATCGTTTCTGCCCATCCTGACCTATTGTCCTTACTCAAGTGAGAGTTTGATATCCAAACAAGTCAGAAAGCAATTAAGCAAAGTTTGATAAAATTCGAAACACAACAATTCGCTCTAAAAGAGGGATCGATGATGTGTGATGCCAAATAAAATGTGTACCTACTCAGAACGCTGGGCTTATATATCACTACAAATATTGAGTGAATAATGATTTAAAAAAAATCCTTAATAAAGTTTGTGTTTAATAATAAGACAGTATCATGATAATTTTAATTATATTTTAAAAGTAGTAGAGAAGAAATGCACAGGACAAACAAAGATGAAGAGAAATAGGAGAGGCCTTTTTCCAATATTGGACTAGAAGTGGCTGATTATGATGAAACTTTAATTAATCGTCTTCCAAAAAGAAGGAGGTTATCAATTCATCACGATCTTGTTTCATGTATGTTCACCAATTTGCGGAAGGCGCCTGGACCGATTTCGAAAATTCTTTTCTTGTTTAAAGGGTATACTTATCAAGTGGTCCCATAGAATCACACCACATTGGTTGTGTAGTTTGAGGGAGAAGTCGGTTTTTAGGTTTAAAAAATTATTTAAACGTCCAGTCTATGTATTTCTCTGTGCCTGGGCAGCGGGCCGCTCGCGTCGTCGCCTCATATGAATAATGTTTTATCGATTGTGTGCGACGCCTACGATGGGCGGAATCGTGCAAATCTATTGTTCATATAGCAAGGTTATGTTATGTGTCAGGAAAAGTTATTTTCCACTAGGTTCAGAAGATTTTTGGTAAATAAGTAAGTATAACAAATCACTAAGTTATTGCACCATAAAAAACACACAAAAATTAAAAAAAACAACAAGTAACAATACCGGCACAAAGGCGGACTTATCGCTATAAATGCAATTTCTTCCAGCTAGGGCTACCATCCTTCTGGATTTGTCCGGATATGGCCGGAATTTTGCCTTTTGTCCGGCTTTTTCATTTGTCCGGAATTTTTGTGTGTGTGTGGATGGAACACATAGCGTGATGAACTGATGTCTGATGGGGCAAAATAGTTCTCGAGTGGTGACCACGCGCTTGCAAGCAAACTCGGGACACCAATCCACGAGTGTTCAGACGACCTGATCAAGGTCGCTGGAAAGCGCTGGATGCAAGCCGCTCTAGATAAGTTATTTTGGAAATCCTTGGGAAAGGCCTATATCCAGCAGTTGACGTTATGTGGCTGAAATAATGATATATTTATTACTGAACGAGCGAGCGAAGTGCGCGATGTTCTCCGACTCTACTTGAACACTCTTGAGTTTATATATATTTATGAATGTATGTTTTTGACATTTACTAGAAACTTTAATTGGAGCTTCATGAAATTTGGTATGCGAATTTTCAATTTAGCTTTTGGCAGAGCGCTTTGCGAATTTAGCTTCTTAGTCTTTCGTCTTAAAAAGGCTTCACACACGGCAGCTATAATGTAAAGTAATCTCATTACATCTTTCCATATAAATCGTCAGGATGTAAAAATATACATTACAGCTGTCGAGTGTGGTCTCCTGACGAAAGACATAAAATAATTATCTCATTAGATCTTTCAATGGAAAGATACTCGTAACTGCCCATAACCATTTTTTTTTGAGGTTGTGAGTGAACTGTTTGACTCAAAGACTTTGTTTTGGCCATAGTAAAAGCTAATAAATCTACTACAAAGTATTTTTAGTGACTTTTCGTGGTTTTTCTAATATTTAGCAAAATAAGTGAGTAAAACCTGAAAATTTCAATTTTTGAGAAATATTGGCCATCTTCTAAGTGCTGTAGCTTGGCTTCTTTGGGGTCAATAGAGCTGCAATTCGGCTCAAATTGTAGGTAATTTAATACGATTTATAAGTATAACATTGTTTGCAAAAAATACATAGTTTTGGCCCTGGAGAGCAAATAGTAAAAAAAAATTCTGAAATTTCTAAGTTTACCTAATTTTCTCAGTTTCCACATGGTTTTCGAAGTTGCAAATTCATACAACATACCAAAAATACAGGACTGCATCAAGCTTTGCGAATTTAATGTCTATTTCTAGCGGCCTTATATGTCGAGATATGGGATTCGTATCACAGTATACGGGGCAAACTACTATATATTATGTATTAGGATATGTTATACTATAATTTGCCCCACACTGTGTACTGGAAATGGAACGGCCTTTCGTATGGACCTCCTTGAGGGAAACTCTAAATGTACTAAAGTATGCAGCCGCCCGGGCCATTTGTATGGGAATGTCGATTTTTTTTTTGGATTTTTGGCTGTTATTTTAATTTCATTATAGTATAGTGATCTAGTATAGCCCGTGGTTTGATTTATTATGGGTATGTCCCATCATGAAATCGTCAATGTTTCACGATTTTGTTGTCCACGTTTGGCCGGATCGTATAAACAGGCTGAAAAAAGCAAATAAAAACAAAAACTTGTGACAGAGCGCTATAGGTAGGTTAAGGTTGCGGCGGGGTGGCCCTTGGGCCACCCCAAGCCGCACAACATGAATGTATAGTGTAAACTAAAAATATAACAATTTTACGATATAATCAACCATTTCATGAAGTGACACAGTAAATTCATGAAATGGTCGAAATTATTTGCTCATATCAAGAAACAATTCCTATCATTGATCCGCCCAATCCACATCACGATGTGGCCAGTAGCCAGTGCAACATTTCATGAAATGCGACCATTTCATGAAATTCGCAATCATTTAATGAAGAGATTAAATTTACGATATGGCTACGACAAATATAACACTATATATATACATATTTATATGTTACATAAAATATTAACTTATACAACATGTAACGGAGAGGAGGTATCAACCCAAAAGGGAGTAAACATACTAATCAATGTGAACAGCTTTGACTAACTAAGGGATCATCCCTGAAATCGATAAAAAATCTGCACCTCGATACGTTTTGGCATGGTAGGTATTTTATTTTGTATGAAGGTGATGACTTTATTTTACGATTTCGTTTACGGTCCTATAGTCAAAGTTGTTCACATTGATTAGTACAGTAGTAGTTTACACCCTTTTGGGATGATAGCCCCTTTCCGTTTCACGTTGTCAGTGCAGGTCCTATGCAAATTTTCAGGTGGTGCGAAAACCAAAAGTGGCGCCCTTCTAAATAAAAAAAATAAAAGTAAAAACTATTAACCTAAAAATAACCTGAAAAAATCAGTTGCCTCAGGTTTTATTGTGATGTGGTGGATAAATGAAAAATAATAAGAATGATTGACACCTTTTATTTATTCTGTGTTCAATGCAAACATTAATCAAAGTAAATTAATACCATTGTAGCGAAAAAATAAAAAGAGCCCTGTAATATAGTCACTTTTTTAGCGTGAACACTTCCAAATTTTTTTATCAAGTCGGAATAATTTTACTTTTGGGCCGTAGCATTTTCTATAGACAAAATTCCAAGATCGGACTGTCTTTCCTGACACATAGTAGACCGTAGGTAAGTTTTTATAAGTTTTAATTTACTGAAACTTCGTTCTCCTTTGGCAACAGTTACAGGAACAGTTAGTAGGATACGAAGCGCTGTCCATAGAGTCGGAAAAATATCTTGCCAATAATTTATTTATTATGGCTTTAGGCTCACAAGTTCTTCAACCAATTCTTGTCCAGATATGGCACAAATTTCGCGCGGCTCTCCCGCTTGGTTGAGCTTCGTATATCTCACATTTTGCCCCCCCCCCCCCCTGTTGACGGCGCCCGGTGCAGTCGCACCGCCCTAGGACCGGCACTGCACGTTGTACACATAATGTAAAGAATTTGGAGAAGAATCCGGTCGAATGAGTGGGAATGTTTACAAAAGTCGTAAAAACTACGACTAGTGATGGGCAGTTCTTGAAAATTTTCAGAAATTTTTGATACGATCTTGAAAATTTAAAAAAATTCTCGCAAAACCGTTGGAAATTTCTGAAATATCCGGAAATTTTCAAGGAAAGAAATTTCCGAGATCAGACAATTTCTCGCACTATCTTCTACGGCACATCACTACCTACGACGTAAGATGTTTAGACCTATCTTATTTGATACCAATTCTTAAAATGGTTAGTCCTGAAGGAAAGAAGGAAGAAAAATGTGGTCTAACCAAAGTCTCTGGAAAATACTGTTTGAAGTACCAATATTCTAATGCCCTATGCCAGGAGTAACACGAAGAAGAAAAGAAAATTAGAGAATTTAATTGCTCCAAAGCAGTTAACCAATAAGGAAAACATTACACTAATAAATATTTCTCACCGCATTCGAACCAAATCAATTAAACCAAGGCAATGCATGTCTAAACGGCTTAATTAACTACCTACCAAATAAATGCTGGTCAGTAGCGTGGTTTAAAATCTGACGCCTAGGGCCTAAAAAAATGTGGCCCCCAAATGTTATAAAAGAAACTACAAAAATAGGTATCTTTACTTTTTTATTGCTAGAAAAAAAAGATACAAAATCTATGAGTAAAAATATTCATCATCATGAGCCACATGAGAAGATTTTCAAGTTTACTTTACGAATTAATGGAAGTTTGAATGGAATATTATTATTGATAAAACGGTTGACTTACATAATTTGCAGTGTTCCGCACTCAAATGGTAATACGGGAGTCCGTTGTCCGTTATCTGTGTGTCTGTTACCAGGCTGTATCTTATAAACTGTGATAGCTAGACAGTTGAAATTTTTACAGATGATGTATATCTGTTGCCGCTATAACAAAAACAGAACAAGAAAAATGTTTAAGTGGGGCTCCAAACAATAAACGTGTCGAACGTTTTGTACGGAACTCTTGTTGCGTAAATCCGCCTCGCACTTGGCCGGTTATTATTTTTTCACTCATATAACAATAAACTTTCTGTTAGATCTACGCCTCCTTTTTAGGTTTATAAAAAACTCTTTTCAGATCTCTACAACCTGACATTTTCGCGTCGCTGAAAAACAATCCAAATATCGTTATTAAACCAAACAGTTCCTATAATTTGACAAATCTCAAATCCGAAATAATTGCGGTCACTAGGGGCGCTGTTATCGCGCACACAGCGAAAAGAGCGGCAAATTGAGGCGTAAATGCCCCACTGGATGCTGCCCAGGGACACAGCAGTTTTAGAGGACTGTAAATACGTCCCAGAAGCCAGCATTTTATCTTAATACCATCTAGATTTAATATATCACTCGGTAGGCATAACACGGCAATCTATCCGCCTGTCTGTCCGTCTGACAAATGAAAGCTTGCCGCATCGGACAAATTAAATAGAACCATCGATAATTATCTTAATCAAGCCTTCGATTTGTCACAACACACATTGACATCTAAACCTATGTCACCAAAGTCCAAAACTGTGTAACGATTTTCTGAATTATGACGTTTTGAATGACTTAATGATGAGCGCTGTCAGTTGTTTCGAATTGTTAAACGTTCTAAGCTGTACATTAGAAGTCATTCAATTTTATAACTTTGTTGCTGAAGAATAGAGTTGAAATTTGAATAATGTGATTGGAATAGAGAGTGAAATGGAGTAGATCGTCGATTGTAGTGTCAAAATGGTAATTATTCGGGTTGTCGAGGCGGAATGCCGTTCGGTAGCCGCCGACGATTGCATTAATGTCATTAGTTCCTCTAATGACGTTTTGAAGGCTTCAATCTTAAGACTGGTTCACACGTGTTGGATACGCGGTGTAAGCAGATTTTAGATGAAGATTCGATTAATTCTTAATACCGTTACTTACGTGTATTGTTGATCAAGGTTGTTGCAAGGTAAGCATTTTTTTTTCATTTATTTGCGTAAGCAAACTTTTACATTGTATAATACTTCATGGTACATTGTATAATACTAGAAAATTTTATCAAATCGAACGATAGGTGATGACTAACTTGACTTATTGTCCTATGTCCCCTGGGTGAGGCAGAGAGCCGCTACAGTACTTCTCCATGTCCTTCTGTCTCAACGCGTTTTACTTCAGGCCAAGATAGCCCGATTGTCTTCATTTCCGCGGTTACCGACCGTCACCAGGTTTGCTTTGGTCGACCACGCTTCCTCTTGCCTTGAGGAGTCCATTCCAGTGCCTGCCTTGGAATGTGAGTGGGATCCCTCCTAAGCGTTTTAATATTACTTACACGATTATTGTTCGTCTATTACCTATACGTAATCATAATGTCAACCTTTCTTTTTAAAATTATTCAGATGAAAACACCGAATATTTTAAATAATGACAACTTTAAAATAATTAATATATCTTCTTCAGTAGAACATAATTCAAAAATAAAACAAAAACCTTGATTTCCATTCACCATTTTTTTTAAGAGTTTCCTACTTAATCAGATAAATTCGTCCAACTTAATGAAATAAATATCAGTTTTTCTGTAATAGTAAAACTAAAATCACGTCAAAAATGGAAATGACAAGTGACATTATTTTGTAACGTTTAATTTACCATAATCATCATATCAAGTTTAGCCTAAAACTTGATTTATGAAGCTTGATTTATGACCAAATTTCAAATGATATATCCGTTTCCTATTAAATTTATATATTATTTAAAAAAAGGGCCGCACTGGACCCCGAAAAATTCAGGTTTAAAAGTAAAATTTCCAACTTAATCAGATAAATCTAAAAATTTGGTTTCTAATAAAAATCACATAAGTCTTTATAACAGAATAGCCATCTGTGACTGTGACCACCTTTTTAATCGAGCAAAGCAGTACGGATTATGACTGGAAGTCACTTAGCGGTTAATCACGCGTGTGATTCCGATGGAGAGATAACAACGGTCACAGCTGAGTATTAAGTACGTGTAATTATTAATAGGCCTTTATGCCATGCCGCTTTTAGTTTATCAAAAGAAATAATTGAAGCAGCCAGCGAAGCGAGCGAAGTTCTCCGAGTTGACTTGGACATTAATCTAGCTATGCTTATTGCTTTAGATGAAATTTAAGCTAAAGTTAGTTTTATAGTATCTAATTGTTTTTTTTGCATTGGTTCAAAAATAAATCATTGAGTACTTTTAAGAATATAAAACGTCACAAAATAATGTAACTTGTCATGATCATAACCATTTTCAATGTGATATTAGATTTATTATTGCAGAAAAACTAACATTAAGGGCGTTATTTAACTCCCAGAAACTATGACGTCATAAGTCTATATTTCATACAAAACCTATACAAAATGGTTGTTTTGATGTTTGGATAATTTCTAAATAGTATCTGATTTGAGTTTTTGGAAAGTAGCAAGTTCTGTGTTATTTTTCACAAGCCAGAATTTTTAACAAATAACTTGTGCGTATTGGTTTGTCATTCCCAAAGCTGGATGCTAATAGTAAAATTTCTTTACTGACATTGTCAAATAAAAATAATTGTTTCAAAGGAAATAGTCATATCAGATGTTGCAGTTCATCAAATAATCCAATAAAGTATAATAACACCGAATGTCCAGTAAGCGATCTCCCGACATTGGTGTCGAACGTAAAGCGTCCATCATAAAATAGCTGCTGACTAGCCTCTGCCTTATAATATTGTTGTAGGGTGTATCCGAACGTGGGAGCACGTTCCGTTGCATTGTTTTGTCGATGATATTTGAGCAAAAAAAAAAAACTATACAGAAATCTACCTTTATTTTATTAGGTAGGTAGCACCTAACCTTAGACGTCTGATGTTTGATTAGATTACGTATGAAACATTTGTTTTAATTTTATCTAAAGCTTGTTTGAATTAACTAATTAAAATGATAGTTCTCGATTTTGATAGACGCTACCATAATGAAAAAGTAAAAAATGTAAAAAAGCAGGTTACTTTTTTCTCCAAAATGTGTCGTTCACCTGTCATCTCGGAGTGATATAACACCTATATTACCGAACTGTCGCCATAAACAAATTCCGCAAAAACACGGGAGCACATCCATTTGTTATCCATTTCGTGTGTATCTCGGGTCCATTAATAACGCAGACTTATCCCAGCCTAATCTCCCGCTCATTCCCGCTTTCCGCGGCCGATTCTTTTTCGCGCCAAAAAAATGCCGCCATGTTGGTTTCTGTCCTCGCAGATTTATTGCTTTGCCGGATTAAAAGGTTGATAAATAATAAAACACTCGTGCGTGAATCGGAACGCGATATTGGCGCGATAGGCGGTTTTATGGGGATTTTTCAATTTGTTTCGGCGGTGATTCGGTTTATCGGGATTGGGATTGCTTTGGTCCTGCGGGATTTCAGATCAATTCTTGTTTTTCGCTGATCCCCGCTGTATTATTGATACCTATTGGAAATAGGGTGTGTCCACTCGCACCGTAGGATCTGTCTTGAATTTGCTTCTGTATTTTAACTACTTATTTAGGTTTGTACCTAATAACTTCAAACAACTTTGAAGTTAAAGCGACTTTTATCGATAGGTAGATTTTATTCATGCCCTGCGTATTTAGGTAAGTTTCATTCAATATGAAATTAATGAGCAAACAGCTGTTTTTATTAACATCCAAAATAATATATCCAAAATAGTACTTTTGGTACAGTTGAGTGCTTTTATACGTGCTCTAAGTATATATGTTACGCTACTGTTGCCTCTCTTTGACTATACACGCACAGATTAGCTATGACAGACTGACTCATGTGATGGGGCGGCTATATTTAATAAGTTACCACCGGACATAAAGCAGGCTACTTCGTTGACAAGCTTTAAAGTCAGGCTAAAACAGTGGCTTCTTGAGCGTAAATTCTACAGTATGGAAGAATTTTTGAGGGTCGCTCGTAATTCCATTTGAATAGTTTTATTTTATAAGTTTGTAATTTTTTTTATTATAATTTTTGGTTCTTCTTTGCCCATAGTATTATTATTATTGAATGAATTGACGTGTAAACCTTTTTTATGAATAAAGATGACTAAGCAAATGATATACTTGGGTTTGACTGAGGAGTTACTGGATAAATTAGAGAGGTTACAAAACGTATGCATTAGATACATATATGGCCTGACGAAGTTTGATCAGATCTCGGAATATTGCCAGATTTCTGACTGCATCTTCACACTGACATTATTTTCTTTCTTTATAACGTATTATATAACCCTCTATCACCTATATTCGAGACCAATTCTCCTCTAAAGTTGTTAATAGCCGTCTTGGTGCTAGAGGTCAACCATTTCTAGAGATCCCTCCGCATACTTCAAAGATCTACGGGAAGTCCTTTGCTGTGCTCACTTGCGTTTATGGAACGCATTACCAGTGGAGATAAAATGCAGCTGTCCTTTGTTCTTTTGGTCGACTGGAAGAGATCCCTTCTGGGATAAGTTCAACAAAATTATGTGTAATTTATGTCTGTTATATTTTATATACAATAAAGTTTTTAAATAATAATATGTATATTAAATACTTAAAATGTTTGAATTTGTTTAAGAGTATCTGGTGTGGCTTAAAAATCACATTTCTGACATTTTAGCGTAGGATACAAACCATAATTAAAAACTACCTACAAGAATGAACAGTTAATGCCGTAAGTTAGCTTAAAGGATCATGTGATCCTAGTGGACACACTTCGCGTATTAGTTGATCCCTTTATGTTATGGTTACTTTAAATGGCCATTGAAGTGTTTGTTCCTTCGGAATGGGCCCTCAAATTATGTATGTTTACAAACGAATATAATAATTCCCTCTTTAGTTGCTGGAGGCGTATGTTAGTCACTCCGTAATGGGAAAGTTTCTCAGTAACGCCGTAAGTTAGCTTAATAAATGGGCCATCTTGAATAATTGCCGTGATTCATATGTTCTCTGATCGTAATTTAGCAGATTGCGATTGGTATCTTCTTTGAGTATGTGCCATTAATCGCATTTAGGTCTTTCTTTACTTGTCAAGATTAATTTGTAATTACCTTAAATATTTACTTATATTCATCATAATTTGACCGTATTCCCAGTTGCATCTTCAGCGGTAACGCTTCAGTGCCCGGGGTCTGTTGCCTCACCTAGGTGGTGAGGTGGTTTTGACAAGGTTACTGGTTTTCACAGAGAGCGACGGTCGTCTAACCTTCGCAAAGGGTAGATAGCAATCAACTTTTCTTCCAAAATTTACTTACTATATTACCTATTCGTAAATTGGATCATGCAAGTATCTACCGTTCACCTTAAGGATCCCCTTACCCTAGACTTTTCCATACAAAGGTAGTCTAGCTTTTACTTTGAAACGGCATGTCAGATTACGTCAGTAATGTGTAATTTTAAAGAAATTGCATATATCTAGGCATATAACTAGTCAAATATGAACTTGAAAGAAAATATGAGAGTGTAAAAGTTTACCATACTGATGCTCAAATATGATATGATATACTATATTCTCCTTTAAGTTCATATTTTGACCGCATAAACTAGTTGTATACCCAAATATAGGTATGCAATTTCTTTAAAATTACATAATTTTGCCAAAATCTGACAAGCTGTTTCAAAATAAAAGCTAGACTGCGTTTGTATGGGAAAATTTGATTCTGTAAAGGGGAATATAGTATATCATATCATATTTGAGCATCAATATGGTAAACTTTTACACTCTCATATTTTCTTTCAAGTTCATATTTGACTGTCAGAAACTAGTTATATGCCTAGATATATGCAATTTCTTTAAAATTACACAATTTCGCCAATATCTGACATGCCGTTTCAAAATAAAAGCTAGACTGCGTTTGTATGGGAAATTTAGATTATGTCAAGGGTAAGGGGACTCTTAAACGCCTTAGCTTTCCGTCACTTTTCCATGCAGTTGTATTTTCTTATTTTCATGACATGCAATGTCAATGGTCGCACAAGGATGCCGAAAATAGTCCCATCTGGAGTTACCTTAAGTACTTGATTACCTTGTAGATATCTGATGGTTAATAAACTTAAAGGCATTTTTTGCTTCACGCGCAAAAGGTCTCTCGAATCAAAACACCGTTATCAAAAATGGGATCAAATCTTATTTTATTAGTACAAGTACACTTGAAAATTTACAAATAAAACCTTATAAAAGTAAACATAGTACATAGGTGCTACTTATTTCTTAAGAAATTTCTTCCAACAGACCCTGCAAGAGGAAATGGGTAGAAAAAGAATTCTTCATGGAATATCTAAATTGTTACCAACATTTTCCCACTCACAATACATAATAATTCAATTCCAATCATAATTCCTTTCTGTATTTATATATGAAAGTAAGAATTTAAAATGCACCCTATACGTTGATAAGGCCTTTCTGGCCGGGCAACTAATGCCCAATTTAAATTTAAATGGCGTCTAAATCCGTAGATAGCATCGGGTACATCATTACTATCAGCGGTTAGCGCCCTTGTTTTGATTACAGTTTAGACTACTTGATAGATGAGATTGGGATTATTTATCTCTAACATCTTTGCTGAGAAATATTCGTTTTCATTTTGAAATATCTATGTTTTTTGACAGCCGCGTAAAACGTAGTGCGGATTTGACTAAATTAAGATGCTTCATAAATTTGTTCACAAGAAAAAGCAAAAAAAGAAATACTTTTTTTTTTGCAAATTACTATTTCGAACGTACCCGTGATTTGTATTGGAAAACTCGTTTCACCTTTTCCGTTCTTATTCTGATGACGTTTGTTTGAATTTAGAACATTGTTAAAAATTCTGGAATCAACAATTCAAACTTACTACAATAGGCGACGGTTGAACGGTGAAACTGAATATTTTTAAATGTACGTTCTTAAAGAGATAATCTAACATAAATCCCATCTTGTGTGTGTTTCCCTCTAATGGGAATTTTCTGAAGTAAGAATGAGACTTTGCTAAATGTCAAAAGTAATAAAAAGTAACCTGGTTGCTGCTTAATACGATAAAATTAAAGTGAAATTGTCTAATGACTTTAGATGAAATAGAGAATGATAGAGACTTTTCTATTTAGTAGAGTCAAACACGTCATTCACTGGCGCATTTCATACAAAAAATACGCCCAAACGTTTCAAAACGGGTACTACTTTTGAAACTTCAATGCGAAATCTACATACCTCCTAAGTATATCCAGTGTGCAAAAATGACAGCTGTCACTAGATGGCAGCCATTATGCTACGTGAGATGTTATTAACACGTAGAAGCTATGTTCTATGTTCACAAAATCATACTTAAAATTGCCCATAATCCCGCCAAAACCTACGCTCAATCAGATACCGTAAGCCCAAATTTTAAAGTTAGGGTGCGCGCACACCGCACACGCCCCCGCGTGTAAGCCCTCCCTTATCGCATTGTAAGCCAGTCATCGAGGTGTAAGCTAGGTTTTAGAGCCGATCCCATGTTTGCAACGTCATCCTACGCTTTGGGAGTATGGTTGTAGATTCTTTAGCATGTATTCTATTTCTAGAAATTGGTTTTTGTAAATTTGGTCATGTCTGCTTGTTTTTATAATCCTGTAGGTAGTCGTAGTACCCCTTAGGATCTCTTTTGAAAGATCTGGAGATATGTATTTTTTAACAGACTAAGTAAATTTTAGTCCTCTAAAGGCAGAGACAGCATACAACTTTATTTATTTATGTAAACTTTATCGTTCTTAATAACAAACATAACACAGTGGTACACATTTTAAACATATCCCAGAAGGGATCTCTTTTGAAACATCTGGAGATATGTATTTTTAATGGTCTTAGTAAATTTTAGACCGTTTTCAACTCTACAAGCAAAGTCTGCATAAAACATTTTTTTTTAATTTATCTTACTTAATATTAAATTGGTGGAAATTGTGAACACATCCCAAAAGAGACATCTTAAAAAATCATTTTTTTATTTAGTTATTGTATCACAGAATCTCTTCATAAAATAACAAGTCTTTTTAACACTTTATTTAACATCTCGGAATAAAGTTTTAAACTTCTAAGTAAAATTTTAAGTAAATTTAGGGCTCCGTTGCGCAATATAAAAAAAAAACATCGTAAGAGTACCAAAAATTAATAAGAAAGGTGCTCCCAATCCATTAGTCACAAGTTAAAAAAGTAGGAAATTAAAAGAAGCGATCACCGACTCCCGTATCAAAAATCTGGCCGTTTCATTAAGTTTCAGTGAAAAAAATGTCGCCAGAAAAGAAGCACAGATTAAATTTTAAAGGCACTTTTTCTAAATTAATTAATGGGGGCGAGATGTGACGGCGGGAAAAAAATTAAATGTCAAAATTACAACAAGATTCGCTTTAATTATGTCCGGGGGGTGGCGGACTAATTACATTTTCTTAATTTGCCAAGTTTCGGAACGTTTCGAGTTGTCCGGACTTCCGAACGTACCCGTGATTTGTATTGGAAAACTCGTTTCACCTTTTCCGTTCTTATTCTGCGACGTTTGTTTGAATTAAGAACTTTGCTAAAAATTCTGGATTCCGAAATTCAAATTTACTCCAGTCAGTCACGATAGAATGTTAAAACTGAATATTTCAAATGTTTTAAAAATTAACCATTCTTTTCTGAATAATACATATAAATAAAATTTATATATGGTTGCCATTAAAAAAAAAAAACTCGCTGTCGTCGTAAATAAAATTTTACTTGTAACTATAATAATTAAATAATCTAAAACATATGTACATGTAAATGTACATCATACTATTTAATCTATTCATTATTTTTTTTATAATGATTTAAATCAATAACTTTTTTCTGAGGCTTAGCATTGTAGTAACATTACTTTTTTTTTCACCAAACCAGTTATTTTGTTCGACCAAAGTTTAAGAAGACAGCAACATTATTATAAATAGAGAGTGGTTGACACCCCCGCCTTTTCACCGCCTGGCCAGCACTAAAGTCTAACATTAACATTTTTATACTCACTTTAAGCAAAGAAGCGCAAAAGGGGTGTATTTTTTTGATCGCCCACCGGGGACCGACCAAATTGAAGATAATTCACTTTATCGCTTTAATATCTCTTTGTCTTTCCAAATTTGCAAATGAGTTTTTTTAATAACGCCAAATTTGTAGCAGTGGGGCGCTTCCTAATCCTTTTATGATTTATGGCCGTTGTGCGGATAGATGCTGGCAGGATAATGAAGTTTTTTCTTTTTCCTTGGTTTATTGATACAACCCTTTTTAATTTGGGCAAACAAAATAGATCTGTTATGCCATAAAAGACAAAACATGCAATCAAGTACTTCTGTTCTCGCGGGGAATGATGCTATCACCATGTAAGTACATCTCTTTACGCATAAAGACATGATAGAATAATCTGTATTTGTGCCGATAGATGCTGGCAGAATAATACATTTTATTCTTTTTACCCGACTGTTCCTCAGTTCATTGATACAGTCCCCTTTATTTTTAATTTGAGCAAACAAAATGAAGTATTTTGTGCCAGTATCTGAAAATCATCAATCAATATTTCTAAAACGGTCGCGTAGAATGAATTGCGCACTCGTTTCACTTGTTTTTTTCATTCGAGCCAGCCATTAGTGTGTGAGCGGCCATCGATCAAAAACACAATTCCAATTTACCTATCGGCCACAAATTCTTCAAAACGACTGGTCGCAAATACAGATAAAAAATAAATTGCCAAAACGCTGGGTGTCGCGCGCTACCTGTCCCGTGTTTGTGTTTGTCTGTCTATTTTTAAATTTTACTAGGAACTTTCGAGTAGCTGGATGTTTCAATTAATGGTTTTCGTTGATTTTCCACTTATTTCAATATGTTGCATCCATAGCTCTGCTGCTCCTCCCCATTCTGGATTTTTTCCTACTTAGGATCAGCTTTTCTGAGTTCAAGAACCACTTCAGTTAGAAAACGGTTGCGTGATTTAAACGTCATTGAAAACGAAAGAGGTCGAAATTGTACTATTTCGCTAGGCTTGGCGTCAGGGGTAAAGAAAAGTTAACAAGCGCTGGTGAGCAAGAATGCGTGCATCAAATCCCTTCATAATTTCGTGTAGGTATATTGTGCTTGTGACATTTTTGAAGTGAACAGAACTCACATGAACTCAAATTAGGCATGATAGGTACCCGCGAAGTAATACATTTCATAGAAGCGGAGTATCATGTGTGCCTACTACTACAAACTAAACTATACATCCGTGCACACGTCAATGTGTGCGCCCCGCAACACACTCGACAAAGTGAGAACGAGGAAGAGGTGCGGGGACGTGGAACGAGGACGCACATTGCTCAGAACCCTAGAAGTTTCTGTTCTGTATTTAATAATTATATTCATTGTGCGCCTGTGTTAGTAGGTAATAATTAACAGGTGTATTGAGTAGGTACGTATTTTCATCCAAAGTTAGTTCTATATTCATGTAGTAATTAGTATAATTAACGCGATAATTACACTTGCTTAATATTCGCACCATTATATAATGTGAGGCTTGCACAAAATATAATATTAATGATCGAAATACATCATTACTTATGTTGTTGTGTGGTACAAGTGATAAGAAGAAAGGTACGTTTCGTAAAATTGAGAACAACTCAGTTTTGATTTGTCATTAATTGATTTCCTATTTCAAATAAACTTCGGGTACCTTTTATAACAAAACAACTTAGTTTCTTTTATTTTATTGAAAATGATGAAACTATAGATGTAGGCACAGAAGGTAACAACGGGAGTAAAAAAGAATAGATAATAATTTATTAAAACTCAAAACCGACTTCACACTGCACAATCAATTTTAGTAAAATTTCTATGGGACATGACAGTATGGCCATTCAACCAAAAAAAAAAGCCAAACTGGTCTAGGCGTCGTCGATTAATCGAGGAGCATACATAAAAACATATATACATTCGAATTGACAATGTCCTTCCTTTTTGAAATAGGTAAAAAATAAAATTACACAGTAAGCCTTTAACTAATACGCCCAGAATATATAAGTGAAATGAAACAGGTAGGCCAAAATAGACATGAAGAAATAAAATGCAAAGAGATGGGCACAAGTGATTTCTGGAAACTCATTGTCAATAAATATGGACTTTTTTGGGTCAAAATTTCCTTGCTTCTTGGTGACTACGTAAATATACAACTTTTGAGGCATTACGTTTAACTTTTAGATCCAGCCATGCCAGAAAAAAATCAAATAACAAATGCATGTTTTAAATCTTAGTATATCTACATTCTACATTCATAAAACATGCATTGCTCTATAGAAATCCACGAAAAATTACCGAAACACGAGTTTTTTAACTGAATTGACGGAACATATTAAGTTTTTAATGTAAAAAATATAATAAGCCCCCACGCACACTAGCAGCAGGCTGTAGCAGCTAGGCAGCGGCAGCCAGTCGAACATTGTGACGAGACATGGTAGCCCGCGCATTGAGCCGATGCGCGCGGGGCCTAAACCTCTTATGACTCTTACCACAAACAAATTACTTGTACGTACCTCCTGGCCAAGCCAATAATCCAGCGCTTGCCCACCAATAGCGCAACTGAAGCGTGCATATTAATAATTATTATTTCGTGATTATTTAACAATATCCGCCATCTTGTCCTCAATCACCTATTGATATGGCGTCAGGGAAATCGGTTCCCATGTCTTATGAGCTAAAGCTGTATTTATATCCACTTAATTTGTTTAGAATGTTATTTTTATGCTTTAAATAACTTGTTGGGCGATTAGTTTATTTTTATTTGAAAGTGTGAAGGTAGTTATTTATTTATATTCCAACGCGACTGCGGCGAATTTGAAAAAGGTTGTTCGTTGGGATTATGTGTTTCGCCGCTATATATGTATGTTTTTCTGTTCCCTCGAAACTTCTATGGTATCTTGATAATGAGGTATTATTGGTAACGTTTTGGCTGTCTGTTAGCTATACGCTACTTGTAATTCTAAATCTTTCGCTATATAATATGTGACGCCACACTAAATTCGATATGGCGTCTTCTACAGGCCTTAACAAATCAAGTCGTACTGAAGGTTTTAATTAGCACGTGTAAAATATATACATTATATAGCTAGATAAACGTAGTTTTCAGCAAAAATCTTGCCAAAGTCGGGTTATTACCGATCTATTCCTTCCATGCCGTTCAGACGAAGTGGTAGCTAAAGTGGCGCCCTCATTTAAAATAATTTGTTTAAAACTAAATATGTTGATAATTAAAAATTTGATTTGTATAAATGTCTAGAAAGACCTTTAAACTATTTTATGAATAACCTTTGAAATTATTACTAATAGTCCGTCTAGTTTTAAAACTGTTTTTCGCCAAAAGTGGCCACTTTTGGCGAAAAACAGTTTTAAAGCTAGACGGACTACCAATATTACTTTCAAAGGTTATTCATAAAATAGTTTAAAGGTCTTTCTAGACATTTATACAAATCAAATTTTTAATTATCACCATATTTAGTTTTAAACAATTTATTTCAAATGAGCTTAGCTACCACTTCGTCTTCAGGGTGAATAAAAGTAAAGAGTTGAAATATTCCGAAACACGAAATCAGAAGTGTCAGGCTAATGGAACACCATCATTAAGGCTGGTACACACGATCGTTAGCCGACAAATCGCCGCGACTATTAACTAAAGCAAAGGGTGCGATAAGTCGCGCGGTGACAAATGAACGTTTGCCAGCGCCCTAATGACGCGCGGGTGGGATGGGGTTGGATGGATTCTTTTAGATGCGGGTGATTAGGCGGTGTGGATGTCTGTAAATATTGCTTGACTTAGTCACAGACTTAAATAAATAAATATAAACAAATATATAGGGACAAATTACACTGATTGAGCTAGCCCCAAAGTAAGTTTGAGACTTGTGTTATGGGATACTACGAGTAACTCAACGATACAATATTTTATAGTAAATACATTAATAGATAAACATCAAAGACCCAGGACAATTTAAAAAAGTCCATTTTCCACTTGCCCTGACCGGGGATCGAACCCGGTAAATCTGGGTGGCGAACTATATAAAATATAGTATCGTTGACTTAGTATCCCATAACACAAGTCTCGAACTTACTTTGGGGCTAGCTCAATCTGTGTAATTTGTCCCTATATATTTATTTATTTATTTGTGTTGCCTTTTTATCAACATAATAATATATGCAGATCCAAAACAGTCGTAGAGCAAGAGAGAGACACGACAAGGGTTAATACATTTGTTTGTCAGAACTAATAAAATTATACAATTCAACAATTATAAGTTGCTTGTATAAGACGTGACGGAAGAATGGGTCAGAATGATCACGAAGGAATGTGTCTTCTTCTACTTTTCGTGTCGATGGTATGATGTTTATATTTTAGTGGACCAGAATTGGGCCATCTCTGTTACACTGTCGGAGGCGGAATATAAGTCATCCAGGGTGCAGGTGTTTGGACACCTCGGGTATGAGTCTAAAATATATAGATTAAATTAAAAAACGAAAGATGCAAAAGGTGGATAGAATGATGGAGAAAGAAGGTATGTCAGGACATGAAGGATAGGGTTTATTGCAACATCGTTACATGTGTGTGCTCGATTTTCAGTGTGTGTACACTATTTTATTTACTTACTTACTACAGTCTCTCTTGACTGACGTCATCTGCTTTCCTGTTGTGACTGCTGTTGTTGGTCGTCATCTTGCCCCTTGGCAAAGGCCTCTCCCAGCTGTCTCCATAGTATTCTGTACCTTGTTTTTTTTTCAAAACCCTCCAACTACTTTCTTGATTTCATCTTCCCATCTCTTCCTCTGCCCTCCTCTCCTTTTTTTTCCATCACGAGGATACAACTCTGTAACATCCTTTGACCATTTATTTTTCTTACTTCTCGAAGTACGACCAATCCATTTCCATTTTAGCTTTCTTACAGTAAAGGTAACATCTTCTACTTTGTGTGTACACTATCTACTCAACAATGTATCGCAGATCGTCAGTTTTAGCATATCGCACAAGCGGCTCACGTTCTCGGGGATAAACTTTGCACAAGATGTTTGATTTATTTGAACACACTGACAACGGTGTTGGGGTGTTGCTACCTACGTTTAAATTTAAATGTTATATGTACCTAAGGTACGCTTCAAAAATGGAGTCATAATTTTTCATACAACTAGTATGAGAAATTATGACTTCATTTTTGAAGCCTGACTGTACCTAGGTATTAGTCAAATCTACACTGATTCTTTTTACATACTTTTAACTCTCTGACACCTGCTACCCTGTAATTATAAATGCATCAGTGAGGTTAATGCGACACAAATAAGTTGAACAAAATTGGTGGACTTTAAAGCATTTTTGTACTAATGGTCAAGATAATTTTCTAAGATCAGTCTGAAGGGCCCACCCAGAGACTCTTCATTCGGTCACAAATGTCAAAACTTAGTTAAACATTTAATGAATAAGAACAAGTAAAAGAAAATAGTAATATATAAATTGTCTATTGTAAGCTGTACTCATTTGAGACTTGCAACTTTGACGAGTTGCTGTTAAAGGAGTTCCGAGTTGCGTTTTAGACGAGTTTCTACAAAGACTATTTTTATAAGACCATTTCGAGTCTAACTCTACATTTCTTGTTACACGTTATAACTGTTCGTTATACACGTAAGAACAAGTTACTAAGAACCACTTAATTAACTCTGATCTATTCACTCTCGCCCCTTTATATCCCAAAAGACTTTCTAATAATACTTCACGGCTCATAACTATACAAAAGAAACAAAAAACCTTTTCATCTTATCATTCAAATTAATTATCTAACATGGCCGACGCTTTAAGACGCTATACACTACTGAAAGGCATTTGAATCAAGCCATTACAAGCTTGTGAAAAATAATAGATACTCACATAATTACCCGAATCTCCCCAATCGGGAGCCACTTCATTGCCATACGTTAGAGAGAGATAGACATACGTGTCGCGGTTTCGCGTCAAGCACTTAAGTAATTGAATACAGGGGTTGTTGGGTAAGTCGGGGCATAAAGGAAGACTGGAAAATGATAATATCAGTGACGTTAGTAGCGAGAAAGGGTCGCAAGTTGTTCAGCTGGCTCGTAAATATAATAATAAACATACGTCAGGGTGTTTGTCTCACGGGCTCGGTTAATACAACCGACATCTTAGAAAGGCTACAATAATGTTACTTTTTGGTAATGTTTTCCTTTATTTGGTTGGTTTGGGATTGGTCAGATTTCCTTAATAATTTGATGACGATTTGTCGTTGTCTACATTTAATATACCTTCTTAGTTTTTTTTTTTAATTAGATAACTGTTTTTGATGTCACTTATTAAAGAACTGAGTGGAGGCGTTTAATACACCATAATGTCGATATGTTTGAAGACCACAGAAGGCATGAGTTAAATCTTAACGAAATACATTTCAAAATAAACCACCCTCCACAATACAGTACCATTACGTAGGCGGTACCCTAACATGGCCTCACTGTACACGCAACTTTACTGCTAAGATCGGGACGTCAGCAATCTCAAGGCACACGAACGTAGTCTTGAAGATAGAAATACTTATAATTATGTAAATAAAATGAGTCAGTCACCATAGCCGAAAGCGGTCAAGGGAGAATACATTATATATATATATAGGATAGTCTAGGCAAAAGAAAAAGGGGAGAACCTTGTCCACAACATTTTGAAAATGACATTTTATCTTTCGAAATGGCAACACTTCATGATTTGATAAAATTAATTAAAAATGGGTTGCCATACTACCAAATTTAAAAACACTTTTATGTTTTATTATTTCTTAACTAAATATGAACAAGATAGGTATGTTGTTATTTTTTTGCCAAATATCGCACAAAACATAAGTCCATCGCAGTCGGCTAAAAGAGTTTCCACACAGTTTCCACATAAAAACAAATGGTGCAATGATAACTCGACTTTACGATGTCTTGTTTAGTTTTCGCTTCCAATTTTTTATAGCCGGCGATATTGACTTGGCAGATTTATTTTTACGAGCCCTATATAAATATAAACATTTATTGGTGCTTATTTATAGTGAATATGCCTAGTTGTAATGTCTTGAGATCTAATCGTAAACTTTGCATTTACAAGGGCCGTTTGGATTTCTGCATCAATTTATCTCTAATGTGGAATAAATTAAGTAGGTATATCTTAGGTAATAATAAGAGATTCGATATCATTTTGTAACTGGCTATGATTTCTGTTAAGTTGAAAAGAGAAATATAGAAGTGCTATGGCATTTAATTAGACAATCGACATTAGAAGAAGACAGATGTTTGGTCATCTCATACCTACGATACGACCAATGTGTTTAATACATAATGGAAGAAAAACTCAAAGCAAGAACAAAAGGCGGGAAGAAAAAAAGGGCATTTATAAATTAATTAAAGAAGAAAAGTTGACCCCGTGTCTATAGAAAAGACAAAAGGTTCGGAAAACGAAACCACAAAAGTGATGGGTTATTAGCCGCATTACTTTGACATAATTCAGATTCTAAATAATTAACATCTTATAAACTATTATTTAACTTATAACTTTTTTTTACTAGCCTGTAGGTATTGTGTTTCACTGCTGGGCAGAGACCTCCCCCTTACTTTTCCACTCGTCCCTTTCTTCTGTGAACTTCTGCTACCCACATAAAAATCTGTGTAAGTCGTCCCGTCATCTTGTTTTGGGCCTATAACTATAAATATATAAATAAAACTGTAATACTAATTTATAAATGGTTACTTAATTCAGCTATGTTTTATGATATTAAAATTAATGTGAATAATCTTAATAGAACAACAATTCAAAAAGTAATTACGTATGCTTTATCATTTAATTAAGTAAAAAAAAAGAAATTAAAATCTACTTTAATTGTATACATAATAAAGTTGATAATAAAAAAAAGGTATCCTCGCTCTAATAAACATAAAACATCACATTAATATTCAGATCTTAATCCTAATTAATATTAAGGGGCCGACGTCTTAAAAGCTATTTAGTCATAAAGCCACAATGGCTGGAATTTCAGCTTCTGAAGTATTTATGGCATTGCTCGGGATCTCATAAAAGCCCTTATTAATAAACGCCAAGTTGAAGCCATCAAAACAGCGTTACACGGTGTTGTTACAACACTAATTCGTTGTTAAGGAGCGATTTTAGTGCACAAGGGCAGGCCTATGTTACTCCCCGTTTAGGTATCGAAAATATACCTACATTATAACTATGCGCGCGGCGACCACTTTAAAGGGGAAAAATTAGTTGTTAATATGAATCCTTTGTCTAGAGTAATAAGAATGAAATTGGCTTGGAATGGATGTCTAGGTATATAAACGAAGAGGTGAGGAATTCTGACAAGAGCTAACTTAAACCATAGTGCTAACCACATTGAGTAGATATTTCTTTTCTAAGTTAGACTTCTGTATGATAGTACTTGTATTTATTCTGGGACACGGCTGAAGACATTGCCAAGTAAGGATCAAGTAAATTTGTTAATATCCGTGGTTAATACTGAGTTTTGTTACATTTGCGAACTAATAGTCATTTAACAAAACCTATCTGGCAAGTACGCGTTCAACACTTATTATTACCGCGTTTCTGTCATCAATCTATTGCAATTTGATGCAGTTTGAACTATCACAATTATTTTTCCATGAAGTTGCTTTGGCCGAATCTTAATTTATAATACAAGAAAGTAAATGTGCATATAGTATTTGTTTTGTAAACCATTTATACAATGTGGAAGGGACATACCCATAATAAATCGAACCTCGGGCTATACTAGATTACTATAGTATAATGAAATTGAAATAACAGTCAAAAATAAAATAAAATGTTCGGCATTTTCATACAAAATCGTGCAGCTGCCAATACAATTTGTATGGGAATGTCGAAGTTCCTTTTTTTTTGACTGTTATTTTATTATCATTAAATTATAATCTAGTATAGCCTGCGGTTCGATTTATTATGGGTATGTTCTTTCCACGTTATATAAATAATCGTAATTGTTTTATGTACAATTATCTTATAGCAATCAATATCTATCCACATATCTTACGATCAATACGTTGCTTAAAAATCCTTTATAACTGAAGCTTTGTTTACAGCGAAAAAAAAACTTGTTCCATTAAGTTTTAACGCTATTAACATAACGAGGCCTGTGAAGACCTAATTTTAACCTCGAGGATTCCTTTATAATAACATCGACATCTGCTCCCGAGTAATCGCGCCCGAAAATTCAGCAGAATCGACGACTCAAGGCACTCTAATCATGAAAATGTATTTATGACCTAATTAAAGTCGTGTCTGCCGCCCGGAGGCCCGAGCGACGGAGAAAGAGCATACGCAAATAAAGCAAGAGCGAGCGAGACACAACACACCCCCGGCTTGTGATTAATGAGTGTTATATGGCTGGTTAAGTACCGTGTAATTTGCAAAACGACCCTTAATTACCGTAGAACATGGCTACCATCGCCGTCCTTATCTTCCACAGCGGTATCTAGTAAGAGAGAAGGAGTGAGGTATAAGTTTGTGTTGCGACTTAAAACGCGGTATTTAATGAGGCATTATGATGTCGCCTGTGCAGATTAGGTTCACATGGCGCTGAAAATTGTTTGCCTGCTCTTTATATTTGGCTTTCTGGAACACAAACATTGAGAGGGAATTTAGTGGCGTATTTTCAGAATGATATCGTTAAGGTAAACTTGAGTCGTACCTTTGTTTGGATTTAGACAGACCGAAATAAAATCTGGATCAGTTAAAATGTATCTGTTATCTATGGTTTACTTCTGCGATTATTGCAGCAAGCATCATTTTAATTAGTAGTGGACCAAGTAAGTCTACGCCAATGTTTGTAAATGGCATTCTTGAAAAATGTGTATAGACACCATTTTAAAATGTCTGTCCCCCTTGCTCCTTTGTTTGTAAGATTCTAATTTATAAATACAAATAACTAATCGCACCTTTTCTTCTTTCACAGGTATGGTTCCAAAACAGAAGAACAAAATGGCGGAAAAAGCACGCTGCTGAAATGGCTACAGCAAAACGCAAGCAAGAAGAACTCGGGGAAGAATGCGATGATCAAGAACAACACGATAACGACCCTTGCAGCGATGATGATGATGCCAAACGACCCAGGCTCGACCTGCATCACCAACACATTCCACATCACCAAATACCTCATCACCGCCAGTGATCCCATCCCACAGGCCCCGCCGAGGTCAACAAACCTTACGAAGCCTGTAATAGTGAACTCAGTGAAGTGAAAGACGTTAAAGAACTCGATATCGACTCCGAACATAACGATAATAGTGTCAGCACTCGCAGTTTCGATAACGCTTACGATGAATTTAAATTCGTCAATTACAAAGATGAGAGTAAATGTCAGGATTATTCGAGAGATGTTAAGTATAATGCTGAGAGAAATGTGGATTCGAATGGGTATTATTTGAATTTTGGGAATGTTTACCCTGAGTATGTCGTGCCGAGAACGTTTTGCAAGGAACCTAACGAAGAAGCTCCTTACGATCTTTCTAACTGGCACGTTAGAAGTTCTAAATTTGAAGATCTTGGTAACGATAACACCAATAATGAAGTTGAAAGTGAGGAAACGATAAATAACGTCGATGGTAATGGTAACCCTGATGACTCCCAACCAATCAATTTCGCATACTATCACTTTTAACGAACAATTGATGTGAATATAATTCGGATTGAAAGTAGCGTCTTATTTAATCTGTATATAGTTGTTATAAGTAGTCATGTGATAAATAATAAGTAATTTATTATAGCTACATTTTACATGATACCTAAGTGTATTTTGTCAAGTAATTAAGAATATCTAGTGTACATTTATCTTAAACTCCCGGTGCCAATTTTCCTAATAAGTAGTGATGTCAATTTGGTTACAATCTTTATGATAATTAAAGTAAGTACTCTTCAGTATTAAGGGTCTTATGTAAGTTATTCAGATATAGAAATGTACTGTATCAATTTTTAATATGATAAAAATGAAAAATAATAGTAAAATAAATCAGTAGCCAGTGAGAGACGCTTTTAATTTTTTTAATTGTATTTTTTATCTTGCCTGTCAATGCTTAATATTTTGTTTGTAAATATATTCGTGTTTGAGATTTAAAAATGTAAATGTAATTACTAAAAGTTAAACAAATGTCATAAAATGTAATGTTGACGTTTGTACGCAATATGTATATTGTAAATTTAAGTGATAAATTGTAAATATATATTTAAACGAATTTAAAAGTAACATAACCAAACTACTAGTAGTGCAGACCACGCAGAAAAATATATTATGTATTGGTCTATTAACTTCAGGCGACAAAAATGCATTTTTGGTATCCACATTAATCTAATATTCTATTTTTGTAGTTTTTTTAGAAAGTTAACTAAAACAGCAGATCGAAAAGAATTTCTGTTTGAAAATATAAATAAATTTGCGTTACCTAAATTAAGTCTTTAATTGGGTACGCATATTCTCAATACTGATATGTAGTATAAACTATTGTTAAATTAAAAATCAAAACTGTAAAGAACGTTAGAATTTTAAAATATCCTAAATTTTATTCGAAAAGTTTTAGAGCACAATCGTTTTGTTTTCTTAAAAATAAGATTTTCTAGTAGAAGTTCTGTTGACCAGTCCAATTGACTGAATAATATCTGAAACTCTAGTAAACTATTTTATGAGGCATGTTTCCATAAGGAATTATTTATTTAATTTTAACGATTCTCTTTTTCTTCTATAAAAAAAACCATCAATTACGAATTATTTTCTAAGCTTCACTCGGGTTTTGAAACTCATCATTAGTCATCATCGTTGTAACTCACCACCCAACATTTTATTATATTTTTTTTAAAGTCCTGTCGGCAAAAGTACCAGTAATAATTAATTAATTTCTTTATATGGGTTAGGCACATTACATCGGTTAAACTTGCGTTGTTATGGTATCCCAAAGTAAAAAATTAGATGCTTGCCCTGGAGTAGATAGTTAGAGGCAAAGATCACGCGCGTACGTTGTGTACTAATATGCACGTTCGAATATTACATTGTAAGCAATCAGCATACCGCATATTATTGTGATTTTTTTTTGCTGTCTGTACAATACACCTTAGGCGATGAATTTACTACAAACAAAACTGTAGGTGAGGATTTACAACAAAACATAATTTAAAGAATAATAGGTGGGAATTTACAAATCCTTTTTTAAGGTGGTGAGCTTAGAATAGGTCTAAACTATGTTAGATAGAAGAAAGTTCTAAAGAAGAAAAAAAAATTTTTTTTTTTATATGGAACTGCTTTTTAGCTACGCAAAAGTTACCCAAGCTCCAAAAGGAAGTTCTTCGTTGATAACCTAGACTCGACTAGACATGCCTTTAAAGTAGGTATCTAACATAGTTTACCATTCATCCTACATTTTCACTTAAATTACGTGTTAATAAGTAAAAACATATTTTTTTAACATCTTGTCATTACAAAATAATTAAATTTTAACTGTTAGAGTTTTGTGTACAAAGTTCAGCGCAATTGCGGTGGAATATTATTTATTTTACATGCATTTGGTCGCAAAGTTTGTCGTCTGCAGTTCTGACTCGATTTTCATGCACCATTTCAGAGCTTACACACACAATAGTCAACAATTTGCGAAAAAAATATTGTTTTAATTAAATTGTTTTATTGAATAAAATGACTAGAAAAAAAATGGAATTGTAATAATAAAAAAATAAGTAGAAATTGAAAATCGCGCTAAAAATGATACCTACATTATTAAGTATGTATAAATGTATTCTTATTTATTATGACTAAATTTTAATACAGCAATCTTGACATTAAAAAGTTTAGTCACTTTTTTATTTTCATATATCTTGCTTTTATAAAAATGACTTTAATGAAAAGTATTTATTATTTTGTCCTTTTATTAAAAGAAAAATTATGACTGCGTATATATTCAATATAATTTTTACATTATAATAATATGAACAACCGAACTAATAGTTTTTTTTTTGTATATTTTTATATCTAAATTAATGGTTTTTAACAGCATTACAATGCTCGGATTATTTTTCAAATTAAAACATGCGATGAAAAATTTCGCCACGAGTGGGATTCGTTCGAACCGGCGTCCCTCACGTTAACGCCGTGTGTGCACTACATTGTGCTACCGTAACTTCGAATCACCCTGACGAATTTTTTCATCACATGGTTCACACGCATCCGAAGCATGCGTAATTCTTCACTACTACCCACTATTTAGAAGTATGGTAATTTTTCATCACATGTTTTAGTTTATATATCTTATTAAAGATTGGTTTACTGTAAAAGTAAAACAATTGTGTGTATAAGATCTAATCAAATAACATAGATATATAGAGAACGAGCTTTATATAAAATCGGCTATATGCACAAACAGTAATAGGTTGCTTGACATATACCCGCCAGATATACATATGTACTATGAAAGCAAATCAAGGTATAAAATGACTCATATTTTAGAACATGAGCGTGGAATGTACGTTGTGGTTGGAATAAACAGTAAGTAAAAAAATGGCATTAGCATTTTATTTATTGACCTCTCTTTTTGACATAACCAAGTGTACTCGTATTTGTATTTTCCATATGTTCGTAAAGGTTCATGAATCAAATCATAAGACTAGGCTTTCTGTCCTGTTTCCTATAGCGATAAACAGAGACTATGGAGCTCCACTTGCAACGATCCTGACAAAACTTTGTCAATATATAACTTAAAATGCTCTCCCTCTCCCCCTCCCTCTCTCTCTCCCTCTCCCTCTCCCCCTCCCTCTCCCCCTCCCCCTCCCTCTCCCTCTCCCTCTCCCTCTCCCTCTCCCTCTCCCTCTCCCTCTCCCTCTCCCTCTCCCTCTCCCTCTCCCTCTCCCTCTCCCTCTCCCTCTCCCTCTCCCTCTCCCTCTCCCTCTCCCTCTCCCTCTCCCTCTCCCTCTCCCTCTCCCTCTCCCTCTCCCTCTCCCTCTCCCTCTCCCTCTCCCTCTCCCTCTCCCTCTCCCTCTCCCTCTCCCTCTCCCTCTCCCTCTCCCTCTCCCTCTCCCTCTCCCTCTCCCTCTCCCTCTAATCTTGTTTTTCCATACAAACTTTGGGCCTCCGTTCTACCCTCTTAGGGGGTGAGTTTTAAAGAATCCTTTTTACCTGTACCTCTAGCTAGACCTTATAAGAAACCTATACGCAAAATTTGGAGTCTCTAGACCCAGCGGTTTGAGCTGTGCTTTGATATGTCACTCAGTCAGTTTCTTCTATTATATATGTGTATATGTCGTAGCCATATCGCAAATTTAATCTCCTCATTAAATGATCGAGAATTTCATGAAATGGTCGCATTTCATGAAATGTTGCACTGGCTACTGGCCACATCGTGATGTGGATTGGGCGGATCAATGATAAGAAATTGTTTCTAGATATGATCAAATAATTTCGACCATTTCATGAATTTACCGTGTTACTTCATGAAATGGTTGATTATATCGTAAAATTGTTATATTTTTAGTTTACACTATACATTCATGTTGTGCGGCTTGGGGTGGCCCAAGGGCCACCCCGCCGCAACCTTAACCTACCTATAGCGCTCTGTCACAAGTTTTTGTTTTTGTTTGCTATTTTTCAGCCTGTTTATACGATCCGGCCAAACGTGAATGACAAAGTCGTGAAACGTTGACGATTTCATGATCTGGTCAAATTAAGTTGCCCGTTTCATGAAATGCGACAATTTCATGAAATGTTCGATCATTTCATAAAGTGATCAAATCTACGATATGGCTACGATATATATAGAAGAGAAGACTATATTAAGAGGTTATTTAATTTGAATTATAAAAACTATAATTTAAATATATAAAAGCTGAGACATTGTACAGGTATTCGTTAAAAATTTACAATATATACATATACAAATATGATAAAGTTTATTATTTAAAATAGATATGTGCCACACATCTGATATTTATTGTAATTTGTTAATATTATATATCTAATGGTTCAAAATTTGTAGCAGTAGCTACGAGTGCCACGAAAAACTTATCTGCTACGAGTATAAACTACAAAGTATTAGTGCTACGGAATATGTTTGGTGGAATTATTATACTTAATTTATTACTTAGGTACCCTGGCAATAGAGTCATCGGCGTTTTAGTTGCTTTTTTGTTAGATTAAACGATAGATGTTTTCATTACGCCACCTCGCTGACTAGACGTAGACTGCTATGACTACGAGTGGCCGCAACGACCAGATTAAAGAAGCCAAATGAACGTTGAGCAATTGACCCCAACTTATTATACTAGTGCGCGATGTACCTAAAATGAAACAAAAGACCACATGCACAAACCTTTGTGAAAGAAAAATCGATCGCCATAACCCGACAACACAAAGAGATAGCTTTCAATTCAAATACAGAACCCGCTATCATTTCAAAACTGTCAAGAAAACATTCAAGGAAGCATACCTACCTCAATTTATTCGTTCCAATCGCTACCAACGTTTATCGAACGTCCCGACACCTATTACATTGTATATAGCCGCCTTTACATTGAGAGTGATCAGAAAAACCTTCGTAATCGAAGCAACCGGGCAAAAATCGCGACGCTTCCCCCCCGTAGCCATGGCAACTGAAAATCTCGACGAAAACACATCATACGCCAAAAGTAACTTTAACCTCCAAAAAATAAAGTCTAGTTTCGATGATATGATTGCTTCAGACCGCGGCGTGTAGTTATAAATGTAAAACACAGTTTTACTTGGTTGGAGAGAGAGGTTTAGAGGGGGACGGGGAGGATGGAAGGGTGGTATTCTTTCATTTGTTGTGGCGATAAGGTGCGGCTCCCTACCTTTTATTTATGACTCAATTTTAAAGTACGGGTAAGTATGTTACGCAATTTGTTGAGTGTGATGTGATTTCTCAAACGCACTGAATCCGTGCTGAGATTTGGAATGGCGTTGTATTTACCTGTCTATATTTAGATAGATCGAGTAGAAGACTAAATTGTATAAGGATCTATGGTAGGTTCTTATTGCGGTAATAATACGTTATAGGAGGATGCTGAAGGTCGCAGCACTAATGATGGGGCCAGGACAGGATCCTCTCAGAGCCGCGTGGCATGTCCACATTAGTTGTAGTTCTGATACCTAATTACCTACCTGTGACGTCATAAGTGTCTACGTAATAAATATTATAAGTAGAGCCGTTCAATGTTTAATTTCATAGACAAATAACGCTCATAATACATAAAGCAAAATGTTATAATTATACTGCATATCACTGAAAAGGGACTATGTCTAGTAAATCTTCTGTGGCTGAAATAATGACGATTTCGTAAGCTCGATTGGAATACGTTTTCTAAAAATGTTGAGTTAAAAAACAAATAAATAATGTACAATCTTTTATTGTGAGGCCTTAGTACTTATTCACACAAATGTGATGAGCCCAAACGATTCCATCGACCAGCATTCGTCTCCGTGACCAGGCCCTAGACATCGTATGCCATAAAGTGCTCAAACGAGACCTACTCAATGAGGTTTTGTTGTTTTAGAACTGAGTTCTGTTGAATATCTCCTGGCTTCATCATCAGAACAGCTTATCAACTCCATCATATTGTGTCATTCAACTTACACAAGTATGCAAAAGGAGAATGCGGATATGAGTATCCGGCCTTAGAGGAAGTATTTGGTGTTGAATAATGCACACTTTACGTATATTTGTTTTTATAACTTTGTAATGACATTTTAATTTTAATCTTAAACTAAATGTTTTTTTTTTAGGAAGGAAGAATAAAATTTTTGAAAATATCCTTGGCAAATGCCAGAGATAATGGGTTATAATTCTATGAACATATGCGAATGCGAATACGAATGTTTAGATTGCGAATGCGCGAATGCGAATGTAAATGCGAATGCGAATATAGACATCAAGTATTACAAAAACATACATATGAATTAACAATCAAATTTTTTTATTATTTAAGCATGAAAACTCACCGTAATTCACTTTTCTTTTCCGGTGCCATAATGAAAAACTGTTTAATTATCCCGAAATCCGCTATTTTCCAACAAGTCAAATCAGATATATTTTGCTTAACGTCTAAATAAACATTTTCTATTAGATTTGTATGAAATACAGGCAGATGACGTCATAGTTTCATAAACTCAAATAGCGCTCTTATTGTCAGTTCTGCAATAATAAATCTAAAATCACGTTAAAATGGAAATGTCAAAAGACAATTGACATTGTTTTGCGATGTTTTATTTTTTTATCAGTACAAAATAATTTATTTTTGACCCAGGAAAATAGCCAATTGTTTAAAATACAGTACACTATTTGTTTAACTAATAAGCAAAATAATTACAGCATATCTTTCTAGTTCCGCAGATAATATTTTGTAGATAGATAGAAAGATAACTCTTTATTGTACAACAAAAGAAAAATGTAACACAAAGAAATAATTTTAAATGAAATGAGTACAATCGGCGGTCTTATCGCTTAAAGCGATCTCTTCCAGACAACCAGTGGATGGAGAGGAATGTGAGAAAGACAAAGACGGTGGTGCAACTGACTAAGAAGGAAAAAAATATGTATCTAAAGCAACTATAAACTTAATAAATTTAACATAAATTTACACACATTTTAACCTTTATAAATACATTAAAACATAAATAGGTTTAGGCAATATACATACATAAATTATATATTACACATATACATATAGAATACATAAATTTGTAGCTGTCATAAAATCGCTCCAAGGTATTAGCGATCAGTTTGGTAGTAGATATCTAGGATAGGTATTACTAGGGATACAAGACACACCCACCAGCCATTGGAATCTTCTAAAAACACTAAGCGGCCTATGATGTAGGAATATAACAAAAAAGCTTAACCTAATTAAATATTCAATTTCATACAACTGCAGATAAATGTTGCCATAGATCTATAGATCACTACAGAATAATTAAATTAAAATAACAGTAAAAAAAACTAAAAACAAAATGGCACTTCCATACAAAAGTGTGCAGCCGCCTGGGCAATTTGTATGGGTATATTGAATTTTCTTTTTTGGTTATTTAACTGTTATTTTAATTTTATTATACTTTCGTGAACTAGTATAGCCCGCGGTTCGATTTATTACTGGTATGTCCCTTTCACATTGTTTAAGACTCCTGTCAGAAAAATAAATAAGACACACCGTTATACATGAAACATATTTATTTTTGATAGATAAACCTTAACAGTATTATTATGAAAGGAAGACTAACTTTATGACTCGGTTTAAACCATTATTCACCCATATGAAGTTGACAGTGACGTAAAAGAAGGTGACATATTGTGGGAGGTCATCTTGTTTTGGGCGGATAATGGTTTAAACCAAGTACTAAAGTTAATACGTGTTTTATAATAAGACGGTAACGGTTTATTTATCAAAAATAAATATGTACGAATACAATGAACACTACTACTTTTAGAAATATCTAAATTTTTCTTCAAACAATAAAAATCTATGATGATAATTAGTAATAAGTTACAATATATGGATTGACACAACCATACGCGGCGACCGTCGAATCAAGAAGACCGGTGACCGGCGTGTGGTGTGCCACATCACCCCACTACTGTCTGATCGGGCTGCCAATTGCGTCCCGATGTTGCCGTTTGCGCACGGTGTTGCCAAGTGTTAGCACCAATAAGGCGCTTACACACATTGCAAGTTAAATATAAAAGGCTGTAAAATTGTACTGTACATTGGTACGGTACGCTTCAAAAATTGAGTCATATTTTCTCATACAATTCAGCATGAGAAATTATGACTCCATGTTTGAAGCCTGACTGTACATTGCTGGTGCTATCCGATAGTATTGCCCTATTTCAACATCAAGTAGACTTTATCATCATGTCGTAGCGCTCTGTTGCTTGACACTGCAACGCGGGCACGTAGCTACGTACGTATGTCGTGTCGCTTTTGGAGTAAAGGTCCTGTCAACTGCATGGGTGAGTCTGACTGTAAAAGTAAGTATGAGTAGAAGAAGATATGATATTTCTACCCGACTACGGCAAAGCCAAGAAGAAGGGTAATGATTTAAGCAGTCTATGTAAGTATGTTTGTATTTATGTGGGTATGAATGTCTGTTCCACCGTAGCATCCAAATCGCTTATCCAATTTTCACAAATGATATGTAAATTGATTCTTTATTATTGTCCGGGTGACATATGTTACAATTTGTTGTTTGTGTAGTTGCAAAAAATGTATATAACGAATGTTACATACCTATAGTACATTTGGTTAGGTATTTAAAATAATGTTTACAATCTTGACATCTCTTTTTATTGAAATATACACTTCAGTAATCAATAACTTACCAAATTACATTTTTTTTATAGTTTTTTTTTTTTGTAGAGTGCAAAGTTATTGATTTACAAAGTGTATATTTCAATAAAAAGGCATATCAAGATTATTTAAATTCTTTTGAATACCTAAACAAATGGACTATACAAAAAAGCAAGAGTATATTGTACGTAGAATAACTTTTAAAGCATTTCACCACAGACCTCAGTGGTATATAGAAATGCTGTGTAAGGTTACGTTGTATTCATTTTGTAAAATGGACTATACAAAAAAGCAAGAGTAAAACAAAAATTGTTTCTATATCGAGTGGGGTATCAAATGAAAGGTAATAATTAGCACATTTAAAAAAAAATACATTGTTAGCTGCATATGACGCCCGTAGTCGGATATTCGTTTTTTAAACGTTTATTTCATGACAAGATAAAGATTATCTTGTTTGATTAAAAATAACGTGAGTCACAGAAATAATTAGCATGAAATAACGGGTTGCTCACGTAGAGAGTCAGCTACTGGCCGGCATATTTCGACCTCATCCGAAGGTCTTCATCAGGGCGAATCTGACTAGAGACAGGCCTGTGTTACTCCCCGTTTAGGTATCAAAAATATACCTACATTTTTACAATGCGCGCGTCAACCACTTCGAAGGGGAAAATTCAGTTACATGAATCGTTTGTCCAGAGTAATAAGAATGAAATTGGTTTGCAATGGATTTCTAGGTATCTGACTTCTGACTTGAGCTAAATTCAACCATAGAGCTAATAAAATTGAGTAGATATTTCTTTGAATTTTTCGTCTAAGTAAGACTTCTGTACGTGAGTACTAGTACTTATTCTGTGCTAGAGGACGCCTCTAACCCGTTACTTAAGTCTGCGTGAGTAACCGGGTTACTCACGTAGACCTCAACCTTTCTCAAAATCTTTTAAATTCACAAAACGAAAACTTTACTTAAGTGGTAGGTAGGTTTCTTTCTGTTGTCGTCATAAGAGTTTCATGAGGGACGGCAACAACGCGTACGTAGGTACCGGTAAAATAACGTTATTTTTAACAATATTATATCGTTAATAGTCCCCTTATCCTAGACAGAATCAGACTTTTCCATACAAACAAAGTCTAGCTTTTATTTAGAAACGGCATGCCAGATATTGGCGCAATTACGTACTTTCAAAGAAATTGCACATATTAAGGCATATAAGGCATCATATCATATTTGACCATCAGTATGGAAAACTCCTTTACTCTCATATTTTCTTTCAAGTTCATATTTGACTGTCGAAAACTAGTTATATGCCTAGATATATGCAATTTCTTTTAATTACATAATACTGCCGAAATCTCACAGCTCATTTCAAATGAAAACTAAACTAAGTTTGACAACCTCCGTGGCGTAGTGGTCACCATACTAGTCCGCCACCCAGAGGTCCCGGGTTCTATCCCCGGTCAGGGCAAGTTGGAAAATGGCCTTTTTCAAGTTGTCCTGGGTCTTGAATGTTTATCTATATATGTTTTTGTTATAAAATATAGTATCGTCGAGTTAGTATCCCATAACACAAGTCTCGAACTTACTTTGGGGCTAGCTCAATCAGTGTTATTTGTCCCTATATATTTATTATTTATTAATTATTATTATTAAGTTTGTATGGAAAAGTCTAGGGTAAAGAGATTCTTAACTTACTAGATTACCGACACCCACATCACCGTTACTATTTTTTAACAGAAAGGAAATACCGTTACTTATAATGTGAATTTGGTACCGGTAATAAACCTGGTATCGTTACCATGGTTAATGATACTTCTGTTACCAAACTTACATTTACCAATACAATTATCGGTACCGTCATTTCATCGAGGTACCGGCACCAGATTTTTACCGGTATTCCAACCCCTGGTTACTGTTGATTCATGGTGATAGTGAAGATATGTACTTAACAGTAGAAGCAACGAAACGAAAGTAAGATGGGAAAGTAGGTATTTATAGATAAGAAAATACATGCATATTAACGTTTTACGGTTTTATCTCATATTTATTCCTAACGGGATGTACTGAGCCTGCAGTAGTACCATTGAGAATAAAAACGAAATAAATCAAATACAAATGAATGTAAGTACCTACTAGAATTTTGGTCACTGCACTTTGGAGAAGTGTAGTGTGATGGATAGCGTGAACAGTCAGTCAATGAGAAACCTGGGCAATCTTGAATTTTCGCGCGAACTTAAAATAACTTGAAATGTACCTATACTTAGAAATAAATGTATAGGGACAAATAACACTGATTAAGCTGGCCCCAAAGTAAGTTCGAGACTTGTGTTATGGGATACTAACTCAACGATACTAAGAAATCCATATATAGATAAATATCTAAAACCAGGACAATTTGGAAAAGGCCATTTTAAAACTTGTCCTGACCGAGGATCGAACTCGGGACCTCTGGGTGGCGGACTAGCATGGTGACCACTACGCCACGGAGGTCGTCCTTTTCATGAACGACGAGACAATATAAATTTTATTTTAAGTTTAAGAAAAAAAAATTAATAGTGTTTTGTTGCTAGTCGCATCGCCTTTTTTTTTGCTAAACAAAACAACAATTGATAATCGAAACACAATTCGTAAGTATTTTCACGAAGTACTCATATATAGTTTGTAGTAAGGAAAAAAATTATTTAAATAATTTTACAAATCTAAAAAACCGACTTCTCTTTCGAACTGCACAACCGATTTTGATGAAATTCTATCCGTCTTATAATAAAACCCAGACTAACTTTGTTACTAGGTTTAAACCATTATCCGCCCAAAATGAAGTTGACATTGACAGGTGAGATAGTATGATATTACTAGATGTCAACTTGATTTGGTCGGATAATGGTTTAAACCTAGTCACAAAGTTACACTGGGTTTTATAATAAGACGGTATGGGACCAACTGACAAGCATACCATTTTAAACAATAAAAAGAATTAAAATCGGTTCAGGCATTTTAGAATAATCGGTGCAATACATAAAATGAAGATCGCGACGAATAAGTCGGTTAAAAATTGCAAATGTTTTTACTTGTTTTCAGGAAGAAGTCCAGTCAACCATTGAGTTTACAGTACTCTAAACTCAAAGGTTGACTGGACTTCTTCTCTAGTCGGCTTCTAACTATACAACGTGTAACTAAGGAAGTATCAATCTGAAAGGCAGTAAACATACTAACCAATGTGAACAACTTTTACTAAGTGACCATCGCTGAAATCGTAAAAAAAATCTGCAACTCTATACATATTGGCACGATAAGTATTAATAGTATTCTACTCGGGTTACATACTTATTACGTAATTCATACCTTTTACTCAGTCAACTTTCAACACCCATTCATAACACCCATTTAACACTTTAATATCGAAAATAAATCGAATCAGTGTAAAGGTAAAGCATAGATACTTTATTAAACACACAAAAATATATCTATCTAAATATATATAACTCAAAGGTGACTGACTGACTGACATAGTGATCTATCAACGCACAGCCCAAACCACTGGATGAATCGGGTTGAAATTTAGCATGCAGGTAGATGTTATGACGTAGGCATCCGCTAAGAAAGGATTTTGATCAATTCTACCCCCAAGGGGATAAAATAGGGGATGAAAGTTTGTATGAAACTTTGCCAATTTTAAACCGATCGGGCTGTGACTTTGCATGCATAAAGCTACTATGACGTAGGCATCACCTAAGAAAGGATTTTGATAAATTACACCCCTACGCCAGCGAAGCCGCGGGCAAAAGCTAGTACAATATAAGAAGAAGAAAAAAAACTTAATTAAAACTAAACAAACTAAAATACTACTTAAATTAAAACTAAATAAAATAAAAATAACTAGATAATAAAAACTTATATTAAATTATATAAAAAATGGAGGTAAATCGCTGCCTTCACAGGGCAAAGTACCCAAGAGACTGGCGGCATTTCAGCGTTGCATAGCAAAAAGGTTAAACTATCTATTATTTAACATCTTTATCCAACTTAAAATCTAAGGTTTATGGTCCTGGACCGTACAGTATTTAATTTTGTAAGGAGGTAAATTTTTTTTTATGATTTCAGGGTTGGTCCTATTATAAAAGTTGTTCACATTAATTAGTATGTTTACTTCTTTCGGGTTGATACCGATATACCCCCTTTTCGTTATTTGTTGTATAAAATTATTGTCATTTTATAACTTGTTAAGTTGGATAGATATGTATTTGTCAAATTTATTACTACGATTTGTATGATTATGTTGAGAATCTCGTTACCCTTAAACTTTGCCATACAAACGTAGTCTGGCTTTTATTTAGAAATCACATGTGAGATTTCGGCAGTATTTGGTAATTTTAAAGAAATTGCATATATCTAGGTTTATAACTAGTTTTTGACAGTTAAATATGAACTTTAAAAAATATGAGAGTGTAGAAGTTTTCCATACTGATGGTCAAATATGATATATAGATACTCTATTATCTTTTTTTAAGTTTATATTTTGACTGTGAAAACTATTTATATGCCTTATTATATGCAATTTCTTTTAAATGACATAATTTCGCCAATATCTGACATGCCGTTTCAAAATTAAAGCTAGACTACATTTGTATGGGAAAGTCAGATTCTGTTTTGGGCAAAGGACTCTTAAGACCCTATATTGTATGTAGAATAACTTTTAAAAAGCATATCACTACAAACCTGAGTGGTATGCATGTAACGTATTATGTAACAAAAACCCTGTTCGATCCTTGTAGGAGCAACTCAGACCGTCAATATGAACCACTTTTTCGATGGGATCAATGCCTGAAACTCAAAAAAAATATCGACATTTTCATACAAAATTGTTCGGCCAGCCCGGCAGTTTGTATGAAAATGACGATTTTTTTTCGAAAAACAAAGCATTGGTCCCATAGTTGTTCATATTTCGACATAAAAAATAATTTAAATTATGACAGCAAACAATGTATACTCTGTCCACATATAAACTATTAATATTAATTTCATTGTGAGTTGACGTTCTCGGAGAAAATGCTGCAGTGCAGTTTGGTAACCCTTCTTTTGCACTAGCGCTTTGGAGGCGGCAGTAAACTTAGCTCTAAGTAACTTTTTGATGTCAATAATTATTGTGAAACAAAACAAAGTGACGATTATTAAGAGATATAATAAAATAACCTATGATAATAAAGATATATTTGAATTGAATTTAATTGAATATTGACGGTCTGAGCTGCTCCTACAAGGATCGGATAGGGTTTTTGTTACATGTTGTATAGAAATGTAGTGAAATGTTATGTTGTATTTATTTTGTAATACGGTAATTAAAATAAAATTAACAAAGGGTACAATACAATACAAATCAACTTTATTGCACCATAATAGACACACAAAAATTACAAAACAACAAGAAACAATATAGGCACAAAGGCGGACTTATCGCTATAAATGCAATCTCTTCCAGCCATCCTTTGGGTGGAGGAAAAATTTATTTGAAACAAGGTGGGCGCAGTACTAATTCTATTTTACCTACTTACATATGAATATATACCTAAATACATATAACTACAATAAACCTGATCTGGATCTTGGATGTTTATCTAGGTATATACCTTCACTCAAACAAACTAGAAAAACATTCTGGTCAGATACGAATAGTTCAAGTATAAAGTAAAAAAAATGTTTAAAATTATGTTGTAATTAATTAGGAATGTCACTACAAGATCGCAACACGGACGAGGAGTGGAGAACCCTGGCCCAGGCTCACGCCTAAAAGGATTCTCCGACACATGTATTTATAACTACTTAATGGTACAATAAAACAGTTTTTAATTTCATACCTATGTATTTGTTATAAAATATAGTATCGTTGAGTTAGTATTCAATAACACAAGTCTCGAACTTACTAGCTTAATCTGTGTGATTTATCGGTACATATTTATTTTTATTTAATAAGTAAAATAAATCATTATGCGTACTTATATAGAATAAATGTATACTTCTAGATATATCACGTAATTCATCACAGCGGTGGTCTTTATTTGACGTCAAATATTCAAAATAGCTTCTTAAATAGGACAATATCTTAATAAAAATGAAACTACAATAAATTAAAATCGGCCAGATTCAAAACAAAGGTAATTGGAACGATCGATGAGCAATAAATACCCATAAATATGATAAGCTGGGCCTACGTGTGTATAAAATTGGACCATACTTGTAAAAATCCACGTTTGTATTCAATAGGCTGATATGCCACACACTGAGAATCATGGAGGCATATTCTGAAAAACGTTGGTTTGGAAAGCCAAGCATTTGCCGACGAAGAAGTCCGAAGGGGGAAGATCGGAAGAAATGGAAGATACTCCACTGAGAAGAACATTGTTCCTAAGTTTATTGGTTGATGTCATAGGTCACCCAATGTTGCCTTGATCATGCAAAATGGAGAAAATCTGAAACATTAAAAAGAATAATTTACCATAACCCAAAATTGTGAAACACCTATTTTGGAGCAGCGTTTACACGGAGTGAGTGATTTACCGTTGTCTTGTTACTCGTGCATTTACTGTGTCTGTCTGTTTTTATATTGTATATTCATTTTTTTATTTCCAGATTGCATAAGTGTATCTCACAAAAAAGCTACTCCACTTTTCCTATATATATATATATATATATATATATATATATATATATATATATATATATATATATATATATATATATATATAATATGTACGGACAAATCAGCAGATTGAGCTAGCCCCAAAGTATGTTCGAGACTTGTGTTATGGGACCTACTAACTCAACGATACTATATTTTATAACATAAACATATATAGATAAACATCCAAGACCCAGGTCAATCTGAAAAAGATCATTTTCCATCTTGACCTGACCGGGGATCGAACCCGGGACCTTCGGATTGGCTTTCTGGCATGGCGGCCACTAAGCCACTGCGATCGCCTCCTATAGTTTCACTTCACCGAATATTTCGAATAGCTCAGTTTTTTTAAATAAAACACCTTCTCGCAGTCGCTATCTCTCAAAGAATAGCCCTGTGATTGTGAAACACCTCTCAGCGTTTACACGCAGTGAGTGATTCATGTCCAGTTAGATTTACTGCGTCCGTCTGTCTGTCCGCTTGATTTATACATTCACCCACGACACCCACGGTACCTAATTAATATCGGATTTTTATGTTCAAGATTTGGATGATAGGCATTGGGTGTTAATTCAATTGTTTTACTTGTTTTTTTTTTAATTAGGTACTATTATATTACTACTAATTTAACTAATCTGTTCGGTATTCTTAAAACGAATAGGTTTTGAATTCGTGTCATCTAAAAACTAACTTTCTATTGAATTTGAATTTGTTTTAATAAGTACCTTATTAAAACAAATTCAAATTGGCCTTACAATTACTTGTACAAAAAGTGTTTTTTTTTTGTTCATTGAACTTATCTGGTAATGAAAAAAATTATTAAAGAAATTCTGTAATGATCTAACTAACTTTCTAGATAGCTTCGCTATCAAAACAGTCAAACTCCGTAATCAATTTAATTTAGTGCGCAACAACAAACAAATAAATAGTGAAAAAAGCCATAAACATCGAGAGTAATAAAGATATCCAAGATATAAATAAGTTTCAAACGATCGATCACATACGAAAACAAGAGATCATAAAACAAATCATGATCTTACAGAGTAACCTCTTGATAAATAAGAATTTACTTACAATATACTAAAAAAGTTCTGAATTGTCATATTGATATACCAGCTGTAACCCACGACTTCGTCCGCGTAGAAGTCTAGAAAATGTTTCTAATATGAATTTTATTTGTTATTTTTACGTTATTAATTCTGTTATGCTGCCGCTCCCGCTGCCGCTCCCACTCCGCTCAAACACGTCATGTTCCTCGCTTCAAAAATGTCGAAAATTCATACAAATTTGCAACTCCTATTTTACCCTTATAGGGGTGTTATTTTCAAAATCTACTGAATGCGTTATTATTTTCTACTAAAATAAATTAAAAAAAAAATCATGTCCCTCGAATTTAAAAATTACGAAGTTTCATACAAACTGGCAACCCCTATTTCACCCCTTTACGGATAGAGTTTGCAAAAATCCTTTCTTAGCGAACGTTTCCTAGTCACAGACTACCTTCCTGCCAAATTTCATCTTTATTGACTAAGTAGTTTTCGAGATTTCGTGATGAGTGAGTGAGTGAGTGATTTTCGCTTTTATTTATATACTTATAGATTACTGTGAACCGAATAGTAAACTCGCGAATTCAAATTCTCGGCTAATCCTTTACGGATTTGGCTCATGTTCGAAGTTAAGAATTATATTAGTCTTATTTACATGTGCAGCTAATTTCATGAAGCTCCGAACAAAGATACTCGAGTTATTGTCGAACAATCATACTTACATCTAAATTGTTAAAGCAGGTTTTTTTTTAAATATTTAAGAGCAAGTTTAGTCTATGAACAGCTTTCCACAACATAGATACACTTATATCAAAACACAGTTAACTTTTTCACTTTCCATAGTATTGTTTTTTAGATATGATCATCAAGATTTTCAGAAAAGAAGCAACTGGAACAGTCTACGAGTATCTCTTATATTCATAAATAAATCTACCCATCTACATGATATTTCTTTTTAATTGTGAACACACATTTATCCGAGCCGAACGCGTCGAATCGACTGAAGCTTTTAAGGCGCATATCCGAAAGAAACGACCACGCCGAAAGAAACGACCGCGCCGAAAGAATCGAGAGCACCGAAAGAATTGTTCCTAATTCCTTTACACCTGTCGCGCTGTAATTACATATGAATTGTAATTAATCTTGACGAGATTTTTATTGTCAGTGCTTTATTTATCAATTATGTTATAATCACTCATTTTTGTAACATTTAAAATAAATCACAGTAGTTACTCGATCGCATAACTCTCGTTGCTCTTACGCACACACTTGTCACTGTCGAAAAGCGGGCGATTCGATCGCATCACCCGCGCCGAATTTGATGACGTCATCCGAATACGTCTAGGATATCTGTGTTTCTTCCAGATTCGGACGATTCGACGCGATCAGGTGTGCCAAGTTTCATTGGATTTCATATAAAGAATTCTAAAATTCGTTTCGTTCGGCTCGGATAAGTGTGCGTTCACCTTAATACGTCGTGTGTCTTTCTTTTTAATTTCTTTTTAATACGGCGTGCGTCTTTCGTTTTTTCCCATGCTAGCGTGCCAGTTTGAAAAAGGCATGTCAAAATGTAACTACCTACCCATAGACCTAGAATTTTCATAACTGCAAAGACCACGCTAATCGAGTGCGACTGATAATACGATAATTTGACAATATGTAAAAAAGTTTTCATAGAAAACGTATACCGCCCATTAGGCGGCCTAGCCCGAACATCATCACACAAGTATTAAATTTTTCAAATTGTTTTCTGTATTTATTTGTAAGTTATCTTACCTTGGAAAGATGGTATCGTACTGCTTTACCGACAGTTCGTGTAGTAGGCACGAATACAACCCCTTTAAGGCCACGTGTAGGTAAGTATTTCGTTTCTGGTCTGATTTTACAATACGCTTTGCCTATTTTGTACAAAGATAGATAGAAATAAAAAAAGAAAAATTGATTATTTTGGTAGAAAAAGCATTAAAATGACTAACAATTCAACAATAGACAAATTATATTTTAATATAAATCCACCAAAGATGGTCTTCGCTCAGCATGATGTTGCTGATCTTCCGCGGAAGAAATTTACCTAAATAGAAACATAAATAAAATAAACAAAACAAAGAGGTTCTTATTTGGTCTCTTTTGCATAAGTTTGCACCTTCATGATCTCGGGCACTTCAATGAACCTCTTTAATAAAGTACAAGACTACAAAGTATGCATGCTACCACTCATTATCATGTTGTACTGCAATACTGAGACATTATGGTCGTAAACATAATGATCACTTTCAATTAAATTGACGAGAGGAACAAAAAGGTACAGGCACACAGAGTCTTATTAAAAAACCCAGACTAACTTTGTTACTAGGTTTAAACCATAATCCGACCAAATAATGCCAATGTTGGGTGCATAGTGGTTAGATGACAACTAGTCAAATCAGATACTTTTTTCCAAACGTCAAAACAAACATTTTGTATGGGATTTTGTATGAAATACAGGCAGAGGACGTCAAAGTTTCTTGGAGTCAAATAGCGCTCTTATTATCAGTTTTCTGCAATAATAAATCTTAGATCACGTTAAAATCGCTATGTTCAATGACAAGTGACATTATTTTGCGATGTTTTATTTTCTTTTCAGTCCAAAATAATTTATTTTTGTTCAAAGAAAATACCCAATTTTGTTGGATTCTAGGAGCTCGTATAAGCAAAAGACCCTAAAAGTATTATTGGCATTTTTATTAAAATTAATAACACGCGCTGTAAAAGTGCAGTAAAGATGAATAGCCGGATTTATGGCATAATAAAGGTGCGAATGTCCGCTGTGAGATATACCGGCCGATTGATTGAGGGCTCGCTTTAATTGCGTTTATAATTTTATATCAATTTCTCCGCAAAATTTCCCTAAATCAAAGATCTTTTTAACCTTCGTAGAACTATATCAACAATCGACATCATCTATATCTTTTATTATTTAAATCTTTTTTTTTTTTTAATTAAGTTTCTCCAAAAACTTAAATCTAATTTACAGTTTATTTTATTTTGCCAAACTGCGATGCAGTTTACCGTAAAGTGATACTAATCTAGTGTATGTATTATACTTATAATAATAATTTATATAGCTATATATAACCATTGTGCAAATAATCGCAATTACTTTGCGATTATTTGCACAATGGTTATATATTTCGAAACAGATGTAAATACAATTTGATCAATAATATTAGAACATAAAACTAAAAACTAAATTTAAAAATTCTTAATTTAAATCGTCATCAAAAACTAAATCCAAAATCTTAATGATAATTAATTTAAAATCTGATTGTGGTTCATGTGACATGGTTTCAAGAATACTGGTTGCATTTCCACATTGAATGGCTACTGCAAAGACATTAATTAATATATTTATATACCTACCTACGACAGTTGTGTAAATATGTGTGCACGCCTTTATGTTTGTCCGTTTTAAACAGGAAATATATACATATTTCCAGTTTGAGTAGACAGTACACGATAATAGTCTATATCATGTAGAGATATTGAACAAAATAAATTCAAAATAATACTGACTTATTTCGCTGGTTCAGCGACCCGAAGTGGATCTTGGCCTCCGACATTAAAGTGCGTCACTCTTCCCTATTCTGCGCCAAATCTGACCAGTCGGTCACTTCCAGCTCTTTCAGGTCTTTGGCGACTTCATCCCATCGATATCTCGGAATTCAAAATAATCATGATTTTATTTTTACAGGGTTATCATAGTAAATAAATAGACGTGTACTCTACACATCCGTACAATAAATGATCCGTAATATACACATTTCAAGTTTACAATCGACACAAATAAAGCCGTAAACGTACACGCACACAAATTCACACAATTATCATATATAATTATAATTAATGTCATATAGTATCACAGTGGCCACATAATTTATATAAGTTGGTACTTTAAATTATCAATTTGCACCGACCTGCGAAAATTAACTGAAATGCCCGATATTTATTACGACATGAATTACACAGGGTTGGCGCAAGGATGAAATTGTTTTGTTTTGAAACGATGTTCCTATTTGGTCGGTACGGACTTGGTGGATGGGGTCTAGGCGAAAAAAGGTTAAGATTTTTCCGTCACGAATTTTAAGCTTCGTTCCAACCGAGTCCTAGAACGCATTTTTTCTACCCGAAGTCATGATAAAATGACAATATTAAAAATACGAGAAGCAGTGGACAGAAGTAACATTAAAAGCCTATTATTAAGAATTTTGAATTTTTTAAGTGACCTTCAAGTTTCATTATTATATAGGCTTTATTTAACTGAGGAATGAAGAAATGATTGCTATGTATATATATTTTTGGTAAATATTCAAATAAATTTTTGTGTCAAAGTATCTCTACATAATAAATTAACTGTAATACCCATTTAAAGTTTCCAACGGACACAAACTCACACAATTATCGTATATAATTATAATTAATGTTTATCAGGGTGTACTGCCATAATTATCAATTTGCACCGACCTGCGAAAATTAACTGAAATGCTCGATATTTATTACGACATGAATCACACAGGGCTGGCTAAATGATGAAATTGTTTTGTTTTGGAAAGAATCACGCAGGGTTGGCAAAGCGTTGTTTTTTATTAATATAATGTATCCTGCCCTATTTGTTTTAGGGCATATGGTTGGGTACAACGAATTAAGGGTTAGAAGGTACCTGGCCATAGTATCATACGCTTTTAAGGTGATGAGGCAAGAAAAACCATTATCTGTTGTCACAGATTGTCCTATATGTACATAATCGACTTGTTTAATACTACTCTGAATGAATTTACACTAGTATCATGATAATTAGTTTTTTTTTTATATAGGGACAAATTACAATGATTAAGCTAGCCCCAAAGTAAGTTCGAGACTGGTGTTATGGGATACTATTTAACTCAACAATACAAATACATATATAGATAAACACCCAAGACCCAGGTCAATTTGAGAAAAAAGCCATTTCACAACTTGCCCTGACCGGGGATCGAACCCGGAACCTCTGGGTGGCGGACTAGTACGGTGACCACTACCACGCCACGGACGTCGTCATGGTAATGTACTATCGCATTAGGTGTCAACCAGTAATGATATGTACCGTAATATTGATAAATAAATAAATGAAGAAATTAAATATTATTAAATTGAAATTATAAGTGTCCTTAAACTATACAGACCTAAAGTAGTAGCAAAGGTTTGGCACTTCATAGAAGCAGAGTATCATTTATGTCTACAAACGAAACTACAACAAGCGAACACACACACATTGTCGTGTGTACGGATGTACCGTGCACACGACAATGTGTGTGTGTTCGCCGTCAGCAGCTCGCTCTCTCGACGAGGACAAGGAACCGACGCATATTGCGCGAGACCTTAGGACATTCCATTCTGTATGAACTACTTATATTAATTCGGTGCTAGTAGTTTACAACCCCTTATCTCGGCTATTCTTCGACCAATTTCAAATTTTAAGATTCAGGCCGGCCGCATGATGTAAGATATTTTGAAGTTATGTTCTATACCCCGCTATCAGATACAATATACTATTATCCTTATATTCATAAAAAATAACAGCCGCTTCCTAAATCTATTTTAGTTAAAGCATGTTTGGTCTCTTTCCCTCTTTTCAATATTTGACATTAAATGAACGACACAAAATATATTTAAACTCAAATAGACTTAGCAAACGTTTGTAATTTTTTATGAATATGGGGGTTTGAATTCAATGTATGTGGAGTCTATGAGTATAGAACTAAACATATGACCAATATTCTGACGGAAAACTTGTACCGTCTTATTATAAAACCCAGACTAACTTTGTTACCAGGTTTAAACCATTTTTAGACCAAATCAAGTTGACATCTAGTAATATCATACACTCACCTGTCAATGTCAACTTCATTTTGGGCGGATAATGGTTTAAAAGTAACAAAGTTAGTCTGGGTTTTATAAAGACGCATATTATTAGACGGTTAAAGTCTAACCCTCATATTCATAAAAATAACAAACGTTTGCTAAATCTATTTTAGTTAAAAACATAATTTGTCTCTTTCTTTCAATGTCAATTATTGAAAAGAGGAAAAAGGGCAAAACATGTTTTAATTAAAATAGATTTAGCAAACGGTTGTTAATTTTTATGAATATGAGGGTAATAATATGCGAAAGGGATAAAAGGTAAGTCTATTATTACCTTACCTTTTATCATACATTCATACATACAAATGCCGGCTACTTACAAGTATACGAGTAATCAAAGATCTTTGCTATGACAAAAAAAAAAGTTTATTATCGATCCAAAAACAAGGAACGATGTTTTCTATATTTAAGTATGTTGGTCGACTGGTCCCACAAAATCAATCTTGAGCTATCAAAAACATTGAGTTGTAGACTTGCCTTATCTCCCAATCATTATTGTCTCGATAAAAATATACAGTATTCTTAAAAACTCCAATAAGTCCCGTAAGCATTAAAACATTTTAAAATGCCATAAATAACGCCTTTAACGAGTCGACATGAGCTGCTATTAATCATTGGATCTCTTTAATGCTACTTTTTATTACATGTAAATGAGTGAGGCTTCGAGGATGGACCTCTGAACCTGCCTTTGGAAGGCACGACTTGCAGAGTGGAATTTCCAATTCAATCTGCAATTATTAGAATACATCTTAAAAAGATGCAAATCGAAAATAGATCCTAAAGCGTGAAGTAATGTAATAAATAGTTATTTAGAAATACATATTAAATTTATTTTAATTGTGGCTTTTTATGTATAACTAGCTGCGCTCCGCGGTGTTACCCGCGCCTATAGTAACCTATATGTTGTTATACAGGGTGTCAGCTTGTTGCATACCAAATTTTATCAAAATTCGTCTAGCCGTTTGCGCTTGAAGTAACAAACATACACACACACTCACAAACTTTCGCCTTTATAATATTCACTAGCTGCGCCCTGCGGTGTTACCCGCGGTATACATAAAAAAGTAGCCTATGTGTTAATCCAGGGTGTTAGCTTCCTGCATACTTAATTTTATCAAAATTGGTCCAGCCGTTTGCTCGTGAAAAAGTAACAAACATACACACTCACAAACTTTAGCCTTTATAAAATTAGTGTGATAGGGTGATGTGATAAAGAATTTACATAACATAATCAAAAAAGAGAAAATGCAGCCAACGGTCTTGGCACCATGCTGCGCGGTCTAAATCTAGTTTAACTTTAAAGCTTAAATTAAAAAACAAAGGAAAAAAATTTGCTCTTAAATTATAACATATAATTATTTGCGAATGGTTTTCTAAAATATGCAGCCAATTTAGAAGATTTAGATTCAGTTTTATTTTTAGCTTTCATTTATATCAGAATAAATTAAACACAGCACAATACATAAAATAAATAATTAAACTAGAAACAAAATAACCTACCTATAAACTAAAATATATCTAATTAAAATGTTTTTAATGTCTATAGTTATGTAAGGCAGTTTCTTTTTATTTGTATATTTTTTTCTTTCAACATAGTTAACCTCTTTCAAAAAGAACATGTCACATTGCATAGATTGAGTAAGCCTAAAGCTAGCCGCAAAGTAAGTTTCAAAGTTGATTACCTATCCTAATTTTAAGATAACTAACTACGATATTATATATGCATATAAAAATATCATAAGGATCAACATACAAGGCATACGACAATTTTAAAACGCAAAAATCCAATTTTTGAGATTTCTCCTGGCTGTAAATTCTTTTAACTACTTACTTTCTCATATTACGCCTTGAAGGAGGTTATGAAGCCAACTAGGTTCTGTGTTTTCTACAATAACACCCAATTTATATGGTTTTATTAATTCAAAGAGAGAGAACCATTTAGTAGATAACACCTTAACCTTTTCAATATATACGTAGAGAAGTACTTACACATATCTCTTTGTGAACTTTTAATACTGTATAGAATATATTGCCAAGTTATTGCATTGAAATCAATCTCAATATAATTCCCAAGAATTTACATTGATCCAATCTTTTTACTTTTACTGCGCCGAATAGGTAATACTCTTAATTCTAAAGCGTAGCACACACCATCGCAAGTTTAAATTCAGTGACGTATTTTTAGATTTGAAGCCATGGGCTTAAATAGTTTGCTACCCCATTTCTGTGGGTATTTTGTTGATATTGTTTTTTATTCTGTACCTATACATTAAGTAACAAAAACCCTGTCCGATCCATGTAGGAGCAACTTAGACGTCAATATGAACAACTTTTCCTATGCGACCAATGCTTGAAACAATGGTCATTTTCATATAAAAGTGTTCGGCCGGCCCGGCAATTTGTATGAAAATGTCGATTTTTTCTTCGAGCATTGGTCCCACAGTAAAAGTTCTTCATAATCGACGGTTTGAGTTGCTTTTACAAGGATCGGAAAATCTTTTTGTTACATACACTTACAAAATTTACTGAAACCATTTCAAGGATGAATTCGGTCCGTGATGGTGAACAACTTTTCCCAAAGAACATATGTCGAAATATGATAAATATTTTTTGACTTTCCATTTAAACATAACTTGTATGGTAGGCCCAAAAATTACTTTTCATATTTAGACATATGTTCCTTGGGGAAAGTTGTTCAGTATCATGGACTGAATTCACACTTAAAATAGTTTTAGTAATTTTTTTAAACATATAATGTGAGTGTAATTATGTCTGCCTTTTTAACCGACTTCCAAAAAAGAGTAGGTTATCAATTCTTAGCGATCTTTTATGTTTTTTTTATTATAAGTATGTTCACCGGTCATTGAAAGACGTGTGGACCGATACGGAAAATTCTTTTTTTGTTTGAAAAGGTATACTTGCCAGGCTGTCCCATAGAAATTTTATCAAAATTGGTTTAGTAGATTGGGGGTGAAGTCGGTTTTTAGTTTTGAAAATTATTGATATTAAAATATTTTTGTTATCTTCTTATGTAATGAGTTTCATATGTAATTGTTCAATTATTTTACGTGTGTGTATCTGACCAATACTGACGTCAGATTTTTAAGGAGGACTACTGACACCGACCCCAGAACGTGAGATATTCTATTTGTGATTTCCAATCCAAGCGCGAACTATGCCATGTAACATATAAGTACCTTATATCGTCGAGCCTTCGATAATCACTGTGCTGATCTAAATTGAAATTAAAGTAAGTACAGCTATATTTGCCCCTAAAGTAACCTTACCCCGGGCCAAGGCCTTTTGGCTAAAAGTAAACTCACCTCTGACTTTATTACTAATATTACTAGCAATCCGTCCGTCCGTGCGTCATTAAAAAGCGATCGCGTACAATGACATAAATAACGAGGGATTTATTCGTGTATTTATTTATTTATATGTTTCATTTATTTATTGCCGTCGTTCTGGACGATGCTTTATGGATTTTTTATGTTGCCGAGTTGCCGATGGACTGACGGAGGGCCACACGGGATAAGCTTGTGGTCTTGTTAGTGGAATTAGCATGAATTATGCTTGCAAAGGTTAATTTGACTACTTAGACTTGTAGTTTTGTAACGTGAGTTAAAACGTCTTGCCATTTCGGTGCAAAACTAATTTCAGTTGTTAAGTAATGCAACTCATGTAAACTTGCACTGAATAAAATATATTTCTTTCTCTCTTTCTTTCTTACTTTCAAAATAAACCGATTGTATAACTGACTGTATAACTTATATTTATACAACGTAATAATCGAACCACGGGCTATACTAGATTAGTATTAGTACAATAAAATTAAAATAACAGCCAGAGAACAAAAAAATCGGCATTTCCATACAAAAGTACACTGCATACATATTTTGAATCGTGTCGTTAGTTAAGCAACCCGTGGTCAGGACTTGGATGGGTGACAACAAGTGGCATATAAAATGCTCGAGTTCCTACGTTCTTTAGAAAGCAAACCGTTGGTCCCGACTGCCGGCTACCGGCTATCGTAATTGTAAGATCCTTTTTCAGCTTGAAAAATCTGTCACCAGTGTTGGCCACTTACACTCACAGAAAACAAAAACATCATGTCGTCTGTCCACATATGAACTTTAGATATTAATTAAACTGTGGGTTGTCCTTGGAGAAAATGCTGCAGTGCAGTTTGTTAGCGCTTCTTCTGCACTAGCGCTAAGAAGCGGCAGTAAACTTAGCTGGAAGCAGTAGCGGATTTAGGATGGATGGCACGTAAAGCACGAAAAAAATCTTGCATCCGCCCTTGGAGCTAACCATTCGACGTCAACAATTGTGCATCAAAACAAAGTGACGATTATAATCGTAACAATTATTAAGAGATAATTATTATAAATATCCTATGTTAATTAGGTAAGATAAATTTGAATTTATCCCTCAAAGGGTAAAATGAGCTATGGTCACAAGAGAAGTAATCCTAACACGTTGATTGCTGTAGATTTTATCCTTTCAAATCGGTGTACCTAATGCTTAGATGAACAAAGTCGCGATATGTCATAATGCAAACTAGACATACATATAAATAACAATGTATTTTTGCGACGACGCGAATAAATAAATATATAGGGACAAATTACACTGATTGAGCTAGCCCCAAAGTAAGTTCGAGACTTGTGTTATGGGATACTAACTCAACGATACTATATTTCATAACAAATACATATATAGATAAACAACCAAGACACAGGACAATTTGAAAAAGGCCATTTTCCAACTTGCCCTGACCGGGGATCGAACATGGCACCTCTGGGTGGCGGACTAGCATGGTGACCACTACGCCACGGAGGTCGTATGATGTGCCTTACCAATGAAGGAATCAACGTAGTATTTACTCTTGAGAAGATATAAAATTTGATACCTATAAAATTGTCATCGTATTATATTATCCCACCCAATTAGCACACATTTTTGTCATCATTCGGAGTTTTTGAAACCGGAAACTATTTAATAGACCCGTTGTTATTTGCGGAGGAGCGGAATGTTGTCTCAAGTGTTTTAGAAGCTTTTGAGTCATTTACTTTTCGTCGCTGTTTCGTATTTTGAGGCAGTTTTATAAAAATAAACAATTTTTAATTTTTTTTATAGCATAACCAAATCCGAATAAGAATTTCGTCTGAATTGAGACCTACCTTACTTATCAACAAAACCCTAATGTTTTTTTTTCTCTTATTAACCATTTTGATGTAATAAGTAAGTTATGTAAGTACGTACGAAATATAAAATTTTCACATATTGTTTTTTACATTTCTGGTTGATTTTAGTTTTTTTTTTTTTTTTTAAATATAAGTTTGACTAATTCATCAAAAGCAAGGACACTACTAAAATTATTTGCAAAAATTAAAAATTTACTTTAATAACATAAGAAGAAAACAAACAATGCGAAATTACATTAATTAAATCTCAACTCGATTCGCAATCATTACTTTTACGATGCCAATTCCAACATGATACCAAAACATAATTTTTACAGCCCACGAACACCCGATTATTAAGGCAACAACACCTTTAATTCAATTCCGAGTTAACTGGGTACATCATTAAAACACAGGTACCTACATCCGGCCACTGCACTGAAAAAAACATCACTACAATCATAAATTTAGCCGACTTGGAAACACCAATAAATTTTGAATTAATAACTCCATTCTAGAGATTTTGGTTTAACTATCCTAACTTATATTTACAGATATTTTTACCCTTAATTACATGGACATAAGGTAGAATTTAAAATTTTTAGTTAGTGTGAAAGATGGACAGGTTATAATCTCATATAATAAAAAAATCTGGCGTTTATACCGGTAGCCGAAAAGGATTACTATAGGCTTTGTACAATGTAGCGCTGACGGATTGAATTTAGGGATGCGAAACCATTGACACAATATTACGTCGATAGTATTACATAATTTAAAATTCATAAAACATCTTTGTTTCAAAGGTTTTAGGTATAATCCACCTTGGCATGTATGATCTTATCTCATTTAATAAAATCTCATTTATAATATCTGAAAATGACTTTTCAGATATTATAAATGAGATTTTAATAAAATGTCAAAATAAATTGTTCAATCGCATTACATTTCAATTCTTTTTCTTGCTATATATTTAACCTCAGCACATAGTAAAAGGGTACATAAAAGACTACATGGCAAATTTACTTGTAATCTTGATTTATTTTTATTAATTTACAAACAAAATAAGTTCAAAGGCATACGGATATTATAATGTAACATGCTGTCATTGAGTTAGTATCCTATAATGCAAGTTTAAACTTACTTTATCTAACTTAATTTGAGTCAATCAGTTTTCTTAATTTATAACATCGATAAAACCCATCGGCGTCGACCACAACCCTACCAGTAATAAATGATGCAAGCATCATTAGCTCCAAGACCTCAACACAAAGATGTTCCGTCTCACTCTAATGCATGTATCTCTGTCAGAGGATATTTGAGACTTGTTTTTGTAACCTGAGTCCGCTAGATGTCTAATGTTCTTTGTAATTTGGTTTTAAAGTCTACAGGATGTGCTAGTAATATTTTATGTTAATGAATTTCTGTGTTTAAAAAAAGGAAATCTACTCTTGCCCTTATTATTATTATCTATTTATTGTTATTTCGAACCTTAATAATTTTTCTTTGAAGCCTTATTTGAATTTGCTCATTTCATTTTGTTGAAGACCGTAACGATGTAATGTAGTTTAGGTATCTGATGTACTACTACTGTTTATAAATTGTGTTTATTAACGTCAAGGATTTACTTTGCGTTTACTACTTGCTTATAATTATTTTTTTGTAAAACGAGAACATAAATTCCTTGGGAACATTAATTAAATTCGAGACCAATGTCATTTCGCTCTAGCAATAAAATCTAAGTAAGTATTTTGAAAGAAAACAGGTGCAGCCCTTCATTAAAAATAAAACTTTAATATCATTAAAATAAATAAGGTCTCAGCTAGCCAGTAATATAAAAAACAGCATTATGAATAAAATCAAAGTAATTAATTACAAATACTACAAATCCACGATGGATGCCACATCGTCCCTTAAAAGCCATTCACATTTTTTTCCTAGATACCTGCAAACTTCCTTCCTACACCGATCCATTACTTGAATGACATTCCTTACTTTGACAGTTAAATGGATACCTTGACACCTCATAGAGTTACATTTTACACTAAAATAAATTTTAAATTCTACAACGTTTATCATATAGTCGAAATTCCTAAAAATTTTCGAAATATTTTTTGTGAAGTTAGAAGTTGTCAACAAAATAAATCTGCAGCTAAAAAAATTACTTGGCGACGTATTATTTAGGGAATAAAGTTGAGAATATATTGAATTCATGTTTTATAAATAGAATAGGTAATATTATTTTTGTAAAGTGTGAGTAAACTATAGGAGACGTGCGTGTGCGCATTGTGATCGGTGCCACGCTGTCTGCCACGATGTTATTTTTTCTTTTTTTTCTTGTCTGGATAGTTTCCCTAATGATGGTAAAGATATCGTAATGAATGAAACTTGATGATCGTGGTGACAAACAGTTGACTTCTTAATTTTTTGTTATATTTCTTATGTAGTATGCATTATCATAAAATAAGTATATTTTATTTGGGATCCAGAGCAATTTAGGATCAAATACCTATAAAGATAATTATTAATTAGTAAAATGACATCTTGCCTAGTTTCGTATTTACTATATAGAAAAATTAAATTTGAATCTGCCTCAGAATGCGTACACGCAGTATTTTATTTACCAGCTTAAACATGTAGGTACGTATTTAGTAAATGTTAACGTACAAGAGGTATACTAGGTAGAACCATTATTCGCTCAAATTAATTGAAATTGCCGTGTAGTTTTCGGCTAAGTAGAATAGCACTACTTCAAGTCTTCCCGTGGATGTCATAGAAGGCGACTTAGAAAATGCAAGCTAAGTAAGTACAGTTTATAAATATCAATGAGGCCTCTCTAACCGATCTTGCCAGCGTGGAGAGCATAGGCCAAATGCTCTATCTACTCTGGCCAAATTTGGCTTTATCTGGTGGTACAGAGAGGGTAATATCGCGCTCCTGCAGTGGAGAAAAAAAGACCTAATTAAATGACCTAATTATCGAGTTTTTGTAAGTATTTGAATTACAAAACCTCTAAATTATAAAACTAATACTTAACATTTTCACTACAATAAAGTCGACCTACATGCACCCAAAACTCACAAAGACCCATATCTATAACAATTATTCAGCCAAGATCAACAAGGTCTTATTGACTGCCACTAACACAAGAATCCATTTTATGCGACATTTAAGCCATCAATGGACTTCCAGCCTATTGAATTTAAAGGTGCGCCAAAAAGAAGAAAAAAATGACTTTTAGATCCATTCAGAGTTTATTACTCGGCATATTTCCGGTTCAATTATTGTACGTTTGTATGAAATTAGAGGAAACGATTTACGATTTTTTAGGGTTCTGTAAAAACCAAACCTCACTCCGATCACTCGTGCTAGCCTGACTATCACAGTTTTTATTTTTTTTTGGCATTTTTAATGCAAGTGTAGATAGATATATTAATGCGATCTTACTACAACAAATATACTTGATAGATTATAGGCACAACTTAAAGTCAAAAATATTTTTTGAAAATTTCAAAACTTGATTTTGAATGGAGATACTTATTACTAACCTAAAAACCGACTTCACCCTCGAACTACGCAACCTATTTTGACAAATTCCTATGAGACCACCTGACGAGTTAACCCTTGTAAAAATTTTCCAAATAGGTCCAGGCGTCTTTGAATAATCGGTGAACATACATGAAAACAAAAAAAGATGGCGACAAACGAATAACCTCCTTCTCTTTGCAGTCAGTTAAAAAATTTGACTGTTAGCAGTCAACGTGTTTAGTCTTAGAGCAACACGGAACTTCACGGAAGTGTAAGTACCTCTACGGAACTCTAACAAAGCAGGTTTGATTCTCACTTTACAATTCTTTTTTTCTAGTATCGATTTTCGATGTATGGATGTCCTTCTTTGATGTGTTGTGGATCAATTGGATTGCGAGGATTATTCTCGCAGCTTTAAGTGATTTTTTTGTTATTTATTTTTGACGTTAAGGATAATTGACGTTAATGTCCTAAAATGCAGGAACGATCCGTTTTGCGGAAAAAAAATAGTAATTGCATTTTATGGATAAAGATAAAGATAATTTATTTGCCAAACATGTGTTACAAGATATTACATTAAGTTTCGTCTAATCATGTTTACCATCACCGGTGTGCAAATTTAATCAGAAAGGCATCATAATTACTATAAAAATATACTGAATCTATGAACCATTTACAATTTACTATAAACAAAGTCAATTTACAATTTATCCGATAAGAAATCCTTAACACTATAATGACATTTATCTATGAAATAACTCAATATTCTTCTTAAACAAAGTCAAATTTAATTCTAAATAATGTTTTGGTATTTTATTATATATTATGGGTGTCATACCTAATACACTATCGTGTAATAAAGCAGTCTTGGATGAGTGCATGCACAATTTATCCTCACGTTGGTTTCTTTCTACTCTATCAGATAATTTAGGAAACATGTGAGGATTACATTTTACAAATATAACTGTTTCCATTATTTATAACGAAGGGAGAATTGTTGGAAAACGATAGCCTATTATAATATTATTTTTGTCACCGGTTAGAAAGACTACAGGCAAGTGAACCGCAAATAAATTGTATTCGTATTTTTATCTTTTCATTTGCAAACAAATAATGAAGATAGGTTTATAACGTGAAAGGACATGACCGTAATAAATCGGGCCGTGGGCTCGATACTAGATCACTATAGTATATTGAAATTAAAAAAACAGTCAAAAGACCAAAAAAGAATTCGACATTCCTATACAAATTGCCTGGACGGCTGCACACGTTGTGTATTTTACATGTCTGAAAATGCCATTTTTTTTTCTTTTGTTTTAACTGTTATTTTAATTTCATTATACTGTAGTGATCTAGTATAGCCTGTGGTTCGATTTATTACGGGAATGTTATAAACCTATCTTCATTATTTGCTATATTTATCAGTATTTATAACAAAGGTATGTTTTATTTTATTATAAGAAATCAATATATGTATTATTTAAGATGTAATATTATATAGGTATTTTATAAAAAATATTACAAGTTTGATTGTAATACTTGCGCCCTTATTCCAATCTCTCACCACGTCCTAAAGGAAAACTGGTAAATAATGCATTAGCATTAAGTTTGACCCATTGTAATGAATCCATTATAAGATTATGTGCAATAAATCTTAATAAATAAAATATACTAAACTTAATAATAACTATTTAACTTCACAGTCACGTACAATTTTTACAAGGCGATGACGTCGCATCATTCCGACACTTCGTAAATCACTGCATCTTTGTAAATTTTTACTAATTTTATAAACGGTATATGTGTGTAACTATTTACGCCTACAGTTTACCTTAACAGGCAGCCCTTCCCGGCCGCTCTGTCTTCAACGCGAGCATAGTTTGAAATGCTTGTTGTTTTATCTAAAGCAATGATAGAAAAAGAAGCAAAGCAAAAAGAGAGAGATAGCGCCTGAGGGCATGGTTTGCATTCTATTAAATGAAATTAGTATTATTGTTAACTATCAATTGAACAAATATTAACTATTCATAGGGTGCGGAGATTTCTCAAAACTTGTTTCAGGTGATACGTGTTTATCAATAAACCTTACAAGTGTGTGAAATAAATGTTTTGTATTCGAAATTTTCATTACATTTGCGAAGTGTGTATTGAAATATTTTTTTTTACTTTTACAATTTATGAGTATGAACGGTTAAAGTTCAGCTAAATTTTGTGCAAAAAAGCAGATTTTTGGAGGCTTATACTGATTCTGTTTTTTTTAATTTTAATTTTGTATTTCGATAGAAACGTAGAAATAGCGCACAAGATATCTGTGAGTTCAAAAGTTTTCAAAAAAAATCACGTACGAGCATTTGTATGAAATGTAAGACGGAAGGGCCGCTCTTAAGGCATCTTTTCAGTACTAACTTGTAGGTCATACAACACCGCCAAAGTGCCAACGCTTGTGACAAACCAAGGTGTTCGCAAAAAAAAAAACATAAAATACCCCAAAGTAACGGAAATCGATACCCTGAATGGTGGAGGTAGATAACAGTTTACCTACAGGCATCTTTTCAGTACTAACTTGTAGGTCATACAACACCGCCAAAGTGCCAGCGCTCGTGACAAACCAAGATTTTCGCAAAAAAAAACATAGATTATCCCAAAGTAACGGAAATCGATACCCTGAATGGTGGAGGTAGATAACAGTTTACCTACAGGCATCTTTTCAGTACTAACTTGTAGGTCATACAACACTGCCAAAGTGCCAGCGCTCGCGACAAACCAAGATTTTCGCAAAAAAAAAACATAAATTATCCCAAAGTAACGGAAATCGATACCCTGAATGGTGGAGGTAGATAACAGTTTACCTACAGGCATCTTTTCAGTACTAACTTGTAGGTCATACAACACCGCCAAAGTGCCAGCGCTCGTGACAAACCAAGATTTTCGCAAAAAAAAACATAAATTATCCCAAAGTAACGGAAATCGATACCCTGAATGGTGGAGGTAGATAACAGTTTACCTACAGGCATCTTTTCAGTACTAACTTGTAGGTCATACAACACCACCAAAGTACTAGCGCTCGCGACAAACCAAGGTGTTCGCAAAAAAAAACATAAATTACCCCAAAGTAACGGAAATCGATACCCTCAATGGTGGAGGTAGATATAGGTATAATAGCGGCGTGTGTACTACCATAGTACACAAAGGCGGCGCAGCAATGGAGTGGCAAAAAACTTATGATCCTATCTATTGTCGGTGAGACTCATTCACACCGATGTGCAATGCAATTTCGTAGTAAGTAACCAAACCATACTGCAAGTGAAGGATATATCCTTAGTTAGCGAACTTATGCGGTTGATTAATATATGTATTTAGTACATACCTACAATATTATAATATAATAGAACGTATATATAATCAAAGTACGAAATGATGTGCAATGCAATTTCGTAGTAAATAACCAAACCATGTTGCAAGTGAAGGATAAACCCTTAGTTGGTGAACTTATGTTATGCGGTTAACTAATATATGTACTTACTACATACCAACAATAGTATAATATAATAGAACATACATAACTTATCTAAGTACGTAATGATGTATACCTACGTATGGTTATGACATTGTCATTGTTATTTACTTATTATGTCAATAAATACATTGTTGTATGATGATATAGTAGTATATACACAACATACATATAAGTCATATAATCTTATACCTAAGTACTATTTGCTACCATTGACGACCTCCGTGGCGTAGTGGTCACCATGCTAGTCCGCCACCCAGAGGTTCCGGGTTCGATTACCGGTCAGGGCAAGTTAGAAAATAACCTTTTTCAAATTGTCCTGGGTCTTAGGTGTTTATCTATATATCTATTTGTTATAAAATATAGTATCGTTGAGTTAGTATCCCATAACACAAGTCTCGAACTTACTTTGGGGCTAGCTCGATCTGTGTAATTTGTCCCTATATATTTATTTATTATATTTATTCCGGCTATATACAGGACGTGATAAGTGGACACACTCTGATGTAAGTAGCATATAATTATACATGTTAAAAATTTTTTCTACCGTGTTACCCCAACTAGGTACCCTAAATAAGTGAAATCTTTCAATAAAAATCTGCTAAAAATTTTTAAAAGTACCTATAACTATAGGAATTTTAATCTAGTACGTACTTATTTTTAAATATATGTCTCGTGGGAAGAAATGAGTATCACCGACTAACCTGGCTATAAATATATGTGAACTGAAAAAAAAATCGTAAATGGCGTAACGGTGTGAGGGGCAGCGGCGGACATCCGCCGAACTTGGGCGAACATAATGGTGGAATCGGAAAGCCAATTTAGTGAACATAAACCGATTACTTCACGTGAAAAGAAGAATGCAGCGTGAGTAAGAAGGTATTTTTATTTTAAGTAAGTATAGGATAAATAAATAAAAAGATAAGGACAAATTACACTGATTGATCTAGCCCCAAAGTAAGTTTAAACTTGCGTTGTATAAATACTAACTCAGCTCAGCAACACTATATTTTATAATAAATAAAATATATATACTTAGATAAACACCCAAGACAATAGAGTACAACACCCATTTTATATATATATATATATATTTACATGCATATCTGACGTCATGCAATCAATCACATTGCTTTCTAGTTTACTTCATGTTTAAAAACAGATTATTAAAACTGAAAACTTTGTATTGTGTTTTTTTTTATGTTATGAACTAAAGCTAACATTTTCAGACTGTTTATAGCCTAAAGAATTAAAGTAGGTACCATATTTGCCTCAAGAATTAAAGTACCATATTTAAAAAAGGCGCTTGATACTATATGAACCCTTTCAGTTGGTCTATACAGCTCTTACTTGCTCTTCCTGGACCTCTTCTATCTTTTATTATTTTTATTTCGCCTTACGCAAACAAAAATATAACACGCAACAGGCAATTAGTGGGGGCATTAGGGTCCTTCTCAAACGACAGACACGTCAACGAACATCCTATCACAACAAGGAAGTAATAGTGACAGTCTGTTTGTCTATCACACTCCCATATCTCGGATGTTTTTACACTTGTTTCGTATGAAGACTCGTGATTTTTTTGTGGAACGTAATATGAACTAAAAAAAAGCACTAGAATAAATGTTATGGCTACACTAGTTTCTAGTTCATATAAAGTGTATAATAAAATTAATCTATCCTACGCAGGTAAATACAATAGGTGTAGGTAACACTTCTATTTTACAGGAACTTTTAGCCTAACGAAATAAGGCTACAACTAAACAATGCAGAAAAAAGCAATAATTCCATATTTTTTCCAAAGTTGAGCCTAGACCCTACGTATTGAATAAAAAAAAAACAATAATGCCATATTTTTTTACGAAATATAAGCCTAGCAGAAATACGAAGCCTAAATTTTCAGTGATAAAAAAAGCCATTTTCCATCAATATCATCGTATACTGATATGAGAATTGTTGAGAATCTTAAAAAAAAAAACTAAATAAGTGACCGCCGCATTGCCAAGTTAAAACATTTTGAACTTGATTTTTCACTAAGTATTTCCAAAAATTGGTTGCTTTATGTAGTTTCCATTAAAAAGGTTGGGAGAACCGTTTAAAATCGCTCATATGGAATTCCATACTTGCGGGTACATACCAATAAATAAGTAGGTACTAATAGTAAGGCCATCGACAGTAAGCACACTTTCCATACACCCACCATCTTATCAACTCAATAAACCTCGAGCGACACAGAAGGCGCGCGCGCGGATTATACCTTATTCAAAAAAACAAATACCCCGGAGAGTATCAAATGATAATATATTAGAGCTTGTTGATCTGCTTATCAGCGTAAATTATGTCCAGATTATGGCAATAAAAACTTATTAAATAAATATATTTGTTTACGCCAGCCAAAGACGCACGCTAAGATTTGCATAGGTTCACATGGCGAGTTTTCCATGCTGGTTGGATGGAAAGAAAAATCGTTGAATGTACTAGGTGAACCTCTTCACTCGTTTCGTTTTTTTTTTTGAAGAGCTCGGCGGTCCGGCGGGAGTGCGCATTACGCTTTCACAAGTAAAGCGACATCGTGCGTGGTCCGCACTTGGATGGGTATCCACAAGTAGCATAAAATTTATTAAACTCCTCCTTGCTTCGGAAGGCACGTATAAGCCGTAGTTACCGGCAGTGATCACTGAATGGCAGTCGTCAAGATATTTCAGATACCTTTAGGTAGCTTGAAAAATCTGTCCCCAGTGGTGGCCACTTACACACGAAAAACTACAAACAAACAACTCTTCTAGGGCAGACTGTAAAAACCTAGCCTTAAATTATGTCAATGGGCGATGCGATGAGTATACGTATTATAACTATTTGGATTCTTTTTTCCACCTTAACGCCAACCATCATGCTAAGAGGGGCCTTAGAGTTTTACGGCCTCAGACTCTGTCTAAGATAAATATATAAACGTGATATTGTATAGTATATGTATCACATAAAGCTCCTCCATAAAGTGAAAATTCTCCTAGAAACACTTTTTATTGGAAAATTCGCCCAGCCGCCGCAGATCAAAAAGCAAGAAGTATTTTTAAGGGGTACCTGAATTTTCCGGTGTCCAGTGCTTCCCCTATTAAAATAAATTATTTGAAAGGAAACGGAGACATAATTTTAAATTTTGTGTTGACCAGGCCTTAGGTAACCCATTAAACTATTTTATGAACTACTGTTTGCAGTTCAAAGTGAGAATAACGCACATTAGCCAAAAGTGGCCGTTTTCGAAAATGTGCGTAAAAAAGCTTCCAGTTTTTACTTTACTGTAAACAGTAGTTCATAAAATCCAAGGCTTGATCAAGACAAAATTTTAAATAATATTTCCGTTACCTTTCAAATGATTTGTTTCAAATAATGGCAGCACTGGACCCTGAAAATTCACGTATCCCCAGTGAATGCAGGTTTATTAGGGGCTGCAAAATATGAATAGCCTACTAACGGCAAATGTGTAAAATGTAAATCCGCTACTGTATGTGTAGTTGGGCTTCATTTATAACGTCTAACAAAAATACTAAAACTATTTTAATGGTAGATTCAGTCTGATACCTACCAAACAACTTTCCCCGAGGAAAACAATCCTTCTCATAGAAACTCTAATCAAATGATTGGTCAAATGGTATGTAAAGCCAAAAAATATTTTTCGTTTGAATTTAATTCACTCTTAAAATAGTATCAGTAACTGGGTATTTTCCTGGGTCAAAAATTAATTATTTTTTTCTGTTAATAAAATAAAACGTCGCAGAATAGTGTCAGTTGTCTTTGAACATATCGATTTTAACGTGATTTTAGATTTGTTATTGCAGAAAAACTGATAATAAGAGCGCTATATGACTCCAAGAAACTATGACGTCATCTGCCTGTATTTAATACAAATCCCATAAAAATGTATATTTTGACGTTTAAGTATCAGATTTGACTTGTTGGAAAATAGCGGATTGTTAGACCCTGTTTGTTCCGCGGCATGTGAACCCAGCAAGCAGATTAAACCACGTCCAAGAATACGATTGTGAGGCGCGTCGCGCTTCAAATAACGGCTTATTCCACACAATGACGTTTATTTATTGACGATATTATATTTTGCAACCACTACTTCATTATATGGAGCTATATAATAGTATGCTAGACTTTTTCTAAATAATTAACCATAAGTTGATAATCGTCAAGCGGGCGAAAAATTTAGGAATCTGAATGTATCTGATTATTTCACAGAATGATGTTATCATTTACCTACAGCTATTAGGTATGCTACATATACAAAATGTTGCTCATATTTATTAGTACTTTCACCAGTAGAAAGGATACCAATGATTTTAAAAACACGCTGTATACTAGTGTGTTAGGCTGGGTCTCACAATTTCCCAAATACACATATACATACACTTTTATGTAGCATACCTAATAGCTATAGGTAACCTGTATATTCCAAATCGTTTATTGTCTTTATCACCGTACAACAACTTAGATAGAAGAAGAAGAAATTATATTATGACTAGCTGACCCGGCAAACGTTGTTTTGCCAAAATTGAGGATTGTATGTATTTTTGTATGTTGTATCATAAAAAAATAGAAATTAAAAATTTTGTCTAAAAAATAAAAAATAAAAATTTAGGGGTGGACTACCCCTAACATTAGGGGGATGAAAAATAGATGTTGGCCGATTCTCATAGATACCGGATAAGCACAAAAAATTTCATCAAAATCGGTCAAGCCGTTTCGGAGGAGTATGGTAACTAAAACTGTGACACGAGAATTTTATATATTAAAAAAAAGAGATTGCGTACTAGTTTTTTACGTAAGTGTAAAAACGTCTCGTATGTAGTGCGTGCATGTGAAACAAGATGCCGTGCCCGCCGGATGTCCGGTCGGGGTTGCCGTATGCAAAATTACCGTGGCGATTGTGGCGCCACGTGTATTTATTATACAATAGGGAATCGTTGAATTAGTATACCATAACACAAGTTTAAACATTCTTTGGGGCTAGGCTCAATCAGTGTGGTTTGGCAGTATATATTTTTTATTTATTTATTTATAGTTATACATAGTTTTATGCAATAAACTCGCATACTAGTAAGGGCGTGTTCGGACGACACGTGCACGCCAAGAATAAATATATATATTTTATATATATATATTCAAAGAAATATCTTCTCAATGTCGTTAGCGCTATGGTTTAATTTAGCTCGCGTCAAAACTCCTCACCTCTTCGTTTAGATACCTAGACATCCATTGCAAGCCAATTTCATTCTTATTACTTTGGACAAACGATTCAAATACCTAACTGAATTTTCCCCTTCGAAGTGGTCGCCGCGCGCATAGAAATAATGTAGGTATATTTTTGATACCTAAACGGGGAGTGACACAGGCCTGGCCAAGTTCATGCCCTGTGCAAGCCTAGTGCGCCTTGAAATATTTGTAATTTGTTGCAATCATCTCAAATTGCATTAACCGAAGTCAACACGCGCATGCCTCGCCCACGCCACGCGCCCGCCTTGCCTCCGCCTTGCGTCCACCCGGCACTCGCCCCGACTGGCCTTCGGTAAATGCAATTTGAGTTATATCATCATTAATTTTATGTGTGTTAGGATGCAAATTAGGTATATACCTACAACAAATTCAAATCGCGCTTGTCGTGCGCTAAGCATGGGCTTAGCACGCGCGTGTCGTCTGAACGCGCAGTGTTCTGCGCGAGAAGAGAAGCCTTTTTCAGCATGGAAGATGCATCTTTACAAAGTAAGTAGGTAAGTACGTCCAATTACGTAAGTTGTAGACGTTCCAGGAAATGGGAAGGTAAGGCGATTGACACATTACTCCGCCCGCACTCACGCGCGTAGCGCAGACCGCCATACAAAAATCACGCGCGTACACGCGGTGTCAGTGTGTTGTACTATGCGTATTTTCTATACAAATTCAGGGACTTGCACACAATCCGGTCCTGCGCTACGCAGCGGGGTGCGGAACAGTGTGTCATTTCATTTCATTTATTTATTGTTTCCATGTCACATAATATAAACATATGTTAATAGAAGCACTACATGGAACCCTGGTAGGGCACTACAATAATAATAATCAATATTAAATAACTAAATCGACTCGCTAAAAAGAATAACTAAATCTAAACATATATAACTCAAAGGTGACTGACTGACTGACATAGTGATCTATCAACGCACAGCCCAAACCACTGGACGGATCGGGTTGAAATTTGGCATGCAGGTAGATGTTATGACGTAGGCATCCGCTAAGAAAGGATTTTGTACAACTCTACCCCCAAGGGGATAAAATAGGGGATGAAATTTTGTATGAAACATCGGGCTGAGACTTTGCATGCATAAAGCTACTAACTATGACGTAGGCATCCCTTTAGAAAGGATTTTGATAAATTACACCCCTATGCGAGCGAAGCCGCGGGCAAAAGCTAGTCGTAAATAAAATGATTAAAACACAAATAATTACAAAATATGTCCAAACCAAATAGAGAAAAAAAATTGTCAAAAACTTAAAATTAATAAAAGAAATATTACACTAAGTCAAAATTTATACAGTCAACATAATAATAACTATGTAACTTATTTTAATTAAAAACTATTCCAAAAACTCTTCTAATTTATAAAAACATTTTTCGAGAAGGTTTTCCTTAAGTTTTACTTTTTTTTTTCAAAAAAATTTTCATTTGTTATTCAGCTTTTATAGTCGCAGGTATTTTATTATATATTTTTGCAGAGATAACTAATAGTAGCACCCCTAACTCTTTTAATTTCATAAATTGTTAAGTGTAAAGGTCTCTCAGGCTAGATCGTTACAAGTCGTCAATGCCTACTTATGTGGAAAAATTGCGTATTAATATGTATGTTTACTTGTATGTTACATATTTATTTTACTAAGTACATATTACAGATTTAGTAACTAATCTGAAAATCATGCTAAGATGAATCCATCTCAGTCAATCGGGTTTCGTAGAGGATTGATTGTTCGAATTCTATCAAGGTTAAACACTAAGGGAAGCAATTGAAAATTTGGTCACCATTATCTTCCAGTTGTTTGTATATATACTGTTTTTTTTTTCGTATTTTTAAGTGGCGTGACGAATGCACTTTCTATAATAGATTTTATTGCATTGAACGCTTTTTGGCTGTGTAAGCATGTCTTGTAAATGTTTACTCGGCAGATTTATTGCTGTTTTACGATAAATAAGCCGAATAAAAGAACTTCAACTTGTAATCAGCTAATGTGTGGAATGATAGGTAACAGTCTGATGTCAATTCATAGCACTAATTACATTCGAGTTGCAATTACTCGGTATTCTTTCGACTATTTGGTTGTTTAAACGATGATTTTACAATATTCGTAGGTAGCATTAAAAGCTGAGAGAAGTGCGCCCAATATAGCATCGATAGAACGAATATGGACAGATCGCTTTCTCTACATTTTAAAGATCTCTCTCCACCGATAGATAAAATAGATAGCTAAAATGTGCTGCAGATTTTTATACGATTTATTTTGCTAGTGGGGCAGTACAGTAGTCTGTTTTATGTGGATTTTATTAGTCTTTACTTACAACAACCATCCCAGTCATAATAATATTCAAAATCATCAACAACATCTCCATACAAGTATCGTGTGAAGCCGCTATTCATAATATGGACTGCCATTAATTTATGGGTAAATTGAGGCGGCTAACGAACAGGTAGCGGGTTCGAAGCCGCAAAGAAAGCAAGACGAGGCTGATAAATGAGCGGGTATTGTCAGCTACCGGTCTTAGCGGAGAATATGACGGCGGGGGAGGTACGGGTTCTGTAGGAATTATGTCATTGTGTGTGATGGAGAATTTTAATATGTCATTATTTAATTTCCTTAGCAAAAGTTGTGTAATGTCATTAACTAAAATTAATCTTTTATTAGACCTTATAGATTACGTAGTCAGCATAGGAAAAAGAAATCAACAACATTTTTTTTTCTTTCCTCTCAGATCCACAATGAAGATAATACGCACCTCTCGACACCATCAGCTGCTCACATAGTGTTGCGTCCTGGCCGCATCTTCGTGGCTAGTTAGAGTGCCCACAGGCAGTAGTCAACGAACAGCGAGTCACCATCTACTAGGCTAAAATTGTTGTGAGAGATTTTCAGGTAGATGTCCGTATCTCACTCGACCTCGTTGGTGGACGACCTCTTTTGCATTCCCCATCTCTGCGGTACCAATCTGAGACGGCTGTACTCCATTTGTATGGTTTGTTCCTATATTGAAGATTTTTTTTTTATTTCATTTAGGTCCCATAGTTGGGTGAAAGCCTCCCCTCTTTGTTTCCAATTATTTCTATCCTTAGCTGTTACCCTGCATTCCTTGTCAAAAGCGGAAAACTTGTCCCTCTATCTCATCCTAGGTCGTCCTCTGGACCTCACTCCGTCTGTTGGAACCCATGTTGTTGTTGTGTGGGCCTCTCTTTCGGATTTCATACGGCAAACGCGACCCACCCAGTCCCACTTTAATCTACATTTACACTACACTTTATTTACATATACACTTTGCACATGCTTTATTTCACACACAATATTATTTTAAATCAATTTACTATATTCCAAATAACAAAAGCCCTATTACCAATTCAATAGAATTGACTTTGTATAATACTCAAACAGAACCCAATATATTGTATTGATTATGAATAATTTTGATAAACATTAACATTCTTTGAAAAACATTTTTCTAACTCTAACACAGCGTTTGATCATAAATTCTTTCAAGATAACATCGACAAATCAAAATAAACTTTGATTCAACGCTCCAACAACACTCATGTTTTTACAACGTCAGCGGTTCTGTCCCATGCTCATTGGACCCTAAGGATATGAAAAATAAAGGAGCTTGGCCCTTTGTCCGCCGCATTAAATGTTGGATGTTAGGGTTTATTGACACCCGTATGAAAACTTTTTTATCACGTCATTAGGCTTATGTAGGTGAGATTTTGGTGCGTTGAGTTCGGATGGGTTTGGGCACGTTTAGATGTAGTTGAACTGCGTTACTTACGATAATACAGACGGCTACAGTATTCAGACAACAAGTCATTATATTATTAGTCAAGTCGGAGGTCCGGGTTCGAACCCCGGTTAGGGCAAGTTGGAAAATGGCCTTTTCCAAATTGTCCTGGATTCAACAAAGATTCAAAGATTCAAATGTTTATTCAGTAAATAGACCTTTATAGGCACTTTTACACGTCAATAAGTAAAATTTACGTTACGTGTAAAGTATATTAAAATATAATTTATTTTTAAAGAAAAGCTACCGATACCAGCGTTTCGTAACGAACACTGCTGAGAAGAAACGCCGAAAGAAACTCATTTTCACAGTATTTGTCGCCTACTCGCCAGAAGGGCTTTGTCATATTATTTTGTCTTTTAATTAATAAATACTTATTATATAATACAATGTTGACACATTATAACATGTAATGCTTGCGAACAAGTAAACAAACATAAATTGCGTGATAAAAAATATTAAGTAGTCAAAAAGTGAAGCCGAGCTGACCATTCCCCTCCCAGCAGCACCCGTTCACGAGTTGATGGGTCTTGGATGTCTAACTATATATGTATTTGTTAAGAAATATGGTATCGTTGAGTTAGTATCCCATAAAACATTTTTAACTAACTTTGGGACTAGCTCAAGTGTAATTTTCCCAATATATTTATTTATTTATATTGTAGACCCATACTTCAGTGATCTAGTATAGCCTGTGGTTTGATTTATTACGGGTATGTACCTTCCACGACGACCTTCGTGGCGCAGTGGTCACCATGCTAGTCCGCCACTCAGAGGTCCCGGGTTCGATCCCCGGTCAGGGCAAGTTGGACAATAACCTTTTTCTGTCCCGTCTCTTGGTTGTTTATCTATATATGTATTTGTTATGAAATGTAGTATCGTTGAGTTAGTAACCCATGACACAAGTCTCGAACTTACTTTGAGGCTAGCTCAATCAGTGTTATTTGTCCCTATATATTTATTTATTTAAGAAGACGCCATCAAGCATTTGCTGTTCTACGACTATATTCTTCTAAATAAAATACAAAATAAACAAAGAAAAATATGATAATGTTTGACTTATGTTTGGTAGAAACTAGGTAGCTATGGTAAACTTTTTTATTTGAAGAAAACTTCTTTAGCCGCGTTGGGCATTTTTTGAGATGGGAAAAAACCATTGATCTCGCGACACTGTTATCGTTACCGCAACCGACACCATGTTTTCACTGTCAAATTAAAAAAAAAGACCAGTGGCACTCCGGGAGTGCCACTGGTCTTTTTTTTTAATTTTCGTCTTTCTAGTGATAATTAAAAAAAAAAGTTTATCTTATGCATAGACCAAGGATTTTTTCTGTGCGTGAGTACTAGTACTTATTTTGTGCCCAAAGGCAGCATATGGTGTCAATAAAGATCTGTCACTCACCAATATTAGTTACGTCAAAAAGCGTCAATCGCTCGCCTGAATCGGTTTATGCGTATCAGTTTCATTGTATAGGTTTAACATTATCCACTACAAACTTACGAACAACACAAAAAAACTTAAATTTCTCCTTTATGTTCTGAGAAATATTGAATATTTGGGACAAAATTGTGTGAAAAGTGGTGCGATCTATTACAAATAATCGGATTATTGGGACGTGAGATTTGAATGGGATTATGGCGGGTAGTTGAACGTAACTGACAATTTATAATAATGGTCCGTACGCGTCGTGCTGCACAGCAAATTATATTGCGTTGTTTGGAATAGAATAGAAAATATGTAGGTATTGTAAAGATATACTACATTTTAGGTTGTACTTATTGAGGAAAGGAAAACAGGTAGGATATTTAACGCGTTATTAAATTACATACTTTCGTCCATATATGTCATGTCGTTTCAAAATAAAAGCTAGACTACGTTTATATGGGGACGTCTGATTCTTTCTAGGGTAAGGGGACTCTTATATCAGTTGATGGCAGCAAGCTGCCTTGGATTATTGTGAATCATGGATGGAACTTTACAAATAACAATTATACTTATTGGCAAATGTGTCCTCTCTCGACTTTAATAGAAACAGTTAATAAATGCATTAAAAACATAGAAATATTCCTAAAGATATTTTTGTAGTTCAACATGTGGTAATATTTAAAAAAGTGTTCTTACTATTAGTTAATTACACACGTTAGATTATTCTGAATTTAAATTAAATTCTTCTTATCGTGTCGCTGGCTCAAATGTCAAATTTTGTTCTTCCAATACGCCACTTTTACGCCTTCCTCCGAGGCAGAGTATATGTCAAGCATGGTACAGCTGGTACAAAGGGCATGAGAGGAGGTGCTGCATAGTCTGGTCGTCGTGACCACACTGGCACAGTGCTTCTGCTTGGTCAATTAAACGCCAGGGCGCCAGATTGTACGTTCGAATCGTTTAATACACATACATACACATATAAAATTAGCATTAATATAAACTAATCAAAAATCCGCATGCCGTTCCATTATTTTATGTTGCAATGCCCTATCAGGGTTCATGTTGTACCTACTACTTTAAAAAGTGACTGTGTAGTGAAAACAAATAAATGTATAATGTGAAAAGCAATAAATAAATTGAAATTGAAATATACAAACATACTGATCTCAACGCCATCAACAGCTGTTAAGTATTTAGAAAAACCATTAACAAAACAAACTTATAATGCACAGTCAACAAGCATGAAGCCTAATATGGTGTTTGGCGGCAATTTGTCAACGCTCGCATCTGCCGGGTCGCTGGTTCGATTCCACGTATTGATCGACAAATTCTATTATAATAGGACGTGCAAAATGATCCGTGTATAGGCACGACTCGTAATGGTCATTAACTAGTTGATTGTTATTCGTTAAAATGTTATAACGTTGTGTTAAGAGCTCTAAGTTTAAAGTGTATTGAAGCATCGTTATTCTTCTTACAAATTCTATTATAATAGGACGTGCAAAATGATCCGAGTATAGACACGTCTTGTAATGGCCACAACTAGTTAATCGTTGTTCGTTAAAACGCTATAACGTTGTGTTAAAGGTTTGAAGTGTATTTCAGTATAGTTATTTCATCATCATCATCATTTTAGACACATAATGTCCACTGCTGGACATAGGCCTCTCCCAAGGAATTATAAAACGACCGATCAAGAGCGGCCTGCATTCAGCGCTTTCAGCGACCTTGTTCAGGTCGTCTGGCCACCTTGTCTGTGGATGTCCTTCGCTTGCCAGTACGCGGTCGCCATTCGAGAGCCTTTTTGCCCCATCGGCAATGGGTTCTTCGCGCTATATTATAGTTATTTATTCTGGCTTTAATTTAAAAGGGCCTGAAATTGAGTCTAACAGAATACACCTTTTATTTATACCGATTTATACTATTTTATAGTAAAAGTTAAGATGTTTGGATGCTTATAATTTATAACTCAATCACACAAAACGGCTTAACAGATTAGGATGAAATTTGGTGTGTAGATAGTTTATTTATTAGAACTGAAATACCGTTGAAAGTTTAGCAATTCAGGGACACCTAAACTTCTGCCCAACTCCCCAAAGAACATAATATCGGAATATTTTTTTGTTTGCTTTTTATCGAACTCGGTTCAGCTTATCGGTCAATTTCTATAGACCAAAAAATATCTTTCATTTTTTGGGAAAAAGTTGATCAGTATCATGGACTGATTTCAGTCTCAAAACAGTTTTAGTATATTTGGTTAGGCCCTGTATAGTCGCTTAGTATGCCACTGAGTCCATTTGGATATTTAAAAGAATGCAAACAATCATATTAATCCTTCAACGATACACATCGATTTTAAAATAACGTTAGTTTAACTTTAAAATTTAACAGTTTTTTCTGATGCGTCCCATCTCTATCCACATAACGTCTGCCATTTGTAAATTGTAGTTCATTGTGAGGTGACAAAACGACTCGGTTATTGGGCCGGAAGTTATTAGTTTTATTGCCAACTAAACGGTGTCACTCTGAAGGGTCCAGATTAATTTATGTTTGCGAAAGTAGGTCGAAACTTTGCGATTTCTGTTAATAACGTGTTTGTTATAAAATGTATGGTATCAAATAATTGTGTATTGAAAGAGATCTAGTAAGTTAAATCCCACCAAAAACATACCTGTTAAAAAGGGGGCCAAGTTCCTATCGGCTAATTGTTCGGCTAAAAAGAGTTGAAATCCAATCCAATGCCAAGTTTAGATGCACTTTAAAATCGATCATAATCATCTTCATCAACAGCCTGATCCACTGGTAAACATTTGCCATTCCCAAGACTTGAACTTGGCAGGTTTTATTAAATAGGTTAACTTAATTATATAAATAATAAATTCAATCATACAATTAATCAAGTGTTACGTACAGCACCATCTATCGAAAGTAATTTATAACAATGGAAGCCTGATTTTTTAGGTAAGCAGTATTTAATAATAAGCTATACAGTATGCATTATGTATACATGACAATATTTTATACCCCTCCCCCTCTCCTACTCCCCCCTCCTCATCGTATTCTCATTGTACCACTGGTTCATAAATATTTTTATTAAAAATTCGATATTCGATTGAGCCAACTCACGTTTTACCAAAAGTTTCTTAATTTTTTGTTAATCTACATATAAAAGACGACCTGCGTGCAAAATTTCATAACGCTAGGACAATTGGAAGTGGCCAAAAGGTTTTGATTACCGGTCAGTGAGTCAGTCAGTCAGTCAGTCAGTCAGTCAGTGCCAAAATTAGCTATTTTCACAGGGTCATATTTCAGGATCTACTGAAGCTATATCTATGGAATTTGGCATACTGCTTTAGTACTAGTATATGATTGCGTAGATACAATTTTATCTCTGTACTTGCAATAGGCACTGAGCTATAGGGGGGGTCAAAAGTGGGTTGAAACGGTTCGTGTAAATAGTGCACGGCATGCGCGCGGCCTGTTGCTGGAACTTCGCCTGCGAACTACCGTGCGCTTAGATTTATTAACTAAAAACGACCTGACCAAGACTCGCTGGAAAGCACTGGATGCAGGCCGCTCTTGATCGGTGATTTTGGAAATCCTGGGGAGAGGCCTATGACCAGCAGTGGATGTTATGTGGCTGAAATGATGATGCTTAACTAAAAACACTACCTTAGGGCTGGGTTTACCCTAACAGGGCCAATAGGCAATGCAATTCTAAGGGACTCTTGCTTCTATGCTTTTCTTACTTTTCAAAATATTTTTTTTCTATTACAAAAGTCGAGTCGAACAGATTTAATTTGGTATCCTGTTACTTCAATGTCAATATGTGAATTTGCAACACATGGTTACTGTGACTTGATGATAGAGCATCATCTCACATGCCTGATTCAGCGCTTCTGCTTTCTTTAAAATTTTTGTATTTTGTTCTTCAGTCTGGTTTTCGTTTTTTGTTTTTTTATTACTTATAGGCCATTTTAATCTTTGTTTTGGTTACAAACATTGTCGTGCCCATTCCGCGAGCGTCGGATGTTTCCGACAAAACAAAACCGCTCGTATTGCAGCAACTGATATAAAGTCTCGCGGTGAAAGGGTTAAAGTTAGAATGTGAAGCTTTTCTTTGCACATTAGCAAAACAAGGCCACTTTTGGGAAATGTGCGTAGAAAAGCTTCAAATTCTCACTTTAAACTATAAAAAGTTATTCATTAAATAGTTTGAAGGATTATGTATCTAAAGCTTGATCAAGTGCTTTTTCATCTAGTGGCGAAGATCCACTTCGGGTCGCTGAGCCAGCGTACACAGCACACAACAATTTCAGTATAAGCCTCCAAAAATCTGCTTTATTGCACAAATTTTACCTGAACTTCGACCGTTTATAACACACTTGTACCTAAAGCTTCCTTAAAAACACGTATTAACTGGAACAAGAATTTATGAAATTTCCGCATTCTATGAATAGTTAATATTCGTTCAATGGATAGTTAATAATAATACTAATTTTATTCTACAGAAACCAAACCGAGCCCTCAGGCGCTATCTCTCTGTTTTTGCTTTGCCTCTTTTTCTAGCATTGCCCTGGATGAAAATACAAGCTTTTTAAACCATGCTCGCGTTGACGATAGAGCGTCCGGGAATGGTCCCTCTTCATTGTAGATATGTGGTGCCATTTTTGAAATGCAGAGTCAGTAAAAAAACAGTCTTTTGTATGAAAATAACCATTCGTTTAGTGACTCCACGTTTAAAAATGGCACTTCTGTTCATGTTTTCATCAGCAATGCTACGAAATTGGATTGAAGTTGGAATCCCGGAGCAATGAAACGTTATTACGAGCCTGCGCTTCAATATCCTCAACGTAAGTACTGTTTAAGAAATATTAAATAAATAAGATGGTAACGTCAGCAAAACAATATTTTAATAGAGAACATGCATTTTTTTGTTGTGCTATGGAAAGAGTTCCAAAAAATAGGCAAGTCCAAGAAAAAACTATCTTGCTAACCCAAAATCTCTTTAAGATTTAAAGGTTGCAAAGTCAAGTTCGCCTTTGCACGAAGTCTCGGAGCGCCTTAGAAAGACCGGACAGGAGTGACGTTACTTATGTCACATTTGTACGCGTGATGTAAGAATATTTGTTCGGGTGCTATGTCAAATATTGCGTTTACAGGATTGGCCTTATAACAAAAGTAGATATAATTTTTTTTTAAATCCTATGGTCAGATTGTTTTTTTTTTATTTACTTTTTTACCTTTTTCTTACTTCTAAAATTGACTTTTTCAATCAACTAAAAATCAAAGTTAATAAAAAGTATAATTGTGCTTAAAGGCCTTTTTTACGTAAATGCTTAAAAATCAGAGACTTCAAATCAAAATCTACTCTTTATGCATCTTCTCTATTTGCCTAGGTAAATAATTTTAATTCTTCTTGTGCGTTTTCATAACTAAATGTTATGGCCGAATTGCGGCAGAATAATTTTCCACTCTTTTACGTTCCTCAGCAAATTCGGGAGTTTACCATCTCATTTTAAAGATCTGACATTCCATGTACTAACTCTAAGTGTTTTAGAATTTATAAATTACATTATATAAATAATTAGTATATATGAGTAACGAAATTTTATGCATAGGTTGCATTTGCTCTAAATGTGATTAGTTATTTCATGAAATACATACCTATATACAATCTACATGCATACCAATTGCGTCGTTTTCCTGTTTACCTCATTAGAGATATAGACCTGATAGTACAATATGTATCAAAAACCCTGTCCAATCCTTGTAGGATCAACTCAGACCGTCAATATGAACAACTTTTCCTATAGAACCAATGCTTGAAACTCGAAAAAAAACTTCAAATAAAAGTGTGACCGGCTGGCCCGGCAATTTGTATGAACATGTCGATTTTTTCTTCGAGTTTCAAGCATTGGTGGAAAAGTTGTTCATATTGACGGTCTGAGTTGCTCCATACAAGGATCAGACAGGGTTTTTGTTACATATTGTATATTATTGTATTTCTTTTATAGATTATACACAGCGTCAGGCCATTTCAAAGTAATAAAGTGTGTAATGAAGTGGTGAAAATAGAATTATAGTATTAAACGTAGTACGTAAGACACATCACCTACTGACATGATTTAGATTCTCGTTTGCTCTCAATTGGCTTATTAAATTACAGTACGTACAACTAACAATATTTTTAGATATAGTTTATTTTTATGCATTATTTTCGTACGGTTATCAAGGAGGTATTGCCAACCGTACAAAAATAAAGATAGATTTTTAAAAATTTAACAGCCTGTCATTTGCGAAGATTCGCCAAGTCTCCGCGAGTGGGGGTGCAGATGAGACGAGGGGGGTGAGGCTCTGGCAGGTTGTGAAAGTAATCAACAATTTAAAATTGGGGCTAATCTGGCCGGGTGTAATAGCGGCGATCACTCTTCAAGTCGCATTTGGAACGTAGGGAGTCCACACGATGTAACACAAAAACAAAACAAATTAAAAATTTAAGTCAATTGACAACCTCCGTGGCGTAGTAGTCACCATGCTAGTCCGCCACCGATAGGTTCCGGGTTCGGTCCCCGGGCTGGGGCAAGTAGAAAAAAATCCGTTTATATTGTCCTGGGTCTTGGGTGTTTATCTATGTATGTATTTGTTATAAAATATAGTATCGTTGAGTTAGTATAGTGTAACACAAGTCTCGAACTCACTTTGGGTCTAGCTCAATCACTGTAATTTGTCTCTATGTATTTATTAATATAAAAATAAAATATCCGGCCAAGTGCGAATCTGATTCGCGTACAAAGGATTCCGTACCATTATACAAAATCATGTTTGTTGTATATGAGGCCCCCTTAAATATTTATTTTATTCTGCTTTCAGTCAGTATTTCTTGTTATAGAGGCAACATAAATACATCATCTGTTCAACAGTCTAGCAATTACGGTTCCAAGGTACTGTGATTGCTAGACTGTTAGTCTCGTTTTTACCCTTTGGTTACGGAACCCTTAAAAACTCCCGCTAAAATTAAATTAAAGTATTTATAAGAGGTGGCTGCCTTAACCTTTTTAGATTAACGAGTATATTTCTATTTACGTATACATGTGATTTACCTTTATCTATTTCTTTATTTAACTGAAATCGTCATTGACATGTGCATCTTGCTCTTTACACAATTTACAGTGCTCAGGCCTGGTCATTCACCAAGGAACAGAAGTCCAAACTCAAGTTTTCCAAAAAGCCTTGGAACGAAGTGTACTAGGAGGGAAAGACTGGAGTCCCAAATGTCACACTTCCTTCTAAGACTGGTATCACCGATATGGGCCACAAAACTGCCAAGTTGAAGTGGGATTGGGCGGGTCGTGTTAGCAGAATGTCCCCTGAAAAATGGACTTACGAGATAACTCCGTGGATAACCGAAATCGGTGTCACAAGAGTACGCTTAGAAAGATGCAGGACATGTTTATAATTTAAGATCTAGTTGACTCTATTTTATGTGAATAAATTATCATTATCATAATGAACCAAACTCAAATTTCATTAAGTTCATGTACAAACCATAGACACCCTACACAAGGTGTTTGTTTTTCTGGAAACTGTACAGGACAAATTGACGCGTCAGTCATCTTGCGTCTCTCTCTCCCCCATATCATCACCACATCATCAATACAGCCGTCTCTCTCGCTCTAAATAAGGAATAACAAATGTAATCCAGAGTTAATGCCGATCCCGGCTTATATCATTTGTTTGAAGATATTTGTATATTTTTGCTAATTGATGTACATTTTGATGGATGAGTTACATTTCTTAGAGTGTTAACGGGGTAAGTTACGATTTGGTAAAAGTAAATCAACCTACCGATTGGGTAAAAGTTATGCAAAATTTTTAAAAAATCGTTCCCGTTTTTCTCTTTCTGATTATTAGATGGATAAATGAAGAGAATTTGGTACAATGCGTCACAAATAAGTTGAACAAAAATGATGGACTTTAAAGCAATTTTTAACAAATTCCCGGCACGTAGGCTGAACCAAAATGGCGATTATCGGCGCAAATAATGCGGCGACGACTGACATTTTAGTTCAATTTACGTGTCGGGAATTTATACAAAAATGCTTTGAAGTCCGCCATTCTTGTTCAACTTATTTGTGTCGCATTGTATTGTGAGTGGCTTTAAGGACAGGACTTAAGTATTTACGTAATGCATATACAAAGTGGAAGGGAAATACCCGTAAAAAATCGAACCACGGGCTATACTAGATCACTATACTATAATGAATTTAAAATTACAGCCTAAACACAACAAAATTTCTATATTCCCATGCAAATTACCCGGGCGGCTGCACACTTTTTGCAGAAAATGGCGAATTTTTTAAAATGTTTTGACTATTATTTTAATTTTATTAGGCATACTAAAGTGATCTAGTATAGCCCGTGGTTTGATTTATTACGGGTATGTCCCTTCCAACAATATCAAATAAGTTTATGATATCGATCTACTTCTATGCAAATATTAAATTCAAATCTTTTTTTTTTTCATTTTAAAGTCCGTATAATTTATTTAATAGCCAATTTTTTGTTGACATTAAACTAGTTACCAACTTTAGTGCCGCTTTTTTTTTTTGGAAAAAATATAAAATGGAGAAATCTTTTGCAGCAGATGGGTTCGTTTCGAGGCGGCCTTTTAACACATGAATTATAATGAGACCAGTGCTGCCCCCATTTGAAATAAATTATTTGAATGGAAACTTGATCAAGACCTTGATAACCCTTCAAACTATTTTATGAACTAAGTACGTTCAGAGTAAGAACGTGAAGCTTTTCTTTGCACATCAGAAAAAAGTCCACTTTTGGAAAATGTACGCAAAAAAACTTCACAATCTCACCTTAAACAGTAGTTCATTAAATAATTTAAAGGGTTATTTATATATTAAGGGTTATATACCCCTTGTATGCCGAATATCAGACACCATAGTTAAACAATGCGTTCTCGCATAGATCTACGCCACGGCATACGAGAGGTTAATCAAGTCAAAATTATAAATGACATCTGCATTTTATTTCAAGTAATTTATTTCAGATGGGGGCAGCATTGGATCATGAAACATTCACGTATCCTTTAACAGAAAATCGTGGCGTTCTTTCGTCTCGGAGATAATCGCCGAGCTAGCGTACTAGGTAAGTAAGAACTTAGTATATTATATTTGCCACAGATTTGCCCATCAAAACCTTCATTGAACAAAATCGAATCGCGACTAATATTCGGAGCTCATTAAATCCGTGTTAGTTTCGACCTTGCGCTGTCGTCATTAGCACAAACAGTCAAACAAACTCTGATCAATCAGGATCCTGACCAGCTGGGCCTCAAGGGCAATGTCAACTGGAATTAAATTGTTGAAGAAGATCGATTTGTATAACTAAATGCCAATAGGGAAGATGCATGATGTTTTTTCGTTGTGCATTCAAATCTCTTTAAGATATAAAGGTTACAAAGTCACGTTCGCCTTTGGACGGCGTCTCGGAGCGCCTTAGAAAGAACGGACAGGAGTGACGTCACTAATGACGCATTTGTAGGCGTGATGTAAGAACATTTGTTCGGGTAGTGCTGTGTCAAATATTGCGTTTATACAGTAAGTTAATGAATCGATTTAAAAAATATAATTGAAAAATTGTAAAAGTTTACAAAATCACGGATATTTATCAAAATCTACTCATTATGCATCTTCTCTATTGTACGCATTTCAAGTCGCGTTTAGAGTAAAGATCCTGTGGTTCCCTCCTTCGGATTCTACGATTTGCGTGGAAAGAGAAGCAGCTCGTAGATTCTTAGCTTTTCCTTTTCTACTAGACCAGCATAGAAGAATAATACTTTTTTTAATATTGTAAAGTAGTTTTTTTTTTATACAACACTATGATCTATCGTAATGGTGCTACGAATTACTACGATTTACATTACGATGGCATTTACAACGTCTACAAAATGCTACAAAAGAAAACGCTTTGACCAAGCTCTGACTGTACATGTGACGCCATCTGTTACAAGTTCACAGGACTACTAACAGTTTCAAAGCATGTACTTTGAAGTTGCTTGAGAAGTTCTCCCGGCGTAACCTAGATGTCAGCTCTAATTTTTACGTGTATTAACTAATGATTGATTCAAACTGTAGATGGCGCTGCTGGCAGTTTTTTAGTATTTTAATAAATCAAGCTTAATCGGGTAGATGGAGCTGCAAGCCAAAACTTGTAGTAAGTTCGTAGTACATAGTTTCATTTGTTAGAGCTTTTTAATTAATTGGTAAATAAGGTAGATACATACTTTCATTTATTTACAAATGCCTTATACATTTTGGGGGATCCAGCTCTTTTTCCAATTGAAATGAATTAAGTAAGGATTTATTGGAAAGGAAATTTTGTCTTCATCATACCCTAGATATTTACCTTGTAGATCTTTTTAAACTAATATGAACTACTGCTTTTCTTCGCACATTAGCGAAAAACCGCCACTTTCGGATAATGTGCCAAGAAAATGTTTAAATTTTAAACAATAACTTTAATTTCGTTTATTATTGACTAATAATACCTACTTCGGTATGTGCTTACTAGATACAAAAGAACGTAACGTAAAACTTGAAGTTTTACCAATAGTAAATGTAATTTTTAAGTAATTGTTATTTCTGACTGTTATTATTATTCTGTTTTGACACATTGTAATAATCATTAGGTATGCAAGCCACAGGGAGTCCACTGCTCAAAATCCAGCATTTTCCTGCAAGCTTGTTCAGGTCGTCTGACCACCTAGTAGGTGTGGGTACGTTGCGCTTGCCGGTATGTGGCCGCCTTTCGGGAACCTTTCTGTTCCAACGGCCATCGGTTCTTTGACAGACTAACACCAACTTACACAATTAATCAATCACATAGTCTTTTTCTGTAAATTTCTTGTGGTTTTTGTGTTAATAAACTCATTAAAAATATTACTCATTCATATTCCAAGATTTCAAAGGTTAAAATTCAAATTGTTTAATTGTCATAAGGTACCTAAATAGGGTAAATAATACAACAAATAATGGAAAACTAATTTATTTTCATCCAGAACTCACTATTTGTTCTATTCTACACTGTAAGCATACAAACTCCTCCCAAAATGACAAAACTTCTCGTCTACATACACTCGTATGAAAAATCTCGTTTTACGTAACATTAAATTACAGACAAATTCAAAGACATGTCAATCAAACAATTTACAAAATTTAAAATGCCAGAACTATGCCAAGTCTCTAACAAAAATCAAAAGGTAACAAAAAGGTACCTACTCAACATTTTTACTAGTTGCACCTTTATCTTTTACGGGGATTACAAAGCCCAAGGTTGTTACCATAGACCTAAAATGTTACTTCTAAATCTATGGTTTTTACTTCATAAACATAAACTGGCTGGGCGACCTTTCGGCGCTTTGCTCGGTTACTTTTTATATGCAAATATTTTTTTTTCCTCTCTCTCTCTCTCATCTTTTCCCAGTTGCGTCCTCTTTTGTACATAATTGCTGAGAAGCCCGGGGTCACTCCCTAAATCGGACATGACACGATAGTCCGATTGTATTATATTGTATAAGCCCTTTACTCGTATCCTGAACTCTTGGGTAATATTGACGCTTTTTATAGGATGTCTCCGAGTTGAGTGTGCCTCTTGGCAAAAGCCTCCGCCAACCATTTCCATTGCTTTCTGTCTCTGGCAACTCGTCTCCAGTTAGGGCCTGCGGTGAAGCTCGTCTTCCCATCTTATATATTGTCTTCATTGTCTTCCCTGTTTCTTTTTCCATCTCCCGGATACCGTTAAGGTTTTGTTCCACTTTTCCTGGTTACTACGTAACATATGGCCAGCCCATATCCACTTCAGTTGGTCTATCTTATAGAGTATGTCTACTACTCCTGTTTTTCTCCTTATTGTTGTGTTGTATTCCGATAGTCCGATAGTGATGTCAAATTTTTGTACTCCAGCGACAAGAGCGTAGGTCTTAAATATAGATAGATGCATTGTACAAAGTAGCCAATTCCCTAGTAATAAAATAGGTGGCAGCTGGACATAAAAAAAAATATTCGGTTTTATATAACCAGTACGAATTCGTTTCGGTTGCCGTAGAAACAGCTTGACCATAGTGTTCAGAGTCAAAGTCAAACAAAAAAAACATTTATCTTTGGATAATTTTTTTATCTTAAAATTATTTTACGGCTCTGGATACAAGGTATCACTTGATAATTGTCATTTTTTTTCTTCAGAAGCGAAGCACTTTGTTAGTGACATAGGACGGCAGTTAAAGTCTCGTGGATATGACCACCGCTCCGGATGGTACCAGTTCCAAAGGCTGTTCATAGCTATTCAAAAAGGTAACGCAGCAAGCATAATGAACCTTTGAACCGGGACGATAGGGATGTGACTATTTTTTTGGCTTATCAGATAGATTTCTTTTTTTTCTCTGACTATCAAATAATGACGAAAATTCAGCGCAATTAAATTTCGCGTGACGTCACGATCAGCTACGATTTTGAACCAAAGGTGACGTAAATCACCCCCACTCAGAAACTTCTAAGCGCTGTATATTTCTGAATGTAACTATTTTGCTAAACGAAAAAATATGAGTCCTTGGATATTTGGATAATTTAGTTGGAACGGACTAAATCAACTAAATTATAAAAATAAAGGACTAAATTAAAATAATATTTTTAACCCAGTCTACATCCCTATTCGGGGTTGTTTTTGACTGATTTCATATTAATTTCGACAAAATTGTTACAAATTTCGCGTTTTTTTTTTTCAATATATAAATACAAATATTTCCTGAGAATTTCGAGATGCATTGTGCATTATCGAGGCTCCGATGTTTATACTTAGTAGCTTGCTGCTGACGGCTAAGATGATTGGTCGGTGTCACATTGCAGGCAGTTTCTCACGCGCTACCAAGAAACTGATTGTGAACAACTTAAAAGGAAACTGATTGAACGATGTATGCTTAATTAGATAGCTATGGTAACTAGTTGTAGGTTAGGTAGGTATTTTCTGGCAAAGCTGAGGGAGCAACCGGGAACGCGTTAAGATTAAGAAAAAGTAAAAGTCGACAAAAAAATGTTCCTGCGTCTCTAGCATGGTAACGTGGATAAACCCAGATATAAAGTTAATATCGCGCTACATACTAATTCCATCACGCTCGTTGTTATTGCGTAGAGAAACGCAGTCGCCGAGGCCATGGCCTGGGGGGACTGGGGCTCTTTTGTAAACTAGTCACTCTGTGACCTGTAGACCTTGCGAGTCCCCCAAAAAAAAGCATTTGTCTCCGATCACGAAACTGAGACGCTTCGCTCGCTCGATCAATAAGCGATGGGCTAGCAATTTGCTACTCTGTTTATATTTCTAAGTATCGTTATCCGTCTTTATTTAGCGAGGCTGCTGTGTGTTGTAACTTATCGCACATGATTTTGTCAGACCCGTAATAAATAAAGATGCGATAGAATCATTGAACGTTTCTTGAAGCATTCAAATAGGTTTTACCTCACGTTTTACCTAGTTACATTGGTAGTTATATTTTATTTGGAAAAAGCTGAGATACAATATTTTAAGACCTTGTGCGTCAATAAGGGTCAGTTCAGGCAGAGATGAGTGTTCAGGAGAGGATTTTTTGACGCTCAAAAATAAACTTAAAGGATACCTGAATTTTCCGGGGTCCAGTGCTGCCCCCACTTGAAATAAATCAATTGATAGGAACGGAGACATCATTTAATTTTTTGTCTTGACCAGCCAATAGATAACCCTTGAAACTATTTCATGAACTAACTGTTTGCAGTTTAAAGAGAGAAAGTGAAGCTTTTTTACGCACATACGCCAAAAGGGACCGTTTTGCGCAATTGTGCGTTGAAAAGCTTCACGTTCTCACTTTAACATGAAATAGTTTGAAGGGTTATCTTATCGATCAAGACACAATTTAAAATGATGTCTTTGTTTCCTATCAAATGATGTATTTTAAATGGGGGCAGTCTTGGACCTTGGAAAATTCAGGTATCCCCGTGAGCTTGCGCTTTAAGGTTTATACACTTTAGGCTATTGTAATCCGGTATTATTTTCAATTGAGTTAATAAATTTTATCGGGCATTTATCTATATTAGTACATATTTTATAGTATACAAAAGTTCGTAACTATAAAAAAAAACTAATAATCTTCATACAATAAGGGAGAATTTGATCGCTTACAAAAATCTTTGAAAGACATACTCTTATAAGTATTTAGTGATTATAAATAAAATACTGAGTTATTAAAATACTATTCGGGCCTATTTCTAAGGATGATTCACAAAAGCAATACAAGTACTTATATCTATTTGCATAGTGTCGATTATTGCACAAACTGTAACACATTAACTTAATATTTAGCCAGCAACAAAATATTCGAAACTATATTCAGAAACAGAAAAAAAAGTGTATTTTTTTATAAAATGCTGTTTATATGAGCACTAATTCTCTCTCTCCTATGTATTAAATATAATTTATCAGATATGTATTATGAATTTATAAAAAAAATAAGCTGTTTACAATGATTCCTACGGTTGATTTTAAAATAAAAAAAAATTAAAGAGAAATAAATCTTTTGCCTTTGTTCTATATTTTGCAGTTCCAATGAGTTTTACAACAAAGATTAAACTTTTCTGAAAGATAATAATACATACTTAAATGGCCTAAAATTAATGAGTTTAGAATTCGGGTGTCAACACACCTTTGCAACTTTCGGCCGCTGAACTTTCGGTTCGGCGGAAAAATACGGCAGTATCCTCGGTCAAAAAGTAAAACGTTACAAAAAAATGTCACTTGTCATTGATCATATACAGGGTAACTTTTTAAAGCACCAGAACCATTTCTGGAGTAAGTTCAGTCCATGGCACTGAACCATTTTATATAAAAAAGTTATTAAAATTCTACAAAAAAATTCGACTTTCCCATTCAAAATCCGTTTGGCCGAGCGCTGAATTGTATGGAAAGCCGAAATTTTCATTTTCGTTTTTCGATTATTGTGTTTATGGAAAGTAGTATTATAGACTAAACTTGCTCCAAAAACGTTGCTATTGTTTAAAAAGTAAATCTATTCTGAATGTGATTTTAGGATCAATAATGCAGAAAAGAGCACTTCTTGACTCAAAGACGTCACGGTTCGGTATTTTATACCAATACCATAGAAAATGTTTGTTTTGATGTTAGGAAAAAATCTGATTTGACTTGTTGGAAACTAACGGATTGTCAGAATAGCTGAAAACTATACGCGTAACAAATTTCAAGCCGATGTAAAGCTTTTCTTAGCATTTTTGCCAAAAGTAGCCGATTTTCGCTAATTGCTAAAAGTTTCACATTCTTACTTTAACTACCTGAATTTTTCGGGGTCCAGTGCTGCCCCCATTTGAAAGGAAACTGAGATATCATTTAAAGTTTTGCCTTGATTAATCCCTAAATAACACTTCAAACTATTTTATGAACTACTGTTTATATCTTAAAGTGAGAACGTTTAGCTTTTTATAGCATTTTTGCCAATTCGGCAAAAATGCTATAAAAAACACATTTATTTCGAATCCACTGGACCCCGAAAAATTCAGTTAGCCCCTTTAACTGACAAAATTAGTTAAATATTTTGAAGGGTTATAGCTGCATGAGACAAAATTTTAAATGATTTCTGTTTCCTTCCAGAAAACATATTTCAAATGGCAAAAGTATTGGTCCCGAAAAAAAATTGTGTATCCCCTTAACACAGGCATACTACCCAGTGTGGTTATGGAAATGCAAGTATCATGTTAAACCGAACTTTCGGTGCCGAAAATTACTTAGTTGTGGTGACACTCTTAGAACACAAACGGGCATCTACTTGTCTAACGAAAGCAGTTTTTCCAAATCGTACAAAATACATCCACACAAATATAATTTTATTTCTAATCTCTAAAACTAACTGTACATTGACATGGGCCAGTGACGTTTATGACTTCATTTATTTTAGTTTTTAGCAACATTCTTTTGTACTTTTTAGTAATTTCTATAAGACGTATACTTTTCGAAAAAGAAATTGGCGTATCATCAGAACAATAGTACCTACTGTATAAAATTACTTGCTTAGGTAATATTATTACTTTACTTATCAAAATCACAAAAAAATTTGTTTATTATTTCCATATAGCAAATAATAAACAAAATTTTCTCTGAATCTGCTTGGGTTTAAAAATGTATTTTCAGAATTATTAACAACAAAATTTTATTGAATAAAAATAACATTAAGAAACCTAAGACGCATCACTGGCCCACAAACCCTACCTAATTTCAACCTTACATTTCCACGTCTCTGCTAAGACTGTCAAATTTCAAATCTTTCACTTCTTCAGGACTGAAGCTTTTCACAGAAACCTTTCCAACCTCACCCGTCAAGTCAGTATTCGACAGCTTATTCGTAATTTTAGTTATTGAAATCCTACTTTCTATATCATTTGCATCGCAAATAGCTTCTAGAACTACCCCTTTTTCGACTTTTCTAGGTTTTTGAGTTAAGTTTTGAGTTATAACAGCTTTTGTACTTCTAAGTTTCTCGCTTAAAATCTTGTTGCAATTCTTTTTCGACATGTCTAGCGCTAAAGGATCTTCTTTAACTTCTTCTTTCTTCTCTTCCACAGATTTGGTCTGATGCTTCAACTCTGCTACTTCTGCGTTCGTTATGTTGTCTTTCTTCTTCCACTTCGTTCTTCTGTTTTGAAACCATATTTTTACCTGTAACCAAAGATATTATAGTCGTTATTAATTCATATATATTACAAAGTACTTATTAGCCATGCGGCCTCCGCTGGGCCCCGCCAGACGCGGTAGACCTAAAAATGCTGCACTGGCTTGTCATCTTCAAGGATGATATACGGGCCATGTTCTTTCGACCATGGACGATCTAAATGTACTTATTATATAAGGTCTAAGAAATATACCGACACTATTTTAAAGGTGAATTGTGTCCGTGATACTGAATAACTTTCCTCAAGGAACATGCATCGAAATATGATTAATTTCTGGCCTCCCATACAAGTTGATCCGAGTTTGTATGTAAAGCCAAGAATTATTTTTCATATTTCGACATATGTTCCTAGGGGAAAGTTGTTTAATATCACGAACTGAATTCTCTCTTAAAACAGTTTCAGTATATTGTTAGACCTTATATAAGTAACTTCACTAATAGAAAATGTAATAACTAATGTTTTGCTAATCATAGTAAATTATTTATAAAATGGAAATGTCTTTAGGCAGTTTCGAGAAATCTGGCCACACACAATATAATGCTTTTATATACATTCGTTTCTTGCACTTAAGAATCCCTATACCTTAGACAAAATCCGACTTTCCCATACAAACGTAGTCTAGCTTTTATTTTGAAACGACATGACAGATATGGACGAAATGATGTAATTTCAAAGAAATTGCATATATTAAAACATATAACTAGCTTTCACAGTCAAAATATGAACTTAAAAGAGAATATAATGTATTATATCATATTGTACTATTAGTATGAAAATGTAATACACTCTCATATTTTCTTTCATGTCCATATTTGACTGTCCAAAACTATTTACATGCCTACATATATGACATTTCTTCAAAATACTGCCGAAATCTCACATGTCATTTTAAAATAAAAGGTAGACTAATTTTGTATAGAAAAGTCTAGCGGTAAGGGGATTAAAAAGGGGAGGCTCCATAGTTTTGCAAAAGGACGTTGTTCAAAGAAACAATATAATCAGCATCATTAGATTTTAAAAGCCTCCCAGTGAATATTGTAGAAATAAATACCAACAATACTTATCCAAAACATAAACATTGTAAAACTGCCTAACAGCTACCTAATTTTCCGGGGTTCCAGTGCTGCCCCCATTTCAAATAAATCATTTGAAAGGAAACGAGAGATATTATTTAAAATTCGTCTTGACCAGGCTCTAGATAACCCTTCAGACTATTTTATGAACTACTGTTTACAGTTAAAAGTAAGAACGTGAAGCTTTTCTATGCACATACGCCAAAAGCTTCACGTCCTCACTTTAAACTGTAAACACTAGTTCATAAAATAGTTTAAAGGGTTATCTAGTGCCTGGTTAAGACAACAATTTTAATGATGTCTCCGTTTCTTATCAAATGATTTATTTCAAATGATGGCAGCACTGGACCCCGGAAAATTCAGGTAGCCCCTTAATGTAAGGATATCATATTTACAATATAACTATAGGCTACCACAGATCGGTTGCCAAACGGTTAATTAGTAGCAATCGATGCCAGAAATAGTGATGGCAAAGTCCCCAAACACTTATCGATAAATTTAACAACACGGCTGTGGACTTTTAAAAATTGTTTAAATCGTTAGATAGAATATCAAAATCAACGTGCCTTTTTTCTACGATTAGCAAATAATGTCGAAAATACAGGGTATTAAAATGGAGCGTGACGTCATGATCAGATGCGAGTTTTATCAGAAGGTGACCTAAATCTTAAAACCCCCAAACCGAAGCGCTGAATCTTAGCAAAATTTGACTAATTTTCTAAACAAAAAATATGAGTCCATTATTTTTGGATAATCAGTTAACGGACTAAAGGATATAGTAGGTAATTTATTTTTACCTTGTGCATATCCCTATCCAATAAATTAAAATGGACTCGAAATATTTTCTTTTACTTGTTGTGAAAACTACGTAAATTCTTTTACTGTATTTTTTTCTAAAGGAACATTTATACAATAAGTACCAAAAACCCTGTCCGATCCTTGTGGGAGCAACTCAGACCGTCAATATGAACAACTTTTCCTATGGGACCAATGCAAGTAATAGTCTGCCACCCAGAGGCTCCGGGTTCGATCCCCGATCAGGGCAAGTTGAAAAGTTCCTTTTCATTGAAGGAAATTGTCCTGGGTCCTGGGTGTTTATCTATATACGTATTTGTTATAAAATATAATATCGTTGAGTTAGTATCCCATAACACAAGTCTCGGAATTACTTCGGGACTAGCTCAATCAGTGTAATTTGTCTTTACATATTTATTTGCCTGAAACTCGAAAAAAACTCGACATTTTCATACAAAAGTATTCGGCCCGGCCATTTGTATGAAAATGAATGAATGATGATTTGTAGGGAAAAGTTGTTCATATTGACGGTCTGAGTTGCTCCTACAAGGATCGGACAGAGTTTTTGTTACATTGAGTACATGTATTCTATTTTTAATATTTAGATATTTATACACCTTCTTACTGTAATTCGTGTCTACATGGTTTTAAACAAAAGCAACATTTTACGAGCAATTTCAGTCCATGATACTAAACTAATTTCTATAAACATTTATTGAAAATCGATAAAAAGAATTTCATCCTTCCATACAAAATCCAAGACCCAGGACAATTTGAAAAAGGCCATTAAAGGTATTTTAAAAGTCACCCTGTATATTTTAGAAGCAAACTTTTATTGGCTTCTACCAAATTCTGTATTTATCACCAAATCTGGGCTAGTTATAGCTTAAAGGCTATTGATCTGAACAGGGAATAGTGGATCGGTTCACAAACAGTTAATTACGCCCTGATCGATGGCGACCCCTGGGACTGAAGGGATGGGGGCACGTCGATAAATACTTGTCGATATTTTAGGAGAATTTTTGGGCATACATAATTCATGGTATGTGAATAATAGGGGCAATTTCCTGGATTAAAAATAATTGGTACAGAAAATAGAATGTCACAAAATAATGTTATTTCATCATCATCATCATTTCAGCCGCATAACGTCCACTGCTGTACATAGGCCTCTCCCAAGGCTTTCCAAAAATGACCGATCTAGAGCGCTCTGCCTCCAGCGCTTTTCAGCGACCTTAGTTAGGTCGTCAGACCACCTTGTGGGTGGGTGTCCTACGCCTCGCTTGCTAGTACGTGGTCGCCATTCGAGAACCTTTTTGTCCCATCGGCCATCGGTTCGTCGCTCTATGGGTCCCGCTTGTCATTGATCATATCCATTTTCAACGTGATTGTAGATTTATTATTGCAGAAAAATTGATAAAACTATGACGTCATTAGCCGCCGACGTGGTTTTTCATACAAATCTCATAAAAAATGTTTGTTTGGACGTTTAAAAAAAGTACCCGATTTGAATGGTTGGAAAGTACCGAATTGGGTATTTTCCTGGGTGAAATATAAATTTTTGTACAGTTAAAAAAATAAAACATCCCAAAATAATGTCACTTGTCTTTGAACATATGCGTTTTAACGTGATTTTAGATTTATTATTGCAGAAAAACTGATAATAAGAGCGCTATTTGACTTCAAGAAACTATGACGTCATCTGCCTTTATTTCATACAAATCACATATAAAATGTTTGTTTCGACGTCTAGAAAACAGTATCTGATTTGACTTGTTGGAAAATAGCGGACTGGAGTGGAAGAAAATATGACAAGTCGTGGGACATACACAAGACGTAAATACCTACGTACGTATTAATAGGTAGGTATTTATATCTTGTCTATGTCATACGCCTAATTAGGCGTCAGACCAAATTATCGAATATGGTAAAAAAGTGTAAGAAGTTAATTTTACTCAGATACCTAGACAAAAATGTACAAATGATAAATGAAACTCACAGGAAAAAACGTTGTAGGTACGTAGGTGTAGTAAAAGCAGACCCACATACGGTAAACTTAAATTTAAGTACTAAATTTATTTATACGGGAATTAACACGACACATACCTTTTAATGGTTCCGTACTCAAAGGGTACAAACGGGACTCTATTACTAAAGACTTCGCTGTCCGTCCGTCCGTCCGTTTGTCACCCGGCTGTATCTCATGAACCGTGAAGGCTAGACTGTTAAAATTTTTTAACAAAAAATACTAAAAACAGAATAAAATAATGTTTCAAGGGGCTCTTATACAACAAACGTATTGTTTTATATTTCGATAATGATAATGTCAACATGTAGACGCTTGAAATATTTACAGAAAATTTATGTTATATTCACTTAGCAAATAAATAATTGAATTAAAATAAAACAAACATTTAAGGGGGAATCCTATACAAAAATCGTATTTTTTTATAGATAATGTTACGGTTCCCTTTGTACGCGACTCCGACTCGCACTTGGCCTATTATTTATTTATTTTTAAGCTGGCAGCGGACAAAACGTCAGTCAAAATATATAAATAAATGACCAGCCAATTGGGTATTTTCCTGGGTCAAAAATTAATTATTTTGTACTGTTAAGAAAATCAAATGTCGCAAAATAATGTCACTTGTCATAGAACATATCCATTTTAACGTGATTTTAGATTTATTATTGCAGAAAAACTGATAACAAGAGCGCTTTTTGACACCAAGAAACCGTGACGTCATCTGCCTGTATTTTATACAAATCCCATACAAAATGTTTGTTTTGACGTTTAGAAAAAAGTATCTGATTTGACTTGTTGGAAAATAACGGATTGCAAGTCAGATCTGCGCACGAAGGGTTACGCGTAAATTCAATAAAAATAACATTTGTTGTATGGGAGCTCCACTTAAGTATTTATTTTATTCTGTTTTTAGTTCTTTGTTTTCGTTATAGCGGCAACAGAAATACATCATTAGAGAAACTGTCTAGCTATCACGGTTCATGAGATACAGCCTGGTGACGGCAGACGAACAGCGGAGTCTTAGTAATAGCGTGAGTACTAGTATTTATTCTGTGGTAATAGGGTCCAGTTTTTACCCTTTGAGTAGGGACCCCAAAAAAGGTATGTTTCGCGTTAGTTTCCGTATGCATTGATCTGGTGACAGACCGACAGACGTGTGACGGATAGCAGTCTATGTATATAAAAGGGGTCCCGTTTTTACCCTTTGGGTACGGAACCCTAAACATGATAGCCTGAGTTAATATTTCCTCAGTCAGAAATAAGTAATGGTGCAACGCGATGAATAGTTTGAAGTATTTTAAACTAACATTATTTATTGCTATTCATAAATACAAACATACAATGTGACACAAATAAGTTGAACAAAAATGGCGGACCTTAAAGCATTTTTGTACAATTTCCCGACACGTAAATTGAACCAAAATGGCAGTCGTCGGCGCATTACTGGTTCCTGCGCCGATAACCGCCATTTTGGTTCAACCTACGTGCTGGCGTACAAAAATGCTTTGAAGTCCGCCATTTTTGTTTAACTTATTCATGTCGCATTGTACATGTATTAATTTTACATTAATTTCGTGTCGCATTTTACGAAGCAGACATTATTTTTGCTTACTAATCATATCTAAGTAGCCAATCTAACGATTAAGAAAGGGACAACGAGACCTTGTTAATCTAGCCAAAATGGGAAGCAGATAGAGTCGACTAATTCCCAGAGCAAGATCTCTCGATTTAAATAGGTCGGATTATTTATTATAGCCTCGATCGTTGTTCTAAATTTGGATGTAAGATTTGTGAGAGATAATGTTATTAGCATTTAATTATTCCATGCTAGTTTGGGAGGAATGAAAAAACTTATAATGTACCAGCTGCTTTCTTTCCCGCACATATCGTAGGAGCCGATCGAGGGAATGGGCGTAAATTGAAGGTGACACAGCCTTTGAGTCTTGCGGCGGTATCAGCTTAGAACCGCAAAACCCAAAATGCGGCTCTGTTTACCCCATTAGGGACAAAGGCGTGATAGTATGTATGTATGTATTATTAGCATTTAAACTATAAGTCAAACAGGGACAGGAATACCGATATTTTTTATCAATATATCGATACAAATTTCGATATATCGATACTAAGTACAAGTATTATATCGATGTTTTGTATAAAATACCGGTAATTTATCAAAATTTGTATCGATATATCAGTATATCGATACAAATTTTGATAAATTACCGGTAAAATACAGATATCGGGTAACGATAAATTGATAAAAAAATATCGTACTTATAAAAATTTCTAGCGCAACTCAGAAGAAATTCTATGTCAAAACTTACAGTGCTTTTTCGTACCTGTCTTTTGAGGATTCCGTACCCAAAGGGTAAAAGCGGGACCCTATTACTAAGACTCCACTGTCTGTCTGTCACCAGGCTGTATCTCATGAACCGTGATAGCTAGACAGTTGAAATATTCACAGATGATGTATAATTGTTGCCATTATAACAACAAATACTTAAAACAGAATAAAATAAATATTTAAGGGGGGCTCCCATAAAACAAACGTGATTTTTTTTCGATAATGGTACGGAACCCTTCTTGCTCGAGTCCGAGTCGTACTTGGCTGGTTATTTATATTTTCATCTTATGAGACAAAAACATATTCCAATTTCCTAAAGAAAGAGAAAAGTGACAAAGTGTTGCCATAAGAAAAACAAACTTTATTTGAATGAAGTCAAAAAGGCAAAAAAGGCAATTATTCTTTAAATTACTGTGTTTCTGTTAAACCTGATGGTGATAATAAAAAGGCTTTTTGTATACAGCTTATATATTTATTTAAATAAATGCACTTCTTCTTGTAAGTATAAAAAATACTAAATAATGCAAACGCGAGATTAAAAATGTATAATGTACATAAATAATAACTATAGAGTGTGTAATATTCATCTAAGCTGACAAGTGTAAAGCTTTTATAAATATTTAACCAGCGACTTCATCCGCGTAAAAGGCTTTTTAAATTTTTAATTGGCATTTAACGTTATTAATTTTGTTATAACATATGAATTATTTTATGTTCAAATGTAATTCTACTTGAAATTAAACTTAAAAAAATATAACAGTCTTTCGCATTCGCTTTCGCTCTCGGCGCTTTCGCTTTCGCTTACGTTTTCGCTTTCGCTTTCGCTTTCGCTTTCCCTTAAAAGTTTGTATGAAAATTAGTCAATTTTTACATTTCTAACTTTATTAAAAATGACAAATTTTCACTCAAACGTTTACCCCTATTTTTTAAGAGGGTACTCTTAAAAAATGAGCTTGTTTAAAACAGTGATACAGTTAACTTTTTTTTAACTTAAAGCACGTAAGTAATTATTTACATTTCTAACTTCAAAATTAACTAATTTTCATACATTCTTTCACACCCTATTATACCCGCTTAAAGAGTGTTTTTTTTTAAAGTGATTATAATAAACTTTTGTTTTGAACCGTGAGCTTACGTGTCAATTTTTACATTTCTAACTTCAAAAATGACCAAGTTTCATACAAACTTTCAACCCTCATTACAACCCCTTAGAGGATGAATTTCCAAAAATCCCTTCTTAGTGCTCACCTACGGCATTCAAGGAACGTTTGTGCAAAATTTCATGCTTCTAGACCCTGCGGTTACAGATGTGCGTTGATCGATCAGTCACTATCTATGCCAGCCAGCCAGTTTCTTCTTTTATACAACATGTAACAAAAACCCTGTCCGATCCTTGTAGGAGCAATTCAGACCGTCAATATGAACAACTTTTCCTATGGGACCAATGCTTAAAACTCTAAAAAAATAATCGACATTTTCATACAAATTGCCGGGCCGGCCGAACACTTTTTTATGAAAATGTCATTTTTTTAAATCTAGTTTCAACCATCGGTTCCATAGGAAACGTTGTTCATGTTGACGGTCTGAGTTGCTCCTACAAGAATCGGACAGGGTTTTTGTAACATATTGTATAATATAGACTACACACAGCATCTGTGAAAATAATAATTACTGAGAAAGTTATTTTTATTTCTTAATTATATCAAAGACTTGTGGGAAAAATATCAATTCCCTTTTAATGGAACATACCTACACGTAATTCATAAAAGTTTAACAAAGGGTCGTAAACTACTACATTTCCTGTACATTTCTAATTCCCCCAAATCTATCGCAATTTATTGTTATTTAGCACTAAAACTATTATTGCCATAAACTGCCTACTGCCGACTGCCGACACTTTTAACACGCCCTCACAAAATGCTGAAATACAGAAGTGACTCTATTGTACCACAGCATGGGAGTTTCATAAGTCAAAAACAAATTATTTAGTACTATTAATAGAATAAAACGTTACAACATAATGTCACTTGTCATCATATCCATTTTCAACGTGATTTTAAATTTATTATCGTGAAAAAACTAACCTTAAGAGCGCTATTTGACTCCGAATTAGTCTTCATTTCATACAAATCTCATAGGAAATGTTTGTTTTGACGATTAGAAAAAAGCATCTAATTTGACTCGTTGGAAACTTGTTTGTTGTGTTTGTGCGACAAAACGTTGCCCGACAGACCGGCAGACCTATGAACGACATAACATTTGATCGGTACTACTATTTCTCCACATCAATTTTGATGAGAAATTCCTCAATTTTAACCAATGATGATGCTTCTATACGACGTCCTATTTAATCAAGTACTCTTATAAAACTAAACGGGCAGTGTCGTCCATAATTCTGAACCAGTATTTCTTATAAATGTATGCCATTTATAGAGATTTTAACTTTAGTATATATCTCCACCTAATTAATATGAACCAACTAGATAGTAGACGTTCAATAATCTATTCGGGCCAGGCTTCTTTCAAGTAGTCGAGTAACATACAGAAAAAACACCCCGATCCTTTTTTGAAGTCTTCAACAATATTTAAGAAATATAAAAAGATCTAATAAGATAAAATACCCTGTCGAATGCTACTCGTTTATCGTTTTAACGAGAAGTTTCTATACCACTCGTAATTTGTACTCAGATTCTATTGCAGTAAAACACTTGTAAAATTAAGTGCAAACCAATGTGCTCATCTAAATGAGACATATAAAGTGATGGGCTGAAATCAGAAGTAGGCATAGAAACAGGCTATAAACTAAAACTTAGCCATAAACTATTATTACATTGCTTTGAGTACCAATTAAAGTAGCACCTGAACTTAATCATAGAAGTTTATGGCGTTTATACTTATTGTCGTTAATGTGTTATGAAATGTTATTAACTTATTAGTGTAAAAGTTAATCAAAGAGTCTTCGGCATTTTATTTTATTTCAGAAATGTTTCTCAGTGAACATCGTATCCATTGTTTTTGAAGCTATAAAATGATGGGAAGAATTTAAAGAAAAAAATATGTTTTTATATATGATGAAAAATTCGTCAGAATTTATTTATCACATGTTTTGATCTGTGGACTCAGTATACAACGTGGAATTGACACACCCGTAATAAATCGAACCAAGGGCTATTCTAGATAACTATAGTATAATAAAAATAAAATAGCAGTCAAAAACAAAAGAATACGACATTTCCATACAAATTTCCCGGGCGGCTGGACACTGGAATTTAGGATTTTGTTTTTTTGTTTTTAGAGCAATAAAATGTTTAATTGGTCCTTTAGTTGGATTATTAAAATATATTGTACACATATTTATTCTATTCTCTGACTAAAACAAGTAATTATTTTAAAAAATATTTGTAAAACAAGCTTTTATCTTCAGTACTCCTCAAGACGAATCAAACGAGCCCAAACTCGATGGGGTTGCGTCGTTTCATTACAGAGTTCCTATGGCCACCGTCCAGCTCCATCATCAGATCAGCTTCATCAGCTCCATGTCATCATAATATTGCATTGTCACGCGATATACGTATGCGTGCAAAATTTCAGCTGAATCGGAAATTGGGAAGTGGGTCAAATTTAACTTGCAAGATTTGATTACAGGCAGAGAGACCCACCGACAGACTACGGGCAGGTGAAACTAAATAAAAGCATAAAAAGATACGAAAATACAGCGGATTTCAAGTTACTCAAAAGTGGCATATACAGGGACAAATAACACTAATTGAGCTAGCCCCAAAGTAAGTTCGACACTTGTGTTATGGGATACTAACTCAACGATACTACATTTTATAACAAATACATATATAGATAAATACCCAAGACCCAGGAAAATTTGAAAAAGGTCATTTTTCCAACTTGCCCTGAGGGGATCGAACCCGGAACCTCTGAGTGGTGGACTAGCATGGTGATCACTACGCCACGGAGGTCGACGAAGTGTCCACTTTGGGTTATCCATCTGATGGACTAAATAAAATAATATTTTTTCCTACTCAATCATCATTCGTATTCCAAGCTCAAACAGTTCATAACTACGTATATATACTTAAGCTCGACATGCTCTCATTAAATAGCTACATACATCAGACAGTGCTCTCGCGTGTAATTGCCTCCCAAATTAATCCTGGTAACATGTGACATCTGACCCGTAGTGTACACACACCTATACAATGCAATCCACTTGCAAACATCACGATAATTATTATTGATTGCGCATTAGTTCACTAGAGAGGGACAGAAGATGCAAAGGACCATTCATACAGACATTCGACAATAAATAAATATATAGGGACAAATAACAATGATTGAGCTAGCCCCAAAGTAAGTTCGAGACTTGTGTTATGGGATACTAACTCAACGATACTATATTTTATAACAAATACATATATAGATAAACATCCGAGACCCAGGACAATTTGAAAAAGGCCATTCTCCAACTTGCCCTTACCGGGGCTCGAACCCGGGACCTCTGGGTGGTGGACTAGCATGATGGCCACTACGCCACGGAGGTCGTCAACAATATTTATTCGTCAGTTATAGACACAATATTTGAACGTGTTGGAAACGCTTTCCAAATTTTCTTGGTAAATCCGGCATTTTTATGTACTCGTATAATCAACAACGACAACAATGACGACATTAGAGTAATTAAGAATCCTCGCTAAAATGCCTTTTATTTGAAATGTCACATGGTTGCTAACAACAAATTGTCAAACTTTGAAAAAAGTCTGATTTGCTCTCCAAAAGTTAATTAACTAAATTGAATCTCCAAAATTTGTTTTTGAAGATATTTATGTATCGCATTTGTATTTCGGCCACACATCTAAAATGTCTAAAGGTATCAAATATCTTAATTGGTTCAGTTGATTCGGAGCAAAGCTGTGACTGACGGACAGACAGGTAGACACGATTCAAGTTATTCTAAAAAGGTGCCATTTTGTACCTTAAGTGTTGAACATAGTGACATCATTTTATTACAAAAACCCATTATATAATGTGAACGGGTTCACTACACTTTCAAACAAGTCAAAACAAACGTTTTCTACGGGATTTGTATGAAATACAAATGACGTCATCGTTTCTTGGAGTCAAATAACGCTCTTAATAACAGTTTTTCTGCAAGAATAAATATAAAATCACATTAAAAAAGGATATGGTCATGACAATTGTCATTATTTTGTGAAGTTTTATTTTCTTAACAGTACCAAATAATTAAGTTTTGACCCATCAAAGAAACCATTCGAAGCACGTTACATCTAATTACACTTAAACTATGCCGACTTACCAGCCACTTATTTATGCGAGTCCTCTATTAACCAAATAACTTTACACTGGTGGTTCATTTCAACCAAAGTCATTTTATCCAAGAGTTATTTTGTGTCAAACATTTTTTTGGTCTAAAGACGTTTTATTCACATAGCATTTGATTAAGGTTATTTATATCTACTTACATTTATTTATTTCTTCAATATTATCTACACAGTTTTCTTAAGGGGCTACATGAATTTTCCGAGGTCCAGTGCTGCCCCTATTTAAAATAAATCATTTGTTAGGAAACGGAGACATCATTTAAATTTTGGCCTTGATCAGACCCTAGATAACCCTTTAAAGTATTTTATGAACTACTGTTTACAGTTTAAAGTGAGAACGTGAAGCTTTTCTATGCACAATTGCAAAAAACGGCCACTTTTGGCGTATGTGCGTAAAAAAGCGTTTCAAATGGGGGCAGCACTGGACCCCGGAAAATTCAGGTAGCCCCTTAACCTGCTTAGTATATCTTTATGAAAACGTAAAAAAGGAAGAGATTTACAATTTTAATCTTATAATAATCCGCTAGATGATAACAAGTCAATTAAGACACTTTTTTCTAAACGTTCACAAAAAAAATCTATGAGAATTGAACAAAATAACCAACTGTAGCGTCATGCTTTTTAGAGCGAAATAAAGCTCTTCATTTCAGTTTTTCTGCATTAATAAATTTAAAATCATGTTCAAAATAGATATGATCAATACAAAGTGACACTATTTTTTGGCGGTTTATTTTATTAACTGTATCTAATAATTTATTTTTGTCTCAGTCATAACGAATGTGAACGGGCCTTTAAGTGTGCGAGTGAGAGGTATCCAGGGCTGGTTTGATACGTTGTTGTCATACCAGGGTTGTCAAAGCCGCGCTAATTGCTACCGGTCGTATGTCAACTACTGCAATAACGGTTTGATATCGCTCTCGATTTTGGATGTTGTGGATTACTATATCACTGGATTACCTATTAGTGACTTTAATGGATATTTTAAGTGTTTGAAAATTAGTCACGTAAAATCTGCTTGACATTCGGAATGACATTTTGTCATTGCAGACACAATACGTTTTTAATCGGTTTGTCGCTCACCAGGATCCTCATGGCGTGCAAGGTGCTAACAGGTTTATATGAAACTTAGTACTTCCCGCATTGATATAAAATCCCTTATGATTTCTTATACGCTTTACAAGGCCGGTGCTTATATGTTCCGACGCCCTCTCGCTCTAGCAAATGACGGTTCTGAGCAGCATAGAAAATTGCTGTTCCGTGCTGACAAGTGAGATTCAACCCTAAATTTGAATAACATCAAAAAAGTTGAAATAAGACTGCTAAGTTACATGAAATCAAAAACAAAACCCTGCCGTTAGAACAATCGGTTAAAAGTAATAGAGTACGTTATAATACTAGTTTTTAAGATAATTAAGTCCTGTATTTATTTATTTTGTGCAATAAAGGGTATTGTTTTGTATTGTGTAATATCTTATACTTCAAACGAGCAATTCTTATATACAAGGTCTAACAAAATATACTAAAATTATTTTAAAGGTGAATTCAATCCATGATACTGAACAACTTTCCCCAGGGAACATATATCTAAATAGGTATATAAAGTAATTTTTGGCCTCCCATACAAGTTGATCAGCTGATCCGAGTTTGTATAGAAAGCCAAAAAATATTTTTCACATTTCATATCCTCCTTGGGCAAAGATGTTCAGTGTCACGGACTGAATTCACTAAAATAAAAAATCTAAGAAAAACTTGGACTCTCCATAGAAACTCGACAAGGTGATCAGTGAGTGAATTTGTAAGGGAGGCCCATTTTTTTTCTGCAATTTTTGTCTTTTTACTTGCAGATCTATAATGTGTTAGGAAATTTGATTCTGTTAAGAGGTTTTGCGTTACCAGCAACCCTGTATGTATATAAATTGGAAGAGACATACGCCTAATAAATCGAAATACAGGCTTTACTAGATCACTTTAGTATAATGACATTAAAAAAATAGTCAAAACATAAAAAAAACGGCATTTCCATACAAAAGTGTGGAGCCGCCCGGGCGATTTGTATGGGAATGTCGAAATTTTTTTTGTTTATTAGGTTGTTATTTTCATTTCATTATACTAAAGTAATCTAGTATGTATAGCCTGTGGTTCGATTTATTACGGGGATGTCCCTTCCAATTTATATACATACAGGGTTGCTAGTAACGCAAAACCTCTTAACTGCATCAAATTCCCTAAAACTTTATAGATCTGCAAGAAAAAAAAAACAAAAATTGCAGAAAACAAATGTCTCCCTTACAAATTCACTCACTGATCACCTGGTCGAGTCTCTATGGAGAGTCCAAATTTTTCTTAGATTTTTTATTTTTTTCTCTTGCAGATCTAAATTATTTATTTATTTACCAATTTATGTACACGGAAAATTTATACAGAGAATACATCAAATAAAAGTTGTACAAAGGCACTACTTATCTCAAAAGAGATCTCTTCCAGTAGGCCTGTGAGAGGAGATGTTTATGTAAGGCGTGTTTATACATGAAATAAAGGAGGAAGAAAATTGAAATGACATAAAACTACACAAACTACAAATAAACATACATATACATACATATATTATTACACATATACTTAAATAAATACATATGTCTATTAAGAATAAAATAAAATATATACTTAATATGAACATTATAAGTTACAATTAAGATGATTCCAATAAATAATGATCTTTTACTCGTCTTTTAAATACCGAAATCGTTTTAGAGTCGCGTATTACAGGTGGTAATGAGTTCCATAGTCTGACTGCATGTACCGAGAAGGAATATGAAAAGGTAGCAGTGTTGTGAGAAGGGAATTTAAGGACAGTTCTTAGGTGGGATCTGCAAGGAGAATTCGGAGGATATAAAAAGGAGAAACGCTCTCGCAGATAGGAGGGAAAAGTAGGATAGTGTAGCACGTTGATATTATGTTCCGATTTCCGATGTTGAGAGTTTTTCCGTTGGTTACCAGGAACCCTGTATTATGAAGATCTGTGAAACGGCTCTAACGATTTTGATCACACGCGGTATTTAGGAAGTGACGAGGCAAAAAAAAATATTTTCATACAAAAAGTAACCGAGCCAAGCTCGCCTAGTAATGTTATTAAGGAAAACAGTTTGACTAACGTCACAGTTTACGTTGGCAGACAAACTACGGTGGTACAGAAGGCAATCAATATCACCGCTTTGTTCGCGAGATCACTGTACACGACCCTATTAGTGCCGGCTTTTTGGCTAAGGATGGGACAGTTATGGTAATCGATATCGATTAAACAGGTTTTTAATTTTTAATGCAGCAGATTTCATAACGATGCAACTTAATAGGCTCGCAATCCATCACTATCCTTTTTGAAGTGAAAACTTCTTCTGATGCGTTGGGCATTTTTTGAGATGGGAAATAACCGTTGAACTCGCGACACTATTATCGTTACAGTAATTGACACCAAGTTTTCACTTGTGTCGGTAGTGAGTGAGTGTTTTTTCTTTCACCTTTACGCCTACCTTCACCCGTTAAGGATACCTAAAGACAGAGAGAATAGAATGTTACTGGATCAAATTATATTACTCTGGACGCGAAGTCGCGTTCGGTAATTAAAGAACCTGGGTACCTATAGCTTTTTCGACAAATATGACCTTTTTATACAAATCTTATTTGAGATCCGAGTTTATATTATTACTTTTTCTTTAATGACATCAATAGTTACATATTCGGAGAACTATTAGCTAGGCAACAATGCAATTTGAGAAAGTTTGAATAGCTAAATTTTTAACAAAAAGCTTGTTAGTAAAAAACTACAGTTTAATATAGGGTTTTAAACAACCTGAAGTTTGTATCTACTGTACATTTATACCCTGAAAAATATCGATACTTTTAACAATATTCGAGCCCAACACTAATGTTATCTAAGCTGCCGGCGATCGAGGCCGATGACTAAGCCTGGTTAATCTAACAATTATTCATTGAAGACTTGCTGTGTGCCCTACGAAAAGCTGAATCAATTTTCGCTGTCCTTTTTGCACTTATATCGAGTTCCTGAAGAAAGAATGAGATGGCGTTGACTAAAATAGCGAACGACATTCGATCTATTAGAATTTGAGAGCTGTGAGTCATATAAATCGAATTATTAATATTTAATAAATGTTACTACGTTATTGATAGTTTGGGTAATCGAATTTTGGATTTAATCCTCTACTTGCAATGTACATGTTAAAAGTGCTCGACCCTCTCGAATGTTTATTCAGTAATTAGACCTTTACAGGCACTATTACACTTCAGTAAGTGTAATTTACATTACGTGTAGTATATATTTAATTTAATTTATTTTTAAAGAAAAGCTACTAATTCCAGCGATTCGCAACGCCCACGGCTGAGAACAAACACCAAATTAATCTTATTTTCACAGTATTTGTCGCCTACTCCCTAGAAGGGCTATTATTATGTATTTTAATTGATAAATACGTTATATTATAACACAATGTTGACACATTATAACATGTAATGCTTACAAACAATAAAAATTACTAAGTAGTCAAAAAAGCGAAGACAAGCTGACCAGTCCCTCCCGGCAGTTTCATTCACGAGTTGAGCTCACAAGCAGAACAGTAATTTATAAGTAGTAACCCTATTGATTTTATTTTAGTATTTACTACTGAGATCAATTTTTCGCGCAGATTTATGTATAAAAATTTAAAACTTAAAACCACAAGAGTTTTTCTTATTCTAATTGATATGAAAGCGACGACACGTCGTGATGGAAAGCTGGCAGGCGGGCCGATTGATCAATATAATCGATAATCGTCTGTATGGAGCCTCGATCAATTACCATCCACTCGGACGTCCGTCAAGGTTCCGACATCGATTTTTAATCGATGTTTTTAAGATGAGGCTATTAATTTATCGATATATTTGTTACAACGAATTTATTTGACAAGTTAGCTTAAATACATTTAGATCTCTGTAGTCTTAAATTTTGTATGAAATTGCTGATAAAATTTTATATGAAATTGCTGATTAAATTTTGTATGAAATTGCTGATTAAATTGTGTATGAAATTGCTGATTAAATTTTTTATGAAAAGTATCTAAAACTAATAACTTAGTTTTAGATTCTTTGTGTACGAAAGAAAGAGAGAGGAAGAAGCTGATGTCAACAGAAGAATTATTAAGTAATCGTCATAATAAAACTAGCGGCCCGTTCTGGCTTTGCACTATTAATAATTAATCATTTAATTAATAATTAGACACTTATTATTATCATTAAACCATGCATTGCACATGTAAACCTTCCCGGTAAAATGCTCTATGCGCTGGACAAAACCGCAACAAAATCTGCCTAGAGTTACTGATACGAGTAGGATAAATATATTTCGCTGGAATGAATACATATAAATAAAGCAGTAAAAAAATTGTGTCTGTACATTGATGTATGTATTTCCAAAAAAAATATTTGGGGATATTAAATATTTGACATAGTAATAGAGTAAGAATAAAAAAAAATCTGCCTGTTTGTTTGTGTGTTTGTCTATTTACACGCTAATCTTCGGAAATACGTGATGGATTCGAATGTAACTTTTTGTTATACAATATGTAACAAAAACCCTGTCCGATCCTCTTAGGAGCAACTCAGACCGTCAATATAAACAACTTTTCCTATTGAACCAATGCTTGAAACTCGAAGAAAAAACGACATTTTCAAACAAATTGCCGGGCCGGCCGGACACTTTTGTATAAAGATGTCGACTCTCGAATTTCAAACATTGATCCCATAGTAATAGTTGTTCATATTGATGGTCTGAGTTGCTCCTACAAGGATCGGGCAGGGTTTTTGTTACATATTGTATAGCTGTTGAGCCTGGGCGAAATATAGGGCATAACTGATTTTGGAAAATGGAATATAAACTATAAGAAATATAAAATGACGCCTTAGCAAAAGTTGTTCAACCTGATTAGCATTTTTTGTTGAGGTATAAATATCGAAGATCTGGAACACCTGATGCAGATAAGCCGGATTCATAGTCTACGCGAACAAAGTCGCGGGCATCAGTAAGTGCACTGACATGACAACAGTTTGTCATAAAAATGGATATACATTTAATCCATAATTTATAAATAAATATATAGGGACAAATAACATTGATTGAGCTAGCCCTAAAGTAAGTTCAAAACTTGTGTTATGTTATATATTGTTAATTGTTAGTCCTTATATAAATTTAGTAAATATAGATCACCTGACATGTTTATCTCTACACCGTGGTCGCAAATTGTCTCAAAATGTACAATTCATAATGCACCACTAACCCAATTGCATCAAACGTCGTACAATTTTCGACCCTATTCAATTGTTGTTAGAGCTTTATTTAAAATGTTTCAATAAAGTTTAATTATTACAAATATTAATTAGGCATGAGTCCAACTGGTAACATAGGGCACAAAATACGGAAATTAAAGAGCAATAACGCCAATAACCTTTTTGCAATTTCAACGACGCACGGCTGAGAATGACTAATTTACTTGCGTAAGTAAGATTGTATAAAACTTCTTTAAATTGCTAACTGAATGTTTATTACTAGTTTATTTGCTAGGCAAATTAAAAAAACACCCGAATAATAAAAACGCCATCTAGTGAAGAGTGGCGAAACTTTCGACACGATTTGATATTCGTCGCACTATCTATTAATTTTTTAGGGAAACTGTGGCCTTCAAGCGTTAAACCCAAATAAGTTAAAACGGCTGGAACGATTTTCATTAAACATAACTTGGAAGGTCTATCCGTTCGAGCGCTACGATACCACAGACAGATCGGCAAAGTCCTTTCCGAAAAGGAACTTCGTTCCAAAAACCTGTTTGTTGCTTAATACTACGGAAGTAATAAAAGTATTACATTGTCATACGACAACATTTGTAATACATTTCTAATACGACATTGACTTATGCTTTGGTGACTTTTCAATTTACACGTCCTGGCGTATATCATACAAAAAATACGCCACTACATTTCAAAACCGGTTATACTTTTGATCCTTGAACGAGGAATCTATATACCTTCTATATCTATGCAAGTTTTCTAGTGTGTAATAATAATTGTTGTTACTAACTAAATGTCAGTCATTGAGTCAGTTGCCTTTACTACTAACAGTGTTAGCTTTCATCACACTCGATAAGAGTAAGTGAGACAGAAAGACAGAGATACGGAGCCTATTTTTTTCTGTTCCGTGTATGGATCGGTCCAATTATATACCGAAAACGTAACACAGTAATGAACTTCACTTATCTACTCCTAGTACATTGTGTTGTCGATGTGATTAAAACTGATTTCGGCATTCGGTTGAATAATCGATGATTCCGGCCCGATGACACGCGAATGCTATTGTTTATTATGCTATTTGATTGCAGATTAGTCACGTTTTAGGGTTCCGTAGAAAAAAGGCAAAAAAACGGAACCCTTATGGAACGTCATGTCTGTCTGTCTGTCCGTCCGTATGGCACAGCCGCTTTTTTCCGAAACTATAAGACCTATACTGTTGAAACTTAATAAGTAGTTGTATATAACTGTGAACCACATTAAGATTTTGGATTTAATAAATTTTGGGGGTTCCCCATACTTAGAACGGAAACTCAAAAATGTTGAATTTTGTTGTGTCGTTATGGGAAGTTGTTTAGATTTTAAGATATGAACGGAAAGTAGAACTAGAGACCTGATTTTCGAAAAATGTATTGATTTTCACCTTCCTCCTTTGATAGGCTCCCTTAGATAAATAGTTATTCCCTTGATAGGCTATCGCCGAGAAATCATCTAGTTTTTTATTTGCTTACTAACCATGGTCCATTTTCAGCCGGATAAAGTTAATTAATTTTTTAAACAAGCTATTAACATGTTTGCATTAAATAATTAAATTATGCGTCCAGTCCAGTGATCTTTTATCGAGAAGATAATTGCAATTTGCGCTAATTAAAAGCGAATATGGTTGATTTAGGTTCAACTCCCACTGACACAGAGCCGAAGCGACGCGACGCGTCATGTTTTTCAACCATGACGCGCGACGTCACTCGTCGACGCGCGAGAATGCTCGCGTTAGCTATGCGGTCCATCCATTGTGACCAGTGTCTGACGCGTCACTGCGCCCGAGTAATACGCGGTGACGCGCGTCGACGCACGAAGCCGCGCTGCTCCAGACAAGCGTCGACTCGCGACGTCGCGCTCTACCATATGTCCCAGATGTCCCTACTACATATTTGTACTATAAAATAGAGATGAATATGCTATAGGTGGAAAACAAGACGCGTCGCGTCGCTTCGACTCTGCGTCAGTGGGAGATGAGCCTGAAATGCTTCATTTGCCATCATGTCATTGTCATTGAATATGGCCCTCTTTCAGTGCGTTAGTTTACCCAAAAATAGATTTGTACCTACTACTTTTTAACGCCGAGTTTCTTTACCGTTACGCTAATAAAAAGAAATCGCAGAGTACTAAAAAGAAAAGTCACGTACTTAATTATTAGCATTAAATCCACCTGTCAATTAAAGATTTATTAAATAAATATACCTATAAAAACAATACGTCAATACATATAATAAAACAGTAAAAAAATGTGTCTGTGCATTGAACATATTTCCAAAAAAAAAAAAAGACAATTTCAACTGTCTAGCTATCCCAGTTCATGAGATACAGCCTGGTGACAGACAGACGGACGGACGAACAGTGGAGCCTTAGTAATAGGGTCCCGTTTTTACACTTTGGTTACGGAAATCTTAAAAATTAAAGATCTGGAACACCTGATGCAGATACGCCGGAGTCATAAAGTCCACGCGAACGCATAGCAAAGTCGCGGGCATCAGCTAGTACTCAATAAACACATATTATATGGCCGTTATAATTATACACACGAGATCAATCAGCTATGCGCATTCTGGCTGTAATGGCTACCACAAGCATGTGATTGACAGTGCGGTTAGACGATATATATCTACGTAATGTGTGCTATGTGAATATAGGACTTCTGGGGAATCCTAATTCTATATAATACCAGTTGCATACATATCCTCCTTTAATTCAACTTGCAATGTATCTTGTATTAACAATGCGATTGCGAATGCGAAACTTTAAAAAATATAACCTTCTTACCTTACCATCATTATATATATACGACTTTACATATCAATCATCTCTTTAAAAACGGTATCGGCCACACATCATACAAATACCAGACATAAAAAAAGACTACACCCACCTACGTCTAGAATAAAAATGCTAGGCAATAGCCTATACGAGTATTTGATGAATTACCCGCCTCTATACGACAAGAAAAACCATTTAAAAATTCTCGAATGCTCTAAAGTTCTACCTTATTTCGAAATGCTATTACATTCTCAAAGACTTATTTGATGTAAAAAAATATAGAATTTAATTTAATTTAATTGTGTTTAGTTTATTAAATTATGTAATTTATTGACATCTACCCATTGTATTTGCAATACTCCTTGAGTTGCTATAATTAGAACATCAATATACCTAAGACCTGTATGTATTATGACTCATAGTTAGTAAAAAAAATGAATGTTTGAATCTTTGAATGCGACACAAATATGTTGAACAAAAATGGCGGACTTCTAAGCATTTTTGTTCAAATTCCCGGCACGCAGGTTGAACCAAAAAGGCGGTTATCGGCGCAGGTACAAATAATGCGCCGACGACCGCCATTTTGGTTCAATTTACGTGTTACAACGTGCTTCAACCAACCGACGAGCGACGTCCGTGGCATAGTGGTCACCATGCTAGTCCGCCACCCAGAGGTTCCGGGTTCGATAATATAAAAGTACATATGTAATATAAAATTCTTGTAGTTCGATGTAACTTTGATCGATGTTTTAATAAACGTATTAAAAAAAACTAATTACTAGATCTCGTTCAAACCAATTTTCAGTGGAAGTTTGCAAGGTAATATGTACATCATTTATTTTTTTAGGTATCTATCATTCTCTTATTTTAGAAGTTACAGGGGGGCACACGTTTTAACACTTTGGAAGTGTCTCTCGCGCAAACGATTCAGTTTAGAAAAAAAATATATTAGAAACCTCAACCTCTTTTAAAGACATATCCATAAATACCCCAAACGTAAGAGATTGAAGAAAAAAATTTTGAGTTTTAGTTCTATGTATGGGAAACCCCCAATTTTTTTTTCTAATATTTCTAATCTTAATGCGGTTCACAGAATACATCTACTTATCAAGATTCAACAGTATAGTTCTCATAGTTTCGGAAAAAAGTGGCTGTGACATACGGACGGACAGACAGACATGACGAATCCATAAGGGTTCTTTTTTTGTCATTTGGCTACGGAATCAATTCAGAAACCTTAAAGAGATCGTGACGAATTAATGACCTCCTACTTTTTGGGAGACGGTTAAAAATGATCCAATGAGGAGCAACTTGAGTCTATGCCACTACAAATGTTCCCCCAAGGAACCTACAAATTTTTTCATGTTTCATTCGTATAAAAAAAAGCCCCGCTTCTGTAACAGCCGGCGAATTCGACTTGCAGCAACAGTGAACAATTAAATCGCAGCTTAAAGTGCGGAGTCTAATTGTCTCAGTCGTCGAGCTGCGACAAGCTGAGGACAGTCGCGCACAACATCGGTTTGTCTATGATAATTTTACTGAGTTGAAAGATTTAATATAATTTTTATGTAAAAGATGCGTTTTATCTATGATAATTTTATGGTCTTAAAAGATTTAATACAATTTTGATGTAGAGGATGCAATCCTAGAAATTGAATCGTATCATTAAATGAATCGTCCGTTAAATAGTTTCAGTATATTTTATTAGATATTGAATATGACGTCATTTATTTTAGTATTCTGACCCGATAGATTTCGTAAAAACAGAAAACAATACAGCTATAACATTTTACATATTGGGGCCAAACTCACAGAATTAATAAAAGTATGTCAGAGTGCTAGTGATGGATCAATACGTCGTTGATGACCAGCGAAAGATTAGTTTGTTTTGTATTTAAACAGACCTGAAAAAGACAGTGGCACTCCAGGAGTACATACAGAAATGAAAACTTGGTTACGGCAACGGTAACAGTGTCGCGAGTTCAATTGTATTTACCCATCTCAAAAATGCTCAACGAGCCAAAAGAACTTCTCACTTCAAAAAAATACATTGGCTAGCACTCCGGCAGTGCCGGCAGAAGAGAAAACTTGGTGTCGGTACGATAACGGTAACAATGTAGCGAGTTCAATGGTGTATAACCATCTCAAAAAATGCTTTACATGCCCAACGCTCCTAAAGGTGTTATCATTCCAAAAACAAAAATTGCACAGCATGCATGCCCAATGCGACTAAATTTTTAATTCGAATACAAAAATTGCACAGCACTTTAGCACGTGCCTGTATTCCGAGCTTACAATCAATTAGGTCTCGTGTCGGCGCATTTTTATGCTAATGCCGCGCCGGTGGTCCGCGCCTCCTACTAAGCTATTTTTGGTTATCGCGCCTTAATTGAAGCCTTAACTGCCGATATTGGATGACAAGCAGCTGCATGGATTTGCAGTTTAATGTCGCACTAAATTAATCAAAGGATATATAAATATCAATGTATTTATTTGATATCTTTTAATTCATTATTCCAATAAAATAATTGCATGAAATTATACCTATATAAAAATATTCTTCCAACGCTTCACATCGAGGCAACGTGTCCAGAATACTGGCAGTGTTCCCTCGCTGAATTGCGAGACTTATCCGCTGAACAAAATATCTGCCAGCTCTGGGGTCTCGCGTTGACTCAACAAGACGCGTCGTGACGTCTTTCAGAAACACTTTAGCCTCCTGGCCCCAAGGACCCATCGTTTCCACCGCAAAAAGTAGGAAAATATGATTAGCTGTCAGACCCGTGTATTTGCGTATTTTCCCCTACTTTGCATCAAGCGCAGCCGCACCACCGTGTGCAGATTTATTTAATTAAATTTATTACAAATGTAACACTAGACAATACATAGTAGTACACAAAATATGAATCAAGTTATAAAAAAAAATTGTAGAAAGTCAAATTTTTTTTAAATATAACGTGTCAAAAAGATTGTATATCTTAAATTATTCGGTAATTTCAAAATTATACCATAATTTCAATGAGAGTGTTTTCAAATTTTTATAAACCAGTTTAACACAGCCTTAAAACCTTATTTTTACAATTTTTTTTATCATTGCTCAAAAAAATTTATTTTTTCTGATTATTTTCGGGTTGGTATAACGCCATACAATACGCGCAGTACACCATGTATGGGAAGTATTATGGGAACTGCAATTTTTATATATGTTCCTCCAATACTCCATAAATAAAAAGGGTAAAACAAATTTTGTTATGATTTTGAAAGCATTTGAAATGACAATTAGTCTCGTTTCAGTGGGGAAAAAAAAAATTACATTTTGCCGACCAAACTTAAACCCAAGTTGCTGTGCCCCGACACAGGTCTATAAATGATCTTAAATTGTATTGATAAAATCCTATGTACTAGATAGAAATAAAATATTAAGTATTAAGCTTTTATCTGCCAGTTACCTCTGGTGATGCCGAGAATAAGAAGTCTTAAGAAGGAGGTGCAAATATGTCATTTTGAAAGATATATTACTAATGACAATATAAGATACAAACATAATCCGTGGTTATAAGTTCTAACGTCCAACAACATTGTTCACAGCTGCCATTCTTATTATACTTTAACTAAATATAAAGCTCTTCGCACACTCTCGCCCGATTAGGCTAATTAGCACCTCCGTTGATTATCTTAAACACGCTATTTAAAGCATCGAGTAATGCAAATCCCTCGTTCCTAACCTTTTTGTTCTATAAGGATCGGAATGCCAGTAATTAAAGTGCGAAATAGTGTGTGCGCCTTTAAAACTCTAAAGGAAAACTAATTAACGAATAAATAGTACCTGCTTGTAATCTACTAAGTATTTTTCGTACTACTAAGTTGATAGGTAAATGAGGAAAAATTGGATATATTTATAGGTGGAGAGAGAGAGAGAGAGAGTTATAGTTATTGAACGAAATAGTGAAGTGCTAAGTTCTCCAAGTATACTTGAAGAATCCAGCGTTTGTACACAATATGTAACAAAAACCCTGTCCAATCCTTGTAGGAGCAACTCAGACAGTCAATATGAACAACTCTTCCTATGAGACCAATGCTTGAAACTCAAAAAAAATCGACATTTTCATATAAATTGCCGGGCCGGCAGAACACTTTTGTATAAAAATGTTGATTTTTCCGAGTTTCAAGCATTGACCCCATAGGAAATCTTGTTCATATTGACGGTCTGAGTTGCTCCTTCAAGGATCGGACAGTTTTTGTTACAAATTGTATACAATGTGGAAAGAACATACCCGTAATAAATCGAACCACGGGCTATTGACTATAGTATAATAAAATTGATGTGTGTAAATTTATTATGAATATTCGTGAATGTTTCACTGTGTGCAATCGATGGTCATGAATAAGTCGGTTTATGATAATCGGAGGTACTTAAAAGTTTTTAAAGCAAGGAGTGCGGAGATGAACTTGAGTATAATTTGTTCATAATAAAAATAATGCATATATTAGGATCCGCTAAGGCAAGATTACACGCTAGTGTAATGGATAGAATTGTTATGTTTGGACACGACTCACAAGTCAAACTGGTCTTATCGAGGCAACCGGAGACCCCAGAGCTGGCAGTTATTTTGCTCAGCGGATAAGTCTAGCAATTCAGCGAGGGAACACAGCCAGTATTCTTGGCATGTTGGCTCAAAGATTCAAAGATTTAAATGTTTATTCAGTAATTAGACCTTTACAGGCACTTTTACACGTCAATATTTAAATTTCATTTAATTTATGTTACGTGTAAAGTGTATTAAACTTTAATGTAGGTAATTCTTATTCGTAATCGGTGAATTTTGTTTAATAAACACTTACCCTCAAACCGGTCAAGGGGTTATCGAGAAATGGGGTTCGTGAGCTCACAGTTCGGGGCAAACAACTAGTTTATTCTATACGAGTAGAAAAATGTTTGGGCTTCTTCAAAATTTTCGCAGCCGTTTTCTATCTATTCTATCATTAAATATAGGAATACCAAACAAAGGAATGAACAAATCTTAATGAAACATAACAGATATTTCAGTAGAAAGCCTTTCACAGAATAAAATAAGTACTCTTCTCAGTGCCAAAATAAAATAAAAAAATCTTGAAAATTCGGCACATAGATGATATTGAAGGGATACATATAAATTAGGATTTTGAATATTGATTACTCAAAAATATTCAAAAACATATTTTAAGAACAGAAACTTGTGACAATATTCTTTCTAACAAGTATGTTCAGGTCAAAGAATCTCTGTTTAATATCGCTACATGTGCCACAGCTTGAATAAATTATTACAATCAATGCAAGCAAGAATCAGATACTTATTTCAAAAATCCATTGTAGTGTAGATTTTTATATATTTTGCATTATAATCTATCAAAATGTTAGTATTTATGTATATCATCATCAACATAATTTCAGCCGCATAACGACCACTGCTGGACATTAGGCCTCTCCCATAAACATTTCTAAAACGACCGATCAAGAGCGGCCTTGTCAGGTCGTCTGACCACTTTGTGGGTGGGTGTCCTAGGCTTCATTTGCCAGTACGTGTCGCCATTCGAGAACCTTTTTGCCCCATCGGCCATCGGTTCTTCGCGCTATGAGTCCTGCTCACTGCCACTTCAACGAACAAATCCGCTGGGCTATGTAGTGATGTACAAACCTCGAGGCGTAGAGTTCTACTTTCGAAGCCTCGAGGCAGATTGGCAGGACTCGGTGAGCTCGGTAGGCTTGTAGACCCCAGCCTAGCCGAGTCGCGAGCTCTCTGAGCCACGCCTCGAAGCTTCAAAAGAGTTCGAGCCTTCAAAAGAGCTGGAACCTATTAAAAGAGATCGGGCCTTCAAAAAAGCTCGAGTCTTAAATTGAACGCGAGCCTTCAATGAAAGCTTGAGTTCTCTGAGTCCTTTTACTCAAAGAGTTCGCAAGCCACGCCTAATAATTTAATTTTTAATTTAATTTAATTTATTTTTTTGTTTTAATTTAACAAAAGTAAGTAGGCGCGAGAATAATCAAACATCAATAAATAAATAAATAAATATAAATATATAGGGACAAATTACACTAATATATCATAGAAAGAGACTCAAGCCGTGATATAGCCTCCAACACGATCGAGCTCTCGAAAAGGCTCGAGCTCTCAAAAAGGCTCGAGCTCTGAAAAAGACTCAAGCCGTGAAAAAGCCTCCAGATTAATCGAGCTCTCGAAAATGCTCGAGCTCTAAAAAAGACTCCCAAGTCGTCGAGCTTCACACAAACGAGGCGAGCCCTGTAAACGACTCCGAGCTTTAGACAAAAGAACTCGTAGGCCTCGAGCCTTGTACATCTCTAGGGCTACGTCAATGACTTTTGTTCTCCTACGAATTTCCTCATTTCTGATTCGATCACGTTGGGAAACACCGAGCATAGCGTCTAGTCCAGTGTAAAGTCCACTGCAAAGAGGTGTAAGACAGGGAGATATAACGTCTCCCTGTCTTATACCTCTTTGCAGTGGAATAGCCCTCGTGCACTGCTCCTGTACTCGGACTGACATAGTGGCGTTACTGTATAAGCACTTCAACACTTCGATATACCGATAGTCAATACGGCATCGCTGGAGAGACTGAAGCACGGCCCACGGTCTTTAGTTGTCCGCTGGGTTGCGAAACGGAAGTATACAGCTGTCCATAAAACCTCTCGATCTCCGCTAGAACCCCTTCATTAGTCGACACCACGCCGCCGTCCTCCGTCTTCAGCTACATCAATCGGCTTTGCCCAACAGCTCTTGCGAACACTTTGGAGCCTTTGTTCTGCTCGATCGTCTCCTTAATACATTTAGTATTAAAAGAGCGGATATCGTGTCGCAAGGACTTTTGTATACGTCTGTTGAGCTGTCGATATGATTCAGCATCTTCAGAGGTCTGCAGCGGCCTTAATCGTCGTTCTGCCATTAAGTCTAGGGTCTTAGCAGAGATTTTTTGACGTTTTCGTTTGGGGCGCGACCTAGACACCTTCGATTCCACCGCTTGGACAGCTTCTATAAACCCTTGGTTTATCTCATCCACTGTAACGCAATCCTGGAGGCCTTCGAAACGATTTGACAGTTCAAGCTGGAAGCCTTTGGAGTTTTCAATTTGGACCTGCGACGGTCGGAGCGTCGACTTCATCAGCCGCGACCTTTCGACTTTGAGATCAATATTCACGATGCCGATTACTATTCGGTGATCGCTCCCGGTTTTGATCCGACTGATCACTGAGACATCGTTGAATATTCGTCTCTTCGTCGTTAAGATGAAGTCGATTTCGTTTTTAACAGGGGGCTGGTTCTTCTTTGCTGGACCTATTCAGGTCCACTTTCTATGCGGCGGCTTCTTGAAGAACGAGTCCACGCAAAGAGTCCCTCTAGCTCCAAAAAATCAGCCAGCCTACGTCCCCTGTCATTTCGCACTCCATATCCGAAATTTCACAGCCTAAACTCTCCATCGCCTCGCTTGCCCACTTTTGCATTGAAATCCCCCATAACAACCGTAAAATAGTGTATATGTATATCTATCAATTGAATATCCGCCCGAAGTCAGATATACTTAGCACCGACTAGGTTAAATAAACAAAGCCGACATTCGCATACTTTAAAACTGGATTACATTGCATTTAGTGTCAATTTCAACTGTCTTTACTGTCAACTTATACGGTGACGGCTCATTTGTTTCAATAGAGTGTTTTTCTTACAAACCACGCCCGTTTGAAAACTTGCCAAAATGTTGATGAGATGACGGCCGGCCAATCAGGGTCGGGCTTGCGTTTGGCCTAGATTCGACTGGCCAATCAGCGCGCAGGACTGCTGCCCACGCGCATGTTGCACAAAATGAAAAAAATACAGAATATGCATCGACAATTTGCAAAGCGTACTAGTTAGCTAGCACCAAATACGTATACGACCTTCTTTGTAGTTAACTCCCTACATTATATCCTGATGTTTGCCATCTATTTATTAACTCATTTTTCTCTTATATCCTATTTGACGTTCAGCCTTCCCCTGTATTCATCACTTTCAAGTCGAACACTTTCTTATACAGGCTTTTTTTGTCCTCCCTTTACATGACCAATGACCACAGGTCAGGCACACGTAGTGCAACCTTCAAATTTCTTATGTAACACACTTACGTCATTTCGTAAGTAGATATCTTTACAGAGTAAAGAAGTAAAAGCATGTTTCTAATATACTAAATAATGATCTATACTTCTGTTCTCTCTCTACTTTGTCTTAGTATCTCAATGGGGTAATTATTGTTTTGCTTGGCAGCCAAAACTTGTCATGCTAATTTAATTGACGTTGGCTCAATGGCTTCTTTGGTTTTATATGTTTTTTATTAGCCACTATAGTTTTAGAACGTTTATCAACACCGTCAATCAGTTGATAGCAGATTTAGATTGTCTTAAAAAAAATTATTAATCTGTTGAAGAGTACTTGGTAAACAAGTTACGCAACTAGTTTTAGAGGATTCTCAAGCCGTACATGAATTTTACTATACAGACATTTATATTGTACTTTTTTTTTCTAAATAATTTTTGACGTTATTATTTATTTATATATTTGAAATGTTTAAATTTATCAGAAACTACATCAAATTTAATTTAAATCTAATTTAATTTAAATATTTTAATTTCCCTGAAATTAAAATTTAAACTATAATTTCTATGTATCTGTTGACACTTAATTTAATTACTATCAATTTCTGACATAAATAATAACTAATATATAGGGACAAATAACACTGATTGAGCTAGCCCCAAAGTAAGTTCGAGACTAGTGTTATCGGGATACTAACTCAACGATACTATATTTTATATCAGAGACATATATAGATAAACATTCAAGACTCAGGACAATTTGAAAAAGGCTTTTTTCCAACTTGCCCAGACCGGGGATCGAATCATCTGGGTGGCGGAATAGCTTGGATACCACTACGCCACTATATTGGGAATGTCGGGATAAGCATATAGGATAAAAACTATCCTATATGCTTTCCTAGGTCTCAAACTATATCCATAGCAAATTTCATCTAAATAGGTTCAGTGGTTGAAGCGTGAAGAGGTAACAAACATACACACACACTCACAAATTTTCGACTTTATAATATTAGTGAGATAGTGATGTTTGGCGTTTAAATATAACAATAATTTCAATTGATAAACAGAATTCCTACCAGTCAGTCAGCGTTTCTCAGCACTTAGCACAGAATAAGTACTAGTACTCGCGTAAGCGTACAGAAATTCAAAGAAATATTTACTTAATGTGGTTAGCGCTATGGTTTAATTTAGCTCGCGTCAGATGTCCTCACCTCTTCGTTTAGATATCTAGACAAACATTGCAAGGCAATTTCATTCTTATTACTCTGAACAAACGATTCATGTAACTTAATTTTCCCCTTCGAAGTGGTCGCCGCGCGCATGGTAATAATGTAGGTATATTTTCGATACCTAAACGGGGAGTGACACAGGCCTGCTCTTACTAATTGCTCGTTGGGATTTAAATAAACAACTCATTGAATAGGCAGTTCGCAACTGGCTTCTATTGTTCAACTGAATGGTCGTTATATACAAGCTAGTCATTTTGATTCGAAGCTTGAAGCAGCGCCAATAGTGATTATCTAAATATATATAACTCAAAGGTGACTGACTGACTGACATAGAGATCTTTCAATGCACAGCCCAAACCACTGGACGTATCGGGCTGAAATTTGGCATGCAGGTAGATGTTATGACGTAGGCATCCGCTAAGAAAGGATTTTTATCAATTCTACCCCCAAGGGGATAAAATAGGGGATGAAATTTTGGATGAAACTTTGTCAATTTTAAACCAATCGGGCTGAGACTTTGCATGCATAGAACTACTATGACATAGGCATCCCCTAAGAAAGGATTTTGATAAATTCCACCCCTACGCGAGCGAAGCCGCGGCCAAAAGCTAGTTAATAAATATCTTCTCAAGTAAAATTGCATAGAAGACATTTGTCTATTGTTCATTTAGCGCCTTCGATTACTTACTTGCGCCCAGAAACATCAATGAGTAGAAAGCTCTTTGTACTTGAATTTTAGACGTCTATTTATTGATGTTTACGGGCGCTTAGAGCTTGTCGGAGGCAAATGATTCTATTGGACCGAGTTTACAAAGATTTTGTTCGGTGTGTAAATTAATACAGCATGCTAGTAATAAAATACCTACATTCCTTGAAAGAGAAATAGCACAATTCTATGGATTCTCATAGTAGCTCAACCGATCGGAGAGTTTTACTCATTTATATGTCACGTCAAAATTATTATTTGTTTTAAATTGAATAGGTAAACTACGATTCTAATGGGTACTAAGAATCTGGTAACATGTTGGTATTTTTATTTAATTGACCGAGTGAATGAAGCGAACGAAGGTTGAAATCTGACCAAGGACACAAAAGAGTGGACGTAGGTAGATCGATCTAACAACAGATATCTTATATCTTAAGTGTCTTTAGCTAGACTACTGAAATCTGACCAAGGACACAAAAAAGTATCGACCTAACAACGGATATCCTATATCTCAAGTATCTATAGCTAGACTGCTGAAAACTGACCAAGAACACAAAATAGTTAAAATGATTAGGTCGATCTAACAACAGATATCCTATGTCTCAAGTGTCAATAGCTAGACTGCTGAAAACTGACCAAGGACATAAAATAGTAGACGTGGCCAAATCGATCAACAATCTGACCACGGATACAGAAGGGAAGCAAGATACGAGTACAAGATCGTTATAAGTATTACTTACTTGCGTATGTAAAGTAATAATCAAAAACTGCAAGACAAACAGTAAAGTAATTTAAAGGCTGCAGGGCTAAGTTATACAACATCTGAACAGAACTTTGAAACGTTTTCAAATACATTGCAAGCAAGATACGAGAGATATAGATAGAGGAACACCTCTTGCTCAGGAACTGCGGAGCTAAGTGATACAAACGCCCGGATGTAGGCTTCGACGTGAACTTTACGTAGATATAGTATTTGACGCTGGAAGTGGCATTGACGTATAAAATTATAAAGGTGTTACTTTATCCATCCGTCGAGTGGTTTCTGGCTTATATAAATAAGGATGATTAAAGAGAATAATAATAGTAACTAAGTTGACTGGTAGAAAATGCTATTAGCATCAAGTCCGCCTTTTGTATCATTTATTATTGTTTAATTAAATTCTTTTTCTACTCCTGTACTGTTATCTGTCTTTTAAATGGTCCCAAACACTAATATAAGAATATAGATTATATGATTTCAGAAAAGTCTATAGTCTATTTCCAATATAATAGCACATGTGTCGTTATTTCGCCAAAACGATACTCCTAGCCATAGACCTATAACCTTTTTTTTCTTTAGATCTACCATACTGACAACATAATAAAATCGTTATTTTAACATATGGTGCCTTTTTTCAAACGTGGAGTCACTGAACAAACGGTTTTTTGTATGAAAAACATTCATTTAAGTGATTCTATGTTTAAAAAATGGCACTTTCAGTTTCTAAGAAGACGTCAATAAAAAAAAATTAGTCTTCCATAGATACCTAGTATCTACCAAACATATGGTAGTATTTCGTACTTTCCTTTGTTTATTTTTGTATTTATTTTAGTAAATGTAGTCGTAGAAAAAGTGTTGTATGCAACGATGTATAAGTAGTCAAAAAATGCTCAATGGCGTCAATTCACGATGCTCGCCAAGGCTCGCATCGTAAACTGCGCCACTCGCATTTTTTAACCCTCCTTATACAACTGTTGCATAAAATACTATAAATAAATAAACAAAAAGGCGTAAGAGGCAACTAAAGATCTAAGCACAAACATCTATTTTCCAACAATTCAAATTAGATATTTTTCTCTTAAAGTCAAAACAAACATTTTCTATGAGATTTGTATGAAATACAGGCTAATGACGTCATAGTTTCTTGGAGTCAAGTCAAGCGCTCTTGATATCAGTTTTTCTGCAATAATAAATCTAAAATCACGTTGAAAATGGATATGATCACTGACAAGTGACATTATTTTGTGACGTTTTATTTTCTTAACAGTACTAAATAATTTATTTTTGACCCACAAAAGTACGCGGTTGAAAAGATAGACATTATGCAGGCCTTTATCAATTTATTATTTTGGAAAGACTTACGTTCAACACTACGATTGGTTTCTTGACACTAATAATCTTTTGAGCACATTTTCAGTGATAGAATAAATTGTAAGTTTGTAAGAAGTAATTCTAAGAAGGTTAGATTGTGCTTCTCACAATTTAATTATAAATATAGATAATTCAACAAGCGGACCCACCCCATTGAATGTAGGAATAAAACTTCCTTTAAAATACTCTATCTACCTATATTGATGAAAACCCCTATAAAATCCGTCGCTTAGTTGAACAATTATGAAGATCAAGTGTACTTACAGAGTGAGAGATGGTGGGAAGTGACTTTGTTTTATACTTTGTTTTGATATTGAAGCCATTCCCCAGTAATGTAATCTAATAAACGTACAATGTAAAAAGCAATAAATTGAACGTAAAATTGAAGTAATAAATACCTACCAAAATTTGAAAGAGCTTCGCAAGCATAATTCGCTACTTTCTAACAACTCAAATCAGTTCAAACTCGAACGAACATCCTCTATGGGATTTGTATCAAATATAGACAAATGCCGTCACAGTTTGTTCGAGTCAAGTAGCGCTCTCAATATCAGTTTTTCTGCAATAATAAATCTAAAATCACATTGAAAATGGATATGATCATGACAAGTGACATTATTTTGTGACGTTATTTTCTTAACTGTATCAAACAAATAATTTTTGACCTAGGATGTACCACATTTCTGTGAAAGTACCCAATTGGGTATTTTACTGGGACAAAAATAAATTATGTTTTACTAATGAGAAAATAAAACGTTGTAAAATAATGTCACTCGTCTTTGAACATATCCATTTTAACGTGATTTTAGATTTATTATTGCAGAAAAACCGATAATAAGAGCGCTATTTGACTCCAAGAAACTATGACGTCATCTGCCTGTATTTTATACAAATCCCATAGAAAATTGTTGTTTTGACGTTTAGAAAAAAGTATCTGATTTGACTTGTTGGAAAACAGCGCATTCTATGAAAGACAGACGTGAAGCGACTACAAGTGGCACTTCTAGCTTCTGCACTCCTTGATCTCCTATCGCAATATCTGCAACTGTATGCACCGTAGTGCAGTTTTTGGCACTGCACCGTCAAGAGGCACTTGGCACTATACCAAGCGAGTCTATTTAATAAAACGCCACTTTGTAACTTTGATAAAATTGCTTTTGAGATGATTAAACGATTTCCAGTGCGATGGGCCGTAGCCAGAGCTTTAAATAAGCAGGTACCTACATTATTTGGGTAATTTATGTCTGTCATTATATTAGACGATGTTAGTTTGAAGTGAATTGTTCATTGAGATCTTTATGTGGTGATATCTTGATGATATCTCATTATCACTTTAAATGTTAACGCATCAATGTAATTTACATGTTTGTCATTTAGGTATAGTATATGAGTTTGATGTTAATTGTTCATTGATATATTTTTAAAAAGGATTTATAAATCTCTAGCTGTGCCAGCGGGCTTCGCTCCCCGTGGGAATTTCGGGATAAAAACTATTCTATGTCCTTCTCTGGGTCTCAAACAATATCTATACCTTTCATTCAAATAGGTTCAGTGGTTGAAGCGTGAAGAGGTCACAAAGAAACAAATATACGAACTCACTTTTGCATATTTTATAATATTAGTTGGATAGTTTGATTGGATTGGATTGCAAGGCGCTACAACCACATATTACTAATAATAATAACATACTTACACACAATCAACGTAATTTATGTTCACGTCATATTAATTAGATGATAGATATTAGTTTGACACCGTAATTATGCATAGGTAAGTAATCTGGCTTGCTTATGTATGATAGAAGTAAGGTTGGGTCTTACTCTATATTATATTTCATCGCAAATATTATCATTTGTTATCAAAGTTATTTTCATCATCGTCCTGTTAGTTTTGGCTAACTAACTCATAGTTAGCCAAAAATATACTCTAATGTGTAATAGTGCAATTAAAATTAATAAGTAACTAGATCTCCTAAATTGAAATTGTTTTTTTGTCGCAAACATTATAAAAAAAAAATATTTTAAAAAATCATGAATAATTTATAAATAAATTTGATGTACAATTTGGACAAATATGACTTAGAACTGGATACAGGTTTGGCTGAATCTTCTGTACTGCATCCAAGTACGAGTACATCCGCGGACAGTGTTTGTATAATATATATCTATAAAATGTCTCGACACTGCAGTCCCCGAGATTTCAACCGATGTGGACACTTGAGAGCTGAAGATGTCGATATCCATCGCGTTGGCATAGATTTTACTTATATAATATTAACACTTTGAAGTTTGTGCTGAGTTATTGTCAAGTTTTTGAAAGCAGATGATACAAGTGTATTGTTGTAACATATTGTAGGTTTTTGAAAGCAGATGATGATGATCAGTCATATTATACCAAGCTACGTAATTTACGTGGTATTAATAGTAAATTATGCTACTAGGGGTAAATGAAATATTTTTAAGGCGAGGGCGCTACTTTGAATCCAGAGCGAAACGAAAGATTCCAAAGTTAAATCACGAACGTGATTCTACAGTGGAATCCTAAGTGAAGTGAGGGATATAAACATAATAACCGTACCCGAGTAGCACAATTTACTATTAATACCAAGAAACTTCTCCATTTAACACAAAAATCTAGCAAATGCAAAACAGAATATAAAGGAAATTAGAACACCTACAATACCTAATCAGGGTTCAACCGACAGATTAAAACCTTTATTTGATGTCGTTTTCATTTCATCGTTCAATAAATACTAGAAATATTTTTTCTTAGTATTTATTGAATTAAATAAATTGCACCGACTTCTGTGGTGCGATTTTTCAATCGCGGAGTCACTAAACGAACGGTTTTTTGTATGGAAAAAACATTTGTTTAGGTGACTCCACGTTTGAAAAATGGCACTTCAGATAAAATGTTGACTTATTACTTTGTTTTACCAATCTTTTTATTTTTATAAGTAAACTTGATATTCATTATCGGCTTAATCTTTCGAAAATTATTCAAATTGTCACAAATAATTACATGTACATTAACCTAAAACTTCTATAATTACTTTGAATCAAAGACAAAAAATTCGCTTTTATGATTATACTTACGATATGAATATTGAATTTAAAAAAATACGACGTTTATGCCAATTATTTATTCTTTTAAAACTAAATTCTTCTTTATTTTTTGCCAACATTATTTTTGATTCTACATAGATTACACTCGTTTTCAGTTTTCAAATTGTTTTAAATCCCTAAAAAAATTCTTTTATACTTTTTAGTCCCAAGAGAATCAGCAGTGACTTTATTTCCAATTGTTTTGGGATAAAAACACCATTTCACGAGTAGATGTGCACTTTATTTTCTGAGTTACATTCTGAATTTTAACAATTAAATATTTCGACAAAATCCTAATTTTATCATAATAAAGTAAATTTTACAGAGACTCTCATCTATTACTCACTTCTACATTGTTAGTGCTAAATAGATATCAATACATGTAATAAAACAGTGAAAATCGCGTTTCTGTACATTTAATAACTTTATGAAAAAATGAGTATCAGTGATATAAAAAAAGTAACTGAACACAAAAAAGAGAAAAAAGAATTGTCTATCTGCATGTATGTTCACGCTAATCTTCGAAACTACTGGATGGATATTGACGCGATTTTCAATAATAGATTAGCTCAGCGCAACATATAGATGTTGCGCTTGTAGCTGATTTATTACATGCAATATGTGTGCTTTGTTTCATTAAAATCTGATATCAGGATCGTCGTCATTTTTAAATTTTACGCTAACGTAGTTGCGGGCACCAGCTAGTAGCTAATTATTTTGCCGAATCTTCAGTTCAAAGTCCTTATAACAGCATAACTTTGTTGCCTATATTCATCACACATGGTTCTCCTGTGATTCACCCATTTATATCTCCTCCTTGCACCTCGTTGTACTTATTCTAAATGCATTAGCACTGGATGCTAAGTGTTGCCAGCTTTGATGCGGCTATTTCAGTTATTGCAAGTGTTTCTAGAATTGTAGGACTATTTGTTGCAGATATTCTGTTTATTTTAGGAGTTTGAATGCAACTATTAATGATAAAAAATTATAATAATACTTAAGAGTCCCCTTACCCTAGACAGACTGAGACTTTTCCATATCAACGTAGCCTAGGTTTTACTTTGAAATGGCATGTCAGATATTGCGAAATTAGGTATTTTCAAAGAAAGTGAATATATTAAGGTATATAACTAGTTTTCACAGCCAAAATATGAACTAAGAAGAGAATATAGTGAATCATATCATATTTGACCATCAGTATGGAAAACTTCCACACTCTCATATTTTCTTTCAAGTTCATGTTTGAGTGTCGAAAACTAGTTATATGCCTAGATATATAAAATTTCTTTAAAATTACAAAAACGCCGAAGTCTCACATCTCATTTCAAAATAAAAGCTAGACTACATTTGTAAGAAAATTCTAGGGTAAGGGGATTCTTAAATTGTAAAGATTGACCAAAATGTGTGTTTCGTATGTGAAAATTGCTCTAACTCATTTTGAGTCGTCCTGTATCATAAACAGGACTTTCGTACAAAACCTAATACAGCCAAAATTGCGCGACTCATTTTCCGCGAATCACAAATCAAATCAAACTAAGATCGTTTTCCCGGGCTTTTTATAAAACACACTGAATAGTTTGAAAAGTCGGATTTTTTTTCTGAGGCAGCCAAACACCCCACTCAGAGAAGCCCCAAATACTAGATTGGCCATGGTGGAAATTACCACCAAATCTTCCACCCGATGAGAAACTCCCACCAGGTGGTGACCTCTCCTGGGCAGTCTGGAAGTCCTTAAATAGACTTCGAGCTGGTGTTGGGAGATGTCACGAGAACCGAGTCAAGTTCTCGTGGCATCTCCCTGAGAAGGGTTTCTCAAACAACGACCTTTTGAATGTGGAGCTGTTCAAAGCATGGCCCACCTGCTGTCATGCCCCATCTGTCCAACCTCTTGAACATTAGAAGATTTAAACTGAGCTAATAAAAGGGGAGTAAGTGTGGTGACACATTTGTCTATAACCTTGTGGAAAAGCTCCGACTCGCTAAGAAGAAGGAGAACAGTTCAAACGTTCAAACGTTCAATTCAGAGGTGCCGGGTTCAATCCCTGGCAAGTTGGAAAATAGCCTTTTTCAAATTGTCCCGGGTCTTGGATGTTTATCTGTATATGTATTTGCTATAAAATATGGTATCGTTGGTTCAATTAGCTATATTCAAATTAAATCATGTCAAATTATTGCACAAACACAAATTGTAACTGTATACTAAAAAAAAATGTAAGAATCGTGGAACACTTGGTTGTAACGAAGTTACTTTCGTAGTATACAACATGGAAGGGACCCGTAATCAATCGAACCACGGGCTATCTAGATCACTATAGTATACAATATAATGAAATTAGAATACAAAACAAATTGGCATTTCCGTACTAAAGTGGGCAGCCGCACGGGCAATTAGTATGAGATGGGGAATGTTGATGTGTTTTTTTTTTGTTTTTTCGTTTATCCCGTGTCTATCTAGTATTAGCCCGTGGCTCGATTTTTTACGTTTATGTCCCTTTCACGTTGTATTATTCGCAAAAACATTCGTGACACTTTTTTCACCTAGTCAGTACCGTCCGAAAAGGAACTTCATTCCGAAAAAATCTAGGCCTATGGTTCTTACTGATGTCATATTCCAAACATTAGAAAATAAAACCATACATAACTTAAACGTCCTCAACCCTCCAGCGGTGTCCTCATTATATTAATTAAAATAGTCAACAAGGGCCTCCCCCGCCAGACGAATGCCAACCCTTCCGATGTCAACGTGACATTCTTGGCGTTGCATTCACGACGGACCAACAATTATGACTACTCATTTAATTAACGTTGTTGTTATGTTTCCAGTGGATAAATTTACCTATAAAGGTGTCAATACAATTAAAAAGCAATCGTGTAGATATGTATAAATTAACTAAGTGTTGGGTACTAAGTCGATACCGAAGAAATATTAAATGTTGGTTACTCAATCACACAAAAATGGGTGTTGAAAAGTTTTTTTCTTTTTCTTGTATTGTATTTTTTTTTTTAAAACATGTAAGGTTTTCGTGGGATTGTGGACCGTCACGTAACCTCTGTTATTTAAAATAGAAGTTTTAAGACACAGACTCAACATGACTGCATCGTGAAGTTAAATATAAAGGTAAATTATTGTTACTGAATTCAAAAGAGTATTTAACAACAAAGACAGCCACTTTATTATGACAGCCTCCTATTATCCCAGTCTCTTGAGACAGAAATCCCGTAAACGTTTTTCTCTCAGCACGAAAATCACGAAAAGCAAAAAACTCGAGGCAAAAGTCATGATTTAAACAGCAAATCCGTCAGGCCCCTCGTAAGTACGTGTGCTATCATCGTACCATCGCTCAGGGGTGGGCTGGATCAATTACATCATTACCATTTAGGGGAGAGAGAACGATGGCCATTAAAAATTTAGCGTCGTCGGAAAGGTGCCGATTTGTCAGCATTTTAATTGTTCGAAATGTTACCACCGGTGCAGGGTTAGAGCCAAGTCCTTGAACATTTGCGCTTAATTAATTCATTGTACTGATTTCGATAATTAATAATTTAATATGACTTAGGGAGGGTAATATTTTTTATAACTTATATTTACGAGTAAGTATATACGTCTAATCTTACTAATGACGGAATTTAAATTCAATTTGGATCTTAAATTTACTTAACAATTAAAAATATTAAAAATCTTTTTTTTTTGTAAAAGTAGAAATTTTTTTAATTGTATAATATACCTACATACGTAGGTATTCATTATATTCTAATCACGTATTTTACCCTAGATTTCCACAATGTCATAATAAGTTTTATTGCTTTTGGAATAGATCTTGGCACCAGTATACATAACAATTTGTCTTCAAACTACACAGAAAATAATATCAAAACGGTAATAGACTTTTTAATTCAATAAAACGTTCAGGAATAAAAGTTTCACTTTGTAATAAAATAAACTACATTTAAAAAACATTTTCGTGTTCCGTTCATCATAAAGTATGCTGATAGGCCATAACGTTTGGAGAATTTATAAATTGACGTGACATGGCAAAATATAATCTAATTTACAATTTTGACATAAATTTAAAGAGGAAATGAAACGGACTCGATCCACGATTCTTGTAACAAAATATTAAACGTTAATAGTTATTTTTATACCTTAACTGCATTTGAAATACCACTAATTCTACCTCAATCAGGTAAACTGCTAAGAAAAATCTTCAAGAAAAAATATCGATGATTTTTTAACAACTCGCAATTACTGGACTAAGTAATTCAAAAAGGCTAGGTACACAGGTTCATAATTCAATATTAGGTTCGTAATACTGAATTCAATATAAGGCTCGTAATACTGAATTCAATATAAGGCTCGTAATAGTAAGAAAAACTTACAAACGAATTGAACAACAAATACGGTATATCTAATTGTGTAAAGATACTCACACTTCGTTTACCTAATTTATATAATACTTACGACGAGTTTTGAAACTTTGTAAAAAAAATCTAATCAAAGCTTCTATCAACACAGATGTCAAAACAAAACTAGAACTTTTTCGGAGAACTGGACACGAGATTAACTGGACAAATTCCTTTCGATCAAAACAGAATTCGATGAACTGTATTCGGGGTGAAGACACGGCTTCGTGTCGCGGGAGACGCTGAAAAATTACTTTACAAGAATTTCCCGATTATTGCTTCTTTATTTGACGTGCATATTTAAGGGTGCAATTTAAAGGAGAAAGCGGATGGGAAAAGCGACTGTTTACATATTTCATTCAGTTAAACAATTTAACGAAAATTCAATATTTATCTATTTTTACGTAGGTCCACATAGGTAATTCGTTTATTCAACTAACTTTCCATTTTTTCGAAGATTTGTAGTAAATGTTTGCGATTTTCTTATCTGCATGTAGATAATATTCAATCAATTCATATTCAATATGAAGACATGTTACTGTTATCAACATCATCCGAACGTATTTTCCTGGTTGCACCCTCAGCAGTAACGCTTCAGAGCCCGGTGTCTGCTACCTAACCAAGGAGATTTGACGAGGTTACTGGTTTTTATACAGTGAGACTGCCGTCTGACTTCCGCAACCAAAAAGTTTAACCAGAATCAATCCTTGGATAGTTTGACGATCAAAAGCTAGATGACGTTCGGGACCCAAAATTTATACGTGCCTTCCGAAAAACGAAATAGATGATGTACACATTCAAGCCTGCAATATCCTAACCAGCCTGGAAACATCTTTTTACAAAGTATGCTTCCCAGTGGAATTCGAACCCATCACTTTCGGGTCCCAAGGCCTTGATCAATGGACCACAGAGTCCTATAAATCAACAATCTGAAGAGAAGCAACTGGCTCATTCTAAGTTTTTTTTCTCCCAAATCAGCATGGAAGGAATAAAATGCATTGAATATAATATAAAACTCTGCGATTTTACAACTTGTGCCTCGTAATCTGTGGCCGAACATTCTATCAGCAGTTTATTTGACAGCCGCTAATAGTCCGCTTTCCGCGTACTGATGAGCGGCTTTCGATGAAACGACTGTCGGGAATTTGTTTGGTTTTATAATGACACGTCTATCCAGTCAAATTTTCATTTTTGTATCATTTGTATTTAGAAGAGATCCTCTATTTTGTAGCAGACTTCTATTTTGGGGCTACTCTACCACTACCATAAATCGGGTATTTTTTTTTATTATCTTACGGCTCTGGATACTAGTCCTTTAGAACCCATCTCTTTTTTCACTTCTTTATTCCTAACTCTAACCCTAAATAAACAATCAAAGGTAGGGAATTTGTTTGGTTTTATAATAACACGTCTATCTAGTCAAATCTTTATTTTTGTATCATTTGTGTTTAAAATAAATTTTCTGTTTTGGATACCATAGAATTATAACCCATAGAGGCATATCTGTTGGATACCACCTTAAATCGGGCATTTTTTAAATTATTTTACGGCTCTGGAAACTAGTCCTTTAGAGCCAATCTGTTTTTCAATTCTTTATTCCTAACCCTTACCCTAAATATACAATCAAAGGTTGGCGACACGGTCCTTTGATTGTTCTAAGGGAGCTTTTAATACTACTTACTACTACTGTGTAATGTTTTGATTCCTAATATAAATGTTTCATTATTGTTTTTTATATGAAAATAATAAAAAGTAGCGGCTAATTTTACAATATCCATCAGTTTTTTTAGTAGGCATAAATTCAACATCAAAGCTAAGCAAAACGGACATTAAAAAAAACAAGAACTCTTAGAAAATTAAATACGACTTGAAGCGGATACGAACCATATTTAGTTGTAAGTAATCCGTTTTTTTTTTCTAAGGCGCACAGACAGACGAACTAACGGGCCGATTATGTCGCGTGCACTAATTGTCGCCTTCCTGCGATCAAGTTACCGTATGTCGCTTTTATGTGGCCCGTATTTACACTATGCTATATGAGGAGCTCGGTGGCCTGGCGGGAGTGCGTATTACTAGCGAATTTACAAGTAAAGTGACACTGGTGACCGCAGGTGGCATAATTTATCGGGCTCCTCCGTGCTTCGGAAACCACGGTCCCGGCTATCATCATTGTATGGCATTCGTCAAGCTATGTCCGATGCCTTTCATCATATTAGCCACAGGAAGTCCACTGCTGGACATAATCCTCCCCAAGGATTTCCAAAACGACAAATCGGAAGCGGCCTGCATCCAGCGCTTTCCTGCAACCTTGCTCAGGTCATCTGAAAATATAGCAGATGGGTGTCCTACGCTGCGCTTGCCGGTACGTGGCCGCCATTCGAGAACCTTTCAGCCCCATCGGCGATCGGTTCTTTGCGCTATGTGCCCCGCCCACAGCCACTTCAAAGAGCTAATCCGCTTGGCTATGTCAGTGACCTTCGTTCTCCTACGAATCTCCTCATCACTGATTCGATCGCGTAGAAACACCGAGCATCATAGTCCTCTCCATAATCCGTTGAGCGACCTTGACCCTTCATATGAGACCCATAGTAAGAGACTACGTTTCAAAACCATAAGTCACCACTGTTAGATGCCATAAGTCACCACTGCTAGATGCCATAAGTCACCACTGGTAGATGCCATAAGTCACCACTGGTAGATGCCATAAGTCACCACTGGTAGATGCCATAAGTCACTGGTAAATGCCTAAAAAATCTAAAATACAAATAGGTAAGTACTAAGTAATTAACTAAATAAAACTCCTCATTATCTTAATAAGATCGTTATAGTCCATATTCCTTGTGAAAGTAACGAGCTGATAGGGTTACCAATTGATTATGAAATACATAATTGGTATTACAAAGTTTTAAATTTAATCTATAAAAGTATATAACGTAGAAGGGACATACCCAAAATAAATCAAACCACGGGCTATACTAGATCACTTGAGTATAATGAAATTAAAATAACAACCAAAAACCCAAAAAAAATCGAAATACCCATAAAAATTGCCCGGGCGTCTGTACACTTTTGTATGGAAATGGCGAAATTTTTTTTGTGTTTCCGCTTTTATTTTAATTTCATTATACTAAAGTGATCTAGTTACATTACAGAACTTACAGACCGTGCTTCGATTTATTACAAATCCTTTCCACGTTTTATGTTTCCATTTTGTTTAGAAGTTTTTTTGTTTTGTGAATTTAGACCTAGAAGATGTAATTAATAGTACCTATCAAATTTATCTAATTAAAATTAACAAATATTTAAGGTAAGATCGAATATGTATTCTATACCGTGGGACATTTTTTCAATTCATGAGATTAGATTTGGGTCGTTTAGAACTTTTTATTATTTATATGAATTTCGCGACGAGTAACAGATATCAAAACTTTTTGTTTATACAATTAATAAGTAATGAACTTAACAAAAATGTTTTTAAGTATTTTTCCGAGGTGACAACCCTAACCTGAGGGTAACCGGGGGCGTAAGGTCGCCTAATTAACGTCAGTGAGCTGTATTCCGGCGAATGTTTGAAATTGTACTAAAGGTTTATTAATGATAAGTATTCTATCTTAGAACTTGTTTTCAGGTTTTCACCGGTACCAGGCCTGTGTCACTCCCCGTTTAGGTGTCGAAAATATTAACATTATTACTGTGCGCGAGACATCCACTGCGATGGGGAATACTCAGTCATATGAATCGTTTGTCCAGAGTAATAAGAATTAAATTAGCTTGCAATGTAAGTCTAGGTATCTAAACGAAGAGGTGAGGACTTCTGACGCGAGCTAAATCAAACCATAGCGCTAACCACATTGAGTAGATATTTTTTAGATTTTTTTTCTAAGTAAGAATTCAGTGCGTGAGTACTATAGTACTTATTCTGTGCCGGTACAGAAAGTACGTGAGGAGCAAAAATAAGTATATAATTACAAGTAATTCGTCCCCGAACTGTGACCTCGCGAACCACATATTTCAGCAACGTCTTTCAATTAAAAATTATATTGACTACATCTACACGCCTACCAAATTTCGTGCTTTCGCTCCATTTAAAACTACTCGAGTTATCGTTGTATAAACATACATACATACAAACTCCGGACTGTTCAATTATTCTCGGAGAACTTCGTTCGCTCGTTGAAATATTATTTAAAAACACCAAAAACATACAAACATCTAAAAACGACCAACCAAACACACAGAAAAGTCTTTCATTTTCTCAGGGCCCATCAATTAACGTTTTTGTTGCCTGTACTTTTAACTGAAATTAAACGTCATTTCAATTCCTGTCAAAAACATCAATAAACGTCATTTACTCTGTAGACACTTTCGTTCTCGAGCGTACCTCCTAAGATATTCCATAAAGTACCGAATAGGCAACAGTTTATAGAAAGGAGCGGTCCATTTCTCGCCAATTATACCTTGTGTCAAACGCAGCCGGTGCTAACCCGTCCGTGGACACAAAACAATCTAAAACAACCCTTATAGTCCTGCCAACAAAGTCTAATATACCTCGGTTTACCATTGACAGAAATGGAAATGAAATAGACCAAGCTATAAATGTGATGTCAAAGAATTGTAAGCTTTAATTCAAGTGTAGTGAGTCGAGAATGGCGTGTTCGTTAGATCAAAGTGTTGTGTTCATGTCGTTATATGACGTACGCCACAATAATACGGCGATTCGAAAATGGCAATTAAGGGGAAGATGTTTGGCTTTTGTTTGTGGAGATATTAATTGTTTGTTTTCTCATTTACTATGATAAGTCGAAACTCAATGTGGATTGCGAGAAAAATTGTTTTCTTCTTTAGATAAAGAATTATGGAAGGAAAAAAGGAATGCAAACAAAAAATCTTGCGTAATTTTATACATTGTTATTTTACCATCAATATACAGATATACTAGTATCATCAGTGAAATTGAAATAAACGGCCAAGTGCGAGGCGGACTCGCGCATGAAGGTTTCCGTACCATTATCTATAAAAATTCACGTTTGTTGTATGGGATGTAATGGTGGCCCCCCTTTAATATTTATTTAATTTTAATTTAATTGTTTATTTTTAAAGTCAATATACAACTAAATATTCTGTGAATACCTGTTGCCCTTATTAATATCGAGCAAAAAACGGCACAAAAAAACACGTTTTTTTGTATGGGAGCTGCCCTTAAATATTTATTTTATTCATTTTTTTAGTATTTGTTGGTATAGCGGCAACAGAAATACATCATCACGCTATCACGGGTTTATGAGATATATCCTGGTAACAGACAGATGGACGGACGGACAGCGGAGTCTTACCTAGTAGTAGGGTCCCGTTTTTACCCTTTGGGTACAGAACCCTAAAATTTACTTACAGCTCCCTGTAATGGAGTAGTCTTTCCAGTACAATCTATCAAGTCTGTATGCTTTACAGGGAAAAAGGTCAAAAGTGGAGAATAGTGATCAGACATAGTGAAAAGTTGCTCGCCTAATCATAAAGTCTTAAATGTTAGAGTTTCTGGCTGGTAAATTTTATCGGAGAAGCTATGTGGCCTTACGGGGATGTATTATTAGCGCTTAAAGAGCGTAGTTCGCACTTGGAATTTGCGAGTTTCCCCATGCTTAAGATGGCACGTTAACCGTGTTATCATTGTATGGTAGTAATCAAGCTATGTCACATACCTTTAGGCAGCTTGTGGCACGAAAATAAAACTAACATTCTTCATTTAAACTAACATTCATTCAACAATGATCTTCTTGCTTTCAAAGGAATTAAAGAAAGGAAAGAAGGCATGAAGTTAAGGGGCTACATGAATTTTCTGAGGTCCAGTGCTGCCCCCATTTGAATTAAATCATTTAAAAGGAAACGGAGACATCATTTAAAATTTTATTTTGACCAAGCCCTAGATAACCCTTCAAACTATTTTTTGAACCACTGTTTGCAGTTTAAAGTGAGAACGTAAAGCTTTTCTACGCACATACGCCAAAAGTGGCCGTTTTTCGCAATTGTGCGTAGAAAATCTACACGTTCTCACTTGAAACTGTAAACAGTACTCCAAAAAATAGTTTGAAAGGTTATCTAGGGCCTGGTCAAAATAAAATTTTAAATGATGTCTCTGTTTCCTATCAAATGATTTATTTCAAATGGGGGCAGCACTGGACCCCGGAAAATCCAGGTATCCCCTTAAGGATATTATTGTTTTTTTTTTAATCTCAGAATAAGCCACCATTCGTATTCCCCTTAACATCTGCTACCGTGGAGCTAGATTTACAGTGAAACATTTAACATGGTATGGAGTGAGCAATTTGGTTCAGGAAGCCTGTCTCGATCATCATTGGAAGCGAAGGAAAGTATAGTATACGTTCTTAGATAGCTACTCTATTTTCTACATTTATAGAGATTTTCTCATTTAACATTTAGTCCATAAAGCGATACCGGGCAGAAGTGATAAGTAATTTTAAACATTATTTGTTGAAATAATATATTTTTTATTTATAAATATTTTTTTCTAAAGTTAACAAACCTTAGAAAAAGTATTTAAATTCATTTTCATTCATTTATATTCATAAAAATTTACAGCCGTTTGCCAAACCTGTTTTAGTTAAAATATCTTTTGTCCTTTTCCCTCTTTCAAATATTCGACACAGTAAGAACGAGACAAAACATATTTTAGCTAAAAGAGCTTTAGCAAACGTTTGTTAACTTTTATGAATATGGGGGTAAAAATGTAAACATAATGTATGTTCCACGTAATACAAAAAATCCGAATAGACTGGTTTAAGTCGTTTTTCCTAAATTTGAAAATACAGAAGTAGTTGTTTATATATGTGTATACTAATATTCAACAAATTGTCAGAAGAACTAAAGATTTTAAATGTCAGGCTCTTTAAGAAAAAAAACGTATAATACCAGTACTTAGTATCAATATATCGAAATTTGTATCGATATATTGATATATCGGTAAAATACCGCTATCGGGTATCGATATAAAAATATCGGTATTCCTGTCCCTGTCCACATCTTTACAAAGAATAAAAATTCCGTCCTCGAATCTCCGAACTCCGAATTTAGATTTACAAATTCTGTTCCCTGAAGCAATCAGTAATAACAGGGAAAGAAAAGCCCATTAATATCCTCTAATCTTTCACCCTCTCCCGTCGTCGGCCCGCACGGATCTGTCTGTATCGACCCTAGTAATTACTGGCGATGAGTGCGCAAATGACAAATAAGTCGTATATTTTTCCGAGTGACAGTTCAAATTTAGAACGTGATTTTATTTTTAAATTTAGATTTTTCTGCTTGTCCGTTCCTCTGCCAATACTCAGGTTGCTTGAAAAGCAAAAATAGCACTTGGGTTAAAAAGTAAGTACACACTTATCTACAGGTGTCATGAAATGTAATGATTTCTTTTGGTCAGTTTTAAGTTTCTCTGTAGTCTGTATCAAAACTCATAATTACTGGCAATGAGTGCACAGATGACAAAAAGGTCGTATATTTTTCAATTGACAGTTCAAATTAAGAACGTGATTTTATTTTAAATTTAGCTTTTCAGCCAGTCTATTCTTTCTACAACACGCATTTTGTCTCATAAAAACACATAGGAATTTCATCATATCAGCCACAGGAAGTCCACTGCTGGACATAGGCCTCCCCCAAGGATTTCCAAAACGACCGATCGGAAGCGGCCTGCATCCAGCGCCTCCCTGCAACCTTGCTCAGGTCATCCGACCATCTAGCAGGTGGGTGTCCTACGCTGCGCTTGCCGGTACGTGGCCGCCATACGAGAACCTTTCTGCCCCATCGGCCATCGGTTCTTCGCGCTATATGCCCCGCCCACTGCCACTTCAATGAGCTAATCCGCTTGGCTATGTCGGTGACCTTCGTTCTCCTGCGAATTTCCTCATTTCTGATTCGATCGCGTAGAGAAACACCAAGCATAGTCCTCTCCATGGCCCGTTGGTCGACCTTGAGCCTTCTTATGAGACCCATAGTAAGGGACCACGTTTCAGAGCCATAAGTCATCACTGGTAACACACATTGATTAAACACTTTCGTCTTGAGGCACTGAGGTATTTTAGAAGATAAAACACTGCGTAATTTCCCGAACGCTGCCCAGCCGAGTCGGATTCGCCGAAAGACTTCTTCCTCGAAGCTGGAACTTCCTGCCTGGATCAATTGACCCAGGTAGACATACTGGTCTACAACTTCGAGGGTGGAGCTCCCAACAGAAACTGGTAAAGGGACATAGGAATTTAATAATTTGCTTTAAATGTATATACAATTATGTAACAAAAATGCTGTAGTATGGCTTTAGTTTGTTTGTATCACCCTATTGCGCAAATGACAAGAATAAAGACCTAGAATTCTTGACAATATCGCGTAAGAACTTGATTTTATTTCAGTTGTAGCCTTTCCAACCAATAGACTTCATGAGACTGATGTAAGTAAAGCATTTTTTGTTAATAGTATTTTATGCAACAGTTGTATAAGAAGGTTCATAAAATGCGAGTGGCGCAGGTTACGATGCGAGCCTTGGCGAGCATCGTAAGGAGACGCCATCGAGCATTTTTTGACATACTTATACAACGTTGCATACAATACTTTTTCTACGACTACATTTACTAAAATAAATCCAAAAATAAACAAAGAAAAGTATGAAATACTACCATGTGTTTGCTAGATACTAGGTATCTATGGAAGACTTAATTTTTTTATTGACGTCATCCTAGTGACCAAAAGTGCCATTTTTAAAACATGGAGTCACTTAACCCATCAGCTTCCAGACGGTCGGATCCGACCGAGAGAACAATTGATAACAATGGGTTTGCAAAATTGCGGCTGTTGAAGAGTTAAACGAATGTTTTTTAATACAAAAAACCGTTGTTCAGAGACTCCACGTTTGAAAAATGGCACCATAATATGTTAAAATAACGATTTTATTATGTTGGCATTATGGTAGATCTAAAGAAAAAAAGTTAAAAGTCTATGGCTAGGAGTATCGTTTTGGCGAAATAACGACACATGTGCTATTATATTAGGAATAGACTATAGACTTTTCTGAAATCATATCATCTATGTTCTTATACGTATTAGTTTTCGGGACCATTTAAAAGACAGATACAGGAGTAGAAGAACTTATGCCGCCTTATTATAAAACACAGACTAACTTTGTTACTAGGTTTAAACCATTATACGCCCAAAATGAAGTTGACGTTGACAGGTGAGATAGTGTGATATTACTAGATGTCAACTTGATTTGGTCGGATAATGGTTTAAACCTAGCAACAAAGTTAGTCTGGGTTTTATAATAAGACGGATTTTATTTATAAATAAGTCACTTAATATCGGCCGTTCAGGTTAAAGTCGTTTTACCATTCAGAATAAACAGTCGTCGTAAACAATCGTCGCGGGCTGACAGTTTTATTTGAACACTTTATGACATCAGCCGATGCTTATTAAAGGACCAATTTAACCCATTATAGTGTTCATAAAAGCGTACATCATCCTGTTTTGTTTTTGTCCTGCTCTGACGAGCGGTGTTTGCATAAGGCAGTCTCTTTTTGCGAGGCAGAATACGCTGAATATGGTTTACGAGATTCCGAAGTGAAGGGGAGGTGTATTTTCGAAATTGTTAGGGATGGTGGTGTGTATGTAATTTTATCGATAATTGTTACGATTTCTTTTGTAAAAGGTTTGTTTTTAAATTGCAGGCAAATAATATCAAAAATGTAAAATCGAGTAAATGAGAGTATATATAGTATATCCTTTGCCGAAAAGTGGTACAAATAAATGAAAAATAAATGTTTGTATTCATTACGTAACCTTAAGTAATTTACTACTTCTAAGTATAAGATAAGATCGAATGACTTCATTTTCTCCTTGTTTCACTCATTATGCATTTCCTAAGAATTCTAAGATATAACTTTTAGGGTTTTGTATAGTCAAAGGAAAAAAGCTATTGCTAATTGTATCATTTAGTAAAGAATTAAAGGAAGGAAAGATACACTAATAATAATTAATGTATTTAAATTATTGTTAATATCAGCCTCCATATTTAGCACCTCATTCACACAAGTAAACATAAACAATTCAATCAAAGATGGCACGCCTATTAAACCAATAAATCCAAGACGAAGGCCAAGAAAATCCGCTAATAGAAATAACGATAACACAAACATCGATAACGATCATCGTATTAGCCACATCACTAACCGGAATGAGTGCTTAGTGGTCCAAATAACGTTTGCAGCTGACGAGGCAGTATTGACCCTACTTACAACTCTATCCCCCCGAGATAAGAGTTACAATTGATTTAATTGAATGTGGGAGTGATCTTGTGAGGAATAAGTGCCTGATGAGTGGTTCTTGTGATTTTATTTCATTGTTTATTTGTGTGATTTGTATTCTATCCCCGTTGAAGTATAGGAAATTAAAGCTTATATGGCTTTATTAAGGCGCCCGGTGAAATGTGTTGTGTTCGGGTAAAGGGAGTCGGTTTAATTAGATTCGATGATTGGTATATTCTTGGATGTGTCAGAGAGATTTGTTGAGGTGCATTTATTCCGAACTTTTTTTTTAATTACGCACAGATTGAGCTAGAAGCACCAAAACAATTGCGAGACTTGTGTTATGGGATACTAACTTTTTATAACATATACATAAATATAATCATCCAAGACCCAGGTCAATCTGAAAAAGATCATTTTCCATCTTGATCTGACCGGGGATCGAACCCGGTAATCACTCGGCCACAGAGGTCGTCAGACTACTTTTATAGACACGTTACCATTTTTATTGTTAACAAGGGTTTAAAGTCTCTTTTTGCCTTATCTTTTTCCCATTATTAATGTGGAGTTGGCACAGCATGTAATAGTAAAAGATTATATTAATAGTAAAAGAAATATCATATCATAATAATAACACCATAAAACCTTTTTAGAAAAAAAAATCCTGCTTAGGTGATATCTATACAACGTGAAACAGACATACCCGTAATGAATCGAAATTAAAAAGCAGTAAAAAAATTGGGATTTCCATACAAAATGGCGATTTTTTTTATTTGTGTTATTTTTATTTCATTACTTATACTATAGTGATCTAGAAGTAGACCGTGGTTCGATTTATTGCGGGTATGTCCCTTCACCGTTGAATATAAAAAAAAAATATAATTACCAAATCAATATTTATAAAATCATTTCGAGATATCAAATGATTCTAAAATTTCATGGTATGCGATATACATTAAATCTTTACTTGTGTGACACACGCATTGTTTCAAAAATTAAAACCTTACCTTTATCCGTATCGTATTTATTAACATATTAACCGTTTATAATGACGGCAGTGCCAACGAGCGGCAATAAACGTCCCGTACTGAGGACTTTAATAGCATTTTTAAATGTCAGCATAGGGTCTTAATGTGATAAGTCACGCCTGGCCAACCGTGCACAAATGTTATTATTAATACGACACTAATTTAAGCCCTTGACTGTAGTTGTGAAACCTTAATACCTCGGAACTCAGTAGGTAACTAAAAAAAACCTTTTTTTTTGTCAGCTCTATAGCTTGGCAGTTAAAATTACTATTTTTTTTCATAAGTATCCAGTTACTTCTAAAAATACTGATACGAAACAAACACACTAGTTATGAATAGTTATGATATTTGCAAGAAGTAAACATGTCATCAAAATTTAAATGATAGTTTTAAAAAAATCCTATTTGTGAAGATTATTTTATTTTACCATTCATGTATAATAGCGATTTATTTTATTTTATAATATTTATGATGTTTTACATAATTAAGTATATAATTTAATTACATTTACAAATCTACGTAGACTTATGAATGAGAACAAGATGACTTAAACTAATAAGTATTATAAAAACTCACGTTGAGGTTACATAAGTAGGTATGTAATACGGTTTCACTCACGTAGTGTAGACCTTCTAACTTGCCCTAAGAACGATTGTCTAAACCGATCGAAACTAGTCGATATTTTCCGAGTACACTGCGTGAGTAAATCGTAATTATATACCAAGTTACACGTAACTTAAATTCCTGAATATTATAATATAACACTAAGTACAATACTGTCATTAATTAATCTAATAATAGCTATCTAGCTTACTTGATTCCTCTTGATTATCTATATCCATATCATATTTTGTGACTTTAGTAACTTAGTAAGACCCAACACAAATTCTATAAATTAACTTCAAAACGCTTGTAAACATCATAAGCTCTATTGCTGCTCTATTAAAACAATATTTCTTAAAACAGAACCATAAATACGCTTCCCGTAGCGTTTAATCTCAAAAACAACTAATCAAAGACTTAAAAAGGTATTTGAGACAATAAAAGACCCAATCCAACCACTAAAATAATAGAGTTTAAATCAAAAAAGAATTTATGGACTCGGAAAAGACGGGATGACTTCTAAAAATTAAAATGTTGCGTGTTTTTTGTTCGTTCGTAATTTAAATTAATTATGTTTGGTTAATAGACGTGAGGGTCGGGCTGGTCCCGAATGGGATGTTTTTGGTTGGTTAACGTTGATCGCGTATTTTAAGGGTTATCAATTTTCATTTGTACATCGGGTTTGAAGACGTTATAAACACATTTTCTGTTAAATTACCTTGTTTTCTTTCTTATATTCAAAGAAATAATAAAATCAATAAATAAAATATTTATTTTTATTGATTTTTAATTTCTCTGGTATTCATTATTAAAATCAATTGAAAATATATAAATTAAACTTGATCCTTACTGTGAAAAAAAATAAAAAGATCCCGGTCTAATTATAAATTAAGCCTTACGCTTCTTTTCTTCTTATTATAATTTGAAACAGTTTTGGCTGATTCTATAAACGGATTTTATATTTTGTTACGATACATAGCCGAATCGTCTGAGAAAATATTTATAATTACGATGTCACTATAATATTGTGGGCGAGACGTCAACAAAGCGAAAATTTGGCCTACAGGGGCAAAAATTTGTGATTGTTACGTCAATGATAAGAGCTTGGCTCTTAAATATAGATAGACGTCAGTGAAACTCCTTGTTTGGACAAACAAGGAGTACCGAAACAGCACCAACCCACTGTTTTTTTGTCCTAATACTCCTAATGAGGCGCCGGCGATCGTTTGATGCGGTAGGGCTGTCCCGACGCGGTTAATGTGCCATCCATCAAACCTAGCAGTGGACTCGCGGAATTTAAACGCATCCCTAATTTGATAGACGGCCATTATTGAGATTTATGAGGTCGATAATGTGCATTATTGTGCATGTTTGAGTTCATTTATATGTTTGCATTTGTATGTTACTTACAAAAAAGGTATGAGGTTATTTTTTATATGAACCTAACGCCTAATATATTAGTACAACTGCGGCCTCCCCCAATAAAGCCAGGGTTTGCCCATAATCACCACGATGGGCAAGACCATTAGGTGATTACATGGCATAAAATCGTTGCTAAGAAAAAGCTGCTGCCAGTTTTCTGATAACTGTAGCCTATAACTCTCCTATTCTAAAAATGAAGTCTGTCTTGTGAAAGCTAAAATATAAAGCAAAAAAGTCGAGTTTTGGTTATCTGCTTTTTCTAACAACTAGATATGGTGGAAATTTGACACACCTCCGATTTTATTTCTGTATAATTTTTTAATTTTCAGTAGCTACCGATAAAACAATTAACTTATTTTATACCGTACTGGGATGATTTATACATGACTATACCATCTTACTCATATTGAGAATTTGTATAAATATATTAGATCCGCTATTTCGTGGCAGTAGCTATTTATTATCTAGATTCAAGACGGCCGAGACGCTCCGTCGCTGAATATAATATTCTCAAAAGACCGCTTTAATATGTGAAATAAATTAATGCATAAAGTTAAGTTGTTATCAAATTTAAAGATGTGTACCAAATTACAGATCTGTCGGTCGACAGTAAGGAGGAAAGTTTAAAAATATAAGATTTGATACACACGAGACACAAATTTAATAGGTCACGCTTCCGTTTATCGAAAAAATTGCCGGTGCCGGTTTATGCTTAAAACTGGGTGTCAATAATATCCCATTCATAACTTAATTTCAATAAATATTAATACAAATATACATAGTGAATAAAATAATTATTAGTCAATTTATAATATATGTTGTCAATTGAATAATTATTAAATTGACTTTTGGCATGAGTCAGGCATCTTTTTTGTTCAATACGTCGTAGAACATTACAATCACAAGAATCAACTAAACTATTCACTTCTAGGACTTAAAAGCAAACAAGAATCTCAACTAATGTGAAACCAGTTAATACAAACTCTAACATATCACATTTCTTTTTGCGTTGCAAAAATAAGTATTATTATTGCCCATCCATCAATTCCATGACAAAATTACATTTTATTTGTAAAGGTATAAGGTACGATATCTTTTAAAGCAGTACAACGATTTTATTCGTGTTTCGTGACAGGTTTCACTGGCAATTTTCCGTAACTTGGCAACCCTGTATTGGGTTGTGCCCAGTCAGTCATATTACGATTCCATTTCAATGTTCACTGAAGCCTATTTGTAATGTGAGTCTTATGTATTTGCTATCACGGTTCATTGTTGTAAATGCGTTTGAAGTTAATGGGTATTATTTTCTAAGTGAATCGCTTTGGATGTATTTGTGTGCGAGATTATGAACTCATGCCCATTATTATTGTTTTGCTGTAATGTTTGGTAAAAGGGATGAGACTCTATAAGTATCATATATGGGGGAATATCATGATTAATTTACATGATGACAGGTAAACACATTGCTAAGCAATTGTGTGTAAAAGCTTTATTTAGTCTATTGCTATTCAACTTGACTCAGAGAATATTAGGCTGACCCCACATTGAGCGTGCACGTTCCTCGTGCGTGTGAACGACGCGAACGCTACGTGAGCTTCGCGTTCCAGCGTGCGGCGTGTAGTCCATCTCTGTCACGAACTCTACGTGCGAAAGAGAAAGCAGAATATATCGCGTGATGCCGAGTCTCTGTAAAGGTAAGCTTTGTGACAGAGATAGAAAAACTCGACGCACATGCCGCGTTGTCCCGGCGCGCACGCGGCGTTCGCGTAGTTCACACGCTTGAGGAACGCGCACGCCCAATGTGAGGTCACTCAGTGGAGAAAAAACAACAACAGAATGCAGGTCTGATTTCAAATTCACCTGGGAACGTTTAAATATGTTGAAGAGAGAGGAGTGACTATATGAATTTGATTGAAATGAAATTACCAAGCCACCTAATCAACCTATTGGCCTACAAAGCCTGCATCCAGTGGCTTTCTCCGACCTTTCTGATAAAGGTCGCTAAGCTTAGAATATCCATCAAATTAAGGTTAACACGTTTATTTTTGTTTGTAAAGTGTTTGCGTGATTAACCCTAACAAAATGGCAAATTACCTTATAAAATTTTCTACAAAAATATAATAAGTACGTAGGTACACCATACCATAACCATACGTACTCGAGAACCTGTAATAAAAGCGCCCAGCAGCTCGTTTGTCAGAATTTACCTATGGTCGAATCTATACAATATGTAACAAAAACCCTGTCCGATCCTTGTAGAAGCAACTCAAACTGTCAATATGAACAACTTTTCCTATGGGACCAATGCTTGAAACCCGAAAAAAAATCGAAATCTTCATACAAAAGTGTTCATACATACGGCCGGCCCGGCAATATGTATGAAAATTTCGATTTTTTTCTTCGAGTTTCAGCTTTCAAGCATTGGTCCCATAGGAAAAGTTGTTCATAATGACGGCCTGAATTGCTCCTACAAGGATCGGACAGGGGTTTTGTTACATATTGTATTTGTTTTCTTCTGGTTGCATTATTTGAGCCCGATAGCAGTGGACTCATATAAATGAAAATTTCATTTCCATAGACATTTATATCTTCTCTTTTTTTGCTTTTTGTAGAGAAGACATTTGTCAATGCGACGTCCTTCCTTTGATGTTGGTGGTCGGTAACTATTTTCGAAATTAAACTAATAGTCAAACTTGATTTTTTACTCTATCTAATATTTAACTAGCAAAAACAATATTTAACAAAAGCGCATTACATTTCCCTATTCCTACCTGAATTATTTTATTTCTGAAAATAAGATGAAATCAAGCTAAACATTCTCCTACCCAGCTGTAAGGCGTCCTGAACATTAAATCTGTTATTTTACAGCAATCCTGATTAAAATACAGGATGTACATTATAAACGATGTTTTCTTAGGCATTTCTGTCACTCCACATATATCATATTGAATTATAAGAGATTATGTTGTTAGATTGATATTTTTTTTACTATACTCCGTAGTGGATAAGTGACAGGAAAAAATCTGGTAACCATGGAAATCAAGTTTTATAATTACTTTAATTTTGAGCTTTAATTCTCCTAAGGACTTCCCTCGAAATTCTGATTCTAAAGGAAATTAACATGTAATATTATATAACACTCGCCAGTGTCTCTCTTTTTTAACAGCTTTGTGGCTTTTTTCCGTGGAATATGTGCCAAAATTCTTGGTCTTCAGCCTTACTCTAAAGCGCTTGACACGATATGACCTTCTCAAATTTCTACACGAAAATATCGTATCTAATCTATGTGCTACTTCGTCCTTTATCCTTCGGCATTCATCCTTCGTCCGTCGTCCTTCGTCTTTCGTCCTTAGTTTTACATCTTACATAGGACAGACAATCAAATTTTCACTTTCATCAAACGATACGCAAACTCATTAAATTATCGCTTTTTATTTCAATTTTCTTTTGATTACTCCACTTAAGTGCTGCCAAACTAGGACTATCTAGTCGATGCATTTTCAATTCTATATCTCTGGTGAAAGAAAATAATTATGCTTAATAAATTCAAATTTATACACATAATCGTCATTCAAACAGCTCGACCACACATTAATACAACAAAGCCTACAGAGTGGATATCTTTTATAGTTCTCCTAATTAGAATGCGTCTCTGAAAGCTATTATTGTGGATGCAATAAATGTTACGAGCATATCTCCCACATAGAAAAAAGCGTAATGCACTGCAACGCATCCAAACGACGCTTCTGTGTAAAATCGTTTAGTGGGACAAAGAATGTATATGTTTACAGAAGCATCAGTTAAAATACGGTCGAAATAATACCATTTAGTTGTATACAGTGTTGACTTTATTAATTTTACCAAGTAATTGTAAGTTAATACAATTACAATAAGCAGATTATATCTACAAGGAAGTACCTATTCAAATATTTAAAAGGCAAATCATTAATATTGAAGCACTTTCCCCAAGAAACTTTATTGAAATCGAAATCGAAAAAAAATACGCTCTTAGTAAACAGTGCACTATTTACATCTGTTTTCTTTTTACATAGTATTTTGGTATACATTTATTTTGGCATACATTTATTTCCGCTTATTCTATTCTATCAATCTAAACAAGATTGATAGAATAGAATAAGCGGAAAGGTAAATATTTTAGGGCGAGGTCGCTACTTTAGAATCCGGAGTAAAATAAAGGATTCCACGATAGTGAATCACGAGCGTAGCGAAGGAATTCTACGGTTGAATCCTAAATGAAGCGTGGGATTCATGTGTGTCGCTCAAAGTAAAAATATTACCGTACTCCAAGTAGTCCACACTCTACTTTTCATCTAACATACAATTATGACTAGGTATTGAAAAATATGTAATCTGAAACGTTACGATAATTCGTACGACTACTAATTCTACTGAATACAAATCTTCTTAAACATTTATCTTTTAAATTTTTTTTTTTTTCTATTTCAAGTACCAGTAACACTTCTGCGTAATTGTTTACTTTCATCGTTGCCCCGCGTGGTCGGCGGGGGACTACAAAAAAGGCCGCACTTAACAAATGACATATGGTGTGAATGAGTTTATACAGGGTGTTGGTGTAACAACAGGGATATCCATAACGTAACTAATATTTAATTAATTAATTTAACTTTATTACAATACATGTAAATGGGGACTTAAAGCGAATTTTCTATCAGCCAACCAAAAATCTTTAAGAAAATATAATTTGCTCAATTTAAAATAACTCCTTACTTATTATTATTAAGTTTTTAGTTTAATTGTAATATTTATTATTGATTTACTTCTAACTTTGTCAAAACACTTAAGTGTATATGAAATACTGTAAGGTCTTTAGTCCATCACTACGAATGACTTTCACTGATGAGAGCAGCACTTAATTAATATATATGTATGTAAATTATCATTTTTGTAGACTTGCTGATATTATTAGGACACACTGTCCGAATTGACACTTTTAATTTTAATGTTTTTTCACTGATATTACGGACACTAATAAAGAAAAATTGTTTTGTACAGCCACTTTAAAACATTTTTTCATCTGGTAACGCTTTTTTTCACATAGTTAAAACTTTTTCTATCTGACTGTACTAAATTTGATGGTGCCCGAATTGTCAGTGAAAAAATATTAAAATTAAAAAGTGTCTATTCGGACAGAGTCAGGCCTATATCACTCGCTCAAGGCCACGCGCTATTTGCCTACCGCTCGGCGTATCGTCGACGATACAACCGACAAGGGCCACCAAACCGCAAAACGCCCGCCTGAGCACTCGCACCGCACGTTTCCCGCGCTTACGCTTCGAAATGTCGAAACCACGTAATTATTGTGCAGTGCAGTGGGTGTCAAAGTGAAAATAAATGAAAATTTGTCGTTTTTTTCGCAACATTTGTTACAATAATCATCATAGGACAATCCTAGTGCGTTGTTACGATGACGCGTTATCACGTGACTCGCACGGTGAGCATCGCAATCTCGACTCTTTGTACGCGTACTTATGGTACATTTCTTCTCGTTCTGAGCAGCAGGTATTATTATTAAGATCTTGTAGGCTATTATAGCGTTGGTATTTTCGCTTTTGTATGGGAGTAATGTATCTGTTACGTAGTATTATTAATCTGTGACAGAGTGTCCGAATAATATCGTGTCCGAGTCGTCAGCAAGTCTTTTTTTAATATTACCGGAAACAAACGTAGCCCCCTGCCGACGACACCATCTGGTGATGTATGGCGGAACTACATATTTTTAACCGATGTTACGTGGAATTAATGTTCATAGCGCCATCTATTATTTGCCAGAAAAATATAAAAAACGCCGTCTTTCAAACGTTAACCCCAATAACTTTTCAACGGCTGATTCGATTTTCATCAAATACTGCTAAGAACCACCGCAAGAGAACTTGCTTTCACGTAAAAAAACCGCATGGAAATCGGCTTATCCTTTCGAGCGCTACGATGCCACAAACAGACATTAGTGTCACACTTAAAACATCCCTCTTTTTTGTCGGGGGTTAAAAAATACCTAAATCCTACGAAAGTGGCGTTTGAATCTTGCAGCCCTGGGCTCTGTCTGCTTCAAGCCTCAAGACCCGAAAAGCTTATCCACGTTCAATTTAGTAAAATCAATCTCGCTTTTGAACCAGCCTGTATAACCAATTCCCCGAGGATCGTGCGTCAATATTGTAAACAAATGCACGATAATTAACACTAACACAAAGTCATAAAGTTTAAAATCGTTTGTTTATACTGTAAATGTATTTGGATCAATTAGTATCGCATTTTGGTGTTGGGTGTGATGTGAGGCTAGGAATAGATCAATATTGTGCTTTTTAAGTGGGGCTCGATAGTGTTGTAGTTTCGGGATCAATTACATGCAGATGTTGGCAAAAAAAGATAAGTAAAGTAACTTCCCTATCAGATGTTAATCTTGATACATTTCCCTATTAATTTACGCTTTTAAGAATCCCCTTACCCCAGACTTTTCCATACAAACGTAGTCTAGCTTTTAGTTTGAAATGACCTGTGAGATTTCGGCAGTATTTTGTTATTTTAAAGAAATTGCATATATCTAGGCATATAACTAGTTTTCGACGGTCAAATATGAATTTGAAGGAAAATATGAGAGTGTAGAAGTTTTCCATACTGATGGTCAAATATGATATGATACAATATATCCTCTTTTAAGATCATATTTTGACTGTGAAAACTAGTCATAAGTCTTAATATACCTATGCAATTTTTTTGAAATAATATAACTTCGCCAATATCTGCCATGCCGTTTCAAAATAAAAGCTAGACTACGTTTGTATGAGAGAGTCTGATTCTTTCTAACGTAAGGGGACTCTAAATGGCTATGCTGAGATCAATATATGATATATGAGATCAATATATGATTTTGACGACCTCCGTGGCGTACTGGTCACCATGCTAGTCCGCCACCCAGAGGTCCCGGGTTCGATCCCCGGTCAGGGCAAGTTGGAAAATGGCCTTTTTCAAATTGTCCTGGGTCTTGGATGTTTATCTATTTAAGTATTTATTATAAAATATAGTATCGTTGAGTTAGTATCCCATAACACAAGTGTCGAACTTACTTTGGGGCTAGCTCAATCAGTGTGATTTGTCCGTAAATATTTATATTATATTTATTTATATTTATGAGAGATTTTTAAGCCGAACTATACCTGTGAAGCTTAATAATACCTTTTGATCTTTGTCCGAATTTTTACTTTTACATTTGGAGAAAATGGTACAGTTCAGTTTGTTACCGCTTCTTCTGTACTTGCGCTTAGGAAGCGACAGTAAACTAAATGATCTGACGTCAACATTAGGAAACCGAAAGAAAAAGTGTCAATTATCATGTGATACAAATATCCTTAGATAAATAAATGATTTTTAAAGTAACTTAGACTTTGTCTTTACTCATTATTTCAACTACTGGACTAACACCACTTGCTTTTGGTGAAGGAAAAAATCTTGAGGAAACCAGCACACTAGATCACTAGATCAGCGAAAATTTTTATTCGTTAAGATTTATAGATTGACATACAAACTTATCGATCTATAATTCTTAACGAATATGCATCACATCATTAAGTTTTTGCAGACTTAAATAGAAACCTATTATCAAGGGCTTTATCGTTTAAAAGACATGTCACAAAAACAGCACACCATTTTTTGCTCGCCTTTTATTTTGTACTCGTTAACGACATTCTCGGGGGATATTGGGGATAATTTGACTTCCTACCGTGAGGATAAAATAGAGAAAGAAGAGAATCGACTGTTTCTTCTATACACGTTTATGAAGCAATCTCATTAAGTTCTCTATAGATTTCATTTCATAAACTTGGAACATTTTCAGTTAAATTGCGAGATAAAAATAAATAAAGTGTTAAGAAAATACAAAAGAAAACTTCTTTAGTCGAATGCAGATTTGATTCATTGTCATGTGCGTAGTGCGTACATCAATGAAAATATTTTGTAAGAACAACTAGGAAGTAATATAATTGGATACAAAAATATTATTTTTCGAGCTCAAAATGTTACTTAACATAGTAATAATCTTTACGAACTAAAAACTATCGATTGCGATAAAATTTCTTTGGAACCACCTGACTAGTATGGCCTTTCAAACAGAAAACTAATTTTCTAAATCGTCTAGGCGTCTTCGAATAAATCGGTGGACATATAAGTAAATATAAAAAAAAACCCGAACAATTGATCCTCATCATCATCATCATTTCAACCGCATAACGTCCATTGCTGGACATAGGCCTCTCCCAAGGATTTCCAAAATGACCGATCAAGAGCGGCCTGCATCCAGCGTTTTCCAGCGACCTTGGTCAGATCGTCTGAGCACCTTGTGGGTGGGTGTCCTACGCTTCGCTTGCCAGTACGCGGTCGCCATTCGAGAACCTTTCTGCCCCATCGGCCATCGATTCTTCGCGCTATGTGTCCCGCCCACTGCCACTTCAACGAGCTTATCCGCTGGGCTATGTCAGTGACTTTTGTTCTCCTACGAATTTCCTCATTTCTGGTTCGATCAGGTAGAGAAACACCGAGCAATTGATAACCTCATCCTTTTTACGAAGTCGGTTAGTTAATAGTAAAAAAAGCTATGCTCAAGCAAAAAGCTTTCTGTATAAACAACATTCCCCATACTATATCTATAACTTAGGGTGCCTTTCAACAATATGAAACAAAAACCCTATCCGATCCTTGTAGGAGCAACTCGGACCGTCAATATGAACAACTTTTCCTATAAGGCAAATGCTTAAAACTCGAAAAAAAAACAACATTTCCATACAAAAGTGTCCAGCCGGCCCGGTAATTTGTATGAACATGTCGATCTTTTCTTCGACATTCAAGCATTGGTCCCATAGGAAAAGTTGTTCATATTGACGATCTGAGTTGCCCCTACAAGGATCGGACAAAATATTGGATACTAACATATACGACAACAATACGACACAAAAATATAGTATCGTTTAGTTAGTAACCCATAAAACAAGTCTCGAACTTACTTTGGGGCTAGCTCAATCAGTGTAATTTGTCCTTATATATTTATTCATTTATTATTTATTACATAGTTCAAACTGGCATATATACGGACTATGTTTTTCTTCTTTCCTCTCATTATTTTGCAGCAATGGGGAGACGGAGGACACGTGGCTTGCCCATTAAGAAGTGTTTGTTGGCAGCAAATTAATTACTTTCCAATATGGCCGCCAGAATTAGGTGTCATATTTTTGGAATTCTTACGATTCTTTGATGTTCTCGGTGGTAATTAGTGTTTTGATTGTGTTTGACGAATAAGTGGAGTTTTTGAAGGTTCGGGTTGTTGGTGAGTAAGGCAGTTGCTAACGCCGACTTATTTTAGATCAAAACTTAACTCAGTAGGTTTACGAATAAGTGACGCTCTTGGAGGTATTCGGGCATTTGGGTTGCTGGTCAGTCAGGCTGATGCTGTTGCTAACACGGATATTGGGCATTTTAGATGAAAACTTAACTCAGTAGGTTTACGAATAAGTGGAGCTCTTGGAGGTATTCGGGTATTTGGGTTGTTAGTTGGTCAGTCAGGCTGTTGCTGATGCTGACATTGGGTATTTCAGATTAAAACTTAGCTCAGTGGGGTTACGTATAAGTGGAGCTTTTCGAGATATTCGGGCATTTGGGTTGTTAGTCAGTGAGGCTGTTGCTAATGCCAACACGGGGTATTTTTTTTAAAACTTAGCTCGTTAGGTTAACGAATAAGTGGCGCTTTTGGAGGTATTTGGGTTGTTGCTACTTACTGTCGCCGACATTGAGTATTTTAGACGAAAACGTAGCTCAAAAGATTTATTAATAAGTGTAGCTTTTCGGGCATTTGGGTTGTTACCAAACATATGCCAACATTAGTTATAAAAAAATAGTTCAGTAGGGTTCATTCTACTATAGTTAGTTAGAACTAAAGGATTAAAGGACTAATCACAAACACCTCATGCTAAAACTTCAGTTTCAAGTACGGTTGATATTAAGTACGTTCCATTGCTTTAAAATGGTATCCAACATGCAAGGCAGCGTCTAAATGAGCTTTACTTATAGAAGAAATAAAATGTTATCGTACTAAAAAAAAAACAAAAATATCGACTTCATAATAGTTGCATCATATTTCACAAAGCAACAGTAAGTCAAGTTACCACTAGCTCACTTACCTATTTTACGTTCAGAATCACCATAGTTTTAAATAGCTTATGAAGCAGCAAATTACAGTATGTCTCAACACTAGCCCATTTACCTATTCTGTGACTGCATTCAGAATCAATGTTCAGGCACCATAATTTTAATTAATTAATAGTTCTCCAAAGCAGCAAAATTACAGTATGTCAATTCAACATTAGCCTATTAACCTATTCTGTGACTACGTTCAGAATCAATGTTTAGGCACCATAGTTTAAATAAATGAATAGCTCTACAAAGCTGCAAAATTACAGTATGACAACACAACACTAGTCCATTTACCTATTCTGTGACTAAGTTCAGAATCAATGTTCAGGCACCATAGTTTTAATTAATTAATAACTCTACCAAGCAGCAAATTTACAGTATGTCAACTATACACTGGCCCATTTACCTGTTATGTGACTGACTACGTTCAAAATCAATGTTAAGGCACCATCGTTTTGATAAATAATAGCTCTACAGAGCAGCAAAATTACAGTATGTCAACTCAACACTAGCCCATTTACCTATTCTGTGACTACGTTCAGAATCAATGTTCAAGGACCATCGTTTTAATTAATAATAGCTCAAAATTACAGTATGTCAACTCAACACTAGTCTATTTACCCATTCTGTGGTCACGTAACCGTTTGGAATAACTCTTCAGGAACCATAGCTTTAATTAGTGACGCCATGTGCGACTCTTCACGTCGCGGGGGGCCCCACCCCTCCCCGGGCCGTATGCCACCTTAGTGATAGTATAATTATCTCACTATACCGCGTTTCATGTTTGTCTCAAAGTACAAGAAGATGCCACTTTTAAGAGTTATCATTGTTTGAAAGTGGCATCTGTAGCGTAATTATGTACTTATTTGTAATCATTTATCATTGAGAAATTCAAGATAAATAAATCAATTTTTAACAATAAAAACTACCGACTTCATTTTTTTTCACGAGTTTTTTTCATATCTCCAAAGTCCTTTATCATATCTTCACCAAATGAATATAGGACCAACTTGGTAGTAAAGGCTTTCAAATAAGAAAAGAATTATCAAAATCGGTCCCCGGTTGACGAAGACATCGTGTAACATACATACAAAAAAAAACATACAGTCGAATTGATTTTCTACTCCTTTTTGAAGTTTGGTAAAAAAATAGGCATAAAACTGTCGAAAAAGACTGTTGTTAGTGAAAATGTTTGTTTTGACGTTTAGAAAAAGTAGCTGATTTGAGTTGTTGGCAAGAGCGAATTGCTATTATCATTCATTAAAGTTAAAATAACGTGTATTTGGCGACTATTGAAAACGTTATTATGTATATTACAAGGGACAGGGCGGAGTCACGTTTCCACATTGTGCAAAGTAGACAAATAATATCACAAAGTATTTTTATGTGTAAAGTAGAACAAGTACTTCAATGTAATGACGTCAATTGACGTAGGTTATTAGTAAATAATTATTCAAAACGTACGCAGTTTGCATGATTTTGTATTCAAATGCGTTAAAAATTACAAAATTTAATTTGCTTCCTTTTGTGGCAAATTGTAAACAATCAGCAGTTTTATTTAAATATGCGTAGGTATAGCAATTAAGAGGAACTTCCGATAGCTCTATTAATTGTTGGTTGTAATGACTAAGGGCTATTTGTTTTTAATGTAAAAAAATGTGCGTTATGTTGTAACATATTTTGTAATAATTAGACACTTTTGCGTGGATGAGTAATCTTGCTAAATTTGCTTGCTTTTGCCACTAAATACATAATTACTAATATGGATGCAAACAACATTTCTTTTACTCATTAGGAAAGATTTATTAAAATTACCTTTGGTATCATCATCCGAGCGTATTCCCGGTTGCATCCTCATCAGCAACGCTTCAGAGCCCGGGGTCCGCTACCTAACCAAGGAGATTTGACGAGGTTACTGGTCCCCGTAGTCCAGTGGTCAAGGAGTTATCCTTGTGACCCGGAGGTCATGGGTTCGATTCCCACTGGAAAGCATACTTTGTGAAAAGTTGTTTCCAGTCTGGATAGGATATTGCAGGCTTGAATCACCTGATTATCCGAAAAGAAAGATGATTCCGTGTTTCGGAAGGCACGTAAAACTGTGGGTCCCGATTAAAATTACCTTTGGTATAGTAAATATTAATAGAAATCTTTGTGACCGCATGTATAACCAAATTATTTATGACTTTGTAAGCCTAACGGCGCAACACAGTGACACTTGAGTTTATAGTACAATCAAGTACCAAGATACCTGACCAGGCCCTCTACTTATATCTTCACTTTTCTCTTAAACTAAAATGATATTAACATGAAAATTTTTATTCAGACAGATTTTAATTATGTCTTTCTGAATATGCATTTTGATGGTAATATTATTTTTAGTTTAAGAGAAAATTGAAGATATAAGTAAAGGGCCTGGTCAGGTGTCTTGGTACTTGACTGTACTAAAACCCATTGCACCTGTGACTGACAAAATAAGCAGTACCTTTGTACTCAATGTACCTCTTTGTTTGATTCTTTGTTTGTATTTTGTGTACATGAATTTTGTTTACAAATAATTAATAAATTATTATGATTATAATTTCGTTTTTTTTTTCTTTTCTCTGATTAGCAAATAATGACGAAATACAGCGCATTTAAATGCCGCGTGACGTCACGATCAGGTACTATTTTCACAAGAAGGTGATGTAAATCGCCCCACTCCTAAACTTCGAAGCGCTGTTATCTTTGTGAATTTTTACTACTTTGCTAAACGAAAAAATATGGGTCCATTATTTTTTAAATTGGTAGTTGACGGACTGAATAAAATAATAATATTTTTTACCCAGTCAACATTCCTGAAGTGCCAAAATTTTCAATCGTGGAGTCACCACAGCGAATGGTTTTTCCATAAACCGTACGTTTAGTGACTCCGCGATTGAAAAATCGCACCAATGTTATGCTTTGTCAGTGACAGAGTCTCTTTTCTCTTTGCCTAGCCTTTAAAGTGGTTCTATCATAGATTTATAGTCCATTTGTTTAGGTATTCAAAAGAATGTAAACAATCTTGACGTGTCTTTTTATTGAAATATACACTTTATAAATCAATACTTTTGCAAATTACTTACAAAAAAAATTTAATTTATAATTTATAAAATAAGAAATTTATAATTTGCAAAGGTATTGATTTATAAAGTGTATATTTCAAGAAAAAAAAACGTGTCAAGATTGTTTACATTCTTTTGAATACCTAACCAAATGGACTATAGAAGGTACAAGATGGATAAAGGATATTTTAAAATGTGGCCAGAAACGAAGTATTTTTGTGTAACCTTAAGGGGTGTATTTGTACCTACTACACAAACTATCAGTAAAGCAATACGAACGATACGATCTTTCCAAGGTAAGATAACTTTAATTTACACAGTTTACAACTTGAAAAGGACTGGAGGTTCTGGGTTCGATCCCCAGCCAGGCCAAGTTGAAAAATGGCTTTTTCAAATTCAAATTTTTCTAAGCCCTGGGTCATAAACACCCAATGTTTATCTATTTTATCACAAAATATAGTATCTTTGCGTTATTATCTGATAACACAAGCTTAAGCTTTCTTTGGGGCTAGTTCAATCTGTGTGATTTGTCCGTATATATTTAACAAAAAAAATAAAAAAAATAAAATCTAATTTTCGAGTGACGATCTTCGAGCCAGGGTAATAATGGCTTATGTATGTATATGTTTTGCAGAGATAAGAATAGGTTATAATTCTATGATGTTTTGAATAAAAAACTTGTTTCGTTGTCAAATTGATCGCTATCTCTTTTATCATTTGTCGCACTTAGTGATGTGCCGTCCTTGAAATTTTCCAGAAATTTTTGAAACTGTCTGAAAAATTTTCGAGAAATTTCCCGTAAGAAACTTCTCCAGGAAATTTTTCAACTAAAATTCTCGGAAAATGTTGTCGGATAGAAATTTCCGACTTAAGCAAATTTCTCGGCGGCGGCGACTAGTGATATACTAGTCGCACTTAGTAGTGTGGTCTTTTTACGCACTTAAAAAATCTAGGTCTATGGATTCTATATATCACTGACTACAGTTTAATTAATTTACCGCTTTTCCCGTGACTTGGGCCACAGTATAAGTAAATGAAGAATAACACGGTCGTATGGGTTACAGTTTAAAACGTTTAATTTCGTCGGGTTTCGGGGAAACTTGCGAGATAAACGCATTGTCTTAATCACAACACTCGTGTTGTGTTGTGTGTCGACTTTTTAGATTCAGTTTGTTGTTAAGTTATTAGATTATTATGTCATTCGAAATATATGCTTAGTATTTTCTGTCGACCTGTTCATAAAAAACAGGGCTCTTGTAGGTAACGGTTGTACCTATTAGCATGGGCGTAGCCACGGTGGGGCACGGTGGGGCGCTTGCCCCACCCTGGCTCAGACCTTTAAGTTACCGAACCAAACCTAAAAATTAAATTATCTAGGTACTTACTACACGTATAATACTTAATATTCGTAAGAAAGTTCACACTCGACATTTTATATGTAAAAATTAACTGGGGTAAGCGGCGGACCGTGTAGTTTGCTAGTTACATATTATTTCAGATTGCTGCCCCACCCTGAGCCCATGGCTGGCTACGCTTATGCCTATTAGTTATAGGTATGCTATAAGTCAGGGGTGGCCAACAGGTCGATCGCGATCGACCGGTCGATCGCGACTGTTAGTCCAGTAGATCGTGGCAAGATAAAAAATATAAATACGTAGACCAGACTGCGCAACGTTATCACCAACTGCTGCTCGCATCATCTTGTATAAAATTTATGTGAGTCAAAATTTTCCTTCTTAAAAAAAAATAAAAGTGAACACTGTTCTCGTTTGACAGACGCTCATACAATGGATTCTTTAAGGTTGGCAATTTCCAACTACAAACCTGATTATGCTTAACTAGTGGATGATGCTCAGACCAATACTCACACTAATATAAAGGTAAATAAGTACCTAGTTACTACGAACGTACCGCGGTCAAATTGCCGACGTTCTTAAAAAAGGAGAGGTTAGAAGTAACCGGCGGGCATGCATGAAGAGAGTGATGAGTGTAGATGAAGCGAAAGAGGTCTGTCAGGATCATAGCAAGTAGAGGTCCTTAGTCTCTGCCTACCCCTGTGGGAAACAGGCGTGATAATATGTATGTATGTATGTATATACTAAGAATAATTATCACATTTATATTTTCCCTTTTAATAAAATAAAAAAATATTACATGATTGTGGACTGAACTATCCTGTTTCATTTAAGATTTCAATAAGTATGTAATTGGTAGATTGCCAGGGTTTCAATAGTAAACAGGAGATCTTGGTTCTAATCAAGTTGGCCACCCCTGCTATAAGTGCTTTATATAGCTCAGACCTTTGACATAGACCGCAAAAATCAGCACTTCTTTATTTGGCACTTAGGTAGAGTTTTCTATCAGAGTATCTTCTAAACAGCTAGATGGATCGACAGTTAAGGTAACGTTCGTCTCAAAAACCCGGGGATCGGTGTTTTATAACAACAAAATGGCGGATTTTAGGCACTAAATGGCTGATTTTCACGCATTCGGACTTTTTCGGTAGTATTACAAACAGAATGAAAACTCTTACCCTCATATTCATAAAAATTAACAACCGTCTGCTGAACCTATTTTAGTGAAAACATGTGTTGTCTTTTTCCCTCTTAAATATTTTACAATAAAAGAACGAGACACAACATATTTCAATACGATAATTTATATTCTAACTTTGTTAATTTTTATTTATTACGGGTTAGAGTCCTGCGCAATATGCGTCCCCGTTCTCCGTCCCTGCACCTCTCCCCCGTTCTCGCCTTATCGCATGGGGGGCGACCACACACACATTGCTGTGTGCACGGATTATAGTTTCATTTGTAGTATTGTAGGCATAAATGATACTCCGCTTCTATGAAGAGCCATACCTGTGATGTTTGTAAGTAACATACCTGAGTTTCCGTGACATTCAACAGCTTAGCCATATCTGCTCTCTCTCCCGATGACAGGTACTTCTTCACCTCAAACAGCTTCTCCAGCTCGAAGATCTGTCTTCCAGTGAACGTGGTCCTGGCCTTCTTCCGCCGCCCAACCCCTGGCTCCTCCCCCTCTTCACTGGTAAGGGATCCCTCGCCTCCCAGCGGAGATCTGACGTCTTCAGTCGATTTCTTCCTCTTAATTAGTTTGGAGAGATCTGGAATGAAGAGTTTAAGGTTATTTTGTTGTTTTTTAGAATACGGATGAGGATGAAAAAAATTTTTTTAATTAATACATTTTTGCATGACGACCTTCGTGGCGTAGTGGTCGCCATGCTAGTCCCAGAGGTCCCGGGTTCGATCCCCGGTCAGGGCAAGTTGAAAAATGGCCTTTTTCAAATTGTCCTGGGTCTTGGATGTTTATCTATATATGTATTTGTTATAAAATATAGTATAGTTGAGTTAGTATCCCATATCACAAGTCTCGAACTGCAAAACCCTCGCGCCTGTGTCTTCGTTAAATAAATTTTACAGTACAAGTACAGTAAAATTTATTTAACGTACAGTCCAAAATATAATCAAAAATCTTATTGATGAAAACGGCCGACCGACGGGCCAGGTTCGAAAAGCGCGCGCTAGCACACGCGTTGCTTTGATTACGAACATAGTAAGATAGATAGATAGATAAGATGTTTATTTGTTGCTATAGTCACACACATACAGAAGAAATATATACAAAATTCCAAAATAACACATGATAAAACATCGCACTGAGAACATATATCAATATCCCTGCATCTGTGTGCCACAGCAATACAAAAAGGTCATAGCTCAGTGCTTGGTGCTGCTCAGAGAGTAGCTCACTGATTTTCAGCTACGGCCTGTCAGGTGCGAGTGCACATACACGCTCGCTCATAGTCAACTATAGTGCGTTTGTTTAGGTATTCCAAAGAATGTTAACAATCTTGACATATCTTTTTATTGAAATATATATAGTATATGTTTCAATAAAAAGAAATGTCAAGATTGTTTACATTCTTTTAAATACCTAAACAAATGGACTATAATTCAGTAGAATGTAACGTGAAATACAAAGCGACAGTGATGCGATTGTGGCTCGAAGTTTATTAATCGAAATAATTAATCCATGGCATTCAACTACCGTGCAGATAACAGCTAATGTGACCAGCCTAGGTCGGGAGCCCGCTGTGTGGCTAAGTGTAACTAGCCACTACCGTCATCTGATTTTTCAGAGGTGCCTAAAGGTGACAGCCGGACCACCTAATGACGACAGCCATGACCACGGCTTAACAAGATTAATGCGCCTTCTGAAACACGCCACAATATACCTGTGGCTTAACATGTCTTGAAAAGCCACTTAATGCGCTAACTAAAGCAAGATTTAATGTGCCTTAGCAGGACTTAACGTGCCTTCCAGAGCATAGAATAGCTATACATATTTTATGCCACATGTGGTCTATCAAAAAGCGACCACGCCTAGGTTTTATTAACTTGCGAAAGCGCAATATTCACTAAATTAGTGGACTGTAAGTGAAATACAAAGCGACAGAGATACGATTGTGGCCCGAGGTTCATTAATCGCAATAATTAATCCATGGCATTCAACTACCGTGCAGATAACATCTAATGTGACGAGCCTTCTAGGCCGGGAGCCTTCTGTCTATGCCTATTCGATATTCAAATTTGAGTTGACAGTTCGAAATTTCAAAATGTAAAATAATGTCGCCAAAATGTATTCTGTTAATTAACTCATAATTAAAATAACTGAACAATTGCAAAGATAAAATGAAAAATCTTATTGCATAAACTAATAAGCGTGCTATGTAAAATAATGCTGCCAGAGTTTATTCTGTTAATTAAATTAAAATAACTGAACAATAATTGCAAAATTATAATAAAAACCTTATAGCAAAAACAATATTTTCTTGTGATAAGTGAGAATGCAAGGATAATTGTATAGTAAAATAATACATTTGTAAAGGAATTTACTTTCCTAAGGCAGTTAGAATAATAAACATTTATCAATAAATTAGATTCATATAGTAGTCAATAAGAAACATTTTTTTAAGAAGGTCCCGTGTTCTTCAACAAATAACCACTTGTAAAATCGTGCAGTGGAACCCTGTACTATACAAAGCTACTGCCATAAATCAGCTATTAATTAATGTGACCACAAATCAAACAGACAGACTTATGTTTTCTTAATTACCATTTGATCCATCTTATAAGCCGATATTATCAAAGATAATCATTCAGTATAAATACTTTAGTTTACCACTGACTATTCAATATTTATTGTCAAGAAGTCTTGTACAGATTTAGGTTTGTCATTAATTAGGTATTTTCCTGGGTCAAAAATAAATTATTTTGTACTGATGAGAAAATAAAACGTCGCTAAATAATGTCACTTGTCAGTGTTCATATCCATTTTCAACGTGATTTTAGATTTATTATTGCAGAAAAACTGACAATAAGAGCGCTATTTGACTTCAAGAAACTATGACGTCATCTGCCTGTATTTAATACAAATCCCATAGAAAATATTTGTTTTGACGTTTAGAAATAAGTATCTGATTTGACTAGTTGTAAAATAGCGCTTTTTTATTTAACCTAATATATTATTTATGAGTTCATATATTAAAAATATTATAACTTAGTACTAGGGAATCTTTACAGTGGGATAATATAGGTTAAAACCATATCTAAATTAATACCTCTAAACAGTCAGCAATAAGTACTTACATCTATATGTAAGTACTTATTGTGTATTATACACTCACTCACTCACTCATCACGAAATCTCGAAAACTACTTAGCCAATGAAGATGAAATTTGGCAGATAGGTAGATTGTGACTAGGAGACGTCCGCTAAGAAAGAATTTTCGGAAATTCCATCCCTAAAGGGGGAAAAAGGGTTGCCAGTTTGTATGAAACTTCGTAATTTTTAAAGTGAGAGACACGATTTTTTTTAGGTATTTTAGTAATTAATAGAAAATAAATGCATTCATTAGATTTTGAAAATAACATCCCTATAGGGATGAAATAGGGGTTGCAAGTTTGTATAAATTTTCAACATTTTTGAAGCGAGAAACATGACGTGTTTAAGCGGAGCGGGAGCGGGATCGGGAATGGGAGCGGGAGAAGGAAAGGGAGAGGGAGCGGTTGCGGGAGCGGGAGCAGGAGTGAGAGTGGGAGCTCGACAAGGTTCGTCGGTTCCGCTCGCTAGGCCTTTAAATCCCTACACTTTTATAAAGATTGTTATATTGAAAAAGTATACAAACATTTTAAATTTTTAACAAAACAAAATTAATAACGTAAAAATACAAATAAAAATCATCTTAGAAACATTTTCTAGACTTCTAGTTTAACATATTTACTAAAAATCGAAAGAATAAGAAATGGTTATTTTTAATATATTATTAGGCACATAATGAATATGTATATATTAATAGGCACATAATAATATTAGTACCAAGGGAGGTCAGTTTATCTACGACATTTGTTTGTTCTAACGTCTCTTTTCTAATAACTAAGCCTAAGAAATTATTAAACGTATTGGTTTCATAACTAAAATTAATATCATGATACTTCATCATCATCCGAGCGTATTCCCGGTTGCATCCTCAGCAGTAACGCTTCAGAGCCCGGGGTCCGCTACCTAACCAAGGAGATTTGACGAGGTTACTGGTTTTTACACAGAGCGACTGCCGTCTGACCTCCACAACCCAAAGGGCAAACCAGGAACCAATCCTTGGATAGTTTGATGATCAAACGCTAGGTGGCGTTCGGGACCCACAGTTTTACGTGCCTTCCGAAACACGGAATCATCTTTCTTTTCGGATAATCAGGTGATTTAAGCCTGCAATATCCTATCCAGACTGGAAACAACTTTTCACAAAGTATGCTTCTCAGTGGGAATCGAACCCATGACCTCCGGGTCTCAAGGCGAACGCCTTGACCACTGGACTACGGAGGCAGTCAATACTTATATCAATACTAATATCATGATACTTAGCAACAACTAAATAAATACGATTAAAAATATCAAAATCCCTGTAGGTATGACTCGTATTATCTAAAATAAATTGTTTTTGTCTTGTATTTCCCCGAATCAAAATAATTAAAAAGATAAAAATGCGAACAAAAACGGACTTACTTGGATTATTACTCGATAATACGTTAATCTTCAGTGTTGAGATTATCATATTATTAAAAATAATGTTGTTTATTGCATATTTATAATGATTGCATTGTATAATACTTATCAGATGTCCCATTTCGTGATAAAAATAAATTGTTTAGAAGATTAGATATAACATTTAAATGAGTCGACAATGTAGTGTTACTATTTTCTACAAATGAATACGGCTTTGGAACGCAATTCCGTTGTACTTTTGAGCTCACTTTATGGTACGTAACATCGATGAAATATTACTATTATTATATTTGTACGTAATTACTCCTCTCCGCTTTAAACTTATTACACATCCTAATGATGCCATATTATTCTTATACCATTCTTATTATCTTCTAGTTTTTCATACCTTAAGATAGTAGGTATATGTCAATTTCCCATCAGCCAGAAAAGATGAAATCAAAATTGGTACTTTCCTGGATCAAAAACTGTTAAGGAAAAAAAAACTTTAGAAAATAATGTCACTGCCCAATTTCGACGTAATTTGAGATTAACTATTGAAGAAAAACTGACAAGACTGCTATTTGACTCCAAGCAACTATGACGATATGAGCCTGAATTTCATACAAATCCCATATAAAATGTTTGTGTTGACGGTAAAAAAAAACGTGATTGATTTGAGTTGTTAGAAAGTACCGTCTCTAAAAACTTTATACTCGTAATTCCCAGAGACAAGGTGTATAATAATTAATTCTATGGTATTTCCTTTCCGAGCGCTTGTGCGCGCTCCTGTAACGTCATACATATTACATATGCCAAGCCAATGCCAGTGTGTAACGTTAAAACCTCCTTGGTATTTTATGACAGCTACAGAAACAAACTTTACACAATTTAAACTCGCTTGTTCAAATTTAACGAACCCAAAGTAATAAAACTCTAACGACCTAAATATGAATAGCGATTCATAATATCGCGAACGAGATCAAACTCCACGCTTTGACAGACAAATGACAGCTAGCCTGGTGTTGCCAACTCGCCAACTATTTTAATTGCCTGCTTGGGGGCGAATTAATTGCGATCAGGCTATAATGTGGCCACACTGACTGATATATGGGGTGTTTACAATATAAATGGTATTTGATGTTATAGCCGTTTGATATTTTGGGATGGAGTAGTAAAGGGTGCGCCAATTGCAATGAGGTTTATATGTTTCATTGTTGTTATTTGGACATGTCCGATATTATATTAACCACATAAAAAATTAGGTTGCCAATTCGTACCATTTGTTGAATCATATTGCTAAATTCTTTAGGAGACGTATCATGATTTGATTACATAAGGCATACGTAGATACAGTAAAAATAACTCATAAGAAAAGTAAATCATACAAAGTTTCTAATCCAAATTATTGCTTCTTTTTCTGCAATCAATAAATTAATGAGAACAGACAAAATAATTTAAAAATTTCCCCCCAAATAATTTTGCATCTTTCTTGCAGCTTAGATATGCCTCTTTAACCGACTTCCAAAATGCAGCAGGTTATCAATTCGCCGGAATCTTTTATTTTTATTCTATCTAAATTAAATTAAGCAAATATATTTAATTATATCACTAGTACCACTCATTGTCTAATATATAGTTTCAGAACAGCTTTACTGCCAATAAATGTATATTGTTTCATCGAAACCGTTCCATTTCACTGAAGTACTGCGCGAACATTAATTTGATATACGAGTACATCGCAGCTTTATTAAGTTGTCTTTCCGTTAATAGTTCGAGCGGTTCTAGGAAACCATATGTCGATGAAACGTATTCGGTTTGTTGTTTGTAGATCGATTATTCGTAATAGATTTACAATACAATAGCTTGAATTTTATCCCGGTTGAGAGAAGACTTGATTTTGGGCGAGATGGTTTCAAAAACAGCAAAATACTTGAAGTATTTTGCTATTTTTGAAACCATCTCGCATTCAATTTCAATTCAAATATATTATCTTTATTATCGTAGGATATTTATAATATCTCTTAATAATCGTCACTTTGTTTTATTGCACAATTGTTGACCTCAAAAAGTTACTAATAGCTTAGTTTACTGCCTCTCCCTAAGCGCTAATGCAGAAGAAACGGTAACAAACTGCACATTTTCTCCAAGGACGTCAACTCACAATGAAATTAATATTTAAAGTTGATATGTGGACAGAGAATACATTGTTTGTTATGACATAATTTCAATTAAATTTTTTAAGTGTTGAAATTTTAAAATGTAATGTCAACCCAAGTTGTAGATTTACCCCAAATTCAGAAAAAATAACAAACGCTTGCTAAATCTACTTTAGTTAAAATATGTTTTGTCTCGTTCTTTCAATGTCAAATATTGAGATGAGGAAAAAGGACAAAACATGCTTTAGCTAGAATAGGTTTAGCAAACGGTTGTATTTTTTTATGAATACGAGGTTTAGTATGTATTTATTTATGTATTTATTTCTACGGGAGATTCACTCACTCGATTTTGGTAACGTGTAGCAAAAATGTTTGCTACTAGCTACCATTTTTTCTTTCATTCTGTTTTTATCTTTTCTCGAAGACAGCACGAAGAAAATGCTATTGTTTACACTTTAAATGTGTTTTTAAGAGAGCTTTTGCTAAACATGCTAAAGTTTTTTAAAAGCACTCTTAAACACTTCACGCACATATTACTGCAAGAGTAATCCAATTTATTTGGTAAAACTCTATTTTCAACACTTAATAGCGTTGCAATACGTTTAACAACCTTCATAAAATACCACCGAAAACGTATAAAACTTCGAAAAACCACAAACTTTAACACTACACTATATTGCTGTTAATGTCGGTTAAATAAACACATAGAGGAAGAATAAATCCGTGAGTCTAATGTGCTGGTGGAGAGAGGACACCTGTATTTTGGTTTTGGCGATTTAGAAGCGGAAACTACTATTTTCGTAGTTTAAGTTGGGAAGTTTGTTTTTAACCACATTTTTATATTAAAGGTGCCTGTCGGTAGAGCGTCTGTGTGCGTGAGTTCATCGAAAGCTGTCATTGTAACTGTATTAAAATTCCTGATAGATAGGCCGGGTTGTTTGAAGGTTTTCTTTGTAGAAGTCCGACATGATGTGACATATGTGTGTGTATGTTGATGATATGACTATTGTGAATGTTTTAGTGTATGCAATCAACGAAGCCGTAAATGAGTCGGCTTATAAGAATGGGAGAAAAAAAAAAGTTTTTAAAGCGCGGAGATGTTATAAGTATTATTTTACACAATAACAAAAAAACATAATAGTATCCGCTAAGGCAAGCTAAAAGGAATCGAGCTATATGGTATATTCGCTTCTGTACCTACCTATTAAAGTTGACTACGATCGTTAGTGATTCTTCAAAGATCATATTTTTCATAAATTAACATACAAATATTAACTCATTCACTGCTGAAATGTGTTTCAGCAACAGTACCTATAAACAACAAATTTTAAAGGAAAACTATCAGAGCTAAGTGGAATTTACAAATCAAAAAGTTATAGGCGTCGAACTTATTAAATGTACTCCAAAAAGGAAAATTTCATACAAATTGATCAGAGAATTAGTTTTGAAACGTTTTTAGTGGCGTGTACTCAAAATTGGCATTCGAAACTACGGAACCCCATCGACCTTTCTAATTCTGATACATCGTAAGAGCTGATTGATACAAAAAAATTAATCAATCATCATAATAATATGTAGGTACATAATACGTACTCAAAGCGCATTTTACTTCACAGCCGAATATATTGACTTCTGTAAGCGTAAAAAAAATGTTAGATGAAATTGTGTACCTATTTGATTAATAAATAAATAAATAAATATATCGGGACAAATTACACTGATTGCGCTAGCCCCAAAGTAAGTTCGAGACTTGTGTTATGGGATACTAACTCAACTATACTATACTTTATAACAAATACATATATAGATAAACACCCAAGACCCAGGACAATTTGAAAAAGGCCGTTTCCCAATTTGCCCTGACCGGGGATCGAACCCGGAACCTCTGAGTGGCGGACTAGCATGGTGACCACTACGCCACGAAGGTCGTCAAAAATTTTTTTGTCTTTCACTAATGTTAAATTTATGTGACTACATAAATATTTGCATGCCTTAGTTTAGGTTGAATACATGACACTAACTATAAAATTGACATCTAATGTTCTGTGTTTATGTAAATACAATTATTCTTATTCTTATTTAAATGCACTTACACTTCCTATTGTCATTAAATCAATTTTACTGCTATTACACAATATCATAATATCATTTATCTCTAATGAGGCAGACAAAGTTCTTAAGTCCCTATGTCTTGCGGCCCTGGGCAAATCGAACCCAGAGCCTAAGACCCAAAAGCCACCTTTAGCTTGGTGATGGGCAAGAAGGTGGGAAAAGAAACAATTAACGTGGAAAGGAACAATCTGCGTGGGAAAAAAAGTAGCTGATACATTCTATGTTTTAGGGTTCCGTACCCAAAGGGTAAATGGGACCTATTACTAAGACTCCACTATCCGTCGGTCTGTCCGTCTGTATGTCTGTCCGTCTGTCACCAGGCTGTATCTCATGCACCGTGTTATGACACGGTGCATGAGATACAGCCTGGTGATGACAGACCGACGTATCAGTTTTTCTGCAATAATAAATCTAAAATTAATTTGAAAATGGGTATGGTCAATTTCAAGGGATGTTTTGTGAAGCTCTCTTAATATCAGTTTTTTTGCAATAAGAAATCTAAAATCACGTTGAAAATTAATATGATCAATTACAGGTGATATTATTTGTGACGTTTTATTTTCTTGATTGTACCAAATACGAGTTCATTTTTGACCCAGGAAAATACCCAATAGATAGCCTGCTCCCTTTTAGAAGTAGGTTAAAAAGCTTGTAAACAGTTTTGTAGGTTCTAAGTTAGACAGATTTTTTAATATGCCTAAACGTTACAACAGTTTCGTCCCATTGTAATTTTAAAATTTCAGTCACTGACGTAATAAAAACGAATGACCATCAATCAAAAAACGTCAACCACCAATCAAGTGGAACCGCCACTCTTTCAGGCCGGTAATAGCCCAATAAATCGAGTGGGCCGCTAAACACACAGCACTGTAAAATAGAAGCGACCTTTGAAGTTGGTCGGGTTGCGACAATTCGGTTTAGAATTGGATTCTGTAATTGTTTTCATAAATCTCTCTTTGTGTTAAACCAACTTATTGTAAATATCAACATAGCCACCAGTGACTTTGTGTGTAGAGTCAACAGCAATAAACATAAACTTATATTTTTTTTACTACGGCAATAAATAGTAATAATAGTCTATGCTACTTTGACATTGAGAGCACCAAGAACAAATACATACGGCGAAAGGAATTTTCCATAGATTTAAGAAAATTTTAGGTCTATGGAATATTCTATATCAAGAATCAACGCCGTACAATAAATTGCCTACGAAAATTAGATAATGTATAAGCTTTGACACATTTAAAAATCAATTATTTGCATACACCAATAACTGTTAGTTTGAGTAGACTTTGATTGTAGTACAGTTATTTTTTGTTAAGTACTTGTGTATTTTTTGTTTAATTATTAACTTTTTAATACGCAGTCTGTACGAGTACTAGCATTGTGTTTAAACATAAAATAACATAAAAATATTTGCAGAGGTGAACTACATAGGTATATTCTTTCTGAGAAAAAAAGATTCTTTAACTCTAAGAAAAAAGAAAAAACCGGCCACTAAGGGTGGACTCGCGCAATAAGGGTTCCGTACCACTTTATCTTTAAAACTGACGTTCGTTGTATGGAAGCCCCATTAAAACATTTATTTTATTCTGTTTTTAGTATTTGTTGTCACAGCAGTAATAAGAATACATCATCTGTGAAAATTTCAACTGTCTATCCATAGAAAGACAGAAAAGGGAGGAGGCTATCTATTGGGTATTTTCCTTGGTCAGAAATGAACTCGTATTTGGTACAATCAAGAAAATAAAACGTCACAAATAATATCACCTGTAATTGATCATATCCATTTTCAACGTGATTTTAGATTTCTTATTAAGAGAGCTTCACAAAACATCCCTTGAAATTGACCATATCCATTTTCAAATTAATTTTAGATTTATTATTGCAAAAAAACTGATATTACCTAAGAGCGCTATTTGACTCCAAGAAACTATGACGTCATAAAAATGTTTGTTTTGACGTTTTTCATTTAAGTTGTTGAAAAGTAGCGGATTCGTCGGTATCTTTTATAATTTTTTACCCGACTGCGCCAGAAGGAGGGTTATGTTTTTCGAGAGTATGTATGTGTAATTGTTTGGCACGCTCTGCAGCCTGAACGGCTCAATAGATTTTAGCTTGAGAGGTGTCGTTAGATTTGTATTTACTGTAAGCGTGACACTGGGTATATCAAAATAAATAAAAAAAGAAAATGGCGGAATTTAGGCGCCAAATTCTAATGTTTGGCACGCTCTGAACCTGAACGGCTCGGTGGATCCATCGAGCCGTGTCAAGCTTGGGGGGTGTAATTAGATTTGTCTTAATTCAAAGAGAGACACTGGGTACATAAAAAAGCAGTCTGTTCTTTTTAACAATGACTTATTTTATGAATGTTCACTGATTATTAAAGGACGCCTGGATCGATTTAATATTTTTTTTTATTTTTGTATGAAAGGACATACTTGTCAAGTGGTTCCATAGAAATTTTATCAAAACTTAATTTTACTTTTGAAATTGAAGTAAGTTATTAGTTTTGAAAAATTATTATGTTAGTTTAGATTAAATCTTGCAACTCAATTTTAAATCACTTTTCCTCAACTGATTGAGCTGAAAAATTATGTTGTACAATACCCGGCACGTAAGTAGAAAAAAAATGGCGGCCATCGGCGCATGTTTAATTGGAGATAAAGTGTTAAATGAGATTTTTTGGTCTTTCTTCAAAGCCGAAATCATTTCTATCCGAAGTTCGAATAGAAATGTTATAGAAATGTCATAGAAATGTGATTCTAAACAGACAAACATTTCTGTTCAACTTACGTGCCGGGTATTGTAAGTTAAATGACAATGCAATATTATGATGATAAGCTGATCTGTCAATAGAGGCGGAAGATGGCCTTAGGAAACCTGTAAGAGAACGACGCAACCCTTCGAGTTTGGACCTATTGCATAAATGTCATCTGACTTACACAAGTGTGAAAATTTCAGCTCAATCGGTTGAAGTTAACTGTTTGAAAATTGGGTTGTAAGATTAGACCTAAACAAACCGTGTATTCCCGTTGGCCCCATGATTTTCATCCCATTATGGGGCCAAATGATAAGTTAAAAATGCCTTTCCATTGACCCCATTGTTCACATAGGCAATGGGGCCAACGGTAAGTTAAAATTTCACGTGTCGTTTTCCACTTTATTTTATTTTTTTACACGGAAGTGATATAGCGCTGTTTGTCTAACACTTAAATGAAAGATATTTTATGAATATTAATTTGAAATTTCAACTTTACGGGGCCAACGAGAATTAAATTTAATTATTTTATTAAATTCCCGTTGGCCCCATTGAATAGTTTTGCAGATGGGACCAACGGGAAACAATTATAATTATTTTATTAATTTCCCGCTGGCCCCATTAATGGGACGACGGGCGATGGGAACGGAAATACACGAAACAAACATACATAGTTGCATTCAAGATACATTGCAAGTAAAATATCAGCTTGTAATATTATGAAAACAAAAAAATCTTCACCAATTTATTGGTATATCTCTCATTCTCTAAGCTAAACAAATTTTTAGGTCCTCCGCACACTAACTCGTTTCAGTCTAATCCCACAGCATGTATAATGTGATTTATCACCGCTGCGTCGCGACTTGAAGATGAAAGGCAAACCCCTAGAGGTACTAATGTATAGCATTCGTTTCATTTGGAGATCGATGGCGTATTTTTAAAGTCAATTAAATGTTAATGCTTGGGTTTAGTGGTTTATTATTATGGTGTGAGTGAAATTACGGTTCAAGAAAAATTTTAATACTGTGGTTTTACTCTTGTATCATGTTTCATAGATGATAGCCGAACTATCAACTCACGATTCTCATATTTAAAGATAATACTAATCTGGGCGACCCCTTTATGTACTTTGATAAAGTAACTTATTTTTTTAAAATATCTAACAAATTCCAATCTTTTATTGAATAGCTAAGAATGCTCCCATATCAAGTCATTAAAAAAAAAACTCAATATCGATTCCTCCAAACGGATACGTCTTTGAAGAGTTATTGAAGTTTAAAAGCCTTTAGTGCAGCCTTGACATTAGGTACAAAGACGGGATTTAAATTTATAGTTTTTAAGCAACGATACTGCTGAAAGACACAGTAAAACTTCTTATAACACACCCTTATTTTTGAATGCGGCGTCAAAACTAGACAACATTTTAATTGCAGTAAGAAATATAATTATAAAACACTTGGCAAATAAAGCGCGCAATGTGACTGCAAACAAAGTGCAATATAATAAAAACAGAAGTGTAATATAGTTCACCAACCTTTGCGATATTAAGCTGAGGTTACATTGATTGATTATTATTTTATTGTGGAAGAAATGGCAAGCGATTAAATACGTATGTGTTCATTATTAAGTGTAAGGAAAGGCATTTTACCAACAGGCAACCTTATTGTCAACCATTTTATTTAATACTAGCTTTGCCCGCGGCTTCGTTTGCGTAGGGGTGTAATTTATCAAAATCCTTTCTTAGGGGATGCCTAAGTCACAGTACCTTTATGCATGCAAAGTCTCAGCCCGATCGGTTTAAAATTGACAAAGTTTCATACAAACTTTCATCCCCTATTTTATCCCCTTGGGGGTAGAATTGATCAAAATCCTTTCTTAGCGGATGCCTACGTCATAACATCTACCTGCATGCCAAATTTCAGCCCGATCCGTCTAGTGGTTTGGGCTGTGCGTTGATAGATCACTATGTCAGTCAGTCAGTCACCTTTGAGTTATATATATTTAGATTTGGTACCTTTCTAGTAATAATGTAAAAAATATTTTTTAAAACAAGCTTTTATCTAAAGTACTCCTTAAGACAAATCAAACGAGCCCAAATTCGATGGGTAGCGTCGTTTCATTACAGAGTTCCTATGGCCACCGTCCAGCTCCATCATCAGATCAGCTCCATGTCATCATAGTATTGCATTGTCACGCGATCTACGTATACGTGCAAAATTTCAGCTCAATTGGAAAACGGGAAGTGGCTCACATTTAACTCGCAAGATTTGATTACAGACAGACAGACCGACAGACAACGGAACAGGTGAAACTAAATAAAAGCTTGTAAAAAAGACTGTCTCATAACTAGATTTTCTCCAATGTCAATATTGACATTTGTCACTTACTCGTATTTTACAACCAAACATCAACAAGGTATACATACTTAACACGTTTGATTTAATTGTGTACTTTCCTCGGTCAACAATAAATTACTTGGTACTGTTTAGAAAATAAAACGCCAAAAAACAGTCTCACTTATCACTAATCATATCCATTTTCAACGTGATTTTAGATTACTTATTGCAGAAAAACTGATATTAAGAGCGCTATTTGACTTCAAGAAACTATGACGTCATTAGCCTGTATTTCATACAAATCCTATATTATTTATTTATATGTGTGATGACGCTTAGAAAAAAACCGGCCAAGATGGACTCGCGCATGACGGGTTCCTTAACATTATCTCTAAAAAACCAAATTTGTTGTATGTATGGGAGCCCCCCTTTTTATACTTTTTTATTCTATTTGTTGTTCTAGCGACAACAGAAATACATCCTCTGTGAATATTTCAACTGTATAGCTCAGGTTCATGAGATGCAGCCTGGTGACAGGCAGACAGACAGCGGAGTCTTAGTAATAGGGTCCCATTTTTACCCTTTGGGTACGGAACCGAAAATAGTATCTGATTTGAGTTGTTAGAAAGTAGCAAATTTTTAAAACTAGTGGCTCTGTGAGCTGTAGACCTCGCGGGTCAGCCTGACCAGTTAAAGTTTATCGGATAAAAAAGTTGTTGAAACCAAAAAGTTGCGTCTTAATAAGGGTAACTAAAAATTTTTCTCTCGCTGCGCTCGCTCGGTCATTTAACAAAACAGTAAAAATTATTAAAATAGGCAGTTGCTCTTAACTTATTGTAGTACGATCTGACCTACTGATCATTCACAGGTCATGGTGCAGGTGTAACTAAAAAGTTTCTTTCGCTGCGCTTGCTCGGTCAATTAACAAATCAGTAAAATTAATAATATAGAATTTTGCTCCTAACTTATTGTACTATGATCTGACCCACTGATAAAGGTGACTAAAAAGTTTCTCTCGCTGCGCTTGCCCAGTCAATTAACAAAACAGTACAATTATTAAAACAGAAAGTTGCTCCTAACTTGTTGTAGTATGATCTGACCTTACTGATAAAGGTATAACTAAAATTTTTCTCTCGCTGCGCTTGCCCAGTCAATTAACAAAACAGTAAAATTATTAAAATAGAAAGTTGCTCCTATCTTATTGTAGTACGATCTGACCTACTGATAATACATAGGATATGGTTCAGGTGCAGAGGTGACTAAAAAGTTTCTCTCGCTGCGCTTGCTCAGTCAATTAACTAAATAGTAAAATTATTCAAATAGAAAGTTGCTCCTAACTTATTGTAATATGATCTGATCTACTGATAATTCATAGATCGTGGTGCAGGTGTAATCTAAAAAGTCTCTCTCGCTGCGCTTGCGCGGTCAACTAAAAAAACAGTAAATTTACTAAAATAGAAAGTTGCTCCAAAATAATTGCAGTATGATCTGACCTACTGATAAATTCATAGGTCATAGTCTAACCATGACCTATGAATTATCTTTTATTACTCTGTGGTGTGGACTGCGCTTTATATAACATAGGTACGATAAACGCGTTAATAACGATTTGTTGAGCACTTCTCCTGAAAGGCTTGAACGCAAAATAACAAGAGTTACAGATGTAGCTCGGATATAAGTTTTTGGGTATTTGGGTCATAAATAAATCATTTTGTACTAATAAGAAAATAATCATACAATGATGTCACTTATCTTTGAACTTATCGATCTTAACGTGATTAATTATAACAGAAAAACTGATATTTAGAGCGATTTTTGACTCCAAGAAACTATGACGTTATCTGCCTGTATTTCATACAAAGCCCATATAATGCTTGTTTAAAGAAGAGTACATATCTGATTTGACTTGTTTGAAAATAGCAGATGCAAGTTTCATATGCTACAATCAACACATATTAGCGAGGTGCGAAAATATGTATATGAAAAAAAACACTACAGTTACAATAATAAAAAATAAAAATAATTTCGCATAACGTTACTACTACTACCGTATATATAATATATATTATAGATTTTCACTAGACGGTGACGTTAATCGTCCCCACTCCAAAACTTCGATGCGCTCTAGATTTGTGGATCAAACCAAAAAATATAATGTACCAATAACCATTAAATTCTTCTATAAAAACAACAAGAATTGTGTAAACAAAATAAATGTTTATTTTACTCTGTCAACAGTCTATCAAGTAAACCTACACAAAATTGTTATTTATAGAGTTTTAGAGTTACTTGTCTACTTACCGATCTCCGTGGCGTAGTCCGCCACCCAGAGGTCCCGGGTTAGAACCCCGGTCAGGGCAAGTTAGAAAATGGCCTTTTTCAAATTGTTCTACTTCTTGGATGTTTATCTAGATATGTATTTGTTGTAAAATATAGTGTCGTTGAGTTAGTATCCCCTAACACAAGTCTCGAACTTACTTTGGGGCTAGCTCAATCAGTGTTATTTGTCCCTATATATTTATTTATTTATTATTTATTTACATGCCAACAACTCAAATTAGACACTTTATTATAAACGTCAAAACAAACATTTCTAATGGGATCTGTATAAAATACAGTCTAATGACATAATAGTTTCTTGGAGTCAAATAACGCTCTTAATGTCATGTTTTTCTGCAATAAAAAATCTAAAATCACTTTGAAAATGGATATGATCAATGACAAGTGACATTATTTTTTGACGTTTTTTATTCTCGTCAGTACCAAATAACTCTTCATCTGTTGCAAATAATAAAACAATAGATAAACAATTGACCTGGGAGGAATTCCTTCCAGTGACAGGTAAGGGGATAAGTAATTTTTCACCCAGGAAAATACCTAACTATGTATGAACCAGCTTTTGTCCGCGTGGTCAAGGGTATTTGCAGATCTCACTGGAACGTCACCTTTTTGGAACAAAAAGTTTCCCATAAGCTGTATGCCAAATGTCATTCCAATCCGTTCAGCGTTCGGTTTTGGTGTGAAAGCATTGCAAAAATCCATACATACTCGTATGTATTGTAATAGAAAGAAATTTCTAGAATAGCACTGAGAGTTAATATCCGTAACTCAGTAGTTTGTGAGTGAACTCTAAATAAAGCCGTAATGGGCCAATCAAACAAAGTCGATCCGCTTCATTTGTAGTTTACGATCGTCGCTAAATGCCGCCAGAAAAAGGAATCGTATTTATATCTTATTATCGATTAAACTTTGCCGTAGCTAAAGCGAAGCGAGATACTTTTTACTTGTTGCCTTTCACCACCTGTAGAACAATGATTGAAACGCGGAGTCATTAAAACGTCTATTTTAGGGAAAAGAAAATATACATTTAGCGAATACATTTTTTGAAAAATGGCTCTCCAGGATTTTCTCCAAAAAACTGCCGTTACCAGGCTTGTGTCACTCTCCGTTTAGGTATCGAAAATATACCTACATTATAACGATGCGCGCGGCGACCACTTCAAGGAAAATTCTGGTACATGAATCGTTTTTCCAGAGTAATGAGAATGAAATTAGGTATCTAAACAAAGAGGCGAGGAGTTCTGACGCGAGCTAAATTAAACCTTACCGCTAACCACATTAAGTAGATATTTCTTTGAATTGCTTTTCTGAGTAATACTTCTGTACGTGAGTACTAGTACTTACTCTGTGCCGTTAGATGCGTAACCGCGTTTCGGTGTCAAGCAACATTGACCTCTAATGTATAATAATAAAATCTCATTTGGTTTGACATCAAAATAGGACGTTACTATCGTACGACTAACGTATTATTTGATGGAGTAACCCCCAGTGTCAGACTAGCGATAGAGTCAAGGTGGCATTAGTCAGCCGAGCCCAAGTCTGCGCCAGGGACGTGCATTGCTTTTTTTATAGGGAAGGCTCTGTGATCAGTGCCTACCCTCTAAAATATGGAGCCGTTTTTGTAAATTAGGTATGATTACCTAAATTACAAAAACGGCTCCATATAGAAGAAAATAGGAAGATTTCTCACTTTGCCGTCATTATTAAGGTGGCGCAGGGTAGACAAATTACTACTTGTCTGTATGGAGTGCACGTCACTGGTCTGCGCAGGATTCTGCTTTAAATAATTAACCGACTTTAAAAAAGAAGGAGGTTATAAATTCTGCAGAATCGTTAACAACAAAGAAAGGATAAAAGTTAAATTAATATTTTTAACCGACTTCCAAAAAAGAGAAGGTTATGAATTCTTCGCGATCTTTTTTTATGTATTTTCACCGATTACTCGAACTACGACTACATTTACTAAATAAAATACAAAAATAAATTAAGAGAAATATCAAAATGTTTGACATATCATGTTAGGCAGATACTAGGCACCTTTGATGTACTTATGTTAAACTTTTTTTTAAAGACGTTTACTTCTTAAATCGATTATATAAAAAAAAAAGTTTTTCTTATTTTGACTCTAAAGAATTTAATTCGGAAAGTTTTATTTTTAATACGAAATATATGAATTCAGTTGTTTGTTAAGTTAGTAGTTCTGCTTTTTTTGTTAAGGTTAGTGTTAATCGAGTAAAACCTTAACCTAAGTGCATCTACATGGGGACTATGGTGCTTAGATCTAGAGAAAAAAAAAAAGAAAAAAATCTAGGTCTATGGCTAGGAGAACCTTTTTGGCAAATTAACGACACAAATGTGCTATTATATTAGGAATAGAGTAAAGACTTTTCTGAAATCATATTATCTATGTTCTTATATTAGTGACGGGACCATTTAAAAGACAGATAACAGTAAAGGAGGAGTTTTTGGCGGGAAGTCAAGGGGTTCAGTTGGAGTTTGCTTTAAATTATTTTGCAAATTGATTCTAGTGGACTTTATAATATAAATTCGGTGTAGTTTAGTGTTATAAATGCTCATGCTCATGGACAATATGTAAAATGGTTAAAGTGGACACTCATAGTGCGGCTGTAGTGATATTTATTTGCGGACTGTGGTGGGCGTCTTTAGACGCCGTCCGCCACTCATTCGGCTCATTCGACTCATGAAAACCAGTGGACCTTTATAGATTTGTTGCCAGAAGCTCCCTTGAAGCAATCAAAGGACCTACACCAACCTTTGATTGTATAGTTAGGTTAGGGTTAGGAATAAAGAAATTGGCGCCATGGGTTAACTAGACACTGGCAAAATAAGCTTCAACGAAGTTTAATCGCCAACAACGAGAAAAAAAACAGTAAAGGAGTAGAAAACAGCTTTAACGCTCAAATTAAGAGCTTTGACACAGAGCCTTAGAAGTGCGGACCACTGCTGGACAAGCCACAAAACAGAACCCTGCCATTTGGGCCCTTCAAGCCTTATAGCACCTCATAAGGCTTTAAACTCCATCTTTATTTAGGTTGCCTTTTGAAAATTTGAAATTAATTGACCCTGATAAACAAATAATAAAAAACTTTAATGTTAATTTTTATAACAACTTAAATAACAAATATCTTGGAATGAAGCATCCCATATAATAAAAATCGAAATTCGTTCGGTAGATCATTATACTATTTTATTAAAATAGGCACATATCATATACTTACATAATTTTTCAAAACTAAAAACCGGATCTACCGCCAAATTAAAAAAAAAAGTATGGGTCCAGCTGGCAAAACAATATACCCTTTTAAACAATTTTTTTTTTTCATATCGGTCCAAACGTTTTCGAATAATCGGTGAACATATATTGAAAAAAAGATCACGACGAATTGATAACCCCTCCTATTTGGAAATCGTTTAAAATTTTAATTTACAGTCATCCTTTCTTAGTTGCTGTAACCGTCATAAAACTTTCTTACTTATTCCTATAACGTCATCTTACAATGTTTGCACAATATTAGCCATTGATTACAACACTGTCCATTGATAAATAATCGAGCAGTCAACAGTCCACTATTATTGCTATAACTTGTATAGGTTATCGTCACCTTTTGCTGCCACTTTGTCACTCAGTACTGAGTATATAGTGAGCATTCTCATTACTGTAGACGGAACGGGCAAAATGGAGCGGGTCGCTCAATGAAGGGTACTCGGATCGCCCCAGCCATTCATACAATTTTTGTGCTGCTCGATAGTCCCCTATATAGCCTATTGATAGACTATAAGGATTTGAAATAAAACCGATACTATGCATAGTCTATCGATAGTACCTACTGATACTATCGATAGTATCGTTGGTTTTCAATAGTTTTGCGCTAAAACAGCTATCGATAGGCCTAACGATAGTTTGACATTTTTCGATTAAAACTATCGATTGTAAAATCGATTTTTCGGCAACTTACTTACTATGCCTTTTGATTGCACAAAGATGGTAAGCGGAGGTAAGGAAGGTTGGAGAGGGTAAAATTTAAAGCACTTTTTGCGGCTGTGAAAATTTTCTATGCACTAATCCCGAAGTACCTACTGCAGATTAAACCAAAAGGGCTACGCTTGATTACTTTCTACCTTTGCTGCCGCTTTTGCACTGCCTGCTGGACCTTTAATCATTCTCACTACTGTTGAAGAAACGGGTAAACTGAAGAAACCGGATAGGTCGCAAAGAAGCAAACCCTTCATACAATTGTGCAACTAGCTGTTCCATTGTGCTGCCCGCGGGTCAAATGATCATTTTTTATAATACTTATTTAGTATCTTTCATTTTCATTGTAACTACCAAACAGATGGATCGATTATGAATTCGTTCTGTTTTATATTGTTTCATTGATCAAGATTGCTCCTACGACATTTTTTTAAACTATATTCTTTAATTAAATACTATCATTCACTACAACCATAGCGTTAGCGATAATCATGTCCTCGATTTAAAAATCCGCCTATTCAATGTAAATAACATCGCCACCTAAAATTCGGCCCACTATTCGACTAACCCATTCGGCCCGACTCAGTTTGCCCGTTACTTAATAAAGACCCGTCTATTCTCAATTCATGCGCATGCTTTGTATTGAAGCATTTTAATCGGGACCAATACGCAAATATTCGCAATTTACATTTGCAAGAACATATTTTATAGCACTTTGAACGCTATTGCTCCAGAAATAGAGGTCATAAAGTCTTCACATGGACGTTTGAATAAATTTGCAAGATGTAATTTGAACGTGGAACGTCCAAGCAATAAGCTATTGGCCGATGCAGCTGTGTCGTCCATCGCGCGTAGGGTTGCCAGACTTGCCAGCATATTTATAGATTTGCATTTATAAGGATTAATTGCAAACGAATGTGGTGTCTTACGTCAATTGTAAATGGAGTGTGCGTTTGGTGACGGATGTTTCTGTTTGATTTAAGGACGGTCGTTCGTGGCTCTAATCGCCTTAATGGAGTATTATTAAAGCGCCGATTTATGAAGATGACTCACGTCACCTGAGCTGTGTATTACGAAGTAGTGCTTTACTATCATTTGATGTTTTTTAATAAAAACTACTACGATGTTTTTACAAGTAAATAACTTTTAACCCTTTTTAGGGTTCCGTAGTAAACAAGGAACCCTTATAGTTTCGCCATGTCTGTCTGTCTGTCCGTCCGCGGTTTTACTCAGCGACTGTAAGTACTAGAAAGCTGTAATTTGGTATAGGTATGTATATTAATTATGCGGAAAAAACAGTAAAATAAAATATTTAAAAAAAAATTTTTTTTGTTTATCTCCCATACAAGTAAGATTAATAGTCAATTTTATTTTGTCGACTACACAATCATGTAGGGTACCGTTTTTCGATTTAAGGATCCGTTGCTGAAATATTTGGTTTTAAAGTGAAAATTTTTGTTAGAGTCAAGTGCCACTATCCGCTAAACGGTTATATATGGACACGTGAAAATATTCACAGCTATAGTAAATATAACGAAATTTAAAGGAAAACTATCAGAGCTAAGTAGGGTTAACAAATTAAAAAGTTATAGACGATCAACTTATAAATTGTACTCGAAAAAGGAAAATTTCATTCAAATTCATAGAAAATTAGTTTTTAGACGTCTCCAGTTGTTTTAGACGTCGAAAGTTGGCATTCGTAACTACGAAACCCTACACTGCGCGTGGCCCGACACGCACTTGGCCAATTATTTACAGTTGACATACAGAGACGACCCCAAACAGGGACGTGGCTAGCAAAATGAAGATGATGATAATGAACGTTTAAAACCTCTGAATTGTATTAAGGTAAGTACATGTTTTTGTCAATTTAAATATTGATTTTAGGTATGTATAAGTAAATTTGTTAAACGAACATTAAAGTCAAGTAAGATGACCATAAAGCAATTTATTTTTTAGGTTTTGCTATGAAAAGAGAAAATTGTATTAAGATAACATATAAGTACTAAATGTTAATACTATTAAAGAAAGTTTATACGTAATAAAGTAAAAAATGTTTTAACTTGATTGGCATGACAGACAGCCCTGGTGTAGGCACATCATCTGTCTGCGATCGGATACACACTGGATGTTAGATAGTTTAATTTGTGCCGCGGCCGCGCCGTGTTTAGACTAGGCTTAGCAATATCCATTCCCATTTTAATATGCAACGAGACGCAGACTAGACAACAAATAAATGAAAGTCAGTTCATTTGAGAAATAATTTATCTTTTAACCTACTTCAAGGCAATACGGTGACTTACAAAAAACGCGTGGGAGGAGTCCAAAAGTCTGATTTTCATGCTTTTTTCACAGCCCTGTGTGTCGGCACATCATCTGTCTGCGATCGGATACACACTAGATGTTGGACAGTCTAATTTGTGTGCCGCGGCCGCGCCGTGTTTAGGCTAGGCTAGAATATCCATTCCCATTTTAATCTGTAAGTACATGCATTTGACGAGACAACACAATATGTAAAGACGTGTCTCTTTGTTTTTTGACAACTGTTTGTCATAACCAGACCAATTTGTAAAAATGAAAGCTACCGATTTCCAAAATACAAATGTATTTACAAACCCTCCTACAAAACATTATACAAATAATATATTGAACCAGATTACACAGATTGATTGATGATTCACTGTGTGATTTGTCCTTATTTTATTTATGTAAGTATTTTAATTTAAATAATAACCACGTTATTCATAATAAAATTACAAACGTTTGCTAAGCTTATTCTATTTAAAATATGTTTCGTCTCGTTCTTGTAATGGCAAATATTGAAAAGATGGAAAGAGACAAAACATATTTGAACTAAAATAGGTTATAGCAAACGGATGTTAATTTTTATGAATATAAGGATATATTTATTTAATATATTTAAATATTGAGCAAGATCCAAAGTTTGTTTTATATTTGTGTAAGTGGATACTAACTCAACGACACAATATTTTATGATAATTACATATAAAGATACACCATTACACACCCATGAACCAGGACATTTAGAAAAAGGCCATTTTCCAACATGCCCTGGCTGGGGATCGAACACCGAACCTCCGGAGTGGTGGACAATTAGAAGCAATAGGGAAGCAATGTTTAGGCATAGTTTCAATGTTAAATACGCATAGTGACCGTTTATTCTGACTGACACTAGTTACTGCGAAGTGGAAATAAACATCCAATACTATATAGATGACTTAGAAAAAAGACGAGTTAGGATGTGGTCGAGCTAGGATAATGGACGAGTTAGGAAGGTGACGAGTTAAGAATAGCTTTAGGACGAGTTAAAAAAGAGACGGGATAGGAAATGGACAAGTTAGGAAAGTAGACAAAGTCTACCTAAAGGGAGGTCGCCTATACACCACAATACACCATAAGCAGCCCACATGTCAAAATAAACCGGCCATTCCTCGAACTGAGGTCGATATGGCCATCAAACTGCGACTGTAAATCAGAGTCAATTAGTCGAAATCGAGCCAAAGTGGCTGGGTAATCATTTTTAGTGTCGATCAAACGTTTGTTCGGAGTTCGTTTCAGAATATTTGCGTTTATGAAGTAGTGGGTTGGTTTTTGTTAATTTGACTGGCAAAATGTGAATCACTGTAAGACATATTACATTAAATATATCTAATAAAAATAATAACACTATGTAAATATTTCAGAAATTCAGTTTATATTGAATATTCTATCTTTTTGTAATAAAGTTTTCACCATGACAACACAAAGACAATATTTTGAATGTGTCATTTTTCATATAAAACTTCTTGTCAACATTCTTACTAAGAAGATTTTAACAATCACTACCCTCTTCGTATAAGATTTTTAGGGTTCCGTAGCCAAATGGCAAAAAATGGAACCTTTACGGATTCGTCATGTCTGTCTCTCCGTCCGTATGTCACAGCCACTTTTTTCCGAAACTAAAATAACTATAGGTACTGTTAAAACTTGGTAAGAAGTTGTATTTCTGGTAACCGCATTAAGATTTTCAAACAAAAATAGAAAAAAAACAATAAATTTTGGGGTTCTCCATACTTAGAACGGAAACTCAATTTTTTTTTTGACATCGAACCCTTACTTATGTGGTATCTATGGATAGGTCTTCAAAAATGATATTGAGGTTTCTAATATAATATTTTTCTAAACTGAATACTTTGCGCGAGAGACACTTCCAAAGTGGTAAAATGTGTCCCCCCCCCCCCTGTAACTTCTAAAATAAAAGAATGATAAAACTAAAAAAAAATATATGATGTACATTACCATGCAAACTTCCACCGGAAATTGGTTTGAAAGAGATCTAGTAAGTAGTTTTTTTTTAATACGTTTATTTATCTTAGTTACAGCGAACTATAACAACTTTTATATTATGTTACTTGCTGCTACGGAACCCTTCATGGGCGAGTCCGACTCGCACTTGGCCACTTTTTATTTATACAAGGTTCAAAAAATATACTGAAACTATTTGAAGGATGGATTCAGTATAAATAGGTACTAAGTTATTTTCTCAAGGGAACATCTAAATATGAAAAATAATTTTTAAATACATTTGATTCGATAAGTTCAATTTGTATGGAAGATTTTTAATCTTCCATACAAATTGACCAAGATCAGCTGACCCGAATTTGTATGGAAAGCAAAAAAAGTGGGTTATTGTCACGAACTAGTCAGATTCACCCTTAAGAAATATACTGAAACCATTCAAGCAAAGTTAGCAAGATGCAGTAGTAAAAGAAATAATTATATAATTGAAATCTGGTCAAATAAAAGTAATTTTTTTAAACTCCCCAAACCTAGAAGTAAACTCTGAAAACGAACAAATAAATCAACTATTAAAGAGCTGATGATCTTCAAACGGCTGATCAGGATATGGTTACCTTTCTATATCCTTTCAATATAGTTGAAGTAACACGGTACCAAATTTCGAATCGATCGGACATAAGGAAGTTAGCCAGATCCCCTCATCAACTAGAAAAGAGCTGATGATTTTCAAACTGCTGAATAGATCTTCATGAAACATGGCTAAGAACACTCGGGATAAAATTATCTATGACACAAAAAAAAAACTATACGAAAATCGGTTCATCAGTTTGGGGGCTACGATATCACAGATAGATACACAGACAGACACGTTAAAATTATAACACCCCTCTCTTTTTGTGTCGGGGGTTAAAAATGTCGTACTCCATGTAAATAAATATCTTTCCCTTGTTTCCTTTTCTCTTCATCTCGTACTGTTAATAACATTTTTTCAGTGTAAGTTGTATGTATTTATGTAAGATGTATGTTTATTATAATTATTGTTTATAAGTATGTTTATATTGACGTCCCCGCACTACCTAATTTCCCATTACTATTTTCTATATAGCGAGGTTGCCTGGAAGCTTAGCGATAAGGCCGCCTTTTGCGATTTTCCTAATTTTTAGGATAGTTATGTCCTGTATTTATTTATATTGTGCAATAAAGTATTGTGCATGGAGAATTGGAGATGCTCTTTTTCTTCTTTTTACCCGACTACGCCAACGCCAAACGGTAGGGTAATGATTTTAGCAGGCTATGTATGTCTAGCGTGCATTTTATATATACAGATAGTGTTTGTCTACCCTGTGCCTTCCTAATACACGGATACTAGCGAGAAATGAGTTTTGCTCGATATGCAGACGTTCTCGTAATTTAGTTTAGATTACTGCCTACCCTGTAAAAAATATTTGTGCACGTCACTGATGTATGTATTTGGGTATTAATGTCTGTTCAAACTAGTGGGGTAAAAGACAAATAATGAGCGACAACTTTTTTTAAGCTATTGTATAGCTTTTATCACGGGCTTTGAGCGCAGCGACCGAATCAAGAAATTCCGTAACGAAAATAAAACCTAACACCCCCCACTCCGCCTAAACGTTTTTCGGCAACCGGCGACCGGCACAGCGACAGTGTATCGTCTAATGTCGTTTCAGTTCGGCAGACTTCGGCACGGTGTTTGGGTGCGTGCGACTAGACGTCTGCGTGTAGACTAGCTGCTAACTGCTCATGATAAAAATTCCTGAATAACCTAAATGTATTGTAAGATAATAAAAAAATTTAAACGATATTAACTTCTCATTTATACAATAAAAGAAAAAAAATGTTTTCCTATCAGTCACCACGCTCAAAAAGTGTAACTTGAATTAATATCAAAGAAAAAAAATACTGCATAAATAAAAAATAAATAAATAATTATAATTGCATAAATTGATAAAAAATGCTATGCAATAGCTTTACTGCCGCAGTCCCCGAGTGCCACACGTTTTTTTGTTATATTTTATTGCCAGTCTTATTAATCGTAATATTGATTGGTTACTAACAGAGTATATATTATTCCGTCCAGCTGTCTCGTGAAGAAGTAAAAACCATACATACACACGAAAACTTTTGATTTTATTACATAAGTGGGATTTATTGATAGTTAAATTGATTAGTTAAACCTATAATTTTTTGTAAACATTATTATTCTGGGATTTGGGCATTTTAGGATATGGACATTTTGGGATCTGGACCTTTTGGGATTTGGACATTCAGGGATATGGACGTTTTGCACCCTCTGGACATTTTGGGATTTGAACATTTTGAAAATAAATGGCTTAAATAGCACATTTCAAAAATTTATACATTGTAAGTCGTAAATGGCTCCCACAGTCAGGTATTAATTTTTAAGGTTCCCAAAGGTTCCCTATTACTAAGACTCCACTGTCCGTCCGTCCGTCTGTCTGTCTTTCACCAGGCTGTATCTCTTGAACCGCTATAGCTAGACAGTTGAAAATTTCACAGATTATGCATATTTGTTGCCGCTTTAACAGCAAATACTAAAAACCAGAATAAAATAAATATTTTAGTTAGGCTCCCATACAACAAATGTGATTTTTTTATAGGGTTACTACTTGTTCCTTCTGTTTCTTCCATTATGCCAAAAGTATACAACAGTATAAACAATCATTGGATTTGTGCTTACCTTACAATGGGCGCTGATTTTTATTGTCAAATTACGAGTGTATTTTGCCGTCACCACGCTGATAATATAAAAGCGTTAATTTTTATGAATCCTATTACCTCATCCTGTTTACCCAGCATCACTCTAACCGTGGCCTTTGGGTCTTACGGCCCTGGGCTCGGTCTACCCTGTCAGGGATAAAGACGTGAAAATGTATATGTATATGTATTATCCCTTACTAGCACTTACATCGCATCGCATATCACGGTGCTGCTTAGCTAGCAGAGCGGGGTAAGCGGTGACTACGCGACTTTTTTACTTAAATTTTTAAATTCGTTATGTCATTCGAATAGAATGTCCGAATTTAATGATTTAAAAAGTTATATATGAAGTAATATATTTTGATAAGAATCAATACCAAGGTGCGAATAAGGGCGTTTTCTAGGGGCGGCATATCAATTAAATTTTTAAAATAAAATAACGCTCATTGTGACATAATTATAATAGTCACACATGTGCTGTCGCGACACTTTTTGTAGATTATTATGATAGATCTGTTCTACAAAGTTTTAATAATTTCCGCAGCGCACACGATGTAAGGAATTTTCTAAGTCAAACAAAAAAACAAACAAACAAAAAAACAAACAAACAAAAAAACAAACAGAAAAACAAACAAACACACAATCAAATCTTTCCTCTTAATAATATTAGTTTAGATTAGATAAATCCCAAAGTTTGTATGGATGCTTGTTCGGCTTACACGCGAAAACAGTTCAACGGATTGGTATGAAATTCGGCAAATAGATAGCTTATTACCTGGATCGGTACATAGGATACTCTATATACCCCGGAAAAATGTGAAGTTCCCGTAGGATTGTCAAAAAAATGACATGAATAATTGACAACGATCTTCAGCTATCACCTATCACACTAAAAAGAAATTCTCAAGCTCCTTCGTGATTCGGAAGGCACGTATAAGCCGTTGGTCCCGGCTATTATCATTGTTAGGCAGTCGGCAAGCTATCCTGAAAACTCTGACAGCAGTGTTAGCCACTAACACACACGAAAAACAAACAAACAGTTAATAAAAATGATAAAAATCAACAAGGTCCTACCTTTCTTGTCGTCCTCCGTCCAGACATCCTTCGACTTTGGCACGGACAGGTTAAGCGGTTCGTCACACCTGTACAGCGCTTTGTCCTCACACTCACTAGTCCTCACCCGCTGCAACAACTGTTCCTGCAACTTGTTCTTATGCGCACTTAAACTTAACCTTCTCTCCTCCGTTTGTATTTGAATACTCGAATGAGGCTTCTTTACTTCGAAATTTCGCTTCACGCTCATCAACTGACTCACTGTCGATCTCTTAGCTTCATTTCTTTCTCCAAGCCCTAAGATGTATTCTATCGTGTGTGGAGTCGGCTTTTTCGGAGGTTTGCCATAAACGTGAGGGTGCCATGAAGGTTCACACATTTCGTTTCGATATCCTTCTTTCCTTCCAACTTCAACATCGCTTCTTTCTTCTTGTACGGTTTCTGTTTTACCATTCTGAGATTCTTGCTTCTCTATTTCGTTGACTTCATCAGCTATGACCAATTCTTCATCTTTATCTTCCTCGTCCACATTAATTTTCTCATCAAGACTGTCTTCTCTGAACTGGTAGTCGTAAGAATTACTCGTATCATTCTGGAAGTTGTCAATGAGTCGACTATCGGCTTGGTCTATTAAATTTGGCGTCGCGTAACTAGAAACTACAGTTTGCATATCGTCCTCAGTATCCTGTCCCTTTTCGGCGCTCATGTGTAAAATTCAGCCACGTTTCGTACGGAAATAGTGTGTCATGTTTGTTTTTATGATTGAATTAGCATTTAATAGCCACTCGGGATTGATGTTGGCGAGTTTGTTTGATGTCGGGTGCGGCTTTGAAGTCCCACTGGTTTCAGATGCTTCCTGTAACAAACAGACGTACATTTGAGTCTTATTGAGTGAGTGAGTGCGCCCGATGGAGCATTCGAAAGTTGAACGCTAATATATGTTTATGAGGCGCTGCTTTCGGCAAACGGTGACATAAATTGTTCAAAAACTGTTTATCTTGAAATATGGGGTACCGTTTCTACTTTACAGTAAACGCACTTTGCTGTTTTGAGTTATTTTGTCGTAAAACAGTTTAAGGATGCTATTTTTAAATAAAACGTCACATAGTAATCGTTTTAAGAAAGAAAAATTCTGCAATCGATTTTACATACTTAAATAAAATTAAGCACATTAGATAAGTAAGTTTAGGTAGTTTTCTTGAAAGAAGGTAACTAATGTGTTTGATTTTATTAGCCATTCAAAATCACTAAATTATTATAACTATTTATTGTAGAACACACTAGCAGCTTATCAAGCTGATGCGTGTGGGTCTTAATGTTTGGAGATCTTGTTTTAGTCTAGTCTGTTTTTAAAGCTGTTCACTGAATGTGCAGTCACAACATTCTCTGGTAGCGTGTTTCAGTCTGCGATCACTCGACTGGAGAGAATTTTTTGAAATGGGATACCATTTCATACTTTTCTTGAATTCATACGGCACACAATTTCAGCTCATGTCCTCTCAATCGTTTGTTGTCAGAAAATTTTAATATGAGTATATTTTCCATAAGTGAAGATTCATATTATACTCTGACTCACACAGGACTCACAATGTGTGTATATATATATATATATATATATATATATATATATATATATATATATATATATATATATATATATCTCTCTTTCACGCCACTTTTGTATTAAGTGAAAGAGAGAGCAAATAATTACTACTATACATTTCCAAGAAAGAGATTAAACTGTACACAACCAAAAAGAAACAAAAGATACTTTGAAACAATGGGAACCGCCACAAATAGATACAGTACAACAAAACGTGTGAACCTATGTATTTGAAGCAGATGTTAAAAGTAATTAAAATAAAACATTTTAATTTGACACAATTTTAGTATGGAACTTTAAAAATGGGATTATATTCTTCAACCTGGCTTTGAATAATTCTGTAAATCCAATAATAATTTATGATAGTTAAATCACGGTATCAAAAAATAAATTTTTTCATAGATGTGGTATTATCCACTCTACGTCACGTACTACCAGGCGCGGTCCGAAGTGGGGGGGGTCACAGGGGACATGACCCCCCCAAAATCTAAAAAATTTGCCAAATAATAAAAGGAAATTTCTAGCTATCTCCTAACAGCGATAAATTTATAGTTTGCTGACAGCTAGTGGTGTTTTTATGAACTACGTACGATGGCCAAAATAATTTAGAAATGACATCTAGTATACCTATTTTTTATTAGTGTTGTGAGTGACCCCCTCCAAAATTTCAGGCTACGACCGCGCCTGCTTACTACCACGAAGTTTAGGTAAATATGCTCTGGAATATCCGATCGCTGAATTTATAACATAAGTGGAGAGTAGATCTCTACCTCAACAAGGTAGAGATCTACTCTCAACATGTCAGGGTCAAGCATTTTTCTGGACTTATAAACTGTCTCTATTAAATTCATATTGCACTAATAATTAATACATATAAGTACTGAGATATGAAGAACAACCCTTTTATAAACACATTTAATACTTGTAGAAAAGATTTAATACATAGTACTTATTCTGTGGTACAACATAAATAAATATATAAGGACAAATTACACTGATTCAGCTAGCCCCAAAGTAAGTTTGAGACTTGTGTTATGGGATACTAACTCAACGGTACTATATTTTATAGTAAATACTTATATAGATAAACATCCAAGACCCAGGACAATGTGAAAAAGGCCATTTTCCCATTTGCCCTGACCGGGGATCGAACCCGGGACCTCTGGGTGGCGGACTAGCATGGTGACCACTACGCCACGGAGGTCGTCAAACATACATTAAAATGATTTTAGAAAATGTTCGTAGATGTTCGGATGTCTTTATGGACGTATGTGTTAAATACTCGTACTTAATTTGTACCAATTTTTTATACGGGATTTTTTTCTTCTTGCTATTCAGGTCCCATTGTTGGGCAAAAGCCTCCCTTTTGTTGTTTCCAGTTGTTTCGATCTTTAGCTACTTCTTTCCAATTCTTCCCGAAAATAAAGTACTATCTAATTCAGTGTTGTTTAATTATAATTACTTTTAATGACCTTTATAAGGCACTCTTGATTTTTCCAAACTTATGTTCTTTTATCCCAAGCCGAAATGGGATCAATGTTCATTTCCAAATCATCAGAAAATGTAAACCGATCCTTTCACGATAATCAACCGCAGTAAAATACGATCTATTCATAAACAAACGTACAGAGAGTCATAGGTAACGTTAACATAATAGATTCGTGCTCTATCGTCCATGCGCACTGTATTCGTAATCCCTAACCCGCCTAGTGACGTAGCCCTGTATTTCAAAAAACTTTTTTTTATCGGTAGTTTTTTATTACATCCGTCGGACATGCGAATGAATTTTAATTATTCAAAATTAATGTAACTACATAGAACTTAAAAACTAAAAATATATCGATAGTTTTAATTGACATATCCAAGAGAGCTAGCTAAGAAAGTACAGAGATGAGTAACCCCCTCTCCTTTTGAGCTGCGTTTTTTTTTTCATTGTATAGCCAAGAGCTCGAAGAACATACATTTCAAACTCTGTACCGTTCTTGTTACATTTAAAATTGTGTAATTCCATTAATTTTTTCGTGTGCATAAGTAGCCAACACTGCTGTCAGATTTTACAAACTGTTAGGCATCTGACATAGCTTGACGACTACAATAATGACAGCTGGGACCGGGACCAACCGTTTAGCGGCATTCCGACCTATTTAAGCACGGAAAACGCAATGCGCTATTATTATCATTTGATATTTATAATATTTTCTTAATAATCGTCACTTTGTTTTGTTGCATAAGAATAGCTATAATTGTTAAATTAAATCTGGTTATATTATTTTTTAAACTTTGTATTACTTCTAAAATTGACTTTTTCTATCAACTAAAAACCAGTTAATGAATCGATAAAAAATATAATTTTATCGATTCATTAACTGGTTTTTAGTTGATTGCTTATACGCCTGTTTTACGTAAATGCTTAAAAAATCGGAGACAATTATCAAAATCAACTCATTGTGCATCTTCGCTATTGTTGACGTCAAATGGTTACTTGCAGCTAAGTTTGCCGCTGCTTTCTAAGCGCTAGTGCAGAAGAAGCGGCAACAAATGCAGTTTATTTTCTGCAGCATTTTCTCCGAGGACGTCAACTCACAATTAAACTAATATTTTAAAGTTGATATGTGGACACAGAATACATTGTTTGTTATGTCATTCTGACTGAAAGTAAATATATACAGGTATATCGACATTTTATCATAAATATTCGTAAACCTGGCGCATCCCTAGCTCGCACAGCCCTCCGGCCGCCCCTTCGTATGAAACAACCGTTTGCCTCTCATCGTCAGTGTTGATTGATTTTTATTGGAAACCGAATCAGGGTTGCTGTCCGTTTGCACATTAATTTATTTTACGCAACATTGGTACTTTATTTATGTGTTACACATTATTTTAAATAAAATTATTAACATACCTATTTATTTCCGTTCGATTGAAATTATAGGTAAGTACTTAGAAAAGTATATATCTATGTAGAAACTTCATCTTCATTGGTTACAATACGCCGATTGTCGCCGATATATTAAATTAAGAACATTATTATTTTTCTTATTAAGTTGTTAATTCTCTCATACATAACGCACTACATACCTAGCATAAAAGCGGAACTAAGCTGCTTAAGAGCAGAAAAAAAATATAGAAGTCCTTTGCTACCTACTAATATATGGAGTAACAGTATACGTGTGAATTAATGTGTGTATTACTTGGCTTTAAAAAAACGCGGGAAAGTAAACAGAGCTAATTTTCAGCGTGCGCGCACTAGCTTAACTTATAATTGAATCCAAATATACGTTATCACATACAGGAATCTTCAAGTGATATGGATATTTCTCTAACTCCGGAAGCAATTCAAAAGGAAGCTAAAAAGCATCAACCTTACTTCAGTTTATTTTACACCTTCTTTCCTTGCAGTAGGTGAAATAAAAGCAGATTATGCACCTTGTATAAGTAGATTGCATTATATACGTGTATTAACTTACTTTCTGCTCCATGCAACAATCTAGTATTTGTGCTCGATAAAATATTGTTTTTTCTTTTTCAAACTCCGTTGTTTTCAGTGCGCAGCCCTAAACGCGTACAAATTAAAACAAAGCTCAATGTCGGCGCGGTACACGCACACCGCAAATGTTACAAACTCGGTGTTGCAGGATTTTATATTCCGTCATATAATCCTGAATATGTCCAATATTCTTCTGTCTGTATATTTACTCTTTATATACAAAGACGTATAGTTCACAGTTTGATATCTATAGATGTATGTTTATATGGATTTTGTGTATTTACTATGACTTTTCCTAGATATACATTACAAAAAATATGGGGCGAAAATCGTGAATTTAAGCGATTTCGACTCAGTAAAAAAAGAGATGATTTTTTTAAAATGGAACGTAGCTTTGGCGCCATTTTATTTACCTTTATTTATATTGCTAAATGTTTTGTGTGGTTAGATCCCAATTTATGAGATTATATAAAGTAGTGTGTGAAACTGTACATAAGTGGTATCTCACTACTACGACTATTTAATACCCGCTTATATGCAGTTTCATAAACTAGTATTTTAACATTTGTTAAATCCAAACCTAACCGGGAAATAATAATATTAAGTGCGTACTCACTTATTTAAGTGAGGCACTTAATATTATTATTTCGGGCTCAGAGTTCAGATATAGGGCTAAGAAATCTGAGCCCTATCAAAAAAAGGATCTGGGCATTTTTCTTCAATATGAAATTCTTCCTTTCAAATAATATTCACCTTCTAGGCTATCAAGATGGCAAATTGACGTGAGACATAGAAATTGTTTTTTTTTTTATAGATTTTTTTCTCGATAACTTAATCCGGAATTCCCTACATGATTTTTAGTAAGTAGTCAAAATAAACAATGACACGATAACTAAGCATTAACATATTAAAAAATTACACCGATAAATGATAAGAAAGATCAGCATATATTCTGATATACACACGTCGTCGTATATTTCGCTTACAAACGTTGAGCTATTGACGTCAATATTAAACGTCCTATATTTATATATCTATACATATAAGCCGATTATGCTCTTTAAATAACAATAAGACTCATTACAGATAACTTGGGGACAATTAATTATTATATTGATAGGTATTTTGTTTAGGAAGGTAATTGTTCGAATCATTTTTATAGGCGTTGCTGCTTGCAACCCTTAACCACAGAATAAGTACTAGTACCCACGTACAGAAGTCTTACTCAGAAAAGAAATTCAAAGAAATATCTACTTAATGTGGTTAGCGCTATGGTGTAATTTAGCTCGCGTCAGAACTCATCGCCTCTTCGTTTAGATGCCTAGACATCCTTATTACTTTAGACAAACGATTTATGTAACTGAATTTTCCCCTTCGAAGTGGTCGCCGCGCGCATAGTAATAATGTAGGCATATTTTCGATACCTAAACGGGGAGTGACACAGGCCTGCCATTACTATTATAGCATACTATTTTGTAGATGTCATCTACTAAGTATTGTTAGTATTCAAAGAACTATGTCGAATTCTAACTTTTCTCCCGCCAGGCCGAGGTTTCCATTCAACAATTTGCACCCAACGCTCATCCGCTCATATTGTCAATAATATAAACTAAAGTCATGTGTCATACTTTTACTATGCGTGTGGTCTATGTTGCAGTGTACAAGTAACTTTTCCTTTTGTCTTTTGTTATTTTTATTGAAATAAAAACACCAAAGACTGAACTATCAAAGTATCCTTAAAACATGGCATAAACATTTCCTTTGCCTATTCCCAGAGAACTATATCTTTATACCTCAGATAAATTCTTTAGCGAACCCGCGCTGTCATCATAAACGTTACCGATTAAATTTATTTCTCAAATCAAAGATCAAAACACTATAATTAAGGAAGCGTGACTATTAACACCGACATTCATAAAAAAAAAACGGTCTGTCAAATATCCACTCTATTTGATTCGCCGCAAACTGGCTGCTTCCTACGATAGAGAATTAAAAAGAAAATTATAATAATATTGTCGCCAAGATTATCGCATTCGAAATTCAAATTCCGTATAGAGATGGGCGTAAGGTTTATAGTTGAATATGAATCGATATTCAAACGAGTTATCGAGTCGGTGGAATCAAAGGGCCACACACGACGCCGTCGGAACTTCCGCGACTTTGTACGTGGCCGGTCCCACATCGTTATCGATTAATGTCATAATCTGTTCAACCAAATTGGTTACAACGGTAATTCAGTTAATTTTACTTCCAGGATGAATCAGTTATGATTAAAGATGAGTTTTCAGCCGTTAAAGTTACCTTATAGTGTAATTAAACCGGGCCGTTAAGTACTTTCTAAATAATAAAATCGCCGATGTGAACGGATATCGATTGCTTATTTATTATTCAATAACTTACTTGCAGCTTTGCTGACATGAATCGCCGTATCAAATGGTTTTAACGTTTTCCTCTTTATTTATTATTATTTATTTATTTTTTAATGCATTTGATGTTGAATTTTATGTCATGTTGTCACGTCGTAGCAATTACATTCAATATGTATTTAGACAAAAGGTAGAGTCACAGAGAAAAATCTAATATGTATCTACTTTTGTGTCGAAAAGAATTTTTATTTTCAACTAAGTGGTTATGTACTTATTCTCGTTATATACTGATCTTTAGTTAAAATACTCGCATTCTTAGGTCAAATTCTCTCAGGTAAGTACTTAGTCTTCCCTAAGCGATTTACTCACTAAATGCCAAATAACTTACACTTTTTTTTTTAGATGCAGACAATTTTAGCACGTTTTGCTGAAGAAAATCGCCAACGTTCCTCCCAAACTAATCCTAATCTCACTCTCTGTCTCTCATTCTTGCTTGCATTTATGTAAAACGTTTTACAACCTATTGCTTCCCGACGCCTATCCTCCTTGATAATGCCGTATTGTAGCACGAGAAGGGTGTGATTAGTCCTTTTCTCTCGTCTTACAACGTATGTACCTCTTAATGGTATGTTTATTTTCCTACAATACATAGAGGTATAGTACTTAAGCAAACAACAACACATCCAAAATGGCCGCCAATTGGATATTAACCACTATCAATCTCCCGTATCTCTAGATGGTAATCGATTAGTATTACATTATCCGGCACAATTACATGCTATACGTTATCGATTGTATTGAAATAATCGATTTAATATAGATAACATTACCTCCTTATGTGTAGTCCAATCGCTTTGACAGAGCTTTTGTATCAAATGAAGACACGTGTATCAAAATTAAATATTTTTTGCACCCACCCACATTATTCTCTTTGATTAAAATATACTATCATTCTCACGTTTACCTTTAATGGGTAGAGACAGAGTATTAAGATCTTGTGGCTCTAAGCAGACAAGAACTCAGGGCCGCAAAGCCCAAAGGCCACTTTTAGCGTGATTGGTGAGCAAGAAGAATACAGATTAATGCTATTGCTAGCAGCATCTCCTATTAGGATGATTCGGATTTTCGCCTCTTTTCACTGTGCGGATAAAAGACATAAAAGATCGCCACGAATAGATAACCTCCTGCGTTTTGGAAGTCGGTTAAAAAGTGACACTATTTTGCGTTGTACGGGTTGTACCGAAAAATTAATTTTTGACCCTGTCAATTGGGATGTGACTGGATAAAAAATGTATATTTTTATTTATTCCGTCAACTAAATAATCCAAAAAAAAAGTGTATGGGTTTACCAACATTCGATTGGCCCATGAACCGTCAGTCAATAGAATCTTTAAACTATTACCTTTTCATCCAAAGTAGTCTTCACCCACGATGCGCCAACATAACATACAATCACGAATGTAAAGTTATGTTGGAGAAACGTTCGTGAGCGAAAAGTCCTTTGGATGAAAAGGATTACCTTTTGATCCAACTCTTTAACACGTTCGCTGCTGGTATTTTATAACTTTACTACAAGTATACTGGTAGTTGGCAGCGAGCGTGTTTAACTATTAAGTTTAAAGATTCTATCGACCGACGGTTCATAGACCAATCGAATGTTGGTAAACCGTTTCAGTTTCTATTTTTGGATTATCTAGTTGACGGACTAAATAAATATATATATATATATATTTTACCCAGTCAACATCCAAATTGGGTAGATTACCGAGTAAAAAATTAATTATTCGGTACAACGCAACTTTTAATTGATCACCTCCATATTCAAAATGGTGCCAAACTGATAATATAAGAGCGCTATTTGACTCCAAAAAGTATGACGTCACTGTTGTGATTTTCATAGAAATCCCAAACAAAATGTTTATTTTGACGTTTAGAAAACAGGCTTGATTTGACTTTTTGTCATCTAGCGGATTGGCGTAGGTATAAGTACTTACCGCTAAAAGCTTCTACGTCTTAGGCAAGGCAAAATATACGTTTAAGCCTTTTTTTCACTCAAAGTTTGCATTTCTAATGAAAAAAGTTGATTTCCCGATTTATAGTATGTGTGGCACCCTGGAAGATTTTCAACACTTGCTATGTGAATGTGTACGAAATGAAAGGAAAAGACAGTTACGCTCAACAGTCCGAATTAGAATAAATTTGATATTGTTGTTAGCTCTTGTTTATTATCAGAACCATCTTCGGATGGAGCGATTGCTGAATATAAATTAGCAGCGGCTGCGCAACAGTAACTCCCTTTAATGTAGACAAATATAATAGGCTAAGTTGTGATAAGGCTGTCATGTTTTAAAAAAAACCAAAGCATGGAAATTAATAAAGAGTAAAAAAAATCTCTTGCTACCAGAATGCATTGGATGCTATTTGGACCTGTTCTACATGAAAAGACACATAACATCCTCATTTTTCAATAACAAACAATGTATATTGAACGAATATAGAGAAAAGTTTTACGCCTTACATACTACTAACTTTATTTTGTTTTTAATTATAAGTATTTGTTGGCACGGAGCTACCGATCGCTTAAAATTAAGTGAAAGTCAACTAAGACCAATAATAGGCATCCTGCTACAAAATCAATGAAACATAAACTTAATATTAAAGGTAAAATTGTTGAGAACAGAGTACTTTTTGTCTTTCCACTATATTTACAAAGATAGTTGAATGAACTTTCGTCAAATTCATAAAATTATCTAAACAAATCTTATATAATAGGTGTTTAAGTAAGAATGATTATCTGATCATCAATTGTTAATATGGGTATTTATATAAGCATGATCGTTTGATTAAATTATCTCACTTTAATTAGAAAGCGCCGTTGAAACTATCTTAACTAGCTCTATTAATTGGTGACAAGACAAGAATGCCTACTGGTTTTGTTTATATAATCGCTTGATCTTATCTCTATTCAATAAAACTTTGATCTCATTAGACTCCATTAACGAGTTCTTATATTAATTTCTCTTTCCACTCACCTCAATTGAGTTTTGTATCCGGCACACTAAACCAAATTTAAAAATAACACAAGTAGAAGAAAAATGACAAATTTGATTTAGGAATCAATTGAAACACTTCCGAAGTGAATGTTTATTATGGCGCGAACAAAAGACGAGTGGTGTACGATGGAACAGAGATTGCGAGGAACGAAACGCGCCGGCATACAAGTGACTTTGTACTGACGGCCTGCCTGTAGCAGCTTAATCCGCTGTGTGGGTGCGATGGTGTGCGAAAGAGATGGCTAGCTAGCTGTTAACGCGGCGATCCTCACAGTTAGACTAACTCACATCCAAATCGCTTAATTTTATGAGTTGTTGCCTTCTCCACCCCCTCACTGGGGATCGGAGATGTGACCTTTGCGCGGCGGCTATGAATAAACCAATTTTCTCTGATGAATAACATTGAAAACGTTCTTCTTTATAATAATTTAGGAGAATAGCAAAATCTAGTAATATTCAAGTTAATTGAATTCTTCTTTATTTTGCTGCTCTCTAACTACCAGATTTTGATTCTTAGCATTTTTTTAAATAAATTTTTAAGATGTTTTTTATGAAACATATTTTGATTGCTATAGCAAGGTCCTATTTTTGTAAAAAAAAATATGTAACAATTATTATTGTGTCAAAATAATGTCTAAATAATAATGTAAAGAAATTGAGCTGCAATTAAATAAATCAGCACATCTATCAGACTTCCGATAAAAAATAAAAATATTTTAACAAACCATGTCAAGTAGGTACTTATCACGATTATCGCGCGCTAATTTTTAATATCACTCGTTATACTACCAATATCACCGATTTAAAACACTCATACGATTTTTATCATTTGAAATATTTGGCGATAAAGTAAATTACTTTTAAAGGAAAAATTGTTATCATTATTGCAGAATCAACTAAAATTAAATTGATCACTTATTATATATTTTTTATTACGATGATAAACAATAGCTATCGTTCAATTACATTTTAGTGACCTAAGTTGCCTAATTATTTACCGAATTTTCGGATTATCATTATTTCATTATCTACATGTTAATTTATCTATGTAAAATATTGTTATTAAGATTAACATATTATTGCATTGCCAATATTTTGGATAAAAAAAAAACGGAAAACCTACATCATTAAAAATAGGTATCTTGTAGAGGTACTTTATGTTTTTATTTTTTAATTTATTATTTTGTACAAACTAGTTCATTAATGTGTTGTGTGATTTTTTTATGAAAATAATGTGTGGTTATTTATGAATTCAGAGTTATCCCATCAAACCAGTGTAGCAATTGATTATTAAGATTACGTATACGAATTGAATTAAGATTACATATAAAAGTAAGTACCTACATGCATTTTTTTAAAGATATTCTTCCATTTAAGATCATAAAGTCGAACGATTATCATTTTATAGTATTTTAGTTTTAATCTTTAATAGATTTTTTATTTTATCTTGATTTATTCTTCAACAAAGGAATACATATTCATCACTTAAAAATATAGCGACCAATGTTGCTCGTTACGAATACAACAGAATTATTAATAAATAATTAACTATTTAATATGAGGACGTCACTACAAGATCACATGTAGCGAAGCATTTAGCGCCGTTACAGTAGCAATAACTCAGCTCAGGAAATCACGTCATCGCTCTATTACTGTACAATACAGCGAAAGCTCGCACACCGCTACAGCGTGCGTACTACGAGTATATTCTACGGACGCTAAAGAATGGTGCACCTTTGATTTTCATTTAAGACATTTTTAATGTTGAAATTTCAATTTTATTTTAAATCACATTATCGGTCTATTACTGTACAATACAGCGAAAGCACACATTTTACGAACGCTCAAGAACGGTTTGTTTGTTTTTCCTGTGTAAGTGGCCAACATTAGTGTCAGATTTTCAGGCTGGCTTAAGGCATCTGACATAGCTTGATGACGGCCATATAATAATGACAGCCGCGACCAACGGCTTATACGTACCTTCTGAAGCACGGAGGAACTCTAGAAATTTTTATGCTACTTGTAGTCACCCATTCTAGAGCCCGGCGTCACTTTACTTACAAAAGCACTAGTAATGCGCAATCCCGCCACAAGAAAGGTGTACCTTTGGTTATTAATTTAGATTGACTCCAAATTTGTACAATTTGTTTTATGCTAATCGGACAATTAACTTTCAAAATTAATATTTTTTATTTCAACATGGAATTCCACTCTCTGGTTTGTATTGTCACGAGCATGTCATGAGAAAATTGACTTGGCCAAATACTTCAATTTTTTTATGATTCCAAAAAGAGGTTTTAATTGACAGTTAAAAGTAAAGAAAAAAATAATCTTATAAAATTGCACTATATTCGTCGTGAGTCTTTCACAATAGTTGTGTGCGTAACGATATCAACATTATAATGTATAGTGTACATACTGTGTACCGTTTAACGCAATGGAACAGTGATTAAGCACTGTTTGTGCAGATGACGTAGATAATAAACAAAAAATAGTAAACCACTTGTATTAAACATAAGACGTACTACTCTAAACGGTTTATTCTTATAAAATTGCACCATGTTCGTTCGTGCGTCTTTCACGATAGTTGTGTGCGTAACGATATCATCGTTATAATGTATCGTGTTCTGTGTAACGCAATGGAACAGTAATTAAGCACTGTTTGTGCAGATGACGTCTATGATATGATACGTTCGTTTAATTAGGACTGATTGTTTTTTTAACCGACTGCCAAAAAGAAGGAGTTCATGAATTCGCAATTTTTTTTTATATATTATATGTTCACCGATTACTCGAAGACTCCTCGACCGATACGAAAATTATTATTTTTAGGGTTTCGTAGCCAAATGGCAAAAAACTGAACCCTCATGGATTCGTCATGTCTGTTTTTTTGTCTGTCCGTCCGTATGTAACAGCCACTTTTTTCCGAAACTCTAAGCACTATACTGTTATACTATATTTTTTATATACTGTAATTACTATACTTACCAAGTTTCAATTGGTAAGTAGATGTATTCTGTGAACCGCATTAAGATTTTCACACAAAAATAGAAAAAAAAATTTGGGGAGTTCCCCCATTGCATACTAAGAACTGAATCTCAAAAAAAAATCATCAATCCTATACGTGTTGGGTATCTATGGATAGGTCTTCAAAAATGATATTGAGATTTTTAATAACATTTTTTTCTAAACTGAATAATTTTCGCGAGGGACACTTCCAAAGTGGTAAAATGTGTGTCGTCGTCGCCCATGTAACTTCTAAAATAAGAGAATGATAAAACTAAAAAAATATATGATGTACATTACCGTGCAAACTTCCACCGAAAACTGGTATGAACGAGATCTAGTAAGTAGATTTTTTTAATACGTTTATTAAATCCGTATCCTTAGGAGATGACGTCCGTTTTTAGATCGGATAAATTTTTTAGCTTAGTGTTTATAATTTTCTTTAATTATTCCGTGCTGGTGGGGAAGAAAAGAAAAAACTTAAAATGTAATAGATCTCTACCTGCTTAAAGCTGCAAGACCCAAAATGCCCTGTCTGCCCCATCAGTGATCAAGAGGTGATAACGTATAAAGTATAGTATTTATGTTTTTCATCCGTGGTAGCTTTTAAAAACATAGTTATTGTCTTTGGTGAAAAAATTATGTAAAATTCCGCCTCTGCATATTTCTGTCTCTTCTTTTTTTTCTGTGATAAATTTTTTTGTATATGGTGCAATAATAGTATATTATGCAATTAGTGAACAAAGGACGGATTTACTTCGAGGGCCATAGATGAATAACGAGCAGGTGAAGGATTCTAACGACTGAATCACGACCGTAGGGAGTGAATAAGTAATTAAATATTTACCAACAAATCACACAGATTGAGCTAGCCCCAAAGTAAGTTCGAGACTGTGTTATGGGATACTAACTCAACGATACTAATACAGGGTGGCCAAAAAGTCGTGGATCAAACGAAACAGGGAGATAAAGGAGGTAATTTCCAACAAAAAACACTCACTTTTCCGTAATACATTTTTTTTCAAATAAGTGCTCTTAAAGTGAGAAGTAATTTTTTGTAACGCTTTAAAATTTACGGAAAAAAAATCATTGCTCGTTAAGTTTGATACCAAGAGCTGCAATACAATTTTTGTAGTATTGATACATTATCGACTCATAATACAACACCTTTTGTTTTATTGTTTTTAATCAATTTAATATTTTACTGATTAAATTGTAAAAAAACTCGGTAGTTTCATTGAAAAAACTAAAATAATTCATATCTTTTCGTGCAATGAAGTTATGGCCATGCTGGGGAAAGATTTTTTGTTGGAAATTACCTCCTTTATCTCCCTGTTTCGTTTGATCCACGACTTTTTGGCCACCCTGTATATATTTTATGACAAAAACATAAATAGATAAGACCCTGGTCAATCTGAAAACGATAATTTTCCTTCTTGACCTGACCGGGAATCGACCCCAGGACCTCCAGTGTAAACTATGTAATATTTTGCTCTTTTATATTTTATATGTACTTAGTGCTAAGACAATTAACAGGTTCTATCTTAAAACACAAACTCTTCAAACGTTCATTTATTTACACAAGTACATTAGGGGTTACCTAAATTTTCCGGGGTCCAGTGCTATGCTATCGGATACATCATTAAAAATTTCATCTTGACAAGGCACTAGATAACTCTTTAAACTATTTAAGAAGTACGGTTTACAGTTTAAAGTGAGAACGTAAAGCTTTTCTACGCACATGCGTAAAAAGTGGCCGTTTTTCGCTATTGTGCATAGAAATGCTTCAATTTGACTGAAAACAATAGATCATAAAATAGTTTGAAGGGTTATCTAGTGCCTGGTCAAGACAAAATTTTAAATGATGTCTCCGTTTGCTATCAAATAATTTATTTCAAATGGTGGCAGCACTGGACTCTGGAAAACTCGGGTATGCCCTTAAGTAATGGAATCAGGAAGCGTAGCAGCCGGATGCACAGAAAACATATATAATTACGTCTACGCCGTAGCGGCCTACGACGCGTGCTACGACCAGCTACGAAAGCTATTTAAATCTATGTACAATATTATACCGAACATACGATTCTTTGTGATGTTACTATAGACAGAAAATAAGCTAATTATTTTAAAATTATCGCGCTGCATCAGTACTAAGCTGGCTGAACTGAGACCACTATCGATGCAACCCCGACGAAACGTCAGCAAGAATCATCAAAATAACCAGGCAAGTGAGAGTCGCACTCGCGACGAAAGGTTCCGTACCATATACATAAAAAAATACGTTTGTTGTATGGGAGATATTTATTTTATTTTGTTTATATTATTTGTTGATATAGCGGCAACAGAAATACTCGTACATCATTTGTGAAAATTTCAACTGTCTAGCTATTGCGGTTCTTGAGATACAGCCTGGTGGCAGACAGATCGACAGACAGACACACAGCGAAATCTTACTAATAGGGTCCCGTTTTTACCATTCGGGTACGGAACCCTAGAAAGGGCTAAATCAAATCAAAAATCTTTATTTTGGAGCGCAGGTTGCAATACAAAAGATCCTAAGCATAAGGGGGGTTATAGATTAATTAGCCAACATGACCTCACTGTACACCTTACCTTTAGGTCTCAAAGACATAAACACGTCACGGCAATGCAACGGGCCCCGACACGACGCCGTAACGCGGAGATCCACGTTACGGCGCCGTGACGTGTGTTTCCACGTCAAGCTACGTCAAAATTCACGTCACGGCGACGCAACGTGCCGTTGCACGTCACGGCGCCGTGTTGTGATCGCTGGTGCCGCATTTGTATAATTGCCTCAGGTAATTTCGAAAAATGGACAGCACGTAACTTGTTCTCAACCTGCTTTTATTAAATAGAGGTGTAACGATGTCACAATAGACCTCATCCTTCATGCTCTCGTTTACCTCCTTTTCCGTTTTCTAAAAAATAATTTCATTTACAAATTCAATTTTTAAATTTTAGATTCCTTTCTCATCATTCTGATTGATTCCACTACGATCTCTCGAGCTGATTACATCTATATCAGTATTGTGGAGTTATAATAAATAAAATAACTCTGCTGTCTATTTCTCTCAAGCTCTCACTACGTACCTTACCTACCTCTTCATGTAGGAGCTGCAACTGCCCCAACTAGTCCGCGGCTACCTACCTACTAGGAGCTCGTACAAAGGGATACTCATCCATTTTATTTGTCATGAATAAGGGGAGTGATTTTGGGAAGAAGTATAATGCCCTGAAAATAGACCACAAAAGTTTTCAAATTCCTTAGACTGATGTATCAAGTTTTGAAGATTTCCTAGGTACGCCACGTATAGCAAGTAAATAGTACTAGGCAGGATTCCTATTGAACCTATACAGATTCTAAAATAAAACTATATGTTAAACTGCGAAAGCGAATCTTAGCAGAAATATCACGGGATATTCCTGCTAAGATTCGGTACATCAGCCATCTCAAGCCACAAAACGAAACGAAAACGAAAAATTAATTTAATTTCGTACCTTTTTATAATATGTTTAAATGTGCAATAAACAGTTTAAACATACAATCAATCAAACGATACACATTTACATTGTCATAGATGACTGATTAGAAATAATTGGCCAAGTGCGTGTCGGGCCACGCGCAGTGTAGGGTTTCGTGGTAATGAATGCCAACTTTAAGTTCATGCCATTATACAACGTGTAAAAACTAATTTTCTATTGAATTTGTACGAAATTTTCCTTTTCCGAGTACATTTTATAAGTTGATCGCCTACTACTTTTTAATTTGTAAACTCTACTTAACTCTGATTGTTTTCCTTTAAAGTTCGTTATATATACTATAGCTGTAAATTTTTTTCGTGTCCATATATAACCATTTAGCAGATAGATGGGGGACACTTGACTCTAACAAAAATGTTCACTTCAAATCAAATATAATTCAAAAACGGATCTCTAAATTGAAAAACAGTGTTAAAAAGCTCATAACATTTTTGAAAGACCTAGTCAACGATACCCCACATGCTTGGTAAGTCGAGAAAAAAATTAATTTTCACTTTACTTGTGTAGGAGTTTCCCTAAAAAAAAATTATTACAGTAATATATTTGATCACTTTTTCCGCGTAATTAATAAACATATCCGTGCCAAATCACAGCTTTCTAGAACTTAAAGTCGCTGAGTGAGACCGCGGACGGACATACAGACAGACAAACAGGCAGACTTGGCGAAACTATAAGGGTTGTTTACTACGGAACCCTTAAAATTAAGAAGCAAGATTTTACCTGAACAAGGAACATTGCAAGTTAAAAAAAGCTTGTATAAACAGGAGATTTGTAAAAACCTTAATGAGGTACTATCTAAAACATTTTTGACAAATAGTAGCAAGTATGTGCTAACACCTCGCATCAGAATCCGCTAGATGACAACAAGTCAAATCTTTTTTTTGTAAATATAAAAACAAACATTTTCTATAAATTTTTAATCAAATTCAAAAGCGTCACGTCGTGCTTTTTTGAAGTTAAACAGCGCTCTTGATATCAGTTTTTCTGCATTAACAAATCTAAAATCATATTGAAAATGGATATGATCAATGAAAAGCGACACTATTTTGTGACATTTTATTTTATGAACTGTACTGTGAGCCAAATAAATATTAGACACAGTTATACGTGATACATATATATTTTGATAGGTAATCCGTTAAGTTTAATACAGTGATCACTATAGTTCGTTTGTTTAGGTATTTAAAAGAATGTAAACAATCTTGACATATCTTTTTATTTGAATATTGAAATATACACTTTATAAACTTAAATATACACTCTATAAGTTATAATAATATATACATTGACACAACCTTACGTGGCAAGCTTTGAATCAAGAAGACCGTTAACAGCCCATGCGCAATATCGTACTGCTATCCATTTGATAGGGTTGCCCACTGCATTACGATGTTGCCAGCCGCTACAAATTACGATGTTGCAAGTGTCAGCGCCAGAAAGGCGCTAACAATACCGAATAATTTATTTTTGACCTAGTCATCTACCCAATTGCAAGTAGCAAGTCTGCAACGTTCAAGTTGCCCCTCATTTAATAGTTCGCTTCACTCAAATGGCGTCGAAACACTTTATTATTACGACTCAATTGTACATTAATGTGTGTAAGTGAGCCATATTGGAATGCGGCTCATGGCTCATACTCAATTTTATTGGTCATTAACTTATTCGTCCGTGCTTTTCTCTGAATTTTAAAGTGACTGGTGTTTTTTGATGTCATCCTTGTTTATAACATATAATATACAATTATATTATATACCTATTATATATAAATTTCAGAATAAACATCTAGTTATACAATACTTACATAAACATCTACTTATACTAATATATAAATATGTAGCTATGAAGAGAAGAACTAAATAAAGAAGACTTTATGAGGAAAGAGAGTTTAAAAGTTTAATTATAAGCTAGCCTTACACCCAAGAGTGCAATTTTTTCATTTAGGGACTCACTGAAAAACAAAACGTGTAGTGTATGTAGTGTACGTACGTGTAGTGTACGTGTGTGTAGTTATTCAACTCACCACTCGCGTCAAATTCCATTTGGCCGTATTTTTGACAGGGACAGGAATACCGATGTTTTGTATCGATATATCGATACCCGATATATATATATATATATAATATATATATATATAATATATATATATATATATATATATATATATATATATATATTTCAAGTTTTCTGCATAAAACAATATTGTTTTTCGATGACACGACGGTTTCAAAAATCAGGGACAGAAATACCGACATTTTTTATCGATATATCGATATAAATGTCAATGATATATTATATTATTAGTATATTGTTTTCTAAAAATTTCACCAGTAATAAAAAAGCAGTGCGAATCGGAACGTATTCTCTGACATACATTTTCTTTGACATATCTACGCTACAAATATCAAAATCACGTTGCGACGACATTTGCAACGAGTGGTCCAGTCAAGACCAGTCCTTGCAAATTCTTCGCATACGATCGATTCAAAAATGCACCCGTATGGAAATGCTCGTGCAAACCATTCGTAACGTGACAAGTGATTTTAAAAATGCGTCTTTAGGATTTGCACGCTATTTGAATTGTTATACACAGAAATAGCTTCCTGAAAAAAATAAGTTAATGTCATAAAACTTCAATTACAAATTCAAACATGTACATTGAAGATTCATTTTTTTTAGGTTTGAAAATGGTATAGAGCTTATCGCAGCTGGATGAATAAAAAAAATTGTGGTCCTGTAGTGACGTATGTATATGATATGATATTGCACGGAAACCGGAGCAGCTAGTGTTCTGCCTATTACGAGTATATTCCATTCTTGTAAGCTGGTTTTGGAGAAAAAATATTTTTAGTGTGTTAACCGCTATTCCAATCAGGTTTGGTATTAGGCGCGCGAAATTATCGCTTATACTGTAACTCTGAATAGAAAAACGAATAAAAGATTTTTAAAAAGTATATTTAGGCCTTAAGGAGATTTGAACCTAAGTACTCCTGATAAGATTCGAACGCGTAAACCGTTACGCCAATCAGTACGGCTTTATAGTAAGTGTGCGAAATTATTAGTTATGCCATAAAATGAGAAATGAAAAAACATGTAGTGCGACATCTCCACAAATTCTAACAAACTAATAAATAGAAGTGGTTTTGATATTTAGTCCGGAATAAGTTTAATAGATAACGTCGTTCAAAACGAAAAATCGCTATGTGTGGGGGCTTTTACCCCCATGGGGCGGACGCAAGGCGGAGACAAGACGAGCGCGTGTTGAGTTCGGTTAATGCAATTTTTTTGTAGTTGTATTGATGTGCGATAGAACTCAAATTATATGCAACACATTTCCCTAATTTCAAAACGCGTTGGGCTTAATTACAACTTTGAATAGTGTTAGGCACTAGATTATCCTTATAAATTAGCTTGTAGCGTGTGTTACTTCAATCTCACGTCCACGAAACAAATAAATTAGGTAGGTATAAAATAATTGAATAACGTGTATATATCCAAATAAAAATATTGTTTCTTATTTGTTCTTGCTACACCCAAACTGGGTATATGTTGATCTGCACAATATATTGTTAGCTTTTTGTTTACATGTTGCGAATAAATGACTTATGACATGACTTATAATTTAAAAATACCCTTTGAATATACTATTGGTAGGCCTTCAAGTTTTAAAACCTGTTTCTGCTAAAAGTGGCTAATTTTGGCCGGTTTTTTAAACTAGACGAACTAGATAACAATCAAAAATTATTCATCAAATATTTTAAAGATCTTCCTTGTGCCTAACTATTTAAAAAGGTAAATATCACCACAAATAATATTCTGTGGGTGCCACTTACTTTTACACTTCACCTTAACTTACATACACATTGCCTACCAGGTTGTAGGTAAGTAATATACTTAAGTACACCATAGCCCACATACGTAAATTAAAATACTACTTCTGAATGTAGAATAAAGCTGTTAAAAAGCCCTAAGAATGTGGTATCCACATCAACTCCTTAAATAACAGGCAACTTCTCCATAAAAACTAATCCCTTTTCAAACAATTAAGTAGGGGCAATTAAAAAGACCATTTAGTTAATCGCCTCATTCCAAATCTAAAAAAGTCTATAAAAAATTATGTCTCGAGATGTCTTTATCACGTGTACCCTACTCTAGTTTTTTCTGACCAGCTTACGGATTTAAAATGCCGATTGGCTATAAAATTAAGTTGTGTTGCCAGAGTCAGGATTTTCTGATAAAAGTCATTTTCTTTTTAATTTTTTTGTATTTTTAAATCATAATTGAACTGTAAAATATAGGTGTAGTAAATGTATCTCTGGTCTACTGATATAATTAAAAATATTTTTTTTGCCATATGTAGTGTCCCACTGCTGGGCAAAGGCCTCCCCCTTTTCTCTCCATCTATCTCTATCCCGAGCAATCTTCTGCCATCCACTCAAGAAATCCCCGAGGTCACCCCGCCATCTCTTCCTTGGTCTTCTCCCTTCTGGCACCCACCAGGTGACCCTATGGGCCCATCTATCTGCTTGCATGCGGCACACATGTCCCGCCAAATATGTGAAAAAAATAAAATATGTGATGAATAATTCGCCACGCGTGGGACTCGATCCCATGACCCTCACGTTAAGGCCTTGTTGTGTCGGATTATTTGGATAATAATCCGAGCATTGTAATTATGTTACAAAAAAAAATATGTTTTATTTGTAGTATAACTTTTCAATACTATTACGTTATTTAAGAGCCTACCTATGCAAATATTGTTTAATAGTTAGACTTTTAATAAATACGACAACCTCCATTTTGTATCGGCTACCATCAGGGTCCTGGGTTCAATACCCAGCCTACAAATCCTTGTTGTCAATTTTACATGTATTTTATGGGGTCCGGAGGGCGTCAGCATTTTGTCTGTGTTTGTGTCTATAGGACTCACGATACAAGTTTAGTGCCTAGTATTGGAGCATTATCCATTTACAGTGGTGACTTTAAAATTAGTTACAATGTAAATTATAGGTACCGGTGTAAACTGAGTATGATAAGCGTGTCCGAGGTTAACTATTGATTTAGATTTCTCCATCATTAGCGTAAATTTATTAATATCATCATAAGTATTATCCGAATGTTTCGTAAAATAAACATTCTAAATTGTTTTCAATACAAATGCTAAAGGTCCTCAATATAAGCCCAATATAAGCTGAAATTGGTTGCCGAAATAATTTTCGACATAAAACCGGGTATTACTGTTACATAAACTGGCAACACAGATGTCTCGTCAAACAATCAAACGCCAAAGTAATCAACGATCTTATTACTCTCCAATAAAGTTCAAATTTGAAGTCAATGTCTATCAATTATAGAATGAATTATTGTAATGTGAGTCTTATTGTTTAAGACAAAAGGTTGGAAATTTAAGGGTGGTTATAAAATTCTTAAGTGATCGCTAAATCGGTTGTAGTATCGTTTATGAGGAACGCAGGTAGCGACGCAATAAAAATTAGAACGACCCCACTTTACGAATAGGGGTACGCAAGGAAAAGCTTTGAACTGAAAGGTTTGAATGACAATGAAAAAGTTTAATCGGATTCACGATTTCGTCAAAAAAAACCGTAAGTAGGATTTGAATTAAGTTCCTATTCGTACTTAATTGAATTTATATTGTCTTTTATTCTAAAATTTAGATCTTCATCCGCAATGTACACTGATCATATATGCAAAATAAAATTAAATGCATTATACATTATGTGTATTGTTTTAGGATCAATTATACGTACTTTAGTTGATCCCTTCAATATTTATTTGTATATGTCTCTCTCTTTCTCTCTTTCTCTCTCTCTCAAATCTTTTTTTATCAATTATACTTACTTTAGTTGATCCCTTCAATACTTATTTTGATATATGTATATATTTCTCTCTCTTTTTCTCTGTCGAATCTTTTCCTTATCAATTATACGTACTTTAGTTGATCCAATACTTAATACTTACTTCAATACTTATTTGTATCTCTCTCTCTCTCTCTCTCTCTCTCTCTCTTACACACACACTCTCTCTCTCTCTTGTCTTTTCCTTATCAATACGTACGTGTTGATCCCTTCTATACTTATTTCACTCTCTCTCTCTCTCTCTCTCTGACTCAAAAAAAAACTAATTGGGCTTGAACGACATATAGAACACATAGAATTAGCAAGACACAAAAGACCTATAAAATCTAGTGGCTTATGACTAGGCTTGATGTCAATTTAAGATTCTAAATGAAGACCAAAATATTGAGCTTTCTCTTTACAAGACGACGCGACACAAGAACCCCTCTGGTTTATCAAGTCTTCATCATCTAACGTTGACATAAAATGCGTAAGATATCACTAAACATCAAGCAGATTTTATTGCCCCTATGAACTTTATTTACTTCACATTTGCTTTTTGCTTTTCGTGTGTGTAAGTGGCCAACACTAGTGTCAGATTTACCAAGCTGCCTAAAGGCATCTGACATAGCTTGTCGGCTGCCGTACCATGATTACAGCCGGGACCAACGGCTTAACGGTGCCTTCCGAGGCACGGAGGAGCTCGAGAAATTTTCGTGCCACTTGTGGTCACCAATCCAAATGCGGACCATGACCGGTGTCGCTTTACTTGCGAAAGCGCTAGTAATGCGCACTCCCGCCGGGCCACCTAAGTAATTCACATAAGTATCAATGTATAGTAGTAGAAATTAGTTTTTGAAAAAATTACATTTTTTGCACAAAACTTTATTTCGAGGCCGAAGTAGCTATTACGTGAAAGCTAAAAATTAAAAAAGCCAAAACTCAATGTTGCGACGTTTTATTACTGAGTTTGATCGACCACCTTCCGTCATGGGGTTACTCCAAAACCGGTACGCAAGACGGACGTTACAGCGTATCCACGTTTCAGTGTCAAGCAACATTGAGCTCTTAATGTGTGAAAATAAAGTCTAATTTAATTTGTCATAAAAACAGGACGTCACTATCGTACGGCTAACGTGTTATTTTTGGAGTAACCCCCCAGATCCTATCGTCTAACATAGAGTGCACGTCAAGACAAATCAAACGAGTCTCACTGAATGAGGTTATGTTTTATAACTGAGTTCCGTCGAATATCACCCGACTCCATCATCAGAACAGCTCATTGACGCCATAATATTGTTTTGTCATCCGACGTACACAAATATCAATAATTTAGCTCAATCGGTTGAGGATAACTGGTTGAAAATTGAGCAGCAATAATTGACCTAAACAAACATACATGCAAGATACATTGCAAGTTAAGTAAAAGCCTGTAAAATTAAAATTGCCGACGTGTGGTTTCTTGTATTGAATAGGACCATACTATAGTTTTCTGTGATTATCTAAAGGTAGCTAGCACAAATATTTCGTGGAAAACTGCATTCCTAAGTAGTAGAGTAGGTTGAAACACCCAAATTAGGACAAGTTTTCATTTATCATTGGTTGAATTTTCGTCCCAACAGACCTACTAGTAGCGCCATTGGGAATTACATTCCAATTTCCAGACTTTATTTAAGTTTTACTGGTTCCTGTATTTTAGATAGATAGAGGGACAGATCAATCAATATCGAATAAGAACTATGTTCTTGTGAGTGGAATATTTTCCATACCTACCGATCTTCAGCCAAATGCTTCACTTCCCTATCCCTAAAAATGGGGGCAGATCTGGACGCCGGAAAATTCAGGTAGCCCCTAATTTAGCTCGCGTCAGAACTCCTCACCTCTTCGTTTAGATACCTAGACAACCCAAATGCTTCATGAAACTGAATTTTCCCCTTCAAAGTGGTCGCCGCGCGCATAGTAATAATGTAGGTATATTTTCGATACCTAAACGGGGAGTGACACAGGCCTGCTCCAGGTCCAACAACGAAGGAACAAGGAATGTCCAAAGGAGACTAGGAGAATAAATTTTGTACAGTAAGCTATTCTATTTTAAAATGCAGACGTCGATGGTATAAGCATTCATTTCGCAACGAATATGGGAAAATTTGTAAGTTATCTCAAAGTGAGGAATAGGAAACATGATATTCACCAGGGGAAAGAAAATGGAAAACAATAATATGGAATGTTTTAACATACGTATAAGAAGTCGAAATATCCCACGGAACAGAGAAGTGAAATATCCTAACAATCTTACCTACCTACACATAAATTAGGTTTAAGTACACTTCTTTAAATTAGGTTTAAGTACACTGCTTAGCTTTTCGTGTGTGTAAGTGGCCAACACTAGTGTTCGATTTTTCAAGCTACATGACGGTAACACACTACCATGACGATCCGTCAATAATCATAGAAGAAACATCACTTTTATATACTTCGCTTCTTAGCCCTTCAAACTAATTGGTTGGGGAAAAAGTCTTTTCGCATTTTATATGAAAATTCATAACATTTTTTAATATTGTTTATTTACATTTAACTAAAGTATGTAGGTACCATTTTGTTCGATAACTTTTTGCCTTCTTAAAGGTAGGGACATGATCCCATTGCTATAGAAATTTTGGGGCTTCTGATCAAAAAACTGCGTCAAGTAGTTTTGGCAGTCCTCTCGTGACGTTAACCTGACACTGCCTAAAGAAATCTGAAGAGACCGAAACAGGTGGAAATCTGAAGGTGCCAGGTCAGGACTATACGGCGGATGCATTAACACCTCCCAACCAAACTCTCTTAATTTTTGCTGAGTGGTTAAAGATGTGTGAGGTCTAGCGTTATCATGATGAAAAACCACACCCCTTCTGTTGATTAATTCCGGCCGCTTTCTCTCAACTTCTTGCTTTAATCTTATCAGTTGTTTGCAGTAGAGTTCTGAATCGATGGTCCTGCCTGGTGGTAACACCTCATAATGAATAATGCCCTTCCAATCCCACCACACACACAACATCACCTTGTTGCGAGTTAACCCCGGTTTCGCCACAGTCTGTGAAGCCTGACCGGCCTTTGACCATGACCTTTTTCGCACGTTCTTGTCGTACGTGATCCACTTTTCATCACCAGTTATCAATTTCTTCAAAAATGGTTCGGTCTCATTACGTCGTAATAAAGAATCACAAATGAGTACACCGTTCATTAGGTTTCTTTCAGAGAGCTCGTGAGGTACCCAAATATCGAGCTTTTTTGTGTACCCAATTTTTTTCAAATGCGCCAAAACTGTTTTGTGGTCAATTCCCAGTTCTTCATCTACGTCGTAACTACTGATATGCCGATCTTGCTCCACTTTTTGAAAAATAGCATCTATTTATCCGTAACAGGGCGACCAGAACGACGTGCATCTTTGACATCAAAATTTCCAGATTGAAAACGCTTAAACCAAATTTGTGCTACTCTTACAGACTTTGCACTAGGTCCATAAACATCGCAAATTTTTTTGGCATTTTTACCTTTTTGGTAGTAAAATTTTAAAATGTATCCAATTTCTTCATTCGATTCACTCATCTTGACGGTAAGAAAAACAAATGAAAATCACGCATTTTCCTAATTTGAATTTGGAATTATCTTCTTTAAAATTTAAACTTTTAAATGATACCAAAACCAGCCAGGTACAAATAGTATAGCCAAAGTGGTTTTATTACAAGTTCATACATACTATATGCGAAAAGACTTTTTCCCCGACCTAATATTTTATGAACTACTGTTTACAGTTTAAAGTAAGAAGGTGAAGCTTTTCTACGCACAATTGCGAAAAACGGCCACTTTTGGCTAATGTGCGTAGAAAAGCTTCACGTTCTTACTTTAAACTGTAAACAGTAGTTCATAAAATAGTTTGAAGAATTATCAAGAGCCTGGTCAAGACGAAATTTTTAATGATATCTCCGTTTCCTTTCAAATGATTTATTTCAAATGGGGGCAGCACTGGACCCTGAGAAATCCAGGTAGTACCTTAAGTGGTCAATTCTTTTATTTGGCTGTCACGGTATCTTCAAAGTAATCAATTGTTTTGATATTAAATGTGACAAGTCTAATTATTACAAAAACCAAAAACCCGACTGCCTTTTTTATTTATTTTTTAGTATTTTGATACCCAGTGTTACTCTTACAGTACATACGAATCTTATGATATCTCTCAAGCTAAAATGTATCAAGCCGTTCAGGCTGCAGAGCATGCCAAACAAATATACATACAACCTACATACATACATACTCTCGAAAAACATAACCCTCCTTCTGGCGCAGTCGGGTAAAATAATGATCATTTGCTTATTCCAACTATCTACTTTTATAGATGTATAAAATGCAACCAAAAATACTAAATTTTTATTTACATGGGTCATTTCAGTGGTACGTAAGTTGGTCTAGGTAAGTATAAATGTGATGACATTTGAACTTCGGTGTATTTGCGACCGGACCGACTCAGATTTAGAATGTACAAGTAGGCACTCAGGTGGTCTCTTTGCAAAACAAAAATAGAATGAAATCAATACAATGCTTTACAAGATATTGCTAGTGAGGGCCATGGAGGGTCGTTTGATATCGATAAAAATATTCAGTAATGCATTTCTAATCATGTAAGTATATTTGTTTTTCGGTCGTCTAAACATTTTTGAACAAGAAAGATGTTCGAGTTTTTCTTAACCTGAGACAGCATTGTCCTCACAGGAAAAAAGAAGCATATTTGAATAAAATTATAAAACAGTAGAAATCTTAGTTGAGTAATCAATAGGTATCAACACTAATATTTAAATGAGCAATACAGTAATGACATCACTTTCTAATTTAAATTTTATTATATTTATAAGATTAACGATACATGAGAAGGTATCTAATAATTTTTTTAAATTAAAAAATGCCTTTAACACCCTACCTACTCAACGATTTACAATAAAAAATAATTAAAAATAAACTATGGAAGTAAATTATTTTTTTTTCTATGGAACCGCCTGACAAGTACGCATTTCCAAACTATAATAAAAAAAATTCAAATTGTTTATATATATATAAACTTTAAACTGTAAACAGTAGTCCTTAAAATAGATTAAAGGGTTGTCTAGCGTTTGATCAAGTCAACATTTTTAAATGATATCCCCATTTCCGTTCAAATAATTTGCTTCAATAGGGGGCAGCACTGGACCCCGAATTTTCATATACCATTTATATTCATTTTAACGCATTTTTTATAAAGTTGGTTCAAGAAAGTTCATGACGTGCTCTCCAGGGTTACGACTCTAAAGTGGAATTGGGCTGGACACCTGGCTCGAAGGAACGATGGAAGGTGGAGTAAGGCCGTCACCGAATTGTATCACAGAAATGGGAAACGTAGTGTGGGACGTCCGACGGCTGGGTGGGTTGATGACATCAGGCAAGTTGCTGGAAATAACTGGATTGCGATGGTCAACAACAGAGCAGGATGGCGCAGACAAAAGGAGGTTTATGCCCAGCAGTGGATACCTGATGATGATGAGTTCAATGTAAGATCCAGGCGTCTTCGAATAAATCGGTGAATACTCGTATACAAAAAAAGATCGCGACAAATTGATAACCTCGTCCTTTTTGGAAGTCGGTTAAAAAATGTCGATATACTTTTTCCAATCCCTACGCTCTCATAGGGCTGTCAGCTTGTTATGTAATCTACCATTATCTGTATCGATTCACTCAGCAGTATCCACTGATTCCCGATTCCGCCTACTGTTCAACGTTAACAAACAATCCTTAATCTAAATCAATATTCATTACCGTTTTCGTTGACCTCAAAATTGGTCAATGAATTTCAAAGCGTCAATGGAAGAGTTTTTGTTAAATTGTTCGTAAGTTTATCGATTCGGGGTAGGGTTTGAACAGTGATTTCAACATCGCTTAACCTGTAAAAGCAACCTAATGAAGCGTTTATCTACAATTGATTCAGATTTGCCAATTATTCTTTGTTCACTTGTAGGGATTTTACCAAAAATTATCATTTAAGTTACTTTTATATAACGAGGAAGGGACATATCCGTAATAAATGGGACATATCCGTAATAAATCGATCCACGGGCTTTACTAGATCACTACAGTATAATGAAATTAAAATAACAGCCAAAATACAAAAAAAAAATGGTATTTCCATACAAATGTGTGCCGCAATTTCTGTGGAAATGACGATTTTATTATACTATAGGGATCTAGTATAGCCCGTGGTTCGATTTATTACGGGTATGTCCCTTCTACCTTATATAGGTATTTTACATTTACCGATGGACACATTTTGTAGTATACCTACTTACTTACATGTGTGTGTGTAGTATTAAAATCTGTTGGAATATCTGCTCGGTTTGGGCTAAATTAAAATACTATTTGTCTGGTGAAGTATGAAATTATATTGTTTTAACTTTTACTTGGAACTTGATTCCTATCAAAATTGCACAGAGAAGAAAGTTGACATAAGTGGAGGTTGCCAGCACTAAAAGTATTACCAGCTATAATACAAAAATAAAGATTGATTTTTGCAAGCAAGTTAAATATAAATCAACAAAATAAATTATGCTGTTTATATGATAGAGTTATGAAGCGAAAGCCGGGGTATTATTTTGAATTTTATGAGGTACTTGTTTTTGTTATTTGATTAAAATTAAAAACGATTCAAGTATCTACTGTATAATACATTACATCCATAATGCCATAATCCAAGTTGTCGATTTAATATCGTCAACACGATAAGATAGATGCAAACACAACATGCTTTTAGGATGAGATTTTTATGCGACACACAAAAATCTAATTTTGTATATGTACATAATTTAGTGTCTGTAAATAGTTCGCAACTTGTAAGAAATAAGTTTTGAGGTGGTATTTTAAGTTGATGGCCAGTAAGAGCTTTTTTCTTTTTTCCTTTTTCAGTCAGCGCCAATTTTGAAATATTTTTTCACTGTTCTATTTTACAATTGTTTTTATGCACATGTTTTTCCTATCGTCGTGTGTAAATAAATACATAGGGCGCACTATAAGTTTCCGGAACTGGCCACTTACATAAACAATATTTAAAAATTTATTGCAACATTTGAAAATAGAACTCTTTGGCTGTAGAATGCAGTTTGTTTTATCTGACTGTCTTTTGTTTTTTCCTTGTGGCGCCATTTAAAAAATTGTGTGTCTGCATCAACATGGATTTAACTCGGGAAAATTTTCGTAGTATGATTTTCTACGATTTTAAGTGTAATTTGACAGCTCAACAGAGCATCGCTCGGCTTGAAACAGCTTTTGGCAATGAAGCACCATGCAAGACAACTGTTTATAGCTGGTTTGCAGAATTCAAGCGTGGTCGTATCAATCTCAGTGACGAATCTCGCGATGGTCGGCCGTCCACCGCTGTGACCAACAAAAACATCGATGCTGTGCGCCGTATGATTGAAACAGACAGGCATGTGACCTACCATGAAATTTGCGCATCCTTAGAAATAGGCATGAGTCAAATACAATTAATCCTACACAAACATTTGGGTGTGAGAAAGCTGTGCTCGCGGTGGATCCCACACAACTTAACCGAGGCTCAAAAAACGGACCGCGTCACTTGGTGCAGTGCCATGCTTACCAGATTCAACGAAGGTGCGTCAAATTTGGTGTGGGACATAGTAACAGGTGACGAAACATGGATTTATTGCTACGATCCCAAAACAAAGCAGCAATCGAGCGTATGGGTCTTTCAAGATGAGCCGAAACCAACCAAAGTGGCGCGCGTGAAAAGTGCATCTAAGCGGATGATTGCTTCTTTTTTTAATAAAACTGGACACGTGGCTACTGTTGCTTTAGAGAATCGTCGTACAGTGAATAGTGACTGGTACACGACCATTTGTTTGCCGGAAGTTATTGACGAACTCCGTAAAAATAACCGTAAACGCCGTATCATCCTGCACCACGACAATGCTAGTTCTCACACGGCCAGACAGACAAACGACTTTTTAAAGGCGAAAAATGTAGAACTCATGAGTCATCCTGCATACAGTCCCGACCTGGCACCTTGTGACTTTTTTCTGTTCCCAAAAATTAAGAACCAATTACGCGGTCAACGATTTTCATCACCAGAAGAGGCTGTCGAGGAGTATGAAAAACACGTTTCAGAGGTCACCACAGAGGAGTGGCACAAAAGTTTTCAAAACTGGTTTCATCGAATGAAAAAGTGCATAGACGCCAAGGGAGATTATTTTGAAAAACAATAAATTAATTTTGTACCTTTAATAGTATTTTTTCATATTCATTCCGGAAACTTATAGTGCGCCCCACTTATACCGCAATTTTTTAAGTTATTCCCATTTTTATTTGAGTCTTCAACAAGTTTTTAGTCCTTCGAGCCTTATTAAATATACTCTAACTATTATTATTGCATCTTATTATCTACGTACAGACATGAGTAGGTACCTATCTAGAATTTTTCTGATATCTAAAAGTTTAAGGTGACCGGGCAATTTGTATGGGAATGACGAAAGCTCAGAAATCGAACCCTGAAAATGGGCGAGGTTTTTCCAAACTCGAGGGGATATGCGAGATGCCCTGCAAGCTATTTCCTATTGAAAGTGATGGGGGAGCGGGCAGCGCGGAATGAACGCGGAATGACGCGTTACGTAGATTTTATAGTTTTTTTATAACTATTATAGAACTTTATAATTTAGCACCTCTAGTACTTCACGAGTAATTTCTTCATACACAACTATGTGCAAAATCAGAAAGTTTACTACTGAATAATTTCGTTATCTATAGCTTTTCATTTAGCTTAATTTCAGCATTTCATTTAATCAACTAAAAAACAACCCACTGTGAACACATTAGCGCATTTCTTAGACAATGTTTTTTAATAGTTATATCGTGTATCTTTTTAAACTGTTCATTAATCATAAATATGTAAAAGAAAATACAATATGATAAAATACAATACAAATACTCTTTATTGCACCATAAACAAATGGAAATACAGAAAAATAAAGACAGAATTTGACACAATAAAGGCGGACCTATCGCATAGCAATCTCTTCCAGTCAACCTTTGAGTAGATGCAGAAATGAATATTTAAGAGGAAGATAATGAAGGTAGCATTGGTAGCAATACAGTTTTTCCTCTTATCAGCTAGTACCTAGCCTTAAGGGGATACCTGAATTTTCTGGAGTCCAGTGCTGCCCCCATTTGAAATACATCATTCGATAGGAAACGAAGACATTATTTAAATTTTGTCTTGACCAGGCACTAGATAATCCTTCAAAACTATTTATCCCCTTAATCAGACCCTGGATAACCCTTCAAACTATTTTACGAATCGGATATCATTTAAAATTGGGTCTTGATCAGAATCAAGACCAAATTTTAAATGATATCCGTTTCTTTTCAAATGATTTATTTCAAATGGGGGCAGCATTGGACCCCGGAAAATTCAGGTAGCCCCTTAAATTTCGTACTGTAGTAATAATCGTATGTAGTAAAAGAAAAAACTAAAAGATGACATTGAAAAGAGATTAATTTGTATTGTGATATAGGAATTTATATTGTCTATAATACATTTAGATTAACGACAATCTATTTTCATGTCTTACTTATTAATTATGGTCGTCATTGATCGATTAGAATTATCGATACATAGGTTAGTACCTACCAAGGTGAGAAATTTTCTAGTGGAATATGACGGTCCTACAAAAAAAAATAATTACATTTATAACAAAAAAAACCAGAATTCAAATTTTCCTTAAAAATTTTTTTACGTATCTCCAAAGTCCTTTCTTCTGTTCATTCATATCTTCAATAAATTAATATGGGAGCAACTAAGTAGATACTAAAGGCTTTCAAATTAAAATGTCATTAAAAACACTTTAGCTTTAATTTGTATTTTTTTTTTTTAAATTTTTTACCCTAGTTTGAGAAGATGGTTATATAAATGCATTTGTATTTGTATAATCAGTTCACAAACGGCAAAGACATCGCGTAACAAAGTTACATAAAAATAAAAATAAAACAAACGGGTCGATATTGTATTCATAAACTCATCCTTTTTTTAAGTCGGTTAAAAAGAGGATTATGGGGAGCCCGGTGGCCTGGAGGGCGTTCGCATTACTAGCGCTTTCGCAAGTTAAGTAACACTATGTGTGGTCCGCACTTGGGTGGAATTTTTTAAAAGAAATTTTTTTGTAAAACGTGCAGTAAATTGTTTAAAATGTTGCTCAAGACCAGTCTTTCCCAAAGTGGGCGATAACGCCCCCTTGTGGGCGCTGGAGGCTCTATGGTGTTTTCTTCTCGTAACTTCTATAACAATGTTTCGCTGCTCTGTGTTATTGTGCAAACCACAGATTCAAGTTTTCTTTCCATTTAGGCTTTTTTATATTTTTCCACACGAGACCTACACCCACCGTGTATAAATTTCTAACTTTGCTAAATTCGTTTGGTTCTGACTTTCTACATCTCTCATCTTACCCGCTTGTTTCCAAAAGGTAAATCTGAGTTTTATTCTAAACGTCAAAACAAACATTGTCAGAACTAAAAACTGACTTTACCCCCGAAACAAGAAAACCGATTTTGATAAAATTTATGTAGGACCACCTGACGGGAATACTTGTCAGGTGGTCCCATGGAAATTATATCAAAATCAGTTTTCAAAAAAAAAAAGTTTTTTTTCAAATCGGTCTAGTCCATTTGCTTTGGTATTTAAAAGAATGTAAACAATCCCAACATGCCTTTTAATAAAAATATACACTTTATAAATCAATACCTTCAAAAATTACAAATTATTTATTTTATAAATTATAAATTAGATTATTCATTTGTAATTTGCAAAGGTATTGATTTATAAAGTGTATGTTTCAATAAAAAGACATGTCAAGATTGTTTACATTATTTTAAATACCGAAACAAATGGACTATAGACTTCGAATAATAGTTGAACATACATAAAAAAGAACGCGACGAATTGATAACCTCTTCCTTCTTGGAAGTCAACAAAAAGGCGGAGGTCAATACAGAATATTTTATTTTGACCTTATTTTATACTTTTATTTTACACTAGCTTTTGCCTGCGGCTTCGCTCGCGTAGGGGTGTAATTTATCAAAATCCTTTCGTAAGGGACGCCTACGTCATAGTAGCTTTATGCATGCAAAGTCTCAGCCCTATCGGTTTAAAATTGACAAAGTTTCATACAAACTTTCATACCCTATTTTATCCCCTTGGGGATAGAATTGATCAAAATCCTTTCTTAGCGGATGCCTACGTCATAACATCTACCTGCACGCCAAATTTCAGCCCGATCCGTCCAGTGGTTTAGACTGTACGTTGATAGATCACTATGTCAGTCAGTCAGTCACCTTTGAGTTATATATATTTAGACTACCCTATTTTGCGCGCTAAACGCAACCCACAAACAGCAAAACGCTCAGGTTTCAAAAAGTTATCAAGAAAATAATTAGCGCATCTACACATCAAAACCGCCATCTACCCGGATAGAACCCTCAAAACAAAGGGGGTTCATACCTCGTTCCCCTTTAATTAATGGGAAGAGTTTTTCTACCTTTTGTGACGTCGGAAGGGAGGCTAATTGTCCCTAATTAATTGAGGCGTATTTTTAAACCCCTTTTATTCTCTTTGTCTAGTACTTTTCGTTCAAACAGAGTTTATCCTGATTTGGAGTTCAGTTAATTGGTCTTTTATTGTTTTATCTCGTGTTGTGATTGCTTAATGATCGTGGACTTTTATAATCTCATACATGGAATAATACGAGTACTTAAACTTGGTAGGCTTTTCATCACCTAAGATGAAGTACCTAAGTATTACGGAAGTAGGTATATTCTAAATGAGTGAGGTATAAACTAAATGAAGAAATAAAGACCACACAAAAAGAAGTGTTAAAAATCTGTGTTTTTTTTTTCACTACCTCCTGCCTCTTATTTAGCTACTTACCTTAATTTTCTTATTTACAGCTGTTATAGACCTATGTAACATAATCCGCTATTTTCCAAGAAGTCAGATACTTTTTTCTAAACGTCAAAACAAACATTTTTTACAGGATTTGTATGAAATACAGGCAGATGACGTCATAGTTTCGTGGAGTCAAATAGCACTTTTATTATCAGTTTTTCTTCAATAATAAATCTTAAATCACGTTAAAATGGATATGTTCAAAGACAAGTGAAATTGTTTTGCGACGTTTAATTTTCTTATCAGTACAAAATAATTTATTTTTGACCTAGGAAAATACCCAAGATTGTATGATTTGTATCTCTCAATATCTATCACACTCTGTTGTTGACATTACTATTAAGACGGCCCTTCCCGACGGCTCTGTCGTCAACGCGAGCATAGTTCAAAAAGCTTGTTTTTTCATCCAGAGCAATGCTAGAAAAAAAAGCAAACCAAAAAGAGAGAGATAGCGCCTTAGGGCACGGTTTGCACTATATTAAACGAAATTAGTATTATTATTAACTATCCATTGAACGAATATTAACTATTCATAGGGTGCGGAAATTTCATAAAACTTGTTCCAGGATATATGTTTTTGTCAGTTTGTGAAATAAATGTTTTTTATTTAAAATTTTCATTACATTTGCGAGGTTTCTATCGAAATATTTTTGATAATTTTATAATTTATGAGTACTTTATGAACGGTCGAAGTTCAGGTAAAATTTGTGCAAAAAAGCAGATTTTTGGATGCGTATACTGAACTTGTTTTTTCAAATATTAATTTTTTATTTCGATAGGAACCTTGAAATAGTGCACAAGATATCTGTTAGTTCAAAAGTTTTCAAGAAAGATCAATCACAACGCCATAATTACGTACGAGCGTTTGTATGAAAAGTAAGACGGGAAGGCTGCTCTTAACATGCCAACCTTCCATAATAGCAAAAAAAGAATCACAGTGAATCATTAATTACGTCTTACATTGGTTATACCTCCTTCAACCGCAGCGCTGATTGTAAGGTGTTATTCATTATTTATAAATAAATACAAACTTCTTCTTATCGAGTCGAATACATACTTAGATTATAAAAAAAAACATGATTTTCCAGTAATAAAAGCCTTTTGGAATTAATAATGCTTTCAGCCTAGATTACGAATATAACGAGCATTATCTAAAACATTATCGTCAGTAATCCACGCCCTGTCAACAGCCATATAGGGAAACAAGCCCAAAGTGCTTGGATAACGTAAAAAGATTAGAATGTCCATTAAATAAGTAGCTATCAATTACCGTGCTTCGCTGATAATTCGTAACATATCGATAAAGAATTCGGCAGTGCCAAACAAGTCGTCGATATGTGCGCGTGTCGCCAAAAAAAGTCTTTTTTCATCGAAGATATTCTTAAAGATACGACAAGGATCAAACCTTATAAGCAACTAAGCATTGAACCAACGAAGCAACTAATATGCAATAAATCCAATGACGCTAGAAATGTAGAAAGAGATGACATAAAATATAAAGTTACAAAGCTAGAAGTTTCAAGAGAGGTTCAAGATGAACTGAATTGGAGTAAAGTCAAATTGGAACAGAGAAGGAACACATTTCCATTGTATCCTACGCCGATGAAAGCTAACGTACCGTGGCCGCCATATAGAATAAAGGATCCAGTACCGTACCCTGTGGCACCCCGGCATACCTTCAGTTACTACAGTGAACCCATGCTCAATTCGGACCAAATTTTGCGAAGCCAGTTAGCTGCGAATAGGTTTATGACGCATCCTTTCTCGTTACGGCAGCCCTATCCCTTTGACAGAGGTGAGATAACATTGTTTACTTTATCGTTACTAACTGTTAAATCTTTTATTAACTTCATAATAATCCCATGCATTGTTACAAGATCTTAGCTTATCGACCGTACTGTGTCTCAGTTATCATACTATTCAATATTAAAATATTTAAGGTGTGATATACTTACTTATGTCCCGTAAAATATATATGTGCAGAAAAAAAAATCTAGTTAATAAAATTAAAATCAAAACTAAATAAGAACCAAAATTACTAAAAACTATAAAAATACAAATTATGTAGTCCCACTTAAATATCACCTCTCGGTAGCGTGGCCAAAAGGCTGGCAGCATCGCCACATTGTATGGCAATGCTGAGCCAGGTAGTTCCCAGCCTTGGTCACAGGATACCTCGAACAAACATTTTGAAATAAATCTAAATAGATTATTATAAGGTGTCATATTTTCTTGATGGGTCTTTATTAAAAATATCATCAGATTTGCTTGATTGTTGACCGATATTATTTCCAATGGATTATCCCATGATAGAGCCGTTATCAGCCTTATCAATTACCACAAGATAAATAAAAAATAACAGATTAAAAACCGATTAGCAGTATTTATTTGCTGATAGTGCCAAACTTCTACTACAACGATACCTATTTTAATTTTATATTATTTTATCTTATCAGCCAATCGAGTGAATCTTTTGAATTTAACTCTTTCTACCTACATAAGTTGAACCCAATTTCTAACCAGGTAAGAGAAACACGACTGACCCTACAACGTTTTCTTAGAAAAGCCATGAAAATATAATTTATTATCATTCCGTTATAGGCACAATAGACTTAATTATATAAAATATACAGATACGAGCACATATATTACACTATTTATGTTTTGTATTGAACTAATGTTACTGAGGTAGAGTTACTCATATCTAGAACCTAAGGAGTCGGGCAATTGGGGCTTAGTAGCAGGCCTGTGTCACTCCGTTTAGGTATCGAAAAGATACCTACATTATTACTATGCGCGCGTCGACCACTTCGAAGGGGAAAATTCAGTTACATGAGTCTAGAGTAATAAGAGTAAAATTGGCTTGCAATGGATGTCTAGGTATCTAAACGAAGAGGTGAGGAGTCCTGACGCGAGCTAAATTAAACCATAGCGCTAACCACATTAAGTAGATATTTCTTTGAATTTCTTTTCTGAGTAAGACTTTTGTACGTGAGCACTAATACTTATTCTGTGTCAGTAGTGACCTATGGTTTAGAGCTCCTCAGTCTCGATTGATTTTTGACTAGTTAAATGATTTACCTTTACCTCCAAACGCTTTTTTAACAAAACCTCTTTTTTTCAGTTCCCACATCATGCTGCAACCCTTGGTGGGGGTTGGGCGGGCGAAGGAAGGGCGGGCAGGTAACATTAATTTACTTCTTAGGAATTCTTTTTTTTTATTTTCTTATTTTACTTTCATTTTTATGAGCAGGCCTTTGCCTAACAGTGGTTGTAAGACAACGAATCATCCTTGACGACGTCAAGCCAGCATTTCTTGGGTCTACTATGTTTGCCAGCGGAGGCAGCATGGCTATACATTTGTTTCCCACGTAACTTGCCGGTTTCGGCAAGACGTGACCGACCGTACCAGCGTAGGCGACTCTCTTGCAGTTTGTCTGCTATGTCACGGACATGAAGACTGCTGTGGGTGCGGGTGTTTCTCACGCAGTCTCTCCGTGGCACTCCGCATATCCAGAGCAACATTTGCATCTCCACGACAAGCAGATCCTGCTTGTGCCGCTCAAGCAAAGGCCACGCTTCACTGCCATATAAAATGACAGGTCTAATGATGGAATTGTCCGTTAACCTAATCGGCATGAAATATGTTATAATCGATAACGAATGTTTTTCCTATCTTTCTTTCAGGTGAGGTTTAGCGCTGCCCAGACCGGCGCCCTGGAGAGACGCTTCAGTGCGAACAAGTATCTCAGTCCAGATGAGAGAAGAGCGCTGGCGGCATCGCTTAGACTCAGTGACCGACAGGTAAAAACAATGTAACACCACTTCAAACACTAAAATATTGTTATGAGTGCTGCAATACTTAAGTAATCTAGTGGTAAAAAGGATTCTTTTTCGAAATAAACTAGCATGAGATTTTCTATACATAGAATTTTAAGCTACTTATGGTAGAAAAAACAAACACGAAATTGTAACAAATTAACTTTTCTACATTTAAAAAGGCAAATTAAGAAAAAATACTGTTAGTGTCAATTTCTTTAAACAAAATTTGCTCAAAGAAATTTACACTAACAGTATTAGTATCCGGCCTTAGAGGAAGTATTTGGTGTTGAATTTTGCACACTTCAAGTACATATTATTTTAAGACGTATCTATATTTTAAACCAATAAGTTTATTTTAATAACTTTGCAATAACATTTTAATTTTAACCTTAAACTGAATGTGTTTTACAAAGTAAGAACAAAACGTTTTAAAAATGTCCTTGGCAAATGCCTTTAGCAGCTGTCAGAAATGATAGTTAACTGACAAATAATAACAAGGTCTTGCTTGCATCCTGCTTGCATCAATCTAAATTTTTTTTTGCTCTTTTGCAAGCCAAAGATCTTTCTTGTCACTAATCAATCTAAAAAAAAATTTAGATTTACAGTTCACTCCATTGAATTTTTGATGTACGATGTACATGCACTTTTATATACTGTTTATTTTTATCTAACTGCTAAATGAGTATTTTCCTATTACTATTGACACTCTTTATATTTAATTTGTTGAAATAGTAAGCATGGCACCAAAGCGCTTCGGTCGCGCTTTTGCTTGTAAAAACTGATGCTGTCTTTGAAACAAGCCCGCCGAAAGCATTACAACGAATTGAACAAATCGACTCTATTTTGACGTGGCAACTTTACTATCGCCTAATTTAAACTTATATGAACTAACGTTTACATTACAACCCCTGTTACCTATCTTTCCTTAAAGAAAAAAACATTACATTCTTTTAGCAGTTGGGTAAAAATTTGACATTCTTTACATCCCTGTCAGTAGTGAACTGACTGTGAGTTCTCTACTGACAGGGATGTAACGAATGTCATATTTTCTACATTTGCGAATGCGAATGCGAATGCGAATACGAATACGAATACGAATGTTTAGGTTGCGAATGTGCGAATGCGAATGCGAAGGAAGACATCAACTACATATTACCAAAAAACATACATATTATGCAATAATCAATAATTTTTATTATTTAGGCAAAAGAAATCGCCATATTTCACATTTCTTTTCCGGTGCCATAATGAAAATATCTATTCATATTTTAACGTCTAAGCTGCAAATATAGCGTCATCTAATAATGTCATTCCAAACCAAAAAACGCAAAAAAAAAACTTGTAGTTTTTTTTTTCATATTCACATATTTTTTATTTTTATAATGAGTCAAATGTGCGAAAATGATATTTTATTTAAAACCTTCTCCTCAACTTCCTAGTTGCACAGATAATATTTTGCAGCCATATTTTATAACCCAAAGAGGAAAATAATACTGCCCAGTTCTCCACATAATGAGATAATCTCGTACGGCGTACTCTATGGGTTATAAACTTATAATTCTATGCGGGCAAAGATTGAGTATACAAGTGGTGTATGCGGGTATGTAAATCATATGTCGTATAGTGTGTAATATTATACAAAGAAATCAAAAACATATTGGAATAATTACTTACGACAAATAATTTAGTAAAAAAACAACACTGAAAATAAAACCCAATGCCCTAAGAGGGCATTTAAACCCAATGCCCTAAGAGGGCCTTAAAGTTTATATTTCCATTATGCTTTTGTTTAAATAGGTACCTAACGTTCCCAAAACATATACTTTATGTTATCTGCATCCCTTTCCCGCAAATTGCCAATATATGTAATAATGTAGAAAGGGACGGCGATAAGTCTTTGTAAGTACTTAATTTCTTTGGTGTGCTAGCTCATTTTACTTCAAAGAGCAAAAAAAAATATTGTTTTACTCACTACTTGTATATTCTAAATCTTAGGTTTTACTTTCTTTTTGACGTCTCATGTCACTTGTCAACTCCTTGACACATTTTCAAGAATTATTTTACGGACCTGGATTCGTATCTCTTGACCCATAGAATTATATATAGGTATATCTCTTAACTCTGCTTACTCTGTCTCGAGTTTTTTGTTTTTGTTCCTTACAAGTTTAAATAAAAGGGTTGTTTAAGTACCTTCACCACTTCGATGTTATAAAGCTTATCGATTCTAATTCATAATTAATAATAACGAATGTTCATACATACTTACAATATATCACGCCTATTTCCCACTGGGGTAGGCAGAGACTATGAATGAAGTCGGGCCGACTCTATAATAGTTGAATAGAATAGTTAAAAAAAACCTTAAAGCTCTTGTTGCCGACTCAGTCGGCAAAAAGAGTAAATATAACTTTTTACTCCAAACTTCTACAAGTAAGGTATAGTTACACTATTTTTAATAATTAAATAAAAACATGAGCTATCGAGCGAGTATATATAAGTAGTTGATAAAGCTGTATATTCTAAATCTTTGCTATATAGTCACATCAAGAATTAACCAATATTTTATATAATAATAACCATCAGAGCCATTCACCCAAAATTAACTTAATATTTAAATTACAAATTTTTTTTAAATTATGATTTTGATACCAATATTTATCTATTGTCCGGTTGTCTCTCTTTTGTAGAGATGGGTAGGTGGTTTTTAATGAAAAATAAAACGCGGGGCCCCTTTTTGCGCAGGCCCCATAGCAATGCTACTCTTGCTACTAGGCTAATCCGGCACTGACGGAAGGGTTCATGTTGACACAAACCTTTACACTAATTCCTTGTTACAGGTGAAAACGTGGTTCCAAAACAGGCGTGCAAAGTGGCGGCGAACAGCGCCTGAATCAGCAGACGCGGGTAGTCCGATGACAGCGGATGAGGGGACGGACGACGAGGCTATATGAAGATAAAAACATATCTAATGTTCACTAGCCATTTAAGAAATACGACTTGGCAATTAAATATTAATTCATTTCTTTTTTGTTTTATTTTTAAAGGCTCATTTTCATTGGTCGTTCTGGCACGCATTCAGGGAACCGTTGTCACTAGTCGATAAAGCCCGAATTCGGGATACGAGAGATTTCCGCAACACACACGGGGAGCCGTTTCTCTCTCGTCGATAGACAAAGTATCTCTGAAGGCAGATTATCTAGTCGACACACAGCAGACGGCGTAACGACCTATGTATCGCAGTAGCGTTCATACAGACACATAGAATTTGTCTACCCTGTCCACCATAATTATAATGTAGGACAGTCTTTCCCAAAGTGGGCGATAACGCCCCCTTGTGGGCGCTGGAGGCTTTAAGGGGGGCGCTAACGGGCCCAGAATAAAGTTGGGGGGCGCTGATGTGATTTAAGCAATGAGTGATTTATAACTTCAGCTATTTCATATTTTAAATTTCACTGAAATTAAAATCCTCTTACTACACAACATCCATTTATTAGTTCATATTTATATCCTTTTTTATTGTACAAATATAAACTAAAAATGTAATTAATATTTATTATTTTAATGCGTTCACAACGCTATTTATATCGTTAAAAGAATCAAACACTGAAAAAATTTCGTGTTTTAAAGTTTCGCAGGTGAGGTCCCCACTTCCGATACTCTTTGTTATTGTAAAATTGTATTATTATTGCTATTTTTTTATTCAAAATTAACAATGTTGATTATTGTTTTTTTTTTTTTATAAAAGATACTCTAATGTACTGGTGTATGTATTATTATTGCTCTCTCTTGTAAAAAAGTCTAGTTTAGAATATAGGTTGAATTAAACTACAGGCAAGACAAACATGTGAATCAGGTTTTTATGGTGAAAAAAATGGGGGGCGCTACAAAATAACAGATTTTTTAAAGTGGGCGTTTGACAAAATAAGTTTGGGAACCTCTGATGTAGGATATTAACAAGAAATGTAGATTTTGTTCGATATGGAGCTTTTCTCGTATAAGGGTGTCCACTAAGTGCCGCGGGCGCACGCGACGGGTTCAGTCTATCTCTGTCACTAGCTCTACGTGCGACAGAGACACGTTTCCTCTTTTTTCAACTTTCGCACTTAGAGTTTGTGACAGCTATATAGGACGTATATAGCTGTCACAAACTTCGTTCTATACAGCTATATAGCTATATAGAACGAAGATGGGCCGTTGTTAAGATAATTTGGTCAGCTGGAAGATGATAAACAGTTCTCAAAACTTTTGCCAGAGTTTCTCCCCACAAACTATGAAGCACGTACTTACATATCCCAGGTGTCCAAATACCTGCACTTGGGAAGACCTGATGGCCGCAAATGATATAGCTGGCCCGATACTGGAGTGATAGAATATAGTGGTACCATCGACACGAAAAGGAGAAGCGGATGCCCTAATGTCTACCCTGTAAAAAATAGTTGTGCACGTCACTGATGTATCGACTTGTGGCTTCATTGGTCAGTAGCCTGCATACGGGGAGTCCCCGCGTATCGACTGAGTTAACGACCAATCAAAATATGCCATAATGCGAAAATATTTCTTTCCCGACCTTATCGATTTCTTGTACTTTTAACATTTAATAGGTGTAAGGTAATTTTCGAATGAACCCAAGTGGCTTCGAATCCGACGTCGCCGTGACTGGCATATCCTGCCCAAGTTATACACAATTATTTTCAATCCTACTTACGAGAATTATTTACATTCTATAGTGAGGCCGACCCTGTTATCGTCGACTACGCAGCTCTGAAAACCTTTCTTTGAGAATTCCTTTTCACTAACTTTTTCTAGTGTTCTATCTCTGTTCGAGCCGCACGTCTATAGAACTCACTAGCCCTTACTATTCGACGCGCCCAAACGCTAGCCAGCTTCAAAATCCAAGTAAAATCTTATTTTCTATCCTTATGAAAAGTAAATAAATATCCTTCCCTTGTTTCTACTTAGTTTATTCATCTTGTACTGTTAATATTATTTTTTTCTTCTTTGTAAGTTGTATGTATTTAAGTAAGATGTATATGTTTGTTTATTATGAGTATTTTTATTATATTGACCACCCCGCACTACATAATTTCCCATCACTTATTTCTATTTCTATGTTGCCTGGAAGAAATTGCTTAACGATAAGGCCACCTTTTGCGCATTTCCTAATTTTTTATAATAAGATAAATATGTCCTATAACAAAAACCCTGTGCGATCCTTTTAGGAGCAACGCAGGCCATCAATAAGAACAACTTTTCATATGGGACCAATGCTTGAAACTCGAAGAAAAAATCGACATTTTCATACAAATTACCGGGCCGGCCAACCACTTTTGTATATAAATGTCGATTGTTTTTCGAGTTTCAAGCATTGTTCCCATCGTAAAAGTTGTTCATATTGACGGTCTGAGTTGCTCCTACAAGAATCGGACAGGGTTTTTGTTACATATTGTGGCTTAATCCTTTGAACGCTATTCTTCATAGTGTTGCGCTGTCCTTTTCATTAAGACTCATGATTATTTCTTCAGATTTTCGTCCATCCCTTCGATCGGGTTTTTATATTCTGTTCTGTAAGAGAAGCAACTGATACGTGGGGCGCACTATAAGTTTCCGGAATGAATATGAAAAAATACTATTAAAGGTACAAAATTAATTTATTGTTTTTCAAAATAATCTCCCTTGGCGTCTATGCACTTTTTCATTCGATGAAACCAGTTTTGAAAACTTTTGTGCCACTCCTCTGTGGTGACCTCTGAAACGTGTTTTTCATACTCCTCGACAGCCTCTTCTGGTGATGAAAATCGTTGACCGCGTAATTGGTTCTTAATTTTTGGGAACAGAAAAAAGTCACAAGGTGCCAGGTCGGGACTGTATGCAGGATGACTCATGAGTTCTACATTTTTCGCCTTCAAAAAGTCGTTTGTCTGTCTGGCCGTGTGAGAACTAGCATTGTCGTGGTGCAGGATGATACGGCGTTTACGGTTATTTTTACGGAGTTCGTCAATAACTTCCGGCAAACAAATGGTCGTGTACCAGTCACTATTCACTGTACGACGATTCTCTAAAGCAACAGTAGCCACGTGTCCAGTTTTATTAAAAAAAGAAGCAATCATCCGCTTAGATGCACTTTTCACGCGCGCCACTTTGGTTGGTTTCGGCTCATCTTGAAAGACCCATACGCTCGATTGCTGCTTTGTTTTGGGATCGTAGCAATAAATCCATGTTTCGTCACCTGTTACTATGTCCCACACCAAATTTGACGCACCTTCGTTGAATCTGGTAAGCATGGCACTGCACCAAGTGACGCGGTCCGTTTTTTGAGCCTCGGTCAAGTTGTGTGGGATCCACCGCGAGCACAGCTTTCTCACACCCAAATGTTTGTGTAGGATTAATTGTATTTGACTCATGCCTATTTCTAAGGATGCGCGAATTTCATGGTAGGTCACATGCCTGTCTGTTTCAATCATACGGCGCACAGCATCGATGTTTTTGTTGGTCACAGCGGTGGACGGCCGACCATCGCGAGATTCGTCACTGAGATTGATACGACCACGCTTGAAACTTCTGCAAACCAGCTATAAACAGTTGTCTTGCATGGTGCTTCATTGCCAAAAGCTGTTTCAAGCCGAGCGATGCTCTGTTGAGCTGTCAAATTACACTTAAAATCGTAGAAAATCATACCACGAAAATTTTCCCGAGTTAAATCCATGTTGATGCAGACACACAATTTTTTAAATGGCGCCACAAGGTAAAAACAAAAGACAGTCAGATGAAACAAACTGCATTCTACAGCCAAAGAGTTCTATTTTCAAATGTTGCAATAAATTTTTAAATATTGTTTATGTAAGTGGCCAGTTCCGGAAACTTATAGTGCGCCCTATGTACTTTCATAGACGTAAAGCGGCGAAGAACAGCATAACTGACTCAGCAGATGCGGGTAGTCCGATGACAGCGGATGAGCTCTCGACGACGGGTATATCCCATTCGTCCCCACTGGGGGACGTCCCCACGAATGAATAAAGGACGTGGGTAAAGATTAGATTAATTTTTGCCCATCATAATGATGAAAATTCAAAGTTTTTATTCACTCCATTTAATTATATTCATATGAAATTTAGGTATCGGCCTTTACATTTATTCTAAAATAATAGGAAAAAAAAAATTGCAGATCACATAAAAAGGCCATCAAACTTATCATATTCGTCGAATTTTCGCCATTTTTAACACTTTTTCCATCTATCATTAAAAAAAAATCTATTATGCGCTTGGTGCACCACTATTTTTTTTAGTCTCTCAAATATTACAACGAATAGGCTTCTAAACTAACATTCATTTGTTTTGGTGCGTTGAGCGCATCCATGTAATACAAAACAAAATAGCTTGTCCGCGAGCCGGACTAATACGTCGCGTGCGTGTTTGAACATGTCTCTAACTCACGTGCGCCGTTTAATTGTATTACAAATATTTCATTTGTCTTGTGAGCATTCTACTACGTAGCGTTGTATGTGTTTCGAGTATTTTATAAATAAAAATATGCCTGGAAATCAGTGTGATTCTTGTAAAAAGTGGTTGAAAACTAAAAGTGATTATCGCGTTGTTGCTGATAAAAAAATCATATCAGTTCTTAAACGACATAAAAATTTCGATTTACAAAACAATGCAAAATTGTGTTCTGCATGTCGAAGATACGCAAGTCGAGAGATTAAAATGTTTTCTACATCTTCTTCAAATATTCTCGATAGTGCAATACCGTCCACGAGTACAGTAGCAGAGAAACCCAAAGTAGTTTTGTCATTACCTCGGTGTCATAATTCAAATACGCGTTGCATAATATGTAATTGTGAAAAAAACCTTGTGACAGTTCCCCGCACTGCTCGAACACAAACATTTATAGAAACGGGAACGTATATAACGACAGGGAGACGATGCTGCAAAGATCATCTTTCTAAAAAAATATTCACCGATTCAGCTCTTGGAAGTTTAAACCCAATAAGTAATAACACTAGTTTGAGTGAAAAAGATATTGAAAATCTTTTACAAGATATTAGAAACGTCGCTAAAAAGAAAGGGCTTGACTTTGATACGCCAGGACAGCTCACAGTTTCCGATTATAATACATTAATGGGGTTAACGATTGAAAACTTTGACGAGATTTTTGAATCAGTAAAATCAAATATTCATTCGTCAAAATACAGATCAACCCGCACTTGTTTAGCTATATTACTTGTGAAGCTTAGAACCGGTCTTTCAAACGGTGTTCTCTCCGTGTTATTTCATTTAAAAAAAAGATTAGTTTCGTTTTCTGTACATTCAGCCCGACAAGCACTGATAAACAATTTCGTTCCGTTACATCTTGGAATGCAGCATATTACTAGAACGAAAATTATTGAAGAACATACACGACCATTAGCGAAAAAATTATTTGTCTCGGACAATCATGATGATACTGTTGTTCTTGTCGCTGACGGCACCTACATCTACATTCAAAAGAGCAGTAATTATTCTTTTCAAAGGCGATGTTATTCTTTACATAAAGGAAGACCATTAGTTAAGCCCATGATGTTGGTGACAACAACAGGATACATTTTGGATATTTTTGGGCCCTACTTCGCAGATTCTAAAAACAACGATGCTAATATTTTTACACATATATTAAAAAAAGGTGTCAATAAAATTCGAGAATGGCTCAAATCTAATGATGTTATTATCCTTGATAGAGGTTTTCGCGATTGTTTACAGCTTCTAGAAGAAATGGACCTAATACCCAAAATGCCTGCATTGCCTCTCTTTATGTACATCGAGAAGATAGCTCAGTTGTCAGACTCCAGTTGAGATCTCGACACACAAGTACAAAAGTATATAACATATGGATACGAACAAGTATAAGTCATAATGCAAACATCGAATGGTATTGTCAATGCAAAGTCGGTGCGAGAGTTGTCGGATGCTGTGCGCATGTTGCATCTGTGCTGTGGTACTTGGGGTACTGGCGCCATAATCAAACTCAGACAAAAACACCAAGTCTTGGATATGCTGATACACTTCAAGATGCTGCTACTGGATGGTCCAGTGACGATTCAACTAATAAAAATGAGGAAGAAATATAATCAAAAACATTTGGTACAAATGGTTTACTGTAGTTAAGTTTTTTCCTGTTTTCTGTACTTAATAAAGAGATTTTTCGAAGAAACCTAGCATTTTAATTTTAATTAGGTATTAGTATTATTAAATGAAATAAATATTATGAATTGGTCGATAGGCGAAAAAAACTATGAACTTTACCCACCTCCTTTTTTGTTTTGTGAGTTTCGATTGTCCCCCACCGCGTCGTCCCTACTGGGGACGAATGGGAATAACTATTTTTCCACAGTGGGGACGAATTGGACAGACTTCCATTACAATTCCCAATTGTCCTCAGTTGTAACAAAGGTCTAATTATAACAATATGAAAGATTTAACACACATGTAACTTTTATTTCCATATACTTATGTTTATGGAAATAAAAGTTACATGTGTGTTATATACAATAGCCCTTATTTCAATCTATCCAAAAAATATACTTTTTAAAAATCTTTTTCAGCTATATTATTAAACATAACTAAAGCCGAAATAATATCCATTCCATTTACCACCACCGGGGTCAAATGGGAATCTTAAAACGCAAAAAATTACATTCGTCATCACAGGGGACGAATGGGAATTGTAATGGAAATCTGTCCCATTCATCCCCACTGGGGACCAATAGCACTGTGAATAAATAGTTATTCCCATTCGTCCATAGTGGGAACGACAATCGAAACTCACAAAACTAAGAATAGTCTCAGTGGGGACGAATGGAATATACCCTCGACGACGGGGCTACATGAAGATAGAACAATTAAGATAAAAAAAGACGATTTAGCGCTTAAATATTAATTAATTGCATTCTTTTTTTATTTCTAGTATTTTTAACGTATAGACGCAAGCAGCGCCGCTACGCCAGCATTTTGGTTCAATTTACGTGCCGGGATTTTGTACAAAAAAGCTTTGAAGTCCGCCATTTTTGTTCAACTTACGTGTGTCGCATTGTACGTTAGTAATCATTTTGTTGCGAAACTGGGGTTCGAGATTTGGAGAAAAACGCCAACTTCGTATGAGGGTCTTTATTCACTACGAAACCCTAGGTTGACACGTGAAAATGGTCTTCCAGATGTCTAAATCCAAGTCGCGGTTCGCTTCGAAGTGATCGCTTCCGTAGCTCTTATGGAACTGCCGTGGTGCGCGATCGGTCGTCTTTATATATGCGCCGGTACAGCTGAGGTCTACATTATTCTCGAATATTCCCTATACTTGAAGAATGTATTTCGATGCCGGGAAACATCGAGGCGCCGGTACGTGTGTGTGAGTACAACCGCCAAACAATTCTAGACTTTACTGCTATAAGGACATAAGGCCTAGTTTCGCTTGCACCATACCGACGTATTTTTACGCGGTTCTTGCTCGCGAACATTCTGCGTCTATCTCGTTCGCGACGATATTATTTTTGACCATAGGCTACTTGCTCTAAAAATTTGCCTAGTGATTAAAAATCATTCCGTTTGTACAGCAGCGTTACTACGACCCACTGAAAAAGCCTATTTGTTTATTTGTTATATTTTCGCGGGAATTCCTAATACCTAATACCTAATAAAGATAAACGAATTAGAACGTAAACAAGGGTATTATCCCGAATATCTTATCTAAATACATGCTAATCTCTTATCTCGAATTAGGTTCAAAGTTCAATCAGAAACTAGCACCGTTTCAGAGTTCCGTAGTAAACAAGGAACCCTTATAGATTCGCTGTCTTTCTCTATCTGTCCGTCCACGATTTTACTTAGTGACTAATAGTTTCTACTAGAAAGCTGTAATTTCGCATGGGATATTAATCGCGGCAATCAAGTGTTAAAATAAAATTTTGAAAGAAATAATTTTTTAAAAATAATTTTATTAATAGAAAAAAACAGTGTTCCAGGGAAAATCTTCAAAACAAAACAAACTCTTAACACCATATAAATTGGACAGTAAACGTAATAAAGTTATTTACATCTTATTTCCCAAGGAAGTCACTTAAAGTGACGAATTTAGTTCGACTTGTCGGATTATAATAAGCGCCAGTTAGAGAACATTGATCTATATAATATACCTATCCTTCGCCCGCACACATTTTTTAGTGCCGTCGCCCTCGGTCCCTTGAAAGAGTTAGTGTGAGACCGAGACGGAAATACTTGTTTCACTTTTGGATAGAGAGAGATAGAGAAGAAGTGAGCTGAGACAGCAATGCTGAATCATTTTCGAACGAGTTTCTTTATACTATACTTTTAGACACTCTGGAAGATTATATTTACGGGTTTTATAAGAGTTGCAACAGTATGAAATGTGCGCGAGTGAAAAAGACAGATATAGTTCTTTGCTAAGAATGAAGATTTTCTAAAATAAGGGTCACCAAACAACAGCACAGTGAAGGCAGGTGCAATAATACGCTGCTGCTATTGGATACATTTGTTGGAGCAAAAGAACCTGTCAACTGATGGTCCAATCATAACAGTCGATTAGGCCTGACGTCACTGTGTCGCCACCTGGTGTGACAATCTTTAAAACCCTTATTGACACGCAAACTGGCGCTTGTCATAGCACTTGGGAGAAATATTCCCAGAAATCGCATCTCAATTAGATGGAAATATTTTTAAAATAAAATAGTTAGGCCTAAGTTTAAAATAATTCGAACGGCTTCATTACAATAGGCCTGGTAAGTGTAGTCTTGTTTCGGCCTCACTTATATAGCTAGTCTAAGAGCCAACTTCTCATAATAGAACACTATTCTACTGATAAATGATTATGAAAATACGGAGTATTGGATTGGATGCAATACATTAAAAATTTAAGTACAGTCTCTCTATTATTTTACTTACAACATTCAGAGGTTAAAATTCTATTTTTCTATTGGAAGAGTAGGTACACCAATATTTTTTTTTTAAATATATGTATGTGTGTATTTTGAATTGTTAACTTTTTTGCGATAATATATGTATGAATATGATTAAAATGCTGGATAAAGTATCTGAGAATAGTACTTTTACTCTACTATAATATTGGTACACAACAACTCCCTAATAACTTCAGTCGAAACGCCTAAACCCGTTCAATCTTATAAATTAAAAAATAACAAATCGTTTAAATGAAAATTTTATTAAAAAGATAAGAAAAAGTCAGATATAACAGGTAATCTATTAAACTGCTGAATAGTTTTTGTACAATAAAATATTAATGTCATTTGTGCTTTTAAACCGCTTAAATTTATTAGACATCTAAAACACGTATCTAAAATAGACCAAGTTATCTGTATTTTTTTAAAACCTAGACTAGATTTATAGCCAAACACCACATTAAATGTAAAAAGATCTATTAAATCAGAGAAAAATAAATATGGACACTAAAAAACCATCAGATCTTTGACTATAAATCTAACCAAACTATTTACAAGTTTCAGTTTTTAACTGAAACTATTTCATGGTAGGTATGTAATCAATTTTCATCTTGGAAAACTATAAAAGAATTTTTATTTACATATTTTTTCCAATTTATATAAGAAGGTGCTGTTAATTTATTATGTGTTTGATATTTTCCGTTTATTGTTCAAATAAATAAATAAAAATATTTTAAAACAATCCCCACCTTTCACACTGGCAGTGAGTATACTGTCGTTTCTCATTAAAATTAATGATATTAATGGCAAAACCATTTTAAATTGACATTAAATTACAGAAAATTGAACACAATAGTAATAAAGGACTTGGTTTAAATCATTTTCTCTTAAAGATTTTATTTATTAAAATAAGAATAAAATGTTTTAATTTCTTTTACAAAATTAACCATCAATATGTCTAAACTTAATAACGTATATTGGGTAAATCATGACCAGTTCTCCGAAAAACTATACAGGCTGACTAGTAAATCACATTACATATCGAAAAGGTACTCGAGTCTCGTTTCAAATATATGTATATTTAAAATAAGTACTTAAAAGTTGACCAAATTATCGAATACGCGCTATGATAAGCGGTTTAGGGGATCTCACTTGTCAGCGTGCTAACAAGTGAGATCCAACCCTTAAGATAGATAGATAATATATAATAAATAAAAGTAATATTCCGAACCTTATTTTTTTTTTAATTAGGTAATGAGTTTTTTGTTGGTTTAATATTTTCTGATGTAACGTGTGATTTATTATGTCCTTAAGTATGACACGTGATTTACCAGTTAGCCTGTATATACCGAAACCAGCAAACTATAATTTTGTGGAAGAGTATGTAATTTGTATGTGCTTGATTATGCTTCCATAGTATTATGGCTCGCTGGCTGTAACTTTAAATGTAACTCCAATGGCGAATTATGACAACACGCGAAGCGTGTCCAAGCCCGTACCGTGACATGCTAGGCAAGTCCCAGGCACGCTTGTGTTACCTTAACACATTGCAGGACACAGACCGTTACAACGATACACGCCTGTAGCCCGCGTCCCAAAAAGTTTTAAAACCAGGGACAGGAATACGGATATTTTGTGATACCGATATTTTTGTAGTATCGATATCGAAATATCGATATAAATACTGATATTTTGAAATCGAAACCGATACCAGTATTTTACCTTCGTACACGAATATCGATACATTATGGAAATTATCAGTATTGATACCGATATTGAAATACCGATATAGTACCGATAAAATGCTTTTAGAAAATTTTCTTTTCCAATTTTAATTTAACAAACAAAACTTGGTAGTCCAAATGAATGAACGCTCGTTTCAGCTCAGTTGCACTTGCACAATGCTTGCGCGCTGTTGCCGTACCGCAACCCGCAATCGGCGCCCGCGGTACTCGTGGCGTGCGATCTGACAACATCGCGTCGCAGCCTAGCATATCGATAATTTTATCGATACCTAGTACTGATATATATATCGGTAATGGGTATCGATGAAATTATCGATACTTTTATACCAGTTTTCATAATTAACAATACAAATATCGGTGTATATCTCAGTTATCGGTACCGTTATCGTTATTTTCTTCAAAATATCGATATTCATGAAATATCAGTATCCAGTCTCTGGTTAAAACATACTCGTATCAAGTTTAAAAATTATAATATATAAACATTTTCTCACACGAAGGAGCCAAGTCTCTGGTCAACGTCCCTCCCCCTGACAGTGTGCTTGACAGAGAGTGATATGACCTTGAACACTATTCAATCGGCTTTCCGTAACGCACCACGGGCGCGCCATGCCTTCAGAAGGCTGTAAGAGAAGTAGAGTTGGAAGAAGTGGATCTGCGAGGCGAGGAGCACGAAGGCATACCACAGCAGACCGTAGGGGTAGCCCTGAAACGAGGTGTTGTTACTTTTGAACTAACTACCAAGAAAAAAGAGGTTATACATTCGTCGCGGTTTTTTTTCCCCGACTGCGGCAAAGCCATGAGGAAGGGTAATTTTTTTAGCAGTGTATGTTTGTATTAGAGAATTCCATACCGGGATCGAAGACCCGCATGCAATATGCGGGACTAATCCCGATCCCGCGGAAACATATTGTAATACAAACATATTGTTCAGTCCCGTAAATACCAGGTTTCAAATAATCTTGGGGGATTGCATTCTCTACTTTGTATGTTTGTAGGTATGTATGTCTGTTCCTCCGAAGCATCAATCGATTCACCTTTATTGTCCAGGTGACATAGGCCACAGTTTATATGCAAAAAAAAATGTTTTTTTTTTAAATTAAGTACATATATTTTAAGGGGTGATTCAGTCAATCATTTTGAACAACATTTCCCAATAAATGTATACAGAAAAACGATTTTTTTAAAGTTCTCATACAAATCGAAGTAGTCACGTGAACCGTTACTATAGAAAATGATTTTTTTTCGTATTTCGGTATACAAATATATAGAAAGAAACGGTATACAAAGAAATATATAGAAAATTTGTTCAAATGTTGGACTGAATTACCTTTAAAATATTGGTACTTAATAAAAAAAGACATTGTATAACGAATGTTACATACAAATTAGGTGCTAGAGAGTCTCTAAGAGAACTTTTTAAAGTCATAAATATTTTAAATCTCCCTTCACAATTCATCTATGCGAACATTATGTACGTGCTTCAGAATATACATTCATATAAGAAAAACTGTGATATTGGTAGTATTAATACTAGAAATAAAATAAATTATCTATATCAGCTTTTCGGTTAGAAAAACAAAAAACAACTTTTGTGGATCTCGGCTTGCGCCTCTATAATAAAATTCCAGATAATGTAGTAGCGCTACCATTATTTTTAAAATCGTTTATTAAAAAATGCATATTATCATGTAAATGACTATTTATCATCACCTGATCAAAATTCTTGGAAATAGTTGACTGCAAATTTTAATTGTATTATTTAAATGTATAATATAATGCATACTCGGCTTAGTGCCGCAACAGACGGGGCGCAAGTTGCGTCGCGTAACAGCTAGAGATGGGCAGTGGATAGTACTCAATCTACCCATTTGAGTATTTACTAACTAGATTTAATAAATAGAGTAAATAAAGCGTGCTCATGTATTGACATCGCATTTGATGTCTGTTTACTTATTTTTACGTAAAATTACGTCTATGCACACCTCCCACCAAAAAATAATAATTAGTCAAAGAAGTCTACTTTCAGTGTGTGAATAGTGTGGTATTTTCATATAATTTGGCGTCGCATGTAACATTTACCTACATTTTAAGCATATTATGGCATACGCACACACTTTCCGACAAGAATTGCAAGTGTATACTAGATTTAAGTTTCAAAATTGTCATGAAAGCATGAAATAATGAATATGAATATAAATATGAGTCACAACTCATATAAATCAATCTACTCACCAAATGGATAAATAAGGATATTTATCGGGTATCTACTCAATCTACTGAGTAAATACTCAAATGGGTTGATCGAGTATTTATGCATCGCCCATCACTAGCTAACGGTCTGTTACGGCCCTTAAGTGTAAATTTGTATGTATTGTAACTGTAACATAGCCCATCAGGCTGGGTATGGACCAATACTGAACAGGGTTTCTTTCGGCGTAATCTTCCCAGCAGTGGTAGTTCCGAAACGCTTTTAGATTTCGCAAAATATTTTAAAATGAATTTTTGCTATAACTTACGATTGCAAAGCTTGTCAGTGATAACACAGGCACGACTGTGATACGCGCACAATCCACTTTCTCACAATGTATAACACGGTGCAGAATAGTTATTATTTCTGAGGATTTTTGATTAAAAATCATGGAGCAAAACGAAATATATGTTAGCTTTTTGAGTGTCGTACGTATTGACTGCTAAATTGCTGCATTTAAAAAATGACTTTAAATAAGAGATAAAATTTATCCTACATTGAATAAAAAAAATTGACTTTGACTTTGACTTTGATCTTGACATACAAAAAAGTGAGATTCAAAATTTTTTGTTTGTTTCTGTATCGTTCTGTATCGAGTGGGGTATGAAATGAAAGATCTTGTAGTCACGTATTAATTTATTAAGGGGATACCCGAATTTTCAGGGGTCCAATGCTGCCCCCATTTAAAATAAATCATTTCATAGGAAACGCAGACATCATTCAAAATTTTGTCTTGACCAGGCACTAGATAACCTTTCAAACTATATTATGAACTACTGTTTACAATTTAAAGTGAGAACGCGAAGCTTTTCTACGCACATACGCCAAAAGTGGCCGTTTTTCGCAATTGTGCGTAGAAAAGCTTCACGTTCTAACTTTAAACTGTAAACAGTAGTTGATAAAATAGTTTGAAGGGTTATCTAGTGCCTGGTAAAGACAAAATATTAAATGATGTCTCAGTTTCCTATCAAATGCAGGGGCAGCACTGGACCCCGGAAAATTCAGGTAGCCCCTTAAACATTTATCTTAGTTACGGTTCCGTACCTTAAGGGTAAAAACGGGACCCTATTACTAAGACCCCTGTCCATCCGTCAGTCTGTCTCTCTGTCACCAGGCTGATATATTGAACCGTGACAGCTAGACAGTTGAAATTTGACATTTTCAGAGATGACTAATAAATAAATAATTTTTGACCCAGAGAACTACTTAACTGTCGGAAACCGAGATTATAATTTCTATGTACCGCCTACTTGAACGTATTTGTGATGATTGTGCTTGATTATGCTTCTTGCTTCGTGCTTGAAATCGCTTTTAGCGATAAGACCGCCCATTGTACATTGTAATGTCTTTATCTCAAACATGCTCGGAAATGTGGGCATTATTGTAGTAAAAAGAAGACACGAAGTTTGTAATCCTTGGCTCATGCATTAATTTACTGGCCGAGGCCAGGAAAGTGGTATGAAAATTCATTCCTGGCCGCTGCTTCAAATAAAAAGACAAGTGTATTTAGAATGACAAGACAGTGACATTGACGTTTCAGATGATGTTTCTGTTTTTATATTTGGGAAAAACATTCAGCGTTTAATTTCATCACTTGCCAATTGCTGCCAATTATAAAAGCTGCACTCTTCGAGCATTTATATAAATTTGACCACAATTTTACTAAAATGTTGGCATAAAACCGCACTTGAATATGCTTAATTCATCATTTAGTATTGGATCCGCACCACACGTCTTCTAAGGTCACAACTGCAGGTCACAACTGAAAATCTGTGTATTGCTCCTGGGCAATATTACCACTAAGTTGTGGCCTTTTTGTATTGCTGTAACACATACATTTAAAAATTATGCATTGAAGAATCTGTTTTTTGTCTGCATTCCATTTTTTTGTATAGTTTTTGTACTTATGTGTGCTATAGCTGCAAATAAATGAATTTATCTATTTATCTATTTTTCGATGCATGAGAAAAAAACAAAAATCTACGGTTGTAAGGGCTATGTTTTCTTTGCACTAATAAACGCGGAAAAGCAGTTTATTTTCTTTCAAAGCACGTATTGATTGACTATATATTCTTTGCAGTAACATTCATTGCTGTCGGGAAATATTCGCATATTTCTGGTTATTGCTTTAATGATTTCCTCACATTTATCGAGAAAAGCACTATACATGTCTCGGCGGGAATGGGATTGCCGGACTCGTAATTATTGTCAAGTTGAAAACTACTCATCCAGCAATGCCATACTTCCCGTCCTCTGCAGTAATGTACTATTTTGTGTATATTAACTTTTGTTATTTTTTTGGTGTGCAATAAAGTATTACCACGGACATACAAAGGGAAGCAGACCAATGGTTACATACTTAGAATGTGTGACCATTTTTCACACTTAGCTTATTTTTATTTAATTGCCTAAATAACATGTTTATAAACAGTTATTTACGTTGTTTGTATACTAAGCACTCTTTCACATTCATAACTACAGTACTTTACTATTTTTGGTTCCAAATATTACCAATTGAGTATTTTCCTAAGTCAAAAATAAATTATTTTCACTGATAAGGAAATACAACGTCGCAAAATAATGTCACTTGCCATTACATATATTAACTTGAACGTCATTTTAGATTTATTACTGCAGCAAAACTGATAATAAGAGCGGTATTTGACTCCAAAAAACTATGACGTCATCTGCCTGCATTTCATACAAATCCCGCAGAAAACGATTGTTTTGGCATTTAGAAAAAAGTATCTGATTTGACTTGTTGGAAAATAGCGGATTATGTCAAAGAAAAACAACAAAACTTATGTAGCTTGTAAATTCATGACGCGCGGCCAGTACCGTCTTCACCATAAGGGCACACGGGGCCCGTGCCCAGGGCCCCCATTCTCAGGGGGCCCCGAAGGACCAACAATTTCTCTCACACATTTGTTCTCAAAACATTTTAATCCCGAAAGAAACCATTATTGTAATCGTAACCAAAAAATCAGCAGCATTCTAATATCATTAATGACATATTATATCATACAGTATTTGATTACAATAAATGGTCATACTTAATAAAAAAAAGTTATTATAATTCGCTTTTTTACTTCCAAAAGGGCCCCAAATTCTTGTGTGCCCAAGGGCCCCAGCCTAGTTTAAGACGGCCCTGCACGCGGCATTCTTAGTATTGTACATAATGTTAAGTCTGCTTCCCTTTATGTGCTGAGTATTACCTACTTACTTAGATACTATTTCGGTTCTTTTTCCACCTTGAAACCCACCACACGAGTGGTTTTTATGTCTTGCCGCACTGAGCTCAGTCTGGCAAAAGCCACAGGTCCCAAAATACTCTGTCTGCACCCTTGGGGATAAGCACGTGACAGTGTGTGTATGTTAATTCGACGACCTCTGAGGCCTAGTAGTCATCACGCCAGGCTGTCGCACCGGAGGTCCCGGGTTCGATCCCCGGTCAGGTCAAGATCGAAAACGATTTTTTTCAGATCGACCTGAGTCTTGGATATGTAATACAACGTGTAACGGAAATGGGGTATCAACCCGAAAGGGAGTAAACATACTAATCAATGTGAACAACTTTCACCATGGGACCATAGCTGAAATCGTAAAAAAGTTACAGCTCTATATATTTTGGCATGGTCGGTATTTAATTTTGTATGGAGGTGAAGTTTTTTTTTTAAAGTTGATTACATTGATTAGTAAGTTTACTCCTTTTCGGGTTAATCCATTCAGTTACATATTGTATATGTATTTGTTATAAAATATAGTATCACTGAGTTAGAATCCCGTAACATAAGTCACGAACTTACTTTGGGGCTAGCTCAATCTGTGCGATTTATCCGTATATATTATTTATGTATAAAACCAATATCGCTTACCTGCCACAAGTCAATCTCCACTTCGGAACTGTCATCGGCATCATCATCTCTGGACAAGTACCTCCACACATCTCCGCAGTAGTACAGCATGCAGTAGAGAAGCGGTCCGAAGCCGAGGATAGAGATACCGTACATGTAGCGCCTAAGATGCTTGATGTTGTTACGTTTGATGGCAGACAGGCCGAGAAAGGAGAGCAGGAGGGAGAGGCACCAGATGTACTCCCACCAGAGAGGCTGAAATTGAACAGATAAATATCATCTTCTTCTTAGACTACATCTGCCTGCATATAGAATAAATTACTAGACAATAGCAGGCCTGTGTCACTCGCCGTTTAGGTATTGATAATATGTGGCGGAAGCGAGGTGACATGCTCGACCGCCACAAAGGGAAGATCTTCCCGCCAGGCATGTTGTTGCGCCTGGGGAACCGCGGCTCCAACGGTGTTTTTTTTTTTTTTTTTTGACGTGACAGACATAGGTTGCCTCGGACGGCATTTCCTATTTCACCCGGACAAGGTCCAACGGTGTATCGTCGGAAGTTGTATATATGCAGCGAATCGGGCGAACTCTGAGATCGAGATGTAGGATACTGCTGGCGCCATCTCATATGCTTCTTGTGAACTATGTTGTCGGTTGTCTCTTGATTGTAGTTCCTCTTAGTGGCCACAGGGGTGCTTTAGCGGGAGCGAGGTGATATGCTCGACCGCCACAAAGGGAAGATCTTCCCGCCAGGCATGTTGTTGCGCCTGAGGAACCTCGGCTCTCGCTACAAATATACCTACATTATTACTATGCGCGCGACGACCACGCGGAAAATTCAGTTACATGAATGTAATTCCCATTCATTCCCCACGCATTGATGGTACAATAAAGTAAAAAGATAATTAATCGTGCGCGTCTCTAACACCCCCACCCTAGTGCTGGCACAGCACTCATCACCAATAGGAGTACGAGCGACGCGTGCCGCCGTCCGTTTCCACACACCGGTCTTGGTCTTCATGGATTGGACGAGCTGCCAAAAAGGAAATGATTTGGAGTCAGCGTTTCTTGACTATTCAGGTCAACTGATACATGCGTCAGTAGACGACTATTCACTCTTTTCTCTACCTCGGCCAGCAGAGTAACGAGGACTTCGTCTTTGAAGCTTCGAATCAACCGTTCGAATGCCCCACACCAATGAGGGCTGGCCGGGGGTATAAAATTCCACCGCATGGAATTATTAGCTAGCACCAACATCTTTCAAAGCATCTACATCAAGCCCCCGTGCAGCTAACTGAAGTTCCTTATTAGCCCCTCTCAGTTCCATTTTCGGAACAAAGATTTGTGGGCCATCCACAGCGCGCTGCCAAGCGACGTAAAGCCATAATCAAGGAGTCAGATGGAACCACCTCAATATGGATCGCATACCTTTTTTGTCGACTTCTACCGACTGTCACCTCCATCGGTCCGAATAAATCTAGGCCGCAAAAAGAAAAAGGTCGCTGGTGGTGAGCCAGGCGAGGTAGGTTACCCATTCTAGGCACCTCTGGCTTGCATTTGTTCAAACGGCAAAGCATGCGATGTGACACTACACTTTTCACTGTAGGTCTTAATCGTATAATCCAGTATTTTTGCTTCAGGTTGTTATTCACCAGTTCCTGGTTTCCGTGAGCAGCTTTAATATGGTGGTGGCTGACAATCAGCCGAGCGATAGGATGTTTAACATCTAAGATGATTGGTATTTTCGTTTCCAGGTCCAAATCGGGCGCAGCGTCGATGCAGCCGCCGAGGCGAAGCAAGCCATTTTCATCCAGATAAGGTGTGAGTACCTTGCTCTCTTTAGAGATGTACTAACATTTAGTTAAGGCAGATATTTTTGCAGCAAACGAGTCAGATTGCGCAGCAGCTGTGCAGCTTTCTTGAGCAGCAGACTTTCAGCCCTTTTCAACGCGACGCAATCCGCTTCCCTACTCGATTTGCGACATTTATCCATAAACTCCATAACAACAGCAGTTGTTCGAAGCAAGCGGAGCCAGCAGGAGAAACGACCAGAATCTCGAACCGGCAAGCTAACAACTGACTCGTCCACCAACATAACACTATCAGTATTTGTTACCTTATAGGGATAACTTACGTCTGACGGCCATGCTGTATTGTCACCATGTAAAAACATTGGCCCTTCAAACCACTTGCCAGGAAAAAGCGTAGAATCGAACTCTTCGATTGTGGAACAATAGTCCGAAGTTATTTGTAAGTAAATTGAGCCTATGTTGTTGCTTTATTATATTGAAGTCACCACAGGTTTGCAGTGCACAATGTATTGATTTCACATAGAGCTAGGCTAGATAAATATGAAGACAATGATGTGAGTCGAGAGTGATAAATATAAATATCAGTCTCCCTTAATGCAACTTTGCTATTATGGTTTATCTGTAGACACTAGATATTATCTAGTTGTACATGGAATTACTATTAGTACCTACGAGTAGTACTGACTTTTTAAAAATGTTACCTACTTATAATTTTTTTAAAAGTCATTGCGTCTAAATAATAATATTTTAATTTAATACTGCTTACGTACTCTCAATGGGGCTACTTTCAAACGAGTTTATAACCATAAAAACAAAGTTGCGTTAAGAGACATTGATATTAATTTTTATCAGGTTGGTCGTTGTATCAACGCTGTCTTATGTACCGCGTTAAGTTTAGGCAAATAAGCGCCTGATTATCCGACCACTGGATGTGACCTACCGTTGGTATTTGTAGCTCTTCAATTTCCAGTATAAATATATCGAGTTTGTCGAGGATATCGGCAGACAGCTTCGCCAGCATCACCAGGAACAGCACGTGGTGGAAGAAGACGCAGTACTTCAAGCGAGACTTGTTGAGAGCACTGAAATAGATAGTTGAAAATTTGCTTTAAGACATTAAATTTTAACTTTGACTTTCGGGCATGCCGACCATGGAATGAAATGAGGATAGTAAAAATATGGACTGCCTTTATGGTCCAGCAGTCAAGGTGTTCGCCTTGTGATCCGGAGGTCATAGGTTTTAATTCCACTAGGAAGCATACTTTGAAAAAAGTTGTTTCCAGTCTGATTTGGATATTGCAGGCGTGAATCACCAGATTATTCGCTATGATTCCGTGTTTTAGAAGCCATGTATAAACTGTGAGTCCTGGACACCATCAAGCGTTTGATCATCAAACTATCCAAGGATTGGGTCTGGTTTACCCTTGTTGCAGAGGTCAGATGGCAGTCGCTCTGTGTAACCAGTAACTTCGTCAAATCCCCTTAGGGAGCAGACCCCAGCTCTTAAGTGTTACTGCTGAGGATGCAACCGGGAAAATACGCTTAGATGATGATGAATAAGGAATGGAACAATGATAGTTACAAATGATAGGTACAGGTTACAAATAATATTACCTACGCGACTGATTTTTAGTGGGGCTACTGATGTACAATGGTGAGCTTAACGTAATGTTAGCAATCCCCTGTCGCATATGGCAATAGCCACCTTTTCTTGCGAGCTGTGATGGTACACAGAAGTGAGATAATACTTGACCCCTAAATACCTGAACATCTGTATATAAATACACGTCCATTGTTTTACTTTTTTATCTGGTATTGGCAGTTTTGAACGGGTTAATCAAAGTTCTCCATGAGGCTGGCATAGTCACACCAAGTGAACTGAAGCCTCGGTAAAATAATAGATTTAAGAAATATATGTTACCAACAAAATCAATGGACCCGAAATAATGATGCCACTGGTTATTTTTAATCTGTATTACAGTTTAGACAGTGCCATCTGAAATTTAGTCCAGAAAATGGCAAAGTTTACTAACTTATTTTTCGACGACCTCCGTGGTGTAGTGGTCACCATGCTAGTCTGCCACCCAAAGGTCCCGGGTTCGATCCCCGGTCAGGGCAAGTTGGAAAATGGCCTCTTCAAATTGTCCTGGGTCTTGGATATTTATCTATATATGTATTTGTTTCAAAATATAGATCGTTGAGTTAGTATCCCATAACACAAGTCTCAAACTTATTTCGGGGCTAGCTCAATCAGTGTTATTTTTCCCTATATTTATTTATTTATTATTATTTGTTAACCTTTAACTTATATGTAAACTGTGATGTAAGGCCCAACAACATCTAGGTTCATGCTAGGTTGCTGAAAAATTTATAGCTTCAATCGATAAATGCCAAACTATCTATTAGCCTATTAATAGTGCAATACTAACAATAGTTTATGCATTATGACAAAAGATAGTTTTCACTGATGAATGATGACTATCAAGCAGCAACACTAGTTCATGTTTATTCCTGAAATATTATTTATAAATGAATCATTTTAGATATTAACGATCTCACTGCCTATGCAGCATAGTCTGCTGGCAAGTTACAAACAAAACATTTTTTTTGTCTGGAATTGCGGTGGAGAGTGTTAAGGCATAAAGAGGACCCCAGACTTTTAAGCGACACAGTTTGGATGCAATGGAAATAATAAAAATTATTAATTGATATGTATGTTTTTTGTTATACTTAATATGTATCTCTACATTCGCATTCGCTTTCGCATTTGCACATTCGCAACCTAAATATTCGTATTCGCATTCGCAAATGTAGAAAATTTGACATTCGTAATATCTCTGGTATAAACTGTGGGTATTGAACGCCACCTAGCATTTGATCATCAAAAGCTATCCAAGGGATTAGTTTTGGTCTACCCTTCGGTTTGGGTTGCGGAGGTCAAACGGCATCCCCAGAAACCTAGAACATTACATCAATATTGATATAACATAACTTCATACAATATGTAACAAAAGGCCTGTCCGATCCTTGTAGGAGCAACTCAGACCATCAATATAAACAACTTTTCCCATGGGACAAATACTTGAAACTCAAAGAAAAAAACGAAATTTCATACAAATTGACGGACCACCAAACACTTTTGTATGAAAATGTCGATTTTTTTCGAGTTTCAAGCATAGGTTCCATAGGAAAAGTTGTTCATATTGACGGTCTGAGTTACTCCTGCAAGAATATAGTGTCTCATGACATTTCGTGAAAAGACTTTCGCCATTTTGGATTTGAAAATCAATGTCATTTTTGAAATAAGCATCTCCAATAACCTCGAATATGATACTTATATAGAAAATTTCTTACAATTTTTATGGGTTTGTTTACCACGCAAGAAATAAAATTGTAAAATCTCTAATGATTCCCCACAGAGTATCTACCTCCAGTAGGTACTTAAAATATGCAACCAAAAATCAACTTTAGCTACAATAAACTTAAAAGCATACCATACTCACTAAATTGTGCGGTCAGGTCACGACCACAAAGAAAATAACCCAAATGGCTTTGAATTAAGAGTTAAGTATTAGCCAGTATTTTTGCTCTATGTGTGTTCACTTAACTACACAAATACGCATTGCACAGGAGTCCTGTTTATTTAATTTGTGTATCAAATTCATTTTAACCAGTTACTATCCTTCTAAGGTACCAAAGTTAGAAAAAAAACTGGTTATCTGAATAACCTGTTGAAAAACTAGTTAACGAAATATTAGCCGAAATTAGTTTTAACCGGTTATTTTCCTTCTAAGATAAGGAAATTGGGAAGAAAACTAGTTATCTGATAAGCCTGTTGAAAAACCGGTTACCAAAACATTATTGAGATCCATTATGATTTTGGAAAAATTATCTAAACCGGTTTGAAAAATTTACCAGTTTCCAAACCCTGGTTAATTTTTTCTAGGAATATATAGTTAAAATTTTTGCAAGGTCTCAACTTATATCAAATACCTATTTCTATTGATAAAGTCCCTGTCGAGATTCAGAAACAATAAAATTTTCAGTACCTGCTTATTCTTTGATTTACACTAATTATTGAAGTAACATCTGGTATGAGTAATTAATTCGTCGACATTCGAATAGATTTCAAATAAAAGGCGCGGAATTGCCTTGCCATCGATTGCTGTTGTCTAAAAATAATTCGACGGAACTTGGAAAAGAAATGTCGTGTCTTTCGCATTACAGCAGCCCAATTAATTACCGTAACCTTCTACACGTCGTCACATACAAATAAATCATGAGATAACTCACCTTATTTGATATTGTGCAGCTACTTTTTCCCTGTGCTCAAAATCTGCACCGTTCGTCCCCGTAACCATTATTCCACCGCGCGAAGCCATTTTGATGAATGAATTATCTGATAATACGGTAAGAAATAGTCTTCACAATCCTTGAAAATCACACTAGGAACATCATTCAGGTAATCCCTGTATTATTTTAAAATATTTTACAAATTCATTTTTACACCATCTGCCAAATCGAAGGAACGATATGCCAAAAATGCCAACGTTTCAAGGTCTTGTTCCGATTTACGCGTTAAAACTTGCAATCTTTTTTGATATCTTGTTTATTTTGAACCAAATTTATATACATTATTTTAGTAAAAAATAATATTATTTCTTATTTTCTATGAATAACTGTAACAATTTGATTATTAAAAAGTGCCAAAATAGGTTTTTACTGATTAAATAATATGGTCGACTTCAATAACAACTGCGTTTATTGGACCGTAAAAAGCAAATGTCACATTACGTTCGAATACACGCAAGAAAAACAAGAAGGTACATAAATATGTTGCCATTTCACAACCATTTGATAAAGATCTTTTAACCTACTACATAAATGAAGAGTACTGTAGGTTGCAGTTTCGCTAGTTTGTTTATTTTTTCAGTGGAAAATGACACACACAACACTGTTTTCTTATTATTGTTGTACTATCAATTAGGTATAAGGTTAAATGATAGCCGGAAGTAATATTTGTAGAAGAAAAAAGTTCATTACGTGGCTCAGAAGATCATTGAAATGGCAGCGGGCAAGCGCATAGTGCCACCGGTGCCCAGGCACAGGGCGTAGACTCTGGGGGGCGCAAGAATGGCCAGACCAGGCAGGACTATTATTTTTTCGGTTTGCTCCTGATAAGTTTCAGCTGCACTCCTAGAGCTTGATTGCAACACATATTTACCTACATGCCAGTATCATCAAAAACGTCTATTAAATTAGACAAAACATCGCGCTCATTTTTTGGCAGCGGAGTCAAGTTTTGTGTGCTTTATTTTATCACCCTGAATGAAAAATAGTAGGCCTATACATAGCACTGCTCAAAACAAGGGCGCAGTTTTACAATATGTAACAAAAACCCTGTGCGATCCTTGTAGTAGGAACTCAGACCGTCAATATGAACGACTTTTCCTATGGAACCAACGCTTGAAACTCGAAGAAAAAAAATATACATTTTCATACAAATTGCCGGACCGGCCGAACACTTCTGTATGAAAATGTTTTTTTCGAGTTTCAATCATTAGTCCCATAGGAAAAGTTGTTCATATTGACGGTCTGAGATGCTTCTACAAGGGTCGGACAGGGTTTTTGTTACATATTGTAGAAGCTCGCACTGGGCGCAGAAAAGGCTATTTTACGGCACTGAGCTGCAATGGGATGATGTTATGTCTTGTTACACGGATCCTACCATATATGGTCATTTTAACAACCAGCCAAATTTCTGTATCAAGTCCTATCCCTAAAATTGCTAAAAAACTTTTTTATAAAAACAATTAACAGAAAACTAAAAATATTCGGCTTCCCCTATAATCAGTGCTCGGCCTTTGGATTTTGTATGGGAGGATGAAATTTTTTGCCGATTTTTTTTATAACTGTTTTTTACAGAAAGTACCTAGTTCAGTATTGTTTATTTTATTTATTTTATTTTTATTTATTGGCACACAAAACAGTCTTACAACGCAGCTTAACAAAACAACTTATATAATAGAAACATGTCTAGTTGCAAAACCAAAAAAAATAGTGCGCACAGCATGTTAAACATTATTTGCTCACAAGAAAACATTGTAAATTAGTAACATAATAAAGCTATGGACATATAAATATAAGGTAAGTACATATGTTGACAATATACATTATACAAAATATCATTGAAATATAATATGATTTATAGAATAAATAAGAATTTAAAGCTACATATGTTAGGTGGTAAATATGATTTGAAAGTTTAAGACAATAATTGACGGGTTCTGTGCTTAAAACTATTCAGAGATAAACTATAGATGTCAGGTACTTGATCTGAATTAAAACATTCATAGAGGTTGTTGTATTCGCGGCAGATCCTAAGAATCGGATTATGAGAGGAGACATTATTGGCACATACGGGTATAGAGAAGGGTAAAGGGTATGTTTATTAGGTATTAATTTAAAACCTTTGGCATTATACGGAACTCTCTCTCTACGCGAGTTCAACTCGCACTTGGCCAGTTTTTTTTTTAACTACTTAGTTAACAGTAAGGTTCAAAAAACATTATCACTTTTGTATTTGTTTGTTTTTAGTGTGTGTAAGTACTCTGGTATCAGATTTTTTAATCTACCTATAGTGTACTAGTACTTATTCTGTGCTATAGTCCATTTGTTTAGGTATTGAACAAAATGTGAACAATCTTGGCATGTCTTTTTATTGAAATAAGTATAAACTTTATAAATAAATACATTTGCAAATTAAAAAAAAATATATGTAATTTATACTTAATTTATAAAATAAATAATTTGTAATTTGCAGAGGTATTGATTTATAAAGTGTATATTTCAATAAAAAGACCTGTCAAGATTATATACATTCTTTTAAATACCTAACGAAATGGACTTTTTTATAAAGGCATCTGACATAGCTTGACGACTGCCATACAATAATGACAGCAACGATTCAAATGTTTATTCAGTAATTAGACCTTTACAGGCACTTTTACACGTCAATAAGTATAATTTACGTTACGTGTAAAGTATATTAAAATACAGATACATACATACATATTTTCACGCCTGTTTCCCATGGGGGTAGGCAGAGACTATAGACTTCCACTTGCTACGATCCTTGCAAACCTCTTTTGCTTCGTCAACACTCATTACTCTTTTATTTCATACATGCTCTCCGGTTATAAGTACTTACTTCACCTTTTTTCAGAAAGTTTGCAATTTAGTCGCAGAAGTTCATCGAGGTCGACCCGGTCCAGTTTTCACATCCACATCCGCACGATAAATATTTTTTGATAGTCTTCTTTCATCCATCTTCTCAACATATAAAATATAATTTTATTTTTAAAGGAAAGCTACCGATACCAGCGCTTCGTAACGACCACTGCTGAGAAGAATGGACCAAGGACCAGTGCCTTCACGTGCCTCGGAAGCTCGAGTTTATTTGCCACCCATCCAATTGCCGCCCATGCCCGAAGTCGCTTAACTCGCGAAAGCGCCAGTAATGCTTAGACGTACTCTCGCCGGGCCGGGCTAGCTCCTCCACACAACCACGGTGAAATAAATTTATCATACTCGTGAATGTGTGATACAAAGTGATAGGTTGCTTGCCTGCTTTCGGAAATTGTACGCCTATCTGTTTTTGAGGGTTCCGTACCATTATCTATAAAAAAAAAACCTGAGAGGTGTCAAGGGACACCCGGATGCATAGATTTAGAAGAAATTGTAGGTTTATGCCCGGATGGAACGAAGTAAAATATAAATATAAATAGGTCTAAATTACATTCAAACTTTTTTCTGCGTTCTAAAATCAAGTTTTTATTATCTTCATAAATTTGAATGAACAAAAAGTGTCGTTACAACTATTGGTCTTAATTTTTGCCGTCTAGCCCCCTTTCGCAACGCGCGATAAGGAACTTCGTTCCAATAACGTTTGTTGTATGAAAGCCCATTAAAATATTGATTTTATTCCGTTCTTAGTATTTGTTGTAATGGCGGCAACAGAAATATTTCCATCATCTGTGAACATTTCAACTGTCTAACTCTTACGGTTCATGATATGATGGACAGCGTAGTCTTAGTACTAGGGTTCTGTTTTTACCCTTTAGGTACGGAACCCTAAAAAGCCAAATAGCGTTTAAAACAGTTTGTAAAATATCTGACGCCAGTGTTGGCCACTTACACAAAAATTGTGGTTTTACGACCGCTCGCCTTCCTGATATCGCAACCCTCTTAAGGAATGCAGTTGTGTATTCACCATACTTAGTTGTTTACACAGTCATTCTAAAAGCCTTGTATGCTACTAATACTAGCGTTTCGCAACGACCACTGCTGAGAAGAAACGGCGAAAGACATTAATTTAGTTACACCATTGATCCATTAAGGCGGCCCTTCCCGGTCGCTCTGTTTTCAACGCGAGCATAGTTTGAAAAGCTTGGTGTTTCATCCAGGGCAATGCTAGAAAAAGAGGCAAACCAAAAAGAGAGAGATAGCACCTAAGGGCATGGTTTGCATTCCATTAAATAAAATCAGTATTATTATTAACTATCCATTGAACACATATTAACTATTAATAGGGTGGGGAAATTTCAAAAAACTTGTTTCTGGAGATACGTGTTTATCAGTAAGCCTTACAAGTATGTGCAATAAATGTTTTGTATTCAAAATTTTCATTAAATTTGCGAGGTTTGCATCGAAATATTTTCTTTAGTTTCACAATTTAGTTAGTATTTTATTTTTCATAAAGTACTCTATTTACAATAGAGTACTTTATGAACGGTCGAAGTTTAGCTAAAATTTGTGCAACAAAGCTGATTTTTGGAGGCTTATACTGACTTTGTTTTTTTAAATTTAAATTTTTTATTTTGATAGAAACCTAGAAATAGCGCCCAAAATACCTGTGACTTCAAAAGTTTTCAAGAAAGATCAGATGCAAATCCATAATCACGTACGAGCGTTTGTATGAAAAGTAAGACGGGAAGGCCGCTCTTAAGCGGACATCGGGCTTCTCAGTATTGCATTGGACGCAACTAGGAAAACGCTGAGATGAGAGAGAGGTCCATTACTCGCCAGAAGGGCTTTGTCAGTTTTTAAAGATATTACGTACAATGTTTTCACAATATATGTATCATAGACATCTGTTCCTAGGAGGAGCATTTACCATTGTTTCGATACATGATAGCATAAACAGAATACCTACTTACCTAAACAGATTGACATAAGTAAATACATTATAATAGGACAAGTTTATTATCAAGGCAAATTAAATAAAATATTTTTTCTACTCCTGTACGGTTATCTGTCTTTTAAATGGTCCTGAACACTAATATAAGAACATAGATTATATGATTTCAGAAAAGTCTTTACTCTATTCCTAATATAATAGCACATGTGTCGTTATTTCGCCAAAACGATACTCCTAGCCATAGACCTATAACTTTTTTTCTTTAGATCTACCATACTTATGGTACTTAACATATGGTGCCATTTTTTCAAACGTAGAGTCACTGAACAAACGGTTTTTTTGTATGAAAAACATTCGTTTAAGTGACTCCATGTTTAAAAAATGGCACTTTTGGTCACTAGGAAGACGTTAATAAAAAAAAATTAAGTCTTCCGTAAATACCTAGTATCTACCAAACATATGGTACTATTTCGTACTTTTCTTTGTTTATTTTTGGATTTATTTTAGTAAATTTAGTCGTAGAAAAAGTATTGTATGCAACGTTGTATAAGTATGTCAAAAAATGCTCGATGGCGTCTCCTTACGATGCTCGCCAAGGCTCGCATCGTAACTTGCGCCAGTCGCATTTTATGAACCTTCTTATACAACTGTTGCATAAAATACTATTATATTAAGTATTCATTTTTTCGCTTTTATTGTAGGGCCTACGCTTATCAAGAAAAATGTAATAAGCCCAATCTCGATGGGGTTGCGTCGTTTCAATACAAAGTTCCTTGGCCACCTTTCAGCTCTTTCATCAGATCGCAGCCTTATATCATCATAATATTGCATTTTCACGCGATATACGTGCGTGCAAAGTTTCAGCTCAATCGAAAACCAGGAAGTCGGTCAAATTTAACTTGCAAGATTTGATTACAGGCAAACAGATAGCTAAAATAGCTTGTAAGAACCCCTTGATTTTCAAGCATTCACCCCCATAACACATTTTTTGTACCTGCGCCGATTTAGTACTTTACGTGCCGGGAATTCGTACAAAAATGCTTAGAAGTCCGCCATTTTGGTTCAACTTATTCGTGTCGCATCGTAATCGATCGGCTTTTATGATCTGCGCAGGAAGAAAAGCAGGTGTTGGATTCTAAGTTACTATCTTTCCAGCATGAAAGAGATTTTAAAATCAGTTATCGCTATTTTCCAACAAATCAAATTAGATACTTCTTTCTAAACATCAAAACAAACATTAAATAAATAAATATATACGGACAAATCACACAGATTGAGCTAGCCTCAAAGTAAGCTTAAGCTTTTGTTGTGAGATACTAACCCAACGATTCTATATTTTATGATAAATACTTACATGTATAGATAAACACCCAAGACCCAGGACAATTTGAAAAGGTCATTTTCTAACTTGCCCTGGCTGGAGATCGAACCCAGAACCTCCAGATTGGCGGTCTAGCGTGTTGACCTACGCCACTGAAATCGTCAAATCACATTTTCTATAGAATGTGTATGAAATATAGACTTATGACGCGATAGTTTCTTGGAGTTAAATGGCGCTGTCAATATCAGTTTTCCGCAATAATAAATCTAAAATCACTTTGAAAATGGATATGATCATGACGAGTGTCATTATTTTGTGACGTTTTATTTTCTTATGCTTGGGCCGGACCTGAGCCTATCGTCACGAAGCTTCGTGCTATTACACGATACACGCAAATGTGACCGGCCGTTATCGGGTATCGTCACGAATATTCGGACTTCGTGTTAGTTATCGCGCGGGTGGCGATACATCAAAGGATTTAAGCACGCTAACAATTCGCTTTGCGTGGTCACACTTGCGTTGTTCATTTAAAAATGGAGTGGAATGATATGGTGTTTCGTAACGCGCGATAAGGAACTTCGTTCCAAAATTATGGGACCACCTGACAGGTATTCCCTTTAAAAAAAAAGAATATTCTAAATCGGTACAAACGTCTTCGAATAAATCGATCAACATATATAAAACATAAGATTCCGGCGAATTGATAACCTCCTCTTATTGAAGTCGGTTAAAAAGAAAAATTAACCGAAAATAGACATTTGATAAAGAAAAAAAGAGGTTAAATTAATTAAAATTGGAACAATTACTAAAATTAAGAGTAAATTGTTCTAAATTCAAACATCAAAATAGTGAGTTAAAGTGCATTTTATTCACTGTTTTCAGTTTGTGTTTCAGGGGAGTAGTATAAACCATATGTAGATCGCTATTTGACTCCAAGAAACTAAACCATCATTAGTCTATATTTCATACAAACCCCATACAACATGTTTGTTTTGACGTTTAGAAAAAAGTATCTGATTTGACTTGTTGTCATCTAGCGGATTGATAACCTCCTTCTTGGAAGTCGGTTAAAACAGCATACAGTAGGTAACCTTATCCCTGAACTATTCCATGACGTCACCCAAACTAGACCAGCAAATCGTAAAACGATAACTGCTCATTGTTCATAGGCTTGTTTTATAAACACAGTCGTTACTGTGGGGCAAAACAACCGACATTTGGGCTAAACCCGGTTATAAATGTCCCAGTGGCCGGACATTACCTTTATTGTTCGATTTGAAATGGCGAAAGTAATATTACTGGTCGGTTTGTTCGCGTTCGTGGCTGTGCAGGTAAGATTTTATTGAAGCCTGCTATTTATTTAAAAAAAAGTCCTCCTGAAACTAGCTCTCAAACTACTTGTGTAATTTCACTTTTAAGAGACTGCCTTGGTACCTACGAACTGAAAATCAGCGCTGTGGTCCACATCGCAACACAAAGCTGAGCTGGCCGCCTTTTCGGCTCTCTTAATAGATATAAGTCAAGTACATAATGTTTACTGTAACTTTAGTGTATTGACAAAATTACGCAACACCACACAGTATGTCTACCTTATAAGTAAATAAACTAAATAGGGGTAAGATTGTCAACTGATATTAGCAACCTACAATATTTTTTTCGTATTCATGTTTAAAGAAATAAATCATATAATTGATTTTGTTCGCGGGAGGATTCCCATCGAGTTCCCTAAGGCACGGTCTTCGACTTTTTTTCGTAATATATACGCCATAGCATTATAACCCATAGTTATCTCTGATATACCATCGAATTATAACCCCTGAAATATACGCATTTATGCATATACAGGGTTACTGGTAACTAACGCAAAACCTCTTAACATCGTAATTAAAATCCTAACATAATATAGATCTGCAAGAAAAAAATAAAAAAAATCTAAGAAAAAAAATGGACTCTTCATAGAAACTCGACCAGGTGATCAGTGAATTTGTATGGGAGGCCAATTTTTTTTTTCTGCAATTTTCGCCTTTTTTCTTGCAGTTCTATAATGTGCTGGGGAGTCTGATTTCGATGTTAAGAGGTTATGAGTTAGTTACCAGTAACCCTGTATACGCGCAATAAATGTCCATTTACTATTTGTATAGGCCGTTAACTAGCAGTAAGATTGGATTGCACACACCCACATAGGTATTCAAAATACGAAAATTTTCGCTGGTTATTCAAATACACTCACATTCATATATTTTGTATAAACACGCTCAGAGAGATATTGCGCTATTCAGTCAATAAAGCACAAAGCCGTACATTAAACGGCTTATAAACAGGTATATAATTCGTTTCATAGTTTTACAGCTGTACTAACCAAAATTCTCATCCAATGCCACTGGGATCATGTTTGTAGGCAATGCTGTAATGTATAATTATACTTTTAGCTGAGCTACGCAGCACCAAACCCTGATGACACCACCCAAGCGGCTGCGAAGACCCCGGGTGACGTCACACCACCAGTTCCAGTAAAGAAACCCGCGGCCGATGCCACACCTCCTCCAAGTCCGCCTGAAGTACCTGCTGCTCCGGCCCGTAATGAGGTAAACCTCTTTTAAACCTCCGACCAAAAAAGAGGGGTAATAAGTTTGACTGACGCTAATGTCCAACTGTCTGTCTGCGGCATCGTGCCCTCGAACGGATGGACCGATTTCGAAGCGGTTTTTTGTACGTTAAAGCAACTTGTTTTGCGGTGGTTCTTAGCTATGTTTGATTAAAATCGGTTGAGTCGTTTAAAAGTTATTTGGTGTTACAGCTTGAAAGTCAAGCTTTCCCTAAAAAAATATAGATAGCGCTACGGATATCCAACGTTTCAATAGATCCGCTTTCTATCATTACATGGCGTTTTTTACATTCTCGGTCGGGGTTTTTTTTTTAATTTTTTAGCAAATTTACTTGTATTACAAGCTTTTATGTAGTTTCACCTGTCCCGTTCTGTCTGTCTGTAATTAAAACTTGCAAGTTAAATTTGGCCCAATTTCCGGTTTCCGATTGAGCTGAAATTGTGCACGCACACGTATATCGCGTGTCAATGCAATATTATGATGACATGAAGCTGATCTGATGATGGAGCTGGGAGGTCATGGGATTTCTGTGATAAAACAACGTAACCCCACCGAGTCTGGGCTCGATTATTCCGGTAGAGATAAAAGTTTGTTTTAAATAATTACTTCTCTTTAACAGCTAGTCCTTTGAGCTTCAGGCCTGTTCCATTATAGGAATGATTTAGCCACAATCACCCTGCCGGGCAGGCGGGTTGTTGATCGCAGTAAATAGTATAAAGTTTTAGTCCCTAGACATCTTCTGACGACTAGATCTAGTCGTCAAAACATGCTGTTGCCGTTACCTATGCCTCCTTAAGTCATCTCTTCCGACATCTGTGGTTGAGGACACGGGTGGTGATGATTATATGAATATACCCTTAGGGATTGTTATCTATTGTTCTCTTGGTCGGATCCGACCGTCTGGAAGCTGACAGGTTAAGTCATCTCTTCCGACATCTGTGGTTGAGGACACGGGTGGTGATAATTATATGAATATACCCTTAGGCATTGTTATCTATTGTTCTCTTGGTCGGATCCGACCGTCTGGAAGCTGACGGGTTAAGTCATCTCTTCCGACATCTGTGGTTGAGGACAGGGATGGTGATGATTATATGAATATACCCTTAGGGACTATATGGTTCTCTTTCTTATTACTCGTCCATTTTCCCATCTTGTCCACTTCCTTAACTAGTCCTCTTCCGATCTCGCCCATTTCGTAACTCGTTCACTTCTCCATCTCGTCTACTTCCTCAACTAGTCCACTTTTCATCTCGTTCATTTCCTCACTCGTCCACTTTCCCATCTTGTTCACTTCCTCATCTCGTCCACTCTCTGAATCATCATAAAAACAGAAAAAAGCCTTCCAAACTTTTTAAATTATAAGATGGGAGTACTTTGCATGTTTAGTCTGTCCACCTCATTAAGAGAGTCTTTCTGCCCAATCCGCCATCGGTATTCGCGATTTTCACTCAGTTTTCACTGCCACCTGACTGAACGAATCCATTAGGTACGCTATGTCCATGACGATGTATTAATTCTTCTACGATCTCATTCCGGATCACAAGATGTTTGAGATGATCCCAACCTGTAATGCTAATCACCTTCGATCATCGAACGACTAGGAAATTCATCTCACACCTTTAACGTTAACATTAAAGTTGGCTGAAAGTGTAGGTAATCCTGAATTACTAAGAGACTACTACTAAGTTAGAGACATGATTTTGAAAAAAGATTTCGCAGATATGACGGCACCACACGTGGCTCTTCTAGTTTGGGTCCTATATCCAGTCTTGCGTCGCTTGCGTTTCCCGCTTTCATATCCTGATCTTCAACTTGTAGGAACGTCACACACACTGCGTCACCAGTTTTTTTTATGTCGGCCTATACCTTGTTCCATTTGATATGAATTCCAACCCACATCCAATAAGACTGTTACTAAAAAAAAATTGTCAACACACATAGTGCCCATTCTTTTTTTGCAGGGTTTTGAAAAAGAACATAGAAAGGCCGCTCTTTACTATAAACCAATCCTCCGAACCATAGACGTTCCAAGCATACCCGACCTATCCGACCTTTCCAACATAGCCGACCCACCCAAAAGCTTACTTGACCTACCTGAAGGCCTACCCAACCTGTCAGACGTACCTGATCTACCCGACCTGTCAGACGTACCTGATCAACCCGATGACTTAAATAATGAAACAAGACAATACATGCCAAGTACTCGACGGTTCGAGATTGACAACACGGATGAGAGTGAAGTTATAGAGCCATCAACGGAGATCGCAGATAGTGGCTCACCCCCCAATTCATCAGACACCCCTGCACCTGAAGCGCCTTCCGTAGAGGTGAATAGGTTTACTGCAGTAAAACTACCAAAAAACCGCCACAGTAATAATGATGGTAATACATGAGGTATTGCCTGATATTAAATCCTCACATGAGACTGCAACGTCGATGAAACAGCAAATGGAAACACCAAGCTTAAACTTCATCAATTGAATGCATCACCAAAGGCGTAGGAAGATAAACTAAGGACCCTGGTGCAATTGTTATCTAGAATGAAGCATGCCCACTGCCACCACAGTATATTCTTCCTATACTCGTACCTCGGGATAACTGGATGTTGGCCGTCAGCTTCCCAAACTACTCCCTACTTATTGCCAAGCGGAACAGTTTCTCAACTTTGGTGGTTCCGGTATTTAATGGTGGAGGATGTATTATTTGTACTGTAGATAAAGTTGATAATTCCTTTAAACGCCGCCTATACAGGTGATCCTATCTGATTTCCCATAACCAGACTTTCCGAAGGTGGGAACATTTTTCTATATCAATACGCGGTTCGATGGTCACAGTCAAAAGGGCCTCTGAGCTTGGTTCCCTGGTACACGGTACTGACTAACCCCTTGGTGGCTACGCCACTGCCCATGACATGCTCCTCTATCAGCTTGATTAACCACTTTCATATTCCAGGCCAAACCCGACGCAGCCGAAGCAGCGCGCGCGGCCGTAAAAACCGAGGCGCCAGCAGAAGCCAAAGCTTAGGTTAATTTACCTTTGTAGTTGAACCACCAGGATGTATCAAATCAATGTAACGGTCACTGTAGACCTTGATATAACATGTAAATAAATTACATTTGAAATATATTACGTTTCTTAATTTATCCAAAACATCATCATTATAAGTAACAGAACAAGAAAAATGTTCATACTGACTGACTTACATAAAACATTCGATACATTCTTCTGTGTCCTTGTCTAGCTTACTATTCTTAATAGAAAAATATTAGAATTTGTTTGCTTTCCATTTCAAATTCGTGAGATTTTTTACATAATGGGGACTCATATAGGTCAAACTACAGTTAGTAATGGAGAAATTTACTTTGGTGTACCTCAGGGCTCACAACTTTGGCCTGTCCTGAAGTTTAACCCCTAACGCAAGAACACGGGTGTTATAAATTTGGCGTGGCCATGTGTCCGTATGTCTATGTCATCGTAGCTCCTAAAGGAATTAACCGATTATTATTATTTTTTTGTTTGAAAGCTGACGTGATCGAGTATTGAGATGGTTTCTGGTTATCTGGAGTTGTATTGAGTTACTTTAAAACAATTAATTTTATTTCCTGTTAATAGCTTTCTCTGCTCGTACTTTGACTATTCTCAAGTATCAAAGAGAAAATAATTTCAGTCAAAACATCATCAGTTCTAACACTTCTAACGTGAGATGATAGTAAAAAAAATAGTCAAAATAAAACTACCAACTGGGTTCTATGAATGTATTAGTTGATCAATGTGCAGAAAAGAATAGTATATCTCTCACACTGCCTCTTGAGGGTAGGTCCAAGGGTGGAAGAGCGACAGCACCAGCGCTGCCGACACGGTATCTCGAGGTGCACTCTGTACCCTGTATGTACAGAGTAACCTGCAGAAAATGAATTATTTGTATTTGTTTATTAGTTCACCAACAGTTAATACAGCAATACTTTTATACAAAGAACTTACAAGTAAAAACTTAAGCTTATTGTTTAACCAATTAGAGGTAAACCCAGCATGCTTTGGGTAACAATCATTTTTTAATAATATGTATAATGAATCTTGCAATTGTAGTTCGGTAAGGCGCGAACATCCATAACACTATCACTGTCACGTTAAAACCCAAACAATAGGTTTTTTATTGTGTCATAAAAAACCTATTGTTTGGGTACCGCCAGCGGACCCCATTGGCAGGTAGAGTGTTAATAGAAGAGAAACCAAAATAAGAAAAAATAAAAATAGAAAATAACCAAATAATAATAAGTTAATAGACCTTCCAATATGGCACTACCAAATTTATTTAATTACATATGATGAATATCGGCAAGTCCATTGATCTTGTTGTACAGTCTACATATTCTGGGCACAGTTGCGTTTATGCCTAGCTTTTCATGTTCTGCGAAAAGGGGGAACGAAAGGTTGAATGGGGACACGGGGTAGCCATCTATCTAGGCACTGAATGCTAATTTGCCTAATACTTGGGGACTCGCGTAAAATTATTAACAAGTTTATAAAGGAATAACAAATAGAGCATATCTCTGCGCTTGTCAAAGTCTGTGAAAATAAGCTTTTTTAATCTTGAGTCGTCTGAGTCAGATCAGAATTAGAAAATTTATGCACTGAAATTCTCAGCGTTTCCATTAGAACGTGGGTAAGTAGCCAACACTGGCACAGGTACGGCACTTTATAGAAGTGGAGTATAATTTATGCCTACTACTACTACAAACGAAACTATACATCCGTGCACACGTCAATGTGTGTGTGTTTCCCATCAACACACGCGATAAAACGAGAACGGGGAAAAGTGCGGGGACGAAGAATGGGGACGTATATAGCGCGGGATTATAGGCATTTCTGTTCTGTATGTAATATAAATGTATATTAATTATGTGACACTTGTGTCAGATTTTCAAACTTTTTAAACATAGTTTAAACAACAACAAATCAGATTTTTATAAGCATCTTATCAAATAAATAAAATAAATTAAACTAGGTATTTTTTATTATAAATGCTTTAATTAAATAATAATATCAAGGAATTCAAAAAGTAACTTTCTAAGGTCTTCAGCAAAATAGTTTGTGATGTCTTCGACGGTTTCTTTTACGTGATAGCAAATTTCCTTGCCGTGGTTCTTAGCTATGTTCGATAAAAATCGGTTCAATCGTTTAAAAGTTTTTGGTCGTGAACGCATGACAAATTGCAAGATACAATAAACATGGCTCTGTTTTAACTTTTATCGACAAAAGTAGATAGTTAGTAGGGACGTAAACCAAATCCAGGGGGGTGGGCAGCTGCCCCCCTTTGCCCCTCCCCCCCCCCTAGGTACGCCCATGGTTACAAGATTACCTGTGGGGGAGGACTGTGTCGACTCGGTTCGTTGGAGAGCGGCACGGAGCGCGCCTCTTTCCGTCGGCGCTTGCAGTTCGAGCGGCGGTTCTCGTGGCGGCGACCTCCCGACGCTCCGGTTGGAGGTTCTACAAACAAATCTTAGTTTTAAAGTAGTCACTTTTTTTATTTTCGTCGATCGTTGCGCGCTAATCCAGATTTGAATAAGGCGGGATCTGATGTTGTAATTAAAAACCAGAGCTTGCAATTTGTTTTGTTTCTCGTGTGTGTAAGTGGCCAACACTAGTGTCTGATTGTTCGAGCTGCCTAAAGGCATCTGACATAGCTTGACGACCGCTATAAAATGATGACAGCCGGGACCAACGGCTTATACGTGCCTTCCGAAACACGGAGGAACTCGAGAAATTTTCATGCCACTTGCGGTCACCAACCCAAGTGCGGACCAATTGTCGCCCGTTGTCGCTTTACTTGCGAAAGCGCTAGTAACCGCCGGGCCACCGAGCTTGCAGTAAACTTATTATTTGGGTTTCCACATTAAAATCAACGAGCGCTGTGCACATCAATCGGCCGCCATTGACAAAAATCAAAAAACATAGTGAAAACCTCAAGGAACATAAAGAAAGCTATTTCCCTATGCACAGATATTATTCCACATACAGTTCATATGGTACATTGTCATATTTCAACAGAGTACCGAAAAACATTATTCGATTTAAATAGTAACAAAGTCCTCTTTCTCTAAAATACATAAAGATTCTATATATTTTGATTGGAATCCTTTTTCTCCATCTAGTGATGTGCCGCTGGAAATATTTAAGTTTACGGGAATATTCCCAATAATCCCAAACCAGGGTGTCAGCTTCCGGCATACCAAATTTTATCAACTTGGTCCAGTCGTTTACGCGTGAAGAAGTAACAAACATACACACTCACAAACATTCGCCTTTACTAGCTGCGCCCCGCGGTGTTACCCGCGGAAAAGTAGCCTATGTGTCAATCCAGGGTGTAAGCTTCCTGCATGCCAAATTTTATCAAAAATGGTCCAGCCGTTTGCGCGTGAAGAAGCAACAAACATAAACACTCACAAACTTTCGCCTTTATAATATTAACTTTCGCCTTTATAATATTAGTGTGATAAAATAATTAAGTTTTTTTTTATTTATTTTTATGAACAAGCGGGTCACCTGATGGTAAGTGATTACTGCTGCCCATGGACAACTGCAACTTCACGTGTAACAGAAGCGTTGTATTACAAGCGATATTACCTTCGTTCTCGTCCCGAGGCATCGGCGGTGGCAGCGGCTGCGGCGGCAGCACCACGCGGTTGATGCTGGTTCGGCGGCTTTCGATGAGACGCACTAAGCACTCTAGAGCAGTTTGCTTGTTCTGTTTGAACGCAATTTTTAAAATGACATTTGCAAAGAACGTTAGTCGTAGGCAATTTTTGAAAATGAACATTAGCGTACGTTAGTCGTAGGTGCTTTAAGTGTTCTCGCTCTATAGTACACGAAATATAGCCACGAGCACAGTTTTTGAAAATGACATTAGCGAAGTACGTTAGTCGTAGGTAGTTTTTGAAAATGAACAATAGCGTACCTACGTCAGTCGTAGGTACTTTAGTGTTCTCGCTCGACAGTCCACTTTCGTTAGATTTGAACACAATTTTTGAAAATGACATTAGCGAAGAACGTTAGCCGTAGGTAGTTTTTGAAAATGAACATTAGCGTACGTTACTCGTAGGTCTTTAGTGTTCTCGCTCGACAGTCCACAAACGATAGACTTGAACACAATATTTGAAAATGACATTAGCGAACAGTGACTGTGATACCGATATTTTGTATCGATATATCGATACTCGATACTAGTATTTAATCGATAGGTATATTGATATATACGGTTACGGTTTAAGAAATGTATTTCTCATAAAAAGAATACAATTCACTTATAATGAGAAATACATGATATCTTAATTATACCTAAGTAGGTACAAACATTTACTTATTCCATATGGAATGGTTATTTGTAATAATAACATATCATCATTACGAAACAAGTAATTTTACAATTATTAATGCGGGTATCAAAAATATTTGAGGGACCAATCACATATCGAAAATGATAGCAATTATGTGTTAGTGACACAGTATCACTTTTACGTAGTATATGATTTATTACTCTGTGGTAACATTATGAAACAAAATAATGTAAGTAATATTATTTTAAAAAATTAAATTATCTCTTAAAATGTGGTGCTTAAGGGTCTTTTTGAATAATCGGTAAGACTGTATCTCTTTAATGTTTTTGGGCAGTTTGTTATATAGCTGTGCTCCTTCATACGTGACTGTTTTTTTTTGCCATAGTTTGTGCGACATAACTGTAATTTTAGGTCATTTGCTTGTCTTGTGATTCTTTTCTGTAAAAAGCCTCTTTTTGTAAATGATATTTTAGAATTGATTCTTTAACTCTGATATTCTCCTATTTTAACAACTTGGCATCGACATATATCGATACAAATATCGATAATATACTAGTATTTTATACAAACTATCAATATAATACCAGTATTTTGTATCGATATATCGACATATTGATATAAAATACCGATAAATATTGGTATCAGGTATCGATATATCGTTATAAAATACCGGTATTACAGACCCTGTAAGCGAAGAACGTTAGTCGTAGGTAGGTAGCTACATGTTGTCGCTCGATAGTCCACTATCGGTATTTTAAATAAAACCGATACTATCGACAGTCTACCGATAGTACCGATACCGATAGTATCAACAGGATCTTTAATATTTTTCTCATGAAAGGGTTATTTTATGTAGTATTTTTTTTTGAGAATAATGTATAATCAACCAAAGACACAATTTGAAATCGCGGTATGCTTTGCTTACCCTAATTTCAGTGAGTAGCGGCTCAAATGCTGACGGGTCGGAGGAATCTTTTAGCGTTTCCCAAGTCTTAAACAGCTTGCGGTCTGAGAGGCGAACTGAACTCTCCAACTCCCGAACCTCTGTAAATTGTGTACTTGTCAATTAAAAACGTTGTGTCTACATTTCAAAACAACTTTTCATTATTTTTTATTGCACTTAGAACACTACCTTGAGGTACTCCTAAAGGTATTATAATTAATAAATAAGAAGTTGCGACAAAAGTAAAAATATTTTATGAAAGGATTTATGGTCCGAGTGGGTTGTACTTACTTTCGTTTCATATTTACCAATTCAAAACACTCTAGACCCAAGTCTGGTAGAAAGACTTCGTGCCGTGCAATCCCTAGAAGCTGGGACATGGTTATTGGTTAAATCCCTAATCTTAGAATAACATTCTGGTCTTCTCCAGACATTTCTATCCCAGAAGAGCTCAGAGGCTTGGTGGAGTACGCAATACTACTGTTTTCGCATGTTATGGATAAATTATTTTATTTTATTACAAAAGCCACAAAAACTTTTCTAATTTACATAGATAACAATAAAGATACAGAAAGTCCATTACGGGTCCTGACTAACAGAAAACATTGCATTTATTAAAAGATTACGATGATTTTTGATAGATACGAGTAACTAATAAGATTTAAGGAAAAAACACATTTTCTCATAATCGAAAATATGTGACGAAGAAATTCTTCGGGGTGATGCGAAGTCAAGGTAGCACAATTGGAAGTACGCTCACGGGTATGACGCGAGGGGCGGTGTTCGAATTTCCCTCGTAGTGAAAATATACACATATTTAGAATTAAGAATTAAAATCGAATAAACTCCAGCAGTTATCAAAGTTGAAGCATGCACTGATGCAACATTTCCGTCACCTGTCTCTCGTAGGTTTGACAAGTGCGAGTTGAGATTCTGTTTCTGCGCGCGCACCGCTCGTCTCTGCGCACGCGTCCGATTCACCACATCGCGGGCGTTGCGCACCTCAGCTGCTAGTGATGCCACCTCCCTTGCCTCTTGTTCGAGACGACGTTCTAGCTCACTAAAACATAATTACTTCCAAATATTAGAATTTACTCTAAGCTCAGAACCGCAGGTATAATTTTTTATTTGGTTTGTACTTTATAACGAAGAATTAAGTTCCAATTTATGATGGTCTCTAAATACAAAATTCGTATAATATCGGTACTGGATCTCTTTTTCTGATTCCATATTTAGAGCCACTGTTATAAGGGTCCAGCCCAACGGCTCTGCAATAACAGGATAGATACCGAATGGCATAATCAGGAATTTGAATGGTCTGAATGGTGTTATTCATTTCGTCTTGCCGTTAACGATGCATATGGGGATGTCAACCATTCATGAATTACTTTGTGGCCTTTGATTGAACTATTGCCGACCGGCACCCACCCACTACTGTCATTCCCAGCATACCTGCCACCAACAGCCCGTATGCACCCGCTCCCAACAGCTGATGCATGCTCCCTCCGTGCTGCTGCATCCGCTCTATTGTTTTTGTATTTTATTTATAGCATATCTAATATTATTGCATTTTGCTGGGTCTACCCCATTCTATAGCCCAGGTCTTAACGTCCTAGGTTTTTCTACACCGTAACGGGTAATGAAGTGATAGTTTATACCAATGCAGCTAGGTTTGGCTTTACAGAGCTTTCATTAGTTTTTGCTAACCTAGCATTTTAATAAGGCAATCTTACCTTGGATATTCGCCAGTAACCCTGGCATAAGACTGTATGTTTCTGATCACCTCAACGAGATGACGGAGCTGATCACAGAACTCTGGTAGCTGTTCCGGGGTCAAGTATTGGCCTCCGTACCTTCAAGTGAGGACGCAACCAAACAAATGTAAGCACACAAATTTATAAATAGCTTATCTAGATGGGACCTGGCGTTTACATAGAGAACATTTTTTACTTGCATATTGATTAAAGAATAACAGACAAAAAGGTGACTATAGTTACGTTTAATGTATCTGTATGTAACAGCGAATTTTAATTTATTTCTATGGAAAGTATAATATTTTAGTTTCCTGATACCATAATACGAATAACTTAAAAAATCTGATTTAGTTATTTGTTAGAATAGACTGTTCTCAAACCTATATAGGATTGGTTCTGAACTTCTGACCTATCCTTTGGATTGATTCAAAGATTCAAATGTTTATTCAGTAATTAGACGTTTACAGGCACTTTTACAGGCACCCTATGACGTTTACAGGCACCCTATGAATAGTCAATAAGTATAATTTACGTAACGTGTAAAGTATATTAAAATATAATTTATTTTTAAAGAAAAGCTACCTATACCAGCGCCGATACCAGTCAGACGACAGTCGCTCTGTTTCGCTAAACCAGTGACCTCGTTAAATCACCTAGGTTAGGTAGCGGACCCCGGGCTCTAAAGCGTTACCGCCTGAGGATGCAACCGGGAATAGGCTCGGATGATGAGACTGTTATTTTTGGGTTTAAAGTATTATACAAATACAAATACAAAATCTCTTTATTGTAGAACACAAGTAAATACGGTGTTACAGGTTTAAAGTCCACCATGCTCGGCCCATACTGGACATACAATAATAAATAATAAACAAACTAAATACACACAATTAATATCAGGCAATTAAAATTCATAATTTACTTCAGTCATCAAATATTATCATTTAAGAAATCGTCAATGGAGTAATAACATTTTTTCGTCAAGAATAATTTTAATTGATATTTGAATGATTTCATATTCAACTCCTTAAATATATCTGGTAATTTATTGTAAAACACAGGTGCCATGCCTAAACAGCTTTTTTTCATAAGTGCTGTGTTATGGCCACCAGTTACTAATTTAAACTTGTATTGTGATCGAATACGTTCTGTCCTTTGTCTTGACTCTTGTATTGTAACGAAAAGATGTGGATTAGATTTGACAAATACACAAATTTCTAAAATATAAATACATGGTAACGTTAGTAATTTTAGGGACTTAAACAAGGGTACACAGCTCTCTTCTGTTTTTTATTCACACATTGAACGCAAGCATCGTTTCTGGTGTTTAAATATATTCGTTTTTTCGGTTGAATTGCCCCAAAATATTACACCGTATTGTAATGTAGGTGTAACTAGACCATAATACGCTACAAGAACTACCTCTAGCTTGACTTTTTTTGTCAATTTAAATAATGCATATGCCGATTTACTAAGCTTTTTGCATACCTCTTCAGCGTGAGCTTTCCACGTTTCCACTATTCTTACAGGACTGTAGAGTGTAAGACACCCACAGACAGAGTGGATGTGGTCAAACGACCTGTGAAAGGTTGCTGGCAAATTCTAGATGAAGTCAGCTTCTAATTGATTTTCTTTGTTATTATTGAGGGAGGCCTCTTCACACAATTAATATAAGTATTGCATACAGAACCGCGCAATATCTCCCCGTACCCCGTCCCCGCACGTCTCCCACGTTCTCGCCTTGTCAAGTGCGTTGAGGAGGGAAAAACACACACACATTGACGTGCGCACGGATGTAAAGATTCGTTTGTAGTAGTAAATGTAGTAATAGGCATACATGATTCTCCACTTCTATGAAGTGCCCTGCCTGTGCCTCTGTTTGAGAGCGGCCTTCCCGTCTTATTTTTCATACAAACGCTCGTACGTGATTATGGCGTTGTATCTGATCTTTCTTGACTTTTGAACTCATAGGTATCATGGGCGATATTTCTAGGTTTCTATAGAAAATAAAAAATTGAAATTTAGAAAAAAATGTCAGTATAAGCCTCCAAAACTCTGCCTTTTTGCACAAATTTTAGCTGAACTTCGACCGTTCATAAAGTACTCATAAATTGTAAGTAAAGAAAATATTTCGATACAAACCTCGCAAATGTAGGTAATGAAAGTTTTGAATACAAAACATTTATTTCACACACTTGTAAGGCTTACTAAACACGTATCACCTGGAACAAGTTTTATCAAATTTCCGCACCCTATGAATAGTTAATATTCCTTCAATGGATTATTTATTAATAATACTAATTTCATTTAATAGAATGCAAACCATGTCCTTAGGGGCTATCCCTCTCTTTTTGGTTTGCCTCTTTTCTAGCATTTCCTGGATGAAACACCAAGCTTGTCAAACTATGATCGCGTTGAAAACAGTTTTGAAGTGAGAACGTGAAGTTTTTCTACGCACATACGCCAAAAGTGGCCGTTTTTCGCAATTGTGCGTAGAAAAGCTTCACGTTCTCACTTTAAACTGTAAACAGTAGTTTATAAAATAGTTTGAAGGGTTATCCAGGGTCTGATCAAGACCAAATTTTAAATGATATCTCCGTTTCTTTTCAAATGATTTATTTCAAATGGGGGCAGCACTGGACCCCAAAAAATTCATGTAGCCCCTTAACCGTGGACTGTATGCGTCTGCAGCTGAAACGAGGATGACACTAACCTCAAATCAATGTTAGCCGCGAACTGATTGTCATCGATAGGGTTGCCACTGTTGCACCCCGTGCCAAGATTCGATTCCAACAAAGTATCGTCCACATTGGTTGTGCTGCCGCAACCAGCGTCTTCGCTGATCCTAGAAACATTTAAAAATGTCTGAGTTACAGGTTTATCAACAAAATGGCGAATATTTGGCGCGAAAATTGTTATTTCTTTTTTTTATTAATAAAGTTCTTTCGGGTGTGGTGTGGTATAAAAATAAATATTTTAAGAATTACAAAAATATAACAACAAATAACCTTTCTAGTATCATAACCTCCACCGAGCGTTTTATTTGTGTGCCACCTATTTTTTTTTATGTTATTGTGCCAAGCGGGTCACCTGATGGAGTGATCACCGCTGCCCATGGACAACTGCAACATCAGAGGTGTAACAGAAGCGTTGCCGGCCTTTCAAGAAGATATAGACTCGTTTTTTGGAGGTTACAAAGCGTATCGGTCCGGGAACACTGCTGCAGGAAGTTGATTCCTCAGTTCCTAGGCATAATGCTGCTGTATATTTTTATCAGTTTATTTATTAAGTTATTTTTTTTTTACGCAGTCGTGTATTTTCTTTTTTTATACTGAATGACTAGTTTAAAATAAGTAGTTGTTTAAATGTGCCTACCGGTCTCTAAAGTCGACTTCTTAAAAAGTTAAAAAGGTACCCAAAATGTAGAAAACCTGTAACGACAAGTATTCCCAAATCTTTGAGTTCCTTAAATATTAAATTTCATAAACATGTCACCATATGATTACGAACACCGATAGTTTTAAACTGGTAGATTAATTGTGAACTGTGTCGTACTGCTCACAATATAACATAATAATTTACGATAGTTTATAATCTTTCCACAACAAACCGTCAAATTGTGAACATTCAGACAGGGTTCACGATTTCTCCGATGTTATCAATCGTAGAATTGTAAGTCGTCCCTCATTGGTCGGTTTTGACGGTACGGTAGGTCGTTCTCGAGACGACATATTTCTCACTGAAACTGCAATTGTTTGTTAAATTTTACTAGTTATTGAATGTAATAGGTACTATTATAACTTACACGAAATCTATTAATAGGTATCCGTAAAAAAAAACCATTGTGTCACTAACGTGAGTCGTGTCAGCTAAATATTACGTCACAGGCACGTGACTTTTTGAACCAATCAGCTCTCAAGATGCTTTCCAGGTGCGTCCACTCGCATTCAAGTATGTCAGTCGCGGTACACTCGCATTAAGTAGGTAGTTACTAGAAATTCCACTTACACACTAGAAGTAAAGGACAGGTTCTTGTCGAGCGTAGTGTACCGGTGATGTTCGCCGCGTAACTTCCCCAAGAGACGCCCCAGCAGGCGCGACTGTCGGCCTCCACCATCCATGTTGCGTAGTAATACCTGGTTGACTCTAAAAAAATAATTTTATGAGTAGCCCAGCCGACAAATTCTTATAGGGTAATTATTAACAAGCAGTAAGCACGGGTTACTCCCGTAGAGAGTCAGATACTGACCGACATGTTTCGACCTCATCCGGAGGTCTTCATCAGAAATGCCATTTTTAACCGACTTCCAAAAAGGAGGAGGCCATCAATTCGTCGCGATCTATTTTTTATGTATGTTCACCGATTATCCGAAGACGCCTGGACCGATTTGGATTTTTTTTAGGATATACTTTCCGGGTGGTCCTATAAAATTTAATTAAAATCGGTTGGGGTTGGAAATTCGGTTTTTAGTTTTGAAAAATTATTGAAACGAGGAGTCACCTAAACGAATGGTTTTTCTATACAAAAACCCGATCGTTTAGTTACTCTACTTTTGGAAAATGGCACCACAACAAACCGTTCGTTAAGGGACTCTGTCAGTTTGGAATATGACACCACAGGGCGAAAGTGACGCGCGCCCACGGAGCCGCTACGCGACACGCTGATGTAGTTGCTAACTCTCTACGTGAGTAACCCGTGCTTGTTAGTAACGTAATCATAATCATATCTTTATTTGCTTAAAACATGGTAATATAGGTCTTACAATAAATATTTAAGGACAAACATGTTTTGCTAGTAGTAATAGCATGCAAATATTAGTAGTCCTAAAATTGTCTGTGTTCCACGTTAGTTTTAATCAAAAAATAAAGGGTAGCCTTCCAGACTTTGGACGCTAACAGTCATTGGACAGGGCACAATAAATACTTATTCATTAAAATTTTATTTTGTTCTGTCCTCTGCAGCTGATAGCTTTTATACTCTGTAGCTGCAGTGTTCCCGTGTTGAAAGCAACCTTTATAAATAAGGTTTTATATTGTGTTCTGTCCAATGACTGTTACCCTTCATTGACTAGAAGTTTACCTTTCATAGATACCTACTAAAAATCTCCCACACATAAATAGGTACCAAAAATGTCACCGCTCGCTACCGGGCGAGTGTCGGACGGTGGCTGCCGCGCGTATCGTAGTCAGTAGGTTAGCCATTTATTAGAAAAATTTGGGAGGAAAAACATTGACAACAAGTATATTTGCTAGGTAAATTAAAAAAACCCCTATTGTCAAGAACACCATATAGTGATGATAAGCGGAATTACTGAAGTCATATCGGTAGTTCTGCTACTCATCACTAGATGGATATCCGTAGCGCCATCTATTATTTGCTAAATAAAGCCCTGACTTTCAAGCGTACTCACGTACATCAATAACTTTTAAACGGCTCAATCGATTTTCATCTAACATTTCTAAGAACGATCGCAAGCGTACTTGCTTTCACCTTCAAAAAAAACCGCATAGAAATCGGTCCATCCGTTCGAGCACTACGGTGCCACAGACAGACACACATACAGACTGACAGACAGCAGCATCAAACTTATAACAACCGTCTTTTTTTGTCGGGGGTTAACAATAAATTCTTTTCTTTCAGTTTAGTAAACTTTATTAGAAAATTGTCTTAGTGAATTAGAGAAATAAACACAATGGGATAGTTACGTACTTGCTAGAACTTTTTTATGTGCTCATTGTAAGAATTTTTTAATGGTGTAAATCTATGAGTGTAAAGTACTTTGTACTTTTCACTACATACCTCAGTGGTTTATACAATGTGTTAGGACTACCGATTATTTAAGGACATAACATCGTCATCTATACGAACAACTTTTACTAAGAGAAAAATTACAAATTTCATACAAAATTAAATATCTACCATGCCAAAATGTATGGAGTAGTGATTTTTTTTTCTCGTAAGTAAGTAAAAGTTGTTCGTATAGATGACGACAGCATGTCCTTAAATTATCGGTTGTTCATGTCCAAACACATTGTAGAAATGCTATTTAATGTAATACTTTGTTGTATTTATTCTGTATAAGGTAACATGTTAGAATAATAAATAAAAAAATAAATAAATAATCTTCCTTACCTCATTAAAACATTGACTACTTACTGAATTATAGTTGATAAATGATTTGTAATCCTTGGTGATGTCGGTGCTTGATTTTAGATGCACAAATATCCATTTTATTGCTTTTATAACTTTACCATTTTGACGTTTGTTGGGTGTTAAAATTGTGACCTATGACAGCTGACTCTTAAAATCATTTTTTTATTATTACCTGCCAGATGTATTTATCATAGACGAACTTTTTGTTATTACAATGTTATTTAAAGGCTAGACTCCACCGAAACTGAATTTTTCCAACCAACTAGTTTTCGTTACACATCGAAGAGAGTTTCTCTAGCAGGCAAGTAGCTCGTAGAGAGATATGACTGGAATTTATAATTAGTACCCAACAAAGATATAGGAGATATAATGTATATAGATTCCGCGATGAAGGCTCCTTAACATGTTTTGAAATATATTGGAAGGCATTTAGCCTTCTACTACGTTTTATTTATACGACATATAGTTTAAAAATCAAAACCAGACTACAGCGAGATTCTTGCTGAAAAATATATATGAGGCTTCGAACGACACCCTATTTGTCAAAGTGTCATGGATATAAAAATAAATTTTGTTTTAATTAAAAAGTCTTTTATTTCTTTTAGTACTGACTACTTGCTAACTCTATTACCCGTGCACGAAAGTGAGTATTTCTCAAAAGTATCGATATCGAATTTTTTCATGTCATACCATCCCTCGGGTTTCACAAACAGTGAACGCTTTCATTTTTGACGTTTAACGAAGTCTCATTCTTGCAACAGTAAATTCCCAATAAAAGGGAAAGAGACACAGAAAGGGTTTGTCAGATTATCTCTTTCTTTTTTTGCTCTTCGGTACCCAGTATGTAAATGTGCTGTAAATGTGCCCGGCATAAATAATTAAATCTAGGTTTATGCCGATATCTGTCTAGGGCACAGACACATAAAAGGAAGCAGATAACAGATTATTGCATAATACAAAGCATAGGTCTATGATACAAAGAATGTCGCGTGGCATGAATTTACACTTGCTACATTAGATTTGTTTCTCTTTTTCATATATAAAACAAAAATAGTTAAGTAATCCTTACTAATATTATAAATGTGAAAGCGTGGATGTTTGTTACGCTTTCACGCAAAAACTACTTGACGAATAATCATGAAATTTTGTACACATATTCTGGGAGGTACTAGAAGTAACATAGGGTACTTTTTATTAAAAAATAAAAATATTTAAAAAAAAAATAAAAAAAATCTGAAAGCGTATGTCTAAAAAATGCCTCGGAAGCGTAAATCTACACTATCCAATTATTTAATGGATTCGATGCGAGCGAAGCCGCGGGTAAAAGCTAGTATTCTTTATGAATGTGAAAGAGTACTTAGAATACAAATACCCGCAGCAAATGTACCTATATATATTATTTAGGCAATTAAAATATAAACTAAGAGTGAAAAATTGCCACGCGTTCGTATATAATGCCAGGCCTTGTCACTTCCCCGTTAAGGTACCGAAAATATACCTACCATTATTACTATCAAAGATAATATAATTACTAACGTTTACTATGCGCTCGGCGACCACTTCGAAGGGGAAAATTTAGTTACATGAATCGTTCGTCCAGAGTAATAACTTAGCTTGCAATGGATGTCTAGCTATCTAAACGAAGAGGTGAGAAGTTCTGACGCGATCAAAGCCCTTCTGGCGAGTAGGCGACCAATACTGTGAAAATGAGTTTCTTTCGGCGTTTCTTCTCAGCAGTGGTCCTTACGAAGCGCTGGTATCGGTAGCTTTTCTTTAAAAATAAATTAAATTTTAATATACTTTACACGTAACATAAATTATACTTATTGACGTTTTAAACCATAGCGCTAACCATATTGAGTAGATAGTTTTTTGAATTTCTTTTCTGAGTAAGACTTCTGTACGTGAGTACTAGTACTTATTCTGTGGTAATGTTTGGTCTGCTTCCCTTTGTATGTCTGTGGTCTAGGGTCTTGTCTAGTAATCACAGAATCCTATTGGTTAACGCATGGTTAACACCACTCAGCTTTGTTGGACGTTTCTTTCAGTGCACTAGCCCAGAGTTTTTTATTTAGTAGCACCTATCTCATAAAATGTGTAAATATGTAAGGTTCCATAAAATTGGAATAAAAATCAAAGCCTTGTATTTTTTTATCATTTTATTCATATAAAAATACAATTATTAATATACATAATCGCATCATTGCCGAAAGGCGTACTAAATGACAATAAAACTAATGCAAAACATCAAATGCTTGAGACGAACATTAAGTACAACGAATAGGCACATGTCAGTCTGTAAAATACATCAAATGCATGGGCCTACAGTCACACTGGCGATATGAGAGTGTTTAACGGAAGCTATAGTTTAACATGTAGTTTGCTAGCAGTGTTATTTGTCCCTATATATTTATTTTATTTAGCAACATGTTAGAAACATGGGCCGCAACATGTTGATTGATTGTCAGCAACATGTCCCTAGTGTGCTGAAAACATGTAGTTTCCCCACAACATGTACGCAGCATGTGCATTCCTTGTGCGTCACACGCACGTGCGTCATGGACGCAGAGTTCATAACCGTAAACTCATAGTATAGATCACAAGTGAGTATTCAAGTTAGGGTTGAACCATATCGGTTTGAACCTATGAATTTTTCGACGTAGAAACTTTATTTTATGGATACCTCTTTGACTTCTAGTATAGGCGCAAATGGTACAAAGAACTTGTACTTATTTAGCGGATGAGTTTGTAGTTTATTGACAACATTTTGGCTCCATGTGTTTTGTACGAAAAATGGAAAAAAGGTCATACTCAACCGACAAGAGCATAGCTCTTAAATAATATAGATAATGTCTTGTATCCGGTTCCGTTCTCATACCGCTAGTGTAACAAGGCTCTTAGGAATAAATTCATCAACATTGCCCTCTGAGCAACATTGTAAATTACATTATATAAATACCTAAAAGTCTCACTTTCACTACAACTAGGATATTCAAATTTGTCTGCAGCATTAGTTTCAAAAATTTCTACCATACTAAAATTTGCAAATGACGACTCAACATTTAAATAAATACTGCAATAAACATCAGAATTAAATATCTGGTGTTCGGAATGTACCTATTCGTCATCTCAATCTACAAATTTAGTAATTGGTCAATCAATATCGACTAGTTTTAGTGAAAACGAGGCGAGTTACAATAATAAAAAAAGTTGAGATTAACATTTGGCCGAATAATTTTTAACTTACCGAATAGTGACCATAATATAGCCTAGTTGAGTTGCCGCAAGACAAGCTAAAAATGGGAAGGTTAAAATAAAATAATCTCCTATGTAAAATAATACTAGGGATACATTTGTTCAGTAAATAAGGGATTGCATTATGCGAGGAATAGAAGGTCGTACTGAAGCGATCAGACGTTGCCTGGGACCAGGTGTCCATAACAAAATATCTACACACAAACATCTAGCGTTCAACAATAAAGGCACAAGAAGTAAACCTACTAATTTGCAGCACTGTTCTTTAACTTTCGTAGAAAAAAACGTTTGATTTTTTTAAAACTGTTGATGATGCTGGTTACATTTCGCAGAAAGAATAAGCGCCGTGTCAACAAAAAACCCGCCCGCTCTAAACAGTTATGTGAGCAATCCAATATATAAAATACATATTTTATGTGAATTACGGCGACGTTCCGTTTCAATGCTAATAATAATTGTGATGATGAGAAACGATGTGATCATACACACACATACTCACTATTACATCTTTATCGTCAATGGGGTGGAAAAAATTTTGGGGCTTACAGCTCTTAAACAGAGCCCAGGCCCGTAAAACCAGAAAACTATTTTTAACGTGCTAGTGTGATGTGATGATTACTTATTTTAACCTTCTCAAAGCAAAGATATCAACAGTTTTATTTTTTCTTGTAATCAAGCATGCAGAGTGGTCCAATCCCGTTCACTTACAATCTTAGGCAATATGGACCATGTATACTATACTCAACTTGAATATAATTCCTTTCCACAAAAGTTAAAAACCAGTACGGCTGGTCCCAGCATATCTATACCGCCAAGCGAATTACCACAAACCAGAGGAGAATCCACCTGGTGGTACGCGCACGCGCTTTGGCGGATCAACCTTTGGTGCATCTTCCTTTGGTGTGTCTACCTTTGGTGGATCTGCCTTTGGTGCTTCAGCGGCAGCCGGGGTGGACGCAGGCGCTGGGGTGGGCTGGTGCTCTTCAGTCTTGGGACTTTCTGGTTTGGGGGGGGCATCCACCTTGGCGGGAATAGGCTCTGAGGCGGCCTGCTGTGGCGCTTCGGGCTGACCGTTCTGAGTAGGTGATGTGCCATTCCTTGGTTTCGCGGGCTCGTCGCCTTGCCCTGAAATTGACAAAGTATTTCGCGAATTGAATTCATGAGGAAGCCGTTGATGGCCAAGGGGTTCAGGCTCTGAGGACGCATTTTTGAAATCACATTTTAAGTCACATTATGAACGTTTGCGCGAGCGTTTCCAAACGCATTTTTGAATCGAACGTATGCGAAGGATTTGCAACGAATGGTCTTGACCACTCTTAATTTTGACAATTGCAGCGTAGATGTCAAAGAAACCTTTAATGGAGAATCCGTTCTGATTCACGCTGCTTTTTAATTCAAAGTGAAATTTTTAGAAAACCGTAAGCATATTTTTTTTAAAAAGTTTTCTGTATGAAACAATATTGTTTTTCGCTCACACGACGGTTTAAAAAATACGGCCAAATGGTATTTTACGCGGGCGGCGAGCTGAAAAATCCCTCAATGAACAAATCATTATTTTAAAAAAAATACCCGACTGCCTTTTTATATACCCAGTGTCACTCTCAGAATTAAGACGAATCTAATGACACGTCTCAAGCTTAAATCCATCGAGCCGTTCAGGCCGCAGAGCGTGCCAAACAATTACACAGACATATACAATATGTAACAAAAACCCAGTCCAATCGTTGAAACTCGAAAAAAAATCGTCATTTTCACACAAAAGTGTTCGGCTGGCCCAGCAATTTGTATGAAAATGACGATTTTTTCTTCGAGTTTCAAGCATTGGTCCAATGAAAAAAGTTGTTCAAATTGACGGTCTGAGTTGCTCCGTCAAGGATCGGACAGGGTTTTTGATACATATTGTATACATACCCTTGAATAATAGAAACCTCCTTCTGGCGCAGTCGGGTAAAAATAGCACTCCCGGCTATGCGTCTATACGCTTTAACCACTGAACCAATTTAGATGAAATTAGGTATGGACATAGTTTGAGATCCAGGGAAGGGATAGGATAGTTTTTATCTATATATATATATATCTCGAAATTCCCACGAGTGGCGAAGCCCACGGGCACAACTAGTAAGTCGATAAATTAAATCTTAGAATCCTTACAAAAATGTGTCGTTTGTGCGTGAAAAATGTAACAAGAAAGCGGGATCTACGGAAATGAATTAGCAATCACTATTTTCATATCACTGTTGTGCAAAGGTCTCTGGTTTTCCTTTATGGTTGGTCAGAGACTACAGTGGGTAGAGGGGTATCGAGAAGTGGAAGGCAATCAGAGAGAAATTTTATAATTCTTTGTTGCTTTTTAGTTTTGAACGCAGTATTTAATTGGTATGAACTGTATGTATTTCCAATGCATTTAATTTTCTGTTATCAGCATTGTTTATTAACGCTCAGGTGTAGATAAGCAATACAATCATACCTCATACAGTCTGTGATGTTTCAATCTTGTTACAATATGCGGATTATTGTCAGTATATCTTGAATAAGTAATAAATCCGGGTTAAACGTAGGGTTTAATCGTTTTAATTCCCTTTTTAGAGTTCCGTACACAAAGGATAAAAACGTGACCCTATTATTATGACTCCGCTGTCCGTTTGTCTGTCACCATTTGAGAAAGAAATGCGGCGTTTTTGAAAAAAATTCGTAACGCCTGGAATATGATTTAATTAAGGTTTTCAACCCCTGTATTTCCGCCATTTTGGTTGATTTCGAAAAAAGAATCGAAAATATATACAGGGTTACTGGTAACTAACTCATAACCTCTTAACATCGAAATCAGACTCCCCAGCACATTATAGATCTGCAAGAAAAAAGGCGCAAATTGCAGAAAAAAAAATTGCCTGCCATACATATTCACTGATCACCTGGTCGAGTTTCTATGAAGAGTCCATTTTTTTTCTTAGATTTTTTTTATTTTTTTCTTGCAGATCTATATTATGTTAGGATTCTGATTACGATGTTAAGAGGTTTTGCGTTAGTTACCAGTAACCCTGTATACATAATAAAAAATATACCTAATTATCCAACCTGATCACAAAAATTCGCGAGAATCGGTTGAGATATGCGACTTATAGACGAAAAAAGAAAGACACAAGCATTTTTGCCATTCTTCCAATCTCGAAATAGAGACGCTTCGCTCGCTCGGTCAACGAAACAAGGCGTGCAACATGCGCACAACATGATACAGTTCACTGAACTGTTATGTAACTCCTTTGTTTGCCAAAAAGAGATATTCTCTTCGTAAATATTTGCTCCCTTATCAAGATTAGAGGTCACCGTAATCTGTCCCAGTTTTGCTTTATATGAATTTAAGATGATGTTTTGATTTTAAGACGATGGATCACTTCTATGAGTCACAATACGGAGTGGTTTATTGTATCAAGTTTATAATTAATGGCTAAGCAATTACATGATTTATAAAATAACGAACAATGGAATAATTGTTCTTGACCATATGCGAGGCCGTGTTATGGTTCAACTCTGATGAATGGGAAAAATAAAATAATGAGCAGTAAGTATTAATTTTTAAAACAAACTCCGTGGCGTAGTGGTCACCATGTAGTCCGCCACCCAGAGGTTCCGGGTTCGATCCCCGGTCATGGCAAGTTGGAAAATGGCCTTTTTCAAATTGTTCTGGCCTTGTTCAAATTAATCTTTGAATCTTTGGAATCCTAAAAAGTAAATATACTGACCGGCATTGGCTAGGCCCGGGAACTGGCGCCTGCCACGCATCGGCTCGGGTTCTCCGCCGAAGATGTCGGTGTGGCCGCCACCCGGGGGGAGGAGCACCCTGCTGGACCTGCGCGGACCCTCGCCGAGACCAACGTTGACCGATGTGGAAGTCATGTTTGTAATAGTTTGGATACGGTTCTGCAACTGAAGAAATATCGATGTTATATATACACTGATCGGATTAGGTACAAAGTTTTGGGGCCAATGAACTGAAACGTACATATTAATATAGACATGCCTCCGGGATTCCGGGATTTTAAAACTGTTAAATTTTTAGAAATTTCAAATTGTTACATGTAGTTTGAAAAATATATTCATATGAGCAAGAACTTTTTCACACTTTCAACATTATTTCAACTATTTCATGTGACTGGGCCTTCTAAAGCTATAAAAAAATTGGTATGGCAAAGCAAGCAAGAGAAACAGGAAAGAAAGTAAAAGGTGGACACACCGCGCCGACTCCAAATAACTTGGAAAAGGGAACACAAAACAAAATCCCGGAAAAAAAAAAGGCCAATTCATGTTGAGATTTCTATGACAGTTCATGATAAAAGTACATAAAACCAATCCAGCTACTCCGATCACATAACATAGACCATTTGTACATGTCATTGTGATCAGGAGGTCTTGACTTCGAATCCCACTGCGAAGCATAATGTGTGGAAAGTTGTTTTCAGTCTGGTTAGGATATTGCAGGCTTGAATCTCCGAAAAGAAATATGATTCCGTGCTTTAGAAGGTACGTATAAACTGCGGGTCCCGAACGCCATCTAGCGTTTGCTCAAACCCATTCCAAGATTGGTTCTGTCTACCCTTTGGGTTGCGGAGGTCAGACGGCAGTCGCTCCATATAAAAACCAGTAACCTACGTTACCGCTGAGGATGCAACCGAGAATTCGCTCGGATGATGTTGATTGTGGCCATGTGGTCTCCGGTCTAGAATAGGACCATTACATCCCTCGACTAAAGATGCATCATCTCCTGCTACAACCGCATTCCCAAGGAGGGTTTATGTCAGGCAACGGGCAGTTGTAAATCTTTTTGAACAAAGTCATTCTCATTCCTAAATGTAGGGTGCGAAAATGAGACTTCAAGTTAGCCGCCCCGGATGTATAATAGGCTATTTGACATAGTTTGTTTTTGGACAACATTTTTTACGAATAACAATAAAAAGAAGCAGTTTTCCGAAAATAGAAAGTAAATTGGTTATAATAACCAATTTACTTTCTACTTTCCACGCTCCTTAAATAATTATTTAAGGAGCGTGGAAAGTAGAAAGTAAATTGGTTATTATATATAACCAATAATAATATAGCGATAAGTCCCCACCACGCTCCTTTAATTATAATTAAAGGAGCGTGGTGGGGACTTATCGCTATTTCTTTCGTAAGCGTGGCACCTAATGACAGTGACGTCACGCGGGTGTATTTGCATCCTTTTTCTGTTATTTGCCAGTTTCCCCTTGCACCGGATTTGAAAGGCTTGTAACTTGATCAAATATCTTTATTGTGGAACACAGGTTTACAAAGTTCTTATAAGTATTAAAGTATCACTGTGACCTATCCTTATGGATATACAATAATATAATGGTTATATTTACATTGCTCAAAAAATTAAATAATTATAAAATTCACATTAAATTAAAACTAGTCATTAAATTATATTATAACATGCAATAAATTATATGATCAAAATATCGTTGAAATAAGCTTTAACATTATAATAACATTTTTCAATCAGGAGCAATTTCAATTTCTTTTTAAAAGTCAACATGTCTAATTTTTTCAAATTATCTGGCAATTTATTGTAATTAGTAGGAGCCATACCTATTACATTTTTATTTATCATGGCAGTTTTATGTCCGCCCATTATCAACTTTTGTCTGTATTGATTTCTAACATTATTTGATCTCATTCTTGATTCCGTGAATTTGGGAAACTATTATTTATGTTTTCGGTTTTGTATCATGTTACTTTTTGATATGAATAAGAAAAAAAATAGAGTCGGATACCGAATTATGCTGACTGTTCCGGGTGTCACCCCCAAACAATTTTATTTTTCCTGTACTTCGTTCTTTCCTTTATTTAAGTGTATTCTCCATTTGACATAACTTTATAAGGCAATTGAGTATTCGCCATTTTAAGACCAAAACATCTCCATCTTGGTCACCGAACGGTTTCGCCGACGATAACAACAGTCGTTAAATGACGTCATTTAGTCTCTTCACTGACGGATAAAAAGCCCTTTTGTATACCACGCAAAGTGAAAGTGTGTTAACTTATATTTTTGATGCAACTACGAACCGACAATATATTTTTACTAATAAATATCACGTCTATATCCCTGACGGGGTAGACAGAAGTCCAGAACCCAGGACCGTAAGACTCAGAGACCACGCTTAGAAAAAGGGAGTGAAACTAGTGATCGGTTTCTAGTACTTTCTAGCCGCATCGCCAATTAACATGATTTATTTTCTCGACCATTCCCTCGGTCGGCTTTTACGACTTGCGTGGGAAGGGAAGCAGAGCTAATACAGTCAGCCAAAGAGATGCCTGACCAGGCCCTCAATCTATATCTTGAATTTTCTCTTAAACTCAAAATAATATTAACATGAAAATGTATACAAAAAGACTTAATTCAAATCTTTCCGAATATGCATTTTCATGATAATATTATTTTCAGTTTTAGAGAAAATTCAAGATACAGGTAAAGGGCCTGGTCAGGTATCTCTTTGGCTGACTGTACATTCCATGTTCTATAACGTAAAATATTTCTATATCTTAAAGCTTTCACACTATAACCAGAACTCATGACGTCATTCATTCTCACCGCTGACAGAGACAAACCCTTTCGTGCCCATAACATCACGCAAAGTGAAAGTTTATTTACTTTACGAGATTCCTCGGCAATCTCATAAAGCCCACGACAAATAAATAACCCACAATATAGGTACCTACCTACTTATTTTTATGAGAACCATAATACTTAGCGCAAATGAGTAGTGCCGGAATGGATATCTGGCAAGGACTAAAAATAACTAAGATGCATGTTGAAACTAAATATCCATACTTTGTTTGGTCTTGGATTCAAAGTGGCGCAGTCGTTAGGCTAAAAATCCACAATTTTTCCATCTATTACGGCAATTGGCCTGTCAACTAAATAATATAAAGTTTTGTAGATGGTTTTAATCGAAAATATAGACAATTTTAAGAAGGTAATTTGGTTAAAAAAATTCTAAGCGTTATCAGGATTTTTTTAATATAATTTTAAAGTTTACACCGGAAGTGACGACACACAGCAATAGAAGATTACATTTTTCCTATGCGTGCAAAAAAAAATGACAACGGTCATCTGTCAATGTCACCTGTTTAAATTACTTTTGTTGTGTTGGTTGTAGTCCTTTGACATATATTGTTGTGGGGAGATGACAGTGACAGTGACAGTAAAGTACTCAAAGCGGAAATTGCCAATCTTCATCGTGACTTCACTTCCTCAATAAGCTTGACTTTGCTTGAAAATGAAGGTCATTTGGATATTTGCTAATATCTAAATAAGTAAGACCTTATTTTAAAATCTGATTAGAGAAAGTTTCTCCTAGAGGCTATTCCTCGAAAAGTTTGCGAATTAGATTTTATTTCAAATTACTTGACAAGCGAATTGGAGTTGACCCGTGATGTGATGTGTGCCAAGGGTTAACAATGTAAGGATCTTTTCATCTATTTAAAACAAATCTCCAAAGACTGAAGAATACTTACTTGTAAGTTAAGAGGGAACTGTCTAGCGCGTACTCGTCTATACAAAAAGAGAAAACGTTTTTCCACTCCTAAACGTTATCTGATGTCAATGATTTTTTAGTATGTTATTTACACATTAAATACAGGTTTATTATTTTTTCAAAAATGTGCTATAATAATAAAAGGAAAATCTAAAAACCTTATTTTTTACTGTGTCAACGACATACTAAAAAAACATTGAGATCAAATACCATAAGTGGAAAAACGTTTTCTGCATCTGCTCTTTTTGAATGGATAGATCGAGTGCTCTATGAATTTCCCTCTTAACTTAAGCCTTTTATTTTCGTTTTATCATGTACCAAAAACTGTATCAGTCTAAGTGTGTCGGTTCAATAACCTTAATAATGGTTGATTTCTCACACTGTTATCAGGTTTCCGGTTTAACTCTAAGCATTATCATATCACTATGGAAAGTATAAATAAAACAAAATGTTTTTTATCTCATCTACTCAAAAAACTATGTTTTCATCCCAAAACATTTGGAGCTAAAGTTACTGGTTATTCTCTCGGAACTAAAACGTGAAAAAGAAGATTTCTAGGGATTAAAACCAACTTGAAAACAGAACACTAGTGTAATCTATGTAAAATCAAAAATAGTGTTGGCAGTCCAGCAAAAAAAAATTGTTTTAAAATAATAAAAAAAGGCACAGACTTTGTAATTTTTCTTCATTTGGAATTCATATCGTCTTCAACATGGATGAATGTAGGTTAAAATTTTATGTTCTTCGCTTAGGAAAAAGAAATAAGTATAATTAAAAAGCGCAATTTTTCCCTTTGTTTCAAGTAGATACAGAAGTTTTAAGTTATTTGTATTGAAATGTAATTATTTATGTAAATGTGAATACTTTTTCGCGAGTTTAAGGCAATCGTGAGTAGTTATCAAGTTTACTTATAAAAATAAAAAGATATGAAGGACCACGCAAACAAAGTAATGAGTGAACATTTATCTTAAGTTGGTGGTCTTCGAAAAAATATTTCTTAGTATTCATTGTATGAAAAAGAGACCAAACAAAGGTTAGTATTTAATTGTCGGTTGAAGTCTGTTAGGTATTAAGTGTTCTACTGTTCTTTATATTATGTTTTGTATGAGCTAGTTTTTCTCATAGATGGAGATGAAAAGTAGAGTGTACTCGTACTACTCGGGTACGGTAATATATTTATCTCGAGCGATGTACATGAATCCCTCGCTATACTCAGGATTCCACCGTAGAATCACTCGCTCCGCTCGTGATACAACTGTGGGATTCTTCGTTTCGCTCTGGATTCAAAGTAGCGCCCTCGCCTTCAAAATATTACCTTATCCCCTTGTAGCACAATCTACTATTAAATACTTCCCGTGGTGAACTCAGGGTCTAATAAGCAAATGTACTATGGTGAGTTGAGCCTATTTCGTATTATCCTTATGTCTACGTACAATGCGACAAAAATGGGTTGAACAAAAATGGCGGACTTCAAAGCATTTTCGTACAAAGGGGTCGTTGCAGAAATGTATGGTAGCTGGGTCTGGTCATGATACACCTACCTTAAATTAGTAGTAATTTATGGTAAGCAATATGTTATCGATAATTTCCAAAAAGTCATTCTATTTTTAACGTAGCTTTAGTTTGAAATGTTTAGTTTTCAAACGCGGAGTCACTAAACGCAGGGTCTTTTGTATGGAAAAACCATTCGTTTAGGTGACTCCGCGATTGAAAAATGGCACTTCTAAAAGAATGATCGTCCGCCGGTCGATCGATGACGTTATGGTGTTTGTCAATCGTTGTATGACTTCGACAGTTACTAAATGTGACATTACACATTGACGTTCAGTTGTGCCATTTTTGAAACGAGGAATCACTAAAAGAACGGTTTTTTGTATGGAAAAACCATTCGTTTAGGTGACTACGCGTTTCAAAAAGCACAAGTTTTGAATGCACCGAAAAGTAGCCGCCATGACAATGTCGCCATTATGTAATATTACACTCGATTTTAAAGTAAAAGTTACTCTAAGATTACAATGAATAAAAATAAAATGTTAGCCTCATTACATCCCTACTATTTTAAATTATTTTTTGCGGTGGTGTACAATGACCTGGCCCATTATGGAACAACCCCTTTCCGACACGTAAATTGAACCAAAATGGCGGTCGTCGGCGCATTATTTGTACTTGCGCGATAACCGCCATTTTGTGTTAAATACGTCCCGCGAATTTGTAAAAAAATATTTTGAAGTCCGTCATTTTTGTTAACTTTTTTGTGTATCATTGTAAGTATAATTTAAAAGTCTACCAAGCTGGTCAGGAAGAAAAGAAAAAACTTACTCTTTCTGTACAGATCGTAAAAAGAAAATCCAAATCATGTTAATAACCGATAACCATTCATCATTATGTCAATTCCATTTCTCCACTTTCATGACCACGATCATGCAAAAAGATTTAGGTCTGTGGTGGGTCTTACGGCCTCAGGTTATCCACCCCGTTAAGAGGAATTAAATAAATAAATCATTTGATAGGAAACGTAGACATTATTTAAAATTTTGTCTTGACCAGGCTCTAGATAACCCTTCAAACTATTTTATAAACTACTGTTTAAAGTGAGAACTTGAAGCTTTTCTACGCACAATTGCAAAAAACGGCCACTTTTGGCGTATGTGCGTAGAAAAGCTTCACGTTTTCACTTTAAACTGTAAACATAAAATAGTTTAAAGGGTTATCTAGAGCCTGGTTAAGACAAAATTTTAAATTATATCTCAGTTTCCTTTTAAATGATTTAATTCAAATGGGGGCAGCACTGGACCCCGAAAAATTCAGGTAGCCCCTTAAAAACGATTTTGATGTGTTTATAATATAAAATCGCCAATAGGCTTTCTTTCGATAAAATGTTGTAATGCGCTTACAAAGATCTATGTCGAAGCGTATGATTGATGACAAAAGTCGACTATAATTATAGGATGTAGCCTCAATAACCGCCCAAGTGCCAGTCGGACTCACGCACTAAGGGTTCCGTACCATCTATAAAAAATCACGTTTGTTGTACGGAAGCCCCACTTGATTTTATTCTGTTTTCAGTATTTGTTGTTATAGCGGCAACAGAAATACATCATCTGTGAAAATGTCAACGTCTAGCTATCACGGTTCATGAGATACAGCCTGTTGACAGACAGACGAACAGCGGAGTAATAGGATCCCGTCTTTACCCTTTTGGTACGGAACCCTAAAAATCGCCTATAATTACAGCATGTAGCCTCAAAAACTTGTAGGCTAATGCGAGCTTTGGCCTAACGATTTGGAGCACGAATGACTTACGGGCGTAATGTGGTTTTAGAGTAATGGCAATTATTGCGGTTTCATACTTATGAAAAGCGTTATTTTTTAAATGTAACGTGATATAGACGTTTCGATGTAGGTCAGATTTCTATTAAATGATCTCGGGTCGTAGAAACGACAGTACAATAGCATAAAAAAATGTTAAAAAGTACGGTTCATTGACTACCGTCTGAGCTTGTAATGAGGTCTTTGTATAGGTACGTTTAGTTTCGTTTCGTATAACATTTAATTTTAACCACTTCCAAAAAAGTGGGGTGTTATAAGTTTTTACGCTAATTCTAACAGATGAAATAAGTTGTCTGGCAAATAATAGATGTCGCTACGGATATCAACTCCACTATTAAATGATTTAAGATTCCACTGGACATTCTTTGGGATATGTAGTTCCGACACTTATTACTAGATGGCGTAGAACCCTAAAGTCGGAAGCAAATATTAAATGAACGTTTAGTTACGTTAAGGATAAAATTGTAATGAAATTACTAACAGTGACGTTATTTTTACTCGTTATATGTATAATTAATACCTACTTGTAAAGTATGAATCTGAACTTCATTTTTTCCTGTTTACAATTTCTATCAGCAATATTAAATTTATACACGTTATGTACCTATGTACGTATGTCGTCGGCGCATTATTTACACCTGCGCCGATAACCGCTATTTTGGTTCAACCTACGTGCCGGGAATTTTTACAAAAATGCTTTAAGGTCCGCCATTTTTGTTCAACATATTTGTGTCGCATTGTATCTACTTATTTATATCTATATAAAGTAGCTAAGTGAATGGAAGTGTTGGGCTATATGGGCGGAAAATATCGCACACTGCGCACTAGCGCCTATACCTATACGGTGATTTTTCATTGGTTTTGAAGCCGAAGGCCACTTCATAAGAATCGTTAGTAAGACCTAATGAGATAGTCAAAATAAAAATTCAGAAATTGTTGACTAAAACTCAAAAGTAAAATCGTGAGATCAATTAGTAGTACCCCGGCTAGATTTCGAGTTCATCGGGCTCACGCGTCAGTTTCAGACGGGCGTGACTAGGTGGTCTCAATGGAAAATGATTTTCACTCGATGGAAAATCATTTTCACAACTTTTTTATGTTATGTCATACACAAATTTGGATTACATATATGGATAGAGGAATTTATTTTCTATATGACATTCTTTTTTCCAAAACCAATGAAAAGGCAGCGTGTATATGAAATTGGAACCGTAATTTTTTTTTTAAACTAAAAACCGACTTCACTGGGCCACCTGACAAGTATGCCCTATCCTACTAAAAACCCAGATCGATCCAGTCGTCTCTGAATAATCGGTGAACATATAAATCGAACATACATAAAAAAAATCGCGTCATAGTTTCTTGGGAGTCAAATACCGCTCTTATTATCAGTTGTTTTACAGTAAAAAATCTAAAATAACGTTAAAATGGATATGTTCAAAGACAAGTGACATTATTTTGCCACGTACGAGTGACCCAGGAAAATACCCAATTCTGCGTCAAAACTCCGTGCCAAGTCTGGTAGCGTCGACAAACGACATTTTTTTTTTATCGCGCGTAACTATTGTAGTCCCGCTTGACTTAGAGCGAGATTATAATAATGATAGGCTGTCGATTAACGCTGTAGCGATGGCCCCCTAAAGGGGCTGCTCATAAATATCACGCACATCGAGCAACGTTATGTAATCAGATCTGTTCGATTAGGTAAAATCAATATTAGCTTAGTCTAGGTAGTTTTTGCTCAAAGTTGCTCAGACACGCCACAACTAATTAAAATAGAGAATTAATTACCATAATGCCATATTGTCTATGGCGTCCCCGGGGCATAATGAATGCACATAACACATTGTCTCGTCAGACAGACAATGATACTAATTTCTAATTGTAAAAGCTATTTGTATTAGTCATTCTTCATTCACACTGCCATGACTTTCGCACATTTTTATGATAGTATTAGAGACAGTTATAGGAAATTAATCAGTTTTCCCTTTTTTTGTCAATGTATCAATATCCCTTCCATTTCATGTACCAATATCAGGCCCTACGGCCAACGTCTGTTTTTATTTTTATTTGCAGGGGGTTTTTATCATCTCAATCAAGTTCTGAGCACGTTTTTTTTCACCAAATAACATAATGTACATTTTTATGCTATCCAAAAACCACGTAGGTTTGTCCGGAGAGCATACATCTACGTTCAATCTTATATAACATTAGTACTTACATATATTAATTATAAGCTTATATTTCAAGATATTAGAAGACAATAACATACTCATAACAAACTGTTTTACAAAGAAGCTACCTACTTCGCGCCGGCGGAGCACCGCATCGCACACCGCATGACCGGTTTTGTATGCATCATGATTAAAAGGTTCAATTGTACAAAATACCTGGTAAAATATTACGGACAATTTTAATTTTCGTTGTTTTCTAAAAAATATATATCGCGAGCCTTTATAACTTTACAACCATGGAATAACCGATATTTTAATCGTTTTCCTGGCTTAGCAAAAGCCACTTCAGGGTTTTGAAACTATACTGTTGGGAAGTAGACAGGCCTACCGCATAAGCCCCTTTACGCATAAGCCCCATTGAAGAATTCCCCTTCTTAGTAAACCCATTACCCACCCCTTACAAAATTGACTGAAACCTCCCTTTTTTGCCTCGAAATGCATGGTATAGTTGGTTTTAAGTAATTTGCACCGCAAAATTAACGATTAACGATTAAAGTCCAATCAAAGATTAGTAGGTAACTATTATAAGTATGTAGGTATTTAATTAATTACTTTTTTTAGTAGGATTCTACTCATACAAGGTATTTTCTACTACCAAGCAAAGCAAGCAAGCAGTTCAATTCCAATACACGACACAATTTAACACAATTAACTGACCAAACAAATTAAACAAAAACAAGTCAATCTTGTAAACTTATGAAATTATAACAATAGCGAGTTCTACGAGTTTTAAAATTTTTGTTGCGATATCAATAGATTTTTTTGTAAATTTGTGAATAACAAACTTGTAATATTACAAAATTTGTAATTCACAAATTTACAAAAAATCTATTGTCGCAAAATTCAATACCATACAGGGTATTGAATGTACGCAACATATGTTTGTCAATTTTCTTCTTTTCTTAAAAATAGTGGTCAAGACATTGCCCTTGTAACTCGGAGGTCACGGGTTTGATTCCCACAGGAGACATTCATTTTTAAGAAAGTTGTTCAGTAACCCGGACTGAATTCACCCTTAAATAGTTTCAGTATATTTTGTAAGATTTGTAGTGTACATCCGTCACGGGTCAGTCAGCTAGATCTCGCGAGTCACACCACACCCTAAACCCGTTCAAGTATAACGTATAAAAAAGTTGTTGAGACAGAAAAGTTGTTTAAATAAAAAAAAACGTTTTTATAATGGCAACAAAAAAGTGTAAAGACATTTTTGAAAATACTTTGAAATGGCGGATATATGACGGTTTTAAAATTTTAAGCCGCCATTTTGAAAAATTTCGAAAAACTGGCTCGACAAAATTATATTTAGTTGCTGAACCTTCAAAAACAACTTACAAAATTTCATGAGAATCGGTTAAGAAATGCGACCTGTAGGCGAGAACAGACAGACAGACAGACGGACAAAATAATTTTTGGCTGATTTCGAAACTAGACGCTTCACTCGCTCGGTCAATGAAGGTCATATTGCGTGTTAACAACAAAGGATAGGAAGAAGCAGTTCATACATGAAACACGCAATTGTATCATACTGTGTTTCATGATTTTTACAACTTGGCATATCTTCGCTTCTTGTACAAACTGAATGATATAAAAAATGATCAATAGAGGGAGTGCCATATATGAATCACGAGCAATTGAGGATTCAACGACTGAATCACAACCTTAGGGAGTGATTCAAGTATTAGAATCTGAGCGACGCGAGTGATTCATGGCTCTCGTTAAAAATCCATTTTATTCAAGAGTACCATGAGTACGAGAAAAAGAAAGATTTACCCGAAATGAAAAAGGCAGGTTAAATGAATTAAATGCACATTAAAATTGAAACAATTACTAAAATTAATAATTTAATAATTAATATGTATAGGGACAAATAACATTGATTAAACTAACCCCAAAGTGAGTTCGAGACTTGTGGGGATACTAATTTAACGATACTACATTTTATAACAAAAACATATATAGATAAACATCCAAGACCCAGGACAATTTGGAAAAGGCCATTTTCCAACTTGTCCTGACCGGGGATCGAACCCGGGACCTCTGGGTGGCGGACTAGCATGGTTTTCACTACGCCACGAAGGTTCGTCGTATTAATATATGTTTTTTTTTGTAATACTTGATGTGTACATTCGCATTCACATTCGCACATTCGCAGCCTCAACATTCGTTTTCGCATTGTTACATTCGCATATTACTGTTAACAATTTAAAGTGAGAACGTGTAGCTTATTTTTAGCATTTTTGCGAAAAACGGCAACTTTTGGCTAATGAGCGTAGAAAATCTTAACTTTCTCACTTTAAACTGTAGTTCATAAAATAGTTTGAAGGATTATCTACGGTTTAGTCAAGATAAAATTTTAAGAGATATCCCCGTTCCGCACTGGACCTCAAATAATCCAATGTTTAACAAAAAAAAAAAGACGTTTTTCATTTTTTTTCAAGATTTTCTTCCATATCTCCAAAGATCTGCATCATATCTTCACCAAATAATTATGGGACCAACTTGGTGCTACAAGCTTCCAAACATAAAAAAATATCATCAAAATCGGTCCACAGATATCGAGTAACATTCATACAAAAAAAAACATACACACGAATCGTTTACCTCCTAATTTTTTGAAGTCGGTTAAAAATTCAAGTTTCTCTTTATAGGATAAACAAGATTGATGTACTCTTGATGATTTCTCTTGTACCCGGTCATCGCCAAACATACACATAATCTTACTCGTACTGCAAAATCTTCCAACTGTTCTAAAATACTTTTTTTTTAGACTGTATTACTATTGTTCTGAATCTGAATGATTAATTCCTTAGTGACGCTCGAACGGCACACAATCCATAAAATAAACAATAGCAGGACCGTCGCCAAATTAGATTGCCTCACAGTAAATACGAATCAAACGACACCTCTCAAGCTAAAATCCTTCGAACCGTTCAGGCTGCAGAGCGTGCCAAACAATTATACATACATACATACTCTCGAAAAACATTACCCTCTTTCTGACGCAGTCGGGTAAATATTTCACAAATGAAACGAAACCTAGACGCCGGGAAAACCATGTGAGTAATGTAATGGCACAAGACAATGATTGATTTGAACAGCAGCATAGGATAATGTGTCTGACAGCAGTTTCTTTTTACCCGACTGCGCCAGAACGAGGGTTATGTTTTTCGAGAGTATGTATGTATGCATGTTTAATTGTTTGGCACGCTCTGCAGCCTGAACGGTTCGATGGATTTTAGCTTAAGAGGTGTCATTAGATTCGTATTTACTGTGACCGTACAATGGATATGTAAAAAGACAGTAGTGCTCTTTGTTTTTATGAAGTGAAAACTTCTTTAGCGGCGTTGTACACTTTTTTTGTAATTGGTATAAAAATTTGAACTCGCGTCAGGGCGTCAGAACACGTGACCTGATCGAAAATTCATAAGACGGATGGAGAGTATACAGCCGGCGCGGCGTAGGAGAGGAAGTATCTCCCTCTTTCTACGCCGCGGCGATAATGTATACCTGCGCCTGCTGTTAATATTCAAGTTTTCACTTCTGCCGACACTCCCGGAGTGCAACCCGTATTTTTTTAAAATAATGAAACGTTTTCTTTTTTTTATGACAAAAGAATATAAGATAATAATGATGATGAAATATTTGCAAAGAAGATATTTGAAAGATAATTATCTTTCAAATATCTTCTTTGCAGAAATTCTTTTCATTTGCCTGGTAAATAAACGTCTTTATTTTTACAAGCTTTTATTTAGTTTCACCTGTCCCTTGTCTGTCGGTCTGTCTGTAATCAAATCTTGCAAGTTAAATTTGACCCACTTTCCGGTTTCCGATTGAGCTGAAATTTTGTACGCATACGTATATCGCGTGACAATACAATATTATAAAGACATGGAGCTGATCTGATGATGGAGCCGGAAGGTGGCCATAGGAACTCTGTAATAAAACGACGCATCCCCGTCGAATTTGGGCTCGTGTGATTCGTCTTGAGGAGCACTTTAGATAAAAGCTTGTTTAAAAATATATTTTTTTATAAATTACTTGAATTTAGGGCGAAATACCTAGGTAGATATAAATTGTTTGCTTTATCTGCTTATAACACATGAAATAATTTATGAAAGTGATAAACGTCACATCTTATCTACGTGTCATAGAGTTAGTTGGTCACTGATAATGATAAACCAAATCAAGCGACAACATTTGAGTCATGATTTCTAACCAACTTGATGTATTATGTATGACAAACCACTCATTCTCGGTAGGGGCAGTCAGGCTTCAAAAATGGAGTCACAATTTCCCATACAATAACTATGAGATTGTGACTCAATTTTTGAAGCGTATAGTCTTGACTTCTTGACTTACGCTTATTTGTTAACCGACTGCCAAAAAGGAGAAGGTTATCAATCCGTCGCGATCTGTTTTTTTATGCATGTTCACCAAATTTTCTGAGTTTTGTAAAAATATTTTTTTTTGTTTGAAAGCAACTTGTCTGGTGGCGCCGTAGAAATTTCATTAAAATCACTTGTGTAGTTTGGGGGTGAAGTCGGTTTTTAGTTTTGAAAAATTATTTATTTAAAGGCACGGCACATTGTAATTTTATTTGAGGCCAAAAAAGGTATTTTTTTTTCGGCTTCCGAAAGAGTAGCGCATTGACCTATCCAATTTCACTATAATTTCGCCACTATTAAAGAAAATAAAGACGCGTAAAAGATTTGTATTTGAAGCAAGAAAATGACATTGAAATTGGGTAGCGCACCGACCTATCCAATTTCACTATAATTTCGCCACTATTAAAGAAAATAAAGACGCGTAAAAGATTTGTATTTGAAGCAAGAAAATGACATTGAAATTGGGTAGCGCACCGACCTATCCAATTTCACTATAATTTCGCCACTATTAAATAAAATAAAGACGCGTAAAAGATTTGTATTTGAAGCAAGCAAATGACATTGAAATTGGGTCGCGCACCGACCTACCCAATTTCACTATAATTTTGCCACTATTAAAGAAAATAAAGACGCGTAAAAGATATTTCATTGTCCTTCCATGCTGGTCTGGGAGAACGGAAAAAACTTAGAATGTACCAGCTGCATCTCATCTCGCGCAGATCGTAGAAGCCGATCGAGAGAATACTTCTCGCCCACCATCCGCCAAAGTGGTCTTTGTTTTACGGCCCTGGACTCTATCTGCTTAGCACTGCAAGACCAGGGCCGGACTATCCATAAGGCGGATTAGGCAACTGCCTAGAGGCCCCGCATCGACAAGGGGCCCCAGGCACACACAAAAAAAGTACCGTCAAACGATTTTTTTTTTAAATTATTATATACCAAATTATCCGACCTGATCAACTCGACTTTTGTAGAAAAAAAAATTACTTTAAAAAGTAAGAAAACGGTAAAGGACAGGGGTCACGCGAATTGCATTGCCTAGGGGCCCTGATAGGGTTAATCCGGCCCTGCGTAAGACCCAAGATGCTCTGACTGCCCCAGGTACTTGATTGTACCAACAATGTGACTCGATATATGTATAGCAATGGAACATTTCGCCTCATTATCGCATCGCGCAGATGGTCCGGATGTAGTCCGCCATTTTATTTATGCATGTTCGAGAAACAACGTGCGGTGTTTTCACACACTTATTTTAAACACAATGGGCTATTATGACCACTGTCACTTGAAACTGACGAAAACTTAAACGTTTTTATGTGCGGTTTCAGTTTCGGAAAACAAATAAAAATATCTGCATAATAATGATCTTTCTGGTGATTCAAGTTGCTATATATCCTAACCAGACTGGAAATAACTTTTTAGTAAATATACTTTTCCAGTAGGATTTAAACTAGTGTTGGTTATTCATAAAATAGTTTAAAGGTCTTTCTAGACATTTATACAAATCAAATTTTTAATTATCACCATATTTAGTTTTAAACAATTTATTTCAAATGAGGGCGCCCCTTTAGCTACCACTTCGTCTTAAGAGTCCTCTTACCCTGGACAGAATCAGACTTTCCCATACAAACGTAGTCTACGTTTTATTTTGAAACGACATGTCGGATATAAGCAAAATTATGTAATTCTAAAGAAATTGCAATTATCTAGGGTTATAACTTATAATTGGTTTCCTACAATAAAATTATGAACTGAAAAGAGAATAGTGTATTATATCATGTTTGACCATCAGTATGGAAAACTTCAGTTCAAAATTTTACGATAGGAAACCAATTATAAGCCTAGATAATTGCAATTTTTTTCAAATTAAATTTTTTTACCGAAATCTGACATGTCGTTTCAAAATAAAACGTAGACTACGTTTATTTGGAAAAATCTAGAGTAAGGGGATTCTTAAGTTCCCTGTCCTCGGACCGCGCCGCGTGGAGGGGGAGAGGTGAGGCATATTGCGTGGTCACGATTGTATCGATAGACTATTGATATTTTATACTATTGCTTGCAACGCTAATAGACGCTCAGTTAAGGTGGATGTGCGCAAACTCAGAGTCGCACAGAGAGCCATGGAGCGTGCCATGCTGGCATCAGGTTGCAGGATCGTGTTCCCAACACCGTAATCCGACAACATACTAAAGTACGAGATGTTGGAACAGAACAACACTTAAAGTAGAACTGGGTAGGGCACCTGGCTCGCAGGTGGAGCAGGACTGGCAAGTGAATGGTGGCCCAGAGCAGGTAGAGATGGGTTGACGCATAGTGAAAGTCATGAGTCGCACCTGGTTTAGAGCAGCAAAGGACCGAGATGGGTGGTATCGACGAAGGGAGGCCTATGCTCAGTAGTGGCCGAAAAAAGGGCTCAGATGACGATGAAATGTCGAAAGTAACGAAGAAGTGATTTATGTATGTAATGAGTAAGGAAAAATTAACTATTTGAAATAAGTTTACAAATTACTAGATAAAGGCTTTTGATTTAGGGGACTTTAGTATATTTTCCGTACACAAAATAAATTCGCACATGTGTAGTACTAATCATTAGGACAATCCTTGATAAGATAAAGTATTGGAAATGACATATTAGGGATATTGAATCATATAACAAGCCATAATCATATAAAAATATCTTATGGTCATTTCAGTCGTAGTAAATATCTTCACTTCCTTATCCTTTACTTATAACTATAAAAATGCGAAAGTAAATCCGTTTGTCTGTCTGCTAGGTAACCTCTTCACTCTTCAACCACTGAACTGATTTAGATGAAATTTGGTATGGATATAGTTTAAGACCCGGGGAATTAAATAAGTTTTATCCCGAAATAAATTCCTACGGGGAGCGAAGCCCACGGGAACAACTACGGCTAGTATGAATAAATGAATGAAAGAGCGAAAGCGAGCGAATTTCTTAAGAGTCTAACAAAATACGATTTTTTGTGTAGTGTTGCTGCTTGATAGTCCACTATCGATAGACTATCGGTATTTTAAATAAAACCCTCCTCCTATAATAAAGAATACTGATCCTGACCAGCGTTGCAAGCAATAGTATAAAATATCTATAATCTATTGATACTATCGTGACCTCGAAAAACCGTAACAATATCGATAGAACTATATATCGTATATATAGTACCAATACTATCGATAGTACCAAAACTATCGATAGTATCAATACTATCAATAGTATCGATAGTTTTAAATTAATACAAAAGATAGTATCGATAGTAGAGTATCTTTACTATCGGTTTGTGTAAAGAACTATCGATAGTATATCGATATTATATATAATACTATTGATATTATTTTAGCTTTCGATAGTATCGTTAGTATTAATTAAAAACTATCGATACTATCGATAGTAGCTAAATTCAATAGTATCGATACTATCGATAGTTTAACCTTTCAACAATAGTATTGCAAACTATTGACAATCGATACTATCAATATTGTGACTGTTTCTCAAGGTCAACTATCATTAATTATACAACGCTAATCCTGGCGACGTACAAACTATCGATAGTATCGTTAATATTTCTGTTCTAAATACATAAGCTATAGACATTATCGATCAATATTTCAACACGGTATTACGCGGTGTAATCGGAAAAGGCCGACTAGTTTCTACTACTACTACACAACGTGTGTAAAATCGTGTTAAAATATTCAGTTGTGTCATCAGCTCATAACTCATCTCATCACACGTTAGTTTTAATAATATGATACTATCGATAGTGTTGGTCACCAATTTATAGTATTCCTCTAAAAAAATCTATAGGACTATCGATAGTTCGGCAACACTAGTTTTTTGTCTAGACAGAAAATCAAAAGGTACCTTTACTCTACTGTATTCATATTAACCGTAAATACATGTAATATCCAATGAATAATAGGTTATACCAATACATTGTAAGTAATCTAAGTACGCACTTCCCGACATTCGATCAGGCAGCCGTTGGAATGTATATGTTGAACTTATACGGGCGACCGACGCACCATATAAACAGTACCGTCGGAAACAAAAGTTAAGTTTAACCGTAAATACATATAATATCCAATGTATAATAGGTGGTTATACCAATACATTGTAAGTAATCTAAGAACGCACTTCCCGACATTCGATCAAGCAGCCATTGGAATGTATATGTTGAACTTATATGGGCGACCGACGCACCATATAAACAGTACCGTCGGAAACAAAAGTTAAGTTTAACCGTAAATACATATAATATCCAATGTATAATAGGTGGTTATACCAATACATTGTAAGTAATCTAAGTACGCACTTCCCGACATTCGATCAAGCAGCCATTGGAATGTATATGTTGAACTTATATGGGCGACCGACGCACCATATAAACAGTACCATCGGAAACAAAAGTTAAGTTTAACCGTAAATACATATAATATCCAATGTATAATAGGTGGTTATACCAATACATTGTAAGTAATCTAAGTACGCACTTCCCGACATTCGATCAAGCAGCCATTGGAATGTATATGTTGAACTTATATGGGCGACCGACGCACCATATAAACAGTACCGTCGAAAACAAAAGTTAAGTTTAACCGTAAATACATATAATATCCAATGTATAATAGGTGGTTATACCAATACATTGTAAGTAATCTAAGAACGCACTTCTCGACATTCGATCAAGCAGCCATTGGAATGTATATGTTGAACTTATATGGGCGACCGACGCACCATATAAACAGTACCGTCGGAAACAAAAGTTAAGTATACAACGTAAAAGGGACAAACCCGTAATAAATCGAACCACGGGCTATACTAGATCCCTATTACACAATATGTAACAAAAACCCTGTCCGATCCGTGCAGGAGCAACACAGACCGTCAATATGAACAACTTTTCCTATGGGACCAATGTTTGAAACTCGAAGAAAAAATCGTCATTTTCATACAAATTGCCGGACCGGCCGAACACGTTTGTATGAAAATGACGATTTTTTTTTGGAGTTTGATGTATTGGTCCCATATGAAAAGTTGTTCATATTGACGGCCTGTATTGCTCCTACAAGGATCGGACTGGGTTTTTGTTACATATTGTATAATGAAATTAAAAAAGCAGTCAAAAAACAAAACAAAAATGTGGCATTCCCATACGAATTGCCCGGGGCAGCAGCACACTTTAGTATGAGAATGCCATTTTTTTTCTCGACTTTTATTTTAATTTCATTATACTATAGGGACCTAGTATAGCCCGTGGCTCGAATTATTACGTATGTCTCTTCCATGTTGTATAAATAGCTGATAGCAAACATAATAATATGGTACTCATGACAAGATTAAAACATTAACTTGCTAAACATAACAGTTAAATATAAGGATATTAAATAATGTGTTATTTAAAAGTATATCAACTAAGAGTAATTATGAGTGTGGAAAAAAAAAAAACGGACTTGTAAAATTTTCTTGCAGAGCCACTATGTACCTAGTTCAATCGCTAAAATAATGTCCAGTACACCCACGACACGCTACTTTGAAACCTTTATAAAAATAATAAATACCGACCTATATTTTATAATCATTTAATTTAATTATAATTGTGTATATCGATTAATGAAACACCGGAAAATCAATATAAAATATATCCTCCAAATAAATAGGTAGGTAAATACTATACATTTATAAATTGGTCATCGGTACCTATTTTTTTATGAAATTTAATACACTACCTACTTACTATTCTAGGTAATGAATTATGATTAAGCTATAATGAAAGAAATAGGAGACCTTTCCACAGCATTGGGACAATAAAGGTTCAGAAAAAAAAATGAAAATTAATACTTCAATGTACTTTTAGAGCTGACTGTACATTTGCATATAAATGCATTTGCAATTTAACCACAACGTAAGGAAATGCATTGAAATAATAAGACTATCTGTTTGCTAATACAGACTGAAGGCTATCTGGCTCCTTGTTTGTTGATAGACAGGAAACGAAGATAATAAATACATAAATATACAGACAAATCACACAGATTAAGCTAGCCCCGAAGTAAGTTCGTGACTTGTGTAATGTGATATTAACTCAACAATACTATATTTTATAACAAATATAAATAAAGATAAACACCCAAGACCCAGGTCAATCCGAAAAAGATCATTTTCCATCTTGACCTGACCGGGGATAGAACCCGGGACCTCCAGTGTGACTGCCTGGCATGATGACCAATAGGCCACAGAGGTTGTCGATAATGAGCACCCAAATATAATCATAACCCTTCACCTGTCCCTTTAAATAAAACAATAGATAAACAATTGACCTGGGACCAAATTCCTCGCAATAACCTGTAAGGGGATAATCATACAGATACATTATCTCTTTATCCTTTATCCCTGACGGGGTAGACCGCTGAAGCCATAAGACTTCCAAGGCTTAGCGAAATGGTGTTGCTAAGATAGAAAAAAAAATCTAAATAGTGATGGCTTGCTAACCGCATCACCTAATAACATGATTTAAATCTCGCCCATTCTGGAACCCCATTCATCTACTTTCTGCAGTCAAGTTAAAATACAAGTGGGCAGGACCTATAACCAACCTACATAACCAACGAAAAGGTTTCCAAGTTATGGGAAAATATAGTGTGGTAACAAGGCAGAAGTAGTCTTGGAGGCTAAGAATGTATGATCATTCCCATAAGCGTAGCCAGCCATGGGCTCAGGGTGGGGCAGCAATCTGAAATAATATGTAACTAGCAAACTACACGGTCCGCCGCTTACCCCAGTTAATTTTTACATATAAAATGTCGAGTGTGAACTTTCTTACGAATATTAAGTATTGTAGTAAGTACCTAGATAATTTAATTTTTAGGTTTGGTTCGGTAACTTAAAGGTCTGAGCCAGGGTGGGGCAAGCGCCCCACCGTGCCCCACTGTGGCTACGCCCATGATCATTCCATGTAGTTATAATAATATAGAAGGTGGGCAAATGATAAGAACATTATAAAGCCAAAAGCAAAAGGGAAAGAAATCAAGACAACTTGACCACCTCTTGACGATTTCTGTGGCCTAGTAGTGGCCATCATGCCAGGCTGCCCCAGGACGGTCCGGTCAGGTCAAGATAGAAAATAATCTTTTTCAGACAAATCAGGGTCTTGAGTGGTTATCTATAGGTATATGTATTTGATATAAAACATAGTATCGAGCTAATATCTTATTTATAACACAAGTCTCGAACTTACTTTGGGGCTAGCTCAATCCGCGGATATGTCCGTATAATATCTATATATATAATTCAACTGAATTGATATATGTACCAGATTGAAGTACAAAAACAAGTTGTTTACACAAAATAACGAAACTAATTATTTGTGTTACGTTATAAAAAAATTTAAAATTACTTATAAATAAAGATAAGTAGGCACTAAGAAAATAACCAAATCAAAAGCAGATGTCCGAAGAGAATGGAAACAAGAAAGGTGTTGATGCCCAACAGCGGGCCAAAATGACTTATAATAAATAACAAGTACCATTTAATTTATAAGATACAGGATTTCATACTTATTAACATACAAACCATGTTATGTACGAGTGCATGTAAATGAAAATTAAGGAAATACCCAAAGGAATACTATTAATTACCTTAAATACTTTCAGAATTAAGTTATAGGTACATTTATTTTTCTTAGCTATCTTCAGGTACGTTATAAAGGACAATAAATAGATGATTTAAGTGTAAATGTCACTTATCTATTGAGTGATTCATTCGTTGGTTGAAATAGAACTAGGAGTGATAGAAAAATTAAAGGAAATTATATTTTTGTGACAGTTATCTAATACAATTGGACATTTTGACACACAGGTCATCTTTCAATGGAAAATAATAGGACAAATGGAATAATTTTCTTATCACACTGACATTTCTTTTACGCCGCTTATCTAGAAGATAAGCCATCGAGGCAAAATTGTGTTTAAAAGGTACTTAGGTAACAAAAGTACCACAATATCCCTTAATATAAATCTTAACCGCCTTATTATAAAAACAGGACTAACTTTGTTACTAGGTTTAAACCATTATCCGCCCAAAATGAAGCTGACATTGACAGGTGAGATAGTGTGATATTACTAGAGGTCAACTTGATTTGGTCGGATAATGGTTTAAACCTAGTAACAAACTTAGTCTGGGTTTTATAATAAGACGGCTTAAGTCCAAGAATGTCCATAAACGCAAACTGTACCAAAACCGGTTGTAACTGGTTAAAAATAGCCGAAACACGACACATAGAGCTTAGAAGTCCAACAATTATATGTAATTTTAGAGGATAACTGTAAAAATAATGAATCTATCAGACATCGTACGGTCGAGTCATTCATGCGGCACTTAACGGTCGTTCTTTGTCTAGAAAAAACCACGTTATGGTGGCCCAATTTATCGATGGAAACCAAATTTATAGCGGTTATTATGCAAATTCCCACGTTGTGCTAATCTCACGCCCAAGCTGAACAGATACAAGATTTCATTAATCTCGTATTCCTGTCCTACCTATGGCATCAGGGCACATTGACCTTTGTAAAATCATGAAAAATAACGGCCCCTCAATAATTTTCATGCGGCCGGAATAATAATAAAATTATTGTTTTTAACTACTCACCTGAGAGATCTAAACACCGCTGATCTTATTTTATTAATTGTCCGACAAAAACAGTTGCAAACGACTAGATTAGGCAAAATTGTTAGCGGAAAAAGATTACTCACCTCAACAGCTAGCCTCCTGTTTTTTGAGTGACTGATCCAATAGTGATGTGATGTCCGCAATTCCGCATACACTATTGAATCGACAATTAAACTACTCTGCTATTAAATCGATTTTAAAAATATATCGATTTGTCTTCGTAGTCCAGTGGTCAACGCGAACTTCCCCTTATGAACTAGTTCAAGGGTATGATTCCCACTGAGAAGCATACATTGCGAAAAGTTGTTTTTAGTCTGGTTAGGATATTAACCGAGAATACCGAGAAGACAGAACCCAGCCGGGACGGAAAAAAATAGGTGGTTACATGCAATTTTTATGAACTCGTTTCTACAGTTCGGAAACTTTGAGGTATCGATACTTTTTGCGTATCCCTAGCTGTCAGTGTAGGTGTACCGGAGGCTGCCCGGACGCCCGTGCGCTCCTGACGGTGCCATCCGATTTTTACCAATCGACGACATTTTGTTTATGTGTTCTTGCCTTGCATATTGTATAAAATTCTCCTGCAGTTTGTCTATCTTCCTAGAGCTCAGATACCCAAGTACGTTTTACCTACTGCCTGTAGATGGCGTTGATGCCAATAAAAAAAAAAGAAAATTAAAGTTCTGCTTGGTTATGAGCTTCTTCTTCTTTATCAAGTGCTATTGCAATAATTGCCAATTTCTCAGTCTTAAAAAGGCCATCGTTGCGTGCGTATTAGTCACAGATTTCCCTGACACCGATTTCCCAGATTTCTGTCGGAGAAAAGTGACGAAAAATCTTACATTTTTTTTCGCCTAGCCCCCATCTGCCAAGTCCATTCCGTCCGAAAAGGAATTTCGTTCCAAGACTATTTGTTCATATGACTGCCTCGATTTATGTATATATAAAAATGCCTCTATTCCTCTATTAAAACTCGCAATCGCAACGCAATGATGTAAGGATTTTATTACAATATCCAAAACATCAAATCATACATACATCCATGCAGCGTGACGTAGCTGAATCCATTTTTAGGATTTTTGTTTATTGGTTTATTTGTGTGAGTTTGTATGATGGGAAGAATGCAGGTGTTTCTTCCCATCAATAAGTACGATAACATGCATTTTCTTTAAAAAAAATACGAAAATCATCTGGTACGATCATATTAACTAGGTAGTTCTAGAAAGTTCGTTCCCGTAAGTTGTCGCTGCACGATTAGTGATGTTCAGATTTTGCTATTCGATTAGTGATGTACAAATTTTGTCGATAAAATCTCGCTACTCGGTTAGTGATGTAGTCGTATTTTGAGATTATTTCGTAGCTTGGGATTCAAGTGAGGAAAAAATTGTGCTTCTCGACGATAGATGGCGCAATTATTAGACTTTTTAATTTGAGTTAGACAGTAAATAGCAAAACGTCGTAAGTACTTTTTGAACCGTAGCAAAATAAACCTTATGCTTGAGACTTAATGTCGTTTCTAAAATGTAGGGTCTATTGACTTAGGCCAATATTGAAATAAATATATTCGACCAATCAAACGAATTTTTTGTATGTGTGCAATATGTGATTATTGGTTTATTTGTGTGAGTTTGGCGACATTGGATTCTTAACTAATTTAGGCCAAAGGCACTTCCACCTATTTCTCTGTTCCATGCTAAAAATAATATAATTTTTTGGGGCTGTAATGTGAATTGCCTGAAAAGCTGATGTCGTATTTATCGATCTCGATTATGTTTTATCGTCACCTTACCTAACATCACTTTACTTTTGTTTGCTACAGGGTTGCCTAAAGTAGTTTACAATTTTACTACATTTTGTGTAACTTTTGATTGTCTTGCCAAAAAAGAGTTTAAATTAATGGATTTCCTGTTATCATTTCTTAATTTTTTATGTTAGTCTTTTTCATCACTGCTAACCATATTATTAACCGATCCGTCTCACTTTTTTAACCCCCGACAAAAAAGAGGGGTGTTATAAGTTTGACGCTAATGTCTGTCTGTCTGCCTGTGTGTCTGTCTGTGGCATTGTAGCGCTCGAACAGATGGACAGTAATTGATGCGTAGCAATTTCCCTTGTGATAGTTCTTAGGATTGTTTGATGAAAGCTTAAAAAGAAAAAGATTGAAAGGTAGGGCTTTCCCTAAAAAATTAAAGATGCTTCTGTAATAGCACTGCATAACTAGTTAGAAGTTCTGCTATTCATCACTAGATGGCGGTTTTGAAGTTTTCGGTCGGAGGTTTTTAATTTGATTTTTCATAAAAAATTCTCAGCTGAATTCGACCTGCTGTAATTTTCAAAAGTTCTGTCTAGTTCAAATTTTTCTATGATTTTTTTCCTAGCCTTTTGGTGTAACGTCCCACTGCTGGGCAAAGACCTCATCGCGCCACCTGGTTCTGGGTCTACGTCTACCCCAATCACTAGCGGCGCAAGACTTTAACTTAATGTGACTTTAACTTCTGAACAATTGCATCGACATAGAGGAGATTGGTGAACCTCACGGAACAGAAAAAAACATTCGTCTATGTTCCGTGGTGAACCTAGTTAGGCCGCCACATAGAGCAACACGGATGCCGCCAACGACAATGCCCATGCCCTCCCATGAGACTGATATTCCTTAACATCATTTTCCGGGTTTTTAGCACAGATTACAGAGCTAGTAGGTTTTTACAATGCGACACATATAAGTTGAATCAAAATGGTGGATTTAAAAGCATTTTTGTACAAATTCCCGTCACGTAAATTGAACCAAAATGGCGGTCGTCGGCGCATTATTTGTACTTGCGTCGATAACCGCTATTTTGGTTCAACCTAACTGTCGGGAATTTGTACATAAATGCATTGAAGTCCGCCATTTTTGTTCAACTTATTTGTGTCGCATGATCGCATCGCATTGTACTGAACTCTGGGGTGCACCTCTGGCACTAAATAGAAAACTAAAAATAATTTCAGATTTTTACTTTTTATATTTTTTAAGTGTAAGTTTTTACTGTTATGTTGTGGGTTGTGGCAAGTGTGGCAACACAGGTTGTGAAGAAAAAGCAAAAGAAACTTCTGATTTGTTTGTGATTTTTATTCGTAAATAAAATTATTAAAATGGAAGCAGCAGGTGTAAATATTCCTGTAGAGAATCCTGAAAATGTGCAACATGAAAATAATACCGACGTAAGTAATCTTCATTTATTTTTTCCGAAGATTTATAAATAGCACCGATCAGATGTCGGCATTGAATTTTTCGTTTTTTCATGATTTAGTTGACCGAAATGTAAAAATAAATGGGTGTGAACGTTCGCTTGAAGATACATTAAACAGTTTATTAGCATATTTGAGAATTTACGACTATTTTGTAGTCCAAATAGGTAAAATTTTGACAGAAACCTTAGTTGGCTGTGAGCCAAAAATTCAAAATGTTTATGATATTTCTGTTCCTAAGCACGTTTCACGCGTTTTCTTCTTTTAAGGTTGACGATAACGACACCTACTAAAGCCCGTAGTAGCAAACCTACCTGTTACATCACAATGCTGTTACTAGTTTACTACATAGTAATATTCATTAGACCATTGTATTTCCTAACCTTTTATGCATAAGGATTGTATGTATGGTTAGAATCCTTATTACAGCAGCTAAAAATATTTTCAGTAACAATAGTTTAGATACTATCAACATATTGTTATGGCAACTGATAAATAACTTATTACCAAAAAATTTCAATAGTAACATATTTTAACAATAGGAAAGTATGACAGGATAGCCTGTTTTCTTAACAGAAAGTCCCAAGTGCGATGTATACTTTCTCAGAGAGTAGCAGCTATTTGTGTCATACAGCGTTATATGTCTCATATTTTAGTATAAAATAGCACAAAGAAAATATGCATCCCGGAAAGGCCCTAATCTTTCATTTTAGAAAAGACATGATTATGCCGCTCTAACCTAAATCCTAACCTTTCCTATTACCTCTCTCTTTCTCATCTCAGTGTTTTACAAGTTGTGTCCTCAGCTGCAAGGCTGAGAAGCCCAGGGTTCGCTTTCCGACTTTTCTTCTCCACTTTGCACGGTCTTGAGCATCCTTTGTGGTAAGACGATTAGCGTGTATATCATCCTTGACGATGTCAAGCCAGCACTTCTTGGGTCTACCACACCTGCCAGGCCCTGGCGGAGGCGGCATGATGTATTTGTTTCCCACGTAACTTGCTGGCTTCCGTATGACATGACCGTACCAGCGTAGATGACTTTTTTGCAGTTTGTCTGCTATGTCACGGACATGAAGGCTGCTGATAACCTTTCCTATTACCAATGTTATATATTCATTCATCAAATAATGAAGTTCAGAATAAAGAGTTCACTTACGTTCGTTCAGGACACGGGTAATGCCATCTGGGTTTTACAAGAGTGATCTCATCAAGTTATTAAATATTAAGGGACACTGGTGGAGATGTGTCGACAAAAACAAAATTGGGAATTAATAGTTAAATAAATAGGGACAAATTACACTAATTGAGCTAGCCCCAAAGTAAGTTCGAGACTTGTGTAATGGGGTACTAAGTCAGCGATACTATATTATACAACAAATTCATATATAGATAAACATCCAAGACCCAGGACAATTTGAAAAAGGCCATTTTCCAACTTGCCCTGCCGGGGATCGAACCCAGAACCTCTGGGTGGTGGACTAGCATGGTGACCACTACGCCACGGTGGTCATCATAACATAATATAATCGTCATAATTATCATTTGTATTATGTATATTTGGGGAGAAAACGAAGGAAAGCACACACTAGGCTCTGAGAATGCAGCTGAGGACCCAACCGGGAATGAGCTAAGATGAAGATGTTGGCAAGGAATAACTTACAGTTTGAACAGTTCATATAGATTTTATACTTATCATCGTCATTTTAGCCACATAACGTCCACTGCTGGTCATATATCTCTGCCAAAGATTTCCAGAATGACCAATCTAGATCGGCCTGCATCCAGCGCTTTCTTGTGGCTCACAAGGTGGTCGTCTGACCACTGGGTGGGTGACCTACGCTTCGCTTGCCAGTGTGGTCACCTCTTTGCCCCAACGGCCATCGGTTCGTCGCCCTATATGTCCACTGCCTCTTTAACGAGCTAATCCGCTGGGCGATGTCACTTTCGTTCTCCTACGAATTTTCTTATATCTGATTCGATCATGTAGAGAAACTATATACTATATACTAATACATTTTTTTTTAAATAGGAACACACACCAACCCCGCCTCCTCAGGCAGCCGTAAAGAAATCCAAAAAGGACGACAAGAAAAAAGATGACAAAAGTGTAGACCAGTTAATGAAATCCCTAAATTCACTTCCTACTCTCGATGAAAAATTCTCTATGGTTTGCAAGAAACATATACAGACAACAGAGGAATTGAAGAAGGCGCAGTTTTATATCAAACAGTCCGACAAGCGTTACGCAATGTTGTTGAAGGAGAAAGAGCAACTGCAACACGAATTCAATAAGACGATACTGGTGAAGTCCAAACTCGAGAATCTTTGTCGGGAACTGCAGAAGCAGAATAAAGCTATCAAGGTAAATGGAATACATTTGATACAATAAAACTTTTTTGTTCTTCTTATCGTGTCGCTGGCTAAAATTTCAAATTTTGTTCTTCCAATACGTTGCTACTTTTACGCCTTCCTCCGAGGCAGAGTATAGTTCAACAAAGGTAGGTAGGTAGGGCACAAAGGGCATGAGAGGAGGTGCTGCATAGTCTGGTCGTCGTGACTTCACTGGCACTGTGCTTCTGCTTGGTCAATGTAGCGCCAGCGCGCCCGATTGTGCCTACATCGAACTTTAACTTTTTTTTTGTTACGATTTCATGTGTAATAAAATCAGTAATATGATGTATTGCCGCCATTTGATGCGGTTGTGACGCAGTTCGTCACTTTCGCAAATGTCATCGCTAAAAATTTCGTCTCTTTCGCAGAAAGTCATTTTCGCAAATCGACATTTTCGCACATTGTCATTTTCGCAATATGGTACTTTAGCACTTTGCCATTTTCGCAATTTGTCATTTTCGCAACTAGTCATTCACAGCTTTTCTGCCACACTAGCTAAGATATTCAGTTAGAAATGATATAGAAAACTTGTGTGTGTATAATATGGATTGTTGCGCAATATATGCAACGCAAAAGCTGCACAACACGTAGATCGTAAAACAAGTTCGAAAATCCATGCTGCGCCGTTTTGATGATACGTCGTTATAATGAAATTTACAAACCATCCATACAAAATATGCGTGAAAAACGTTCCTAATCAGTTGGATAAATAATAAATTCATTTAGAAACACAATAACAGTTGTGACATACCGTTTTATTCGTATATCTCATTTCTTACGGTATATCTTAGTAAATTTGGTAGAAAAGCTGTGAATGTCCAGTTGCGAAAATGACAAATTGCGAAAATGGCAAAATGCGAAAGTGACTTATTGCGAAAATGACAATGAGCGAAGGTGACGATTTGCGAAAGTGGCATTCTGAGAAAGTGACCAATTTTTCAGCGATGACCATTTGCGAAAGTGACGAACTGTCACAACCTTTGATACAACTTTCTGTTGTTACATTTATCTTAACACAGATTTCATGTAATAATATAAATAATATGATGTATTGTCGCTATAACAACAAATACTAAAAACAAAATAAAACTAGGTAAAAATGGGCTCCCGTACAACAAACGCCTGCCAACATAGCCTGTGATTTATTATAATAAAAGCGCGAGTCAGACTCGAGCACGAAGGGTTCCATACTATTAGCTAAAAAGTCACTTTTTTTTCTCCTTAAATATTTAGTTTATTTTGAATTTGACTATTTATTTTTAAAGTGAATATAGAACTAATAAATATTCTGTGAATATTTCAAGCGTCTACCTTTTGCCGTTATTAATATCGAGTAAAATACGGCAACATAATCACGTTGGTTGTATGGGTCCCCCTTAATAATTATGTTATTCTGTTTTTATTATTTTGGATGGACCATCTTTTGTCATGTCCCAATTGTACTAAGGCAGATCTGAATGTGGCCAATGACAGGGCGGTTGCCGTGGCTATGTTCTGGTCTAACAATATCTAATTTGAGCCGTTTCGACTCGATAATAATAATATATATATATATATATATATATATATATATATATATAATATAAATATATATAAATGTTATAGCTGTCACGGTTCATGAGACTCAGCCTGGTGACAGACGGACGGACGGACGGGCAGCGGAGTCTTAGTAATAGGGTTTTTACCGATTTTACCCTTTGGGCACGGAACCCTAAAAAGTAACCCTGTACATACAATTCCAGGAAGAATCCCTCCTCAAGATCCGCGAGGAAGAAGAACGCCGCAAAGAAACGCAGGCCAAGTTCCAGAACACGCTGTCGGAGATCACGACGCTGCTGCAGCAGAACAACGAGAAAAACGCCAAGTTGAGGGACGACAACATCAGCATGAGTGAGAAGTTCAAGAGTGTCGTGCAGCAGTACCAGCTCAGGGAGCAACAGGTACCTTTCGTTTATCAACCGACATCCAAAAAGGGGGAGGTTATCCATTCGTCGCGTTTTTTTGTTGTGTGAAAGTCAATACTTTTCGGGTGGTCCCAAATTAAAAATAGGTCGTGTAGTTTGCCGCAGAAGTCGGTTTTTAGTTTTGAAAAATTTGTCTGTTTTCAGAAAAAGCTTTCTTTTTAGCGATACTTGTTTGTTGTTTCATATGAAATATAAAAACAAATACAGTTAAATACCCTATTTTTACATTGCCCCAGGTCGACAAAATGGCAAAGCAGATGGCTTTAGAATCCCAACTGTCCGATGCCAAGCTCCAGAAAGCTAGTCTGGAACACCAAGCAGAACGGGAGAGACTCATAGCCGAGATGGAACAACTGAAGGTCACCGTAGCCCAGTACCGTGCTAAAGTGATGGAGCTCCAAGGCACGGAGACTGCCCTTCGAGGGCAACTGGGAGTGTACACGGACAAGTACGATGAATTCCAAAACGCACTTGTCAAGAGCAACCAGGTGTTCGGTGGCTTCAAGGAGCAGATGGAAAAGGTATGACTCTCATACATTCTTGTTCATTAGGCATGATGACTGGAAAAGTGATGGAGCTCCAAGGCTCGGAGGCTGGCCTTCGAGGGCAGCGAGTGTACATGGGCAAGTATGATGAATTCCAGAACATACTCGTCAAGAGCAACCAGGTATTTGGTGGCTTCAAGGAACAGATGGAAAAGGTAACTTCCATACATTCTTTTTCAATAGGCTAAACTGGGAAAGTGATGGAGCTCCAGAGCATGGAGACTGACCTTCGTGGGCAGCTGGGAGTGTACATGAATGTATACAACGTAGGAGGCAAGAAACATACCCGTAATAAATCGAACCACGGACTGTACTAGATCACTAAAGTATAACTCTATATTTTAAACGAGCAATTATACATTGTGAAGATCTCAGAAACGGCTCCAACGATTATGATATTTAAGAAGCTTTTCACATTTGGTTGGCTGTCTCGCTCGCACAATCGAACATTTTTAAAGTTTATATAAAAATGTGACTTATTTGAAGAAAAGTGTTTCATAAACTTTCAATATAATTATACTGTGGATATTTTAGACATGTTTGTATATTGTGTAGACATTGACTACATCGAAAATTAGGTCATCAAAATTTAAAATTTTTGATGACCTTATTCTCGATACACACGCACTCAAACAATAAAAAAACATGTCTACATCATCTAACATATATAATTATAATTAAAGTTTATGAAACACTTTTCTTCAAATGAGTCAAATTTTTTTAAAAATCTTTAAAAATTTTTGATTGTTCGAGCGAGACAGCCAACCAAATGTGAAAAACCTCTTAAGGAGTGACGATGTTAAACAAATATTTTCATAAAAAAAGTAACCGAGCAAGGCAGGGTCGCCCAGCTAGTGAAATATAAAAGTAAACCGAAAACAAAAAGTTTGACATTCCCATACAAATTGTTCGGGCGGCTCGACACTTTTGTATCGAATTGCCGAAAATTGTTCTTTTGTTTTTTTTTTTCACTGTTATTTTTATTTCACCTTATGGGTGCAGAAGGACGCAGATGCAGGGGTAGACCACGAAAGAGATGGCGGGACGATATAGACTCTTTTATGAATGGATGGCAGTAGACTGCTCAGAATAGGGACGTGTGGAAGGAACAGGGGGAGGCCTTTTTTGTTAAGTTTGAAAACAGGCTAAAAAAAATTAATTTCATTATACTGTAGTGATCTAGTATAGCGCGTAGTTCGATTTATTACAGGTATATTACGTTGTATATTGTAATCAGTGTAAAGGCTAATAAATAACAAAAAAAACTAATCTCTTTCAGATTTTTTTTAAGACAACTTCTCTTTATAACGACGACCTCTGTGGCCTAGTGGTCATCATGCCAGGCTGTCACCTAGAGGACCCGGGTTCGATCCCCGGTCAGGTCAAGATGGAAAATGGTCTTTTTCAGATTGACCTGGGTCTTGGATGTTTATCTATACAATATGTAACAAAAACCCTACAAGAATCGGACAGGGCTTTTGTTACATATTGTATATGTATTTGTTATAAAATATCTATAAAATACAGTATTGTTGAGTCAGTATCCCATAACACAAGTCTCACCCATATATATTTATTTATTTATAGATGTCAAAGAAGATCAAAAAGCTGGAGAAGGAGTCGCTGTCCTGGAAGAAACGGTGGGAGACATCCCAGACGGCGTTACTGGACATGTGTGGGGAGAGACAGGCCAGCGAGGAGCGAGCCGCGGCCGCTAGCAGGCAGCTGCAGCACATGCAGAGCTTGTGTCGCACCTTGCAGGTGGGTGCAGCTCGACATCATCATCATCATCATTTCAGCCGCATAACGTCCACTGCTGGACATAGGCCTTCCAAAATGACCGATCAAGAGCGGCCTGCATCCAGCGCTTTACAGCGACCTTGGTCAGATCGTCTGACCACCTTGTGGGTGGGTGTCCTACGCTTCGCTTGCCAGTACGCGGTCGCCATTCGAGAACCTTTTTGCCCCATCGGCCATCGGTTCTTCGCGCTATGTGTCCCGCCCACTGCCACTTCAACGAACTAATCCGCTGGGCTATGTCAGTGACTTTTGTTCTTGTACGAATTTCCTCATTTCTGATTCGATCACGTAGAGATACACCGAGCATTGCCCTCTCCAAAGCGCGCTGAGCGACCTTGAGCCTTCTTATGAGGCCCATAGTAAGGGACCACGTTTCAGATCCATAAGTCATCACTGGTAACACACACTGATTAAGCTCGACAATCCGCTAGTTTCCAACAAGTCAAATCAGCAACTTTTTTCTAAACGTCAAAACAAACATCGTCTATGGCACTTGTATGAAATAGCACGGCGCGACGTCATAGTTTCTTGGAGTCAAATAGTGCTCATTTTATCGGTTTTTCTGCATAAATAAATCTAAAATCACGTTGAAAATGGATATGATCACTGACAAGTGACATTATTTTGTGACGTTTTATTCTGTTATCGGTTCAAAATAATTTATTGTTGACCTTGGATAGTGCCCTATTACGTTAGTGGACTTGCAATGATGGCGCTACCTTCGCTTTTAGGGTTCTGTAGTAGATGTTCATTCTGAATAGTACCATTGAAATTTATCCTATGGTACTACTGCAACGGTTAAGGTCGCAGTGATACACCCAGAGGTCCCGGGTTCGATCCCCGGTCAGGGCAAGTTGGAAAATGGCCTTTTTCAAATTTTCCTGGGTCTTGGGATGTTTATCTATATATGTATTAGTTATAAAATATAGTATCGTTGAGTTAGTATCCCATAACACAAGTCTCGAACTTACTTTGGGGCTAGCTCGATCAGTGTTATTTGTCCCTATATATTTATTTATTTATTGATATATTGATGGTACTAGTGTTATAACTTATACTGCGAGTCCCAGTAGTTCCATTCTCAATATTTCTCAAAGAACAGCAGGGTATATAAAACAAGGAACTCTACAAACCTTGTAAACGTAGTAAACAAAAAAGTTTCGCCATGTTTTGCTCAGCTGCAGCGCATGCAGAGCTTGTGTCGCACCTTGCAGGTGAGTGCAGCTCGACAACTACGTTAGTGAACCTGCAATGATGGCGCCACCAACGTCTCTTTGAAGTAAAAACTTCTTTAGGCACGTTGGGCATTTTTTGAGGTGGGAAAGAACCATTGAACTCGCGGCACTGTTACATTACAGTATCCGACACCAAGTTTTCGTGCTGACACTTCTGTCGGCACTCCCGCATTGTCACTGGTTTTTTTAGGGTTCCGTACCCAAAGGGTAAAAACGGGACCTTATTACTAAGACACCGCTGTCCGTCTGTCATCAGGCTGTATCTCATGAACCGTGATAGCTAGAAAATTGAGATTTTCACAGATGATGTATATCTGTTGCCACTATGACAACAAATACTTAAAACAGAGTTAAATAAATATTTAAGTGGGACTCCCATACAACAAACATGATTTTTTATCGATACTGGTATGGGACCCTTCCTGCAAGGGTCAGACTCGCACTTGGCTGGTTATTTTATTTGGTTTTGGGTGGTGTCTTGCTCAATTTAGTTCCGATTTTTTCTACAAAAAGTTAAAAAAATAACTTACTTATTTTAACCATGTGACGCGAAAGGACTCTTGTTATTTAGATTTTTTTTTTTAGCTCGAATTAGATAACATTGAGCATGAACATTACATTACATAAACTAAACTACACTATTTTCATACAAAGATAACTAAATTCAATTTAATTCATTCACCGCAATCGTTAGATATTTCCGGAAATGCATTTTCTTACTGAAATTACGAGAAAACTTTGGATTCTTTGAGCCAATCCCGAAATGGGAACGAAAATTTTGTCGGATAAATCCGACGTTCGCGGTCAAAGGGTTGAAGCAAACCCCTTGACTTCCCAGTATCACCCGGCGTGACAAATGGAAAAATAACTTTGGCCCATCGGTTAGATTATCGAAAAACATTGTACACGTATTTTTCGGCGGAATCTTCCCAGCAGTGGTCGTTCCGAATCGCTAGTAGTTTTTAGCTTTTGCACTAAAATAATATTTAAAGATGTACCTTAAATAACAGATAAATTTATTCTTCATTGAATAAAAAATGTTGTCTTTGACTTTTCTTTTCTCTGACAAATAAAAATGACAAAGATTTTGCATGAAGTCACGACTACGTTACATAGCGGTGATGTCGCAAGCCCCCACTCCGGAAGTCTCCGGAAGTGATGCTCCGTATCTTTGTGAATTTTTACTTTTTTGTTAAACTAAAAAAGGAGATGGCTAAATAGAAGTATGGGTGACTGCCCTAGTAATGTGTAAACATTGCTCCTAGTGTAATGTAATGCTGCGTAGCTGTATATTAATATTTCGTGTGAAAAAAGTTTCAGGAACTGTTCAAATGAAAACAATTCAAAAAATAAAATCGTTGAAATCCTTTCCCGATTGGTAAATAAACATCTAAAAAAACACTTTTGCTATGAGTTTTTATCTAGGAGTTTGTATTGTCGCCGTAAGATTGCTAGCCGTGACATTTAAAAGAAAGTAATCTACCTAAAACAGCGAGAGGACCCGTATGAGCCCTTTATATATATGTATAGTAAGTAGGCGCTAGGCGTATATACGTTTAAATTGTAATAACATTTCGTAATATCTAGTAACTGTACAGTGGGTACTATTTAAAAGACCTATAAGGGGCAGCGTTTTGAAAACAGTAAATGTGACACCGAAAAAATCTTGCTACAGACGGACTGAGTTAGGGCACCTGAATTGCTTCCCCTTTGATAAATAAGGCTCAATTTACACTGCGGCGGAATCGAAGCGAAGCGACGAAATCGTACATAGCATAATGAACTTTATGCCAAGCGTATAATGTTCAAACTATGGCGTTGCCGGCGGTGACGCGCCGATTCGCTTAACTTCGGCGCGACTCCGCGCGTCGCCGCCAGCAACGCCAGAGTTTGAGCATTATACTATTGACATAAAGTTCATTATGCTATGTACGATTTCGTCGATTCGCTTCGATTCCGCCGCAGTGTGAATTGAGCCTAATGAGTATGAAGGAGATTTTTATTAACTTTTAAAACATTTACTGCATAAGTTGAGTACGAAGCCTTAGTTGCTCTCGTAATTGACTACCTAGGTTGGTTACTATTACTTAATCTGTGACCTATCACCTTCCTATACAAATCTGTTTGGAGAAGTATGAAAATTCCCCCAGACGAGATAAGAGCTAGTGTGTACTTTGTGCTCTCATCTCATCTTGCTATCTTTCGCCGCGCTTCTATCGGCCTCGGTCGCTTGTCTGTTTTTGCGCCCTAGTCAAATGGTCTCGTTCAAATCTCATTGGCTCTCTCGAATGTCTCCTCGAGAACCTTCTCGGCCCAGACTCTCGGTGAAGGGCTCTCAGCGAGCGTGTACAGCCAGCATTACAATGCTTAAGTGTTGGGATAAGACTCATTTGGCAGCACGGAACAGGACTTTTCTATGGTGCAATCCTTTCCTGTCACTTAGAACCATCATTCTCTAGAGCGAGAGAGAGTGACGCACCGCATCAGTATTGCCGATTCCGCTGCGTTAATTTTGATTATGGTTAAACTCGATAACCATTCGGCTTACATGATACAGGAAACAAATATAAACTTATATCTGGCAACACAAAAGTTGATGTTGTCGAAGAAAACCAATTGAAAAACTTATATTTTTTGATTATTTTGCAAAAGTTCTAGCCAAAAAATAAATACGACATAATTAATGAATATTTCAGTGTTGGAGGATATTAAAAAATCTTTATACGTTCTTAGGGCAGTCGTTTAGCCATCTCCTTTGGGTCCGTTATTTATGGACAGTCTAAAAGACGGACTGATTACAATCATAGTTTTCTGACCCTGTCGTCACCCTTGTTCTGTCAGGGCGAGCGCTCGCTGTTGCTGAGTACGCTTAAGGAGCACAACATCGAGCGGCCCGCGCTGCCGCCCATGCCGGCCGTGCCCGCACCCGTACCCGTGCCGACACCAGCGTCTAACACCAAGGTAAGCTGATTGCAGACTACGGCAAAGCAAAGAGGAAGAGAAATGACTTTAGCAGTCTATCCCCCAATTTCATAAAAAAAATTACACACGTTTGCTTTAGCAAACGTGTGTATTTTTCTTTCATGGTCCCTTTCACCGCGAACGTCGGATTAATCCGACAAAAAAAATGCCCGTTTTGCACATTACTGAAGTATCCACATCCCTTTTCGGTTGTAGGTATTTATTTTAGATTTACTACCCCTCGCGCTGCGGGCACGACAACTGATATAAAGTTTCGCGGTGAAAGGGTTAATATGTCCTTCTCTTACCCCCCGGCCGCTCAGTGTCAATCTACACTACTTGTATATTCTACCACCCACATTCATAAAAAATTACAAACGTTAGCTAAACCTCTTTTAGTTAAAATATGTTTTGCCTCGTTCTTTCAATGTCAAATATTTAGAAGAGGAAAAGGGACAAAACATGTTTTAGCTAAAATAGGTTTAGCAAACGTTTGTAATTTTTTTATGAATTTGGGGGATAGACTGCTAAAGTCATTTCTCTTCCTCTTGGCTTGTATACTATACGGTTGTATTTTTTTATGATTATGAGAGTAAGTGTACAATACGTAACAAAAACCCTGTCCGATCCTTGTAGGAGCAACTCAGACCGTCAATATTAACAACTTTTCCTATGGGACCAGTGCTTGAAGCTCGAAGAAAAAAATCAACATTTTTATACTAATTGCCGGGCCTGCCGAACACTTTTGTATGAAAATGACGATTTATTTTTCGAGTTACAAGCATTGGTCCCATAGGAAGAGTTGTTCATATTGACGGTCTGAGATGCTCATATAAAGATCGAACAGGTTGTTTGTTACATATTGTATATGTATGTGGGTATTTATGTCTGTGCCACCGTAGCATCCGATTTTTTTTAATTAGCTGCGTCCCGCCGTGTTTCCCGCGAGAAAAGTATGTGTTAATCCAGGGTGTCAGCTTCCTGCATACTAAATTTTATCAAAATTGATCCAGCCATTTGCGCGTGAAGAAGTAGCAAACATACACACACACGCACGCACTCACAAACTTTCGCCTTTATAATATAAATGTGATACGGAATTTATGTTTGTTGTTTACAAGCATTACATGTTATAATGTGTCAACATTGCACTATATTATAAGTATTTATTAATTAAAAAGCAATATAATAATATGACAAAGCCATTTTGGCAAGTAGGCGACCTAAACTGTGAAAATGAGTTTCTTTCGGCGTTTCTCCTCAGCAGTGGTAGTTGCGAAGCGCTGGTATCGGTAGCTTTTCTTTAAAAATTAAATGCCTTTAAGCCATTTTCATTTTTAAAGTCAAATTCCTTTAAGCAGCCTGAAAAATTTGACTTCAGTGTTGGCCAGTTTCACACACGAAAAACAATTGGAAGTAATTTTTAAGAAATAGGACATACTTTTATCAGGATCATTTTTATTTTACTTCTAGGTCGACGCAATGGCCGCCAACTGCGCACAACTCCGCCAAAGCCTCGCACACCTCCAGACCCAATTGAACGTCCTCACAAACAACAAGAACGCCAGTGCCAATGCCACTACTTCCACAACCCCCGAAACACAACCTGAACCGGCCAAACCAGAAAAACAAAAGAAATCCAAATCGAAGAAAAGCAAAGCAGAGAAACAAGCACAAAAAGCAGCTCAAGAAAAACCTGAAGCTAAAGAGGAAGGCGATGAAGCTAATACCAAAGACAATGAAGTAAATGATGCTAATGGTGAAGAAAAAGATAGTCCCGTAGAGAAAGTAGACAACCAAACACTAGAAACTTTAATACAGGCAATCAATAGCGCGAATATCAACCTATGCGATTTGGAAGTAATCAATGACGGTGATGATATTGATGATAATAATCTTGAAGAATTAGATATTAAAATTTCTAATGAAGAAAACGGCCAAGATTCAAGCCCCGAAGTCAAAGAAGTACTTGAAAATGAGTTAAATGTTGAAGTAGAAGTGGGTGGCCAAGATTCAAGTCCTGAAGTTAAAGAAGTAATTGAAAAAAAGTTGAATGTGGAAATACCAGTGATTGGCCAAGATTCAAGTCCTGAAATTAAGGAATATGAAAAGAAGATAAATGTTGAAATGCCGGTACCAGTTGATACAAAATTAACTTCAAACGATGAGGTGGCACAAATAGCTGAAGTGAAGCCTATAGCGGGGGAAAGTGCGTAAATGTCAATTGTAAATAGTGTTTGAACTCGTTTTTTTTTTCTTAATAATTTACGGCCAGTAACGGAGAGTTTCTTTAAAGTTAATGATACTTTAAGGGGTGACAGCGGAAAATCTAGTGGACTTACGATGCCACTGTTGGATGCCACATTTTTTTTAAAAGTTTTCTTTTTTTAAATTGACCTAAATACACACAATGTAACATTAACCTTTATACTAAAAGTTGGTTTTGGACCGTATTTAATCATTGAGATCAGAAGAAGCGTTTTGACTTCCAAGTACGTAAAACGTTTATAGTTTTTAATAAAAAAGAAATGATATGACGTTCTTCCAATGATGAATTTTTTTAAGATGTAAGTAGTATGTTTGTAAAAGTTCTAACCCAAAAAGTGTCAGGCTCTAAATAAACAGAGAGTTGAGCATTTAACACTCACAAACGTGACGATTATGGGCGACAATCGTCACATTTGTGAATTTTGCTTAGATTTAATCGGGTGGTTCTTAACTTAGTAACTTCGTTTTTTTTTTAAATTATTAACGGCTCTGGATATGCGTTTTTAGAGCGTATCTTTATTTGTACGTTTCATAATTATTCCTACATATAACAATCAAAGTTGTAGGTTGTTGATTGCTTTAAGGTAACTTCTGGCGACAAATCTAAACGAGTCCACTGGTTTTAATAGCCGATTGAGTGGCGGTCGGCACCTTAACGCTTAGTGTACGTCAATTTGACATCCATGGTGCCATGTTTGAAACTTAATCGTCTTACAACCAAGGATGCTCAAGACCGTGCAAAGTGGAGAAGAAAAAGTCGGAAAGCTGACCCCGGGTTTCTCAGCCTTGCAGCTGAGGACGCAACTGGGAAAACGCTGAGATAAGAGAGAGTAAGAGATGTTTGAAACGCGAAGTCATTTAAGAATGCTTTTTCTTATACAAATTCGTTCGTTTCGTGACTCCGCGTTTGAAAAATGGCACCACCGCATTTAGTTTCTGGTACGTATTGTGTTACAAAGATGCTTAAAGTGGCATTAACTTTGAAGCTCTCTCCGTTAGTGTTAATCAACGATACAATTTTCTACGTGTTTAGTATTACGTTGGTCTCAACAGTTTGTGTGATTTGTTTGTTATCAATTTGAATCTGAAGTGCCTAATACTGATGTCTAGTCAGGTGTTTATACAGGAAGTTTTTTCTAGTACGCAGTTTTTGGCGCAAGTTTAGCCCATTCTTATAAACCTCTATGTCGAACGGAAAAAATAATGTCTCATAATCCGATACAGGAAGGTTTTTCTAGTACGCAGTTTTTGGCGCAAGTTTAGCCCATTCTTATAAACCTCTATGTCGAACGGAAAAAAGAATGTCTCATAATCCGATACAGGAAAGTTTTTCTAGTTCGCAGTTTTTGGCGCAAGTTTAGCCCATTCTTATAAACCTCTATGTCGAACGGAAAAAAGAATGTCTCATAATCCGATACAGGAAGGTTTTTCTAGTACGCAGTTTTTGGCGCAAGTTTAGCCCATTCTTATAAACCTCTATGTTGAACGGAAAAAAGAATGTCTCATAATCCGATACAGGAAGGTTTTTCTAGTACGCAGTTTTTGGCGCAAGTTTAGCCCATTCTTATAAACCTCTATGTCGAACGGAAAAAAGAATGTCTCATAATCCGATACAGGAAAGTTTTTCTAGTTCGCAGTTTTTGGCGCAAGTTTAGCCCATTCTTATAAACCTCTATGTCGAACGGAAAAAAGAATGTCTCATAATCCGATACAGGAAAGTTTTTCTAGTTCGCAGTTTTTGGCGCAAGTTTAGCCCATTCTTATAAACCTCTATGTCGAACGGAAAAAATAATGTCTCATAATCAGAGATCAGAATCACGGATGCTATTGCTATATATCAAAAGTATGGATATGACTATATAATTTATAAATAAAACAATCATAATTATGTGATTTCAGGATATATTTTAATCGAAAGAAATATACTTATCCCGAAATCACATTTGTTTGTTTTATTTATTTATTGAAAACCTCCGTGGCGTAGTGGTCACCATGCTAGTCCCCCACCCAGAGGTCCCGGGTTCGATCCCCGGTCAGGGCAAGTTGGAAAATGGTCTTTTTCAAATTGTCCTAGGTCTTGGATGTTTATCTATATATGTATTTGTTATAAAATATAGTATCGTTGAGTTAGTATCCCATAACACAAGTCTTGAACTTACTTTGGGGCTAGCTCAATTAGTGTTATTTGTTCATATTTATATATTATTATTTATTTATTTATTATTTACTTAGTCCCCAATTAGATTCTCGAGAAATCCCGAAACTTTAAGTCATATCCATACTTTGATAGCAATAGCACCCGTGATTCCGATCTCTGCTCATAATGTAGGAATATGGATGAGAAATATTTTTTAAAAATATAAACACAACGTGGAAGGGACATACCCGTAATAAATAGAACCACGGGCTATACTAGATCACTATAGTATAATGAAATTAAAATAACAGTCAAAAAGCAAGAAAAAAATTTTGGCATCTCCATACAAAAATGTGCAGCCGCCCGGGCTATTTGTATGGGAATGTCCAATTTTTTTTTGGTTTGTTATTTTATTTCCATTATACTATAGTTGTCTAGTATTGCACATACGTGTAGTTCGATTTATTACGCGTATGTTCCTTCCACATTGTATATATTATCCAGTTCACATCCCAATAAGCCATCCGATGGAAATGGTGGATAATATAATAGTTGATCTGTGTGTGGCATTCCTATACTACGTCACGAGGTAAGGATTATGTAAAAAGAAAATAACTTTACGAGTTACTTTAACGAGACCGATTTTGAGTTTTAATTTTGCTGTATCTTTCTTATCTTATTTTTTAATAAGAATGTATAGATCGTCTAATTCAAAAATACTCGTCCCTTTTGCGGTTTACGCCCACAAGCAAAATAGGTGTTATTTACAAAACATAAAATTTTTTTCGTCATTCATTCATTGCCCGCTTGTCAAAATGCCGAAAATCCAGACCTTTTGGGCAACTATAGGCCATTTGGTTAGGTATTTCTTCTTTTTACTGAAATATACACTTTAAAAATCAATACCTTTGCAAATTACAAATTATTTTATAGTGCATGACACGAACGCGCGACAGAGAAAACGAAATGTCACAAATGAGCATTTATCTCACACATTGAAGTAAAAGTAAAAAATAATTTATTTATGTTTGGTTGTGTCACCTTATAATTGTCAATCTTTTTTTTAGATTTCATAATAGGTAGTTGTTGAGGTTAGATCATTTACCTACAGCCAATTTTATTTGCGCTTCCTATTATACTGATTATGATTTATAATCATTTATAATCATAATCCGTGATCATAATCATCGGAGGAGAGTTAATTTTTGGGCTAGACGATCAGTACTTACATTAGACGACCTCCGTGGCGTAGTCTCCATGCTAGTCCGCCACCCAGAGGTTCCGGGTTAAATCCCCGGTCAGGGCAAGTTGGAAAATGGCCTTTTTCAAATTGTCCTGGGTCTTGGGTGTTTATTTATATATGTATTTGTTATAAAATATAGTATCGTTGAGTTAGTATCCTATAACACAAGTCTCGAACTTACTTTGGGGCTAGTTCAATCGGTGTAATTTGTATAAAAGAAAAATGGACAAAACGTGAAAAAAAATTGCGCACTAGAAACCTAAATCTTCATGCTTTGTCAATATAATTATGGTGCAGTGGCGTCACAGTATTTTATTGACAGTATTTTGTATTATCATAAGTTTTGATATTATTTCATTTAAACTAACTTTAACGTAATATAGTCTGAAGGGCCGTCTCGATCGATTTAGACGATCATCTTTTGGTTGGTCTTTCAGACTATTACGTGAGTGAACCGTATTTGCCAGTATACAACGTGGAAAAGATATACCCGTAATAGATCGAACTACGGGCTATACTAGATCACTATAGTATAATTAAATTAAATAACAGGCAAAATAAATCGGCGTTTCCTTACAAAAGTGTCCAGCCACTGGAAATGCCATTTTCAAACGCGGAGTCACCTAAACGAATGGTTTTTCCATCAGGCGCGGTCGCAGCCTGAAATTTTGGAGGGGGTCACTCACTACACTAATAAAAAATAGGTATCTGGAATAAAATGAACATTATTGCGTAAAAACACCACTAATTGTCAGCAAACTATAAATTTATCGCTGTTAGGGGATAGCTAGAAATTAACTTTTATTATTTGGCAAATTTTTGAGAGTTTTTCAATTTGACCTTGGATTTGGGGGGTTTATGTCCCCTGTGACCCCCCCCCCCCCCCTTCGGACCGCGCCTGTTTTCCATACAAAAAACCATTCGTTTAGTGACTCCGCGTTTGAAAAATCGCACCACTGAGTAATTGGTATGGGAATGTCGATTATTTTTTTTGTTTTTGGATCTATATTTTAATTTTGTTATACTAAAGTGATATAGTATACCCCGTAGTTCGATTTGTTATGGGTGTGTCCCTTTCACGTTGTATAAAATTTTGATATGGTAATATTTTGCCCAATTTTAAAAGTTAAAATTTAGGGGCCAAAGTGTTGATGCCATATTTTGTTGGCCTTTATTATTTTGGCGAAGTTTGAAAGCCAAAATATGACATTGTTTTTCTTCAAATCAATGAATCTATTCATTGTATCATAGATATCCTCACATGTTTTTTTTTTCATTATTTTTGTATTTAATAAAATCCTCTGGTGCGTTAAATCAATCAATTAAATACGAATTTATTTATAAATAAATATAAAAATTCTATAACTAGGATAGTGATGGCCACCTCCCACACTAGAACTGGTTCATAAGGACAGTTTATAATTATTATACAATGGAAGACCATCATTATCATAAGGCCCCGTTATCTTGTCCCACACATGTCACATTTTTGTAGGGAATTAAACTTAATCTATCGATTTTTTTGCTCACGAGAACCCTAATACATCCTTTAGTTGCACGAGCGATGTAGAATTGTATAGGTAATTTTTTTTGTATTACTGTGGCAAAATTGTGTTAAGAGTCCCTTTACCCTGTACAGAATCAGACTTTCCCTTACAAACGTAGTCTAGCTTATATTTTAAAACGGCATGTCTGATATTGGCGAAATTATGTAATTTCAAAGAAATTCCATATATTAAGGCATATAACTAGTTTTCACAGTCAAAATATGAACGTAAAAGAGAATATAGTGTATCATATCATGTTCGACCATCAGTTTGGCAAATTTCTACATTTTCATATTTTCTTTCAAGTTTATATTTGACTGTCGAAAACTAGTTATATGCCTAGATATATGCAATTTCTTTAAAATTACAAGTAACTGCCCAAATTTCACATGTCATTTAAAAATAAAAGCTAGACTACGTTTTTATGAAAAGTCGGGTAAGGGGATTCTTACGTCATAATCATAACGAACGAAAATTTTTATATGTAATACGACTCAAGAACAACATACCGTCAATATTTCGACAGTCGGTAAATTTAAAATATAAATTCCTACAAAAAAATAATGTTAAAATGCGAGAAGATAACGGGGTCTAATTATCATTGCGCAATACAGCGAAGTCTCCCTAGGCACAGGCGCAGAAAAAACGGCAACACCGCAATGTAGCATGTTATCAAGAAAAAAAAATGTATTTAGAAATTTATTGACGCATGTGAGTACCTAATTATGTACAATTTTAAGGAGTGCCAGTTTTTTATGAACACATTGGTACAGCACCTACACAACTTAATTTTGAAGTAAATAGGGTGAACTTCCATTCATTGGACGCTAACAGTCATTGGACAGATCTCAATAAAACCTTATTTATTAAGGTGCTTTCAAAACGGGAACACTGCAGCTACAGAGTATAAAAAGATATCAGCTTAAAGAGCAAAAAAATAAATTTGTTTAAGATAATGAGTTTTCGCTAAACGTCAAAAAAGTAACCTAATTTGAATAACATTAACTTATGTTTAGGTGACTTTTCTATTTAGTAGAGTCATACACGTTATGGCGTATTTTATACAAAAAATACGCCACTATGTTTCAAAACAGGTTATACTTTTGAGACTTCAACGCGGAATCTATATACCTCTATGTATCAGCTGCAGTGGACAGAACACAATATAATCTTAATAAATAAGGTTTCATTGTGTTCTGTCCAATGACTGTTAGCTGTTAGGTCCAATGACTGGAAGTTTACCCTATATTATTTCATGTTTTTGAAAACTTTAGTACTAACTTGAATGCATAAACCCTATAAAAATATAAATATATTGTTACCACTACCCTGTAAATGTGTTGTTCCAAAACTTCTGATTACTGAAAGACAGATTCGTGTTTTATTATTGTAAGAGGTCAACTTTGTGTCCAATCGTTATGTGACTTAAGTTTTTTTTTAAATAAAATTAGATTTTGTAACTCACTCGCTTGTTTCTTTTTGAACTACTAGTTAGGTTACCTATTCTATTATAGGCTGCGAAATCGGAAATGAGGCCGTTTGTTTTTACCCTTACGGCAATGTTAAGATGGTTAAGAGGAAGGGTTATGATTTTAGCAGTCTATGGATGTATGTATGTGTGTGGGTATATACGTCTGTTCCACAGTAGCATCCGAATGGCTTGTCCAATTTTCGCAAATGATATGTCAATCGATTCGTCATTGTCCGGGTGAGATGGGCTTCAATTTGTATGCAAAAAATGTATACAACGTCGCAGAGACTACCCGTAATAAATCGAACCACGGGCTAGACTAGATCACTATGGTATAATGAATTAAAAATAACAGCCAAAACAAAAAAAAAAATTTCGCCATTTTCATACTAAAGTGTGCAGCCGCCCGGGCAATTTGTAGGGAATGGCGAATTATTTTTTATTTTAATTTAATTATACTATAGTCATCTTGTATAGCCCGTGGTTCGATTTATTACGGGAATTTGTTACATACAAAAAATGTAAGTAATTTTTTTTGTTTGTAACTGGTAAATTGATTACTGGTAAAAGGCAAAAATTGCAGAAAATAAAATGGGCCTGCCATACAAATTCACTGATCACCTGGTCTAGTTTCTATCGGGATTCCAATTTCTTTTCTTAGATTTTTTATTTTTTTCTTGCAGATCTATATTATGTTAGGATTTTGATTCCGATGTTAAAAGGTTTTGCGTTAGTTACCAGTAACCCTGTATATCGATTCTTTGGTATTTATTAGCACATTTTAAAACTATATACATTTTGCGAATAAGCCTATACAGGCTTATACATTGTTAGCCGTAGTGGCCCCCGTAGTCGGATATTCGTTTTTGAAACGAATATCTTGTTATTTTTGGAATACTTCCAGTACCTATCAGAGATAGTTAGGTAAAATACACACATACATAATATCACGTCTATTCTCCGCAGGGGCACAGAATAAGTACTAGTACTCACGTAGGGACATAAGCGTAGCCAACTATGGGCTCAGGGTGGGGCAGCAATCTGAAATAATATGTAACTAGCAAACTACACGGTCCGCCGCTTACCCCAGTTAATTTTTACATATTATATAAAATGTCGAGTGTGAACTTTCTTACGAATATTAAGTATTGTAGTAAGTACCTAGATAATTTAATATTTAGGTTTGGTTCGGTAACTTAAAGGTCTGAGCCAGGGTGGGGCAAGCGCCACACCGTGCCCCACCGTGGCTACGCCCATGCGTAGGGATAGGCAGGGGCTGTGGACCTCCACTTGCTACGATCCTGAAAAACCTCTTTCGCTTCATCTACAATCATCAATCTCTTCAAACATGCTCTTCGGTTACCGGCAAGTAATCATAACAAAAACAAAAATCCCGACTGCCTTTTATTTTATTTATTTTTAATTATTTTGCCCAGTGTCACTTTCACAGTAAATACGAATCTAACGACACCTTTCAAGCTAAAATCCATCGAGCCGTTCAGGCTGCAGAGCGTGCCAAACAATTATACATACAAACAAACATACTTACACACTCTCGAAAAACATAACCCTTCTTCTGGCGCAGTCGGGTGAGAAAATGTAAAAATAAAAACATTTTTTTTAGTTGTTCCTTGATTACTCGTAGACGCCTGGATCAATTTGAAAAATTCTTTTTTGTGTGATAATTCCGAAGTTTATATTGGCTTCAAACTTATATTTTGGCGTCAAACTTTAAACACCTTCCTTTTTCGGGGCTTAAAAAGAGGCTCAATGACTCAATGAACTCTTATTAAGGGGCTACATGAATTTTTCGGGGTCCAGTGCTGCTCCCATTTGAAATAAATCATTTGAAAAGAAACGGAGATATAATTTAAAATTTGGTCTTGATCAGACCCTGGATAACCCTTCAAACTATTTTATTAACTACTGTTTACATTTTAAAGTGAGAACGTGAAGTTTTTCTACGCACATACGCCAAAAGTGGCCGTTTTTCGCAATTGTGCGTAGAAAAGCTTCACGTTCTCACTTTACACTGTAAACAGTAATAATAATATTATTCTGAATTTTAAATGTTTGGTACTGTAACAGATAGTTTTTTTTTCTAGATAATGTCGCGTAATTCAGTGTGCCTCTTGGCATGGGCCTCCTCTAGCATTTTCCATTGTTTTCTGTCTCGCGCTACCCTTCTCCAGTGATGTCCTGCCGTGAGGTTGAGGTCATCTGTCCACCTCGTTATTGGACGACCTCTGTTGCGTTTCCCATCTCTGGGGTACCATCTGAGATGGCTGTACTCCATTTGTGTTGCTTGTCTTTAATCATGTGGCCGGACCATGACCAACTGACAAAGACCACCGGCAGCCAAAACAAACCACAAGTCGAAACTGTAAACAGTAGTTTATAAAATAGTTTGAAGGGTTATCCAGGGTCTGATAAAGACCAAATTTTAAATGATATCTCCATTTCTTTTCAAATGATTTATTTCAAATGGGGCAGCACTGGACCCCGAAAAATTAATGTAGCCCCGTAAGCCTCCAATAATGCAAGTCTCATAACAAATGGACTTTTTTCCTATCTCATTGATCATAATCACATTTCTCAATCAATTAGACAGATGCAACCTTTCGTGACGCTACAAGACTTATCCAAGCACTGAGTTACCCAAAGTCTGAAGTAACTACAAAATTAGTTCGTCCGGTCTCTTTTTGTGATCGTCTATAGGACGCACCGCTCACGACTTGCGTAAATGGACGAGACGCGGAAATGGACGATATTGTTGGAGACTTTTTACCCGACTGCGCCAGATGGAGGGTTATGTTTTTTGATTGTATGTATAATTGTTTGGCACGCTCTGCGGCCTGAACGGCTCAATGGATTTAAGTTTACTCGACTGCGCCAGATATTTTTCGAGAGTGTGTATATATGTAAATATGTATAATTGTTTGGCTCGCTCTACGGCCTGAACGGCTCGATGGATTTAAGCTTGAGAGGTGTGATTAGATTCGTCTTAATTCTGAGAGTGACACTGGGTACTTATATAAAAAAAACAGTCGGTTTTTTTAAATAATGACTTGTTTTATCAATAAAGAATAAAAAGGAAAACCAGTCTTTAATTCCATGCTGCTGGAAAATGGCCTTATTAAAATTTTCCTGGGTCTTGAGTGTTTATCTATATATGTTCTCGTATTTGTCATAAAATATAGTATCGTTGGGTTAGTATCCCATAACAAAGCTTAAGCTTACTTTCAGGCTAGCTCAATATATGTGATTTGCTATTATATGTAGTGATATTTCCTACATATTTAATAATCATCATCATATCAGCCACAGGAATCCCACTGCTGGACATAGGCCTCCTCCAAAGTTTTCCAAAACGACCTATCGGAAGCGGCCTGCATCCAGCGCTTTCCTGCAACCTTGCTCAAGTCATCTGACCATCTAGCAGGTGGGTGGCCTACGCTACGCTTGCCGGTACGTGGCCGCCATTCGAGAACTTTTCTGCCCCATCGGCCATCGGTTCTTCGCGATATGTACCCCGCCCACTGCCACTTCAGTGCCCTATTATTTTCTATGTAAAAAGTACGTTTTTGTCACTACATCCTCATTCAATCTTATTTATTAATAAGAAAATTATCAATACATAATTTTCTTATCAGGTCTTTCAAAGTTACACCACACATACTTCTAAAAGCTCAAATTTCAACTTGAAATTATAATATAATTAAAATTAATGTGAGATGACATAACTGCCTAAATATTTTATCACGGTTTTACTCACGTAGTTTTAGTTTCCTCCTAACTCTCATTCTGAGGATGATTGTCTAAGCCGATGGAAAATAATCAGCCTTTTCCGAAAAATACATAGGAAAAGTTGTTCATATTGACGGTCTAAGTTACTCCTACAAGGATCGGACAGGGTTTTTGTTACATATTGTATAATTATTACAAACGTTTTAAAATTCGGACTGTATGCTCTAATTCCCTTCAGGATCATCATCTAATTGGATTTACCCATATCAAGATATTGCTGCCACCTCTTAGCGAAAAAGCGCTACAGACCTAATAAAAGCGCTAGATTTCTGGATTTTACATGAAAAACGTTCGTATTCTGGGGCTAGACGAAATTTTCATGGGCGTTAAACACACTAAAAAGCCCTAGATTTAGCGCCTAAAGCGCTAAAATGCCAGCACTTAGTTTTTACCCCGCCTAGAAAAATCTAGATCCAGTAGGAAGGAAGTGGATAGACAATCGACTTTGAATATTATGCTCGTTACTTCTGTTCTTTTCCTTGTTTCAAACATATCAGCAAACCTATAATTAGCTTCTCTATTTCCGCTTAGTCTAAAACCAATATACCACAAACACAGTTTCATAAAAATGCGTGCAACACGTAATGTTACGAAAGCACATTATAGCAATTTCATTCACTTTATACCAATATTGTTTGTTCCTGTTGTTGTTATTGTGAAATGTGCATCGTGATACAATTTATCATAGTTTTTATCATTTATGTCATTGAAAAAGTTTGGGACCTCGGTTCTAAATGGCTCTGTGCGTGCAGTAACAGTGTATTGTAAGGGTCAATTCATACCAGCGCATCAAAGCGTCAATCCCTACTAACTACGTATACCTAATGCATATATTTCTTCTGACATCAAAACGTCTGAGCACGACTACAAGGTTTTATATACGACGAAGAAAATGTGTGCATTAATTACATTGTGGAAACGAGGATAAATTTGTCTGCGCTAGTATGAATTGACCCTAAGACGTATTAAGTACTAAGAAGTGTATAGTGTAACTCTAAATCATCATCATTTCAACCGCATGCCGCCTACTGCTGGACATAGGCCTGCGGTCAAAAGATTAACAAAGTGATTGATCTAAAGCGGCCTGCATTCAGCGTTTTTAGCGATCTTGGTCAAAGAATAAGTACTAGCTTTGGTCAGATCGTCTGACCACCTTGTAGGTAGGTGTTAAACGCTTCACTTGTCAATATGATAGTATACTTGGGTCATGCCATCCAAGGTATCTTTTAAACAAAGTAAAATTAAAGTTCTTCAAGTAGTGCCTTTTACTAGGCGACGATCAATTTAAAAAGAAGAACATTACAAGACGTATGAATGAATGAATGAAAAACTCATTATTGCACCAATAAAAAGCCAAGAAAAATGTTTCATAATCTAAAAATAAAATATATTCATAGGGACACTGGGCGGTCAACAAAAAATGCTCATCCGGCAGAACCTATTTTGCTAAGGCGTCATTTTTAAATTTCTTTTAGTTTACTGGACCATTATGGTTCTGCATCAGGTGTTCCCTGTGATGCAGAACCATAATGGTTAAATAAATACATATAATAAAAATATACTCACATATACATAAAACTAGTGTTTTGGGTGGTTCGCAGGCTGCAAACAGCCCGCCGTTTTTCGTGCAGCTGTTGAGGTAGGCTAATATATGCTTCCAGTTTAGAAAATGGTTTAAAAATGCAGTCAGTTGAGGGAACATAAAAAAAATGTGTGGGCGGCAATCTTTGATCCAAAATATGAATCCAATTTCGGGTTTCGCGGGTTGCCCTACGACCTACAAAAATTCAGGCTCCTTTGAAGGCTGAGACGTTATGAACGAAATAAGTTAATCTTCTAACACCCAGACGCCATCTTGGATTCCAAAAAAATGATAAATTTGGATTTTTCGACTTAAAATACATATAGATTTCAATTTTCAGCAAAATTTGAAGCAGTTTACTTTCGGCGGCCATCTTGGATTACCAAAAATTAAAATTCGCAGCCCTTATTTGACGACCTCCGTGGCGTAGTGGTCACCATGCTCGTTCGCCACCCAGAGGTCCCGGGTTCGATCCTCGGTCAGGGCAAGTTGGAAAATGGCCTTTTTCAAATTGTCCTGGGTCTTAGATGTGTATCTATATATGTATTTGTTATAAAATATAGTATCGTTGAGTTAGTATCCCGTAACACAAGTCTAACTTACTTTGGGGCTAGCTCAATCAGTGTAATTTGTCCCTATATAATTATATTTATTATATTATTTATTATATTTATACATACCTAGGTACAATGGGCGGCTTATCGCTTAGAGCGATCTCTTCCAGACAACCGGTGGATGTAGTAAAACAAGAAGCTAAGTACCTAACGACTTTTCTATGGGATAAATAATTTTCCAAATCGGCCCAGTCGTCTTCGAAAAACCGGTGAAAGAAAAGATCGCGACGAATTTGTTAACTTCCTCCTTTTTAAAAGTCGATTAAAAATCAACCATCGATATCATAAGAAGAAGAATCCTCTAGATATTCTTTTTCTAAGCGTTAGAGGATTATCTATTCATTATTGTTGTTGTTTATAAGGATGTCTAGAAGATACTATGCTTACCCAGGTAACTATAAGAGAGTGTACGCGCGGCGCCCTTCAAGCCTGACCGCCTCATCTATTAATTAAGCAGTTCGATCAAAATAGGCAATACCCAGGGCCGGATTAACCCTATCAGGGACCCTAGGCATTGCAAATCTCGAGGCCCCTTTCCTTACTTTTGAAAATTCATTTTTTCTATTACAAAAGTCGAGTCCATCAGATCGACTCCAAATTTGATATTCTGTTACTTCAATTTTGTGATATTGCAACAACATGGTTACCTTGCCTTCATGCTATAGCATTCCGTCAAATGCCTGACTCATTGCTTTTTGCTTTCTTTGAAATGGTCTTAATGAATAGGTTATAGTTATAGATAATTGATGATCAAGGTTTCATGATGCAGCAGGAAAGGATGAGGTTATTTTAAATTTAATATACAAGAAGTATAAAAAATTAAAAAAAAGCGTACGATGAAACGTTTTATTTCCTCTAGCCGATGCGGGGCCCGTAGGCAGTTGCCTAATACGCCTTATGGATAGTCCGGCCCTGGTAATACCTATGGTATCAATGCCGATTCGTCACAATAAGATGAATTTCATAAACTCGGACGATGTTGATCAACGCCACGTGATGTTGCTAATCCGACAACAATGCGTGACGGTGGGCGTTGCCAAACCCAACGCTGGACTGTAATTATTTTTAGTGGATGACAATGTACACAGCATCCAGATGTCGCGTGGTTGCCGGATTACAATGAAAACACTCCATCTATTCTTGTGGATGTCAATTACGTTCGTTCAAGTATTACGTAAGCACCAAAAGGGGGTGGGTTGGGAAGTCTTTGATTTGCATATTTTTGATGACATGGTCACACAAATCTCAAAGAGTCCCCGATTGCAATTTCATGTAATAATGTTAAACGAATAAATAAAATCGAATACGTTTTGTTGATTCGGTTCGGACGTTGTCTTTTTACTTACCTACCACGTGTTCGAGAAATCTTTGGCTGTAAGAATTTTGAAATGCCCGCAATCCTTGGAGACCTTAGAGTGTTGATGATCCATATATCCATGATGGCTTTTTTATAGGTCATAAGCAAGGTAGCCTGAAAGAAATTGCTTAACGATAAGGCCGCTGTGTTTCGGGTGTTACGCGGGCTGCAAGCAGCCACTTTCGTGCAGCTGTTGGGGAAGGCTAAATAACATTTCCAGTTAAGAATACGAGAAAAAACTGCATTTGGTGTAGGAAACATGAAAAAATGTGAGGGCGGCCATCTTGGATCCAAAATCTGAATCAAGTTTCTAGTTTCGCGGGGTGCTTTACCGCATACCAAATTTCAGCCCTCTACGAAGTCCCATTAAGACGTTATGAACAAAATAAGTTTAATTTTCTAAAATCTAGACGCCATCTTGGATTCCAAAAGAAAAAACATATTTGGATTTTTCGGCTCAAAATACATAAAGATATCGATTTTCATCCAAAATGGAATCAGTTGACTCTCGGCCATTATTTATATCCAAAAGTTAAAAAAAAAAACAACGCAGCGCTTGGTGGGTATTTTAAAATAATGTATGCCCTGTATTTTTTGTATTAGGTACCTATTCAATAAAGGGCATTGTATTGTATGCTTGTCCACCGTAGCTCGACAAACCGTTTCCCGCCAGATTTCTAAAATTTTTAATTCGGACCTATACCGTTCTCTCATTTCCTTCCATGTGTCTCTATCTCCTGCCTTCGCTGACCACTCACGTTGGAAAGACCATGATTTGGTAAATTTTCTATTTTTATATTGTATTTTAGAATAAAATATAAAAACAGAAAATTTCTTGGATACTGTAAAATACTAAAAAGTACTCGGCGGATTTCAGAGGTCTTCACCATTGCGGTAAATAGTTGGAATAAAACCGGCCAAGTGCCAGTCGGACTCGCGCACAAAGGGTTCCTTACCATTATGACGACCTCCGTGGCGTAGTGGTCACCATGCTAGTCCGCCACCCAGTTTCCCCGGGTTCGATCCCCGGTCAGGGCAAATTGGAAAATGGCCTTTTTCAAATTGTCCTTGGTCTTGGATGTCTACCTATATATGTATTTGTTATAAACTATAGTATCGTTGAGTTGTATCCCATAAAACAAGTCTCGAACTTACTTTGGGGCTAGCTCAATCAGTGTTATTTGTCCTCATACATTTATTTATCTATTATCTATAAAAAAGTCACGTTTGTTGTATGGGAGCCCCCAGTTAAATATTTATTTAATTCTGTTTATTAGTATTTGTAGTTATAGAGGCAACAAAAATATATCATCTATAAAAATATCAACTGTCTAGCTATCACGGTTCATGAGATACAGACTGGTGACAGACAGAAAGACGGACGGACAGCGGAGTCTTAGTAATAGGCCGTTTCTACACTTTGAGTACGGAACCCTAAAAGAAATAGTAGAAACTAACTAAATAATAAGAAAATGGCATCAATGAAAATATTCGTGAGGTACTCGACCCAAAAACGTCATTTCCGTAACTCACAATGTAATAGCAATGACAAATTATATTACTGTCACAAAAGATAAAACTGAAATACACAGCGGCGTGATAGAAAACAGCTTTTGAAGTGATCCTCTTGTTTTGGCTCACGTTTCGGAAAGCGGTTCCGGTAATTGTTGGAGATTCACAAATAATTTCGCTAGAAATGTAACAATAAAACGGACAAAAACGGCGAATCACTATGGAAGCATAATCAACCCCAAAAGTGACCCATGAAAAAAACATTCAAGTGGTTACGCGGCGATAGGTACTTACTTATAAAAGACATCTGCTTTTCCTCACGTACAAAAAAAAAGTAGGTCTATGTTTCCCGCCAATACCTACTTGCCGTTTCTGAAGTTACTCCACGACAATGGGGGCCACGCTGTGGATGCTATATGAAGCTACGTCATAACATAACGGACAGCAAAGAAGTTACAAAAAATCTAGAATGTTTACGCCTTTCCCGAAAGATATCTCGTACCTTGAGTTCTCTCCATCCCTTTCTACATTATTACACTGGCAGTTTGCGAGAAAGGGATGAAGGGAACTTTACGTATATTTTTGGGAACGTTAGGTATTTTAACATAAGCATTATGGAAATATAAACTTTAAGTACGTAGCATTAGGTTTAATTAACAATGAGAAAAACAAATAGCTGAATCAGTTTTGCTACGCGATTTCGTTAGTAGATATCAAACTTTTGTTCTAATTAGCAGAATCATGCAGTGTTAATGAAAAAACATTCTAACAACTAGTAGGCCTGAGCTCACCAGTTAGCTACGTGATTTTGCTAACGTGTAACGTGAGCAAAAATTTTTGCTACTAGCAATAATTCTTTTTTCAATGTAGTTTTTCTAGTTTGTATGTACTTTCTTTGGCAGACAGTTCATAGTTATAACGTATAAGATTTCTTCTGCTACAAACGCTACAGTAATCGCTCTTGATTCTTTGTTTTACCTCTTGATGTCTTGCCTGTCGTTAGCATTTCCATTTCTAACTGAGAACATAGTTTCGATCTATAATTTGAAACTAGATTTTTCAAACCTTTGCAAATTCACTTAGGCAAATAAATATTAGTCGGTAAAAAATATTTTTGCCGAAATATTGGTATGGTCGAAAAGAAGAATTTTTTATACCTTTGCGTCAGTAAAATTATTTTACTGACGCAAATATTAGTCTGTAAAATGATCTTGATTGCTAGTTTGGGGGAAAGAAGAATCGTAGAATGTACTTGCTTCTATTCTCGCGTACATTGTAAAAGCCGATCAAAGGAATGGGCGAGAATCTGAAATGAGGCAAGCAACCACTATCTACCCGACTGCGCCAGAAGGAGGGCTATGTTTTTAGAGTGTATGTATGTGTAATTGTTTGGCACGCTCTGCATCCTGAACGGCTCGATGTATTTTAGCTTGAGAGGTGTTGTTAGATTCGTCTTAATTCTGAGAATGACAATGAGTATATAAAAAGGCAATCGGGTTTTTTGTTTTTTAAAAAATGACTTGTTTTCTCTATTTACCTCTTTACGCTCGCCATTACGCTAAGCGTGGCCTTTGGGCCTTACGGCCTTAGGCTCTGTCTATCCTGTTAGGAATAAAGACGTGATCAATTTCTTTATTTAACCTTCAATATACAAAATACATTTTGTAAAGCATTTAGGCGAACTTAATGGTAAAAGCATTATCTAACAGCCAACCTTTGAGTTGTTACCGAAATTTAGGTGGAGGTAAAATAATGGAAGGGATAAAAGGGAAAGTGCTTGGGTATAATAAAATTCAGATAAATATTTACAATTCTTACACAACATAAAGTACTAGTATTGGGACACTTAGGGCAAAGAACCGATGGCTGATGGGGCAAAAAGGTTCTCGAATAGCGACCACGTACTGGCAAGCGAAGCGTAGGACACCTAACAAGGTGGTCAGACTACATGGTCGCTGGAAAGCTCTGGATGCAGGACGCTCTAGATCGGTCATTGTGGAAATCCTTGGGAGAGGCCTACGTCCAGCAGTGGACGTTATGCGGCTGAAAAGACGATGATGATAAACTGCTATAGACCTGTACACTACCAACGTGATGTAGCTACCTGAAAAATTAGGTCTTTTAAAAAACCTAATAACAAGGTTTCGGTTTTTAGCTTTGGCCAGTATCGACCCCAGTTTTTGTTTCGCCTCGACACAGCAGATATGGATCGAAAAAATGACAAAAAGCTAGAATGTCAAATTGAGCAACGATACTGTGATACTAACAATATCGGTGGTCGAATGTTCAATTTTACAATTTAACGGTTGTCGATGTTTGGTTTGGTGTCTGTAATAGATACCTACCTATTATAAAACTTTGCCAATGCAACATCAAGTGTCACTTTATTTCTGAGGAAAAATATAAAATGTTACTATAATTAGGGTTCCGTACCGTAAAGGGTAACAACGGGACCCTATTAATAAGACTTCGCTGTCTGTCTGTCTTTTTGTCTGTCTGCCACCAGGCTGTATCACATGAACCGTGATAGCCGTGAAATTTTCACAGATGTATTTCTGTTGCCGCTATAATAACAAATACAAAAAACAGAATTTAATAAATGTTTAAGTGGGGCGACAGAGCGCTATAGCACGGCCGGTTGTATAGCACGTAGATATCATTCAAAATATTGCCTTGACCAAGCCCTGGATAACCCTTCAAACTATTTAATGAACTGCTGTCTACAGTTTAAATTGAGAACGTAAAGCTTTTCTACGCACATTAGCCTAAAGTAGCCGTTTTTCGGAAATGAGCGTGGAAAAACTTTACGTTCTTACTTCAAACTGTAAACAGTAGTTCATAAAATAGTTTGAACGGTTATCTAGGGCTTGGTTGAGACAAAATTTTAAATGATATCTCCGTTTCCTTTCAAATAATTTATTTCAAATAGGGACACCAAAAAAAATTAAAGTATCCCCTTATATTCTGTTTTTCAATAAACCAGTCTAATTAATCAAGCAACTGAGACATTCACGGTTCACCACCTACTGACAGCCAAAGCAAATAGTGTTTCTATAAAAACGTCGACTTTCATAAGCGCTTAGTTAACAGCAAAAAGCAATTTGCATCAACACAATATGCATTGCTGCGTAATAATAAAACGCATAAAACACAAAATCTCTGGGCCAAGGTCTAGATACTTTCCTTTATTTGGGTTTAGGTCACACACCCGTTTTTTAAGTCCACGTTCGCACTTTTTGCCACTTTCGCTACGCACTACGTTTTTATTGGTGGTCAAGTGCTAAGAGGAATGACCGCTGCTTTTTTTTATCGAGTTCGGGCAATGAGAGTGAATCTTTGGCTAAATATATCCCAGGGTCGGCAGAGTTCATCTTGAGTCAGTCAATCAGAATCAACCCCACACGTTTCACCTGTTATCTTTATGATAAGAGATAAATATATAAATATACATGTATGTATACAATATGGTATGGTATGTATACAATATGTTACAAAAACCCTGTCCGATCCTTGTAGGAGCAACTCAGACCGTCAATATGAACAACTTTTCCTACGAGACCAATGTTTGAAATTCACCTTGGATATTAGACTTCAAAAATTATATTGAGGTTTCAAAACACCAAAGACCCAGGACAATTTGAAAAAGGCCATTTTCAATTTGCCCTGACCGGGGATCGAACCCGGAACCTCTGGGTGGCGGACTAGCATGGTGACCACTACGCCACGGAGGTCGTCACATATTGTATAAGTGACGACCAGTTTACCCTAATCTCCACGTTACTTTTTCAGTACCTCGACACATTACTAGCATCGCATGCTTATTTATTGGAATGGTGACCACAAGTAGCCACTTAGGGCTACTTGTGGTCATGTTAAGCCTTACATATCTCGAGCTTCTAAAATCACGTAAACCCTTTCACCGCGAGACTTTTTATCTAAATAATATTTAAAAGGTAGTCTACGTTTTAGTTTGAAACGACAGGTCAGATTTCGGTAAAAATTTGTAATTTTAAAGAAATTGCAATTATTTGGGCTTATAATTGGTTTCCGACGGTAAAATTATGAACTGGAAAGAAATTATAAGGGTGTAGAAGTTTTCCATACTGATGTTCAAATATGATATAATACACTATATTCTCTTTTAAGTTCATAATTTTACTGTAGGAAAGCAATTATAACCCTAGATAATTGCAATTTCTTTAAAATTACGTAATTTTGCCCATATCCGACATGTCGTTTCCAAATAAAACGTAGACTACGTTTGTATGGGAAAGTCTGATTCCGTCCAGGGTAAGGGGACTCTTAAGTTATGTACAATACGAGCATGTTTTTTTTTGTCGGAAATATCCGACGCTCGCGGTATGGGCACGACAATGTTTGTCGGATAAATCCGACGTTCGAGGTAAAAGGGTTAAGCAATAGGGATCTGGTTAAATTATAAAAAAATATTGTTCACGTATTTTTTCTTTTCTCTGAGAAACAAAAATTGACAAAGATACAGCGTATTGAAATTGCGCATTACGTCACGGCTACGTACGATTATTACATAGAGGTGACGTCGCCAGCACTCCGGAACTTTGATGCTTCGAATCTTTGTGAATTTTTACTTTTTTGGCAAACTGAAATATAAGGGTTCATTATTTTTGGATAATCTAAAAGACGGACTAATTATAATTATACTTTTCTAACCCTGTCGTCTCCCTTACTGTACTAAGTCCGTCAACAAATTCGTTTAGAGAAGTAGTAAAAACTCTCAAAGATACAGCGCTTCAAAGTTTCAGAGTAGGGTAATAATGTACGTCACCTTCGGTTAAAAATCGTAGCTGATCGTGACAACACGCGAAATTTAAATGCGTATACAATAACATATACAAAAAAAATTGTCCACATCCTTATTAGCCGGCTGTCATCGTAAGTGGACAGTCGACAAACTATGTCAGATGTCTATAGGAAGCTCGAGAACAGCAACCACCAAAGATTTAAAATGGTAACCACTTACAAAAACAACAGACATACAAAGGGATCGACCAAATTTTACGTTTCTTTTGCCACTGGAATAAGACTAATTGTCTCTTACAGATTTTTGTATGATGTATATGGGCATAATTTACTTTTGTTTCTAGGAGGTCAGAATTTGGAATAATGTTATATCGAAAATCCGACTTTCCCGAATATCTGATATTTTAAGTTATTTATAGTAAATAGCTTCTGTGCAGGTTATTTAATTTTGGTAACATTAAATGATATAATCAACCTTCAAAATCAAAACGAAATTTGTTTTACTTTTATATCTTTTTATCTTTGAAGATAATAAATATATAAAGATTTAAGTTACCATAATACTTCCCATTGTGTATTGCGCGCATTGTATTGTAGTGCGTTATACATACCCGCAAAAAATCTGTTAATTGTTAACTGTTCGTAATTGATAAATTATTTTAAAAAAAATGGACTTATTTAATTTTTTTACTAATTGAATTTATGGTTAAATTTTGAAATTAATGAAAAAAATAGAAATTTGGAGGTTTGACGTGTTGTATTTGAAAATTTAGACGTTCTACGCATTTTTTATAGCTAGATTCATGTTTCGTGTACTGAATTCTTTTCGAAATCACTGCAAGTATGCTAGTGGCAAAATCTTGTTGTCCAGTGTTACATACTTAGAACGCGTGGCATGTTTCACACGTAGCTTATTTTTGAAATTTCTTAAATAACATATTTATAAACAGTTCTTGTGTATACTAAGTACTCTTTTATATTTATAAGTATAGAAATTTACTAATTTTGTTCCAAATATTACAAATTATGTTAACCCTTTCACCGCGAACGTCGGATTTATCCGACAAACAGTGTCGTGCCCATTCCGCGAGGGTCGGATATTTCCGACAAAAAAATAATGCTCATATTGCACATAACTTTAGTATCCACATCCCTTTTTGGTTGTAGGTATTTATTTTAGATTTACTACCCTTCGCGCTGGGGGCACGGCAACTGATATAGTCTCGTGGTGAAAGGGTTAAAGAAAAACAACAAAACGTATGTAGCTTAAAAGTGTAAATTCATGCCACGCGGCATTCGTTGTAGTACACAATAATGTTTAGTCTGCTTCCCTTTATATGTGTGTGTACAAAAAAAAACAAATACGAAAAAAAAATACTATATTAGCAAGTGAATACAGATATGACATTGATACTTTACAATCGGAAAAACGACAAGCACGGTATTTGGCTAACTAATCATGACATGATCAAAATTAATCAATTTATCAGAACACTGATCGTAATGTTTAAAGTACTCGCAACATTTCAAAAATGCGTATTTTTATCGACAAGGACAGTTGAATAATTTGAAAGGTAGTATTATTAGGTTACTTTAATTTTTGATTAATAACGCTGATATCTGTATCTATTTCTTCATCTGGTTTTCCTTTTTAACCGACTTTCAAAAAGGAGGAGGTTATGAATTCCTCGCGATCTTTTACGACATGTGGTGACTCTCGCTCTGGCTCCTTTCTGGTGCAAAGAATGGCCATAGCTATCCAGCGTGGTAACGCGTCAAGCGAGGAAACGCTAAAGGGCGGGTTGTATTGTAATTCGATTTTGTATTATTTCTTTTGTAAAAAGTATTTGTATTTGATGAATTAATATATATTTTTTTTATTTAATTTTTTTATGGGTAGATATATAGGTACTTACGTATAACACTGATTGAGCTAGAACCAAAGTAATTTCGAGACTTGTGTTATGGTATACTCGTACTAACTCAACGATACTAAATTTTATAACAAATACATGAACAGATAAACATCCAAAACCCAGGACAATTTGAAAAAGGCCATTTGACAACTTGCCCTGACCGGGGATCGAACCCGAGACCTCTGGGTGACGGACTAGCACTACCGGTCGTCCTCATTAACAAAAAATATAGTGATAAACAAACTTATAAATGATGAAATATATATAATAAAGAACCGATCAGACAAAAAAGAAATGGATAGTGATAAGAAATGAATAATGGTACTAGTTAATTTCTTTCAATAGAATGCAAACCGAGCCCTCAAGCGCAATCTCTCTCTTTTTGCTTTGCCTCTTTTCAAAAGAGCAAGCTTTTTAAAACATGATCGCGTGGACGGGTCCTCTTAATGTAAGTTTTTCAGCAATAATAAATCTTAAATCATGTTGAAAATGGAAATGATCGATAACAAAATGACATGTGACATTATTTTGTGACGTTTAATTTTCTTAACAATACCAAATAATCTATTTTTGATCCAGAAAATACCCAACTATTTCACTTTTCTTGCCCATCTCTCCAGTCTCATAAAAGACAAAAAATATGTCCGACCCACTCCCGCTTCTGCGAAGCATGCGAAACTTAAATATGGCAAATTATTTTACATCTCTGTAGTAGTACATCTCTGGCGAACTAGCTAACGCAAAAGACTTAACCATTTGTATGCCAAAATATCAGACATAATAGTTAAACAATGCTTTTCTCATAGATCTATGGATTCTACGGCATATGATACGAGACGTTTTAAAAAGTAGGTACCTACATTTCAGTTCTAGCTGGAATATGAAAAAAAAAACTAACTTCTGGGCGACGGAAATCCGGCAACTTTTTGTGAGCTAAAACTTTATCCGTTGATTTAACGTTGACAAGCTCTAGATCGAATGATAAAAGACTATTTCCACAGTGATATCTTAAAAATAAATTAATAGACATGGTTGATTTGCGCAAACTGGATCTGCGAGTAGTTTTAGACCTGGAGTGCTATCTTTCATTGAGGGACTCGCCGAAACACAAAACGTGTAGTTTTCAACTCACCGATCGCGTAAAATACCAATGAAATACGCGTAAAATACTATTTTTGAAACAGTCGTGTCAGCGAAAAACAATATTGTTTTATGCAGAAACCTTCGTAATAATATGACAAGTGATTCCAACAATGCGTCCCCAGTGTTGTCATATTTCAAACGCGGATTGCATGAAAAAAATATTAATTTAGGTGGCTCCGCGTTTCAAAAATGACACTGTTGTACTTTAGCACGGATATTTGCATCAAAGTATATTGAATTCGTCTACGTTTTGTATGCAAAAATTAAAGTTCCTTTTGTGTACAATAGAGGCGCTGTTTTTTGCATACAAAATATATACGAATTCGATACATATACGAATACTTTGACTTAATTATATTCGTGCTAAAGCCTGGTTAACATATTGAGAAGTGGCAAGTGTGAGAGACAAGTGGCAAGTAGACACTGACAAGGGGCAAGTAGGTGCTTACACGCACTGAAAAGTGGATATGCAGTGCTATTCACTTGTCACTTGCCACATGTCCCTTGCACTTGTCCCTTCATGAAAAAGTAATTTATTAAATGATTAATGTTTTAAAAAAATATATTTTGTACTAAGTTCCTTTTCGGGCGGTATGGAAATGGCGAAAAAAATGTAAGATTTTTCCGTCACTTTTAACCGTCAAAATTTTTTTTAAACTTCTTTCCAACCTCATGTTCCATTCCAACCGACTGTTCCTCGACATCACGCATTTTTTTTGGAAATAATTATCTTATTCGTCATCATTCAGTCATCAGCCAGTCCATAGTATTTTTACAAGCTTTTATTTAAGTAGTTTCACCTGTCCTGTTGTCTGTCGGTCTGTCCGTCTGTAATCAAATCTTGCAAGTTAAATTTGACCCACTTCCCGGTTTCCGATTGAGCTGAAATTTTGCACGCATACGTATATCGCGTGACGATGCAATATTATGTCATGGAACTGATCTGATGATGGAGCCTGAAGGTGGCCGTAGGAACTCTGTAATGAAACGATGCAACCCCATCGAGTTCGGGCTCTTTTAATTTGTCTTGACGAGCACTTTAGATAAAAGCTTGGTTTAAACATTTTTTTTTTATTGTGGCTTGTTATTCCCTTTATAGTCCATTTGTTTAGGTATTTAAAAGAATGTAAACAATCTTGATATGTCTTTTTATTGGAATATAAGTACACTTCATAAATACCTAACCTGTATATTCTAAATCTTTGACCTAACCAAATAGACTATAGAGTCAGTCAGAATATAATTAATTCCTTCGTACGAATAAAAAAGATCAACGCGCCATATTGTAATTTGCAACATGGCGAAAATAATCATCACTATCAAATAACTTTAATGAATATTAATTTTGTAACTTTTAACTTTAATAAATGTGCAGTTTATACAAGGACTTATAAGTTAGTATACTATCATTATTTATAAGAACATTTGCTTTAACAAGATATACGTTTAAGAAACTAATACCTGACTAAGGGAGCCATAGACGACTAACAATGTGTATATTTTTGAAATGTACTTTTTTTAAAACTATTTTCTCTTTTTTTTAAATACATATAAATATATACGGACAAATAACACTGATTGAGCTATAGCCCCAAAGTAAGCTCGAAACTTGTGTTATGGGATACCTAGCTCAACGATACTATATTTTATAATAAACACGTATATAGATTATAGGTAAACATCCAAGATCCAGGACAACTTGAAAAAGGAAATTTTTCCAACTAGCCCTGACCAGGGATCAAACCCGGAACGTCTGGGTGGCGGACTAGCATGGTGACCACTACGCCACGGAGGTCGTCAAATATATCGTTGTAATCAAGATCTTTCATTTGATACCCCACTGAATAAAGAAACAAAAACAAATTTTGCTGGACTTTTAATTTTTTGTAACATTCGTTATAATATACATTTTTTTTATAATATACAAAAATTGCATCCCATGTCACCCGGACAAATGACGAATCGATCATTTGTGAAAATTGGACATGCAATTCGGATGCTAGAGTGGAACAAACATACATACCCACATACATGCATACATAGACGGCTAAAATCAATACCCTTCCTTTTGACTTTGCCGCTGGGTAAAGTCAGGGACATTACTCCATAAAATAACGGCAGACGTCTGAAAGTGTCCTATGAAAATGTCAAACCAAACTGTATCATCATTTCGTAACGCTTAATGTTGCTTTGCTCTGCAACGTAGACACGTATACCCAAGGGCGGATCCGGGGGGGGGGGGGTTTCCTGGGGGTCATGACCCCTCCTGGGCTGGGTCCAGGACCTTGATGGACCACTAATTAAAATTGTCAAACATAATGTTTTTAAATATTTTTTGTCACAATATAGATTTTTGTAAGTACCTATAATATTTAATTAATTTAATTTATTGAATAATGGCAAACATATTAATCGAAAATTTGAATTTTACCTCGCCACCACCACCACATTTGTCATTTAAATATATGTATTTTTAAGAACAGTAAGTACTTACATACATTAATAAAATACTTAGTTTATACTTGAATCTATGATTATAAAAATTAAATTATAACTTCTTGTGACTTGATCACGACTCTGTGATCCCCCCTGGCACCGAAGCTTTATCCGCCCTTGCGTATACCGTGTGTGTCGCTTTTGGAGTAAAAATCTAGCATTTAGTTCCTGCGCTACTGCGGATCCATGCTATTTTCGTCTATTGGATTTTGTGTTTCTTTTTTTTTTTCGATCAACTTTGCAGTCGTTCCATCAACAGCCTACTGAGAAAAAGCATTGCAGATACGGATCGTTTGTTTGACACTAATCAGGAGGATTTGTCTATTTGTCGCACTTTTTGTGCGTAGATATCTCTTTAATCCAAAGGCGTTAAATGTAAAAACTTGCTCATAAATTACAATTTAACTTTCTCTTGTGACAAGAAAATGACATTGGAGATCCAAACTTGGTGTGTTGTTGTATGCAACAAAAAGGTATTTTTCAAGCGAAATAGGTATCAAATTGTATTTTACATCGACCTACCCAAGTACCATAGATTGGACATGGTAAGTTACCTGAGCAAGTTACATCCTAGAGTTGTTTTGGGAATGCAACAAAAATTAAAAAACGGGTTCCCTAGGTAGTTGCGAGCGCCGCTGTTGCGACGCACGCCGTAGCGAATTTTTTTTCCACTGCCTCATAGGTTCGAGGACTTGTGAACACGAAGGATGTGGTCGCGAACAACTCTGTTTGGAAAAACATTTCCACTGCCTCACACGCTCGAACGCTCGTGAACTAACTAATACTGTCTCATGTGCAATCGATCCACTTGAACAGATAATTGTTTATAAAGATCAGTCGTATATTTTGTGTCACACATAGAAAATCAATAAAAATGTACATTATAGGTACTCATATTTTTCATGTGGAAATGTTTTTTACGAAACAGCGTCGTTCGCGACCACATCCTTCGAGTCCACAAGCCTTCGAACCTAGAAGGCGGTGGAAAACAAATCTCAACAGCGTGCGTAGCAACAGCGGCGCTCGCAACTACGTAGGGAACCCCCAAATATTATCAATTATGATAAAGAAAAACAACAAAACCTATGTAGGTGTAAATTCATGCCATGCGGCATGCTTTGTATTGTATTATTAAATACAATAATGTTTTGTCTGTGACCCTTTATATGTCTGTGATATGAACTTACTTTTATGCATGTATATATGTACGAAATTTAATTTAAATTCACCAGCTTACTTGAAAAGTTTAATATCAAATGAAATATTATACTCAAAGTACTTGCAAGCAATCTGCAAAAAGATTTTCGTCAATAGGAGACGGTAAAGCTTTTGTATATTTTTTAAAATATTATTTTTAATATTTCAACAATAACAATTATTGTTAACAATATAAGCGATTATTCTCGCTGCAATACCGATTACATTTTTTAGAAATTTTGGAATTAAAATAGTATAAAATACGTTGTCAAATGAAAGTAGATACTTACTTATTTCAGCGTTTTAGTCTAGTTGGGTTACGTAGGAAATCAATGCGAGTATCTAGACCGTTAATTGCGTTTCAGTTTGAGCTAGGGTTATCAAGAATCAAGAATTTTCTCGTTTAGGTGTTTCTATTATATAATTGATATAAATGATGTTTACTGTATAAACATGCAGTACTTGGTATGCAAAACTTGTTATAGTTTAAAAATTAAATTCGTAGACTCAATTAGGTTATTTCTGCTATTGTTCCTAAAAAATGACGAGGTGCGTGCGCGCATAGAAAGAAACGACGTGGCAGCGAAGGCGGCTACCTTGTCAATGTCAAAAGTCAACTTTTTTTACTCAATGTAGGAAAAAATGATATCTAATTAGAGAACAATATTAAAGGTGTTCTAAGTTTGACGCTTATGTATGTCGGTCAATCTGTCTGTGGCATCGTAACGCTCGAACGGATGGACCGATAACGATGCGGTTTTTTTACGTTAAAGCAAGTTCTCTTGCGGTGGTTCTTAGCTACGTGTATGTTTGACGCAAATCGGTTGAGCCGTTTAAAAGTTATTGATGTTAACGCTTGAAAGTCAGGGCTTTCTCTAGAGAATAATAGATGGCGCTACTAGATATCCATCGAGTGATGAGTAGCGTAACCACCGATACGATTTTTTTAGTTCCGCAACTCATTAGTAGATGGTGTTTTATTTTTAACCGACTTCCAAAAAAGGAGGAGGTTATCAATTCGTCGCGATCCTTTTTTTTATGTATGTTCACCGATTATTCAAAGACGCCTGGACCGATTTAAAAAAAATCTTTTTTTGTTTGAAAGGGTATACTTTCCAGGTGGTACCATGGAAATTTTATCAAAATCTGTTGTGTAGTTTTGGGGTGAAGTCGGTTTGAAGTTTTGAAAAATTATAGTGCAAAAGTTACAAACTACAATGCGACACAAATATGTTGAACAAACATGGCGGACTTCAAAGCATTTTTGTACAAATTCCCGACACGTAAATTGAACCAAAATGGCTGTCGTCGGCGCATTATTTGAAAATAAAATTCAGCTGAGCTTGGAATAAGCTGGACGAGGCCTTTGTGTCCCGACCCCAGACAAGCCAACTGGCGACTAAAGGCTAATAAATACAATAAATAAATAAAAAAAGTTGGTGGTAGCCCTGACAATGGGTCTGATAATCGCACTATTTTTCTTAAAACGTCATTTCGTTGACTGTTTATATTTTTTGTTGACGATTCAGTGACTGGATTTGAAATGGGAAGTAATGCCACGATTTCATCCTACAACGTTTTATTGTGTTTAGAGTTCCGCATCCAAAGGGTTAAACAGGACTCCGTCCGTTTGTCTGTCTGTCACCAGGCTGTACCTCATGAACCGCGATAGCTTGACAATTAATATTTTCACAGATGATACATCATCCAGTAGTATGTATATACATACACTAGCTTTCTACCCGCGACTGTGTCCGCGTAAAAGTAAAAAATGGTTGAAATAGGATTTTTAATTGCTTTATTAATTACTAAACGCAATTAAGAACTAAAATAAATAACGTTATTTATTTTAGTTCTTAATTGTAAAATTATTTAAATTATTACTTTCCCTTTAAGTATTTTAATCGTTTTTATTTATTTGTCTTTAGGATCCCTGATATTAAATTTCAATGAAATTGGAGTCTTAGTACTTTTTAAATTTAATTTGTAGATAAAGTATCAACCCCTATTTTACAACATTTAGAGGTGAATTTTAGAAAACCGGAATAAACATGTTTTATTATTTGTATTTATAGGAGCTATACAATGTCCTTTTTAATTAAGTACAAATATTCTAAGGGGTTATTCAGTCCATCATTTTGAACAACTTTGCCCAATAAATATAAATTGAAATACTAAAAAAAATATTTAATACAGATCGAAGTAGTCACGTGATATCGTTACTATGAAAAATGCAAAAAATTTTTTCGTATTTCGATATATATTTATTGGGAAAAGTTGTTCAAAATGATGGACTGAATCACCTCTTAAAATATTTGTACTTAATTAAAAAGAACATTGTATATAGTAACAAATTTCATGAAAAATTGGAGCGTTTTTAAATATTTTACATACAAACTTTCAACCCCTATTCTGCACCCTTTTCCTTTTATATACAACGTGAAAGGGACCTACCCGTAATAAACTACAGACTATACTAGATCACTATTAAAAAAGCAGACAAGAAACAAAATAAATTTGGCATTTCAATACTCAGGTGTGCTGCCGCCCGGACAATTTGTATATAACATTTTTGCCATTACCATACAATAGTTATTTATACAATTAGTATAGCCCGTGGTTCGATTTATTACTGGTATGCCCCTTCCACGTGGTATATCATTGATATAGTGTTAACTTATGCCTTACATCAATTGAAATACTTTCTTTAATTTTTTTTAATACGCCGTAAAAAAATCCTTTTTAATTTCTGACTGAAAAGAGGGCTGTAAAACGTTTGACAAAAATGTCTGTCTATCAGTATGTCTGGCTGCGACATGTGATGCGATGCGATATTTTCACGTGAAAGCAAGTTTCCTTGTTGTGGTTCGGATTTTCTAATGGAAATCGGATTAGCGGTTCCCAAGTCATAGGAGGTGAACGCTTGAATGTCGTTTTTTTTTTATATTACTTACTATCCTGGCTCAGCGACCCAAAGTGAGTCTTGACCTCCAGTACAAGAGCACGCCAGCGCTCTCGGTCCTGTGCTAGCTATTGCCAGCTGTCGCCACCTTGAAGCTCGCGCAGGTCCGACATCACCACGTTGCTCCAGCGATACCTAGGACGGCCCACCGGCCTGCGACCGATCGGCCGGCTCTGGTCTCTCTCTTCACACCCCGATCCTCTTCCATTCTTTCGATGTGCCCGAGTCAACGAATACGTTGCGCTTTAACTTCACCCATGATGTTAGGTTTTTTTTTAAATTAGTATGGCAAATAAAGTTATTGGCACGTAGTGTTCACTCAAAAATGTCTCAGACCCAACTTTATTCGCTAGGCAAATTAAAAAGCCTCGATTGTCAAGAAGACCGTCTCGTGATGAGCAGCGGAACTACCGAAGTTGTGTCGGTAGTTCTGCTACTCATCTTTGATGGAAATCCGTAGCGCCATCTATTATTTGCTAGAGAAAGCCCTGACTTTCAAGCGTTAACATCAATAACTTACAACCAATTTTCATCTAACATATTACATACACGTAGCTAAAAACCACCGCAAGGGGTTAATTACTTTATCGTAAAAAACCTCATCGAAATCGGTCTATTCGTTCGATCGCTACGATACACAGACAGACATACAAACATACAGACAGACAGACAGACAGACATTAGCGTCAAACTTATTACACTCCTCTTTTTGCCGGGGGTTAAAATTGATACTAAGTAATTATTTTGAGTGAGTGCTTACGTTCTCATAAAATTATTGAGATTTCTACATTTCGTCATTTCAAGGTAAACAATAAAATTTGTCTTTTTAATTTATTGGACGTTTTATTTTATTTTATTTTAATGAACCAATTTAATTTCGATTCTTCATGAGTAAGTATGATTTTCAATTCAACTGCTCTGAACTAAATTCATCTAGAGTTGATAATACCTACCATCAAATGTGAGACTCAGGTCGCATGGAATGAGATGACAATGACACAATAAGCTGTGAACCGTCGGTTTTGCGGTCCTCAAAGCGGTGACGGTACGGTATCTGTTCCTCCTTACACTCGCCTTAAAGATGATCATCTGAGCCGATTGAAACTAGTCGACCTTTTCGGTGAAAATTAGGGTTTTTAATTTACACTACAAATAATAGATAGCGCTACAAATATCAATTCCACTTAACATTGGACTATGTAGTTCTACCACTCATAACGAGATGATGTCTTTTTTTTAATTTGTTGCTGAAAAATAAACTTGTTGGATAAAGATAAAGAAAATCAATTTGTGAGACCACCAACTAGGTGGTCTGACGACCTTAGCACGGTTGCAGGAAAACGGCAGGCCGCTTCCAATCATTCGTTTTGGAAAACCTTGGGGAGGCCTGTCCAGCAGTGGACTTCTTGCGGCTGATATGATGATGAATTTGTGAAAATAAGCGATAAATTCAATTTGAAGTTTTTTACAAATGACGTTAGTCAACAAATGGAATGAGTATTAATTTAGAGAAGTTATCTCCAGCCTACAATTTTGCTAAGAGTAAAATTTTTAATAACTAAGTATAATTCGGCCGTGCGACCCTTATAAAATTCCTTTTATAAGGGTCGCACGGCCGAATTATACTTTCTCATCTTAGAAATAAGATAAGCGGCCCCCGGGCTTCGCAGCATTACAGCTGAGGATGCTACTGATAAGAAACTAAAAAACTGGAAAGAAAGAGAGAGAGGTACTTATCTTATATTATTGTAATCTTTTTATTTTCTTTACTCATATCTACTTTTTTAATTGGTTACTGTACTACGCAGTTACCATAGGTACTTAACTATTTATGTAGATATAATAAATAGATACATAAAATATACAGGAAGAGGTGGTATCAGAACCATCATTTGCTAGAGCGAGAGAAAGAGACGGAATTTCTCGGAATCGACGCGCGATTCCGCAACCCGCAAAGATAATATAACGGTTCCGCGGCGTTCCGTCTCTCCCTTTCGCTCTAGCAAATGACGATTCTGAGCGACAGACAAGGATAGCAGCATAGGAAAGTGCTGTTTCGTGCTGTCAAGTCAAATGCTCAAGTCTCAGCCCCAAAATCTATGCTCAACCCTTACGCACCGAGACACAAGACTCTAAGTTTGCACTCGTAATAGCCTAATTTTCAATTATTAAGTACCAGAATTTACTAGCAGTTAACATGCACACTAATCCACTAGTGTGTAATAAAGACATTTGACAATCACGAGATGACTTTCATGGCTGATGAGCTACGTCAGACAAAGATTTAGAATATACAAGACGACAGTTGTAGGCAGTTTGGCAGTATTTTCATACAAACGTAGTCCCTTTATTCCTCACCGAATAGAACCAGCAGAGCAATGATTTTTTCCAAAAAATAAATCATTGGGTTTACAACGTGTAACGGATAGGAGGTATCAACCTGAAAAGGAGTAAACATACCAGTCAATGTGAACAACTTTTATCATGGGACCATCAAAGAAATCGCACAAAAAATCTTCACCTCCATACAAAATTATATACCTACCATGCCAAAGTGCATGGAGCTACACATTTTTTTACGATTTCGGGAATGGTTCCATAGTAAAAGTTGTTTACATTGATTAGTATATTTTCTCATTTTCGGGTTGATTGATACCTCCTTTCAGTTACACGTTGTATAAATGCCCCTATGTTTTCGTTTTATTTCATAATTTTATTATTAAAGATGCGAACCTCCGTAAACCTGAAAATATGGTAAGAATTTCCTTTATGTTTCCACATCTAGCATACAAAGACGAGATTATATTACAAAAAGAAAACATAGGAACACACGACAGTCATAGCTTTTCTTCCATTTTTAATGAAACGAAATTAAATCGATTCAGATTTTGAGGAGAATTCAGGGAACTACGAAACATTGTTTTTGTATACTTTTTATAGAAATGTTGGCTGGAATGTAAAGGAGAATATGAGAAGGAAGGAAGTGACGGACTGGTTGACTGGAGATAGAAAAAAATAACTCTCCCCCCATAATTAGTGGGATCAGGATAAGGCAGAAGAAGAAGACTTTTTTTAGACGATATCCAAAGTCCAAAGTGAAAGCTCTTAGTAAACTCGTAGATTATTAAAAAGTGTGGTATAAGTATTTTTTTTCTGTGTTGAGCAAATAATGACGACGATACATCGCATTTAAATTCCGCGTGACGTCACGATCAGCTACGATTTTTAACCAAAGGGGACGTAAATCCACCACTTCGAAACTTCGAAGCGCTGTATTTTTGTTAATTTTTACTACTTTGCTAAACGAAAACATATGAGTGATTCCTTTATTTTTGGATAATCCAGTTTAAGGGCTAAATAAAATAATATATTTTTTACCGAGTATTATATTACTTGTATTAGTTTCTGTTAATATACTTTAGCCTAAGGGTTTAGAACTAGTGCTTTATCTAATATATAAAATTCTCGTGTCACAGTTTTCGTTGCCATACTCCTCCGAAACGGCTTGACCGATTTTGATGAAATTTTTTGTGCTTATCCGGTATCTATGAGAATCGGCCAACATCTATTTTTCATCCCCCTAATGTTAGGGGTAGTCCACCCCTAAATTTATTTATTTATTTTTTGGACAAAATTTTTAATTTCTATTTTTTTATGATACAACATACAAAAATACATACAATCCTCAATTTTGGCAAAACAACGTTTGCCGGGTCAGCTAGTAGTAGTATATTAGTAACTTAATAAATAAAACATGGTTAGATGCCAGGGTATATTCTAGTGTCTATTTCATTTATTTACTTGACCCTTTATTTGCACTTCACCGTCTTGAAAATTTTTAAAACATTTATGAAAAAAAATCAAACGTAGAGAAACACCGAGCATAACCCTCTCCATAGCCCGTTGGGCAATCTTGAGCCTTCTTATGACATATAGTAAGGGACCAAGTTTCAGAGCATAAGTCACCACTGTTAACACACATCGATTAAACACTTTTGTCTTGAGTACCTGTTTAAAATTAGTAGGAGCTCTGAGAATCTAAGAGAGAGAAGATTTTCGGGCACCTAATATCTCACAGAAATGTAATTATCCGAAATATTATGTAACGAACGTGACAATCATTCAATCTTTTAATTCTTGTTTTGTCAGCTCTATACAAATCTGAAGTCTATCTCGTTGGGTACGGCAAAACATTCACTATAAATAGAAGTTGGTTCGGACAGTCTGTACATTGCCTCACCGACAACCGAGCAAGGGGCTTGTACCCCCGAGGACCTAAACCAAAACTTATTAAGCATTTGTGAAAGTACTGGAAGGTTAGAAAAAAAAAATGTGATTTTTTAAATAAAAATGAAAAAAAATATATTTTCTGTTACTTTTTTAAATAATTATGAAGTGTTAATTAGTTTAAATGTGCTTTCAGTTCGACTGAAGACAACATGAAGAGCTTTGGGACTGTTCTATTATGCATCGGTAAGTTTCAAATTGGAATAATTTTTGAAATATTAACATTTTTACGGTACATAAAATTCAATAACAACTTGTAGTAAGAGCGAATAATTTAGATGTTTTAAGAATGGGTCCGATTCCAAGATTTTTGTGAGAGATAAACTTATTTTTCTGACCTAAAATACCTATTATGACTCTTGAATAGACGAAATTATATGCAAATTTTAAAAAAAAACTGGTTTTCATGCGTTAACGCCTAATAACTTTAAATTACTAAAAACCGAATCGAAATCGGACCATCCGTTCGAGCGCTACGATGCCACAGACAGACAAACAGACAGACATACGTAAGCGTTAAACTTACCTGTAACGCTCTCTTTTTTGTTGGTGGTTAATAAAGGATTTTTATAGATATATAGATAACAGTGACATTTCGAGAGACAAATATTTAATGCTAGTCTGGGAGGAAAAGAAACTAAGAATGTACCAGAAGCTTCGTACAAGCTGATCGAGGGGATTGCAAGAAAATGCGAATCACAGGCAGTGCGGCTAGCAATCTATCACTATTTTGACGACCTCCGTGGCGTAGTGGTTACCATGCTAGTTCGCCACCCAGAGGTTTCGGGTTCGATCCTCGGTCAGGACAAGATGGAAAATAGCCTTTTTCAAATTGTCCTGGGTCTTGGATGTTTATGATATGTATTTGTTATAAAATATTGTATCATTGAGTCAGTATCCAATAACAAAAGTCTCGAACTTACTTTGGGGCTATCTATTTATTTACTATTTGGATGCCTTTTTCCATCTTCTTGCTCACCATCACGCTAAAAGATGCCTTTGGTCATGTGGTCTTGGGTCTGTCTGCTTAGAGCCTAACCGTCTAATTACAAAACCCAGACTAACTTTGTTACTAGGTTTAAACCATTATCCGACCAAATCAAGTTGACTTATAGTAATATCACACTATCTCACCTGTCAATGTCAACTTCATTTTGGGCGGATAATGGTTTAAACCTAGTCACAAAGTTAGTCTGGGTTTTATAATAAGACGGTATGACTTTAAATACTCAGTCTACCACTTAAGGGATAGAGACGTGATAGTATGTCATTCGCGTTTCCAGAAAAGCGCTTTGTTATTCTGCTTGCATCACTACATTTAAAACAGCAAATGTATTTAAGACCAACGCTCGGGATGGTACCTGGTCCAAAGGATATCCATTTGTATGTATTGATCACTTTCCTGGGTTAAATATAAATTATTCGGTACTGTTAAGAAAATAAAACGTCACTAAATAATGTCACTTGCCATGATTGTATCCATTTTCTATGTGGTCTTAGATTTCTTATTGCGAAAAAACTATTTAAACTCCAAAACTCTTATTATAAATCCCAGACTAACTTTGTTACTAGGTTTAAACCATTATCCGACCAAATAAAGTTGACATCTAATAATATTACACACTCGCCTGTCAATGTCAACTTAATTTTGGGCGAATAATGGTTTAAACTTAGTAACAAAGTTAGTCTGGGTTTTATAATAAGACGGCAAGAAACTACGACATAATTTTACGACGTAAAATCCTTAAAAATCACGTAGTCTTTCACCATCTGTTTTTAGTAGATACTTGATGTTATAGCGGCAACAGAAATACATCATATGTGAAAATTTCAACTGTCTAGGCGTCTAGCGATCACGGTTCATGATATACAGACATACTGATGGATGGATCTTAGTAATAGTGTCCCGTTTTTACCATTTGGGTACGGAACCTTAAAAGTATAATTTCCGCTAATAAACATATTGTTTCCTGAAAACAATTTTTCGCTTCGTAACTATGTACTTAAGCGTAACTTTGTATGCGTATATGTACTTATAGGTTCCAATGTAGCGTTAAGGACGTAATATTCGGAAGAATAGGAAAGGCATTTTTCATTTCCTTAATTGCTTAAACAGCCGTTAAATAACTCTCATCAATCAATGGTTGCATGTACAATGTATAGCTGAAAGAAACTCATTTGTAATTGTGATTAGATCACTACTGATAACGGTTACAGCAAAGAGTAAATACTTCGTGTAATAGGTGCGTGTGTAAAGTAGTTTTTTTAGAAAATTACATCACACATTGCGTAGTTTTTTTCATTTAGCTCAATGAGCCTATTACCTACCAAATGCGTATCTAGAATGCATTAACTATTATACAAGTCATTTCCCAAATACCTCTTTCTCTCTTTTCCATGTCTGATGGTCTAAAGCTTTTATTTTCCAGTTGCTATTTTATTTCGTCGCATCATCTATACAATCGAGAGCTATTTTCACCCCGCGATCATGAAGCATTAGGGTAACTTGGCTTGCCCAGCAATTTTTCATTGACTGACTTACCAAAACATAAAACGTGTAGTTTTCCAAATCACCGCTCGCGTAAAATACATTTTGGTCGTATTTTTGAAATCATCGTGCCCAAAGAGCAAAAAAATTTTTAATCGTGTCAGCGAAAAATTATATTGTTTGTCTATAGTTTTCTAAACATTTCACCATGAATTTAAAAGCAGCGTGAATCGAAACGGATTCTCCATGAAAGGTTTTTGATTTATCTACGCTACTAATGTCAAAACTACGAGTGGTCAAGACCCATGAAGATATAGGGTACTATATCTTCAAAGAATCACAATCATCTCTGTATATCTTCATGTCAAGGATGCTACGAATGTCAAATTTTCTACATTCGCGAATGCAAATGCGAATGCGATTACGAATGTTTAGGCTGCGAATGTGCGAATGCGAATGTGAATCTAGACATCAAGTATTACAAAAAATATACATATGAATTAATAATAAATAATTTTTATTATTAAGGCGTCAAAAATCGCCATATTTCACTTTTATTCCCCGGTGCCATAATGAAAAGCTGTCTAATTATCCCAAAATAGTTTAATCTGCAATAAACTATTTTTTTTAAATAATTACAGCAGACTGCAGCTAAAACAAAAAAAGAAAACAAGTAGTCACAAAACCTCACGTGAAATAAACGCTTCCTATTGGTGGAAATAATCACGTTATTCGCGATTAATCGAAACGCAGAGTGCCTGCACACATTCGCATTGATTGATGCAAATGCGAATGTCGATGCGAGTTTGTAAAACGAAGCGAACAATGCGCATATGCGAATGCGAATAGTCGTAACATCCCTACTTCATGTCAAGACCACTCGTTTGCAAATTGAAGGCATACGACCGATGCGCCCGTTTGCAAACGCTCGGGCAAGCCATTCGTAATATGACGAATGATTTCAAAAGGCGTCCTCAGTGCCATTTCAAGATAGCCGTTTTATATATATAATGCATTGTAGGTACGTAATTGGTGTACTGATGCAAAGAGAGCTATTTTACTTTTATATCGAAGTAGATTCTGGAATTTTAGTCCGATTTTGAATATTTATAATAAATTTGTTTACTACTTTATACTCGCATCATCAAAAGGCAAGAAAAGACATGGCATCCTACTAGTGACTTGCAGGCTGGCATCATCTAATGATGATTTAATCATTTTTACCGACTTTAAAAAGGGTTGTCAATTCGTCGCGACCTTTTTTTATGTATGTTCACTGATTATTCAAAGATGCTTGGACCGATTTAAAAATTTTTTTTTTGTTTGAAACGGTATAAAATGTATTCAGTATTATGTATCATGGATCATTTTTTATTTATTTTTTTATTTTTATTTATTGGCACACAAAACAGTCTTACAACGCAGCTTAACAAAACAACTTATATAATAGAAACATGTCTAGTTGCAAAACCAAAAAAAATAGTGCGCACAGCATGTTAAACATTATTTGCTCACAAGAAAACATTATGTAAATTAGTAATATAATAAAGCTCATGGATCATGGACTGAATTTAACCTTAAATAGCTTATATATTTTGTTAGAAGTTATACGAGTATTTCGCTCTACTTGTGCGACCTTTCCTACCAGTGTTTCATCACAACGATCTATTTCCAGGCACGTTGGCCGTAGCATCAGCTGCCCCCGCCGCGCAACGAGACAGCTCGCCACAGGCCTCAGAATATGAATACGACTACGAAAACGCCCCACAGACTGCCCAAGCTCAGGAGCCACAGGAATCCGCCAGCCATTACGACGCTTACATCCAAGACGTCAAAGCAGCAGCTACGGGAGGCAACAGCGGCGGCGGCAAGAAAGGTTTCAGTCAAGGCAGCGGCTTGAGAACTATTGCTGTGGGATCCGCGAATCAAGCGAAGACAGCGCTTGGTAATCAAGCGGCTGCTGGCTGGCAAGCAGCGTACCAGGCTAAGAACACGTTAGCTCAGTCCGCTGCTCAGGCTAGTGCGACAGCGCAGGCAGCGCTTGCCGGGAAACAGGTTATCCTTTCGGGCTTGGAGCAGCAAGTGAGGGATGCTAAAGTCGGTCTTCAAGGTGAAGAGATGCAACTGCAACAGGCCAAGAGAGCAGCCCAGGCCGCGGCTCAGGCTGCCCAGCAAGCTATGCACCAGGTATGTTGTCTTCTTAACTTTTTATAAATTTAACTATATAGTTAATTTCTTTAAAAATAAATAAATATATACGGACAAATCACACAAATTGAGGTAGTCCCAAAATAATTTGAGATTTGTGTTACCTAACTTAACAATACTATATTTTGAAACAAATACATAGATAGATAAACACCAAAGACCTAGGTCAATCTAAAAAAGATCATTTTCCATCTTGAACTGATCGGGGATCGAACTTGGGACCTCCTGTGTGACAGCGTGGCGTAATGACCTGGCCACAGATGTCATCATATACTTCTCGAGAAAACCGTGGCAGTAAAAATTCTATAAAAAATATTTTGATTCCACTTCTGACATGTAAAGTACATAGAAAAATATTTTTTGAATGAAATTTCATGGCAAGACATCCACAAAATTGCCATTACACGGAAAATAAAGGTAGCGAAAATATAAAGATGAATAGAAAATTAAATTACTAATTTGCGTTTAATTAAATATAATGTTTCGACACGACACGCCTTTTTCTCGAGTAATATTGGCGCAAGATTACGATGGGACCCTCAGAATCCTCTCCCGTGTTACTAAATGCCATAGTGCCTGACACTAATCGATTAGGTTACAGTTACAACTTATTGCAAACTCTGATGGAAATGTTACAAATTGTGACATAAAATTTCATGTTTGTCGAAGTGTCATTGTCGTTTAGTTTAATTTGGTCACGTGCTGCCAATTTGCTTTTTGTTGTCAATTCAATTTTCTCTGAAAATCGATTAACGTTGTTATTCCAAACATTTGTTTGGGACAATTTTATTGTGTACTGCTCTCCGCTTATGAGGCGTGCAATTTGGCTTAAGTAATATTGACTTCATTATAAATAATAATTAAATATACATAAGAGCATTATAAATTACATATTTGTATGTAGATGCTACAGGTTCAAGAGCACAGGGTCCGAGTGTTTTAGGTTCGGAGTCTATAGGGTCCGCTTGAATTATATTTGAATCTATTTTTAAGTTTACTTAGTTATAAGGGTGTTATTAGTTTATAATCTAGCTGTGAATTTAATGAGGTATGATTCAGTTATATTTAAATTATAAGTATTAAGTGATTAGTAGGTACTTATTACTTTCAGTAAATTAAGATAATGTAAAGTGATTGTAAAGTCAGTCAAGCCAAAAATAAGAATTCGGTGTTATAGACTTTTTTAGCAGTCGTTATGATCAGATAACAACGCAAAACAAATCGAAAGCAACGCCAATCATGTTTTCTTTCTAAAAAGTATTCTCTTCCATTTGGCGCTATTGGAGCGACTAAACTACTTACGTAAATAATTATTTGGCTCAATATTTTCGCCTGTTCTTATTTGTTCAGTAAAATTTTCGTAAAATCTAATTTGGTGCTTTACGCAATGCCGTTTTACAGTTTGTTTAGTTTGAATTTTTTAATAAGCTTTTTCAGGCGTCTCCGTGTGCATTGCAAAAGTGACAAAAAGATCTCTCTAAACGTCCAATGAGATCAATGCCGTAGCCACCTTGCCTTGAACCTTTATTGTATGCAATTATGCATTAGTATTTTAAATATTGCGATATTTTAATGATTATTCAATGATGATAAAAACCCACGGTCATTTATTTCTTACATCCAAAAATAGATTAGTAAAGTTACTGAGAAAGATAAGCTTTACAAAATGAACACTGAAAAGTATAAAAATTCTGCACTTCACATATTGCTTGGAGTACTTAAGTATTAAGATAAAATTAATAAAAAAAAATGTAATTTACTAATATAGGTTGTAGAAGTAGTGTTATGTACTCTAAAATCAGTAGCGTTTATGAAAACAAGAAATTTAAAATACTTTTATGAGTCATTCTAATATGATTATACTTAATCATCATCATCTCAGACTTTGGTTTGTCAATCTAACTCAAAATAACTCCAACAATCATATTAGGTAATATCTCTACAGAATCTGATCTTCTTTTGTGTTAGTTGTTAGCAATGAATCGACTGATAACATCGACCCATCCCTCTGGTAGACACCTGAGAGATAGGTTTATAGTCGCAATGGCCGATCTCGGGATCTCCAATCTAGTTATTAGGGTAGTTGTCAACGAAGAATCGTCTGATGACATCGACCCATCTCTCTTGTATCCACCAGAGAGATCTGTTGATAGTTTATGGTGATGACCGCTTTGTGTCTCCAATCTACCTCTTAATCTAGTTATCAGGTGTTTATTGCAAATACCGTGACACATTATTCCAAATTCAAATAATATTAAACTTTCAGGTGCAAGTAATCCAAGCCGCTCTAAACGCTGCGCAAGCGACATCCGAGAACGCAAACGAAGCAGCGTCACAGGCTGCGGGCGAGCTCGGTGCCCAGACCGCCATGGTGGGCGCTGCCCGGCAGAGACTCAGCACTCTACAGGAACAACTGCACGGAGTGAGGATCGACTTCGAGGCCACGCAGGCGGCGGCTAGAAAGGCTCAGGTACGTCATGGTATCTAGATGATGGGATATTTAGAAAGCAGCGTCACATGCTGCAGGACACGTGACTTGACACATATCTTTGAGAGTGCGTAGGCTGCAGCTAGAAAGGCCCAGGTATGGTATTGGTATCTAGATGATGGGATTATTAGAAAGCAGCATCACTTGCTATAGGATTTAGTTCTTTTATATGATGGTCTTAAGCGGTAAGGACTGAAAAAATGGGAAATTTGAAAGTATCTACATTAGACAATTACCTGACTATGATGAAAAAGAATCAAAGTTATTTTTCTGGGGTCTGCGTTGAATGATTAATACAATCACTGTTATATAAAATTCATTCTGTTTGTTTGTTGATTAAACTAAACCTATGACAGAAATTAAGAATACTTGGGTTATTCTAAATTCGAGATTTCTTTTTACAAACAGGAGGCACAGAAGAACGCGAAGATGTACGTGTTTGAAGATATAAAGATATCAATGTTTTATTGAACACTTAATTTAGGTACTAATTAGTTAGATATTTATTGTTACTTAGAAAATAAAATCGGTACTTCCTAGACCAAGAAAAATAATTTGTACCTACTCTTAGTAAAATAATGTCACTTCTGTAATCAAATTAATTTTGGCGTGATTTTAGATTTTCTTTCCTCTTACTTATTTTGCATAATTGAGAACCTTATTTTACTCTAACAAATTATAACATATCTGCAATTTCAAATTTAATTACAAATCCAATATATTTTTTTTCATTGTCTTATTGGAATCTATCTAGTCTTTTGTATCAACCACGAAATATAGAGCTGGCAACAGTTATCTCGAAACGCATTCGCTTTGCTTCGCAATTATTGCACGTTACGGTCCACCGGTCTTGCAAAATGTCGCCATCTTTTTTTCATGCACTCTTATTCCGGTTTTGTCATTATTTGTCAAGTGTCTTTTGATCAGTTCAATAAACACTTGAAATTAATTCGTATCTTTCTTTTCTTCACCTTCTATTATTTAGGAGTTTCAATATGCCACTTGGTACAACGTTACCTAATGTTACTAGCACATTTTTAAAAATTGCGCACATTCATTTCAAAGTCTGTTGGTATTCACTGGTGCCGTTTTAGTTACATGTGCTGAAGAGGAATCATTTTTCAAAAACTAAAAACTGACTTCCGCATAACAAATTTTGATAAAATTACTATGAGGCCACCTGTCAAGTGTACCTACCCCATTCAACCATAATAAGAATTTTTCAAATCGGTCCAGGCGTCTTCGAATAATCAATCCAGTAAAAAAAAACATAAAATTCTCCTCCTTTTCGGAAGTTGGTTAAAAAAAAGCTTTCATAAAGACTCTTTGGCCCAGCTATGACATTTAGTGGGCTCTAAATTAATAATAATGCCTGAGAGTGACTTTTTTCGATGAAACAAAAATCTCCCTGTAACCTTATAAACATTTGGAGGTTTTTGGCGGGAAGTCAAGGGGTTCAGTTGGAGTTTGCTTTAAATTTTTTTGCAAATTGATTCTAGTGGACGTTATAATATAAAATCGGTGTAGTTTAGTGTTATAAATGCTCATGCTCATGCACAATATGTAAAATGGTTAAAGTGGACACTCATAGTGCGGCTGTAGTGATATTTATTTGCGGACTGTGGTGGGGCGTCTTTAGACGCCGTCCGCCACTCATTCGGCTATGAAAACCAGTGGACTCGTATAGATTTGTTGCCAGAAGCTCCCTTGAAGCAATCAAAGGACCTACACCAACTTTTGATTGTACATATAGTTAGGTTAGGGTTAGGAATAAAGAAATTGGCGCCCGCGCCATTGGTTAACTAGACACTGGCAAAATAAGCTTCAACGAAGTTTAATCGCCAACAACAAGAAAAAAAAAACATTTGGACAATTATGAATTCTATTATACCTAGGTAATGTTAGATATTTAAATTTATAACACATTATTAAATAAATTTATTTATGTATAAAAATTATTTAAATAAAAAAATAATAGGCATCTTCTTCTAATTAAATCGTCCTTGTTAGTAAGAGCAACTAAACCTGTACGATCGAATATCAATGAAAATGAAAATTATAATTAAATAAATAATAATGCTTTTTTCATGTTGTACAAAAATGTAAGTAAACGGATTTGGAGCAAGTTGAGAAAGTTTCCATAAATAAATACTTAATAGTGTCCTTTGTTATCTACAGGCGGCAGCCCAACAAGCCCAGGCAAACGCGGCCGCAGCAGCAGCGAAGGCAGCAGCCGCTGGGCTCAGCCAAGGCGGCGGTCACCACGACGCCTCCCATGAAGGTACGGCATACGAGGAGTACAAGGTTGCGCCCTCCGCTGAACAGAACAGCCAAGAGTACTACACCCTTCAGTCGGACTACCATCACTAGTAACAATAAGGTTTTAGGTGAATTCGTTCCGAAGTTCTAAGTACTTTTTTTTAGCTTATTTGATTTCTTTTTAATTTTCCTTTTTTTTAAATCTTTATCATCGTCTTTCTTATCTTCTCCGCTTTAAACCTTCTCCTTTTTCATTTTGTTTAACATCGTGTTTATTCGTTACTATTTCATATTTTAGATACCTCTATGTTTTTCGTCTTTTTTTTTCTATGAAAAACCTACATCGTTTTCGCATTTTGCTAGTTTTTTTTAAAATTTTATTTTCAATGTCAATAAGCTAAGAAACATCTCAAAACTTCGGAACTGTACTCATAATTTAGTATTAAAATAGGAATGCACAGTCATCCATAGCATCATTCACTATTTATTGTAATATCCTATTTTAATACTAAACAACGTAGTTACTACTAAAATGTAAATAAAATGTATTATTAATAAATAGTCATATCCTCAGTTACATGTTTGTGAGTCGTTGTGATATTTGTCTATAGCCTTTTTTTACTTTTTTATAAAGAAATATTAATCATATTTATTATGTAGCGAAACCGAAATCCTTCGATTTATATAATTGTTTAACTACTTATAGTTAGTTGCAATACTAAATGAAGGTGCAGTAAGTACAATAGAATTCAGTAACCACGAAAAATTAAGTGCGATGTCACAGTACTGAAGAGAATGCTATTTTTGTATGAGTTTGTAATAAAAATATTTTGTTTAATGTCTGTTATTTTAATTTTAACTTGACTTTGACTCTTTCTTAATTTTCTTGACTCAAACTGTTTTCTGAAACTTTTTTCTTGCTCTCGACTTGACTCCGACTTTTCAGACATCTCACTTAATTATGACTTTAGTTTAGACTTGACTAAGTGTTACATTCATCCGACCACATCACAACTAAGTAAACTAACTCCTATTACCTAACAGATTTGTTAAATTAAGTAACCATGGTTCTTTTAAAGTAGATTTTATTATAAGTACTTAGACTTATGGTAATAATAACGTAAATACCAAAGTATATGTTTAGTTTTTCATTAGAATTTGTCCATCAAAAACTCATATTTCACTTTTCATCGGCACCAGAAAATATAAAGTAAGTTAAAATGTATGTCGACTTCATTTTACTAACACCACTTTAAAATTATACATTAGTATCCTAGCCTTGCCTAATCATCTCTTGACTTTTAAGGCAAACCCATGATAAAGAGGTCAATAAACAGCATCCCTCTATATTTTTATTATTTTTGGTATATGCCTACATATACCGTAGATTCCACATCATTTTTCATGGGTTTGTCTATTACTTTCATATTCATTCGTTATTTTTAATAACAATGTGGATGGAACCGCAGTAGTATTGTGTCAAAGTGTGACTAACATGAAACTGAAAAAAATAAAAAAATACCTAACGTATTTCAAAGAGGGCACATTTTCAGTTACACTGTGATTAACAAAATCTATGTTAAATCCCAAATACCTCTATCATATACCCATCACCACAAAAACTCCCGCACATGCAACAATCCCGCTCGAAGGACCATATATTTCGATATATTCCTAGCAACCATTGCAAATAAATACAGCTTAATGTGCTTTTGTCGTATCCGCTTCCAAAGCTCCGCTTTCTCGCACTAAAACGAATCAATATGGTTCGATAAGCGAGTTGTTTCCATTTCAGAGCCGACCCCAGTAAAACCACGGCCTCCTCAAAAGAAAAAAAAGGAAAAGCAAACCCTTCACGAACCCGAGCACGAGGACTCCTCAGAATCGCACGAGCACGAAAACGAACATGACGACATCTCGTCAGACAATAACGCACCAAAACCAATCGTATTAGAACTCGACTCCTTCTATAAACCCTACAATTCTAAAGAATCTGACGATATCCGGATCCAACCGATTCCATCCGCTTCCGAAGTGCAATCTGAAAAAGTACCCTCGCCTAAACCAATCAAATTGCTGGACGGCGATTCCTTTGATAAAATCTTTCCTGAAACTTACGTACAGTTAGACAGCCTGTACAAAAACAAGGAACAAAGTCTTTGGCAACCTGGATCATCTAATTGGTGATTATTTTACATTCATTAAAACAAGGTAGGTAGAATAAAAGAGAGGCATGAATTTGTCGGCTAAAATGGGTGGCTATGATAAACATTTTTTTATGTTTAAGATACAGCACGGTACTTAGGTACCTACTTATTTTTCATAATTACCTACTTCTATAGTTGCATGTCAAGATCACAAATCCAGAACCTGATGAAATTACTGAAAAAAAAAAACATAAATACTTTTGTTGTCTAAGACCCAGAAATTACTCTTGATTATGATAAATACCATTTTAACTTTGAGCCATTTTCCTATAAGTTTATCTGCTTCATAAACTCAAAAATAAAAAGCGATCCATTTTAGTTGTGAAAAGTCAAAAACTGATTTCGCCGCTAAAATACCAAAACATCACATTACCTTTTCAGAAGTGGCAAAAGAAGAAGCAGCGGAAGAGGAAGAAGACTGCGAAGAGAAGTAGAACTTCGTTCGCGCTGTTTTAGATAGTTAAATGCCATTTATTGTTTTAGTTTATACTTTTATACTTTAATTAAGAAAATACAATAAAACTTAAAATAAGATGTATCTATTAATTTTTACCCATGGAGCACCAGATTTAAGTTTATTTGGCACCTACGTAGAATTTGATATAAGGTACTTTTCTGAAAATAAGTACAATATCAGAGATGTAAATATTATCAAAATAATTTTTCAAAACTAAAAAAACTTAGCCTAGAACCACGTTAACATAAAACTATACCGCTTTTGATAAAAATGGGTGATGGGTAAATACCCAATCTACCCATTTGGGTATAGTATATTACACCCGGCAGATTGGGTTAATACCCGATAAATACCCGTATCTACCCGTTTGGTGGGTAGATTGAATTATAAGAGTAATTACTTCGCAACTAGCGTCGAAAAGGGCGTGCAAATGCTTAAAATGCAAGTAGGCGTCAAAAGCGATAGTAAAATATATGAAACCACCATACTAATCATATAATGATAGTAGGTTTCTTTGAGTTATTATCATTATTTGCTAAAAGGTATGCAAAGACATATTTTTTAACCATTAATTGCGATGTCAACACCCTCGTATGAGCCTTACCTTCATACAAAATATAAAGAAGTATTTTATTTTATATTTACCAAATTCTACCCGTTGTATGGGAACATACTTATAGGCAGATCTAAGTTTTTGTTTTTTTGCTCGAAAATGTTTGTAGACCTAATTATATGTTAAAATAAGTAAACAGACATCAAATGCGATGTCAATATACGACGTGTAACGGTATCAACCCGAAAAGGGCGTAAACATACTCATTAATGTGAACAACTTTTACTATGAGACCATCCCTTAAATCGTAAAAAAAAATTTCACCTCCATACAAAAATAAATTGCCAAAATGTATGAAGGTTTGATTTTTTTTTTACGATTTAAGGGATGGTCTCATTGTAAAAGTTGTTCACATTGATTAATATTTTTACTCCTTTTCGGGTTGATACCCCCCCTTTCCTTTACACGTTGTATAAGCAACATCATACAAGAGCTAAAACTTAAAACTAGATACCAATTTCGGGGTTGGTTCCAAAACAAAAGATATTTGGATTGACGAGTTCTTCACTCCCCCATCAATTTCGCGCATACCCATCTCTACCTTTCATAAATATAAAGATAAAGATAATTGTTTTGCCAAACATGTGTTACAAGATATTACATTCAGTGTCGTCCAATCATGTTTACCTTTACCGGTGTGAAAAGTTTGTCAGAAGAGATATCTATCATAAGACTATAAAAATATACTTAAATCTATAAACCTTTAACAATTTACTATGAAACAAAGTTAATTTACAATTTATCAGTTATGAAATCCTTAATACTATAATGACATTTATCTATCAAAAATAACTTAATTTTCTTCTTAAACAAAGTCAAATTTAATTCTTTATATTGTTTTGGTATTTTATTAAATATTATCGGTGCCATACCTAATACACTATCATGTAATAATGTTTTAGATGAATGTATGCACATTTTTTCCTCACGAACGTTTCTTTCTACTGTATCAGATAATTTAGGAAACAGGTAAGGATTATGTACTTTTTACAAATATAGCTGTTTCCAATATACGAGACTTTATACCGTGAGACTTTATATCAGTTGTTGGTCACCCAGCGCGAGGCTTATTAAATCTAAAATAAATACTTACAACCAAAAAGGGATGTGAATGCATAAGTTATGTGCAATACGAGCATTTTTTTGTCAGAAATATCCGACACTCGTGAAATGGGCACCAAACTGTTTAGTGGATAAAGCCGACGTTCACGGTGAAAAGGTAAAACAAAAAAGAATTTTCGAAATTGGTCCATGTTGTATCGAGCAAGGATGAACATAATATAAAAAAATTGAATGAGTTAACTCCTCCACTTTGAAGTCGGTTAAAAGTAGTACTAAATTGTTTGCACAAAACCAAAGAATATACTACTATCTGCACAAAACGAACCGTAACTGTCAATGTCAGTAAAAAAAACGTCATAGGAAGGAAACGTCCTTTCAATTTTTCAAAACGCGTTCTTGTCGCTATAAATACCTACATTTTATTTAGAAAAATGTCTATAGTTAAAAAGAAAAAGCATGTTTCAAAGAAAAATAAAAAAGATTGGCGGAAACATTGTGATATTACTGATGTGGAGGCGTTCTTGGAAGACCAGCGGCTGGAAGAAAGACTGGGGTGAGGTTATGTTAATATTTGATAACACGTGATTTTCTTGATATTTATCACTTTTTAAAACTATTACAGCCATAAATATACAAAAGGGATCCACTTTAAGCATATTAACTTCTTTTAAAAGCTTTGAATAATGTTTTTTAACATACAATAAGATTATTAACAAAATAAATATTGTTGCTTTCTAGATTTGTCATTATCAGCTGTTGTAGATTTTCAGGCGATTGTGAAGTTCACACACTGTATTAGATGGCTTTCTATGCGCATTTATCCTTAAATAATACCATCTTGTTGAAGAAGAATTTGATTAATTTTATTTTTTAGCAAATTTGAGACAAAGCCAGACAGTGAGTTGTTTGTAATAGACACTCAAGGTGGTGGGGAGCCGGAAGCCAAGGAAGAGAAGCCAGTGGTGCTCACAGCTAAGCAACGGAAGAGGCAGAAGTTGGGGGAAACGCCTAAATGTTTTGAAGTGCTGCTACCCTCGTCAAAGGTGTGTAGAATCATTTCAAAAAGTTTCCTTTATCTAGCTTACAGTTCAGTAGAAATCTACTGAACTGTAAGCTAGATAAAGAGTGACGTTTTTAATTGTGAACACAAAAAAATAAAAATATACTTTACACATTCAGTTTGATGAACACAATGTGTATGTGTTTTAAGAAAAAAACAGTGCATTTTGGTGTGTAGAATCATTTTAAAAAGTTTCCTTTATCTAGCCTCACAGTTCAGTAGATTTCTACTAAACTGAAGTTTTTAATTGTGAACACAAAAAAGTAAAAATATACTTAACACATTCAGTGCTAATGAACACAATGTGTATGTGTTTTAAGAAAAAAACGGTGCGTTTTTCCACAGCTACTATGGTCAGATAAAAATATTAGTATGAGTAGGTTTCTAATAAGTTTGTTACATCAAAACCCGATAGGTACTCAGCTTCGTCAACAAATTAAAAAAAAAACAACACTAGTGACATTGTGGTACATAGTTCACCTACATATTAGTATAAAAATGGGTAATTCACTTAACATGTCATTTAGTTGACTGCCAAATAAAATTTCGGATCCATCAGGAAACTAGATTGAATGAGGCTTTAGTAGATTTAGTATTGGTATTCTGGCATAGTAAGCGGAGAATGTGAGATTTGGGAGTCATTTCTATCATTTATCTTTGTAATGTTTTAGCCATGACGACATGTTCCTAAAATACTATGGTGCCATGTAAGCTCTCTGAACATACGAGTCAGTGACCGCCACAGTTTATGATGTCACAGACAGTTGGCGACAGTTGCCCTTGGCTCTTGTCTGTTAAAGTCCTTATTTGTGGTCATTTAGTTTCTTCAGCATAAATATTATGTTGCACATTTTTCCAGGTTGAAGACCCAAACAAAAAACGTAATCACAAAAATCCAGTAGGATTCAAACCTACGGCACTAAGTAAGGTCACAGAGAAGCGTCGGTTAAAAAGGGGTATTTATGAGAAGAAGGCGAAGGATGCTCGGACAAACCGTAAGATGGCTTTGGAGAAGAAGAAGAAGATGAAGCAGACCAAGGAGAACTTTGGCTTGGACCTGTGGGGAGAAGATTGTAAGTTTACTTCCAAATGATTGTTTCAAGAAATGGGTCAATTCAGACATAGAGGAAAAATGCTCAAGCAACTCAATTCAAAATAAGACCATATTACCATAGCTTAAAGTGTTTAAAGGTTTTAACAGGACAAAAAGCTCGCTCGCGTCTTGCACTATATATGCCAATAGTATAAAGTTGATTTTGAGTGTGAGTGTCAAAAAAATCCTCTCCGCTGCGCTCCTCTCTGTCTGCATTGACCCTTAAAGTTTTAGAATTTTTCTACAATTCCTAAGATCATATCTTAGAGAAATAATTTAGACAATAAAATCGAGAATTTTTGAATTCATTTATGAGATTCTTAGCCAACTTCAAAAAGGGAGGAGGTTATCAATCTCATGAACCGTGATGGGTAGGCAGTTGAAATTTTCACAGATGATGTGTATTTCTGTTGCCGTTATAGCAAAAAATACTAAAAACAAATTAAAATAAATATTTAAAGGGGGCTCCATACAACTAACATGATTTTTTTTACTGTTTTTTGGCTGCGAATGTGCGAATGCGAATGTAGACATCAAGTATTTACAAAAAACATAATATGTAATAATTATTAAAATATTTTATTATTTTGGCATTAAAATCGCCATATTTTCTTTTCTTTCTCGATGATAATGAAATACTGTCTAATTATCCCAAATAGTTTAAAACGCAATACACTATTTGTTCATTTAAATAAGCTATTACAGCAGACAGCAACTAAAACAAAACAAACCAAGTAATCACAAAAAACAATTATTAAAAGACTCCTTTGAAAAAAGACCGATTTGAAAACTTGTTTTTTATTTGAAAGGGTATACATGTTAGGTGGTCCCATAGAAATGTTATCAAAATCGGTGATGTAGTTTGGAAGTGAAGATGGTTTTTAGTTTTGAAAAATTATTCGGAATAATCACGTTATGCGCGAATCTTCGAAATGCAGAGTTGCGGCGTGGTGGCGCGTCTGCAAGGCCAATGGGCATGTCATGACCTGCACACATTCGCATTCGCAAAATTAGCATTGATTGATGCGAATGTCCATGCGAATGTTTAAAACAATACAAGCCATGCGCATATGCGATTGCGAATGCGAATATTCGTAACATCCCTACTCTCAAGGGAATATCTTGTGAGTGTATTTATGATAAGGGCTTGCATGTTCCATTGAACAAGTTCCTTTTATTGATGAGAGTATCTCACTCAGATTTATGTAATTACTGTGGTAAGTTGGAGGACCTGATACAAGTTTTGCTGAATTATGACCAGTATACCGCCCTATGTGTTCAGTTTGAAGCGGAACTACCGATGTACAATGGTGGGCTTAACATAATGTTAAGCAATTCATTCCCGCACATGGCAAAAGCCATCTCTACCTTTTCTTGCGAGTTGTGACGGTTCACGGAAATTATATTTTTTTTAAACATATATGGACGAATTACACAGATTGAGCTAGCCCCAAAGTAAGCTTAAGTTTGTGTTATGGGATACCAACTCAAAGATACTATATTTTATGATAAATACATATATAGATAAACACCCAAGACCCAGGACAATTTGAAAAAGGCCATTTTCCAACTTGCCTTGGCTGGTGATCGAACCTAGAACCTCCGCAATGGCGGACTAGCGTGTTGACCATTATGGCGTAATGGTCAACACGCTAGTCCGCCATTGCGGAGGTCGGCAAATAAATACTTCATTGATGTAAAATAATAGATTTAAAAAAAAATAGTCAGTCAAATGTCTGCCGGGCAATGTTCTGTCGCACAAATGCGGCACAATCCTGCAGATTCATAATTTTAAAGTATTTAACTTTATTTCAGTGCCAGAAGCAAAAGGCATACCACCAACTCTGTGTGATGACTTCACACCCCCTGAAGCACAGTTGCATAATGTACTACCGGAAAAGCGACTTAGACCCAAGCCACCTACGTCTCGCACCATAGTCACCAGAGCCGCACTTGAAGCTCCGCACCCCGGAATCAGTTATAATCCTACTTATGCGGTAAGTTATCCACATGACACACAAACACAAACCAGCTACTTGTGGGAACTCCACCTCCCCAGCTAGTAGGTGTGCTCCCACATGAATTATGCCGATCAAAACAGTTGTAGAGCAAGAGAGAGAGACACATCATCATCACATCATATCAGCCACAAGATGTCCACCGCTGGACATAGGCCTCCCCCAAGGATTTCCAAAACGACCGGTCGGAAGCGGCCTGCATCCAGTGCTTTCCTGCAACCTTGCCCAAGTCTTCTGACCATCTAGCAGGCGGGTGACCTACACTGCACTTGTCCTTACGTGGCCGCTATTCGAGAACCTTTCTGTCCCATCGGCCAACGGTTCTTCGCGCTATGTGCCCCGCTCAATGCCACTTCAATGAGCTAACCGGTTGACTATGTCAGTGACCTTCGTCCTCCTACGAATCTCCTCAATTCTGATTCGATCGCGTAGAGAAACACCGAGCATAGTCCTCTCCAGAGCTCGTAGAGCGACCCTATTACTAAGACTCTGCTCTCAATCCGTCTGTCCGTCTGCCTGTCACCAGGTTGTATCTCATGAACCATGATAGCTAGACAGTTGAAATTTTCACAGATGATGTATTTGTGATGCCGCTATACCAATAAATACTTAAAACAATAAAATAAATATTTAAGCCCATACAACAAACGTGACTTTTTTATAGATAATTTTACGGAAGAATTTCGTGCGCGAGTCTGACTAGCATTTGGCCGGTTATGAAATCTTCGTGTCGTAACATAAATGCCCACAGATAAAAATGCCCGAACATTTATTTATTTATTTAACATAAAAATGCCCCAAAAATCATTACATTACGTCAATTCCAGGAGCATCAACAGCTGCTTCAGGAAGTGGTGCAGCATGAAGAGAAGATGATGAAGAAAGAGCGGCATCTGCTGAGGGTCACCAACGGAATGTTCAGCAAGGTCACACCAGAGGAGAAAGAGGTAAATATATATAGTTTTTCTAGTCTTCTTTCCGTTGTTTCTAAGAACTGAGATAAAAGTAATGTATAATTTTTGTTATAAGAATGTTTCCAAGACATCCTATCCTCTTCTTAGGATGAAAAGATTGAATCTTATGGTTGAAGTAGTCGATTCTTTTTCTATACAGATTTCGGAGGGGATTTCTCCACTGTTTGACATTGTACATTCAAAGTTTAACATGATATCGTTTTGTTTCATTATAAATTCTGTCTGTACGAATACAGAATAGTAAAATAAAAATCGATAAAAAGTTATAAGCCATCAAAGATTTTTTTTTCTTATTTTTATGCAACTTTCAGCGTAAAAAGGTAATTAAAGAAGTGTAAAATCACCAAAACAAAGTCCTTTACGACATAACTTAATTATCGAATATTTTAATAAACTTAATTTGTAAATAATTAATGCAGTAGTTTTTTGCATAAAACCCCTTTTCCCAATTGACTCTACGTATATTTTTACGCGCTTGGTTTACCATGAAATATCGTGCACTTCACCTCTCTGCTTCGCCCGAACACAATGTTAGGTGAGACAGCATGCTTTTAGGCCGCGCCCACCTTTGAGTTCACACTTTAGGTTTGCTATCACATCTTGCGAAAACTGGGATATTGCGTAGGAAACAAACGTCTATCTAAAGCCATGGATCTTGCTATCTTTGGGTTTTAGCAGGGGAATAGCTCCGAGACTATTCGCATTCGTCTCTATAGCGACGACTAAGGTACTAATGAAACCCATGGGATCTAGTTGACCCATCACCGTCTACATGCCAGGAGTGGCAACGGAATAATTGATAATTTATTTGAATTATGTAGAGTATGTATACTAAAACATTGTACAGTGTTATATTAAATCTACACATTCAGTTAGTTCGTGATGTGCTAAATTAACAAAATAAATTATTTGTTTATTCATTAAATATATATCCTAGTTCTCATCACGTACAACTATAAAGATGCTGTCATAGTCTCCAACTAATGTCAAAGGTCACATAGCTGTCTTGAGTAGAAATGGAGTAGAAAATTCTGGGAATTTTCAAAATGTTCAATAATTTACAAGGAAGCAATAAGCAGTCCATCGAAGCGCTAAACAGCGACAAAGGAAATTTCCTGGTCCATTGAATAAACAAGTCGTTATTTAAAAAAAAACCTAATTGCCTTTTTATAGATCATACTCATACATACATATTTATGCTCAGAATTAAGACGAATCTAATGACACCTCTCAAGCTTACATCCATCGAGCCGTTCAGGCCGCAGAGCGTGCCAAACAATTATACATACATACTCTCGAAAAACATAACCCTCCTTGCGCAGTCTTGTAAAAAAATATAGTATCGTTCCATCGAGCCGTTTAGGCCGCAGAGCGTGCCAAACAATTATACATACTCTCGAAAAACATAACCCTCCTTGCGCAGTCTTGTAAAGAATATAGTATCGTTGAGTTAGTATCCCATAACACAAGTTACGAACTTACCTTGAAGCTAGCTCAATCTGTGTGTTAATATATATTTATTTATTTATTTATATACTTTATTTTTCATTTAAATAGCTACAATTGAGTTTGCTCAAAACAAAATTATAAATAAATATAATGAATATAATTATAAAAAACATATTATATGAAAAATATTGTATAAAACATTTCAAGTGTTTTTTTCGTAAAGCATCTTGCGAAGCTTGAAATAGTAGGAGAACCTATGATGTCTGGCTAAGTTTTTTTTCTGATTTTAGAACCAATGGCGCGAAGAAATGAGCGCAGGGCTGCCACAGCCGCACAACCCGGCGAACGACTCGGCAGAATCCGACACGGACAACGAGTACAAAGCTGTCAACCCTCCGGTGAAGAACAAGAAGAAAGACCACAAAGCCAGGAGGAAACAGAAGGAGAGGATCGCGGAGAAAGAACGGCTGAAACGGGAGAAGATTGATAAAAAGAAGATCACTGATCTTTACCGGTACTCGCTATTTTATTTATTTATTTTACTTTAACAGGCACACAAAACAGACACTTAACAAAGTTGCATTATAACTATAATTATCATAGTAGATACTTCTACATATTGTGATCTAGTAAAAGTCCAAAAAACTTGTGTAAACAACATGATCATACTTATGTGAGTTTAATTAACAGTGAAAAGGAGTACTGGATTTTTAAGTTCTTAAATTTAAGACAACATGTAAAACATAGTATTGAAAACAATTTTAAGGGCATAATTTATGAACGTAATTTCTGAATTGTCTATAACCTAGACCAAAGATATCAAAACCATCAAGTTTAGCTTCATTGTATGTTCTGCACATAACATATATTGGGTTATTGTAAGAGACGTTATTCTTGGCAAGTGGAACAGTGAAAGTATTAGGATATCGAATATGATGATACGTATTAAAATTTATTTGCATTAATAGTTCAGGGCAATCAATCATTGAATTAATTATTTTATATAGACAAAGCAGACTATTTCTTTGTCTTCTAGAGATCAAGGACGACATTTTAAAAGCTCATTTTAACCGACATCCAAAAGGAAGATGTCATCAATTCGTCGCGATCTTTTATCTGTGTTTTATCTGTGATTATTCGAAGACGCCTGGACCGATTTCAAAAATTCCTTTTTTGATCAAAAGGGTATACTTGTCAGGTGGTCCCACAGTAATTCCCCCCCCCCCACTTCCCCCTTTTGACATTTTTTTCACAACATCTTGTGTAGAATGATGTCTAACGTTTGCTTATCCTATTTTGGTCAAAAAACATGTTTGTCTCTTTCCCTCTTTTCAATACATGACATTGAAAGAACGAGTCAAAACATGTTTTAACTAAAATAGGTTTAGCGAACGTTTGTTATTTTTTTTAAATATGACGGTTAGTTTCTTGAGTGGATGGCAGAAGATTGCTCGGGATAGAGATATATGGAGACAAGAGGGGGAGGACTGTGCCCAGCAGTGGGACACTAAATCTGGCTATTAAAAAAAAATTACGGTTAGTGTGCATCTCAAATTTTATTGCAATCTGTCCATAAATAACACTACAGTACACTTTCCCCTTTTCCTCCCAATCAAAAATCACGAACGACAAAAAATCTAAATAATCAAGCCTAAAAACAAGTATTTTTTTAACCGACTTCATAAAAGGAAGAGGTTATCAATTTGTCTGAATCTTTTATATATTTTTTTTATGTATGTTCACCCATTAGTCGAAGATGCCTGGACCGATTTGGGAAATACTGTTTTGTTTGAAAAAAGAGAGCATACTTGTCAGGTGGTCCCATAATAGTATTTTATGCAACAGTTGTATAAGGAGCAGGTTACGGCGCAGGTTACGATGCGAGCCTTGGCGAGCATCGTAAATTGACGCCATCGAGCATTTTTTGACTACTTATACAACGTTGCATACAATACTTTTTCTACGACTACATTTACTAAAATAAATACAAAAATAAACAAAGAAAAGTACGAAATACTACCATATGTTTGGTAGATACTAGGTATCTATGGAAGACTTAATTTTTTTTATTGACGTCTTCCTAGTGATTAAAAGTGCCATTTTTGAAACATGGAGTCACTTAAACGATTGTTTTTCATACAAAAAACCGTTTGTTCAGTGACTCCACGTTTCAAAAATGGCACCATATGTTAAATTAACGATTTTATTATGTTGGCAGTATGGTAGATCTAAAGAAAAAAAAGGTAATAAATAGGTCTATGGCTAGGAGTATCGTTTTGGCGAAATAACGACACATGTGCTATTATATGAGGAATAGACTATAGACTTTTCTGAAATCATATAATCCATGTTCTTATATTAGTGTTCGGGACCATTTAAAAGACAGATAACAGTACATGAGTAAAATTTTTTTTGATCTAAATCGGTTGTGTAGCTCGGGGGTGAATCCTGTTTTTAGTTTTGAAAAATTATTGCCAATCTCGAAACTGAGACGCTTCGTTCAGTTCGATCCTTAGGTCAATAAGTTGCTTTAAAAACTTAATGAGCATATTTGAGCAGGTATTGCTTTTTATAGAGAACAATATGATTGGTGGTAACAGGGCCGGACCGTGAGTTTAGGGGGCCCAGGGCTAATACTACTTAGGGGCCCACCTAATTACTCAAAGTATAGGAAAAAATAAGACAATAAAACATTTGATTTATATTGTAATATTTTATACTTTAGTGTTCAGGGTTGCCAATCTTGATCAAGAACCGCTACATTCCTTTATCGTCTATTTTTGACTTTGACTTGACTTGGCTGAGGGCCCTTGGAATCCACGGGGCCCTGGGCTTAAGCCCAAAAAGCCATATGATAGATCCGGCCCTGGGTGGTCACATTGGTCTGTAAGCCTTGCGGCCTTTGGCCCAGTCTGCTTAGAGGTGCAAGGTCCAGTACGCTCTGACGTGATAGTATACATAACGTAGAAGGGCCATACCCGCCATAAATCGAACCACGGGTAGATCACTATAGTTTAATAAAATTAATATAACAGCCAAAGTAAGTTATTATTTTTTTTGTTATTATTATGTTGGTACGCTTTTCAGCCACGGGTCCATGAGGACCCGGTCCTTTGAGGCGTTCATGGGGCCAAAGCCAACATGAAGAGGCCTTTTATCTAATCGAATTTTATCGGATCTATGGAGGTTTATCCCTTAATGTACCATTGAGATGCACTACGGACAGTCCCCCCACAGCTGCCGAACTATTGCCAGGGAGGGATTTACTTGGTTTGGGCTTTATGGATGGGATGTTAGTGGACCGGATTATTGGGTTATGGAGTGAGATACGGACATCTACCTAAAAATCTCTCACAACAATTTTAGCCTGGTAGATGGTGACTCGCTGCTCGTTGGATACACTGCCTGTGGGCACCCTAACTAGCCACGAAAATGCGGCCAGGGCGCAACGCAATGTGAGCAGCTGAGGGTATCGAGAGGTGCGGCTCCGGTTTCACCATCACGGGGCTTACCCCCAAGAGCGGGTTTCCCCGTTATTACGCCATTACGTGCAATAGGTACACTTCCACCCTGGAGCGTATGTTCTGCTCTTGTGACTCCACTCTGGCCGGCCAGTTAAAGCAAGACAGAGGCGGTGTGTAACTGTGTGTATTTGTGTGTGTAAGCGCATGTGTGTATGGTCCCCCTGGAGGTAGGGTATGTGGTGTCGCCACTCACCATCAGCTCGCCACAAGCTGCCCTGCGTTGACTGACTGCACTGGGAATCCAGTGGGATATGGGGCATTATTATTTATTTGTAAGTTTTTATTTTTATTTACTTAGTTTTTATTTAATATATAAGTAAGTTTAGATTTAATTTAGTTTTTAGTTTGAATGTTACCTGTAATTAAAATAATGAATGAATACCTTATTCAAAAAAAAAACAGCCGTATCACAAAAAAAGAAAATAAGCATTATCATATTAGAGTGTGCAGCCGCTCGGGCTACTTGTAAGGGAATGTCGACATTTTTTTGGTAGTTATTTTAATGTCATTATACTGTAGTGATCTAGTATAGCCCGTGGATCGATTTATTACTGGTATGTGCCCCTTCCACGTTGTATATATAGATTCATCACAATAAAATATGATTGTAAATAACAAAACTAAAAACCGACTTCACCCCCAAAGTACACAACTGATTTTGATAAAATTTCTATAGGAACACCTTCCAAACAACAAAAAAAGTTTCAAATCGGTTTTGGCGTTTTCGAATAATTGGTGAACATACCTTAAAAAAAAGATCGCGAAGTCTTGGTAACCTCCTTTTCGGAAGTCGGTTAAAAATATTTTTTTTCTTTTTCCAGCCTTCGTAAACTCCAGTCGACAATATCGAACACCGAGAAGCGTCTCGAAGAGGAGCGTTCCAAACGCGCGGTCAAGAAGCAGGAGACCGCCGCGACTGCCCTGCCGGCATTAAACAGGAACAAGATCGCGAAGAAAGAACCCGATTTCGTCGATCCTGAGCAACTTACCGGTGATTTGAGGCATATCAATGCTAAGAGTGAGTATTTAAAAAGTTTTTCATTGTTGATGGATTGCCGAAAAATCGATAATTTAGAACCGATTGGTTCCAATCGAATAATGCCAAAATATCGATCTTATATTATCTTGGTTTGGGGTGCCTGTAGTCCCGTAACTTAGGATATGCTGATCCAAAGAGGTCTTGAAGAGGAGCGTTCCAAACGCGCGGTCAAAAAGCAGGTAACCGCCGCGACTGCCCTGCCTGCACTTAACAAGAACAAGATCGCGAAGAAAGAACCCGAGTTCGTCGATCCTGAGCAACTTACCAGTGATTTGAGGCATATCAATGCTAAGAGTGAGTATTTAAAAAGTTTTTAATCGTTGATTTGAATTAGTGTTGCTGAAAAATCGATAGTTTTACAATCGATTAGTTTCAATCGAAAAATGCCGAACTATCGAACTTATATTATCTTGCTTTGGGGTGTATATTTGGAAGCACGTCGAACCTTTGGGTTATATTGTACCTAGACTTACCTTACTCACCTGCATCTGGATTTCTGAAGAATGTCACCTGGTGAGTAGTGCACGTAATCCTCTAACTTAGGATATGCTGATCCAAAGAGGTCACGAAGAACCAAGTTCGTTGATCCTGAGCAACTTACCGGTGATTTGAGGTATACCAATGCTAAAAGTCAGTATTCAAAAAAGTTTTTGGTTGTTGATTTAAATTAGGGTTGCCCAAAAATCGATAGATTTACAATCGATTAGTTTCGATCGAAAAATGTCGAACTATCGATCTTATATTATCTTGCTTAGGGGTCCATATTTGGAAATACGTTGAACCTTTGGGTTATATTGTGCAGTGGGCCACAGAAAAATATACTTCTAAATATAGGCCTGTCAATAGTATCGATACTATCAATGTTATCGATTCTATCTATATCTATATTCTATCAATATTATTAATTGATCGACGACGATGAACAAATTATCTATACTATCGATAGGACATAACCTATCGATAGTTTATGAAACGCAATACTATGGCATCTGTGCAGTAGTGGGGTCTTCACTGATTCTTCCTTTATTAAAATTCTTTAAAAATATTTTATTTCTTTAAATTGACAATATACATAATATATATATATATAAACGATTATGTTCGAGACGTGCTTGCGTGTGTAGAAGGATCTAGAGAGAGAGAGAGTGGAGGGGGTTGAGTACATCGATTATTGATCGTCGATCGCCCGGCTGCTACTCAATAGATGGCGCTACCAGTGGTGTTGACACATCTTTGTTTTCTTGTCTTGTCTTTTAGTTTACAAACTGATACTATCGATAGACTCGATAGTGAACTATCGAGTGGCAACACTAATTTCGATGTCAGAGCGTTTTAGGTAATTCGGTATGCATTTGTATGGTAATGTTTTTATTACGACATTTAGGGATAAAGATTAAATATGGAATGCGCGGTTCTCAGAGCCAAAGACGAAAAATTGAAGGCTGAATCGTTAAGATTTTCTATCCGATTACAGAAAGGTTACACTAGTAAAACTTGGTTTTTATTTATGTGATCAATCAGTTGTATACATAGGATTGTTTATATGTGTAATAAATAACACCAGAATTGTTTATTTATTAAGTATATTTCTTTTGGGTGGTTGGAACGATACTGACAAAAGTGTTGTTTTGTGTCACTGTGTGACTTTAAATTTATCTAATTTGTCGATGTAACATGATTTTTACCCGACGACGGCTAAGCCAAGAGGATGGGTAATGATTTTATCAGTCTTTGTATTTAAGTATGTATGAAAGTGGATATCAATTTTTAACTAATCCTTGTGATTTTTTTTAGTAATCATTACCATTTTTATTTGATGATAATTAGAAATAAACCTTTATTTTGATAATTTAATCGGGAATTTTAAATTTTGCGTGCAACCAAATGGAATCCCTGGTAACATATTTGTCTCCAACTATGCCTTCGCCGCCCGATGACCGCCATTTTGGTTCAACTCACGTGCTGGGAGTAGGGTAGTATCCAGGGTCAAAATAAATTATTTTGTACTGATAAGAGAATAAAAAATCGCAAAATAATGTCACTTGTCATTGATCATGTCCATTTTCAACGTGGTTTTAGTTTTTGACGACCTCCGTGGCATAGTCACCATAATAGTCCGCCACCCAGAGAGGTCTCGGGTTCGATCCCCGGTCAGGGCAAGCTGGAAAATGGCCTTTTTCAAAATGTCCTGGGTCTTGGATGTTTATCTTTATATATATGTATTTGTTATAAAATATGGTATTGTTGAGTAAGTATCCTATAACACAAGTCGAAAGCTTACTTTGGGGCTAAGCTCAATCAGTGTTATTTGTCTATATATACTTATTTATTTATTGTTGCAGAAAAACTGATAATATGATCGCTAATTTGATTCCAAGAAACCATGACGTCACGCCGTGCTATCTCATAAAAATCCCATAGACAGTGTTTGTTTTGACGTTTATAAAAAAGTTTCTGATTTGACTTGTTGCTAGCGCATTGTATGTAACTGTACTTATATTCATGGGCGTACCCAGGTTCTGGGCCAGAGGGGGCAAATCAGATTTTTATAAGCATCTAATCAAATAAATATAATAAATTTAAATTGGTATTTTTTTTTTATAATAAATGCTTTATAATTTCAAGGAATTCAAAAACTTTCAAGGGTCTTCAGCAAAATAGTTTGTGACGTCTTCGACGGGTTTTTTTACGTGATAGCAAATTTCCTTGCCGTGGTTCTTAGCTATGTTTGATTAAAATCTGTTGAAAAGTTATTGGTCGTGAACGCTTGAAAGTAGTTTTTTTATTAATTTGCTTGACAAACTTGTAATAAGTTGTTTATTGTATTGCAAATGGCAAACCATTCTTTGTCTTAACTTTTATCGACAAAAGTAGACAGTAGGGACGTAAACCAAACCCAAGGGGGGGGGGACAACTGCCCCCCTCTGCCCCCCCGCCCTCGATACGCCCATGCTTATATAGATTGTGTGCTTGTATGCAGGCAACCTCCTTCGCGACCGCTACGAGTCGCTGCAGCGTCGCGGCGCTCTGGCCGGTGCCCGGCTGATGATGAAGAAGAGGAGGAGGATGAAGAGCTACTTCAAGGCGGGACACAAGGTCACCGACCAGGACGTCGAGCGGTACTTGACTAGGGCCGCCGGGAAGAAGTGATTCGGAGAATAAATTTATTTGATGTACTTAGTGTTTTTTTTTGTTGTTTAATAGGGTAAACTTCCAGCCATTGAACGCAAACAGTCATTGGACAAAACAATAACACCGTTTTAAGGAGTTATTGTCATTAAGGGTTTATTTTTAAACACCAGCAACTTTTTAGGAGTAAGTTTAGTCCATAAAACTAAACTATTTTCTATAAAAATATATAGAATGTAAATGAAAATATATATGTAAAAAAATCCTTGGCTACGGGCTGATTTGTAAGGATAATTTTATTTTTATTTTTCGATTTGCTTTAAACCCGACCATGAAAAAAATGTTCGGTCGGTGATAGAGACAAAACACGGCACTCTTTTCTTTTTCTTCTTTTAGAAATCTCAATAAAACTATCTCGCTCTATCAAAGCGTGTCAGGCCCTTGATGTAGACTGGGTCAGAAAATTTTATCCTACTAGCTGTGCCCGGAGGCTTCGCTCACCATGAGAATAGGCATGACGAATGGAAAAATATTGTTTAGCCCATCGATTAAATTATTAAAAAACGTGTTTTTTTTTCTATTGAGAAACTAAAAACGACAAAGGTAGCGCATTGAAATTTCACGTCGTCACGGCTACATACGATTTTTACATAGAAGTGACGTAGCAAGCCCCCACTCCGGAACTTTGATGCAGCGTAAGTATCTTTGTGAATTTTTAATTTTTTTGCAAACTGCGATATGTTGGTCTATTTTGTATAATCTAAAAGACGGACTAGTTATAATTATACTTTTCTAACCCTATCGTCACCCCGATTTCGGGATAAAACTATCGTATGTCCTTCCTTGGGTTTTAAACTATATCCATACATAATTTCATCTAAACAAGTTTAGTGGTTGAAGCGTGAAGTGGTAACCAACAAACAACTATATCAACTCAGTTTCCCTTTAAATATGTGCTAGGACTTAGCAGTTAGACTATCCAAAAATAATATAAAACACATATCTTGGTACATCGAAGTTGTGAAAATTCCCAAATATGTTCCGGAGTGGGAGTTTTTGACGTCACGACCCTGAAAAAGACGTTCGAGAACGTGACTTCATGCGAAATTTAAATCCACTGTATCTTCATCAATATTTGTTAGAAAGAGGAAAGAAAAAAATCGTGTACAATATTTTTCAAATATACCACATGCCTATTGTAAATGCTCGACCAACCTGAATAGGTTTTACCATGAGGGTTTTTAAAAAAAATGTGTCACCAGGTGCAGCGCTTATGAGGTCAGGTCTAATCGACCGTTGTCTTTGGGCCATCAGTGGACAGGTTCTTTTGCTCCGTCAAAAGTTTTAACAGCAGCTTATTGGGGTTGATTTTACTGAGCTGGTGTCCCTTATTTTTTAAAAACCCTCATTTAATTAGATGGTAGGTAACGTACAGGGGGAATTTTTAAGGATGTGCGTAGAAAAGCTTCACGTTCACGTTCTTGCTTTAAACTGTTTACAGTAGTTCATATAATATAGTTCGAAGGGTTACAGGGCTTGGTCAAGTTATAATTTTAAATGGCAGCACTGGACCCCGAAAAATTCAAGTATATATAAACTTCAAATGTAATGTAATCAAGAATATATAAACTTCAAATAATCTCACGAACAACCGTTGAAGGTGTAATTGTGTTGTGGTTCGTCTAGTGTTACTTTGTATTTTTCCCAAAAGTGGCTAAGTTCGCTGCGTTAGATGAGATCACGCGACGTGTTCAGTCTAACTCTATGTGCGAACGAGATCGCAGAATACGTCGCGTCATGCCGTGTCTCTGTCGCACGTAGTTTGTGACTGAACTGACAGAGAGACTAAACACTCTTACGTAGTATTTGAATTCTCTTTGCTAAACACGTCGCGTGGTCATGCATGTCGCAGCGTACTAGTGTAATTAAAGGGAATCATTTTGGGATAGGAAAAAAAAGCCGATATATTTTGTAAAAATTTACTAAACTCCTTACCTACATTACAACTAAGTAGGTCTACTTACAAATATATTACAATAACGTGGCAGTGGAAACAAGTACGTACAATACAACTAGGATACATTCGATGTAGGTAACTCAGTATAGGTCGATTCGTATGGCATTTTCGTACGCAGCTTCGCGGTGGATGGATGCCAAAGACCTTCAAAGTGGAGAAGAAATAGCCGAAACAGTTTCTTTCAGATCCACACCGGAAAATCGCGAACGAACTTGCCTTATTTAAAAGACGCCTTCGCTACTTTTATCCCTTTCATGCTTACACATGTGAGCGAGACAAAGGTATACTTGAGCGTCTAGCTTCAACCGATCCGTAGTTAGGCTAGCTTTCCTTAACAATAGGAAAATACAAAAATAATCTAGTAAATATTCATAGTAACAAACATAATAAGTTAACTACAGTATTATGCTCGTATCGCACGAACAACTAACAGTTTTGAAATACGTGTTCACTTGTTAATTTAAGCCACTAAAAAAAATCTTCATAATGTTTGACCCTTCATAGAGCATTAGTAAAATACTTACTACATTAAATTTGAATATAAGACACACTGTACTGACTTTTAGACGGGGAAGACAAGTTCTTACAACTAATTGTAAAAAATACTTTATATTGAATCTAAACGCTGTCTTGAAATATTCAAAAGAGTTGATTTTTAAGTAACAGTCTGTAAATTTAGTGACTCGAATTAAAAAGAACTTACTGTGAGTATTTCTGGCCAATTTACAACTAAACTAAATGTCGGTTCATATACTACAAGCCACATCAACATTTTAATAAAAAAATATACGATCAGTTCTAATTTTGTGACGAATACTATCTACAAAGATCACATTTACATTAGAATTTATTTATATTTAGGGATTTTCGACGCTAAGTATTTAATTTTTTAGATTTACAATTAGAAAACACTGTTTTGCCCTAAATATAAACTCAAAAGTCCAATAATTTAACAGCCTCATAATTTCAACCCCACCTAGCGGCGATCGTGTATAATGATCTTAATAGTTCCAGGGCTCTGGTGTCTGATGCTCCCTTTAGCTCAGGCCCGTTTGGAGCAACCCTGGCTTCAGCTTTAGGAATGTCGATAAAAGTAGCCTTTGTTACTCTTACGTCTGAAGGAGTTGTCGATTTCGTTTGAAATTTCTTAGCGCCCCTTCTAAACGGGCTTCTAGTAGTGCTTATCGTAGTTGGCACAGTCTCAGTAGGAGCCTCAGTTGTACTAGTTACAGTCGATTTTACAAATTCCGTTGTTGTTGGATTAGAAAGAGAATTTATCGCACTTGCGTCAAAGTTTAGGCTTTTCGCTCTTCGCCTATCTGTTCTTCTTTCTTCTGTCGTCAAAGATTCGTAGTCTACAGTTGTAAGAGGTATTTCTTCAAGTTCCTCCTTTGCAATTTCGTCCATGTCTTTCTGAGAAACAGCCATCAGTGCTTCTAATAAAGCTCTCTTTGATGCTTCGGCAGTAGTATTGTGATCGTCATCGCACGTTTGAACTAATAGAAGGATAAGTCTTTTCACGGTCTTCGATTTAGTTTTCTTCATTACGTTCATCAGTTTCTCAGTTGTGGTCGAGTTCATTCCTCCCATTATTTCCTTTGCTTTTTCCACTACCGTGTCAGCTATTGTCGATATGTCTTGAGCTGGTTCGGTGGAAGTCTGATCTCGTAAGTATCTGCCAAATCGGTCATCAGTTTTGCTAGATGGTGTAGTTTGTTCAATATTTGCAGACGGTGAGACAGTTTGCTCATATAGTCCCGTATATTCAGGCACTGCTGTTGTTGTCACGGTGTTGATTTCCCAACTGGTAGTTTGGCGTGTGCTTTGAGCGGCTTCTTCAGCTATCGATTGACTTAAACCATCGTTCACAGTGATGGGATCTACAACAGTACTTTGCCAAGAGCCGTAAGTGCTCGACCAGTGGAAATTATTTGTTGTTCTCTCATTATCAGGAGATGTGAATGCGTTATCAACGACGGGAGATACTGTCGTGGCAACTTCTGGTTCTTCTATTTTAACCGTTGTTACGGGAGGAGGCTGAGTGGTTGTTTGGAAGGTAGTGGTTGGACTATCGGGTAAAGTAGGTGCTTCCAATTCTTCTGATGGTTTTTTAGGTTTATCGCCCTCCAAATTAATTTTCTTACCATGACGGTTATTGATTGCATTATCCTGTGGGCTTAAGAATGATTGACTATGCGCCCTCTGTAATTCCTCTTCATTTTCTAATTCGACGCTATCTGTTTCGGTGAAATAAACAGCTGTTGTAGTCGGTATGTATGTCGTTGCCTTTATTTTCTTGCTTTCAAATAAATTAGAATGCGCATTTGTAATAGGACTAATTGTAGTTTCCGATGTATCAATACCCCATGCAGTTGGCAAATTGGTGACTTCAATGTAGTCATTCAGAGGTTTGGAGTCGGAGGGGTTCACACCTTGACCGTATGGTTGGTCATTAATATTATTACGGTTTCCTATGTAACTCGGAGCTGAATAACTGCTTTCGGTTGTAGTAACAAATTCTCGGTTGTCATAAGTTCTGAAAGTATTGGGTCTAGGAGTTGCAGTGTTAGTATAGCTGTTTAGTGTAGGAGTGGTAGTTGGTGTGGTGTACGAAGCTGAAATTCTACCGCAGCACCTAAAAGGACTTCTTGGAGTTGTTGAGTAAGTAACAGGTACCGTTTCAGTACTAGAAACTCCTTGGTGTGTTTCGCTTTGAGTTGTAATTTTTTCGACGTTTATTGGATATGGCGTAGAAAGCTTTAGAGACTTAGAATCTCTGAGAGAAACTAGAGAAGGCCTTGATATCTTGTTGTCGTCCGAGAATCCAAGTATTTCATCATCATCTTCATTAACAGTTGTTGTAGGCTCTGTGTTGTAAGATTCTTCAGTTGTAATCATATCTCCGAATGATGGATGAGTGGGTCTAATTTCAGATAGTGCTTTTCTAAACTGTACAGGGTCTTGAAGGTAAGCTGATAGCGCGTGTGTGAAAACTTGAGCCAATTCTCTAATTTGGGGAGATGTTGCGATAGGATTCTGACTTTGTTGAACAGACAGATCATCCATTAATTCATTGTAGGTTCCATTAGGATCCAACTTTATTTCTTCTAGTAACTCGGCATTATTCTTACCACTGTTAAATAAGTTACTGTACTTGTTAATAGTGTGTCGACTGAACAATGCTGGTAAAGAATCTTCAAGAGTATGATCTCCATATTCATCGAAAGGCGCTGATGTCGTTTGAGGTTCTTCCTCAGGTAATGGAGTCGATAAATTATCCAAAGCTGTGGCGTAGTAAATTGCCAAACTATGAAGGGTCTTAGGAGTTAAGGACGGAGGAACAACGAGTCCTGGTCTGTTGGGTTGGTCTCCGTAGAATTTTTCAGTATTTAATGTCGCTGGTGTGGGTGTGGTTCCGTAGACGGATGTTTCGAAGTTCAACTTTCTGATAAGTCTGTCTCTGCGTTCTTGATATGCCTCAGTTGTCACTTGTGGTAAGTAAGTGTATGCACCAGATCGGCTTGTTGCTTCAGATTGTTCAGTTGAACGTGAATATTCGTGCCTAGTCGTTTCAGGTATTTTGGTCGCTGATTCGAAGGAATTTGTATCAATAGCTATTTTGTTATCAGTAGTGTTTGCAACGTTTATTTGGAAACTTCTTTCCGTGGGTTGTCTTTCTTCCTCTGTTGTCGTGGCTAAAGATTCGTTTCTCTTCTTATTTAAGAAATCTTTCAGTAGAGATATTCCAGGTCTGGTGTAAGGATCTCTCCTATCGTAGTTGTTGGTTGAGTAACTCTTTGTGTACGGCATCAATGTCGGTCTTTTGGTGGTCGAATCGTGGAACCATACAGGTCTTCTAGTTGTCGTCGTTTCCGCTTGGACTTGATCTAAATTCTTATCACGAATATCATATAAGGAAGTCAACTGATTGCTCTTGACTTTCGGTTGCCTTGTCGTCAAGTTTGGAGTGTAAACGGGGTAAGGCCTGAGGTTCTTTTTATTGTAGTCTTGTAAAAATTGCCTATTGTTATTGTTTGTAAACGAAGCAGTCTCGGCCGCCACTTGCATCTCCCTTATATTATTATGATCAAATGCTGCGGGTGAAGATCTGTAATTCGGTGCTTCAGTGTATGTAGGCTGCGTACTTCTAACTGGTGTATTTCCAAAGCCATTTGTAATTAACTGCACCAAATTCTTTCTCCTCTTTTCAAACGCGGCAGTGACTTGTGTTCTTTGAGTTGGGTTAAATTCGAAGAAGGGTTGGTAGCTGCTTCTGGAGGTAGGTTTAGTGTTTGGGATCGGGGTTTCTCCATGCAGTCTTTGCCTATGTCTTAACAGGCGTTCTGTAGCGGTAGGGATATTGGCAGAGGTACGTCGTGACTCCGCGCGGATATTGGTGTCGCTACCAATTTGCTGGAGGTCAGAGTTCTTGCTGAGACTTTGGGTTATCTTCTGCGATTTCTTCTGCTCGTTGGAGTAGTACTCGGCACTGGATTCGTAGAGCGCGGGTGCTGAGGCACAGTCCACCTTGAACCACCAGTCACAGATGAGGTGCGACTGGCTGAAGATGGTCCCGTTTGGACATAAGAACGAGATCTTGCGTGATGTGTCGCAGATATGGAAAACCTGTAAGATGAGAGCAGAAATAGTAAGATCTCCTGCTAAAAATGACGTGACAGTATTTGTGATAATGATCATCACTTGCGAGTGACTAGCAATTGCAACTAATAATCATTGTGGTAGGTACTTATTTGAAAATCATCTGATAAAATTTGACCCTAAAAACATACATATTTATTCAGAAACTAGGCAAGTAAGAAGTCAGTAAGCGGATATAGTGATAGAATATCTCATGGGAAACTTTATTTCCTTTGGCCTCAGAGAACTTTCAAAGACTAAACAAGACAATGAAGCATCACACTGGCCTGAATTTACAATACAATACAATACCCTTTATTGCACAAAATAAATAAATCAGGACATAATTATCTTAAAAACTAGGAAATGCGCAAAAGGCGACCTTATCGCTAAGCAATTTCTTCCAGGCAACCTCGTTATATAGAAAATAGTAATGGGAAATTAGGTAGTGCGGGACGGTCAATATAAACATATCTACTTATATACAATATTAAAAATAAACATACATATACATCTTACATAAATACATACAACTTACACTGAAAACAAAATTATATTAACAGTACGAGATGAAGAGAAATGGAAACAAGGGGAGGATATTTATTTACCTTTACTTTAATTTAATTTAACTGCTGATATTGTAAAAAAGAGTAATCATTATATTTGTGGTAATTTCAATTCGATCTAACTCTTGTATAAAAACTGTACTCCTACAAATTCATTAAAAGTCTGTATTCCTTTAATTAGAAGCATATGACTGACTTAGGAGGGCAGATTCTTTATGAATAGGCGGCCAAGTATTTAGAAAGGGCAATATGAAACTGGGCAGCGTTGGGAAAGCTACGCAGTGTCTCGTCCAAAATACCTCAGTGCCCCAAAAGTAAAGTCAATGTGTGTTACCAGTGAAGACTTATGGCTTTGAAACGTGGTCCCTTAGTTGGGTCTCATAAGAAGGCTTAACCCGCTATGACTTTGCATAGTGCTTTGAGCGACCTTGAGCCTTCTTTCCTACGTAATTGAATCAAAACTGAGAAAAATTTGTAGAACTAAAGTCACTAAACGGAAAGCGCCTGGATGCAAGCAACTAGATCGGTCATTTTGGAAATCCTTGATAGAGGCGTAGAGGCCAGAGGCCCGTGGACATTATGCGGCTGGAATGATGAATGATAATGATGAATATGTACCTGGCAGTCAGTCTCCAAGTCCGCGTAGTATCCAGTGGGCACGTTCTTGCAGTTGAACCCTGTGCTCGGGATGCTGGGGTACGCCGGGAAGTCCACGCCAGCCTTGCCGATCACTCCTGAAATTATAACAAGCAATTTAACATTTACTTTACTCTTTATTGCACATAATATTAAACAAAAGGGACACAAATTTTTCGATTTGCCTTCTACACGCTCGAATTTGTATAATTTCGTGTGCCTAGAGCCTTGAGTTTGCGTATGTAATTCTCTTGGTTAGGAGTGTGCTGACCAAAGAGGTAGACCGTTTGTCGATAGTATCGTTATATACTCGTAATAAAGCCAAACTCTTCGTTTCGCAGAGTAAATTGCTTGGATGGGTGACAAGCAGGGACAGGAATACCGATATTTTTTTATCGATATATCGATACGAATTACAGGTATTATATCGAGAGTTTGTATAAAATAATGGTATTATACCGATATTTTGTATAAAATACCGGTATTTTATCGAAATTTGTATCGATAAAATATACCGATAACGGGTATCGATAAAAAAAACGGTATTCCTGTCCCTGGTGACAAGGGTTGCATCCATGCATGGCACCACAAATCCAAATGCCGATCACGCCCCTTGCGAAATCGCTAAGAAAGCGTACTTCCACCGTGCCAGCTCTTCAAAAAATTAAGTTTTGAGGAATGACAGGTTAAATACTAACCCTCATTCATAAAAATTAAATGCCGTTTTCCCAACTTATTTTAGTTAAAACATGTTTTGTCCCTTTCCCTCTTTTCAACATTTGAAATTGAAAGAACGAGACAAACATATTTTTACGTTTGTGTGTACCTTGGTATTCCACGACGTCAAGGTCGGGTTGGCTATCAGCAGGGATCAGTCGCTTGACCAGAGCCTTTCCTTCGGTGATGGTCTCGAAGCCAGCAGCGCCCATGGCCTGAGCGATCGCTTGAAGACTTTCCGCGCTTGGAGCTGGCAGGTACAGGTCGGAAGATCGTGCTGTGTCCTGGGCAGGATAGGATCTTTGATTATTTCTGATATAAATATATAACTTCTAACAAAATATACTGAAACCATTTGAAGGGTCAATTCAGTCTGTGTTACTGAACATCTTTCCCTAAGGTACAGTCGAGTACCAAGATACCTGACCATACCCCTCTACTTATATCTTGAATTTTCTCTGAAACTAAAAATGATATTAACATGAAAATTTATATTCAGACAGATTTTAATTAAGTCTTTCTGAATATAAATTTTCATGTCACTATTATTTTTAGTTTAAAAGAAAATTCAAGATCTTATATCTTGAATTTTCTTTTAAACTAATAATAATAATATAATAGAGGGCCTGGTCAGGTATCTTGGTACTTGACTGTACCTACATTATCAAAATATGAAAAGTATTTTTATTTATAAACTTTACTTTAATATAGTACAATAATTATACAATAATTAATAAAAAAATATACAAAAATTACAAATAAAATAGAGATTCCAACGCGTCGCCGCGAGGCAGGGTGCCCAGTAAGCTAGCAGCATTGCCTCACTGCTGGCGAAATAACTGCCAGCCCTTAGATCACCCGTAACCTCGCGGAGGCGCGCTGAAATCTCAGTCACCAAAGTTCTTGCTTCTGATCCCTGCAGACCCATTGTCTCAAAATATTTTTTGGCTTTCCATACAAACTCGGATCAGCTGATCGGTCAACTTGTATGGGCGGCCAACATTTATTTTCACATTTCGATGTATTTTCCTTGGAGAAAATTGTTTAGTATCATGTACTGATTCTATCCTTAAATATATATGGATAAATCACACAGATCGAGTTAGCCCCAAAGTAAGTTTGAGACTTTATGGGATACTAACTCAACGATACTATATTTTATAACTAATAGGTACACATTTAGATAACCATTCAAGAACCAGGCCAATCAGAAAAATATCATTTTCTATCTTTTCTCACCGCCACCGTGTGTGGAGCGAACACGAGATCTCCTGAGTAGAGCCACCTAAGGGTTATATATGTTATAAATTATAATCATCGAATTATAACCCATATAATTCTTTGAGCGCCACTGGTTCGCCATTGGTATATTTCACAGATATTTCTAATTGAGAAAGCTGACGTCTGTCAGGATCGTAGTAAATGGATGTCCATGGGTCTTCCTCTGTGGGAAACAGGCGTGAATGTATCTATACTTTACAATGATGTATATGTATACTTTATTATGATGAAAAAGTTTGCTGTAAAATCCAAAGAAAAAAAAATAAGCCCCGTGAAAATGTTTGGATAAGCAAGCTAATATTATTCTCAATTTTGGGGCTCGTCATCATGGCATAAACTATAAGAACTTAGTTTGTATTATTTACAAGTGTAATAAACCTTTTTAGCTAAGCCGATAATACGCCCTAAGGTTACAAAACAAAGAGGGGTCAACCAACTTGCTAAACAGACATACATCCCACCTGCTTTAGTTGCTATCTTAAATATCTTAAAAATCTGCAATTTTAGAAGAAACTTAAATAAGTATAATCTACGGGGTCGTCTCTTTTTTCAGTGCATAGAGTCGAGTTACTACAATTCTATTAGTTCGGTACCTACATTATAAATGTGAAATAATAACATGTAAACATACCATACACACTACGCGGCAGACAGAGCATTTTGGGTCTTGTGGCTCTAAGCAAATAGAGCCTAGGGCCGCAAGACTCAATTAAAAGTCTAGTGAAATAACAATCACACGTAATAGTGGTATAAAAAATGGTATCACTTACTGACATTTAACAAATGTTCTCGGCGAAGAAACGTAATTATCAGTGCATCAACCTCACACGGTCTATCGAACATTGTTACAAATAACATAGGGTAAAGATATGAAGCTTTATACAATGGGCACTACAATGAACCTATATCGACATTATCCATAGTACCTCGTATAAAACTTGTGAACCATAAAGTGACCCATTTATTTCAAAGCACGAAAGTAAAATGATGAAGATGGCCTGTGCTACGCAAAAGGTAATGTTCATCATTTTACAGTGATCACTGATCAGTCTGATCACGTAACAGAAGGAACGATTTAGTCAGTTTTTCGAAAAAAAAAAATTTTACTTTTCACAGGCATAACTTAATATTTTAAGACGGTTAAATTTGGTTTCGCTTTAAGGTTCTAGTGCGTTGAGGACATCGAAACCGTCTGATGTCTGACGACGACTGACGTCGAAAATAATGATGATCATCTAAACCGATCGTAGTCGGCCTTTTCCGACTGCACTACGTGAGTAAAACCGTGTTAAAATTTTAGTTTTTTCATCTCACGTTAGTAATAGTATTCACGTTAGTATATATATAGCTACGTACGTCTGTCGGGACTCAGTGAGTGCCATATCTCGTCTCTCAATATTTTGCTGCGTGTGCGATATCGGGCGCTCGTTCATCAATCGTATCTACTCGCTTCATTGCAACATTATGATGCCATCTTTTGCTACTTTCCCTTCAACGGCTTTCATTTAACTTACAGATTGAAGGTTCTTTTGTAGAGAAAGAGACAATAGTTAAATTATATAGTGACGTAGGATCTGATGGAGATATAAAGGCGGAGATGACTTGCAAATCCCTAGAACGACGCATGACGTCTGTACGTACTCTATTCAAGTACTGAGAAGGAAGAAATCGCTTGAACTCGTGTCAAGTTGCTAGACACCGATAAATGTTAGCAATAGGCACCCTAGATTTTCTTTGAATTTCTCAGGTCTAGTCGTTATGAAAGGTCAAAGATATTGTCGATAAATCTTGTTCATATTTCTAAGAACATAGCTGTGTGTTGCCTGTATGGATGCAGGGTTCGGACGGGTTAGGTTAAAGGTGGGTTTACATATAAAATGTGTATTTTTTTATACTTGATCAAACGAAGTGTGCGGTGTATACTAATTTGCACTGAATAAAATATTTTTCTTTCTTTCTTTTTTTCATATGAGACGAAATATTATCGATAAAAAAAATGAAAAAAATATCGGTATGTCAGTTATTCCAAAAATACGGGCACTTTAATTTTTTAATTAATTATTTTTAACTAAATATCTGTTTGATATTTTTAGTTATTTTTTACTTTCTCAGCTCTTTAAAATTTGTATCATCACATATCATAACACAAGTCTCGAACTTACTTTGGGGCTAGCTCAATCAGTGTAATTTGTCCATATTTATTTATTTATCATCATCATCAAGTCTTTTTAAGTCCCCACTCCAGGAGCACGTAATACTAGGGATGTTACGAATATTCGCATTCGCATTTGCATATGCGAATGATTCGCATCATTTTAAGCATTCGCATCGACATTCGCATGCGTTATATTAATACGGCTGTATTGTTGTTATCGTAACACTCGCAGTAGCAAAATGCATCGGCTTCCTATGTTTATCATAACTTCATGCAGATAGATAATCTGGGTATTTACTGTAGAAGTCTAATTACGTTACGAAATTCCGCATTCGCATATGGAAAAGGTTCGCAACGTTTTAAACATTCACATCGACATTCGCATTCGCATCAATCAATGCGAATATTATGCGAATGCAAATGTGTGCCCATCGTCCTAGCGGACGCGCCACCACGCTGCAACTCGGCATTTCGATGATTCGTTTCGACTAATAGGAACGTTTATTTCACGTGAGCTTTTTGTGATTACTTGGTTTGTTTCGTTTTAGTTGCAGTTTGCTGAAATTGCTTATTCAGATAAACAAACAGATTATTGTGTTATAAACTGTTTTTGGATGATTAGACAGTTTTTCTTTAAGGCACAAGGAAAGAAAAGTGAAATATGGCGATTTTTTTCAATTAAATAATACAAATTATTAATTATTTTATTACATAACATTCGCATTCGCATTCGCATTTGCATTCGCACATTCGCAGCCTAAACATTCGTGTTCGCATTCGCATTCGCGAATGTAGAAAGTTTTACATTCGTAAAATTTTCTACATTGCCTTTACCCTGCTCTGTATTAATTAGAGACATAACTAGCTAGAGTAACCAAAAGAAATCTAAGGCAGACATAGATAAATTAAAATTACTCGCAATAAAAACTCACATTTGTAGAAAAGCTTGCAAAGGCCTCTTTCTCTCTTCTCCGATCAGGTCTGTCTACAGTTATTGCTTTTTAGGGTTCCGTACACAAAGGGTAAAAACGGGACCCTATTACGTACTAGTACTCCGCTGTCCGTCCGTCTGTCTGTCTGACTGTCACCAGCCTGCATCTCATGAAGCGTGATAGCTAGACAGTTGAAATTGTCACAAATGATGAATTTCTGTTGCCGTTATAACAACAAATCTAAAAACAGAATAAAATAAATATATAAGTGGGGCTCCTATACAACAAACGTGATTTTTTTTAGATAATGGTACGGAACCCTTCGTGCGATTATATTATTTTTATTTAATAAAATATCAGCTCACCTTTCGACGTTGCGCCGGTCTTCTGGCACCATCGCAACTACCTGAAAATTGAAAAATAAAATGTTTTAAAATCTGTATGCACACAAGAGTATGTATGCATTTTGTTGTTTTGTTTTTCGTGTAAGTGGACAACATTGGTGTCAGATTTCACTGGCATCTGATATAGCTTAACGACAGCCATACAATGAAGACAGCCGGGACCACCTTAAAGTGCTTTCCGAAGTACTGAGGAGCAAGTGCAAAACCACGCAAGATGTCACGTAACCATCAAGCTCCTCTGGCTTTCATCCTCTTAATTTTTTACCGACTTCCAAAAGAAGGAGTTATCAATACGTCGCGACCTTCTTACAAGCTTTTATTTAGTTTCACCTGTCCCGTTGTCTGTCGGTCTGTCTGTCTGTCTGTAATCAAATCTTGCAAGTTACATTTGACGCACTTCTTGGTTTCCGATTAAGCTGAAATTTTGCACGCATTCGTATATCGCTTGAAAATGCAATATTATGATGACATGCAGCTGATTTTAGGATGGCAGCTAGCCATATAGGAACTTTGTAATAAAACGACGCAACCCCATCGAGTTTGGGCTCGTTTGATTCGTCTTGAGGAGTACTGAAGATAAAAGCTTGTTTTAAAAATATTTTTTTAAATAATTACTTGTTTTTATGTGTGTTCACCGATTATTCGAAGACGCCTGGACCGATTTGGAAAATTCTTTTTTAGTTTGAAAGCGTATACTTGTCAGATGGTTCCATTTTTATAAAAATCGGTTGGGTAGTTTGAGAATAAAAACGGATTTATTGTTGAAAAATTATATAAGTATCTAAGTATATGTACTGAATGAAACTATGGTTTGTTTAAATAAGCATCATGTATAAGTTTTGTTTTTTTATTTTTTTAAGTTGTGAAAATCTTTATGCACAATGCCTAAATTATATTTTCACCTAAGGGCTTGGCTTGCATGATAACAGTATATAAAACGCAACTGATTCGATTTGCCGAATAAAAGACGGTGCAATAAAATGACCATCCTTAAATCGATGGGTCAGGGCAAGCTGTCCTGGGTCTCCGATGTTTATCTATATATGTATTTGTTATAAAATATAGTATCGTTGAGTTAGTATCCCATAACACAAGTCTCGAACTTACTTTGGGGCTAGCTCAATCTGTGTGATTTGTCCGTATTCAACGTGTAACGGAGAGGGGGTATCAATCAACCCATAAAGGGAGTAAACGTACTAATCAACGTGAACAACTTTTACTATGAGACTATCCCTGAAATCGTAAAAAAAGCTATCTGCAGCTCCATACATTTTGGCTTGGCACGGTAGGTATTTCATTGTTGTTGGAATATCTGTTCGGTTTGGGCTAAATTAAAATACTATTTGTCTGGTGAAGTATGAAATTATATTGTTTTAACTTTTACTCGGAACTCTTGGAAGTAATACATGTCTAATTCCTATTACAATGCAAGAGAGAAGAGAGATGACATAAGTGGGTATTGCCAGCATCAAAAGGTTGCCAGATATAATACAAAAATAAAGATTGATTTTTGCAATTAAAATAATATAAATCAACAATTTTGTATGGAGGTGAAGATTTTTTACGATCTTAGGAATGGGCCCAAAGTAATATTGATTAGTATCAATGTGAACAACTTTTACTATGAGACCATCCCTGGACGAAAAGGGGGTATGAACCCGAAAGGGAGTAAACATACTAATCTTCACTCCCTTTCGGGTTGATACCCCTTTTCGCTACTCGTTGTATGTTTATTTATTTTATTTATTTATTCTAGGCTGGCTCAATCACGGCTCAAAAACGCATTCTACTCTGCCATCGCCACGCAGCAATAACAATTAATAACAATTACATTTTATTTTATCCCACGACATGGTGATTGGCACCATAAATCATTGATAACCATAAAGTCGCCAATTATAAAAAAAGTGTATAAAGACTTTAATCGTTCGTTTGGTATCGTAGGTCAATGTCTGTGAAGAAATTGTAAATTGTTTTGTGATGAGATTGGTTCCTAAATTGAATTAATTGTAGGTATTTTGGTCACTGTGTAAATGGCCCTTTATAGGATGACCTTGTGAGTTTTTGCTGAATTAAATACTAAATTAATGTGTGTAATAGCCCTTATAGTTGAAGAGTCAAGAGACCTTTTTTTATCGATAGATACATATTGCACTAGGATAGGAAGGACCTGCAATAATCTATACTATAATAAAACAGTAAAAAAAATGTGCCAGTAAAATGAATATTTTCCAAAAAAAAAATTGGTGCGATGGAGACATTGTAATGGAGTAAGAATTTAAAAAAAAATGTCTGTCTGTTTGTACACGCTAATCTCCGGAAATACTGGATGGATTGGAATGAAACTTTTTTTGTTATATAGTTGTGAAGCCTGGGCAACATATAGGCTTTAATCGATTTTGGAAAATGGAATTCATGATGCAGAACTATAATGGTATGTATCTTCATTCGTTTGTATTTATTTTAATACGCCGGAGTCATAAAGTCCACGCGAACAAAGTAGTAATAGGATAAATGTATTACCCAGAGTGACATTTTATCCACCAACCAAATTCTTGTAGCAAGGCCTGTTCATGATACAACTTCCAAAAAATATATTGAAATCGTCGTCAAAAAGTTCTCCAATAACCCTTTTGGCCGTGCGCTGATTTGTATGAAAAAAAAAAACAAACATTTTTTCCGATTCTCGTTAATTGTTTTTATTGAAAGTATTTTAGTATCATGAACAAGACTTGCTGCAAAAATTTGGCTGAAGGTTAAAAAGTCACCCTGTAGAACAGGCAATCAAAGATTTTAATAAAAACTGAGACCCGAAAAACATATTTCATGATGTTTTTCTACCCAGGATATTTATCTCTGAAATAAACATTGCATTAAATTTGTTGATAAAAAACCACGTTAGTATTCCCAAAAATTCAGAAAAAAAAGCATTTTACACTCAGAAAAGCTTAACACTCAAGTACACTGGACCAACGATGTACGTGGGCCGGCCCTCTAAATGTATATTTAGAAATACTTTATTAAAATCTTACTGACAGTACATTTCCATGTTAAAATTATTTTGAGTGTAAGAGAAAATTCAAGATATAGGTACAAAAAATTTAGTAAATAAATAAATAAATAAATATATATATATATAGGGACAAATAACACTGATTGAGCTAGCCCCAAAGTAAGTTCGAGACTTGTGTTATGGGTTACTAACTCAACGATACAATATTTTATAACAAATACATATATAGATAAACATCCAAGACCCAGGACAATTTGAAAAAGGCCATTTTCCAACTTGCCCTGACCGGGGATCGAACCCGGGACCTCTGGATGGCGGATTAGCATGTTGACCACTACGCCACGGAGTAGGTACTTGTTTTCTTCGGACGACGCTCGAATCTTTTTTCGACAACCTACATACTTACGAGTACTATTGAAGATGGGCGTGTGTAAATCTAGAGTTGATAATACCGCTCCACTTTTTATTCTACGAACAATAGCGGAGCATGTTCACAATCTGATCCCAATTTGAACAACAATATCGTTCAACAAAACAAACTCGATCAACTGAATACAATGATTTCTATGAATAATTTGTAACAATGAGACCTGTGCTTTCTACTCTGATATTAATAATTTATATATTAGATAATCTCACTTGATGGTATCGCACTCCTTCGCCTTTTGGTCTTGCTACTCGCTGTGTATTCAACCTAATGTCAATCTAATATGAGATATTTATGAGATATGCAAAAGCATTTCTAGGAAGTTCATCACAAAAACACCCGAAAATGGCTCAATGGATTTAGATAAAACAGCAAAATTATCTAAATCAGCAAAAACATAAAACATCTAAAACAGCAAAATAAGTCCTTATTTTGCTCTTTTAGATGCATTTTATCTCAGTTTCAGTGGAATTCTCACAAACAGAGTCGTGGAAAAAGCTAATTGTAAACATTTTCGGATAGTTACTTACTTGTTAGTCAGGAAAATAAATGTATTATTTAGAAATGCATTTATGCTTAAAATGGTCATAATTCAGAAGTTTTTAAAACTGTATTTAACATGTATCGATTAAAATACACGTTCTTATGAATAAACGAGGCACAGGCATTGCTCCATTGCTCAATATACCATCTCACTGAAGATCAACTATAAAAAGAATGTGTTGAAAACTTTCAAGCTACAACGAGCGAAACGTAACAAGCAAATGGGTGCGACACCACTTGATGGTACTTGATGTAATAGATACAGTCAGCGTCATTAGCCGGTGATCAATGACATTACATCGTTAAATGACAATGGGTTCTGCGGTGAATGTGATCAATGAGAACACAGGTATTAATGATGTAAGTAGTCACTTTGGAAGTTTCCTGTAGTTATCTATCTCACAAAACATGTTGGGTGGCGGCAGGTTGTAAAACTCGGACAAATGCATTCCTAAGGAGGGATGACGTCAATTAAGCCGCGGTCGTAAACCCACAATATTTTCGATTTATTAGTTCTGCATTTTTGGAAACCGATTTTGTTGCGGTTTTTTTTACGTGAAAGCAATTTCCAATGTCTAGTTTTTTAACCTTCGACGGAAAAAAGAGGGGTGTTATAAGTTTGACTCTAACGTCTGTCTGTCTGTCTGTGGCATCTTAGCGCTCGAACTGATGCATGGATTTAGACGAGGATTTTTTTACGTGAAAGCAGGTTTTTTTTGCGGTGGTTCTTAGCTATGTTTGGTAAAAATCGAGACAATATCAGCTCTTTGTCACCATCTCATCATGGTTTACAGCTAGATGGCGCTACCTAGCGCATTAAACTGAAAGGTAATTTCAGAACGAAAACTCGTCTTTATTTCCGCGGGGCATCGATGATCCGGGTTCGAATCCCAGCTTACGCATGTATTTTATTTTTTAATAATTGTTTAATTTATTATTATGTAAGTATATCCCTATTATTTAACAATAAAAAAGTGTTAGATTTTTCCGTCACTTTATTTAACAACAAAGGGATTCCATAAAAAATCCGTAACAAAAAAGTGTCGCTGCAGTCAGAAAAATATTGCTGGAGGCTTTTCTCAATTGTTTGTCTATGCATTTGTACACGCTAAAAAGAATTTCGATGGTTTGGAGTAATTCTTAAAAATTAGTTCTTCTGGTCACCGATAGATGGCGCTGTTCAAAATTTGAACTAATTTTTAACCCCCCCATAAAAAAGAGAGGTTATTGTAAGATTGACGTTAAAAATGTCCGTCTGTCTATTCGGTTAGAATATTATGTAGTTCCGCCACTTATCACTTGATTTTTCGTCGGGGGTTTTTTAATTTGCCTAGCAAATAAACTTGTTAGCTTTCTTTTTAAATGTTATTGGGTTTTAACGCTTCAAAGTCAGGGTTTTCGGTTAGGATATCAATTGTAATATTTAGTTTCGCTATCTGGCGAACTACATATTACAATTGATCATCACTAGATCACTAGATGGCACACTTGACAGTTGGGGGCTTTTTTAATTTGCCTAGCATATAAACTGGTTTCAATTTCAACTTCATTTGGGTAAGTAATGGTCTAAATCTAGTATTTAATTTAGCCAGCCTTAATTAATAAGTCTGAATACAGGTTCAAGCGGTCAAAGCGTTCGCCATGTGATCCAGAGGGGTTTGAGGGGGTTCGAATCCTACTGGGGCATACTTTGTGAAAAGTTGTTTTCAGTCTGGTTAGGATATTGCAGGCTTGAATCACCTGATTATCCGAAAATAAAGATGGCAGGCACGTATACACTGTGGATCCCGAACGCCATCTAGCGTTTGCTCATCAAACCTATCTAAGGATTGGTCTGGTCTACGCTTTGGGTTGCGGAGACTAGACGGCAGTCGCTCTCGTAAAAACCTTAGTCAGGTAAGCGGACCCTTGGCTCTGAAGCGTTACCGCTGAGGATGCAACCGGGAATACATGTGGATAATGATAATAATTACAAGTTGTCATTAAATAGCAAGTGTAACTGTGGTGCCATTTTCCAAACGCGGAGTCACTAAACGAACTGTTTTTTGTATGGAAATATCATTTGTTTAGATGACTCCACTCATCACAACTTTCCAAAGTGCCACTTCTGTACGATCGTTAGACCGGTGTAATCAATCAATATGCAAGCGGATCTGCCACATCTATACGCGTAACGCCTGACCTGTACTTATTTTGTTTTTGATGTTTTTTTTTTCAGGTAATTAGAATGTGAGCGTGTAAGAATAATATAATTACGCCATAGTTTATTGCTCTACTAAGTATTACACAGTAGGTACCTATTTATTACACAGTGTCTTTTTATAACTCTTCGATATAGGAACTGAGTTTGATGTGCTGTGTCCAAATACAAAGTTCTTTAAAATGGCTTTATACATAAAATAAAGTGTTTAAAAATAAGGTACTGAAACCCGAAGTCAGTGTCTGAAGATATAATAAACTGTATGGTATCTACATTGATTTTTCTCTGTATACCGAACTATAGTACCTACCTAAAAAATAAGTACTTACAATTCATGATTGAATGGATGTTTATCTATATACTTAATATCTATATATTTGTTATAAAATGTTGTATCGTTGAGTTAGTATCCCATAACACAAGTCTCGAACTTGCTTTGGCTAGTTCAATCAGTGTAATTTGTCCTTAAACATTTATTATTATTTATGTATTTATATTCATATAGGTATGCAGACATATTTAATTGCATGCAAACAAATTAAACGTTACGTACATAAAACCAAAAATTAAACTAAAAATTAAATAACATACTTACATTAAACGTAAACTATAAATTAGTGTAATTTACTTTTTTTTTTATTTCAGCCATTACTTTATTATCAAATTTTCTGTATTACAAATTAATTAATATAAAATAATAAAAATACGTCATTTAAAACCCGCCCCTTAACGTTTGTGGCGCAAAGGTGCCTAGTACACTAGCGGCATTGCCGTGCTGTATTGCAATAGCTATAAACTAAAAATATATCTTATTAACAATAAAACATTATATTATATGACAAATAGATCAGATCGCTACGGTCGCAGGGCAGGGTGCCTAAGACACAGTGCATATGGATTAAATAGAATGTGGAAAGGACATAGGTAACCGTAATAAATCGAATTACGGGCTATACTAGATCTCTGTAATACAATTAAATTAAAATAAATGTCAAAAAACAAAAACAAGAAATCGACGTTTCCATACAAATTGCCCGGGCTGCTGCACACTTTTGTATGGAAATGCCAAATTTTGTAACGAAATTCCTTATCGCGCGTTGCGAAAGGGAGCTAGGCGGAAAAAATTATGACTAAAAGTTGTAACGACACTTTTTGTTCATTCAAATTTATGAAGATAATAAAAACTTGATTTTAGAACGCAGAATAGAGTTTGAATGTAATTTAGACCTATTTATATTTATATTTTACTTTGTTCCATCCGGGTGTCCCTTGACACCTCTCAAGGTTTTTTTTGTTTGTTTTCCTTGTTATTTTAATGTCATTATCCTATAGTGCTAGTATAGTCTGTGGTTTGATTTATTACGGGTATGTCCGTTACACATTGTAATATAGGTATATGGATGGACAAATCGGATAAACTAAGTGAGCCGCGAAGTAAGACAATTTGGAAAACTATTTCCAATTTGCCTTGAATGGTAATCAAACATGGGACGTCCGACATTTCAGATTAGGCACACCACGGAGGTCGTCCTAAATAGGCATGTATTACATTGCAAGGCGTGAAAAAACGTATAAATTACAACGGCAATTTTTTCTCACGATGTACATTACTGAAGCTCCGCTCATTATGCAAATGTTTTGTAACGCGGAGACTCGTGACGAATTTAATAAATCAGTAGGCGCTATCGTTGCCTCGCTCCCAATTGTTTCATTTGAAAAATATTTGCGCAAACAATACATTATCATGATACGCATGAGCGTGCGGGAAATAGCACTATATCAATCTGTTTTGAAAGTAGTCATAAAAGTTCCTTGTCATTTTTATGGGGCTTCGCAATGCTGAGATTCGCTGGAGACCGTCTCCGTCTATAAATAGTTGTGTCACGTGAATATTCTAAAATATACCAACTCTCTTAAAAAAATGTATGGTATGTAATTGTTTTGTAGGCGTCGAATCAGCAACACGACATTAGCGGGTGACTGCATAGGGCTTTTTAACCCTCGAAAAGAAGAGGGGAGTAACCCCCGAAAAGATAAGTTTGTCGCTAATATAATAATCTGTCTGTCTGTCTGTGTCATCATAGCTCTCGAACGGATTCGATGCAATTTTTTTTACGTGAAAGCAAATTTTCTTGCGTTTGTTCTTAGCTATGTTTGATGGAAATCTGTTAAGCCTTTCAAAAGTTATTGGGGGTTAAGGGGCTACATGAATTTTCCGGGGTCCAGTGCTGACCCCTATTTAAATAAATCAATTGATAGGAAACGGAGACATCATTTAAAATTTTGTCTTGACCAGGCACTAGATAACTCTTCAAACTATTTTATGAACTACGTTTACAGTTTTACTGTAACACCGTTTACAGTGAGAACGTGAAGCTTTTCTACGCACATACACCAAAAGTGGCCGTTGTTCTCAATTGTGCGTAGAAAAGCCTCATGTTCTCACTTTAGATTATAAACATTTCATAAAATAGTTTGATAGGTTATCTAGTGCCTGGTCAAAACAAAATTTTAAACGATGTCTCCGTTTCTTTTCAAATGATTTATTTCAAATGGGGGCAGCACTGGACCCCGGAAAATTCATGTAGCTTGCACGTGCCTTAATGCTTAAACGTCTTTTTGGTTTTTTTAATTAACTTGGCAAATAATAGATGGCGCTACGAAAATCAATCCCACGGAATATGTAGTTCCCCTACTCATCACTAGATAGTGTCGGGTGTTATTTTTTAATTTGTCTGGCAAATAACCTTGTCTTGTTCACACATTTATTTTTCTCTAATCGTCAGTGAGAGAGCCACGTTGGCAAAGGGATACAGATAAAAATCAAGTATTTTTCCCTCCCAAGAGAATAATAAGGGTCATAAGAATTGAAAGACCCCAAATGCTACTTTTAGCATGTTGGCAGGTCTAATGTTAGCCGGCAGGGCTCGTGAAAACGGCTGGAGCAAGCCTAGATCTGGAAAAAAGGATGGAGCAACCTTCAAGTTGTTTACTTCTTAGCAAAGTCGTTTATTATGTTGTCAATATGAGTAGTCAGAGGAAAATGTCAACGAGTACTTGTTTCATCACTAAGTAAGTGGGTGAAGAAAGTACTTAGATAATATTATGTTTTACGTTACACACAAGTACAGCGTGACTTTTTAGCCACAAGTCAGATTTTTGGAGCAACTTCAGTCCATAATACTGGACTTTCTAAAATGTATTAAAAACTGAAAAAAAAATTGTCTTTTCATACAAAATCCATTTGACTGAACGCTGTTTTGTTTGGGAAGGCAATTTTAATTGCTTATCATTAATTGTTTTTATGGAAAGTAGTTCAGTTGAGTTAGTATCCCAAAAGTTAGTATTCCAACAAGTCTCGAACCTACTTTGGGGCTAGCTCAATCAATGTTATTTGTCCTTATATATTTATTTATTATATCATAGACAGAACTTCTTCTCCTCGAGTCGAAAGGCTATAATAAATTTGACCAGTTTTTGGCCGCGGCGACTCCCCGATCATTTGCCTCATTAAGGTCCTGCAATGTGCTTTTTGAGCCTGAAGTGGGGCTTTTTGAGCAGAACAATAAGTAGGTCATTGATTTGGACAGCACCACACTCGCATTTATCGTTTTTGGAGAAACGCCACCTAAACAGAACTTGCTCCAAATAATTCGCTGGTTGTTAAATAGTCACTCTGTATCGACAAAGTATAAATGACAGGACAAGACAATCTTCTTCTAATATATAAAATTCTCGTGTCACAGTTTTCGTTGCCATACTCCTCCGAAACGGCTTGACCGATTTTGATGAAATTTTTTGTGCTTATCCGGTATCTATGAGAATCGGCCAACATCTATTTTTCATCCCCCTAAATGTTAGGGGTAGTCCACCCCTAAATTTTATTTTTTATTTTTTAGACAAAATTTTTAATTTCTATTTTTTTATGATACAACATACAAAAATACATACAATCCTCAATTTTGGCAAAACAACGTTTGCCGGGTCAGCTAGTATTATATAGATAAACAATGTGTTATAGAAATACAGACCCATGAATTTTCTTTTGTGGCATGCAAAACTTTTTTGTAATGACGGGTTCGTGAGATACTTATCTCGGATACTTGTCCAAGGCTGTACAATCTGCAATTCGATAATAAAGTATCGTAATCCAAACAACCGATAAATTCCTGTTTCCATTGGAATCGTGAGAAGAAGCCGCGACCCGTTGCCATAATAAGTTAACGCCTACCGATTGTTAAACAAATTAAACAGTTAAACAATAAGATCGTATCGGTAGCTGAGGATTGGCTTCAGAATTTAGATAATTGAGGTTACGTGGTTGTTGAGGTTTAGTTTATGTATTATATTATTCTTATTAGAGATGCCTTTAAAACATATCAAGGCCTTATCCAAATGGTCTGACAAGTTACGGTAGCTGAAGACTGGGAAGTGGCTGTGTGTGTGGATAGCAAAAAGCTCAAAAACGAATCTTTGGCTTCGAAGAATCATAGCCGAAGATTAGCCGAAGATATACTTAGAAGAGAGTGACAGAAGGATATAGCGTAGAAAACAGCTTGAATCGCTCTCCGCAAACAAGACTTACCAATCGTTTATGGAATAATTTAAAAAGTAGTTAGCAGTATTAAACAAAATACCAAAATTTTGGTATACCGGTTATTAAAATTTGAATACCGGTATGAAAATAGGATACAAAAAAAATTACAGATAAACAAACAAATAAAAGAGTTTTGATACTTTTCAAACTTAAATTCTCTGGGAAATGATAGAGTGGACACTATTTCTTCGCGTTCTTATTGATCATGGAAATATCGAATCTAAATATATATAACTCAAAGGTGACTGACTGACTGACATAGTGATCTATCAACGCACAGCCCAAACCTCTGGAGGGATCGGGCTGAAATTTGGCAAGAAAGGATTTTGATCAATTCTACCCCCAAGGGGACAAAATAGGGGATGAAAGTTTGTATGAAACTTTGTCAATTTCAAACCGATCGGGCTGAGACTTTGCATGCATAAAGCTAGTATGACGTAGGCATCCCCTAAGAAAGGATTTTGAAAAATTACACCCCTACGCGAGCGAAGCCGCGGGCAAAAGCTAGTTTCGAATAAATTCAATCGGTGGTTAGATAACAAGAAAAACGGAAAACTGTGTGGTGTGCAGGATTAAGGACCGGCTCTCCTAAATTTGTTTTGACGTCCCCTGTAGCAGCACGACAGCTATTTATAATTTGTCAAAGCTAACAATCTACTTCACCATCGAACTACACAACTGATTTTGATAAAATGTCTATAGGTCCTGAAAGTATACTTACCCTTTAAAACTTAAAAAATAAATTTTCCAAATCAGTCCGTCCAGTGGTATTTGACGACCTCCGTGGCGTAGTGGTCACCATGCTAGTCCGCCACCCAGAGGTCCCGGGTTCGATCCCCGGTCAGGGAAAGTTGGAAAATGGCCTTTTTCAAATTGTCCTGGGTCTTGGATGTTTATCTATATATGTATTTGTTATAAAATATAGTATCGTTGAGTTAGTATCCCATAACACAAGTCTCGAACTTACTTTGGGGCTGGCTCAATCAGTGTTGTTTGTCATAGGGACAAAGGTATTTATTATTTTATTATCTAGTCTAGGATTCTTCGAATAATCGTTGAACATACATTAAAGAAGATATCGACGAATTGATAACCTCCTTTTTGAAAGTCGGTTAAAAAGGTTAAAAATGTCTGTTGTTTAATTTAACCGCGTCCAAGAGTTTGATATACTATGGTACAAGTATCAAAACAGTATCTGTTACTTTCATAACATACTTGTGCGATCACTAACTCAACGAGTTCCTTATTCAGCACATAGTTTGCTTACCTGCGCCGGCGCCGACAAACGAAGTGTTTCGACCACAGACCGCAGATTCCTACATTATCCAAAGTGCTGGTTATGTCACTACATTGTTCTATTATGTGACATTAAAATGTCTTAGATAAGTGCACTTTGCAGTTACTTCTCGTTTATCTGTATAATACAATAATAAGTAATAATAAGTCTAGAAAAAGAACAAAATGACAAAATTGTACTTTTTTTTTACAATATATTGGGTTAGGCATTTGTCCTCAATCTCACCTGATGGTAAGCGACGATGAAGACTAGGATGAAGCATGCCTATCCAAAAGATACCCATTCAATCTACTTTTGAATGTCCCGGGACTGTACTTCTCTGGGAATATAGACGCAGGCAGTTCATTCCACACCTTAGCTACTCGAACCAAAAAGGAATTGTCGAAGCGTTTAGTTTGAGACTTAGGTATTTCAACGACAAAGGGGTGAAACCCCTGTCCGCGCCTCGTACTGCGATTTTCCCGAGATAGTGGCGCATCCGTATTTTTCTTTACTTCTTATCAATTTATCATCATCATCATCTCTTCAGCCACATAACGTCCACAGCTGGACATAGGCCTCTCCCAAGGATTTGAAAAATGACCGATCTAGAGCGGTCTGCATCTAGCGCTTTCCAGCGACTTTGCGTCAGGTCATCAGACCACCTTGTGGATGTCCTACGCTTCGCTTGACAGTACGAAGTCGCCATTTAAGAACCTTTTTGCCCCATCGGCCGTCAGATTTCGCGCTTTGTCCCGCCCACAGCGATTTCAACGAGCTAATCCGCTGGGCAATGTCAATGATCTTCGTTCTACTACGAATTTCCCATTTCTGATTCGATCACTTAGAGAAACACCGAGCATAGCACTCTCCATGGCGCATTGAGCGACCTTGAGTCTTCTTATGAGACCCTTAATTGTTAGGGAACACGTTTCAGAGCCATAAGTCATCAGCATCACTGTTAGCATACATTGGTTGTAGACTTTAGTCTTGAGACATTGAGGTATGTTGGACGTAAAAAAACACTGCGTAAAGACGTAACAATTATTCAAATGATATAAGATGTTTAGGAGTTTCTTATTAAATATTCTATAAAATTGAATCTAAAATAGCTGAAATGAATTGCAGTCGTATTATGTTACTTAAGTGGAATAAACACAAATAATCTTTCCGGTTAAAAATTGTCTATTCTTAGAATAGAAACTTAAAAGTTCTTAGGTATTTTTTAATATTCTTCATAAAATTATCAAATGTTTATAAAAGATTTGATCTAAAATATTCCAGTGCTAACTAGTTGACCTTTATGGTCCTTGTGCCCGAATTTCCACCGATTTACAGATGATACAAAATAAAGTATGCTTCAGCCAAGACTATTATAGTACATCAGAAATCTGTGTAGACGAGAAGCAACAAAAATAATTATAGGTACAAATGTTCAAAATACGCAACATTAAGAATGATTTCTCTACATTTTTCTTAAGGCCTTGGTAGCTTTGTAACTATGATAAATGATTACCTGACATTCTAATGAGCTTACGCCTCCGAAGCATTACTACTAGTTAATCTAATTAACCTTTTACAAGTGTAAATAGATGTTGACACCATGTCTAATTGTAAATAACCTACCACAGAGCGTAACATTAGTTCAGCGTTCGCGCCATTCGAAATTTGAATCGCCACTGACAGGGGCAAATGTCAAACGTCAACTGTCATTCATGGTGTTGATTGATATGAAAATTACTTTTAATGTGTTAATTTGTGGCAACACCGCGCTTTTGTTTTCTTCGATTTTAGGCCAAGGAATCGAAAGTCGATGAGCCGTTATTTGTGTTGAGGATTGCGAATGAGTACATAAATTAATTGGACACAGAATTACTACGATTCATTGGCACGCGAATTCTAACAAATTGGCGATAGATAGCTAATTTCTTATTGACTTGAGAAATATTGTAATGTCAAACAACTCTTGGTAAATTTCATAATACAAGTAGGCTTTGCCCTGAGCAAAATAACACCGACATCGTCTTATTACAAAACTAGACTAACTTTACTGCGTTTAACCATAACCGACCCAAATAAACGTATATAAACGGTTTAAACTAACAAATTAACCGAATAGTTTACCCACAGAGCCACCAACCTTTTGAAATAAACCTTCACTTGTCTATAAATAAAAACAATTGACTTGTTTGAAGGGATGAAAAGAAAAACAGGTATAAAAGCATATTTAGTCGTGCAAATTTCTTGCCTGTTGCATTCCATTTTATTAAAGCAATAGATAACTTGCATGGCGTAAATGAAACGTCCGCCATACAAATAGTTTTGTTTCAAAATTGTATGCAGGAGGCAAGAAATTTGCACCGTCTGAATGGGCCTTGGGGTGTGTGAGTGGCAGTTTGTTTTGTGTGGATAAATGTTGATCTTACTATTTACTTCTGGCACGGTGGATTCCCGGGTGGACGGAGAGAACTGAGGGTGACGTTTCAGAATATTGCACTTGACTAGGGATAGGTGAAAAGTGATCGGGGAGACCTTTTCCTTGCAATGGGACTCTGCAGGTTAACCGGTTAACTGCTAGTAGGATTCGACGAAGGGTTCCGTACCATATTTAAAAAATCAAGTTTGTTATATGGGAGCCCCCTTTAAATATATATTTTATTTTAATTTTAATTTTTTTTTTAAGTGAATATATAACTAAATATTCTGTGAATATTTCAAACGTCTAGCTGTTGCCGTTATTAATATCGAGCAAAAATCACGTTTGTTGTATGGGAGCCCCCCTTGAATATTTATTATATTCTGTTTTTAGTAATTTTTTTATAGTGGCAACAGAAATACATGATCTGTGCAAATTTCAACTGTCTAGTTATCAGGGTCATGAAATACAGCCTGGTGACAGACAGACAGATGAACTGATGGACGAACAGCGGAGTCTTAGTAATAGGAAATGTTATTACGCCTTCGGTACGGAACCCTAAAAAGTGTTAGCTCACGAATAGTTAAATATATTGAGTCAGACAAAAATTAATCATCAGAGAATCTATTCTCCGCTCAAATGTTTTCAAAACGAAGAAGCGAGATGATTAAAAGCACATCAAAACTTAATAAAAAAATCACAGCAATAAGAAAAATTGCCAAACAGCCATTACAACGCGTTTGGAAACCAGCGATTCAATACGTATCTCCAGATCTGCTAAAAGAATGCACTCGTCGAATCCGGTGGTTTCGCAACGCGGATGCACAAGCTCTGCATCCTTGCATTCTTATTGTGTAGGCCATAGAGCCCAAATTATGGAGGTTGCGACACGTGATTGTGAAGAAATGGTCTAATTAGCTATTGGATGGATTTGTTAGACATTAAGCGATCATTGGCCTTAGTCGCAATAATAAACGATTAAGTATTACTGACGATCTACTCGTACCTTTAAACGTCAGGCTTGAGCTTGACGCGGGTCCCTCTTAAAGTTATGTATTTGTACACACACACACAAATTGTACATATTTAGGTATTAAATTTACAAATTGACATTAATTTCAAATTTGACATCATTCTTAATTAATAATTATGACATAACAATATATTCTCAGTCCACATATCTAATTTTAATATCAGTATAATTGTAATTTGACGTTTTTGGAGAAAATGCTGCAGTACAGTTTGTTACCGCTTCTCCTGTACTTGCGCTTAGGAAGCGGCAGTGAACTTAGCTGTAAGTAAATGAACTGACGTCAACAACTACCTGTTATGAAATCGAAAGAAAAAACTGTAAATTATTAGGTGATACAAATATACTAAGACAATAAATGATTTTTTACTTTTTTGACATAGTTTAAGATCCTGTTGGCTCCAAGGTCTGGATTTCTGGGTTCGATCCTCAGCCAGGGCAAGTTTAAAAATGGCTCTTAAAAATTCTTGGGTCATAAGAGTCGTAATAGACCACTGAATGTGGTAAAGGTAAGGGAGCTTTCATAAATTACGTGACCCATTAAGGGTGAGGGAGGGGGCCAATGAAGTGTGACATTGTGTAACAAGGGGTGGGAGTCATAAGGTTCGTGACGTCACAATATAAAATCTATGTCTAAGCAAAACACAACATTTCAACTAACTTAAAAATTTTCCAGCATTTTCACTTAATATGTCTATAAAAATATATAATAAACTACCGAAAGCCATTACAGACGTCGAAAACTATAAAACATTTCTAAAACATGTTAAAGAATTTCTGTCTAACAAATGTTACTATTCCGTAAATGAATATTTAGAAGACAAAGAGAAATTTATTTGAAAATTGTAAAGATTAATTCATGACAATATAAATATTAAAATCAATACCAATATATAAGATGACTAAATTACCAATAATGACATATTATAATAATATTTATTTATATTAAATAATTACTTTTTAAAATTATCTATATTTATGAAAATTTAAATAATAATAAACTGGACAAAATTAAGAAATGGCTACAACATAATTACACCTACAAATAAATAATACATATACAGTACAGAATGCACGTGCATACACATTAATGTAAAACTTTAAAATTTAAATAGCCCTTCTCCTATTGCAGCGCCCGCCAGGGCCCTTAATTGATCCTTATGTTATTGTAACACCTATATTGTACATTAAGGAAGCAATAAATATTGAGTATTGAGTATTGAGTTAAATATTTACGTAGTAGCCTCACTCAATAGCTTTTTTTTTAATTTGGTAAAATATCGGTATCTGTTGCGTCACGCTTGGGGGTAGGGGTCTCAAAATTGTGACGAACCTGTGACGAGGAGGAAGGAGGAGTCAAAGAGTCGTGAAATTAGTGTGACGTAATTTATTGATGGTCCCTAACAGGGAACAAACAGCAGGGTCTTCTTTGTAACAAATTTTTGGGAGAGGCCTGAAATCTACCAGTGGACTAGTATAGGCCGGTATACCTCTATCACTGATCTTGGGCAATCTCAATCTGTGTAGTTAGAATAAAAAAAATAAATAAGGTGATACATGAATTTCGGGGTCCGGTGCTGCATTTCAAATAAATTATTTGAAAGGAAACGGAGAAATTTAAAATTTTGTTTTGATAAAGCCCTGGATAATCCTTCATCCTTCAAACTATTTTATGAACTACTCTACTGTTTACAGTTTAAAGTGAGAACGTAAAGCTTTTCTTTGCACATAAGCGAAAAACGGCCACTCTTTGCTTCTTTTTCTGTAGCATGCATTGATTCAGACTGATGGGTATAGAACTCTTCCTTTACCCATTAGTTGAAATCCAGAATCAAGATGGTCCGACGAATTCAGAAGTTACGAGAGGATTGGAGAGAAAAGACCCAGGATAGATAGAGAATTTCATTATCCGAGCGTATTCCCGGTTGCATCCTCGGCGGTAACGCTTCAGAGCCCGGGGTCCGCTACCTAACTTAGGTGATTTGACGAGGTTACTGGTTTTTACACAGAGCTGCCGGCCGACCTCCGCAACCTAAAGGGTAGACCAGAACCAATCCTGGGATGGGTTGAGCAAACGCTAGATAGAGGATAGAAGGTACCTTATTATTATTAACCGCGAGACTTTATATCAGTTGTCGTGCCCCCAGCGCGAGGGGTAGTAAATCTAAAATAAATACCTACAACCAAAAAGGGATGTGGATACTTCAGTAATGTGCAAAACGGGCTTTTTTTGTCGGAAATATCCGACGCTCGCGGAATGGGCACGACAATGTTTGTCGGATAAATCCGACCGCGGTGAAAGGGATAAAATAAATAATAATTCAATTTCACGGCAAGATTACGGTAATTCCTCAGCAGTATTGAACATCCATTATCGTGAATGTTATGACAAGTGCCAACTGCCCTCGAAGCGTTGCAACACCAGTAACTCCACATAATTATAATCCTAACCTCTTCGATTACAAGTTTTGCAAGGTCCCCACTGTTTTAAAATATTAAGCAACTGTCGTAGGATCATATCTCTTAAACAGAAGGTTTTGCAATACTCGAGAGCTTTACTTAGTACTTAAGTCTATCTAAGATTTATGGTAAGTGACGTTTGACACTTGTGTGTTTAACCTTATGTTTGAGTCATTTATTGAAGTTATTTTTAAAGAACAATCAAGTAGGGTAAACTTACAGTCAATGAACACTAACAGTCATTGGACAGAATACAATAAAACTTTATTTATTAAGAATCTCCTTGCCCTGGAATTTTCCATACAAACGTAGTCTTGCTTTTAATTTTAATTGCATTGTAATTTTAAAGAAATTGCACATATCTAGGCATACAACGTTTTCGACTCTTAAATTCTATTTAAGAGTCGAAAACTTGTAAGAAAATATGAGAGTGTAAAGGTTTTCCATACTGATGGTCAAATATGATATGATACACTATATTGTATGTTAAGTTCATATTTAGACTGTGAAAACTAGTTATGCAAAAGGCGAAATTATGCAATTTCTTTGAAATTACATAATTTCGCCAATATCTGACATACCATTTTAAAAATAAAAGCTAGACTTCATTTGTATGGGAATTTTGTCTATTGGAAGGGGACTGTTAAGCTCCTTTACTTATGCAGCGTTCGCATTTTGAAAGTAACCTTAATAATGAGGTTTTAGTGTGTTTTGCCCACTGTTAGCGTCCAAGGACTGGAAGTTTACCGTATTATAAATACTATCGAATTATTTCGATATACATTACGTATTCGATATACATACGTATTTCGATATACATTTATTGGGCAAAGTTGTTCAAAATGATGGACTGAATAACCCCTTAAAATATTTGTACTTAATTAAAAAGGACATTGAATAATACCAGTACTTAGTATCGATATATCTAAAGTATCGATAAGAAATATCGATAAAATACCGATATAGGATATCGATATATCGATAAAAAAATATCGGTATTTCTGTCCCTGCCTACCCGCGAATCCCGTGATACATGAAACCACAAGCTATTTTAATTTCATTATACTAGATCACTATGGTATAATTAAATTAAAATGACAGTCAACGGAATAAAAAAAATTGGCTCTTCCATACAAAAGCGTGCAGCCGCCCAGGCAATTTATATGGGATTATTTTCTGGTTTAATAATAAATATAAATTTAAGGGTACGTACCGATAGCCATAATCAGGAAGAGCAGTATAAGCCTGGATATCATGTTTGTTCCCGATTCTTCTCTCTTCAAACGCATGTCAAATCTGTAACAATTAAATAATAAATAAATTTAAAAATAAACTGCCTGCGTCTATATTCCCAGAAATGTACAGTCCCGGGACATTCAAAAGTAGTTTGAATAGGTATCTTTTGAATAGGCATGCTTCATCCTAGTCTTCATCGTCGCTTACCATCAGTTGAGATTGAGGACAAATGCCTAAACTAATATATTGTAAAAAAAATATCAATTAATGTAAAGATTTTTGTTCTATTTATATCATTCTCCTCTTAGAATCTTAGCAAAGAAAGAATAACTTAAATCAATGTTTTAATAATGAATACAGAATACAGAGCAAATCAATTGAGAGAGAAAATCAATTGAGAGATTTAAAGCCTCAAAGAGAAAATTGATAATCAACTATGACAAAGAAACATCTGAACTGAGATTGATTTTCAGACCTTTGCAAGATTTTAGTAAATCTTTACTTCCTAATCCTTACTTCCTGAGCCTTATATTCTTACTAATATAAATGCAAAAGTAAACCTATCTGTCTGTTACCTCTTCACGCTTCAACCACTGAACCGATTTAGATAAAATTTGCTATGTATCTAGTTTGAAACCCGGGAAAGGACATAGGGTAGTTTTTATCCCAAAAATGATCCATTAAGGAAATGAAAGGGGGGTGGATATTTGTTACACAGTACTTACACAGTTGTGACTTTATTACAAAGTACTTTTAACTAGACGAAGTCGAGGGTAACAGATAATACAATATAAATTTGAGATCCAAAGGTACTTATTAGTAATTTAAGCTCAAAGGAAACTTATCAACAATTTCGTAGTTTATCTAATTTATTCTTATCGAAATAAAATTAAGTAATTACTTCCTTTCATTAGGTACACTCTATTTCAAGAAATGCGACAATTTCATGAAATAACAACTTGGAATAGGACAGTCGTGACTCGTAACTTAATGTAATTTTACATAAATTCTTGATGATGATGCCGCCATTCAAATACGATCATTTTAATCAAATTGGTTTGTAAACACTAAGTACTCGTATTTTGTCAAAAATGAATCAATGCGATATTACCTGGTTAAGATATTTGCCTTCTTATAATAAAAACAGGACTAACTTTATTACTAACTTTAAACCATTATCCGCCCATATCAAGTTGACAGGTGAGATAGTGAGTGATAAATCAGAGCTCGGAATAAGGTAGAGTTATTTATGTACTTACATCGAAATGTTGATACTAATATGGATCTTACCAGGATTTCTAATGGACAATCCCGTGTTGCCAACAATATTACAAATAAATAATAATAAAAACCTTAGAGACAGATAAGACAAATAAAACAAAGTTAATTAACATACAATTTTAATTAGTATACAAATTAGTATTTTTATTGGTTTTTACATATTGGCAACGTCGCACGTGCAGTGGTTTAAATTTCGTAAAAGTAAATAACTATTTGATTTAAGAAAACCACGTGATTTTTCTGCTCTTTAAAATTAATCTCGAGATTGAGGCATATCCACTTTATTCTGTCGCTGTATGAAATCAGTGTAAGTACATACTGTACCTAATTCCGACCTCTGGTGATAATGGTTTGAATCTAGTAACAAAGTTAGTCTGGGTTTTATAATAAGACGGATTATGTTTATGTACCTACGAGGAGATACTTTTCTTTCATTATTTCGTGTAAGTCAATCTATCTATGATATTTTTCATCAGATTCTTCTTTTCGTGTCGATTGGTATGTTTATATTTTATTGGACCAGAATCGCGCCGCTGTATTCCCTATACTATTATAAGAATCCTTTAATTCAGTGAAACACATTTATCCACAATAGCCAATAACTACTAAAGTAAAATAGTATGATTAAAATAGTATGGCTACATTATGAAAAAAGAGGAAAAGAACGTTGTAAGTAACCGGCCAAGAGCGAGTCAAACTCGTGTAGTCAAAAAAATCGACAATTTCATCCAAATTGCTGGCCGGCCAAACACTTTTGTATGAAAAAGGCGATTTTTTTCGAGTTTCAAGCATTGGTCCTATAGGAAAAGTTGTTCATATTAACAGTCTGAGTTGCTCCTACAAGGATCGGACAGCATAATATGGTAATTTTGAAAGTTATATTACTAATAACATTATTTTTTTAAAGATATAGACATATATTATTTAAATTACCAATGTGTACGTAGTGTCGCATTGTTGGGCAAGGCCTCTCCTTTTTGCTTCCACGATTCACGATCCAATCAGCTTGCTGCCATCCACTCATGTAGAATTCAATGTCGTCGCTCCATCTTTTATAATTTTAAAATTTTATATCCTTTAGTTTCGCGGGTCTTTTTACCCCGGTCCTTTGAGAGGCTTGCGAGCGAATACAGATCCAACACATCGAGGCCCTTTGGAGAAGTTGATGTTACGTGGCGCTCCCGCCAAATCTTATTCCTGAATATACCTATGAAAGGTGTACCCTTGAATAGGTTTCAGTAGGAGAAAGATCTATTGCAAGAAAAGGGAAAGGTCTGTGGGTTATGGAATGAGATTGGGATGGACTGATGCTGGGATATTGCAATGGGAACGTCACCTGCCATAATCATGATTACTGACTATTGTAGGAAAAAATAAAATAAATAAATATAATAATTAAATATTATATTATTATTATGCAACAGTTGTATTAGACGGGCCAAAAAATCCGAGTGGCACAGGTTATAGCGAGCGTCGTAAAGAAACGCCATCGAGCATTTCATTTCTGTCTCAGATCTTTTCATTTTCATTTAATTTCATTCATTTCGTTACAAAGTTTATAATTGTGTCGAAAAGAACAGAGCTACATAAAATGAAATATCTACTTAAGGCGGCCCTTCCCGACCGCTCAATCGTCAACGCGAGTATAGTTTGAAAAGCTTGTTATTTCATCCAGGACAATGCTAGAAAAAGAGGCAAAGCAAAAAGAAAGAGATTGCACCCAAGGGCTCGGTTTACATTTTATTGAATGAAAATATTATTATTATTAACTATTCATTAAACGAATATTCACTTTTCATTGGGTGCGGAAGTTTCATAAAACTTGTTCCAGGTGATACGTGTTTTTCAATATGCCTTACAAAAATGTGTAATAAATGTATTTTATTTAAAATTTTCATTACATTTGCAAGGTTTCTATCGAAACATTTTTTTTACCTTTATAATTTATGAGTACTTTATAAACGGTCGAAGGTCAAGTAAAATTTGTGCAAAATAGCAGATTTTTGGAGGCTTATACAAGTACTGAATTCGTTTCGCCAAATTTAAATTTTTTAGTTCGATAGAAACCTAGAAATAGCGCATAAACCTGTTAGTTCAAAAATTTCAAGAACGATCAGATACAACATCATAATCACGTACGAGCGTTTGTATGAAAAGCAATACGGGAAGGCCGCTCTTAACAATTTAATTGAATCTTTGTAGTATGACACCTCTTACAAAGACATGCCATGTCGAAGCCGGAAATCACACGACACGAAAACAGATAGCACTTGTATATAATAATTTTATATCGGTTTATAAGTACCGTCAATTAGTAGGTACTTGCATAACTGATTTAGTAACCATGCACGCACTGCACATAAAATCGTGAACATTAACGATTAAGGTACGTTCGTATTTCCCACTATTCCTACTTTCTACTAATATTATAAATGTTAGATTCAAATGTTTATTCAGTAATTAGACCTTTACAGGCACTTTTACACGTCAATAAGTATAATTTATGTTACGTGTAAAGTATATTAAAATTTAATTTATTTTTAAAGAAAAGCTACCGATACCAGCGCTTCGTAACGACCACTGCTGAGAAGAAACGCCGAAAGAAACTCATTTTCACAGTATTGGTCGCCTACTCGCCAGAAGGGCTTTGTCATATTATTATAATTGTCTTTTAATTAATAAATACTTATAATATAATACAATGTTGACACATTATAACATGTAATGCTTGCGAACAAGTAAACAAACATAAATTGCGCAATAAAAATATTAAGTAATTAAAAAAAAAGCGAAGCCGAGCTGACCAGTCCCTCCTGGCAGCTGTTCACGAGTTGACGCACGGATCAGCCATCGTTAAACTCAACCATAGAGCTGAGATAATATTATTTATTAATTTATTTATGTAATTAAAAATACTAACAGCTTTTTACAAGCAGTATGTTAAAGTTATGGATAAATGTCTTTTTTTGCCAATAACAGGTTTTTTTTTAAAAAGACTAATATGTCTCAGGCACAAGTGTGAGTGTCTGCGAAGTTGCAAAAAAAAGTATGACCATCGATGAAGTATTACTAGTAGTAATTATATTATCTTTGGTATGGCAAAAGTCTCGAACTCTCGAACTTACTTTGGGGCTAACTCAATCTGTGTTCTCAATTTGACCTATATTTATTTATTTATGAGTGGTTTTTATTTGTCATCATCATCATATCAGCCACGGGAAGTCCACTGCTGGACATAGGCCTCCCCCAAGGATTTCCAAAACGACCGATCGAAAGCGGCCTGCATCCGGCGCCTTCCTGCAACCTTGCTCAGGTCATCTGACCATCTAGCAGGTGTCCTACGGTGCGCTTGGCGGTACGTGGCCGCCATTCAAGAACATTTCTGCCCCATCGGCCATCGGTTTTTCGCGGCATGTGCCCCGCCCACTGCCACTTCAATGAGCTAATCCGCTTGACTATGTCAGTGACTTTGGTTCTCCTACGAATTTCTTTATGTCTGATTCGATCGCTTAGAAAAACAGTGAGAGACCTTTTAATGAGACCCATAAGTATTTTTGTGTGTTTGCTTAAATCTGCTATCCCATATAATATTGAAAGATTCTTGTTTTAATAGAGGTTTTAGAAAATATAAACATCCGCGAAAAACTAATTTTAAGTTACTCATTCTATTAAGGGGATACCTACATTTTCCAGGGTACAGTGCTGCCCCCATTTGAAATAAATCATTTGATAGGAAACGGAGACAACATTTAAAATTTTGTCTTAACCAGGCTCTAGATAACCCTTCGAACTATTTTATAAACTATTTAAAGTTTAAAGTGAGAACGTGAAGCTTTTCTACGCACAATTGCGAAAAACGGCCACTTTGGCGTATGTGCGTGGAAAAGCTTTAAGTTTTCACTTTAAACTGTAAACAGTAGTTCATAAAATAATTTAAAGGGTCACCTAGACCCTGGTCGAGACAAAATTCTAAATTATATCTCCGTTTCCTTTGAAATGATTTAATTCAAATGGCAGCACTGGACCCCGAAAAATTGAGGTAGCCCCTTAAATAGAGGATTTGTGGAGCGCGTTATGGAGAGAGTCCATACTCTCTTTTTCATAGTTTCTCTACGTGATCGAATCAGAAATGAGAACATTCGTAGGAGAAAAAAGTCACTGACGTAGTCCAGCGGATTAGCTCGTTGAAGTGGTGGTGGGCGGGACACATGGCGCGACGAACCGTTGGTCAATGGGGCTAGAAGGTTCTTGAGTAGCGACCACGTACCGGCAAGCAAAGCGTAGGACACCCACCCACAAGGTGGTCAGAAGACGAAGCTGGCTGGAAAGCGCTTGATGCAGGCCGCTCTAGAATGATCATTTTGGAAATCCTTGGAAGAGGCCTTTGTCCAACAGTAGACGTAAACTTGTAATTCCCATATATCATACTAGCTTCATGACCGACTCCTTTACTTCTCAAGCCATACGGCTTTGGAATGCATTGCCCGAGGACATCAGGCAAATCTCCAGCAGACATGTATTTAAGAAAAAAGTGCATGATTTACTTTTTGAAAGCATAATCAATTAGCAGAATTCATCGTTACTTATTATATGTATAACTATATGTATGTATGTACGTATGTATTGAATTATTGTTATATATTATGTATTAATTGTTTTTATGATAGTTAAAGTAATTAAGATATCTGGCTTTATATCTTTTAAGTATCTGCTATTTAGACGCCAACTTTCCTAAAGGTTGACAGGGAGAGGATGCTTTAGCATTAAGTCCAACTATTGTAGTTTTTGTCTCAATAAAGTTTTTAAATAAATAAAAAGACGTTATGCCGCTCAAATGATGACTGTGTGCCTGGTATTCTGAGCAAACGAAGGGTTTGAAGTACTCTTTCGCTGCCTATATCTTTATTTAAAGCTATGTTTAGAATCACGAAAGCCACTCTCGCCGATCGCCCAAGTTCAAATGTTAGCGAAAGTGCACTCCTACGATTGTTCGGTATAACGAGTGTAACCTGTCTTTGCTCGGATTTTACGCCCCTTCTATCGTATCCAATCGGCTATTCATTGGCCTCACAATCAGCTTTGTATGATAATATGTATTGATGAGCAAATAAAATCTGGTTTCATTGAATAAAATTTATTTAAGTAGCTATACAACGCCTCTAGAAGATATTTTCGACATCGGAAAGTTTGTGTTACAATTGGGTACTTTCCGGAGTGAAAAATAAATTATTTGGTACTGTTAAAAAATAAACATCTCAAAATATACGAACTTGTCATGATCAGATCATGTCCTGATTATGCTTTTAGATTTATTATTGCAGAAAATAGTATTTTATGCAACAGGCTACGACGCGAGCCTTGGCGAGCCGAGTAAGGAGACTTAAAAAAAAAGTAGACTACGTTTGTATGAAAAAGTCTAGGGTAAGGGGATTCTTAAGTATCAACTGCATTTATGAATGTATATTACAATGTGTTTGCAAATACTTACAAAAACTTATTTCTAAACGTCAAAACAAACATTTACCATGGGACTTATATATTTTTTTTTTTGGAATCAAATAGCACTCTTTGTTTAATTTTTTCTGCAATAATAAATCTAAAATAATGATATGATAATGACATATAACATTATTTTGTGAATTGATATATATAGTGACAAATCAAACAGATTGAGCTAGCCCCAAAGTAAGTTCGAGACTTGTGTAATGGGATACTAACTCAACGGTTCTATATTTTATAACAAATACATATAAATATAAACACCCAAGACACAGGACAATTTGAAAAAGGCTATCTTTCAATTTGCCCTGACCGGGGATCGATCCCGGAACCTCTGGATGGCGGATTAGCATGGCTACCACAACGCCACGAAGGTCGTCAATAATAAATCTAAAAAAATGATCTTGACATGATATTATAATGACAAGTGACATTATTTTGTGAGGGCTTTTTTATTTCAAATAATTTATTATAAAAAAACGTTGAAAATGGATATGATCAATGACAAAACGTGTCATTATTTTTGTGATTTTCTTAGCAGTACCAGGCCTGTGTCACTCCCCATTTAGGTATCGAAAATATACCTGCCTACATTATTACTATGCGCGCGGCGACCACTTTGAAGGGGAAAATTCAGTTACATGAATCGTTTGTCCAGAGTAATAAGAATGACTTGGCTTGCAATGGATGTCTATAGTGCGTTTGTTTAGGTATTTAAAAGAATGACAAATTACAAATAAATTAATTTTATAAATTATAAATTACATAATTTGTTTTAAATATGCAAAGGTATTGATTTATACAGTGTACATTTAAATAAAAAGACATGTCAAGATTGTTAACATTCTTTTAAATACCTAAACAAATGGACTATAGGTATCTAAACGAAGAGGTGGGAAGTTCTGACGCGAGCTAAATTAAACAATAGCGTTAACATTATTATGTTACGATATTTCTGAGTAAGACTTCTGTACGTGAGTACTAGTACTTATTCTGTGACAGTACCAAACAATTTATTTTTGACCTAGGAAAGCACCCAATTGGAGAAAGACCTTTGCCCAGCAGTGGGATTACGTGCCACAATAAAAATGATTTATCGAACCGTCGCGTCGCCTTTGGGAAGTGACGTCACACTCATGACTTCCGTGAGACTGTAACGAGCCTCCAGATTTATGCTGTCGTCGCCTTAAATGTTATCTTTCCTGGTTGGAGATGTGAATGTATTGCCTGTATGTGAAATGTTGGTTGAATTATATGATGAAGAGAACTAATTATAATTTTCAATACTAAAAACGACTTCACCCCCAAACTACACAAGCGATTTGATCAAATTTCTTGTACACTACAAATATATTTCAAACAAAAAAATACCTTTGCACGTTGGTCCAGGCGTCTTCAAATAATCGGTGAACAAAATCGCGACAAATTGACGACCTCCTCCGTTTTGGAAGTCGGTTAAAAAGAGATTAAGACGTGATAGAGTATGTATGTAATTCATTTTCAATGAAGACGCCATTTGACATGGTCCTGGGGTCCCATTTTTGAAACGCGGAGTCACTATACCAACGTAGTTTTGCAGGGTAAGGAATAAAGCTATCGTTTAAAAAAAAAAACTAATTTCTGGGTTACGGAATCCAGAAAATTTTTGTGAGCCAATATCTACTTAATCCATTAACTCAATGTTCACAAGCTCTAGATTTATTTATAAAATACTATTTTACACAAAGATGTTTAAAAAAATAAATTACTAGACATGGTTAATTTGTGCAAACTGGATCTGCGAGTAGTTTCAGACCTGAGGTGCAATTTATAACACGCTGACTCACAAAACGAACGATTGTTTTGTATGGAAAGAAAAACCATCAATTTATTGAGTCTGCTTTTCAAAATTGGCGCTCCTGGGCTTTAACAACGACCGACGATGCATAGAATAAGTACTAGTACGTACAGAAGTCTCACACAGCAAAGAAATTCAAAGAAATATCTACTCAATGTGGTTAGCGCTATAGTTGAATTTAGCTCGCGTCAGAACTGAGTACCTTATCGTTAAGATACCTTGAAATCCATTGCAAGCCAATTTCATTCTATTCTGGACAATGATTCATAAAACTAAATTTCCCACTCCGGTGTGGTAGTAATAATGTCCCGCACATAGTAATAATGTAGGTATATTTTCGATACTTAAACGGAATGTGTGTGACGGCCTGCGATGCGATTTTTCAAACGCGGAGTCACTAAACGAACGGTTTTTTGTATGCAAAAACCATTCGTTTAGGTGACCCGTGACTCCGTGTTTCAAAAATGGCACTTCTTACCGAGGGACTAGAGTTCACACAGCCCATTCATCATCTGATTTTCATACCACGTCCTATCGCAGGTGACTTCCTACTGGCGTATCTACCATCGTTGCGAAATACGTTTTCGACTTTTCCCATGCATTAGCCGACTTTCGTCGGTCACGAGCGAGATCCCGACCGATATACAGATCGCGAAGGCGATAAGCTGACGGAGCTCTGCGATTGGCTAATTGCTGGGTCGGAGGTTGTGTATAACGAGATCGTGCTTTTTCAGGAGCTTTGTGGTAGACACTCCGGTAGTCAGTTATATAACTGTGATGTTTTTATTACAAGCTTGTATTTAGTTTCGCCTGTCCCGTTGTCTGTCGGTCTGTCTGTCTGTCGGTCTGTCTGTCTGTCTGTCTGTAATCAAATCTTGCAAGTTAAATTTGACTCACCTCCCGGTTTCCGATTGAGCTGAAATTTTGCACGCATACGTATATCGCGTGACAATACAATATTATATGATCTGATGATGGAGCCGGAAGTTGGCCATGACGACCTCCGTGGCGTAGTCGGCCACGCAGAGGTACCGAGTTCGATCCCCGGTCAGGGCAAGTTGGAAAATGACCTTTTTCAAATTGTCCTGGGTCTTGGATGTTTATCTATATATGTATTTGTTATAAAATATAGTATCGTTGAGTTAGTATCCCATAACACATGTCTTGGACTTACTTTGAGGCTAGCTCAATCAGTGTTATTTGTCCGTAATAATAATATATTTATTTATATTTATATTTATATTTATATTTATAGAAACTCTGTAACGAAACGACGCAACCCCATCGAGTTTGGGCTCGTTTGTTTCGCCTTGAGGAGCACTTTAGATAAAACCTTGTTTTAAAATATATTTTTTAAATAATTACTTGTTATTATTACAAGCTTTTATTTAGTGTCACCTGTCCTATGTCTGAGTTTGGGCTCGTTTGTTTCGTCTTGAGGAGCACTTTAAATAAAAGCTTGTTTTAAAATATATTTTTTAAATAATTACTTTTCATTATTACAAGCTTTTATATAGTGTCACCTGTCCTATGTCTGTCGGTCTGTCTGTAATCAAATCTTGCAAGTTAAATTAGCCCCACGTCCCGGTTTACGATTGAGCTGAAACTTTGCACGCACACGTATATCGGGTGACAATGCAATATTGTGATGACATGGAGCTGATCTGATGATGGAGCCGGAAGGTGGGCATAAAAACTCTTTAATGAAACGACGCAACGCAACCCCATCGAGTATGGGCTCGTTTGATTCGACTTTGTTTTTAAAAATATATTTTTTAATAATGACTTTTTGTGTGTTTTTTTAGTTTTTGTGTGTTTTTGAGTCAAGAGTGTTTTTTTTTTCATAAATCACGTTTAAATAAGTTTTAATTAACGCCAAAAGTGGCGACCAACTCCGCAAGTAAAAGTTTACATGCGGGAGGTTGTATGTTGTTTTAACCGACTTCAAGAAAGGAGGAGGTTATCAATTCGTCTGAATTTTTTAGTTTCTTTTTTAATGTATGTTCACGGTACCTTCTGGCGAGTAGGCGACCAATACTGTGAAAATGAGTATGTTTTAGTTTTTCTTTTCAGCAGTGGTCGTTACGAATCGCTGGTCCAGTATCGGTAGCTTTTCTTTTAAAATAAATTAAATTTTCATATACTTTACACTTAACGTAAATTATATTTATTGACGTGTAAAAGTGTCAGTAAAGGTCTAGTTACTGAATAAACATTTGAATCTTAATAAATAATAATCTTAAATAAATATAAATCATTGATTATCACACTAATATTTTAAAGGCGAAAGTTTGTGAGTGTTTGTAACTTCTTCACGCGCAAACGGCTGGACCAATTTTGATAAAATTTGGTATGCAGGAATCTGACACCCTGGATTAACACATAGGCTACTTTTTATATATACCGCGGGTAACAACGCGGGACGCAGTTAGTTTTTTTACAATAAAATTCAATGTTCAGTAAGTAAATAAGTATTCTTTATCTTCATATTGTTTAGTTTGTATAAAACTTTATTATTTTATCTAGCTTTATTGTTTCAAATTAGTTTTAACAAATGGCGAATTTTATGTTAAAAACATTTTCTTCCAGTCAACCCTATGTGACAGTTCCTAAACAATCCAATTAATACATCATCACATCATGACGTGGGCACCGGATATTGTTCATATCATGAAATAGTCGGCCATATTATGACATAATCAATTTTATGATCTGACCACGAAATAATATGTCAAAAAATCAATATATATATTGATTTTTTTGTGATTACTAAGTACTAAGAATATTCATTACCCTCAGTGGCGCAGCGTGCCTTGGCGGGGCCCCGTATAATTTTTTTTTTTTGAGAACCCATAGGAAGTATAAAAATTTCTCACAAAAGAAAAAAAGGTTGCATAAAATTAAAATAAATATTTATTCATCATAATCATCTATCTCTCAATTTTTCCAAACAAATTACAAACCATATTTTTTACGCACGCTTTACACGGGAAAAAAACTTTCTTTTTTTGATTTCGTCCTTTCTGAAATAAACAAAAAATGGGAAGTTTTTATTAATTATTGCTTACGCACGTTGAGGCCCCCCGTAGCCCGGGGGCCCCGTATAATTGATACGGCAGATACGGCGGTAGCTACGCCCCTGATTACCCTTCACAATATTCATTATGTTAGGCATACCATAGTAGCTCATAATTATGCCTGGGTTAAATCCTTCATTAAATTAATGCACGGTGGATAATGTCAAGTGATTTACAGCAAAACCACAGATAGCCCTGTAACCCTTTCGGCTTTGAACCCATCCGCCTCCTAATAATGGTCATTAACCTTTAAAACTAATTTTATGCGTATGTATTTAGGAATTATTTGTTAGATGTATGTTAGGTACCTTCATCACTATGTAGGTACATTGTATTGTATGCGCTTATAGGAATTGCGAACTAAGCTATCTTGCGCTAAGAAACCTGCAGTAAACTAAATAAATAATAAAGTAAAAATCTTTGATAAGCCATAATAAACTATAATTCATGTTGTAATGATGATTACAATTTATCCTTCATCCGGCAACAGCCCACATACGAACTAGACATTAGTGCCGCAACAGACGCGGCGCAAGTTGCGTCGCGTAACAGCTAGAGATGGGCAGTAGATAGTACTCAATCCACCCATTTGAGTATTTACTCACTAGATTTAATAAATAGAGTAAATAGAGCGTGCTCATGTATTGAAATCGCATTTGGTGTCTGTTTACTTATTTTTACGTAAAATTAAGTCTAAGCACACTTCCCACCAAAAAATGATAATTAGTCAAAGAAGTATACTTTCAGTGTATGATTAGTATGGTATTTTCATATAATTTTGCGTCGCATATAACGTTTACCTACATTTAAAGCATATTATGGCGTACGCACACACTTTCCGACACGAATTGTAAGTGTATACTAGATTTAAGTTTCAAAATTGTCATGGAAACATGATGTAATAAATATTAATATAAATATAAGTCGCAACTCATATAAATCAATCTACTCACCAAATGGATAAATAAAGATATTTATCGGGTATCTACTCAATCTACTGAGTAAATACTCAAATGGGTTGATCGAGTATTTATGCATCGCCCATAACTAGCTGTTACGCGGCGCAACTTGCGCCGCGTCTGTTACGGCCCTATGTCTGTATATCGTAGGTAGTTTGCTTCCGAGATGATGAGTTCAGTAGCCGACAGTAAATATGGAGGTGCGTTAGTATAACTTCGCAGTAAGTAAATGATCTGACGTAAATAATAAAATCAAAACAAAAAATTGACAATAGGGTTAGAATAGTATAATTGTTATTAGCCCGTCTAAAATTAATGGACACATATTTTTCAGTTTACCAACATATGTGTCCATTGTATTTGAAAATTCACAAAGAAACGAAGCATTAAAGTTTCGGAGTGGGGGCTTGCGACGTCACCTCTATGTAAAAATCGTACGTAGCCGTGACGTCATGCGAAATTTCAACTCGCTGTATCTTTGTCATTTTTTGATTCTCAGAGAAAAGAAAAAATACGTATACAATATTTTTTCATAATCTAACCCAGAGGTCAAGTAATACATATATGTGCACATATAAACAAATGGTTTTTGACTTTTGACTTTTCAACTTCAATAGAAAGGGAATTTCATGAAATATGGTTGGCGAGTAGACGAAACCAAATAGTTTTAAAAATATTATTTGGCTTCCTAATCAGAATGGTCGTACGGACCAAGTTCTAAGGTTAAAGATGCGTGGAATTTTTCACCATTTTTCTGAATAATTTACTTATTTGGACTACTTAATACAAGTAATGCATCTATTAACTCAGTCTTTCCCAAAGTGGGCGATAACGCCCCCTTGTGGGCGCTGGAGGCTTTAAGGGGGGCGGTAATGGGCCCAGAATAAAGTTGGGGGGCGCTGATGTGATTTAAGCAATGAGTGATTTATAACGTCAGCTATTTCATATTTTAAATTTCACTGAAATTAAAATCCTCTTACTACACAACATCCATTTATTAGTTCATATGTATATCCTTTTTTATTGTACAAATATGAACTAAAAATGTAATTAATATTTATTATTTTAATGCGTTCACAACGCTATTTATATCGTTAAAGGAATCAAACACTGAAAAAATTTCGTGTTTTAAAGTTTCGCAGGTGAGGTCCCCACTTCCGATACTCTTTATTATTGTAAAATTGTATTATTATTGCTATTTTTTTATTTAAAATTAACAATGTTGATTATTGTTATTTTTTATAAAAGATACTCTAATGTACTGGTGTATGTATTATTATTGCTCTCTCTTGTAAAAAAGTCTTGTTTAGAATATAGGTTGAATTAAACTACAGGTAAGACAAATATGTGATTCAGGTTTTTATGGTGAAAAAAATGGGGGGCGCTACAAAATAACAGATTTTTTAAAGTGGGCGTTTGACAAAATAAGTTTGGGAACCTCTGTATTAACTGTATTAAAAATAAAAAAATATATAAAAAATATATATAAAATCAATATAATAATATTATATATATATATATATATATATATATATATATATATATATATATATATATATATATATATATAATATTATTATATTTATTTTACTATTTATAATATACAGTATATAATATATATATATATATATATTCTATTAAATATTATTTTGTAAACATTTATATTTATAAGTTAACTGCATGTTATAAATCTCGCTTGCCGTTCAACTTTTTGTTTTGCGATACCCGACAGGGTTCATAGTGTATAAGACAGTGACGTTTAGTAGTTAGAACTGATGTACATTATGAAATGCTTCAAATTACTTGAATTGAATTGAATATTAACCTAAAAATAATAGGTCTAAAAACCCTATTAAACATTTTTAAGCTCTTGCATATTATGCTAAATCGTAATTGAAGTTTTCGATATATGTTGGAAGAAAACTCGCGATTCGATGCAGTTTGATTCAAAAGCCTTGTCTGCTATGTAAAGTATAAAGACGTACAAGTGTTTATTACTTTAAAGTGACACTTTCTTTTTTTGCTTAGAAATAAAAGAAACACTATCGTCCTAATCATATTTTATTCCATCCCTCGAAATCATCATTACATCATCTCATCAACGGATTCCGATCACCATCGGCATCGCGAGATAATGTAACAATCGACTCGTAATATCGATCAATCGCATCACTAGTCATCGACATGACGGTGTGCATATCGACATAGCACACATGCCGTGCCGAGCGATTACCCGGTGGATGGCGTGCGGCTGACTGATCTGATACCGTGCGGCCGTGTGGCCCAAGTTATAAGAGGTATAACCTCTTATTCTCTTTCTTATTTCTTATGATCTAGAGACTCACTCAGAGAATTATTCAAGGAAATAGGTATACTAACCTTACCATCACAGTATATATTTGAAAACATACTGTATGTAAGGAAAAATATTTCCTCATACAATAAAGTAAGCGATTTTACCGTCAGAAACTTACGCAATAAGAGTGACTTAGTTGCCCCGTATTATAGGCTCAAAACAGTTAGTAAAACGTTTATGGGGAACGGTATACTTTTTTATAATAAACTGCCACAATCGGTCCTTGATATGCCTGACAAAAAGTTTAAAGCTTATGTAAAGAAGGTACTCTGTGAGAAGGCTTATTTTATTATAGGACCGATGACTATCTTAAAGACAACCAAGTCTGGCTTGAGCTTGGCGCGGGTTCCTCTTAAAGGTTTGTATACTCAGAAATGGTCATAATCTGGTACATTAAGTACATACTGAATTTACAACATGATTTGACATTATTTCAAAATTTCGACATTAAAAAAATTAATTTAAATTATGACAACAAACAATGTACACTCTGTCCACATATCAACTATAAATATTAATTTCATTGTGAGTTGACGTTCTTGGAGAAAATGCTGCAGTGCAGTTTGTTACCGCTTCTTCTGCACTAGCGCTATGGACGCGGCAGTAAACTTAGCTCTAAGTAACTTTTTGACGTCAACAATTATTGTGCAATAAAACAAAGTGACGATTATTAAGAGATATTATAAATATCCTATGATAATAAAGATATATTTGAATTGAATTGAATTGAATTGAATTTCATCTCACAGGCGTCAACTCCACGGGCGAGAGAATCGTGACGATATTTCCGTCGTGCCACCGAACTCCATACTGACTTTATGAACGTGTCTCCACACGGCCATATTATGGCGGCAAACTGTGAAACGTCGCGATTCTCTCGCTCGTGGAGATGGGTCCCTTCAATCTTCAGATTTTAACATTTAGGTATATTCCTCTATACTTTGCGTTTTCTGAAACACATAAACAACCAAAGTAAGAATATTGAGTGCATTAAATACTGCTTATTTCATAAGATTTTTAGCAAAGCCAGGAGGGAAATTTAATGGACATTTTTCAAGTTAAGTGCTGTCGTGACATTATTTTTATAAGATATGTATTTTATGACTGTCTTAGACCATATTCGATTAAATCTAAATCTAAATATATATAACTCAAAGGTGACTGACTGACTGACATAGTGATCTATCAACGCACAGCCCAAACCACTGGACGGATCGGGCTGAATTTTGGCATGCAGGTAGATGTTATGACGTAGGCATCCGCTAAGAAAGGATTTTGATCAATTCTACCCCCAAGGGGATAAAATAGGGGATGAAAGTTTGTATGAAACTTTGTCAATTTTAAACCGATCGGGCTGAGACTTTGCATGCATAAAGCTACTATGACGTAGGCATCCCCTAAGAAAGGATTTTGATAAATTCCACCCTTTCGCGAGCGAAGCCGCGGGCAAAAGCTAGTAAGCTCATAAAATTAATTTGAACTTCATTTAAGGTAAGTTCGTTAAATCATTAATTATAACACGGGCCGCATGCCGATCAAAAATATCTGTAAACTATTCACCGATCGCTTCTCATTGTAGCTTATACTTCGGATTCATCTTTAGCTGTGTACATAGCGAAGGATGCTTTAAACTTGAATAAGCAGTAGACATCATCAATGTTCATGGATGAAGTAAAGGAAAAGGCAGAAGTCGTGTCGTAGGGAGGTCAAGCATTTAGCTGAAGATCGGGAGGCATGGAAAATACTCCACCGACAAGAACATAGTTCTTAAATAAATTGATGAAGCAGTAGACCTAGATTTTAAATTGATAAAAGTACCTATTTACCTTATAATTGGTTTCACTGAAAGATCTGATTCTAGAGATAACGTCACAAAGTTATTCTTAAAGTATATTGCATTTTTTTATTGTGAGACCGAAGTAGATACTAATCAAGATATATTGAATACCTTAACTGTCATATTCAACAGGTTTTCGTCGTTTTCGATGGCTACTTTCCGGCTCCGTTATCAGACCAACACTATAAAATCAATATCATTATTTTGTCATTCCTTAATTACCTACATATGTATGCAAAATTTTAGCTCAATTTGTTGAGGATTACTGTTTAGTCATTAGTATTAAGATTTGACCCGAACATACATACCGGCTTATGTAAAAACATTACAGGTTAAATAAAAAAATACTGGAAAAAAATTATCCGCTCCAGACGAATTATCTATAAACATAAAAACGAAGCGTGACACTCGTTCAAAAATTCAATAATTATTTATCGTAAAAGCTTTTCTTTTGCGCCATATGCCACTTTCACTGCTCGCAGGGATGCGCAGGAGTCGACCGAGCGAGAAATCGATTCAGAAATCATTTAATTGCGTCTCGTTAGCGAGACAACTGACATAATGTGGGTAATGGGACAAACTATATGGCACGACACACGTGTAATGAGGAAGTAAAAATAAAATTTTACTAAGAATGTGAAGATCATCCAGTGCTTTCACTGTCCTTCCGTCTCGGCACTCCCGTCCTTAGCAGATCGTAAAAGCCAATCGAGAGAATAGGCGAAAATCTACCACGTAGAGTGGAATAAGGTAATGGAGAAACTGACATGAATACTTTGGTTGTCTTCGCCGAAGATCTTATCGCAACATGACCAACATGGGTGGCACAATACGTCTTTGTCTCGAAAAAATATTGATCAACGAAAGTCATGTTTTAAATACTTAGTATACATTATCTATTCATTTCATCATCTTCATCTTGTATACGCTGATTGCTACTTTGAGGAGAGGAGTTGGCTATCGTCGTGCACGATTTATGTACATAGGGTCCTGCTGTGTATGTATTAGTAGCAGTCGCGGGGCCTCCCTAGAAGCTGATTCCCATCGAGTTCCCTTATGGGTTTTTATTATTAATGTATACATTCACACTACACTAACAACAATTATAACCTACGTATATCGGCGCAACGTGCGTTAAAATCTCCATTTCCTAATTTCATAAGCCGTAAACTAACAGCATGGATGGACTGGATGGCTCACACCAACATATTCAAAAACGAAAATTTCGCTTTTGGATATGTTGGTGTGAATACGCTGCTTATTAAAATACACTCACAATAAAAAATCTTGTATTAACACGCTTAGACATTACACAAAGTCAATAAAAATATGCGAATTATAAGCCGGACATTGAACGGTTTTTTCACCTTTATTGAATCTTTTTAGGTAATTTATTGGTTTTATAGTTTTATAGCTGTACTGGCCAAAATTCTCACCCAACGCTATTGATAGGTAGACAACGATTTAATGCTGTCGAGTTTAAAGACTTAAGTGGTCTGTAAGAGCCCTAACCTCCTAAAACGGGTCAATTTACATTATTCCTGGCACGATTTCAGTCACAATAGAACATCTATTGATATCCGCCGCCAGCGGACCCCATGGGCAGAGAGAGTGTTATGGGTTTTAAAGCCAATTTCTCATAAATTCGTGTGATTCCAGATAGACCAGGATCACTCTACTCACTCTATTTCTTGGTTTAAGTATTATATTCTTTCTTGTTTGGTTTATAACCGCCGACAAAAAAGGAGTGTTACCTATAAGTTTGACGCTAATGTCTGTCTATCTGTCTGTCTGTGTGTCCGTCTGTGGTATCGAAGCTCTCAAACACCGACCGATTTCGATGCGGTTTTTTTTTACGAGAAGGCAAGTTCCCATGCAGTGTTATGTTTGATGTTATGTTTGATGAAAGTCGGTGCAACCATTTAAAAGTTATTGCGGGTTACGCTTGAAAAGCGGTTTGTTTTTTTTGCCTTCCAAATAATAGATGGCACTACGGATATCAATTGGGATATTTAATTCGGCTGCTCATCACTAGATGGCGTTCTTGAAAAAAAAAACGCTATTTTTTAAATTTGCCTAGGAAATAAACTAGTTTTTTCGTAGGTAAGACTTTATGTGGTTTTTTATATATACTATGTTGTCTTCTTCTATGTGTTTACTTAAGTAATTCCTTCTTCTATGTGTTAACTAAATCTTTAGCATCTACTCTTCAGTTTGGGCCCAGTTAAATACGCCATTTTAGTAAAAGCCGTTTGACCTGGGGTCAGACTTTCCACCGATACATTGCGATGTCCGAAGGCTCTCACTTAGTTTTCACTATTCCCTACCTAGGCTGGGCTCGCGCAAAACCTAGTCTGGTTTATTGTTTATTCGTGAGTGTAACAGGCTAACATTGGTGGCAGCTTCACGACTAAGCCATTTAATGTGAAAATAACCGGGAACAAAGACTTAAGCTTCCCAAGCAAGGCTTAAACATACATACATACATATTATCACGCTTGTTTCCTACAGGGCTAGGCAGAGACTATGGTGACGTCACAATACAAAATCTGTAAAATAAAGCAACGCAAATAATTAATAATCTCATGTTGGTGAGTTCCAGGATGCATTCTTAGCTGCTTAGGAGGACTGGTTGCACTTTCATTTTAAATAATATACGGACAAATCCAAAATACGTTCAACACTTGTGTTATGGGATAATAACTGAACGATACTATATTTTATAATAAATAAATTTATCAACTAATATCCAAGACCCAAGCCAATCAAAAAAGATCATTTTCCTTCTTGACTTGACCGGGGATCGAACCCGTGAACTCCGATGTGACAGCATAGCATGATAGCCACTAGGGCACAGGGTCGTCATACATTACCAGTCTTTACTTTTCTAAGCTAATTTATATAACGTATAGTACGTTATATAAATTAGCTTTGTACGTTATATATTTTTTTATTTTCATATCAGTAGTCTCACACAATCCACAAAGAAATTAAAGTATGTAATCAAGTACTTCATACCACTAACAAATTACCAATTGTTCGCTAATCAAAACAGTATAGATTCTCTAATCTCAACAAGGTCTGAAGGTACACGGGTACATCCGCCGCCCAAGGCCACTGCCAAAAACAATAAGGCACCATTAGACTCTTCAATGGCTGTTGAAATATGTATCCTCCTGCCAGATGGCATCCGGTGTTTTGACAAGTGACCTTTCTCTGTGGTAAGCTGATGGTACGCTCGAAGATGTGGAAAATCCTCCGCAACTTGTGGTGTATAATCAGGCGCGGTCGCAGCCTGAAATTTTGGAGGGGGTCACTCACTACACTAATAAAAAATAGGTATACTAGATGTCATTTCCAAGTTATTTTGGCCATCGTACGTAGTTAATAAAAACACCACTAGATGTCAGCAAACTATAAATTTATCGCTGTTAGGGGATAGCTAGAAATTAACTTTTATTATTTAGCAAATTTTTGAGATTTTTCAATTTGACCTTAGATTTTGGGGGGGTCATGTACCCTGTGACCCCCCCCTTCGGACCGCGCCTGTGTATAATTAACCGCCATATCTACCGAGTTTAAATCAGATATATACTATAATGCTAACGGTTTTGGGAGCGCTGGGGTGATTAGGCTTGCAGTTGATATATCTCTGAGAGACATATATATTCTAACTATTTACATTGTCTAATTGTCTATCTGGGTTCTTTATTGTATCTACTTACAGTAAATCTGACAAACTACATCGCCTATCCCAATTTTCATTCTATCCAAAGGTTGACTGGAAGAGATTGCTATCCGATAAGTCAGCTTTAAATCATTTTTGTCTCCTTTTTTCTGTTTTTAGGGTTCCGTACAAAAAATGAAAATACGGAACCCTAATCTATTTATATCTCAAACTAGCTTTTGCCCGCGGCTTCGCTCGCGTAGGGGTGTAATTTATCAAAATCCTTTTTTAGGGGATGCCTACCTCATAGTAGCTTTATGCATGCAAAGTCTCAGCCCGATCGGTTTAAAATTGGCAAAGTTTCATATAAACTTTCATCCCCTATTTTATTATTCCTTTGGGGGTAGATTGATCAAAATCCTTTCTTAACGGATGCCTACGTCATAACATCTACCTGCATGCCAAATTTCAGCCCGATCCGTCCAGTGGTTTGGGCTGTGCGTTGATAGATCACTAAGTCAGTCAGTCAGTCACCTTTGAGTTATATATATTTAGATATATTCTTATTATTATTATAAAATAAATGGTTTTAATTTTATTCATGAAAGAAGACGAAAATTGACTATTCTCCCCCTCTCCTGATTTTCGAAACTACTGAGCCCAAATATAGTTAATTGCTTTTGGATTACAGGAAAAATAAGTAGAAGTAGTAAGATTAAAGAGTAAATTAAAAAAAAAGTTTTGCAAACCTTAATGTGTCGTATATCAAATGAAAGGGCTTATTAAAAGGATTTAAAATATATTTTTTTTATTATTATTGTTAAATAAATAGGTTTGTTCATTCCCATAACCTGATCCCCGAAACTACTGAGGCTAAAATTAAAAAAAAAGTACAGAATATATTTCATTACTTGTGGCCATCATCATCCGAGCGTATTCCCGGTTGAAAGAAAGAAAGAAAGAAAGAAAGAAAGAAAAATATTTTATTCTGTGCAAATTAGTATACATCAGTAGGATATATATAGTATAGTTGCATCCTCAGCAGTAACGCTTCAGAGCCCGGGGTCCGCTACCTAACCAGAGATTTGACGAGATTACTGGTTTTTACACAGAGCGACTGCCGTCTGACCTCCACAACCCATTACTTGTAGATTACAGGAAAAATAATATAAGAATTGTACCAATTGAAAATAACGTAGTAAACTTCAATAAAATACGTTCACTTACGAAATATCTTCGGTATTTTACGGAACCCTCTCCACGCGAGTTCGACACGCACTTGGCCGGTATATTTTTTGCTTTTCCCTATGTTTATGGTTCAATAAAGAGTATTGTATTGTATATGTAATTGCATCGTTTCGCAAGATAGTATTTGTTAGGCTAAGGAAAGAAGATAAGTGGGAAAACGTGGTTAAATAGTAAATTATACCTCGCTTTGGCTGGCCATATGTGGGAGTTGTAGCAGTTACACACGTTGCCAACATCTTCATCATGATGAAAGCTTATTCAGTTATCTTATTGTACATATTAAAACTAGGTAGTGGCTGCCGCGACCAGTTAAAGTTTATATATAAATAATAAAAAAGTTGTATAGACAAAAAAGTTTCGTCTTAATAACAGTAAGAAAAGAAAGGTTTTTTGAGATCGTTTCATGGAAGATAAAAAGTAATCAATTTTAGGAACTTAAACGTAAAAAATGTACCACGATTTGAATTATTGTGTTATCTAAGATGATTCGCCATGTCTATCCGTCCGCGGTTTTACAAGTTAAAAAGTTATAGGCGATCAACTTATAAAATGTATTCAGAAAAGGAAAATTTCATACAAATTCAAAAGAAAATTCGTTTTTAGACGTTTTAAGTGGCATGAACTCAAAGTTGGCATTCGTAACTACGGAACCCTACTGCGCGTGGCCCGACACGCACTTGGCCAATTATTATTAATTTGTAGTACAACCGAACTAAAAAAGGTTGAATGATATCTTTGCCAATCGTAACGATAAAATAAAATTGCTTATTTACAGTTTAGTTAAGTTACAGTAAGTTTAATGTTCTTTTTATTCCATAAAATAGGTCCAGTAGCCGACGAAGTAGCTTCCAATGAAACAATTTGTCTGTAGGATTGGCAACACTGAGGAGCGGTCATTTCACGCTGCCTGCCCGATCGCACCAGAGACAACGCTGAATTGTCTACGAGTCTATTGCCAGTAATTGTGTTTTGATTAACGTTTTGAAACTGTTCTGTGACCTTGAAATTTCTGCTATTTACATAGCACGCAGTTATAGCTAATGTATTTTGTTGATATAACTTAGGTAACCACTTCGATTCTCATTTCTAAATTATTTATTGCAATATACTTATGTACTTGTCGGTAAAGTATTATTTCCATGTTTCCTGATCTTCAGCCCGACAAGAACATAGTTCTTAACAAGTCTATTTGCCAGGCAAATTCAAAATTCCGCCATTTTCAAGAACGCCATCTAGTGATGAATAGCAGAACTACATATTGCAATTGATATCCGTATCAACTAAAGCGTTAACCCTCAATAACTTTTGAGGGTTAACGTTTTAGCTACAATAACGGCTGAGTCGATTTTCATCAAACAGGAAGCTAGTTAAGAACCACTGTTCAAGAGCAACAGTGACATAGACCGACAGACATTAGTGTCAAATTTATAACACACCTGTTTTTTGTCGGGCTTTAAATATGTATGTTGATTATGATGATGACGATAAACTTATGCCTTATACCTTCCGTCAAAGCTTCCGCGCTGGTCTAGGAGAAAATCATGGGGAATGCTCTGAAGAATTGTTCGACTTAATACGCAAAATTTCACCACCGCACCACCCGCCTGAAATCCAAATTTCATCCACACCACTTAGATAGTTGGCAATCAACCACCGAATGTTTTAAAAGGAACTTTTTACTACGAACGACCGAACTGTGGAATCAACTTCCTGCAGCAGTGTTCCCGGACCGATACGACATTGAAACCTTCAAAAAAACAAGTCTATATCTTCCTGAAAGGCCGGCAACACTTCTGTTACACCCATGGTGTTGCAGTCGTCCATGGGCAGCGGTGATCACTTACCATCAGGTGACCCGCTTGTTCGTTTGCCGACCTATGACATAAAAAAATAAATAAAAAAAAAGCCGATCGATGGAAGGATGAGAATCAGAGTATATCAATAGGCATTCAGGGTATCAAGATATCTTTGACGACCTCCGTGGCGTAGTGGTCACCATGCTAGACCGCCACCCAGAGGACCCGGGTTCCATCCCCGGTCAGAGCAAGTCGGGAAATGGCCTTTTTTTGTCCTGAGTCTTGGATGTTTATTCATATATGTATTTGTTATAAAATAAAGTATCGTTTAGTTAGTATCCCATAACACAAGTCTCGAACTTACTTTGAGGCTAGCTCAATCAGTGTTATTTGTCCCTATATTTTATATATTTATCCAAATTTTGATTCCCTTCTCCAACCGTCACACCCAACATTACTTACCTACGTGGTATTTAGCTCTAACGCTTCTAGACTCTGTCTACCCAGTCAAGTATAAATACCTGATAGTGTATTCGCCACTTTCGAACAAGTCAAATCAGGTAACTTTTTTCCTAACTTTAAAACAAGCATTTTTTGGGATTTATACAAGTATGAAATATAGACTAATGACGTCATAGTTACTTGGAGTCAAAAGCGCTCTTATATCAGTTTTTCTGCAATAATTAAAGCTAATATCACATTAACAAGTAAGTGATTGTTTAAAAAACATATTTTTAAAACAAGCTTTTATCTAAAGCTCCTCAATACGAATCAAACGAGCCCAAACTCGATGGGATTGTGTCATTTCATTACAGAGTTCCTATGGCCACCTTCCAGCTCCATCATCAGATCAGCTCCATGTCATCATATTATTGCAATGTCACGCGATATACGTATGCATGCAAAATTTCAGCTCAATCTTAAATCGGGAAGTGGGTCAAATTTAACTTGCAAGATTTGATTACAGACAGACAGACCGACAGACAACGGAACAGGTGAAACTAAATAAAAGCTTGTAAAAATAGATATGGTCATGATAACAAGTGACATTATTTTTAACAATTTATTTTTTTTACAGTAAGTACCGTATATTTATATTTCACCCAGGACAGTACTCGAATCAATTCCTTACAACAATGGAATTAAGCCTCCATCATCATCCGAGCGTATTCCCGGTTGCTTCCTCAGCAGTAACGCTTCAGAGCCCGGGGTCCGCTACCTAACCAAGGAGATTTGACGAGGTTACTGGTTTTTACACAGAGCGACTGCCGTCTGACCTCCACAACCCAAAGGGCAAACCAGGAACCAATCCTTGGATAGTTTGATGATCAAACGCTAGGTGGCGTTCGGGACTCACAGTTTTACGTGCCTTCCGAAACACGGAATCATCTTTCTTTTCGGATAATCAGGTGATTCAAGCCTGCAATATCCTATCCAGACTGGAAACAACTTTTCACAAAGTATGCTTGGTGAAAAGTTGTTTGTTTAGGAATCGAACCCATGACCTCCGGGTCACAAGGCGTGCGCCTTGACCACTGGACCACGGAGGCAGTCAATAATGGGAATAAGCCTATCATTGAGTAAAGCTAATTTCCATCAGTGGGAGGCTTATAATTTAATTTAAAAAGGTCAATACAAAGTGATGTCCTTTATCATCATTTCTTGGAAGAGGCCTATGTCCACTGCAGGACATAGGCCTCTTCCAAGGACTTCCAAAACGACCGATCAAGAGTGTCCTGCATCCTGCCTGCGCTTTCCAGCGACCTTAGTCAGGTCATCAGACCACCTTGTGGGTGGGTGTCCTACGCTTCGCTTGCCAGTACGTGGTCGCCATTCGAGAACCGTTTTGCCCCATCAGCCATCGGTTCGTCGCGCTATGTGTCCCGCCCACTGCCACTTCAACTTCCTTTATAGATAAAACTTTTCAAAACTAAAAACCGACTTCAACGCCAAACAGCTCAACCGATTTTGATAAAATTTCTACTTGACAAGAACGCCCTTTTAAACGAAAAAGATTTTTAATTGTTCCACGCGTCTTCGAGTAATCGGAAAACATACATAAACCTCCTCCTCTTTCGAAGTCGGTTAAAAGAACAACATGATTACAAAGCAAAAATTGTATAGCTATCGAATTAAGTAAACATACTAGACACAGTTCTTTAAATGTTAAATACACTTGTGAAATGTCAAACAAATGCAAGATTAGGTACAATGGATGTTGAAATGACAAAGCTTGTTTCGTCTTGTTCTAATCATTGAGAATCAACACGTTAATGTTTGATCCGAAGATTCTTTGTTATAAGCTGCAATCTTTGACTCTTTTGTTAATCTGACATCCAAATATTTTATATTGTAAAGCCAAAAATATTAAGTATTATTAGTATATTTCTTTTTTTGCTATCCATTATAGTTCTTATGACACATGTAAGGGACATACCCGTAATAAATCGAACCATGGGCTGTACTAGATACTAATTACAATAGTATAATGAAATTAAAATAAGTCATTTTTTTTAAATCGTCATCTTTTTACCAACATTTGCAGCCGCTCGGGCAATTTATATGGAATTGTTGAATTTTTTTTACTGTTATTTTATTATCGTTATACTCGTACTATAATGATCTAGTGTAGCTTGTGGTTTGATTTATTATACGGGTATATCCCTTGCACGTTGGATAAATTGGTTGTGCGGTATTGTTTACTTTTGTCATGTACTCTGTGCTTTTGTGTTTGATCCAACGAAATAAAGTCTTAAGTTCCTAAGATATTTCCTAGTAAAATATATGATAGGTATGTACGTCCTAGTCAAAATTATCCAAGCGTATTCCCGGTTGCATCCTCAGCGGTAACGCTTCAGAGCACGGGGCTCGCTACCTAACCAAGGTGATTTGACGAGGTTACTGGCTTTTACACAGAGCGACTGCCGTCTGACCTCCGCACCCCAAAGGGTAGTAGGCCAGAACCAATTCTTGGATACCCACGGTTTATACATTTTGCTGCACGTACGTTTAGCGCTGAGCGATGTAGAGGGATACTGCGCACGGGTACGATACTCATTTTTGACTTCTGACTTCTGCGCAAGCAAGGTCAGCGCTAGAGTTTCGCGCCGCTACCTATAAGTGCCTTCCGAATCACGGAATCATCAAGCCTGCAATTTCCTGACCAGACTGGAAACAACTTTTTACAAAGTATGATTCCCAATGGGATTCGAATGGTTCACGGAGGCAGTCATAGGTATGTCCTAGTGACTTAAAGTAATTGTTGCTACTAGTCTACAGTTATTCAGCCACATCAGATAAATAAATAATAATAATCAATAAATCAATCAGTGTTATTTGTATGCATAATACAAATAACACTGATTGAGCTAGCCCCAAAGTAAGTTCGAGACTTGTGTTATGGGATAATAACTCAACGATACTATATTTTATAACAAATACACATATAAGTAAGCATCCAAGACCCAGGTCACTCTAAAAAAGATATTTTTCCATCTTGAACTGACCGGGGATCGGACCCGGGAGGGACCTCAAGTGTGGGACAGCCTGGCATGACGACCACTAAGCCACAGAGGTCTTCAAAAATGTGATGAAATTTACCAACTGAAAATCTGACATTACTGTTAGATATTGATACATTCGATAGAAAAATGAGGATAGGACATATATAAATAAGAACTATTAACCTACACATAAACAGGTTTTTTCTACTGTAAAATAATTTAGTTTATCTTACAAAATGCGTGACTAATTTTACCAATTTCAAACGCAACTTCATAATTTAGAACGTGCTTGCACAAATATAATTAGTTTACCACATTACGTATTCATTGCTTTTTGCAGACCTATAATGACTTAACGAGAGCACTCTTGGCCAGTTCATCAGTTGGTCTGGAGCTCTGGTCACTTATAATCTCTAAGGCGTCGCGGGTCAGGTCATTTTGGGAGTAAGTAACGGCATTTCATGGGCGTATGTAAGGGAGGGGTGGGGTGTCGAAATCCTCCTTAATATTTTTTCAAAACTAAAGACCGAGTTCCACATTAAATTCCACTACAGGTTTTGATAAAATTCCTATGGCACCCCTTTAAAAGTATACACTTTCAAACAAAAACTAATTTTCTAAATCGATAATAGTACATAAAAAAAAGATGCCGAAGAGTCGCTAACCTACTTTTTTTGAAGACAGTTACAAAATAAAAGGATAATAGGATCATAGCTACGTTTTAAGAAAATTTGTCAAGTCAGCGGTATACAATGTTGCAAACAATTTTAAAGGTAATTACTTTAAATATATAAATTAAGTTCAAAATAAACTTTAAATTTGTTTCTTCCTATATTCTGTGTAAAACCAAACGAGAGTTATTTCTGCTGCTGAAAATTATTTGAAGATTTCTGCTGCATTTGGTTTTACGGGTTCTTACGACACGGTGACAGAATATGAATTGCCAATTTCTACACAACAGAAATCTTGCACCTTTTCTTCAACAGAAATTACGCTCGTTTGGCTCTTTGCGCGCCGAAGTTACATCAAAGTATATTTTTTTATTCTACCTTTATCTCGTACGACTATATCCTATTTCATAGCAAAATTTTATCAAAATATTTTTTCTTCATACATTTAAATGTATCTAGGTATACTGTATCCTTTTATACATAACTACAGAAATCATAAAAAAATATGTTCCAATAATGGGTAGTTTCCTCGGTCAAAAATAAATTATTTTGTACAGTCAAGAAAATAAAACGTCGCATTATAATGTCACTTGTCTTTGAATATATCGAATTTAACTTGATTTTATATTTATTATTGCAGAAAAACTGATAATAACTGATGTCATCTGCCTGTATCCCATACAAATTCCATAGAAGATGTTTGTTTTTACGTTTAGAAAAAGTATCTGATTTGATTTGTAGTAAAATAGCGGATTGGCCCTCCCCTTACAAAGTTATATCTACGTCCGAGCGGCATGGCCACGTAACTGAAGATGCTATCGTCACTTTATGTCTGGTGCCAGCAGCATCTTACTGCGAGCTGTTTCCTAGGAAGAACCGTCATTCGGGACAGAGTCTCGTAATTTGAGAGATGGCATCAATAGGATGACAATAAATATTCTGTCCGTCTGATCATTTGTAGATTTCCTATATTGTTCTACTCTCTCTTTTGTATCGAGTGTGTTGATTAGCTAACTGGTGTCAGAATTTTCGAGCTGCCAAAAAGCATCTAACGTAGCTTAATGACTGTCTTCTGGTCTTTAGTTACAGCCTTTGATTTCACTATTCTTTAGTTGAATTAAATATTTTTAATTTAAAATAAATAGTTCGCCGCGACCTTAGGCGATTGGCACACTGCTCCGCACTCTAGCGCGCCGCTATACAAAAATCACGCGCGTAGACGCGGTGTCACTGTTCGTGTTTTCTATACAAATTGTGGTACTTGCATACAATCCGACCCCGCGCTACACAGCGGGGTGCGGAGCAGTGTGTGAATCGCCTTAAACTTCGCGATTATTATTCCAAAAACGAGTTTGTAAATTTACTGAACCAATTTACTCAATATCTCCAAACTAGTTAAACAATTTTGATAACCAATATACACGAGAAATATAGCAATACATCTTGTGAAATGTTAAGTCTAATCACTTTACTCGCTCGTACTTTTCTTCATTTGAATAAATCAGTACAATGAAGCACAATTGAACAAATATGAATAGAACGTGTCAATAATGGCGGAACGAAATTTAATCGGAATAGCAAAAAGGTAATTATCCGGCATAATAAGCCGGTTAACAAGAAGAGTATTAGTTCAGACTGCGTGTAGGAAGCTAAAAACTGATCGTGTGAACGCGGCATAATCGCGATGTTCGATATTCGGCGCGGTGTGAATTATGAACTGTAGCGATTGGTATCTTTTCTGATGTGAAGGCGTTAGCTTTTTTGAACGAATTGATTTTTAGTGGAGGTCCATAGTCTCTGCCTACCTCTGTGGGAAACAGGCGTGATAATATGTATGGGTGTATGTAAATAGGCATGACGATCGGAAAAATATTTTTAACCCATCGGTTAGACTATCAAAAAATATTATATACGTATTTTTTCTTTTCTCTCAGAAACAAAAAAATTACAAAGATACAGCGCATTGAAATTTCGCATGACGTCACGTCTACGTACGATTTTTACATAGAGGTGACGTCGCAAGCCCCCACTCCGGAACTTTGATGCTTCGTGTCGTTGTGAATTTTGACTTTTTGGCAAATTGAAAAATATGGGTTCATTATTTTTGGATAATGTAAAAGACGGGCTAATTACAATTCTACTTTTCTAAGCCTGTCGTCACCCCTATTGTTAGGCGTGATAATAGGTATGTATGTGTGTATATAAATTCCTTTTTTTCAGAAACAAATTTAAAAAAAAGCCTTCACCCTCCACTGTGAACAAACGATTGTCAACTCAAGAACGTAGATATATCGTTTGGGATAGGGGCTTGAATCCAATCGTAAGTTTAGGTTATGTTTTATCAAGATAAAGAACAGTGTGATTTACCCATCACCCAAATATTTGGAGCACATTCAGTCCATTAAACTAAACTACTTTCTATAAAAAAAAGAGTTAAAAAATCGATAACAAAAAATTCGTCTTCCCATACAAAATCCGTTTAGCCGAGAGCTGATTTGTAAGGGTAGCCGAATAATTTTTTTTTTTTAAATCTTTATTCCGGTCGCCGACCTTCGCCGAAATGTGTCACGAGCAAACTGTCCCAACAACACAAAGTGACGATTATTGAACGATATTATAAATATCTTATGATAATAAAGATATATTTGAATTGAATTAAATTGTCCTGTCACTCGTCTGTGAGAGCTCTACTTTATCGACAAAAGCGTTCGTATTTCTACTCCACCGCTCACACTTCTCACTAACACCAAACGCCACGTAACACTCAGATACAAGATAAAATATTCGGTCCGTGTGAACAGATGAAAGCGCGAGCGAGATGATCTGATATGTAGCTATACTATACTGTTGGATCTATCAGACGATGATATAATGTGTATCGCTGAAACGTAATCTGCGGTGAACTCATTCAAAAAATTAATTCGGTTTATTTTAGCCCATAATCCTAATAATAATTTTACTTACAAAATAACAATTTTACATCACAGTTATTTAAGAAACCAAATTTTAATGAACAGTATTGCTACTACACAATCCTATTTATTCAACACGACATGCTTAGCGTTCTGCTAAGCATGTCGTGTGAGACTGAGGGTGAGATTGTGAGAGACTGTGATCTGAGCTAAAGAGCTTGTATCTCAAGATACCAGTCCCTCTCCAGTTGGAGTAAGCACTTGGCCTAATAGTCAGAATAAAGATTTTATACTAAACAATCGGATAGTCGTATTTATGGTTATTTTATCTAGTTTACAAATTGTAACCTACAGTAAAATAAATATAATGAATTTACACTGCAAACAATGACCTAATTATAAAAATATTCCCTATAATAATGACATTAATGACAAAAAGTGCTCTCATACCCTTTTACTAACCGTCGACCGCTGGCGCAGATTGGTTCTCGTATGATAACCACGACCACATTAACCACATACCAGTAACAGTAGGGAGTAACGTACGTAAGTAGCTACCAATCGATAATTTTGGAAAATCTTTTAGTGAGTACCTATCCGTTTCTACAAGCATGAAATAGATTTCATTTAGTGTTTCATCATCCGTAAATATATTTATAACATGTATCCTCCATATTTTAAGACTTTTGCAGATTTTTAGATTACACACGTCTGCATTTTCTTATCTAGTCAGTCTATATGCCAGGATATTACGTTACGTATATCAGTTTTCTCTCATTAAACCTTATATTATGACCTATGGCTTGCTAAAACATATAAATACGAGAAATAAGGACCGGTAAAGCTACCTAGGTAAGTTGAAATGGCTTCCCTTTCCTCATTCTCCGTAATTAACTTAAAAAAACATTGAATTTTATTGCGCGTTGTAAAAGCTCATGTAAATGTCTTGAAGAATGTATGAATAAATTGGTTTCTCGCCATTAAGGGGCTACCTGAATGTTTCGGGGCCCAGTGATGCCTAAATTTGAAAAAAATCATTTGAAAGGAAACGGAGATATCATTTAAAATTTGGCTCATGCATCTTTTCTACGCACATTTGCGATAAACAGCCACTTTTGGTGTGCGTATAAAAACTAATCATTTTAAACTGTAAACAGTAGTTCATAAAATAATTTGAAGGGTTATCTAGGGTCTGATCAAGACAAAATTTTAAATGACATCGTTCATTCTACTTTTTCTTTCGAGACCAGCATTAAAATTTGTCTTACACTTGACATATTCAAATAGGGTAATGCATAATTTTTTTTCGTTGTGCTATGGAAAGAATTCCTAAAAATAGGCACGTTTAAAATCTTTTTAAGATATAAAGGTTACGAAGTCACGTCGGCCTTTGGACGGCGTCTCGGAGCGCCTTAGAAAGACCGGACAGAAGAGTCGTCACTTATGTATGTCGCATTTGTAAACGTGATAAAAAAAAACATTTGTTTGTGTGCTATGTCAAATATTGCGTTTACAGGACAAAAGTAGCTACAATTTTTTAAGAAAATCCTATCATTTATTTAAATTTTTTAATACTTCTTAAATTGACTTTGTAAGCCAATTAAAAACAAAAGTTAATTAAATCATAAAGAAATAAAATTTTGCTTAAAGCCTTTTTTACGTAGATGCTTACAAAGTCAGAGACATTTACCAAAATCTACTCATTACGCATCTTCTCTATTAGAATTAAAAAGTATCTAGATGGATTCCTGTAGTGTAATATTGAATTGATTCTATCACTCCTAATGTATACCTACTACGAATTTTCTTAGTACATTAGCTTGAAAGCCTACTAAGTAGGAGCCATTGAAAAAAGAAACATTTACACCCACTTGGCAATACGTTAGCCGTGATTACGGTACTTATACCCGACCTTCAATGGACGAAGTGAGCGACCGAGTTTAGGTCTGGCGACCAGTAATACGTAAGATATATTGCGATTGGTTCATATTTCGGTACAGCTTGGTCAAGTATATAAATAGATAGAATATATTGATAGTGCTGAAAGTGAAATAAAACATCACAAAGTAAAAAATATGAGACTTAAGTCCCATATTTTTGAGTATTCGTTTTGACTTTGTGGAGAGGAATGTGCTGGTGTTTGTAAGTACCAAGCCTAGCTCTAGGCTTATCTCTTTTTCAGTCACTATAAGAGTAGAAACACTAGTTTAGAAGAAAGGCACACACAAACTTTATCTGAAACATTTTAAGAGTTCCATACACAAAGGGTAAAAACGGGACCCTATTACAAAGAAAAAAAAATATTTTTTTATTCAGTGCAAATTTACATCAGTTGCATTACTAAATAACTAAATTAGTTTTTTTTCACCGACTTCCATAAAAGGAGGAGGTTATCAATTCGTCACGATCCTTTTTTTTTTATGTATGTTCACCGATTATTCAAAGACGCCTGGACCGATTTAAAAAATTCTTTTTTTTATAAAAGGGTATACTTTCCAGGTGGTACCATGGAATTTTTTTTCAAAATCGGTTGTGTAGTTTGGGGAAGAAGTCGGTTTTTAGTTTTGAAAAATTATTCACTAACTCCACTGGCCATCTGTCCATCTGTCAGTCAGTCTGTCTGTCTGCCTGTCTGTCTGTCTGTCTGTCTGTCTGTCCGTCTGTCTGTCTGTCTGTCACCAGGCTGTACCTCTGCCTCTCATGAACGGTGATAGCTAAACAGTTGAAATAACTCAAATAATATATTTCTGTTGCCGCTATAACAGCAAATACTAAAAACAGAATAAAATAAATATTTAAGTGGTGCTCCCAATACAAAAACCGTGATTTTTCATAGATAATGGTACGGACCCTTCGTGCGCAAGTCCAACACGCACTTGGCCAGTTTTATTATAGCTTTGTTTCGGTAGCCGCCGCCAATCAGTGAGAATTATGGTGGCTTGAAATAATTAATAGCTGAGCAATCGATATATGTATATATGTAGTATTAGACAATTTAAACAATATAGTTTTCAGCGCTATGCAGTTGAGTCGGCTATCCATCGCATAGCTGCGGGTGGATAGCCGACTCAACTGCATAGCGAGTTGTATTGTAGACACACTCGAAACACAATGAAAGGCCTTTGGTTTTCGTTTCGATCTCGTTTCACGCTCGTTGGCGGAGATAGGGATCGCTCAGCATCCTCAAGTCGAGGCGTGAACAAATAGGCTGTGACGTGTTTAAAACGTAATCAACTATTTAAAAAATAGTTATTCCATATGCTTAGAAACGATTGGAGGTCCCAAAAGTAGGCAAAACTACAGTTGCCGGTAGGCACATAGAGATGGCAGCACACACGACGAGCAAAAAAGTGTCAAAAAAGTGTTGAATATGCTTTTAAAATATTTATTGCATTTCGTATAAGTCATATTTTATTAATGATAGTACTGCTTTATTTAAATAACATTAACAAAAGATTTTAATGTTTTAATAAATTAGCTATAGCGCCATCTAGTAACAAGAAAGAGAAATAATAATGTTTATAAGGCGATGGGTAGGGGTTATACTCAGTAAAACCTGCAATGCTACAGATAATAAAATTTAACTAAGTTATGAGTATTACAACATGACACATAAATTTTTCGTGGTCCAGTGCTTTTGAAATAAATTATCTGAAATTAAGCGGAGATATCATTTCAAATTTTGTCTCATACGGCTCTAGATAAAACTTCAGACTATTTTATAAATTTCTGCTTTCGGCGCAAAGTGGGAACGTGAAGTTTTTCTTAGCATTTTTGCCAAAAGTTTAAACTTTAAACTGTAAACAGTAGTTTATAAAATAGTTTGAAGTTTATTTCAAATGGCGGCAGCACTGGACCCCGAAAAATTCGTTCTCCTTAAACGGTAAACTCACATAATATAGTCGGCAAGATGGACCAGGTTTCAACAAAAAGTAAATAGCGATTAGCTACTTAATAAGTAAAACTCAATGGATCAGTTTGATCCATCTCCGTCTATAAGCCAGCAATAACGACGGGACAATGGACCAAACAGAACTATTGTATTATATTATCTCGTCACTATTTAGTGGCGTCACCTTTGTAATTTTTGACCAAATAAAACTGCATGCTTCATTAACCGACTTCAAAAAAGGAGGAACTTATCAATTCGTCGGGATATTTTTTTTATGTATGATCAGATCACGGATTACTCGAAAACGCGAAGACCGATTTAGAAAATTATACTTCCCAGGTGGTCGCATAGAAATTTAATCGAAATCGATTGAGTGGTTTGGTATTTAAATAGACTTTTAGTTTTGAAAACATATTTATTTGATTTTATAATTGCACGTAAAATATAAGTACCTAATTATGTTATCACTAATGGCAAAGAGTGACCTATAGCGATTATTGTTAGGATCAACACGCGGCCTTGCTTTCGATCTTCTTTCGAAACTTGTTACCGATAACATCGGAAGGTTATTCCCAGCCGGAAATACCTAATGTCGTGAGAATACACGCGTATTATCACGTTATTAGGCTAATAATGCGTGCAATAATTATGTTAAATTAGGTGGAGGTTTAATGATTCTCTAACAATAGGTATGTGGACTGAAAAATATGTTTGGCCCATCAGGTAAATTATTAAAGAATATTGTTGGATCAGCGACCCGAAGTAAATATTGGCCTCCGAGATGAAATAGCGCCTCAATTTGCTGTTCTGAGCGATATCTCGCCAGCTGACCACTTCCATCTCCCGCAAATCAGCCTGCACCTTATCGCTCCAGAGGTATCTGGGTCGACTTATTGGTAAAATATTGTATATGTATTTTTTTACTTAAATATATTGATGATGATTCATCGAATTTAAATCTCGCATGATGTTAGTGTCTCGTGCGTGTTTAACAGAGTGATGATGCGACAGTTCCCACTATCGATGCGATGTATCTTAGTAAATTTTTACTAATATCATACACCGTAAAATAAAGGGGTCCATTTTTCAGAACAATAATTTTCTTACACAGTCCACATCACTAAGCGTATGTGAACAATCTTTTTTCATGCATTAGATATATTATTAAAAAGTATGGTGTACGTATTTTTTCTTTTCTCTGATTAGCAAATCATAATGAAGATATAGTGCATTTTAATTTCGACTGACGTCACGATCAGCTACGATTTTTAACCAAAGGTGACGAAAATCACCCCCACTCCGCAACTTCGAAGCGTTATAATCTTAGTGATTTTTTACTACTTTGCTAAACTAAAAACATGGGTGCTTTATTTTTTGATAACCTAATTGACAGACTAATTAAAATAATATATTTTTACCCAGTTCCAATCCCTATTGCCAGTCGTGTGAAGGCTTGTTAATTACCCAGAAGCCAAAGACTGTTTAAGACATGACGTCGGTAATGTGATCGTAGGGATGACTGATACCACTTCGGGTGGTACATGGGTTCTCAAAAGATCAGCCAGAAATACCTAATATTGTGGGATCCACGAGTACTCACGTTATTAGGCTAATAATGCATGCAATAATCACGTTATTAGGTTATAATGCGGTCGAATTGATAAAATCTGGTTGAAAACATTTGAATGTAGTTTATAATATAAAGGTAAAATATCCAAACATTCATATCTAAAGATACTGTTATAAGGAATAACCAACATGTACATAAAATGTATTTGGTATTTATTCAATATTTTATAACCGTCATCATCATCTCAGCCGCGTAACGTCCACTGCTCGACATAGGCCTCTCCTAAGGTTGTCCATAAGGACCGATCTAGAGCGGCCTGCATCCAGCGCCTTCTAGCGACCTTGGTCAGGTCGTCAGACCAGTTCGCTTGCCAGAACAGAATATTTTATAATACTTAGGTTGTACCGGACAGTTTGGTCTCAGTACATTTAAATGATGCAGATGTCTGGTGGACACGGTGTGTTCGGGATGTTGGATGCAGGAGTCAAGGACGTCAATAATTAAAACCCGACCGGTACCACGGAATGCGTTTATTGCACTAGTAAGACAAAGTGAACTTATAAAATATGCAGTATGTAGGTTACACGCGCCGGCCCGCGTGACGTCAAAGTGTCATAGACCTAAGGTAATACTGTACACTAGCTCGTACATAGGTACAATTACATAATACACGCTAAGTACGTGACGATTACTTTTATAGCTCAATTAAACTCAAATCTGTATATCTTAGTTAGCTTTCGGATCGTGACATTATTGATATATCTAGTTATTATCCTTTCTATTCGAAAGGCTCATCTTTACATAACCGAGACGTGAGTGGAGGAGAAACATAAAAATGGTAGACAAGCGATCTTGGGCGGACGTGGTCTAATTTTGAGGCTTTGTTATTATATTCGTCTCGCATACCTAGCCGATATTACATCTGTCTTCATTCGGTGACGGCACGGAGAAAAAAGAATAGTTGCTTGTAGCAAAATGTTTGCTACCCGTCACCAAAAACGTGTCCGCCGAATTCAACGATGCTAGTAATTAAAATGTGTTTTAATGATAACTACACGGAAAAAGAATTCTGATTTAGTTAACCAGGAGTGTGTTAATGTAACTACTTAGATTGTATTCTATTATATGTGACAACTATACACTTTGTAAACATTGCTAGGGAGATAATACTTTAGCATTAAGTCCACCTATTGTAGCCTTGGCTCAGTAAAGTTTTTAAATAAATAAAAGTGGCCTTTGAGTTTTTCGCCCTTTGGGCTCTATCTGCTTAAATACAAACTCGAAATACGAGGTCTGTCCCTTAAGGGATAAAGTCGTGATAGTACAACCATGCCTACCCATCGCCATATAAACATTATTTTTGCTCTTCCTTGTCACTAGATGGTGCTATAGCTATTTATTAAAACATTAAAAACTTTTGTTTAGAGTTATACGATATGCAATAAATATTTTTAAAGCATATTCAACACTTTCCTTGTCACTTTTTTGTAGTCGTGTGTGCTGCCATCTCTGGGTGCCTTAACCGCAACTCCAGTTTTGTCTACTTTCGGGCCCTCCAATCGTTTCTATAGCGTTGGGTATTGTTACGTTAGTAATATATATTATCTTTGGTATAGCTATGTAAGTGAGTTAGCATGCTAACCAACGATTTCGTTCGATATTTTACTTGTGAGAGTAGTTTCTTAGATTCCCAGCATCACATTCAAGATACGATATCCGCGGGCCGTAAATGATAAGTCAATTAACTTGTGTATTGTTTTCGAACAAATGAGTTATGCTTCGCTGTCTTGTCACTTGTGATGTAATGTGTAGACATATCGACGAGTATGCGAAGCGTAATGAACCATGTATTATTTTGATTTATCGATGAGTAAGAATGCGTAATAGGTCGTAAAACGTTTTATATGGCTTTCATGCTGGTCTGAGAGAAAAGGAAAAAAGATTGTACAACTGCGTCTTTTGCCGCGCAGATTGTAGAAGCCGATCGACGGAATGTTTATTTATTTATTTATAAATACTTTTTTGATCCACAAAATACGACAATATTTTGGTGCAAACAGTCGAATACTGCATGGAAGGTTCTCTATTACTGTCAAGAGAAAAGTGTTCGAGCAGTGTGTTCACCCGTCTTTACTTATGGAGCGGAGACCATTGCATTGACCGAAAAGTCGGCAGAGATGTTCCGTGTTGCGCAGAGAGCCATGGAAAGAGCCATGCTTGGAATAACCCTACATGACGGAAGACGAAACGAGTGGATAAGATCCAAAACACAGTTGCGAGATGTGGTAGCAATACTGGCGGAGCGCAAGTGGAGATGGGCGGAACACATTGCTCGAATGAGCCCTGAGCGATGGACGAAAAGGCTACTGGAATGGAGACCACGCACACCAGACCCAGAGGACCAGAGGGCCACCGATGAGATGGGTCGACTGTATCCGGAGACAAGCGGGCCCAGATTGGATGGCAAAAGTCAGAGACCGCCAATGTTGGACAAGAATGGAGGAGGCCTACATCCAGAAATGGATATATAAGGGCTACTGATGATGATGATACAATTGTTTACAATTTACCGATATATTTTTTATTTATTTAACTTTATTACAATACATGTAAATGGCGGACTTAGCGCTAAAAGCGTTTTATCCCAGTCAACCATAAGGATAAACAAAGATTAAGTTGCGGCGCAAAATAATTACCTTTCGCAGATAGGAGGGGAAATAACGATGGTGTAGCAAGTTGAAAAGAAGATAAAGGATGCGACTGTCTCTACGGAGCCGTATAGGCAACCATTTCACCTGAGTACGGTGCTCGGAAACATGGTCGAATTTCCTCAATCCAAATATGAAACGGATGCACAGATTTTGCAAACGCTCCAGTTTATCTAATAGGTCTTCTGTTGCATCCAAGTAGCAAGTATCAGCGTTATCCAAAATTGGGTATTTTCCTAAGTCAAAAATCATTTATTCCAGAATAAATTATACACAGCACAATACATAAAATAAATAATTAAACTAAAAACAAAATAACCTACCTATAAATTCAAATATATCTAATTAAAAATAAAACATTATTTTATATAAAAAATAGACCCCAGGTCGCTACGGTCGCAAGGCAGAGTGCCTAAGACACTGGCAGCATTGCCTCGTTGTATGGCCAAAAATAAATTATTTTGTACTGATAAGAAAATGACGTCGCAAAATAATGTCACTTGTCTATAAACATATCGATTTAAAGTCATTTTAGATTAATTATTGCAGAAAAACTGTTAGTAAGAGCAACGTAAAATTTTTTTTTGCTCTTTGGTAAGATCGCTATTTGACACAAAGAAACTAACGTCATCTACCTGTATTTCATACAATACCCATAGAAAAAGTTTGTTTTGACGTTTCGAAAAGAGTATCTAATTTGATTCGATGGAAAATAGCGTATTGTCTGTATTTCAAATTGGCCCAGGCGGTTTCGACTAATCGGGACTAAATTCTATGCTGGTTTGGGAAAAATAAAAGACACAATATACTAACTGCTTCTCTAGAGATCGTAGAAGCGAATCGAGGGACGGAGACGAGAAAATGCATTATATTAATAAGCGATGGGGCTGGCAACCCATTACTATTTGATAGATATACACAAGTCTGCACATTTACTTTGGAGCTAGCTCAATCTGTGTGATTTGTCTATATATAATTTGTGAATATGTATTTAAACTATTATTTATTTATTTAAACTGTAGCTTTTTATGTGTGTATGTTTTACAAACGGGCTTTCAACATTTCTTGCATCGAGGATATGCTTCTAAAATAAAATTATCAGTTTGACCCAAAACAAGTGCCAATTGGATCCACAATCTAAGGGTTCCATAGCATCCTACAAGATTATAAACTATGAAGATAACACTATAACAAATAAAATGTTTTGTAAAGCTTGTTGCGTATTTTGTAAAGTAAGAAAATAAGAATCATTTTAATAGGTTATACGGTTAGCAACCCATTACTGTTTGATTCCTTTTTCCACCTTCTCGCTCACCATCACGCTAAAAGTGGCCTTTGGGTCTTGCGGCTCTGTGCTTTGTCTGCTTAGAGCCGCAAGACGCCAAAAGCTCTGTCTGCCCCGTTAATAATAAAGACGTGATAGAATGTATATCCTTAAATAAATAAATAAATATATAGGGACAAATTATTTATACGGATTGAGCTAGCCCCAAAGTAAGTTCGAGACCTGTGTTATGGGATACTAACTCAACGATACTATATTTTATATTTCATTTATTCACCATTTTGTAAACAATATACACATTCATTGTCATGCATTTTACAATAAGTGTTTTTAATTTATTATTTACAAAATTGCCAATACAGGCATTGGGAATTGGATTCGATTTTAAATTAATTTACGAAGTACTAATAAAAAATTACAATATAGATAAACATCCAAACCCCAGGACAATTTGAAAAATACCATTTTTCAACTTGTCCTGACCGGGGATCGAACCCGGAACCTCTGGGTGGTGGACTAGCATGGTGACCAATACGCCACGGAGGTCGTCAAGTCAATAAAAAAAACATATATTTACCTCTACATTCGAATTCACATACTCCTCCTTTTTTTAAATTCGGTTAAAAATACCCATCTCCACACATCCATTAACTATGTCCTTGACAAAACGCATCGAGCGGTCTGTCTGTAAGTCACACGAACTCGACATTTAAATACATTTAAAGTAGGTATGTTCCTATCCTATTGGAAAATACGTGTAGCTCTGATTGTTATGCCCTGCTGCCGGCCTCGTATATTCTATATTACCAGACGACCTCCGTGGAGTAGTGGTCTCCATGCTAGTCCGCCACCCAGAGGTTCCGGGTTCGATCCCCGGTTAGGGCAAGGAGGAAAATGGGCATTTTTAAAATGTCCTGAGTCTTGGGTGTTTATTTATGTTTTTGGTTATAAAATATAGTTTCGTTGAGTTAGTATCCCATAACACAAGTCTTGAACTTACTTTGGGGCTGGCTCAATCAGTGTAATTTGTCCCTATTTAAAAATTAATACATGTAATTTTTTATGTTGAGATAGAGGAGCTGGTAAAAGAGCCGAATATAATTGGTGTTACTAAAGCACTCCGATTACAATGGCTTGGGCATCTGGAAAGAATGAAGGAGGATCGTAGCGTCAAAGCAGTATATAAGCGTAATAATAGGGAAGGGTATCAGGCCGAAGACCAGTCGGTCGACCCAGATATCGCTGGAGCGATACGGTGCAGTCTGATCTGCGGGAGATGGAAGTGATCGGCTGGCAAGATATCGCTCATAACAAAAAATTGTGGCGCTCTTTCGACTCGGAGGCCAAGATCCACTTCGGGTCGCTTCTTCCTCTTTTCGTGCCGATGGTATGTTTATATTTTAGTGGACCAGAATTGAGCCACCTCTATTGCATTGTCAGAGGCGGCATATAAGTCATCCAAGGTGCAGGTGTTTGGACACCTCGGGCATGATAAAAGGTAGGACATCGTTTGTGGAGAGAAGCCGCTTTTGAAGTTCGGCTCGCTGACTCGCCAGCGGAGTAAGTATAGCAATAGGATTACCCCTATAGGTTTTTAGATTAACCTGAGACGGACACACATGCATATGTATTTAATACATGCATTTTTCGGGGTCCAGTGCCGCCCCCATTTGAAATAAATTATTTGGAAGGAAACGGAGATGTCATTAAAAATGTTGTATTGATAAAGCCTCAAACTATTTTATGAATTGCTGTTTACAGTTTACAGTGAGAACGTAAAGCTGTTCTTCGCACATTTGCGAAAAACGGCTACTTTTTGTTAATGTGCGAAGAAAAGCTTCACGTTCTCACTTTAGACTATAAACAGTAGTTCATAAAATAGTTTGAAGAGTTACCTAAGGCTTGATCAAGGTCCGAGTATCTGAAAACTACTTGACAAATGTAGGTGCGGCTTTAACTATCCTGTAGATGTAGTATGGAATCTATCAGATGTTTGTCAAAGTTAGTATTAATTATCACATAACAATAAGTTACCTTATACCATTATGACTAATTGCTTAGAAAAATACCATTGTCTGCGACTCCCCTCTGAGGGCCAGAGGTCGTACTGTGGGAACGAACGTCGACTTTGCAAAATGTGAGTGCTGTGTACTGAATGGATCTCAGAGTTTTTAGATTTGTAGACAAATAAAAAATTTGGCTCCGTTTTGTTGATCAGTATGTAATTATGACGGTAGTCTAAAAAAAAAATACTGCAAGTCGCTCTTTCTAACAAGTCAAATCAGATACTTTTTTAATAACCATAATAAATATATCAGAATACGTTTTTACCATAAAGAAAGTAAGGAAGACTAAGTGCGATCCCAGAGCAAACAGATTTATTTTTTATTAAAAATAGGTATTTTTTATTAATTAAGATAGAATCAAGATCAAAACTTTTAAAACTCAAGTAGTCATCGACATCTTCGAATAAAATGTATTTCTTGCTTAAAATTGTATAATTTTATTACATCTAGGATGTGTTTTTTTTTTAAATGTACTTTAATTAACCATCAAGTTCATACGCAATTAAAGCTCGAATAGTTATTTTTATTTATTTAAATAATTATAATTATATTCTTCTTCATTATGATTCTCTGATTATTAAATGAAAAAATTAAAGTTACTATGATCATAAAATTAAAATAAAGTTTGAAACCATAAAGAAGATTTCAAAATTAATATTACCGCCTCTAATATTCTACTCAAAAGTGCATGCATTTCCTCTTTGGACATCTCTCCCTCCAACCTTTTTTGTTTCTTCAAGAATAAATGGAAAAAGTTTTGTTCTTCATTTATTTTAACATTATCACAAAAATCTAGTAGGCAATTTTATACACCAGTCAATCTACTGGTGATGTTGAAAAAATGAAGACTATAAAAGAAATGCAAATTTTGTTATTTAGCAATTAATTTGAAAAAAATGTTTGAAATTCTTTCCATATCTATGGACATCAATATACATATCCGCCCCTACTTTGCATGAGCACGTAGACATGTAAACCTTCCCGGAGAAATACTCTACGTGTTAGTGAATACCGCATCAAAAACTTATGCGCCAGAATCTTGTTACTTGTCATTTTATTTGCTAGTCTATTTTTTATCTGTGACGCAATGAAGCTCAAGATAATCATCATACATTCTAAAGTCTGCGGGTTCGTCTGTCGCAAACTATTGTAGTCACAGACTTCAAATCAATAGATATAACACAATACATCGCCATTTTTGGAGCGAAAGCGCAAATATTTGGACTGGTAATCGATATCGCTATTGAATAGATAAATTATCATGATTTGGAAGGTTATTGTGATTTATTGTTGCGTGGAATTGTGGGTTTTTAAGTACAACTGAAATGATAGGCACGTATATTATACAGATATATGTCCTATTGTCTATTTTTCTTGAATAGACAGAACTAAGAGTCAAAAGTAACAGAGATGAATGTATAGATAAGAAAGAATACGAAACATTTTCGGCCTTCCTTTTTTGTAAAATTTCGGATTGAATTTAATGATCAGTCTTATTTATAATTAAATAAGCTTTTATCACGAGAGATACATAATTTATGCTCGATGACAAAAATATTCATTTGTAGTCCGTTTCACTTAACTAAAAATACAAAATGTATTGTGACAACACATTCAACGAAATCCCTTATAGTCACATCCAACGATGTGAATATATGGGATTTCACTGACTTTTTAAGATTCCGTAAGAATTTAAAAGAGATAATTATTATGACTTCACAGTCCCTAAACATAACTTGAGCTAAGGCTCAAGTTATGTTTAGGGACAGTGAAGTCATAAAATAAAATGCCCTGTCTGCTTAGAACCGTAAGCGGTTCTAAGCAGACAGGGCCATTTTAGCGATATGATCGGCAAAAGAAGATAGAAAAAGGAATCAAATAGTGATGGGTTGCTAGCCGCATAACCTATTAAAATGATTCTTATTTTCTTACTTTAAAAAACACGCGACAAGCTTTAAAAAACATTTTATTTGTTAAAGTGCTATCTTCATAGTTTATAATCTTGTAGGATGCTATGGACCCCTTAGTTTGGTAACATTGAACAAGTTTCAAAATCTAATTTATATCTTCTAACCATTGACATCAACTTAACTTATTCTTAATTTATTTTAATTATCTTTTTCTAATTGAATATAAATACTATTATTATTATATAAACTCAAATAATTCCTATACCTTCGCAACCCCTTGCCAAGGTTCATGTACTTACCTACTAACCATCTTCTGTATGAGTGCATGAAAGCAAGTAAAAAAGAAAAAAATCAAAAAGAAATAATAAATAGAATAAAAATAAATAGTTTGTGGATCCAATTGGCACTTGGACAATGAGAGTACTCACAGTTTTGGGTCAAAGTGATAATTTTATTTAAGAAGCATATTCTCGACGCAAGAAATGTGAAGCCCCCTTTGTAAAACATACACATATAAAAAGCTACAGTTTAAATATATATATATATATATATTCGCAAATTATATATAGACAAATTACACAGATTGAGCTAGCTCCAAAGTAAATGCGAGACTTGTGTTATGGGATACTAACTCAACGATACTATATTTTATAACAAATACATATACAGATAAACATCCAAGACCCAGGTCAATCTAATAAAGATCTTGACCTGACCGGGGATCGAACCCGGGACCTCCAGTGTGACAACCTGGCATGATGACCGCTAAGCCACAAAGGTCGTCGTACAGTTTAAATATATAATATTCGAAAACACAAGAACAATGTAATTCGAATCCAGAGAGCAATGCATGAAATTATAAACGATGAGTTGATAAATCATATTTTTTCATAACTAAAAAACCAACCCCAACCCCAAACTAAACAATCAATTTTAATAAAATTCTTGAAAGAATGACTTTCAAACCAAAAAAATAATTTTCTAAAGCAGTCCAGTCTTCGAATAATCAGTGAACATACATAAAAAAACATAATAGATCGCGACGAATTGATAACCTCCTCCTTTTCGAAATTCGGTTGAAAAAAGCGGTTCGCAAGGACCTTCGCAAGTGAAAATCTAATCGCCGCTTTGCTTTTAATACGTTTCAACTAGGTACCGCTCGCACGTTGATCCGCTTTACTCTTGGCTGAGGCTAAAGAATTTTCCCACCTTGATAACTAATTGATAACCACCTCCTTTTCGAAATTCGGTTGAAAAAAGCGGTTCGCAAGGACCTTCGCAAGTGAAAATCTAATCGCCGCTTTGCTTTTAATACGTTTCAACTAGGTACCGCTCGCACGTTGATCCGCTTTACTCTTGGCTGAGGCTAAAGAATTTTCCCACCTTGATAACTAATTGATAACCACCTCCTTTTCGAAATTCGGTTGAAAAAAGCGGTTCGCAAGGACCTTCGCAAGTGAAAATCTAATCGCCGCTTTGCTTTTAATACGTTTCAACTAGGTACCGCTCGCACGTTGATCCGCTTTACTCTTTGCTGAGGCTAAAGTATTTTCCCGTGTCCTAAAAACGATAGTTATCTTTATACCATCAAAGTAAACCTCCCCCACACTCGCACGCATCACGCAGCCTTATATAACTGGCAATTATACACTGCCGTGAGAAAAACACTATTGTTTTAGTGACTTTATTATTGGGACACTGCGGTACGTTCTTAGAGTTAGCAAGAACCACCAAAAATTAACTAAAAGCGATAATTCTTTGTTATATAACAAATCTACTTACTGAAACTTTTTTGATTGTGATCTTGAAAAACTTCCTCAAAAGAAGTTAAGAATAACTTTAGGATGTAATAAGGATTGAATATAACAATATCTTTAGGTGACTGCCTCCGTAGTCCAATGGTCAAGGAGTTATCCTTGTGACCCGGAGGTCATGGGTTCGATTCCCACTGGGAAGAAGCATACTTTGTGAAAAGTTGTTTCCAGTCTGGATAGGATATTGCAGGCTTGAATCACCTGATTATCCGAAAAGAAAGATGATTCCGTGTTTCGGAAGGCACGTAAAACTGTGGGTCCCGAACGCCACCTAGCGTTGGATCATCAAACTACCCAAGGATTGGTTCCTAGTTTACCCTTTGGGTTGTGGAGGTCAGTCGGCAGTCGCTCTGTGTAAAAACCAGTAACCTCGTCAAATCTCCTTGGTTAGGTAGCGGACCCCGGGCTCTGAAGCGTTGCTGCTGAGGATGCAACCGGGAATACGCTCGGATGATGATGATGATAACAATATCTTTAGGATGCTTTTGGGGTTGCCAAGTAGATGCAGTGCCTCAGGCATGTTTGTAGACAGGTTTCACGCGATAGTGCGGAAAAAGGTCGCCTTTTTATTGCAGCGTGTACGTAACAGCCACAACAGCATCCTAAGGATGATATCCTCGCGTCCCGACTGCCCCATGCTGAAAAATTGCATTCGGGTGGCCCTAGGAGGTCGCATCTAATTATTTATTATTATTTTCTTTATTCATTAATTATTGTACTTGAGTCATTATGGAAAAATCCGAAATAAAGATTATTATTATTATTATATTATTATAACGTGAATGTCGTGGAACATTCGGTTGGAACGAACTTACTTTCGTATTAAATTATTAATTCGTGACGTAAATTTATAAATTAAATAATAAAATTATAAATATTAAATGTTGGCGTGTGCTAGGTTTGAACCGGGAACATCGACCATGTCAGGCACATACGTTCTCCCAGCTCAGATGTCGAAAAGGTAGTCAAACTTGTGAAATTACCACTTATTTTAATTCGTGATGGAAAAGTCTTATACTTTTTTCGCCTAGCCATCATCTGCCAAATTCGAATCGACCGAAAAAGAAGTTCCTTCAAAAAATGTCTAAGCAAGTAGCTTGAATTCATTACGCTCTGGTATGCCGATGCGTAGATCAACTCAAAATGTCTGGTATTTCGGCATACAAGAGTTTAAACCAGTAGTTGTACAGAATGCCGTGTGTATGTATTGGTTACAAGAGATATTTGTGCTTAGTTAGCCTTTGAACTTAGTCATTAACCCTTTCACCGCGAACGTCGGATTTATCCGACAAACATTGTCGTGCTCATTCTTCGAGCGTCGGATATTTCCGACAAAAAAATACCGCTCGTATTGCACATAACTTAAGTATCCCCATTCCTTTTTGGTTGTAGGTATTTATTTTAGATCATACCCCTCGCGCTGGGGGCACGGCAACTGATATAAAGTCTCGCGGTGAAAGGGTTTCGCCTCTTTCAACTTCCATAGCAAGAGGAGTCTTAATTCTAGGCGTGTCATTGTATAGGACGGTAAGACTTCTCTATATGTTTGTTTATTCAAACTTGCTAACCGACACGAATTGGTTTTGGCATATCGCCACTTGGCGCCAGCGTCTATGGCGACACTTATGAAACGAAAGGGAAACCGTGACTGTTTATTAGCATACGTTTTTGCAATATTTTCCTGACCATATTTCGTTTGATGGTAATTGTAAAAGAAGCGTGGGAAGTATTTTTCATAGCTGTTTAGAAATAATATGTGTTTTTTTTACAAACTGAAGTCATAAATTCTTTACAGGTACATAGCAATGTTGATCATATCTTTAAATTACCATTTCTACGGATAACGATGTCATATATTTAGATTCCTATTTCTTTTTAACAGATTCCAGATCGAGAGTTATATCGAGAGCTATATTATGTAGTTTAGTTACCTGTGTAACTTTCTCACTTGATTGTCCAAGGTAGGTAGGTAGGTAGGTAGGTTGGTGACAGAGTGAAAATGATGGCAAAATCAGTCATACTAATCCCGGATAATAAGAGTATAAAAAGTCAAAAAATATATCCATGATGAAACTCTATTTTAATTTATTAAAGCAGAAAAGTTATTTGACTTCAAGAAACTATGTCTTCACTTCTTAATTTCTTTAATTCATATAAATAAATAAATTTATGGGGACAAATGATACTGATTGAACTAGCCCTAAACCCCATTTCGTTAAGTTAGTATCCAGATAACACAAGTTAAAACTTACACTATATTTTATGATAATGTTTATTTAGTATCTGATTTGACTATTTGGAAACTACATAAGATTGAACTCTGTGTACTGTTTTATTGTTGTTTTAATTTTGGTTAGCATTTACCCTACATAATGTTATTACATGGCCGCCGGCACACACGCTCGAGCAAAGTGACAGCGAATCGATTACGTTGATGCGCAATGTACCGGTAAAAGTTACCGGTCCAAAATACCGATAATCGGTAATGTCAAGGACAAAGATCGTGATTCATGAGATCATGACTCTCATCTGGTGTGTTTTCCTTGATGTTTTTAATATATATTTTTAAATAGTCTGGCAGAAAGTTCTTCTTGTTATTTACTTTAACCCAGCAGATGTTTACGTTTCCAGTAAGATACCTATGCAAAAAAATGGTTAAATAAATTTTACAAAATTGCAAGTCTCAAAAATATAATAGGTAAGTACTGAAACTGAATTGAACCAAGATAGATAGATAACTCTTTTTAAATTGTAAAAAAAAGAAAAATGTAACACAAAGAAATAATTTTACAATGGGCGGTCTTATAAGCGATCTCTTCCAGACATGGACATTTTATGGAATATGCTAAGTTTAATTAGCTAGTTCTTTGGGTAAAGTACTGAAGTACCTACTATGGGTTAATTTATTTTGAGAATCGCGTAATATCATATTTTATACCATAATGAATTTTTAAATTTCCTTGGTTACTGAAGTAAATAAAAAAATATTATTTTGATCCGACTCTCACTAGGTACAGTCAAGTACCAAGATAACTGACCAGGCCCTCTTCTTATATCTTGAATTTTCTCTTAAACTAAAAATAATATTAACATGAAAATTTTTATTCAGAAAGACTTAATTAAAATCTGTCTGAATATAAATTTTCATGTTAATATCATTTTTAGTTAAGAGAAAATTGAAGATATAAGTAGAGGGCCTGGTCAGGTATTTTGGTTCTTGACTGAACTCAAACCAACAATATTTATTAATTAATCTTCATCCATTTCGCAATCGTTTGAAATTCATATTTTACGTGAGAAATGACAATTTAAAAAGAAAAGGTGTCAAATATCACTAAAGTGAAATTAATTAGCTTGTCATTAGTTATGAAAGCTTTGATCCACATATCGAAATCAGGACCCAAAAAATGGCAGGTGTGAACGCAACGTGTCACATTTTTTGTGAATTACGTAAACTAGGCCTTGTTATTAAGAACTGTCAACAATTAAGTAATTACCATAATGAGATATCCAAAGGGCAACCGAATTCCGGTTACTCTAGATTACAAACCTGACACGAATAATGTCTCCTAAATATCCAACTATATAGCTACGAAGATATAATTTAATTTTAATTTAACCCTTCAAAATTTAGTTCACAATTTTATATGTTTTTCTATACATTTAGTGTTAAAGTATCAACCATTTTGCACACTCAGTATCAAGCCTGAACGGTGAAACGGTTAACGTTAAATACATGAATTTTCAGGGTTCCAGCGCTGCCCCCATTTAAAATAAATTATTTCAGAGAAAACGGTGACATCGTTTAAAATTTTGGTCTAATCATGCACTAGATAAACCTTCAAACTATTTTATGAACGACTGTTTACTGATTAAGAGTAAACATAAATTTTCCGGGGTGCAGTGCTACCTCCATATAAAATATTTTTTTTGAACGGAAAAAGGGATATCATTAAAAATTTATCTTGATCAAGTTCTAGATAACCCTTTTAACTATTTAATGAACTACTGTTTACAGTTAAAGTGAGAACGTGAAGCTTTTTTTCGCGCATTAGTGAAAAACGGCTTCTTGCTAATGTGCGAAGAAAAGCTTCACGTTCTCACTTAAAACTGTAAACAGTAGTTCATAAAATAGTTTGCAAGGTTATCCAGAGCCGCATGAGCCAAAGTTTAAACGATATCTCCGTTTCCTTTCAAATAATTAATTTTAAACGGGGGCAGCGCTGGAACCCTAAAAATTCATGTATTCCGTTAACCGTTTCACCATTCAGGCTTGGTACTGAGTGTGCAAAATGTTTGATACTTTAACACTAAATGGACTCCCAAAAATGTATGTTTCCCCTTAACTTACAACGGATCCATTTACAGTCAAATATTGAGAGCACATTCCTAAAAGAAACTAAAAATGGTTAAAGTTTAACATATATCATTGTAATTTAAATTCCGATTGATGATTGACATAATTAGTATAAAAAGAGAAGATCTCGAGCCTATTAAGTTTGCCCTCCATTCGGTCACGTCAAGGTTGCATAATTATTATTAGCGATCACCAATTATACAACCATTTACAATGCTGTAATATTATTAATTATGTATTTGGTTATGTTTAAAGTTAGTATGTAGACATTAAAGTAAAAATATCACATCACTATCCGTTGAAAATAGTGAAATAATTTATTTACTGGAAAGAAATCTAAAATAAATAATCAGTAAGTACAATAAGAGATTCAATTTAGGTATTACGAAGGTGAATATTTTGATTTAGTCTTTCTTAAATTTCGTAAGTATGTCTTCCAGTTGATTTGCTGGGTCCACAGTTGAGATTTTTTGTTAATTATAATTGCATCGTACCACAAAGATAAATAAATGAGTAAAATATAAAAAGATTGACTTTTATTCGATCTTTAAATAAATAAATATATCCGCCAAATCACACAGATTGAGCTAGCCCCAAAGTAAGTTCGAGACATGTGCTATGGGATACTAATTTAACGATACTATATTTTGTAACAAATACATATATGATAAATATCCAAGAGCTAACCTGAAAAAGATCATTTTCTATCTTGACCTGACCGCGGATCGAACCTGGGACTTCCAGTGTGACAGCGTGGCATAATGACCACTAGACCACAGAGGATTTAAAGTTTCAGTTACCTTGTTAGACTGTTGCAAAATATACCTAACAACTTTCATCATCACATTCATCACCCTTCTGATAGCTTTTAACGATGGGTTTTTACCAACTAGATAGGAACATACTACTACCGCGGAATAAGTAAGTACTCACGTACAGAAGTCTCGCTCAGCAAAGAAATGCAAAGAAATATCTACTCAATGTGGTTAGCGATATGGTTTCATTTAGCTCGTGTCTGAAATCCTCACTTCTTCGTTTAGATACCTAGACATCCATTGCAAGCCAATTTCATTACTGTTACTCTGGACAAACGATTCATGTAACTGAATTTTCCGCTTCGAAGTGGTCGCCGCGCGCATAGTAATAATGTAGGTATATTTTCGATACCTAAACGGGGAGTGACACAAGCCTGCTACTTCATACTAAGTGTATTAATTCCGCGATCACGGCGATGGGAAGATGGCCTTTGCAATCTTGAATGAAGCGAATCGTAAGACGGGACAGTTTGGTAGCGTCAACAAAACAATTTGTAGCATTTGCTCTGAATAAAACATTTTCATAAAATAAAACAAATGCAATTTCTCCTGATGTAAATGGACTTTTGTCATTTTAATGACATGATTTAACATACAGTTCTTAAGTCACTAATAACTTTGAATTTTACTATGAAACGACTTATTAAAAAAATACATAATCCACGTTCGAAACTCAAGTATTAAGTTCTTACTAATGTTGTTCCTTTTATAATATATACTGAATAACAGTGTAGAAAACGCATGCATAAAATAGTTCATGTCAATAGAACTCTTTTCCATTTTGTTAGATTGAGGTATGATACGAGTAGGTTTCTTCAATGTGAAACCTAAAAAGGTTTGTCATTTTTTGATCTGAAATAATTTATTTAAATTGAGAGTGCAGACAGAACTATGTTAATGACAATAATCGGTTCTTTGCCAAATCCAATTACACTGAATTGTAACAATTTCTATGGAAATGAAGTGAACGTTGCCCGAGCAATCACCCGACTGCTCTGGCCACTGGCAGGTTTTTATGGTCAAAATATACAAATTAGAGTCATTTCCTACCCGGTTGCAGCGCAAATTGATTTCCGTGTTATATCATATCGTGTCATATTTAAGAGTTATGAAATTGGAATTTTAAAAGAACATTTACTTTTTGGAACTGCTGAAGTCGTGTAAATTCTTTAATTGATAGAAAACCACGTCATTGGAATTATAATTTTCACTCCGGCAAAATTACAATGGATCATTAAAGTGCCAAAATATAGAATTTTTGTATTTAATTTCAAAATAGACATTAAATAAAAGTGATATGACCACAATAAATGACATTCAGTCTCGCTCTTTGATGAAAAAATAACGTTGTATTGGTAGAAGAGATTAATTATTTTGTGATATTCATCATAGAAAACTACATATAAAATATCCTAAGCGTTCAACGAATGCGTCACTTAGTTACGCAAAAAATAATAATTAAAAAAATAAATATAAATAGGTCTAAATTACATTTAAACTCTTTTCTACGTTCTAAAATCAACTTTTTATTATCTTCGTAAATTTGAATGAACAAAAAGTGTCGTTACAACTTTTGGTCTTAATTTTTTCCGTCTAGCCCACTTTCGCGCGATAAGGAACTTCGTTACAATAAATATATATTACATTTTATTTTATTAATTTATAAGCACTTATTGTATTTCGTTCGTTCTTCTGTACGTACTTCTGCCTCACTTTTAATGTATACAACTGTCCTTTGTTCTTCTGGTCGACTAAAAAAGACCCCTTATGGGGTAAGTCCAACATTTGTACTATTGTAATTACAATTAAGTATGTTACTAAGTACAACAAAGTTAAAAAAAATATGATAGTAAAAAATTATTTGACTTGCCGACGGTACTTCTGTCCGCTACCGCTACTCGGCCTTGAACTTTCGCTATTGGGTAATGTAACGTGTGGACACACACACACACACACATACATGCAACAATCTGTATGATGTATGCCCTATTATCGTAGTGTATGGTGCTATTGTACTGGGTCATACTGGAGATTTATTGAAATGACGGAATTGCCTCATTCTCAGTAACATAAGTAAGTTACAATCATTTCAACATAAAATACCCGGCACGTAAGTTGAACAAAAATGGCGGTCGTTGTTGTAGGTTGTTTGTCCATTTAGAATCACATTTCTATCCAAACTTCAGATAGAAATGATTTCGGCTTTAAAGAAAGACCAAAAAATCTCTTTTAACACTTTTATCTCCAACTAAACATGTGACGACGGCCGCCATTTTTGTTCAACTTACGTGCCGGGTATTGTACGTGCTTTTGAGTTTATTCTCTAGAAATTGTGTGTTCGTAAGAATGATGGAGAGTAGACAGCCGGCGCGGCGTAGGAGAGGAAGTATCCCCGTCTCTTTCTACGGCGCGGCGAAAATGTATGCCTGCGCCTGCTGTTTAATGGCGGCGCAGGGCGCTTGCGCGAATGTTCGTGTGTGTTTATGTTACAGCGTGCCACGCGCATTCATGGAAATACACAACGTTAATATTTAAGTTTTCACTTCTGCCAGCACTTCCGAAGTGCAACCCATCGTTTTTTATGAATACAACTTTTGTCTATTACGATGATCATACGTTTTATACTTAAGTCTTGGTCAATCTTCATCACATTAAATCATTTTAATCAATCCAAATTATAGCATGAAAAGCAACAGTGAAATTAAGTTATTAAAAATGACAGCAGTACAGAAGCAAACAGTAGCAACATGTTGAAAGATATAATTGGCTTAAACAAACATACAAGTAGCAAAGATCTAATTTGATAGTGCCAGAAGTATTGCAGATGGAACGTTATTTTATATGCGGTTTAATTATAGTCTATAAAGAACCTAGGATTACATTATAAAAGAAGCATGAGTGTTGATTGTCGTGTTGGTTTTGTAATGCAAACTAAATGAATAAATTGATAAACACCGGAGATCCCGGGTTCGATCGCCGGTCAGGTCAAGATGGAAAATGATCTTTTTGCCAGGTTTATATCGAATTTTACCTTTACAATTTATGAGTACACGATCGAAGTTCAGGTAAAATTTGTGCAGCAAAGCAGATTATTTTAAGCTTATACTGAATTTACAAATTTTATTTTTTTATTACGATAGAAACCTAGAAACAGCGCACAAGATACCTGATAGTTAAAAAGTTTTCAAGAGAGATCAGTTACAACGCCATAATCACTTACGAGCGTTTGTATGAAAAGTGAGACGGGTTGGCCGCTCTTAACAATAGATTATCAATAACAAGTATAACTTACTCAGGAATATAATGGTAAAATTCATACGAATTTATTCGAGATTAAATTCAAAAATTAAAGTTATCCCAATATATGTTATTCTGGTGTAGAATGCGACACAAATAAGTTGAACAAAAATGGCGGAAGCATTTTTGTACAAATTCTCGGCACGTAAGTTGAACCACAATGGCGGTTATCGGCGCAGGTAGAAATAATGCACCGCGACCGCCATTTTGCTTCAATTTACGTGTCGGGAATTTGTACAAAATGGCTTTGAAGTCCGCCATTTTTGTTCAACTTATTTGTATCGCAATGTAACTTAATGTTTGGTAGAATCCTCCCTAAGGGTTTTTTAAATTTCTTAGTCAATCTTGTAGAGACACCTAGTATCAATTGCTTTGTTATCATTATTATAAGTATTCTACATACGGTAACTTTGTTATTCCGAGGAACACAATAAGTACCGTGTGAAACCGACCTGATATTTGATACAATCTGGCAACGCAGTGCAATGATACATCTTTGATTTAATAACTAGTCCGTGGTGGTATATAGCTCGTTTTGGCGGTCACTGCATTGAGATGTTAGCGATTTGATCGAAGTAGATTTAAATGATTTAGCTATTAGATTACGGTGTGTTATAAATACTTGCTTTGTGTGCACCATTCTTGGATTATTAACTAAATAAGCAAGTCTTTTATAGGTTTTATACCTATAAACATTAATGCTTGAAGAGTTTAAAAAAAATATAGTCAAATAAATACATACAAAAATCTCACAGATTGAGCTAGCCTTAAGAGGTATTTCACATTTGGTTGGCTGTCTCGCTCGCACAATCAAACATTTTTAAAGATTATTAAATAATGTGTCTCATTTGTAAAAAAGTGTTTCATAACATTCAATATGATTATATTGTGGATGTTTTAGACATGTTTGTATATAGTATAGACGTTGACTACACCGAAAATTAGGTCATCAAAATTTTAAAATTTTGATGACCTAATTCTCGATACACAAACACATAGACAATAAAAATACATGTCTACAATATCTAACATATGAATATATTGAAAGTTAATGAAACACTGTTCTACAAATGAGTCACATTTTTTAATAATCTTTAAAAATGCTTGATTGTGCGAGCGAGACAGCCAACCACATGTGAAATGCCTCTTAAAGTAAGTTCGAAACTTGTGTTATGGGATACTAACTCAAAGATACTATATTTAAAAACAAACAGATATATGTATGGATAAACAATAAAGACGCAGGTCAATTTGAAAAAGATCTTTTTTTATCTTGACCTGACCGGGGGTCGAACCCGGGACTTCCGGTGTGACATTGTGGCACGTGGTAGTCAGCCCTAAAGCTGATCTGTATAAATTACTAACTTTACGACAACTTTAAGCTAAACACTGTTTTAAACAACAATTTAGGATTTTAAGAACGCGTTTGTTGAACAGTCTCGTCACGTGTATATTTTTTTTTACTGTGAGCACTCCGTTGACACGTCACAAAGCCGAGGCATACCAGCCAATTGAACGACTAAAAATATTTACTGATGACAGTCAATATTATTCACTAGTAAACTGTGCCGGTATGTACATCAGTACTGATTCTCAAGTATTTAATAAACAGTAACATGAACTATCAGTTATCTGTTTTTAATTGCATATCATTGGAGCTTGGCATTGAAAACGAAGAGGTAATTACGGTTCACAAAAATGGTCCAGTTTTCGTCACGACTGCGTTCTCACGGCGCTCGGTCAGTTTTGTTTTGAACTATTTAAACATATTAGTAACATTACATTACAAGCTTTTATTTTTTTTACCTGTCCCATTTTCTGTCTGTCTGTAATCAAATCTTGCAAGGGTACGGACTTGACAGATGGGCCCAGGCGAAAAAAAGGGAAACATTTGTCAGTCACGAATTGGGTAGATAACTGTGTCAAAAATAAATTATTCGGTACAGTTTATAAAATATAACGTCACAAAAATAGTGTCACTTTTCATTGATTATATCCATTTTCAACAAGATTTTATAAAAAAAAAGGAAAAACTGATATTAAGAGCGGCCTTCCCGTCTTACTTTTCATACAAACGCTCGTTCGTGATTATGACGATGTTACTGATCTTTCTTGAATTTTTTTGAACTAACAGGTATCTAGTGCGCTATTTCTAGGATTCTATCAAAATAAAAAATTAAAATTTGAAGAAACAAATTCAGTATAAGCCTCCAAAAATCTGCTTTTTTGCACAACTTTTACTTGAACTTTGACCGTTTATAAAGTACTCATAAATTGTAAAGGTAAAAAAATATATCGATAGAAACCTTGAAAATGTACTGAAAATTTTAAATAAAAATCATTTATTTCACACACTTGTAAGGCTTACTGAAAATCATGTATCACCTGGAACAAGTTTTATAAAATTTCCGCACCCAATGAAAAGTGAATATTCGTTCAATGAATAGTTAATAATAATAATTTCATTCAATAGAATGTTAACCGAGCCCTCAGGCGCTATCTCTCACTTTTTGCTTTGCCTCTTTTTCTAGCATTGCCCTGAATGAAATAACAAGCTTTTCAAACTATGCTCGCGTTGACGACAGAGCGGCCGGGAAGGGCCGCCCTAAGAGCGCTATTTGACTCCAAAAACGTCACGCTTTCGTATTTCATACTTCATACAAACCCGAAACAAAATATTTGTTTTGACGTTTCGAACAAAGTATCTGATTTGACTTGTTGTCATCTAGCGGATTAAAGTGAAAGGTAATTTTGTCGTGTTGGACAGGTGTTTCATTGATGTTTTTCAAGTATGTGGCCACCATTGTAGATTTTTCAAGCTTCGTAAAGTCATCTGACGTAATTTTATAACCAATGATGACCGCTGAAACAAACGTGCCTTCCAAAGCACGAAAGCAACAAAAATATAGAATGGTCGACCGCTTTCTAGGGCGAGAGTGTCGTACTTTTAAGTATATGCTTGTAACAGTCGATTATCACCATTGATAGTACAAAGGGTAAGACGAATTTGGCAATAAAGTGAAGCATAAACGAAATAACATTAAGTTACATAATACGATAGGTAATAACCGGACAAATGCGTGCCACGCTTAGTAGTAGACATTTTTAGTTACGAATGCCAACTTTGGGTTCACGAGACCAAAAAACTAATTTTCTTATTGAATTTGCATGAAATTTTTCGTCGCCCGGATCTTTTTAATTTGTAAATCCTACTTAGTTCTGATAGTTTTCTCTTAAGAGCAGCCTTCCCGTCTTACTTTTCATACAAACGCTCGTACGTAATTATGGCGTTGTAACCGATCTTTCTTGAAAACTTTCGAACCGACAGATATCTTGTGCACTATTTCTAGGTTTCTATCGAAATAAAAAATTAAATTTTGAAAAATGAGTTTATTTCGAAAAATCGAAATAAAAAAAACTCTGGCAGCATTGCCACGCTGGATCGCAATGGCCATCCTTTGTACAAAAAATGAACCTAAGCGGGAGTCACCAGTCTTCTGACAATGTAAAATATGACAAATTGTATCTTTATTGTGACATTTTATGAATAAACCATTTTCGTTTTTTACTTCAGTATAATACATGTAAATAATAACTTATGTCGCTCAATATTAATTTTTTTTATTCTTACATTCAGGTTGTTTGTTATAAAACAAGTCATTATTTAAAAAACCTGACTGCCTTTTTACCTGACTGCGCCAGAGGAGGGTTATCTATATACATAAAAGCGAAAATCACTCACTCACTCACTCACTCACTCACTCATCACGAAATCTCGAAAACTACTTAGCCCATGAAGATGAAATTTGGCAGAAAGGTAGATTGTGACTAGGAGACGTCCGCTAAGAAAGGATTTTTGGAAATTCCATCCCAAAGGGTGTGAAATAGGGGTTGCCAGTTTGTATGGAACTTCGTAATTTTTAAAGTGAGACACATGAAATTTTTAATTTATTTTAATAGGAGCAAATAAAAATGCATTTATTAGATTTTGAAAATTACATCCCTATAGGGATGAAATAGGGGTTGCAAGTTTATATGAATCTTCGTCATTTTTGAAACGAGACACATGAACATCATTTTTGAATTAGTGGTCAATAAAAAATATAATAAAGAAATTAACTTTTAAAAATTGCATCCTCTGGTGAATTTATATTATTATGAAACATCGTCATTTTTTGAGTAAGAGTTAAAAAAAATTGAGACACATTGATCTTTTATTGTCTTTTGCTCTAGCAAAAGGGAACGGGAACGGGATAACACAATTTATAACGTAAAAAAACCATTTAAAGATTAGAACCATTTTCGACATCTACGCGGACGAAATCGCGGGTTACAGCTAGTGTTTTTATAAATGTTTAGCACGCTCTGCAGACTGAACGGCTCGATGGATTTTAGCTTGAAAGGTGTCGTTAGATTCGTATTTACTGTGAGAATGACTACAAAAAGGCAGTCAGGTCTAGTGTGTTTTCTTTTTTTTTAAATGACTTGTTGTATACCCAGTGTCATTCGCAGAATTCGAATCTAATGACCCTTTCAAACTTAAATCCATCGAGCCGTTCAAGCCGCAGGGCGTGCCAAACAATTATACATACATACCCTCGAAAAACAGAATCCTCCTTCTGGCACAGTCGGGTAAAAATCAATAAAGAGCCTTGACGGTGCTGCCAGTTTTAAACTGAAGTGTGCCCATAGACTTATGTCTCGTTAAAATCTCCACTTTCGTCACCAAACGACGTTACTCTAAACTAAAACTTTGTAAGAATGTCAATTAAAATATTCACTTTTTCGCAGCTTCCCATGTTCCCATTGTTTGCGCGCTTATGTAAATAATGACGATTAATGATGGCTCTCACTGTATTGTGCAATGACACAACTCAGTAAGAGTAAAGAAGTAACGCTCTTAAACATTTGTTCACTTCTCAATGATATTCATAGTGATGGTATGCAAGCTATGAACTCTCTTGGGTGACCTATGGATGCCTATTAACAATAAAACAAAATTTATTGTGATATGCAACCCATAACTATTTCGATTCTCTTTTTACCAAGGCGGTCTTCTCTTTACCAAGAAAACCAAATCGGTCCAGGCGTCTTCGAATAATCGGTGAACATATGTAAAAAAAAAACGCAATGCATTGATAAACTCCTCTTTTTTGAAAGTCGGTTAAAAATTCACTAAAACATGTATACAATCAAATTGAGAAGCTACTCCTTTTTAGGGTTCCGTAACCTAAGAGTAAAAACGGGACCCTATTACTAAGAGTTTGCTGTTTGTCACTAGGCTAAAAGTCATGAACTGTGATAGCTAGACAGTTGAAATTTTCACAGATGATGTATTTCTCACTTTTTTGTATATTACATTCGTAATATACATTTTTACATACAAATTGTAGCCTATGTCACCCGGACAATAATGACGAATCGATTGATATATCATTTGTGAAAAAACAAGCGATTTGGATGGTACGGTGGAACAGACATACATGTCCACATACATAGACTGCTAAAATCATTACCTTTCCTCGTGGCTTTGCCATAGTCTGGTGTAAATGAAAAAATGTAAAAATTACTAATAATTTTATGTGAAAAAGAAAGGTTCATGAGTACTTTATGAACAGTCGACGTTCTGCTAAAACTTGTGCAAAAAAGCAGATTTTTGAAGGCTTATACTGACTTAGTTTTTCTAAATTTTAATTTTTTATTCCGATAGAAACCTAGAAATAGCGCCCAAGATGCCTGTGAGTCCAAAAGTTTTCAAGAAAGATCAGATACAACGCCATAATCACGTACGAGCGTTTGTATGAAAAGTAAGGCGGGAGGCCGCTCGTAATGCGTGAAACGTATGAAATGATATCTCTGCGTTCTCACTGTTTTGTTTCTTGTTTGGGAGTAACAAAGCCGGCACCTGGGGCTGTTCCGTATGATAGCGTTGCAACGCTCATATTTTCAATTTTATATGACATTGTTTCGCATCATAGCGCGGAATGAGGTCGTAGATTATATTCTCTGAGTTTATAAGCGTGCACAATTGTAAAGTAGCAGATTTTTAAGGTTCCTAGCACACCCGGGAAGTATGGCAGAGGCGTGCAGGGTGCCAGCAGGCGTCCTAGGCTTCCTACAGAAGCCGGGCTGGTTAGAGGACTGAAGCCGGCATCACCTCCCCACGCAAAATGGTACCGACCTATCTGGACCTAATTGCGCAAAAATGTCTTCGAGGGAAGTAAGAAGTAGGGTTCCGTATCCAAAGGGTAAAGATGGGACACTATTACTAAGACTCCGCTGTCCGTCCGTCTGTCTGTCTGCCACCAGACTGTATATCATAAACCGTGATAGGTAGACAGTTGAAATTTTCACAGCGTTGTATTTCAACAACTAACAAGTAACAAAAAATACTAATATATAAGCTGGGCTTCGATACAAAAACGTGTTTTTTATAGATAAAAGTATGGAACCCTAATAGCGCGAATCTGACTCTCACTTGGCTGGTTTTTTAGGCAATTTTCTTCGTAGAATAATTAAAAGTTAGACACTCTTATCAGAGAGGGAAGCAAAAATATTGTAATACCTTTGACTAAGCAGCATTATTGAACTAAATTTTACATTGACTAAGAAGTAAAATTAGGCCTGCTTTTATTAACCTCTACCGTCCCACTGCTGGGCAAACGTCTCCCCATCTCCTTTCAAATTTTAATATCTCAATCGTGTGCCACTTAATTAATTAACTTACGTTTGAAAGGTAATGGTTGGACCATTACCTTTCAAACGTAAGTTAATTAGGCCTTACACTCAAATTAGATTATTCCAATACAAACCTGGCAGGGTTTTAGGACGCACGCACGTCTTCAACCAGTTATATGTAAATCTTTTTACACCTTACTTTATATGAGGTGCATTTAATTACGAGTAAGTACCAACAAATACGAGTATTGTAAGGTGTGATTGAGCCCATCATTTAAGAAAACGTTTCTCAATGCACGTTAATCAAACAAAATTTAAAACAATCTGTTCTTATTTATACCGAATTAGCAACATTATCTTACTTATTATAGGAAGTGAAATTTATTTTTCGTATTTCGATATTCATTAATTGAGAAAAGTTGTTCTAAATTATGGACTAAAATATTTGTACTCTATTAAAAAGCGCCCTGTATAGGTTTACCGTTCATGCTTTAAAGAATACCGGCCAAGTGCGAATCAAACTCAAGCACGAAGAGTTCCGTACCATTATCTATAAAAAAATCACATTCGTTATATGGGAGCCCCACTCATATATTTATTTTGCTCGGTTTTTAGTATTTTTTGTTACAGCGGCAATAGAAATACATCATCTGTGAAAATATCAACTGTCTAGCTATCACGGTTCATGAGATAAAGCCTGACAGACAGACTCAGTCTTTGTATTAGGGTACCGTTTTTACCCGTTGAATACGGAACCCAAAAAAATATAATTGATATCTGAATATTCAATCATCATAATATTTTTTATCGACTTGATGGCTCAATTTGCAGTGAACGTGAAATAGGCAAGTAACGCACAGTTACAAAGTTCAAATCGCCAATAACTGCACGCCTTTGTTATGTTAAAATTACATCATTCACAGTGTGTGTTATTATAAGTATATCGAATGAGGCGATAAAAGGAACATAGACTAGTAAATTACATTTCGCGATTATTTTAATTTAATTTATTTTATTGGAAAGGCCAACAACTATTCTTTTTTATGTATAGATAACAATATAGATACAAAAAGTCCATTACAAATAAGTTGAACAAAAATGGCGGACTTCAAAGCATTTTTGTACAAATTCCCGGCATCTAGGTTGAATCGAAATGGCCGTTATCGGCGCAGGTACAAATAATGCGCCGACGACCGCCATTTTAGTTCAATACGTAAGTGTCGGGAATTTGTTCAAAAATGCTTTGAAGTCCGCCATTTTTTAATGGACTTTTTGTATATATATTGTTATCTATACATAAAATAGAATAGTTCTTGGTCTTCCCAATAAAATAAAACAATTTGTATAGTATTTAAATATCTGAATCGTTTTATTGAGTATTTTTAAATTACCTTACATGGAGAAAAAAGCACAAACACAAAAATATTCGTGTAATGTTATTCTCCTAGTGTTACCAATTGTACAAAAATAAGGAAGCTAAATACTTACCGCTGTATATGCCCTGTAGCCCAATTGCAACACAGTCACCTGTGACAAAAAGATATCTATTAATTACACGACAAACACAACAATGGAGCATAAATATGATGCGTTACACGCGCTCTGAGTCTAGCTAGACTTTTTTTAAATTAATTACGTACTTGGTTATAAAAATTAATGGCTTTATATTGTGTAAATGGTTGGATGAATGTGTGGCGAGTTTTTAAGGTTCTTTTGTTAGAATTACACAAATATTAAAGAAGACAACTGTATTTAAATAACAAACAATATTTTAAGAATAGATGTTTATTTTATTACTAGCTTTTCGGGCGTTGCGCGGGCTGCAAGCAGTCAGCGGTTTTTCGTGCAGCTGTTGAGGTAAGCTAAATAACATATCCAGTTGAGAAAATGGGTAGAAATTGCAGTCAGTAAGGGAAACATAAAAAACAAGTTTAAATTTGGATTCCGCGAGCCAAAAACCTCAAGAATATTGAATTTCAGCTAAATAACTTGCAGTCGAGAATGGGCGGCCATCTTGGAATAAAATAAGTAAAAAATAATTCGCTCAGCGCTTGGCTCACGCAGCAATAAAATATAACAAAAAAACAATTGACAGTCGTCAAATTGCTTATAACCCCCAACATTACTGATAATTTCTCTGATGTATTAATTATAGGTCAAAATGGATTGACCATTGTGTTATTTTAAACTCTTACACCTGTAATGTAACTAATAGGAGTGGACAATGTCTTATCATATTTTAAGACGACTAGCAACTCATCACCAATTCGATTCCCTTTTACTCTATGCCCACCATTTCTTTAAATGTGGTCTTTGTATATTTGACCGTATACTCTGTCTATAGCGTACAAAATACATATATTTTCCTATTTCTTACTAGCTAAGCGACTTTTTTATCAAAATATTTTTTTTTGCCTTGTTATTTCCTAAATACCGAGTTTTATCAAAATTGTTACAGCCGTTTCCGAAATTTTCAGTATATATATATATATATATATATACAAGAATTGTTCGTTTAAAGTATAGGATACAACACCTTAAGTGCTGAGACATTTTTCACCTCCAAATTCAACAATACCAATTACCCAATAACTGATAAACAAATGTCACATAAGCGAAACAAAAACTAGCGATCGGAACGTGACCGAAACACCCTCAAGTTTCCACATCAAGTGTTGGAGATTGCATTGCACAAACTAGCAGAACCTTTTGCGACGACCTTTCCTAGATCGCCGATAAGGCTGACATGGGAGAAATGGTTCGAGCGTGTGAGATGCATGTTGCAACTGTATTTTTATGGCTGAATGGCAAAGACAGACATTTAGATAAAGGCTGGAGTGAAGACGAATGACAATTCATGCTATGAATATTTAAAAATAAGGCACTGGCTCCACGAGCGAGAGAATCGCGACCAGTTAATTCTAATTGACATAATTCAGTTCATCGAATCGCTGCGTTAATCGCCGTAAACACGTTCATAGAAAGTAAATAGTGGCACGCGCGATACGATAATTTACGCTATGAATATTTAAAAAAGGCGCTACAAATTCAAATTCAAATATATCTTTATTATCATAGGATATTTATAATATCTCTTAATAATCGTCACTTTATTTTATTGCACAATAATTGTTGACGTCAAAAAGTTACTTAGAGTTAAGTTTACTGCCGCCTCCAAAGCGCTAGTGCAGAAGAAGCGGTAACAAACTGCACTGCAGCATTTTCTCCAAGATCGTCAACTAACAATGAAATTAATATTTATAGTTGATATGTGGACAGAGTATACATTGTTTGTTGTCATAATTTAAATTAATTTTTTTAATGTCGAAATTTCGAAATAATGTCAAATCACGTTGTAAATTCAGTATGTACTTAATTTTCCAGATTATGACCATTTCTTTTAACCTACCTCCCCGTGCCCGAAAATTGCAACGAGTTAAAAACTCAATTCATCAAAACTTTGCGATGATATCGCCGTGTATATAGTGTGCATAGAGCTTTATATATACTCGTAATAAGATGACATGCCGCATGCGCGATTTATGTGGAGTCAAAAGGCAAGTAATGTAAACATATTTATTTGAATTTATTTGTAACTATGACAGCATCCTTATGTGCACTAGGATATTATATTTAAACAATAAGCAAATAATATTTAGTCAATTTAGTTCACCACGTACTAACTGGACGTGTAGATTCGATGTAACAGTGTACTATGTTTTAGTATAAATAATAATAAATATATAGGGACAAATCACACTAATTGAGCTAGCTCCAAAGTATGTTCGAGACTTGCGTTACGGGATACTAACTCAACGATACTATATTTTAATAACAAATACGTATATAGATGAACACCCAAGACCCAGGACAATTTGAAAAAGGCCACTTTCCAACATTTCCTGACCGGGGATCAAACCCGGAACCTCTAGGTGGCGGATTAGCGTGGTGACCACTACGCCACGGAGGTCGTCAATGAAATATATTATATCCGGGTCGATAGATGGCCATTATTAGCTAACCATAGCTTTGGGAGAAAAGTGTACTCGTAACAGTGCTGGAAGGTAATACATTAAGGCTTCTGGGTATATTGCTATATCAATTTCAATTTTCAAGCAATTTCGACTGACTGAGCGGTGCCTGAAGCTTTACCTGACAGTCTCTCTTATAGGCTGCCAGTTACCTTTTAAATAACTAGGTAGCTGAGAATTTCTAATGTGATTTGTCGAAAGTTATAATTTTTAACCCACTACGTAGATTGCTTTTGATAAATGTCAAATGATTTGTAACGAAGACCAAATTTTGTGATGAATGATTTTAATTTAAACTTTACTTAAAGAAAATAAATAAATTTAATTACGGTTTCGTACCCAAAGAGTAAAAACAGGACCCTATTCTTGGGTCTATTCTTGACTCTGGGTCTTTGGTGTTTAAAATAAAATATTGAAAAAAAAAATTCTAGGCTTGCTCCATCATGTTAAGTATCGTTGAATAGGTCTTTTAAAAATATTGTGTGTTTGTGAACACCGTTTTTCGATTTTGTGATCCGTTTCTTAAATATTTGCTTTTAAAGTGATAAAAATTGTCAAAGTCAAGTGTGTGTCCCACCCCTCTATCTGGTAAACGGTTATATATGGACACGTGAAAAAACTCACAGCTATAGGAAATATAACGAAATTTAAAGGAAAACTATCAGAGCTAAGAAGGGTTTACAAATTAAAAAGTTAAAGGCGATTAACTTATAAAATGTACTCGGAAAAAGAAAATTTCATACAAATTCAATAGAAAATTAGTTTTTAGACGTTTTTAGTGGCATGAACTCGAAGTTTGCGTTCGTAACTACGGAAACCTATTGCGCGTGGCCCGACACGCACTTGGCCAATTATTGTTATATAGTATTTTTGAGTGAGTATTCCATAAAACAAGTCTCGAACTTACTTTGGGGCTAGCTCAATTTGTGTTATTTGTCCCTATGTATTTATTTATTATTCGCCCATTGTCTCGTTACAATAAAGTGTACCTTGCAATATAAATGACCAAATCAATCAATATGGGTCACTCTGATCGACGTGAGATCAATCAAGTGAATTATTCTGTAAGTAGGTTCTGAGAACATTAGTGTTAAAAACTATTATTTAGCTATTTGTTGAAACAATTAGAGTAAATATCGGTGTAAGAAAAGGCGCATTTTACCCTTGCACTTTGGTTTCCTAGTTACATACATATGTTAATTAACTATGTATGTAAAGACCCCTTTTTTATGTCATAGGGCAGCCAACGAACAAGCGGGTCACTTGATGGTAAGTGATCACCGCTGCCCATGGACAACTGCAACACCAGGGTCGTAATGTAACAGAAGCGTTACCGGCCTTCCAAGAAGATATGGACTCGTTTTTTGAAGGTTTCAATGTCGTATCGGTCCCGGAACACTGCTGCACGAAGTTGATTTCACTGTTCGGTCGTACGCGGTAAAAAGTTCCTTTTAAAACGTACGGTGGTTGATTGCCAACTATCCAAGTGGTATGCATGAAATTTTTATTTCAGTCTGGTGATGCGGTAATGACATTCTGCAGCAGGTATTAAGTCAAACAATTCTTCAAGCATTCCCCATGATAAATGCGATAAAAAATGCACAAGGATGCAACATCCCTACGTAGAGCCAGAGGATCGAGACGGCCGACAAGAGTCACATCGTCGATTATACGAGTAACGCTTTTATTATAACATAAAGCATAGAGCCTCTTATTTATACTTCTTTTTTCAAAGTAAATGTTTATTTAATGAAAAAATTACAAATTGTGTAAGAATTAAATCTTTAAAAATTACAAATTTTGTGTTGGTAGCACTGCTACGTTGTATTGTGGTAATCCTGTCTTTGTGCCAGATAGTCACCAGAAGTGCCATTTTTGAAACGCGGTATCACCTAAACCATTTTCACATCACAATAACCATTCGTTTAGTGACTCCGCTTTTGAAAAATAGCACCACATCCCTTCGGTCATGGGATACCTTGAACAGTCTTTCCCATTCCTTAAATAAATTTAAAATTTAAAAGTAATGTAGGTAGCCAAGTATGTAAATTATTTCAGTACAAGGGTTTGGAAAACTCGTAAATTGCTCAACATCCACATGTCTTTATGAAGTGATTCAGGTTTAGATTTATTGGCTTTTGTGTATTGTTGTAACACAGTAACAGTTGACGCAAAATGACAATGAGTTTGAGTTGAGTACTTACTTTTCTGAATCGACAGCTCTATAAGTCATGAGTCATGATGAACATTGTTTGTTTCTTGTATGTGTGTAAATGCTCTTACAGCTTACAGACTGCCGTCACTGTTCCCGGGATCCTGGTAGGCGACCTGGAGTACTATTTTTCTTTGAAGGACCCACCGAAACACGAAACGTGTAGTTTTCCAACATTTGGTAGTATTTTTAAAACCGTCGTGTCAGCGAAAGTCAATATCGTTTTACGCAGAAACATTCGATAATTTTTCTATAGCTTTTTTGACATTTCACTGTTAAAAAGCAGCGTGAATCGAAACAGATTCTCCATAAAAGGTTTCTTTGACATTTCTAAGCTACTAATGGCAAAATTACTAGTGGGATTGACCCATACCACTCGTTGCAAGTCCTTCGCATAATACCGATTCAAAAATGCGCCCGTTTGGAAATAGCTCCCGCACGTGTTCATTATTCGTAATATAACAAGTGACTTAATTATTTTTTTTAAACTTAAGTCCGACTTCTCTCCCAAACAACACAGCAGATTTTGTTACAATTTCTATGAATCAAAAAGAAGAGAAAAATACATTTTTTTTTTAATCGGTCTTTTCGTAATGTGACAAGTGACTCAATATTTTTTTGAAAGTAAAATCCTTTTTTTCTCCCAAACTACACAAACGATTTTGATACAATTTCTATGAGACTACCTTACAAATATACTCTTTGAATCAAAAATCAGAGAAAAATTCTAAGGTATGCCCAAATCGGTCCAAAGGTCATGAAACTATCGTTCATGAAAAAATCGCGACGAATTGATAACCTCCTCCTTTTTTGGAAGTCGGTTAAAATGGGACCCTTGTGTCGCTCACCGACTGTCACAAACTGTCCCGCGACGCGACAGTCGCGCGAGAGTCGCTCATGCTCGCGATTCACAGGTTATTTTTGTTATCACATTAAGACAGAAAATAAATAAATAAATATGAACAAATAACACTGATTGAGCTAGCCCCAAAGTAAATACAACTTGTTTACATACACTAAGACTTGTGTTATGGGATACTAACTCAACGTTACTATATTTTATAACAAATCCAAGACCCAGTACAGTTTGAAAAAGGCCATTTTACAACTTGTCCTGACCGGTAATTGAACCCGAAAAAATAAAATAACCAAAGAAGAACAAAGAACGTAAATATTACAACGAGTGCTAATAGTCTCACAAATAAATATGCCAATGACTAAAGTGAAGAAGAGACGGGACCCAGTTCTCAGAAGCTGAACTAACAGGGTAATGCGCTTTTAGATAGTTCAAAGTACGAAAATGTCTTGTGATCTCAGATGCAGGGACAGGAATACCGATATTTTATATCGATATATCAGTACATCGATACAAATTTCGATAAAATACCGGTATTTTAAACAACACATCGATATAATACCAGTATTTTATACAAAATATCTATATAAAACCAGTACTTAGTATCGATATAGCGAAATTTATATCGATAAAAAAACGACGGGTTGCACTCCGGGAGTGCCGGAAGAAGTGAAAACTTGAATATTAACATTGTGCATTTTTGATATTTTGGAATGTTTAGGGAATAATAAAAATACCGATATTGGGTATCGATATATCGATAAAAAAATACGGTATGTCCCTGCTCAGATGGATGAAATCATTTCGGCGCGTGCGAGCGTGCAGCGGAACGCACGCGTCGCTTTCACCTTCGGAGGAGCTGCATCTAGCTGCAGATGTCAATGTGCTCTTCAAAAAAGCAGTTGTTTTAGTTATGCTCTTTAATTGGGCAAGGAGTCAGCCTGTCATTTCTAATTGTCCAGCAAAAGTTTGACGTTCTCCGTGGCGTATTGGTCACCAAGCTAGATCGAGGATCGAACCCAGAGGTTCCGGGTTCGATAACCGGTCAGGACAAGTTGGAAAATGGCCTTTTTCAAATTGTCCTGGGTCTTGGGTGTTTATCTGTATATGTATTTGCTATAAAATATATAGTATCGTTGAACTCAACGTATCGTTGAGTATCCCATAACACAAGTTTCGAACTTACTTTGGGGCTAGCTCAATCTGTGTAATTTGTCCTTATATATTTATTTATTATAAAAGACGAGAGACACCTTGGCCTTCACGTTAAAAGACCTTTGAGGCTGCCCTGGGCTTTGACTGCTTAGAGACGTAAGATTTAATATGCCCTATCTGTCTTATTCTAAAGTTGTAATAATGACTTTATGTATGTAAATGTTACTGGCAAAACCCATTTCAGGCCAAACTAGTTGATCCTAGGCCAACTCGGTTCATCATAAGTGTTTCAGGATATACTAGTTTAGCCCAAGACAATCTAGTTTAGCCTAAATACTTTAGGCTTAACTAGTTTGGCCTAGGACGAACTGAATTCGAATTATTAGAAAGCTGGTCGAAGTGAACACGGGTCCTAAATTACTGAGATTTTTTCGCATACCTAACATTCTAAAGATGTTTATTCGTTCTCTCTTGGGTCTCACCATCAACTTACTTTGAATAACGTTCTGCAGAATAGTGAAATTTAATCACACGCGACATTAAAATGAAAAATAATCACTTAATTCAGAATTATGTTAACATTTAAAGAAATATTTAATTTGTAATTTATCATCCGCGACATCAGTAGGGCGCTCTGAAAGCAAGTTTCCAATTTTTGGACAAATATGGTATCTCGACCTTTTTCCGGTTGTTAACTCTTAAATTTTATTTTTTCATTAAAATAATGATGTGCGACCACAGAATAAGTGCTAGTACTCACGTACAGAAGTGTTACTGAGTAAATAAAGTCAAAGATACATCTACTCATTTGGTTAGTGATAAAGTTTAATTTAGCTCGCATCTCAACTGAACTCAGCACCTATTTGTTTAGATACCGTCTTAAGACTCCTAATTGAAGTTGGTTTAGGGTTCCGTAGTAAATAAGAAACCCTTATAATTTCGCCATGTCTGTCCGCAATTCTACTCAGAGACTATAGGTACTAGATAGCTGTAGTTTGGGGTAGGTATGTATATTAATCATGCCGATATACCTAGTTGTAAAATAAAGTAATTTTATTTTGCGGTGCATGTAAAGTGGAAGTCATTTATTTTTCTTGACTTACCCATCATGTGGGTATAGTTGAATAGGTATGTCTTTCAAAAATATTGAGAGATTGTGAAAACCATTTTTATATTTTTATATTATACTTTGTGAAAAGTTGTTTTCAGTCTGGATAGGATATTGCAGGCGTGAATCACCTGATTATCCGAAAAAGAAAAATGATTCCGTGTTTCGGAAGACACGTAAAACTGTTTGTCCCAAACGCCACCCAGCGTTTGATCATCAACCTATCCAAGGATTGGTTCCTAGTTTGCCCTTTGGGTTGTGGAGGTCAGACGGCAGTCGCTCTGTGTAAAAACCAGTAACCTCGTCAAATCTCCTTGGTTAGGTAGCGGACCCCGGGCTCTGAAGCGTTACTGCTGAGGATGCAACCGGGAATACGCTCGGATGATGATGATGATGATGATGTGAAAACCATTTTTATATTTAGGGATCCTTTCTTGAAATATTTGGTTTTAAAGTGCAAGTTATGTTAAGAGTGAAGTGGCTACTGCTACATATTAAAAACTTGTATATGGGCGCACACGAAAAAATCACGGTATATTAAAAACTTGTATATGCACACGAAAAAATCACGGTATATACATCTATACTACTTATAGTATCTAGTATACATACTTAATGAAGTATAAAGGAAAACGATTAGATCTTACAAATTAAAGAGTTGTAGGTGACTAAATTATAAAATGGACTGGGAAAAGTAAAATTTCATGCAAATTAGATTTTTTTTGTAATTTTTATTCCCATGAACTCAAAGTCAGCATTCGCAACTACGAAGCCCTACCTGCGCGTGACCCGACACGCACTTGGCGGTTATTTTTATATTTAATCAGATGACTATAATAAAGGTTGTTTATACTTGTAGTTTTGTGTCTTTATAATCATCTCAAAAATGCTTACAATTCCACACATGTTCTAATTTCTAGTTTGAGCTATGTCGCTCTCATTATAACTCTAATTGCCTGCATTACCATCACACAACGCATCCCAAGCATCCCGCTGTTAAGAAACTCGATTACGAGAAGCTAAATCTTAATTGACGTCATTTGGCAACAGATGCTTTGCGGTTATGCATAGACACGACACTGACGTAACAACGATTTTTTAATTTCTAACATTTGCACAATTTCATATTTCTTTCGATTTTGATTAATTAATCTTGAGTGGATGGCAGAAGATTGCTCGGGATAGAGATAGAGGGAGAGAAGAGGGGAAGGCCTTTGCCCAACAGTAGGACACTGCATCTGGCTAAAAAAAGGTGTTATCTTTAAGATTACGTAATGAATAATGTGAGCCAACTTTTGGCAATCTTACATAGATTAGATATTGACAGAATTGGAAATTTATTGCTTTTTAAAAGTAGTTTTACGAGTTACATTTACGTTTTTTGATTTAGGTATATATATTCTTTTCCATGAAAACCATATTGTTATAAATGTTCTGTTAAATTAAGATCTTAAAATTGAGTAGATACTTTACGGTCTAGACTTACATAAGTAGATCATGCTGTGTACACAAAGTTTTTGCACAATTTCATAAGATCATAATATGTAGATGTATCTATCAAAATAATATTAGTTATAATGCAACTCTGTAAAAAGTATTTTTGTGTGCCAATTTAAGTAAAATAAAAATATATATAGATTTAAAGATTCAAATGTTTATTCAGTAATTAGACCTTTACAGGCACTTTTACACGTCAGTCACGTCAGTCACGTCAGTCACGTCAGTCACGTCAGTCACGTCAGTCACGTCATATAATCAAGAGACCATAGTGAGAGTGGCATAAAAATTCCTCAAGCTCCTCCGAGCTTCGGAAGGCACGTATAAGCCGTTGGTTCCGGCTGTCATCATTGTTTAGCAGTCGTCAAGCTATGTCAGATGCCTTTAGGCACCTTGAAAAGTCTGACACCAGCCTCACCCTTATTTCCGATATACACTTTTGACATATTTAGTGAATGGCTTTATATACAGTATGTAACAAAAACCCTGTCCGATCCTTGTAGGAGCAACTCAAACTTTTCCTATGAGACCAATGCTTAAAACTCGAAGAAAAAAAAGGCCGCACACTTTTGTATGAAATGTTGATATTTTTTCGAGTTTTAGGTATTGGTCCCATAGGAAAAGAGGTTCATATTGATGCTTTGAGTTGCTCCTACAAGGATCGAACAGGGTTTTTGTAACATATTGTATAAGTGCCAATAAGTTCCCATTAATGACAAATATTAATGTCAGTGCCAAATTTTATCCTTTTGAACCCATACTAGTCTAAAACAAGATTAACGTTTAGTTACTATTAAAAATATATTTTGAAACAAGCTTTTATCATGAACTTAAAAGTTTGAAGTGGTCTTTAAGACGAATTAAACGAGCCCAAAGTCGATGCAGTTGCATCCTTTCATTGCAGAGTTCCTGTGGCCACCTTCCGGCTCCATCATCAGATGAGCTTCATATCATCAAAATATTGCATTGTCACGCGATATACCTATGCGTGCAAAATTTCGGCTCAATCGGAAACCGAGAAGTGGGTCAAATTTAACTTGCAACATTTGAATTCAGGCAGACAGACGACACAGGTGAAACTAAATAAAAGCTCGGTATAACCATTTACGGCTCACAATATATATATTTTTGAAATGTGCTGCTTAAATTAATACGTTACATTGGATACCCACTCGATATCTAAACAATATGATAAAAATTATTAGGTTCGGATGCTACCGTTGGAACAGACATAAAATGCGACTCAAATAAGTTGAACGAAAATGGCGGACTTTAAAGCATTTTTGTACAAATTCCCGAGTTTCCCGACATGGACATTGAACCGAAATGGCGGTCGTTGGCGCATTTTTTGTACCTGCCATTTTGGTTCAACCTACGTGCCGGGAATTTAAACAAAAATACTTTGATGTCCGCCGTTTTAGTTCAACTTATTTGTGTCGCATTGTACACACCTACATGCATAGACTGCTAAAATCATTACCCTTCCGTTTGGCTTGGCCATAGTCGGGTATTATGAATACAAAAAAATTGAAAGCTATTTATTTCAAAACAGTAAACAAAATCTTGGTGAATGTGAAACACTTATTATTGACCGAGCGAGCGAAGCGAGCGAGGTCTCTAAATCGAGTTGGGGTGAAAACACATTGTATGTATGTATCTATGTATGTTTGTACCGCGACAACTGCCGAACCGAAGGTCCGATTTTGATGAAATTTGGTAGTCATGTAGGAAATACTAATAAAATTTTCAAGTTTGTTGGATATCAAAATCGGCTCAGTAGTTTTTGAAATATTAACAAAAATATCGGCGATTATGTAGCAATCGAAACCATAGCGCGTTCTAACTTAGGATAGCGCCATCTAGGTGTTAGTTAGAGAATTTAATTGTGTTAGAATAATAATCGCGAAATCTAAGTTCGCGGCGAACTACTTGTTTATTACATTTTAAATGCAACCGTAATAAAGTTTATGTATTTATTATATCCGGTCCAGTTGATTTCCTTTATGTCTGAATGAATTTATAAACAAATGTAACGTGTGACCTTGACTTTTGTGGTTGCCTCTGAAGGTGAACATCTTACGGACGTGATGCACCAAATATGAACAGATTATATCAATCGAGATCATTTATAGGGCAAACATCGTGCGTGTCTTAGTCACGTTTAGAGTATGCCTCTATGCTTGCTTTGCTTTTCATGTGTAAGTGGCCTACACTCCTCCGTGGCGTAGTGGTCACCATGCTAGTCCGCCACCCAGAGGTCCCGGGTTCGATCCCCGGTCGGGGCAAGTTGGAAAATGGCCTTTTTCAAATTGCCCTGGGTCTTAGATGTTTATCTATTTACGCATTTGTTATAAAATATAGTATCGTTGTAGACATAGCTTGATGACTTGGCAGTCATCAAGCTATGTCTACATTCCCATTCGCATTTGCATTCGCATTCGCATTCGCATTCGCATTCGCATTAGCACATTCGTATTCGCATTATGAAGAAAATTTGACATTCGTAACATCCCTCTGCTCCGTTGCATGCCACTGTTAATAAACCCAGATAAAGTTTATATCGCGACTGCTACCATCCTGCTTGTTATTATTAAGTAGAGAGAGATAGTGATAGATGATAGTGCTCGATAAACCCTGTCGCCGGTACCATGCTACGGGGGCTGATAGTGATTGTTATTTTGAATTCCTCTATGCTTCAGGAGGGGCGGAATTGTAGACATACCTATCGGTTGTTATCGGTAGATAAAATGCGTTTAGGGAACTTGAAAATCTGACAGCAGATGCCAATAGGCAATCATAAAAGGGCCTTATCAAACTTAATTCTAGTTATTTTAAACTAGCTGATGTTCGTGACTTCCTTCGCGTGGATTTTATGACTCCGGCATATAATGTAGCAGTGTTATACAATATTGTAAGAAAAACCCTGTCCGATCCATGTAGGAGCAACTCAGACCGTCAATATGAACAACTTTTCTTATGGAACCAATGCTTGAAACTCGAAAAAAATCGTCATTTTCAAAAAGTGTTTGGCCGGCCCTGCATTGAAAATGTTCATTTTTTTCTAGTTTCAACCATTGGTCCCATAGGAAAAGTTGTTCATATTGACGGTCTGAGTTGCTCCTACAAGGATCGTACAGGGTTTTTGTTACATATTGTATATCTTTAACCTGATCTCTTAGATTTCCACAACAGTTATCATCGTTTTTTTGTAAACACATGTTTAAGCAAATAATATTAACTTGGTACTGCATCAGGTGTTCTAGATCTTTGATTTTTATATCTCAACCAAAAATGCTCATCAGGCTGAATAACTTTTGCGAAGGCATCATTTTTGTATTTCCTATAGTTTAGCTGGAATATTATGGGTTCTCTGAGAAACAAATAATTATAACGATACAGCGCATTGAAATTTCGCATGACGTCACGGCTACGTACGATTTTTACATAGAGGTGACGTCGCCAGCACTCCGGAACTTTGATGCTTCGTATCTTTGTGAATTTTTACTTTTTAGGCAAACTGAAAAATATGCGTTCATTATTTTTGGATAATGTTTAAGACGGACTAATTATAATTATACTTTTGTAACCCTGTCGCCTCTCCTACGCATGATTAAATTAATTGTATTGTATTTAGAGGACTAAAAGAAAACAATTACCGTGTATACCCAACTAAAACATTACTTAAAGGCGATAAACCGATAAACACTATTGTTCAGTATTTTAATCATAATGCTCCACAAATTGGCCCAATCCAAATAACAAGGTTACATTTAATGTTTTAGGAATAAGTTTTCACAAGGTTCCCAATTACAAAAGTCAAAACAATTTGAGACTTATTGTAATAAAAATGGGGTCTAAAATTGAATAAAATATTGAGAAGAGTCGATGGACACGACACGACATAATGTTGCGAAAATTAAGAGCACATTCTAGAGTATAATGATGCAAAATTAAAAGGTTGTTGCTTACGGAATGAGATGACTAGAATGCGAAGCTTTTTCATGTATTCGCCTAAATGAAGACCTTTCAATGTATTGGTCCCCAAATGACATTCTTTATACAATATGTAACAAAAACCCTGCCCGATTCTTGTAGGAGCAACTCAGACCGTCAATATGAACAACTTTTCCTATGGGACCAATGCTTGAAACTCGAAAAAAAAATCGCCTTGTTCATACAAAAGTGTTTGGCCGACCAGCAATTTGGATGAAATTGTCGATTTTTTACTACTACGCGAGTCCGACTCGCTCTTGGCCGGTTACTTACAACGTTCTTTTCCTCTTTTTTCATAATGCTTGAAACTCGAAGAAAAATCTACAATTTCAAACAAATTGCCGGACCGGCCGAACACTTTTGTATGAAAATGACGATTTTTTTTCGATTTTCAAGCATTGGTCCCATAGGAAAAGTTGTTCATATTGACGGTCTGAGTTGCTCCTACAAGGATTAGACAGGGACATACATATATATATATATATATATATATACAGGGTTACTGGTAACTAACGCAAAACCTCTTAACATCGTAATCAGAATCCTAACATAATATAGATCTGCAAGAAAAAAATAAAAAAAATCTAAGAAAAAAAATGGACTCTTCATAGAAACTCGACCAGGTGATCAGTGAATTTGTATGGGAGGCCAATTTTTTTTCTGCAATTTTCGCCTTTTTTCTTGCAGATTTATAATGTGCTGGGGAGTCTGATTTCGATGTTAAGAGGTTATGAGTTAGTTACCAGTAACCCTGTATATACATATTGTATATATATATATATATACATATATATATGTATAGACGCGTGTTGCTCTTTGGCTAGACTCAAGGCTTCTTCCAATAGAGGGAACATTCGCCCATCATCGTCATGATGGGCTGGGAGCTAACAAATCTTAAATTAAGACAAATATTCCGTATGTCTTAATTCCTTACTTAGAAGACAGAGCAAAGCGTAACAAAACTACCTTAACCCTTTCACCGGGAACGTCGGATTTATCCGATAAACATTGTCGTGCCCATTCCGCGAGGGTCGGATATTTCCGACAAAAAAGAAATGCTTGTATTGCACATAACTTTAGTATCCACATCCCTTTTTGGTTGTAGGTATTTATTTTAGATTTACTACCCCTCGCGCTGGGGTTAACGTTTTGCGATGAGATCGTTTTCTCTTAGCACTTGCGCTTAGCGAAATAAGGAAACGTACATTGAAGACCTCCGTGGCGTAGTGGTCACAATGCTAGTCCGCCACCCAGAGGTCCCGGGTTCGATCCCCAGTCAGGGCAAGCAATAAAAGTCCTAGATCTTGGATGTTTATCTATATATGTATTTGTTATTAAATAAAGTATCGTTGAATTAGTATCCCATAACACAAGTCTCGAACTTACTTTGGGGCTAGCTGAATCAGTGTTATTTTTCCATATTTATTTATTTATACATACATACTATCCCGTCTTTATCTCGGCAGACAGAGAATTTTGGGTCTTGCGGTCCTAAGAACAGAGCCGCAAGAATCAAAGGCCACTTTTAGCGTGATGGTGGGCGAAAAGATGCAAAAAGGGATCAAAATAGTGAGGGTTGCTATTCGCATCGTTATTAACATGCTTTCGCACTTTTGCCTAGTCCCTCTATCTATCTAAATATCTATCTAAATTAGTTCTAACTCATCAGAAATTAGTTAATAACTCATCAGAAATTGAAATAGAAACTTAATTTTTTTTAAATATAGAGATTCATTGTACGTGAACAAATTTTGGTCAATTTTCTTCGACCTTTAACTTTAGCTGGAGGCTTCAGTTTGTAAAACAAATGATGTCAGTTAAAAACAGCGCTTCTACAAACCACAGCAATTTGGTAACTGTGCCGTAACACACTCTTGTTAGATGACTCAACGTCTTTCATTTAGGCGGCCACTTTCTTTTCCGAACAATTTGATAAACTAAGGGCATTAGTGATATGTCAATTTGCGAGATGACTTATTATTTACCAAGCGAGCTAAGTTCTCGAATATACTCCAACTTATTCGGCGTTTTTATGCGTGCAAAAACGTGCAAAATTATGCGTGTTCGACAGCAACTCAGCAAACTTTATGAAATTCTGTAGGCGAAAAGAGTTAAATTTTGAAGTTCGAATTTTAGCCAAAATCTGTGAAGTGGTTGCCGTGAGTTAGCAATTGGGGACAAACCTCCTGTGATACCTAAAGTAATGTCAAATACATATTTCAAAAGGTAATTTATTACAACTTTTTTTAGCGAGTTCTAATACTGGAGACGTATTTCTGAAAGCGGGAGTCACACAATCAATGATTTGAGCGAGCGTTTCCCAACGGGCGTTTTTTAGGGTTCCGTAGCCAAATGGAAAAAAACGGAACCCTTATGGATTCATCATGTCTGTCTGTTTGTCCGTCCGTATGTCACAGCCACTTTTTTCCGGAACTGTAAGAACTATACTGTTGAAACTTGATAAGTAGATGTATTCTGTGAACCGCAGTGTGTTCACAAAAATAGAAAAAAAAATAATAAATTTTGGGGTTTCCCCATACTTAGAACCGAAACTCAAAATTTTTTTTTCATTAAACCTATATTTGTTGTTGTCTATGGATAGGTCCTATGTTTGGGTTATCTATGGATAGGTCTTCAAAATTGATATTGAGGTTTATAATATAGTTTTTTCTAAACTGAATAGTTTGCGCGATAGACACTTTTAAAGTGGTAAAATGTGTAACTTCTAAAATAAGAGAATAATGAACCTAAAAAAAATATGTGGTCTTATACCACTAGTAATTTTGACATTTATAGCGTATAAATGTCAAAGAATGTTTTGTCATGTAGAATCCGTTGCGTTCCACGCTGCTTTTTATTGATCGTTTTTAACCATTGTAATTTTTTTTAAGTTTTCTTCGTCAAACAATAATATTTATTGCTGACCCGACTGTTTCAAATACAAGATGCAACGGTCTCAAAACGCGAGCCATGACTTGTAAAACTACACATGGTGTTTCGCTGACTCTTTCATTGAAAAGTAGCACACTTGGCCCCTACTACAAACAGTAGTAAATATAAATATAAATAAATAAATCTAGTAGTAGCATTTAGCGACCTTTACTATAATCTACGAGGCGCTCTCGTGAATGTGATGTTATTTGCTCCACTGCTAGCTCGAAAGGACGCTATTAAAGTAGAGCGAATGGTTAGAATCGACAGCCAATTATGGTAATTTATGGACCTACATCAATTTACTCACACATAAACTACGTTCTAAATGAATGTGGTCTTTACATAATGTGGTCAGGTGCGTATGTTATGTTTGAAAAGTTTTTGTTATGGGTTATCACAGAATTAATATGTATTACACACAGAACGGAATGTCCTAAGGTCCCGCGAAATATGCGTCCCCGTTCCTCGTCCTTGTAGCTCTCCCCCGTTCTCGCCTTGTTGATGGTTTTGAGTGGCGGCTGCGGGCGAACACACACACATTGCTGTGTGCACAGATATATAGTTTCGTTTGTAGTAATAAATCCCGCGTGATCCCGCCCCATTTACGAGCGGGATTAGTCCCGACTCCCGCATATTGCATGTGGGATCCCCGTATTGCATTCTCTAGTCCCACGCAATATCACAGAATAAGTACTAGTACTCACGTACATAAGTCTTACTTAGAAAAGAAATTCAAAGAAAGATCTACTTAATGTGGTTAGCACTATCTATGGTTTAATTTAGCTCGCGTCAGAACTCCTTACCACTTCGTTTAGATACTTAGACAATCTTGAAATCCATTGCAAGCCAATTTCATTCTTATTACTCTGGACCAACGATCCATGCAACTGAATTTTCCCCTTCGAAGTGGTCGCCGCGCGCATCGTAATAATGTTAGTATATTTTCGATACCTAAACGGGGAGTGACACAGGTCTGGCCCCTCGTTCCACCGTTCTCGCTTTGTCGAGTTTGTTGAGGGGCGAACACACACACATTGAAGTGTGCACGAATGTTTAGTTTGGTTTGTAGTAGTAGACGGCATAAATGATACTCAAGTACCATACCTGTGATGCAGTTACAAAAACAGAAAAGCGAAACAGTTGCATGCAAAATCATGTTACACATATTACACAAGAGAATATAGAATATTCTAAAAACACGGTGACCTCTGTTCACCCCGGCTACCATCACACCGTACTAATCGATTTTAAATAACTAAATTCGCGACCACTCGCGAGCGTCTGCAGTCCGTTGCACCGCGGTTGCAACACATCCTTCAGATTGGAATATTGAAAATATAGAAATGACGCTTTATTAAATAATAGCTATGCCCGCGGATTTCGCTCCCCGTGGGAATAAAAACTTTTTTCCTTTCCTGGTTCCTTAACTATATTCATACCAAATTTCATCTGAATGGGTTAAGTGTTTGAAGCTTGACTCTTCAAGCTTAGCAAGCAAGTAACAAACAAACAAAATATACAAACTCACTTTCACATTTATAATATGAGTTAGGATTAGGACTAGCTGGTGCCCGACTTCGTTCGCGTGAAATTTAGAAATGACCTGACATGTTACTCCGTGCTGGGCTTAATCTATTACTGAAAACCACGTAAATATCCGTCTAGTAGTTTCAAAGAATAGCTTGAACGTACATATACATCTTTTTTGTGTTCAGTTACTTTATTTATCGCCCATCCTCTTTTTTAATAAATTTATTAGGTATACAGACACGCGATTTTTACTGTTTTATTATATGTATTGAATGGTTTTAAGAAAACGTACAATTCTACAGGACTCTAAAAGATGCTTAGCACATAAGGACACTAGTGTTTCAAATATAGCGTGCGTCGCAAGAACTTAAACATTTCTTTAGAAAATAGGCCTACCTACGTAGGCATTCCTTAAGTCTATGTTTATACATGCAGATTAAATAGATACGTTTTGAATGAAGTTTTAAAAGTAGATATATATCTAATTTATGTCCTGCAGTGGACGTTAGGCGGCTGAAATGATGATGATTATGATTAGAAAGGTATAGATTTTATGATTTGTTCCGAAATACTTATGCTGACGACTAAAACCTAAATAAAAACTGACTAGTGATAATTCAAACTTAAATTTCAGCTGTTTAGCGTACGTATATGTAGGTAGGTAAGTCGTAAGTAGGTAATATGAGTACCTTCCTACGTAAGTAATATACCTGTCCATAAAAATATGACAATAAAGTGATTTTTTTTTATTAATTAATTCATAATACCTAATTGTTTCATTCCAGAAAGAAATGATAGATTAAAACTGCAGCACCAACTTCTGCACCATCCATGTTTTGTGCTTCCAGTATGAACTATGACCGCCCGCTAAATTCATGTGCGTGCTTCTAATTGCTCACTTTTCCATTTTGAAACATAACTAAATTTGCAATATTTTTTTAAATTGAAAATAGGAAATATTTAGTAACACTGTTGTAAAATTTATTGCATTTTTGTCTCGTCTCCGATGGAGAGGATGCTTTGGCGTGCAAATACCAGTCGACCTTGTTGACGAAATGCGGAAAGAAATGGTTGGAGATGATGCGAATATTTAAATACGAGGTCACTAGATGGGAGTCCCATCTAGTGACCTCGTAATGGGATTAACATTTCAGTAGTTTATTTAATGTCACTGCTGAGTTTAAGAAAAAAAAAACAAATAAGTCATGACTAGTTTTTAAGCGTCGTGGGAAAACCTGCTCATTAGTTACTTGAATGATTGATCGAGCGAGCGAAGCGAGCGAAGTCTCAAAATCGAGTTGGGGGCGAAAACATTGTTTGTATGTATGTGTGTATGTTTGTAAAGCAATAATTGCCGAATCGATGGTCCGATTTTGATGTTTGGTACCAAACATCAATAGAATTTTTAAGTTTTTTTGGCATCAAATACTAATAGCATTTTTTGAAATAAAAAAAATGTCCGCGAGTATGTAGCAAACGAAACCATAGCTAAACTAGGTGTTACTTAGGAAACTGAATTGTGTTAGAAATGTCGAATCAAATTTAGGCAGCTAGGAACATCTAACACCATTGTTAGCTGTAAGAACACATGTTGTAAACGTTGTTGACTTGTAAATGAAAAGTGTTTTGCATGATCTTGTATCGTATTTATTTTATACAGCTTTATAACAAATGTCATTATTCAAACAAGCATTTTATATGTCTATTAAAATTAAAATTACATGTGCGTGATTACATAATTTATTATTACGCTCAATTCTGATCCCAAAGAGTATTGCACCCATGTTGTGCGTGCGACGTTAATGACGAACGTAAAATTAGTTCTGACGAACTCAGTATTTTTGCGAGATACACGCGAGCTATAATAAAACCAAGTAAAAACATACATATTTCGTCACGGTCTGTGATGCTGTAAAGTATGAGTTTATGTGTAGTCACTTTTAAACAATTCCCTTTTGTTGTTTTCGTATCGACGCGACGTAACAGTTTGAGATTGGCAATTTATGACGTTGTAGCCAGAATTTTTATTTAGGCTAGGTTAGGGTTTTGCGTCTTTTATTTGGACATCCATGTGTAAGCTCATGAAAATTAATTCGCTGGAAAGATGACATCACTTTTTGTGATTGGCGTAAGATAAACACAGGCGGTTGGTTTAGACAGAGGGCAGTCTAGGGTTCGCCGTCAAGGCACAAGGACACATGCATGTGTATTTTACGGTAGTTTTAGTGTTATAATTGTAACAAAATGCACAGAAATATAATTGTAAAGGAGTGCACCGTTTTTTATTGATACAATGAGATGCTTTTACGAGATGTCTTCAATAGATGACGTGCTTATTTTTTAGAGGGCCCAAAAAGGATACAACTGGAATGCGCTAAAAGGAATGTATTGAGTATGAAGTTTAAGATACGAACCTAAATGCAGAAGTAGAATGAGGTATTTTGAACAAGCTTTTACTTACTACATTTTATTACATAAAAACCTTCATCATAGACAAATAGAAAGCATGCTATGAATCGTAACCTTGTAGACAGACATGACTGCAAAATGTTATTAAATAGATATAATTTTAAAGAAAAAAAGAGAATGCAATTTTTTGTTTTCAAAAATTCACATTTTCTGAATGCGAATGCTTGATATATAGATATTTATCAACAAAAAAAATGAAAAAATGAGTAAAAAGTAGAGTAAATGAAGGAAACATGTAAAAAAATAATGTGGGGCAGCCGGCCAATAACGGTGAATATGGTTTGAAGAAAGTGCAATGCTAGGGATGGGTTTATGCCCGGGCATATTAGGTGCATTGGATAAATGCCGAATAAATGTCCATTGCTAGGGCAAAAACATAAACACAACTTTTGTTTACTTTTCATTGAAATAGACACATTTTAGTATGCACAAAATATAATAAGATTGTGACTAATAAATTGACACTGAAATAAAAACAAGAAATTGATATTTTGACTCTTTCGGCTGTCCAGTCGAGTCGACGAAACGCGAGCGCATGAAAACTAGAATTTATTTGGAGAAGCTAGATTTATTGTGATTTACGAAACTGTGATTATTTTATGACCAAATTATTTTATTATAGTTATAATTCACAAAATTCCGATTAAGTTCCTGCTTCTTTTTACTAAAATTATTTGTTTCTGCCCAGCGATCAGGCATTTATTTGGGCGTAAACTCTTTTTTCCCAATCCGCCGGTTTATGCCCGTTTATGCCCTATTTGTTTTTACCCTCGTCCAATCTCTAGCGGTGCCAGCCGTTGCCATTTCAGTGTGAATTGGCCCTTGCAAGTTATGGCTCTGTGACGGTAGGGTGCTCTGTGACCCGAAAACAGGGTAACGTTGACATAACAGGAAGAGAGTTTATTTATTTGTACAGAAGAAATCATTAACTTTACAACTATTACCTAAAAATAATTTAATACATAATACACAAATATTTTTGTAGGTATTTGTTGTAGCGCCACCGGCAAATGTGTGCAATAATTTAGGGTTTCACACCTTAAGGGTAAAAACGGGACTCTATTACCTTTTAAGACTCCGCTGTGCGTCCGTCCGTCTGTCTGTCTGTCACCAGTCTGTATTTCATTAACCGTAACAGCTAGACAGTAAAAAGTTTCACAGATAATGTATTTCTGTGGCCGCTATAACAACAAATACTAAAAACTGAGTAAAATAAATATTTAAGTGGGGCTCACATAAAACAAACGTGATTTTTTATAGATAATGGTACGGGACCCTTCGTGCGGGAGTCCGACTCCCACTTAGCCGCTTATTTATTTTTGCCTAAAAAATATTTGTTTGGTAAGCGGCCGGTAACATTCAAAGCCTTTCATTTTAAGCTTAGCAGCTTTTCATTTCTACCTGAATTTTCCGGGGTCCAGTACTGCCCCCATTTTAAATAAATAATTTGAAAAGAAACGAAGACATCAGTTAAAATTTTGTCTTGACCAGGCACTAGATAACCCTTCAAACTATTTTATGAACTACTGTTTACAGTTTAAAGTGACAAAGTGAAGCTTTTCTGCGCACATACGCCAAAAGTCGCCGTTTTTCGCAATTGTGCGTAGAAAAGCTTCACGTTCTCACTTTAAACTGTAAAAAATTGCGAAGAACGGCCACTTTTGGTGTGGATGCGTAAGGCCAAATTTTAAATGACATCTCCGTTTCCTTTTAAATGACTAATTTCAAATGGGGGCAGCACTGGACCCCGGAAAATTCAGGTAGCCCCTTAAGGCCAAGGATTTTATAAAAATGTTTCATTAATTGCGTCCACAAAAACGAAAGGCAGATTAGAGAGATAATGACAGATTGCCTTATATCCTAAATAAAAGCAATGAATCTCATTTCACAACCTAACATCTTAGAGCAAACGTCGTGAGAACTAGAAATCCACAATTTCAATACTATAAAGGGGACATCACACAACCTCAAATGACAAGACACCCGTGTCGGGTATGAATCAGGCGAACACAAAGAATGAGCCCTAATGACCACTACGGACAGTGTAAGCATCAAATTACTGAGGACACAGAAAGATCGAATCAAGATGATAAAGCATTAGGCAATAAGTACTTACAGTAAATAAATCATCAGTAATAGAGTTGCATCAACTAATATTTTGGCCTTGTAAATTTCATAACGACCATGTGGTTTCCAGAAGACGGGAAAAGATCAAAGGGAAGGCCTAAAATGAGATGGAGTAACGACCTGTCTGCTTTCGACAAGGATTGGAAAGATCGAAATAGCTGGAAACAACAGGGAGGCCTTTGCCCAACTGTGGGACCTAAATGGGTAATAAAATAAATAAATAAATATATAGTGACAAATTACACTAATTGAGCTAGCCCCAAAGTAAGTTCAAGACTTGTGTTATGGGATACTAACTCAACGATACTATATTTTATAACAAATACATATATAGATAAACACCCAAGACCCAGGACAATTTGAAAAAGGCCATTTTCCAATTTGCCCTGACCGGGGATCGAACCCGGAACCTCTGGGTGGCGGACTAGCATGTTGACCACTACGCAACAGAGGTCGTCAAATTATAAATATATAAAAACAAAAATTGTACGCAACATTTTCATCATGTTGTTTTTTTTTTTCGTGTCTGTAAGTAGATAACACTAGTGTAAGATTTTTCAAGCTGCTTAAAGGCATCTGACATAGCTTGACGACTGCCATGTAATGATGACAGCCGGGACCAACGGCTTATACGTGCCTTCTGAACCAAGGAGGAGCTCGAGAAATATCATCATCTGTGATATAGGTACTACATTATACAATATATAGGTAATACATTAGAAAATAATAAATGTTATACCGGGAAAATGTTTATGAACAACGACTCTGTTAAAAAATATGATTTAACTAAATCCGTAAGTTATATTATCCAAAAATACTCGTAATAGACACAGCTTTTATATATATCAAATTTAAAAAAAAATTAACACAAGTATACAGTTCATTGGATGTGTTTTTTTTTAAATGTTTTTATACGTGTTTTTTTTCGGAACTTATACGCTTGTTACAATAAAAAGAAAATGTTCTTTTTTTATTTTTTAAATGACCCATCCAATAGGTTAATGAGACAATTTGTCATGCCATAAAGAATTGCAGCAAATATACATCTATGATCGATCGTTTAGGTAAAAAGGGTTTTTCCATTTTTTTATGTAGGCAGAAGAAAAATCTGGATATTTTTACTCATTCATATCTTCAAATCTAGAATTCTTAGGGCTTTTAATCCAGGTTAGATCAGTGCACCTGTCCATAGGGACCGGTATATATGTATAGACATACCTAAGTGACTGTGGTGTGATGTACAGTGACAATTCTGTACCTCTTTTTATTTTGTAATTACGTCCAGTGTAGCTGCAATGCATCGGCAATTTCCCCAAAGGTCATCTAACATAATGCTACTAAATAAACACAATTATTGCAAAACACGTCGCCAAAACGCAGTCGTAGGTTACGAGAGAAAGCGTATACGATATGTAACAAAAACCCTGTCCGATCCTTGTAGGAGCAATTCAGACCGTCAATATAAACAACTTTTCCTATGGGACCAATGCTTGAAACTCGAAAAACAATTGACATTTTCATACAAATTGCCGGGCCAGCCGAACACTTTCGTATGAAAATGTCGATATTTTCCGAGTTTCAAGCATTGGTCCCATAGGAAAAGTTGTTCATGTTGACGGTCTGAGTAGCTCCTACAAGGATCGGACAGGGTTTTTGGTATTTATTATATTTCAAGTATAAAATAAAAGTATCATTATCCATTGAATTTGATCATTTTTATAATGACCTTAAATGAAATTAATTATCGTTACAATGCACAAGCAAGAAATATCACAAAAAAGAGCTGCTTTTCTTTTTTTTCTGTCGCTTCCATTGTTTTCCGACAGCGTTGAAAGCCTTCATCATTCATTCATCTACCTGAATGAAGAAATAACTAAATAAATCAACTAAAACCTAACATACAAATATAAAGAAACTATAAACTAAAATTACGACTTATTAAAAATAGAACATATAAATGTACTTATACAAAAATAATGTGTTTATACGTTTATTCTTCAAGACTGTTTATTTTTTCCGGATAATCATAGCTGTGTAGTAACTCAGATAAATAAAATCAGAAAATCAATAAACATCAACAAACCTAATTCTCTCCCGCTACCGCTTATGCCTTAGCCAGCAGTTTGATCTCAAACGTTACCGCAACTTTTCTTTGTGCGGCGTATCGAATTCCATTGAGCTGTTCACGGCACATAATGTAACACGCGCGTACAAATTATTATTTGTCTACAAACTTCACGTAGGTACACTAAGACACCTTTTGTTTTTCTTTTTTATTTATTTTACTTCATACACAAATACAATTGTAATGGCGGACTTAAAGCCTAAGGCCTTATCTACCAGTCAACCAAACGGGTGATGTAGAGAATGTCGGGGGTAGTGCAAAACTTGAATAGGTACATGGCGAAAAAAAAAGACTATATGTCAAAGCAATAGACTACAAACAAAAAAATACACGCTATTAAGTATATACTATGGGATAAGTCCGCCATTTTTACCACTGTGTACTGTGTGTGGTAGGATAGTACAATACTTTAAAGTAAAAATGTATTTTTTAAATAAGGGTGATTTTCGGGGGACAAATAAGAAAATAAAAAAGAAAGTTTAGCGAGCCTTCCTGTGTCTTATATCAAATGAAAGGGCTCGTTATGAGGATTTTAAATATATTTATGTTATTATTGTAAAATAATTAGTTTTAATTTTATTCCTGACAGAAGACGAAAATTGACCATTCCCCTACTGATCTCAAAAACTACGGAGCCAAAAATTTTGAAAAATATGCAAAATTTAGTCATTAGTTTTAAATAGCCGGAAAACCTATAATAATTCTATCAATTGAAAATGAAGTGGTAAATTCAATATAATACGTTCACTTACGGAAAATAGTTCATTAAAACAGCACTAGATAGCGCTAGTAGTAGTTAACTCGCGTCTTACTGTGAGGATTTTAATACAAAATATCACATTTTGTATTAAAAACTTTGGCCTTGTACGGAACCCTCTCCACGCGAGTTCAACTCGCACTTAGCCTGTTTTATTCTTTACAATATAGATTCAATTTTTCTACCGTCTTGCCCACCGTTATGCGGCCCTGAGCTCTGTCTGCATAGAGCCGCAAAACCTAGAATGCTCTGTCTTCCCCACTTGGGATAAAGACGTGAAGTGGAAGAAAGCATAATATACGCGAAGTATACATATAACATGCTTGAGTTTCGTAAGAATTGAACGTAGAATAGGAGTGAAGACAGGGTTAGAAAAGTATAATTGTCATTAGTCCGTATTTTAGATTATCCAAAAAGAATGGACCCATATTTTTCAGTTTGTCAAAAATGAAAAAAATCACAAAGATACGAAGCATCAAAGTTCCGGAGGGGAGCTTGCGAAGTCTCCTCTATGTAAAAATCGTATAAAGCCGAGACGTCACGATATTTCATTGCGCTATAACTTTGTCATTTTTTGTTTCTCAGAGAAAAGAAATAATACGTGTATATATTCTTTAAAAATCTAACCGGTGGGCTAAAAATATTTTTACACATATGACGAAGCTCAGCGCAGAGCATTTCCCACTGTCAAACTATTATCGACATTGTTCTGTTAAGAATAATATCCAAAATCGAATTTCGACTAGGCTATAAAGGTGACTCAACCCACGAAAACTCAAAGTGGATTTTGTGACACTTGATCTATTAGTCAAAAAACTAATAACGTTATTGATAGACGTGTGATTGAAGGCATGCTAATGCCCTTTATGGCAATTTAGCTATGAACTCTTGGGAACTGTGGCAAAGGGCGACGTTTTATGTACTTAACGATACTAAAAATAACCAGCCAAGTGCGTGTCGGGCTATGCGCAGTGTATGGTTCCGTAGTTGCAAATGCCAACATTGAACACGCGACTTAAAACGTTAAAATTTTTGTTGTTTTTTGTGTAAATTTTTGTATTTAACATTCGTTACATATATATTGTAACGAAGTTCTTTATCGCGCGTTGCGAAAGGGAGTTAGACGGAAAAAATGAAGACCAAAAGTTGTAACGACACTTTTTGTTCATTCAAATTTATAAAGATAACTAGCTGACCCGGCAAACGTTGTTTTGCCAAAATTGAGGATTGTATGTATTTTTGTATGTTGTATCATAAAAAAATAGAAATTAAAAAAAATGTCTAAAAAATTTAAAAAAAAATTTACGGGGTGGACTACCCCTAACATTTAGGGGGATGAAAAATAGATGTTGGCCGATTCTCATAGATACCGGATAAGCACAAAAAATTTCATCAAAATCGGTCAAGCCGTTTCGGAGGAGTATGGCAACGAAAACTGTGACACGAGAATTTTATATATTAGAGATAAAAACTAGATTTGAGAATGCAGAAAAGAGTTTGAATGTAATTTAAACCTATTTATATTTATATTTTACTTCGTTCCATCTGGGTGTCCCTTGACACCTCTCAAGTTTTTTTCGCATACAAATTATAGCCTATGTCACTCGGACAATAGTGACGAATCGATTGACATCATTTGTGAAACATGGACAAGCGGTTCGGATGCTACCGTGGAACAGACAGACATACCCACATACAACATACATTAATACATTCAGAGACTACTAAAATCATTACCCTTCCTCTTGGTTTTGCCGTAATCGGATAAAAAACATTCGTTTAACTATTTCAAAATGATACAAAACGGCCGAATCACACCTCTCAAATAAAAACGTGAGCAAAACCGCAAGACAGAAGTAGTTCAGAAAGAAACATATTTCGCTAATCTCAACCTGTTAATGTCTTAACGCGCGTATAAACCGAAGAAGGTCTAGTAATGTGTTTCGAAGGGTGACCAAATTAGACTTACACCTTTTTATTTAAAAAACAGGACTAACTTTATTACTAGGTTTAAATCATTATCCGCCCAAATCAAGTTGACATTGACAGGTGTGATCGTGTGTGATACTAGGCGTCAACTTGATTTCAGCGGATGATGATGATAATGGTTTAAACTTAGTAACAAAGTTAGTCTTGGTTTTATAATAAGACGGTTAAAGTCACGTGATCATGCTCAAATCTACAACGTGAAAGGAACATATGCGTGATGATAAATCAAACCATGGACTATACTAGATCAATTAGTATAATGAAATTATAAACAGCCTAAAATAAAAAAAATAATAAAAAAATCGGAGAGAAAAAGTGTGCAGCCGGGCAATTTGTACGGGAATGTCGATTTTTTTGTGTTGATATTATTTTGCATTCGTTTGTGGAATCGCATTTTCAGAAATTTTTTTGTTATTCTGGTGTCTTCATTTTAATTTATATTAGGCTAAATATATAATGATAACACATTGTAATATATGGACATTTAAATAATTCTAAAGTTTTTATTTTAATGGTGACAATTTGCTCCAAAAACTTAAATAACGTTTTAATTTCAGAAAAAAACCGGAAGGGTTCCATACCATTATCTATAAAAAAACGCCTTTAATGCCCCACTTTAATATTTATTTTACTCTGTTTTTAGTATTTGTTTTTATAGCGGTAAGAGAAATACATCATTTGTGAAAATTACAACTGTATATAGCTATCACGGTTCATGAGATACAGCCTGGTGACAGACAAACGGACAGCAAAGTTCCCATTTTTACCCTTTAGGTACGGAAACCAAAAAAAAAAAACAAATAACGGGCTTGCACAATGTTAATTTGAATAAATTTATTAATAGATGCAAAACCTTATGGTCACCCTATTCACAACCAGACCACCGCACTGCCTTATGTAATGTCATTATATTCGATGATATTATAGACATATAACTAATCGCGTCTATGTTGCGTTGCGCAAACTGCGCGGTTGGTAAAGAGGTGTTCTGTTTTGCGATTTTGCATCGGATGTGTTAAGAATCCCCTTACCTAGACTTTTCCATACAAACGTAGTCTACGTTTTATTTTTAAACGACATGTTCGGTAAAATTTTGTAATTTTAAAGAAATTGCAATTATCTAGGGTTATAATTGGTTTCTGACGGTAAAATTATGAACGGGAAAGAAAATATAAGGATTTAGAAATTTTCCATACTGATAGTCAAATATGATAAAATACACTATATTCTCCAATTATAACCCTAGACAGTTGCAATTTCTTTAAAATTACATAATTTTGCCTATTTCCGACATGTCGTTTCAAAATAAAACGTAGACTGCGTGTGTATGGGAACGTCTAATTCTGTCCAGAGTAAGGGGACTCTTAAATGGTTAGAAAAACATTTTTCTTCATTTATTTTTGTGGTCCTTGATTATATCGGGTCAATGATTGTATTGGGTTTTGTGAGTTTTACCTCTGAATAGTCCGTGAGTTGAAGAAACGTGGGTTATTTTAGGTACAAATAGGATCATATTAGCCTATGGCTAAGGCGATTCGCACACTGCTCTGCATCCCGCTGCGTAGCGCGGAGTCGCGTGTTTTTCATACGAATTAGTTTAGATGCATACAGTCCGCCCCGCGCAACGTAGCGGGGTGCAGAGCAGTGTGCGAATCGCCTTATACTTTATTTATTACTGAAATACAAATGTGAAGAGGACCTACTGGAAGAGATCTCTTTTGAGATAAGAAGTGCCTTTGTATATCTTTTATTTTATGTATTTTACATATACATTTTCCGTGTATATAAATAAATGTGAAGTCATTAACTTGCCTTATAATAGAATACTGTCTGTCTTATAATAAAACCCAGACTAACTTGGTTACTAGGTTTAAACCATTATCTGCTCAAAATGAAGTTGACATTGACAGGTTAGATAGTGTGATATTACTAGATGTCAACTTGATTTGGTCGGATAATGGTTTAAACTTAGTAACAAAGTTAGTCTGGGTTTTATAATAAGACGGTGTATGTTTTATTTATTTATATATTTTAACTTTTAATTAGTGTAATATCTTTCTTTTTTCTAATCTATTCTCAACATTAAAATATATCTTTACGGCAAATCAAGAGAAACAAAACAAAAATAATCTATTTTACTTTGATTGGCGAAAAAATAAATAAAAATTAAAAATATTAACTTTTAACCCGTCAACCACCGCGATTTTGCAAACCCATTGTTATCTATTGTTCTCTCGGTCGGATCCGACCATCTGGAAGCTGACGGGTTAATTGTACAAACTATGGCTCAATCATAGTCATAATATGCAAAATATGGCTGGGCATTGTGTAATTTCAGATGTCAAATTTGTTTAAATATATAAAACATATATTGTATTTCAACATATATAGGAGAATAGTTTGGAAACGCATACAAAAGATTTCAACGCGCCCGTTGTATTGATTTTAAAAATATATGTGAATTTGTTATATGTAACTATTATTTTTCTCATTGGATTATTCAACTGGCTATGTTTTAATTTCACACACACTTAAGTACTACATTGATAAAAAAAAATAATCTCTCTGCGACAGCTAGATTAGGTTTTTTTTATAAAATGTGTATAATTTGTAGTATTTTTTATATTTTACTTTTTATAGATATTTTATTAAAAAAGTCTAATCTAATATTATTAAAATAATTAAAGAGAATAATAATAAAACTCTTTATTGCACCAAAAATAATAATACAATAACTAAAAGAATACACACTGTATTATGCACTGTAGTACAGTTATTAATTAAATAAATTTTATAGATTTAAAAATCGTAAAAAAATGTGAAAAATAGCCTAGCAGTGGATTACACATACATATCCATAAACAAACTTTATTATATTATGTATCTCCTTTAGATTCAGGGTCTTTTTACCCCGGTCCTTTGAGAGGCTTGCGTAGGGATACAGATCCAACACGTAGAGGCCCTTTGGAGAAGTTTTTTTGTTTCTTTTTGTATGTAATGTGGCGCTCCCGCCAAAACCAATTCCTGAATATACCTATGAAAGGTGTACCCTTGAAAAGGTTTCGGCTGGAGAAAGCTCTATTGCAAGAAAAAGGGAAAGGTCTATGGGTTATCGAATGAGAGTAGGATGGACTGATGCTGGTATATTGCAATCAGTGTTCAGACGGGTTAGGTTAACCTAACTAAAATAATCTGTAATTAACCCAATGGGAAATGGATTTACATATATTTTTGTTAACCTAAATAGCCTGTTAACCTATAATTGCGGTTAACTTTTTGAAGCGACATATATCTTTCTGCATGATACTACACGTTTTTCATTCCTGGTCACTCGTTCACGGTACCTTTCCTTGCAAAAGCGCTTTCTTGACTCAACCAAACGGTTGCGCATCATCGAAAACCTAATTAACCTATTCAGATAACGGTTACTGTTACCCTTATTGTGTAGGTTAACCCAATCAACCGAAAAAGGGTTAACCGATATAACTGGTTTACCGTTATGAATGGGTTTACCAAACACTGATTGCAATAGCAACGTCACCTGCCGTTATCATGATTACTATATTATATTATTATAACAAGCCATTTCTGTCCCAATGTTGGACAAAAGACTCTTTCTCTCTTTTCCATGTCTGTCGGTCTAAACCTTTATCTTCTAGTAGCTACAGTATTTGTTGAAGTGATAACTTCTTTAGCGGCGTTGTACACTGTTTTTGGTATGGGTAGAAAATGTTAAACTCGCGTCAGGGCATCTGGGCGTCAGGACACGTGACCTGATCGAAAATTCGTAAGATGGATGGGGAGTAGAACGGCGCGCGTAGGAGAGGAAGTATCCCCCTCTCTTTCTACGGCGCGGCGAAAATGTATGCCTGCTGTTTCGCTTAAGCGGCGCAGGGCGCTTGCGCGAATGTTAGTGTGTGTTTATGTTACAGCGTGCCACGCGCATCCATGGAAACGCACAACGTTAATATTCAAGGTTTCACTTCTGCCGGCACTCCCGGAGTGCAACCCGTCGTTTTTTTTATTTCGTCGCACATACATAGACTGCTAAAATCGGTACCCTTCCTCTTGGCTTTGCCGTAGTCGAGTAAAAGAACATAATTTTTGCGCAACATATTACATGACTTCGACATACAATTAAAGCAAAACAACATGCTCACCATTTGCAAATCGAGCAAAACATTCGGTTATCAACAATCAAAAGTCAAGGCGATAATAAGCGTAAAGCTTTAAGGCCTTATTAGGGTTGCCATACTTATAAGCGGCCGATACACTCGAAAATATACGGCAAATTTTTTTAACGTATATTGCGGATTCTTTTAGTCCATTTTTCGTGACGACGGTGAGCGAGAGGGCGGAAAAAGGAATGATTCGCATTTCTTGACTACCTCCGTGGCGTAGTGGTCACCATGCTAGTCCGCCACCCAGAGGTCCCGGGTTCGATCCCCGGTCAGGACAAGTTGGAAAATGGCCTTTTTCAAATTGTCCTGGGTCTTGAATGTTTATTATCTACATATGTATTAGTTATAAAATAAAGTATCGTTGAGTTAGTATCCCATAACACAAGTCTCGAACTTTCTTTGGGGCTAGCTCAATCAGTGTAATTTGTCGCTATATATTTATTATTATTTATTTATTTTCGTCAAACTTGTTGCTGATTAATATTCTTTGTAAATATGTGTACTGATTTTGGCAATAAATGAACTAAATATACTCGAATGTCATTTGAATGTAGATAAAAGTTCCTCCGTGCTTCGGAAAGCACGTTTAAGCTGTTAGTCCTGGTTCCGGCTGTCATCACTGTAGTGTATGGCAATCGTCAAACTATGTAAGATGTATACGTAAGACACTAGTGTTGGCTACTTACACGGAAAACCAATAAAAGATTATTTATTAAAACTTGATAAGTAAGTGGACTGGACAAAAAATATTTTTTTTTTATTAGTCCTAGTTATAATTTATATTTTTTTAATTTAACGAAGTAGTAAAAATTGACAAAGAACAGCACTTTGAAGTTTTGGAGTGGGGGTGGTTTACGTCACCATAGGTTAGAAATCGTAGCTGATCGTGACGTGTACCATACTCCTAATAACCTATCTAATGAGCCAGATTTCTTTTTCAGTCCAAATCCCTATTATTGTCTTACTTTATCCAAAATTTAGGGAAAAATCCACACGGCTTTCACTAGGCGGGTAATATAGCGGGATGGCAGATAAAATCTAATATGCAAATACTACAAAATTGAATGATGTGTCGACCCGAATAAACTACCCGATCGGCACGAGCCAAACGATGCCGAACAAGTGCAGTAGTAGTGACGTGGACTGAGTAAACAAACTGTTTACTATTTTATTTAGTCCGTCAACTAATAGATTATTCAAAAATAAAAGTCAAATATTTTTTCGTTTAGCAACGTAAAATACCCGGCACGTAAGTTGAACAAAAATTTCGGTAGTTGTTGTACGGTGTTTGTCCCTTTAGAATCACATTTTTATAACATTTCTATCCAAACTTCAGATAGAAATGACTTCGGCTTGAAGAAAGACCAAAAAATCTCTTTTAACACTTTTATCTCCAATTAAACATGCGCCGATGGCCGCCAATTTTGTTCAACTTACGTGCCGGGTATTGTAGTAAAAGTTTACAAAGATACATTGCTTCGAAGTTTCGGAGTGGGGGTGATTTGACCTTTGGTAAAAAATCGTAGCTGATCGTGATGTCGCGCAAATCTCAAATGCGCTGTATCTTCGTCATTATTTGCTAATCAGAGACAAGGAAAAATACTTATACCATACTTTTTAATTATCTATCTAGTAATGAGGCAAAAAAAGTTTTAAGTACACATTCCTATTTCTTTGGGTCAGATTTATTGTTCGACGAATACTGCCGAATCGACAATGCCGGGACGCTTAAGGACTTATCTGAGCCGAACGCGTCGAACGAGCCGAACGAAAAGAATTTTCGAATTCTTTATATGAAACTCCATGAAACCTCGCACACCTGACCGCGTCGAACCGTCTGAATCTGGAAGAATCACAGAAATCCTAGACGAATTCGGATGACGTCATTAGATTGTGGAGTGATACGATCGAATCGATTGAATCGCCTGCATTTCGACAATGACAAGTGTGTGCGTAAGAGCAACGAGAGCTATGCGATCGAGTAAATACTTCGATTGATTTTAAATGTTACAAAAAATAGTGATTCTATAACATAATTAATTAATAAAGCACTGACAATAAAAAAATTGTCAAGATTCATCACAATTCACCTGTACTTACAGTGCGACAGGAGTAAAGGAAATGGAAACAATTCTTACGGCGTGCTCGATTCTTTCGGCGCAGTCGTTTCTTTTGGTGCGTATAGATACACGAGGTCTTAAGAGTCCCCTTACCCTAGACAAAATCAGACTGTCCCATACAAATGTAGTCTACGTTTTATTTTAAGACGACGTGTCAAATATGAGCGAAATTTTGTCATTTCAAAGATATTGCATATATTTTTATTTTTTTTTACAATTTATTGGTTTAGGCATTTGTCCTCAATCTCACCTGATGGATAGCGACGATGAAGACTAGGATATATATTTAGGCATATAACTAGTTTTCACAGGTAAAATATGAACTTAAAAGAGAATATAGTGTATCATATCATATTTTAGCATCAGTATGGAAAACTTTTTAACACTTAGGTATATTTTCTTTCCAGTTCATAATTTTACTCTAGGAAACCAATTATAACCCTAGATAATTGCAATTCCTTTAAAATTACAAATTTTAACTAGTATCTGACATTTAATTTCAAAATAAAATGTAGACTACGTTTGTATGGAAAAGTCTAGGGTAAGGGGATTCTTAAGAACTTCGATCAATTCGATGCGTTCGGCTCGGATAAATGTGCGTTCACTAATATATACAGCAACCCTTATCGCCGGTGAATGCATCGCAATGCAGCGAGGCGCACCAAGGATGTCACTAAATGTGTTTCCGATATTCGGCGAATGCAACTTTGTTTATTGAACGAACGAGCGAATCGAGCGAAGTTCTCAGTCTAACTTGAAGAATACGAAGTTTCAATTATTTTTGTTCGATGTTAACTCGAGTTTCATTGATCCTTAATCCCATTGATCCCAGTATTCAGGATGTAGGTAGATAACTACAATACGGTTTTCATCAGGTGATAGAATAATTCAAAAGACAGGTTTACATATTAACATATTCCTGCATAGCCGGAAAGAGCCGCTAGTGTGTTATAAACAGAGATCGGAATCACGGGTGAAATGGCTATCAAAAGTATGGATATGACTATATAATCTATAAAAAAAAACAATCATAATTATGTGATTTCAGTGCATATTATGATCGAAAAACATATACTTATCTTGAAATCACATAATTATGATTGTTTTATTTACTTAGTACCCAATTAGATTCTCGAGAAATCCCGGAACTTTTAGTCATATCCATACTTTTGATAGGAATAGTACCCGTGATTCCGATCTCTGATTATAAAACTGTTTTAACATTACGTACTTGGTGTTTCAACCGTGCCACCTTCTCAACTAAAATTACCGCCGTTTGTCTCGAGCCCAAACAACGGAACGTTTGAAATGACGTTTCATTTTATGATATTTTTGCAAGGTTCCCATCGCGTTATCTCCCATCTGTACGGTCATCGGGGCTTAATTTGACTATTATTATACGTTAAGTAACTGCGGGTTAGTGGGTCAGCCCTTACGGGTTTTTTTTTAATAATTATTTTACGGCTCTGGATACTAGTCCTTTAGAGCCTATCTTTATTTATTCACTTCTTTATTCCTAACCCTAACCTTAACTATACAATCAAAGGTTGGTGTAGGTCCTTTGATTGCTTAAAGGGAGCTTCTGGCGACAAATCTATTCGAGCCCACTGGTTTTCATAGCTGATTGAGTGGCGGACGGCGCCTAAAGACGCCCACCACAGTCCGCAAATAAATATCACTACAGCCACACTATGAGTGTGCACTTTAAACATTTTAAATATTGTCCTTGAGGATGAGCATTTATAACACTAAACTACACCAATTTCATATTATAAAGTCCACTAGAATTAATTTGCAAAACAATTTAAAGCAAACTCCAACTGAAACCCTTGACTTCCCGCCAAAAACTCAAGCCCTTACGGGTATTGGGGCTTCGTGTCAAAAACATTTTTTTTTTATTTTGAAAAAGAAGAACAAGTAATTATTTAAACATTATTTTTCTAAACACGCTTTTATCGTCTGTAATCCTCAAGACGAATCAAACGAGCCCAAACTCGATGGGATTGTGTCATTTCATTACAGAGTTCCTATGGCCACTTTCCAGCTCCATCATCAGATCAGCTCCATGTCATCATAATATTGAATTGTCACGCGATATACGTGTGCGTGCAAAATTTTAGCTCAATCGAAAAGAGAAGTGGGTCAAATTAAACTTGCAAGAATTGATTACAGACAGACAGACCGACAGAAACTGGACAGGTGAAACTAAATAAAAGCTTGTAATTAGGCTTGTTCTCTAGTAGAACCACAAAATTCAATTTCAAGATTCAAATGTTTATTCAGTAATGAGACCTTTACAGGCACTTTTACACGTCAATAAGTATAATTTACGTTACGTGTAAAGTATATTAAAATTTAATTTATTTTTAAAGAAAAGCTACCGATACCAGCGCTTTGTAACGACCACTGCTGAGAAGAAACGCCGAAAGAAACTCATTTTTACAGTATTGGTCGCCAGATCATATTCATTCATCATAATCATATTATTATAATTGTCTTTTAATTAATAACAAGTTAGTCCTATAGGTCTAACGGGAGTGTACAACAAAAAGTTGTGAACAGTAATGCTTGTTAAGAGCACCTGAATTTTTCGGGGTCCAGTGCTGCCACCATTTGAAATAAATGATTTGAAACAAAATTAAGATATAATTTAAAATTTTGTCTTGGCCATGCCCTAGATAGATAACCCGTCAACTGTTTACAGTTTAAAGTTAAAAGTATTTAAAAGTATTTTGGGTGGAGGGTTGATAACCTGAGACACAGGAATATTCCTAGTTCAGGTATCAATCCACCATAGTCTACTGTTTAAACTAAGATACTAAGTAGTTTAAGTTTTACCTATGTATGTAAATGATTATGGTGAGCAATAAACGATAATTATTTATTAAAAAAAAGGGAGAACGTGCAGCTTTTCTATGCACATTTGAGAAAAACGGCCACTTTTGGTTATTGTGCGAAGAAAAACTTAACGTTTTTACTTTAAACTGTAGTTCAAAAGATTGTTTGAAGGGCGATTGATCAAGACAAAATTTTTAGTGCTATCTTCGTTTCCTTTCAAATGATTTATTTTATATAGGGGCTGGACCCCGAAAAATTCGTGTTTACCCCCAATGCCAAGCCTAGTAAACACAGTACAATTTTTACTCTTCAATCCAAACCAAACCCATAGAGGTGAGAACACGACGGGTGTTATTATGTCACAACTGTCACTATTATGTTGCGCCCGCGCCGACACCTCGTAATTATAGCAAAGAAAGTGCTTTATGTATTCGAAATCTAACTAGACCCTAGTTTAAGAAGTTTTAACTCTATATTGGCTCTTCCAAGCTGGTCTCGGAAAAAAGAAAAAACTTAGATCGTAAAAGCTAATCGAGGGAATAGGCGAAAATGAGACTCATGTTTAAGGTGATGCAGCTAGCAACCCATTACTATTATGAATTCTTAGAAGATAGAAAAAAGAATTCAAAAAGTAATGGGTTGCTAGCTGCATTTTTATATATATCTATATAAAACGTAGTAGGGACATACCCATACTAAATCGAACCACCTATATTAGATCACTATACTATTTATTATTATGTATCTCCTTCAGATTCACGGGTCTTTTCACCACGAGAGGCTTGCGTGGGGATACAGATCCAACACGTAGAGGCCCTTTGGAGAAGTTGATGTAATGTGGCGCTCCCGCCAAAACCCATTCCTGAATATACCTATGAAAGGTATGAATATACCTATGAAAGGTATACCCTTGAATAGGTTTCGGCAGGAGAAAGATCTATTGCAAGAAAAAGGGTAAGGTCTTTGGGTCATGGAATGAGAGTGGGATGGACTGATGCTGGGATATTGCAATAGCAACGTCACCTGCCATAATCATGATTACTGGCTATTGTAGGCAGGTGGTGGCTTGCCGCCCGCTAGATGGGCCCCTCAAACGCGTCGACAATAATTGCCGGCAAAGGAGCAACACCGGTGCAAGTGACTCAGGGGTGTAGAGGTGTGCTGCGCTTTCTCCGAAGTTACTCGCGGCGTTATGCCCTTTAACACTTCCACCCCTTATTATTATTATTATTATTTAAGGCTCTACAGCCGTGGGTGGGCCTGGGCGTGGTCAAGTATTTTCTTCCAGATTACTCACTTAGTATATTGAAATTAAAATAACAGACAAGAAACAAAAAAAATTAGCATTTCCATACTAATGTATGGGCAATTTGTATGGGCATATCATTTTTTTTGTTTTTGACTGTTATTTTTATTTCATTTGCTTTAGTGGTCTTGTATAACGTATAACCCGTGGTTCGATTTATTACGGGTGACATATCCGTACATAGACTTATTTATTTTTTATCTGTGGTCCCTTCCTCGTTGTTTAGACTTAATGTCATTTTATCAACCTGTCTGTCTTTAGTTTTAGCGCGATCTTAGTTGTGTGTGTATTTAGTCTTGTAATTCTCAGCAACCTGGGGACCGCTTTCTAGCTTTACTTTCTTTTAATCATACTTTTTAGAAAAAAAAAATAATCGTTTTAAACATGAAGCTCGAAACCGGGCCGAATCTTCTAGAAATTTTATATCTTAGTCAAATTAAAAAGAAATGGTTGTGTGGTGGGACTGATGGGTGTCGTTATGTCACGACTGTCACGGGTGTGACATGCGCCCGCGCCGACACGTAATAATTATGGCAAGGAAGTCATCACGCGATTGCCTACATTTTTTATTTGTTTATATGTTGTGACGTCCTTATTTGTGTTTTTTGAAGTTGAAAGTAGTTAACCTCCTTGTGTGACGTGTACGGAATCTTTAGATGTGCAAAATAGTCTTGTACACTATGAAATTTCCGAACTAACAAACCTTAATCAGATTTTATTTTACGTACATTTAGGTATATTTATATAAATCACATGGCAATGACAATAATGATAAATCAAATCGAAAACTCATTGTCACTTTATAATAAAAGTCAGCAAGGCTACTGATATTCGACGCAGTTTTTTATACGTACACACTTAAAAATATATATAATATATGTCAGCAAGGCTACTGATATTCTTCGCAGCTTTATGTACACTCTTAAAAAAGTTGATTATAAAAGTTAGCAAGCCTATTGATATGCGACACAGTTTTATATACACACTTAAAAAAGTTTATAACAAAAGTCAGCAAGGCAGTTTCGACGCATTTTTATACACACTTTAAAAAGTTTATAGTAAAAGTCAGCAAGGCTACTGATATTACTCGTAGACGTAGTTTTATATACACTCTTAAAAAAAGTTTATAATAAAAGTCAGCAAGGCTACTGATATTCGACGCAGTTTTATATACACTCTTAAAAAGTTTATAATAAAATTCAGCAAGGCTACTGATATTCGACACAGTTTTATATACACAATTAAAAAAGTTTAAAATAAAAGTCAGAATGGCTACTGATATTTGACTCAGTTTTAAACACACTCTAAAAAAAGTTATAATAAAAGTCAGCATGGCTACTGATATTCGACTCAGTTTTAAACACACTCTAAAAAAAGTTATAACAAAAGTCAGCATGGCTACTAATATTCGACGTAGTTAAAAAGTTTATAATAAAAGTGACTCACCTAAATCGAACGGTCTTGCAGCACTATTTCACAGGCAACAGAAGATTTTCACTGAACACATGAAAACACACGTACACTTTCAAACTGTTCCGTGTAGAGTACAATACATAATCTAAACGAGGTTAAGAGGGAAATGGTTTTTCTTGGCATCAGTTTATCTACGACAGCGAGTTCCTATGGGTTGTATAACAGTCACAACAAAATAGAAGAACAAGTAAACAATGCTTCCCACGGGTCTCGACGCTATGGGCGTTACGCAAAAATTGCACATAATTAGGACCGCTTTTTTAACGTTCGGACATTGTCTATATTTGACAAAGCAATGTTAGTAAGCTTGGATGTGAAAAAAATACAATTAAACTATTGTCTGATCGTCGGTGAGCGGCTTAAGCGGAGATAAGATTAAGGTTATGTAAAAACTCGGTCAGGGGTCGTCCGCAAATTAACCAAAATGTAAAATAAAATTTCAAAACTAATACATAAAAAAAAAATTATAATGAAAAATAATCTTCCAAAACTACGCCTAATAAAAAGAGATATAAAACAATGTATTACACATGCAATTAACTGTAATCTCTTTTAAAATAACAAATAAGAACAGTTTGAAAGTGCATTAAAAATATCTGAAATTTGAATTTGGAATTTACCGATTCACCGCGGGTATATTCGTGTGAAGATGCGCGTGCGCACGGCCGTCGCTGAAGACTGCGCTGTTTGGGACGCTGCACGCCGCGACAACGGTGGGGTGAGCGATGGGAAAGGATGCTGCGCGTGAGGCAAACTTAGACGTGGCATTGGTGGAAAGTTTGGAAACATTCGCCAAGGTTGAAGGACTTGATTATTGTAATTATAGTGGTTTAATTAAAAAACTGTTTAGGACAACCTCAAAAATGTGGGTTTAATTTGAATTCTTTACATCATTATTTAATTTTTATTTATTTTTTTATTTTAAAAACCTACAATCATAATCTTGATCTATTTTCTATCTAATTTTATTGTTCACGGCCAATTTATAAGTCTATCTAAATATATTTTTACGTTGATAAAAAAAATTGCTGCTGTTCAACTGCGTCCAGAGACAATAGTAGATTGTGCTACTTAGGGATAAGGAAATGTTTTGAAGGCGAAGGCGCTACTTTGAATCCTGAGTGAAGCAAGGGATTCATGTGTATCACCCGTGATAAAACATTACCACGCCCGAGTAGCACTCTACTTTTCATCTTTATCTATGAGAAAAAATAGCAAATACAAAAAAAAATATATAAAGAAAAGTAGAACACCCACAATACCTAACGAGACATCAACATACAATTCAATACTAACCTTTGTATGGTTTCGTTTTCATACAATAAATACAAAGAAATAATTTTTCGAAGACTAGCAACTTTCAATAACATGTTCACTCATAATAACTTTGTTTGCTTGTTCTTTCATATCTTTTTTATTTTTATGAGTAAACTTGATACCTATTCACTATTGGCTTAAACTTACGAAAAAGCATTCACATTTACACGAATAATTACATGTCATACAAATAACCCAAAACTTCTGTACTGTAATTACTTGAATCATAGAGAAAATTTGCGCTTTATTAATTATACTTATTCCTTTTTCCAAAGTGAAGAACATAAAAATGTTTAACTACATTCATCCACTTTGATGTCTAAATGTATTCCAAATTTAAAAAATCACGACGTCTTCGCCAATTATTTTTATTTCAAAACGTAATTCTTCTTTATTTTTGCTGGACTGCCAACATTATTATTGTTTTTTGATTCTACACAGATTACACTCATGTTCAGTTTTCAAATTGGTTTTAATCTCTAGAGATTTACTTTTTATTTTTAGTCGCGAGAGAATAATCAGTAATTTTAGCTTTAGCCAAATTTTTTGGGATAAAAACATCGTTTTTCGAGTAGAAGAGATGAAAAAATAATTACATTTAGTTTGAACAGGCTGAAATATGTACCATTCATATTTTTTAACTAACAATGTCTCGTGCTTCTTGTCGCGACTAGACATCGCATCATTGTTACAGTATGCTTATTAATTATATTCACATTTTGCTTTTACTAATTATTAAATATAAATCTTATCCTCTTGCAATATTATTTCTTTAAATTTCTTAAAGCATCTATTGAACTTTGTTTCACTATTGCAAACGGGTTAAATGTATGTTTTTATTGAATTTTAAATCCGACTTTATTAATGAGCGCACTAACACGTCTGCTCTCAACTAAGTATCGGACGTACCCTTTATTAAGTGGATACATGAATTTTTGGGGGTCCCGTGCTGCCCCTTTTGAAACGGAAATATCATTTAAAGTTGTGCCTTGATCAAGCCCTATATAACCCTTCAAACTATTTTATGAACTATTGTTTATAGTTTAAAGTGAGAACGTGAAGCCAATGTGCGTAAAAAAGTTCTCACTTCTATAACTAGTGATGTGCCACCGAGAAATTTTCTGATATCGGAAATTTTTTTCCTGAAAGTTTCCGGAATTTTCGGAAATTTTCAACATGTTTTGTGAATTTTAGGTGATAAAATTCCTAAAGAAAATCGCGGGAAATTTCTCGATAATTTTCCAAACTGTTTCTAAAATTTCTGGAAATTTTTGAGAACGACCCATCACTATCTGTAACAGTAGTTCATAAAATCAAGGCGTCGAGGCGGCTGCAAGCGCTCAAGATCCTCCACACGGCGTGAACGGGGGAGAGGTGCAGGAACGGGGAAAGGGGACGCATACTGCGCGGGACCTTAGGAGATAGCGTTCTGGGGACGTATTATTGAAATAATTTGTCACATTAGGAATGGTTAACCCGAGTGTTTCCAAACGGGCGCATTTTTGAAATGAACGTATGCAAAGGATTTGCAACGAGTGGTCTTGACCACTCGTAATTTTGACATTTGTGGCGTAGATATGTCAAAGAAACCCTTCATGGAGAATCCGTTCCAAAATTCTTAGAAAACCATAGACATATTTTCGATGTTTTCTGCGTAAAACAATATTGTTTTAGCTAACACGACGGTTTCAAAAATACGCCCAAAAGGTTTTTTACGCGAGCGGCGAGTTTGAAAACTACACGTTTTGTGTTTCGGTGACTCCTTAAATGAAAAATAGCACTCCTGTAGGTAATACTTATAATACAACTGTGTCCATGTCCAGATAACTTACTGTAGCTGATGATACAAGTCAGAATTTGATATTGATTCTCAAAGACATCAGTTTTGTTACTATCACGCCACCGTGACCGTCACCGGTAACAGGTGGAGTGGCTTCGATGTGTATCACGCAAAAACTAAAAAAAGAAACAACTGTCAGTTTTTGATGTATATGTATTGCATCGAATTGCTTATTTTTAGAACGGCCTAAAATCGTTGCGTTATGATTTTCTTTATTTTGTCGTGTAGTGAAATGAAGTATAATTCAATAAGCTAAGAGATTGTGTAATTGTGATATTGACTTTGAGGGGTCCGTATAAAACCTTTTTTTCTCTACTTGTCCCGATTAAGAACTGTTTCATATAAGCGGAGTATCATTTATGCCCAATACTACTACAAACGAAACTTGTCAAATTGACCTGGATCTTGGATGTTTATCTATATATGTATATGTTATAAAATATAGTATCGTTGAGTTAGTATCCTATAACACAAGTCTCGAACTTACTTTGGGGCTAGCTCAATCTGTGTGATATGTCCGTATATATTTATTTATCTGTACACACGTCAATGTGTGTGTGTTCGCCCCTCGGCACACTCGACAGGACTAGAACGGGGCAGAGGAGCGGGGAAGGGCCACGGGGACTCTAGAAGTTTCCGTTCTATATGTACTTAATATTTAAATTAATCCGTGACTTAAAAAGAGACATGCAAAGTAGTCTTGCAATCAATAGTATAAAATATCGATAGTCTATCGATACTCTTGTGGCCTTGAAAAACAGTCACAATATCGATAGTATCGATTGTCAATAGTTTGCAATGCCATTGATAGAAGGTAAAACTATCGATTTTTAGATACTATCGACAGTATTCAATAGAAATTAAAAGTAAATTCAATAGTATCGATACTATCGATAGTTTTACCTTACATCAATAGTATTGCAAACTATTGACAATCGATACTATCGATAGTCCTATCGATATTGTGACTAATTTTCAAGGTCAACTATCGATAATTGTGCAATTCTAATGCAAAGCACGCTACCAAGAATGAATGAATGAATGGATGAAAAACTCTTTATTGCACCAATACAAAAAATAGCAAAAACAAAAGAAGATTTAAAATTTAAAATACATAGGTACAATGGGCGGTCTTATCGCTTAAAGCGATCTCTTCCAGACAACCGGTGGATGGAGAGGAATGTAGGCACGTTAGAAATTACGGTAGTGCAAAGAAAACTATCAGTTAAATCAATAGGTAGCTAAGGTTACTTTTTAATTTACATAATACACTACACATATATTCTATAATACACTTACACAAAAATCTACATATATACAATACAAAATAAGTACATAAATAAGTTTAGTAAATATAACATACATACAAATAAATATAATACAATTATTAAAATAATAATAGTACCAAGATTAGCCCAGCTCTTTTTAAGAAGAAGATCCCTATGGTTGCTGGGAAATTTTTGAACTACCTACATAAATAAAAGAACTAATTACGGACCCCTAAATAGACGTAGATCAAACCCAACTACGAGCAATAAGTAGCCAAGTAAGTGACGGAAGCAAGATCGGGGACAGACGACTGGAATAGACTATAGAAAGTGATCCTATTAAATTTGCGTAAAGGTAAATGATTTATTTAAAAAGTGCGTGTTTCAATTACGTTTTTATATATATAATATTATAAATACTACTGACTCTTAGCAAGCACACGCAATGATGAGCAGCTTTACAATTGAAAAGATTTTTTTTTATTGCGCTGAAACCTACTTATGATGCCATAATGTTTCTGAGATAACCTATTTCGTGCAAAAAAGTAAGTAGTCGTACCTACGATACGATACATAGTAACCATTATGATATTATAGATTGATGTATTTTATAAATAATATATATATATATATATATATATATATATAATTATATAGGGACGAATAACACTGATTGAGCTAGCCCCAAAGTAAGTTCGGGACTTGTGTTATGGGATACTAACTCAACGATACTATATTTTATAACAAATACATATATAGATAAACATCCAAGACCCAGGGCAATTTGAAAAAGGCCATTTTCCAACTTGCCCTGACCGGGGATCGAACCCGGGACCTCTGGGTGGCGGACTAGCATGGTGACCACTACGCCACGGAGGTCGTCATTTTCTATGTATACAATGTCCTTTTTAATTAAGTACAAATATTTAAGAGGTGATTCAGTCCATCATTTTGAACAACTTTTCCCAATAAAATTATATCGAAATACGAAAAATTTTTTTGCATTTTTCATAGTAACGATATCACGTGACTACTTCGATCTGTATGAGAACCTAAATTTTTTTTTTCGTATTTCGATATATATTTATTGGGCAAAGTTGTTCAAAATGATGGACAGAATAACCCCTTAAAATGTTTGTACTTAATTAAAAAGGACATTGTATATAGATATATTTCATGGACAACCCTTTGTTACCAACAATTTTACAAATAAATAATAATAAAAACCTCAGAGTTAGATAACACAAATAAAACAAAGATAATTTACATACAATTTTTATTAGTATTTACATTATTATTTTTATTAGTTTTTCCATATTGGCAACGTGGCGCGTGCACTGGTTAAAAATCTGTAAAAATAAATAACTTTTTTGTATACCTACTAAATCACGAGATCTTTCTGCTCTTTAAAATTAATTTCGGTATTTGAGGCATATCCACTTTATTCTTTCGCTGTATAAAATCAATGTAAGTACATTAATAACTCTACCTAATTCCCACTCCGATAATAACGTTTAATCAGACTAAAGTAAAAAGAAACACAGAATCAAATAAACTATCGAGAAAAAAAATATAATGCTGCATTAATCAATAGTTAAGAAAAAAAAGAGTAAAAAAAGTTAAATACTTGCTTCGATACTAACTGTTACCAGCAGCGTTGCCCTCGTGGTCAAACGGGCAGCTCGTCCTATTTAACAATTCCATCCTCAATTTTTTCGGGGTTTAAAGAATCCTACGTGTTATTCCAATTATAATACAGGTAGGAAATAAGATAATTTAAAACAGTTCTATAAAATTAGTAATCATTTTTAGGGTTCCGTACCTAAAGGATCAAAATGGCACCCTATTACTAAAAATGGAATAAAACAAGTATTTAAGGGGGGCTATACAACAAACGTGATTCTGTGCCGTTTTTTGCTTGATATCAATAATAGCAACTGGTATACGCTTGAAATATTCATAGAATATTAAGTCGTTTCACTTTAGAAATAAATAATTTAATTAATAAAAAATAAAACAAAAAACACGCCTGTATGCCTTTGTACAACTTTTATTTGATGTCTCTCTGTATAAAATAAATGACATTAATATTATAAATCCATGTACATAAATTGTAAATAGATAAATATTTAAGGGGAGCTCCCATACAACAAACCTGATTTTAATAGATAATCGTACGGAACCTTTCGTGCGCGAGTCCGACACGCACTTGGCCGGTTTTTATTGCACATGTGCGTAGGTATGCATTTCAATGCAAACAATTGTCAAAAGCATACTGGCTTATAGATCACTAACAGTTATATGACTTGAGACAAAAACATCGTTCAACAAAAAAGCTATAAACATTCATAGTTTATATCATTTATTGTAGTAAGAAGTCTTGACCCCTTCACAATCCTTTAATTAGGAGCTTTGTATGCGCAGACTACAAGGAGTCAACCACCAAGTGGAGACGTTTCGAAGACATGAATAATGGCAAAATGGTCCTTATAAGATTTCCATCGACAGATATTACCAGTACGTCTGCCCCGCTTGATGATTATGAACAAATTCCGTCATTAGGCCGGAAGTGGCCAACCTGAGACTAGAAGAAGAACAAAGAAATGAAAAACTGCCATATACTAGTATTTTAACACACAAAACAACTGTTTCAAACCTGCTGCTAACGAAACGTTATCATAAGCGCTGATTGTGTTGTTTAATATTTGAAACCGAACAAACCTTTTTTCTTAAAACATGCTTTTTTGTTCTAGATTAGGGAAAAAGTGACTTTTACTACTGAGGATATGACGATAATAGGCGTAAACCTGAATTGAAGTCAAGTCAATGAGACCGCAAATCAAGTCTATCTTTATTCAATAAGATCCTAGATACACCCTATCTAGGGTGAAATATAAATGTAATGGTAAGAGAAAGAAACGTAACAAAATAATGTCACTTGTCATTGATCATATTTATTCATTTTTAACGAGAAGTTAGATTTAATAATGCAAAAAAAAAAGATATGAAGAGCGTTATTTGACAAGAATCTATAACGTCAAGACTTGCTGTTTTCTACAAATCCCAAAGAAAATGTTTGTTTGAAGTTAAGAAAATGTATCTGATTTGACTATTGAAAACTAGCGAATTCTCCGCTAATGGTGCTATTTCTATTTAGTGATAAGCTCCTTGGCACCAATGCGCAAACGCAGACAAAGAGTTTCCCAGACTGTAAACATTTTGAATGGTTTGATACGATAAAGGATAATTTAAGCGCTGTATCATATGACTTTATTGTTAATAGCTAACGTTTACTTCATATAAATAAATAAATGAATATATATACAGGCAATCACACAGATTGAGCTAGCTTCAAAGTAAGGTTGAAACTTCAATAATAAATCTAAAAACACATTTAAACTGGATATGATAATGACAACTGACATTATTTTGAGCCGTTTTATTTTCTTAACAGTACCAAATAATTAATGTTTGAACAAGGAAAGTACACACGTTGATTGAGGATCAATAAAGTTTCAATAAATAAATAAATACTACGTATTCATATTCACTTAAAAAAAACCGTAGATTATGTCCAATTGTTCATGTCAATTATCACCATAAGTGCCAGTCTTTCGATCTAACAAATGTTAAACAAGGAAGTAACGTAATGAAGTGAAAAGGAAGAAACAGCATATCATCTGATTTGAATGGGCGTCGCACGCCTTACAGTACTCTAAATTATACAGGGTGTCACAGAACGATGAAGCATTTTCTTAATGAGCGTACAATCAACCAGGAGTCGTAATAGTTATAATTTTTCAATACTAAAAACCGACAACAACTGATTTTGATAATGAAATTATGGGACCACCTGACAAGTGTACCCTTTCTAACGAAAAATACCGAAATACGGAAAAAAATTATGTTCTCATACAAATCGAAGTGTCACGTGATATCGTTATAAAGAAAAATTTAAAAAAAATGTTTTCAATTCGATGAACATTTATTGGGAAGTTGTTTAAAATGATGGACTGAATCACCCCTTAAGAAAAAGGACATTGTACACATATAACGTGGAAGGGACATGCCCGTAATAAATCCAACTGCGGGATATACTAGATCACTATAGTAAGTATAATTAATTCAAAATAAAAGTCAAAAACAAAAATACATAGCGGCGAAAATCATGCCCTCATGATTTTCGCCGCTATGTATATTTTTCTTGAGTCCATAAATTACGTGAGGCGTTTTTGGAAATTTTCTGACTCTCCCTGGTGAGATGTCGTGAGATTTGGCTCATCCCCCTCCACCATCGAACCACGGGCTATACTAGATCACTATATTAAGTATAATTAATTCAAAATAAAAGTCAAAACCAAAAAAATATGGTATGGAATAGAGGTTTTTTTTTATTTATTCTTGGCGGTTATTTTTTTTTATTGTTCTAAAGTGATCTAATATAGCCCGTAGTTCGATTTATTACGGGTATGTCCCTGTCACGTTGCATATTATTTTGCCTTTCTGTACCACTCTGTATATAAAATATAAACTTGCGATAAGTAGGTGCATTTAGCACTATGACTGAGTAAGTTTAGACTGGGAGCTTCCGTCAGACTAGTTACATTTAATTGTTAGCGAGTTTTGTATAGGACTTTAACTAACTTACGAGTGTGATATACTGATATATTTCTGATTTAAATATAAAAGTTAGAATTTATAAGGCGAAGCTTGACGAAGCCAAAATGAGGGTCAGGGACGTCCATAAATTACGTGAGAAATTCAAAGGGGGAGGAGGTTGAGCTGAATCTCATCATAACTTACTTTGCAAAGGGGAGTTGCGGCAAATATCACGTTATTATTTCTCTGTAATAAACTGAGTAAAATTGCAAGCAAATAATATAAAATTATTTAAGTAAAACATGTTTATTCACAAAAAATTTGTTTAAATCTCACAGAATAATATTTAATGAGATTTTGCGAACGCTGCAAGTATAGAGTACTGTAATATAACTGAGATAGAGAGCCTCTTTATAGTCGTTACGACTAAATTTTTAACTGATTAATTTCCTTTGTGATTCCAGTCTAATTTCACAGCAGTCAAGTTAAATAAAAATACCAAGAAATTGAGATATTTATTTTTTTAATAAATCCAACACATTTATATAAGGTCTAACAAAATATACTGAAACTATTTTAACAGTAGGCTCAGTCCATGATACTGAATAACTTTCCCCAAAGAACATAAAGTGACATATAAAGTTTATTTTTAACTTACACTAACCTTTGACCGCACGTACCGCGCCGTCCGCCTATCGCAGTAATACCTAAAGGCAGCCACAAACGTAGCTAGACGCCGCCATATCACTCACGCTTTTACGACACGACTTCACAACACAATCGCAGTCACAAAATAAATTCACCAAATTGGTCAAGTGATTTATTAATTTTCGATCACACTTTCCCCGTGATGCTTAAAGTTATCAAAATAATTAATTAAATAAAGAAAAAATTGCACTACACACCTAATTTTGATGTGCCTATGCTGGCATTTTAATAACACACATCTTGCGACTTACATCTTAACGCTGTACTAGCCATCTAGGTATTGTTGAATACCTATAATTTTGCATAGAGAAAACGTACGCGTGGTGCTACTTGCATCAGTTGTAACTCAAAACTGACCAGATCTTGAAAAGTTTTTTGGTTGTTTATTTTGTTTTCAGTTAGCGTTCCCGCGGTTTACATTTATGGCCCCTTTTGTTCTCGCCGCGAGCACGAGCCGACTTAAATTTTATTGCAAACAGTATTTAAAAATGTGCAATAAAATTTAAGTCGGCTTTATTAATTTTATTTGCTTATTTTTAACAGTATTTTTTTAAACAATATGCCGACCAAAGAAACAAACAAAACATCATAAAAGCCGGCGAAAACTAAACCGGTAAATTTTTATTTCTAAATCCTTTATTTTTGTATTCAATGAAACACCGCTTCGTGGGAATAACATGCTTTTACTCGTATTATACCGACAAATAACTTCAGTTGCATTTTGTTACTCTGGTCAATAGGTACCGTAGACATGAGTACGTGAGTTTAATCTCCAAACTATCCGAGTGTAGTGTAAATTAGATTTTTCTTCTTATTACCTATTGCATGTGCTTTACCATCGTTAATAATGAGATGTGGTTATTATTCGTTTGAACAGTGAAAGGCTACTCCTCAAAATATTAATAAAAATCTTTCTTCTCAATTTCTCAGGTACCTACCTAATTCAAAGTGTGTTGTGAATTAATTATATTACATATGAGTATCTAATGACTATACTAGGATAACAAACTAACATGTGATTATTCGTAAATGAGTGTAATCGGAGCGTGTATAGACGACTTTTGTTACATACAGTTCAGCTGAGCGTCTCTGCTGGGCGGAGGGGTTAATACAGTCAGGAGTCAAAGGTAGGTGATATGAAAAAAATATTTTTAATATTTCGCTATGTGTTCTTTGGGAAAAGTTTGGGGACCTATCGTTAAAATAGTTTCAGTATATTTTGTTAAACCTTATATAGAAACACACATTTTGAAAAATCTCACGTTAGATTGTGGGATGGTTGATGGGTATGAGCCAAATCTCACGACATCTCACCAGGGGCAATCAGAAAATTTCCAAAAACGCCTCACGTAATTTATGGACTTCCCCATGATTTTCGCCACTATGTAAGAGCCCTAAGGAGAAATTGACTTTGTTTCAGTACACAGTTCCTTCCATCAATTGCACCGGTAGTTATGGTCGCAGACACCGACTGTTCAAACAGATAGCTATCAACACCAGCGCGTCGTTACCGGCGGGTCACGGGTTCAATCCGTGAGCGCCTTACATAACAGCTGTTACCATTTCTCCTGATTGATGACGCTCCTCGACAGTAGTCGGGATCAGAGGGCATGAACCGCATGGACAGTGGTTTCTGTCAAATTGGCGGCTTCCTCTGGATGTTTAAAAAAAAACACTCACACTGATTAAACACGAAAAAGCATATTTGTGTTCATATTCCTTCCGGCTTAAGATCTTTGTTTTTTTTTTTTCTTTTTCTATCCTCATTGTACTTATTTTTTTTTCTTTTTATATATATTGTTTAAATTGTTATATCAATCATTTTTATTTTTTTAATCACACTACTAAGTAAGACAATCTCTTGGGGTGGAGGGTTGATAACCCGAGACACAGGAATATTCCTAGTTCAGGTATCAATCCACCATAGTCTACTGTTTAAACTAAGATACTAAGTAGTTTAAGTTTTACCTATGTATGTAAATGATTATGGTGAGCAATAAACGATTATTATTATTATTATTCCTCAATGAATGCCATTTCTTATTATATTTTGTAAGTTTTTATTTTATTTCATTTATCTTGGGTAAGGTTTAGATAAAAAAATAATATCTTACAAATTGACGTCATAAATCGCCAATATGATTTTCTTACCCGACTTTCGCTTATCGACTTCAAAGACGCCCGGATCTTGATAGATTTAGATTTTTTTTTTTGAAATGGCAACTTGTCATTTTGTTCCATAGAAATGTAAACAAAATCGTTTGTATAGTTTGGGGGTGACGTCGGATTTTAGTTTTGGAAAATTATTTCTATACACCTATTTAGAGACAATTGAGTTTTTGAGAAAAATTAAACGAAACCTTAATTGTTAAATCCATCCAGCCGTTTGAAAGATAAGAAGCAATAAAGAAATTTACATACAAACATAGAAGATTATAAAAAAAGATAATTACATTATTAAATTAAAAAGACAAAAAAAAAATGGTCGAACGATGCGAGCATTGATGAATTTATTTCATATAATTCTAATAAATATGTTAATTTTCTTACGTACATTTTTATGTAAGTAGTCATTATTTAATAAAAAAAATTAGTTATACTTCTTTTGTCACGGAACCACACACAAAAAGGGTTTTATTAAACATAACCTCAAAAAAAAAACAACGCAATAACATTTCTCTTCACAATGACAAATGGACCATTGCACAAACTATCTACTATAAACTCGCAACCCATACAATTATACGACACGAGCACAATCAAACCGAATTATATACTATTACTATATTGCATTTCAAGTAATTCTGCCCATATTTAGATATATAATGCGATATCGTTTCGATACAATGTTGCAGTAAAAATGCTAACGACTATATGCGTGAATTTAATACAATTATTACGCATTATTGGCGTAATATAGTGTGGTGTGATGGTATGGTAACAAGCGGAAGTCCCGTTGTGGTGGTTACGTAGAAATTAGAGCTAGCACACACTTGACCATCGACTATGGGCGCCCATACCCTGTGCTGAATTATATCTGCCCATGCACTGTGCTGAATTACATGTGCCCATACATAGTGCTGAATTATATGTGCCCATTCACTGTGCTGGAAAAAATAAAATAAAATAATGATTTTATGTAATTGGGTACTTTTTTGGGTCAAAATAAATTATTTGGTAAGTACTATATAAAAAATAAAACGATAAAATAATGTCACTTGTCATGATCATATCCATTTTCAATGTGATTTTAGATTTATTATTGCAGAAAAACTGATATTAAGAGCGTTAGACTCCAAGAAACGATGACGTCATTAGGCTATATTTTATACAAGGCTAAAATTCATACAAATCCCATAGCAATTTTTTGATTTGACGTTTAGGACAAATCTGATTTAAGTAGTTAGCCATTTTATAAGTTGGTCGCCTATAACTTTTTAATTTGTATAGCGAAACTATAAGGGTTGTCTACGAAACTCTAAAAAGTATGCATGATCCTGATAATTCATGGTAAGGAGTATGAATTATCAGGTCTTTGATTTACAATAATATCAAAAATATATTTGAGTTCCTCATAACGAGCTCTTTCATTTGATATTTGACACTATAAGGCTAGCAAAACTCATTTTAATTTCCTTACTTGGCAAAAACGATCCTTACTTAAAAAAAAAAATTGCGCACGCCTGTGGTTGGATCAATGACCATCCTACCAAATTTTACCTGATTTGGACGGACAGACAGGCCCAAAAAAGATACTGACGAATTGTTAACCCCTCCTTTTAAAAACTCACCACGCGAGTTCAATTCGAACTTGTTTAAATACCTAACGTTTCCAACAAATATACCTAGAGATCCCCATCCCTTTCCCGGAAACTGCCAGCCAGTCTAATAATGAATCCCTCCATTATTAGACTGGCTGGCAGTTTTGACTTTAGGTATATTTTTCGGGAATGTCGTAAACATTCTAGATTATTTGCAATTTCTTTGGTTTTGTCTGTGTTAATTTGTTGTTCATGCATTTAAGAAAAAAAAAGTTGTCTATTGCTTATCGCCACTATATCTTCATACGCCAAAGATTTACTCCCAAATTCATAACAATTAAAAAACTTTTCCTAAACCTATTTTAGTTAAAATATATTTTGTCTCGTTCTTTTTAAAAGAGGGAAAGGGACAAAGAAAACGGTTGTTATTTTTTTGTAAATATGAGGGTTAGAATATACAAGTTCATAAGCCAACCAGCGTATTTTATTATCTGTAGACATGAACTTTTCACCAAGTGTACGCAGGTTCTTAACTTAAGATGGAAGATAAGCTGATTTGCAGTAGAAACACAACAATGACCTTATTTATTTCAGTTTGAAGAAAGCGGATGCACCGTTGCAGCGGAAAGTTGCGTTCGGAAGAGTAGTAGGTACTTAGTTTATTACATGTTATAATGTATCAACATTGTAATAAAATAAAAGTATTTACTATTTAAAAAAGACATAATAATAATATGACAAAGCCTAACTGGCGAGCAGGCGACCAATACTGTAAAAAAATGAGTTTCTTTCGGCGTTTCTTCTCATCAGTGGTCGTTACGAAGCGCTGCTATCGGTAGCTTTTTTTCAAAATAAATTAAATTTCAATATAAACTACACGTAAATGTAAATTATACTTATTGACGTGTAAAAGTGCCTGTAAAGGTTTATTTACTGAATAAACAATTGAATTTTGATTTGATTGTTTTTCGTATGTAAGGCGAACACTGGTGTCGGATTTTTCAAGCTGCCTAAGGCCTGATATAGCTTGACGACTACCATGCAATGATAATCGTCAGTACCAGTACAATTTGCAGTACAATTTTTTGTTCACCCATCCAAGTGCTGACCACGCCCCGTATTGCTTAACTTACGAAAGCGCTAGCCTGCTGGGCCAACGAGCTCAGGGGATAATATTATGTTTTCTCTGGTCACAGGTATAGAACTTCATACAAGCGGAATATCATTTATGCCTTCTAATACTACCATCGACCTACTCCTCCTCAATTGACGACTACCGTGGCGTAGTGGTCACCATGCTAATCGGCCACCCAGAGGTCCCGGGTTCGATCCCCGGCCAGGAAAAGTTGGAAAATTACCTTTTTTAACTTGTCCTGGGTCTTGGATGTTGATCTATATATGTATTTGTTATAAAATATATTATCGTTGAGTTAGTATCCCATAACACAAGTCTCGAACTTACTTTGGGGCTGGCTCAATCAGTGTTATTTGTCCCTATATATTTATTTATTTACCGATATTATACATCCGTCCACACCTGTCCACACCATGTGTGTGTTCGCCCCTCAACACACTAGACAAGGCGAGAACGGGGGAGAGGTGCGGGGACGGGGATTCCGTTCTGTAAGCAATACTGACATAAATTCTGTGGTCTGGGTTTAATTGTTATTCGTGTGGGTAAGTGGTGAACACTGGTGTCGGATTTCTCAAGCTGCTTAAGGCATCTGACATATTTATTAGCAATTTATTACATTACTAGCTGATGCCCGCGACTTCGTTCGCGTGGACTTTATGACTCCGGCGTATAAATATAAATAAAAACTAATGAGAGAGAGAGAGAGAGAGAGAGAGAGAGAGAGAGAGAGACAGAGGGAGAAAGTACTTGTAACAGTGTTAGGAGTTAAAAGTCAATATTATTTTAATTCTTTCCTTCGGGAGCCATTATGAAAAGAGCTGAAGTGTTACTAACCCTGGAGAAAGCCACAATAAGTAGGCCATGCAAAAAACCAGTCCTTAGATCGACATCAGCAGCTTTAAGCCTCTAAAACTATTTTCATAGCAAAGCAAGTTAACATATGGAACTGTGTATTTTCAAAAGGAAAATTGTTGGGGATGAGTGGCATACGCGGAATAAATACAGTTTCACTGGCATCACTCACTTACTGTGAGCTTTAAGTGTCTCAGCAGACTATGCCGAAGTTTAGTGGCTAAAGTTCAGTGTGTAAAGTTCGGTGGGGATGACACACTAAATAAGCTGAAGTTCAGCTGCTGAAGTTCGGTGGAAACGCCGGACAGTAGTGATGTGCCGATATGAGAATTTAATCTTCCGTCTTTGGCGCGTCTGCGGCGAACGGAAACGGGAGCGGAAGAGGGAACGGAAGTGGAAGAGGGAACGGGAACGGGAGCGGAAGCGGAAGCGGGAGCGGGAGCGGAAGCGGCAGCGGTGGCGGCAGCAGCGGCGGCGGCGGCGTCGGCGGTGGCGGAGGCGTCGGCAGCGGCGGTGGAGGAGTCGGTGGCGGCGGCGGCGGCGGCGGCGGAAGCGGCGGTGGCGATGTCGGCGGAAGCGGTGGCGGCGGCAGCGGCGTCGGCGGAAGCGGTGGCGGCGGCGTCGGCGGCGGCGGCGGCGGGGGGAGCGGGAGAGGGAGCGGGAGCGGGAGCAGGAGTGGGAGCGGAAGTGGGAGCGGGAGCGGAACGGGTACGGGTACGGGTACAGGTACGGGTACGGGTACGGGTACGGGTACGGGTACGGGTACGGGTACGGGTACGGGTACGGGTACGGGTACGGGTCCGATTCAGGCAAAAGCATCGAAAGTTCAGCGTTATGTGTTGCTAGTAATGCAAATAACATTGCAGGCATGCATTGGCTGAAATTCAGCCGCTGAACTTCGGCATACAGTGCTGAGACATTAAGTTGGGTTCCGTTACACAGTTTCGGCGGAGTCAAATTTCGCATCAGCATTATTGGCCCTCCGACATTAAGACTTATTTTGTGAGCCGTGAGTCCATTTGCTGCAAGTGAATTAAGAAACTCAACTGGATAATTGGTGGCGTCGTCAACAACACTATCCAAGAAATCTAAATATATATCTTATATCTAAATATATATAACTAAAAGATGACTGACTGACTGACATAGTGATCTATCAACGCACAGCCCAAACCACTGAACGGAACGGGCTGGAATTTGGCATGCAGGTAGATGTTATGACGTAGGCATCCGCTAAGAAAGGATTTTGATCAATTCTACCCCCAAGGGGATAAAATAGGGGATGAAAGTTTGTATGAAACTTTGTCAATTTTAAACCGATCGGGCTGAGACTTTGCATGCATAAAGCTACTATGACGTAGGCATCCCCTAAGAAAGGATTTTGATAAATTACACCCCTACGCGAGCGAAGCCGCGGGCACAAGCTAGTTAACAATAATTTGCGTCATAAGTTCTTTATTCATTGATTTTTAATTTTTTGGTGTCAATTTGGCGCGTTCACATAACCAAGAAATTTTTGGTGTGTTATGCTCTGAAGGTCCGCAAATACTGAACTTATAAGTTCTACTTAGGACGAAACAACTTTTTTTTTGAAAAAATTTCAATGTACAGACACATATTTTTTACTCTTTTATTATAGTATACATTTAGTATGTTTTTGTTCAGCGGCAACAAAAAACATCATCTATAAAAATTTCAACTGTCTAGCTATAATGGTTCATGAGATACAGCCTGGTGACAGACAGACAGACAAACAGTCGGACGGTCTAAGTAATAGGGTCCCGTTTCTACCCTACCCTATGGAACCCTAAAAATCGAATAAAATAAGTATTGATGGGGGGCTCCCATACTACAAACGTGATTTTTCATAGATTATGGTACGGAACCCTTCGCGCGCGTCCGACTCGCGCTTGGCCAGTTGTATTATAACTCAACAAAAAGTTCTCATCAGACTTAACAAATTTTGCTAAGGCGGCATTTTAATATTTCTTATAGTTTAGCTGGACCATTATAGTTCTGCATCATGTGTTCCATTTTCCAAAATCAATTATAGCCTATATGTTGCCCAGGCTTCACAGCTATATAACAAAAAAAGTTTCATTCGAATCCGTCCAGTATTTCCGGAGATTAGCGTGTACAAACAGACAAACAGACAAACAGACAAACACACAAATAGACAAACAGACAGACATTTTTTTTTATTTTCTTACTCTATTACTATATCTCCATCGCCCAAAATATTTTTTTTTTGAAAAATTTTCAATGTACAGACACATTTTTTTTACTCTTTTATTATAGTATAGATTAGCAATTTATTAACGACTGTTTACAGTGAGAACGTGAAGCTTTTCTACGCACAATTGCGAAAAACGGCTACTTTTGGCGTATGTGCGTAGAAAAGCTTCACGTTCTTACTTTGAACTGTAAACAGTAGTGCATAAAATAGTTTTAAGGATTATCTAGAGCCTGGTCAAAACAAAATTTTAAATGATGTCTCCGTTTCCTATCATATAATTTATTTCAAATGGGGGCAACACTGGACCACCGAAAATTCAGATATCCCCTTAACGTACCTTCTAAAGCTCACAGGAGCTCTAGATTTTTTTTGCCACTTGTGGTCACCCATCCAAGTGCGGCCCACGCCCGGTATCGCCAAGCGTTAGTAATGCATACTCCTGCCTGGCCACCGAGCTCGTCAAGTTTGGAGCCTGGGTGATTATATTATCTTTTGTCTGGTAGAATACTCGTAATATATACTCTTACGTATCATGAATCGTGACTCACGACGTTCATTCGTACTTAAATTTCTAAAACTTATCGCATTCATAATCGGTCTAGATTTTGTTTCAGAGAAATTTTCGCCTTCATACGCTTGTGTTTCAGAGACGGTACAACATTTGTCAACATTGACGACCTCCGTGGCGTAGCGGTCACCATGCTAGTCCGCCACCAAGAGGTTCCGGGTTCGAACCCCGGTCAGGGCAAGTTGGAAAATGGCCATTTTCAAATTGTCCTGGGTCTTGGGTATTTATCTTTATATGTATTTGTTATAAAATCTAGTATCGTTGAGTTAGTATCCCATAACACAAGTCTCGAACTTACTTTGGAACTAGCTCAATGAGTGTAATTTGTCCGTATATATTCGTTTATTTATTTATTATCATATTTCAAATATTTTAGTCTCTGAAATTCAAATTTCATGAAAATATAAAATGAATTGTTATTATTGTTTCCATCGCAACAATTGATCTGTTTATCCCTATGGTTGACTGGGAGAGATCGCTTTTAGCGTTAAGTCTGCCAATTGTAAAGTTTTAATTAATAAATAAAATATTTTTAAAGTGTTGCAGGCGACAATAAGCTACAGTTATCTATCACCAAAGCCGGAGACACCCAAGCCCAACCATTAATCATTAACTAAACTTAAAATAAAAAACGGTAAGTTTATATAAGAGAGAAAGAAAAAGATTGCACAAATAAAAAAGTTATAATACCTGCTACAAATTTAATAGATAAACTCGTGCCAACAAATAAAAAAAATATTTCCGATTGAAAAATAGCCACTTTGTATATAGAACCCATGCCTGTAGGGAATTTTACGAATAAGTGTTTTGTATGTTTTGAAAATTGCCTGATTTCAGTCATACCTACCCCTAGTAGTACTAATTTGGTAGATCTAAAATCTTTGATTGCCTTCCTTTGATTGCCAGCCAGTGCCACACAAGAAGTTTTAAAGGTACCCGATAATCTATGGTTGTGCTCTATGATTTTTCCTACCCTGGTTTTACGTGCAATCACGGGCAGTTTCACAATTGCAGGGAATCCGAGTGATTTATGTCTTTGCCACCGTTCTGACCAGCCGTTAAGTATAGCCGCTGAGTAGAAAGTTCACGATGTGGAATGTAAATGAAGATTCATAGAATATGAAAAAAACGCGCCAAGTGCGAGCTGAACTCGCTTGCGGTCGATTCCGTACAATACCAAAGATTTTAAATTAAGGCGGCCCTTACCGGCGGCTCTGTCGTCAACACCAGCGTAGTTCGAAAAGCTTGTTTTTTCATCCAGGGCAATGCTAGAAAAAAAAGCAAACCGAAAAGAGAGAGATAGCGCCTTAGGGCACGGTTTGCACTGTATTGTATGAAATTAGTATTATTATTAACAATCCATTGAACGAATATTAAATATTCATAGGGTGCGGAAATTTCATAAAACTTGTTCCAGGATATACGTTTTTGTCAGTAAGCCTGACAAAATTGTGAAATAATTTTTTTTTTTATTTAAAATTTTCATTACATTTGCGAAGTTTCTATCGAAACATTTTTTTTCTTCTTACAATTTATGAGTACTTTACGAACAGTCGAAGTTCAGGTAAAGTGTGTGCAAAAAAGCTGATTTTTGGAGGCGTATACTGAACTTGTTTTTCCAAATATTCATTTTTTATTTCGAGATAAACCTAGAAATAGAGCACAAGATATCTGTTAGTCCAAAAATTTCAAGAAATATCACTTTCAACGCCATAATTACGTACGAGCGTTTGTATGAAAAGTAAGACGGGAAGGCTGCTCTTAATACAAAATATCATATTTGAAATCCTCACAGTAACTACTACTATAGCTATCTAGTGGTGTTTTAGTGAACTATTTTCCGTATGTGAACGTATTATTAAGTTTCTGCCTTTAATTTTAAGGGGCTACCTGAATTTTTCCGGGGTCCAGTGCTGCCCCCATTTGAAATAAATCATTTAATAGGAAACGGAGACATCATTTAAAATGTATCTAGGGTCTGATCAAGGCCAAATTTTAAATGATGTCTCCGTTTCCTATCAAATGATTTATTTCAAATGGGGGCAGCACTAGACCCCGGAAAATTCATGTAGCCCCTTAATTGATAGTATTCTTATAGGTTTTCCTGTGATCTACAAGCAACGAACAAAAATGCGTTTTTTTTTTTCAAAATTATGGATCTGCATTTTCAGAAATCGGGAGGGCGAATGAATAAATCAAAACAATTTATTTTACTATAATAACAAAAACATATCTGAGTTCCTCATGCCCTTTCATTTAATATACGACACAGTAGGGTAAGCAAAACTTTTTTATCTAATTTCTTAATTCGTCCTCCGAAAATTATTCTTATTTAAAAAAATATTTACTTCGAACATCTGTGTTTAGGTCATAGGCTTACACCATCCTACCAAATTTCACCTGATTTGGTTCTGTAGATACGGAGAAAATTGACTGTGAGCTGTGACAGAAAGACGGACAGACAGATGCACGAGTGATCCTATAAGGCAGTCTTTCCCAAAGTGGGCGATAACGCCCCCTTGTGGGCGCTGGAGGCTTTAAGGGGGGCGCTAACGGGCCCAGAATAAAGTTGGCGGGCGCTGATGTGATTTAAGCAATGAGTGATTTATAACTTCAGCTATTTCATATTTTAAAAATTTACTGAAATTAAAATCCTCTTACTACACAACATCCATTTATTAGTTCATATTTATATCCTTTTTTATTGTACAAATATAAACTTAAAATGTAATTAATATTTATTATTTTAATGCGTTCACAACGCTATTTATATCGTTAAAGGAATCAAACACTGAAAAAATTTCGTGTTTTAAAGTTTCGCAGGTGAGGTCCCCGATTCCAATACTCTTTATTATTGTAAAATTGTATTATTATTGCTATTTTTTTATTTAAAATTACCAATGTTGATTATTGTTATTTTTTATAAAAGATACTCTAATGTACTGGTGTATGTATTATTATTGCTCTCTCGTTTAGAATATAGGTTGAATTAAACTACAGGCAATACAAATATGTGATTCAGGTTTTTATGGTAAAAAAAATGGGGGACGCTTCAAAATAACTGATTTTTTAAAGTGGGCGTTTGACAAAATAAGTTTGGGAATCTCTGCTATAAGGGTTCAGTTTTTTATTTTTTAATACTTTAGATTATTGTCACGACAAAAAAATTTAATAAAAACACTTTTTGTAAATGCCTTGTATTTTTTTAACGGTAAGCGTATGCCAAGTAAGGTCAAACTTATGTAAAGGTCAATAACTAAGTTAGTGGGCCTGGGATGATGCTGCCACCGGTTGCTTTGTAGGGTTCCGTACCCAAAGGGTATAAACGGGACCCTATAACTAAGACTCCGCTGTCCGTCTGTCTGCCTGTCTCCATGTTGTATCTCATGAACCGTGATAGCTAGACCGTTGAAATTTTCACAGATAATGTAATATATTACTGTTGCCGCTATAACAACAAATACTAAAAACAGAATAATTTAAATATTTAAGGGGGCTCCCATGCAACAAACGTGATTTTTTTTAGATAATGGTACGGAACTCTCACTTGGACGGTTTTTAATCTGTGTTAGGGGCGTTCCCATGGTTTTTAGTTCCGATTTTTTCCACTATATGGCGAAGCCCGCTAACTTATTCGTTAACCTTCAAATAGGAAAATATTTTTTCAGCACTACAAAAATATACAAAAAGTCTGTTCACTTTGTGTACGAACCATGTTTTTGAAATGAAGTTCCTTTTCAGACGGTACGGACTTGGCGGATGGGGGCCAGTCCAAAAAAAGTGTAAGACATTGCGTCACTTTTTTCTTTTCGAATTTTTTTTTTCTAACTCCTTTCCAACCGAATGTTCCCCAACACTCACGCATTTTTCTACTGTTAATCGTATGTCGAATAAAGCATACTAGGTACTAATGCGGCCACTCGATCATAGAACATTTCTCAACACAGTTCAAGGTCAAAAAACAAAGTTAGCCGGAGCTAATCATCCTGACACGTGTCCGTCGCTGTCTGTCGCATCGGACACGCGACTCCTATAATCAGCTATAATTTCAGCTCCTTTGACTGTCTTTGACAGCCTCTTGCAACACTTAGTGCAGCTATTAAAAATAATTATTGAATATTTTATTTTAAATAATACTTGTAACGATGCCCTTCATGTTCCCGTTTACCTCCTTTTTCCATTTCATACTGTCCGTCTGTCTAAAAATAATTTCATTTTCAAATTCAATTTTTAGATTTTAGATTCCTTCCTCATCATTCTACTTTCATTCCACTGCCATCTCTCGAGCTGATTACATCTATATCAGTATTGTAAATTTATATATATCAGTATTGTAAAGTTATAATAAATAAATTAACTGTGCCGTTTCTCTCAAGCTCTCCACTACGTACCTTACCTACGAGTACCTCTTCATGTAGGAGCTCCAACTGCCCCAGCTTGTCCGCGGCTACCTACCTACTAGGAGTTCCTACATACTTATATATATGTTATATAGAGGTCCTGGGTTCGATTCCCCGTCAGGGCAAGTTGGAAAATGGCCCTTTTCAAATTGTCCTGGGTTTTTGATATTGATCTATGAATGTATTTATTATTAAGTGTCGTTTCGTTGAGTTAGTACCCCATAACACAAGTTTCGAACTTACTTTGGGGCTAGCTCAATCAGTGTAATTTGTCCCTATAAGTATATATTTATTTATAGGTATTCCTTTTTCGTTGGCTGGAAGCGACACCTTCCTAGGATAAGCCCACCCTCGAACACATTTATATATTTTCTTAAGTCTGCTCCTTTACAAAATAATTTATTCCGAATTGGGACAGCACTGGACCGCGAAAAATTCATGTACCTATTAAACGCAATCTCTTCAAGACATCCCCACGAATAGCTGGAAAGACTGTTTTAATTAAGTAATACACTGCGGTTAAAATTAAGACCGCCAATGTCACAAAATGAAAAACATTCGCAAAATAACTATTATCAGAATAATATTAAATTGCGTGCCCTTGATGTTGAAAACTAATTTTAGCACTAAATCTTACATTAGAAAACGCATAATAACCGACTTTGTTTCATTGCAATAACTAAACGCAAAACGCGTAAATTGTTACAAACATACAAATGAAGTTGTGAATGTTATCAAATTGTTTGTCTCTTTTGTTTTTTCACCTCTCGTGCTCGGTTTTAAGAACTATTGCACTATTAGCGTTGCGTTTTGTAGTAACATTGTAGTGGTTTCGTTGACAAACATCCATTTACGCACAGTTTCGTAAATGCTTTTAGGAAAACGTGGAAAAGAGTAGCGGTTGCGGTTGGCATAGTTTTTTTTTTTTTTTTCAAACGAGTTTATATCACAATTTGTACGAAGGTCACGAAAACAACACTAGTCAGTTCCAAATAACATCTGTCAAAAGTCAAACCCAGCAAAACTCAATCTAAACAGTATCAGAAGCGCGATTTCTGAAACGCGAAGTCACCTTAACGTTTGGTTTTTGTATGGAAAAACCATACGTTTAGGTGACTCCGCGTTTGAAAAATGGCACTTCAGGCCTGTGTCACTCCCCGTTTAGGTATCCTAAATATACATATGTACCTACCTACATTATTACTATACCACCACCGGAGTGGGAAATTCAGTTATATAAATTGTTTGTCCAGAGAAATAAGAATTAAATTGGCTTGCAATGGATTTCTAGGTATCTAAACGAAAAGGTGCTGAGTTCTGATGCGAGCTAAATTAAACCATATCTCGAACCACATTGAGTAGACATTTCTTTAAAATTTTTTTATTGAGTGAAACTTCTGTATGTGAGGAATAGTACTTATTCTGTAACGGTATGTTAGTAGGGTAAATTTCCAGTCATTGGACGCTACCGTCTTTGGGCAGAACACAATAAAACCTTATTTATTATTGCTGCTCAAAACGGGAACACTGCAGCTACAGAGTATAAAAGTTAGCTGCAGTGGACAAAACACAATAAATCTTAATAAATAAGGTTTTATTGTGTTCTGTCCAATGACTGTAAGCGTCCAATGACTGGAAGTTTATAAATAACAAAAATCTCATGCAATTTTATCGAAAAAGATGGCTAGATAAGATGGCTATTTAATTAAATAGGTACCTAATCCAAGTCTATTTAGCAAATCTCGCAATGTATTACCTATGTAGGTACCTATCATTTTATCTGCTAATTATGTATAATATTGGAGATTGTATAATATTAAAAAAAATATATATAGCATTAACTTATAGCCGTTCATACAAGAATAATATAAATAAATATATAGTGACAAATTACACTGATTGAGTTAGTCCCAAAGAAAGTTCGAGACTTGCGTTATAGGAAACTAACTCAACGATACTATACTTTATAACAAATACATACATAGATAAACACCCAAGACCCAGTAAAATTTGAAAAAGGGCATTTTCAAACTTGCCCAGACCGGGAATATTATCGAACCCGGTACCTCTGGGTGGCGGATTAGCGACGGATTGGTGACCAATACGCCACGGAGGTCGTCAGAAATATGTCAATAATGCCTTTTAAAAAAACAAAAAAGTAATTCCAACCAGGAAAACTCTTCTTCTGATCACGTGACCTTTAGTTTTTTGGTAAAAAACAGCATCAATCAATACATTTCATTGTCTTCGAGACAATCATAAACACTGTACACTTTAAGGTGAACGTTTATTTTGTGCAAGCGACCCTGCATGCTTTTCCTGTTTACCAAACCTACCTATTTACACTCTACACAGTGATTGCAAGCGATTATTTAATTGATAAAAAAGACAAAAGTACTCAGGTACAAACGGATTTACATACTTTGTGAAAAGTTGTTTTCAGTCTGGTTAGAATATCGCAGGCTTGAATCACATAATTATTAGAGATGCGCCAAGTAACACTTTTGCCGAGTAACGAGTACAAAGTTTTACTCGGCTCAATTTTTTTTCATCCGAATACCCTGCCGATTAACTCGGTTCAATCAAATTCCCATTTCGCGCGCGTAAACCAGTACAAACAGGTTCGCGCCGGTCGAGACGACTCGCGTTGATACACCCCTCACCCCGCCCACGCGCCTTTCAACTACCAGTCGCTTGATTGTTTGCAAAACACGTCACGTTGGGCGTCATAGTAGATAAATAATTGAAAAAGTTTGTTAATTAACGATTGACTGTGTAGTACCTGATCAGTGATTGTCGACATAATGACTTCACGTAAAAGATCCCGAATTTGGGAATGGAAATACCTAAATATATTGCTTTTCTTAAACAAAGTATACTCGGCATTCAAACCGAGTTATTCGGCCGAGTACGAGTATCAAAAAACCCGCCGAGCACGCCGAGTACCGAGTATCAACTGATACAGTGTAGTAAACAGAAAAGCCAGGAATAATTTTTCTCACAATTATATTTTCAATATCTTTTCCAGTTCATTATACCCATATACAATGATACACATTTCACCATAGTAACACTATATCACTTGAAAATGCAGTATATACACAACCTTACTTGTCGAATGTTCGTAACGAACTGAGCTGTGACGGGACAAGAACGAGACTTTATATCAGCAACGAATGAACGAATGATAAAACGTTTGCATTCAAATTAGTCATACAAAATACTTTTTTTATTTTGTTTTACCGTTATAAAAATTAATGTTTTATTTTTCTACTATTTAGTCATAATTAAATGACAATGATTATATAATATGATTTAAATAACGTCCATTTTGTCACGTGACCTAACAATATGATTAAAATAACGTCCATTTTGTCACGTGACCTAACAGCTCGTCCATCCTGATATAAGTTCACGTCCCCGTGAACACAGAAAAAATGTAGTAGACATTGAATACGACAAAACAATTGTATACCTCATGACGTGATAAATCAAAATGATCATAAACTACAAAAAGTGATTTTATGAAATGTTTGTAACAATGTACTTATTACAAATACAATAATGATTAATTTATTTGATAACATGAATTAAACACAAAAAAATATATATAATTGATTCGATAATATCACATTTTCATACGCACTTTGCGTTCATCATTTTTATTTCTTATATTATAGTCATGCACTCTTGTACATATTATTTTTGATTAATTGCGCACTTTGCGCTTTGCACACGTTATGCTATTTATTTCTAATAATGCGCACTTTGCGCTTTTGCACACGTTGTGCTATTTATTTCTTATAATGCGCACTTTGCGCTTTGCACACGTTGTGCTATGTTTTTCTATTCATTCGCACTTTGCGCTTTTGCACACGTTGTGCTATTTATTTCTAATAATGCGCACATTGCGCTTTGCACACGTTGTGCTAGGTATATCTTATAATGCGCCCTTGGCGCCTGGAACACTCTGTGCCAGACCAAATTAACAATATTCACTTTGCGTTTTGCACACATTGTGCTTAATTTACATAGCGCACGTTGCGCATTCAATGGCCATAACTTAAAATGTACATTATTTATCCTCTACGATACATTAACAAGTGTGTACATTGTAAATAGTGAGGGTATGTACCACTGACTTGCAAATATCAACTTCTTATAAAATAATCAACAATTTTAAAACTTAATTTTACTAGTTAAACAATTATTTGGAATCAAAGGTATACTTAATAATTCTTGTACTATAAGGACTATAAAGACTCGTCATTCGGACAATTAAGAGATTCGTTTTCATCATAATCAATGTTGTCAGAGCTAGAATCAGAATCAGAATAATTTTCTCTATCATTAAAACATAACCACGGAAAGATTTTGTCTACCGCATAAACACCTACGTAAGATTTGTGGCCCTTTTTAGTTATAGGTGTGTCGCAAACCTCATATCTATCGTTATCCAATACTTTTGTAATTTTATAAGGTCCTGATATCTTAGGCAATAACTTTCTACTCTTTCCTACACTATGTACTACTTTTTCAATTCTCACTAAATCTCCTACCTTATATTGTTTTGCTTGTTTTCTTTTTTTATCAAAACGATGTTTTTGTTTCTCTTGATTTTCGGTTACATACTTATCTACTTCGGATCTAACTTTTTCCACATCTATTTTAGGAGAAATAGGTTTTTGACAGTCTGTTTGTTGATCACTATCTGTACATTGAGGGTGAATTTCGTCCCTAATGATAAATTTATCTGTAACGTCTAAGCTGAGTGCCTCATCGGAAATATTTACATTTCCTTCACGAGTTATCTCAGTACCCATATTATTTTTTGTTTCATCTATCAAGTCAGACTCAATCTCAGATACCAAACGTCCCTCATTCGTATTTGTTAACCGTAACCCAAACAAAATCTCTGAAGGAGATTTTCCTGTACCTTTGTTAATTGTATTGTTTAACCCCCATTGTACCTGTAGTAACCTATCGTCCCATAATCTCTCATCCTGACCATAATTTTGCGCGGCCAACGAATCTAATATCGTACGGTTGTACCTTTCTACTTGACCATTGGCTCGCGGTGAGGCCACAGCATTCTGAATATGTCTTATTCCTAATTCCTGAATAAATTTCTTAAATTTTTCACTTGTGAAAGAAGTTCCACGATCACTTATTAAGCGCGTAGGTAGCCCAAATGTACCGAAATAATCTCTCAGCACCGCAATACTAGTGTTCGATTTTGTGTTCTTAACTGCTTTTAAAACAATAAACTTGGTATATGCGTCTATAATAACCAAAATATAAACATTTTTACGTTTGCTGGCAACAAAGGGTCCTACATGGTCTATATGGACAGTATGAAAAGGGGTGGAAACTTTAGGAATGGGATGGAGGTATCCTTCTTTTTTCCCTGCAGGAATTTTATTATGAGCACATTCTAAACAAGAGTCTACATATTTTTTTACAAACCTTCGCATTTTTGCAAACCAATAGTGTTGTTTAATTCTATCCATTGTTTTTTCGAATCCAAAATGCCCTATCTGATCATGATTTTTTTGTAAAATTTGCCAAAGACATCCCTTGGGTACTACCCATCGTAACCCATCTTCAGTATTCCTATAGATTCTTCCTCGTTTCAATACAAAATTTTTCTTTATTTCTATTACATTATCGTATTGGGGATCGGATAATATATCTTTTATACGCATTAATTCCGGGTCATTTGATTGAACAGTCTCTAACCAATCATTGTCAATAGTCATGATATCAAAAATTTCAATAGAATCAATAACGCCTACCTCATTGGATAACGGATTTCGACTTAAAGCATCAACATGCATCATACTACTACCGGACCTATACAATATATCACAATCATATTCCTGAATTAAACTCCACCACCTAGCAACACGTGGGATCATATCCTTCTTTTGAAACGTCGCTCTAAGCGAATTACAGTCAGTTATTATTGTAAATTTGATTCCCAGAACATATGGACGAAACTTAATCAATGACGCTATAACTGCCAAGGTTTCTAATTCGTAGGATGAAAAATGCGATTCCTCCGGTGAGGTTTGCCTACTATAATATGCAACTGGCTTGAAACTGGAATCTTCCTGTTTTTGCAATAGTACGCCTCCTACGCCATGTTTACTAGCGTCAGTATGAATCTGTGTCTCAGCAGTTGGATTGAATAAAGCAAGAACTGGTCTAGAGCATAAAATGTTTTTGATTTCGAAAAAGCGCGATCTTGATCTGCACCCCACTCCCACACAGAATTCTTTTTTAGTAATTTTGTTAGGGGTTTAGTAATCTGTGCAAATCCTTTTATAAACCTTCTAAAAAAACTAGCTAATCCTATTATTTGCCTCACATTATGGACATCTTTTGGAGTAGGAAAGTCCCTAACTGATTCTATTTTCCGTGTCCCTGGTTTTATTCCTGCCCCCGAGATTTCAAAACCCAAATAGTCAACTTTTACCTTGAAAAAATAACACTTCTGTGGTTTAAGCGTTAGTCCAGCTTGTCTTAATTTTTGAAAGATAATGCGTAGTCTCTCCAAACCCTGCTCAAAACATGTTGATGGAACTAGGATATCATCCATATATGCCAAGGCTGAATCGAACCTTGCATTGCCTAATACCAAATTGATTGATCTTTGGAAGACAGCCGGAGCATTGGCTAAACCAAACGGCATCCTGTTAAATTCAAACTGACCGTCTGGGGTTACGAAGGACGTAAAAGCTTTTGATCCTTCAGTTATTGGTATCTGATAATAACCAGATGCCAGATCTAAAGTACTAAAGTAAGTATTACCAGCTAGCCTATCTATCTGATCTTCAATGCGAGGAATTGGATAGTGTTGTTTGACTGTCTTTCTATTTAGAGCACGATAATCAATACAGAGGCGTTTATCACCAGTCTTTTTTTTAACAATAATGATAGGTGACGCGTACGGAGAAGTAGATTCTCTTATTATATTATTTTCTAAAAGTTCTTCTATCATTGACCTAACCTCCGCTCTTTCAGTATGACTAAGACGGTAGGGTCGATGCACAACAGGATTCAAGTCTTTTAATTCAATATCCATAGAAGTTATATCAGTGCATCCTAATTCATGCAAACCTTTGGCAAAACAGTCCCTGAACTCATTTATCAGATTCAATAATTGACATTTTTGAATTTCATTTAAGTTATTGTCTATATTTAGGTCCTCTAAAGTGAGTAAACTACAAGTCTCAGATATTTTGTTAATATTTAAGCATGCGTTAACCGTCGATCTTTCTAAGCATAAGGTACCCCGAGATATAACCTGATCAGTAATAAATGAAATTAGGATACGTTTGTAATTTATTATTTCAACGTGACCAATGCCATCTTTTAAATAAACTTTACTACCTTTTATTTTGTAAGTAGGTCTATGACTATCTTCAAGGCAAACATATCCGGTAATGTTATCATCAGTTTTTACTTTGAGACTTGCATCCCCATGGAGCCTCACAGATTCATATATCCTTAAAATTATACGTTTGTTATATATTGGCAGTTTAGTACTAATCACTAATTCTTGGTTGTCTTTATGAATTTCAATGTGGGGTTGTTCTGTCAAAGTTTGACCTATCAGAACATCGTAATTAAGAAAACGATCTGGAACTACTATCAGCTCTACTTTCGCTGTTACATGATCTACTGTTAAGTCTGCGGTAAATGCACCTATTGACTGTATGACAGAATTGCCAAAACCTCGCAAATTAGGTAAATTGTCAATCCTCCAAGTTTCAACATTTATAATTTTCCTAGCCACAGATTCTTTAACTAAAGAGCATTGGCTGCCTAAATCTACGTAAGCATTAAGTTGATTCAAAAAGCCAGATATAAAAACATGTTTTTTAAATTTCTCATCTACAGACTTTCCAGCATCAAGTAGTCATAAAGCTTTAACTTCTGATTTATCTTTCCAAACTTCCCTTGAACAATTCGGGTCATTATGGCCAAATCTTAAACATTTTTGACACTTAACTATTGGTTTTTTGCAATAGTTGAAAGCGTGTCCTAATTCATTACAGTTAAAACATTTTATTTGTCTATTAGTTTGATCAAATTTTACTACCCTTTTGTTGGAATCAATATTATGTCGGAAAAACTTTTTATTTTTCTCGAACTTTTCATGCTTAACACTCCTAAGATATCCTAACAATTTATCAGAATCCTCGAAACCCACAGCTTCGGCACCATACCGAATCGACCTATCTTCTATTCCAAAAACGATACAGTCAATAGCATTTCTACCACTTATACCGCAACGATTTATAGCTACTAATTTCTCGTAAAAATATTCTTCCAAATCGTCTCCAAATTTAGCTCTTATATTAAGCATATCAGTAAGAAGACGCCCATAGTTCTCATATACGGGAAAAGCAGACCTAAGTTTTTGTTGCCACACTTCCCACGTATGCATTACTGATGGTTGACCCTCATACCATCGCTTAGCCGTACCCATGAGCTTAGGCAAAGCGTAATGAGCAGTTTGTTTGCTGTCCCAACCATAAATCTCGGCACACTCATTAACCTTATTTAACCAGGTATTAATAGTCTGATTTTTAATTTTAGGATCGAATTCTGGTACGACGTTAGTATTTAGAAATTTTTCTCTGTTATGTGGATTCATAGTTGAAACAGCATTCAAAACTCGATTAAGATTATCTAGTATATTTTTATCTAAGTAATTATTGTTATCCGACTGATTCATTTGCTCTGAGTATGGAATTGAAAGATGTGGTCGATTTAATTCTATTTGATTGATATTATCACTATTGTTAACCTGATTATTAAGTACACCTTCATTACCATTTTTATTGCAACTGTTCAGATTAGAGCTTATAATATTACACTCCTGCGGTAAATTATTTTCTAAACTGATATTCGACCTTTTATGATTACCGTATTGCCTTTGCCGTTCACTAGATTTACTATGAAAATTACGCCTATTATTGAATAACGTTGATTCTGACCTTGAACGGGATCTTCGCTCCGACATCGGTGTGCGCTGACGATGCGGTCGCCTGCTGCGTGACTGTGTGCGCGAGGCCCGTTTCGTGCTCTCGTTGGAACTCGACCGCCGCCACCTCACAGGAGAACGCGACCGATGGCTTGCGTTGGAGCGGGACCTCCGCCTCGTTGCTGAACGTGACCGCCGCTGCCGCCTTGAGGCCTTGCGCCTTCGGCGATCTCGAGAATGTTTTTCACGAGGCATTGTACAATACAATGACTTAGCAAAATCTGCGAAAAAGGCAATTTTTAGTAAAAAATATACATATAAATGCAATCTGTGAAAATATTTTAATAGTGGTGTATAAAAAAAAAATTGTAAAATAGAAAAAGGAGGAGATTGCATTTATAGCGATAAGTTCGCCTTTGTGCATATTATTCTTGTTGTTTTGTAATTTTTGTGTGTCTATTATGGTGCAATAAAGTTGATATGTATTGTATTGTGTAAAAAAAATTACAAATTTTAATTATAATTTAATTTGATACCGTTATGAAGCCACGGTGAAAACAAAACATAACGTATTTGTGATAATAATTCTAAATGAGACATGCAAAAAGAAAAAAAAGAATATATCTTTTGCTTACCTTATAAGTGCTATTTATTTTTACAAACCTGTGCCGAATTGCACGAGTACGTACCACTTCTGAATTTGATACAGTGTAGTAAACAGAAAAGCCAGGAATAATTTTTCTCACAATTATATTTTCAATATCTTTTCCAGTTCATTATACCCATATACAATGATACACATTTCACCATAGTAACACTATATCACCTGAAAATGCAGTATATACACAACCTTACTTGTCGAATGTTCGTAACGAACTGAGCTGTGACGGGACAAGAACGAGACTTTATATCAGCAACGAATGAACGAATGATAAAACGTTTGCATTCAAATTAGTCATACAAAATACTTTTTTTATTTTGTTTTACCGTTATAAAAATTAATGTTTTATTTTTCTACTATTTAGTCATAATTAAATGACAATGATTATATAATATGATTTAAATAACGTCCATTTTGTCACGTGACCTAACAATATGATTAAAATAACGTCCATTTTGTCACGTGACCTAACACAACCGAGTACTCGGCCCATCTCTAAAAATTATCCGAAAAGAAGATGATTCCGTTTTTCGGAAGGCACGTATAAACTGTGAGTCCCGGACGCAATCTAGCGTTTGATCATCAAACCATCCAAGGATTGGTTCTGGTTTACCCTTGCGGATGTCAGACGGCAGTCGCTCTGTGTAAAAGCCTGTAACCTCAAATCTTCTTGGTGAGGTAGCGGACCCCGGGCGCTGAAGCGCAGTGCTAAGGATGCAACCGGGAAAATACGCTCGGATGATGATGATGGATTAACTTATTATCAACTTGAAGCAAAATTCTTTGATGGTACCCATATTTTTACGCTTAACTGAAAAACGTGCAATAGCTTTAGTAAACTTGACATTAATAAGTTTTTACAAGTAGATAAGTTGTTTTTCCTACATATACTTACCTATTAGGTAATCTTCCTTAGTTTAGTTAAGTTTTTTTTTACATTACTTTGATATATTGAATCAGTTCCATAATAAGATTAAATGTTAGATCTATCGCATTGAAGTTTATTGAATATTACAAAAAAAATCAACGTAAAGTTAGTAAAGATAAAAGTACTTAAATAAATACTTAAATGGCAAATACATTTTACTGCTTAATTTTTATTTTCAAATTAGCCCAAATTACTGACCCATTGAAGTAGTTAAGTAACAATAAAATACATAAAAACATAATTATATGCAGTCGAACATAGAACCTCCTCCTTTGTTGAAGTTGGTAAAAAAAATAGAATCATGCGATCCTAGGCTCTTCTGCTTACAGCCGCAAGCAAGAGCTAAATTTTCTGTTCCTCCTTAGGGATAAAGACGAATAGGTGTTTGTGTTAACGTGATTATGTATGTAAGGACAAAAAAATAACTACAATTAATTTTTTTACAATTGATTCGTTTTATATTTGAGGTGAGAAAAAGCACATGGTAAGGGTAGATACCTATCATATACTGTTTTTGTGTAGAGACGTAAAAATGTACAGTCAGGCTTCAAAAATGGAGTCATAATTTTTCATACAATCAGTATGACAGATTATGATCCCAATTTTGAAGCGTACCGTACATATGATTCCCTTTCTGACAATACCTACAGACGTTACATAATGATAAAAATAATAAACGCACTGCACTATCACCCCATCTCAACTCATTAGCGCAATTAGGGTAAAAGAAAAGACCAAAATTGGTCTGGCGGATGTAAAACTCCGGCTAGAAAACAAAGAGACCATCGCACGTACAATCTTGCTTGCATAAATCGCCGGCGGCCCACGTGCAAAATAAAGAGGGACACATGCGACAACTCCACAGTTACGCTGAGACCACACCGGGTTCCGTACCCCCCATGCGCGAGTATGTGTAAAAAATCACGTTTCTTGTATGGGAGCCCCCTTAATATTTATTTTATTTTAATTTAATTATTTATATAGTAACTATACAACTAAATATTCTGTGAATATTTCAAGCGTCTACCTGTTGCCGTTATTAATAACGTACAAAAAAAATCACGTTAATTATATTATATGAGAGCCCGCCTTTAATATTTATTTTATTCTGTTTTAAAAAATTAATTATCTCTGAAAATTTCAACTGTTTAACTATCACGGCTCGTAAGATACAGCTCGGTGACAGATAGAAAGATGGACAGATGGATGTGGACAGACAGACAGCGGAGTCTTACCCTTTGGGCATGGAGCCTTAAAAAGGTAAGTTTCGAGTTTATTCCTTTCTATAACATTTTATGGGTAACTTCACCCTGTACAACGAACTCCGTAGCTTTGTAATTATGCTCGTCTGTCTCAATATAAAGGCCCTGCGTTCGATTTAGCTGGACCGATCGCGTTTTATAAGATTTTTTCTGACAGAATATTTCTGACGTCCGCAGGAAGGCACTCTGCACATATGTTTTGTTTTAGACTAGGATATTTTTTATTGTTAAGAGATAGCATGCGGCGTCAATAACAACAATAACAAACGTTGGAAGAACATCGTAAGTAAACCTGCACACTATTAACATTATAATAAAATGTATTTAATTTTCTCCATTGCATTACAGTTTTATACAAAATACACAAGAAATAAAAACTTATTTAACTAATATACATAGGTACTTACAAAAATATTTTTGGACGACTGGTGCCCATGCTAGGTTTCCGAAGAACCTGTAATTACGGGTCACCAGGACTTGCTATCTTTATCAAAATAATTTTAGCAATAAAAAAATATACATGTATAGAAAAGAAAAAAAAAAGAAAATATGCCTCTAAACAACAACAAATAAATTAAATTCTTAACAAAGATATTAAGGATTAAGTCCACATCGACCCTGGCTTTGTTACTATGTTCGTCCGTTCGATTTGCCCGGCCGCATTTTATAAGATTTTTTCTGACGTCCGAAGGAAGGCACTCTGCCCATGTTTTGTTCTTGACTAGGATACAAGAAAAAGAAGAACCGGGAAAGCGCACCCCGGGCTCCGGAGCCGCACTGCTGAGGATGCAACCGGGAAAACGCTAAGGTGATGAAGAAGATACTTAAGAGCTTGGCTTTTCATAGACAAGTAGGTACGCGTAGTAGGTTCTAATATCCTTCTGCTTCGAGGAGCTCGGTGGTACGGCTGAATTGCGCGTTACTACCGCTTTCGCAAGTTAAGCGACTCGGGGTGTGGTCCGCACTTGAAAGGGTAACCACATCATCATCATCTCAGCCCTTCTTCCGCCCACTGCTGAGCATATTCCTCCCTTCGACGCCACCCATATCGGTCCTGTGCTGCTCTGGGTAACCACAAGTGGCATAAAAATTTATCGAGCTCCTCCTTGCATCGGAAAGCACTTATAAGCAGTTGGTCCCGCTGTCATCATTGTATGGCAGTCGTCAAGCTATGTCAGATGCGTTTGGGCAGCTTGAAAAATCTTACACCAGTGTTGGCCATCACTTACACACACGAGAAACAGTGCATTACAGTTAATGAAAGGCAGAGTCATGTCGGTTTCTCTGAAAACCAGCGTCTTGGCTCCGAAAAGCCTAGACACAAAAGCTGAGAGAAACCATTTCGGTAGCATATTTTGATATTTGTAAGTGTTTTATGTTCTGTATTTTTTATTGTTGTATATAGGTATGTTCCAAAGAAAGATATTTTTATTTCTATTTCATATTTCTAAACATATACTTCTGTCAGTCTCTATAATGCATACCTTATACGGTTTGATGCGTTTATCTTTAGCACATAGCTAATTGTGTGTTCAAACAGACAGGAAAGGATATTGAGATGTTTGATGAGTGAATTTGGCAGGATTTTGTAATAAAAACTTTCTTTTGTCTTCATAAATGTACTTACGAATACCTTCCCGAGCCTCGATGTACTTACTTAACAAAAAAAAAGGTTAATAAAATATTTTCGCTATCTTTGGCTTTAATAAAACGTAATTTCGTTGTCAATAGTTTAGTCTCTCTTATAAGACTTGTCACAACTTATTGCGGAAAAACTGCTTTGCATTGGGTACTTATGCACAATTGCATAGAATTAACAAAGACAAGTCATTTAATAGTAAAGAAAAACCTTTAGATATTCATTGTGAGAATAGGTACTTACCTAATGATTAAGTAGTTCACCTCTTACCTACTTACTTATCAAACCCATCAAATTATGCAGTGATGCATAATTTAGAGTTTCTTTCGAGTCTTTTGAAGGCGTTACCATCTTCGCGTGCATAAGTATCCATCAGATGCAGTCAATATCAAGTAAGAAAACGTGGTCTCGATCTCGATTCGCGGGAGTAAAAACGTGTTGGATATTATTTTACTCGACTTCTAGATGTGGGAACGGTAGGGATGTGACGAGTGTCTCTTTTAGATAATTTGTTATCGATGTAAATTTCTGCTTCTTAATATTGAACTGTATGCACAAACTAGAGCTTAGATAATTAAAGCTTGGCTTGTAGTAGCTTTTATATTTTACGTTGGTAAATATATAAATAAATAAATATACCTACAGGGACTAGATTTGTGTAATGGGATACTAACTCAACAATACCATATTTTTATAGCAAACACATATATGTATAGATAAACATCCAAGACCGATGACAATTTGAAAAAGGCCATTTTCCAATTTATTCGGACCGGGAATCAAACTAGCATGGAGACCACTACGCCACGGAGGTCGTCAAAAATATGTATGTATGTATGTTTTTTCATACATCCAACACATTTTAATAATATGTACTTATTTTATCCTAAATTACTTAAGCACATTTACTTAGTTACCAACGCCTAGAAAAGAGAAAAATAGCGGCATACTGCATTTATTATTGAAATTGAATATGTCAAAAATACTGATAAAGGTATTGACTTTACACAGAGATACCGTCTAACTGCATTCATTAATATTAAGGTAAGTATGGATTGACAAGCCTTCTAGAACAGTCTTCGAATGTCTTATCAGGTAACGGTGGAACTTCTCAGAAATATAATTTTATTTAATTTATATTTATAATTCTTAGTATATAATTCTTAGGTATTACTAAGTTTGAAGCCTATCGATATGTCGAATCGTAAAGTAGGCGCTCAACACTATACACACGAAAAGCATTCACAACAGCTGACACGGATCCCGGCTGATCGTACGCGCGTAATCATTGTTATTATGCCATTTTTGTCGTGATGCAAGCCCCGCTATCTTGGGGAAGCAGCGGTTCGCGCGCTTTTTGCACAAAGGCTTATTGGATTAATTCTCAGATTAGACATTCCTGTTTAAGTGTATTTTAGACTATGCGTGCTTTGTGTTACGTTCGATCGTAATTAATAAATCTTCGTTTCTTGCTGTACTGCATTCCAAAGAATTGACGTCGGTCGGCGGCCGTTGTAAAACTTTTAGAACCGATTCCCAAAAATGGTCGTCGTTTCGACTATTTCTTTTGTTTTCGCATTGTCTATGGCAGCCTTGGGTGATCATTAACATGCATATTATATTCGGAGCAGAAAAAGCGGAAAAGCGTACTCCGTGCTTGTGTTGTCCATGGAATAATAACCCATAGAGGCACCCTTATCTCTGGTAGTGTCTGTAGGGTACATCAAAGAAATATACAAGGGTATATGCAAATATAGTCTGTGGTACACTTCGAAGCATAGACCTAAAAATTTTTTACTGATTCGACCTATGGCGACATGAGCGACAACTCAAGCGAACACTTTGTTTTATACCTCAACACACAGCTGAGGATGCAACCGGGAACGCAATAAGAAATAGAAGAAGCAGCTGGTATCTTTTACGTTTTTTCAGATCAGCATGAGAGAAAGGATTCCCACATAAAAAAACGACAGGTTGCCTTCCGGGAGTGCCGGAAGAAGTGAAAACTTGAGTATTAACGTTGTGCATTTTTGATATTTTGGAATGCTTAGGGAATAATTTTTTGCACGAATTGCTTTAATTATCAGTATAAAAGTATTATCATTTATGTGGTAGAATACAATATTTGTTTATTGCGCTATCGTACACAAACATGACAATTTATATTACATTAATTAAACACTTTATATACACGAATTTTACGAAAACACAGCAGTGTGGCCACTACACAGACGGTCGAGCCATTAGCTGTCACTGTCACCATACAACGGTTGCGCGTGGCACGCTGTAAGATAAACACACACGAACATTGGCGCAAGCGCCCTGCGCCGCCTAAACGAAACAGTAAGCGCAGGCATACATTTTCGCCGCGCCGTAGAAAGAGAGGGGAATACTTCCCCTCCTACGCCGCGCCGGCTGTCTACTCTCCATCCGTCTTACGAATTTTGTACAAAAAAGTGTACAACGCCGCTAAAGAAGTTTTCACTTCAAAAAATTGTAAAGTGTATTAGCCGCTCTAGAACGGTCATTTCGGAAATCCTCTGGAAAGGCCTATGGCAAGCAGTGGATGTTATGCGGCTGAAATGATGAGTATTAACCAGGCCAATTTTAATTGCTGCATATCTGACCGACCGCCCACCGCGGGGCATGTGGGTGCAAACGTAAGCGCATGCAATCCAAATGCGCTCATTAGAACCTCTTTGTCGCGGTTGGGCAACTTTTTTAATATGGCATCGTGTAGGATTGATACATTTAATGAGACGTTTTATTGCACAAATTGCAATTATTCAATACCGTTCGTTACAGTCGCCTCGCAAATAGGTACCCTGCATCTCTTTCGCGCAAGATCGCGCACATCTAAGAAGTCGATTGAGGAAACGAGTGAAAAAGCAGATCATGTTAAATGTCTGGCCAACGAAAGATGACTCTGATTTGACGACCTCCGTCGCGTAGTGGTCACCATGCTAGTCAGCCACTCAGAGGTTCCGGGTTCGATCCCCGGTCAGGGCAAATTGGAAAATGGCCTTTTACCTGACTGCGCCAGAAGGAGGTTTATGTTTTGCGAGAGAATGTATGTATGTATGTATGTATATTTGTATGTATGTTTGTATGTATGTATAATTGTTTGGCACGCTCTGCAGCCTGAACGGCTCAATGGATTTTAGCTTGAGAGGTGTCGGTATATTTGTATTTGTATCACAGACATCACAGAAATTTCTACCAAATTCTCTTTTAAAAGAAAAGTTCGCGCCCACCTTTTAAACTCCCTTTCTTCATAAAGTCATTATTGTTTAGTTCTTCTCTTCGTAGCAATTTATTGTTAGTATAATTAAATGTATGTATGTATTGTATAAGTAAATAATTATTCTGATATTCATATATAATGAGTATATAATATTATTGTATATTATGTAGTAATATTTTATAATGTAAGTACGTATATTGTATTGCTTTTTGTGCCGCATAATTTTCTCTGTTTATCCCTATGGTTGACTGGGAGATAATGCTTTTAGCATTAAGTCCGCCATTTGTTAAAAGTATATTTGTACTTTGGAACAATAAAGTTTAATAAAATAAAATAAAAAATAAAACGTATTTTTATTTAATGATGGCTGTAAATGGTTACGCCTAGCCATGGCAGACGGACACGTGACATAAACGGAAGCAGTTATAACACGTTATTTAACAAAACAATGAAATAATTGTTATCGGTGAAAACCTCGCGAGTTTTCCTTAAGGCGAAGACAGGGCAGAAGTTGTACCCTCTTTTAAAATAAATTATTCAATTGTAAATGTGTTGCTAAATAATTAACATTTTGCAAATCGTTAGACATTATACAATATGTAACAAAAACCCTGTCCAATCCTTTTAGGGGCAACCAACCAATACTTGAAACTCGAGAAAAAATCGACATTTTCATACAAATTGCCGGGCCGGTGGAACACATTTGTATGAAAATGTCGTTTTATTTTTGAGTTTCAAGCATTAGTCCCATGGTAAAAGTTGTTCATATTGACTGTCTGAGTTGCTCCTACAAGGATCGGACAGGGTTTTTGTTACATATTGTATATACGAGTATATACCTTTAAATCGTTTTATGAATAACCTTATGAAAGTATCTTTTGGCTAATGTGCGTGGAAAAGCTTCACGTTCTTAATCAACACTAAAACAGTAGTTCATAAAATAGGTGCCTAGTTTGACGGGTTATCTAGGCTTGGTGACCGCAAAATTTTAAATGATACCTCCGTATTCTTTCAAATGATTAATTTCAAAAGGACCGGCCTCCGAAAAATTCAAGTATCTCCTTAAGATTACCTTTGCGTGCTTGTCAACGTACGAGTATTTGTGACATAATATTGATGAATAATAAGCAAACACAATGATTGGCCGTAAAACTATGGGTCTCGTGGGAAAAGCCGTCTCTCATCTCTAAGAGCTTAATCGAACTTAGACTGACCGACTTTCATAGACCCATCGTCTAATGACATCAGCTCAATAAGGCCTTATAATTGAAGGAATACAGTCCATTTTGTCGCGTTTATGCCGATGACTTGGTTTTGAATGACCGTTTTATAATGGAGTTAGAATGATTTGGTTATGTAATAAACGATTCCTTTGATATACGGAATTGGATTATGGATGCGCACTTTCGTTTTTATTGTTTCGCTTGTGGTCGGAAATAAAACAAAATCTGTCATTACCAAATATTTTTTACGTCATTTTTAGGGTTCCGTACCCAAACGGTAAAAACGGGATCCTATTACTAAGACTCCGCAGTTCGTTTGTCTGTCATCGGGTTGTATTTCATGAACCGTGATATCTAGACAGTGGAAATTTTCACAGATTATGCATTTCTGTTGCCGCCATAACTAAGAATAAAATTAATATTTATGTGGGGCTCATACAACAAAACTGATTTTTATAGATAATGGTCCGAAACCCTTCGTGCGCACGTCCGACTCGCACTTTCCTGTTTTTTTTTATTTGTTTCTTGTACGTGTATGCTAACGCAAACTTAGCCGGCCTATATTCACATTAAAAAAAATAATACTTAGTTTATATACGCACATGTATTTAAAGGTAGGTATATGTACGTAGAAGGAACTCGAATAGGTTTATAAGGATCGGAAAGCAGAGATAATTCCATCAAGTAGACCATCTTGCTATTGTGTCGTGAAATTCACACGACTTTCTATAAATCTCATAAGATCAAAGTGTAGCAATACCGTCCATGCGGTCATAGGTCGATCTTAACTAATCAGTATCATATGGTTCATTAAATCCGACAGGCGTGGGCCGAACAGAGAAACAATTAGACCAAATATCATCGCTATTGATTCGGACTTGTGTAAGACAAATGATACTTTATAGGACGATTTGTGTAACGTATTGTAAGGAAGTGTAATATAGTTATACAATGGACAAAAGGTTTGAGCTATCAGTTAATTAAATTCTTTCATTTAGTAGGATTTCATCATGGGCATGTCCAGATGGGACAGACCAAATCATCCAATGTTTAGGAAAAGAAAGAAAGCGGCAGATTCAGGATTTTGATTTAGGTGGGACTTGAACTAAATGATGATGGGCTTTTGTTTTTAGCAAAAATTACTTTTTTTTACAAGCTTTTATTGTGAGGCCGAAGTAATCGTACGACATGTTAACCCAAACTCGATGGAGTTGTGTAGTTTTATTAATGAGTTCCATCGACCACCTTCCTTCTCTTTTATCAGACCCTAGACATCGTCTACATTAAAGTGGTCGTCAAGACAAATCAAACTAGTCCCGCTAATGAGGTAACGTTGTTTTATTACTGAGTTCTGTCAAATATCTCCCGCCATCATCAGAACAGTCATTTATCGAGGATAGATCGAGGGACTCCGATACGCACGTTTAGCGGCGCATTTGAAGATTTTTCTTTTCTTCAAGACCAGCATGGAAAATAGGCAGTAACTATACAAGGTTTAAGGGACATTATGCGTAATGCGTAATAAATCGAGTAGAATTATACTATACCGCACCGCTGGACATAGGCTTCTCCTAAGATTACATATAATTAATTAAAATTAAAATAACAGTAAAAAAACAATAACGTATAAAATTAAGTCAATGTTATTTTTTTTTTCGAGTGTGTAAGTGGCCACCACTGGTGTCAGATTTTTCAGGCTGCCTAAAGGCATCTGACATAGCTTGAAGACTGCCATACAATGACGACAGCCGGGACCAACGGCTTATACGTGCCCTCCGAAGCACGGAGGAGCTCGAGAAATTTTTGTGCCACTTGTGGTCACCCATCCAAGTGCAGACCACGCCCGATGTCGCTTAACTTGCGAAAGCGCTAGTAATGCGTACTCCCGCCGGGCCACCGAGCTCCTCAAATGTTAAATGACATGTTATTTTGAGTTTAGGCTATAATAATATAGTTTAGGATATAATAATATTCTGCTATACTATAAGCGTACTTATTTAATTTAGTAGGTACGTTAAGAAACAAAAAAAAAGGAGAAGAAAGTTTGACACTCCCATACAAATTGCCCGGACGGCTGCAGTCTTTAAAGTAGTTACATTTCATTTTACTAAAGTGATCTAAGTATATAGCCCGTGGTTTGATTTTTTATACATAATTATAAAAATCTTTTATTTTAAAATATATTGTCAACAGTTAAGTATATTATCCTCTGTCTGCCTAGTGGTCATCATGCCAGGCTGTCCCACTGGAGATCCCGGGTTCGATCCCTAGTCAGGTCAAAATGGAAAATGATCTTTTCCAGATTGACCTGGGTCTTGTATTTGTTATAAAATGAACGTATCGTTGAATTAGTATCCCATAACACAAGTCTCAAACTTACCTTGGGGCTAGCTCAATGTGTGTGATTTGTCCGTATACATTTATTTATCCGCGGCATGATTGGATGTTTCCAATCGCATGTAGTTTCGATAAGTGAAATGCATTAACCTTTGAGCAATTCATCAATACCGCCAATACAATCTCTACGTGAATGGCGCGACAAAATTGACAAGCCTGTCGAATTGTGTTTGTGTATACAAACGTAATAATGATGAGCTTTGTAGGTAGGTACCTATTGTACAACTTTCTTTGAGAAGCTGATGTAATAGGTGCAAGGGCGGATCCACTGTTGTGGGCACGATGGGCATGCCCACAACCTTAATAGACTTGTGACGTCACACTTTTACGGTCTATTGAGATCGACAGGCTGATGATAATAAACGATATGCCTTAATAAAATTTAAAAAACACAATGAATCATGAAACGTGCGTGATTCGGAACGCAGCAAAGAGCCATAGACGATATGCTGACATGGTATGTCTTATGCCACATTTTTGACAACTTATTGCCGTGCCGCCAAAACTTCCGAGCCGCGTATAGCGAGGCGTGCGTGGCCAGGGTTGCCAGAAGTGGTCGCTCGAAAACCGCGACGTGCCACGGAAGAAGCGCACACTACTGTAAAAAAGCGCCCAATTTTTCAAGATACCTATTTACCCAGTCTAGTGTCCCTATATTGGCTTACTGGCTACTAGGAAAGAAAAAATATAAGTTATTGATTGAAATAGGTTTGGATTGAAACTGACTATTTAATTTTAAGAAATCGGGTCTGACTTCCTCCTAAGTTTATTTCCTAAGGCCAAAGTCCTGATGCTCAGAAAAAAGGAAATAATCTAATTCAAAAGTTCATAAACGACTTGCATGATTGTTAATGAGCATGTTCATGCTCCGAGCTCCGACTCGTACTTAGCCGATTTTCTAGTAGCTGTGACCACAACCTTTTTTGAGGGCTGGATCTGCGCTTGAATAGGTGTACACTATGTAGGTAGATGTAGACGGAATTTATAGGAACAAATTATTGTTTTGCCATCATTTATCGACATCATTTCACGGCATAACGTCCACTGCTGGACATAGGCCTCTCCCAAGAATTTCCTAAATCTCCGATCAGATCGAGAATATTATAAGTATTTATTAATTAGAAACTAATAATAATGACAAAGCCCTTCTGGCGAGTAGGCGACTAATACTGTGAAAATGAGTTTCTTTCGGCGTTTCTTCTCAACAGTGGTCGTTACGAAGCGCTGGTATCGGTAGCTTTACTTTAAAAATAAATTAAATTTTAATATACTATACACGTAACATAAATTATACTTATTGACGTGTAAAAGTCTAATTACTAAATAAACATTTGAATCTTTGAATCAAAAAATGAAAAAAACGAAACCCATATAGGATCACTCGTGCGTCTGTCTATCCGTCCGTCACAGCCTATTCGCTCCGAATCTAATATACTAGTGGTTCTGTGAGAACAGTAAACCTCGCGAGTCCTAACAAACACAAAATAACCGATATATTACCGTTTCCCTGGCTTCGCAGTGAACCAACCTACCAGTGAAAATACTAAATAAAAGTAGAATCCTGAAATAAAAAAAACGGATTCGCAGTATCATGCTTCAATAAAAAAGCCAAATAATATTTTTCATATTTCGATATATGTTCCTTGGGGAAAATTGTTCAATTTCACTCCCTCTCCCACTTCACGTACTTGGGTACTTCAACTTCTACTTCTTCAAAGTTAAATATAAATTTCAATTTATATTTAACTTTTGTACTATATAAAGTCTGTGGGTTTAACCAATATGGATGTAAAGTTTATTACTGTGTAATCTACTCAATTGATACAGCACATGGTATTTTTATTAAAAAAAAATCTCTGTATCGCCGACGTCACAGTTCAATTGATATGGTATGTTTATTTAAAAAAGAAATCTCTGTATCGCCGACGTCACAGTTACTACCCACCATTCTCATACTTGTCATCCCATAGATTTGTATTCACGACATCATACTGAATGCACTAATACAAAATATACTGAAAAAATTGATTTCTAGCTAGACAACTTTTGGGCGAATTTCCGACTGTAAACACGTTCAAGTTTATTGTATAATAAAAGTTTTTTAAACAAAAAAGGTGCGTCCTAATAAGCATAACAAAAAGTCTAATGACATTTTAGAATTTTGTGTGAAATAGCTAATATAAGATTTTTTAAATTTCAAACGCCCATATTTCCGCCATTTTTAAACATTTCGAAAAACTGGCTCGACAAAAAAATCTATATAATTACATAACCTGTTCACAAAATTTCATAAGAATCGGTTTAGAAATGCGACCTATAGGCGAGAACAGACAGACAGAGGGACAAAAAAATTTTTTGCCAGTCGAAACTGAGACGCTTCGCTAGCTCGGTCAGTAATAGTAATCCTATGACCCAAACACAGATGTGGAAAGTAAATATATATTTTTTAATATGGTTTGTTTTCTGGGTAAAATTAGGAAATTTTAAAAAAGTTTTTTCTATTCCTGTACTGTTATCTGTCTTATAAATGGTCCCGAACACTAATATAAGAACATAGATAATATGATTTCAGAAAAGTCTATAGTCTATTCCTAATATGTGTATATAGCACATGTGTCGTTATTTCGCCAAAACGATACTCCTAGCCATAGACCTATAACCTATTTTTTCTTTAGATCTACCATACTGCCAACATAATTAAATTGTTATTTTAACATATGATGCCATTTTTCAAACGTGGAGTCACTGAACAAACGGTTTTTTGTATGAAAAACATTCGTTTAAGTGACTCCATGTTTCAAAAATGGCACTTTTAGTCACTAGGAAGACGTCAATAAAAAAAATTAAGTCTTCCATAGATCCTGATCACTACTTCGTCTGTGATAGATACCTAGTATCTACCAAACATATGGTAGTATTTCGTACTTTTCTTTATTTATTTGAAATTTATTTTAGTAAATGTAGTCGTAGAAAAAGTATTGTATGCAACGTTGTATAAGTAGTCAAAAAATGCTCAATGGCGTCAATTTACGATGCTCGCTAAGGCTCGCATCGTAACCTGCGTACTCGCATATTTTTTTTTGTACAAAAAACCGTTTCCGTGACTCCGCGTTTGGAATAAGGCATCACAGGTCGTCTGACCAATTTTTAGGTAGGTTTCTCTGTGCTTTGCTTGCAAGTGCGTGGTCACCATTTGAGAACCTTTTTGCCTCATCGGCCATCGGTTCTTCGCTAAGCTGGTTTCCAGGCGTCTGCAAACCCACAGTACTAAGTACTTACTTAATTAAAGTATGCTAGGCATATAATAACAAAATGTAATCAACTATATGATAAGTAATATTATAAGTAATTGCAGCAATTATCACATGCTCTGCCATTCATGGAGCAGACCCACAAATTATATAAGGTCTGAACAAAATATACTGAAACTATTTTAAGCAGGGACAGGAATACTGATATTTTTTTATCGATATACCGAAATTTGTATCGATATATTGATATATCGACATTTTTGAAGTAAAAACTTCTTTAGCGGTGTTGTAAACTTTTTTGTATTCGGTAAAAAATGTTAAACTCGCGTCAGGGCGTCAGGTGATCAAAAAATCGTAAGACGGATGGAGAGTAGACAGCCGGCGCGGCGTAGGAGAGGAAGTATTCCCCTCACTTTCTACGGCGCGGCGAAAATGTATGCCTGCGCCTGCTGTTTCGTTTAGGCGGCGCAGGGCGCTTGCGCCAATGTTCGTGTGTGTTTATGTTACAGCGTGCCATACATGGATGGTGGCAGTGACAGCTGATGGCTCGACCGTCTGTGTAGTGGCCACACTGCTGTGTATTCGTAAAATTCGTGTATATAAAGTGTTTAATTAATGTAATATAAATTGTCATGTTTGTGTACGATAGCGCAATAAATAAATATTGTATTCTACCACATAAATGATAATACTTTTATACTGATAAATTAAAACAATTCGTGCAAAAAATTATTCCCTAAACATTCCAAAATATCAAAAATGCACAACGTTAATATTCAAGTTTTCACTTCTTCCGGCACTCCCGGAGTGCAACTCGTTTTTTTTTATCCATATATCAATATATCTATACATATTTCGATATATCGATACTAAATACTGGTATTACATAGATATTTTGTAAAAAATACTGGTACTATATCGATATTTTGTATAAAATATCGGTATATTATCGAAATTTGTATCGATATATTGATATATCGATAAAAAATATCGATTTAATACTGATATCGATAAAAAATATCGGTATTCTTGTCCCTGGTTTTAAGGGTGAATTAAGCCCGTGATAGTGAACAACTTTCTTCAAAGAACATATTTCGAAATCATAGACTTATGATTTAGTTCCAGCTATTTTAACTCTATGGTCGATCGAAATATGAAAAAATTGTTTTTGGCTTTCCATACAAACTCGAATCAGTTGTATATGGTCATTCGTTTAGGAGGTCAAAAAGTGTTTTTCAAATTTCGATGTATGTTCGTTCCCCAACGAATATACATCGAAATTTGAAAAACGAAATTTGACGTTGTTCATTATCATGGACTGAATCTACCGTTTAATACGTTTCACTATATATTTTAGACTTTATACAACGTGGAAGGACCACACCCGTAATAAATCGATCCACGGGATATATAGGTATCTAAGAAGCTGGTTCAGGAATTTTTGTTCATTTTCGATACTCAAGTATACCTAACTATAATATCTTAAATAGGGCAAACTTCCAGTCATTAGAAGCTGACAGTCATTGGACAGAACACAATAAAAACCTTTTATTGCGTTCCATCTACTGGAGCTGATATCATTTTATACTCTGTAGCTGCAGCGTTTCCGTTTTGAAACCAACCCTCATAATTAAGGTTTAATAATGTTTTGTCCAATGCCTGGAAGTTTACCCTATAACAAACAAACTATAACTTACAATCTTATGTAATTTTCTTTCGATAATTTCACATTACCGAGTACAATGTCCAACATAAAGCACTGAATCTGTTTTAACATTTTAAAAAAATCACAATAATCCGCCGTAAAGCGTTTGCTTTTGAGACATTCCAAAGCGTTATAAATCAGTTCGAGACAGCGACCTACAGAGAGGCTGAACATTCTGCAATCGTCTAACGAAAAGCAAGAAAAAATAGCTTTCTTCTCCACTGTCGTCAGTTCAGTTTGCTTCCTTAGATCTTTGGGATCTTTGGGATCTATGGGAAGAAGACCTCCTCGCTTGCTAAAGATGATATGTGTACTGATGATTTCATAACCAAAGATGCCAAAGTGAATAAGAAAAAGCCCGAACCGAAGCAAACTAGCTTGAGCCCAACTAAAAACAAAGACAAACATCTGAACAGGTGAAACAAGTGTGAAATGGAAGCTATAAATAATAATAAAAACTCATACAAATCATATTATTCTGGTACTTACTTGTAAATTGTTGTATCTTGTTGGTAAGGAATTTGCTGGGTAGATATTTTTTGTTCACTGACAGCTTGGCACTTCCTTCTTTTCAACTTCTCATCTAATGCCCTGGGAGCAGGACAATCCATAGCAAGTGCGGTGGTACAGTCTTTTATGCAAGCGTCGTGCTGCTTAGCAGAGAACAGCACTGCAGATCTGTTGCCATAAGCTAATTTAAGATGCAAAGACTTATCTGGAGCATATGCTATTGCCATATTATAGTTTACGAGTGCCGTCTGCAGCAAACCTGCTCTGTATGCTTTATTTCCATTTTCACGATAGGCTACAGAGTCAGAAATACTTTTTTTTGCCTCGGGAAACTTATGATTTTTGATTTGTGAAGGCTGCCATAGCCACATTTGCTAAATAATCCGCGTCACTCTCGTCCCCTTCCATTGCTTTATAAACATCATGAAAAAAATGTGCTTCAAATAAAAACTCACATTCCATTCTCTCACTGTCAGCAGTGGCCATCTAAAAATTAATTTATTTTTGTGTTTAGAACATGAAACAATAAAATAAATCTTCACGGTAGAGCCTAGTTAAATATTAATTGCCTTTGTCAAGCAGCGGACTTTTACTGCAGAAATTATTGGAGGTACAGGTAGACGAAGGAGCCGTATGGCATACAAATAGCAAAGAACAGAATCTATTTTAAAAAAGATTGAAAATGTTAACTTACTTTTCAGGAGGTTACAAGTTTTTTGTCTCTTTGAATACTGATAGCACAAAATATAACAGTTGTACCAAAGTTTAGGCTGATGGAAGTATATGTAAATTAGAAACGAACGAATTTTAATTTAAATGACGGAAAAGGGCGGTATCACGAAATTAAATGTTTTAAGTTTTGACATTTCGTGGAAAATAGCGGATTCCGCTCTTTTTAAAAAATCAAATCAGGTACTTTTTTCTAAACGTCAAAACAATCACAGGTTTTCAGCAATAATAAATCTAAAATCACGTTTCAAAATTACTTGGAAGGAACCAATCTAGCTAACCTAATAATGTATGCAAATAATTTACCGGAAGTTATAAATATTGACATTTAAAGTGTTGCCAACAGAGATTTATAATTTTTTGTTCGCCACTGCTAACCTCTATCGCTGTCTGGCCAACGAACGAAAGCCCTATATGAAAATTTTTAAATTAACACTTTCTTAATAAATTTGGCACTTATTAATTTATCTAAAATTTTATTTTTTATGCACTTTCATTCACATTTAAAATAAATAACCGGCCAAGAGCGTGTCGGGCTACGCGCAATGTAAGTTTCCGTAGTTGCGAATGCCCACTTTGAGTTCACGCCACTAGAAACGTCTAAGTTCCTTAGATCTAAATTTTTAGAGACTATTTTTGGTCAGCGTTTGTTCTGTGTATTCACAATACCCGTAACGTAAGACAAATGACTTTTGGAACGAAGTTCCTTATGGCAGGCTTGGAGGAGATAGGGATTTTGCTGCGCGACCGAACTGAAAAAAATGTGATAGTAAAACCGTAAGGATGACCTCGTTAAATGAGACGTGCGCAGGCGCGACAGTCGTATACACAAGAACTTTTGAACTTCGTTCCTACCTGGTGTCCCACGACACCACATTTCTTTTTTTTTTAATGAGCGTTATGAAGTGTTCTCTTTTGGATTTTTTAATTTAAACTTATTTAATTTTTTTAAGCGTCGGATTTTAAATAATAGATTAATATTGCCTTCTCTAAGCAGTGAGATGATGGTATGGTAATCTTTTTTATATTTTTCTAAGTTCTAAAATTACAATGTGACACAAATATTTTTGTACAAATTCTCATCACGTAGGTTGAACCAAAATGGTGGTTGACGACTGCCATTTTTGTTCAATTAACTTGTCGGGAATTTGTACAAAAATACTTTGAAGTCCGCCATTTTTGTTCAACTTATTTGTGTCGCATTATACATACATGGTTTTATCGGTTTCATAATTTTTACTCTGTGGTGTAAATAGTGTTGCCAGAAAATATTAGTATTTTACTGCCAGATACGGAGATGGTTGAAGTTTGACATTGACTTGACAGTCCAAATCAAAACAAACAGCTGTGTGTGAGGTGAGCTGAGTTGACCTGCGCGCTTCAAACAAAAACAAAGTTATGAAAATCGATCAATAGCTTGAAGAGAAGGGAAAATCTAGATTCAGGTCTTATCTCTTTCGCCCGGTCGTTTATTCGTGTTTTTGTAACCTGGATTGCTGCTATTGATTGGGCTTCGTGCCGTACTGTTCATGTTATCCGCGAGTGTTGTCCGGCGCTTCAATGCAGGGCAGTTTCAAGATTCAACTTATAAACATGGGGACACGGGCGGCGGCCTGTAAGCATTTCCTCAGTAAACTACGCCGCTTTAGCATTGAGAGATATTAATTTTGGGAACGTGTCCAAGAGCGTTTTTGTCGTCGAGTTTACCGCGTACTGGCCGTGCAATTGTCGCTCTTTTGAAAATGGAACGTTGTGTAATCACGTTTTTCGGTAATTTCGCTTACCTACCGGTAATTAGCGATACATTTAATTTTTCCTGTAAGTTTTTTCAATATTTATAAACTTTCTACCTATAGCTACTATCAATCTAATAAAATAGAACATTTTAAATAATTAACTACTTTTTACACGTTCTCGTTATATTTTGTAGGTAGTATCACTAAATTTTACAAGTAAAAAAACATTTTAAATTATATTAGTCTGCTTCTTCTTTTACACAGCAATTTTTTTCTACTTAAATCTACAATTTCATCATGGAACAGTGAAACTTATTAAATTCTTGAAATTTTTCATAAAATTTCAATAACATAAAATAAACATTTACTAATTTCTTTTTAATAGATCATCTTACGACGACAAAACCTCTCAGACACTCGAGTCATCGCTAAGCTTGCATGCACATTAACACATTTATTTTTCAGAGGTTTGAATCGGGGAGGCCCCATTGCGTAGTCGCTTTTTGTGTGTAATGCAGCCACAGACGTGCGATATGCAGTTTGTATTGGAGCCCCTGACTCAGAAAGGTGAGCTCGTGAAGCGGGCGTTGTTTTGCAGTGTGGTTTGACTGTTTGCCGGACTTGGAGGCACATACGCTTGAATTTTTATGCTGGGGTTGCCATCCAAGACTTTTAAGTTCTACTACCTTAAACAAATTTAAATAACTTACATATCACCCGTTTACCACCAATTTAAGATCAATAGTTGAACTATAGGTTAATCTTATGTAATTAGTTTGAAATTTTTTATTAGATTTTGATTATTATTTTAGATTAACTTATGTTGTCCTGATTCTAAAAGAAATTTGTATTGAAATCTCATGGGATTTGTATGTATGACCCAAGTTTTACTGAGCCAGTGACTTAATAAAAACAAAAAATAATCTGGAATGAAGTTCTTTTTCAGACAGAGGATTTAGTGTATGGGAGCTATAGTCCATTTGTTTAGGTGTTTAAAAGAATGTAAACAATCTTGTCATATCTTTTTATTGAAATATACACTTAATAAATCACTACCTTCGCAAATTACAAATTATTTATTTTATAAATAATAAATTATATAATTTATTTGTAATTTTCAAAGGCATTAATTTATACAGTATATATTTCTATAAAAAGACAGTCAAGATTGTTTACATTCTTTTAAATACCTAAACAAATGGACTATAGACTAAAAAAATGTGTAAGATATTTTCCGTCACTTTTTTTCATCACAATATTTTTTTTAAAACTTCCTTCCATAGAAGTTTTACATGACACTCACACATTGTTTTGTTATATTTGATGGCAACCCTTGTCGGCAAAAGTCCTCACTTGCATCTGTTCCCATATCTGTATTAACTCCATTCTTGTTGCTAGAGTCTATATCTTCACTGAAAGGAAGAAAATACATTAACATCAACTCTTACTTAACTGAAATTAGGTTGTACCTATATAAATGAGTACTTAGACCAGTAAAGAATTACTTTATGAAATTATGGAAACATTTATTAGTTTCATACTAGTATTATACATATGAAAAAAAAAAACAGTATTTAAAAGAGTTCAATTACTTTGTATTTAAAATACAAAAGGAAGTAATATACATACTTCACTAGAAATAAACTTCTAACTGAAGTTTGTAGAAATTGCATAATTCAAATGTTGGCTTCAAATATGCGCTGAACACAAAAGTATTTTTGTGAAGTAAAGATGCTAATTTGCAGACAGTTTAGTTCTGTTCTCGGCACTACAGAACAGTTTTTAGTCCTCCATTTAATTATTGTAGTAACTATCACTCCACCATTGACATTTAGTGGGTCATTATGATAAGAAAGTAAAATATTAAAATAGCATTTTACAAGTTTTGTAAAGAAAGTTCAATAAAATAAATTATCCTAGACTCAGTGAATATAGACTCGTGTTTGGTGTCCCCGATCCTCTAGGACAGTGTGCACGTCCGTTGGTGTTATGTAATGTCTCATGTCCTTCGGTTGTGTAGCAACTAGCAACCCACTGTCCATGTTAAACTGTCTGTTCTTCTCCACTACAAGATTTAGGCACATGGCTTGCGTCTAGTTGGCTTGATCATACTATTCTGATAAACTTTTTGAAGTGATAACGTCTTATGAATCGATGAACGCTGGCTGCACGCACAAAAAATTGTCACGTTCTGCTTGAGCCGAGCGTGCACGTGAGACTGTGGAACTAACGATAGAGAGGCGTGATCGTTCGAAGCGTTCGACTTGTTATGCATCTATCATGACGTTTTAATATATAAATAGGTTTTAATCTTTTATTGACTTTTAAACAATACAGGCTAAAACTAATAAAATAAAAAATATATTAATACTAATTGAACACATATTTGCTTCATATAATATATTTCTCTATTTCATGAATTTAATTTATTATTTATTTATATTATGTACCTGTTCTATACAATATCAGTTTGAAATTTAGATGTGATAGAGCATAGAAATAGGAGGTATTAAAACCTAACAATTTTTTGCTTTTTTGGATAGAGTAAGGCTGGCTAAAGACTACATCGTCTCTCATTTGTGAATGGAAACTACATAGAATTATAACTCTATGGGTTATAATTCTATGATGGAGATGTCATTTGAACACTGTAATTTTTAGATAGATAACTATTCTGTTTCTAGATTTAGCCAACAAGGCAGCTGCCATCAATCTATATCTTGTGGTGAAGTACTGTTCTGCTGACTGTGGCTCACCTTTCAGGTTAGGCTAAACCAGTATCTGTACTGTCTACCTGCAACAGCTTTTGTAGTCTTGAGTAGACTTGCCGCCGGTTTCATAAGATTTACCCATATATGCATAAAATATCTGCTCTCCTAAATCAGTCATTTAGGGTTGGATCTCACTTGTCAGCACGGAGCAGCACTTTTCTATGCTGCTATCCTTTTTTGTCCTTCAAAAGCGTCATTTGCCAGAACGAGAGAGAGCGACGGAACGCTATCGCGCCGGCCGTGCTATAGCGTTCTGCTCCATGCTGACAAGTGAGATCGGACCTATAATGAGTATGCTACCAATTTAAGGAGTACAAACTTTTTATGTATTGACAAAAAATACATGCTCCTTTAATAAGTAGCGGTTATATAATTAATATAATATAAAATGCAGATTTTTATGAATACAGTATCTGAATTTTCTATATTTAAAGATTTCTGATTAAAAAAAAATCTTCACGAAACTGGGGGTGGATATTGTTTGGTGTTTTAGTCTGGTTTCATTTCCCGTTTCTAAATCAGGTAAATATAACAACAGATTACTTTTATGTGAAGTTTGCTTTTGGGCCTCTCTTACAGCATATTCCTTTATGTAATTTATGCAATACACATAATAATATCAGATGTAATAATTAGAAAATAAAAAACCTATTTTCATATTTATTTATATTCTGTCTACTTCAGTTGTTTAATGTAAAAGAGTTTACTTCTAATTGTATATGTATTGTTATTTCAATTTCAAAGTCATCTTATATTGCAATAATATATTTTAAAGCTTTAGCTGTCATATTCATAAATAAAACAACAGCCTTCCTAAATTAGTAAGAGAAAGCTACCAGTTTAACCTATTTTTCCCGTACTCCATTATTTTGTCAAGGAAATATAGACCATTGGTAATAGTAATAGGATTGAGATTCGTCTGTGTTAGAGTAGCATATCTGATTTGCAGATTTTTATGAATATGGCGGTCATTTTATATTTTTAATTATTCTGATGTCGAAAAAAGAATGTCATTTTTTTTAAACCTACATTTTTAAGACTATTAATGCTACTTGGACTCCCGACAGTCACAGCGAAGATCCGCAGCCTATACGACTGCCAGCTGCGGCTCATGCACAACATTCAGCCACTGCCTTCAGGCACTGACATCGCAAATACCGTCAAATACTTCTCACAGACGCTTTTGAGTAAGTTCTACATTAATTCTCTTTTCTACTAAATCAAAAACGACGACGTAGTGCAGTGCAGCTCAAACACTAAGCAGAAACCACAAGCTCAAAAAAAAAATTACTTTACTGCTCTGACCCTTAGCTCTCCAAAAGTAAGTATAAAGTGATATTTGTGATTCTAGTTAAGCATCCAATGATTTTTATCGCAATTTCCAAAGCATTTAATTACCTAAACCAAACATTCTTTTATAGAATCTAGAGTGTTATGTAACTAAACACATAACTATTAAGTGAATATAGTATTACATATTTACCAATCTTAAAACAAGTTACTTGGAATGGAATTTAATCCATTCGTTAGTCTTTTGTGGTCTGCGTTCCACAGGGTTTTGTATTGGATCAACTATCACTTCTATTATTGCATTGCATTGCAATTAATATATCAAAATTTAAAAAAGGAACAGAATTACCTATAGAATATACATTTGCAGGTGTATTGAAAGATGTTCCCCGTTCGCCTTTGGAGATGATCCGCGATGCTGACAACGATGCGGATCGGATGATGCTGTACCCCAACTTGGATTACAAAGGATTGTTTAATGCTATCTCTCAACTCGTCGATGCTGCGCCACATCTGCAGTATGGCATACAACGTTAGTAGTTTTTTAAACTGCTTGCAATACTGACAGTGACCGGCTTATAGCATTAATTAGAATTACAGGAGAACATAAATAAATATGTTTAGAATACTCACTCTTCTTGAAAGTAAATACGGTAATTTTTTTTCTTGTAAATATATAAATATACAATGTCCTTTTTAATTAAGTATTTCTGTTTACATTTATTGGGAAAAGTTCTTCAAAATGATGGACTGAATCGCCCCTTAAAATATTTGTACTTAATTAAAAAGGACATTGTATATATATATGTATATATATATATATACGGACAAATCAATCTGATTGAGCTAGCCCCAAAGTAAGCTTAAGCTTGTGTTATAGGATACTAACCCAACGTTACTATATTTTATGATAAATACATATATAGATAAACACCCAAGACCCAGGACAATTTGAAAAAGGTCATTTGTATTTGTTAGACTTTTATATCATCTTTTTTTGTCACATACTACCTTACTCCATCCACATTTTCTTTCATTGTCTCTTTATGTATCCAAAAACTTTTATATGTAATATCTTCTTAGCTATGATCCATCTTAGTGGAGAGATATGTTTGTAAATATTATAAATTCGTTTCTGACTAGCGGCTGTACAAACTGTATGGCGGCCGTCGCTTGTCTTCCGCTTTCGCCGTTTGCGTGGTACGAGGCACGCAGTTAATGTCAACTGCGGCTCAAACGGGCGAGCGGACGTGGCGCCCATATATTGCCATTCCTTTATGGAATACGCTTCAAATGATCCTCGTAATTTTTTATATTGTAAAAATAAAATTGTATAAGTTTTTAAATAATTAACGGACCGCAATTGGAAATGAGATAAGAAGCCCTGAATTTATCAACTTTCCACGAACAGACTATGATATGATACTAGAATATGGTCTTTTTGGAACGAAGTTCCTTATCGCGCGTTGGGAAAGGGAGCTAGACGGAAAAATTAAGACCAAAAGTTGTAACGACACTTTTTGTTCATTCAAATTTATGAAGATAATAAATACTTGATTTTAGAACGCAGAAAAGAGTTTGAATGTAATTTAGACCTATTTATATTTATAATCTACATCGTTCCATCCGGGTGTACCTTGACACCTCTCAAGTTTTTAAAAATTACATTATATTTCAGCGTTCGGCCAAGCAGTGCTGCAATGTCTCGGCTGCTTACTCCCGTTCCTGGAGTACGACATGATAGACAACCTGCCATATCTGGTGGCCTACTGCGTTGCGGTGTTCCCGGTGACCCTCCATCAGGAGATACTACATCTGCTGTGCTATTACATTCTGCCGTTTACCATCTGTGAGTAGAACCTTATCAGTGTCAGCGGAAAGTTAGTGGAACTCTAGAAAACCTGCCATATCTGGTGGTCTACTGCGTGCCGGTATTTCAGTGACGCTTCAACAGGAGATACTGCATCTGCTGTACTATTACATTCTGCCGTTTACCATCTGTGAGTAGAACGTTATAAGTGTCAGCAGAAAGTAAGTGAAACTCTAGACAACCTATCATATCTGATGGCTCACTGCGTGGTGGTGTTTTTAGTGTAATTCCCTCTTTCCAATATTTGACATAGTAAGGACGAGACAAAACATATTTTAACTAGAACAGCTTTAGCAAACGTTTGTTAACTTTTATGAATATGGGGGTAAACTTTTAAGTTCACTGTTATAAGCTTGTCAAAAAAAAAACCTTTTATTTTAAATAACTACTTAAAAATAAATAAATAAATTACTTGTTTCTCCGATTCCAGCATGTAACTTGTACAATGCATTCAGTTCTTGAAACAATTATTTCATACTTTCCACAGCCCGCAAATACTCCGGCCAAGAGGAAGAGAGCCAAGCTTCCCAATCAGTTGCTGCTATAGTCATGATGGTGTTCCAGCACTCCAGTAATCCAGGTATTTTATAATCTTCTCCCTTGCCCTTATTCCACTATAGGCATAATGAATGAAAAAATATTTTTAGCCCAACAGGTAGATTATGAATAATATTGTAAACTTATTTTTAAATTTTTCTTAGAAACAAAAAACGACAAAGATACAGCCCATTGAAATTTCGCACGACGTCACGGCTAGGTACGATTTTAACTTCGAGCGGTGACGTCACAAGCCCCTACTCCGGAACTTTGATGCTCCGTATCTTTGTGAATTTTTGCTCTTTTGGTAAACTGAAAATAATGGGTCCATTATTTTTGAACAATCTAAAAGACGGACTAATAGCAATTATACTTTTCTGACCCTGTCGTCAGCCCTATTGTGTAGGGTCGGCTAGGCACAGTAATATACAGTGTCTAACAAAATATATTGAAACTAGGTATTATAAGGGTGAATTTAGTCTATTATACTGAACAAATTTCTCAGAGGAACGTATTCACGACGACTTTTCATTGGATTTGGAAAAAAAAAATGTTGTATTGTAAATTAATTCCTCTATCCATTATACGTAATCCAAATTTGTGCATAACATAAGGTAAAAAGGTTGCGATAATGATTTTCGATCGAGACCACGTAGTTACGCCCGTCCAAAGCTGCCGCGTGACCCCCATGAAGTCGAAATCTAGCCGGCCGTGCTATGCGTCGGTGCTACTAATTGATCTCACGATTTTACTTTCGAGTTTCAGTCAACATTTTTTGTTTCCGAATTTCTATCTTGACAAGCTAATTAGATCTTACTAACGAGACTCATGAAGTGGCATTCGGCTCCAAAACCAATAAAAAATCACCCGGTATAGCTGCGGGGACGGGGAATTGGGACGCTTATTCCGCGCGACCTTAGGAGATTCCATTCTGTATGTAATATTTTTATTAATTCTTTGGTATTACTTAACATACTTAAAACTGCCTCCGTGGTCCAGTGGTCAAGGCGTTCGCCTTGTGACCCGGAGGTCATGGGTTCGATTCCCACTGGGAAGCATACTTAGTGAAAAGTTGTTTCCAGTCTGGATAGGATATTGAAGGCTTGAATCACCTGATTATCCGAAAAGAAAGATGATTCCGTGTTTTGGAAGGCACGTAAAATTGTGGGTCCCGAACGCCACCTAGCGTTTGATCATCAAACTATCCAAGGATTGGTTCCTGGTTTGCCCTTCGGGTTGTGGAGGTCAGACGGCAGTCGCTCTGTGTAAAAACCTGTAACCTCGTTAAATCTCCTTGGTTAGGTAGCGGACCCGGCTCTGAAGCGTTACTGCTGAGGATGCAACCGGGAATACGCTCGGATGATGATGATGACTTAACATACTTAAGAACACTTTCAGCTCACCACTGCCAGTTGTTGGAATGTCTAATGTCGATTAAGCAAAAATTAGTGAAGGTCATCCTGTGCGTGATCGCGTACGGCACGTGGGGTGCGCGGTTGTACTTTAATACCCATCATAATGTGACATTGGGGTCATTTTAGACCGAGAGGAGCGTACAGCGGAGGATTCTCAGTGTTCCGTACCCAAAGGATAAAAACGGGACCCTATTATTAAGTCTTCGCTGTCCGTCTGCCTGTGACCAGGCTGTGTTTCGTGAACCGTGATAGTTAGACCGTTGAACTTTTCACTTATGATTATATTATTAAAACATAATAAAATAAATGTTTATATTAAAGTGGGGCTCCCATACAAAAAACGTACTTTTCTGTGTGTAATTTTAATTATTGTAATTTTTTTTTGTGTGCAATAAAGTATTACTTAACTTACTTGAAACAACTTTCAGCTCACCACTGCCAGCTGCTGGAATGTCTGATGTCGATGAAGCAAACAGTGGTAAAGGATATCCTGTGCGTGATCGCGTACGGCACGTGGGGTGCACGAGTGTCGGCGGCGAAACTACTGTTCTACTACTGGCCGCCCTTTGACGCCAAGCTGTTCGACAGGAAGGGACTACTTTGCAAGTTTTCCAGTAAGGATCCATTTTCAATAATCATCTTTGCTGAAAATAGCTCGGTAATACGATCAGAACTTGCTTCAAGAATTCGGCTGGTGGGTAAAAGTACTCACATAGTATTTCACATTCATATTCTGTTCGGGTTTGAACCGAAATAAGAGTTCTGATCAAATGAAAGTCCCTGAAAAACTGATAAACACTGAGATATATTATAAATAATTAACTGTAAAATGGTGTCTACGGACAGACTCTGGCACCTGCACGTCTCAAGATTCGTGACAGCTTTCTCAGGCAGTCAAACATACCAGCCTCAGAAGCTTCTGATGCAAGAGTTGTGCAATGGATAAACAAATATCCACCGTCCGGGCCAAATCTACCACCTGCAGAGCATCTCCCACCTGGTAGAGATCTCCCCTGGTCAGTCTGGAAGTCTCTCAAAAGACTCCGGGCTGGTGTTGGGAGATGTCGAGAAAACCGAGTTAGGTGGCGTCAAGCTGATAACGTCCTATGCGACTGCGGTGCCATTCAGTCGATGGACCACCTTCTATCGTGTCCGAATTGCCCTACGTCGTGTACCATCGAGGACTTAAATGAGGCTAACGACAGAGGGATCGCCGTGGCCACATATTGGTCAAATGTCATTTGAATTAGAAACTATACTGGAACCATTTTGACTCGACAAGAAGAAGACTGTAAAATAACTTGATGAGAAATGATATGCGCTTGTTGGCCGTAGGTCGCGAACTGACAATTTTATACTAATGAGGCGAAATTGTGCAAATGCTGACTTATCAAATACTGGACGGTGCTTTGCTCATACATATTCATTTATTCACATAAAATTTGTAACAAGTATACATGCACATTTCATTAAATTGTCAAAAAAGGTCTTATTATTTTACGAATTTTACCTTTATGAGGCACTGTGAAGTCGATATAGGTGTTACACAATTTAGCATATCAATATCAATTTAACTTAAGCAGAATTGTCCAATAATTCTTAAATTGTCTATATTTGCATGGAAATTGAATTAAATTATATAATGCATAAAAATAAATTAAATGTCAGTCTTATAATTTGAAGGGCAGTAGGGCATCGACGTGTCGTCTCGTAACGTTCGCCCCCGATGATGGCTGTCTAAATTGACTTAACTAATCGCTATTTCTGACTTTCTTTTAGGTTGTAATTTTTCAAAACTAAAATACGAGTTCGCTCCCAAACTACACAAGCGCTTTTTATAAAATTTCTATAGGACCTTCTGAAACGTATTCCCTGACACCGCCTGATAAGTACAGGCGGTCCCGTATTAATTTTATCAAATTCGGTTGGGTAGTTTCGCGGTGAAGGCGGTCTTTAGTTTTGAAAAATTATCTTATGCGAACGGAGTCATGAAGTCCACGCGAACGAAGTCGCGGGCACCAGCTAGTTCTACATAAACATATATTTTCACAGACGACCTGGTCCCGTTCCTCTGCCAGCGAGACATGTGCCCCAACGCGGGCTCGGCTGAAGCCGCTAAGGTGTGCTACGACCACTGCATCAGCGTCACCTTCGCCTCGGACAGTCCACCGCCGCTGTACCTGTGCATCGAGTGCGCCAACGAGATACACCGGTCAGTAGCTTTATAATACTAGCTGATGCCCGCGTGGTAAAAAAATTGACATTACTAGTTCTTATTTAAGATGTAGGGACATACTGTACCTATGTGCTTACTCGTATATGATTCTCTATCCATAAGCATAAAAATGTATACCATAATGTAACATGGCATATTGTTTTTTGGCATAATGATTTTTAAGTATAACGATCTTACGCATTACAGTTTACGCATAATTTTTTGAAGCATAATGTATTTAAGCATAGTCATGTTTAGGCATCACAATTTAAAGCATAAATGTATTTAAACATAATGATATCAAACCATCATTTATCAAGACTTAACATTTCTTTAAGCATAAAAATTTGTAATCATAAATTTATTAAGGCAGAATTACACAAAACAATAATTTTAAAGACAAATACGCAGCTCAAAAACAGTTAGCTCCTAAAACTTTTTGAAAACTCAAACACATTTTTATGAAATATTGGTGTTATAAAATTTGTAAAATTAACTTGAATCTAACTTCCTTCTGCCCTCACCGTTGTTCCGGATGGTCATAAAAAAAATGACTTAACCTAACTTCCCATCTGACCTTCACAGTTGTTCCGGGTGTTTATAATTTTTCATGATAATTAAAAATAAACATTTATAAATAATTTAATTTTGTTTCTGTTAGTCCTAAAAATAATAAATAGTATTAGTTTTCTTGTTATTATGCCTACGGAGATTATGCGAATTAACATTATGCAAAAAAAATAATTCGCCTAAAAGTTAATTATGTCAAAATTACCCGTATGCCAAAAGTAAATGAAGCCTTGAACTATTATGCCAAAATATGTTATGCCGAAACCGGTATGGCAAAGAACTTATGCTATTAGGACAAAACAATTTATGCGAAAAAAAGAAATCCTTCGTATGTGTTTATCGTAACAGGTTTTTTGTGTTCGGCCGCAGATGTCGCTGCGCCGCATTGAAGCGAGCACATATCAAACGTGCACGCTTTCATTTAAGTTCCCTTTTTCCTAAAGTAGTTGTTCGAGCTAAGTGGCTCTTGTCGGTGGAGTATTCGCCAAACTTCTTGTATGCTCACAAATGGATTATTTTTTGTTTTATTAAAAAGACCAAGTAGTTATGATTTAACAGAAATTTGAAATTCTCATAAAAATAGAGACCCGGTTCAGCGTGTGACGTCACATTCCAACGCCAACGTTAATTTCCATCCCGATCCGCACGCGCCTCGCTCGCACGTCGCACTAGCCGGCCGCTAGTAGAATGTGACGTCACCGCATCAAACGCCTCGCGTCGCGCACACATTTTAAAACTCCATATGTCGGAAACTAAACGAGATATCAAAATATTTATTTCACAGATATTTTTTTATTTTCAACAGAGTATACGATGAGCTAAAAATCAAAATTAGTCAGCTTTGTGAAACAACTCTAATCAGAAGCGTTTTACTATTTAGCTCTTTAATGAGTATAACGGGTTACCTCCTTGTTCATAAAAAAAAAAAAAACACAAAAGTTCGCTAAACCTATTTTATTTAAAATATGTTTTGTCTCTTTCTTTCACCGTCAAATATTCAAAAGAGGCAAAGGGACAAAACATGTTTTAACTAAAAAGGTTTAGCAAACGCTTTTTATTTTTTATGAATTTGAAGGTTAGACTTTACAAGTAACACTCTTGAGTTAAATAAAAAATCCTAGCGATGAACTACTATTTGTTGCAGAGAACATCCCAACCAGCGATTCTTTGACATCCTCCATCCTCAGCAACAAGTGTCCATGGTGTGCGAAAACAAGGTAAATACTTACCTCTTATACGAGCTCCAAGCTGACTGCCTCCGTGGTCCAGTGGTGAAGGCGTTCGCCTTGTGACCCGGAGGTCATGGGTTCGATTCCCACTGGGAAGCATACTTTGAAAGATAGCGGACTCCTTGGTAAGATAGCGGACCCCGGGCTCTGAAGCGTTACTGCTGAGGAAGCAACCGGGAATACGGTCGGATGATGATGATGACTAGCTCCAAGCTGGTCTGGAAGATAAGACAATAAAATGTACCAGTTGCTACTCTTCCCGCGCGGATCGTAAAAGCCCATTGAGAAAATGGGCTAAATAGGCTACTTTCCTGGGTAAAAACAACTTCTTTGATACTGTTAAGAAATTGAAACGTCACAAAATAATGTCACTTGTCACGATCGTATCTATTTTCAGTGAATTTTGATTTAAGGGTACGCTAGTCAGGTGTTTCGCCATACAAATTCTGTAGGGTGATGACTCCGTTGTTCGGTATCGTCTGTTTAAAGTTTTTAATTCTATCGATTTGTCTTGTCGTTATCTATGCTTGTATGGAATCATAATTGTAAAATGATAAGTACTTTAAAAGTTATGAGTCTCAAAACATTCCGTTTCAACACGTAATTTTAACGCAACTTTGGGCACAATTAAATACCGGAACGATTATAAAATCTCTAAAACAAAATTCGTACAAGCATAGTTTGGTTATTAAGAAATTTAAATAACTTTTACTTTTAATTAAAACATTCAGCTGTTTTATCACAAAAACACTTCTCCCAAACGCATACTCGTGAATTTTTAGACGTGTAACGTAACGTTTTTGTGCGATAAGTCGGATACGTCACACTAGACTGTAGTTCCGACGTGCGTATAAATCGGTGTAAATAGTTCCGCACTGTTCATAACCGAGTCTATCCCTTTCTCAGCGAAATAGAACGCAAATTAGCCACGTGCGCCGCGACGAGTTCGAGTTCCGAACTAGCTCATCCTTAATATTGCAAAAAACCTAATATTAAGAGCGCTATTTGCTTCCAATAAACTATGACGTCATCATTCTACAACGTGTAACGAAAAGGGGTATCAACCCGAAATGGGGAATGGGAAAATACCTAAACAAATGGATTATAGTATGTTTACTCCCACATACTATAATCCATTTGTTTAGGTATTTAAAATAAGTAAACAATCTTGACATGTCTTTTTATTGAAATGTACACTTTGTAAATCAATACATTTGCAAATTTCAAATAAATTATGTAATTTATAATTTATAAAATAAATAATTTGTAATTTGCGAAGGTACTGATTTATTAAATGTAATATACATTTAATAAATCAGTACCTTCGCTAAAAAGAGATGTCAATAAAAAGAGATGTCAAGATTGTTTACATTCTTTTAAATATCTAAACAAACGCACTAAAAAAGAACTCCCGAAAGGGTTCACATTGATTAGTATGGTAAAAGTTGTTCACATTGATTAGTATGTTTCCTACATACTAATCAATGTGAACAACTTTTACTATGAGATCTTCCCTGAAATTGTAAAATCAAATCTACACCTCCATACATTTTGGCACAGTAGGTAGGTATGTATAGAGGTATAGTTATTCCATTTCGGGTTCATAGGCCCTTTCCACGCTGTATATTTCATACAAACCCCACAGAGAATGTGTGTTTTGACGTTTAGAAACAAGTATCTGATTGAGTTGGAGTTTTTGGCGGGAAGTCAATGGGTTCAGTTGGAGTTTGCTTTAAATTGTTTTGCAAATTGATCCTAGTGGACTTTATAATATGAAATTGGTGTAGTTTAGTGTTATAAATGCTCATGGACAATATGTGAAATGGTTAAAGTGGACACTCATAGTGCGGCTGTAGTGATATTTATTTGCGGACTGTGGTTGGCGTCTTTAGGCGCCATCCGCCACTCAATCAGCCATGAAAACCAGTGAGCTCGTATAGATTTGTTGCCAGAAGCTCCCTTGAAGCAATCAAAGGACCTACACCAACCTTTGATTGTATAATTAGGGTTAGGTTAGGGTTAGGAATAAAGAAGTGAATAAATAAAGATAGGCTCTAAAGGATTTGTATCCAGAGCCGTAAAATAATTATATAAAAAAAAACTGATTGAGTTGTTGGAAATTAGCGAATTGCGAGTGTTGTTTTTTTACGTGCACCATCACGTCACAAGTGGCGTTTGGGTCTTGCGTCCCTGGGCTCTGTCTGCTTAGAGCCGAAAAACTAAACTCAAATGCTCTGTCTTCCCCGTTATAGATAAAGGCGTGATAGTGAATAGTATAGTATGTATTGTTTTTTTTTTCGGGTATGTAAGTGGCCAACACTGGTGTCAGATTTTTCAGGCTGCTTAAAGGCATCTGACATAGCCTGACGTCTACAATACATCATACAATAATGACAGCCGGGACCAACGGCTTATTCGTGCCTTCCGAAGCACGGAGGAGCTCGAGAATTTTTTATGCCACTTGCGGTCACCCATCCAAGTGCGGACCACGCCCGGTGTCGCCTTACTTGCAAAAGCGCTAGTAATGCGCACACCCACGGGGCCACCGAGCTCCTCAAATTATGTTATATGTTTACCTTTCCCAGAATTGCCGATCGTCGGACAAAGCTGCGTATTCCATTTGCTTCTCCAACGAATGCGCTAGCTACAATGGCAATCATCCTATAAGGTAATTGGATATTTTCCTGGGTCTAAAATAAATTATTTTGTAATGATAAGCAAATAAAACGTCACAAAATAATGACACTTGTCGTTGAACATATCCATTTTAACGTGATTTTAGATTTATTATTGCAGAAAACTGATAATAAGAGCGCTATTTGACTTCAAGAAACTATGACGTCATTTGCCTGTATTTTATACTAATCCCATAGAAACTGTTTGTGTCGTTTAAAAAAAAAGTAACCGATTTGGCTTGTTGGAATTGTAAGTATATGAAGGATTATTATAAGTTACATCATTTATATTATTTATTTATTTATTGAACTTTATTACAAAAATATAACAGGCAAAATTAACCTAGTGTTGTAAAAAACTGGAGCTCGAGAGTCTACATTTGCAAACTCGACTTAATTTTGCATGCTTGGTAGACTAAGACATTCACAAGTTGGAGTCGAGTCAAGCGCAAGTCGTTCGAGTACGGAATTATTGAATAAACATTTGAATTTTTGAATCTTTGAGTCAAATAAAAACTCGAGTCGAATATGAACTCGAGTCGCTGAACCAATTCGAGTTTAAATACCAAACTCGAAGCAACTTCTAGTCAAAAAAACTCCCTAGTACAACAACTTATATAAAGCATTACAATCATTCAAAACTTTATACAATATTAATGATACAGTACTCTTGTTATTTACTTAAAATAAACGATAAAAAATAAAAATGCCAGACTTGAACACGACTCAGTGCATAAACAGACTCGAGCACTATACTGAACTCGAGTCTGTTACAGAAGTTTGAGTATAACTAGCACATCGAGGCAGTGGAGTCTCTATTTGAGTCGATTCTTATGATTTAGAGTCGAGTCAGAATATTCAGACTCCCGGACTCGAGTTTTTAACAACACTAACTTTACCCCTTTATTACATCATTGATAGGTAGATATAGTTAATGTATTTACTTTTTAAGTATTTTCTTGTATGGCAATTCCAATGTTTGGAAAATCTCTAGCGAGATTATATAGCGTTGTTTGTGCATGTATGTGATTGTATATTATTGTTTGAAATAATATAAATAATAACACACTACGCTTAAAATTTCTGGGATAACACTATGTATTGGTCTTACTTCACTTACGATCGTTCCTTCTAGCCAGGTGTCTGACGTCTATTTCATTGCCTTTGATGTGAAGGGGGCACATACGCCTAAAGTGGCCGTTTTTCGCAATTGTGCGTAGAAAAACTTCACGTTCTCACTTTAAACTGTAAACAATAGTTTGAAGGGTTATCTAGGGTCTGATCAAGACAAAATTTTAAATGAAATCTCCGTTTCTTTTGTATAGATTTATTTCAAATGGGGGCAGCACTGGACCCCGGAAAATTCATGTAGCATTAATTTACTTCATGATTTAAAATCACTCCGGCCTAGCCCAAACAGTAAAGCCTAAAGTATTGAGGCGGAACTAGATTGTCCTGTGTTAAACTATTATGTATGTTATATTTATTATACTTATATTAGTAGTTATGTTGTATTGTATATATGTAGTTTTTTTATGGAAATGTATTACAGAATATACGTGTAGTTTATGATGTAAATTAAAAGTAACCACAGGTATCTATTTATTTAACTTAATAGTTTTCTTTGCACGACTGTAATTTCTGACGTGCCTACATTCCTCTCCATCCACCGGTTGTCTGGAAGAGATCGCTCTAAGCGATGAGACCGCCCATTGTACCTATGTATTTTAAATTTGAAAACTTCCTTGTTATGTTTTTTTTTTATATTGGTGCAATAAAGAGTTTTTCATTCATCCATTCATTATATGGTTTCGCATAAGCAGCCTAAGACAAACTGGTTTGACATGAAATCAGGTTTGGCCGGTAAACTATACGGTTTGGCCTAAAACAAACTGGTTTGGCCTGAAATCGGGTTTCGACAGTAAACTATACAACCTACAAACCATGTTTCTTCAGGTACTGCCAGCAGTGTCACGGAAACCGTCACAACAGTCGAAGAGGAGGCGATCACGTGGTACACACTCGTCTACCGCTGGCGTGGCAGATGGACAGCGACATGCAGACCAATCTGGTCGAGGCTATCATAAGGTTTGTATGGTGATAGGATTCAAAATTCTTTGTCTAAAACTTGTTTATAAACAATGTCATGGAAATCGTCACAACAGTCGAAGAGGAGGCGATCACGTTTTAAACACCCGTCTACCGCTCGCGTGGCAGATGGACAGCGATATGCAGACCAATCTGGTCGAGGCTATCATCAGGTGTGTATGGCGATAGGATTTGAAATTCTGTGTATAAAACTTGGTTATAAACAACAATGCGAGACTTTATATCAGGTATCGTGCTCCCAGCACGAGGCATAGTGAATCGAAAATAAATATCTACTACAGTGATGTGGATATTTTAGTTATGTGCATTACGAGCAGTGGTTTTTAGAAAATATCCGACGATCGCGAAATGGACACAAAAATGTTTGTCGGATAAATCCGACGTTTGTGCTGCTAGTTTCTAAACATCAATACAGAAATAAGAAGCGAAATGTCATGCTCTCCTTTGCAGCCTCTTGAAAGAAGCCAAACCAATCAACATGGAAGACCCTGACAGCTCGTCGGAGCAGCTCAAACCGCCGCTCACCGTCAACTTGCCAGACCCCATCTCCGTTGAAGACCGACAGCTGTTGGGCAGGTCAGATATTTTTTAATAAATATTGTTTTCTCAAACATGCTCGGAAATGTTGGCATTATTGTAGTAAAAAGAAGCCACGAAGTTTGTAATTCTTGGCTCATGGATTTCCTCACATTTATTGAGAAAAGCACTATACATGCCTGGGCGGGAATGGCATTGCCAGACTCGTAATTATTGTCAAGGCCTCGCTGACGCTCGGCCTTGAAAACTACTCATCCGGCAACGCCATATTTCCCGGCCTTTGCAGTAATGTACTATATTCCATACTTTTCTCGAAAAAAAAAATAATAACATAAAATGTACCGGCCAAAAACTGAAAGTGTGTACCATAAAAATACGAATAGTTCAGTGGGAGTGTGTATTAGAATCCATAAATAAATATGTCTATATTGAAAATGTGTATACTTTACTATCAATTTGTTTGAGTACTTAAATAGAAGTAAACAATCCTTACATGTCTTAAAAATTATATATACATTTTATAAATTTAGACGACCTCCGTGGCGTAGTGGTCAGCATGCTAGTCCGCCACCCAGAGGTCCCGAATTCAATCCCCGGTCAGGTCAAGTTGGGAAATGGCCTTTTTTAAATTGTCCTGGGTCTTGGATGTCTGTCTATATTTGTATTTGTTATAAAATATAGTATCGTTGAGTTAGTATCCCATAACACAAGTCTCGAACTTACTTTGGGGCTAGCTCAATCAGTGTTATTTGTCCCTATATATTTATTTATAAATCAAACCTTAGCTTAAATTACATAAGTAATTTGTAAAGATATTAATTTTTAAAGTGTATTTTTCAAAAAAGGACATTTCCAGATTGTGTACATTTATTTAAATACTTCCATACAGCCATCATATGTCTGCGCTGAGCCTCAAGAGGCATCTAAAGGACTATGAAGTAACTTCTTGAGTAATAACAATACAATACAATAAGTATTAATCATAGCAACATGCAGGTACGGGGTATGGTTGATGGTGGGACTGTGCACTCCGAACCCTGACACTCCAGACGAGGTCTTGGGACGTCTACTGTCTGTGCTGTTCCACTGGTTTCATGTCACGTCGTTCTCCTATACAGGTATGTTTTGTGTGAATAAAAGAACACCCCCGTAACGCTTAGGTATTCGTTGTTACACACGTGAAAGAACGTACTTTGACGACCTCCGTGGCATAATGGTCAACACGCGTAGGCGACCAATACTGTGAAAATGAGTTTCTTTCGGCGTTTCTTCTCAGCAGTGGTCGTTACGAAGCGCTGGTATCGGTAGCTTTTCTTTAAAAATAAATTAAATTTTAATATACTTTACACGTAACATAAATTATACTTATTGACGTGTAAAAGTGCCTGTAAAGGTCTAATTACTGAATAAACATTTGAATCTTTGAATCTTTGAACACGCTACTCCGTCAATCCGGAGGTTCTGGGTTCGATCCCAAGGCAGGGCAAGTTGGAAAATGGCCTTTTTCAAATTGTTTTGGTGCATGGGTGTTTATCTAAGAATATATGTATTTAAAATAAGATATAGTATCGTTGTGTTAGTATCCCATTACCATGACACAAGCTTAAGCTTACATGGGGGCTAGCTAAATCTTTTTATTTTTGGACAAATTACACTGATGTACTGACCCAAAGTAAGTCTTGAGACTTGTGTTATGGGATACCAACTCTACGATACTATATTTTATAGCAAATTCATTTATTGATAAACATCCAAGTCCCATGATAATGTGAAAAAAGCCATTTTCCAACTTGCCCTGACCTGGGATCGAACCCCGGACCTCTGGGTGGCGGACTAGCATGGTGACCACTACGCCACGGAGGTCGTATACTATGTGTGATTTGTCCCTTTATATGTATCTAGTTACAGCCTATCAAAGCCAGATGCTATGCCATGGGTACTAAATAATGACTTTTTTAGTAACCGCAGCGAGGTCCATCCACCTGAAGGGGGTACATCGCCGTCATCATTTCAGCCGCATAACGTCTACAGCTGGACATAGGCCTCTCGATAGGATTTCCAAAATGACCGATCTAAAGCGGTCTGCATCAGCGCTTTCGTCCTTGTAGGTGAATGTCCTACGGTCGCTTGCCAATGCGTGATCGCCATTCGAGAACCTTTTTGCTCTCACCAGGATAGTCCGCCACCCAGAGGTTCCGGGTTCGATCCCCGGTCAGGGCAAGTTGGAAAATAGCCTTTTTCAAATTGTCCTGGGTCTTGGGTGTTTATCTATATATGTATTTGTTATAAAATATAGTATCGTTGAGTTAGTATCCCATAACACAAGTCTCTAATTTACTTTGGGGCTAGCTCAATCAGTGTAATTTGTCCGTATGTCATCATCATCATCATCATATCAGCCACAGATTGTCCACTGCTGGACATAGGCCTCCCCCAATGATTTCTTAAACGACCGATCGGAAGCGGACTGCATCCGACGCCTCCCTGCAACCTTTCCCAGGTCATCTGATAATCTAGCAGGTGGGTGTCCTACGCTGCGCTTGCCGGTACGTGGCCGCCATTCGAGAACCTTGCTGCCGCATTGGCCATCGGTTCTTCGCGTATATATTTACAGTGGACCCCCGGTAATCCGGCCCCAATCTAATCCGGCACCCCCTGTAATCCGACATGGTCTATTATTTATTATTGAATATTTTTTTGATAATATTCGCTAATGCATGATTGAACAAGTTACAACTTGTACGCACCATCACTATTGTGATCGACGCGTAGGGTATTTATTGTTATGATTCTGATTGCTTAGTTAGAATTTGACTACATGCGATAAGGATAGCGGTGCGTCCTAGCATGTGTTCATTGTTTACTGTTTATTCATTATGTATTACGTTTACGTACCTAGTAATGTCGTCACAAGCTCCGAAGCGAAAGCACAAAACACTGACAATTAAAGAAAAATGTGATACATATATAATATCAAAACTCTTATCATTGGATCTGTAATTTGTCGGATTACAACATACTCTTTTGTAAAAAAATTCGGACTATAGAGTCTTAGGCAGTACTCTATAATCCGACAAATTCGATAGTTCGACACTGCCCTGCAAAACGTTTGTCGGACTACCGGGGGTCCACTGTATTATTTATTTATTGTAGGTGATACTGCAACTATGGTAGAGAAACTAAAGTGTGAACACGTTTGTGGCTGGCTCCGTGGCATCGCGCAGTCGCACCGTCTAGTGCTCGTCTCGTGCTTGCTGCCGCATCCGCCGCATTACACTCGGCAGGTATGCATTGCTGATGACAGAAGTAGATTCAGTTCTAATAAATGAGTTGTGCTGTAGTTAGTGGGAGGATAGTCAAATTACTTAAATATAGGATGGTCGAAAATTACAAAACCAATTTGATTGAATATCTGAAGAAAGTTTTGATGCTTGATGATTTGAACCGATACATTCACTTATCTGAATCGGTCGACACATAAAAGCACCCCCTTGACATGTTATTTGTTTTATCAGCTATAATTTAATATAGAATATAGCGTGATAGTGTCGATTTCCGGCCGTTTGGCCTGCTGCCCATTTCATTTTAAATTTGCGTCAAATCCATTTGCGTACGGGGCTCCCTTAGGTCATGAAAATAAAGTCGACATATGGGTATTGTAAACCACTGCTTGGATATGTCAAGCGCTTATGAGTATACATGTTACTGCTTTATTATGTTACTAATTTACATAATGTTTTCTTGTGAGTAGGTAAATAATGTTTATCATGCTGTGCGCACAATTTTTTGGTTTTGCAACTAGACATGTTTCTATTATATAAGTTGTTTTGTTAAGCTGCGTTGTAAGACTGTTTTGTGTGCCAATAAATAAAATAAAATAAAATAAAAATATATACCTAAACTTCATGAGTAGTACAACCACCTGATAAAAATAAATATCAAATTACCTTAATTCAACTGTGTCATCAGAGGTCGGAATTAGGTAGAGTTATTTATGTACTTGCATCGAAATGTTGATACTAATATGGATGGATAGTTGAAATAATAATAAAAATTTCAGGGATAAATAAGACAAATAAAACAAAGATGATAAACATACAATTTTTATTAGTATTTACGTTAATATTTTTATTCGTTTTTACATATTGGCAACGTCGCGCGTACAGCGGTTTAAATTGTCTAGAAGTTAATAACTTTTTATTAAAGATATCACGGGATTTTTTTCTTTTTAAAATTAATCCTGGGATTTGAGGCATATCTACTTTATTCTTTCGCTGTATGAAATCAGTGTAAGCACATTTAACTCTACCTAACTCCGACCTCTGGTTATAATGGTTTATGTTTTAATGGTTTATCTGGGCGCTACGCTGAATGTCATCTTGTTTGATTGATATTTTATATTTCGTGATTTTTCCGATCCCGATGTTTTTTTATCATGCTCATCAAGCTTCGCATGAATAATGGACGATCCCTTACGTGCATAAATCGTCGAACAGAAAATCTGACGAATAATTCTGATTACCAGGCTGGCCACTGGGACAATCTGGCTTCTAAAGCGCATCATCTCAAGGATGGACTTAACAGGTATGTGATGGTCATGCATTTTTCACATATTAATAACGTTTTCGCCGCACTTTTTATTTTGAAAAGTCATGTGAGATTTCAAATTTTATTTTTATTCTAACCAAATTGCATTCAAAAAGTTATGTAGAATTTTAACTGGTTCTCCACGGTCAAAATATGAACTTATGAGAAAAAATGTAAGTTTTCAATGTTGATATGGAAGAAAGTCCTCAACGAAAACGAAGTCGGCTTTTTTTGTATAAAAATTTTTGCTTAAAGGTTGTACTGCTTGATACCGTACGGGATCATCACCCAGTCCATCTGGGACTACATCATGCCCGCCTGGATGGAGGCCATCTGCACTGATGTACCGGAGAAGGAACTGATGGAGCTGAAGATCCCTCTAGCGAAGATTCTAGAACCGGACGGCAGTATGGTGGGAGTGGATGAGAGGAACTTGTACAACTTTGCGGTGTTGAAGGTGTCTGATACTCCTACGCCGGAGACAGTGTTGCCAGTATTGGAATGGTTTCAGGTATGTTTTAGTAGTCAACCTTACTTCTTCACGTTTCATAGTATCATATATAATCCAACGGCATGGTTGCTAATTCGTGTAAATTGATCGTGGACCCCGTAAAATCTCAACCTAAGATGGAATTGAGTACGCTTTTAAGATAAAGGAGAGGAATAGAGAGAGAGAGGGAGAGAGAGAGAGGAAGAGAGAGAGAGAGAGGAAGAGAGAGAGAGAAGGAGAGGGAGAGAGAGAGACAGAGGGAAAGAGAAAGAGAGAGGGAGTCGATGAGAGAAACAAAACGAAACAAAATGGCACTCCTAGCCTGGGTGGTTATTCCAACAGTGGAACCCAAGAGGGACGTTAATGCGTATTCGCGTTTCGGTGTCAAGTAACATTGAGCATTACGTATGATGAGACTGTCTAATTTGCTTTGACATAGAAATAGAACGTCACTATCGCACGACTAACGTATTATTTAATGAAATAACCCCCAAACTCAACTATACTAAATTTAATGACAAATACATATATACATAAACATCCAAGACCCAGGACAATTCGAAAAAGGCCATTTTCCAACTTGCCCTAACCGGGGATAGAACCCGGGACCTCTGGGTGGCGGACTAGCATGGTGACCACTACGCCACGGAGGTTGTCATCTATATCAAATTAGAAAAAGAACATAAAAATTCATTTCGTTTCAGACCATATCGATGTTGGAAGTGAAGATCCCTCTCAATCAGCTGTTCGATTTGTTTAGCCACTGTGTCATTAACCTACCAGAGAAAGTGATCAAACCTCCAGGCGGTAAGTATTTATTTATATTTAACCAACTACGGCATATAGGAAGGGTAATGATTTTAGCAGTCTATGTATGTATGTGGATATTTATGTGTGTTCCACCGTAGCATCCGAACCGCTAATCTTTTTTCACAAATGAGATGTCAATTGATTTGTCGTTATTGTCCGGGTGACATAGGCTAGAATTTGTATACAATAAATGTATTATAATGAATTAACAAAAAATAATGCGTATGATTATTTTTTGTTTCACATTTCAAAAATATATACGAGTGAATTATTTATTAGCCGTAAATAGCTCCCGAGAACGGGTTTTTGTTTCAAACGTATATCTTGTTGAATGTTAAAGAAAACATATACAAGATACGTGCGAAACATAACCCTCCGTGGGAGTCGGGTAAAATGAGAAGAACAATGTTAGGCATCTTTTTTTTTGTACACAGATGCAACGAAGTCCAAAGATTCAAAAGATTCACCTTCGTCCACCACCGACAAGGAGAAGAAAGACAAAGACGACCAGATGAAGCCGCAGAATCTGACTTGCTGCATTCTCATGCTCGACATACTGCTCAAACAGGTAGACATTGTGAATATTGCCGCATAATATAGTCGGGAAGGCCGACCAGCCTTCGATCGATTTGGTCGATCATCATTAGGGCGATTGCAAACGGTTAAGGGCCGGCGCACATATGGCGAAGCGCAACGCAAAGCATTTTTACAAGCTGTATCGGCACGTGTAGATACTTTTGATTTTTTGAGTGCCTTTGTGATCTGCCGTTAAGGGGCTACCTGAATTTTCCGGGGTCCAGTGCTGCCCCCATTTGAAATAAATCTATAGAAAGGAAACGGAGATTCCATTTATAAATGAAACGTACCTCGGAATATTCAGGTAGCCCCTTAATGATTTTGATAATAAATGAAAATTGAAAATGCAGTGATCTGGTTGAAAGTTCGATGACAAGTATATTTGATTTTAAATTTTACATTATGTCAGGGGTAAAGGTAGTGGGAGCAAAGATTGACCAATGGTATATGCGCATTACGGAGTAGACCGAGCTTCATCGGTGGGCCACAACTTACCGTTCGTCACGTGATGAAGATGGGCGGATTGTTGCGAGGTTCTCCCGTCAGGGGGCTCCACATCAGTAGGGTTGCCATTCGCGTAAACAAAGCTTTTATTTAGTTTCACCTGTCCCGTTTCTGTCTGTTTTCAAATCTTGCAAGTTAAATTTGACCCACTTCCCGGTTTCCGATTGAGCTGAAATTTTGCTCGCGTACATATATCGCGTGACAATGCAATTTTATGATGGAGCTGGACTGTGGCCATAGGAACTCTGTAATGTAACCCCATCTAGTTTGGGCTCGTTTGATTCGTCTTCAGGATCACTTTAGATAAAATCTTGTTTTAAAAATATTTCTTTAAATACTGACTTTAATATTAAAAATATTAAAAATAATTTTAATATTAAAGTGAACAATTTAGAAATAATATTGAAAATCAATTAAAGCAATACTTACGCACATATGGCGGATTTAGAGTAGGCTAAGTATTGTGTTAATTGATTTTATCGAGTAGGCTATAAGTTTAGGCGGCGCAGGGCGCTTGCGCGAATGTTCGTGTGTGTTTATGTTATAGCGTGCCACGCGCATTCATGGAAATGCACAACGTTAATATTCAAGTTTTCACTTCTGCCGGCACTCCCGGAGTGCAACCCGTCTTTTTTTTTTGGTTATTTCGTTGTTATTTGATTATCAATATACTATAGTGATCTAGTATAGCCCGTGGTTCGATTTATTACGGGTATGTCCCTTCCACATTGTATAACACGCATACCAATGATTACCCAAGAATGACAAAAGAGACTATAGCTTTGTATCTTTTTTATTTATCCACCAGATGGAGCTTCAACAGCGTCGTATCAACATCCAGAACGTGAGCAGTGAGGCCACGAAACTGCTGCGACTTATGCTGAAGTCCAACCAAGTTAACACTGTCGAACATGGTGAGTATTCATGTCAGAGATCATATAATCCGTTAGTTACCAACAAGTCAAATCAGAAACTTCTAAACGTCAAAACAAACATCGTCTTTGGGATTTGTAGGAAATAGCACGGCGTGACGTCATAGCTTCTTGGAGTCAAATAACGCTCCTATTGGCAGTTTTTCTGCATTAATAAATCTAAAACCACGTTGAAAATGGATATGATCAATAGAAAGTGATATTATTTTGTGAATTATTATTTTCTTATCAGTACAGAATAATTTATTTTTGACCCTGGATACTACCCTAATACCCATCGCCATAGAAACTCTTGGAGGGCTCGTAAGTATGCAAAACTAGTAGGTGAAATTAATACCAGCTGCTCTCACAGAGATGGCAGCACACACGACCAGCACAAAAGTGACAAAGAAAATGTTGAATATGCTTTAAAAATATTTATTACATGTCATATAAGTCATATTTAATTTATTAGAGTACTACTTTAATTAAATAATAGTCATAAAAGATTTTAAAGTTTTTATTTATACCTCTAGCGCCATCTAGTGACGAGGGAAGAGAAATAATTATGTTTATAAGGCGATGGGTAGGCATGGTTAAGGCGAAAGAAAACCACCATTTGGCTAAGGATAGTAGGTTTAAGAAAGTAAGCATTGAGGCTACGAAACGGTCGAACATGGTCAGTATTCAGGTTATTTCATCAACGTTGTATATAACAATGATATCAAGTATTCGCTTTCGATCGGTCGTTTTGGAAATCCTTAAGGGAGGTCTATGACCAACAGTGGACTTCCTCTGGCTGATATGATGAGATCAAGTATATTTCTAACGACTTCGATGAAACTCAGTATTTTGGGAGTAAAATACTTAATAATTTTTATAATTATTTCATTGAGCAGATCGTAAAAGCCGATCGGGGGAAAAGGCGATAATATAATACCAGGCCACTCAGAAAGTATTGCGAAAAAGATTTTATGTATGTGATACTGGCCAGTTACAATCTATTTTGAAAATATAATAGGTAAAAAATAAGTAAAAATAGATACGTTCCAATTTTAAAATTTTCCTCCTAAATTTTTAAGGACTTTTCATTCAAATTATCGATATAACCTCATTGAGTACGACTCGTTTGATTTGTATTGACAAGCACTTTATGGTAGACGATGTCTAGGGGCCTGATCACGGAGACGGAAGGTGGTAGATGGAAGTCAGTTATTAAACGACGCAACTCCATCGAGTTTGGGCTTATTTCATTTGTCTTAATAAGTATTTTGGCCTTACAATAAAAGTTGGTACATTTTATTTACCATTTTTTCATCTTAACACCCAGAATCACGCAAAATGTGCTCCTGCCCTGGCCTCCTCCCATGTTAGGGATGTAGGCGATTGGCACACTGCACCGCATCCCGCTGCGTAGCGCGGGGCCGCCATACAAAAACGACGCGCGTAGACGCGGTGTCAGTGTGTTGTCCTATGCGTGTTTTCTATACAAATTGACTTGCATACAGTTTGGCCTAACGCTACGCAGCGGGGTGCGGAGCAGTTTGCGAATCGCCATCTACAGTGCTTCAAGGATCTTTCGGCACTCGGCTAAAATCGGAACTAACGCCGCCATTTTGTGAAACGTCATTTTTTGACAGATCGATGTTTCCATGATTACGATTATTTAGCCTTTCTCATTTTAATAACGCCTAATGTGTTTTTTCAATTTAATAAATGACTAAACTGGTAGGTTGAATTTATTTTAATTGCTCCTTTTTTATTTACATACATTAAAGTAATTTTTTTCTAAAAGTAGATATTTAATGTTGGTTACCCTAGTTGCACATCTACGCCCCCCGTCAATGTCATCTAAGTGCCCCAAGATCCTTGTAGCACTGTGCTTGATAATGTGCATGCATCTGTTTGTATGTCTGTATCTATATACGTATTTGTTATAAAATATAGTGTCGTTGAGTTAGTATCCCATAACACAAGTCTCGAACTTACCTTGGTGCTAGCTCAATCAGTGTAATGTGTCCCTTTATATTTATTTAATAATTATGCTGTATACAAATACAGCATGGTGCGCAGCTGAAGGCGCTTGTGGGTACTGCGAGGCGGCAGCGCTGTGGCATCAGTTAGCAGTGCTGTTGGTGCGAGCGCTCGTGCCGGACTCGCATCGTTCCAACCGAGAGGTAACTTTAGTTATCACTTACGTAGTATTAACTCACTTTATGGTGACCGTCGAGCGTCACAACACAATCTTTGTTAGCCAAAGAGTGCATTTTTCCACTAACCACCCTCATTGGTCAGAAAATCGGCCAAAGAAGAACCAATTAGCAGACGAGCGCAGCAAATCCGGCGGCACTCTTGCGTTGTATGCGTTTCTCCGTCATCCCATGCCCCCAACGTTATTGATAGAAAAGTTCAGGTTAATTCTGACTTTCGCCCTCTCACCACGAGTCACCGTCAAAGAATGTAAACTTTTTTAGCCTCTTGCGGATGACATGTGGCCAGAAACTCAACCAATCAGTGGACGAGTGCATCAAGTTCGGTGGCACTCCGGCGTTCTATGTCTCTCCGTTATTCTTTTCCCCAACATTATAGGCTAATTCTGACTTTCGCCTCTCTCCACATGAGTCTTAAACTTTTTTAGTCTTCCCTGGATGTCTTGTGGGCCGAAACTCAGCCGAAGAAGAACCAATCGGAGGACGAGCGCAGCGGCATTCCTGCGTTGTATGTCTCTCCGTCACCCTTCTCCCCAACATTAAAGGCTAATTCTGACTTTCGCCATTCTCTCGACTCAAAAACTTTTTTAGCCGTCCCTGGATGACATTTGGGCCGAAACTCAGCCGAAGAAGAACCAATCGGAGGATGAACGCAGCAAATCGGACAGCACTCCTGCATTGTATATCTCTCCGTCATTCTTATTCCCCAATATTATTGATAGAAAAGTATGGAGGGTAGATGGAAGGAGAACTATCTTATATGGGGGATATTTGAAAAAGTGTCCAGCTGTACGCAGTAAATAACAGTTGAAAAATCCTCCAAGAGTGGCGCTAGCTGCAGCAAAGGGTATGGAATGAATGTAGCCGTTGGTGACAAATTGAAGTTAGCCGAGTCACAGAATTACTGGGTTAAATAATTTTTGTGGCTAAATTAGTCAGCTAGTAAAAGTTAAATTTAATAAACGTTTCTTGTTTACGTTGTCCAATATATTTTGAAAAATATAACCTAAAATAGTAATTATGGCGCTTGATTTAAAATTTACCCTGTTGCTACTGTAGCGCCACCCTAATTTAACACATTTCAGCGGACACTTTTTACATACAGAGACAGTTCTCCTTCCATTTACCCTCCATATAGAAAAGTTAAGGCAAAGTCTGACTTTCGCCCCTCTCACCATGTGTCACCGTCAAAGAGTGTAAACTTTTTTAGCCTTCCCTGGATGACTTGTGGGCAGAAACTCAGCCGAATAAAAATCACGTACATCCTCCCCCCCCCCCCCCAATATTATCGATAGAAAAGTTAAGTCTATTTCTGACTCTCGTCCCTCACCAAGACTCAAAAACTTTTTTAGCCGTCCCTGGATGACATGTGGGCCGAAACTCAGCCGAAGAAGAACCAATCGGAGGACGAACGCAGCAAGTCCGGCGGAACTCCCGCGGCGTCGGTGGACGCGCTGATGTCGATCGCGCACGGCGTGGGCGCGGGCATGGACAAGAGCTCGGTGGGGGGAGTGTTGGTGCATATGCCACATGTATGTATGTTGTCGCGCTGTCTGGATGCGCTGTCTGTGTGCCGGGCGGGCCGACGTATGCGGACTCACTCTCTTTATTTTGCCCATATCGAACGTTAAACAAAAAAAAATGCGGCTCACAAAAAAATGTTTTTTCTATTACGAATTTTACCGTTACTAGCTGGGCGACCGCGCTATGCTCGGACATTTTTTTTATATTAATCATTTTATAGCCTTGTCGCTCCCTAAATACCGAGTTTCATCAGAATCGTTGTAGCCCTTCCTGAGATCTTCATTATATATATATATATGTTATGGACGAAGTGATTTTGACAGTATAATAAATGTCCGCGCAGTGTAAAAAACGACTAAAATGAGGGGGCAATGTGATAAAAACTTTTCAAATTATCAAATTGTCCGGGCATTATCGTTATGCTTATCACCTATGGGGCAGAATAAAACAACACAGAATCACCTTTTTATATCCGTTCATCCACAGGAACTCACTTTCAAATTCAATTAAAATTCCAATTCTAGTGTTGCCGCTCTATAGTCCATTATCGATAGACAGTCGTCTAAAGGCAGCGACAGTCCATGTCTTGGACATTCTGTCGCAGCGACAGTCAGTGACAGTCCGCGTTGTGGACTGCCAATAAAATAACGTCAATGCATCGTCAATGTGTCGTAAATGTTTCATCAATGTGTCGTTAACGTAGTCAATGTGTCGTCAACGTTTCATTATTGTGTCTTTAATGTGCCGTCAATGTGTCATCTCGTCAACATCGTCAATGTTTCGTCGTGTCGTTAATATGCCAACGCATTGACGATTCATGGACAACGTTGATGATAGATTGACGAAACATTTATCCGGGGATTGTCACTGACTGTCGCTGCGACAGAATGTGCACGACATCGACTGTCGCTGCCTCTCAGCTACAGTCCACGACATCGATGACGATACTATTGAAATAAGGTAACAATCGATTGTCCAAAACTATCGATAGTTTATTCGTCGTCATCGATCGTAAAAAGACCATAAAATAATAATCGCATACATGTTCCCGTGGGTATCAAATTGAGAGTATATTTAACTTTATAAAACATAATAAAAAAAAAATACTATCGGTAGTATTACCGATAGTATTATTTTTTAGGGTAGCTCCCATACATGTTCCTTAAGTGGGTATCAAATTGAGAGTTTATTTAACTTTATACAAGATATAAGTTCATAAGGTAGAAAACTCTAAGTAGAATAAATAATAAATAATGAAATTAAAACCTTAAATTAAAAGATAACTTTAAACTAAAATATACGTAACAGAAAAGAATACAGTAATTATAAGTTACAATAATAAGGCGTCGGGACGTGACGACCCCATCGCCCACTGGATTCCCAGTGCAGTCAGTCAACGCAGGGCAGCTTGTGGCGAGCTGATGGTGAGTGGCGACACCACGTACCCTACCTCCAGGGGGACCATACACACATGCGCTTACACACACACATACACACAGTTACACACCCCCCGCCTCTGTCTTGCCTTAGCTGGCCGGCCAGAGTGGAGTCCCTACAGCAGAATATACGCTCCAGGGTGGATGTGTATTGCACGTAATGGCGTAAGAACGGGGAAACCCGCTCTTGGGGGTAAGCCCCGTGATGGTGAAACCGGAGCCGCACCTCTCGATACCCTCAGCTGCTCACATTGTGTTGCGCCCTGGCGGCATTTTCATGGCTAGTTAGAGTGCCCACAGGCAGTGTGGCCAACGAGCAGCGAGTCACCATCTACCAGGCTAAAATTGTTGTGAGAGGTTTTAGACGACTTTTTAGATAAAAAGGTACTAAAAGGCCTCTTCATGTTGGCTTTGCCGCATGAAAGCCTTAAAGGACCGGGTCCCCAAAGACCCGTGGCTAAAAAGCGTACCAACATTATAATTATATATCGTATTATTAGTTTTCAATAGTTTTGCACTAAAATGAGATCGATACTTTCGCCTTTTGATAAAAACTTTCAATTGAAAACTATCGATTGTTTTCATCGAAATTGAATGACTTTTTTGCCATTGACATTCTTCTTTTTGTTTGAGTTTTTAGGGTTCTGGATACAAGCCCTTTGTATTATAAGATTGCCCGAAAGCCCCATGGCAATAATTTTAATGTCTAGGCAATGTGATAAATAAAGAAATTCTAATTATAATTTATTAATTCGCCCAAATTGGCTTGGCATTATTCATAATGCCCGGGCATTATGAAAATTGCCCCAATTTATCACTTCGTCCGTAACATATACAAGAATTTCTCGTTTTAAGTATAGGATATATAATAATATCTGGTGCCTGCAACTTCGTTTTCTATTTCATGTGGTAATTATTTTACGGTTTAATTACTTGTTGATCCTTATTCCAACGATATAGAGTCCACTTTGTATTGCATATATGGAACTCAAAATACCTGAGAGGTAAAATTCCAGATACATATGGTAATAAAGGATGAATGAAATAAAATATAAGCAGTCATCTTCCGAGCATGTTTTCCGAGTGGATCCTTAGCAGTAACGCTTCAGAGCCCGGGGTCTGCACCTAACCAAGGTGATTTGACGAGGTTCCTCGTTTTTACACAGAACGAGTGCCGTCTGACCTCCACAACCCAAAGGGTAGACCAGAACCAATCCCTGGATAGGTTTTAGCAAACGCTAGATGGCGTTCGGGACCCACAGTTTAACGTGCCTTCCGAAACATGAAATCATCTTACTTTTCGGATAATCAGGTGATTCAAGCCTGCAATATCCTACCAAGTCTGGAAACAACTCTTCACGAAGTGTGCTTCCCAGTGGGATTCGAACCCATGATCTCCGGGTCACAAAGCGAACACCTTGACCACAGGACCACGTAGGCAGTCAAAAGAGAGCAGTCAAGAAATAAAAGCAGAATATACATATACTGCTTTGTGTAAGGACGCTCAGTAACTGGGCGAACGAGCTTCGCTCAGCGGGATAGCGAGATTCTTTATAGTGAGCTCTTGTCAAATATTATCAAACAAAACTTACCTATATTTAGTTACTCAAAAACAAAATTTACGTTTTAAACTTTGATGTAAATCAAAGAATAAAAACTGCAGTCTATAATGGGCCAACGTGATCCAAAATGACTATATCAATCAACTGTCCCATCTCGGAGGTAGGGTTTCGACCTAAGAGAGTGGGTCCTTGTAATTAAAAACAAATTCATTCGAACCTCGAGTGGAGTAGTTTGCTTATTAATATTTTATCAGTTCGTAATTTCATTGTAGATAGCGTTTCCATAGTACCTAAAGAACTATCGTACTCTTAAGTTTAAAATATTTTCTTTAAAATATTAAAATATAGTCAGCGTAAACCTATTTAAATCTTATATGTAATCTCGACAGTTATTCTGTCTGAAACATAGCTATGAATATATTATGAAATTACGGACAGTATCGTAGTTTAAATTATTCCAAATTTTATTAATTCTTCTTTTTAATAGATTTTCATTACATCTTTTATAGATGGGTTGGAATCGTCTAATGATAATACAAAAGAATGGCCAAAAAAAAAACTACGAGATATCGAAAAAAAATCTTATTATGTCCTTAAGATGTACGTTTACACGAAACCAATCCAAAAATACAATTTCCATTAATAAACTTGAATATTAGATCGCTCGAGGTATAAATAAGACGCCATTTTGAAATATTTCCGCCCGCCCACTCTATCCTAAGCCTTGTTTCGTTTGTTCACTAGCCTTCTCCTTTCCAACGAGTACTGGACTACTGTGTCATAGATACGTGCTAGATTAAAAAAAAATCTGAGAAAAATAATGTATAGATAACTTGCATGCAATTAAAATAGCAGATTTCGATGTGTGTTTTAGTAGTACATAACTTAAACCATAAATATACACACTAAACAGTAGTGTGTATACACACATACATACACATTATCGCACTGTATATTACGGGGTCTGAGATTAAATTTGGAACACAATGTTGGTATCACAAATAAATTTCTGTGGAATCCTTATTCGAATATTTAGAAAGTTTAACAGAGGTTATGATATGAACTGAGAGGATCAATCTTACACTTCTTTCGTCTTATTATAAAATTCTTTCTAATTTTAGTACTTTGTTTATACATAAGTCTGTTTGCCGAGAGTTGATTAATATTATGATTCGTCTCCGACTACCGACTGTCGCTTATTTATCGCAAACTGTATGGCGGCCGTCGCTTGTCTCCCGCTTTCGCCGTTTGCGTGGTACGAGGCACGCAGTTAAGTGCAACCGCGGCCCCAACGGGCGAGCGGACACGGCAGCCATATATTGCTATTCCGTTCTGGATTGCGCTTCGAGTGAGTCATTTCGGTGTTGTTTTCTGTTTTATACAATTTGCAATTGTATAAATAAAATTTTATAAATTTTTAAATAATTAGCGGGCCGCAATGTATAATGAGTTAGAAAGCACTGAATTTATAAACTCTCCGCGAACAAACTTTATACGTCCAGGCAAGTTCCCACTGACAAAGGAGATAATATTTTTTATTACGCAATTTATGTTTGTTTACTTGTTCGCAAGCATTACATGTTATAATGTGTCAACATTGTACTATATAATAAGAATTTATTAATTAAAAGACAATAATTAATAATAATATGACAAAGCCCTTCTGGCGAGTAGGCTACGAATACTGTGAAAATGAGTTTCTTTCGGCGTTTCTTCTCAGCAGTGGTCGTTACGAAGCGCTGGTATCGGTAGCTTTTCATTAAAAATAAATTTGAATATACTTTACACGTAACATAAATTATACTTATTGACGTGTAAAAGTGCCTGTAGAGGTCTAATTACTGAATAAACATTTAAATCTTTGAATCTTTGAGAAAGTCTTTATTTAGTGTAAAAATTTAACAATACATTTTTATTTTTCCTCGCCTGCATTTAATCACGACTATTCATATATCATAGCATCTGCAACATTCATGCACTAACAATGCATAAATACTCACAACAAAAATTATTCTAATTTGAAATGAAATTCATGATGTAAAAGAGCGGGATTCCCCAGATACAGGTTTAAAACTCAATTGGTGGGTGCTACCTGTTGTAAAGTGTCCAATTTTTTTTTTATTATGAAAACATAATTTTTAATTTAAATTTTAAGATGGCAAATGTTAATCTTTTAGATAAAATCTTTATTCACTAAAAGATCGCGAATTGTACAATATGGATAAGGGGCATAAGTAAAGCACACAATGTTTTAAAATTTCCAGTATTATTTATTTTTCACAAACTATAGACCCATAAGTACATATATTATTTATTGTTGTACAAAAATGATGAGCTGCACTGTGAGATGTGACCTAAATAGCGAAAATGTCCTGATTCATCACGATATCATAGACCAGCTGGCCGAGCTGCTACGCTGAAAATTCGCTAATTACCTACAACAGCTCAAATCAGATACTAACCTAAAAAACAAACCTTTTTTTATGGGATTTGTATGAAATACTGACTAATGACGTCATCATTTCTTGGAGTCAATTAGCGCTCTTAATATCAGTTTTTCTGCAATAATAAATCTAAAATCACGTTGAAAATAAATATGATCGTGACAAGTGACATTATTTTGTGACGTTTCATTTCCGTAACAGTACCAAATATATGGGGGTTTTGGCGGGAAGTCAAGGGGTTCAGTTGGAGTTTGCTTTAAATTGTTTTGCAAATTGATTCTAGTGGACTTAATAATATGAAATTGGTGTACTTTAGTGTTATAAATGCTCATCCTCATGGACAATATGTAAAATGTTTAAAGTGGACACTCATAGTGTGGCTGTAGTGATATTTATTTGCGGACTATGGTTGGCGTCTTTAGGCGCCGTCCGCCACTCAATCAGCTATGAAAACCTGTGGGCTGGTATAGATTTGTCGCCAGAAGCTCCCTTGAAGAAATCAAAGTACCTACACCAACCTTTTATTGTATTGTTAGGGTTAGGGTTAGGTTAGAAATAAACCAGTGAATAAATAAAGATAGGCTCCAGAGGACTAGTATCCAGAGCCGTAAAATAATTATTAAAAAAAAGTACCAAATATATTTTTTTCGATCCAAGTACCCAATTCTGCCAGGAACAAATATGAGTATAGAAACAGACTAAGTACATCAAAGAAATTAAAAAAAATATCTATAACTCAATGTGGTTAACGATATGGTTAAATTTAGTTCGCGTCAGAACTCCGCACCTTTTCGTTTAGATACCTACAAATCCATTGCAAGTCAATTTAATCTTATTACTCTGGACAAACGATTCATATGTGGGAAATGCAGTGGTCAGTGGTGGGGACAATAATGTTGTACCTATTTCCGATAGTTGAACGGGGAGTGACACATTGCAAACTACCAGCGGTCCAAAAATACATTGATCTAAAAAGAAAATGCCGCCTATACAACTACTCCTAGACGGGTCCAAGGCAATAAAAATAAGTTTTAATGGGTCCACGAGTTTTTAAAGTACAGTCGGCTACAGTTATTCTCTGAATTTTGGAACGAAGTTCCTAATCGCGCGTTGCGAAAGGGGGCTAGACGGAAAATTAAGACCAAAAGTTGTAACGACACTTTTTGTCATTCAAATTCATGAAGATAATAAAAACTTGATTTTAGAACGTAGAAAATAGTTTGAATGTAATTTAGACCTATTTATATTTATATTTTACTTCGTTGCATCGGGGTGTCCCTTGACACCTCTCAAGTTTTTTATTAATTTAAAGGATTATAATAAATAAGTATGGGTACTAAGTAAAATATAATAAATTGATTTGAAATGATACATTTTATTAAATTCAAATCGATTTTTTTAAATCTATATATCAATCTTATAATTTACAATTGAATGTGATGAAAGTTCTTAAAGGGAGCAATGGTGTTTAATAAAAAGTCAAAAGTCAAAAATCATTTATAAATTTTTGGATATTTAAGTACCTATATCATTTGATACTTGTAATTTCTTTTTCTTTCGATTTCTAGTTAGTTGTTGACGTCAGATCATATAATTATTTTGCGTCCTCGTTACACATTTTACTTATTTTGTCATATATTTTAAAACATGGACTAACCTTAGTCGGCGTTTTATAATGAGACTGATTATGTTTACTGTATGATACTGTGTCCTAAAAGTGTTTAAGTAGTACATCAATGTTTTATCACTTGCCTTTTAAATAACAATTAATCATAAGGGTTTTGCCATTCTCCCTAATGAGCTATGTAGACTATAATTTTATTGAAATTTGAATTACATGGCGAAACACACATAAAAAAACAGTCGACTTCAATCTGCTGACCACAGTAATTATCATAATTTTAGTGGATCCGTTGGAAACACTTGTATGGAATTTAAATAATTGACTAGGACCCGCTGCGGCCGAAATTTTGGACCGCTGGGAATTTGCCTGACACAGGCCTGGTATAGATAATTTGAACCAAGTACTAATCTTAGTGCGCGTTTAATAATAAGACTAACTTAAGCAAGAAGTTTAATTCATTATTTAAACGTTGCATGCGTAAGTCCAGTACTCCACAGTACCTTAGCATCGCCCGCCCGGTGTACAATCTATATAATAGATGTATAGTTTGTTCATTTCATGCAACTGTCACTAATAAGCGACGTCGGGTCGGACCCCACCCTGACTAAATCGTCAGGCGACACGCAAGTATGTCTCTGTCTCTTTCCTTGGCTTTTTCATTCTTTTGTTTTGATGTTCTGTGTTTTTTAAGCTAATGTTTCACTATGAAAGCCTTACCAGTCTGGATTTCATATCTAACTATAACACAGTTGTTAACTATAAGTAGCGGTACCCGTGCGAATAATTCGCACTAAATAAGTATGATAATAATTATCATCACTTTAATGAAAAGTATTTATACGTGAGTAATTGTGAAATTGAACAAAAAATTTACCGACCGTCGATCATGTTGATGTTGTTTCAAAATTCAAGCCGTCAGATGGCAGCATTGTCGTATTGTGTCTTAATGTAAATCTATGTATATAATTTTAATAATTAATTAATTTACAAAAAAAAGAAATAATATTTTTTTAAATTGTTGATGCCGATAGAGCAAGCAATTATCTTTAAAATGATATAAAATTTATACGGAGCAAATTGTGAGGTTTTTTTCTAAAAAAGGAGGCAAACATCTTTACCTTAACGTATTAATATATATGATACTCATGTATAGTAGACGAAAAAGGCCGGCTAGTTTCGATCGGTTTAGACGATCACCACCAGGGCGAGTGTTAGGAGGAGCGGGCTGACCTCAAGGCAATTAGTGCGTCGCATCGCGCGTCGCCGCCCGCTTAAGAAAGCCGAAATTTTATTTGGTTAAATAGCTTAGTTATACAGTGGAAAGATTTCCGTAGAACATACCGATTTTGCTTAGATATGTGCCTTTTTATTAAAATAATATGTTACTCACAAATTCTTTTGCTAGCAGATATGTAGGTTCTCTAAAAGCTACATAATATATATGTGACATGACTGGCTTTTTTAAATACAAATAGTGAAATATTGGCTTGATTTTAAGAATTCATTGCTCTGCATATAGATTTGTATTTTTATTTGTCTTACCAGCCTTATAAGTACTAACTTTTTCAAACTTTTTATTCGTTAGTATCAATATTATATACGTATTAAAATTATATAATTGTAAGGACAGTGAGTTCAAGCTTTATAAAATGTTGGGCCGTGAAACATCGCAATGGTTTTCATGTCCGTGACATGTTCATTAGAATGATATGTTTATTGTTTTAATATAGTATATGTAGTTTAAATTGATGTTTAAATGTTTCATCTCATCAGTAATTAAATATATGTACTGAATTAAAAACATGCGTGTTCCAAAAAGCTGATAAATGTGCCGCAAAATTGTCGTTGATGTCAATTTACAAATTGCATTCTTTACTTTGCATTCAGGTTTATTTCAATGTTTTTGGCTGCTTCTTAACTCAATAAATATGTTAAGACAAGTACTTTTTAATTTGATAGTAAATAAATAAACCTTCAAGAAAAAGGAAAAATATAGAAATTTATTTGTAATGTAATGACAGCAATTACTTTTTAAGCATTTAAATTTATTTTAGCTTCATGCATTTAAAATTGACCAAAATTCTAGATGTGGTTACTGACAATCTAGCTTGTTTAACTAGAGAAAACAGTACCTATATAATCGTAGATTTTGATAAATAGCTGGTGGTGATCAATCCGCTACACCCTTCTCCGCTTCAATCGAAATACTTTACTTCAGAGACTGACTGCATTTCTTTTGCGCTGCGGCGGTGAACGAGAAAGTGCCGCCACCATTAATAAAAATATTTCTTGCTTTGATTGGGCAGCACTAGCGTTCATAAAGTCCCTTAATGTCTTCCCGAGTACGAAGATGGCGCAAGCAAAACATTTTGTCAGTAGCCATTTTTACATTGATAATTTCACCAAAATTGCTAAAATCTACTTATATCCTGTAGATAATGACAGCTACAGTGGAGACAATCACGGAACAGTTGGACATGGCGGTGTCTTTGCCACCTTCGGACCAACCACCGATGGCCACGGCGCACACCATTACTTTGACAGACACAGATGTCGCTACTGCCACAGCTGATGTAAGTATGATTGTCTACCATAGACAAATATCACAGGACAGTTAGATATGGTGGTATCTTTGCCACCTTCCGACCAGCCGCCTAGAGCCACCGCGCAAACTGTCACACTGACTGACACAAATGTCTGTCTACTGCCACTGTTGATGTAAGTATGACTGTCTACCATAGACAAAGATCACAGGACAGTTAGATATGGTGGTATCTTTGCCACCTTCGGACCAACCACCGATGGCCACGGCGCACACCATTATTTTGATAGACATAGATGTTGCTACTGCCACAGCTGATGTAAGTATGACTGTCTACCATATACAAAGATCACAGGACAGTTAGATATGGTGGTATTTTTACCACCTACGGACCAACCACCGATGGCTACAGCGCACACCGTTACACTTATGGCTGTTTATCAGATGATGATCACAGGACAGTTGGATATGGCGGTGTCTTTGCTACCCTCCGACCAACCACCGATGGCCACAGCGCTCACCGTTACTTTTACAGACACAGATCTCGTTACTGCCACTGCTGATGTAAGTATGTTTGTCTACTATTGATAACAATCACAGGACAGTGGGTAATGGCGGTACACTGCCAAACCCAGATGTCGCTACCGCCAATGCTGATTTAAGTATGGCTGCCTATCATAGATAATGATCGCAGGGCAGTTGGATATGGTGGCATCTTTGCCACCTTCCGACCAACCACCGATGGCCACAGCTTTCACCGTTACTTTGACTGGCACAGATGTCGCTGCCGCCACTGCTGATGTAAGTATGGCTTGTTTACCTAAGATAATGATCACAGGACAGTTGGATATGGCGGTATTGTGCCACCTTCCGACCAACCGCTTGGAAGTGTTAAGAATTTAACTTGATTAATGCGGATTCTACGTCGGGATGGCTTCATGTTTCTATGGTGTTCCAGGCTCAGCTACTTGAATAATGCACCTGGTCGTTTAGCCTTCAAACGGGCGGTTCATAAACGGTTTCTCCGAGAAGTCTCTTCTTCTCATGATGTCCCTGTGCAGTAATTAGTAGTCATCCATATGATAATTATTTATACACATATTTTAGGTATTTATGTATTATTTTACATGTATTATATTTATTTTATCTAAAGTAACCGTATTGGTATACATATATGTATATACAGTTTGTTTGGACATGAACTAGCGATAATTTAAGGACATGCTGTCGTCATTAATACGAACAACTTTTACTAAGGGAACAATTACGAAATCGTGAAAAAAGTAATTGTTGCTCCATACACTTTTATGCCATAGGTATGTAATTACTATGGAACAGCGATTTTTTTTTTGCGGTTTTCTAATTTTTCTCCTAGTAAAAGTTGTTCGTATAGACGACGACAGCATATCCTGAAATTATTGCTATTTCATGACCGAACACACTGTATACATATTTTATAATCTTATTGTACTGTTGTAGATATGTAATTTACACTTTTCTATTTACACATTCTGTCGCACCACCTAAATTATTTTCCACTTGGTCCAATGTTTGACTGGCAGAGAACGCCATATGGCGTTAAGTCCGCCATTTGTACACTTTTTTTGCGCAATAAAGTTTAAATAAATAAAATAATGAATTGAAAAAACACCTAATTAATATAAAGTTATTATTTCAATAGGTTTCCACACCAAATCTGCTCGGTGACCACGAAGCTATGGCCGAGTCTGTGGAGGAAGACATGACTAACTTCTGGCCGACGTCTGCGGGTAAATTCCACTTCTGCATCGACGAGTTGCCGCAAGAGTTGCAGTACATTCACCAACTGCTTCAGGTGACTAGTATACAAGGTGGAAGGGACATACCAGTAATAAATCGAATCACGGGCTATACTAGATCACTATAGTATATTTATGTATCTAATGCATGCAATTATGAAGTTCTAAGTATTGTCTTGGGAAAAATTGTACCTTAATTTCGGAGGTGGGCGTTGACATCTGCGACACAGTTATTTTAACTACTGCAGGTGTCATCGTTAGCCAATGTTTACTGTCTCAAGAATTTCCTATTTTCCAATAAAGATTTTTTATTCTTTTTAAATATTTCAGTATAATGAAATTACAATAAAAGTGAATATGCAAAAAAAAATTGGTCTTTCCATACAAAAGTGTGCAGACTCTCGGGAAATTTGTATGGGAATGTCGATATTTTTGTTATTTTAATTTCATTATACTATAGTGATCTAGAACAGCCCGTGGTTTAATTTATTATGTATGTTTCTTACACGTTGCATAATATGTATTAATTTTAATAGGACATCATTTTTCAAAACTAAAAACCGACTTCACCCCTAAACTACATAACTGATAGCTCCTGAAAAGTAATATATAATCATTTTCAAATCGGTCCAGGCATCTTCGAAATCGGTGAACATACATAAAAAAAGAAAAAAATAGATTAAGGCCAATTGATAACCCTGCTCCTTTTGGAAGACGGTTAAAAATTAACAACAAACTAATAAAAAATTGTCGTCAATAAAATCGTGTATTGTTTATTATGGCATACACAGCAGGTGACAAACATCTAAGAATTGACAGAAACTTTGCTCTAATCTGAGACCCAAAAACGTGTATACGCAGCATGTAATTGTCAAGCTCAAGATCACAAGACGTTTATATTATGGTGTTACTCATATTGTTTAGAATTTGTTTCGGTTATGAAAACTGAATGGAAGGTTCTTTCTAAAGCTAGCCAACTTTGAGCCGTCTCATTGGTTTCGCTCTTTCTAAACATTTATAGTTATCAAATCAAATCGTTTTATTTCAGACAACAACGCCCATAGAATAAATGCCTATAATGTATCACAGCTTTCACGTTGAACGATCAGGCTTCAAAAACCGGTTAGGTGCGAATCGGACACGAAGAGTTCGGTTGCATTATTAAAAAAAAAATCACGTTGTAAGGGAGCCCAATTTTATATTTATTTTATTCTGTCTTTAGTATTTGTTGTTACAGCGGCAATAGAAATACATCAATTGTGAAAATCTCAACTGTCTAGCTATCACGGTTCATGAGATACAGCCTAGTGACAGACAGACGGACGGTCAGACAGACGGACAGACGGATAGCAGAGTCTTAGTAATAGGGTGCCGTTCTTAACTTTTGGCTACGGAGCATTAAAAATGGAGTCACAATCTTTCATACAATTAGTATGAGAGATAATGACTCCATTTTTGAAGCGTATCGTACATGATTTAAAAAGCATGGTCTTTTTTCTCCTCAGGAGCTAAAAAGCACCTCTCGTCCCGATGTGCTCTACCATTTGCTACAGTGCTTGCAAGTGTTAGTGCTCAATGCGGACGCGTTGGCGGAACATCGCGGGTTTCTCATCTGGTGCCAGGAAAACCTGCTCATCGACAAGTAAGTGTGTGGCCGAATTAAAAAAAAAAGATTTGCAAATAAACAATGCTTTTGCTTAAAATTCATCGTGAGTTTGTAGATTATAGTAAAAAAAAATGTTGACTTTTTACTCAAACTAAATAATGAATTAAGAAATGGTGAAAAAGGTTTTTTAAAAAAGTATTTTTTGGAACGAAGTTCCTTACGGCAGGCTTGGAGGAGATAGGGATTTTGCTGCGCGACCGAACTGAAAAAAATGTGATAGTAAAAACAGTAAGGATGACCTCGTTAAATGAGACGTGCGCAGGCGCGACAGTCGTATGCACATTGTTTCGATTCTACATTAGCCGAAGGAACTTCGTTCCTACCTGGTGTCCCACGACACCACATTCTTTTTTTTCGTACAAGCTATATTTTTAGCTATATTCGTACAAGCTATTATTGAGAGGCCTAAATACTTAAGTCAAAACTCGATGGGGTTGCGACGTTTCATTACAGTGTCCCTATGGCTACCTTCACCAGCTCCATCACCAGCTTAGCTGTCATAATTATGTTTTCATGTGTCAGATGTATGATTAATTTATATGCCAGTACTTCTTTCTTTTATAGTTAAAAAAATAACATAGCCAAAACCGACTTTTTGATCAAGAATAAACCAGTTAATAATTTCTGTTAGAAAAAGGATTCACGTATTGGTATATGACGTCACGGCCATTAGGTATCGCGCGTACGAAAGAGATAGCTAAATGTTCGGTCCCAATATGATTGCTGTTTTTAGAAAATATTTATTTTTTTGTAATTTTTTGTGTCAAATGAAATCTATTTCCATTAAAAAAAAGGCTCATAGGTACCCTATTATCTTCTCTTTCAGCTTATGGAATGTGTGCAACGCCTGTCATTCCCACATTTGTTCCGTTGCAGTACCAGTGTTGCTACACTGTGTCACTTTAGCAGGTTTGTGCAAATTTCTCTAGTACGAGTATAATATTTGATATATATACTTACAAAAGTACCACACTATCTATAACCACGACAACACAGCGCATTTTTGCTGTGACGGTAAATTTCTGACGCCGTTTTTATTACTATATGTCATATATGCTAAGTTGACATCTAGTAAAAGTGTTTCGGAAGGCAAGTATAAACTTTGGGTCAGCGCTTTGTAGCGGTAGCGTCTGTTCATCAAACCTATCCAAAGATTGGTTCTGGTGTACCCTTTGGGTTGCGGAGGTCTGACGGCAGTCGCCCTGTGTAAAAACCAGTAACTTTGTCAAATCACCTGGGTTAGGTAGCGGACCCCGGGCTCTGAAGCGTTACTGCTGAGGATGCAACCGGGAATACGTGAGGATGATGATAATGACCCTTCTTTAAATGGTGTATTGTAAGATCAGCGTTGACGTGTGTAAGATTCGATTTATGTCGCATTACTATGGACTTGGGGTAAATTTTTGCATATAATAATAGTTGATATAATTTCTAATGATCCATAATAAAGTCGTTATATGTTTTAGGGGGTGCTGATGTGTTCTGCAACTTGATACGCGACCAGTTCCACCACCACGACCATCGTGTACGATTCACGGCGACCGAGCGAGTCATCATTATAATACGGTTGGTATAACGCATCTCACATTCTTTCTTGAACCTCCTGTGTGGCAGCCCGGCATAATGTCTGTGGCACTAGGCCACGGGGATTAAAGACTCAAAGATTCAAATGTTTATTCACTAATTAGACCTTTACAGGCACTTTTACACGTCAATAAGTATAATTTTCGTTACGTTTAAAGTATATTCAAATATAATTTATTTTTAAAGAAAAGCCGATACCAGCGCTTCGTAACGACCACTGCTGAAATACGACCAGAAGGGCTTTGTCATATTATTATTATTGTCTTTTAATTAATAAATACTTATAATATAATACAATGTTGACACATTATATATAACATGTAATGCTTGCGAACAAGTAAATAAACATAAATTGCGTGGTGGTTAAGTAGTCAAAAAAGCAAAGCCGAACTGGCCAGTCCCTTCTGGCAGGGGGTCGTCAATACTAGTTTAGACGAAGCATTAGGTGTACTGTAGGTGAGGCGATAGGTGTGTCGGGATCGTAGCAAGTGGAGGACTATAGACCTCTGTGGGAAACAGGAGTGATAATGTGTCAGGATCGTAGCAAGTGGAGGACTATAGCTTACCTCTGTGAGAAACAGGAGTGATAATGTGTCAGGATCGTAGCAAGTGGAGGACTATAGCTTACCTCTGTGAGAAACAGGAGTAATAATGTGTCAGGATCGTAGCAAGTGGAGGAATATAGCTTACCTCTGTGAGAAACAGGAGTGATAATGTGTCAGGATCGTAGCAAGTGGAGGACTATAGCTTACCTCTGTGAGAAACAGGAGTGATAATGTGTCAGGATCGTAGCAAGTGGAGGACTATAGCTTACCTCTGTGAGAAACAGGAGTGATAATGTGTCAGGATCGTAGCAAGTGGAGGACTATAGCTTACCTCTGTGGGAAACAGGAGTGATAATGTGTCAGGATCGTAGCAAGTGGAGGACTATAGCTTACCTCTGTGAGAAACAGGAGTGATAATGTGTCAGGATCGTAGCAAGTGGAGGACTATAGCTTACCTCTGTGGGAAACAGGAGTGATAATGTGTCAGGATCGTAGCAAGTGGAGGACTATAGCTTACCTCTGTGAGAAACAGGAGTGATAATGTGTCAGGATCGTAGCAAGTGGAGGAATATAGCTTACCTCTGTGAGAAACAGGAGTGATAATGTGTCAGGATCGTAGCAAGTGGAGGACTATAGCTTACCTCTGTGAGAAACAGGAGTGATAATGTGTCAGGATCGTAGCAAGTGGAGGACTATAGCTTACCTCTGTGGGAAACAGGAGTGATAATGTGTCAGGATCGTAGCAAGTGGAGGACTATAGCTTACCCCTATGAGAAACAGGAGTGATAATGTGTCAGGATCGTAGCAAGTGGAGGACTATAGCTTACCCCTGTGAGAAACAGGAGTGATAATGTGTCAGGATCGTAGCAAGTGGAGGACTTTAGCTAACCCCTGTGGGAAACAGGAGTGAAAATGTGTCAGGATCGTAGCAAGTGGAGGACTATAGCTAACCCCTGTGGGAAACAGGAGTGAAAATGTGTCAGGATCGTAGCAAGAGGAGGACTATAGCTTACCCCTGTGAGAAACAGGAGTGATAATGTGTCAGGATCGTAGCAAGTGGAGGACTATAGCTTACCCCTGTGAGAAACAGGAGTGATAATGTGTCAGGATCGTAGCAAGTGGAGGACTATAGCTTACCCCTGTGAGAAACAGGAGTGATAATGTGTCAGGATCGTAGCAAGTGGAGGACTTTAGCTTACCCCTGTGGGAAACAGGAGTGATAATGTGTCAGGATCGTAGCAAATGGAGGACTATAGCTTACCCCTGTGGGATACAGGAGTGATAATGTGTCAGGATCGTAGCAAGTGGAGGACTATAGCTTACACCTGTGGGATACAGGAGTGATAATGTGTCAGGATCGTAGCAAGTGGAGGACTATAGCTTACCCCTGTGAGAAACAGGAGTGATAATGTGTCAGGATCGTAGCAAGTGGAGGACTTTAGCTTACCCCTGTGGGAAACAGGAGTGATAATGTGTCAGGATCGTAGCAAATGGAGGACTATAGCTTACCCCTATGGGATACAGGAGTGATAATGTGTCAGGATCGTAGCAAGTGGAGGACTATAGCTTACACCTGTGGGATACAGGAGTGATAATGTGTATGTACGTAACCTAACTCACAATATCACTTCTTTTTAGATTTATGGATGGATCTCCAATCAAGACAAGTCTGCCTTTACAAACAGCACTGGCAACTGCTTTCTGCTACCTTATATCCAGCATGGACGATACAAACGTGTACGTCGCACAGAGAGCTACGCTTTACATCGGAACTATTCACGACAACGCCGTTGATGTGAGTCAGTCTTCTTCTGCCTTATAATCATGATTTTTTATTTTATCGCATTTCCGTTAACATTTTTACAAGTTAGGGATAGAGAAAACTAAATATGCCTGGTGATTTTGAACATACTAGCTGTATTCAAAAAAAGTACTCTTTAAGCGAAATAAATTAATAGTTGTTCTCTCATTGTTATAAGTACTTTGTTTTTATTATAAAATCCATAGATTCTACTCTGTAATACTCAACTGCGCCAACTCCCCCACATCTTTTATAGTTTTCTCTACCCAAAGGTTGGCTGGAAGAAATCGCTTTAGTGATAAGCCCGCCTTTGTACCTACTAGATTTAAATGTATTTTGATTATTGTCACATTTAGTTGGTGCAATAAAGATTTTTTTTCTTATATCTAATATATAACATTCTCGTGTCACAGTTTTCGTTGCCATACTCCTCCGAAACGGCTTGACCGATTTTGATGAAATTTTTTGTGCTTATCCGGTATCTATGAGAATCGGCCAACATCTATTTTTCATCCCCCTAAATGTTAGGGGTAGTTGGCAAAACAACGTTTGCCGGGTCAGCTAGTATCTTATAGATATCAGCCTCCTCCAGTATAAAATATCTTCTGTTTGACTGTCACCGGCCGCTACCGGGTGATGGGCGGCGGCCCGCGGCCGATCAGCGAAGAGTAGTTAATGCATCTATTTGAGATAAATTATTTTTTTTCTCGCCTTCGTCACTTCATTCTGTATTATACGATGATTCAACATTATAGCCTTATTTGTATGTTATCTTGACATGTTTATATTGAAGCGAGCCCAAAAAAATCGAATCAAAATAATTACAAAATGTACCCAATTTTTAAGGGGCTACCTGAATTTTTCGGGGTCCAGTGCTGCCCCAATTTAAACGTAAAGCTTTTTATAGCATTTTTGCTAAAAGCGGCCGTTTTTCGCAAAAATGCTATAAAAAGCTACACGTTCTCACTTCAAAATATAAACAGTAGTTCATAAAATAGTTTGAAGGGTTGTCTAGAGTTATATCAAAGCCAAATTTTAAATAATATCTCCGTTTCTTTTCAAATGATTTAAGTATTTCAAATGGGGGCAGCACTGGACCTCGAAAAATTCAGGTAGCCCCTTAATAGGCCGTAATATAATTTACTATACTCTTCCTTACAGTTGCTGCTATACTGCTTGGAAACCCAATTCGACCTAGTGATCGTCGACCGTCCAATGGTCCTGCAGTCTATCTACCAACTACACAACACTCTGAGTGATCGCCGCATTTTGACTTGGGAGTTCTTCCTGAATCGATTTGAGGCATTGTTTTTGGAGGCGCAGATCAACTCGAATAAGGCTATCGACTTCTCCAATTTGAGAGGTAGGTTGAAAATAAACTTTGTTGAAGTGAAAACTTCTTAAGGCGCGTGAGGAATTTTTTGAGATGCGAATAAACCATTGAACACGCGACACTATTACCGTTACCGTAACCGACACCAAGTGTTCACTGCTGACGGCACTCACGGAGTGCCACTATTTTTTTTTTGTTATTATTGAAATCACGAATCATTTCCTTTAGTAACTGTATTATTTTTTCCAAAAAGAATTATTAAAATCTTGTCATACTTTATGGGTCAACAACTAAGTTCGTGAACTTAAAATGAAATGTCACGTGACATAAAGGTTAACCAATAAGTGAGTGTCCATATTACGGGAAAAATTTGAACTAAATTTGACATGGCACAGCCCATAATACAGATTAAAAAACGTTCTTTGGCGCTATCATTTCACGAACTTAGTTGTTGTCCCATAAAGTATGTTCGCGGAGAGTTGATAAACTCCGGGCTTCTTAACTTATTAAAAATTGCAGCCCGCTAATTATTCAAAACCTATATACACTTTTAAACAATTATAAACTGTATAAAATAAAAACAACATGCAAACACCAAAAAGTCTCACTCGAAGCGCATTCCAGAATGGAATGACAATATATGGCCGCCGCGTCCGCTCGTCCGTTCGGGCCGCGGTTGGCAACAACTGCGTGCCTCTTACCACGTAAACGGCGAAAGCGGGAGGTAAGCGACGGCCGCCATACAATTTGCGATATTTAAGCGACAGTCGCTAGTCGACGATGAAATTATAATATTTACCAACTCTCGGCGAACAGACGGTATATACCTAAGTATATACAATGATTTTCTTCAGAAAAAATAAATTGGTTTATTTTTTCTTCTTCTTTTGACAGGTTATTTTCCTTTGAATTCGGTGTTTATTTCGATTTGGTGAGTTGTGTTTTTGTTTGAGTTTGTCAGTACATATTTAATTTGGTTTCTATTTTTATTAAAACTTTTATAATTTTTTTTTGGAACGAATTGCTTTTTTGCGTGGCACGGACTGGGGCTAGACGAAAAAAAGTCCATAGCTCAGTTGGTAAAGCGTTTGCCTAAGATGGTCGATGTTCCCGGTTCAAACCCAGGACACTTCAATATATTTTTTCAATTTACCTAAGTGTTTTTACTTTTCTTTATTGTATTGTTTTTATTTTATTATTATTATAAAAAAAAGTTATATTTTTCCGTCTTTAATACGAAAGTAACTTGTTCCAACCGAGTGTTCCACGATAATCACGTAAATTTTCATCAGATTTGTTTTATACTTAATTTTTTAATTCTAATTGTGTTTTTAAATCCAATGAAATTCCAGAGTTAGTAAGCAGCGAGACCAGTTCTGAATGGTTCCAATACAAAGTGCAGCGAGCGCACGAGGCTCTCACTGTGTCCGCACGAGACGCTAACGTGAATACCCTGAGCGCATCCTTTGGGACCAAGTGGCCTTACAAGAGGACCATATCTGCGCCTGCGACGATGCCGCCTCATCCCGATATGAGGCATGGTAAGTGGTTGTTTATTTCACAAGCGCTCCCTAGCCATGATTGTGTGCTTATCTGTGTGCCATGATATTTTTTAGCTCATCAGCAGAGGTCGGCATTAGGGAGAGTTATTTATGTACCTACACTGATTTCATACAGCGAAAGAATAAAATTGATATGCCTCAAATCCAGGGATTAATTTTAAAGATCAAAAAAATACCGTGATTTCTTAATAAAAAATTTATTAACTTCTACACAATTTAAACCAGTGCACGCGCGACGTTGCCAATATGTAAAAACTAATAAAAATAATAACGTAAATACTAATAAAAATTTTATGTTTATTATCTTTGTTTTATTTGTCTTATGTATCCCTGAGGTTTTTATTATTATTTATTTGTAATATTGTTGGCAACACGGGATTGTCCATTAGAAATCCCGGTAAGATCCATATTAATATCAACATTTCGATGTAAGTACATAAATAACTCTACCTAATTCCGACCTCTGCTCATCAGTCGGATTATTGAAAAATAATTTACACGTATTTTTACTTTTCTCTTAGAAACAAAAATTACAAAGATACAGTGCATTGAAATTTCACATAACGTCACGGCTACGTACTATTTTTACATAGAGGTAACGTTGCAAGCCCCCACTCCCGACCTTTGATGTTTCGTATCTTTGTGAATTTTTACTTTTTTGGCAAACTGAAAAATATTAGTCCATTATTTTTGAATAATCTAAAAGACGGACTAATTATAATTGTAATTTTCTAACCCTGTAGTCATCCTTATTGTCTCTGTGTGTCAAATCGGAAATCGTAAGTATTTGTAAATTCAAATCGCTACTTTCCAACAAAGATTTACCCCCTTATACATAAAAAAATACAAAAGTTTGTTTAACCTATTTTAGTTAAAATATGTTTTGTCTCGTTCTTTTACCGTCAAATATTCAAAAGAGGGAAAGGGACGAAACATGTTTTAACTAAAATAGGTTTAGCAAAAGCTTTTTATTTTTTATGAATTTGAGGGTTAGAGTATACACCTTTACAACAACTCAAATCAGTTAAAAGTTTTTCTCCAATAATAAATCTAAAACCACTACTTGAATATTCTAAATCTTTGTTAAAAATGGACATGATCACGTCAAGTGACATTATTTGTGATGTTTTATTCCGTAAACAGTAACAAATAATTTATTTAAACCCAGTACAGTGTCCAATGTAGACAACTTTAGTTTGTAACTTCGAATCCAGAAACGCAACCGTTTTGCAAATAAAGTGAGTAAAAGGATAACCTTTTTTACGCCATTGACCCCTTTAACACATAAAATGATGTAAAGATTGAATTTACTATATCAGCATGAGTTAAAAAAACACAAAATTTATTAAAAATCTCTTTTCAGAGCGCGAGAAAGTATATTCACGCCAATATTCAGCGCCTCTGTTGAAACGCAAAACGTCACGGTTCGGTTTGGGCCAACTGCTGACGACACCACAGCCGCTCGGGCCCACTCCTCGATCAAATAATACACACGGTAATATATTTGCATAATAATACTGTTTTATCATTATTTTTTCCATTTTTTTAACCTCTACTGTCCCACTGCTGGGCAAAGGTCTCCCCCATCTCCTTCCAAATATCTCGATCGTGTGCCACTTCCAACCATTCCCTTTCAAACTGTCGCAAATCGTCACACCAATTTTCCTTCGGCCGTCTTCGGGAGTCCACTTTGTTACTATTTATTTATTAGTTTTATTGTTTCGTTATTATTCAATTTCCCTTATTTATGAAGTACAAATATTTTAAGAGGTGATTCAGTCTATCATTTTGAGCAGCTTTTTACAATAAATGCGTATCGAAATCCGAAAAAAAGTTTTTAGGTTCGCATACAAATCGAAGTAGTCACATGATATCGTTATATGGAAAATATTTTTTTTTTCGTATTTCGATGTACATTTACTTCTAAAAAATGTACTTAAGAAAAAAAACATTGTACAAAGTAGCAGCAGCGGTGTATTTTTATTTTTCACTACAGCACCGAGACGAGCGGTAGAAATAAGATCATCATCAAAGTGAGTGTTAAGAACGGTGACCCAATGGTTTCGCTGCACTATATGCACTAACCTGCTTTGAATAAAAACAAAACCATTGTAACGGTTTTCAATTAGGGTTTTTGACGGGAAGTCAAAGGGTTTGCTTTAAACTATTCTACTTAGTGGACTTCATAATGTGAAATTGGTGTAGTTCGGTGTTATAAATGCTCATGCTTATGAACAATATCTCAAATAGGTAGGACAGACCAGTCATAGTATGGCTATGGTGATATTTGTTGAGCGGACTGTGGTGGGTCTTTAGGCGCCGTCCCCCACTCAAGCAGCTGAAAACCAGAGGAATACTATAGATTTATCGCCAGAAGCTCCCTTGAAGAATTAAAAGTGAAATACCTTTGTCGTTGAAATACCTAAGTCTCGAACTAAACGCTTCGACAATTCCTTTTTGGTTCGAGTAGCTAAGGTGTGGAATGAACTGCCTGCGTCTATATTTCCAGAGAAGTACAGCCCCGGGACATTCAAAAGTAGATTGAATGGGTATCTTTTGGATAGGCATGCTTCATCCCAGTCTTCATCGTCGCTTACCAGGTGAGATTGAGGACAAATGCCTAAACCAATATATTGTAAAAAAAAAAGGTTTAAGGTTCAAAGGTTTGATTAAAGGTCAAGGGACCTTTGATTGAAACTTATTAGGAATAAACGACAAGCTTATAAAGACGCGTACAGACTGCTGTAACGTAACATGTAATGTATCATTCTGCCCGTCATTGCATGTTTGCTGCAAGCGTAAACACGTAGCGCGCATTCACATGAACCTCCCGCGTGCATTTGTTTCCACATGAACGCCGCGAACACTTCTCGTCGTCGTCACATATTCTTCGTGCGACCATGCATCATGTTTAGGATTTTGTATAAAAGATTTAATTTAGTGGATATCACACAATTTCACGAACTGTATATGCTACTACAGATCGCGCAAAATAACTTGGCTGCTCGGAAGTTAGCTGCAAGTGACAGTGGGGGCAGCTGACGCCCGGCGCACCGTCCCCGCGCACTCCTGTATTCATCTACTGCGCAGCATTTCGCGCGAAGTTCAGAGCCGCCGAGTTATTTTGCGCGTTATGTATAAATCGGAAAATGATTTTGAGATTTTTTCACTCCACGTCTCCACATAGTCGTCTTATCTCTCCATGTTCGTTTCGTGCACGTGTGCGTCGCCGAAAAGACAGTGGTCCAAGGAACAATCGAAGATTAAGTAAACGACCTATTCTCCGAAGTAGTAGTCAATGGAGCTAATTTGTAATAGGTGTCGGCTAGTTTACTCGCGTACGACGTCCAAACTGAAAGAATTGTGTTACACTGCATGGTAAATTGCAGCAATGTGGACGACAAATTCTTTCATTAAATGACACGTTACTCACACTACAGAGCCAGGCTCTAAAGGACTCTAATCCAGGGGGGTTACTCCATAAAATAATACGTTACTCGTACGATACTGACATTTTATCTCTATATCAAACCAATTTAGACTGTCTTATCATACCTTACAGTTACGTCCGTCTGGCGTACCGCTTTCCGAGTAACCCCCCAGGGCCGTAAAAAATATTCTTAATAGATTGCAGCAATGTGGTCGGCAAATTCTTTATTCCATGACATGTTACGTTACAGCAGTCTGTACGCATCTTAAGGGTCTAAAGGACTGTAATCCAGGGCCGTAAAAAGTATTCTCAAAAAAAAAAACTATAACGGTTATATCTTACAGAGGGATTCCACTCATTGTCTGGACGATCTACAGAAGACACCCTCACCACAGTGCTGCCGAAAGCAGTGGATCTCGAAGAGGCAGATCGCGAAACCACCAACTTGCTTGTATTTCTTCTGATGCAGTTCTTATCGAGGTAATACTCTATATGGGACAGCATTTGAAACTTCTTTCATTTTTTTCTAGCTCATTATAATTTCATACAAATTTATTACAAGTTTTTATTTAACTTGCAATGTATCTTGTATGTTTGTTTAGGTCAAATTCGCAACTCAATTTTCAACCAGTTAGTCTCAACCAATTGAGCTGAAATTTTGCATACGTGTGTAAGTCGGATGACAATACAATGTTATGGAGTCAATGAGCTGTTCTGATAATGGAGCCGGGAGATATTCGGCAGAACACAGTTATAAAACAACATAACCTCATTGAGTAGGACTCGTTTGATTTGAAGAGCACTTTAAGGTAGACGATGCCCAGGGTCTGATCACGGAGACGGAAGGTTGACGATGAAACCCAATAATAAAAGGACGCAATTCCTCGGAGTTTGGGCGTTTCGTGAAAGCAAGTTCATAGCTATGTTCAATGAAAATCGTTTCAGCCCTTTAAAAGTTATAAGGGGTCAACGCTTGAAAGTCGGGATTTTTTAATTTACTTGGCAAATAACAGATGGCGCTACGGATATCAATTCCATTTAACATTGGTTGGAATTTGAATATGTAGTTTCGCCACTAAGCACTAGATGAAGTACTCGGTTTTTTTTTTTAAATTTGTCTGGCAAATAAACATAAAAGGCCGATGCAGGCATAACTTGGCTTGATGGTGTTACATTCATAAATCCGCAACACAGTGCCAGTGTGTCCATGGTGACCGGACTATGTCACACCTTCTCTCCTGCCCATCGTGCCCCACCAGCTGCACTAAACGTGACCTTTATAAGGCTTCAGACAACGCTGTAAGAGTGGCACCATTATGGAGGGAAAAAGATTAATGTTTGTGCCAACGTCAAGAAAAGAAGAAGACCGCTGTCCCGTTATTTGGGGTCAGCTCTCCTCGTACCGCGGCGCCAGGATACTCGGTCCCGGGTTGGCTGGATCAGGGATGTTACGAATGTCAAATTTTCTACATTCGCGAATGCGAATACTTATATTTAGGCTGCCAATGTGCGAATGCAAATGTAGACATCAAGTGTTACAAAAAGCAAATGTATTAATCATTTTCATTATTAAAGGTGAACGCACACTTATCCGATTCGAACGCGTCGAACGAGCCGAACGAAACGAATTTTACAGTTCTTTATATGAAATCCTAGAAACCTGACCGCGTCGAATCGTCCGAATCTGGAAGAAACTCAGAATTCTTAGAAGAATTCGGATGATGTCATCAAAGTCGGCGCGGGTGATGCGATCGAATCGCCTGCATTTCGACAATGACAAGTGTGTGCGTAAGTACAACGAGAGTTATGCGATCGAGTAACTACTTCGATTTATTTTAAATGTTACAAAAATGAGTGATTCTAACATAATTGATTAATAAAGCTCTGACAATAAAAATCTCGTCAAGATTAATCTCAAATCACATGTAATTACAGTGTGACAGATGTAAAGGAAATGGGAACGATTCTTTCGGCGCAGTCGATTCTTTCGGCGCGGTCGATTCTTTCGGCGCGGTCGTTTCTTTCGGTGCGCCTTTAAAAACTTCGATCGATTCGACGCGTTCGGCTCGGATAAGTGTGCGTTCACCGTTGCTATATTTAAAACCTGTCTAATTATCCCAAAATAGTGTAAAATACAATAAAATATTTATTGAAAATATTGGTCGAAATAATCACGTTATGCGCGAATCATCGAAACGAAATCAGAATTGCGGCGCGGTGTCGCGCCGGCGAGGACGACGGGCATGTCATGACCTGCGTACATTCGCATTCGCATTGCGCATCAATTTTAAAACGATGCGAACCTTTCGCATATGTGAATGCAAATGCGAATATTCGTAACATCCCTAGGCTGGATATCTAGTTGTGCCCGCTTGGTATCTCTATTCACGGTTGTACACTTTCCTTTGGTGCAGGTCAGACCAAGCTCATCCCACAGAAGACAAAGCATCGTCCAAGACCCAAGAGTTGGTCTTGAAACATCTGTTCCTGTTGCTGGGATACAACTGTGTGGAAAAGTGTTTCCATATAGCGCCATTCACATTGCGGTGAGTATGAAAGAGACCTATCACCAAACACGTACCCCCATAGGTTTAAAGAATCTTTAATTCTCACAAAGAACAGAGTTCACTTACATGAGATACAAAGATTTTGTTTAAGATTGAACTAGTTGATACTTTTTCTATACAAGTTTCGGAGTAGATTTCCTCCACTGTTTGACATTATAAGTACATCCAAAGTTAAACATGATATCGTTTTGTCTCATTATAAATTTTGTCTATACGGATACATAATTGTAAAATAAAAAGCCACTAAAAAGTAATGAGCCATCAAAAATTCGTTTTTGTTTGCTTATTTATACGCTACTTTCGGCGTAAATAAGTATAAACAGTGGTCGGATAATCGGATGCATATTTGCCTAAAGTTAATTTTTGGCTAGGAAATTATGGAAGCGGCTTCTTAAAACATATTTTTAAATTCATATTCCGGGATTCAATAAACTGCTCACTAATCGATCAAGTTCATTCCATATTAGCCAACACCTGAACGTCAGTAAATATACACCCTACCCGATTTGATTCTATAATCAAAACACAAAATCTTGTCGATCCCGGAATTCCGGGATTTTTCAGATACGTGAGTGCACTCCATAACTGCCAACATCTCAACTTTAGGTTAATGTGCATCCGATTATCCAACCACTGGTAATAAAAGAAGTGTAAAATCTCCAAAACAAAGTCCATATCGACATGGCTTATTTACCGAAGATTTTAATAAACATTATTTGTTATCGATTAATGCAGTCGTTTTTGCATAAAACCCCTTTCCCCAAAGGACTTGACTTATTTTTTACACACTCGGTTTAATATGAATTTATGCATTTCACCTCACTGCTTCGCCCGAACACAATGTTAGGTGAGACAGCATGCTTTTGGGCCGCGCCCACCTGTGATTTCGAGCCCTCAACTAGTTCAACCTTAAGTACGAATGCTATTGTATCGAGTGAGTATAAAAGAGTTAAAAAAAAACAAGATAATTAAAAGATCAGTAACAGTAACATATCCATCATCATATCAGACACACGAAGTCCACTGCTGAACATAGCCAAAACGATCGATTATAAAAGTAAATTAACTTAATATTATCTTGACTTGACATTGAATTAATGAATTTTATAATTTTTGGGATTAATTTTTGTTATGCTCAGTTTTTCAAGGTAAAATGTAAAATAGTATAGTAATAGTAATGTAAGGTTTCGTGCCCCCAGCGCGAGGGGTATGAAATCTAAAATAAATACTTACAACCAAAAAGGGATGTGGATACTTAAGTTATGTGCAATACGAGCGGTTTTTTTTGTCGGAAACACGACGCCTTCGGATAGGGCACGACAATGTTTGTCAGATAAATCCGACGTTCGCGGTGAAAGGGTTAAAATGTGTTTTGTCTAGTTCTTGCTATGTCAAATTATGAAGAGGGAAAGACACAAAGGATGTTTTTAATAAAAAGTTTTTAGCAAACTGGTGTTAGTTTTTATGAAGTGTCTAATTTATTTGCTACTTTTTTAAACCCCGACAAAAAAGGGGTTTTATAAAATTGACGGTAATGTCTGTCTGTCTGTGTGTCTGTCCTTGGCATCGTAGCGCTTGAACGGGCGGACCGATTTCGATGCGTTTTTTTTACGTCAAAGCAAGTTCCCTTGCGGTGGGTCTTAGCCATGTTTGAGGAATCGGTTCAGCTTCTTTAAAGTTATTGGGGGTTACAGCTTGAAAGTCAGGGCTTTCCCTAAAAAAATATAGACGCTTAAATAGCGGAATTCCGCTTTTCATCACTAGATGGCGTTCTTGACATTTTCGGTCGGGGGCTTTTCATTTGATTTACAAGTATTTTTTTTTAAATGTGCCTTATCTAAATCTACATAAATTAAGTTAAATTGAAAAAAAAAACAGGATAATGTAGGAAAATACTTGCTCATTTGTCAATAGTATAATATGGTACAAGATGTTCAGGATTTTAATGCAAGGGCACTACTTCTCCGGTTTCCATAAATTTACAGATGACCGCTAAAAAAAAACGAAAAATAATATTGCTTTTCCGTACAATATAGCGATAATATATGTTTTATTTTTAATATTTTTCAGTACTTGCTCGAAAAATTTGGCTGGTGGTTAAAGTCGTGTATGTTTCAGACAATCGTCAATTTTCAACGCGTTCATGGCCAATCTGCCTCAAGTATTGGACCAGAACCATGTGATGGGCGCTAGTATCGCCGAGCCTACGCTTCTACTCTTACAAGTAAGATTTAAATAGTAGTTGGTTGTAATATTGGCTGGAAGAGATTGCATTTGCCGATAAGTCCGCCTTTGTGCCTATATTGTCTCTTGTTGTAATTTTTGTGTGTGTTTAATGGCTCAATAAAGTGAATATGTATATTTTTCAGTACTGCAGTAGCCCGGCCACTGGCAGTACGAGCGCTACGGCCGGCACTCACTCCCTGGCCGCGTTAGAGCCACATGTACGACGGCACTGGCTTATGGCTCTGCTGGTAGTACTCTACAAGGTAAGGAGCAATCCAGGAATTACGTAAACTTTTTTGTTATACTTCCCCTTCTTTTCAGAGTTCTGGTCACAATTTTGAAACCCCTTATAACCCCCTAGTATGACTTCACAAATTTTTTCCATGGATTTTTTAGATTGTTTCCATGTATTTTTTATCCAAAAAAAGAATGTGAGTGTCGTGGAACACTCGGTTGGAACGAAGTTATTTCGTAGTAAAGACGGTAAAAAGTGACGGAGTAATATTACACTTTTTTATTGACAATAATAAATTGAAAAACAACAAAATTACAAATTAAAAAACATCAAAATTACGAATCAAAAAACCAATGAAATTAAAAAAGATATTGACTTGTGCTGGATTTGATCCGATAACATAGCCTATCTCAGGCATACAAATTGTGAAATTACCTTTTACTTTAATTCGTGACCGAAACAAGTGTCGGAAATAATCTTTCACTTTTTTCGCCTATCCCCAGTCCGTACCGTCCGAAAAGGAACTTTACTATGTATATAAGCTTAAACACATTTTAATCACTGCTGACACAATAAGTTTTATTATTCTTAATTTTACTTTTTGACGAAATGCTTAGTTCGCATTTTTAAGTTAAATAATAAATAAATATGGACAAATAACACTAATTGAGCTAGCCCCAAAGTAAGTTCGAGACTTGTGTTATGGGATACTAACTCAACGATACTATATTTTATAACAAATACATATATAGATAAACACCCAAGACCCAGGACAATTTGAAAAAGGCCATTTTCCAACTTGCCCTGACCGGGGATCGAACCCGGGACCTCTGGGTGGCGGACTAGCATGGTGACCACTACGCCACGGAGGTCGTCAAAAGTTGAACGTGAATAAATAAAAAAGATCATTGTTTCAGTATCATTACGGCAACGGCACTCTATGCAGCCAAGTGCAAACTTTGGTGCGGATTGTGTTGAACACGGTAGAGGCGCAATACCACCAGTGCAAGCGTATTCCGCCCATGATTGTGATGCCGCAAGTTAGGGCCAGAGGTAAACCCCTTAAAAAGACTGGTCAGCCCGGCTTTGCTTTTTTTTGACAACTTAATATTTTTATTACGCAATTTATGTTTGTTTACTTGTTCGCAAGCATTACATGTTATAATGTGTCAACATTGTATTATATTATAAGTATTTATTTATTAAAAGACAATTATAATAATATGACAAAGCCCTTCTGGCGAGTAGGCGACCAATACTGTGAAAATGAGTTTTTTTCGGCGTTTCTTCTCAGCAGTGGTCGTTACGAAGCGCTGGTATCGGTAGCTTTTCTTTAAAAATAAATTTTAATATACTTTACACGTAACATAAATTATACTTATTGACGTGTAAAAGTGCCTGTAAAGGTCTAATTACTGAATAAACATTTGAATCTTTGAATCTTTGGTATGTAGGATTGTAGGTTTTTAATTTATCTGTTGGCGATTTTTTTTTTACTTGCAATGCATCTTGTTGGTATGTTTGTTAAGGTCAAATGTTACAACTCAATTTTCATCCAGTTATTCTCCACTCGATTCTCAGCTGAATTTTTGCATACTCGTGTGTGTCAGATGACAATACAATATTTAAGTCAATGAGCTGTTAGATAGATAAATCGTTTATTTGTGAAAACTGCCCACACACACACACACAAGGAAATACAGAATTGACATTTTTGTAAATTAAATACAGGTTATTAGCGTGTATGTATGCTGCAACAGCTTCAAAAAGTTCGTAGGCTCAGCGAAAATATTGATCAAAGAGCAATGCGCTGATTTTCAGCTGTTCTGATGATGGAGCCTGGATATATTCAACGGAATTCAGTTATGAAACAACGTAACCTCATTAAGTAGGCTCGTTTGATTTGTCTTGACGAGCACTTTACGGTAGACGATGTCTAGGGTCTGATCAAAAAGACGGAAGGTGGTTGATGGAACTTAGTCATAAAATGACGCAAATCCATTGAGTTTGCGCTTTTTTCATTTGTCTTAACAAGTAATTTTGCTTTATAATAAGAGCTTGTACGAAAACGTAGTTTTTTTTTTTCAAAAAACTTATTGTTTATTTATTTATTTGTGCTGCGTCGGCCTGGAAGTCGTGGCGGGTTCTTCCATCTCGCACGTAGGGTTGACAGATTAATCATTTTTAAAACGCGGGGTCATCTAAACGAATGATTATTATTTTAAACTACGTTATCAATGTAAATCATATTAAAAGACAAAACTATGGATATCACGCAGTACCTACAGACATGAAAACGTATGGTATACATTTTTGATGTGAAATTTACTTAAAGAGTGTTGGGCATTTTTAGAGATCGGAAAAAGAAACATTAAACTCGTGACACCGTTACCGTAACCGATACCAAGTTTTCATGCACGACGAACAATAGGCTTGCTGCATATCCACTTGTTATTGACGTATGGACCAGAGATGTTACGAATGTCAAAATTTTCTATAGTCGCGAATGCGAATACGAATGTTATAAACATTCGTATTCGCATTCGCGACTATAGAAACGAAAACACGAAAACAACTGCGAATGTGCGAATGCGAAAGCGAATGTAGAGATCAAGTTTTGCAAAAAACATATATAAATTAATATTTATTATTATCTAGGCAGTGCCGTGTGGTTTCCGGTAGAATAGAATAGGACCACTCCAAATCTTCCCGGTGTTGTTGTAGAAGGCGACTTAGGAAATACAAGCTGAACAAAGTTTATAAACATCAATGCGACCTCTCCGACCCGTCTGGCCAGCGTGGAGAGTGTAGGCTAAACTCCTCCTCCTCTGACTGCTCTGGTCAAGTATGGCTCTTGTAGTACAGAGGGTCATCTCCTGCAGTGGAGACTAAAAAGATCTGATTATGAATATGATGATGATCATCTAGGCGTAAAAAAATCGTCATTTTTCACTTTTATTTTTCTGGTGCCATAGTGAAAAACTGTCTAATTATCCTAAAATAGTTTAAAATACAAACTAGCCATCGAACGTCATATAGCGTTTGATCAACAAACCAATCCAAGGATTGGATTCTGGAGGAACGTTCTGGTTTACCCTTTGGGCTTCTGAGGTCAGACGGCGCTTTGGGTAAAAACCAGTAACCTCGTCAAATCACCTAGGTTAGATAGCGGGCCCAAGGCTCTTAAGCGTCTCGCTGAGAATGCAACTGGGAGAACGCTCGGTTGATGATGATTATGACAATAAACTATTTGTTTATATAAATAAGCAATTACAGCAGTCTGCAACTAAAAAAAACAAACCAAGTAATCACAATGAACTCACGTGAAATAAAAGCTTTCTATTGATCGATTTTTTTTTAAAAGACCAGTCACAGTAGAGATTGAGCTAGCCCTAAAATAAGTTTGAGACTTGTGTTATGGATTACTAAGTTAACGTTGGTATGTTTTATAAAAAAACAATAGATAAGCATCTAAGACCCAGGTCAATCTGGAAAATATCAATTTTCCATCGTGATCTGACCACGGATCGAACCCAGAATCTCCAGACGAAAAAAAATTATCACGTTATGCGCGAATCATCGACACATAGACTTTACGTGGCGCGTCCGCGAGGCCGATGGGTATGTCATGACGTGCACACATTCGCATAACATTCGCTTTGATTGATGTGAATGCGAATGTCGATGCGAATGTTTAAAACGATGCGAACCATTCGCATATGCGAATGCGAATATTTGTAACATCCGTAGTGTGAACACCTACTTGTCACTTGTCATTGTTTACTTGTCACTTTTCACCCGCACTTGCCTCTTCTCAATATGCAAACTGGACCATGCCTACCCATCGCATTATAACATAATTATTTCTCTTTTTTGTCACTAAATGACGCTATTAGTTTATATTAAAAAAATAAAATCTTTATTTAAAACAGTACTCTATTTAAATATGAATTATATGAAATGTAATAAATATTTTGAAAGCATATTCAACACTTTCTTTGTCAGTTTTTTCGTATCCGAAACTTCCAGTTTTGCCTACTTACACTCCAATAGGGAAGATGCATAATTTTTTCGTGATTAGAAAGAGATTCTTAAAAATAGGCACGTCCATGACAAAACTACCTTGCTAACCCAAAATCTCTTTAAGATATAGAGGTTTCAAAGTGACATCCGCCTTTGGACAGCGCCTTGGAGTGCCTTAGAAACATCGGACAGGAGTGACGTCACTTACGTCGCATTTGTAGGCGTGATGTAAAAACATTTGTTTGTGTGCTATGTCAAATATTGCGTTTACAGGATTGACTTCATAACAAAAGTAGCTATAATTTTTTAAGAAAATGGTAATATTAGATTTTAATCTTTTTATTACTTCTAAAATTGACATTTTGAATCAACTAAAAACCAAAGATGTCAATAAAAATATTGAATTGTGCTTAAAGGCCTTTTTACGTAATACTTACAAAATCAGAGACATTTATCAAAATCTCATTATTCATCTTCTCTATAGTTTCTATAGCGTTGGGTATCTAAGAAAGAAAGAAAGAAAATCTTTATTCGGCAAACAAAAATCTTATGTACTAGACATATCTATTAAGTGTGCCGAAAAGGCAGCCAGCTCAGCTTGTGTTGCGGTGTGAACCACAGCGCTGATTTTCAACTGGCACCAAGTGATTCAGAGGTTGGATAGCTTTCAAAACATCAAATTAACATATAACATCAGCAGTACGATAAAGTACTCACATTACTATAACATAATTACGTTAGTAATTATATAATCTTTGACAGGGCTTTAAGAGGCAAGTTAAGTTACGTATCTAACCCTCTTATTCATAAAAATAAACAACCGTTTGCTAAACCAATTTTAGTTAAAACATCTTTTGTCCCCTTTGCTCTTTTCAATATTTGACATAGTAAGAACGAGACAAAACACATTTTAACTAAAATAGGTTTAGCAAAGGTTTGATAACTTTTATGAATATGGGGATAAATCTTTGTTAAACTCACAGATCTATCCCAACCGTCTTTGAAGACCGAGCACGAGCCACTAGCGGCGTGTGCTAGCGTGTGCGGCGTTAGTGCTGCCGTGGGGGCGGGCGGCAGCAGCCCGCTAGCAGCAGACCGCAAGGGCAAGCTGCAGCACAAGTCGCCCGCGCACATGCACACGCACTGGGAGGAGCCGCCCAGCACCAGCAAGTGAGATATTACACTAAAATTTAATCTAATAGACTTTCATCTATATTGTTATCTATGCAAATTAGATGTTACAATTAAGAATAAAAATGTCGCTCACGAGGTGACTGCCATGTGGGATGTGGATCCAACGATGCACATGCACTGGAAGGAGCCGCCCAGCACCAGCAAGTGAGATATTACAGAAAAATTGAGTGTAATAGACTTTCATCTATATTGTTATCTATGTAAATTAGATGTGTCAATTAAAAATAAAAAAATAAAAATGTCGCTCACGAGGTGACTGCCATGTGGGATGTGGATTCAACGATGCACATGCACTGGAAGGAGCCGCCCAGCACCAGCAAGTGAGATATTACATAAAAATTTAATCTAATAGACTTTCATCTATTTTGTTATCTATGTAAATTAGATGTTCTAATTAAAAATAAAAAAATAAAAATGTCGCTCACGAGGTGACTGCCATGTGGGATGTGGATCCAACGATGCACATGCACCGGAAGGAGCCGCCCAGCACCAGCAAGTGAGATATTACATAAAAATTTAATCTAATAGACTTTCATCTATTTTGTTATCTATGTAAATTAGATGTTCTAATTAAAAATAAAAAAATAAAAATGTCGCTCACGAGGTGACTGCCATGTGGGATGTGGATCCAACGATGCACATGCACCGGAAGGAGCCGCTCAGCACCAGCAAGTGAGATATTACAGAAAAATTTAGTGTAATAGACTTTCATCTATATTGTTATCTATGTAAATTAGATGTTCCAAATAAAAATAAAAAAAATTAGAATGTCGCTCACGAAGTGACTAGCATGCGGGATGTGGATTCAACGATGCACATGCACTGGAAGAAGCCGCCCAGCACCAGCAAGTGAGATATTACAGAAAAATTTAGTGTAATAGACTTTCATCTATATTGTTATCTATGTAAATTAGATGTTCCAATTAAAAATAAAAATGTCGCTCACGAGGTGACTGGCATGTGGGATGTGGATTCAACGATGCACATGCACTGGAAGGAGCCGCCCAGCACCAGCAAGTGAGATATTACAGAAAAATTTAGTGTAATAGACTTTCATCTATATTGTTATCTTTGTATATTAGATGTTCAAATTAAAAATAAAAATGTCGCTCACGATGTGACCGCCATGTGGGATGTGGATTCAACGATCATTATCCAGATAGTCGTATCGGCGAACGGTCTTGTAGCGGAGAGAGTTGACCAAATCCTTAAGACTCTCACTGCTGGGTTCACTTGATAGATGGATCAAGGGTGTTGTAATGTATTTTTATTTTTCTCAAACATGCTCTGAAATGTAGGCATTATTGTAGTAAAAAGAAGACACGACGTTTGTTATTCTTGGCTCGTGCATTACTTTGCTGGATTAGGCCAGGAAAGTAGTATGTAAATTCATTTCTGGCCGCTGCTCAAAACAAAAAGACGAATAAAGTGTATTCAGAATTAATGTAACAGTTACATTGACGTTTCAGATGACAATTGTCGCGTGAAATAATACTCATGTCCGGTCTTTCAAAGGTGCTCCGACGCGCCGTCCACAGGCGGCGTGATTTTGCAACCTTTATGTCTTAAAAAGATTTTGGGTTAGCGAGATATTTTTTATCTTGAACGTGCCTATTTTTAGGAACTGTTCCTATAGCACAAGGAAAAAAAATATGAATCTTCGCTATTTTATTAAAATGTTGGTATTAAATCACACGAAAATGTTTGATTTTCGTTGCGAGAGAAAAACAAAAATCTACGGTATTACCTTTTTTGCCTGAAATATGACGGGGCACTAAAAAACGCGGGAAAGCAGTTTCTTTTCTTTCAAAGCACGTAGTTATTGATTATATACTCTTTGCAGTATATATTAAAAGTGTTAGGAGGTACGTTACGCGATCAATTAGACGATTTTTTTATTTTATTTGAAAGCCTTTATACTACTATCTACAATTGGTCCCATATTAATTTGGTGAATATATGATGAAGAACTTTGGAGATATGAAAGAAACATTAAAAAAAAACGGTTAAGTCTACAGTTTTTTCCTTCTTTGCAGATATCAACAATGGAGCCTTGAACAAGAATCTTCAGAGAGCGAACTGATCGCCATACCGGAGACAAGTGACAAATCTGACACCACTGTACACGGCAGCACTGCACCTGTTAGTGGTTTATGTATTACAATACATACATACATTGTTCTGTCTTTATCCTTAAAGGGGATGACAGAGATTTTTGGGGTTTGAGGTTTAAATCAGACAGAGAACTAGGCCACTTTTATAATTTAGTGGGCGGGAACATGGAAAAAGTAACCAACAAAGTGATTTGTAGATTTTACAATCAGCGCGGGAAAAGAAGCAGCTGTTGCATTCTTAGTTTTTAAGCGTTCTGTACGCAAAGGGTAAAACGGGACCCTATTATTAAGACTCCGCTTTCCGTCCGTCCCTGTGTCTGTCTATCTGTCTGTATGTCATCAGGCTATAACCTATTAACCGAGCTAGCTAGGCACTTGAAACTTTCACGGATGATGTTGCCGCTATAAGAACAAATACATAAAACAGAATAACATAAATATTTGGAAGGCTCCCTGGACTCATACAATGAACGTGTTTTGTTTTTTTTTTTGACATTTTTTCCTCGATATTTATTACTGCTTGAAATATTCACAGTATATTTAGTTGTATATTCACTTTAAAAATGAATAATTAAGTTAACATAATAGTATATTATGCAATTAGTGAATAAAAGACGGATTTAATTCGAAGGCCATAGATGAATCACGAGCAAGTGAAGGATTCTAACGATTGAATCACGACCGTATGGAGTGATTCATGTTATTGAATCACGAGCGAAGCGAGTGATTCAAGTGTTAGAATCCTGAGCGACGCGTGTGATTCATGGCCCTCGATTAAATCCGTTTTATTCAAGAGTTGCATACTATATTTTATACCATGACTACGAGAAAAAAAAAGATTTAAACAAAAATAGACATTCAAAGAAAAAGAAAAGAAGGTTAAATCAATCAAAATGCAAGTTGAAATTGGAACAGTTACTCAAATCAAGAGTAATTTTTCTAGACTCAAACACCAAAATAGTGATGAAAAGTGCTTTTTATTCACTGTTTTTAGTGAATAAAATAAAAAACCAAACAAGTGAGTAAAAGTGCATTTTATTCACTGTTTTCAGTGAATAAAATTAACAACCAAAATAGTGAGTAAAAGTGCCTTTTATTCACTGTTTTAAGTGAATAAAATAAACTTTTTAGAGGGGGAATGGTATAAAATAAATATTTCCATACAAAAACGTAATTTTATTATAGATACGGAACTTATCGTCGGCGTGTCCGACTCGCACTTGGTAGGTTATTTCTTTCCTCCCACACTAACATGGAGAAAGCATATACGAAATGAACTAGAAAATATATCGTGTGAAATAATATTGGGTCTAAATGAACCAATGCCATTTATGAGTTGGTTATGGAGTTGTAAAGGGACCGTGAGTTCTTAGTTCTGCATAAACTACTGGTTTTACACAAAATAAAAAATAAAACTATAATATTTGCAGGGTTCGTTTGACGAGCCGTCTCACTACGAAGATCCACCCAAAATTGAAACTCCTGCCACCGCGGCTCATCCACCACTGAGCAAAATTGTAAGTTTATCTGCTTCTTGTGAAAGTCAGAAACGTTTTCCATGATAGGGCTGGCAGCGACAGTACTGTTATAAGTCGCAGAATAAGTACTAGTACAGAAGTCTCACTTAGCAAAGAAATTCAAAGAAATATCTACTCACCTTCATATTCATAAAAAAATACAACCGTTTGCTAATTTAGCTAAAACATATTTTGTCCCTTTTCCTCTTCTCGATATTTGACATTGAAAGAACGAGACAAAACATATTTTAACTAAAATAGGTTTAACAAACGTTTGTAATTTTTTATGAATTTGGGGGTCAGTGTTTAGTGATACGGTTTAATTTAACCCGCGTCAGAACTCAGCGCCTTTTGGTTCGGATACCTAGACATCTATTGCAAGCCAATTTCATTATTATTACTCTGGACAAACGATTCATGTAACTGAATTTCCCACTTCGAAGTGGTCGCCGCGCGCATAGTAATAATGTAGGTATATTTTCGATACCTAAACGGGGAGTGACACAGGCCTGCATAAGTCATAAGTTATTTATTCGCAAACATGTAAGCATAAAGTTAACATATTATGCAGACCAACATGTACCCAGTTTGGGCGTAGCAAAACAAATATCAATATTATTACTTTGATATATACACGTTGTTTAATTAATTTATTATATACTTCATAAATTTTTCCGAGGATAAGAGATTGAGGTAACACAAGCAACAACAAGTTATAGTAGAAGCAGTTTGCGACACGAGTAGTCAGCCGTCGCTGAATATCGCCGATTGTCACCGACCAGAGTCGCGAGCTGTCGTTAGCACACTGTCTCTCATGTGTCTAATGGCTCGGTTACACAGTGCGAGCTGCCTAGCCAGTAGACAGCTACAATGCGATACAAATAAAAAAGTAAACAATGCGTTACAAATAAAACATTTAAACAAAAAAGTAATTCACGTGTCGGGAATTTGTACAAAAATGCTTTGAAGTCCGGCATTTTTATTCAACTTATTTGTGTCGCATTGTACTCGGCTTGTCTACTCGTACACCAGTAGCTCGGCTCGCTTTTGCTGTCAATACGACACATAGTAGCTACTGCCCAGTCTTGTTACTTATCGCGATGTTCGCGACGCTTGTACGTAGGCGCATGGTATACAAAGAACACAGGTTCCTCTCACAACTGCCAGGCTGGCCAGTGCCAGCCACTGCCGAACGCGTCCAGACGATGCGAGTGATGACCGAGCTGCTACCATGTAGGAATTGCGGACAAGTGAAAATAAAACATGTTGAAGTAACTCGGATGCGAGCTACTAACTAACTCGCACCTTTGACTCACTCGTAAGTTACGTCCAAACAGTGCGAGTTACTGCAGTGCACTTACTCAGCAGGCTGACTCGTACGCTGGCTCGCACTGTGTAAATTAGCCAAAAGCCCATAGTCAAGATGACGTAGAAAAGATGAGGTCAACGTTTTTATTTTTTATTTTATTTTAGGGACCAACAGTCAGTTCTCGTTCGGCCCATCAGCTGTCAACGAGTTCGTCCGTGTCTATTGGCAGTGATTCGTCCAACTTGTAAGTAAACATACGCATCTTCAATTATTTATTTGTCTTCAAAAGATATTCAAACAGTGAGTTCCATATTTTCTCACCGTTTAAACCTTCCCTTTATTTCCACAAATATTTCAATATTTCAACACCAAAATTACTCAAATCGGTCCAGCCGTTCTCGAGTTTTAGTCAGACTTACGAACAGCAATTCACTTTTATATATGACTAGCTGACCCGACAAACGTTGTTTTGCCAAAATTGAGGATTGTATGTATTTTTGTATGTTGTATCATAAAAAAATAGAAATTAAAAATTTTGTCTAAAAAATAAAATAAAAAATTTAGGGGTGGACTACCCCTAACAGTTAGGGGGATGAAAAATAGATGTTGGCCGATTCTCATAGATACCGGATAAGCACAAAAAATTTCATCAAAATCGGTCAAGCCGTTTCGGAGGAGTATGGCAACTAAAACTGTGACACGAGAATTTTATATATTAGAAGATGATGGTGATGATGGTGATGATGACGATATATATTTTTTTTTGGTGATGTCCATATTGTATGTAGGAAATCTACCCCGATGAGCGGGCAGTCGGTAGAGATATGGCCGGACCAGTTGCACGGGCAGCAGACATCGCCGCGTGCCAAGATACTGGGCAAGCAAAAGAGGATTGTTGGTATGTGCATTCATTCTAAGCTGTAGTGTACACATATAGTAAACAATATGTAGCAAAAGCTCTATCCGATCCTTGTAGGAGCAACTCAGTCCGTCAATATGAACAACTTTTTCTATGGGACCAATGCTTAAACTCGAAAAAAAATGAAAGTACGTCAATTGTGCGACAAACCGTTGCCCTGCAGACCTTTGACCAACATAACATGACATCAATATTGAAAATCGTAATATTAATACAAATTGCCGGGCCGGCCGAACACTTGTATGAAAATGTTGATTTTTTTTTCGAGTTTCAAGCATTGGTCCCATAGGAGAAGTTGTTCATATTGACGGTCTGAGTTGCACCTACAAGGATCTGACAGGGTTTTTATTACTTATTGTATAAATATAATCAATAAATCAATAGATATTATTCTGTCGTCTTGGGAAACCCCAACGCGGGCCGATAGATGGCAACACGGTGCCGAGCAGTTTGAGTGGCGGCCGCATTGCGGCAAGACGTTGAGAATTGAGTTGGCAACCCGATATCTAAATAATAAAATTATTTAATGCTACTGGGTGTGTCCTTACGTACAAGACACTACATAAGCCATCATGTGTCCCAATCCCAATGTTGGGCAAAAGCCTCCCTTAACTTGTTCCATTTCGTCCGGTCCTTAAGTTTTTGCCTCTCTTTTAATTGCTGTGTTTATCATCCATAATTTTTATTCCTGCCCTGAATAATATTCTTAAATAATAAATTTCTACTCCGTTCCTTCCTCATACGGGATGTATAAAGACGGAAGAGATGATCCTTGTTCATTGTTGACTAGTGGGCAGCAGTACTTCTCCAGACACTGGCCCGTCTTCCAGCGGGTCTGGTCAGTTCACTGCGTGGCCGCACACGAGATCGCCTCCACAGCATCACGTCAAAAGTCCCGGTAATTTTTATCTTATCCTGGTCTTAGCGCAATTCCGGTAATATCATTAGTTGGGATGCTTCCATTATAATGTTACGAAACTAGGGTTCGAGATTTGGAGAAAAACGCCAAACTTCGAATGAGGGTATTTATTCACTACGGAACCCTTGGTTGACACGTGAAGATGATTTTCCTGAAGTCCAAGTCCAAGTCGCGTAGCAGTCGAAGCCCAGGTATCTCGCCGAAGTGGTGTCACTCGTCGCACTGAGGTAGGTTTTCTTTACCTCGGTTTCCTTCGAGGTGATCACTTTCGTAGCTCGTACTGAACTGTCGCCTTTTTTTATGCGCCAGTATAGAGGCCTGGCCTACATTATTCTCGAATATTCTTCATACATGACGAATGTATGAGGAATATTCGAATATATAAGAGGACATAAGTCCTAGTTTCGCTTGCACCATTCTGACAAATTTCCATTCGATTCTACGAAATAAAATTCTACGTATATCTCGTTCGCGATAATAATATGCTAGTGAATAGTTACACAAGAATGTCGAAGACTATGGGACGTGAAGGAGAAAAAGCAGGAATCTACGAAAGCGATCACTTCGAAGATCGAAGCGAAGGAAACCTACTTACCTAAGTGCGACAAGTGGAAATACCTGCGACAATTTTGGTGAGATACCTGGACCCCAGTTTCGTAAAAATATTTAGTTAATAATATGATGTAGACTGTTTAAATAATATTATTTTATTTAGTCTTACAACAAATTGTTCAAAAGGAAATAACCCGTTTTTTTTTTGTAAGTTGTAAAAACGCACGAAGATACAGCGCTTCGAAGTTTCGGAGTGGGTTTTGGACCTTTGGTTAGAAATCATGATGTCACGCGACATTTAAATGCGTTTGTAATTATTTGCTAATCAGAGAAAAGAAAATACATATACTATACTTTTTGATAATCTATATAATGAGTTAAAAAAAACATTTAGTCAAACATTGAAATTCAAATGTTTATTCAGTAATGAGACCTTTACAGACACTTTTACACGTCAATAAGTATAATTTACATTACGTGTAAAGTAGTTATATTAAAATTTAATTTATTTTTAAAGAAAAACTACCGATACCAGCGCTTTGACCCATGCTGAGACGAAACGCTGAAAGAAACTCATTTTCACAGTTTTGGTCGCCTACTCGCCATTTTTAATAAATACTTATAATGTAATACAATGTTGACATATTATAACATGTAATGCTTGCGAACAAGTAAAAAACCATAAATTGCGTAGTAAAAAAAAAGCTAAGTAGTCAAAAAAGCAAAGCCGATCTGACCAGTCCCTTCCGGAAGCACCCGTTCACGAGTTGACGCACGGATCAGCCATCGTTAAAGTCAACCATATTAGAGGGAATCCAACGACCCGACCAGCGACGCCACCACCGGATTGGACATTTTAGTGAGAATGAAAAACCCGAACTCGCAGACTTTGTCAAGTGGAAATATTAGTTATATGTTGGTCACCTATTGATTGCAGAGCATTTACATGTTTTTACAGTAAGCTAATTATGGTAACAGAAAATACAGCTATCTTATGTTTCATGCGTGGAGTTTAATGGATCATTTTGAGGAAATGTCCACGCATTTTTCTCTCTTAAATAATCATTGATGTATAGTACGCATTATTTAATAAAACTCTTCAAACATGTATTTTAAATTTTGCCATTGGTAGGTTTACGACCGCTTCGGGAAGTTTATTGAATAATGTTAAACCTAGACCTAAAAGTGACTTTCTGGTTTTAGCAAGTCGAAATGTAGGCGTATGAAGCTGATTTTTGTTGCGAGTGTTATAACCAGAGGTCGGATATTCCAGTGCATATTTACCTAAACTTCGAGGTAGTACCACCAGTAGATAATACCACCTCTAAAAAATAAAATGTTTATTTTTAATACCGTGATGTAAAAATCATGAATTATTATGAATTTTACAGAAATAATAAATAGTCTGGTACAAATTATTGAATTATTAAAATACAATAATAATTCATGATTTTTAAATCGGTATGAAAAAAATATTCTATGTTTTTATACTAAATATTCTATGTTTAAAGGTGGTATTACCACTGTATGTTACGTACTACCTCAAGGTTAGGTAAATATGCACTGGAAGATCCGATCTCTGGTTATAACTGTAAACATTTTTCTTAAAACTATACTTAATCTAAATTGAACGAACAGAAGATTATCGTAAATAAATTGAGATGTCACAATAAGAACATTTATAGATTTAAATAACTCTCTATCCCTATGATACAGTGAAAGCCGTAGCGACGGGAGTGGCAGCGTACGCGTCCCCCGAGTCCCCGCTGTCCAAGATGGAGGTGTGGTGGCCTGCGCCCGCGCAACGGGCGCCCCACACCCACCACCACGCCTTCCACATACCGCCCACTGAGAGGTCAGTCCACACTTTGTATTTACATGAAAATTTAATCTGAGAAACGGCTACCACATCCAAGGAAGTCAGCGGGCGTACAAATTACCCACTCACAGGGAGATACTGACGAAAAATTATTTTTCTACTCCTGTACTGTTATCTGTCTTTTAAATGGTCCCGAACACTAATATAAGAACATAGATTATATGATTTCAGAAAAGTCTATAGTCTATTCCTAATATAATAGCACATGTGTCGTTATTTCGCTAAAACGATACTCCTAGCCATAGACCTATAACCTATTTTTTCTTTAGATCTACAATACTGCCAACATAATAAAATCGTTATTTTAACATATGGTGCCATTTTTCAAACGTGGTCACTGAACAAACGGTTTTTTGTATGAAAAACATTTGTTTAAGTGACTCCATGTTTCAAAAATGGCACTTTTAGTCACTAGGAAGACGTCAATAAAAAAAAATTAAGTCTTCCATAGATACCTAGTATCAACCAAACTTATGGTAGTATTTCGTACTTTTCTTTGTTTATTTTAGTAAATGTAGTCGTAGAAAAAGTATTGTATGCAACGTTGTATAAGTAGTCAAAAAATGCTCAATGGCGTCAATTTACGATGCTCGCCAAGGCTCGCATCATAACCTGCGCCACTCGCATTTTTTAACCCTCCTTATACAACTGTTGCATAAAATACTATTATTTATTGGTATACTTATATTCTTCTACACTGTAATACTCTAACTGCGCCAACTCCCCCACATCTTTTATAGTTTTCTCTACCCAAAGGTTGGCTGGAAGAAATCGCTTTAGTGATAAGCCCGCCTTTGTACCTACTAGATTTTAAATGTACTTTTGATTATAGTCATAATTAGTTGGTGCAATCAAGAAATTTTATCTTATCTTTCTATCTTAAAAATAATGATACGGGGCTTTTACGAGGCCTGGTATTCGAAATGAATTTGCATTTATTTATACTCGCCACAAAGACAATTGGAAAGAAAAGACGTTTTGCGCCAACCCCATATAAATAGATGGGAAATGGTAAGGAAGAAGAAGGAGAAGGAGACTGTTATCTATTAAGCAATAGAATAATTATCATGGACTAAATTTGCTATACAAAATTGCAAATTGAAAAAATGTCCTTCTTTTGTATGTATATATTATATTATCTTATCGTAGGTTGTTGCCGATCGGACCGAAGCCTAACAAGGAGCAGTACCCAGTGTTCAATGCTCTCGTGGACAGAGTCAGGGAAGCCCTCAGTCTACCTCCAGGTACGAAATTATAAAAAAGTACAATTTATTGCAAAATCAGCTGAAATTTATTGCCAAATTTTCCACGCATTGACATATAATTTACAATGTGTAAGGGACATACATACGCGTAAAAAATCGAACCACTAGATCACTATAGTAAGTATAATTAAATTAAAATAACAGTAAAAATATCGGCATTTCCATACAAAAGTTAACAGCCGCCCGGGCAGTTGAATTTAATTTTATTGGTTCATATACACTTGAAAATTTACGAATAAAACATTTATAAAAGTAAACATTGTACCTAGGTGCTACTTGTTTCTATAGAAATTTCTTCCAGCAGAACCGTGAGAAGAAATGGGAAGAAAAAGGTGATTGGCGTGTACAATACATAAATATATAAAAAAAAATATGTGAATGTCGATTTTTTTTGTTATCTACCTATGTACATAACCGTAATAAATCGAACCACGGGTTATACTAAATCACTATATTATAATAAAATTAAAATACCAGAAACAAAAAAAAATTACATTCCCATACAAATTGCCCGCCCGGCTGGACACTTTTGTATGGAAATTCTGATATTTTTTTGGTTTATGGTCTTATTTTAATTTCATTATACTATAGTGATCTAGTATAGCCCATGGTTTGATTTATTACGCGTATGCATGTTCCCTCCATGTTGTATGCCATCTATTGCGTACATCAACCCGTGTGCCCAGCGTGGTGAAGAGGCCTTTAGTCCAGCAGTAAGCTGATAAAGGAGATATGTATATGCATGCTTAGTAAACACTGCTGAGCAAAAGCCTCCTCTCTTCTTACCTAACCTACCGTTAGGTTAGGTTAACGCTGGAGGTTGCAGAAAAACGCTAGAAGGTTGCAGGAAAACGCTGGAAGGTTGCAGGAAAACGCTTGAAGGTTGCAGGAAAACGCGCATGCAGATCGCTTTCGATCGGTCGTTTTCAAAATCCTTGTGGAAGGCCTGTGTCCAGTACTTCCTGGGGCTAATATGATTACCTTTTATTCTTATTGTTCTTTGGTTTCATCTTTCCATTAATATGGTTATTATTCTAGATGATTCTACCGACAAAACTGACTCGAGTCGATCCGAACCAGAGCCGACACCCACTCCTACGCCGACCAACAGGCCGCAAGAGTTGAAGAAATTGTCTTCAGAGGGCAACAAGTATGTCGTTCTTTCATAGTTCACAGTATTCATTTACAAATTTTTCATTTCACTCTCGTCTTAAGATCATTAGATCACATTTATCATAAGGCATTTAAACTTTTTCTGTAAATGTTCTTTTGACCTTGGCAAGTCTCATAAGATTTTTTTGAAACGAAATTCCTAGGCGAAAAAAATTTCCGCCTTTTTTCCGTCACGAATTTAATTACAGGAAAGTACTATCTCGTCCATAGATCAGCTGGGAGAGCGTATGACTGAGATGGGCGTTGTTCCCGGTTCAAACTTAACACAAGGCAATTTTTTTTTTATTTTCTTCTTTTTCAATTTATTATTATTATTTTGTATCTCCTTTTGGAATCAAGGGTCTTTTCACCCCGGTACCTTTAGAAGGCTACAGATCCAACTTGCAGAGGCCCATAATATTATTATTAATAAAAAAGTTTAAGATTTTTCCGTCACTTTTTCCGTCTTTACTGCGAAAGTATCTTTGTTCCAACTGAGTGATCTAGGACACTAACGATCTTTTTTATTTCACTTTTTTTAAAATTCTTCACTTGATTTTGGAGGACCTTTCGTCACTTTTTCCGCGAAAGTAACGAGTGTTCCTCGACACCAACAATCTTTTTTTATTTCATCGCTTTTGTTTTTCAATCTGCACTTGATTCTGCAAAGCCGAAGGACGGCTTTGGCGGTCAGGGACCACTTCTCATAGTGTCCATTTCGGCATTTGTCTAATTCTGGGTTTAACTACTTCTACTTTACGACTATTTCGTAATGCAACCATTTCTGCATTTGACCACTTCGTGTTTCGTCCACCGCTAGTACAGTGTGCAAATGAACTCATGTTTAAGACTATTTTATAATGCAACCATTTCTGCATTTGACCACTACGTGTTTCGTCCACTGTTGAGGCTTTGGCAGTCAGGGACCACTTCTCATAGTGTCCATTTCGGCATTTGTCTAATTCTGGGTTTAACTACTTCTACTTTACGACTATTTCGTAATGCAACCATTTCTGCATTTGACCACTTCGTGTTTCGTCCACCGCTAGTACAGTGTGCAAATGAACTCATGTTTAAGACTATTTTATAATGCAACCATTTCTGCATTTGACCACTACGTGTTTCGTCCACTGTTGAGGCTTTGGCAGTCAGGGACCACTTCTCATAGTGTCCATTTCGGGATTTGTCTAATTCTGGGTTTGACTACTTCTACTTTACGACTATTTCGTAATGCAACCATTTCTGCATTTGACCACTTCGTGTTTCGTCCACCGCTAGTACAGTGTGCAAATGAACTCATGTTTAAGACTATTTTATAATGCAACCATTTCTGCATTTGACCACTACGTGTTTCGTCCACTGTTGAGGCTTTGGCAGTCAGGGACCACTTCTCATAGTGTCCATTTCGGGATTTGTCTAATTCTGGGTTTAACTACTTCTACTTTACGACTATTTCGTAATGCAACCATTTCTGCATTTGACCACTTCGTGTTTCGTCCAGCGCTAGTACAGTGTGCAAATGAACTCATGTTTAAGACTATTTTATAATGCAACCATTTCTGCATTTGACCACTACGTGTTTCGTCCACTGTTGAGGCTTTGGCAGTCAGGGACCACTTCTCATAGTGTCCATTTCGGGATTTGTCTAATTCTGGGTTTGACTACTTCTACTTTACGAAGGACTTTGTTATAGATTCACATGATAATAAACACAGGTCCCGAGGCACGTCCCCCCGCCGCCTGGCCCGGCAGGCGGCCCAGCTGGGCTCCCCCCCAGCGCCGGCCGACCACAGCGAAACACACGCCGACCACCCTGACACACAGCCTGGCGTGCACAGCACTGGTAATTGACATTATTTTGTTTGGAAAACCTTAAATTGTCTTTATATTGCCGTGTGGTTTCTGTAAGGATGTGAAAAATAATCGATTAAGAAAAATCTCGATTTTTTTTCTTTGTAAGAATTCGATTTTAATAATCCAATAAATCGATTATTTAGAAATACATTTTTTATTATTTTTTATTATTTAAGAGCTGTTTTTGTAATTTAGGTAATCATACAAAATTTTTTATAGGGTAGGCACTGATCACAGAGCCCTATAAAAAAAGCAATGCACGTCCATCATCATCATCATTTCAGCCACATAACGTCCACTACTGGACATAAGCCTCTCCCAAGGATTTCCAATATGACCGATCAAGAGCGGCCTGCATCCAGCGCTTTCCAGCGACCTTGGTCAGATCGTCTGACCACCTTGTGGGTGGGTGTCCTACGCTTCGCTTGCTAGTACGCGGTCGCCATTCGAGAACCTTTTCGCCCCATCGGCCATCGGTTCTTCGTGCTACGTGTCCCGTCCACTGCCACTTCAACGAGCTTATCCGCTGGGCTATGTGAGTGACTTTTGTTCTCCTACGAATTTCCTCATTTCTGATTCGATCACGTAGAGAAACACTGAGCATTGCCCTCTCCAATGCACGTCCATAACTAAATAAATATATATATATATAGGGACAATAACACTGATTGAGCTAGCCCCAAAGTAAGTTCGAGACCTGTGTTATGGGATACTAACTCAACGATACTATATTTTATAACATATACATATATAGATAAACATCCAAGACCCAGGACAATTTGAAAAAGACCATTTTCCAACTTGTCCTGACCGGGGATCGAACCCGGGACCTCTGGGTGGCGGACAAGCATGGTGACCACTACGCCACGGAGGTCGTCTACTACTTATTCTGTGGTTGTGTTTGGCGCAGACAGCGCGGGCGAGGCCGGCTCGTGGTGGGAGGCGCAGTCCCGCGGCGGTCGTCGAGCCGCGCACGCCGCGCCGCCGCACGCGCCGCCCGCGCCCGACACCACGCTGTGTTACCGCTGTCAGTATATCCCACACACACCTCCCCTTTTTTAGCTATAGCAAACATAATATTAGCATTAAGAGGCTTTTCACATTTGGTTGGCTACCTCGCTCGCACAATTCGATTCCATTCAATCACGCCGCGCCGCCGCACGCGCCGCCCGCGCCCGACACCACGCTGTGTTACCGCTGTCAGTATATCCCACACACACCTCCCCTTTTTTAGCTATAGCAAACATAATATTAGCATTAAGAGGCTTTTCACATTTGGTTGGCTACCTCGCTCGCACAATTCGATTCCATTCAATCACGCCGCGCCGCCGCACGCGCCGCCCGCGCCCGACACCACGCTGTGTTACCGCTGTCAGTATATCCCACACACATCTCCCCTTTTTTAGCTATAGCAAACATAATATTAGCATTAAGAGGCTTTTCACATTTGGTTGGCTACCTCGCTCGCACAATTCGATTCCATTCAATCACGCCGCGCCGCCGCACGCGCCGCCCGCGCCCGACACCACGCTGTGTTACCGCTGTCAGTATATCCCACACACATCTCCCCTTTTTTAGCTATAGCAAACATAATTGTAGAAGCAGAGACTCCTCTTGATATTTTGATGATCTTGATAAATAAAACTTGATAATATCGAACAGAACTTTGTTTATTAATAAAAGAGCAAAGTGACGTGTGCACACTTGAATTGGTAATCGTGAACTAAATTAAATGAACTAATAAACTAAGCAGAAAAATCGATATTGTCAATCGCGTTAAATTGTACTTTGTACATGTTCCCGAGGGCGGGATGAGGATGCTGTGGGCACAAGTCAAATGATAAAATATTACATGTTACATGAAAAATTAAAAAGAAAACATTATAAAAATCAATTAAAAAATATTATGCATCTTGACGTCAATTCATCTCCATGTGTTCTCTTGCTGGGGTTGTTCCGCAGCGTCGCTCACGCGGCAGGGGCGGCGTGTGCGAGGGCTCCGACGCTCCTGATTCTTGCGGTACTTGCCACCGGCAATGAACTTTTCGAATAACAATAATCATGCCAGTTATTCCGATCAGTCCCAAAATGACGTATATCATCACATAATGGTGTATATCTTTTTAATTTATTAGCTTTTCATATTTGGTTGGCTATCTCGCTCGCACAATTCAATTCCATTCAATCACGCCGCGCCGCCGCACGCGCCGCCCGCGCCCGACACAACGCTGTGTTACCGCTGTCAGTATATCCCACACATCTACCCTTTTTTAGGGTTCCGTAGTAAACAAGGAACCCTTATAGTTTCGCCATGTCTGTCTATCTGTCTGTCCGTCCGCGGTTTACGCAGCGACTATAAGTACTAGAAAGCTGTGATTTGGCATGAATATGTATATTAATTAGGCGGGAAAAAACGGTAAAATAAATAAATTGAAATTTTTTTTTTAACGGAGCTACCCTAAAAAAAATTTAAATACAAGTAAAGTCAAAAGTTAATTTTATTTTCTCAACTAACCAATCATGTTGGGTTTCGTTGAATGGGTCTTTTAAAAATATTGACAACACCGTTTTTCGATTTTGAGATCCGTTTCTGTAATATTTGCATTTAAAGTGAAAAAATTGTTAGAGTCAAGTGTTCCCCCCATCTATCTGCTAAACGGTTATATATGGACACGTGAAAAAATTCACAGCTGTAGGATATGTAACGAAAATTTAAAGGAAAACTATCTGAGCTAAGTAAGGATTACAAATTAAAAACTTATAGGCGATTAACTTATAAAATGTTCTCGGAAAAGGAAAATTTCATACAAATTCAATAGAAAATAAATTTTTAGACGTTTTTAGTGGCATGAACTCAAAGTTGGCGTTCGTAACTACGGAACTCTACTGCGCGTGGCCCGACGCACACTTGGCTAATTATTTAGCTATAGCAAACATAATATTAGCATTCAGAGGCTTTTCACATTTTGTTGGCTGTCTCGCTCGCACAATCAAATATTTTTAAAGATAATTTAAAAATGTGACTCATTTGAAGAAAAGTGTTTCATAAACTTTCAATATGTTAGATATTGTAGACATGTTTTTTTATTGTTTATGTGTGTGTGTATCGAGAATAACGTTATCAAAAATTTTAAATTTTGATGACCTAATTTTCCATGTAGTCAATGTCTACACAATATACAAACATGTCTAAAATATCCACATTATCTAATATATAAAATTCTCGTGTCACAGTTTTAGTTGCCATACTCCTCCGAAACGGCTTGACCGATTTTGATGAAATTTTTTGTGCTTATCCGGTATCTATGAGAATCGGCCAACATCTATTTTTCATCCCCCTAACTGTTAGGGGTAGTCCACCCCTAAATTTTTTTATTTTATTTTTTAGACAAAATTTTTAATTTCTATTTTTTTATGATACAACATACAAAAATACATACAATCCTCAATTTTGGCAAAACAACGTTTGCCGGGTCAGCTAGTAATTATATAATATAATGACCAATGAAACGCAGAGTGTATAGACCTGAAAAAGAGTTTAATATACAATGTTCTTTTTAATTAAGTACAAATATTTTAAAAGGTGATTCAGTCCATCATTTTGAACAACTTTTCCCAATAAATATATATCGAAATACGAAAAAATTTTTTGCATATTCATAGTAACGATATCACGTGACTACTTCGATCTGTATGAGAACCTAAATATTTTTTTTCGTATTTCGATATATATTTATTGGGCAAAGTTGTTCAAAATGATGGACTGAATAACCCCTTAAAATATTTGTACTTAATTAAAAAGTACATTGTATAATAAGTATGTATACTATAGGTGCAGAATGTGGATGCGCAGTAGAACAATGCAGCGACGAAGAGCTCGGTCTGTGCGTGATAGCGCTGGCGACGTTCGTGCACCGCGAGCCGGCTGCCGCGGCTGGAATGCTGCCGGCGTTGCTGCACAGCGTCAGCAGGTACCTGCCATACATCTTAAACAATTTTATTCTAGCAAATTAAAAAACCCGGTTTGGATGCTACGGTGGAACACACATCTGCATACATACACTGATTTGGCTCATAAAAAAATGTACCTATTCTTTTTTTTTAACTCGGGACAAATAACACTGATTGAGCTAGCCCCAAAGTAAGTTCGAGACTTGTGTTATGGGATACTAACTTAACGATACTAAATTTTATAACAAATACATATATAGATAAACATCCGAGACCCAGGACAATTTGAAAATGGCCATTTTTCAATTTGCCCTGACCGGGGATCGAACCCAGGACCTCTGGGTGGCGGACTTGCATGGTGACCACTACGATCCCCGGTCAGGGCAAGTTGGAAAATGGCTTTTTTCTGATTGTCCTGGGTCTTGGATGTTTATCTATATATGTATTTGTTATAAAATATAGTATCGTTGAGTTAGTATCCCATAACACAAGTCTCGAACTTACTTTGGGGCTAGCTCAATCAGTGTAATTTGTCCCTATGTATTGTATGTATGTATGTATGTTCAGTCTCTGTATGTACAGAGACAGCTAAAGTCGTTACCCTTCCTCTTGACCGGTTATTTGCCGTAGTTATCTGATGATGGGCAAAGATCACTATCTCATCTAAATATATATAACTCAAAGGTGACTGACTGACTGACATAGTGATCTATCAACGCACAGCCCAAACAACTGGACGAGTCGGGCTGAAATTTGGCATGCAGGTAGATGTTATGACGTAGGAATCCGCTAAGAAAGGATTTTGATCAATTCTACCCCCAAGGGGATAAAATAGGGGATGAAACTTTGTATGAAACTTTGTCAATTTTAAACCGATCGGGCTGAGATTTGCATGCATAAAGCTACTATAACGTAGGCATCCCCTAAGAAAGGGTTTTGATAAATTACACCCCTACGCGAGCGAAGCCGCGGGCAAAAGCTAGTAGTATAATAAAAATAAAATAACAAGCAAAAAGCAAAACAAAATTTTGGCATTTCCATACAAAAGTTGGCTATTTGTACGGGAATGTTATGTTTTTTTTCTTTTTGACTTTTACTTTGATTTCATTATACTATAGTGATCAAGTACATCTCGTGGTTTGATTTATTACGGGTATGTCCCTTCCACGATGATACATTCCAACCCTACGCGAGCGAAGCCGCGGGCAAAAGCTAGTTCCCTATAAATTTCATTTCAGAGTGGTCCAATTGGGCAACTACTCGTGGCAAGTGGACACGAACACGCGGCTGCCCGGCAGCGCGGTGTTCGTCGCGCATCAGTTCCTCCGCTGCGTGCTGCACCAACTTGCGCCGAACAATGTGTTCCTGCAAATATTCCTGCAAAGGACACCAGGTATTTTTTAACCGACTTCAAAAAAAGATAGATAGATAATACGTTTATTTACGAAAACTGCATCACATACACACACTTATAGTAGACACATAAAACAGAACAGTACATAAACAATACTTAAGAATAAACATGCAACAATAACAGTAGAAAACAGTGATACTGCACATGTATGTGCTGCAGTAGCGCAAAGTAGGCCAAAACTCAGCGTGGTTGGCCTAAAAGGCGGCACACTGATTTTCAGTTTTAGCCTGTAGGTGTACATCGGGTGGAATGGTGTATTAAGATGTGTGAAAGATAAATTTATTACGTAATGAATGATTGATACAGGAATATAATTTATTAAGAATAAGTGAGTAAGTTTATTAAATTAAATACGTATTGATAATACCTAAATAATTTCAAGAATTAAAAGCAATGTCAATAACATTAGTGAAAAAACCCGCGCCATTATGCAATATAAAATTAATTGAGAGTTTCCATAGTAAACTAAAGCATTGAGGTTTGAAGATTGACGATTGAGAAGCCACAAGTACACGACGAAGAAAAAAAAGTAGAAGTTTATCAATTCGACTGTATGTTTTTTTTTTTCGTTTGTATGTAACGCGATACCTTCGTCAACCGTGGACCGATTTTGAGGATTATTTTTTTTTATTTGAAAGCCTTTAGTACCAAGTTGGTCCCATATTAATTTGGTGAAGATATGATGAAGAACTTTGGAGATATGAAAGGAACTCATGAAAGAAAAGGAAGTCGTTTTTTTATGGTTATTGATTAAAACTAACGTGAGACACAGACATAAGCTAATAGTCGTGTGGCTGACAACTAAAGTCGGGGGTAAAGCGCTGGCGTGCAAAAGATTAAATTTGAGTACAATTTTTTTTTTGGAACGAAGTTCCTTACGGCAGGCTTGGAGGAGATAGGGATTTTGCTGCGCGACCGAACTGAAAAAAATGTGATAGTAAAACCGTAAGGATGACCTCTTTAAATGAGACGTGCGCAGGCGCGACAGTCGTATACACATTGTTTCGATTCTACATTAGCCGAAGGAACTTCGTTCCTACCTGGTGTCCCACGACACCACATTCTTTTTTATTATGATGACCTTTGTAGCCTAGTTTAGAATATAAAAGTAGTGTCATCATGCCATGCTGTGCCGGAGATCCCAGGTTCGATTCCCGGTCAGGTCAAGATGGAAAATGATCTTTTCAGATTGACCTGGGTCTTGGATGTTTATCTATTTTGTGTTTGTTATAAAATATATTATCGTTCCGTTAGATCCCTTAACACAGGTCTCGAAAGTATTTTCGATCTAGACCAAACAGCGATTCGTCCAAAAAAAAAATGAATTCTCATTTACCTAAGGCGCTGGACACACAGAAAAGACGTAAGACGCGGACGGAGCGCAGATATATGTGTTATCCGCGTCTCTTTCATACAAAATGTATAGAAGGGTCGCGTCGCAGAACACACAGAAAGGACGGGTGTTCATCTTTTCTGTGTGTTTAGCCACAGAATAACTACTAATGCTCACGTACAGAAGTTTTACTCAGAAAAGAAATTCAAAGAAATACGAGTATCTACTTAATGTGATTAGCGCTATGGCTTAATTTACTTAAACTCCTCACCTCTTCGTTGACATACCTAGACATCCATTGCGAGCCAATTTCATTCGTATTACTCTGGACAAACGATTCATGTAACTGAATTTTCCCCCTTCGAAGTGGTCGCCGCGCGCATAGTAATAATGTAGGTATATTTTCGATACATAAACGGGCAGTGACACAAGCCTGGTTCAGCGACGCGGTGTTTTCATACATTTGGAGACAGATACATATATCGGCGCCCCGTCCGCGTCTTACGTCTTTTCTATGTGTCCAGCGCCTTAGTAATGTTTTTGTTACAGAGAAACAACGGCTAATGTTTTTCAAGAGCATCGCTCAAGCTTTCGTTGATTTCAACGAGCTGTACCCCTGTGGGCCCTTACAACTTGTTGTAGAACATCTCAACTCCAAGAAAACTCTGCCTATTGATGTAAGTAGTAAGATTGTTTGTTTTTCGTGTGCGTAAGTGGCCTACACTGGTGTCAGATTTTACAGTCTGCCTAAAGGCTTCTGACATAGATTGGCGACTGTCATACAATGATCACAGCCGGGACCAACGACTTATACGTGGTTTCTAAAGCTCGGAGGAGCTCGAGAAATTTTAATGTCTAACTACTACTAAGATATGATTTCTCACCATCAGCTGTGCTGTTGGTTGACTGCTTAAAATGACCCCTGGCCGACATTCAAATGTAATGAAGTTTAATAAATAAAATGAATAAAAATAAGATAATGAAGGTTATCATTGACATCAGATGTAAACATACACTGTTACTATATAAGAGTAATTTCGAAAAAGAGCCTAAAACTTTTTTATTAAAGAAGTTTTTATATAGTATCGAGGAGTTTCTGAAATGACACAAACAAACAAAGTGACATCATGTATAATATTTTCTTTTTTGACATTGGTTTGTATAAAATAATTGGTATAAATGTAAAATAGGTCTCTTAATAAAGTATCAAATTTTATTAAGCGTATTAGGCTAAACTATTTCAACACAAAAGGTTTTGTTATGAAATAAAGAAATGAAATGATAGTGACGTCAGCTCCAATCAAATGTTACAGTTAATTGAAGCTGACGTCACTATGTTGCCATTTGGTTAGCTCCAATCCAACCAACCCTCAACCCACGCCTTTATCTTTACGTCAGCTAATCGAAGTAGGTTGTACTTTTATTTTTTTATTTAAGCGTCGAGGAAATGTATTTATGAACAAGTCGTTAGCTTGCTCTGTTGTTCGTGCACTCTCGAATAATTTTGTCATCCGTTTAATGCAGGTTATAGATGTCTTCATTGTTGAATAGAATATTTTGTGATTGGACGATCAGTTGATTAAGCTTTTTCTTTGGCTCCGTCGAATGTGTCCAATAACAGCAGCTTATTGGACCTGACTTCACTGTGCTGCCATCTGTTGCCACTTGTGGTCACCCATCAAAAATGATCTTTCTCGATCTTTACAGCAAATAACGGTTATAGCTGGAAACATAGCGATGTACCTCGAATGCCTCGCGCCCGAAGCACTTGGCCCGAGCAGCGCTTGCGTCGCTTTGTTGCAGCAGCTTGAAGTGTTGTTCCGAAGCACGGCGTTACAGCTGCCACAGTTGGACGAAGTCTTACCACTTTTGCGGGTGGCTACAGCGGCCTTGAGGATACCATGTGCAGCGCAACACAAGGTATAGTAAATTTGTAATTTCTCCGTAATATACTTACTCTAGTGCTTGCGTCGCTTTGCTTTATATAGAATACTTTTTTTCCCGAAAAACTTTGTGTTTCCCACGGGATTGCTAAAAAAACTGCCTCATTTTCCACGCGGGTAACGGATAGTAATATTGATAACTTTCTTTTTACCCCCCGTCAAAAAAGAGGGGTGTTATAAGTTTGAGTCTCATCTGTCTATTTGTGTGTCTGTCTGTGGCATTCGAACGGATGAATCGATTTTGATGCGGATTTTTTACGTGACGGTTCTCAGGCTATGTTAGATGAACATCGGTTTAGCCACTTAAAAGTTATTGGGGTCAACGCTTGAAAGTCAGAGTTTTCCCTAGCAAATGCAAGATGGCCCTAAGTATATCAATTATAATATCTAGTTCCGCTACTCACCACTAGATGGCATTCTTGACAGTTGAAGGTTTATTTAATTTGCCTAGAAAATAAACTTCTTTCCCTTTTGTGATTGATTTCTCTGTATCTGTCACAGAGCATCCTCGAGCCGATATCGAAGATCATCAGCTACGGCATCCAAAACTTTGTGGTCAAGTTGTCCGTCATATCGGAACTCAGCATGGCGTGCGTTCGAGTGTTCAGTCGAGACAGAGACAAGTTGCTCGTATGCCGAGTGCTGGTGTACGAACTGGTGCAGGCGTTGAGGACTAAGACTACGGTGCCAGATGACAATCTCTTCATACTGATACAGTTTGTGTTGCAAGGTGAGTCTTATTGCATTGTGTTAGAGCTCTATTTAGCTTGTCAAGCTATATTGGAACTCAGCATGGCGTGCGTTCGAGTGTTCAGTCGAGACAGAGACAAGTTGCTCGTATGCCGAGTGCTGGTGTACGAACTGGTGCAGGCGTTGAGGACTAAGACTACGGTGCCGGATGACAATCTCTTCATACTGATACAGTTTGTGTTGCAAGGTGAGTCTTATTGCATTGTGTTAGAGCTCTATATGGCATGTCAAACCATCCGCTATATTGGGACTCAGCATGGCGTGCATGCGAGTGTTGAGTCGAGACAGAGACAAGTTGTTTAGAGTTGGTGCAAGCATTGAGGACTGAGACTACGGTGCCGGATGACAATTATATTTTCATACTGATTCAGTTTGTGTAGCAAGGTGAGTCTTATTGCATTGTGTTAATGCTCTATATGGCTTGTCAAGCTATCCGCCATATTGAAACTTAACATGGCGTGCGTGCGAGTGTTTAGTCGAGACAGACAAGTTGCTTGTATGTCGAGTGCTGGTGTACGAGCTGGTGCAAGCATTGAGGACTAAGACTACGGTGCCGGATGACAATATCTTCATACTGATACAGTTTGCGTTGCGAGTCTTGTTACCATGAAATAGAGCCCAAAATAGCTTATCAAGAGGCAAGGCTGTCCGTCACATTGGAACTCAGCATGGCGTGCATTCACACACGGCTCCTAAATATTGATACATGTTTTCTCTAGGCAACACATTTTTTTTTCTGCGTCCGTGGCTCAGTGGTCAAGACGTTTGTCTTGTGATCTGGAGGTCGCGGTCCCGCGCAATATGTGTCCCCGTACCCCTCCTCGCACATCTCCCCCGTTCTCGCCCTGTGGAGGGTGTTGGGCCCCTGCAGCCGCTTCGACAAGGCGAAAACGGGGGAAAGATACGAGAACGGGGAACGGGGACGCACATTGCGCGGGACCATAAGAGATTCCGTTCTCTATGTGTTACTTATATTAAGTCTGTGGTAGCGGACCCCGGGCTCTGAAACGTAACCGCTGAGGACGCAACTGAGAATAAGCTCGGATAATGATGGTGATATTTTCTAGGCCACGGCTGCACTTTACTCCTGCCTCCGCAACTAAGCGCTGGTGAGCTCCTAGCGGCGCCATCTGGCGGGGAAGTGCGGGACCTCGGTAGCGGAGCGGTGGACTGTATGCGGCCGCATCTGCCCGACATGTTAGATCTGTTGCAAGACCCGCATCTGCTGAATAAAATCAAGGTCTGTTTTGTAGAAAACATTGAGCTATATGTTTTGTTTATTTTTTTTTATGTTTTTATTTCAATGGCGTCCGCGGAAGACTCGCGCCGCGGCTCACACCGCGACATTATGCTGAGCGGAGACCATTTTTGGTAGGCTACTATAATAAAATTTGTTCAATTGTTGTTTCTATTTTTAAATTGTTTATAATATTTATGTTGTTTCTATAAAAATATTTATTTTTGCTTTCTTTTAAAAAAAGAGGAGGTTATCTATTCAAATGTAAATATATTTTTTTATTGATCCCGATTGCCCGAATATGCCTGGACCAATTAGGAAAACTATTTTTTATAAAGAACCTGACGAGTACGACCTTTAAAACAGAAAGGGCATACTAGTCAGGTTTTTCTTTCTTTACTAAATTTACAAAAATCCCAGGACTTCAAGATACTAGACGTCTTGGGACCCAACCCTTGGTTTTGGAAGTCTCGATAGTTTCAAAGCCCCGGGACACTAGAGTACTAAGTTTACATAAATCCCGTGACATCGAGATACGAGACGTATCTCGATGTCACGGGACGCATAAATCTCACACATAAATCTTGACTGTTTCAAAGTCCCGGGACACGAGACAACAACATTTAGAAAAATCCCGGGACTTCGAGATACGAGACTATTTGAGACCCAAACCCTAGTTTGAAAATTCTTGACAGGTTTAAAGTCCCGGGACACGAGATAGCTAAGTTACAAAAATTCCCGGGACTTCGAGAAACGATACGTCCCGGACCCCAAACCCTAATTACAACAATAATTTCGCAGGGTTCCGTATCAAAGTCCATCGTCAACCGCAACCTCATCTGCTTAAACGAAGACACATTAGGAGCTATTGTTAAGGGCGGCATAGCTCAATATGTTGCGATGGAGTTAGCCTTGGAGCAGAGTCGCGGGAAGCAAGACCGAGGACAAGCGGGAAGACATATGCCATGGCTCACCAGTTCTATACCTGGGTATGTATGTTTAGGCTCTAATTTTTTACAAGCTTTTAATTAACTTGCAATGTTTCTTGTTTGTAACTGTATGAATGTACGTTTAGTTCAAATCTTGCAATAAATTTTTCAACCAGTTACCCTCAACCAATTGAGCTAAATTTTTGCTTCCTTGTGTAAGTCGGATGACATTATGTTTATGGAGGCAATGATGATGGAGCCAGGTCAAAGTCAATTTTTTTATTCAATGTAAGAAAAAAAAATCTTATTGAAGGTCATTTTTTAAATTAATTTAAGTGCAGTAGCTTTTCGGAGTTAGCGTTTTGGAACAATGCTAGGAAGATAACGCCGAAAGAAACCCAGTTTAGTATTGGTCCAGCCTGATGGGCTATGTTACAATTACAATACAGATTTACACTAAAGCTAAGTAAATATTATATTATACATTTAAATAATACAATTAAAATGAAAGTGTTTACAGTTTTGACGAACCATGTTGCGGATATTTTTCTGTTTACTTACTTATTTGTAATTTGTAAAAATGGAAAATTAAATTAGAATGTGCAGTCAACTATTTCCAAGTATTTTCATCAGATGATGATAAGTAGTCATTTACATGATAATACGCATTTTGTAATTAATGATTTTAACGGTAGTTTTAAACTACGACAAAGGTAACGCTATACTATATTATCGGGAATTTTAGTTTTAGAGGCGTAAGCCGGAAATTCTGAGATAGCTAATTTATTTTTATTTTTAGTGTTAATACTATGAAAATCACATATTTTTTTATATGAATTTTAAAAATATCTGACGCACGTACGAGTACATAATGTTCGAATAGAGAACTTGCGAAGGAAGAGTCAAAATATTTAAAATTTGTCTTTAAAATTTCCCTTTGAAGACTCTCTAGCACCTAATTTATATATATAGATCTTACAGCGCGTTTTTGTAAAACAAATATGGTATTTATGTTTGCAGCATTACCTCACAGTAATATTCCATAAGACAACACTGTGAAACCGAGAAATATTTGACGGAACTCAGTTATAAATTAACGTAAAAATTTGTCTGTACGAGCACTCCATGGTAGACGATGCCTAGAGTCTGATGAGACGAAAGGAAGTCGATGGAACTCAATAATCGACGCAACTCCATCGGGTCGGTGCGGGGCTTATTTTATTTGTATAAGTACTTCGGCCTCACAATAAAAGATTTTAAAATAAATGTATCTTTTTCAAAAACGTATTACCTCTCTCTTTATGCAACTCTACATACCTCGTTTTAAATAAAACGAAAGCGCTCCGACGCTTAAATCTTTTAAACTATGCAAAGAAATTAATAGAACGATTTGAGAGGAAGGTTTATATGTATAATACGGTATGTATTATTTATACATTTTATAAATCTTCCTTTTGTGCGAAGCCGAGGCGGATTGTCACTGTTGCGTAGTATGTGCGTCAGTATATTAACTATTTATATAAGTAATTTATGTTATGCAACATCTGCCACAACGCACTAATGAGGCATACAATTATCAAGTGATACAAATATCCAATGATAAATAATTTTTTTTTTACTTTTTTTATGACTTTTGATGATCGTCCACAAGATTAGTTTGAACATTTTAAAGCATTCCGTCGCTCTCTCTCGGTCTAGCAAATGAAAATATAGTTCATTGCTTGTAGATTACAGGAAAACCCATAGAAATTATATTAATTGAAAATAAAGTGGCAAACTCAATATAATACGTTCACTTACGGAAAATAGTTCACTAAAATACCGCTAGATAGCACTAGTAGTAGTAAACTCGCGTCTTACATTTGAATGCCATTGTTCAGAACCCTCTACACGTGAGTTCTACTCGCATTTGGTCGGTTATTTTGTTAAATCTATGTTACTACTCTGTACAGATCTCGCGAGCTGTGCGAGTGCGTGTCGCGCGTGCGCCTGATCTCTTGGCTGGTGATGGGCGCGCTGTGCAATTCGCGCGCGCAGCAGCCGCTGCAGCAGCCAGTGCCGCAGGACGCCACCTGCCACATCACCGACCACGTGCAGGTACAGTCCGTGCCTCGAGGCGCAAGCTTAGCTTTGCATTAGTGCGAGTTAGCGTCAAAAGCAGTCTGTCAAAAAATAACTTAAAAATAAAATCAGTGTTTTATAAGAAAGGAATAAACCGTTGTGATAATTAAATTTATGTTAATATTATATATTTATTGATTTTATTATACTCATTTGTATCTCCTTTGAGAATCACGGGTCTTTATTATTAAAGTTAGTTTGTTTTACTTATAATTCAAACACAACAGTGAAGGCGGAAAGAAAAATGAGGCACGAGGGACGTGCCGCGACTCAGGTCGATACTTACTCACCTACACTATATCTGCGTGCATTCACAAATGCAAAGCTGAGCTTATGTCTCGAAAGCTGTAACATTCGACACATGTTTGTTTTTTCTACGTAAAAATACCACACTAGCCTAGGGCGACAAATAATACGATTACTGTCATCCTCACAAGAGCAAAAGAAATAGCGACCAATTTGACTACGAGACAAGTTTTCATATAAAACATATAAGCCGTTACCACCCTGGCTCAAACATCGTCACATGAAAATTGGATTTCTCAAATTGTAAACTGTGTAATTTATAAATTATCTTACCTTGGAAATATGGTATCGTACCGCTTTATCGATCGTTCCTTACATTAGAAAAAGTTCAGGCTTTTTGAAAAATTTCATCCCTCCCAATTGTTTTTTTGCAGACGATAATGTCGTCATACGTGGAGCAGTCGAAGCCTGGCCCGCAACGCATGAACGCGTTGTTCCACGCGTTTATTCTCTGCCAACTATGGACTTTGTACTTGGAAGAGATCGCCAGTGGAACCACACCAAGCAGCGAGCCACATAACACTACTGTGTGCATCCTGCTGGACTTCTGGTGCAAACTGGTGCCGAGCATCCTGCAAGTCACTGTGCAGAGCAAGATTGTGAGTATTGTTGCCTATTACTTCTTTCACAGGCTCAATCAATCCATTGCTGGTCTACTCTCCCACTAAAAGGATTTGGCCATAATCATGGGCTCTCTGCAATTTGAAGAGATCGCCAGTGGAACCATACCAAGCAACGAGCAAAACACTACTGTGTGCATCCTGCTGGACTTCTGGTGCAAACTGGTGCAGAGCATTCTGCAGGTCACTGTGCAGAGGAAGATTGTAAGTATTTTAGCCAATAAATTCTTTAACAGGCTCAATCAATCTATCGCTGAACTTGAGGTCTCTTAAGGATTTGGCCATAATCATGGACTCTGCACTTGGATGAGATCGCCAGTGGAACCACACCAAGCAGCGAGCCACATAACACAACTTTGTGCATCCTATGGATTTCTGGTGCAAATTGGTGCCGAGCATCCTGCAGGTCACTTTGCGCGCAAAGCAAGATTGTGAGTATTCTAGCCAATAACTTCTTTCACAGGCTCAATCAATCCATTGCTGGTCTACTCTCCCACTAAAAGGATTTGGCCATAATCATGGGCTCTCTGCAATTTGAAGAGATCGCCAGTGGAACCATACCAAGCAACGAGCAAAACACTACTGTGTGCATCCTGCTGGACTTCTGGTGCAAACTGGTGCAGAGCATTCTGCAGGTCACTGTGCAGAGGAAGATTGTAAGTATTTTAGCCAATAAATTCTTTAACAGGCTCAATCAATCTATCGCTGAACTTGAGGTCTCTTAAGGATTTGGCCATAATCATGGACTCTGCACTTGGATGAGATCGCCAGTGGAACCACACCAAGCAGCGAGCCACATAACACAACTTTGTGCATCCTATGGATTTCTGGTGCAAATTGGTGCCGAGCATCCTGCAGGTCACTTTGCGCGCAAAGCAAGATTGTGAGTATTCTAGCCAATAACTTCTTTCACAGGCTCAATCAATCAATTGCTGAACTAGAGATCTCTAAGGATTGCTGGTCTACAGATCCCTCCCAATAAAAGGATTTGACCATAATCATGGACTCTGTACTTGGAAGAGATCGCCAGTGGAACCACACCAAGCAGCGAACCACATAACACTACTGTGGGCATCCTGCTGGACTTCTGGTGCAAACTGGTGCCGAGCATCCTGCAAGTCACTGGTCAGAGCGAGATTGTGAGTATTTTAGCCAATCACTTCTTTAGCGGGCTTAATCAATCCATTGCTGGTCTAGAGATCATCATCATCCGAACGTATTTTCCCGGTTACATCTTCAGCAGTAACGCTTCAGAGCCCGAAGTCCGCTACCTAACCAAGGAAATTTAACGAGATTTCTAGTTTTTAGACCATTGCTGGTCTACAGATCCCTCCCAATAAAAGGATTTGACCATAATCATGGACTCTGTACTTGGAAGAGATCGCCAGTGTAACCACACCAAGCAGCGAACCACATAACACTACTGTGTGCATCCTGCTGGACTTCTGGTGCAAACTGGTGCCGAGCATCCTGCAAGTCACTGTGCACAGCGAGATTGTGAGTATTTTAGCGAATAAATTCTTTAATGGGCTTCATCAAACCGTTGCTGGTCTAGAGATCATCATCATCCGAGCGTATTTTCCCGGTTGTATCCTCAGCAGTAACGCTTTAGAGCCCGGAGTCCACTACCCAACCAAGGAGATTGGACGAGGTTACTGGTTTTTAAAAAAATGCTGGTCTAGAGTTATCTCAATAAAAGGATTTGACCTTAATCATGGACTCTTTACTCAGAAGAGAACGCTAGTGGAACCACACGAAGCAGCGAGCCACATAACACTACTGTGCTAGAACGGGGGCGAGGTGCGAGGGCGGGACGGGGTCGCATGAGGTTCCGATGTTTATGTAAAATTTATATTCTTTTTTTTTTTAAACTGACGTGAGACCCATATATTATTAACACAGCACGGGTTACTCACGTAGAGAGTCAACTACTGGCTGACATGTTTCCACCTCATCCGGAGGTCTTCATCAGGGCGAACGTGACGCTCGTTCACGGAGCCTCTCCGCGACACACTTGTGAGGTCGAAACATGTCGGCACGTAGCTAACTCTCCACGTGAGTAACCCGTACTTTTTAATAATACTTATATACAAGAAACATTACTAATAGGGATGGCTCCCAATTAATTATACCTATGTCTACTTCGCATTAGGTACACCGAATTGAAAGGACCCGCCTACGTCTGTTCTAACCTATATCGCGGTAGGTCAATTCAATTCAAATATATCTTTATTATCATAGGATATTTATAATATCTCTTAATAATCGTCACTTTGTTTTATTGCACAATAATTTTTGACGTCAAAAAGTTATTTAGAGCTAGGTTTACTGCCGCCTCCAAAGCGCTAGTGCAGAAGAAGCGGTAACAAACTGCACTGCAGCATTTTCTCCAAGAACGTCAACTCACAATGAAATTAATATTTATAGTTGATATGTGGACAGAGTGTACATTGTTTGTTGTCATAAATTAAATTACTTTTTTTAATCTCGGAATTTTAAAATAATGCCAAATCTAGTTGTAACTTGGTCTAATTTGTCTTAATGTCGACTAGTAAAAATAACCTATATCGCAGTAGGTCTATTTTGTTATACTGTCTATGAAACCATTTGCCTACCTCTCTTCTGATCTATATCGCAGTAGGTCCAGCTAATTATATGTCTACTTCGCATTATGACCGTCATTACGCGACTTTGTTCATCTAAGCATTAGGTACACCGGTTTGAAAGGTAAATAATTCTGTGCCTTTTTTGACAGTTGGCTGAAACAGTGAACCTGCATTTCCTGAGTCTTCTCGAGTCGCTCCTGGAGTGTAACTCGACGGTGTTGAACAAGCTACTGCCGCTGTGGATCCCGATATTGCACTCGCCGCTATTCAATGTAAGTTCTTTTCAATTATCTTCATCGAAATCCGCCAATGAGGGTGTTCAAAAATATATGACACCAGGTTGCAGCACAGTGACCTCAGGTTTAATCGACTGTTGTGATTGGACCATCAGTTGACAGGTTCTTTTGCTGTGTCAAATGTATCCAATAGCAGCAGCGTATTGGATCTGACGTCACTGTGCTGCCATCTGGTGTCACATGATTTTGAAAACCCTCATTAACATCTAAGTGTTACTACAAATGGATGTTTTTGGATCTTTACCGACTGCGTCAGAAGGAGGGTTATGTTTTACAAGTGTATATTTCTATAGGACGCTCTGCAGCCTAAACGACTTTATAGATTAAGCTTGAAAGGTGTCGTAATCTTAATTCTAAGAGTGACACTTTGTACCTAAATAAAAACGCAGTTGATTTTTTTAAATAATTACTTGATTAATCAAAGGAGGTACCAACATTTTTCGTTTTAGTTAATATACAAGGTTATTTTATTCGCAACGAAACGTTTTCGGTAGAAAAGTATTAAAAACGCTTCCGATTAAATCTATTAAATACGAAAGCGAAATCACCGAATAAACATGTTTGTAACTTGTAATAAATTAATTAACTTACAGTAAAGTTTTATTATTTTTCAAAATAAATATTTCTTCTCTCTTTTACACGATAATAGATATTTCTTATTATAAGCACGGCCCGTATATTATCATTTTGATGCTGTTTCTGTGTTAATACAATGTAAAAAATGGCGGCTAGAAACTGTTTCTTAACATAACACTACTGTTGTTACCAGATGCCCCGTCACGTCCAACAACGTCTCGACGCGTGTCGCGAAGTAAAACCCGAGGCCGTTCGAAACCACGCTCACGGGGCAGGGCCCGCGGGGGCCGCGCCCTCGGGGCTCGGTGGAGGGCCCAGCGTGGGGCCCAGCGCGGGGGTTACTAGCGGCACCGCTGCCAGGGCCCATAGGAGATTGCATCGGCTATTGGCTAAGATGGCGCAGTTAGAGCTGCAACCGCATACTTTCTACTTTATATAAACGGTTTAGAGAGACCGCCGATATTGTTCGATCTGTCAATGTTACTAGTGTTTTTACCCGACTGCGCCAGAAAGACGGTTATGTTTTTCGAGAATATGTATATTTGTTTGGCACTCTTTGCGGCCTGAACGGCTCGATGGATTTAAACTTGAGAGGTGTCATTAGATTCGTCTTCGAGTGACACTGAGTATACAAAATGGAAGTAGAGTTTTTTTTATAATGACTTGTTGTTTATTTCTATAATGAAGAATGTTCACTGATTTTGATTTTTAGCTCATCGTATTCTCTGTTGAAAATAAAAAAACGACGGGTTGCACTCCGGGAGTGCCGGCAGAAGTAAAAACGAATATTAACGTTGTGCATTTTTGATATTTTGGAATGGTTAAGAAATAATAATTGCTTGAGTTATCAGTATAAAAGTACTATCATTTATGTGGTAGAATACAATATTTATTTATTGCGCTATCGTACACAAACATGACAATTTATATTACATTAAGTAAACACTTTATATACACGAATTTTACGAAAACACAGCAGTGTGGCCACTACACAGACGGTCGAGCCATCAGCTGTCACTGTCACCATCCATGGATGCGCGTGGCGCGCTGTAACATAAACACACACAAACATTAGCGCAAGCGCCCTGCGCTGCCTAAACGAAACAGCAGGCGCAGGCATACATTTTCGCCGCGCCTTAGAAAGAGAGGGGATACTTCCACTCCTACGCCGCGCCGCGCCGGCTGTCTACTCTCCATCTGTCTTACGAATTTTCGATCAGGTCACGTGTCCTGACGCCCTGACGCGAGTTTAATATTGTTTACCCATTACAAAAAAAGTGTACAACGCTGCTAAAGAAGTTTTCACTTCAAAAATACGTAGACCTTTGTACGATCTGACAATATCGTAAGTCGTTCATGATAAGTCAGTAGCGTGTTTTGATGTTAGTTATGTATGTTATTGTTTAACCCCGTTATCTTACGCTTAGTTTGGGCACAGAATAAGTACTAGTACTCACGTACAGTAGTCTTACTAAGAAAAGAATTTCAAAGAAATATCTACTTAATGTGGTTAGCGCTATGGTTTAATTTAGCTCGCGTCAGAACTCATCGCCTCTTCGTTTACATACCTAGACATCCATTACAAGCCAATTCATTCTTATTACTCTGCACAAATGATTCATGTAACTGAATCTTCCCCTTCGACGTGGTCGTAGCGCGCATAGTAATAATGTAGGTATATTTTCCGGGGAGTGACACAGGCCTGGTTTGGGGGCAAGTAATGGGACAGTTTCGTATAAAAGGAAGTTGATTCACTCACTGACTACCATAATAAAAGATTTGATTCACACTTATCAGAGCTCTGCTATAGTGATTTTTGTAAATAATTACGAAAATAAAGATTTTGTACTTATTTATTTATATTTTTAGTTTTCTGAGGAAATTAACAATGTTTTTTTATAAATTATATGGATTCAAACTTCGTCGCCTTGTAAAAATTCATTTCAAAAATGAAAATGATTATTCAACCTCTACAGATAAAATTGGCAAAAACTGCAAAGTTCTATGCAGTTTTCGTTTACAATATTATAATTAATTATTTTTTTGAACACTTATGTTTATTAGATAGATTTCTTATAATTAATAGAGTTATCTTAAGATCACTCAAACAAAAATTTTGACTCTTTATAAGTAAATATGAATCACCCAATGATGTGAAGCAATGTCACTATTTTAACAAACTGAGCGTTATATGACGGGGTCTAGTTATTATTGCTAATATTAACTATTTTCTTAACAAAGGGTATGGAAGTGTGTCTAGAAGTAAGGAATCCCAAACAAAATAAAAAAGACAGTCCCAAAAATGACAATTTCACATGCATAAAGGCCGGCGCACATATGGCGCAGCGCAGAGCATTTTTCTCTGTCAAACAAAGTCAAAGTCACTGTCAACAATTTTTATTTAATGTAGGATAAATTTATCTCTCATTGAAGGTAATTTTTTTTAAAATATTATTTTAGTGAAAAAGCTGAACTTTTATCGACATCGTTCTGTTAGAAATAATATCCAAAATCAATTAACACAATACTTACGCACATATGGCGAATTTCGACTTTGCTATAAATAAATAAATATATAGGGACAGATTACACTGATTGAGTTATTGTGTTAATTGATGTTGTATATCATTTCAAAGAGGACAATGTCGATAACAGTTTGACAGTGAAAAATGCTCTGCGTTGCGCTTCGCCATATGTGCGCCGACCCTAACAAAGAAACAAAAATGTATAGTGCATTTGGTTAGGTATGTAAAATAATGTAAACAATTACACTTTATAAATAAATACTTTTGGAAATTTTAAATTATTTATTTTATACATAAATGTACATATAAATACATTTCGTAACTCTTCTTTTTCTCTTTGATTATCTATTTTTTCTTAGTCCCCCGGGAACATGTACGAGGCACGTACACTTAGGTATTCTACTCGGGTTACATACTTATTATGTATTTCATACTTTTTACTCAGTTAGCTTTTAACACCCATTCATATCACCCATTTAACATTTTTATATCGGAAATAAATCAAAATCAGTGTAAAGTTCAAATTATCTATTATTTAACATCTTAACTCAACTTAAAATCTAAGGTGTGTGGTCCTGGACCATAAAATTTAATAAAAAGACATGTCAAGATTGTTTACATTATTTTAAATATCTAAACAAATGGACTATAGACACTTATAATAAGTCAACAGTATTAAGTGTCAGTCAGTGTTCTATGTCAGTTTTGAGGTTAGTGTGTAAGTAGTGCCAAAATGTTGTTTTTTTAAAGCAATCTCAAAAACCAATTAATTTGATGATGATAAGATGGCCTCATTCACAAAGGTTTTATTGCGCATTACAAGCGCGTACGCAAGTGACACCGGGCGTGGTCCGTACTTGGATGGGTGACCACAAGTGGCATATAAAAATTCTCGGGCTGCTCCGTGCTCCAGAAGGCACGTATAAGCCGTTGGCCCCGGCTGCTATCATTGCAAAGATTCAAATGTTTATTCAGTAATTAGACCTCTACAGGCACTTTTACACGTCAATAAGTATAATTTATGTTACGTGTAAAGTATATTAAGATGTTATTTATTTTTAAAGAAAAGCTACCGACTTTGATGTCTTTAGGCAGCCTGAAAAATCTGACACCAGTGTTGGCCACTAACACTCACGAAAAACAACAACAAACATATGCAATGAAATGCAAAAATAGTAACTGTGATTTTAAAATGAAAACTAGCCAAATGTATTGATTGTTTAGACAATATTGTATACATTCTATTGGTTTGGTTATTTTAAGAATAAATGTGTTTGTTAATAAATTAACCTTCTTTAATTTTTTCAAACCCTAATACAAATCGCTCTAAACTATATGTACATTAGTATGTTGATGTTTATCTACGTATGTATTTGTTATAAAATATGGTATTGTTGAGTTATAGTATCCTATAATCAAAGGTCGGAATTAGGTAGAGTTATTTATGTACTAACACTGATGTCATACAACGAAAGAATAAAGTGGATATGCCTCAAATCCCGAAATTAATTTTAAAGAGCAGAAAAAACCCGTGATTTAATAAATTTAAAGTTATTTACTTTTACACAATTTAAACCACTGCAACGTAGCCATTATGTAAAAAATAATAAAAATAAATAAATAAAAAATAAGAAATAAAAATTGTATGTTAATTATCTATGTTTTATTTATCTTATCTATCTCTAAGGATTTTATTATTATTTATTTGTAAAATTGTTGGGAACACGACATAGTCCATTAAAAATCCCAGGAAGATCCATATTAATATCAAAATGTCGACGCAAGATACTTAAATAACTCTACCTAATTCAGAACTCTGCCTTTAATAAACGTCTCGAACTTACTTTGGGGCTAGCTCAATCTAAGTGATATTATAGTGTCCGTGTATATTTATTTACTAGCTTTTGCCCGCGGCTTCGCTCGCATAGGGGTGTAATTTATCAAAATCCTATCTTAGGGGATGCCTACGTCATAGTAGCTTTATGCATGCAGTCTCAGCCCGATCGGTTTAAAATTGACAAAGTTTCATACAAACTTTCATCCCCTATTTTATCCCCTTGGGGGTAGAATTGATCAAAATCCTTTCTTAGCGGATGCCTACGTCAAAACATCTACCTGCATGCAAAATTTCAGCCCGATCTGTCCAGTGGTTTGGGCTGTGCGTTGATAGATCACTATGTCAGTCAGTAAGTCACCTTTGAGTTATATATATTTAGATTTTCATTGAAAATAACACCGACTAAACTTCGATTTATGAGGTTTATCAAATCAAATCGTTTTATTTTTAGCAACAAAGCTCGTAGAATAAATACCTTACCAGACTAGCATAAATAAGTTTATGCAAGGTGGATGGGACATGCCCTAAATAAATCAAACCATTTGTCATACTAAATCATTAAAGTGTAATGAAATTAAGTAACCGTCAAAAAAACAAAAAAGAATCGGCATTTCCAGACATAAATTCCCAACCGGTCTGGCAGCTCGTATGGAATGTCAAAATTTTTTGTGTTATTTGTGTGTTATTTTATTTTATGATACTAAAGTGATCTAGTATAGCCCGTGGTTCGATTTTTACTGGTCATTTCCTCGTTGTATAATAACACTATTTTGTACGTATGTCTGTGAAGCAATGCACGATGTCGCGGTGTCCGGTAGCCTCCCACGATATCGCCGGAAGACGTCGCCTCTTGGCCAGACATCTTTTTTAGTGAAGGTCTCCACCTGTGCGGTTGGAACTCGCACCATGTAAGTATGAATATTCAGGTGGCTTGAAATACCGGTATTTACGGGAACCGGTACCTTGGTGCTTGTACTATCTGTACCGGTACTATTTTTCCGTGAGTATCGGTACCATACCTGTACCAGTACTATACCTGTATCAGTACCATACCGGTACCAGTACCGGTACTAATCACGTCAGAGTGAGAAAGCAGATACCACCGGTACCTTGGTGCTTGTACTACCTGTGCCGGTACAATTTTTCCGTTAGTATCGGTACCATACCTGTACCAGTACCGGTACTAATCACGTCAGACTGAGAAGCAGATACCACCGGTACCTTGGTGCTTGTACTATCTGTATCGGTACTATTTTTCCGTCAATATCGGTACCATACCTGTACCAATACCGGTACTAATCACGTCAGAGTGAGAAAGCAGATACCAGAAGTATCAGCAGATAGCAGCAGGTGCCTAAATTAGGCACCTGTACTTTTAAGGAGGTGTGCAGGTACCCATCTAGAACATGTATCACGGTACCGAAATGAAAATAACCTCTAAATACCGGTACAGAATCTGTTTTTTTTTGGTACCGGTTCCAAGTCTTAGTTGTGACACTATTGCAACTTTACGACTCTCAAGGTGAGGTCTTAATTCTCATTTAATCCACTAAATCTTAAACTCTTCGTAGAAATAATGAAGGCGAGACACGTATAGTAAGAAAAGTTATGGATGATCTTACAATTGCACGGCTTTTTCACCATCATCATTTTAGCCGCATAACGTCCACTGCTGGACATACGCCTCTCCCAAGGATTTTAAAAATGACCGATTAAGAGCGGCCAACATCCAGCGCTTTTCAGCGACCTTGGTTAGTTCGTCTGACCACCTTGTGGGTGGGTTCTCCTAAGCTTCGCTTGCCAGTACGCGGTCGCCATTCGAGAACCTTTTTGCCCCAGGTTCGGTAATTATATAGAATTTTTTTGTCGAGCCATTTACTCGAATTTTTTAAAAAATTCGAAAGGTTAGAAATATTTTTTTGCCTTCTTATTAAAGCATGAGACTTGGAATCTTTTTTATTTATTTTTTTATTATTAGGTATTTTAGGATTCTAAGTTTATTTAGTGTTTTTACTGGCAGGCTGGTTTCAAATGGCTTTGCTAAACCAGGGAAACGGTACATAGGGCGCACTATAAGTTTCCGGAACTGGCCACTTACATAAACAATATTTAAAAATTTATTGCAACATTTGAAAATAGAACTCTTTGGCTGTAGAATGCAGTTTGTTTCATCTGAATGTCTTTTGTTTTTACCTTGTGGTGCCATTTAAAAAATTGTGTGTCTGCATCAACATGGATTTAACTCGGGAAAATTTTCGTAGTATGATTTTCTACGATTTTAAGTGTAATTTGACAGCTCAACAGAGCATCGCTCGGCTTGAAACAGCTTTTGGCAATGAAGCACCATGCAAGACAACTGTTTATAGCTGGTTTGCAGAATTCAAGCGTGGTCGTATCAATCTCAGTGACGAATCTCGCGATGGTCGGCCGTCCACCGCTGTGACCAACAAAAACATCGATGCTGTGCGCCGTATGATTGAAACAGACAGGCATGTGACCTACCATGAAATTCGCGCATCCTTAGAAATAGGCATGAGTCAAATACAATTAATCCTACATAAACATTTGGGTGTGAGAAAGCTGTGCTCGCGGTAGATCCCACACAACTTGACCGAGGCTCAAAAAACGGACCGCGTCACTTGGTGCAGTGCCATGCTTACCAGATTCAACGAAGGTGCGTCAAATTTAGTGTGGGACATAGTAACAGGTGACGAAACATGGATTTATTGCTACGATCCGAAAACAAAGTAGCAATCGAGCGTATGGGTCTTTCAAGATGAGCCGAAACCAACCAAAGTGGCGCGCGTGAAAAGTGCATCTAAGCGGATGATTGCTTCTTTTTTTAATAAAACTGGACACGTGGCTACTGTTGCTTTAGAGAATCGTCGTACAGTGAATAGTGACTGGTACACGACCATTTGTTTGCCGGAAGTTATTGACGAACTCCGTAAAAATAACCGTAAACGCCGTATCATCCTGCACCACGACAATGCTAGTTCTCACACGGCCAGACAGACAAACGACTTTTTGAAGGCGAAAAATGTAGAACTCATGAGTCATCCTGCATACAGTCCCGACCTGGCACCTTGTGACTTTTTTCTGTTCCCAAAAATTAAGAACCAATTACGCGGTCAACGATTTTCATCACCAGAAGAGGCTGTCGAGGAGTATGAAAAACACGTTTCAGAGGTCACCACAGAGGAGTGGCACAAAAGTTTTCAAAACTGGTTTCATCGAATGAAAAAGTGCATAGACGCCAAGGGGATTATTTTGAAAAACAATAAATTAATTTTGTACCTTTAACAGTATTTTTTCATATTCATTCCGGAAACTTATAGTGCGCCCCACGTAAAATATCGGTTATTTCGTGGTTGTAAAGGCTCGCGCGGTCGACTGTTCTCACAGAACCACTAGTATTTATTTGGACTCACTTTTATACTTACTAGTTGTATAGACGTATTATGCGACCATTTGAGGACGTCAATCAAATGTAGATAAGTATTGTTTTGTAACACTGGTCAACAAGATTTTGTAACAATGACACTTGCAGCGATTTCCAAAATAATGCAGTACAAAAAACATGAACCTAGTTATAAAAAATGTGTAAGACGTCTAAATTTTCAAATACACGCCAAAAATTCAAATTTCCTATTTTTCTGTAATTCCAAAATTAAACATTAAATTAAATTAGGTGATTTCAAATTTTCTAATACCAGCTTAACACTGTGCAAACCTTACATTTCACAATATTTTTTACATCACTGCTAAATTATTTATAAAAATGACTTATTATAGATTTTTTGCGGGTCGGTATAACGCTATACAATGCGCGCAGTACGCAATGTATGGGAAATATTACGGTAACTTAAATCTTTATATATATCCATAGATAAAAAAGGAACAAAAGTAAAACAAATTTTGTTTTGATTTTCAAGCTGATTACATAATTTTTTGTTACAAAATTAAATAACTTGCACAGAACTCTTTACTATAAATAATTAAAAATATCAAAAATTGGGGAAAATCGGATTTTTGATAAAACATTGTTCTCAATTCTGACCTCCTAGAAACAAAAGTAAATGATGTCCATATACACTATACAAAAATCTGTAAAAGACAACTAGTCTTAAATATAATAATATATATGGGAAAAAAAATGTAAAATTTTGTCGGTCAGTGAATCAAATCGTATGTTTTAGGTCCCGATAACCATAGAATTGAATATTGGAGCAATAACAACAGTAAGTTACGGGTCAGTTACTGTAAAAAAACAAAAAAAACTCTAGATCTCATGAAAATCGATTTATTCTCACACTTGACCATATCACAATAGAAACATTACAATGCGTTTTTATGATCATCACTGTCCAGAACGTCCTGCGTCACTAAACAATAATGCTGCTAGTAACTAACCGTTTTCAAAAACAGCTCTCCTTAAATCGGTTATATAGTTCAATGCTGGTGATTTAAGGAGCGCTGTTTTTCTTCAATATTCTTAAAAAGTCTGCACTCCTTTATTTGGTAGCTAATACTATATTATAAAGGATTTAAGGGAATACCTGAATTTTCCGGGATCCAGTGCGGCCCCCATTTGAAATAAATCATTTGAAAGGAAACGGATTTATCATTTAAAATTGTGCCTTCACCAGGCTCTAGATAACCCTTCAAACTATTGTATGAACTACTGTTTACAGTTTGAAGTGAGAACGTGAAGCTTTTCTACGCACAATTGCGAAAAACGTATGTGAGTAGAAAATCTTCACGTTCTCACTTTAAACTGTAAACAGTAGTTCATAAAATAGTTTGAAGGGTTATCCAGGGTTTGGTCAAGACACAATTTTCAATGATATCTCCGTTTCCTTTCAAATGATTTATTTTAAATAAGGGCAGCACTGGACCCCGGAAAATTCAGGTTAAAGCGTTTACACATTACGCCGCCACCGCAAAGGTTTTCGCCACTGACGCGCTTGGATTTTATTTTTCTTCCTCTTTTGTTCTAGCAAATGACGATTCTGAGCGATAGAAAAGGATAGCAACATACAAAAGTGCGGTTACCCTTAGTGTGTTACTAAGTCGGACTCGCGCACGAAGAGTTCCGTACCATATCTATAAAAAAAACACGCCCCATTACATATTTATTTTTATTTCTTAAACTATTAATTTTTAAAATGAATAAGTATACAACGAATTATTATGTGAATATTTCAAGCGTCTTCCTGTTGCCGTTATTGATATCGAGATAAAACGGCAAAAAAGCACGTTTGTTGTTTGGTTGCCTACAATTAAATATTTTTGGTTTATTCCGTTTTCAGTATTTGTTGTTATAGCGGCAACAAAAGTACACAATCTGTGAAAATTTCAACTGTCTAGCTATCAAGGTTCACGAGATAGAGCCTGGTGACAGTCAGACGGACGGACGGCGGAGTCTTAGTAATAAGGTCCCGTTTTTACCCTTTGGATACGGAACCTTAAGTATATACAAAATCCTTGGATACGGAACCCTAAGAATGTATACAAAATCCAAGCGTACTTCGCCACAGTGGCGTTATGTATAAACGGTCTTAGGAGGACTTTTTATACGACAAACTCTAGAGCTACTCTTACAGCTAACGAAATACAGGAAAAATATCACCGCTCAGAATTTTTAAGTCCGCTACGTCCACAATGGGTTCTAAACGAGTACAAATGTTGGACAATGCACGCCTGCTATAGTTTATTGACTTGTGTACCGTTGGCATTGAAACTAAATGATTGGGCCATTATATCATCAGCGGGTGTCCATCGCGCCAGCCAGAGCTTGCTGGATCACTAGCTGCTGGGCATTTATTAGCTTCTTTAATTCCCTCACTTCCTGAGTCAATTGGCGCACGTTTTCTGACGTTTCGTCCAATCTAGCCTGCAAGCTTCCTAACCCAGAAGAATAACCGTACTCTCGGTACCCAGAGTCGTTATTGTTTTCGTACTTTTTGAAACAAGAATACGCCCCTGTCGTCGATCCACTCGATGATATTGTGTGCCCGTACTGTTTCCTCATTTTCGCGATGTCGTATGCAGCCATCATTATATCTCTAGGGAGCCTTTTCTCACTCGGATTTAAAGGTTTCACACTCAAAACTACCCTATACGCCTGAGGTGACACAAGAGCTGACGAATGCAGTATTTTCAGGAGACATTTCGGTAAATATCCGTTAAATAAAGCCAGTTCCATGTATGAAATCAATTTAGTTTGTCGGACTAACTTTGACAGACCTGCGGTTTTCCTAAGGCCTTGAATGTCATGGACAGCAATGCCAACGAGCAGGTTCATGAGTACGACAGTGACGAACATCAAGAATAGCACGTACGTTATTTGAGCGGAGAATTCCAATAGAACGGGCGGATCGTTGCCATCCGGCTCATTCAATAACAGATCCAAGTTCAACTCTCCAATCATCATTGTCAGTACTGTTATGAAACCCATAAAGGGATTCGCGAAGGACGATGAGTCAGGAAATATGACGCAGAAACTTATTGTGAAACCGATTAATATGCAAGAATAAGCCATTAGTAGCTTCGCGAATTCTTTCTGTACTTTTTGGTACATTGCTACGTAAGTCCCGAAGACTGGAAGCTGGCCGATCATCATCATCAGATTAGTCCAGCCGGCGAGTACCGCGAACGCTCCGACGTGGTTCTGCCAAGTATACGTTATGTTTGTGTAAATATACGAAATGAGGAAGACGCTCACAATAACAAACCACTCGATGATGTTTTCGGATTGCATCAGATATTGTTTGACAGTAGAGTATCCGGCGATGCCATAAACTTTCCTGAATATCTCAAATATCGTTATGCCAGCTAACACCCACCACTGCATTTCAATAACAAACGGGTTTTTTCTCAACAAATCTCCTAGAATAGACTGTTTCTGGCACAGTTCTTGTTCTTGTATCGTCTCTTCCATATCTTTGCTTCCATTGTAGCAGTTATGCGCAAGAGCAGTCAAAACATATAGCGTTAGACAAAGAACGAATATGAAACTCAGGAATAATCTGGCCACGTAATATTTACGTATTTTCTCCCATTTTATGTAAAGGAACGCAGAGCACAATGGATGTAATAAAACCTCTTTTTGACCTTCATCTACAAATGTATTCAGGTAACTTATTTCTCGAGGGTAGCAATGTTGAAGGATAGTTCGGAAATCCAGTTCCAGTTCGACTTCTCTATTGCTGCTCTGAGAGTGGTGCAGTGTGATGGCACAGTCCAGCTTTCGCGTGATCATCCCAAGAGACGCGGGCGTCTTACGTGCAATTACGTTAAGAGCCGAATTTCCTTTTTTAGACCTTGTGGTTACGTCAGCGCCGTGATAGATTAATGTCTCCACGCACGTGGACAGCCCGTCAAGTGCAGCCAAGTGCAGCGGGGTAAAGCCATATTCATCCTTTTGATTTACATTTGCTCCCCAACTGATTAATGTTTCTATGATATCACAAGCGCTATCGGATTTCCCGATTGCAGCGTGAAGCGGGGTTCTCATATCGAAATCCATGGAGTTAGGGTTAGCATTTCCTTTTCTTAGTAAAGATTCCACACATTCTAAACTTGCTGAGCGAGCAGCCAAATGTAAAGCAGTGAAACCACGATGGTTTTTTAAACTTGCATCAGCGCCTTTTGACAGAAGTAAATCCACGCATTCTATGAAACCACCATCAGCAGCTAAATGTAATGCAGTCGACTCTCTGTCTCCAACTCTCGTCCTCACGTTGGCGTCAGCACCGGGAGTCTCTAAAAGTATCGTCAAGCATTGAATCATTCCCAAATCAGCAGCGAGGTGGATAGAATTAGTACCACCCGGTTCAATTTGATTCACGTCAACTCCATGAGATATGAATAGCTTCAAACATTCCACCGAGTTGGCCCTAACCGCACAGTGTAGCAAACCCCCTTCACAATTGACGTATTTAACCGCCGCGTGGACTGACGCACCGCGGCCGATTAGCAAATTAGCCACTTGCACTGAGTTACCGAAAGCGGCGCAATGGAGTGGCACGAAACATCTTGGCATGTAATTGGGGTCAACCTCGCAAGACAAGAGATAATTCGCACATTCTGTAGATCCGCTAAATGCTGCGACGTGGAGCGGGGACAGGCCGAGCGCATCGTAGTACAGCGGGTCGGCGCCGGCGTCCACCAGCGGCGGCAGCAAATTGGCGAGCTTGAGGAACGCTGCCCAAAATAAACACACATTTCTTTCAGCTTCTGAAGCAGTTGAAAACGTATTCGCTGCCGATTCCACCGTTATAACACCGGACTCCAATTCGTCTAGTAGTCGTAACCTTCCTCCGACCGCTCTCATCTGCTCATGCGCACTTTGTCGTAGAGAGTCGCCGCAAATGTGCGCAGTTAGATCCAGAGGCGGTTCCTCGAAGCTGTCGTACATGTTAGGGGCGCTTTCAGCCGGGGGTGAGGATCCGGCGAGGACGTACTCCAGATGCCCCATGGACGGGTAGGCTCTCTCGAGGGATTCTTCATCGACGGGTTGGGTTTGATGCTGTGTTCTGGCCGGGGAGCTGAGGACCCGGGCGACGCGCGGGCGCCGGTCCATGTCGCTCGGAGGGAGGGTCCTGGGTCGGACGTCATCGAGCTCCTCAGGGTTAGGGGAGCGGCGCGTACGGAACCACCGCGGGGTCAGGATGCGGCGCGTCGTGGGCATGCGGGCGGCGGCGCGACACTGACTGGCCAGCTATTGTGCACCAATTGTGCTCGACGAGATGGCCCGCGCACCTTTCTGCCATAAAGCCATCCGCACACTGTTGCAATTTTTTTAAACTCTATTTTTAGTAGCAATGTTCCGACCTGGGTTGACCGCTGATGGACTGCTTGTGTTTTTCACATCGCGACAATCGTGTATTTGTTTGTTGTGATATAGTAAGACAATAGCGTTCGTTTTTTGTTTTCTAACATTGGTGATATCACTTCCACTGTCGACGAGACTTTAGTCGACTTGAAGAAGCTAATTGTGAATTAGCATAAAACAGATTAATATCTGCGGAACAATGCAGGTTACCAAGGTTATTGTGGTCGACTTTACGACAATGAGATGAAAAACCGGACAGGAAAATATACAGGATATGCCCAATTATTTCCTTACTTAAGTACTGTTTAACGTTTGCAATGCACTTGTTTTTTATAAAGTTAATCATTTTGATGAAATCTTCTAAAAACTTTATGTTGTCATGGGGTAGCAACATTTAAACTTTTACTTTACTGCCCCATGACAATATTACCTATGTATCTAAGTATTAGATTTTTATTTCCATTATCTACGACGTCTGTGGCTAGTGGTCATCATGCCACGCTGTCACACCGGAGGTCCCGGGTTCGATCCCCGGTCAGGCCAAGATGGAAAATGATCATTTTTAGATTGACTTGGGTCTTGGATGTTTGTCTATATATGTATTTGCTATAAATTATAGTATAGTTGAGTTATTATCCCATATCACAAGTCTCGAACTTACCTATAGTCCATTTTTTTAGGTATTTAAATAATGTACATAATCTTGACAAGTCTTTTTATTGAAATATACACTTTATAAATCAATACCTTCGCAAATTACAAATTATTTATTTCATAAATTATAAATTATATAATTTATTATTGTTTACATTCTTTTAAATACTTATAGCTAGCTCAATATGTGTGATGTATCCGAATATATTTACTTATTATATTTATATTTATTATTTGACATTCAAAAATGTATTGCATTACTCCAAAATGTTGGTATAATGCGAATAATAGCACTAAAAGTGTCGGTCTTGAAATTGACATGTACACTATGATTTGAATCCTGTCGGGTACCTATCACAAATAAAATATGGAACCGCAAACGGATGACATGCGAGTATATGTGATATAATCTTTTACACAGTCAAAAATCTTGATCTGTGGTCATAAGAGTAGAGATATCTTGGGTAGATTAGATATAATACAGCTCTAAGATGGCAAACGAGGTTTTCTTCTAACTTCATCCAGTTGTGATTACCGGATCTAATGACACCGGTTTTGCAAGTACTTACGACTACTTATCTGGATTTCTATGAGTCAACCCATCTCGCAAGTCACAGCGAATCTACAAAAACTCGGTTCACTAACTCCTCAACAGTTATACTTCAATAATTAGATTGAAAAAACTAATGAGTTGTTGGAAAAATACCTTATACACGAGCAGGTAGTGGATGATTATTTTTTTTTAAACAGTAGGCAATTCGTTGTTTTGCTTTTGGGTTTTAATATTTAAACTTGTATTTTTTTTTAAATAATTATTTTACGGCTCTGGATACTAGTCCTTTAGAGCCTATCTTTATTTTATCACTTCTTTATTCCTAACCCTAACCCTAACTATACAATCAAAGGTTGGTGTAGGTCCTTTGATTGCTTCAAGGGAGCTTCTGGCAACAAATCTATACGAGTCCACTGGTTTTCATAGCCGAAAGAGTGGCGGACGGCGTCTAAAGACGCCCACCAGAGTCCACAAATAAATATCACTACAGCCGCACTATGAGTGTCCACTTTAACCATTTTACATATTGTCCATGAGCATGAGCATTTATAACACTAAACTACACCGATTTTATATTATAATGTCCACTAGAATTAATTTGCACAATAATTTAAAGCAAACTCCAACTGAACCCCTTGACTTCCCGGCAAAAACTCCTATTTAAACTTGGGATCGTAACAAATGTCAATTTCAGAAGTCATTAAGGTTGACATAGGTAGAAATCTTCAGCAAAAAAAAAATTATCCCGCCTCTTTTCGGTGGACTACTTTCCAGATCTCTCTTCCTTTTGCCTCGTTGTAAGCCCTGATCAAAAATCTTCTTGGTTTTCCATTTTTATTTTTTGGATTTGGTTTGTACTTGCCTAATGATGGCATCTTGTTAAAAATATACGTTAAGAATAAAACAATGGTACATATGAGGAATGCGTATAGTGTGCTCATATGATGATTTCTTGGACTACTAATATTGCTTGCTATTATTACTAGTAAAACATGTTTGTTCTTTAATATTTATTGTAAGATCAATATTACCATGTTTTTAACAAATAAAGATATGATTATGATTTCATTAATTTATTTATTATACTTTATTTTTCGGCAAATACGAATTGTCCAGAACAATATAGCGTTGTTCACCACTCAACCTTTGCATTATACAGTTCGTCTAAATGTGGGTTGCAAGATAGAAGTATAACACATTAAAAAAAATATAAAAACAATAATATATTTTTTTCTACTCCTGTACTGTTATCCGTCTTTTAAATGGTCCCGAACACTAATATAAGAACATAGATTATATGATTTCAGAAAAGTCTATAGTCTATTCCTAATATAATAGCACATGTGTCGTTATTTTGCCAAAACGATACTCCTAGCCATAGACCTATAACTTTTTTTTTAGATCTACCATACTGCCAACATAATAAAATCGTTATTTTAACATATGGTGCCATTTTTCAAACGTGGAGTCACTGAACAAACGGTTTTTGTATAAAAAAAACATTCGTTTAAGTGACTCCATGTTTTTAAAAATGGCACTTTTGGTCACTAGGAAGACGTCAATAAAAAAAATTAAGTCTTCCATAGATACCTAGTATCTAGCAAACATATGGTAGTATTTCATACTTTTCTTTGTTTATTTTTGGATTTATTTTAGTAAATGTAGTCGTAGAAAAAGTATTGTATGCAACATTGTATAAGTATATCAAAAAATGCTCGATGGCGTCTTCTTACGATGCTCGCCAAGGCTCGCATCGTAACTTGCGCCACTCGCATTTTATGAACCTTCTTATACAACTGTTGCATAAAATATAAACATACGTACAAAATTATATACATTACATATACGATATACAATATGTAACAAAAACCCGGTCCGATCCTTGTAGGAGCAACTCAGACCGTCAATATTAACAACTTTCCCTTTGGACCCAGTGCTTGAAACTGAAAGAAAATATCGTCCTTTTCATACAAATTGATGGGCCGGCTGATCCCTTTTGTATGCAAATGACGATTTTCTTTTCAAGTTTCAAGCATTGGTCCCATAGGAAAAGTTGTTGATATTGACGGTCTGAGTAGCTCCTACAAGGATCGGACAGGGTTTTTGTTACATATTGTATAAATATGTCTAAATATTTGCAGCAATTTTTAATTTACTCTTATAGATCGGCCAAGAACTGCTTAAACCCTCGTGTCTTAAAACTAGCGCGACTAGGAGCGAGGATGATGACAATAATGTTAGGCAAAAATGACAACCAAAATATTAAATTGGGCGCCAATTTTCCCACGGACACGGTCGAGGTTGCGGGCAAAAGTTAGCGATTACCCATAATTTATCCGGATGTGCTTTGAAACCTACAATGGTGGTCGGTTTCCGCTCGCCATTGATCCACGTTTCCAATCGATTACCGAATGCGGCAAGGGCGTATGGGTGATCCATGACAATGGGTGCAAAGAGCATGACCCTGATTAGCAAACGATCTGCCTAGACTGCGTACCTACCGGTGTACATCGTGCATTTTAGATGCAATTTGCTACTTCCCAACAATCCGCTATTTTCCAACAAGTCAAATCAGATACTTTTTTCTAAACGTCAAAACAAACATTTCCTATGGGATTTGTATAAAATACAGGCAGATGACGTCATAGTTTCTTGGAGTCAAATAGCGCTCTTATTATTAGTTTTTCTGCAATAATAAATCTAAAATCACGTTAAAATGAATATGTTCGAAGACAAATGACTTTATTTTGCAACGTTTAATTTTCTTATCACTACAAAATAATTTATTTTTGACCCAGGACAATACCCAATTCTTATCAGATAATTCGCTATTTTCCTGTGTACTGTTAAGGTCATAAAACGTCGCAAAATAATGTCACTTGTCATTGAACATATCTATTTTGACTGCCTCCGTGGTCCAGTGGTCAAGACGTTTGCCTTGTGACCCGGAGGTCATGGGTTCGATTCCCACTGGGAAGCATACTTTGTGAAAAGTTGTTTACAGTCTCGATAGGATATTGCAGGGTTGAATCACCTGATTATCCGAAAAAGATGATTCCGTGTTTCGGAAGGCACGTAAAACTGTGGTTCCCGAACGCCACCTAGCGTTTGATCATCAAACTATCCAAGGATTGGTTCCTGGCTTGCCCTTTGGGTTGTGGAGGTCAGACGGCAGTCGCTCTGTGTAAAAACCAGTAACCTCGTCAAATCTCCTTGGTTAGGTAGCGGACCCCGGGCTCTGAAGCGTTACTGCTGAGGATGCAACCGGGAATACGCTCGGATGATGATGATTGAACATATCTATTTAACATGATTTATTTATTATTGCAGAAAAACTGATACTAAGAACGCTATTTGACTCAAAGAAACTATGACGTCATCTGCCTGTATTTCTTACAAATCCCATATAGAAAATGTGTGATGTGACGTTTAGAAAAAAGTATCTAATTTGAGTTGTTGGACAATAGCGGGGTAAATATATTTAGGGTAAAAACAGTACCCTTTTACTAAGAAACGGGGTAAATATATTTAGGGTAAATATAATAGCGGGGTAAATATATTTAGGGTAAAAACAGTGCCCTTTTACTAAGACTCCGCTGTCCATCCGTCTTCTGACTGTCACCAGGTTGTATCTCATGAACCGTGATAGCTAAAAAGTTTCACATTTCTATTGCCGCTATAAAAACAAAATCTTAAAACTTAAGAAAATATTTTTTTAAATGGGATCCCATAAAAAATATGTGATTTTTATAGATAATGGTACGGAAACTTTGCACTTGGCCGGTTATTTCTAAATCTCATGTCAAAACAAACATATGGGATGTGTATGATAACACCTCCGTGGCGATAGACGACTGACGACCTCCGTGGCGTAGTGGTCACCATGCTAGTTCGCCACCCAGAGGTCCCGGGTTCGATCCCCGGTCAGGGCAAGTTGGAAAATGGCCTATTTCAAATTGTCCTGGGTCTTGGGTGTTCATCTATATACGTATTTGTTATTAAAATATAGTATCGTTGAGTTAGTATCCCATAACACAAGTCTCGAACTTACTTTGGGGCAAGCACAATCAGTGTTATTTGTCCCTATATATTTATTTATTTTATAACTCAGGCTAAAGACGTCATCTTTTCTTGGAGTCAAATAGCGCTCTTAATTTGGGAGTATCCCACTATTTCCATAGAAATACAAAATGGAAATAGTGGGACTAACGTTTATAAAAAATTATATCCCATGACTTCTATTGCGACAAAAAAACACGCAGTAAATGATAATAGCATTCAATATGTTTAAGAGGTTTTATCTAAAAAGGAAATATAGCACGGAACAGAGAAATAATATATTTCTCTGTTCCGTGAAATATACCGTCTTATTATAAAAACAGGACTAACTTTGTTACTAGGTTTAAACCATTATCCGCCCAAAATGAAGTTGTCATTGACAGGTGAGATGGTGTAATATTACTAGATGTCAACTTGATTTGGTCGGATAATGGTTTAAACCTAGTAACAAAGTTAGTCTGGGTTTTATAATAAGACGGATAGCGTTTTTTTTGCCGCCGCCGCCCGCAATGGAAATAGTGGGAGACTGTCCCAGTATTAGAAATACTGGGACAGTCTCCCACTGTCCCAGTATTTCTAATACTGGGAAATACAATGGAAATACATATTGGAAATAGTGGATCTAAAATCACGTTAAAATGGATATTTTTATCAATGCCAAATTAATTTATTTTTAACCCAGAAAACTAACCAGTTACTCGTTTGTAGCTCTAATTCAATAAAAATGCTTCCATTCTGGTCTAGAAGAAAAAACTCAGAATATACCAGCTGCTTGTCAATCGTTAAAGCCTATCAAGGGATAAGAGATGCGGCAACCCATCACTTTGAGTTCGCTTTTCCCACCACGCTTAGGTTGGTACCACTACGATGAAAGTGACCTGTGGTTCTGGCGTAATAGGAGCGACATTGCTTCATAGTATGAGCAATTTTTTTACGCTATATATATAACGTGGAAGGAACATACCCATAATAATCAAATGACGGGCTATACCAGATCACTTTAGTAGAATAAAATTAAAATAACAGCCAAAAATAATATGTTCCTTTCACGTAGTAAGTAAAAAGATACCAATTTTTTCGTGATCCTATTTCGAAAATCCTTACAAAAAAAGGGGGGTGAACAGTTGGGGAAATTTGTCACCGGGTTACAACTGGGAAGTAAATTTCCAGTTGTCACCCCGGGGGACAGTCCTAGAGGGGATTATTGGGAGTAATCGGAACTGTCAGCTGAACATTATACTTACCGTTACATATATTTCTACCGTAGGTATACTGAGGAGCTCGATGGCCATCTGTCACGGGTCGCCTAAATGGCCCTGAGGGATGGTTCTTTACCACAGAATAAGTACTATCTAGTACGTGCAGAAGTCTGACTTAGAAAATAAAATTCAAAGAAATATCTATAACGCCATGGTTTAATTTAGCTCGCATCAGAACTCCTCACCTCTTGGTTTAGATACCTAGTGTACCTTGGTTTAGATCTCTTGGTTTAGACATCCATTGCAAGCCAATTGCATTCTTATTACTCTGGACAAACGATTCATGTAACTGAATTTTCCCCTTCGAAGTGGTCGCCGCGCGCATAGTAATAATGTAGGTATATTTTCGATACCTAAACGGAGTGTGACACAGGCCTAAGCTTGCATTACTAACGCACTCGCAAGTGAAGCGAAGGATTGGTATATAAGCAGCATAAAATATTTCTCAATCTCCCCCGTTCTTCGGAAGGCACGTATAAGCCGTTGGTTTCGGCTGTCATCATTGTATGGCAGTCGTCAAGCTATGTCAGATGCCCAGCTTGAAAAATCTGACACTAGTGTTGGCCACTTGCACGCACGAAAAGCAGCCGGGTAGATATATTTACCGCGTTATTTTTGGTTTAGATATATTTTATAACCTACCTAATATATTTTTTAACCTACCTAAGTAAGTAAATTAATTATAGGAATTAGTACTGCGCCCACCTTGTTTCAAATAAATTTTTCCTCCACCCAAAGGTTGGCGGGATGAGATTTATAGCGATAAGTCCGCTCTTGTGCCTGTATTGTTTCTTGTTGTTTTGTAATTTTTGTGTGTCTATTATGGTGCAATAAAGTTGATTTGTATTGTATTGTATTTGTAAGTAGCCAGTTGTTGGCACGTGAATCATATGTAACTGAACACTAAACTCACGTGTTTCTCAGAAGGCTAACAAACAGTAAACAGGAGATTTCCTTACAAGAACACTACGAATAGATGCAATCAACTACTTAGTAGGCAATTTACTATTGGTTTAGGTATTTGAACATTTCTTACATCTATTTACTCGTAAATTTAAAGCTGCGGTAACGTGATGATATGCAGATTACGTGCAAAGTAACGTGAAAATATGTGATACATGATAATTGCACCTTATGGTAAACGTTGGGAACCTTCAGATAACCATCTCATTATAAGTAGTATATAAGTTTTAGATGTACTCATTCTCAGTTAGAGACGTCACCGTGTAAGGAGTAGGTTTAAGAAGATGAAATAAATACAATCAACGGCTCTCGTGTTTCCATCACCACTCCCAACCCCAACGCTTCCCAATGGACACCAACGTATAACCCAAAGCATGACTACATATTATTCGTTATTGCAAAGCATTCCTATTATGATTGATGTGGATTGGATAAAAAAATATATATTTCATTTAGTCCGTTAAATAGATTATCCAAAAATAAAGGACCTGTATTTTTTCGTTTGGCAAAGTACCTAGTAAAAATTCACAGAGATAAAGCGCTTCGAAGTGGGTTTGATTTAAGTTACCTTTGGTTATAAAAATCGTAGCAAATCATGGCGTCACGCGAAATTTAAATGCACTGTATATTCGTCATTATTTGCTTATCAGAGAAAAGAAACAATACGTATCTATCTATACTTTTTAATAATCTATCAAATGGACCAAAAAAATTTTTGCCACATTTCTATTTAGTCACCATTCTTTCAAAGAGCGTGTCGGGCCACGCTCAGTGAAGAGTTATTTTACACGGAACATTACCTATTTTACATGGAGCGTTACGTATTTTACATATTGCTTCATCATCCTCCTTCCATCCATCCTTGATCATCCTTATCTCGTATTCTAAGGGTTATTATTATTTTAGATTTTTTTTTACATAAGTAAATTTTTGTATTTTTTTGCCTGTAACTTTTTAATTAACAAAGCTATCTTGAGCCCCAGTGACAACTTAAGTGGTCGAAATTGTACTATTTTTACTTGGCTTGGCGTTGGAGGTAAAGTAACGTTAAGCCCTTACCCTAGTTTTCCATAAAAACGTAGTCTACGTTTTATTTTGAAATTACATGTCAGATTTCGGTAAAAAATTGTGATTTTAAAGAAATCGCAATTGTCTAGGGTTATAATTGGTTTCCTACGGTAAAATTATGAACTGGAAAGAATATATTAAAATAATATGAACTGGAAAGAAAATATAAGGGTGTAGAAGTTTTCCATGCTGATGGTCAAATACACCATATTCTCTATGAAGTTCATAATTTTACCGTCGGAGACCAAATATAACCCTAGATAATTATCTAGGGTTATATTTAAATTTTTATTATTATTATTTAGGGTTATATTTAAAGAAATTGCAATTGCAATTTCTTTAAAATTACAAAATTTTGCCCATATCCGATATGTCGTTTCAAAATAAAACGTAGACTACGTTTGTATGGGAAAGTCTGGTTTATTCCAGGGTAAGGGGACTCTTAACAAGCGCTGGCGTGTAAAAGTTTATGTTTAAATATACATTATTATACTAATTACTATCACGACTTTTAGGGCTCCATATCTAAAGGGGAAAAATGGACCCTATTACAAGACTCCGCTGTCCGTCTGTCTGTCTCTCATGGAACTTGATAGCTAGACAGTTGAAATTTTCACAGATGATGTATTTCTGTTGCCGTTATAACAACAAATACTAAAAACAGAACACAACATATTAAAGTGGGTCTTCCATACAACAAACGTGATTTTTTGTAGATAATGGTACGCACTTGGAAGATTATTTAAAGATGTTTCAAGCTAACAGCTTTTAGAAGGGCGCGAACTATGGAATGCAATTTCTCTTATGAAACTTACTTGTTACTAATTTAATTTGAATGTAAAGACAAATAAAAAACTACTCAGGAGGTAGCAGGCATGAAAAAAAAATTAAAGTTTGAAATATTTATTGTTACACAGTGTGAATTACTTATATATAATGTACATGTTGTTCAAATTAACATAATATAACTACAAGTCTGCAAGAATCACAAGTCGATAATTTATATTTTGAAGGGTAGTACCCAATGTAACCACACGACAATATAATCAATTAAAGTGATGTAAAAATACAAAATATAACTCTGAATAAGATTTACACAAACATTATATTAAATGATACATTTTTGGATTAAATGTTTTTTTTACGTCAAGTACTAACTATTAAAGCTAAACATTAAGACACACTAAGATATAAATTAAAAATCTATTTACAAAATATTACAATTTATATTCGAAATCTTCACGTAGATCAGTATAAAATAATTAAACATTTTAAAACGTGTATTGTAATCCTTAATACGTTTATCTGTAATAAGTAGGTATGTACTTTGTGTTAAATATTATTAATAAATGGAGAAAATGTTATGACATGGCACAAAACTAAATAAGAAACTGAAATACTTAATACTGTAAGGAAATGATGTAACCATAACCAATAAAATAAAACCAAACCCAGGAAAAACGAGTAAAAGTCCTGCTATAAATAACAGAATCCCGCCAAAAGATACGTCATAATGTTTATTTTTAATAACGTCTTAGTGGCCAGTGTCGGTGTTATTAAAAAACAAAAAAGGTGTTTTATAGTGGATACAAAAGCGTGCAATAGCGGACTCAGGCTCGCTGAGTCGCTGAGACGTTTTGAGTGAGTGTTTGCACAAATTGACACTCGGTGCGGTAGATCACTATCACGCCTATGTCAATCTAGGCTCGCATTTCCGATATTCTAATATAAAAATACTCTAAATATAGTAACAATCCTGACCAAGAAAAAAAAACTTGCCTAAGTGAAGTTATAACAGGTTTTTTAATTGTCTGGTCGGGATTTCCATAAAAATATACGAGATTGTTAGCTGCCAATCCGTTTTTCAGACTTAATTATAATTCTTAGGTCTTAGTCCAGTTGATAAAAAATTATGTTCAAATTATATAATAAAGATCAGGCCAAATACTAATCAAACCACATCGCCATCACGAATAAACACATTACTAGTAGCACAAACTTTTCTGTTCCATATAACACCGATAATCATTCGTTAATTTCAAGTCGGAACAGGTAAGTTTGTAGTAAGTAACTACTGTAATATTCATAAAAAAGTGCTCATACTTATTTTGAGTAGCTAGGTATACTGATGATTCGAGGGCATACTTTTGACATGAACATCGGCAGCTATGCACTTACAACATTACTGATTTAAGATGAGCAGATCTTTTAAGAATACAACTGGTAGTTTAGATTCACTTCACAATTGTATTTTCAGCAACAGTTTTCCACACTAGCGCCGCCAACTCGACACTACGTTCTAGCCAATGAGAGAAGCGCTGGTAGCGCCGCCGCAAACTCGCTGCTACGTTCTAGCCAATGAGAGCAGCGCTGGTGGCGGCCTCTACACACAGGAGAACTTCCGTCCGTCGTCGCTGGAGTAGCAGTGGTGGCAGTGCAGCCGGCGGCCGCGCACGCGCACGTCCGCACCGGCGCGCCCGTCTCCGAGCCGAGCGCCGCACACCGCGCATGTGAAGCACCACACGTGGTAGCACAGGGCGAGGGACTCTATTATCATTGCTGCTCCACGCCCTGGAAGACAAATCACATGCTACGTCAGTTTTCAGAAATATTTCTTTCTAAATATAGACGTTCTTTTATTTGAAATTTTTAGATATAAGAAGGTCTATATATTGAGAAAGAAAGAAATATTTATTTGGTGCATAAAATTACAATCGTGCCTTATTTATTCAAATCCTTAATTAAACTTAAAACTCAATAACAGTTTTATTATGATATTAGCAAAGTATGCAACCAAATATGTTTCACTCGGTTTTACAGTCTGATTTAAAAAAAAATTGACTCGACTAAAGAAAGACCAAGAAGAAAGGTGGCGCGACTAAAGAACAGGAATGAATTGCAATTCAGTTTAAATTATTTCTGACTGGCAAACCAAGAGCGAGTGATGTTCTGCATCAAACTCCAATCGGCGACGGCGAATCTCCACGTTGTGGACTCGCTCTCGAGAGCGAGTCCACAACGTGGAGATTCGCCGTCAGACCCCTGGCTAGAAGGAACGATGGCAGGTGAAGTAGGGCCGCTACCGAATGGTAACTCAGAAATGATAAGCGTACTGTGAGGTATCCGGCGGATGTCTACTGTCTAGGTGGGTCGCGATATAAAGCAAGTCACTGTAACATTAGTTTGACTACCTCCGTGGTCCAGTAGTCAAGGCGTTTACCTTGTGATCTTGAGGTCATGGGTTCGTATCGCAATGGGAAAAGTTGTTTCCAGTAAGGATAATGCAGGCTTAAATCACCTGATTATACGAAAAGAAAGATATTTCGTGTAACAGGCAAGTATAAACTGTGGGTCCCGAACGCCAACTAGCGTTTGCTCATCAAACCTATCCAAAGATTGGTTCTGGTCTATCCTTAGGGTTGCGTAGCTCAGACGACAGTCGCTCTGTATAAAAACCAATCTCGTCAAAGCACCTAGGTTTGGTAGCGGACTTCGGGCTTTGAAGCGTTGCCGCTAAAGATGCAACAGTAATAAGCGCTAGGATGACGGTGATGATGATGATTGGAAAGAACTAGATCACAGCGGCCGGGGACAGAACGGGTTAGCGCAGACAAAGGGAGGATTCAAAGATTCAAAGATTCAAATGTTTATTCAGTAATTAGACCTTTACAGGCACTTTTACACGTCAATAAGTATAATTTATGTTACGTGTAAAGTATATTAAAATTTAATTTATTTTTTAAAGAAAAGCTACCGATACCAGCGCTTCGTAACGACCACTGCTGAGAAGAAACGCCGAAAGAAACTCATTTTCACAGTATTGGTCGCCTACTCGCCAGAAGGGCTTTGTCATATTATTATAATTGTCTTTTAATTAAGAAATACTTATAATATAATACAATGTTGACACATTATAACATGTTATGCTTGCGAACAAGTAAACTAACATAAATTGCGTAATAAAAAATATTAAGTAGTCAAAAAAAGCGAAGCCGAGCTGACCAGTCCCTCCCGGCAGCACCCGTTCACGAGTTGACGCACGGATCAGCCATCGTTAAACTCAACCATATTAGAGGGAATCCAACGACCCGACCAGCGACGCCACCACCGGATTGGACATTTTAGTGAGCATGAAAAACCCGAACTCGCAGACCTTGTCAAGAGAAAATATTAATTATATGTTGGTCACTTATTGATCGCAGAGCATTTACATGTTTTTACAGTAAGCTTATTATGGTAACAGAAAATGCAGCTATTTATGTTTCATGTGTGGAGTGTAATGGAAAATGTTTAGGAAGTATCCACGCGTTTTTATCTCTTAAATAATCATTGATAGTATAGTATGCATTGTTCAATAAATTTGGAGGTTTACGCCCAGCTGTGGGATTATGAAAGCTTTGTATTTCTGTAAAGTTGGTTTGTATTTCTGTATGCTTCGCAACTGGATCGCAGCATAAATGTTTATTTAGCAAATGAGTTTGACATTTAACTCACGAAATTTCTAGATTTTGTTGTCTCGGATAACATAAAATCCGCTTGCCGTTCCATTTTTTTTTTTGCGATACCCGACAGGGTTCATAGTGTACCTTATAATATGACAGTGACTTTTAGTAGTTAGAACTGATGTACATTATGAAATGTAATAAATAGATATCCTCTAGTACGAGTAATAACAGAATTCTGTAGCACTACTCTGCAGCATCTATCGAGCCTGGTCCTTTGTTTTCCATTTACTATGTGCGGCGACCACTCCAGAGTGGTAAATTCAGTTATGAATTGTTTGTCTAGAGTAATAAGAATTAAATTGGCTTGCAGTAGATTTCTAGATATCTAAACGTAAAGGTGCTGAGTTCGGACGCGAGCCAATTAAACCATATCGTTAACAACATTGAGTAGTTATTATTTCTTTGAATTTCTTTTCTTAGTAAGACTTCTTTACGTAAGTACTAGTACTTGTGTGTAGTGTTGTAGTGAGTACTAGTAATTTTTAGGCACAGCCTAAAAATTTTAACGGCATGACTAACCGAGTTCTTCACCACAGTGGGAGCATTTCTTCTTCCCGCTGACACTTAGCAGCTTGTCCTCCCGAGACTCCGCAGTGCCGAGGCCCGCCCTGTCGGTCCGTGGCTCAGGCCGGGGCTGCGGCGGGTCGGGTCGGAGCGGTCGCTTGAACTCCGCGGGCAGCTGTTGCTGGCTGGAAAATATAATCCGCTAGTTTCTTACACGTCAATTCCGCCTATAAAAGCCTGCGCAGACGACAGAGTTTTCTCCGCGGCGGAGAAAAAAGTACGGTCCGCGGATAAAAAGTCCGCCGCGGTATTACCGCGAACTCAACGCACACTGTGTGCGATCATTTGTTGCCCGGAAATGTAGAGAACAAACGCGGACTAAAGTTGCTTCGCCTAGTCACACGAGTTCTATTTTTTTCGGAGACTCCCCCGTACTTTTGTCGGTTATTCGGGGGAGTTTTTGTACGCGGTACTTTTTGTACGCGGTACGTTTGCGTTACTCGATACAGTTGTAAGCGATCTATTTTAGCGGACAAAAAAGTCCGCGGACAAAAAACCCTCGTCTGCGCAAGCTTTGATTAATATTTTTTTATTAAATAGTGCTCTTCATATCAGTTTTTCTTCATAGATATATTTAAAATTACGTTGATAATATGATCAACAAGGGACTATTTTGTGACGTTATATTCCCTCAATGCAAACTATTTAAAATCATGTTACAATAGGCTATTTGACTTAGTTTGATTTTGGACAATATTTTATACGAATAACAAATAAAACTAAAAAGAAGCCGTTTTCCGAAAAAAGAAAGTAAATTGGTTATTAAATGAGGCAGCAATTATCATTTGAAATATAGGAGTGGGAGCTTGGTGGGGACATCTCGCTATCTCTTTCGTAAGCGTGACACCTAATGACAGTGACGTCACGCGGTTGTATGTGCATCCTTTTTCTGTTATTTGACACTTACCCTTACCACCGAATTTGAAAACTTGCTCATTTTTTCGGTTTCGTATCATGTTACTTTTTGATATGAATAAAAAAAATTGAGTCATATAGGTACCGAATTCGGTATCATAGTGTAATAGTTTATTACCTCGAACTGAGCGGTAGCATGGCGTGAAGGTTCGGCGACGGCATGTCTTGGTGGTAGGAGTGGCGCTGCGCGGCGCGCATTTTGCTTCTCTGCTCGTCTATCCGCCTTTGTTCCGCTTCCTGAAACATTGAAATTATGTTTATATTTGATTGCATTTATTCTATGTGTAGACATAGGCAATTTGCCTGTATCTATTTTTTTTTACTTTATCTATAGTCCGGTTACTTCTTGCGCGACCTTCCAGCGGGATACAGACGTTGGCGGGGTGGAGATATTCAAGGTGTCAGCAAGTAGCGGATGGTGTAGCGGGGAAGGTGTACCGTTTTGGTTAGTAAAACCTAGATTTAGGATCTAGGAGGATAGATGAGAAAGGAAAGACTAGATATTAGCAAATGAGATAGGTATAATGAACATTACATTAGTTACAAAGATTCACAAGAACACTAGGTACAGATTAGGTAGTCAGTCGTGAGTTATAGGCACTAGATCCGTTGAGTAGCCCTTCTAGGTAGAAGAACTACTTAGCTTGAGATGCAGCCGAAGAAAAAAGAAGACGAGCGCCGGCCGCCGCGCCTTATACAGGGTGGCCAAAAAGTCGTGGATCAAACGAAACAGGGAGATAAAGGAGGTAATTTCCAACAAAAAATCTTTCCCCAGCATGGCCATAACTTCATTGCACGAAAAGATATGAATTATTTTAGTTTTTTCAATGAAACTACCGAGTTTTTTTACAATTTAATCAGTAAAAAATTAAATTGATTAAAAACAATAAAACAAAAGGTGTTGTATTATGAGTCGATAATGTATCAATACTACAAAAATTGTATTGCAGCTCTTGGTATCAAACTTAACGAGCAATGATTTTTTTTCCGTAAATTTTAAAGCGTTACAAAAAATTACTTCTCACTTTAAGAGCACTTATTTGAAAAAAAATGTATTGAAGTTATGGCCATGCTGGGGAAAGATTTTTTGTTGGAAATTACCTCCTTTATCTCCCTGTTTCGTTTGATCCACGACTTTTTGGCCACCCTGTATATGGGCATGGGCCCCCCCCGCTGCGCCGAAGAGAGGCGGAGGAGTGCTGGAGCCCGCGCGATGTCACAAAGGGTAACGCGTGCAACCCTTCCTTGCTACACCATCCGCTACCCGCTGACGCGTCGAGCCTCCTTACAACGTCTGTACCCCGCAGGAAGGTCACGCACGAAGTAGCCGGCCTATATAACCATTAACCAGTAACCAGACCTGTGTCACTCACCGTTAAGGTATCGAAAATATAACTATGCGCGCAACGATCACTCTGGAGTAAGCAATTCAGTTATATGTACCGTTTGGCCAGAGTAATAAGCATGAAATTGTCTTGCAATGGATTTCTAAGTATCTAAACGAGAAGGTCCTGAGTTTTGACGCAAACTGAATAAAACCACATTGAGTAGATATTTCTTTAAATTTCATTGTTGAGTGAGACTTCTGTACGTGAGTACTAGTACTTATTCTGTACCATCACATTAGGGATGTTACGAATATTTGCATTTGCATGCGAATGGTTCGCATCGTTTTAAACACTTGCATCGACATTCGCGTTCGCATCAATCAATGCGAATGTTATGCGAATGCGAATGTGTGCAACTCTGTTTGTCGATGATTCGCGCATAACGTTATTTTTTTCACCAATAGGAAGCGTTTATTTCACGTGAGTTTTTTGTGATTACTTGGTTTGTTTTATTTCAGTTGCAGTCCGCTGTAATTGCCTGTTAAGATAAACAATTATTTTATTGTCATATCATCATCCGTACGTATTCCCGGTTGCATCCTCAGCAGTGACGCTTCAAAGGCCCAGGCTCCGCTACCTAACTCCGGTGATTTGACTAGATGGCTTTCGATGGCTAGTTTATTATATTTTAAACTATTTTGGGATAATTAGACAGTTTTTCATTATGGCACCGGAAAAGAAAAGTGAAATATGGCGATTTATTACGCCTAGATAACAATAAATATTAATTTATATATGTTTCTCGTAATGCTTTATGTCTACATTCGCATTCGCACATTCGCAGCCTAAACATTCGTATTCGCATTCGCGAATGTAGAAAATTTGTCATTCGTAACATGCCTGCATCACATTATTATTCATCAGCCCGTTACAATTTTGGTTCCTTTTTACACGTTTTTGCACAACTTCACACACAGAGTGACCTTTGGTTGTCATGGCTACATGAGCTAGCTCTCATAATTTACCTGGATGAGCCAGTGTTGATTGTAGTTGTAGTTGGTTGGCTTCCGGTTCCTTGCCTGCATCCAATCCGTGTTGGAGATCAGCTTGGGCGTCGGGGCGGCACTGAGTGCCTGTAAAAATATTTCAAATGTTACCATGGGAATTTGTGGCGACCTTAACGCCACTTCGAGGAACTATACTCACAGAAAGGGCACCTATCCACTTCACAATGAGCATACAAGATAGCGCTGACGGATTCCTAAACTCGATTTCAGAGTTTAAATATTTCAAATGTTTCCATGGGATTATGTGACGACCTTTACGCCACTTCGACAAACTATACTCACAAAAGAGAAACTAGAGTTCACAATGAGCATACAAGATGGCGCTGACGGATTCTACAACTTGATTTCAGAGTTTCTTCGATTGGCTGCATAAATACATCACGTAATACATAGGCGCAACACCATGCATAGCGGAAAGATCTGCTCTTTGTGGCGCTAGAACATATCACCTTGCTGCCGCTACAAATATATGATGTTCCATCACATTAATTCCCGATTGTAATAGGGATGTGAACCAAGTAAAACATATATTATTTAGTCCTAATAAATATATTTTTTCGTTTAGCATTGTAGTAAAAATTCACACAGATACACCGCTTCAAAGTTTCGGGGTGGGGGTGATTTACGTCACCTTTGGTTGAAAGTCGTAGCTGAAGTGACGTCACGCAAAATTTAAATGCGCTGTCTCTTCGTCATTATTTACTAATCAGAGAAAAGAAAAGACACGTATGCCTTACTTTTTAAAATCTAAGTATCTATTGAGACAAAACATATTTTTAGTACACATCCCTATTACCTAAATAGTTTAACGAGTCTTTCCAGCTAGAGTCGCACCAGATAACATTCTTGTGAGTTCAAAATATACGTCGCCAATCAGTAGTTGAACTTCTCTATACTGCAAATAGTTTGATATGTCCGTGGATAATCCTAAGACAGGTCTTTTTATCTAACACTGTAATACACTGCGAACTTGTTTTTTACTCTTCACAAAAAAGCAGCATCACACTCAGATCAGCTTTGTTTCCTTGAGGGCCACTCCAGAAGAATGTGTGCGGGAAGACGAGACTCACTACAAAACCAAATTGGCAAGAGTCTATGGAGAAGCAAAGATTATACCTGCAGCGTGTGCCTCGACATGGACTGGTACTGCGCGTTTCCATTGGTGACCGGCTTCTGTCTGAGCTGCACGGCTGCCCGGTCCACGTTAACGTACTCCACGGCTGAAGGCACGCGGCTGCTTCTGAAAATTGGTTGTTTGGACAAGTTAGGATTATACAGTGGACCAACGAGACGGAGATACCTGAGCAGGTCCCCAAATTATATCTTGAATTTTCTCTTAAACTCAAAATATTATTAAGACGAAGTGGTAGCTAAAGTGGCGCCCTCATTTGATATAAATTGTTTAAAACTAAATATGGTGTTAATAAAAAAATTTATTTGTATAAATGTCTAGAAAGACCTTTAAACTATTTTATGAATAACCTTTGAAAGTACCATTGGTAGTCTGTCTTGTTTTAAAACTGTTTATCGCCAAAAGTGGCCACTTTTGGCGAAAAACAGTTTTAAAACTAGACGGACTCTTAGTAATAATTTCAAAAGTTATTCATCAAATAGTTTAAAGGTCTTTCTAGACATTTGTACAAATCAAATTTTTTATTAACACCATATTTAGTTTTAAACTATTTATTTCAAATGAGGGCGCCACTTTAGCTACCACTTCGTCTTAATAATTTTTAAATACAATGTGGACCCGTAATAAATCGAACAAGAGGATATATACTAGATCAGTATAGTATAGTGAAATGATATTTCCCTTCAAATTGCTGGGCGGAGGCACACTTTTGTACGGAAATGCCGATTTTTTTGTGATTTGGCTAATATATTATAGTGATCTAGATTATATAGATTCCCACTGAGAAGCACACTTTGTGAAAAGTTGTTTCCAGTCTGGATAGGATATTGCAGGCTTGAATCACCTGATTATCCGAAAAGAAAGATGATCACGTGTTTCGGAAGGCACGTAAAACTGTAGGTCCCGAACGCCACCTAGCGTTTGATCATCAAACTATCCAAGGATCGGTTCCTGGTTTGCCCTTTGGGTTGTGGAGGTCAGACGGCAGTCGCTCTGTGTAAAAACCAGCAACCTCGTCAAATCTCCTTGGTAAGATAGCGGACCCCGGGCTCTGAAGCGTTACTGCTGACGAAGCAACCGGGAATACCCTCGGATGATGATGATGATTATAGTGATCTAGATTGCTTGTGGTTTGATTTTTTACTTCATAATTCATGTTAGTATTATTTTAAGTTTAGGTAGAGGGCCAGCCCGGCGTTGGCCCACTGTACGAGAGTACAACAAAAGTTTTAAGCTGACATAAGTCATGACATGACATAAGTCATGATGGATTCAAGTAGATATATGTACTTGTGGGCCTTTAGCGTGTGCTGTGGCATTCTCTGTGATATTTTTAAATGTTTATTTATCAGTTTATCCTTTGCTTTTCCATCAACCTCACTATTATTTAACAAGCGTGCTTGTGACTACCCAAATTCATCTTTCCGGTTCATTAAATCTCTTCTTTAATCCGAGTTAAGTTTAAACCCGCGAAAAGTCCATGATACTAAATTATTTTCTATAAAAAATGTATTGAAAATTGATAAAAAACATTTGCCCATCCATTGTCCATTTGGCTGATTTGTATGGAAATTTGATTATTTTTTTATTTTTCGATAGTTATATTTATGGAAAGTATCATGTGTACTGAACATTCTGATACAGAACATGCTTCAAAAATGTTGCTGGTGTTTTAAGTCACCTTAATTAGTTAGTATTAAGAATAAACGCACCTCATAGTGATCTCCCTCTCAATGGACTCTCTGCTCTTGGGCTTCGGCGGCAGCACGGGTTGCTGCGGCCGCACCGACGGCACCGGCCTTCGCACTGCTTCCACGATCTTCCGCTCCTCATACAACACCTTTCTGCTCTCTTCCACCCCGAAATGTCTTTGGATATGCTCTTCAGACACGAACGGCTTTCTCTTCAAATTCTCATCAAACGCTGGTCTTTCGGGTATAGCTGGTGCCACAGGAGTGTATGGCTCATTGACCAGCAAGTTGGGCATTGAATGCCGGTAGTTTTGGCTTTGTTTCGCTGGTCTGTTTAGAGGAGGTTTCTCCGGAGTACTCGGGACAGAGGATATATCTTGAACAGACTTCTGAATGATCCTGTTCTGGTCTCGAAGAAGATTCTCCCTTTGCCTCCTCAGTTCTTCTTGCTCCAGTTGCAGTAGTTCTCTTTCAAAGCGAAGAACTTCCTAGTTTTAGAATTGGTTAGGGATTATTAACTTATTTTTTGTTGTTGGTTGGTTAGTAACATTTTAGTGACAAGTGTTAGTGCGAAGCTGGCGTGCATTATTGTTTTATCAATGAGGTTTTATGGAATGTAAAATTGGAATGAGACTCCATCCACAGTAAGACAATTTCATAATCACATAGAAGGTTATTTCCGATGGAGACCAAATTTATGGCTGTTTCGACTGGCATGGAATTTTGTTATAGGTGATACGGTGTCAACTGATTCGTTATCAGTGATTGATGATATTTATTAAAATTAAAACATTAACTAAAAACTTGGCATACTAAAAATGTGCAGCTACGTCCAATTACATTTGTATTAAACTAATTGATGAATGTAAAATCTATTGTGTAATAATCATCCATGTTAATCGAAAGATCCATTAAATTGTTGAGTGTAAAATGAGAGTCACCTTTGTATGAGCATCGTCAACGTGCCCGTCAGTCCAATCCTCGTTAGTGAGTCGCGTCTGAAAGTTACACCGCGGCCATCTTGTGAAAAGTTATTTACACACACGACAAAATGGCGGACCAATGAAGCTCTCTCCTACCATAATGTTAACAAATTTATGTTGAAAGATAACATTTTGATCGACGAATCAGAACGATAATGATTGTTCCTATATGTATGGTAAAAAATTATGTCTGTTTGTACTTAAAAAAATATAAAAAAATAATACTTAGTTATATGTATATAAAATCAAAATTCAAAATGCTACATTGGTGCTTATATAGACAGTGATACAGAAAGGTGCAGCAAAGTACATGCAAGGTGCATTTGTTCTACAAGGTGCAAATAAAATAAAAAGCAAACAATTTATTACATAAATATTTATTTTTGAAAAAAAAAAAATAACATTGAACGTATGCTTAATCAAATCAACTATCTATTAAGAGCCTACTTTGATATGAATCGTATTTTTCTTACATATTATGACTCTACGCGTAATATTATGATAATTTATACAAATAAAGCGTTAGAAAGCAGGTTTGTTACAGCGGCAAAGCATAAAAAATATGTTTCCAGTACCACAACTCATGTTTGTATTAATTATATAACATCGTAGACGTAATAAATCTTCACAGTTAGAAAGATTTGATCTAATAAAATTACCTACTGAAATGTGGTACTATTAAAAACATTATACAATATATTATCCTTACACATGATACATAGGGTGCTCTCAAAGCCATTACTGTGCAAAAACCTTCAACACCATTGCCATTTAAGCATATTTTTCATATTCCAACACTATACAAAGAAGAATTCGAGAAAAATAACTAGAAATTCTACTACTAATAACACTACGCGAGATCTACAAAATTGAAATGAAAGAAGATAACAAATTATAAATAAATCCTTCTCAATTCATTTCACTGGCGTGAAACGAAAAGAAGAAAAAAAAAATTAATTATATAAAAATAAATCAAGCTATAATTTCTTACAAATAAAAATAATAGTTTATATTGGGCCTAGAATAGCTTCTTGAGGAACAACAACTAAAATGGAATATCTAAGGCAATATCGTCGTTCGTTGGTTTAGTTTTCAGGTGTTACCTGTTGCTGCTGTAGTTTTTTATCCAAACTGTCAATCTTGCTGTCGTCAGTTTGAGGTTCAGTCAGTTCTGAGAGTTTGGAGTTGAGGTTGGATGTAAAGTTCTGTTCGTCTTGCTTTTTCGCAGCTTCTTCTTCATCTGATGTGACAGTGACGTGGGTGTAGGGCTGAAATCAGAAAAAAGTATAATTCATACCCCGCTAGGTAAAATCATCTGTTTGTTTGATCACTGGTAGCCGGGCAGGCCTAGGAAACATTGGAGTGAAGTGGATGTTGAGAAGAATTGGTCACAGGTAGCACTAAATCGGGATAGGTGGAAGGATACGGGGAAGACCTTTTCCGAGCAGTGGGACAAAAAAGATAAAAAAAATGTTGGTTTTATCATGGTTTCAGACTGAGAAAATTTTTTTTGACGAAGTTCCATACGACAGTTTTTTTAATCTTTCACTTATACTTTCATTAGTACAAATTGACCAGCTCTTTTATCGTATCTTTTAATCTAAAGAGAGTTTCTTTATAACAATTATGGTTTCAAGTAGCGAATAAATAAATGCTACAATTTTAGTAATAGATTTATTCAGATTGTGAGAACTAGGATTACTTGTAAGATAACAAACAGTTTCATAGATTGTATTAGGTATACCTACTACTTAAGTATCGAGTCACATTGCTATCAGTTATGGAATGCATTTATCTAAAGTATCATCATGGTTTTGCACTGATAAGTGTGGGGCTGTCTGATTATTTCTGTCAAGTGTGTTTTCTGTAATTAATTTGTATCAAAATAAGTGAAATAACATGTGATTCAATTTTGAGATAGGTAATTGAAACAATATACATAAGTCAATATTTTTTTTTAACGTGTGGGGGGGGGGGGGGAGAAATATTTCGATTTCTAAACAATTGTAATAAAAATATAATTCTCTTACCTCGCTGTTCTGTCTGCTATGAGGGTTCGAAGTCTCCGGGGACGACTGTCCCTTATACCACGCTTCAGCAGATGGCCCTCTGTCCACATCAACACCAGAATCCCTGCTTTCCCTCAACTTAGCGTCCATATCATGCGACAGCGTTCTTTTGTACAGCAGCTTTTCGATTTTCGTTTCCTCTTGGAGGAAGGATGTGATGTCAGGACGCGGCGCTAGAGCTAAGTCTACGTCAAGATAGCTGTCATCTTGTCCTTCAATGCCAAGGAAACTGGTGCGTTTGTTGCGGATCTCCTTTTTGATGCGACGCGCTGAGCTTGTGTGTTTGAAGTTGCCCTATTTTAACAAAACTCACAATGAAACATGATACAGTTTGCTATTTTTCGCTAAGCAAGTCCATCTATTTGCATTGTCGATGAAAGTATAACACAGTAACATCCTACTCATATTTCGATACGCTTAAGTAATGACTTTGTCAACTCAAGTTATAGGTATTTACAAGAAAGTTATTTGTACCAAAAACAAAACAGGCAAAGATGTGATTACACGTGACTAGGTAGATAGGCATAGATAGCATATGTATGTAGTTACTGTCTTAAAACAAATATTTCCAATAAGACGAGAAAGATAAAAGTCATCGTTATAACGTAAATTAGTAAATAAAAGTTATGACCACGCCTAGACTGAATATTTGCATGTAGATAACAAGGCAAGGTTACCAAAAAAGGTCACGCAATAGAAAAAATTAAGATCTAACAATTAATAATATTACTCACATTGCCCAGAAGTTCATCATCAGTATTTTCTTCGGTGGGGGGTGGAGGTGGTTTTTCTTTCGGTGGCTCCAGAACATTAGACGGCATATCCAGCGGGAATGCTCCAGCATCTTCTACACAATTCTGATAGAATATATCGATGTTTTCATATAGCGGTGCTACTGGTATTTTTTGCTCTGTGTCAAAATCTATGAGTTTCTCAACTTTGTCATTTACTTTCTGCACTCCAACCTTTTCTACTTCCACAATTGTCTCTTTTTTCGACTCCATATCGCTGCTGTTGTCAAAACTGTCTTCTGAATCAAGTTCTTTGAAAGCCAATTCTAGGGCATCGATGACCTGCGTGAATTATATAATTTGAAAACAAAGTTGGGTCGATTATATATATTTTTGCTTTTTTAGTAAACATTTTTGATTTGACATATTTAAAAGCATCAATTTATAAGAGGCAAATCAAATTAAAACATTTTAAACTAACGCCATAAAAATCGGCAAAATGTATTAAAAAGAAAAATCTAGGAATTACTGAGCAAACATTTCCTGACACGTAATTTTTACATACATGCACAAATATGCAGAAAAGTCAGTAGATTTTCGCTTACAAACCAATATAAAATGCGTGCATGCAAATCATCTAGCAAAAATGATAAACTGGCAAACATGCGCAGAAAATGAAAGTTAAATGAAGCGAAACTACACGGAATTGTCGTGGCTTACCTTGTTAACCCATCACCAAAAGCTGATGTAACAAGACCTAGCACAAGGGAATCAGAACGGAAAAATTATGTATCATAATTAAAGCAGTGAGGTTACATCTACGCACTGAGAGCGCCTTTCATAATCTGAGTCAGTGGCGAGATAAAATGTATTTGGACAAGATATGCCTCCTGATAATGAATTATCTAGTACATGCGTTCCTCACCCTGATTTACATAGAAGTTCATTTAAATTCACTAGCCAACAATAGATTAATGGCACAATGCATTGTTATCCAGTCGAACATGATAATATTTATGACGTTAAGATGAGAGGTGGAGTCACATATACATATGATAAATAAAACCCATACGTAACAGTGTAACATATATTTTGATAATATGAATTTACAAATATCACGTTTTACGAATAAATAAATCAAATGGTTTGGTTTTTAATGGGGTCTACGTCTAAAATTTCGATTACTCGTTCAAAAAATATTGCATACATAAATACTACAATGGGCACTACATTTATAACCCTGTTTACGTTAATTTATTATTAAAGTATGACAATAATGCACGAATTATTAACGTATAATTTGCTTAGTGCTAGGAATTTTACGTGTTATGATTTTAGCACGATTAAATGATTAAAATGATGTGATATGATTTAACATTACCGATTGGGTTCAAACAGATTGAATTAGTAGGTCGCTGCGTGTATCTACCGGTACGTTTAGTGATTTAGTTACATATACATAGAACTATTTGTGTTTTTTGTGATATGGGCTGGTGAGATCATAAAAATCCTAGAAAATGTTGTTCATAATCGACTAGTTCTCATCTGGCTTGCATTGTTATAGCAATTCATGAGAAGGAAATGAACAAATGTAAATTAAATCTAGTAATTAGTATTATCATTGTTTGTATTTGCTACTGCTTTTGTTACTTTGTTATTTATGTACAAAATAGTTTTCCGTCTATTTGGCTCCACGTAGCGTTTTGTCCTTTTCTGCCAAAAGGGATTAGCATCTTGGTTACTTACCGTCATCTCGGGCTTGGGCTTAAGAGGAGTATTACTAGTATCAGTAATGACATCATTGGTTTTGCCATTCGAGGTATAATTGTGGTTATTGGATGGGACATGATTATGTGACTCACTGCTACCAACTATCAAGTCAGTAGATGAACATTGAGATGTGCATGTTACATCAGCTAGTTTGTTAGTAAGCGATATATGACTATCAGTTAATGTTTTTAGCGTTTTAATGGAATTCTTTGGTGAAATGTTAGTAGTGGTTATAATATTAGAGACAGTTACCATTGGCATGCTCTTGCTACCAGATTCGTTAGTAGTACTAATTTTATTACAGTTAGAGTTGTTCCCAGCACCAGCGTTCATTTTGTTGCATATTTCATTCAAGTTCAAATGAATAGTCATTTTCCCTTCGAAAACCACAGTGTCGCCTTCTGATGCAGTAGACACAGGTTCATTTAAACTTACACTTATATCTTGGTTTTCCAGACTTTTGAGTGTATCTTCGTCTTCTTTATCCATTTGAATTTCAGTTACTTCTTCGGTAACACTAAGTTCTTCTGGTTGAGAAACTGCCTGAATATAGTTGCTACCACTATCAGTATCTTCAGCTTTGCTTATATCCTGTTCTTCAATTTCTTCCACGATGATATCTTCAAAAATAGTGTGAACAGGTTCAGGAATCTTCTCGAAAGGCTCTTCTATTTTATGCGGCTCCATCATCGGCAGTCCATCTTCATTAGATGATTCATATTCAGATACTTCGATCATTGGTTCTCCTATGGGAGACGCTACTTGTGTCAAATCTGCGATATCATCAGCTGGAGCACAAGAATCCCGCGCCGTATGTATTCCACTGTCTTCCGTTTCAATGTCACTCGGGATAGTGTTATTTTGCATATCAGCGCAATCAAAATCTTCTAAACTTTGAACCCTTTCGAAAGAGTTGGGAGAAGATTGTCCGTTGATGTCCAAACTATCAAGAGAGCGGCAGAAGCTCTGCATTTGACTTTCGATACCCGACAAACTTGATTTCAAAGAACTATCAGACATTTTATCTTTTGCATCATCAACCTTGGCTTCCATTTTCTCAATTTCTTCCTCAACTGATATTTTGGGTATTTCTCTATTCTTTGCAGCATCGAGGCAAGACAGTCTTTCTTTAAGACTCATAGAAACTTCTTTCATTTCAGTTTTTGTTACTTTTATTTCTTCTTCTGATGTTTGTGATTTCAGACTGGACAAACGCTCTTTCAACGATTTTGTATTGCTGAGGTCCCCATTTGATAACCTTTTCACTTTTTCAGGTTCTGTTGATGCTGATTTAACTTTTTCGAGAGAAGAAAGGCGTTCTTTTAGGGGTTTGACTTCAACAGGTAACTTATTCAGGTCGTTTGTAGATTTTTGAACATGTGTTTCTTCTGTGAATTTTTCCAAACTAGACAGTCTTTCTTTGATCGACTTTTTATTTGCGATATCAGGTAATTTTGGTTTATTTGTTTGTGACTCTTGCGAATTTTCTCTTTCGAATTGTTCTCTACGTTTGTTTATATCAACTTTGGGCAAGTCTTTCTTCTGGTTGTTATTTTTATTGTCATTGGCTCTTTCTTGTTGGAAAGACGAGACCTTTTCCTCGATTTTGTTGCTTACGGATGTCCTGATCCTGTTTAGATCTCCGTTTAGTTTTTCGGGTGATTTATCTTTGAAGTTGTTGTTGACGACCTTTTTTATGATGTTACTGTTAGTTTGTGAAATGATTCTCGATTTATATCCTTCAATGGCTCCCTCGTATGTGTATTCTTCTGGTTCAGGTGAGCTGATGGTCGTGGTCGTGCAGGTGTCGTATTCGTTGGCACTTGAGCCGAGTTTGCGTTCTTTCCCGCTGTTGGAGAGGTTGTCGACATCGGAATGATTCTTATCCAGGTCGATACCATCGCTCTGAAAACCGTAATAACATATTTAAATTTGTTCAGCCTGAAATGCTTGCGCTGACCGAAAAATAGTTGGGTTATCTTGATGGATGTTGCAGACTTAAACATATTTGTATTACTAATAGGATGACGAAGATAGATGTCTGAATCACTAATAGGTTCTTGGATATTATTAACGGCATGTGGTTTGCGGAATTGGCTAAGCGGTTTAGGCTGTGCGTCTGGGAGCGATAAGTTCGATCTTCACTAAGCGACTTCTACCTCCGAGTTTGTACACATGTACGATTATTTTCGAGTTATTTGATTACCACCACTTGCTTCAGATGAAGGAAAACAGCGTGAAGAAACCTGCGCATTAGTAGCTATAAGTTTACTAGTGCATGAAAATGGACAACTCAATGGCAAACCATTCAATTATCTTTGACAAAAATTCCTCATTGTATCGTTTCTTTTTCGTACAAGACACCGACAAAAGCCTTTGCTTTTGCTAGTCGTGTGTGCTGCCGTCTCTGTGTGCCTACCCGCAACTTTTTTTTGCCTCTAACTGTTTCTATGGCGTTGGGTATCTATTACGTTACTAATATGACCACTGTTCTTACGTACAATATAAAACCAATTGTTAAGTACTCACAGCCAAACTGTGTGCGTCGCAGTCTTCGCTGAGGCTGCTCTTTGTGCTCGAGGTGCCGATGCCGAGGTCGCTGAGGTCATGGCCGTCGTCCTCAGCGTACAACGCCAGGGGGTTCCGCCTTCTGCGGCCAGCTCTGAAAAGAAAGAAAAAGTCAATGAAAAAAAATCTTCTGCTGGATTTCAATAAGTTTTTTTTTTTACTTTTAATTTTTAAAAGAATACGAGTCACCACCGACGTTATGAAAAATATTGATAACTTTATTGCCATACCCAAGCGCCTGTGTCACTCCCCGTTTAGGTATCGAAAATATACCTACATTATTATTATGCGCACGGCGACCACTCCGAAGGGGAAGTTTGTCCAGAGCAATAAGAATGAAATTGGCTTGCAATGGATGCCTACATAACTAAACGAAGAGGTGAGGACTTCTGACGCGAGCTAAATTAAACCATAGCGCTAACCACATTAAGTAGATATTTCTTTGATATCTACTTAATGTGGTAATACTTCTGTACGTGAGTACTAGTACTTATTCTGTACCCAAACTGGGTACATGTATATTATACTGCAATTACAATATTTTTTATTTTATATGCAACAGCCTTAATTTTTGTCAATAAGAAAAATCTTTCTGTTGAATAATAAGTTTTCAAAACTAAAAAGCAACTTCACCCCCAAACTACACAACCGATTTTGATAAAAAATTTATGGGACCACCTGACAAGTATTTCCTTTTAAACAAACAATAATTTCCTAAATCGGTCCAGGCGTCTTCGATTAATCGGTGAACAAACAAAAAATTATTCCGACGAATTGATTGACTCCTTCTTTTTGAAAGTCGGTTAAAATACCTTCAATAGGTAGTTAAAGCCTGGTACAGACTGAATTTTTGAGCATCATTGTCGAAAACTTAAGGTTGTCACACAATATGACAGTGCTTTTCACTTGTGCTTTCAGCCTGCACGTTCAAAAGTCGTAACAACTTCCTCAGGCAAATGGCACAAATCGTGTCCTAGTAAATCTGGGTAGATAGCTCTAACTTGGTCGACTATCACAAGAATTTGGCAAAATAGACTTGCTAACTGATTTCAACGTTTTTAATTATTTCAGTTTTCTCTCATAAAACTCAACCCTCTTAATTATAAAAGATGATGACAGCTTTGAAAATTTGGTAATAAATCACAATCCTTATTAGGGCCGTAACAGACGGGGCGCAAGTTGCGCCGCGTAACAGCTAGTGATGGGAGTTGCATAAATACTCAATCAACCCATTTGAATATTGACTCAGTAGATTGAGTAAATACCCGATAAATATCCTAATTTAACTATTTGGTGACTAGATTGATTTATATGAGTTGCGACTTATATTCATATTTATTATTTCGTGTTTTCATGACAATTTTGAAACTTAAATCTAGTATACACTTGCAATTCTTGTCGGAAAGTGTGTGCATATGCCATAATACGCTTAAAATGTCGGTAAACGTTAAATGCGACGCTAAAATATATGAAAATACCATAATAATCATACACCTAAAGTAGGCTTCTTTGACTAATTATCGTTTTTTTCTGGGAGGTGCGTAAAGACGTAATTTTATATTAAAATAAGTAAACAGACATCAAATGCGATGTCAATATATGAGCACGCTCTATTTACTCTATTTATCAAATCTAGTGAGTAAATACTCTAATGGGTAGATTGAGTTCTATCCACTGCCCATCTCTAGCTGTTACGCGACGCAACTTGCGTCCTGTTTGTTGCGGCACTTAACCTAACATAGACGTAAGTAACTAGAAAATAGATGCGGCACGAGAATTTACGTGCGAGTCTTTAATTAGTTTGAAATAAGTCACCGCGTCAGGACAGCGTTTCAGCCATTAGTCATAGTTGCCGTTAGGATTGCTACACACCTATTCGGGCCGGCATTAATCGGCATAATTAAAATATAATAATAATATTATTTATTTATTTATTTATAATTTATTATTAAATAAACATCAATATATACCTTAACCTAAAATACATAAGAAATAATAAACTTCTATTATATTATTAGGCATAGCCCGGGCGGTAAAATCGAATATATGTAGATGAATGTTTGAGAATCAAAAACCGCAACCGAATTATGCCAGTCGGCTTTTGCCAATGAAGATTTCTTTTATGTATTAAAAACCGAATAGGGATGTGGGCTGGATAAAAATAAATATTATTTTATTTAGTCTGTCAACTATATTAGGTGATTAACGTCACCTTTGGTTAAAATCGTAGCTGATCGTGACGTCACGCGAAATTTAAATGTATCGTCGTTATTATTTTCTGATCAGAGAAAAAAATACTTATGCCAACTTTTCAATAATAATCTATCTAATGAGTCGAAAATAGATCCCTATTTTGCAGATCAGACCTGAAATAGCTACCCGATCGGCAAAAGCCGACTTAAGCCGAACAAGTGCAGGAATTGCTTCGGGTCAGGTTTGTTGTTCGACAAATACTGCCGAACCGTCAGTGCCGGCACGCTTATGTGTGTAGCAAGCCTCACTGACCACATCTATCATGCTGTCTTCGAGATTACTTAGTCTAAACAAACATCTCGTCTATAATGATTTGCTGGGCCATTAAGTACGCGGTTTCTCATCGTTTTCGAGAATGCGGGTGTGGTGTAATCTCTAAATTAACTTTCGCTTTTAACAGAAGAATACGCTATGGATTTTCTACCCACAAGAGGAGATGGAGTAATTTTCAACAAAATTCTTTTTTAATCATGTATTCAGATTTTGCCATAAAGTAAAAGTTAATTGAAAACCTAACATAAGATCGTTGACACAGCACAAGTATAATCTTTCCTTTTGGGCCCATTCAATCTATGTATTAGAACTCTCCTTGTGTATTTATAGTATTAATAGTTAGAACTGATGTACATTATGAAATGCAATAAATGATTTGAATTTAATTAAGTTTATTATATTTTTCGAAAATTAAACTTTCGGTCGTGAAAAAACTGCGATATGAAAATAAAAATATTTTTCTTTCTTTCTTTCGGTGTACTTTACGCCGCAATAAATATGTTTGTGAAGAACAGGCAATGGCTTGAACTTTTTCACACTCAAAAAAATCTAGACTTAGTTCAATATTATAACAAGGAAGCCATAAATCCAACTATAGTTATAGCATACAATCACCAGAGATCGGAATCACGGGTGCTATTGCCATCAAAAGTATGGATATGACTTTATAATTTATAAATAAAACAATCATAATTATGTGATTTCAGGATATATTTTAATCGAAAAAAAATTACATATCATGAAATCACACAATTATGAATATACGGGATTTCTCGAGAATCTAATTGGGTATTAGATTCTCGAGAAATCCCGGCACTTTTAGTCAGTATATATGTTTTAATCGAAAAAAAATCACTTATCCTGAAATCACATAATTGTGATTGTTTTATTTATTTAGTACCCAATTAGATTCTCGAGAAATCCCGGAACTTTTAGTCATATCCATACTTTTGATTGCAATAGCACCCGTATTCCGATCACTGACAATCACAAATCACGACCCAATGAGAAAACTTCGATAAACCGGTGAAAATGCTTCAAGGTGAATGTCGTGTTACGATATATGTTTAACAGCTAATGAATAACATTATCGTCTATGATATAAGAAAAGTGAAACTGGTCAGAAGCCACGCGCCTGTCGCAGTACTTTCGCTGTAACACTTATAGACATTTGAATAGAAAGCAGCTGGAATCGTGTGTGCTTTGTGATTTATGGGGTTCTTTTTTTTTTTTTTTTTTTTTTGAATAACTGAACTAAACACTAAACACTGAATCGTATTTATTTTTTGATAATCTGTTAAGGGGATACCTGAATTTTCCAGGGGTCCAGTGCTGCCCCCATTTGAAATAAATCATTAACAAAGAAACGGGGACATCATTTAAAATTTTGTCTTGATCAGACCCTGGATAACCCTTCAAACTATTTTATAAACTACTGTTTACTGTTTAAAGTGAGAAAATAAAGTTTTTCTGCGCACATACGCCAAAAGTGGCCGTTTTTCGCAATTGTGCGAAGAAAAGCTTCACGTTCTCACTTTGAACTGTAAACAATAGTTCATAAAATAGTTTGGAAGGTTATCTAGGGTCTGATCAAGACAAAATTTTAAATGATGTCTCCGTTTCCGATCTAATGATTTATTTCAAATGGGGGCAGCACTGGACCCCGGAAAATTCATGTAGCCCCTTAATTCAAGCCTGCAATGTCCTAATCAGACTGGAAACAACTTTTCACAAAATGCTTTGCAGTGGTATTCGAAACCACGACGTCCGAATCACAAGGCGAACGCGTAGACCACAGAGGTAGTCAAGATAATACTTATTTATAACTATGAATATGTACCTAGGTAAGTACACAGTACAGAGATCGTTATGAAGATAAAAACCATTAACAATGCCCTTCCTTTTTCCCAGGCTTCAAATGCGAACTAATAGACCTCTGGCGGAGTCTCACTACCCGTAAGGTCACGATTTACGCCGACAATGCAAGGTTCTGTTGAAAGTTAGGTTATGGTGTAGGTACTGTGTGAAATCGGACATAAGTATACTATTTATTTGCCTTGGTCGGTTAAGGGGTATTACTCGGTTAAGGAATATTTAAATGACAAACTATATGTAATAAGCGTTTTAAAGAAAGACTCAATAAACACAATATACCTGCGTAGGTACTCTTAGTTCTAGTTCCAGTTTCAAGTTGCATCTGACCAACGCACTTGCAGTAATTATATTTGCAATAATTATATTTCTACCCTCATATTCATAAAAATTAACAGCCATTTGCTAAACCTATTTTTGTTAAAACATCTTTTGTCCCTTTCCCTCTTTTGAATATTTGACATTGTAAGTACGAGTCAAAACATATTTTAACAAAAAGAGGTTTAGCAAACGTCTGGTAATTTTTATGAATAAGGGGGTGAGTCTATAAACACCTATTACTAACTTTTTGTTGACATTGAACTTATAGCATTTAAAACTATTTTTGAAGTACAAGTTTCAAAATCTAATTTATATCTTCTAACCATTGACATCAATTGAACTTACTATTAATTTATGGTAATCATCTTTTGTACTTGATTATAAATACTGTTATCTTTATCTATCTAAATATATATAACTCAAAGGTGATTGACTGACTGAAATAGTGATCTATCAACGCACAGCCCAAACCAAACCACTGGAGGGATCGGGCAGAATCTATCTTTCTATTTATTATATATATATATATATATATATATATACCTTAGTGACTGACTGACTGAAATAGTGATCTATCAACGCACAGCCCAAACCACTGGACGGATCGGGCTGAAATTTGGCATGCAGGTAGATGTTATGACGTAGGCACCCGCTAAGAAAGGATTTTGATCTATTCTACCCCCCAAGGGGATAAAATAGGGGATGAAAGTTTGTATGAAACTTTGTCAATTTTTAACCGATCGGGCTGAGACTTTGCATGCATAAAGCTACTATGACGTAGGCATCCCCTAAGAAAGGATTTTGATAAATAACGCCCCTACGCGAGCGAAGCCGCGGGCAAAAGCTAGTTATTATATAAACTCAAATAATTCCTATATGTTCGCAACACCCTACCAGGGTTCATGTACTTGCCTACTAACCATCTTATGTATGAGTGCATGAAAGCGAGTAATAAAGAAATAAAGAAAGGAAGAAATAAAAATCGGGTTTTTATTTATTCATTTTTAATCACTGAGAAAAAAGAGGGGTAGTTGTAAATTTGACGCTAATGTCTATCTGTATGTCTATGTGACCTGTTTTGATACAGTTTTTTTTTGAGAAAGCATGTTCAGTTGCTTTCCCCAAGGAACATACGTATCGAAATATAAAATATCATTTTTGGCTTTACATACCTACAAGTTAACAACCTAAATTTTTCGGGGACCAGGAAATGGAAATATCATTTAAAATGTTTTCTGATCAGACCCTAGATAACCCTTCCAACTCCTCCTCGTACTCCTCTACTGTACTCGTACAACGACCTCCGTGGCGTAGTGGTCTCCATGCTAGTCCGCCACCCAGAGGTCCCGGGTTCGATCCCCGGTCAGGGCAAGTTGGAAAATGGTCTTTTTCAAATAGTCCTGGGTCTTGGATGTTTATCTATATATGTATATGTTATAAAATATAGTATCGTTGAGTTAGTTTCCCATAACACAAGTCTCGAACTTACTTTGAAGCTAGCTCAATCAGTGTTATTTGTCACTCTCATATTTTCTTTCAAGTTCATATTTGTCTGTCGAAAACTAGTTACATGTTAGATATAAGCAATTTCTTTAAAATTAAAAAATAAAAGACTACGTTTGTATGGAAAAGTTTAGGTAAAGGAGATTTTTTTGGTAAAATAATAAAATCAAAATCCTTCAAGCTCACAATGCCATTTCTAGATAGTAACTAGGCTGCGTTGAATTATGATTTTAGCTATGAATTCTGTGGGTGTAACCTCTTGTGAGATAAAATCACTTAATAATACACATTGTGTAGGTTATATGTATGTACGTACTGCGTTATGAGCATAAGTACTTCAGAGGAAGCAATACAACGCGGGAACTACTGGAATGGCACAAAAATGCAATGTTCGCAGGAATCGAATCCTGCGCGTGACGTCGACTCGTGCGTTCGGAATCACGACGTAATAACACACATTGAATGTTTTACAGATATGGCGCATCAATTCGGGTTCCAAAATAATAGACAATAAAGCTCAACCTTCGTAATTTTCAACCGTTAAGGAGCTCATTTCTCGTTCGTAAACTAGTTTATGGTATTAGAAAAAAAAAACCGCGAGTAATCAGATCACATAAAACGTATCGCATGTAACTATACATGCTTCGTGTCTGGTTGAACAGGTTCATATCTACAATTTTTTTCTGCCATAATTAAGGTAAAATAATGACGTACACATACGTACACAGATATTATCACGCCTGTTTCCTACAGGACAAGGGAGAGACTATAAGATCTCCACTTGCAAAAATTCAACATTGCAAAATTTCAGCAGCTCAAATGTTTATTCAGTAATTAAACCTTTACAGGCACTTTTACACTTCACCAAGTATAATTTACATTACATGTAGTTTAAAAAATATTCTTTAAAGATAAATTTAATAAATTTTTTAAAGCAATACTGACACCAGCTCTTAGCAACGACCACTGCTGAGAAGAAACGCCGAAAGAAACTCATTGCTTCGATTCGATAATGTCAGACCTCTTTCGCTTCATCTACACTCACTTCACTAGTGTCGCCTATTCCCTATAAGTTTATTATGACAATTACAGTTTACATTTTTACATCACGTAAGAAGAGCTTCATTTCTGTACCGTAGATATTCCGTGTAGTAATAGCCCGCAGTACATTCCTATGTAATACCACTAATGCCGAATTTGAAGCATGCGGGGTTGCGCCGGCATGTGGTAATGAGGGGTCTATGCAATTTATTAGCCGTTTTATTTGTTGCAGTTGCAGTTTGCAGGCTTGCAGTCACGCCGCGGAAATTCAAGAAATATTAAATGGAATATTTTATTTGAAACTGAATAATCATCATATCAGCCACAGGAAGTCCACTGCTGGACATAAGCCTCCCAAGGATTTCCAAAACGACCGAAACTGAACTAAGTACCGAATTTGAACTAATTACTTGTCATGTGACATGTCGCTTTTGGAGAAAAGGCCTAGGTCAGGATCGAGTGGTTATCCTCTGCCTCTGTCATCAGATCAGGCGTGCTATTTTTTATTGAGGGACACACCGAAACAGAAAACGTGTACTTTTCCAACTCAACGCTCGCGTAATGCACCATTTGGTCGAATTTTCTAAACCGTCGTGTCAGCAAAAAACAATATTTTTAAACGCAAAAAACGTCGAAAATTTCTCTATTGTTTTACGAAAATTTCACCATGAATAAAAATGCAGCGTGAATCGGAACAGGCTCTTCATGAAAGGCTATGGGTTATAATTCTATGATGAAAGGTTTCTTTGACATTACGCTACAAAAGTTAAAATCACGAGTGGACAGGACCACTCGTTGCAAACCCTTCGCATACGATCGATTTAAAATGCGGCCGTTTGGAAAGAAACTGAAAAGGTTTACAACCATTCGATTGGTCCCTGAACCGTTGGTCAACAGAATCTTTAATAAATAAATATTTCATCCAAAGAACGTTTCGCCAAGATAACTTGACGTCAGTGAATGCATGTTATGTTGGCGAAACGTTCGTGGGTGAAAAGTCTTTGGATGAAAAGTTAATTTTTTAAAGATTCTGTTGACCAACGGTTCAGGGACCAATCGAATGGTTGTAAACGTTTTCAGTTTCTTTCCAATTTCAATGTTCATGGACCAATCGAATGTTGTTAAACCGTTTCAGTTTCGTTTGAAAACATTGCAAACCTTCGCGCAAACAATTCTTAATGTGACAAGTGATTTCAAAAATGCGTCCCCACGATGGCACCATAAGATTTAATTGTCATTGTCACTTAATCAGAACAATAATCATTGTCATCATCATCCCAGACCTTTTTCCGCTCATTACTGAGCATCGGCCCCCCTTCGACGTCACCCTCTGTGTTGCTTTCATCAGGTCCAACCCGCGAATTTGATTATGTATTCCGTCAATCGAACCGAACAAGCAAGTGAATGAATTGTTTTTCAACTTATTTACTACAAACATACAAACAGGAACGAACGTTTGTATAGCTTCTTAAAATAAAATCTAACTCATACGTGACGATGTCTTTCCTTGCATAACATTGTCACTTGTCACGTACCTAAGTAGGTGACTCGCTATAACAGTAACTATTCATTATGTTGCGATTGGTCTCGAAAAAGCGTGTAATCTCGTCACATCCGATTTACGTGTCAAACGTGCGGCAAGTACGCCCAAACGCGAGTTTCGTGGATTTTTGCACGAAGCACCGCGCCGACCAAGAATGCTATGGAATTTACAATCATTTTTAAGGAACAAGCTGAGGCGATTATGTGAAACAGTGACGAATTTTATTAACAAATTCTTTACAAGTAAAAAAATAACTAAGCATGATAAATTCGTTGCATAAATATTTTAACTGAAATAAATTGATGGCCATTAAAATATTTGCTTGTTTTTGGAACGAAGTTCTTTTTCGGACGGTACCGAATTGGCGAAGGGAACTAGGCGAAAAGTGTAAGATTTTTCCGTCACGATTTTTTCTTCAAACTTTATTGCAGCCAAGTGTTCCACGACACTCACGCATTTTAACTCCTAGGACTAAGCAGTTTCTAATAATATAGATAAAATATAAAAAAAAAATGTATTTTTTCAATAAGTTACGTTTAATTGTACAATTAAATTTAAAGAAATTTAAATACTTATAGACTTATAATAAGATCATTTCGAAGCAACACCAGCTACCTACGACGACCTAGCATGTGCTACGACACCAGCGATACGATCTTCAGCTTAGGGCTAAGTCGCAGGGAAAAGAAAGGTTGGAAGGAAAAAGAAATCCTGGTTACGAAACATCCCAGAGTGAGCTGCTGAGCTATTCCGCCGAGCTAAGACAAAGAACACTACACCAAGCTGATTGCCAACCTTCATTAGTTGGAGACTTGTCTTGACTACATTTAAAAAGTTACACGGATTGTTATGAGTTGAAGAATGTTGTTCTTTGATAACCAACTTCCAAAAAGGAGGATTTTCTACGTATGTTCACTTGACATAGATTTGTAAAAAAAAACTAGGTCTATGGTTTACTGATTATCTTGTATTTTCCTTTGCTGATTATTCACGTAGTAAACAAAATCCAGGTCTCTTTATTCTAAGACGCCTAGACTTTTTTTTTATTTAAAGGAAAATTTTTAAAATTGGTTGTGATGCTTTGGTGAGAGGTCGGTTTTTAGCCTTGAAAAATTAAATAGAACATTAAAGCCAATTCTGTTGTGTATTAACAATTATTTTTACTCGTAGTAGACTTATAATAAGATCATTTCGAAGCAACACCAGCTACCTACGACGTCCTAGCATGTGCTATGACACCAGCGATACGATCTTCAGCTTAGGGCTAAGTCGCAGGGAAAAGAAAGGTTGGAAGGAAAAAGAAATCCTGGTTACGAAACATCCCAGAGTGAGCTGCTGAGCCATTCCGCCGAGCTAAGACAAAGAACACTACACCAAGCTGATTGCCAACCTTCATTAGTTGGAGACTTGTTTTGACTACATTTAAAAAGTTACACGGATTGTTATGAGTTGAAAAATGTTGTTCTTTGATAACCAACTTCCAAAAAGGAGGATTTTCTACGTATGTTCACTTGACATAGATTTGTAAAAAAAAACTAGGTCTATGGTTTACTGATTATCTTGTATTTTCCTTTGCTGATTATTCACGTAGTAAACAAAATCCAGGTCTATTTATTCTAAGACGCCTAGACTTTTTTTTTATTTAAAGGAAAATTTTTAAAATTGGTTGTGATGCTTTGGTGAGAGGTCGGTTTTTAGCCTTGAAAAATTAAATAGAACATTAAAGCCAATTCTGTTGTGTATTAACAATTATTTTTACTCGTAGTAGACTTATAATAAGATCATTTCGAAGCAACACCAGCTACCTACGACGACCTAGCATGTGCTACGACACCAGCGATACGATCTTCAGCTTAGGGCTAAGTCGCAGGGAAAAGAAAGGTTGGAAGGAAAAAGAAATCCTGGTTACGAAACATCCCAGAGTGAGAGCTGCTGAGCTATTCCGCCGAGCTAAGACAAAGAACACTACACCAAGCTGATTGCCAACCTTCATTAGTTGGAGACTTGTCGATACTTTTTCTGTGCAAATTTCGGATTGGATTCCCTCCACTGTTTGAGATTATACATTAAAAGTTTAACATGATATCGTTTTGTCTGATCATAAATGTTGTCTGTGTGGATACAGAATAGTAAAATAGACAGCCGTTAAAAAGTTATGAGCCATCAAAGATTCGTTTCTTTTGCTTATTTTTACGCAACATACGGCGTAAATAAGTAATAAAAGAACTGTAAAATATCCAAAAGTATGTCCACACCGACATGGCTTATTAATCGAAGATTTTAATACGCTTTATTTGTGATCGATTAATGCAGTCGTTTTTGCATACAACCCCTTTCCCAAAAGGACGTATTTTTCATGCGCTCCGTTTACTATGAATTTATGCATTTCACCTCACTGCTTCGTCCGAACACATTGTCAGGTGAGACAGTATGCTTTTAGGCCGCGCCCACCTGTGAGTTCAGGCCCGCGACTAGCTCAACCTTAAGAAGGAGAAGAACAGCTACCTTCATCATAAAAACGCATCTTTGCATGAAGGAATTCCGGCCTTATAAATCAATGAATCCTTTTTACGAGTTCTTTAACACCAGAATATAATTTTATGACCCATTGAGTGCATCGCACCTGCCATAAGTCAAAGTCATCGACCTCGATAAAATCTCTTTATCGTATGACTTCTTTTTAAACCGACTTCCAAAAAGGACGAAGTTATCAATTCGTCGCTATCTTTTTTCTTTTTTTTTTGGTTCTGCAGCGATAATTTAAAGACTTGGTCGATTTGGAAAATTATTTTTTGTTTGATTACTTGTCAGGTCCTATACAAATTTTATCAAAATCGGTTGTGGATTTGGGGGTGAAGTCGGTTTTTAATTTTATAAGATTATTTCGGAACGTGTGAAGAAAACTGGGGTTTAAAACTTTAAAAAATTTCATATGTCAGCCATTTAAAAAAAAATTACAAACAAGTGATTATTGAAAAAAAGCCCGACTGCGTTTTTATATACCCAGTGTCACTCTCAGAATTAAGACAAATCTAATGACACCTCATAAGCTTAAATCCATCGAGCTGTTAAGGCTGCTGAGCGTTAACCAAACATTAGAAATTGGCGCCAAAAATCCGCCATTTTATTTTTTTATTTTGATATACACGGTGTCACTCTTCCAGTAAATACAAATCTAACGACACCTCTTAAGCTAAATCCATCGAACCATTCAGGCTGCAGAGAGGGCCAAACAATTATACATACATGCATACTCTCGAAAAACATAGCCCTCCTTCTGGCGCAGTCGGGTATAAATTCATAAAAAAAATTGTTACCCTTATTAAGACGCAACTGTTTCATCTTAACAACTTTTTTATCCGGTAAACTTCAACGAGGGTCAGGGGGGGGGGGGACTCGCGAGAGCTACAGCTTAAAGAGCCAAAAGTATATGGATATACGGGTCATCGACCTCAATAAATCCGCTTCAGCCTCTGACTCACGGCCCGCTAATGTGCTAAGAATTGCGTGGAACATACCCATTGTTGTCGGACGTATAACTTGGTGATTACGACGCAATTTACGGTGAGACTCGACGGAAAACAAATACTGTACGTTTAAAACTACATTTAAAAAGTTACACGGATTGTTATGAGTTGAAGAATGTTGTTCTTTGATAACCAACTTCCAAAAAGGAGGATTTTCTACGTATGTTCACTTGACATAGATTTGTAAAAAAAAACTAGGTCTATGGTTTACTGATTATCTTGTATTTTCCTTTGCTGATTATTCACGTAGTAAACAAAATCCAGGTCTATTTATTCTAAGACGCCTGGACATTTTTTTTATTTAAAGGAAAATTTTTAAAATTGGTTGTGATGCTTTGGTGAGAGGTCGGTTTTTAGCCTTGAAAAATTAAATAGAACATTAAAGCCAATTCTGTTGTGTATTAACAATTATTTTTACTCGTAGTTCGCCGCGAACTTAGACCTCGCGATTATATACAACCGCTTGCTTAGGTCTGATTTCGACATTTCTAACACAATCCAGTTCCCTATGTAACACCTAGATGGTGCTATCCAAAATTAGAACGCGCTATGGTTTCGTTTGTTACATAATCGCGGACAATTTTATTAATATTTCAAAAACTACTGAACCGATTTTGATGCCCAACGAACTTGAAAATTCTATTGATTTTTCCTACAGGCCCACCAAATTTCATCAAAATCGGATCATCGGTTCGGCAGTTATCGCGGTACAAACATACGTACATACATACAATGTGTTTTTGCCCCAACTCGATTTGGAAACCTCGTTCGCTTCGCTCGCTCGGTCAATAAATCTTTTACTTGTACGTAAGAGCTGATATTTAATCTTCAATAATGAAAACAAAAATACACTTTATCGCATCATAAGCAGAAGGAAACGAATTCAAGAAAAGCCGGCCAAGTGCCAGTTGTATGGGAGTCCCACTTAAATATTTATGTTATTCTGCTTAAAGCGGCAACAGAAATACATCATCTGTGAAAATTTCCACTGTCCCGTTTTTAACCTTTGGGTAAGAAATCCTACAATATGGGTATCACTTGTAGACCAAATCAGTATTATTACAAAACACTGAATAACTTTATCAATATGGTTTTAACCATATTCCTTCCAAATCAAGTTGACATTGTTAGATGAGATAGTGTCTTTCATTATAAGTAATGTTAACTTGATAAGTCGGGAGATGACTTATAAATTCATCATTTCAACCCAAAGATTTAGAATAGATACAATTTCAGCCGAATAACGTCCAATGCTGGACTTAGGACTATCCCCCGGTTTCCAAAATGACCGATGAAGAGCTGCCTGCATCTAGCGTTTTTCAGCGACTTTGGTCAGGTCGTCAGACCACCTTGTGGGTCGTCAGACCAGCTTGCCAGTACGCGGTCGCCATTCGAGAACCTTTTTGCCCCATCAGCCATCGGTTCGTCACGCTACCGCCCCCTGCCACTTTACTCCACTGAGCTATACCGAGCATAGCTCTTTCCATAGCGCGTTCAGCGGCCTTCTTCCACGTTTCAGACTTACGAAGTATTGGGTTATATTATCAATAGATTAATGCATGTCACTCATATATGTTCTGTCGAAATAACGGGCATCGAACTATTGTTTTTCGGAATTGGGACTCTTTCGAAATATTTAACTTGGAAATTCAGAATGACACTTTTAAGACACAAAGAAAAGCTGTAGAGCAGTACTGTTCAGTCTTTTTTTATGTTATAGGGCAGCAAACGAACAAGCGGGACACCTGATGGTAAGTGATCACGCTGCCTGCCTGCCAACTGCAACACCAGGGGTGTAACAGAAGCGTTGCCGGCCTTTCAGGAAGATATAGACTCGTTTTTTGAAGGTTTCAATGTCGTATCGGTCCGGGAACACTGCTGCAGGAAGTTGATTCCACAGTTCGGTCGTACGTGTCTAAGGTGTGTTATTTAATTTTTTAACAAAATACACACTTATTACGTGTATTTCTCTATTTAGATCCTTCCTTTATGAGCTAGTGAAGTAACGTCTATTTTAAACGGTCTAGCGTGATTCAGAAAACCAAAGCAGCCAGTCACCGACAGCCGACAGATGCACGCACTAGAATAGTCTACGTTATTTTTATGAGTCAGTTGTATAAAGTAGTGATTTTGAAGAGATAAAGCTTGGTCTTCGCACAAATTCGGTTGATATTGGTGTTTCTAAAGTATAATAGTTCTTATACCACCAATCACTGAAAACTGATAGATGTAGGCATTGGAATTAGTCAACGTTATTTTTATGAGTCAGACGTCAGACCAGACGATCACACTGTCGCATCGCATCACATCACACTAATATTATGAAAGCGAAAGTTTGTGAGTGTATGTCTATGTTTGTTACTTCTTCAAGCGTAAACGGCGGGACCAATTTTGATGAAATTTGGTATGCAGGAAGTTAACATCCTGGATAATCACATAGGCACCTTTTTTCGCGGATAACACCGCGGGCCGCAGCTAGTATTAAATCAAAGAAGTGATTTAGTTGAGATAAAGTAGGTATTAGTTCGGTAGGTGTTAGTTATTTCTTAAGGTATAACAAATAGCAACCAGTGACTAACAGTCGATTGATGCAGGCACTAGAAAAGTCTACGTTATGGCACAGAATATGTAAGATACTAAAGTAGTTATGAAGATTCAGTACCTACAAAGAAATGATTTTGAAGAGATATAGCATTGTCTTGCTGGTGTTAGTGCGCCGTACAATACGAATTAGTAACAGATGCGGGTATTAGAATAGTTTAAGTCATTTCTATGAGTCAGAAGTCACAAAGTAGTGATTGTGAAAAGATATAGCTTCGTCTGGTTGGTGTTCGTCTACCTTACAATACGACTTAGTAACAGATGCAGGTATTAGAATAGTTTAAGTCATTTCTATGAGTCAGAAGTCACAAAGTAGTGATTGTGAAAAGATATAGCTTCGTCTGGTTGGTGTTCGTCTACCTTACAATAGAACTTAGTAACAGATGCAGGTATTAGAATAGTTTAAGTCATTTCTATGAGTCAGAAGTCACAAAGTAGTGATTGTGAATAGATATAGCTTCCTCTGGTTGGTGTTCGTCTACCTTACAATAGAACTTAGCAACAGATGTAGGTATTAGAATAGTTTAAGTCATTTCTATGAGTCAGAAGTCACAAAGTAGTGATTGTGAAAAGATATAGCTTCGTCTGGTTGGTGTTCGTCTACCTTACAATAGAACTTAGCAACAGATGCAGATATTAGAATAGTTTAAGTCATTTCTATGAGTCAGAAGTCACAAAGTAGTGATTGTGAAAAGATATAGCTTCGTCTGGTTGGTGTTCGTCTACCTTACAATACGACTTAGTAACAGATGCAGGTATTAGAATAGTTTAAGTCATTTCTATGAGTCAGAAGTCACAAAGTAGTGATTGTGAAAAGATATAGCTTCGTCTGGTTGGTTTTCGTCTACCTTACAATACGACTTAGTAACAGATGCGGGTATTAGAATAGTTTAGGACATTTCTATGAGTCAGAAGTCACAAAGTAGTGATTGTGAAAAGATATAGCTTCGTCTGGTTGGTGTTCGTCTACCTTACAATACGACTTAGTAACAGATGCGGGTATTGGAATAGTTTAGGACATTTCTATGAGTCAGAAGTCACAAAGTAGTGATTGTGAAAAGATATAGCTTCGTCTGGTTGGTGTTCGTCTACCTTACAATACGACTTAGTAACAGATGCGGGTATTAGAATAGTTTAGGACATTTCTATGAGTCAGAAGTCACAAAGTAGTGATTGTGAAAAGATATAGCTTCGTCTGGTTGGTGTTCGTCCATCCTACAATACAGCTTAGTAACAGATGCAGGTACTGGAATAGTCTATGTTATTTTTATGACTCAGAAGATACAAAGTAGTGATTGTAAAGAGATATAGCTTTGTCTTGCTTGTGTTAGTCCACCCTAAAATACGACTTAGGGCCGTAACAGACGTGGCGCAAGTTGCGCCCCGTAACAGCTAGTGATGGGCGGTGCATAAATACTCAATCAACCCATTTGAATATTTACTCAGTAGATTGAGTAAATACCCGATAAACATCCTTATTTATCCATTTGGTGAGTAGATTGATTTATATGAGTTGCAACTCATATTTATATTCATATTCATTATTTCATGTTTTCATGACAATTTGAAAACTTAAATCTAATATACACTTGCAATTCTTGACGAAAAGTGTGTGCATACACCATAATATGCTTAAAATGTAGGTAAACGTTAGATGCGACGCTAAAATATATGAAAATACCATACTAATCGTACACTGAAAGTAGGTTTCTTTGACTAATTATATATTTTTTTCTAGGAGGTGTGCAAAGACACGAAGGGAAGACGTATGTAAACATACATCAAATGCGATGTCAATATATGAGCACGCTCTATTTACTCTATTTATCAAATCTAGTGAGTAAATACTCAAATGGGAAGATTGAGTACTATCCAGGTATCCACTGCCCATCTCTAGCTGTTACGCGACGCAACTTGCGCCCCGTCTGTTACGGCACTTAGTAACAGATGCAGGTACTAGAATAATCTTCGTCATTCTTTTGAGTCAGAAATTAAAAAGAAGTGATTTTGAAGACATAAAGCTGGTCTTGAAGGCACAAAAGTGAGTTGGTGATGGTATACCTTAAGCTTTAACTTAATAGGAGTACCTATAACCGGAGAGCATGTATAAAAAGAAGTAATGGGTGTTGATGAAGCAAAAGAGATTTGCAAGGATCGTAGCAAGTGGAAATCTATATATACCTACATTATTACTATGCGCGCGGCGACAACTTCGAAGGGGAAAATTCAGTTACATGAATCGTTTGTCAAGAGTAATAAGAATAAAATTGGCTTGCAATGTATGTGTAGGTATCTAAACTATCTAAAGAGGCGAGGAGTTCTGACGCGTGCTAAATTAAACCATAGCGCTAACCACATTAAGTAGATATTTCTTTGAATTTCTTTTCTGAGTTAGACTTCTGTACTTGAGTACTAGTTTTTATTCTGTGCTACAAACGTAACTATTTCATCCGTCCGTGCAAACGTCAATGTGTCAGTTTCGCCACCTAACACAACCGAAAACGCGAGAACGAGGGATAGATGCGGGGAGGGGGAACGGGGAGGCATATTGCGCAGGGCTCTTAGAGTTCCTGTTCTTTATGTCATCATGATCATCATCCGAGCGTATTATCCCGGTTGCATCCTCAGCAGTAACGCTTCAGAGCCCGGGGTTCGCTACCTAACCAAGGATATTTGACAAGGTGACTGGTTTTAACACAGAGCGACTGCTGTCAGACCTCCGCAACCCAAAGGGTAAACCAGAAGTCCAGAACCAATCCTTGGATAATGAAACACTTATATTCATTTTCTGGTTTAGGTACGTAACATGAAAATTTATATTTAGAAAGACTTAATCTGTCTGAATAAAAAAATTCATGTTAATATCATTTTTAGTTTAAGAGAAAATTCAAGATATAAGTAGAGGGCCTGGTCAGGTATCTTGGTACTTGACTGTACGAGAGCTTCACATCTATACACTAACTATTTTGTACAGAAACATTGCAACACTCTCATTTCATTTCCGTCTGTCAACGAAACCGCACTTTATGCAAATTACTTTGTAAGCGTAAAAAACAACGGTTTTCAAGATTGGTTCTATTTTTAACCAACTGCAATTCGTCGGAATCTTTTTACGTATGTTCATCGATTACTCGAAGACGCCTAGACCGATTTGGAAATTTCTCTTTTTGTTTCCAGGTGATCTAATAAAATTTATATCAAAATCGGTTGTGTAGTTTAGGGGTGAAGTCGGTTTTTAGTTATGAAAAATTATTGTACAAAGTTTACGTCAAGTAAAACTATCTAAACCTGGTAATTTTCTCACTGAGAGAAATCAAAGAAATTACCAGTTGATGTCGTAAGAGGCGACTGAAATACAAGGGTTGACGTGGGGCTGGCGGCCGGACGCTAATCGATTAAACTTTTTCTCGATTGTATATGGTATTTAGCATCCTTGCTTGACTATTGACATGCATATAATTTAAAGAAAAAATAGCGGGTAATCGCAACCCGAGGTTCGCAGAATAGCTCATACAATCGAAAACGCGCTAAGTAGAAGACATGCCTTTGTTAGTAAAAAAATCATGTAAACTTTATAGGAATAGGATCATCTCTTTCACAAATGGTAAATTACTCGTAGAAGCTTGTCTACGGGTCTGGTTGAGACAACAGGAGACTGCAGAACTGGTAGCTTCCTTGCCCAAAGAATTAGCCTTGCTATTTAGCGAGGCAACGCTGCGAGTGTTTTGGGTACTTTGCCTCAATCAGATGCATTTGCGGAAGTATTTCATATTTAGTATCTTTTATTGTCTTTTTCTTTAGGTTTTAATTTATATTTAATTAATTTAAGTATTTTAAGTTCTTTTTTGTTAAAATATTTATTTACATCCTATGTGTATTATCTTTATTTATTAATATATTTACTGTTTTGAAAATAAATAACTACTTACTATTATACTTGCAATGTATCTCGTATGTATGTTCTTTCAGCTCAATTTTCAACCAGTTATCCTAAATCAATTGAGCTGAAATTTCGTATACTTATGTAAGTCGGATGGCAATACTATGTAATAATATGGCGTCAATGAGCCGTTTTGATAATGGAGCCGAGAAATATTCAACAGAACGCAGTACTAAAACCACATAACCTCATTGAGCGGGACTCGTTTGATTTGTCCTGACAAGCACTTTATGGTAGACGTTGTCTAGGATCACGGAGACTGAAGGTGGTCGACGGAACTCAGTTATAAAACGACGCAACTCCACCAAGTTCTGGCTTATTTCATTGGTCTTAATAATTACTTAAGCCAAACAAAAAATGTTTGTTAAAAAAACTTCAATCAAAATTATATTATACTTTAATAAAAGTCAAAGTCAAAGTCAAAATTTTTCATTCAATGTAGGATAAATTTATCTCTTATTGAAGGTCATTTTTTTAAAATATTATTTATAGTGCTTAAGCTAAAAACTACTAGCGTTTCGGAACGACCACTGCTGGGAAGATTACGCCGAAAGAAACCCAGTTCAGTATTGGTCCCTACCCAGCCTGATGGGCTATATTACAGTTACAATACAGATTTACACTTTAGCTAGGTATACATTATACTATATATTCAAACAATACAATTAAAATTTGCAGTTATCTATTTCCAAGAATTGTGATCAGACGATGATAAATAGTCATTTACATGATGATACGCATTTTTGATTAAATGATTTTTAACGGCAGTCTTAAACTAAGATAATGGTAACGCTACTACATTATCTGGAATCTTATTATAGAGGCGTAAGCCAAGACACAAAAGATTTTTTGTTTTTTGCAACCGAGAAGCTGAGATAGCTAATTTATTTTTATTTCTAGTGTTTATACTATGAATATCACAATTTTTCTTATATAAATGTATATTTTGACGCACGTACATAATGTTCGCATAGATGAATTGCGAAGGGAGGGTCAAAATATTAATGTCTTTAAAAAGTTCCCTTAAAGACTCTCTAGCACCTAATTTATATATGGATAAATATTACATATGGATAAATATTTACATACGACACTGACGCCACATTTTGCTGTCATAATAAAAACAGCTGATTAAACGCAGAAATCTAAGACAAAAAACTAAACAATGGCACGTAATTATCTAATTATTATCACCGGTACGCACATTCCTTACACTTTTTTATTTATCGTTAGTTATGTCATGCATGCTCTTGTAATAGACAATTATAACGGACACCCATACTAATTACGTCTCTATCCCATTCGGGCAGACAGAGCCCAGGGCTTTAGAAGCCAAAAGCCACTTTTGGCGTGATGCTTGGCGTAATTAAATCTATAAAATTGAATCAAAATAGTGACGGTTTCTAATCGATTTTCCGGGAAGAGAAAAATTAAGAACAGTCTTTAATCTATCTCTCGGACTAGAATAGAATAAAAAAGAAAGAAAAAATAATAGATATTTTACTGATTATTATTGAAATAACTGGCTGAAGACGAATAGAAGAAAATTCATACTCCACTGTCAAGAATATATCTCTTAAATATACACCGTTTTATTATAAAACCCAGACTAACTTTGTAACTAGGTTTAAACCATTATCCGACCAAACAAAGTTGACATCTAGTAATATTACACTATCATCTGTCAATGTCAGGTTGACATTTTGGGCGGGTAATGGTTTAAACCTAGTAAAAGTTGGTCTGTGTTTTATAATAACACGGTACGGGTCTAAAAAAATATTCTCCCTCCTCTTTCTTCCCTTTTCCTCTCGCGGGTCTGCTGGAAGAAATTTCTTTAGAAATAAGCAGCACCTATGTACTATGTTTACTTTTATAAGGTTTTATTTGTTAATTTTCAAGTACACATGAACCAATAAAATAAATAAATAAAGAATCAGCATTGCTATACAACGTGGCAATGCTGCCAGCCTTTTGGCCACGCTGCCGAGGGGTGATATTTTAGTAGGACTACATAATTTGTAATATTCTTCTTATTTAATTTTTTGATTGTAGGTTGTTTTAGTACTTATTTAGTTTTAATTTAAATTTTACTATTCACAGTTTAAATTTAAAATAAAAATATACTGAAACTATTTTAACGTTGAATTCAGTCCCCGATACTGAACAACTTTCCCCGTGGAACATAAATATGTAGAAATATGAAAAATATGTTTTTGGCTTTCCATATAAACTCGGATCAGATGACCGGTCAACTTCTATGGGAGGTAAAAAACTACTTTTCATATTTTAATATGTGTTTCTTGGGGAAAGTTGTTCACTATCATGGACTGAATTCACCCTTAAAATAGTTTCAGTATATTTTGTTAGACCTTGTACAATCACTCACTCACTCATCACGAAATCTCGAAAACTACTTAGCCAATGAAAATTAAATTTGGCAGGAAGGTAGATTGTGACTAGAAAACGTCCGCTAAGAAAGGATTTTTGGAAATTCCATCCCTAAGGGGGTGAAATTCGGGTTGCCAGTTTGTATGAAACTTCGTAATTTTTAAAGTGAGGAACATGAAATTTTTAATTTTATTTAGTTGTTGATAGAAAATAATAATACATATATTAGATTTTGAAAATTACATCCCTATGGGGGTGAAATAGGGGTTGCAAGTTTATATGAATCGTCGTCATTTTTGAAGCGAGACGACACATGACATTTTTGAATAACATATTAGCAAAAAATAATAATTCATTATTTGAATTGAAAAAAAATGCCTCCCCGGGGGAATAGGAGCGGGGACGGGAACAATTAAAAATCCAATTAGAAATATTTTTTACTTCTACGCGGACGAAGTCGCGGGTTAAAGCTAGTGTACGTATAAAAAAAAATGTATGCCTCATTACCATCAAGCAATCATATGGTTATCATACTCGTCACCCACATTTTTTCCGCTACTTTCTCACCCGATGCGGCACAGTAATGGTGGATACTGAGGAAGCTATGTGAAGACGCCTGGCTTTTTGCAACGAGGAATGTCGCTGGTGGGTTCTATGGTCATTGGGCGCGCCTTTAGGTTGGAGGCACACCAGACGGCGCACAGACTTAAAGGATTTCTCAATCCGCTATTTTCCTACAACTTAGATCAGACATTTTTTTCTAAACGTTAAAACAATTATTTTGAAGGGATAAGTATGACATACAAGCTAATGACTGCATAGTTTTTTGGAGTCAAATAGAACTCTTAATATCATATCTGCAATAATTAATCTAAAATCACGATAAAAATGGACAAGACAAGTGACATTATTTTGTGACATTTTATTTTCTTAATAGTACCAATTAACGTATTTTTGACCCAGAAATGTACTCGGTAACCACGATTTTTATTAACTTTACATGTAGGTATGTACGTAGCGGAATCTTCGAACGAGATTTTCTTTTAAATACCTACTTCAAGACATCAGATTAATTTGAAATATAGCACATCTATCAAAGTCTGACGACAATATAAGCGTTTGTTTGTTTGTAAAATCTTTATTGTACAGTAGCACATGTAAAAATACGTGTTTTTAAGTTTTTTTTAAATTATAATTATTTATCAACATTACATACAATTAAACTTTTTTTTTTCTAAAGAGTAAAATATTGTTTAGACCTTTTCTTTTCATTGTATCTAGTTGAGTGTTAATTGTCGTAGATTTCTTTTTCTTTCGAATGTGTTAAAGGCCGAGAGTAATGTTTATTTTTAAGCCTGTTGCCCAGATTTACGACTGCCATATAGCAATAATTACAGGGATTATATACACTTTATGTGTTTTCCGTGGCAAGAAAGAGCTCAAGATCAAATCATTACTAAGCAAGGGCTTCCATCGACTTCAGCCGCCGTCGCCAGTAAGTGATGTTTTACATGTGTTATCGGCAACAGTGTGTCCCCAGCCTTACAGCCTGATGTTTGATGGAAAGCACCGATTAACCCAGAATAAAGTGATCAAAGCTCAAAGCAAATGCAATAGTGGCGGCCATTTTGGATTTTAATGTGCCTTTTTACACTACTCGATTTGGTTTGACGATTAGACTTGTATGTTTTTCTGAGACACTTTACTGCTTATTTCTTATAAAGATTTCATTTTCTTATATTTTATAGCGACTTGGCTATTGTATGGCTTTATTATATGCTCTATCTATCTGCAAGACATAAAAATGTAAGTATCTTTTATTTTGAAATGACATGAGAGATTTGTAAATTTAAAGAAATTGCTTAAATCTAGGCAAATAACTAGTTTTCGACAGTCAAATTTGAACTTGAAAGCAAAATATGAGGGAGTAGAAGTTTTCCATACTGAAGGTCAAATATGATATGATCCACTATAATATTATTCTCTTTTAAGTTCATATTTTGACCGTGAAAAATAGTTACATGCCTTAATATTTCTTTGAAATTAAATTTTTCTCCAATATCTGACATGCCGCTTCAAAATAAAAGCTAGACTACGTTTGTATGGGAAAGTCTGATTCTGTCTACTCTAGGGTAACAGGACTCTTAAGCTAATAAATAATTGAATTAAATGTCTCGTCAAACATATTAAACGTATAAAATATGTTTTACAAGATTTATCTAAAGTAAAACATATTTAACAGTTGTGCACAAATCCAAGAAAACGGCAAGAGTTCTACTTTCAAATAATTAACATGTAGCAACCCGGGATTCTATCTCCGCGTTATCTAACGATAACAAATAAAGTTATGTTTTTATCCGGCACTAAACTCCGAGCTATCGCGGACGCAAATAACGTCTTGTCTAAATTACTTGGTTTCCAGTGTAGGCCAGTAAATACTGCAGTAGACTGAACTGGAATTATTTTGCAGAATTCAAAATAGCTACATCACTTTGCATAAGAATTTTAATTTCGATGTAAGTTTTTGTTTAGTTTATGTGAAATGTTTAAGAATTCGTCTTTCAGTAAATATATAATGAGGTACGTGTTAAATTGCGAAGTACACAAAACAAAAGCAAACTAGGAGAATTTAGAAACCCGTGACTTACAAGCGTCACAGAAGAAGTACTAGTACTCACGTACAGAAGTCTTACTTAGAAAAGAAATTCAAAGAAATATCTACTCAATGTGGTTAGCGCTATGGTTTAATTTAGCTCGCGTCAGAACTCCTCACCTCTTCGTTTAGATACCCTGACATCCATTGTAAGACAATTTTTCTTATCACTCTGGACAAACGATTCATGTAACTGAATTTCCCCCTTCGAAGGGGTCGCTGCGCGCATAGTAATAATGTAGGTATATTTTCGGTACCTAAAAGGGAAGTGACACAGGCCTGCAGGTAACCCAAATTACTTTTAAATGGTCAATTTGAGTCAATTTTTATCAAACATAGCTAAGAACCACCGCAAGCAAACTTGTTTTTACGTAAAATCGAAATCGGTGCATCTATTCGAGAGCTACGATGCCACAGACAGACAAACAGATATTAGCGTTAAACTTATAACACTCTTCTTTTTTGTGGGGGTTAAAAAGAAGAAAGGATCTATGTGTCTGTTCTACATTTACACTGTTACGTCTATATCTATAACTTCGTCTTGCAGCTCTAAGCAGACAAGAACCAGGGCCGCAAGACCTAGGTCTAACTCGCTGAAAAACGCTTGATGCAGCTTGCAAGCCGCTTTAGATCGGTCAATTCGGAAATCCTTGAGAGAGGCTATGTCCAGCAGTGGAAGTCAGACAGCTGAAATGATGAAAAATTTTCTTCTACATATAAATAAAAGGTTTTTGTCGATGTCATTCTGTCTATTTTAGTTTTTAGTTATTGTGGTAATTTTCACCGGTATTCTATTTAAAGTGTAGTGCGTAGCTGAGATATACGAGACACGTATAGTAATATGATATCTAAGAGGTCGGCTTCTGTTTCAGTTACGGTGCGTGATTTAGTTATATTTAGGCGATTGTGAGTTATGTCTCATAATACGGAGTTTATTTTAGTTTTTTTACTTGCATTCAGTTAAGTCAAAGAAAGAAATGAGACGAAACTTATGAGTGATTGCAACTTATCATTTTATGCAATGTGATTTTCGTAGACCCCATTGTTAATCTCGTGTGTTACCATATCTAGATATTTTTTTTTCTGCGTAAAAAGATCACACAAACCGAGTGTCACAGATAATCGGTTAACTGTTTCTCACAAGAGCAAACAAATATGCATTATTAAAAAAAATACAAATATGTATCTCGACTGCCTTTTTATATACTCTGTGTCACTCTCACAATAAATACAAATCTAACGTCACCTCTTAGTATAAATCCGAGCCGTTCAGGCTGCAGAGCGTGCCAAACATTTGAATTTGGCGCCAAAAATCCGCCATTTTGTTTTTTATATGTATTTCGATATACCTACCCAGTGTCACTCTCACAGTAAATACGACTATGGCGACACCTTTTAAGCTAAAATGTATCGAACCGTCCAGGCTGCAGAGCGTACCAAGCAATTATAAATACATACTCTCGAAAAACATAACCCTCCTTCTGGCGCATTCGGGTAAATAGATAGCCATCAGTTTTACAATGAGACAAGTTTTCATGCAAATTATCACCGTGGCTCGAACATCGTTACACGAAAATTGGATATTTCAAATTGTAAACTGTGTTCATTTATAAATTTATCTTACCTTGAAAAGATGGTATCGTACTGCTTTACCGATAATTATACACACCCACGCCGAATTACAGCTTTATACTAGCTAATAGTGTTTGATTAGAACCGCGGACAGACAGACAGACATGGCGAAACTAAATTCTTGTTTACTACGAAACCCAAAAAAGGTAAAATGTACATCCATAATTCACGTTTTTCATAAAGCAAGCTCTCGAAAAAACCAAAAGTTTATTAAATTTATTACGGCGTGGGTCGTTTACAACAAACAAATAAAATACCACCATAAAGTACATCTTGATGTTATTTTTCATAAAACAAAGTTGGAAGATGTATGGAGTAATGTTCCTCCTACGCCCCTTGTACATAACCCACAATCTGTCAACACCCACGTTTTAGGCTGTTTGTATAAAACGCTCAAACAATGATAAGTTTATTCGTAATTAACATCACTAAACATTAACGTAAGACTTATCATATTTCATGAGAATAATGTGAGGGGTTCTTGTTTCGTAGAAAAATAAAAAGAGTCAGCGAGAATAAACTCATTTTAAAGGATAGAAGTGATCTTTTGGATCGTATTGAGAGAGCGAGAGTAAGTCGTAAGGAAACGTAATTAATCTCGTAATTCATCAATAGATGGCGTTGTACTAGTTTTAAAACTCCCTATGATTTGTTTGGCATTGAACACTATCTACGTAAGTTTTAGAGAAAATATGAAGTAATCTCAGTATATCCAAAATAACGAATTATATGTTAGTACTCATAATACGTTATTTTGGGATAACGTACTAACGTTATAATTATAATAGCTGAATGTAATCTTCAGCGAGTTGGAATGGATAATACTCTAATGTTATTGGACCAATGTGTGGACACATTTACTTGTTTACAAGTTGTCTATTGTACAAGGTATTGGGCAATGGGACATGAAAATAGGTAAGCCATGTTTACACTTTAAATTGACCATTTAATAACAAAAGAGTTAATGCTATTGATCGTGCGTGGACCGACATACCTCGAGGTCATCACATAACTCATAACAAAAAATAAATAAATAAATATATACGGACAAATCACATCGATTGAGCTAGCCCCAAAGTAAAGTTCGAGACTAGTGTTTTCAACGATACTATATTTTAACAAATACATATATAGATAGACATCCAAGACCCAGGTCAATCTGTAAAAGATCATTTTCCATCTTGACCTGACCGGGGATCGAACTCGGGACCTCCGGTGTGACAGTGTGGCATGTAGCCACTAGGCCATAGAGGTCGTCAAAATACATATAGCTAAGTCTCTTTGCTAATATATGAGTGTACGCCTACTACATAAACGAATACATTACCACTAACACCCGTGAAGGTTTTAACTTAAACCATTTTTATTATGTTGTAATAACATTTGTTTAAATTCAATGGTTTTATTATTTATTTCAAAAGGAAATGAAGGTCGCAATTTAAACAAAAGTCAAGTACGAGTTTCAACAGAAGCTCATTACTTACGTATTGATTGTTCATGAGAAACGAGCAATGATATGATTGAACTACCGTTGAAGTTTTACCATTTATCATTATTTAAAAATACATTATCTATTACGTCTTTATACTTAACAGGGCCACAGAATAAGTACTAACACTCACGTACAGAAGTCTTACCCAGAAAAGAAATTCAAAGGAATCTCTTAGCTCTATGGTTTAATTTAGCTCGCGTCAGAACTCCTCACGTCTTCATTTAGATACCTAGACATCCATTGCAACCCCATTTCATTCTTATTACTCTGGACAAACAATTCATGTTACTGAATTTTCCCCTTCGAAGTGGTCGCCGCGCGCATAATAATAATGTAGGTATATTTTCTAGTGACAGGCCTGACGGGGCAGACAAAGAACCTTGGGTCTTGCGGCTCTAAGCAGAGAGAGCCCAGGGTCGAAAGACTCAAAGTGTGATGGTGGGCGATAAGGTGGAAAATTTAAGAAGAATAGTGATATAAAAAAATAGAGACAGGTAATTACTTTTTAGGGGGGTTAGCACAGAGATGGTGAAGGTAGTGATGTACAAGACTCGAGTCCTCCGAGTCCTCTTACTTAGGACTTGGTGTCATGTACAGGGCTCGAGAACTGCGAGCTTATACGTGAGCCTCGGAGCGTGAGATTAGAGCTCGAGTTTCTTCCTGTACCCGCCTTTTTCAGTGAAGGACAGAGCAGACCCTAAATAGACAAAGGATTAGATAGAAGAATCAATTACTTTTATACTACGAAAGATTGTTTCCAGTACAATATTAACAGAAAATTCAGTGTTCTCAATACTGAGAAATAGAAAAACCTTATGCGATTATGGAAACGAAATGTAAAACTATCTTGTGAAGGAGACAGCTTGAAAAATGCTTTTAACGATACGTTTTCACTCAACAATCACCTAATAATAAGCGGCTTTATCAAAGAAAATTAACCACATATTTTTCTTAAAGTCTGCATTACTTAATTTGGAACATTATTTAGGGAGCGTCCATTAATTATGTGAGGTGATCAGGGGACGGGGCCAAGCAAAGTCTCACCAAATTTCACCTGAGGGAGAGGAAGGGTCTCAACAAATAACAAATAGATTTTTTCTTTAAAAAGAATGTGAAAGAATCAGGTCAAATTCATGTAAAACATGTTTCGACTATAATATGGTGAAATCGAAAAATTCTCATAAACGCCTCGGGTAATTAATGGACGCCCCTTTACTTAATGACTGATCCAATGGGCATATTTTTATAGATACGGCGGTATAGAAAACAAGAAAAAATTAGGTAAGTATTATGTTATTGAAACTGTTATTTCAATCGAAATAAAACGAATACATAATCGAATAGTATCTCGATATAAAATTAAGCGATTCTCGACATAAAATAATTCAACAAGATTATCCGTAAAATGAGAGACACAGTCCATAAATGTCGTTTGTTGAATAGAAGCCCGATATTTGAAATTGTAATTTCATCCACTATAACTGTATGGTTATCTCACACACACTCCAATACATTATGTATGTATGGCTATCTTAAACTGTAAGACATTTAAATAATTTCACATACGTAGAAAGGTTGTTGAAATGCGTTGGCCGGGGTATGTCCACTTAGATTATAAGATGTGCGAGTGGAAACAATTACCTATAATACAATGTGGAATGGGCATACCCGTAATAAATCAAACCACGGGCTATAATACATCATTATAGTATAATGAAATTAAAATAACATTAAAAAAAATTTAAAATTGGCATTTACTAGAAAGTGGGAAGCCGCCGGGCAATTTGTATGGGAATGTAATTTTTGTTATTTTTTGTTATTTGTGATAGTATGTGGTTCGATTTGTTACGGGCATGTTTTATAAATCATCATCATTATTTCAGCCGCATAACGTACACTGCTGAACATAGGCCTCTCCCAAGGATTTCCAAAATTACCTATCTAGAACGGCCTGCATCCAGCGCCTTCCAACGACGTTAGCCAGGTCATCTGACCACTTTGTGGGCTGTCCTACGCTTCGCTCACCAGTATGTGGTCACCATTCGAGAACCTTTCGGCCCTATCGGCCATCGGTTCGTCCACGGGGATGAAAGTCCCATGATTAAATTGGGAATTTTTCGTTTTGAACGATGTTATCATGAACGGATGCAACCCTATTGAGTTTAGGCTCGTTTGATTCGTCTTAAACATCATTTTAAACTTTTAAATCCTTAATTTTAGATAAAAGCTTGCTTTAAATAATTTTTTAACAGTTGCTTGTTTATAAGTACATCCATCGGATCAGAGTGGACAAACCCATTGACAGAAATATGATCATGTACCATAACAATTATGAGACAGTTCCTGATGCCATATGGTCTATCCTATTCCTGACTGGCACTGACAAATATGGGTGTGGTGTTGAGTCCAAGTTGGGAGAAACATCATATTTTCATTGATTTTAAACGAATTCTTCTCGAGTCGTAAGGCTTATTCTCTAGTAGTAGACCCCTAGGTCATTTGCCTTATTAAGGCTCTGCAATGTGCAGGAAGTGGGCAGGACAATAAGTGGATCATAGATAGGACAGCACTCGCATTTATCGTTTTTGGACAAACGCCACCTTACTTGGTTCTCTTGATATCTCCTAACACCAGACCGGATTCATTTTACTACTTCCAGACTGCCTAGGGGAGGTCGGCACCCGGTGGAAGTTTCTCAGCGGGCGGAATATCAGATCGTGAATTCGAAATTTATGGCCCCATACCTCTACTCTACATCCAGCGGCTTAATTTTTATTTAACAAACATTTTTCGATCTTCTTCTTTACTTTATTTTAGAAACGTTCGGAATAATTTATTTTGTACTTTTTAATTTACTTCTTAAATAATTTTCAGGAGGTTTTATTTTAAGAATTCCTTAAATGCATTGTATTAAAAGTAACAATTTAAAACCTCTTTTTTCCTACCAGATAGAGTCTAAGCCTTTACTTTACAGTAAGGTAGTAATGAATATTCGCATTCGCATATGAATCAATTAATATAAATAAATATATATATATACAGACAAATTACACTGATTTAGCTATACATAGATAAACACCCAAGACCCAGGACAATTTGAAAAAGACCATTTTCCAACTTGCCCTGACCGGGAATCGAATCCGGAACCTCTGGGTGGCACAGTAGCATGGTGACCACTACGCCACGGAGGTCGTCAAATATATGCGAATGGTTCGCATCGTTTTAAACATTCGCATCGACATTCGCATTTGCATTAATCAGTGCAGGTCATGTCCATCGGCCTCGCAGACGCATTTTTATGTTTTTTATTAATACTTGATGTCTACATTCGCATTCGCACGTTCGCATCCTAAACATTCGCATTCGTTAATGTAAAAAAAATTACATTCGTAACATCCCTGCTTTACAGCTTATATCGGTCGACTGACTTAAGGCTAGTTAGCTCTATAAATAGTTATCAAAAATAAATTCGCTTTGCATTTAGCTATTCTGAATAATTTTTCAAAACTAAAAACTACCTTCTCCCCCAAACTACACAACCGATTTCAATAACATTTCTATGAGACCATGCACGTTAATCATAGGGCAAAAAATCGCTTGCGCCTATGACTTGGCACAGCGTACTCCTCAAAAGGCAAGATCAGGCTACCTATATGGGCAGCGACGATATCATAAAGTAACAGTGGCTCCATCTACATCGAGCGATGCTGGAATGCGCGAAAGAGCTGCCGGAGAGCATAGAGTTATGTGATGGAGAATAGGGATGTCGTATTGAAGGCAGTAATGCAGTTTCGATATTCTTACCGTAGTTTTAAAAAGTATTAATTCTATTTTTTTAATGCGAAATTATAAAAACACCATCTGTTGCTGATCTAGAATAGAATAAGGAGAAGACTAATGAAAGAATGACCTGACTTAGCAGAAATATCAAACATATTAACGAAAAATGTACCCGCTTTACACTTATTGGGCTATCAAAAATCAAAGTGTGTTTATTGAGTTCTCGCCTGTGGGGTACAGGGGCGAGGGGTATGGCAACATAGCGGCTGAGGTCTTAGTCGTCCTTCCCCTGTGCCCTTGTACCCCGCAGGCGAGTACTCATTAATGCGGTCGGTTTGTTACAAGCGGGTTCGTTTTTAGTTAGGTTTATTGTGATTAATCGACTGTTTAAAGAGTGACTGAGCTCAGACGCACGCTCAGAAGTACGCTTTGCTCGCGATTTCACAAGTTAAGCAACTTTGGGCGTGGTCCGGGGTTGGATGAGTGACAAGTGGCACAATAATTTTTCGAGCTTATCCGTGCTTCTTCGAAAGTTACGTTATGCTCCCGGCTGTCATTACCGTATGTCAGTTATCAAGCCAAGTTAGATGCCTTCAGATAGCTTCAACTGGCATTAGTGTTGGCTCTTACACAAAAAAAGTGATTAATCATGCAAAGGTAATTTTAAAACAAGTACTTAATCATAAAAAAACATATTTTTAAAACAAGCTTATATTTGACTTATAAGTTAAAATTGCTCCTTGAGACGAATAAAACGAGCCCACAGTCGATGGGGTTACGTTGTTTCAATGCAAAGCTCCTATAGCCACCTTTAGGCTCCATCAGATCAGCTCCATGTCATTAAAATATTGCATTGTCAAGCGATATACCAATGCGTGCAAAGTTTCAGCTCAATCGGAAACCGGGAAGTAGGTCAAACACTTGCAAGATTGATTACAGACAGAGGGTCAGTTGAAAGTAATTGTAACATAGCCCATCAGGCTGGGTAGGGATCAATAGATCAATACTGAACTGGGTTTCATTCGGCGTTATCTTCCCAGCACTGGTCGTTCCGAAACGCTAGTAGTTTTAGGCTTTTGCGCTAAAATATAAAAAAAAAAACACCTTCATTATGTGATTATTTTATCCTAAATTTAATAATTTTATTTTGACTTTGACTAAATAAAAACTTATAATAATGCCGCGCTTGAAACTGGTAGCCCTGCGCAGTGTTGTTTGTTGGGTTTCAGATGTACTCTACGGAATGATGGTTGCGTAAGCGCGGCTGGTTACATCGATTGTCTAGCCGGAGATTTTATATCAAGCTGCCTGTTTTTATTTCCATTTGTTGTTTAAATTTTTTTTACACGAACAATGGAGGAAAGGCATGAATGGATTAAAAAGGTTGTTTGTATTTAAAGGTATTTTAAAGACTAATCACGAGGGAACATAATTGAATTTATATACAAGTGTATTATTTTTGTACCCGGCCAACGCATTTCAACAACAATGGAGAAAGAATGCAAGGAAGCTTCGACCAGCGAGGAAGGTTTGAAAATTGATTTTATCTCTTTCCCTCTTTTTAATATTTGACATGGAAAGAACGAGACAAAACATAATTTTGACTAAAATAGGTTTATCAAATGTTTTTTTTTTTATAATGTTGATGAATAAATAAGGGGGTAATGTTTATGAATAAATAAGCCAAGTGCAAATCAGACTCGCGCACGAAGGGTTCCGTACCATTATCTATAAAAAACGTTTGGTGTATGGGAGCCATTAAAATATTTTGTTCTGTTTATAGTATTTGTTGTATAGCGAAAACAGAATACACCATATCTTAAAATTTAAGCACTGTCTAGCTATCATGGTTCATAAGATAAAGGCTGGTGACAGACAGACGGACAGCGGAGTCTTAGTAATAGGGTCCCGTTTTTACCCTTTGAGTACGGAACCCTAAAAATTATCTGAAATCACGATTAAAAAGTTGATTCAAAGATTCAAATGTTTATTCAGTAATTAGACCTTTACAGGCACTTTTACACGTCAATAAGTATAATTTATGTTACGTGTATAGTATATTAAAATTTAATTTATTTTTAAAGAAAAGCTACCGATACCAGCTCTTCGTAACGACCACTGCTGAGAAGAAACGCCGAAAGAAACTCATTTTCACAGTTGAAGTAGTTATATGAAAATTTATTGTAGGTATTTATACGAAACCAAAGATGTAATGGAGGTGAAATCGAGAAAAACTGAGAAAAGCGAGGGTATTGGTCTAGAAAGCGGCTATTGGTCTGTCCTATGCTATCTGCGATCACAATTACAGTGTACCCAGCACTAATGATAGTGCGCGGAGGAAAGTGATCCGCTCTAGGTGATCTTGGCTGCTTATAAATCAACGTAGGTATTTGCTTTGGTTACATATACTGTATGCTTCTGGTAGTCCTAAAACCTATCTTTGGAGAATAGAAGTTCGTTTATACAAGATTATTTGCTAAGCAAATTAAAAAAACTTCAAATGTCAAGAACGCCATCTAGTGATGAGTAGCTACTAAAACTACCGATACGATTTTAAATTCGTCGCGCCATCAATTTTAGAAAATATCTTGTTCTTTCATGCTTTAACCATAAATAATTTATAAACGGCTAAATCGATTTTTATCTAACATCAGCTTAGAACCACGTGTAAATTCACGTGAAAAAATCGCATCGGATTAGGTCAATCCGCTTGAGCGCTACGATGCCACAGACAGACAGATTTTAGCGTCAAACTTATTACATAACACCTCTTTATTTTGAGTCAGGGGTTAAAATTCAATGTTGGTAATGCCTTGTCTAAATCGGCTTAAGTTTAAAAAATGATAAGTAGGTATCTCATTAGATTTCTATTGAGTTCGCATAGAAAATTTCAAAGATCTATCTTACGTATTTATTTTTTTCCATAAATTTCCCAGATTCTCGGGATATTTACAGTTCACATTCACATGCATGTGAATTACATAATTTTTAATTAAAATGACATATTTTTTTACACAACTTAGCGCGAAGAACTGATGGCCAATGGGGCAAAAAGGTTCTCGAATGGCGACCGCGTACTGGCAAGCGAAGCGTAGGACATCCACCCACAAGGTGGTCAGACGATCTGACCAAGGTCGCTGGAAAGCGCTGGATGCAGGCCGCTCTTGATTGGTCATTTTGGAAATCCTTGGGAGAGGCCTATGTCCTGCAGTGGACGTTATGCGGCTGAAATGATGAAATGATGAACATAATTTTTAACAGTGTATGTCAATAAAAGTTTGTATTACAATTGTTTTTTTCAAATATTTTTTTTTATTTTTGTTGTTTATTATATATGTCAATGTCAATAAAGCTTGTAGTATCGTATACCTACAAACGCCGGATCTTTCAAGTCATAAGGTCAATGAAACAATGATTTCTGCTTAAAACGGGATATAGCACGAATATTTTTGTTCGATACTAAACTTTAATTAAGAAATAGAATAGTAATATATTTATGCTTTCAAAGCGCGAAAGTTTAAAAACCAATATTGCAGACCGATAAGGTTAACAATATAGAAGATGCATATATATTTTTCGTTGTGCTATAGAAAGAGTTCCTAAAACTAGGCACATCCATGAAAAAACTACCTTGCTAACCCATTTCTTTAAGATATATAAGTTACAAATCCGTCTTTAAACAATTTTACAAAATTTAATCTGTCTTTAAATAATTTTACAAAACTAAAAACCGACTTCACCACCAAACTACATAACCGATTTTGATAAAATTTCTATCCCACCAAAAACATACCTGTTAAAAAGGGGGCCAAGAGTGGGTCGAAACGGGTCGTGTAAATAGTGCACGACATACGCGCGGACTGTTGCTGAAACTTGGCCTGCGCACTACCGTGCGCTTAGATAGGACCACCTGGTTTCTATAGGACCACCTGGCAAGTATACCCTTTCAAACAAATTTTTAAATCGGTCCCGGCGTTTTCGAATAATCGGTGAACATACTCCTTTTTTGGAAGTCGGTTAAATAGTTTCGAAGAGACAATGTAGGTCCGACTGAAGAAATCAACTTACGAGTATTAAGAAAATAAATATTTGAAAACTGGTTTATCTACAATATAACAAACAACTATAACTACCAAGCCTAGGAATGCGAAATTACTATATTTCTGTATTTAAAAGATATATTTAAAAGATGGTAAAAGATCATTATTTATTGGAATCATCTAAGGGTCTACCTGAATTTTTCGGGGTCCAGTGCTGCCATTTGAATTAAATCATTTAAAGGGAAACAATTGCCAAAAACGGTCACTTTTGGCGTATGTGCGTAAAAAAACTTCATATTCTCACTTTAAACTGTAAACAGTAGTTCATAAAATAGTTTAAAGGGTTATCTAGAGCCTGGTCAAGACAAAATTTTAAATTATATCTCCGTTTCCTTTTAAATGATTTAATTCAAATGGGGGCAGCACTGGACCCCGTAAAATTCAAGTAGCCCCTTAATTGTAACTTATAATGTTCATATTAAGTATATATTATATTTCCTTCTAAATAGACATATGTATTTATTTAAGTATATGTGTAATATATGTATGTATATGTATGTTTATTTGTAGTTAGTGTAGTTTTATGTCATTTTAATTTTCTTCCTCCTGTATTTTATGTATAAACACGCCTGTATGCCTCTCTTACATAAACATGTCCTCTCACAGGCCTACTGAAAGAGATCTCTTTTGAGATAAGTAGTGCCTTCGTACAGCTTTTATTTGATGTATTCTCTGTATAAATGTTCCGTGTATATAAATTGGTAAATAAATAAATAAAATACTATAAACTTTTGCAGTTTTCTTACTGTAGAGCACTAAGAAAAGATATAAAAAAAATGATAAGTTAACCATAGACAACTTACAATATAGACTAAATAAACTCTGACCACAATCATTAATGTAATTAAGGAGATTCTCCCTAGTCCTAGTCGGACAGATGGATGGACAAACAGACAGACAGGTAGATGGGCCGATGGTTAGACATTAGGGTGTCACGCGGTCGTGATCGGAAGCCCGCTTTCTCGTAATTGTCTATTGTAAGCATTGTGAGGTTAACTCCGAACAGCTAGATAGATTTTCTGTGACATTAAACTAATAGTTTTTTAGGGTAAAAACGGGGCCCTATTACTAAGACTCCGCTGTCCATCCGTCTGTATGTCTGTCACCAGGCAGTATCTCATGAACCGTGATAGCTAGACAGTTGAAATTTTCACAGATGATGTATTTCTGTTGACGCTATAATAACAAATACCAAAAAAAAAAAACTATTTAAGTGGGGCATAAGTTACAACATACGTGATTTTTTATAGAAAGATAGTCTGACTCAATCTTGACAGCTTATTTTAATGTGAAAGGAAAAATGTTTATGAGTAAATATACAAATAATTAAATATATAGGGACAAATAACACTGATTAAGCTAGCCCCAACGTGAGTTCGAGACTTGTGTAATGGGATACTAACTCAACGATACTATATTTTATAACAAATACATATATAGATAAACGTTCAAGACCCAGGACAATTTGAATAAGGCCATTTTCCAACTTTCCCAGACCGGGGATCGAACCCGGGACCTCTGGGTGGTGGACTAGCATTGTGACCACTACGCCACAGAGGACGTCGAATAAGGTTATGGTTAAGGGTTAGAAAAACTAATAAAACCTAGTCTCATCGATTAATAAAATTAAGACGTCTTGTGCCGACGATGTGCTGAATGATTTTTTTTCCGTAAATTTTAAAGCGTTACAAAAAATTACTTCTCACTTTAAGAGCACTTATTTGCAATGAAGTTATGGCCATGCTGGGGAAAGATTTTTTGTTGGAAATTACCTCCTTTATCTCCCTGTTTCGTTTGATCCACGACTTTTTGGCCACCCTGTATAAAGCAAAGAAGTTTTATGTCCATACTAAAACCATGTGGGCCACTCACTATTTATAGGTCCACCGTTATCTACCACCATAGCTCAATATATTACCCTACAATCAATCATTTAATAATACATTGTGCTGTATTAACATGATTGCATATAAGAAAACCGACATTAAATGTAGATGGGCAATTAAAAAGGGATTAACTCTTTTAATAAAGATAAGGTAACCACCGTTTAGCACATTAAGTAATTACATTGGCTACCGACTTTCATTGGAGTAATGACTTGGGAGCTGTCAAGCAAGATTTATGCTTTAGTATTAAATTATTTTTAGACCTATTACTGGCCCTGATACAGACTATACGTTGCGGTATACTTTAATACATGCTTTTAATCTTTCATGCATATGTGAGTGTAACACAATAGATTTTTATCATGAAACTAATGGTAATGACACATTCAAATCGTTTTTCAAGTAAAATAACAAAGATCAATCTTAAGGTTGGTAAACAGACTCCAATCTGCTATTTTCCAACAAGTCAAATCAGATTCTTTTTTCTAAACGTCAAAACAAATGTTTTCTATGGGATTTGTATGAAATACAGTCAGATGACGTCATAGTTTCATGGGTTCAAATAACGTTCTTATTTTCAGTTTTTCAGCAATAATAAATCTTAAATCGCGTTAAAATGGAACTGTCATAGACAAATGGCAATAATTTGCGACTTTAATTTTCTTATCGGTACAAAATAAATTATTTTTGATACAGGAAAATACCCAATTGTTTTGATATAAGTACTTAAATTTAGAAACACATCAGAATATTATTCAAGTCATCTTATAAACTTCATAAATCATAGAATAATCGGTGCAATCAATAAAACACGAGCTTGTATAATTATGCCATATATTCATGCGAAAGACTCAATTACTAAGAGAATTTATACCAAATCTCATTTAAAATCAATGCTTTTCAATGTCAGATAAATTATCAACCGTTAGTTGTCTATTTAGTTAAGTCATCAGCGAGGTTATTACCATAGGATTACACGTAATTTCCTCAGTGTTACATCTGATTTCATTATAGAAATGACATACAATTATTTATGAATGAATGCGGTAAATGGCGCTAGGATCAAGGGTGTATTAAAGGGGTTAATTAATATAATTTCCGAAGCATGTTGCGCTTAAGAGGGTATTTTCTTTAAGTACAAAACTTTTAAAAAAATCGTGGCAAAGCTGACAGTGTATAAATTACCTGTTAAAGTTGCAACTATTAATTTCTTCAATCTAAAAAGGTTTTTTTTTATTCTTATATTTAAGAGCTCTTGGCTGTGAAGTGCTTTCCATGTAACTATTACCTCCGCCAAGTTCTTAACCACCTTATACAATATGTAACAAAAGCTCTGTCCGATCCTTGTAGAAGCAACTCAGCCCGTCAATATGAACAACATTTCCTATGGGACCAATGTTTGAAACTCAAAGAAAAAGTCGTCATTTTCATACAAATTGCCAACCGAACACTTTTGTATGAACATGTCGATGTTTTTTCGAATTTTAAAATTGATTTCTTACTCCTCCGGAGTGGTCGCCGCGCGCATAGTAATAATGTAGGTATATTTTCGATACCTAAACGGGAGTGTGATAAAGGCCTGCCGAAAGAGTGGTGTTAGTTGAGACTATGACCTTTTATTGTCAAAATATTTACTACATAGGAAACTGAGATAATGATGTAAATCTAAATATATATAACTCAAAGGTGACTGACTGACTGACATAGTGATCTATCAACGCATAGCCGAAACCACTGGACGGATCGGGTTGAAATTTGGCATGCAGGTAGATGTTATGACGTAGGCATCCGCTAAGAAAGGATTTTGATCAATTCTACCCCCAAGGGGATAAAATAGGGGATGAAAGTTTGTATGAAACTTTACCAATTTTAAACCTATCGGGCTAAGACTTTGCATGCATAAAGCTACTATGACGTAAGCATCCCCTAAGAAAGGATTTTGATAAATTACACCCGTACGCGAGCGAAGCCGCGGGCAAAAGCTAGTGATTGCATATAATTTATTGTTTTTGTTTATTTTTCGAGTGTGTAAGTGGCCAACACTGATGTCAGATTTTTTGAGGCATCTGAAATAGCTTGACGACTGCTATACGATGATGACAGCCGAGACCTGGCTTTACGTGCCCTCCGAAGCACAGAAGAGCTCGAGAAATTTTCTTACCACAGATGGTCACCCATCCAAGTGAGGACCACAACCGGTGTCGCTTAACTTGCGAAAGCTAGTAATGCTTGCTCAAAGAAATGATAATGCAAACTAGTAAGCTAAGTACCTAGTGACCATTATAGAGAATTCTACAATTTGCAAAATGCACCAGATGTGCAATTACCAGTTGCAAAATAGTCTATTACCGATTCGCTACAATCTTTTCTCCAATCAAGAAACACACTTATTACTAAGTATTAGAGTCGGAAATTAACTGACCAGTCACAGAGTAATCAACCTATTGATTTTTGTATCGGATGACAGACTGTAACATTTGTAAACTGTGTCATTGTTACGTTTGATTTGTTACGTAAGGGTCAGTTCTGACACGAGGAAAAACGCCCGAGCAATTTACTAACACAGTTAATAATAATGCCGTATTACAATAATCTAAAGCGTATAAACGTTTAAACAAAACAAAGTAATATTGGTGCCAAAAGTGGCCACTTTTGGCGAAAACCCGTTTTAAAACTAGACGGACTATTAGTAATAATTTCAAAGGTTATTCATAAAATAGTTTAAAGGTCTTTCTGGACAGTGATACAAATCAAATTTTTAATTATCACCATATTTAGTTTTAAACAATTTATTTCAAATGAGGGCGCCACTTTAGCTACCACTTCGTCTTAAAGTTTATTTCGAGTGTCATAAAAAAATCTTCTCCGCTGCGCTCATATCTGTCTGAATTGACACTAAGAGGGAAAATGTTTTCTTTTTGAAAGAAGCGTTGAATATTTAATGCATTAAATACTTATGCATAATGATATTGATGAATTAGAATGCCTCTGCGTAATGATAATATCTTTTGAATTGAATGAACATAATTATCTATGAACATGATATATAGATGCATTTTTAAGATATTTTATGATAGAAGTATCATTTATTATAGTGTCATCTATAAAAGTCTGACTACTATTATTAAAGTATCATTAACTTTAAATACGTTCATAATTAACTATGTTTATAGGACCATATTATAATATAGATACTGTTTTTTTTGTTTTGTGTGTGTAAGTGGCCAAAACTGGTGTCAGATTTTCAGCTTTCGATTTTTTTTGCTTATTTGTACGCAACTTACAGCGTAAATAAGTGATTAAAGAACTATAAAATCGCAAAAACAAAGTCCACACCGACAGGGCTTAGTTATCGAACATTTTAATAAACTTTATTTATAATCGATTAATGAAGTCGTTTTTGCATAAAAACCCTTTTGCCAAAGGACTTTACGTATTATTTGCGCGCTCGGTTTACTATGAATTTATCGTGCATTTCGCCTCATTTATGAGACAGCATGCTTTTAGGCCGCGCCCACCTGTGAGTTCGAGCCTTCATCTAGTTCAACCTTAAAAGACATGTCCAAATATTACGCTATATGTACTCATAAGTTTCCTGGTTATCTTTTAAATCGGCAATTATGTGGACTAATGTCTTCTTACAAAATGAGTAATTATGAAGCATTATAAACGGTTATATTGAAGCCCTTACGGTGCAATAACATTACATTACATAAGTAGTACATGTATGGCAATGTGAGACGAAGCTGTGTGCGACCTAGTTGCGGCTCTATCAGACATAGTACCGTTAGAAAATAAAACAAACATCTTATTTAATATGCATTAAAATTGTAAATTAAGATAAAATTAGGATAAACGATAAGGTAAAGATAAATTTACTTTAGTTCATCCAATCATGTTTTACCATAGCAGGTGTGCAAATTTTCAGAAAGCCTGTCTATCGTAATACTAGAAAAATATACCACTTATAATGAATCTATCAATCTACCATAATATAATACACTACTTACTAATATCAAAGTCATTACAAATTATCAGATAACAATCTTTTACACTATAATAACAATTTTCAGTCAACAATAACTTAAATCTTTTCTTAAATAAATGACGAGATACGATTTTGCCTTTTTTTCTGAAATTCGTTTAAAATTGCAACGTAACAATACGTATAACAATACGAATAATAACGTACTCAGTCCACATATCAAATTTTTATATTAATTTAATTCTATGTTGACGTCCTTGGATGTATTGCTGCAAAGCAGTAGGCTTTTCTCTTTTTTTTTCGCAACTTATAGGAAGCGTTTGCTTAAAAATCAGACCATACATAAGCTAATAAAAAATGCGTGAGTATTGTGCGTGGAAAACTCGTTTGGAACGAAGTTTGAAAATAAATTAGTGATGAAAAAAAGTGACGCAAAAATTCTAGCCCCCATCCGCCAAGTCCATGCCGTCTGAAAAGGAACTTCGTTCCAAAAAAAAAGGAATGGGAAGCGGCACTAAACTAACTAGTCCAGCCGGACTAGCTGTAAGTAAACTATAACCATGTTTTTAGTGGCCAAGGTCGTCCTTTCCGACTAACGGTGCTAAGTGAGTAAACCGACAATATATTTTAAAACTGTCTAACATAATTACAGAGTCCGCAAAAAGTGGAATAAAACACAATGCCGCTTTTTAACCGACTTCAAATGGAGGAGATTATCAATTCGTTGAAATCTTTTATTTTTTTTATTTATGTAGATATGTTCACCGATTACTTGAAGACTTCTCTGGACCAATTGCGAAAATTCTATTTTTGATGGTCATACTTGTCAATTCGATTTTTGACTCGATTTTTCTTCTTATTCATATCAAAAAGTAACATGATACGAAAACCCAAAACATAAATAATAATTTTACTCTGCTCAAAAATAAGCAAGTTATAAGCCTTTCAAATCCGGTGGAAGGGGAAACTGACAAATAACAGAAAAAGGATGCACATACACCCGCGTGACGTCACTGTCATTAGGTGTCACGCTTACGAAAGAAATAGCGAGATGTCTGTCCAAGCTCCCACTCTTATATTTAAAATAATAATTGCTGCCTTATTTATTAACCACATTTACTTTATATTTTCGAAAAACGGTTTCTTGTTAATGTTATTTGTTATTCATATAAAATATTGTCCAAAAACAAACTAAGTCAAATAGCCTACCATTGTATCATTCTATTGGTCATTGGGTGTGTAATTTGGAGTAGAAGTCGGTTTTAAGTTCTGAAAACATTATAAATTCTTCTGTTTATAATAATATTTCATTGTTTAAGAGGCATTTCACATTTGGTTGGCTTTCTCGCTCGCACAATCAAACATTTTTAAAGATTATTAAAAAATGTGACTCATTTGTAAAAAAGTGTTTCATTCACTTTCAATATAATTATATGTTAGATATTGTAGACATGTCTTTTTATTATGTATGTGTGTATCGAGAATTAGGTCATCAAACATTTAAAATTTTGATGACCTAATTTTCGATGTAGTCAATGCCTACACAATATGCAAACATGTCTAAAATATCCACAATATCATTATAATGAATGTCAATGAAACACTTTTTTACAAATGAGACAAATTATTTAATAATCTTTACAAATGTTTGATTGTGCGAGCGAGACAGGCAACCAAATGTGAAATGCCTCTTAATTTGCTATCTGTACATGACAAGTGAGTAAATAGACAAGTCGTTCCGCACCGACCACTACTGTCCATAAAGGATGCGGTGGTCGGTGTGAACAAAATAAGAGGTGTTGTGTTACTCACATGTTCCTATGGTCGTTTTTTTTTTGTGAGATTTTATATCGGCCCGCGTCGGAAAGGGATACTACGATGCGGTGGTAACTTTCATCAATAGATGCTATAAAAACACAAAATTTTACTTAACGTTCAGAACTAAGGCGGTCAAAATAGGTATACGGTCCATGTAAATAAACTTATTTCAGTTAAAATAAAACATTAATAAGTATTTTGAAAAAAAAATGTTAATACTTTTATTGTAAGGCCAAAGTACTTATTAAGACAAATTAAATAAGTCCATTTAGGATGAAGTTGCATCGTTTTATTACTTAGACTCCGTCTCCGGGATCAGACGCTAGACATCGTCTACCATAAGTGCTCGTGACATCGTCTACCATAAGTGCTCGTCAAGCCAAATCAAACGAGTCTTACTCAATGAGGATATGTTGTTTTATAACTGTTGTCAAATATCTCCCGGCTCCATCATCAGAACAGCTCATTGACTCCATATTACTGTAGTGTCATCCGACTTACACAAGTAAGCAATATTTCAGCTCCATCAGTTGAGGGTAACTGGTTGAAAATTTGCAAGATTTGGCCTAAACAATGTTACCATGTCACCATGCTAATCTGCCACCCAGAGGTCCCGGGTTCGATCCCCGGTCAGGGCAAGTTGGAAAATGGCCTTTTTCAAATTGTCTTGGCTCTTGGATGTTTATCTATATATGTATTTATTATAAAATATAGTATCGTTTAGTTAGTATCCTATAACACAAGTCTCGAACTTACTTTGGGGCTAGCTTAATCTGTGTTATTTGTCTCTATAAAAAAAAAAATGTTTAAAAATGGCAAATACATGTATTGTGAAATTGGTATAATGGAAAAAGAAACCCTATTTATTGCACTTTTATATAAGACAACGTAATTTATCTTTCATAATCAAACACAATCTCAAAATAAAACATATCTGACAATAGATTGATATGAAACATGGCGCAATATCTCCGTATCTCAGGCAAAGATACGAAATCTAATGCTGAAGATATGGACTCTAAAGTAGGCCTTTCTTATTCTGTGTTAAGTAATTCAGGTGATACAATATCAGGAACATGTTTTAACAAAATCGATTGTGTTCCAATATAGACATTGCTATATCTAAGTAGGTTTTTAGGACTGTAGGTATTTATTTCATAATTTGATAACGAGTTACCATATCTTTTTACTTATGAAAATACTTACATGGATTTTCCAGAGTGCATAATTTTGTAGCAAATACAATGCAATTTAAGTTTTGATTAACAAAGCAAACAATGTTTAGAAAAATATATAAATAAAAAAATAAGTGTTGAAAAATTTGTTACTAGTAAATAGATTTTCTCACTCGTGATGAAAATTTTTCATTATATGATTAATTTAGCAATTCATGTTCTTAAAAGCTTCTATTTACTCTTTTTTTTTACTGGGTCATACTAACTTCAGATAAACATGCAACAAAACCATAATGACTATGGTTTGATAATTTCAAACATTATAAATTTAGACCATTATTATAAAATAGTTAAGGAATACTACAATTTTTATAATATTACTAGCTTTTGCCCGCGGCTTCGCTCGCGTAGGGGTGTAATTTATCAAAATCCTTTTTTAGGGGATGCCTACGTCATAACATCTACCTGCATGCCAAATTTCAGCCCGATCCGTCCAGTGGTTTGGGCTGTGCGTTGATAGATCACTATGTCAGTCAGTCAGTCACCTTTGAGTTATATACAATGTCCTTTTTTATTAAGTACAAATATTTTAAGGGGTTATTCAGTCCATCATTTTGAACAACTTTTCCCAATAAATATAATACGAAAAAAAATATTTAGGTTCTCATACAGATCAAAGTAGTCACGTGATACCGTTACTATAAAAATGCAAAAAAATTTTTCTTATTTCGATATATATTTATTGGGAAAAGTTGTTCAAACTGATGGACTGAATCACCTCTTAAAATATTTGTACTTAATTAAAAAGAATATTGTATATTTAGATAGATGACGAATTTAACAAATAATAGAACTATCAAAATAAACAAACTAGATGGACTAATCGACATTTAAATTATTTTATTCTCTTCTTTGTGCTGTCTAATTTTCAATATTTTTTTTCTGTTTGTGCAATAAAAAGCAACGTTTGCTCTGTGAAATTGACTTCTCCAATAAAATCTAACTGAATACAATCGAATGACTGAGCTGCTACAGCAAATGAAAACGAATCGAATGTTCCAATTTATCGATCGATCAAGAATCGATTAATTAGTCTGACGTCTTGTTTATCTAACGGTGAAATTTAGATCAGACTGGGCGAGTTGATTGAAGGAGAAAATGAAAGGTTTGCTTGAGAGCTAGAAGTGTGAGTGAGCTCCAACCTAACAGTAGGAGGGTGAAGTGTGCGGTTATCGATGTTGAGACATTTTTATGTAAATTACTACGAGTCTTTTTAAAATCCAAAAGTTTATTTAGTAACAAAACTTTATAAACAAGACATAATCTTAGTCTACAGTATCTGTAAAGTGACTTAAATTTTAATTATTTTAAAGAAAAGCTACGCGCTGGTATTGGCAGTTAGTTACCACGAAGAAAGTCAAAAGAAATACATTCTAACAAGTGTTCTCTCTCTAATCTCGATAATATTCTTTCCTTCCTGATAGCATTGCGAGATCACAGAATCGTGATACTTTTAAAATGCAGGTGAAGAAATTTTATTTGGAATCGGAATAAACCTTCTGCTGTAATATTTAGGTATTTGTATGTATTTTATGTAGTAAGTTATGTATATTATATGTATGTGTATATTTATATAATATGTATATGTATCTGTATTTATTTCAAAGGTATGTTTTATTTTATTATAACAATCAATATATGTATTATATTAGATGTAATATTATATAGGTATTGTATTGAAAATATCACAAGTTGGCTTGACACACTTGCACCCTTATTCCAATCTCTCACCATGTCCCAAAGGCAAACTGGTAGATAATGCATTAGCATTAAGTTTGACCCATTGTAATCAATCCGTCATAAGATTGTGTGCAATAAACTTAAAAAAATAAATAAAGTAAAAGGAAATAATATAGCTATAATGAAATCTTTTCATCCAATTCTGAATATTTTATTAATGATCTTGCAATGCAAATAAAAAATAAATTATTCAGTCAAACTAAGCAACCTCTTAAGTATGCTATGTTATCCCGAAGTCTTTTTTCTAGAAGCACAATAAAATATAAACGGCAATTCTAGTATCAAACTTTATGCTTGAATTCTAACTCGCTCGGTATGAACTTGGCTAAGAGACTATATTAACCGGATATCCGAAATGATGATAATTTCATTCTATGTTACGACAGATGATTAATTAGAATTATGCAATTAACAAATATTGATTATCTCTGCGATCACTAAGTTATGACATTGTGGCTAATTTAGATGTCAAAATGGCCTCCAAAGTTTAGTTTCACGATGAAAAATTATCTTGGATGGTCTTAATGAAGTAATTTTTTACGTTTTAATTTAGCAAAGTATTCTCGCACAATCTTTATATTTCTGTGAAAAAAAAAACGATATTTTGAATTTGTAATAAGTTTTTCGAAATCAATTTGTATTTATGAAATATGTGTAGTATAATGTCGATATGATTTCTTTAACAACCTCACAACTGGTACTCTGTTCACTGACGATGTTTCCTTTTGTTTGAAAAGTGTTCGGCCGGCCCGGCAATTTGCATTGGTCCCATAGGAAAAGTTGTTCATAATGACGTTACGAGTTGCCCCTACAAGGGTCGGACAGGGTTTTTGTTACATATTGTATTGAATTGAGTGTTTTAACCGACTTCAAAAAAGGAGGTTTTCAATTTGAATGTTTATTTTTTATGTATGTTCCCAGATTACTCAAAGTCGACTGGACTAATTTGAAAAATTCTTTTTTGTTAGAGCTGACTTGCGGGGTAGTCCCAAATAAATTTTATCAAATCTGTTGTCGGTTTGTAGTTTTGAAAATCTCAATAAAATAAAATAATATAACCATCATACATTAGCCCAACCAACCAACATATATTAGAGATAAACTGCCTCCGTGGTGTAGTGGTTAGAGCGGCTCATACCCGGAGGTTGCGGGTTCGATTCCCGGCGGGGGTAACGCCTTTGTGTTGTCCTATTTTGGTTAGGACATTGTAGGCTGATCACCTGATTGTCTGATAGTAAGATGATCCGTGCTTCGGAGGGCACGTTAAGCCGTCGGTCCCGGTCACTGTCTTTGACATTGGTCGTTACCTAAAACCATATCAGAGGCTTTTAAGGCGGTTTAAAAACTCTGACACTAGTGTTAGTCACTAACACACACGATAAGAAGTTTTGAAAATTTCTATATTTTTCTGTCAAATTAAAATGTGGCATGTGGTAAATAGTATTCAAGGTTGCTGGAAAGCGCTGGATGTAGGCTGCTTTAGATCGGTCATTTTGGAAATCCTTGGGAGAGGCTTATTTTCAGCAGTGGACGTTATGCAGCTGAAATGATGATGATTTGACAGTAGCAGGGCCTCTTTAGAAGCTGATTCCCACCGAATTCCCTTAGGTGTTTCTTATATATACGCATTTATTAAATAACGATTACGGCCTCCATGGCGTAGTGATCACCATGCTAGTCCGCCACTCCGAGGTTCCAGGTTCAATCCCCGGTTAGGGCAAGTTGGAAAATGGCTTTTTTCAAATTGTCCTGGGTCTTGGGTGTTTATCTGTATATGCATTTGTTATAAAATATAGTATCGTTGAGTTAGTATCCCATAACACATGTCTCGAACTTACTTTGGGGCTAGCTCAATCAGTGTTATTTGTCCCTATATATTTATTTAAATTTATAACAATTAACACCTATGTCCCTTTACTATTTTCATAACCCATAAACTAACATCATGACAGAATTGCACAAACCTACATCTTCAAAATACGAAAATTTTGCTGTTTATTGATAAAATAATAAATTTTATTTAACTCAGTATATGCGAATTATAAACCGGATATTGAGCAGCTTATTTACCTTTATAGAACCTGTAGTCCATTTGTTTAGGTATTTAAAAGAATGTAAACAATCTTGGCAGGTTTTTTTATTGAAATATACACTTTATTAATCAATACCTTTGTAAATTACAAATAAATAATGTAATTAATAATTTATAAAATTCAAGTCAAGATTCTTTACATTCTTTTAAATACCTAATAAGCAAATGGACTATAATTGGATAGGTTTTTAATTCGTTCATAGTTTTATAACTGTACTATCCCAAATTCTCTCCCAACGCCACTGTAATTTGGTGATCCCTTTGGTAATTCTGAGTATAATCAGAATGAGATATATAAATATATAGAATAAAATATTACAAAATGAGATCGTATTTCGTAAGTAACCCGATCAGTCGTGCGGCAGCCGTCGAGCGCGACGCGCGTAACCGACACCGTCCACGAAAGTGGATTTCCTTTCACGAGAAAACTCTATATGCACAGATTTCTATTGTACTTTCCTTTCGGTCTTGGCTTAGACTCGTTTAATAGTCTTTACGAAGAAAAAAAACTATGAACTCTCAATTTTAAGATTTATTCAGAAATTTATCGAAAATTTCATTTATATAAGTTTACATACGAGTATCAATATGTAACAAAAACTCTGTCCGATCCTTGTAGAAGCAACTCATTAAGTCATTGTGAACAACTTTTCCTATGGGACCAATGCTTGAAACTTGATTAAAAATTGACATTTTCATAAAAATTGCCGGACATCCAAACACTTGTATAAAAATGTCGATTTTTTTTCGAGTTTCAATCATTGTTCCCATAGAAAAAGTTGTTCATATTGACGGTCTGAGTTGCTCCTACAAGGATTAGACAGGGTTTTGTTACATATTGTATTAAATATTTATGTAAGGAAACAAGATCACCAAAGATAAATAATAATTTAGTGTTGAAAAGGTTAGTAAAATACTGAAAAGGAACCTCAAATGAAATTTTGTTCATTAAGACGATGATAAGACTTCACAGGTTTAACCGACTTCGAAAAAGGAAGATTATCAATTCATCGGAAAGTTTTCTTTTTTTTGTTCACCGATTATTTAAAGACGCCTGGACCGATTTGGAAAATTCTTTTTTAGCTTGAATAAGCATACTTTTTAGATGGTCCAATAGAAAATTTACCAAAATCGGTTGTGCAGTTTGGTCGTGAAGTCGGTTATAAGTTTTGAGAAACTTTTTCAGAAACATCTGCACCTTCAAAGTCGTATATATTATTGCGAACTTTAAATGTCCGAACACCGCAAATATTATATGTACAAAGGTGATGAAATGTTCTGTGTCGAGAACAGCTCGCGTTCTCACACAAACACTGCAAGTACAGTCGGCCACATGACTCTGCTGAGATAATACCCCCGACAAAAAGAGGGGTGTTGTAAATATGACGTTAATGTCTGTCTGTTTGTGGCATTGTAGCGCTCGAACGGATGGACCAATATCAATGCGGTTTTTGCGAGCCATGTATGATGAACATCGGTTCAGTCGTTTAAAAGTTATTGGGTGATAACGCTTCAAAGTCGGGGCTTTGTAATTTACCTAACGAATAGTAGATAGCACGCTACGGTTATTGATTCCACTTCACAGCAGTTAGAATATTATGTAGTACCGCCACTTTTCACTAGATGGTGTCGTCAAGGTTTTTTTAATTGCCTAGCCAACTAACTTGTATGTGTAAATACAAATGAATATATGCATGACAAGTTGATAACATTCTGTGCTAGGCTATAGTCTGTATGGCAAAAAAACGAAAAATATTATAATTAGTCTCACCAGCGACTATATGGCGGCCATCGCTTGCCTCCCACTGTCACCGTTGGCGTGGTAGGTAAGTACGAGGCACGTAGTAGTTGTAAACCGCGCCCCGAATGGCGGCCATATATTGCCGTTCCGTTCTACAATGCGCTTTGAATGATGCGTGTTGTTTTTAATTTTTTTACAGTTAAAAATTGTTGAAAAGAATGTATAAATATAACTTTTTAAATAAATTAGACGGCCGCAAGTTGTAATGAGTTATGAAACCTTAACTTATTCTCTCTAAATCGTGATCTAAACTCTGTGCACAGACTTTAGATCACGTCAATGTTAGTGATGTGTGCGACTGTACCTTGGGATCAATGACACAGATATTGTGTTACCCGTCGCCAATCGATAACTACCAGCAATGAACATATATATGATTCATCTAGAGGAAATGTTCATAGGAGACACATTGGAACCACAACAATGTAATTGTTGTTGTGTTGAAATGGTTATTTTTGATACAAAACAAGCATGGCCAAGAAAAAAGATAGAAGAGTTTACCAATACTTAGTTGGATGGGTGATAAACAAGTAGGTAGAATAAACAATCAGAATTGCAAATCAATGATTTATGAATTTTATAGAGACCGCGATTTTAGATTTTCTTTCATTGATTGATACAGCGGTCTATTTAAAATCGAGTACAAAATGAGGATAGAAACTAAGAAAAAAGAAGATTTTTTTTTAATGTTGCAATAAAACTCCTTCCTGCATTTTATTACTCACCTCGTTTCTTTCGTTCCATTCCGTCTACCTTCCAAATTTTATTTCTAAATTCAATTTTTAAATAATCATTATTTCTCTACCATCCCTCATACCGATATCAACTTGTTATTGCACTTCTTATATAATAACAAATAAATTTATGAACCTTTGTGTTCTTCTTCGACTTCTTGTACGAGTAAATATATTTAATCACCTTATATTTCAGTACCTACTGAGCTGGGACAGGTGGAGTTCCCACAAACATATAATACAATTTAAATAGGTAAGTTCTATCACTTAGTTACTTGCATAGGAGCTTATAATGGTTAACTATCTTCAAACAATATTCTATTATTGATCTTGTTTCGAAGAGCAACTTATTTTTAAAGATAGATATACTTAGAACATAAAAATACAAGAAATTTAATAAGCGTAGTACAAACATATAGTTTAATATATCGACTGACACAGTATTTGGATACATTCGAAAAAGGATAGTCGGTAGGAATTCCTTCTTTATAATATTTCTACATTGTTTACTTAGATATAGAATAGAAAATTGATTAACATATAAATAATTATGATGCATTGTATGTTGGTTTGCTCGTTATCAAAGAAACGCAATTATTAATCTATTCATATCAACTAGACAATTTGTAATACAGAGAATCGTGTCTAAATTTGACATATAATTTCAAAATTACTTAAGGGCTCGCGATTGTGACTTACTTATTTAATTTTGGAATTTGTTCTATACATTGTTGCAACTAAATTGGCGTTGAGAAACAATAGATTGCAGTATCGGATAGCTAGTAATGGAGTTTTATTATTGATAATTCGTTAAGCTCCGGCTTGGAGCTATATGATTGATAGTACGATTAAATAGCAACTTATTTATTATGGCTACACCCCCGCTTCGATCGAGTCCTACGGTTATTGTCATAATGCGAAATAGCAAGTATAAATTGGCGATTTTTTTTGTATTTCTTAATGCTTTCGTCTAGCTTAGAAGATAAGCTGGACGGAGAGAAAACCAACAAGGAAGTGCTGGAACTAGAATGAGAGCAGAAGGTTAATGGATACAATAGAGATAAGACGAAGAAAGATGAACATGAAATATTTATAAAAAACATAATGGAAGGAAAGTTGCCAAGAGAGGAAAAGGAAGACCAAGAAGGAAGCATGGATGAAGTAAAAGAAAAGGCAAATGTCGCGTCGTACAGAGGTCAAGTGTTTCGCCAAGAATAGGGAGATATGGAAAATACTCCACCGATAAGAACCTAGTTCTCAAATTTACTGATTAATGCTTTTGTAATCGGCAATAATGGATTGAACTAGCAGTAAAATTGAGGAGTAGAAAAACATAGGTTACAATGCGTTGGAACTAATTTGGCAGCACTTTTTTATGCTGCTATCGTTTTCTGGCGCTAAGAACCGTCATTTGCTGTAAAGGGCTGTTTCGTGTAGACAAATGAGATCCAACCCCAAGTGATGACGAATTTTTAACAACTCCACGAGAATTTCACTTATGTCCGGGATAAAAATTTCCTATGTGTTAATCCAGGCAATAAGCTATATACATCTCAAATTTCATTGCAATCCAATCAGTCGCTTTGGCGTGAAGGTGGTACAAACATCCAAATCAATTGTGGATATCAAATTCTTCAATCCGAATAGGTTAATCATATTATCATTTACAAATAAGTATTTATAAGTCAGATTCTACAAGTAGTGTTACAGAATATCAGCGTTTTACTCATATTTATACAAGTTTTTATTTATTTCATCTATGCCGTTGTCTGTTTGTCTGTCTGTCTGTAATCAAACCTTTCAAGTTAAATTTGACCCACTTCCCGGTTTCCGATTGAGCTGACACTTTGCACGCATACGTATTTTGCGTGACATTGCAATATTATGGTGTCAAGGAGCTGATCTGACGATAAGGCCGGAAGGTGGTCATAGGAACTCTGTAATGAAACGTCGAAACCCCGTCGAGTATGGGCTCATTTGATTTGTTGAGGAGCACCTTAGATACAAGCTTGTTTTAAAACATATATTTTTAAATAATTAATTGTGTATGAGCAAACTTTGAGACACAGCCCATTTGATTTGCTAAAACGCACATCAAACTATGATTGTTATTTCTTCTTTGTGTATTATTAAATAAATCTATGTATATGTCATTCGTACTTTCGCATTAACAATGTCTATAGGATTGCAATCATGACTTACCGCTCCTCGAGCATCTCGTTGAAGGTCTTGGACTTGCCGCGCGGCTGGCTGGGCTCGTTCTCCATGCGCCGCACCTCCACGCAGCGTTCTATTATGTGTTCCACTCGCTTCCTTCGCGACGACTTCCAGTTGTCCAAATTCTGAAGACAAGAGAGTATTGTTATTATTCACAGTTTGTTCGTTCTCTTTTTATTTTCGTGTGTGTCATGTGGCTAACATAAGGATTATATGTGTGCTAATGTTCTTATAAAAAGGAAGCAGGTAATCATCACGCTAGAGAAGTGCAGAAAGAGAAGTCATTGAAAACCCCTGAGTTCCGAAGCAGTCCAACAACTATAAGATTTTTAAGTTGATGTTTTTGGAGAAAATGCTGCAGTACAGTTTGTTGCCGCTTCTTTTTTACTTACGATAGTAAACTTAGCTGTAAGTAAATGATCTGACGTCTAAATTATGTAATCTACCATACGTACGAACTACCTTATTATGTAATCGAAAGAAAAATTGACAATTATCAAGTGGTACAATCATCAAACAGCTCATGGAAGGTTTAATTCTAAGGGTCTCTAGATTATAGGAATTCATGAATTTTTCGAATTCCAGTGCTGCCTCCATTTGAAAGAAATCATTTGAAAGAAAAGAATATTTAATTTAAAATTTTGTCTTGATCAGACCCTAGATAACCCTTCAAACTACTGGTTGAAGGGTTATCTGAGCACGTGAAGCTTTTCTACGCACATTAGCCAAAAGTGGTTGCTTTTCGGCACCATGTATGTGGGCAGCACTGGAAACCGAAAAATTCAGGTAGCCCCTTAATTCAAAGGGCCTCTAGAATTAAACAACTCTTTTCGTTCGAGCTCGAGTTACGCAAAAACATTGTTTCGTTACAATACCTAAATTCTATAAAAGGAACATGAATGACTCAATTCACATTCAATGTTGGACAAAAAGCGACATTCACGTTGAACCGTGACGTTTTAACAAACAAAACACGCAAGTCCTTGGCCAGAGTAACATGAAACACGAACATTGTGGCGAGGATTAAATACCACGTACAAATTGCAGGTACTGGCAGTAAAATCCAGTTTAATTTTCAAAATAACAAAGTGTCTAGAAGCACATTCTGAAAAATAATGATGAGAACTAAAGTTTTCATGACGGACTATTAGAGAATACCATTCCTTTCAATCCAGGTGGACTGAAAGAGATCCCTATCTGGTATAAGTCCGCCTTTGTACTGTGCTTTTTCTCTTAAATTGTATTTTTGTATGTATGTGTACAATAAAGTTGTACACACAAATATACCTGGGCGCTAGATTTTTTTTTATCCAATATCAAAAATCATTTTTATCTTTGGATATTTGTATCACTTGCTAATTGACAATTTTTGTATCACTTGATAATTGTAAATTTTTCTTATATGGATATTATTCAAACTGTGAATTAGAAAGAACACACCGTATCATATCAACTTCATATGGCACGATTTTCTGGGTTCGTGTTGAAATTGCAGTTTATTTTCCATGCGTCTTGTCCGAAATTTAAATTCTTCTTGTCATCGAGTCGAAGTTTAAATAAAACCAAAAGATTTTCTTGTCACGTATATACCTTTGCCATATCCAATATGGCTTACGCTTAAATATCTGCCGACCACGAAATGTGTAAAATACATTTCAGCAGTTTGTTCCTGCTCTACCATAGCATAATGCCATTGCAAAGTCAGAATAGATCAATTTCTGAAATTTAAAACCAGTCTACACTAGCATCTATAAAATGGCGTGTTGAACACTAATTGCATTTTAGTACCAAAAAAGCGTGATGCGCCCAGCGTGGTACCAATTAACTGATGTCGCAGGAGATCAGAGCACGGCGCAGGACATCAGAGCCATGTACTGTCTAACTGAAGTTCAATTTTAGAATCAAAAACGTGGCCATATCTTCTTTCGTTTTAAGTTTTCATAAGACCGCATTTAGTTTTATCTCCGCCTTGATGTTTAATTTGATCTCAGCATAGACGGTGGTTATAATTCGTTTTCTATAGGTACTTATCCCAATCTGCAATCTTTTAAATTTGTAAGTTAGGGCCAAAAGGACACCAATCTATTTGAAGGAGCCTGTAAATAAACGTCTTTATCTTGGTTGCCAACAATATTGTCAGATTTTTAAGCTGTCTAAAGCCATTCGCCATAATCTAAAACTGTTTTAAATAGGGATAGTAACGAATTTGCCTACTTCCGTGGCCTAGTGGCCATCATGGCATGCTGTCGACCCGGAGGTCTCGGGTTCGATCCCCGGTCAGGTCTAGGTGGAAAATGATCTTTTTCCGATTGACCTGGGTTTCGGATTTTTATCTATTTATATATTTGTTATAAAATATAGTGTCGTTAGTATCCCATACCACAAGTCTCAAACTTACTTTGGGGCTAGCTCAATCTGAATGATTTGGCCGCATACTTGTATATTTTTTAATATTGCTTTTTTTGTTTGTAATTTGTCTCACGTTAGTTTTGTATTTACGTGTTTTCCAAAAGGATGTGCCAAAAGTAGTCTTCATTAGAAATTCTCTAGTACATCGATGCCACCACAAGCGTCAGCTGATTGGCGCCACGCTGGGTGCATCGTGTCTGCACTCGTCGTGTTTCAGTTTGGCTTCAAGATGTCTACTGTTAGACATAAGCTTCATTTATTGCACGTTCTTGATTCATTAGGTGCCGGGAGTAAACATTTCAAATAACATTAGAGGCACGTTCAAGATGTCTACTGTTAGACAAAAGCCTCATTTATTACACGTCCTTGATTCATTAGGTGCCGGGAGTAAACATTTCAAAAAACATTAGAGGCACGTCGTGTAGATGTTTCGATTATTTTTAAGGATTCATCAGGTGCTTGGACTCGTAAATACGTGCTCCCTAGTTTGTGGATATAAACCACACTGTCAAATGTTTTGCGAACTGTCTATCATCTACCACTTGACCAAATTATGTTTACGTAAGAATTTCGTGTTCAACTGTAAAGGTGAATATGCTGCACAGTCTTTGTTACATAGATACACTTTCCTTAGTCGCCTCTTACGACACCACGGCGACAATTCGTAACCTCACCATACGGCTCAAGAAAATGTTTAGGCAAGCAATTCACAAATTCTTTGAAATATTTTGTACGTAACGTTGTAGTAACGCATTAATATTAGTAAAAGGAAACACAATTCTACTTATGATAATCTTCTTAAAAGCACTATGCTCGTATTTGTCGAGTTCAAATCCTTTGTAAAACCAAAGATATTATAGACTTGTCGCCAGAAGCTCCGTAAAAGTAATCAAATGAACATAATCATGAACTCCTATTAGCCTTCTTTATGCCTTATTTAACAAACAAGGCATAAAGAAGGTTTAACGCTTTCAAAGACGCAATAAAAGACGAGTACTAAGTGTTACGTGTGAATGTCATAGGAGCATAATTTCAAAGAACATTTGCATCGCTTCAAATTTTTACAACATCGGCACGAAGGCATAATCCTAACCTGTCAAGATCTTCACTCAGAAGTCTATAGCCATTTGAATACTATATAGGATTGGGTAGCGTGCGGCTGATTGCGTGATCTCAGTGCGGTTTTTTTCTCCAATTTCACTGGACGATGTTTACTATTTAAACGGCGCAATCTTGTTTGGTTCAAGTAATAAGTGATTCCTATAGTTGACTTTAGTTGAGTCAAGATAATGAAAACGGAACACGTAGAAATAAAGCGAAAAAAAAATGTGTAAGCGACAGTCCCGAGCCCTGAGGAACACCATGCCTTAATTGACCTGTATTCTTAAGTTAAACTTTCAATCAATTTTTGTTTATTTGCGTTAGCTTGTAACTCATCTTAATGACAAAATTGATCAGAGATATTCGTGTCAAAAATAATGGAAACCAAATAATGTTATACTTACACCATCAAAAGGTTAAGCGACATCAACGTTTTAAAATTGGGTTTATGGATTTTCCAAAAAGTCCAGTAAGTAAAGACTAACTGAAATATGATCTTTTTAGTCAAGTTTCGTGTTGTGAGAGGAAAAATCTTTTCACTTGTACCACAGTTGATTAGGCTAGAACTAACTGGTTACGATTATTTCTAGTTGAGTGTTTCAGAGGATTGCACAATACTAGACGGTCTAACTACGGTAATCTAGGTAATAACCGATAATAGTGCTCCAGCTTACAAAAATCTTTGACATACTAAAGACTTCTTACAAAGTTTTTAGCGGTAATCATAGGCTGGGTTTGTTTCATTTCATTCATTTTGGGTTTCTTTCTTTCAACCTTTCTCCATCCACTGTTGAGTGTAGGTCTTCTCATTGTTACCTTCGGTCTTGAGCTTTTCTCATCCAGGTCTTTCTCATGACTTGGGTTCTGTCATGGGACCATCTCAAGGCTGGTCTTCCTGTGGCCCTGTCTTGGTCTCTATTCTACTACTCTCCGGTTCCATCTTTCATCTTCTCTCCGGCTTTTTTCTTTTTGGTCTTAGTTCTTTTAAATTCATACATATTTCGACTATTAAATACTAGTGGCCCTGTGAGCTTTAAACCTCGCGATTCACCGCGACCCGTCAAAGTTTAAACGATAAAAAAGTTGCATAAGGAAAAAGTAGACATTTTTTTTTCAATAAACTGAAACATGGTATTTTTAAAGTTTTCACCTCATAATTTCTGCCATTTTGAAAAATTTCAAGAAACTGTACGGACAAAACATCTGTTTCATTTTAGAAAAATTATTCGAAAATCGTTTGAAAAATGCGACCACTTGGCGAGAGCAGCCGGACAGACAGAATAACTGACAGTTGGACAAAAGCATTTTTGGCCAATCTTGAAACTGTGAAGTCGGTCAAAAAGTACATTTTTAATAAATTTTAGTATACGGTGAAAATTAATATGAAACTACAACCATTTTAATGCTAGGTTGTTTTCACTATAGAGGTTGCTATAATAGACATGTAAAATGGAAAAATATTCTTAGCCCATCGGTTAGATTATTAAAAAACATATTACACTATTTTTTTTCTAAGCAACTAAAAATAAGAAAGATATAGCGCATTGAAATTTCGCATGACGTCACGGCTGGGCACGATTTTTACTTAGCGGTGACATCGCAAGCCCCCACTCCGGCTTTTGAAGAAAAAAAGAAAGAAAAATTGTATATTTGGTACAAGTACATTAGTCACATGAATACAAAAAACAAATAATTTAATGATGCTCCGTATCTTTGTGAATTTTGACGTTTTTGGTAAACTGAAAAATATATTATAGGTCCATTATTTTTGGATAAAATCTTAAAGACTGACTTATTACAATCATTCTTTTCAGACCCTGTCGTCACCCCTATTTTAAGTTAAGTTAGGAATCTTAACGCAGTCTAATATTTCCTTTTTACAATTGGTTTAGAAATGCCTCAGATCTTCATAATTTCGGAAATAGTCAATCAGGCAATCATCACAAAAAATCTACACCGATGCGGCGGAAACACCATTGCTGCGGCTTCGCAGTTTCCGGTCGAGCGGAAGTGAAGGGACGAATACTAACAAAGCTTCGAGAAAAAAATTAAGACGTCACGATGTAATTCATACAGAAACATAGACTTTGTCTACCCTGTGCCACCGTTATATTATATCGAATACTAGCGAATAATGTATTTTGCTTGATATGCAGCCATTTTTGTAATTTAGGTAAGATTAGTGCCTAGCGTTGCATAACAATCGATAGCATCGATACTATCGATAATATCGATTGTCAATAGTTTGCAATACTATTGAAAAAAGGTGAAACTATCGATAGTATCGATGGTTTTTAATTTATACAATCTATGTATCGATAGTTTTTAACTGATACTATCGATAGTATCGATACTAGAACTACTTTTTCTACGAAAAACTATCGATAGCTATAAATAAATATAAATATATAGGGACAAATTACACTGATTGAGCTAGCCCCAAAGTAAGTTCGAGACTTGTGTTATGGGATACTAACTCAACGATACTATATTTTATAACAAATACATATATAGATAAACATCCAAGACCCAGGACAATTTGAAAAATACCATTTTCCAACTTGCCCTGACCGGGGATTGAACCCGGAACCTCTGGGTGGCGGACTAGCATGGTGACCACTACGCCACAGAGGTCGTCATAGTTAAATTACTATCGATAGTATTATAATATCGATATTCGTTTCAATACTATCGATAATTCTTAATACAAATAGTAACTTTACTATCGATACTATCGATTGTATAAATTAAAAACTATCGATACTATTGATGCTATCGATACTATCGATATTGTTACTGTTTTTCGAGGTCACGATAGTATCGACAGACTACCGATATTTTATACTATTGCTTGCAACACTATTAGTGCCTACCTTGGCAAAAATATTTGTACACGTCACTGGAGTACAGATGTAAATCGAGTGTTCCTTCAAGTTTTTTTACTAGTTTATCCTTTGCAATTTTAACTAAAGGGTTTTAATATTTCTCCGTATACCATTCTTAGTAGTAAAGACAAAGTTTTTTTCATGAGCGGGTTCGTCAGAACGATAAATTTTAATAGAAAAGCTAAATTAAAAAATAAAAGGCCAAGTGCGAGTTAGAATCGCGCGTTAAAGGTTCTGTACCATTATCTATAAAAACCAAGTTTTTTGTATGAGAGCCCCCTTAAATATTTATTTTTAAAATGAATATTCTGTGATTATTTCCAGAGTCGATCTGTTGTCATTATTAATATCGAGCAAAACGCTTGTTGTTTGGGAACCTCTTTTAAATATTCATTTTATTCTGTTTTCAGCAAACATTTTTATAGCGGGAGCAGAAATACGTCATCTGTAAAAATTTCAACTGTCTAGCTATCACGGTTCATGAGTTACAGCCTGGTGATTGAAAGACAGACGGACGTTCAGCGGAGTCGTACCCACAGAGTAAAAACGAGAACTCCGTTTTTACCCGTTGGGTGCGGAGCCCTAACAAGTAAATTGATCGAATATTTGTTTTCGATTCCTTGTTTCTATACTGCACTCAGTCTCAACTCTTTGCTTCACTTCTCCGGGACGATACCTAATAAGTTGTGGGAGGTTACCTGGAATTTTATTGTTTGTTTTTGTTCTGCGTGGGAGGTTTCCCTTTCGGGGGCGTGTGAAAGTGACATGATCACAATCATTGATACTTGACATTTTTATGTTTGGGGTCACTGAGAAATTAGTAACTAGGTGTTAGGAAGAAAGAAGTCCTTTACAAACATGTTTTTTTTTGAAATCCTTATTTTGAATGAATATATAAATAGGGGTCAGCTGTTGATCTTCATATTAAGTTCTACTTATCCAAGAGACCGTAGTACCTTCTTATTATAAAAACAGGACTAACTTTGTGACGTCAAAATTAAGTTGACATTGTCAGGTGAGATAGTGTGTGATACTAGATGTCAACTTGATTTGGGCGGATAATGGTTTATACCTAGTTTCAAAGTCTGGGTTTTATAATTAGACGGAGAAAAATTGTGGTTTAAATTCTCCCCAGCCTGAACTCTATACTCTCAACAAACAACAGTTTTTTTTTTGATAAATTAAAGAGATATTAACTAATTAACAACCAAAGAGCAAAGTACGCACCCACGTATTTTTGTCGGATGACAACTGCTTACTAAATATTTAAAAAAAAAATACATTTCTACTGATCGCATACCAAATTATTCTTTTTTATTATTCACACACCTTTTTGTACATTAATAAACCGCAGAAAACAAATGTTAAACAAGTAATTATTTGTTTTATTTAGGAACAACCCTTTATCTAAATCAATGAACTTAAAGTTTAAAGTGCTTCTCAAGACCAAGCAAACGAGCCCACACTCGATGGGGTTGCTTCGTTTGATTACACAGTTCCTATGGCCACCTTCCGGCTCCATCATCAGATCAGCTGCATTTTATCATAATATTGCATTGTCACGCGATTAATCGGAAAACGGGAAGTGAATCGAGTTTAACTTACTTCGCTGGCTCAGCGACCCGAAGTGAATCTTGGCCTCCGTCATTAAAGTGCGCTACTCTTCCCTATTCTGGGCCAAATCTGACCAGTCGGTCATTTCCAGCTCTTTCAGGTCTTTGGCGACTTAATCCTTCCATCGATATCTTGGAAGCCCCACCGGACGACGCCCCGAAGGTTGACCATGATAAGCTTCGAGTTTAACTTGCAAGATTTTATTACAAACAGGTAGACAGACAGACAACGGGACAGGTGAAACTAAATAAAAGCTTGAAAAATAGGGTCTTATCAGAACTGCGATCAATTTTAATGAGTTATCTACGATTTTTATGACTATGGTTAAAAAGTTCGTCGAACTTTACAACTAGCCATAGATACCACAAGTCCATAAAATCTGACAGTCGGTAAATCCTCCGCACAATAAATCAGGTATCATCAGGGAAGAAAGTCATTCACGGAACCAATAAAACCAAACGAACCCACTTCCACGTTAGCAGAAGCGCGTAAAGAATGTTCAATAGTGACAATTTAATGTTAGTCATAGATGCGACTACTCATTTGTTTGTTGTCTTTTTTATTTTCTTTAAAAAATTTAACAAAATAAATAAAGAGACTCCAACCCATCACAATAAGGCAGAGTCTCCAGAAGGCTGGCAGCATTACCCCAATAGAAATTCTCTGTTTAAAGAAACTGCCCGCCCTCAGATCGCCCGTAACATTGCGGAGATGCGTTGAAATCTCAGTCCTTCGCCCGTAACATTGCGGAGATGCGTTGAAATCTCAGTCCTAATTTTTTTAAATATTCCATTTTATCCCATGGACTATTTATAAATGAAGTTCGCTGTACTTCGCTGTACTAACACGAATTTGTAGCAAAAAATATTATGAGAATATAACTATGCGACTAAAACTATGTATATACTTACAAAAAGTTACAAACGACTATCTTTAAATAGATTTAAAAAAGAATTGAAGACGTTTTTAGTAAACTAATATTATTAAGTATTCCATAAATGACTAGTTAAAGGAAATTGTATGAATAGATAGTTGCTGACATCTTTCTTGACGCTATACAATTTTTTCGTATTATATTCAAAATATCTGTGGAACAACCGATCTTTTCTTATTTCTCTGTCCAAAAACCAATAAACATATTTGATGGCAATTTAGTCTTTGCTGATGCAGAAAATTCTGATGCAGACGACTCAGTTCGAGACTACTTGCAACTTAGACGAGTTGCTATATAAATGAGTTCTGATTACGTTTTATACGTGATTTTACTATTTATTTGCATTTAAGACTGTTAAATACTAACTCATAATATTGATGTGTGATTGAAAGCGCATACTAAGAGAACGAGGGGCTAGTGCATGTATGGTAAATGACAGAAAAAATTGGAAACAGTTGACATACAGAGCCGACCCCAAATAGGGAATAGGCGAGGAAAATGATGGTGATGATGATGATTGAACGGGCATACTTGTCAGGTGATCCCATAGAAATGTTATCAAAATCGGTTGTGTAGTTTAAGGGTAGAAGTCAGTTTTTAATTTTGAAAAATTATGTTTACCTATTTGTTATTTAATGACAGCGAGAGATAAGTTGCACTTCTGTTAAACATTTTATATTGTACCAATAGACATAGCGCATTTTATTGCGATTGTGAAACTCGGGTATAAATCAAAGTGGACTAATTAACGGGGAATGCTTTTCGGGAAAAGAAAACTCTGAGCAACTGTCAATTAACCTAGATGACACCCATGGTATTAAGGGTGCCAATGGAGTCAATCGAGAAGCAGACTGTACTGTTTGCTGTGGAATACACTTGTGACATGCAATGTTGTTTAGGACAATAAAGTTTGAATCTTAGAAAATAAGGCCGTATTTAAAAGCTTCCTTGTAAATGAAAGCTATTATCTTGATTTTGTTAGCCAACTTAGTTGTCGTAATGTAAGAAGACCAGACGACCTTTATTTTTAACCGATTTCCCAAAAGAAGAAGGTTATTAATTCGTCGCGATCTTTTTTTAATGTATGTTCACCGATTATTCAAAGACGCCTGAACTGATTTGGAAAATTATTTTTCTTTTTGAAACGGTATACTTGTCAGGTGTCAGTTATTAGTTTTTGAAAATTGTATTCATACATATATACATATTTTCACGCCTGTTTCCCATGAGAGAAGGCAGAGACAATGAAAACTATTAAAAAAAAAAACGAATAGACAAGATTTAAATTTCTAACCAGCTTTAATCATTTCAACTGATTAAGGGCCACTTTTTTGGTGATAAGGTACATAGTAATAGATATATGTATATAACGCAACTCATATTTTAATTCATCAGTAGGATTGATGAGCTATGTGGCCTAGTGATTATTTGCCAGGCTGTCACACACTGGTCCCGGGTTTGATACCCGTTCAGGTCAAGATGGAAAATAATCTTTTTCAGATTGACATATGTCTTGGATGTTATCTATATATGTAAATGTTTTGGTTTAAATTATAGTATCATCGAGTTAATTGTCCATAACACAAGTCTCGTACTTACTTTAGGGCTAGCACAATCTGTTAGATTTGTCCGTATTTCCTTATAAATATAAATGTATTTATCAGGTTTATTCTTTTTTAGTTTCCACTGCAGGAGCACGATCCTCCTTATACTATCAAAGCTATAATAATACTTTGCCAGAGTAGCTAGAGGATTTGTTGATTAGGTCATATTTTGATTAAAAAAAAAATAACTTACCGACTGCCAGTCCTCTTGTCTCTCAAAGCGCGCCACCGGTTCGGTTCGCTTTGCAAGTTCTGCGCGTCGCAACTGCTCTCTTGCCCGACTGCCTAAATCTGCAGGTCCAACCCGGACGAATTGGAGTGGGTTCGCGGCTGGTTTGCCCGGGATGACCGCGGCTGTGTGGGGACGAGTCGCAAGGAAGTCTGCGCTGTCTGTTGTCTGTGGAAGAGAAAATTAGGATTACTCCTTATCATCCACAAACAAATGGTATAATGGATAGACTCCATAGAAAATAAGGCAAGTACTTTATATGTAGGTAGGAACTCCGTGGTGAGGAGCTAGGTATTATTAGCGCTTTTTTTATTAGGGAGTACGTATTATTAGCGATTTCGCAAGTTAAGTGATACTGGGCATGGTTCGCATTTGGATAGAAATTTGGAGGTCGAGAAATTTTTATGTCGCAAGACTTATGTTCCATGCACCGGAAGGCAAGTTAAGCCGTTGGTCCCAGCTGTCATCATTGTGTATCAGTCGTCAAGCTTTGTCAGATGCCTCTAGGCAATTCGAAAAACTGAAATCAGTATTCTCCGCTTACACTTGCGAAAAACTACTTAGCTTTAACCTCCTTGGTTGCAACATAACCTAACATACAGACCAAGTTACGTCGCAATAGCAAATAAATAGTTTCCTACATTCCGCCGCAAACTAATGCAGATCTGCATCGGAAGAGGCGGCGTGCTTTCTACTTACGCAAACATTTCCCATGTTGCGGGACTTATTGCATTTTAAGTGCGGTGATGTGATGTGGAATTGTGTAATGTGAATTAGGGACAAAAAGATTGAGTAAAATATAAATAAGAACAATTTAATCAGATTCAAAAATCACAAACGTTGGTATAACCTATCCGTTAGCTGTAGTATTTTATGAATCCGCGAGCAAAATTACGAATTTTTAGGGTTAATTTAAATATGTTGTTGTAAATACGCATATATCTTTATAGAACATAAAAGTTTCAATCATAAATAAAACATATTACATGTATGTATCGTAATTCCAGTATAATTTCGAAATGCCTGAACAAAAGAACAAATTTTGGGCATTTGTGTTTTTTATAAATAGTCATTGTATTATTTATAATGTATATCATTCTCTCTGTCAAATAAATCATATTCTCTGGACAATCCTGCTTTATGTAACTATTGTAGATAAACATGTCTAAGTAACATGTGTCACGAAAGACGAAGATTCACAGTGCATTCGCCTCAATGGCATCACAATGAGACAGGTTTGACGTCGCCTGATTGCCTCAGGCATTTGCTAGACTTGAAGTCAGTTGTATATTATGTAACCTCACAAAAAAAGTATGCAAACTTAACATGATACTAGTATGGAGTAAAGTTTTTCTACGCCCATTTGCGAAAAACGGCCTATTTTGGTTTATGTGCGGAGCTTCATGTTCTCACTTTAAACTGTAAATAGTAGTTCATAAAATAGTTTGAAGGGTCTGATCAAGACCAAATTTTTAATGATGTCTCCATTTCCTTACAAATTATTTATTTCAAATGGAGGGAAAATTTAAGTAACCCCTTAATAGTTTGGAAGAGAAGGAAAAAGAAGTACGTATCAAAGGAAAAAATAGAGAAATCACGTTAATGTTCGATGTGGCTAACACCCCATCACCGCAGAATACGTAATAGTATATATATAGTATCACTTCACCATTTTCAATTGCCATTTTGTATTTAGAACTACCATCACTTCGATTCCCTCTTCCAACTAACCCGCATCACCACAATTAACGCGATCATGGGTCTCATGGTTACAGGCTCTGTCTAAACCGTTTGAGATAAAGACACGTATGAATAATACATCAGTCTCAATAATCAAAATGCATAAAGAGATTAGAAATATTCACAATAAGCACGATACATATCAACCTGAGCTAAACGGTAAAGCGAAATGATCAACTCAGGCGTTCACCATAACGGTCTACATGCAGAGATACTATCGGTCCCTATGTGCGAGAAAGCGTGAACCTTATTATAATTACGTAGCTTTACAAGATCATATGCGTGTTGGGAAACTCGTTTTCAATGTTAGTTGAAGTAAAAGATAGAAAATTTGTTCTTAGTTGTGGTTTCTAAGTTCTTTCTTCCAGATTTATTTGTTTACAAGCGGCAAAACTTGGTTGATCCATGTTTTGGACGAAAATGGGTTGTTTAAGAAAGACTGCAGGAAAGAAATAGCAAAAAACTAAAGAAATGTTTATTCCTTATTTAAATTTAAATATTTTTCCCTGTAAACTATGCAATTAACGGATTGAGGTTGCATTATATAGCTTTACAAAACGTCCGTACATTAAATTCCATTCATAAAGGTGTCTTAGCTGAAAATATTTAAGTACCAGATCCTATTTTTGATTACTTAAACGAAAAAGATGAAGAAATTGATTACGTCAATATTGCTGACAATGTACTCAATTGTAATGATCTTAAAACACTCCATTATAGACAAATAATGGACATCTCAATCGTAATCGTAATTGTCGGTTTAGCAAAACGCTGACGTAACTGTGAAGATACATCTAGTAACGACACGCGATTGTGACGCAACTCCTAATAATAATTCAATTTGGACACCAAACACGATTTCTCGTACTACTAATTTATTCGATACTAACAGTGAAAGTATCAAAATGTACGCAATCGACACGGAAAACAATGATCTTGATATTTACCGATTAGTTGGACGACAGCTTGTCGCCACTTTCACTGTCAATGCCAATTACAAAACAATCGAACGAACACGCCTCTCGACATAGTTCAACGTTTGACTTGCTCGCCTACTACGAACGAAAGTTGATACTATAAAAGACCTATTTCGAGAAACACAAATTACCCAAAACGGAACGTTGACTCAGAATAAAAAAGAAAACGGAATCCCTACGAACAAAGTTCACACTGGCAGCTGCACTCAGATTTAAAATTAGAACATGCAGTCCGTTGGGCGTTCTAAATTTCCGTTCGGTATGCGATTTAAATTTAGAACCGTAGAGTTAGTTCACTGTTCGACACTGTTATTCGTCACTGCTGATACTATTTTTAATTTTCCGTTTAGGTTCTTTATGATGTAGTTAAAAGTTATACGCACACGCGCGTTTACTCTGTGCACTGCTCACAACTAACTTTCGCAGTTTTCCAGCCAGTCCCGAGAGAGGGGAAAGTAACGTGATGTGATAATTAAAGCATTATTTTAGCTGTAAAAATATTCGAAGCGGCAAGGAATTAATTGATAGATAAGTTGAAGTAGGACAATAAATTTTCCTGTTAACTTTTTGTTCTGTTGCGTGCGTGTGTAAGACAATGTAGTGTCAGATTCAAGTCATTCATTATAGATCGCTTTGCAGCTTTGGTGATGATGTGAATGTGATCTATTGTATTTGTATTATTAGATGATTGAGAAAATAGATAATAAATAAATAATATGAGGGAGTAAATAACTTATTGATTTTGGGACGTTTATTTGCGTTGCGTGTTTGCTAGTAATATTACAAAACTAATAAATAATATATATATAATATAAATATTGTAATATTACAAACTAATAAGTAAACATTACTGTACACGAGTAATATAAGTAATGTAATATTTCTCGTTTGAACTTATTTGTTATTTACTTGTAATAAATTTAAACCGATTGTCGCCTGGATTACATATCTAAGAATAAAGTAAGTACTATGTTGTTTTAAAAAGAAACTATTTTTAAATTCCATATAGGGTTGTTTTACTTGAAGCGAAGTGTTGAAATCTAACTAGGTTATAAAAATTGGTACTCATTACATGGACAGAAATAAAGTCAAGATCAGGCATAAAGTAAAAGATGACATAATTTTTTGGTTGGTGGAATCCAGAAATGTACTACAAACTATTTATAAAAAATATATATATTAATAAATTTGTGTTCCTAAGCTCTTCGAGAGATCCTCGACAAAAGTCATTGAATTAAAAAATGTTTTTATTAAAAAAAGAACTTGACCCATACCGATGAGGTTTCGCTAATGATAATGACGTGGACGATAAACAGACGAATCGTGAGGAACAAAATATGCACATAATTACTGGTAATTAGAAAGGAAAAGTTGATGATTAATCATTGCTGTTTGTGGGAAAATGCGTTGATAATAATGATAGTTTCATTTTGACAAACCATAGCATTAGACAAGATAGTACACCAATGGCCAATTTAAATATTAGAAAGGAAATACGACGAAACAGTTATAGTGCCCTCTGCTTGCGTTGTCTCGTCTTGGCAGGGGTACTACCGTGCCCCCAGGTTACTTTTTACAAGGAAATAAATTATAACACTGTCATTAAGGCTTACCACAGGATGGTAAAAACAAGAAAACATCAAAATCGTTTTCATAATCTCATTTCATTAGCTTCCATTGTTCAGAGCCAGAGCGTGATAGATATCTACAACTGCATTCAAGCGAGTAAGCATTCTCACATTGGAACGATAACGATAACTACACGAAACCGATATCGTCCGACGATATCGGGACGATTTCGGCCGATATAACCAACAGCTACCACTATCCGGCCTTTAAACTATCCTATACTAACTAATACAACAACTGATTGGGGTGCACATTTTTTTTTAATCAAAATTACAAATTCAAATGTTTATTCAGTAATTAGACCTTTACAGGCACTTTTACATGTCAATAAGTATAATTACATTACGTGTAGTTTATATTGAAATGTAATTTATTTTAAAGAAAAGCTACCGATACCAGTGCTTCGTAACGACCACTGCTGAGAAGAAACGCGGAAAGAAACTCATTTTCACAGTATTGGTCGCCTACTCGCTAGAAGGGCTTTGTCATATTATTATTATGTCTTTTTTTAAATGATAAATACTTTTAATATAATACAATGTTAATACATTATAACATGTAATGCTCGCGAACGAGTTAACAAACATAAATTGCGTAATAAGAAGAAATACTAAGTAGTCAAAGAATCGACTCCGAGCTGACCAGTCCCTCCCGTCAGCACCCGTTCACGGGTTGACGCACGGATCAGCCATCGGTAGACCAAGAAGGAGATTGCGTGATGATTCAAGTGCGTACCTATATCTATATGGGAACAGTGAGAAGTAAATTAAAAAAAAAACATGGCTAATTGTCGTCCGCCGATATCGGGCCGATATTGCCTCGGCAATGTGTCGTCCCGATAGCGGTGCCGTCAAACCATACAGTATAAATGCGTTCTATAGAAAATGTATGATGCCTGTCCCACGATATCGTGTCGTTATCGTAAAAGTCTAATGTGAAAACGCTCAATGGGATGCCCCCGACGTTGTTCGCGTGGACTTTATGACTTCGGCGTATCTGCTTTAGGTGAATTTTATACCTCAACAAAAAATGCTCATCAGGCTAAACAACTTTTGCTAAGGCGTCATTTTTATATTTCTCATAGTTTAGCTGGACCATTATGGTTCTGCATCAGGTGTTCCACTTTCCAAAATAAATTAAACACTATATGTTGCCTAGGTTTAACAGTTATATAACAAAAAAGTTTCATTCCAATCCAATCCGAGATTACCACTATGCACAAACGTACCAACAGACATTTTTTTTAATTCTTACTTGTTACTAATTTTTTAGTAATATATTTAATGTACAGGCACTTTTTTCACTGTGTTGATATATCACCCTGTCTTCCTGAGTACAAGTGTCTCTTTCCCAAAGCATCCTCAGCTGTGTAGCTAAGGAACCCAATATCCGTTAGTACAAAAAATTGCGTAAAGAAAGTTCACATTGTCCGGAAATAATGTAACAATAAAACAGTAATAAAAAAGAACTTACTTAAAAAAGAACTTACTTGATTGTAAATAGAACTAATAAGGCACAGGACACACTATCGACGAAGACCGCGCGATACTGCGCGTGCAATACGCACTGTGATCAAGTACTTTCACCAAAAACGTGACGGTTTTGCTAAACTACGTCGTGAGGTGTAATTGCCGTGTTAGGCATATGATAGTACTGGTTACACATCTTGAGCAACATTTTTTTATTGTTGAAAGTTTGTAAAAATAATTTCTGTAGTTGACAACCTGTTTTGTTTTCTAAATGTATTTAAGGGACTTTCTTAAATACTTGACAAGTCATATTGTTGTCCTTGAAACATTAGATAGCGAATTGTTATTCCGCGTGTAATAATATTATTTTTAAATTTTTATTTAAATACATCATTGAGAAACCATGATTTGATTAAGAGTAAAAGAAAAAGTTCTAGTTACAAAAATCGTTGTGGTTTTAGCTAGATAAGTAGTCAAAAGATAAGTAGTATCATTTCGTTCGATATTGTATATTTCAAATCATGTATTTGATTACGCAACTCGACACTCAACCAGGCACGATAAAAAGCAATGGTTAGTGCTTCAAAAATAGTAAGTTTTTACTTGCTTTAAGTCGAATGGCCGCTCTGTCTATCTAGTTAGGTATAAAGACTAATTATTTTTAAAAAATATCAGTATCAAGTCGGCCCGTACCAAGGTCAAGATAATATAATATAATTACTAACGTAAAAGATACCCAACGCCATAGAAACTATGGAAGGCCCGTAAGTAGGCAAATTAGTACCAGCTGCTCTCACAGACATGGCGGCACACACAACAGTACTACTTTATTTAAATAATAGTAATAAAAGATTTAATGCTCTAATTAATAGGCTAAAGCGCCATTTAGTGACTAGAGAAGATAATAATTATGTTTATAAGGCGATGGGCATGGCCAAAGCCAAGGACACGATTGATGGCTTGATGAGAACTTTAATAAAAAATGAAAGATTTAACACAGGACCTTGCAGAAAAAAATGGAGGTAGGCAGTCCCAGCAGTGGGACTCGTGATAAAAGCAAATGAAATGAAAATCAATAGCAAATAGCTATTGATGTTTTGATAGCAGAGAAAATAGTGCCTTTAGTGTAACACCGCCTTTATGTCAGAAAATGCGCGCCATCAATGCAAACATAGCACGTAACTTGACACGTGTGAAATCTCAACACGAACGTTACGAGCTATATTCTACGGTTGCAGCTATGTTGTGTGATCTTATACTGTTACCTAACAAAAATGGAACATTTTGACGTGCTTTGTAAATAAATAGATAAATAGCTATATTTTAGCGCTATCTGAAAGTTTTTGTAGAAAAAATATTTATATCAAAACGCCTTGATAAAATATTGAAATTAAGTAGGTACCCACGAACAAGTCACTGACGAAAATTGTGACGAAAAAATATAAATTTTCAAACCTAAAAAAGGGGATTAACAGCGAACTACACAACCAATATTGATAAAAAAAAAATGGGACCACCTGACAAGCATGCCCTTTCAATCAAAAAAGCATTTTCCAAATTATTTTAGACATTTTCGAGTAATCGGCAAACATGCATAAAAAAGATTTTAAGATAACCTCCTTGTTTTTTGCAGTCGGTTAAAAACAAAGGGTACTTCGCACTTCAATAAATTAACAATATTAAGTTGGTAGGCATAAAAGATGCGTCATCAACGGAAAACCATTTTGTACGAAAAAATTGATTTAAACTCACAATTACTGTAATTAGGTTTGGTCTCTAATACATTTTTTCTAACCTTCTTTCTAATTTAACCGGCACCCTAGTTGAACCTCACTACCTCAATGGAAGTAATTTTTTTAATTACACCTCAAACCTTATTTAATTTTGTAAGCGTAAGCAGTAGAACAGAATAAGTATTAGTACTCAAGTACAGAAGTCAAGCCCAAAAAAAAAAATAATCAAAAAAATATCTACTTAATTGGTTAGCACTTAGCTCTATGGTTAATGAAGCTCTTCGTTTAGATACCTAGACATCCATTGCAAGCCAATTTCGTTCTTATTACTCTGGACAAACGATTTATGTAACTGAATTTTCCACTCGAAGTGGTCGCCGCGCGCATAGTAATAATGTGCGTATATTTTCGATATCTTAACGGGGAGTGACACAGGCCTGGCAGTAGGCTGTTTAGAATCTTTTTTTGGGGAAATATTTTCAAAAGACGTAGTTCTGGGTCATTATACCAACATTACGTAGGTACCTAAGCCACATAAGGTACATATCACCATGCCTTATACGCATATCAGTCGTCATGTCACGGGGAGACAAAAGAGGATGTTTGTTCTTTTCGCGTTGGGTGCTAAGTATTTCTAGAACTTCGGAAATAAGTTTGAGCCTTGGTTCCATTATTCATATTCTGTGGTATGTATGAGTAATAAGGCCTCTCCTTATATAGGAAGAATTTCTAAATCTATTATTTGTATTTTTTGGAACGAAGTACCTTTTTGGACGGTTCGGACGGGGGCAAAACATGTGTAAAATTTTTAGACACTTTTTTCTGTTGTCAGTAGAGCGTATGCCTGAGATGGACGGTGTTCCCAGTTCAAACCCAGAAAACGCCAGTATTTTATTTTAGTGATTTTTTTTTATTTTATTGTTTTTTAATTTAACGTTTTTATTTTTATTTTTAATTATATAATTTAATTTATAGAGGCATACATATTAAAGCCTTTCAGGGTTGAATCTTTGAGTCCGTGGGGGCCTTCTACACAAAGTTTATTTAAATTTATAGATAAAAGGCTGGTCGAGGTTTTAAGTGACCAGAGAGCTGGTAATTACTTCGCTCAAATAATAAGCATTGGCATACAATGTGGCAATGCTGCCGGCCTTCTGGGCACTCTTCCGCGGGGAAAGGATTTAAGGGATATTTTCTATTTATAATTTTTGATGTTTATAAGTAACTTGTTTTTAGTATTTAAGGTTTTTTTAAATATTTACTAACTGTTAAACTCAAATTATTCGCAATTCGCAACAAATTTCGAAAATTTCAAAGCGCGCTAGGAGTGCGCTAGGCTAGGGCTTGGCATTTGCGTGTCGTACGAACACGCCCTTGGACGCCTATTAATGAATGCATTTTGTTCACCAATCGATCAGTATTTACCTGAACCTGGGTATCGCTGTAACCACATAAACCACGCTGGCGTCCGCCCACGGGCGTCTATCCTTTTAATGACGCTTTCTCTAGAACTCTAGAAAATGCGATATCAAACACAATTACTTTCGATTAGGTCTTACTTTGAAAATGTTCAGTATTTAATATAATGAGACATTTACGAACCAAAAATCCATAGCAGATATTCTTTCTATTTTACAACCTGTCCGGTACATTGTTTTAATACCCAGTGTTGCCATGTATACGGATTTGTCCGTATCTGTACGGATATTGAAAGTCTAACACATGAACGATAATGACGTATTTCATAGTGATTGACTCAGAACTAATTAGGTTTATACGGAATTCATACGGAATTTTAACCATATTCAATTCAATTCAAATATATCTTTATTATCATAGGATAATTATAATATCTTTGAATAATCGTTTCTTTTTGTTTTGTTGCACAATAATTGTTGAAGTCTAGTTACTTAGAGCTAAGTTCACTGCCGCCTCTAAAGCGCTAGTGCAGAAGAAGCGGTAATAAACTGCACTGCAGCATTTACTCCAAGAACGTCAATTAAATTAATATTTATAATTGATATGTAGACAGAGTATACATTGTTTGTTGTCATAATTTAAATTAAATTTATAAATGTCTAAATTTTAATAATAATACTTATACGGATTTTTAAACATGAGTTTACAGATTTCGCGCCTCCTCCATATGGCAACACTATTAATACCTTGCAACCCACATTTTGAATTATGTACAACCCAAAGGTTGACTGGCAGACGACGCTTTTAGCGTTAAGTTCGCCAATTCTGTACAATTTGTTTAGCAAAATGTAAATTATTATAGTTTTTAAGATTATCAATTTATAACTACAACTGATTTAAACTATCGTGTTATCATTACTAAACTAATAAACTCATACGGTTTTTATTTATTTTTGCTGACATATCGTCCGGGTTGCAACCAAGGCTTGAAACCAGGGGGTTTACTCCATAAAATAATACGTTAGTGGTACGATAGTGACGTCCTATTTCTATGTCAAACCAAAATTAGACTTTATCATCATACGTTAGTGCTCAAAGTTGCTTGACTCTGAGACGCGGATACGTAGTAACGTCCGTCTTGCGTACCGCTTTTGGAGTAAGCCCCCTGTACCAAAAGTACATGTTCTTCACCAATATTTATAGATTCTTCTCATTTCAGTATCTGGGTACCTGTACTAGATGGGTACCTCCAGGAACAGGTAATAATACCAGTATACATATAATTTAGGTACATGCTTGCTATCCTGCTTATAATTGTGCTTGCTGGTATTTGCTTTCTCTCTCTGATACCGGCATTGTAACAATTATAAGTTGCTTGTATGGTAACTTGTGCAAGAATGAGAGGTGGTGGAGGAATGAGTCATAATGATGAGGAAGTGGCAGTGGGCGGGACACATAGCGCGACGAACCGTTTGGCTGATGGGGCAAAAAGGTTCTCGAATGGCGACCACTTAATGGCAAGCGAAGCGTAGGACACCCACCCACAAGGTGGTCTGATGACCTGACTAAGGTCGCTGGAAAGCGCTGGATGCAGGCCGCTCTTGATCGGTCATTTTGGAAATTCTTGGGAGAGGCCTATGTCCAGCAGTGGACGTTATGCGGCTGAAATGATGAGGAAGGAAAGAATGTAACTAAAATTTAAAAACTGATATTTTGAAATTAAAACGAAATGATGGAGAAAGGACGTAGGTAACAACATAAAGGATAGATTTTACTTAACTTTATTGCAACATCGTTAAAATAAAGTACCCATTTCTTAGCACTTAGAAGAAAGAAGACTATATTCTTTCTTAGCGAGTTCACCTTACAAGGTGCGAGGTGCTGACCACTATGTAAATTGTCTCAAACCTGGTCAGAGATGACAACCAAACATTACAACATCATTGTTTGATCTTTCATACAACATCTCTCATTCAACTTCCAACTTTAATACCTTGACTTTAGAGCATAAAATTAATGGTTTAGTAGCTTGGTGAGTCAGGCTGCAGGGTTCTTGACCGTGACCCTTGCGATTTATGTGTGTGGTTGTATGATATGTTAGCCGGAACTTTAGTGAAGTGGCAGGTAGTTAAGTAAAGTTTATTTAGTAGGCAAATTAAATAAAAGCAGCCAAGTGCGAGTCGGACCCGCCCATGAAGGGTTCCGCAGCAGCAAGTAACATAATATAAAAGTTCTTGTAATTCGCTGTAACTTTGATCGATGTTTTAATATACGTATTAAAAAAACTACTTACTAATCTCGTTCAAACCAATTTTCGGTGGAAATGTACATCATATATTTTTTAGTTTTATCATTCTCTTATTTTAGAAGTATCAGGACACACACACACACACACAGACACACACATTTTACCACTTTGGAAGTGTCTCTCGCGCAAACTATTCAGTTTAGAAAAAGATGATATTAGAAACCTCAATATCATTTTTGAAAACCTATCCATAGATGCCGCAAATTGATGGGTTAGACGAAAAAAAAATTTGGGAATTTCAGTTCTATTCTATATTATGTATGGAACCCCCAAAATTTTTTGTTATTTTTTTTTCTATTTTTGTGTGAAAATCCTACACAGAATACCAATAACATACCAATTTTCGACAGTATAGCTCTTACAGTTTCGGAAAAAAGTAGCGTGGCATACGGACGGACAGACAGACATGACGAATCCATAAGGGCTCCGTTTCTTGCCATTTGGCTACGGAACCCTAAAAACCTCAGATTGTTAAGAACACCATCTCGTGATGAGTAGCGGAACCACCGAAGAATCGTACTCATCATTAGATGGATTATCGTATCGGCATTAATTATTCAAGCTTTAACATCGATACCTTTTAAACGGCCCAACCGATTTTCATCAAACGTAGCTGAGAACTATCGCAAGAGAATTTGCTTTCATGTAAAAAAACCGCATCGAAATCGGTCCTTCCGTTCGAGCGCTACGATGCCACAGACAGACACACAGATAAAAGCGTCAAGCAAATATAAAATTGATTGAAATACTCCTCCTTGACGACCTCCGTGGCGTAGTGGTCACCATGCTAGTCCGCCCCACCCAGAGGTCCCGGGTTCGATCCCCGGTCAGGGCAAGTTGGAAAATGGTATTTTTCAAATTTTCCTGGGTCTTGGATGTTTATCTATATATGTATTTGTTATAAAATATAGTTGAGTTAGTATCTCATGACACTCTCGAACTTACTTTGGGGCTAGCTAAATCAGTGCTATTTATTTATTAATTAAAATACTCCATACTAGACATCTTGTTCCCTTAATCACGTCGCCTAGCAACCTCGATGCCGCTTTAATTACATAATTGACCATGAGCCGAGAATCGCCTAGAATCTTCAACTGCGGATGACCGCTGCCTGGTATCCAGGGCATTTAAATATTGTTACTCTTTCTTGGAATTTCCTGTGGCGTCGGAATGTTGGATCGAAGTATTTAAAAGATTCTCCGCAGATTTTTATATCTAGGAGGTACAGAAATAACCAGAGATCAGAATCACGGGTGCTATTGTTATCAAAAGTATGGATATGACTATACAATGTGTCCCGTCATCGGTGTCGGAGCCTTTAGTGGTATGGTATACAGCAGTTTTTATCTACAAATCAACTATTATAAGTCGTTTTTTTTTCCTTTATTTATTTGATGAAAGTTTAGTTATTTCTCTAAAAATGTATGCAATTTTTTAAATTGTCCTTATTCAAATTGTAATAACTTCAAAACTATCTTACTGAAAGCAAACGTGTTAAGATTTTATTTTAGATAATATTCTGTAGTGTCGTTTTAAAAAACAAAACAAGCAGTTTAATAACCTAGTTTTTTCAAAAACAGCTAATAATCCAAAAAAATACACAAAAAATCATGATATTTTTTCGCTTAGATTTGTTTCTTTTTTTTATTCTATGGGAAATTTAAACAAGTTCGCTGTCTAATTATTGTCTACATGTTTAGGCCTAATGACAGCTTTTTTATGAGTATAGGATCTTTACACGAATATTTATGGTTGAATTATTAAAGAGTCCTTGCCTTGTTTTCCAAAAAAAACAAAATTGCTGCCATTTTACAACAGTAGAAGAAGAAAAAGTATTGGGGGTGATTTGTCGATAAAAAATGCAGTATATCATATCACTAAAGGCTCCGACACCGATGACGGGACACATTGTATAATCTATTAATAAAACAATCATAATTATGTAATTTCAGGATATATTTTAATCGAAAAAAATAAACTTATCCTGAAATCACATAATTATGATTGTTTTATTTACTTAGTACCCAACTAGATTCTTCGAAAAATCCCGTACTTTTAGTCATATCCATACTTTTTATAGCAATTGCACCCGTGATTCCGATCTCTGGAAATAACTTATAAGGTAAAAAAGTAAAAGCTTTTTTACCTAACTTTTAAAGCAAGTTATTTTCACAATACCTACTGAACCAGTTTCCATAAACGAAAAACAAAATAAAAAAATCGGTCCCATAAAAATCTCGAACATAAAAAAATCGGCTGAAGACGATTTTTTTATCGATTTTCAATAACTTTTATATGGCAAGTAATGATCTTGCTTCAAAAATTTGGTTGGCGGGTAAAAGGCAATTGGATGAATGGGGGTGAAGACAGGGTTAAAAGTATAATTGTTATAAGTCCGTCTTTTAGATTATCCAAAAACAATGGACCATAATTTTTAAGTTTGCTAAAAAAATAAAAATTCACAAGGATGCGAATTATCAAAGTTGTGTAGTGGGGGCTTGCGACATCTCCCCTGTGTAAAAATCGTACGTGGCTGTGACGTCATACAAAATTTCTATTCGCTGTATCTTTGTCATTTTTTGTTTCATACGTGTACAATATTTTTTTAATAATCTAACCGATGGGCTTAAATGTTTTTCCATTCATCATGCCTCATTCGTCAAATTAAGTTTTAACTTGAGATTTGTTTTTTTTTTTTGCCGTTTAGATCCCATATTTGGGCATAGTCCTATTCATTTTAGATTAATCTATGAATAAGTAGTTTCTTTTTATTCTCAAATTCTATAGATCCGCGGTTTTCATTAATAAAGTGACGAAAAAATCTTAATTCTTTATTAATCTAGTTTTTTATTAATAATAATTAAAAAAATATTAACTGGGAACACTGACCATCTCCGGCATACGCCCTCCTTACTGAGCTATCGACTTTTTTCGCCTAGCCGCCCATTCGCCAAGTCCGTACCGTTCGAAAAAAACTACGTTCCAAAATCCGCACTCTTTAAATCAGTTATATAGTATTACATTGCTAGAAGTACTATTTTATCTGTCAACTAAACATAAAAATCTGCATACTTACTCTAGACTACTTTTGGTACTACTAGAAGAGCAGATTTTGAATATATGGGCGTACAAACCCCAGGAACAAAATATGAACAACTGGTAAACAAAGCCTACACGTAAGTTTAATTGACGACATTGTGCGTGGGCGCAGCTGACCCGGGCATTGACCCCGCTATCGGTCAACGTGTTCTTGTGTTTGATTGCTTGATAAGCGGGACGCTGGGAAGGAGTGGTACAGTCAGCAGTAAAAATATATCACCAAAAAAAAATCGTTTATACATTCGCAAAGGTATGACACTTCATAGAAGCGGAGTACCATGTCTGCTACTACTACAAACGAAAGTATAAATCCGTGCACACACCGATGTGTGTGTGTTCGCCCGCAAACAGGCGAAAAAAGGGGGAGGTGGGGAGGCGGGGAAAAGAGACGCGTTGCAGACTAGCACCATCTTTAGCTTTAAACCATAATAAACCTGACCAACAAAATCTCTTCCTCAACTCAGCGTACTCCCAGTTGTATCCTCAGCTACTACTGGGAGCAGCTGAAAATGCAACTGGGAATTGCATTTTGGTCGAAGCTTCGAGTAAAAAAAAAAAGATCTAAAATATAAGTTTAAATTAATATCCACTTCCTTTTTATAATTCGATTAAAGTCCCTGTCTGCTAACTATTTATATGTTAACTATACTGGGAAGTAAATAAAAGAACTGTAAATACATAGGACTGATATAATGTAAGAAAGAAGATTACAAATTGTGTCTGAGCCGTTAATGATGTAAATGTGTTCGAACTAAGGAATTGGAGACTTGAATATTGAAGTAATTCCCCCGGTGTTGCTCGCGTAGGAATTGCGTTTTGTTTTCTTTATTTTTGCGTTTTGTTATCTTTACAGTAACGCATATTTACATTAAGGGGCTACATGAATCTCGGGTTCCAGTGCTGCCCCCATTTTTAATAAATCATTTGCAAGAAAACGGAGATATCATTTAAAACTTTGTGCTGATCAGACCCTAGATAACCTTTCAAACTATTTTATAAACTATTGTTTACAGTTAAAAGTGAGAACATGAAGCTTTTCTACGCACAATTGCGAAAAACGGCCACTTTTGGCGTTTTCTTGCAAATGATTTATTTAAAATGGGGGCAGCACTGGACCCCGGAAAATTAATGTAGCCCCTTAATAGACAATGCGACACAAATAAGTTAAACAAAAAGGGCGCGGCCTTCAAAAAATTTTTGTTCAAATTCCCGACACGTAAATTGAACCAAAATGGCGGTCGTCGGCGCATTATTTGTACCTGCGCCGATAACTGCCATTTTGGTTCAACCTGCGTGCCGGGAATTGCAAAAATGCTTTAAAAAGTCCGCCATTTTTGTTCAACTTATTCGTGTCGTTGTACTTATTAATATCACAGTAACTTGTTTCTACTTAATCAGTTTGGTTTACTATCGCTACTTACTTTTTACTCCTGCATTTTACTGTTCATGTAATCTCGAATGAATGAACGATTTGTTGTGAAGAAGCGATACTTTAACATAAGCTAATAAAGGGCTCGTTTGTATTGACCTATCAACGCACGTGAAGTAACAACCGATCCATTATACGTAAAATTTCTTTACGACGATTATTATGAAATGAGATCTGTTATTGAGTCATTTAAGATTTATGATCAATCGTAATGTTATCGCATTACTTTTATTTCTTATTTATTGTAACGTTTTGTCTATAAAGCTATGAAGAACGAAATCGACAGGTAGATTTGTTTGAAAGGATTTAGACATATCAGGCACCTGCTTAAATGGTCTAATGGTACCTGATACACTATGACGCCTGAAAGGATACATAATTTTTTGGGATCCATTTGAAATAAATCATTTGAAAGGAAACGGAGATGTATTTTTAAATTGTGTCTTGACCGAGCCCAAGATAACTCTTGTTTATAGTTTTAAGAGAGAACGTGACGCTTTTCTACGCACATTAGCCTAATCCGGCCGAATTTCACAACGTTTTTTAAAAAAGCTTCACGTGTTGTCACTTAACTATAAACAGTAGTTCATAAAATAGTTTAAAGTGTTATATAGGGTCTGGTTAAAACAACATTTTAAATTATATCTCCGTTTCCTTTCAAAAAATTTATTTCAAATGGGAGCTCAGTCACTCCCTTCTTCGATTAGCTTTTACGATCTGCAACGAAAGAGAAGCTGGCACGTTTCTCCCAGCATGGAAAACCAATATCACAGAATAACTACTAGTACTCACGTACAGAAGTCTTACTCTTAAAAGAAATTCAAAGAAATATCTGTCAATGTTGTTAAAGATATGATTTAATTTAGCTCGCATCAGAAATCATATCTCCGCGTTTTAATACCTAGAATTTCAGGTGCAAGTCAATTTCATCCTTATTGCTCTAAACAAACGGTTCAAAATAGGTAGCTGCACCTAAAACCTGCAAAAATCCGATTGAGCAAGCCGTTTGCCAGGGTCGATTGTTATAAGTTACTACAGCGCCATCTAGTCACCGCCTGCCAATAACAACAAAAATGTAAATAGTATCCAACGGAAGCGCAGTTCCGCCGCAAATCCGTACAAATGCTGTAATAGCGTAATTGGATCAGACTGTACTTGCCGCGGTGACGGTAACGTCCATTTTGAGACGGTAAATATACCGTTGAAGAAAATAGAAGTGGGGTTTATAACACTATAGTCCCTTTGTTTAGGTATTTAAAAGATTGAAAACAATCTTGGTAGTCTTTTCATTGAAAACACACTTTACAATTCATTTACATAAATTACAAAAAAAATGTAATTTATAATTTATAAAATAAATAATTTGTAATTTGCAAAGGTATTGATATATAAAGTACATATTTCAATAAAAAGACATGTCAAGATTGTTTACATTATTTTATACACTAAACCAAATGGATTATTGGAAGTTTAGAACAACTCCTTACTTTATTTAAATTGGTACTAATAGGTACTAATAGTACTAATAGTACTAATAGTACTAATAGTACTAATAAAAGTACATCCATACAGGCGTGATTTTTTATTATATGTCCTTTTTAATTAAGTACAAATATTTTAAGGGGTGATTTAGTCCATCATTTTACACAACTTTTCCCAATGTTATTCGGAATGCGCAATTTTTTTTTTGCAATTTTCATACTAACTATATCACGTGACTACTTCGATTTGTATGAGAACCTAAATTTTCTGCATACATTTATTGGGAAAAGTTGTTCAAAATGATGGACTGAATCGCCCCTTAAAATATTTGTACTTAATTAAAAAGGACATTGTATATATATTATTTTCAACTAAGTGTTAAACTAAATAAAGAAATAAGAATGGTGAAAAATACCATACAAACTAAAAAAAACTAAAGATACTCTAAGACTTCAAATGCTAAGAAACTTTTAAAAACATTAAATATAGGTACTTACTGAAAATAGGGTCAAGGCTGATGCAATATACTGACATGCGATATTTTTGCACGAAAGGTCAAATTCATAAACGCACTTTCCAAATTCAGATGATTTCATACCTGTTAAAAATCTAGCAGCTAAACATGGAGTGTTAATTGAATTTGAAAGCAATTCAGACTATTTCTTACAAATACATGAGAAATCGACCGTTTGAAAATTGCAAATGACTCAATGGATCCACCCACGAACTTTGCAAGGTCGTGTCAGTGTTTGAACATTGCAGTGACATCAGTTGGTAGGCCGCACCTGATATATGACAAGTTCTTTAAATGTTTCGGAATTTCCGGGAGAATGTGACTAGGGATTGCAATCCCGCACTATTTCCAATTCCGCGGGATTTTTGCTGGATTGACTTCGTAACAGCGGGATCCTGCGGGATCCCGCGTAGTTTACAACGTTCTTATGGAATTCAAAATAATAAACTTCACTATGTTTATTATGAACTTTTTATTAAAAATAACAACGCTTTACCAATAATTGGCTAATGATTTCACCAGTTCGGCTTCTTATTTATTAATAAAAGGTCCAGAAACATAAGAAAAATATTAATATTTGGTAGAACTTTGTATTGTAGTTACTTTTGTACTTAATTAAAAATATTAATTCTACTCTTTATCTGAGGTAATATATATAATCAGTCTTGTATTCACAAAGAGTATCATATGAATTTAGTTTACTAATAGTCATTTATTTTTTCTTACTAAATAATTAATCGTTACCTTAGAATTATGAAATAATCAAATAATCAGTCACTTCTTTTTTAGAAAATATGATCTTAAAAAACAAATGGTATCAATGGTTTTATTTCCCAACCTATTTCGGCAACATCGCTCGTAAGACGCGTTGCTGAGTAGATTAAAGGCGGCAATTAAATAAATTTGCACCGGCTGATGCATGCGGATTCGCACTGCGGATCCGCAAGATGTTGCGGGATCCCGCAGAGCCTAAAATTGAGCTGGATCATGCTGGATCGCGGAATCCCACTTTGCTGGATTGCAATCCCTAAATGTGACAGATCACAAAAAAGTTACGCTAAGGAAAATATAAAGATATATAGGTACGCCAGGACGTGTAGATCCCATTATGGGCAATTATTCTTTGTGTATGACTTTTCTAAATAGAAAAGTCACCTAAACATAAGTCAATGTCATTAGATAATGTCCTTTAAATTATGTCGTATTAAGCAGCAAACAGGTTACTTTACTTTTGACAATATTTGTAAATCTAAATATATATAACTCAAAGGTGACTGACTGACTGACATAGTGATCTATCAACGCACAGCCCAAACCACTGGACGGATCGGGCTGAAATTTGGCATGCAGGTAGATGTTATGACGTAGGCATCCGCTAAGAAAGGTTTTTGATCAATTCTATCCCCAAGGGGATTAAATAGGGGATAAAAGTTTGTATGAAACTTTGTCAATTTTAAACGGATCGGGCTGAGACTTTGCATGCATAAAGCTACTATGACGTAGGCATCCTAAGAAAGGATTTTGATAAATTCCACCCCTACGCGAGCGAAGCCGCGGGCAAAAGCTAGTTCCTTTATAAAATACAAGGAAATTAATACAAGATTGGTTTAATGTCAGGTTTTCATTTAACTATCATAATTCAATGCATATTTTGCCATTTGGGAAAATACGTAGTTATGGAAAAAGAGATTTCTCAAACACGAGAGGAGTGTTGTGGAAAAGAAAGTTCATATTTAACTCACTAAAATAATGATGATAATATGGTACTACAAATAGGAAAGGGCTTTCAAATAAACAAGTAATTATTAAAAATAAATTAAAACAAGCTTTTATTTCAAACAATGAACTTAAAAGATTAAAGTGCTTCTCAAGAAGAATCAAACGAGTCCAAACGAAAAATCAGAGAGTTTCTATGACCACTTTCCGGCTCTATCATCATCATACCAGCTCAATGACTTACTAGGTTTGATTATAGACAGACAGACAGTCAGACAACGGGACAGGTGAAACTAAATTAAATCTTGTAAAAAGAATCATATAAAGACAAAAAGGAGGCCTATCCTTTCAGTGGAACAGTACTTCTAGACTGAAAATAGAAATAAAATAAATTAATACACAATTGGCAAAGACATCGCGTAACATACATACCTAAAAAACATAGTCGCATTGATAACCTCTACCTTTTTAGAAGTCGGTTAATGTTAAAAGAACGCTGTGAAGCCATAAGAACGGATAAAAGACCTTTATCATACTGACGAACAGTACAAAGCAGACATGCTTTAAGCCAGAGCGAGTAACTATCCCAAAATAGTAGGTACGTCATTTACCGAGTAACTGTACCCAACACGCACAATGATTATGTGCTCCACTTTTTCAATCCTATTGACAATAGCAAGACTGTGTCACGTGGTGTCACTTGTCATATCAACGCTACTTTCACATTTCTAGGATTAGTTACTCCGGATTATTCTATTACGGAGAAAATTTCACTTTCTTTAGCTAAGAGAAGTCTGATGTACTAAACATAATCGTCTTATAATGTTAATTCTTTTATAATGCTTGCTTTAAGTATTTAGACTGTAATTTGCATAGCGAGACTTAAACCGCAAAATCAACATCGAATGTTTGGGAGACCACATCATTTGTGTCAAGATTTCAAGATAAGTGCACTTGCGCTTCTAAATCAAAGGTTGTAAATAACGTACTATATAGGCACTTATAAATTCGATGCTGTAGTGATCGGTGACATCAAATTATCTACTTATAGACAAGAAAACGTCGAAAAACGTACCTACAATGAGTTCAAATGCAATACAGCTAGGGACGCTACCAGGAAAGCTAAGGATGTTAACATTCAAAAGCAAGGAGAGCGCTAAAAAGAGGAAAATTACAATGTTGTACATCTAAGAAGTAATAACATATTTACTTCAAAAGTAATAAATTCTCGCTATAAAATTAAACTAGAGTGATGGTCAAAAGATTCCGTAGGTATATCAATCCGAACTCTTGGCAAAATCAACATTATTCTATAAAATTCTGACTTTAAAAAGAAATAACAAACGATCCAAAATACCCAATTAATTACTCATCTTAAACTGCGTCTTCCCTGACCTTTTTTGCGACACTTCTTGTGGTTTGAGAGGCTATAAATAACATTGCATAACTACGATGACAAACTAGTACTTACGTTACAAGCTATTCTTCCAACAATATACTCGTATACTCTTAATTAAACTATCAGTACGTTTTCCCAAGCTAACAATGCACAATAGACAATTAGATACAGTGACATAGAACACGCGACCTTGGAGGGAGAAAGTCGGCGCACGCGCATGATCTCCGGGGAGGGTACAAAGGGCTAGAGCTCATTAATCAGGTAAGTGATGCAGTGAAATTATGAGGAGATGTAGATAGTGATCCAGGATATGCCGTGAGGTTTCCTGCCTTAAATAGGAGCAATTCATCTCTTCCTTCAAAAAACAATGCATAGGCATCATGTGGAACAACGAATTTCCCAAGATTACATTTAGTCGAAATGTCGAGCTAAATCGTTAAATTGTTTCAAATAATTCTTTTTCAGTTTTTTACTTAGCTAAATACTGATCCAGAACCCATATCTTTTATAAGAAACAACATATCTGGTACGTAAAATTAATTGCAATTATAAAGATGATGGTGCGAAGAATGATTTAAAACAAAGATTCCAGATGGAATAAGTTAATTACTTCAAAATTATACAGACGCATATGGTGTGGTAATCGAAAAAAATAAAAGGAAAGGTCAATAATATTTATTTAGGGATAGCTAGTAATTAAGATGATCACGGTTTTTCTAAAAAACCGACGATAGACCGACCCACAAATAACTAACCAGTGTTACTAGTAAGTGTTTTTATATTTTTCCAGTACTTTCTCCGAATAAACATGCATTGCGTTTAAAATTTTTCACTATGAGTTGTATAAGAAGTGATAGTAGTGAAGGAATTGAACACGGCTGTGGTTTTAAGAGACAATTATTCCAATAAACATTGCTCTGATCTCTCTCTGTGAAATCATTTACAATTTCACCTGGATTTTTTGACGTGATTGGTTCTTCAAACACCTGACAAAACAGTCGGTTCCCTGACCCGGTGGAACAGTTTAGGATGTTTGCACAATTGGCGTGGGGTTCGTACTGACACAGTTACCTGTGTTGAGACAGTGTTTTGTTGAGATCGGAAAATTGTGTCGCAAGGTTTATGAATGAACTGTTTCTTAATACTTTCTCCGTTTATAGAAACTTAAGCGCTTGTTCGAATCAGAAATAGGAAAATTCTTTAGAGAACGAAAACCTGCCTATCTCTTAATAATCGTCACTTTGTTTTGTTATGTTGCACAATTTTTTTATTTTGCAAATGAATTAAAGTGGCATTGGATGGAACACATAGGGCGATGAACCGATGGCCGTTGGGGCAAAAAGGTTCTCGAATGGCGATCACGCACTGGCAAGTGAAGCTTAAGGCACCCACCCACATGGTAGACATACGACCTGACAAAGAGCGCTGGAAAGCACTGGATGCAGGCCGCTCTAGATCAGTCATTTTGAGAATCCTCGGAAGACGCCTAAGTCCAGAAATGGACGTTATGCGTCTGAAATGTAGATGAGGAAAAGCTTGTTAGGCAGTTAGACATATCTCCTTTTTAAGTGCAATGGTGCCGATTGGAGTTGCACACATAAGTAGAAGGTTCTAGAACATAAATATTTTTTCATAACTAAAAACCGATTTCATCCCCAAATTACACAACCGAGTTTGATCAAATTCTATAAAACCACCTGACAAGCACACCCTTTCATATAAAAAAAAAATCAAGTTGGTTAGGCGTTTTTGAATAATCGGTAAACATGCATAAAAAGAAATCGATAACCTCCCCCTTTTTGGAAGTCGGTTAAAGAACCATGACTGAAGCGTGCAGAGTGCCAGCAGCTGTCGTGAGCTTCTTGCAGGAGTTGAGCTGGTTCGAGAACTGTGGCCGGCGCTAGCTCAACGCAAGACGGTTGTGGATGAAGCAGCCAATTAGAGTTTTCAAAAATACGGGAATCCAGATGTCAGCACAGTGAGCAGTGACGTCTAGTGTTCCCGAGGACTGTAGGCTTTTAACCCCAAATTTAAGCTTGTCGGTCCTTTTTATGGCTAAACGCTAGACGGTTGCGGATGAAGCAGCCAATTAGAGTTTTCTAACATACGGGAATCCAGATGTCAGCACAGTGAGCAGTGACGTCTAGTGTTCCCGAGGACTGTAAGCTTTTAACCCTAAATTTAAGCCTGTCGGTCCTTTTTCAGGGCTATGTCATTTTTAAAAGTCTATAAGCCTAAATAGCCTTTTTTGTTACTGTAGGTTTTTTAGTGTAATAGGCTTATGTTTAGGCTAAAGCCATTTTTTGTATCAGCCTGAGTAAGCCATAATAATTATGAAAAAAAGATTTATTTAATTTTTGATTAATTTTGATAAAAATCAACATGCCATTGTTATTAATTCGCCAAAAACAACATCGAACCTAAAGCCTGTAAAGACTTATAGTCGTTTAGGCTTGGCCTATTTGACAGGCGTAGCTTAAAGAACTAAGTCAAGCTTCTTAATTAAGAGTCTAGGCTTCAAAAAATCCCTAAGAATCCCCTTACCCTAGACTTTTCCATACAATCGTAGTTGAACATTTTATTTTGAAACGACATGTCTAATTTCGGTAAAAAAATGTAATATTAAAGAAATTGCAATTATCTAGGATTATAATTGGTTTTCTACACTAAAATTATGAATTGGAAAGAAAATATAAGGGTGTAGAAGTTTTCCATACTGATGGTCCAATATGATATAATACACTATATTCTCTTTTAAGTTCATAATTTTACAGTAGGAAACCAATTATAACCCTGGATAATTGCATTTCTTTAAAATTTCATAATTGTGACCATATCCGGCATGTCGTTTCAAAATAAAACGTAGACTACATTTGTATGGGAAAGTCACATTCTGTCCAGGGTAAGGGGACTCTTGAAGCCTATAGTCTTCGGGATCTCTAGTGACGTCAGGTCCAATCGACCGTTGTCATTGGACCAGCAGTTGATAAGTCATTTTGCTCCGGCTGTACTGCCATTTGGTGTCCCATATTTTAGGAAACTCTCTGTCTCATCCTAGCATGTTCCCGGTTGCATCCTCAGCCAAAGCATTTTGGAGCCCGGGGTCCGCTACCTAACCAAGGAGATTTGACGAGGTTACTGGTCTGTGTAAAGACACAGAGCGACTGCCGTCTGACCTCCGCAACCCAAAGGGCAGACCAGAACCAAACCTAGGAAAGGCTAACTAAGCACGAGATGTTTGTGCTTAACACCTTAAGTCGCCTCTTACGACATCCACAGGACGAGAGGGAGTGGTCCTATTCTTACCCGGAACCACACGGGGTGCACGTTTTAGGAAACTCTCTAGAGACTAAAAAATAAGCAGACAGAAATATGGTTGTTAAAGGGTTACTGTAGCCGATTTTATTGTATGTATGTCGAGTAAGTAGCTAAGTCTAATCTAATAGCAACCATACTTAGTTACTTAGAAACTTTGCAATATTTTTTTTTAATATGTTTTTTTTAATAAATCCGATGATGAAATGATGAAAAAGACAAAATCAAATAACTAAATTTCGCATCTTTTCTATTGTATGTTTTCATTATTGGAGGTCAAACAATGTTAGTGTGTCCATTAAAATTCCGCTTTTTACGCAGTTAGTATGCAAATGTTTCTAATATGCTCATTAAATCCGTGACATTTGGCTTTTCGCTTTTAATCTCACATAAACATGCAATTTATTATAATGTTAAATCACAATATTTTTACCAAGGTAATACTTGTACATAAGTAAATTTATAATGTCTTCACTTGTTACGACAGTGTTAGCCCAAAGTTAATCTGATTAATGATTAAAATCATAATAAAGCAATTTGATTTAGATTAATAATTAATCATTATCATTAATCGTTAATTATTATTTGATTAACTCTTAGCGCGCCACGCATATAATTTAGAGATTTTCGTCGCAATGTAAGTAGTCATGGTTTATTTGTTTTTCGTGTGTTGAAGTGACCAATAATGATGTCAGATTTTTAAGCTGCCTAAATCAAACAAAACAAAAAATATCTTCGGAACTGTACTCTAAGCGTAAATTGACACGCATGTGGTCGATTTTCTCATGTAACACTTCAATAGATAATTAGCATTTAATAAATAATAATAAATATATAGGGACAAATAACACTTATTGAGCTAGCCCCAAAGTAAGTTCGAGACTTGTGTTATGGGATATTAACTCAACGATACTATATTTTACAACAAATACATAAATAGATAAACTTCCAAGACCCAGGACAATTTGAAAAAGGCCATTTTCCAACTTGTCCTGACCCGGAATCGAGCCCGGGACCTCGGGGTGGCGAACTAGCATGATGACCACTACGCCACGGAGGTCGTCATCATTTACATTTTGTTTACCTCGAAATGGGGAATTTTACAATCATTATTAAGTATATCAATCGTAATTAGTTTTTTATTATATTTCATAGTCAAATTCGAAAACTACTTCAGTCAGATGAATAACATTAGAAGAAATATAAACAATATAAATTTTATAAAAATTTTAATTTTTGAATCATATTGACTAATTGCACTTTACGAAGTACATAAATAAGTATGTAATTGTTACTTAGAGAAGAAAAATCCCGATTATGTGATATTTCAATTGCTTTTCACTTTAACTAATGTTATTAAGTGTAATGTCCATCGCATCGGCCCAATTTCGCTGCGTAGGCGCAGGCCGCAGCTAGTAATAGTACAAGTTATGCCATTCATCACGTTCTATATCCCTTGACCTTTTCACGTCGCGGAATTCAGATAATTATAGCCGATATTTCTACGAAATACACTTTTGCGTCAGTAAAGGAGGGTGTGTCCATTTGGACAATGTGATCTCCATTGGGCTTTTGCTTTGAACAAGTGATGATTCTTTGGTTGGTATTCTTATACCAAAAGATCATCAAGTAATAAGATGGTGTACCATCTGATTACATTTTAGTTCGTATAATCATCACTTTAGTATTGATCTAAAACATTTGACTCGTTTTTGTGTAGATTCCATTAGCGATCACATGCTGATGTTTATTGACCTTAAAATGATCAGGAAACACGTGTTCCTATGTATCATTTTTAGAGTGAAGCCAAAACATCGGACTATAAAAAACTAGGCCTGGGTAATGCTAAACATTTAAGCGGAAACGATAATAAAGTATCGCAAAAATTTTACCATCAGATAGCGGCAAAAAAAGCACTTTTATATATGAATATTTCTGAATTATTTATATTATATTTCAAAGTTTTTGCAACGGATACTAAAATTGTATTTACTTTTATTTTATTAAACTTTATTGTTCCGAAGTACAAATATACTTTTAACAAATGGCGGACTTAATTCTAAAAGCATTATCTCCCAGTCAACCATAGGCATAAACAGTAAAAATTATGCGGCACAAAAAGCAATACAAGATACTTAAATATTACTGTATAATATACAATAATAAAATTCATATATTATATACAATTAAATTCAGGTAGACATACCCGTGATTAAATATAGATTTGCTGTATGCTGCAGTCGTATCCGCATACCGGCTGCTTATAGATTTTTTGTTATTATGGTTTTGGTCACGATTTAACACGTTACATAGAAATTAATTTGCTGTTAAATTGATATTAATGTCTCATACATAAACATTTTGTAAAAAAAGACAGAGAAGTAACAAACCTCGTTTTTTTTCAGATTTTATTGAGGATTCAGAAAATTTGAATATTCATGTCGACCCACATTTTATTAGACACGATTATCTAGTATATTTTATTATGGTAATTGTTAAACTATTTTTAATTGCGTCTAAAAGATTCCAATTTTTTTAATGTTGAATTGATTAAGAATTCAAACTCATTTGAATATTTATTCTAGCACAACACGTGTCTAGTCTAAATCTGTTCACAGTTATTTCCAAATTACATTTTTTTTCTCGTGGATATTTAGATATAGACATGGAAAAAACTTATTATCATTGAGCATTCATTGATTCTCATCGTGATCCATGCTATGGCATTTAAAAAAGACCAAAGGTCAATAATACTTTATCATCATGCAAAATGTTACTACTAAGCGGACCCCGGGCTGCACAGCATTCCAGTTGATGATGCAACTAAGAATACGCTGACATGAAAGAGATCATCACACAAGAAGTTCCAAGATCTTTCTTCCTTTTCCTGCTCTCAAGTTAATGAGAAAAGTAGCCCTTACTTCTCAGGTATTTCAAGTTGAAGACTGACATACCACGCCTTTAGTGATAAGACTGCAGTTGGTCTGTCCTCATAATCATGTAAATGTGATGGGTAATTTGTGCAAATCTCGAACATTCGCGCACGCTCAAAGCATCTATTAGTCAAGTCCTCAGGTGCACTGCTTTATGCCTTGTTTACATGAAGAAAGTACAAAGAGATTAGTGGTACGTGACGGTGTATTGTCATTTACGTTGTACTAGGTATGTTTCTTACTTAATACGTAGTTGTATTGTCTGGAATGAAGATTAAGACTAGTAAAATAATGTGCACCAATGTTACTACTTAGATTTACCAATTCTGTGCTAATGGGACAGATAGACATTTCGTTCGGCGAATGTTTTCAGCATTCATTGTCCGAAACGCTAATAACTTTGTGGGTACTCCACCTGTCCCAGCTAGTGGGTTTGCTCCCGCATGAATTGTGTAGATTCAAAACAGTCGTAGAGTAAGAGAGAGACACGACAAGGGTCAATACATTTATTTGTGAGCACTGATAAAATTATATAATTCAAGTTGCTTGTATCAGAGCTGGTGGAGAAATGAGTCAGAATGGTGAGGATGGAATGAATGTGTCAAAATGTAGAAATTGAATTTAAAAATAAAATTTGGAAAGGTGGACAGAATAAAATGATGAAGAAAGGAGGTATATACGGTCATAAAGGATATGGTTTATAGCAACATCGTTACAATTGGTATAAAAAATAAGTTTGAAAATCTACCTCTTACAAGAAAAACACTGTTTTTAAGGTTTCTGAGTATTTATTTTCCCTTTGACACCAACGAAACCAAACAAGAAGCTGTCTAATGTTTTTTCTCATCGGAATTCTTTACAAATTATTACTTATGACTTAGATGGTAAGCTCATGTAAATTGCCATTGTATTACAGTCAGCTCACCTTGCTTTACTTAGCATGCAAAACGATGCAAATGACACGGAATAAAGCAAATCATTTGCAAAAATCTCCACTTATCTGATGTTCAGTACTTCATTAGTGTTTTTGTTTCGCCTCATTTGGCGTAAGTTTTTAGATAATGTATCTCATTATGGCGAAGACAGAAATAATCTAAATGGTTGTACAAAAGACGTACACGCAAAAAGTAACAATAGGCACCTATTTTCTGAGGAATTTCTCATATGTTTGTGTAGCCTTAGAACATTCTCCATGCTTATGTGGTACATCGTATAATTCGTGTATTATTCAGTGTATTTATTTTATTTTGATTAATATTGGATTATTTCGTATAAATAAGTATTTAAAATAATTTATTTCAGCCAAATTTCAGCCCGATCCGTCCAGTGGTTTGGGCTGTGCGTTGATAGATCACTATGTCAGTCAGTCAGTCACCTTTGAGTTATATATATTTAGATTATGCAATAAATAGGTAAAACATTCCCTGTAAAATTATAAAAATATTAGGGAGGATTATCTAGTCATATACTTACAAGTAACCAATCATTGTATTTATAAATGCTGATGCAACTCGACGAAACTGGAAGGACTTCAATAACTACTAATATTTTAATGTATCTTCTAACTACATTTCTTATTTTTATTTATAAATTTAGGATATACTACAGCCCTCGCAGAAGATGTAGCCGAAAAAGGATATACTACAGCCCTCGCAGAAGATGTAGCCGAAAAAGGATATACTACAGCCCTCGCAGAAGATGTAGCCGAAAAAGGATATACTACAGCCCTCGCAGAAGATGTAGCCGAAAAAGGATATACTACAGCCCTCGCGAAGATGTAGCCGAAAAAGGATATACTACAGCCCTCGCAGAAGATGTAGCCGAAAAAGGATATACTACAGCCCTCGCGAAGATGTAGCCGAAAAAGGATATACTACAGCCCTCGCAGAAGATGTAGCCGAAAAAGGATATACTACAGCCCTCGCGAAGATGTAGCCGTTTAATTAATTTCATTCATTCACCAATCCAGAAAATGGCGCGCCATTTTGTAAACTTGTTTTTGGCCATGTGAGTGCTGTCACCGGTAAAAGCAGAACCTGTCCTGAACTAGTATAAGGAAGGAGCAAACTGGGACGGGTCGCAATGGGCGGGTGGGCAATAATTTGTGTAAATTTTTCGCTTAGCTAACCTTCCATGTTGATCTAGGAGAATAGAAAAAAAACATTGAAAATTAGATCTTCTGGCAGGACTACTAGGCCAAGCTCGAAAGAAAACTAGCTGCTTTTTCTCCGAAAAGATTGCACAAACCGATCGACGGATGAGCGCAAATCTGAATGAGGATAGCAACACGTATTAAATTATCTTTTTTCATTATCATGTCATTCGTCTTAAGGTTTTTGGTTCAGGCCGTGCGGGGTCACAATTATTGGATTTTCGCCTCATAATAACAAACCGCCGGGCCGAAATCTGCCACAGTTATGATAATAATACGAGTATAAATTATCCCAGCCCTAAAGTAAGCTTAAACTTTTGTCATGGAATACTAATATCAACGATACCATATTTTATGATAAATACGATTATAGATAAACACCCAGGACCCAGGACCATTTAAAAAAGTCCATTTTTCAACTTAACCTGGCCAAGGATCGAACCCGGAACCTCCTAACCGAGGACTAGCGTGGTTACCACTACGCCGAGGAGGTCGTCGATAGTTATGGAAAATAAAATGTGTTGTGATTCGACCTGTGGTCGTCCCGCCCAAATATGCTCGCTGCAGGATTAAATATGGTTGCAATTTGGTCCAAACTGGCCGAGTATGCATTTCACTCTCAAAAGTGCACTTTCTTTTGTTTTTGCCCAAAATGCGCGTCCGCGAATTCGCAATGAAAGTGTTTATATTAATTTAATATCGCATTTTCGGTTTCACTTCTCGTTATAATAATTGAATTGTGTTTATGTCTGTACTTTAGATTAAATTGTTTTGAATATGCTGTTTTTCTTTACTTTGTAGCAGGTATATGTAAAAAACATTGTGCAAATTCTCTACTGAGCACATTTTGCTTACAACTTTCTTTCAAAATTTCTTTTTCTTAAAATATGGTGAACATGGGTAACTCGCATTTAATTTTTTCTGTTGTAAAGCAGCTATTTTACATTGTAGTTAATATTTCATTTGAAGGATGAGAAATATACCTGATCTTAACATTATTATTTTTGTTATTTTTTTTATCCACTTTCTTACACATTAAATTGCTTACATCAAATTTGTTGAATGCTAATCAATGTAAGGTTTGATGGCATTGTGAATTAAGAACTTAAAAAGTAAATGATATAAGGCACAATTTTTGTATAGTTTAGGACAACTTTCCTTCTTGCATTTAGGGACTCTATCTACAATTGAAGTTTAGATATTTGTGTTCCTCAAGTCATATCTCATTTCTCTCTCTAAGGCTCTCCTAATCCTTCTTCTCCAACCTTTTGGGTCATCAATGGTTTTATGTTGGCTTTTTTCAGGTCCTTGTTTGCGACCGACATTCACGTTAATCGAGCTCTGTCTTGGATACAACTTGAAGGCCATCACTTTCTTGGTCATGTAAATAATGTCACAATAAAATGTAAGTAATCTAATCAACGATATATCGAAAGATTTCCAGGCCACTCTCAGTGTGATCGTGTATGAATTAAAATTTTCAGTGTAAAGTAAAACTTTACATCATTAAAATGGCTTTCAAAGTAAAATTATCTATAAAATGGAATGGTGTCACATGAATTTATTGAATATGTGAAAACTCATTAATGATCTTATTGTCCTTTTAAATGGCCAAACAGTTAATTTTTCATTGCCAACATATAAGAGAACTCGTTGGACATAAATGGTTTATTACAATAAACTTGAATCACAAAATGATAAATGTGCAATTCAATATACAATTTGCGTTTTTCATTGCCACATAAAGAACATGATGCGACCTAATTTTTATACTATTATACAAATTTACGTATTTAATAATTTCTGACTGAAATTGTTTTTGTAGTAGTGTAGCAAAATATGCTAGTTTTGAATTTCCATTTATTAATGCACATTATTCTCCTAAGCAATTTCCTATCATACGATATCACAACATCTAAGAGAAAGTGAAAAAAGAAATTGATTTGGACTGTCCTTTTAAAAGAACGTTCAATCCAACCCAACCTAAAATGCTTACCTAAAAGTGACAGATGTTCTTCCATTTTCATAATCCCGTTAAATGCCTTTGTTTCTACCTAATTTTGCGATTAGATATTTTGTTTTTATTCCTTATTGTTCGTATACACACCCTTAGTTAATGAAGTTTAATTGCATAAAAAGAAAGTCAATGGGTCTCGTGTATAATCTTTGAAGATGCCGAAGCTCAATTGACTGGAATGAACTCTTCCGTCGCCATCTGGCGGTTTTAAACGGTAAACAAAAACTAATTGGTGTGGCCTTTGCCTCAATCAGCCATTGTGTGCTAAATTTGACCCGCTTGTATTGTGTGAAATTCCATAAATTTGAAAATTGTTATAACTAGCTTTAACGATTATTATATATTGCTTTGAGATATCGAAACGTATAATTTTCATTGTAGTTTTTGTGTTAAATTATGATATATAAGTTTATTTTGCCACTATAATAATCACATAATGAATGATAAGTTTCTTTACATGCAATATGCTTTTAAATATTGCTTGAATTAATCAGTTAACATGAAGTACAAAATAAATGCAATAAATTTCAAAATTAAAGAAATAGTGAAAAAAAAAAGGAAACATCTAAAAAAGATAAATGAAAAACAGGTAAACCTAACATGAAAAATGTAACGAAGGAAGTTTAAGACTAACATAGCAGCTATAACAAGTTCTCGAAGATAAGAAGTTAACACCAATAACAATCACACTGTTAATTTCTATGCATAACTAATCTTTACTTACATACCTTCAAAACAAAGAACAATATGCAAACAAACAAACCAGAGATTTCAAAACCATTGATAATAAACAAAAGAACACAAAAGAAGCTATTAAAGACCACAATGAAGCTACACTGACAATAAAAGACCTTGCTATTTCAAATTTCTTTAAACAACTCAAAGAAAATTAAACGACAATTTCTGACGAGGCCTTCGCGTAGGTTTTAAAAGCCTATGTTCAAATCCAAAGTACTTAAAGATAAAAATAACTTTAAATTGACCTTCAACGTCGAAGCCAATGTCAGAAGACAATGATGCTGATCATAAGATTAAATAGTTGTAAATTCTTTGTACTGCTTTATCTAAGATCAAACTATTAGCGCTTGTAGTTCAAACATTGCAAGATCTAATAGAAAAAAATAAATAGCTCTAGCATTTCTGAATGATGTACATGAAGTTTAAAGTACCAATATTTCACAAAGCTGCTTTATTTTACCGAACTCTTTGAAGATTGACAATATTTTAAAAATGATTTTCAATATTTTTCTTGCGCATCTCAATTTAAACCAAACTAGTGTGACAAAGTTGTAATACCTATTATAGAAGAAAATGTAAAAATATTTATTTCCAGTTCTGGCCTTTAAGTGCAATAAGAAAGTAACGCCTCATCGCCAAACACTTCAAATTTGACATAAAAATTTAGACCTGATTCCGAGGACCCTGAGCAGAATGGAATTTCGAAACACTGCTAATTAAGGTTGTGATAGATTAATCACCATGAACGTCATGGTGTGATGGACTGACAGAAAGGTCGTCCCAAACGGCGTGACGTAAGTTTTAATTATAAACAACGATCTTTAGATAAACTGTCAAGTGTGAGAGGTATTGTGTATTAGTGTTATGAGTGAAGACCTTGAAATCTTTATCTTTATTCATAAATATAACTTGACAGTTTTATTGGTATTTGTCCCATTTTTCAGAAGGCTAAAACCAACTGTATTGAATTTATATGAAATAACACACAATAGGTTCGTGATTTTTTATTTTGATGTAATAGAAATTCTATGACGTGATGTTTACCATAATCAGTTTCAATTGTTTTATCCATGAAATTGGATTCTGGTAAATACATTATTTCGTAAATACACTTGATATTATTAGCATTCATAACTATGCAGGTATGCCATTTACAAAGAAACGTAGACAATGATCTGGCGCGGCTAAGTATCTACCTGCGATCCAGTTCAAACAAGTAAGGAATCATAACTAAATGATTTCAAAACACGAAAGTCGTCACAGCGAGACAAATGGACTAATTACCAGACAAAGAGGCGAGCAGTAACAAATTAGAAGAGATCCGTTGATTCACCAGCGCTTGCGCTTGCCACATAGTGATGAGCTCTTTAAAAATGTCTTTGTAAAGAATTGTTTGTAAGTAAGCTGTATGAAATGAATAGGTGCAAATAAGTCTGGTTTAATTTGCAAATTTCTAGTATGTGTTACATTTAAAGCAAACTAGAAAACTATGTTCTTTTAAAAGGGCTTTCAAAGATTAAAATGTATCACTACACGATAAATATTAAATGGTTTGCAAATGCCACCATGTACCTGACCTTTTAAACGGACATTTAAATAGTCGTTAAGATTTAGATACCTATTTACTTTTCAGTAAACATTACTTAAATACTTAATTTCATAATATTGAAGTGCAACTAATAAAGTTTTACAATTTCACATAAAAACATGGATTCGTACCAATCATGACTCAATCACTTGTTAAACTACTTCAAATTATACATTCACTAATTTTACAAGCGTTATTCACACTACTTCCATACTAGTCACAATACCTCGTTATCATGCTTTACGTGTCCAGTTATTTAATTTGTTGCAATGAACATCCTATATAATTATAATTAACTGGTTCTTAATTACACCTGGCTAATGATGGAATAGTGATTTATAGCGTCGCTTTATAATTTGGCCGGTATTTTAGGAGTGAAAGGTTCTGTCTGGTTGACTAGCGCGGTACTTTAAGCGCTAATCAAATGACGTTTTGCTAATGCTTGGGCCGCACTTGCGCCTATCGTCACGAAGCTTCGTGCTATCAAATCGTATGCGTTCATCAAAGGGTTTTAGTGTGCTAATAATTCGCTCTGCATGGTCGGACTAGGATTGTACATTTTGGCATTTGTTTTCAACTTGTTCAGACGGGTGCAGTGCGACGGCGCCACGGCCCACGGTTGTTAATGCGTAAAAATGGAGTGAAACGATAAACTGGTGTTAAAATTTTTAGGTTTTTCCTTTTTAGGTTTCTTTTTAGGTTTCAATAAATGCATTATGTGATTGGCACATATATATAAGTAAAGAAAGTCGTCGTCCATATTTGAAACACGTAGATGACGCCATCTTGGATTTGTGAAAAATAACGAAGCCGCTAGAATGACCATAGCTTTATCGCGCTCACTTTTTAGGCAACAAAACGTACGAAGCTTCGCCGCGCATTGCTTCGGAGCGATAGACGCAGATGCGGTCGAAGCATAAGCATCAGTTATGTTTCATGTGGCGGTATTGATTGCTATAAAAAATTAATCGTATCCCTGAACTACTTTTACCTACCTAAATAAACATTATCTATGAAGAGACGCCGCAAGCGCAGACGATTTTTGTTCTCAATCTACTCTACCTATCCAATAAATACGTGTTATTTGATTTCGCTCGCCGTCATATTATATTTTTTGTAATTATGTTATTTAAGTTTCTCTGTAAGTGAATGTTAATTCTTTTGAGAAATAAAGAATCTTTAAACGTACTTTTGTAACACATATTTTTGCAGGCAAAAACATAGTTACTTCAAGAAGTTAAGTGCTGATGATGACTTTTGTATCATCATGTGACGTGGTTATTTTTACTTTCAAAATAAAAAAAAAAGATATGAAATACAATTATTATTCCATTCAACGAACGACTAAAGTACGAACAAGGCAAAATACAAACAGGGGAAAGATCCTGGTCATTCTATATGTATAGCTGAAATAAACTGCTGTAATATTTTATACGAAAATTATATCTGTAATTAATTAAATATTTATTCTGACTTATCATAGGGCTTCTCCGATCTCATTAACCTCCAAATTTTTATGTACCAAGTTTTATTTAGTATTTATAATAAATAACAATTCGAAAATTAAAAATTTACTCAGATTATGCTATAAGGAGCAGATTCAGTTCCCAATAAGTATTTACAGAGATTTATCGTAGTTGTTGACAATTAATTATAATGAATAGTATTGATTACCAATTACAATTTCTCCGTCTTATCGAAGAGATAATTAAATTTAATGCTCCTGTTGACTATATGTTTGATCATAACATACGTACTTGCGCTTTGATCAATAATTAAGTAATGATAATAAACTAGGTTATATAAAAACAAGTCACAGACAAGCGTCATAGCTATTTAATTTTAAATACATAAAACTTGTACAATACTTTTTAATATATATTTTTTTAAATCAATTAATTTTACCTTTTTGCAAAAGTATTGAACGTGTCATTAATATGGTCAAAGGTGCATTAAAATTAAATGTAGTTATAATTACATTTTGGAAAACTAAAAAAAACACTTGATTAGAAATAATGCCAAAATAAAAAACTTAAGATACTTAAAATGATATAAATAGCAATAAAATGGAGTGATTAAACATTATTGCTTCATATTAAATTGGCAAAAAAACAAAAAACAATTTTTGCTAGTATTGTAATGATATATAAATGAATTAAGCAGCAAGCATGCATTACATTGCTGAATAAACAAGACTATATACCCTATCTATTCTATGGCATTGTTTTTTATCACACATAAGAAATCAATGGAAGCGGATCGCGATACAATCTCGGGCAAGGCCGTCAATATAAAAACTGTTATTGTCCATAAGATTATTATTTACAACTAGATTTTACTCACGACTAGCAAGATAAAACATACACATCTTACGACATTGTAAATAATTTAGGTTTAGGTTATTTATAAGAGGATTTTGATTAAAATTGGCCACAAGTTTACGTAACAAGTAAAAATCAGTAAGTAAGTACGTTCCGTAATATTTCTATTGAAGGTCATAATAATGTTTTTTTTACATAAGTATTAGTTGCGAATTATTTAAAAATACTTGAAATATATCCCTTTTCAACTTTATCAACGCCAGTGTCGCTTTATTTATTTCTCCCCTTGGTCCAATTGTTAACCGATATAAAACACCATATGCCGTAACTCAGTATTTTTTAATGAATTTAAAAGAGTATACAAATCTTTAAATGAACATCGGTCTTGTGAATGCAAAATTAACTTTTACAACATCACAGAACAGAGTTTGTAGTCTTTTAACACAGCTTTTAACAGACATTCACAAACAAAAACGAAGGTTCTTTAAAAAGGACATAAAATTGTAAACAGAATTGCATCGCTGCAAGCATGCCCCAATTTCTTTCAAAGACTCTATTCATACCATCAAGCATTGCGCAGGCTACGTAAACCTGACGCAAACAATAAAAGTAGGATACCGACTGTCCTACATTCTTTGAGTGCTAAATGAAGGCACCTCTATGGCTTCTTCTGAGGTTAATTGGGATGTGAGTGTGAACATGCTAGAATTGGGTCACGTGGTCGGAGGCTATGTGAAAAGAAATAAAATGTCTCAAGCTGTATTTTTATAGTTAGGCATTCATTTTATGCACTGAATTTCTGAAGAAGTCTAAACCAATAAAATATATCTGCAAAGAGGAGGGAAATCTGTCACTCGGCGGCCAGTAATTATAATTTAGTAGATTTTGTTGAAATTGTTTCAAACACTAGGTACAAAGTAATTTTTTGACTGAAACTGGGAAGACATACCTAAAGAGAGCGTTCAGTTTAGTAGGTAGTACATTCTATTACTAAGTAGGGAAGTACATATCTTATTGTCTGTTGCTTTATTGTGACCTAAACCAAAGATAATATGATTAATTAATTACTAACGTAACAGACACCCAACGCCATAGAAAGTATTGGAGGGTCCTTAAGTACGCAAAACTGGAGTTGTGTGCCTGCCACACAGAGATGGCAGCACACACGACTAGCAAAAAGTGACAAAGAAAGGGCTGAATATACTTTAACAATATTTAACGATATTAAATTAGAGTACTACTTTATTTAAATATTAGTAATAAAAGATGTTTTGATGAATACTTATAGTGCCATCTAGTGACAAGGAATATAAGTATGTTTATAAGGCGATGGGTTGGCATGCCTAAACTATAACCTCAATCTATCAATACCCCATTAGTGTCAAAATCTAATCTGCGAAAACATAAATGTTTCCTCATGAGTTCTCATGACAAGAGTTATCTCAAAATCTGTCACCACAATAATATATAAATTTTATCTTATTCTCTTTGCCACAGAGTTATTTTTCGCTTGTAACATGCAGTACATATAAAAGTGAAACTAAAGACTGGACGTTAAAGTATATTTTCAATTGACAAGGAAAGCTTTTAGGCCAAGTGCGACAGACCTATTGTATACCTACTTCCTGAAAAGAAATATTGAATTTATCGACCGGTTATGGAGATCGGTTTAATTGTTCAAATGTAGATCTGGGTTGTGCATAATATTCAGATTTTATCTGACAATGTTGTCGTATCAAATTGATTTCTCTGCTTTTTAATTACTGACCAACTTAATTTGTTTTTTCCTTGTTCGAATTCGCTTATTAATTTATACAGATTAATATAAATTATTTGTTTTACGATATTATCTTCTTGATTCGCCATGTGTCAACTTTAATTTACTTGTACTTATTTGATATTTGCTTTTTTTTAAATAAATCAGTCAATATTATTTCACCATTTTATTACCTTTTTAACCGACTTCAAAAAGGAGGAGGTTATCAATTCGTCGTAATCTTCTATGTTTTTTTTTTATGTTCATTGTTCACCGATTACTCAAAGACGCCGAAATCAATTTAGAAAACTCTCGTTTTTAAAGGGCGTACTTGTCATCTCATTTAATTTTTTTACCAAAATCAGTAGAGTTCAGGCGTCAGGTAGTCTCATAGAATTTTTTTAACAAAATCAGTAGTTTTTTTGTTAAAGTCAGTTTTAGGGAAAAATGGTTTGAATCAAATAATTCAACACAATTGATTCTTATTCACTAAATATTGCCGTTTTTGTCATTCTTAAGCCGAGTAAATTAAGGGTGACAAAGATAACAACAGGCAAAATAGTAATTTGACATTAACTTATCTGACAGACTAGGTAGTCCCTTCAAGCGAGAAGATCGTAAAAATCTTACTATAGCACTTTTAATGTAGTACCGTTGAGTTAGTATCAAGTACAAGACTCGAACTTACTTTCGGCCAAGCTAAATCAGTGGCATTTGTCCCTATATGATTATTTATTTATTGAATCTGTGACACACACATATTCGTAACAGTTACTGGAATTTCCAGATAAACAAACAGAATGAAGTTAAATACCTTCACATATACATACAGTTAGTTTAGATTGTATTTGAAACATCTCTCAGGTCAAGATGGAAAATTGATCTTTTTAGATTGATCTGGGTCTTGGATGTTTATCTATATGTTACTATATGTTTTTGTTATAATAAATAATATCGTTGTTCCCATAAATATTTACTTTAGGGCTAAATAAATCAGTGTGATTTGTTCATATATTTATTTATCTCTAAACAAACATCACCAGAGCTAACTGCACTAATTCTCATAAATGTAGGTTAAGCAAATTAGACCGCGGGAAGTCCTTGTGGTCACTCGTTATCGTTAGTAATTATCTTAAGTACATATGTGTAAGTACATAAAAATTTACTTACTCAAATGGTGTGATTTACATTTGCACCATTTGCATAACGTCTGTTATATTCTATTCTGAATCCACCCAGCCAGCAGTTACGCCATATAATAATATATAATACAAGCCACCACCTGCCTACAACAGTCAGTAATCATGATTATGGCAGGTGACTTTCCTATTGCAATATCCATCAGTCCATCCCAATCTCATTCCATAACCCATAAACCTTTCCCTTTTTCTTGCGATAGATCTTTCTTCAGCCGAAACCTATTCAAGGTTACACCTTTCATAGGTATATTCAGGAATGAGTTTTGGCGGGAGCGCCACGTAACATCAACTTCTCCAAAGGACCTCTACGTGTTGGATCTGTATCCGCACGCAAGCCTCTCAAAGGACCGGGATGAAAAGACCCGTGGAAAAACTAAAGGAGATATATAATAAAATAATATGTAATACTATAATAATTTATAATATGTAATATTTATATTCATTCTGTGGTTACGGTACAAGAGCGTATGATTGAGGTCTCTTATTTGCACCATTTGCATATTGCACGAAATTATTACATGTACTTATACATACAATAGCAACCTCCATTTAAAACCACGAGTTCATAAAATTTTTTTGAAACGAAATGTCTTAATCTAAAGTAGGATTTCAAGCGTTTGTATTTTTTGTAAATAAAAAAAGTGGTGACCTTCCAAAAGAACAGCATAAGACTGGGATTTATGTTGTCAATGAACAGAGGCCTATACTTGCTCAGCAGTGGGCGAAAGAAGAGACGAGATAATATACATTTTGGTAGTTTGAAAAATACGAGTATGTTCTTTAAAAAGGACATCGGCTTTAATAGGCAGATTAAATTCTCACACAACAGATTTTCATCGGAATCCTATCATACGTTCATAAAATCTCAGAAATCAGTTCAGTCATAAAATATGTTTATCATCTTTGCCCAACCTTGTGAACAGAGAGACGTCATAAAATTTCTAGAACACACGAGCTGTAATCTGTTGGCGTATGTATGATAACAAATTAGATAAGTATCGAACACTCACCCACTGATAACAAAAGTGGAAATAGTGCTGTCAATGTTTTTGCATTGTAAGTACATACACGCAACATCACACTGATATTATAAAGGCGAAAGTTTATGAGTGTGTATGTTTCTTACTTCTTCACGCGCAAACGGCAGGACCAATTTTGATAAAATTTGGTATGCAGGAAGCTGATACCCTGGATTAACAAATAGGCTACTTTTTCGGCGGGTGACCGATCCTTATAGGAGCAACTCGGACAGTCAATATGAACAACATTTCCTATGGGACCAATATTGAAACATGAAAAAAATCGACGTTATCATACAAAAGTGTTTGGCCGGCCCGGCAATTTATGGTTCGCTTTATTACGCGTATGTCCCTTCTATCCACGTGGAATACTTTTTGTTTATCTTCCCATTTAAAAAAAAATCCTTGGTAACACAGGAAGGAAACCGTGTAGAATGAATTCGGAACAACCCTTCAAGACAGTTCATACTGCAAGGAGCGACGGTACGATATCAACTTGACATTGAAGGTCTTTAGCTCACAGAGCCACAAATGTAATGAGAAATATCTCCATTTTTACCAATAGGTACTGCTCAATACCACAGAATAAGTACTAGTACTCACGTACTTATCTTACTCAGAAAATAGATTCAAAGAAATATCTACTTAATGTGGTTAGCGCTATGGTTTAATTTAGCTCGCGTCAGAAGTTCTCACCTCTTCATTTAGATACCTAAACATCCATTGCAAGCCAATTTCATTCTTATTCCTTTGGACAAACGTTTCATGTAACTGAATTTTCCCCTACGAAGTGGTCGCCGCGCGCATAGAAATGATGTAGGTATATTTTCTATACCTAAACGGGGAGTGACACAGGCCTGTCAATACTAATATTTAATATTCTGGGAATATTTACAACAAAAAAAAAATATTGATACAGTGACAAGCAAGTACGGAATGCAAAACATTCTGCTTGCGGTTTGTCGCCTCTTGGTCAACATTGAGATTTCGGAATACAGCAAAAATTCAATTTCGCAATACTGCGACGCATTGAGAAACATCCGTCGAATATTAATTAGGTGCAACGGATGCTATTCATATAAAAATCCGATGAAAAGCTATTTCCACATCGATCGATTGCTTCATGTGTTATTCTGGAAAGATTTAGTCGCAAATAATAATTGTATTATTTGCAAGTTTGCATTGGTATATAGGCAGGGCATGTTTTTAGGGTTTCGTACCCAAAGGGTAAAAACGGGCCCTATTACTAAGACTCCATCATTCGCATTCGCGTCGACATTGGCATTTGCATCAATCAATGCGAATGTACATATTGCGAATGCGAATTTGTTTAGGTCATGACATGACCATCGCAACGTGGTTATTTCGACCAATAGGAAGCGTTTATTTCACGTGAGTTTTTGTGTGCTGTCATTGTTTATTTAGATAAACAATTAATTTATTTTTAACTATTTTGGGATAATTAGACAATTTTTAATTATGGCACCGGGAACGAAAAGTGAATTATGTTTAATATCATTAATAATCACTAATTCATACGTGTGTTTTTTGTAATACCTGCATTCGCATTAGCATTCGCATTCGCATTTGCACATTCGTAATCGCATTCGCATTCGCGATGATACTTAGCTTCTTGTTACGAATGTCAAATCTACATTGACATTCGTAACATCCCTGCTCAGTATCAGATAGCTATAGTCCATTTGTTTAGGTATTTAAAAGAATGTAAACAACCTTGACATGTTTTTTTATTGAAATATACACTTTATAAATCAATACCTCCGCAAATTATTTATTATATAAATTACATAATTTATTTGTAATTTGCAAAGGTATTGATTAAACTAAACAACCTAAACAAACGCACTATAGACAGTTGAAATTTTCACATGTGATGTATCATTTGCTGCTATAACAACAAATGCTAAACACAGCTTAATCCTTCAAGCACATAAATCGCAGACACAATTGAATTCAATTGTTCTTTTGACCCGATCGGGCCAATCGGTGCTTAAAGAGTTAAAATAAATATTTAAGTGGGGCTCCCATACAAAAAAGTGTTTTTTTTTAAAATAGAATAAAGGTTATAGTCCGGTACCCTTGGTTCGCGAGTCCGACTCGCACTTGGCCAGTTATTATGATCATCGTGATCAAACTCCTCGTCGTGACGACCTCCGTGGCGTAGTGGTCACCATGCTAGTCCGCCACGTAGAGGTGCCGGGTTCGAGCCCCGGTCAGGGCGAGTTGGAAAATGGCTTCTTTCAAATTGTCCTGGGTCTTGGTTGTTTATCTATATATGAATCTTGAATCTAAATATATATAACTCAAAGGTGACTGACTGACTGACATAGTGATCTATCAACGCACAGCCCAAACCACTGGACGGATCGGGCTGAAATTTGGCATGCAGGAAGATGTTATGACGTAGGCATCCGCTAAGAAAGGATTTTGATCAATTCTACCCCCAAGGGGATAAAATAGAGGATGAAAGTTTGTATGAAACTTTGTCAATTTTAAACCGATCGGGCTGAGACTTTGCATGCATAAAGCTACTATGACGAAGGCATCCCCTAAGAAAGGATTTTGATAAATTACACCCCTACGCGAGCGAAGCCGCGGGCAAAAGCTAGTTTGTTATAAAATATAGTATCGTTGAGTTAGTATCCTATAACACAAGTCTCGAACTTACTTTGGGGCTTTGGGACTTCGATCAGTGTAAATTGTCCCTATATATTTATTTATATTTAGCTGTGCTTGAGCTTCTACAGAAAGCCATTTATTTTTATTTCGTTTCCGACAGAAGTAAGGAGTGACTACGGACTCCACTTGCTATGGTCCAGACAGACCTCAAACCTCACGATTTCAAATAATGCCATCTGCAAACTGCGAATACCGAAATTGAAAACACAGTCAAAATAAAAACGTTCAACGTTCAAGACGATTTAGCCCTTATTACCAGTAAATAGGGTACTTTCATGGAATAATAGGCCCATCTGTCGATCCCTGTTGTCATAGAAGAGATTAGCCGTAGAGATTAAGACGTGAAAATGTATGTAGAGTACATCCCTACATGTATGTAGTGTATACGATAGCAAACACAAACTAGTGTGCTTATGCAATGTTGCTACGTCAGTGTCACATAGTCAGAGCGACGTAGTCAGGGCCGGATTAATCCTATCAGGGTCCTTAGGCCAATGCAATTATTGAGGTGTTTGTTACTTTTGCCTTTCTCATATTTAAAATAAAAAAATCTGTTACAAAATTTGAGTCGATCAGATTGACTCCAAATTTGGTATCCTGTCTTATGTGATATTGCAAAAGTCGGGCGTTTTTTTTTTAAATATAATTACTTGTTTTAGTTCTACTATGTACGAGTATTACATTAACTGACAGCATGCTTCGAACAAAGGAATAAGTAATATATTTATTGAGGATAAACAAATTGAAAAACAAAAGTTCTATGACTCTTTTTTTTTCTTGGTGTCAATGCGAGACCAAGGCAGTTTCCTAATCCGCTTTATGAATAATACGGCCCTGGATGTAGTAATAGTTTTTAATGCTTGCATATTATATTTAAACAATATTAATAAATGCCGTGTAAGCTCACTGGAAATCATTTTTATAACCAAAATTGCAAAAGAAAAAAAAATTCTGTATCATAATTTTACACCTTGATCTCTGTATTGAATCTCCTGTGCTCTTTACTATCCCCACCCGCTGTCAGAATGAGATACGTATCCTATTGAAACGGATGCACAAAAATGCACACCTGCTCTTTTACCAAGCTGCTAAGCCAACGAGGCCCTAAAACACGCACACTTGAAGAAGCTAAATAAATGAATGTTAATATATTTACAAATACAATTATTTGGTATCCAATAACGCGAAAGCTAGTTAATACACTAAAATAAAATTTATACAATATGTAACAAAAATCCTGTCCGATCCTTGTAGGAGCAACTCAGACCGTCAACATGAATAACTTTTCCCATGGGACCAATGCTTGAAACTTGAAAAAAAATCGACATTTTCATACTGAAGTGTTCGGCCGGCCCGGCATTTAGTATGAAAATGACGATTTTTTTCTACGAATTTCAAGCATTGGTCCCATAAGAAAAGTTGTTCATATTGACGGTATTAGTTGCTCCTACAAGGATCGGACAGGGTTTTTGTTACATATTGTATACCTAAATACATACTTGTATAACTAAAGGATGTATATCGCAGGTATTGAGCTATCCCAAAGTAAATATGCCATTCGGCTTTACTAACGATCCTTATCAAGTGGCCTTCGGCTCCAAAACCAATGACAAATCACCATGAATAGATAAACAACCAAGACTAAGGCACAGAATAAGTACTAGTACTCACACTCAGGTAAATTTGAAAAGGCCATTTTCCAATGCCTTGACTGGGGATCAAACCCAGAACCATAGGTTTTTGACACTACCGATACGGCATGGTGGTCTTGGAATAAGAAAAATTTCGAGTGTGGCACTACCAGCATTTCTGTCATCGGTCTATGGCACCCGCAACCTCATCGGTAAAATATTAGGCCCGTCTCTCTGTGACGTAGAGGTTGCATGCTTGGCCGAGACCAGAGACGCTTGGTCTAGTGCAGCCGGTCCAGATAGCAACCAACCCTGAACCTGGCTTCACAGAGGCAATGGGGAGAGAGACCGCAATTGGTGAGGCGGAGCGTTCTCGCCTCTTAGCCAGCTGTGAGCGTAATTATTCCTATCCTATGACATATTAATTCTGCGCAAAAAGGTTTGTATTTGTACACTCACAAATGTCAAAATTTGAGTACAATCGGCACATGTACTTTACTTACAAATGACATTAATTTTCAATTTGACATCATTTTAAATTAATAATTATGACTTTATGACATAACAATGTATTCTCAGTCCACATATCAAACTTTAATATCAGTATAATTGTAAGGTTGTGTTTTTGGAGAAAATGCTGCTGTACAGTTTGTTACCGCTTCTTCTGTACTTGCGCTTAGGAGGCTGCAGTAAACTTATTGTAAGTTAATGATCTGACGTCAACAACTAGCTACAATTATCAAGTAATGCAAATATCCAAAGATAAATAAATGATTTTGGACTTTTGACTTTTTGCATAAAGATTAAATCTAAGCCCCGAACCTTCAAGTATTTAAACTCTTAGACCAACACGGAAAACTACGCTAACACTATACTTTTATTTTTTACTTGTGGTAGAGCCACGTTATCGGCAAAAATCTGTTTTGCTAGTAGCATGAATGGGCCGGCTCGTCCGATGAAGTACCACACTCTCACAGAAAATCGACGTCTGAGTAGTAGCGTCACCGCTTCTATGCTTCGTTCGGTGAGTGAGAGAGCCGGAAACCCCCCCTACATCTTCCTGAAAGGCCGGCAACGCTTCTGTTACACCCTTGGTGTAGCAGTTGTCCATGGGCAGCGGCGATCACTTACCATCAGGTGAACCGCTTGTTCGTTTGCCGCCCTATAAAATTAAAAAAAAAGGTAGATGTAGGTACCTACTTATTTACTTACAATGTGACCACCTTCGAAAACTCCATATCATATTACTATGTACATAATATAATCCGATTAAAGAATAACATCACCATTCATGCGTAATCGAACTCGATCCGGCCTTGGGACAATTTTGTGGCGAAAGGAAAAAATACTAGCCGACCTTACGGACAAAGGTGTAATGTCTTTATTCATATCTTGTGTCCGGTCAGGGTTTATTGCTAATTGTTATTGCATAAAATGGCGTTGAAATATAATTATTACATAGCTACATAATTAATTATTCATTTCTATGTAAGGTAAAACACGCCATAATGGAACGCAATAAGTTACAAAAAAATATCTCATGTCACAAAGTAGCTATCACAAGTGATAATATAATTTAAAAAAAAAACATTTTTCATTGTTATACGCAGATTCTATGTAGTAGAATTTAACTGATTATCCAAAAAAAAAGTTTTTTGAGTAAAATTTTCATAGGCAATAGTTATCAACTTGCAAGCGCAGCGTAGGACACCCACCTGCTAGATTGTCAGATTACCTGAGCAAGGTTGCAGGAAAGCGCTGGATGCAGGACGCTTCCGATCGGTCGTTTTGGAAATCCTTGGGCCTATGTCCAGCAGAGGACTTCCTGTGGCTGATGTGATTATGATGAGGTTCCTAAAGTTCTACAATGTACGTTATTTTTAAATTGTTACGCAATATCAGTTTGGATAACGAGGCACCAATAACGTAATACGCTTTTATATAAAACGTTATTCCGTAACGTTACAAACGTGGATAATATGTACTACTAATAACTACTAGGTACTTGTCTAAGAACTGTCGTTTGTTTGTTTTCTTTTTGAAGCTACCTAAAGGCATCTGACATAGCTTGAGGACTGCCATACCATTTCAAATAAAACTAACAAGACTGGCGTATGGATCTGTAGGTACTCAGATTACAATTGGCTATTTGCCTGGGTAAAAAATTAATTATTTTGTACTGATAAGAATATAAAACGTCGCAAAATAATGTCACTTGTCTTGGAACATATCCGTTTTAACGTGATTTTAGATATATTATTGCAGAAAAACTGACAATAAGAGCAATATTTGACTTCAAGAAACTATGACGTCATCTGCCTGTATTTCATACAAATCTCAAAGAAAATGTTTGTTATGACGTTTAGAAAAAAGTATCTCATTTTACTTGTTGGGAAATAACGGATTCTCTCGAGCAATCAAATTATAAATATCAACAGATGGTTACTGTAAATAAATATACTCGGACCAATCACACAGATTAAGCTAGCCCCAAAGTAAGTTCAAGACTTGTGTTATGCTAATGGCATACTAACTCAACAACACAATATTTTATGATAAATAAGGATTTAAATAAACATCCAAGACACAGGTCAATACATACCCCTCGTATCGTATGCATTTACGTGCAACTCGCAGGTGTATTCTTGATTGAGTATTAAGTACGCGGGCGGAGCATTGTTTTTTCTTTGATCTTACACCACGGAAGACGGAATCGAGTACACCAAATCACAATTCTATCCGACGTGTACAAGACATTAAGATTACCAATTTAAAATGTATTTTCAAATCATACATGTTAGTATAACGTTGACGAAGGTACATTCGCAATGTTTTTCTACCCTATATCAGTGCAATCTAGACTTTGCTGCAAAGAAAATAAGGTCGAAACTGTAAAGAGTATCGAAGCTTCATTATCGTGAGAATGAAGGAAGGATGCGCTAATTGTGATCGATTGGAAACATCCTCAATTACTCCTGTCATGTCTCCTGATATAAGGAAACATTTGCGAAGAAAGTGTCTGGAAGGAATTGCTTTTTTTTTATGAATCCTGAATGGTGACGGCAGGGAATGGTCTTACACCCAAGAGTATTTGTACACCCACAAATGTCATAATTTGATTACAATCGGTACATGTTTCAGCAGGGTCGGATTAAGAGGTCTGGAGGCCTCGAGGCAACAAGGAGTGGAGGCCCCCTGGTTTAGGGCCAGGGCCTGTAATATTTTACTGATTGTCTGATTGGAGTGAACAATATAGATCAATGATTGTTGTTAATAGTTAAGAACAACATAATCGTGTTTATAAAAAGTACTATAGGTAGAGGTAAAACAGCGAAAAAAATCAAAGGAACAGTTGTTTACTAGTGCTAACTAGTCGGAATCTGAAAGATTTTTTCGGAGTCTATTGTGGGGGCCCTACTATTGTGGAGGCCCCGGGTTGTAGCCCCGGTTGCCCTCCCCTAAATCCGGCCCTGTGTTTCAGTACTAAAACAAATTGACATCAACTTAAAATTTGATATCATTCCTAATTAATAATTACATATAATGCAACTGGTAATACGCTGAGATATGAGAGAGAGAAAGAGAGAGAGCAAGAGAAAGAGAGAGAGAGAGAGAGAGAGAGAGAGAGAGAGAGAGAGAGAGAGAGAGAGAGAGAGAGAGAGGGAGGGTGTCGTGATCATAACTCCCAGCGAACTTTAATAGTTTTTCTTCATCTTAGCGCGTTCGCGGTTGCATCGTCAGCTAAGCTGAGGTCAGGATGCGCTTTTCCGCCTCTTTTCTTCAAATATTATATGCATGTCAATGAGCATCCAAGGATGCCAAATAATTAAATGATAATAATGAAGAGTACAATACTTGACAAAATTTACTCTTTCAAATTCCTTAGCTTGCTCATAAATACGTTAGTAACATTACATTTTTGACTAGTCAAGTTCAAAGACTTATAATCACATAAACCACTACCGTTTACATCACGTTTTAATGTTTAACGATTACATCTCGAGTAGACATCAGCTGATCAATGATTTCTCTTGAACATAAGAGAAATCTAAACAGAGTACGCTAAACTGTCAACGCTATAAAGTTGATAAGTAAATATAACTTTCTAACTATTGGAGGGATTTGGCTACCATATATCTTGAAAATAGAAATACTAAAGTAGAGGCTCTGTGAGGAGAAGACCTTGCAAGTATAGGTACTTAAAATTAAATTAAAAACTTTGTGCAAGGAAAAATATGCAATTTAACATCCCCCAAAATTTTCGCCATTTTGAAAAATTTCGAAAAAATTAACAAAACAATTCTATACAATTATCAATCCTGCTCACCAAATTTCACGAAATATGTTAAAAAATGCGACCTAAATAAAAGGCAAAAACAGCCGGCTGGATATCCTGAACTCGAAACCTGGAATGGAAACGCTTCGCTCGTTCGGTAAATCAGGAGAACTGTAAAGCCAACAGAAAAAAAAACATCGCCTAAATGTGAAAAACGTGACAAGAAGATATTGATCTAAAATATATAAACATATTAAACTAGATATTAACTACAATTGGTATTACATCTTAAGTTATCAAGTACAATATCGAAAGGTTACCTAAAGCTATATAGTATATATGTATAAATAAGAATATGAATTAATTAAGAAAGATCAAATAGGGAATCTGCCTGGTTTCTTCAAGAAGGATAAATAACTCATAAAATCACATAACAATATCGACACATGTGTTGGCTCTGTCACAAAAATTTCCAGCATTCAGCCTTGCATTTCAAGAAAGGTCACTATCGACATCTTTAATGCTTAAGTGCCGGACCAGACGGGACGCAAGTTGCGTCGCGTAACAGCTAGAGATGGGCAGTGGATAGTACTCAATCTACCCATTTGAGTATTTACTCACTAGATTTAATAAATAGAGTAAATAGAGCGTGCTCATGTATTGACATCGCATTTGATGTCTGTTTACTTATTTTTACGTAAAATTACGTCTATGCATACCTCCCACCAAAAAATGATAATTAGTCAAAGAAGTCTACTTTCAGTGTATGATTAGTATGGTATTTTCATATAATTTAGCGTCACATATAATTTACCTACATTTTAAGCATATTATGGTGTACGCACACACTTTCCGACAAGAATTGCAAGTGTATACTAGATTTAAGTTTCAAAATTGTCATGAAAACATTAAATAATGAATATGAATATAAATATGAGTCGCAACTCATATAAATCAATCTACCCACCAAATGGATGAATAAGGATATTTATCGGGTATTTACTCAATCTACTGAGTAAATACTCCAATGGGTTGACTGAGTTCCAACGGGTTGATTTATGCATCGCCCATCACTAGCTGTAACGCGGCGCAACTTGCGCCGCGTTTGTTACGGCCCTACGGCTCTTAAAAAAATCATTTTTACAACACGCTCAATCATTTACATTTCATTAGAATAACAGAAAATATTTCCAAGGTCGTGTCTAGAAAATATAAAAATGTTAACTTACTGTTATATGAAAATAACGTAACGATAGCATATTGAAAGTGAAAGTATTAGTTTTTTTACGCTTCATTGGCTGGGTTGTACTTTTTATAATCTTGGTGTCATTACTTTTTAAATTTAAGCCAAATATTGGTTTAGCCGTTGCTAATCGATTGTCGGAAGCAGAAAGGCTTGCAAAATCAACCTGTTTTTTAGTTTCATCATGAAATGTTATTAGCGATGTATACAAACCCTCTTAGCCTTCAATTCAGTTACTGCACCATAGCAAATGGCGACCGCCTTTAGGTTAATGGAAGCGGCAATTCATTGGCCTTTATTCAATTTCTATTCACTTGAATGGATCGCCAGCGTTGAATCAGGGACAAGACAACCTCCATCTGACGCTGCAGAGTGTGACAAGGTAAATTTTTAAAGCTATATGAGGTTTATGTGACTCACTAAACAATAACGCATGGTAATTAATGTCTCATATATTAAAATTCATACCAACGATGATGTGATGAAGTTCGCAGTTCTCTAATAATAATTATGTTATTTTTCTAATCCATTGAATCTTACAGAAAATAGTATTTTCAATGATAGATTTGATCCGAAAGAATAGAAAATTATGTTCCACGGACCGAATCAAATGCTCCGGATGAGACAACTGTCCCAAGATCTCGGTTTCCGTTAGAATTTTGGCCATAGCTGGTCACAAATTATGTCGAAATTGTTGTTCGACATAACGTATCTATAAAGATGTATTTCTTCCTACTCTCGACCAAATGTTATGTGGAATCACTCCGAGCGATTTGTTTTTATCGTGTTTTTTATAAAGTGGTTAAGTATAGCATTACCTGCCTTCGTATTAAAATTTACGTGGTTGACATGGTGAGAGCAGAAAAGATACAATTAACAAGTGAAATTGATTCTTTTAATTCCTAGAATTGTATAATTCATGATCATGCTTCTACAGCAGAATATAACTCATTGTTTCGTGCACTCATTGTCTATCTGACAATGAGTGCACTCGACGGCTTCAAGATTATTGGTATCATTGTTATTGTCGCATTTTAATCTTGTCAGCTCTTATCAGTTTAAAATATGCTTGACACTTCCTTCAGTTCCCGTTGTATTTGTATCTTCCGCGACTTTAAATCCTTTCTTTTTAAAGTCTAAATCATCATCAACATCTTGATCATAAACCAGATTTACATTAAATAAAACATTAGGACACATTAAAGGAAATGCCAAACTGGTTCTACATCTAATTTGGAGATGTCGGCTAATTTGGTATGGATTTGAGTCATAAAGTTGTGGCGAATGGTAATTACTTACAGCTTTAGAGTAACCGCTGCCGGCGCTGCCATCTGAAGAGTTACTCAACCTCCTCTCACTGTTGGAGGCGGGTGGTGACCACGCTGATCCACTGTCCGACGGCATTTTGAATACTTTGCCTCAAAAACTGTCTCACATCATAGCTGACCAGCAGCTGTTAATCACTATTAACGAGTTATTTTAACCGTTACACAACACTGTCACTTCACTATCGGTTCGCACAGTCCATTTTACGCGTCGTCTTTACCTGTAAAGAGAAAAAGAGGCATTAGACACATCTTCACAGTAAACTATGGAACTAAATCCCTCGCTCTTTTTTATAACTTCTCAAGAGCTCAGGTAAGAAACCCACAGTAATAAAAGCTGTGTCGAAATGTAATGATGTTTCAAAAGTGAAACACGGAGTAGGTTAAGAATTGCCTACTAGACGATCTAAGATAATGCACGTAACAGCAATAATATCAAGTTTAAAAGCCTTGTGCAACCAAACAAATATATAGCAACACACGTCTAATCAAAAAGAAATGTTCACAGCTCCATATGATTTTGTATCACCGCCTAAACCGAGGCTTTCGCAAGCCTTATATAATGTTCACATAAACACAATGTAACAAGGAGAGTGAGTTAATTACCCGAATAAAAATTGTGCGGTTGACCGATTTGCAACAATAACACGGGAACGATAAGGTTCACAATAGATCGGATATTACTGGAATAACCGTTATTGTAACGTTACGCGCGTGTGCCTCGTAGCGCGCCGCTGTCAAGACTGGCGATGGCGGACTGAGTGACGGCGCGCCGCGAGCGAAGCGCGGATGACGGAACGAGCGAAATGACAACCAAGCAACGATAACAATTTCTTCATCGATAACGCGCTATAATTACTGTTATTTTGCGACACTATTCAACGTGTTATTTCGGATCGAAAATGTGTCGCTTCGCTACCCGCTACTGTATCTGTAGGGCTGCGCCGAAGTTATGTGGGTTGCAGTGAAAAATAAACTGACTGCTCACCGGTCGATCCGTTCCGAATGCAATTTATTTATATCTGGTCTATTTTTAACGGACGAACTCTAGGGCTTTGACACAGAAAGGGAATACGGATTAAACTCTCGTGCAATATTTTTGGTTGGCATAATAACATTTAATGTTCATATACGTGGAAGGGATATACCCGTAGTAAATCGAACCACAGGCTATACTAGATCACTTTAGTACCTATAATAAAATTAAAATGACAGTCAAGAAGCAATTCAAAATATTTGTTAAATTCAACTGTCCCTTCTTATGAAAAAGTTTTTGTTATAGAATGGTGGTGATGGATAGTTAGGCCCACAAAATTGACCCAGATGCAGTATCTCGAATCTGATCCAGTTACTGAACGTGATCCATTATGAGGTGACAGTGAATCCCAACAATGAGACGACTACGAATACAAAGAATCGAACGATCGAACATTTAATTTGCTGGCATATCTTTCTTTTTAGAGTTACATATCCAAAGGATAAAAACGGGACCCTATTACTAATATAAATAAGACTCCACTGTCCGTTTGTCTGTCACCAGGCTGTATCACGAACCGTGATGGCTAGACAGTCGAAATTTTCACAGATGATATATTTCTTTTGCCGCTATAACTACAAATACTAAAGATAAAATAAAATAAATATTTTAAAGTAAGGCTCCCAAACAACGATTAAATTTAATTTAAAGATTACGCAAAACATACTCGCACCGAAATCATACAAATGCTAGATTTTTTTTTTAAACAGCTAGTGTAACAAATCGTAGGGAATGCCACTTTTAAGTCCCAATAAATATAATCTGAAGTTACAATATTAAGAAATATCACTTTTCACTGTTACCTACAGCTCGTTTTTGCTATTTCGACGTCACTTATGAAAACAAAATGGCGGTAGACGTTTTTGATCACGTGACATACAGATAATAAAAGTACAATTTTGTTTTTGAAATTAAAAATCAATCGTAAGTTTTTGGAGAAAATTAACACTGTATTCGTGTTTCTTAGAGTAAATACTATTTAAATAACATAATTAATTAATTTAATTTTGACCGACGAGAATAGTCTATTGCTATACCACTCGGCGTAATATAGTCTCTTCTACTATTTCTTTCTACTATATTCTGTTGGAAGTATAATTCCTGATTGTTCCCCTCCTGTCTTTAAAAATTTGATCTCAGTTTAAACAAAAGTGAAAAAAAATATTTAAAACTGCTGATGAAATGTAGAAGTGTCCGCAAAGGCCTAATCTGAATAAAGATACTATTTCTTCTTCTCGTGTCGAAAGCTCTAATAGTTTGCCACTTTCACAGCCTTGTCAGAGGCCTCATAAAGGTCACGCTTAGTGCAGCTGGTAGGGTACGATGGGCAGGAGAAGAAATGTGTGTGAAGAGGTGTTCGATTGTCTGGTCGTTATGACTGTGTTGCAGCTGGATCAACATACCTCCACCGGGCTAAATTATGCTTGCACGGGCCTTCTTCAGTTCGGAGTCGGTTTAAGCTTTTCCATGTGGCCCATGGTAGCTCATGACCCGGTGCTAGTTTCTCCGATTGTTGAATGAAATCAGGAGGGGGTGGATGTCAGCTGCTAAAGATAATTACCGCGGTGGAATTTTTGATTCTTTTTAGTTTTGACATAATTTGAGTTTTAGTTGAATATACTTTTTTTTTAGTTTTATAGACTATGAAACTAAAATTATAGTTATATATCAAACCAAAACTAAATTACTTATCTAAGCACTCGGTAGTGCGCAGGCCAAGTTCCAGCAACAGGCCGCGCGCATGCCATGCACTATTTACACGAACCGTTTCGACCCACTTTTGACCCCTCTGTAGCTCAGTGCCTATTGCAAGTACAGAGATAAAATTGTATCTACGCAATCATATACTAGTACTAAAGCAGTATGCCAAATTTCATAGATATAGCTTCAGTAGATCCTGAAATATGACCCTGTGAAAATAGCTAATTTTGGCACTGACTGACTGACTGACTCACTGACCGGTAATCAAAACCTCTAGGCCACTTCCAATTGTCCTAGCGTTATGAAATTTTGCACGCAGGTCGTGTTTTATATGTAGATTAACAAAAAATTAAGAAACTTAAGAAATCGGTCAAGCGTGAGTCGGTTCAATCGAATATCGAATTTTTAATAAAAATATTTATGAACCAGTGATACAATGAGAATACGATGAGGAGGGGGGAGGAGAAGGAGGATTTCAACTCTTTTAGACTTAGACGAACAATTAGCCGATAGGAACTTGGCCCCCCTTTTAACAGGTATGTTTTTGGTGGGTCATAGTTTAGAGCATAGGTTTGGAGTAACAGGTATCATCTTTATTTTAGTTTAATTTACTTATATCTTGTGTTATGGTTATGACCATCTACTGTTTTTTATTTAATGTTTTTAGCAGCAATAAATTGTTTCTGACCTGAATAAATATTTAATTGTTTGTTAACACGTTCGCTAAGCTGCTAACTACGAGTTTACTCTTAGCTAAATATTGTAATGTGCATTGTTATAGAAACACCAGCAGTGAACGTGTTAACAAAACAAAAAACTCGGTCAGTTTTTTTAAATTAACCTATTAGCTTAATACCGAAATAATTGTTACAAGTAAACAAAACCACACAATCCCACATAATGTGTGTTTACATAAGTAAGGTGGCCTTGCCTGGCCTGGCATTGTTTTAATGTACCATTACATAATGATTGTAACCTCTTCGGTCACTCGGACTATTGGTGAACTTAATGTCCCTTTCACTTGTTTAATAACTTTAATTATTATAGTTATTTTGAAAAAGCTCCACCTTTCAAAGGTTGAATTGCCGTATATTTATTTGACGACCTCCGTGGCGTAGTGGTCACCATGCTAGTCCGCCACCCAGAGGTCCCGGGTTCGATCCCCGGTCAGGGCACGTTGGAAAATGGCCTTTTTCAAATTGTCCTGGGTTTTGGATGTTTATCTATATATGTATTTGTTATAAAATATAGTATCGTTGCGTTAGTATCCCATAACACAAGTTTCGAACTTACTTTGGGGCTAGCTCAATCAGTGTAATTTGTCCCTATATATTTATTATTATTATTCTTTATTATTATTTATCCTATACTTCGAGCTTAGAGCGAATTCTTGTTGGAAACGGCTCCAACGATTTTGATATAACTCAGTATTTAGGAAATGACGAAGCTCAAAAATGATTTGCTCACATAGTGTATACTTATAGGTAAATACAAAGGTTTTAAGGTTGTAGAAATCTTTTCTTTTGATTAAGTAAAAAAAAATAAAGTACTATTAAGTAGAAAAAGATTTTGACGTGTAAAATTGCCTGTAAAGGTCTAATTACTGAATAAACATTTGAATCTTTAATAACATAAAAGTGAAGGCAAGCCGGAAATTTATTGATCAAATGTGTAAATGTTATATACTTTATGTAATTAATAGCCTAATTTATTTCTTTTCGAATCAGAATATACTAAATTGCCTAATTTGTTAATTATATCACTTACTGGCAAAAGATCTCGGGAGAAAGAGATGACTGGAAGAAGAGCAGGGAGGCCTTTGGCTAGCAGTTAGACAAGAAACAGGCTAGAAAAAAAAAACTAATTCGAAAAAAAACAGAAATATTGTTTATAGACATAACCACAAACACATCTAATTTAAGAGTTGCCTCAAGTCTTGCAGGCCTAGGCTCTATCTGGTTAGACCCAGCCGCAAGACTGAAAATGCTCTATCTGTCCCGTTAGAGATAAAAAGAATTATGGGTGAAAAAATGAAAAAAAAAAGCATTGATTCTAAATCTGCAATTTCTAACTTAGTTATGCATCCTCAAAATCTGGTTCCTTGTTGGGGTACATCTGTCACGATACAGCACTTTTCTATACGGCTATCCTTTTCTGTCGCTCAGAACCGTCATTCGCTAGAGCGAGAGAAAGAGAGAGAGACGGAACGCTTCTCGCTCTTTCAGATGACGGTTCAGAGCGACAGAAAAAGATAGCAGCACAGAAAAGTGCTGTTCCCAGCTGTCAGATGTAGTCCAACCCAAATAACCTTTTAAACGTATTGCTCGTTTCAGTATTGTTTACAAATACAGGATTCTACGTGTTTAAAATAACCCCATTAATGTAAATAATTAAGTCTTAAACATCTGCTTCTTCATAGATTAACATAAACTATTAAGACCACCCTGATGTCTTCAAAAAGATTTTAAATATAACCGGTGACTTTGATCTGAAGAAAGATGTTTCTTTGAATTTAATATTAAAAAAAATTATATATTTTTAGCCCTCGGCAAGAAAGAGGGGTGTTATAAGTTTGACGCTAACGTCCGTTTGTCTGTCTGTCTGTCGGTCTGTCGGTCTGTCGGTCTCTCGGTCTGTCTGTGGCATCGTAGCGCTGGAACGGGTGGACCGATTTCAATGCGGTTATTTTACGTGAAAGCAACTTCCTTTGTAGTGGTTCTTAGCCATGTTTGAAGAAAATCGGTCCAGTTGTTTAAAAGATATTAGGTGTTAACGCTTGCAAGCTGGGAATACCTTATGAACTAGCTTTCTTAGTAAAGATCATAAAATTATACTAGGATATCTAGTGGTATGTATATTGTGTAAATGTATATATTCTTATGGATCAGAAGTGTTTATATGTAGGTATGTTATAATATATTATTAGGTATATATTTATTCACATGGAATAATTTTATGTATCATATCTGTTTGAAAGTATTTAGCTTTATTTCGCCGCAATTTTTTTTTTCCGTTCTTCCTACGGTTGACTAGCAGAAAATGCTCTTAGCATGAAGTCCGCCATTTTTTGAAAGTAAGTTTTTACTTTAGAACAATAAAGTATCTGTGAAATAGTAAAGCACGAAGGTTGTGAGTTTTTTAACTACTTATACCTTTAATCTAAGTTTTGTACACTTCTGATATAGGTACTTGTATTAAGAGAGAGAAACCTGTTATTATATACCTAGATGCTAAAAGACTGGCTAAGAAAAGACAAGAATGGAAAGAACTTTACCGACACGAGCGTCGTTTTATTAACCTAAAAGACAAAAACACACAAATTTCAAGAACACAATAAAATAACCCAACTTAATACTTCAATAAATTGTCGTATCATATAACCAAAGCGGAGACAAAGAAAAATAATTAAAATTCCGACACTTCATACTGACATTTAAGAATCAGTGCTGCAGGCATGAGGAAGGATCGAGGTCGACCAGTAACATATAATATAAGTATGTAAGAGGCGATGAACATGTTTGAGATGCACAGACAATTAATATGGATTAGAGGACGAGAGGAAGCGTATCTGATTCATAGACTTTTTTACTGAAATCTATGATCTGATTCATATAAGTTTGAGATGCACAGACAAATAAATGGGTTAGTTAACGAGAGGAAGCGAATCTGATTTATTGACCTTGATTTTTTATTACTGAAATCTTTAATCTGATTCATGCACGTTTGAGATGCACAGACAAATAAATGGGTTAGTTGACGAGAGGAAGTGAATCTGATTTATTGACCTTGATTTTTTATTACTGAAATCTTTGATCTGATTCATGCACGTTTGAGATGCACAGACAAATAAATGGGTTAGTTGACGAGAGGAAGTGAATCTGATTCATAGACTTTTTTTACTGAAATCTATGATCTGATTCATATAAGTTTGAGATGCACAGACAAATAAATGGGTTAGTTGACGAGAGGAAGTGAATCTGATTTATTGACCTTGATTTTTTATTACTGAAATCTTTGATCTGATTCATGCACGTTTGAGATGCACAGACAAATAAATGGGTTGGTTGACGAGAGGAAGTGAATCTGATTCATAGACTTTTTTAACTGAAATCTTTGATCTGATTCATACAAGTTTGAGATGCAAAGACAAATAAATGGGTTAGTTGACGAGAGGAAGTGAATCTGATTCATAGACTTTTTTAACTGAAATCTTTGATCTGATTCATACAAGTTTGAGATGCAAAGACAAATAAATGGGTTAGTTGACGAGAGGAAGTGAATCTGATTCATAGACTCTTTTTACTGAAATTTATGATCTGATTCATACAAGTTTGAGATGCAAAGACAAATAAATGGGTTAGTTGACGAGAGGAAGTGAATCTGATTCATAGACTTTTTTAACTGAAATCTTTGATCTGATTCATACAAGTTTGAGATGCAAAGACAAATAAATGGGTTAGTTGACGAGAGGAAGCGAATCTGATTCATAGACTTTTTTTTACAGAAATCTTTGATCTGATTCATACAAGTTTGAGATGCAAAGACAAATAAATGGGTTAGTTGACGAGAGGAAGTGAATCTGATTCATAGACTTTTTTTACTGAAATCTTTGATCTGATTCATAGACTTTTTTTACTGAATTCTTTGATCTGATTCATACAAGTTTGAGATGCACAGACAATTAATATAGATTAGTTGACGAGATAAAGTGAATCTGATTCATACAAGTTTGAGACCTGCACAGACTATTCATATGGTTATTGACGACCACTGCAAGGGAACTTGCTTTCCCGTAAAAAACGACATTGACATTGATCTATGTTCGAGAGCAACGACGACACAGACAGATATCATCGTCAAATTCTTTCAACCAGTCAACCAGTCTTTTTTGTCGGAGGTTAAAAAGACAGATATCATCGTCAAATTCTTTCAACCAGTCAACCAGTCTTTTTTGTCGGAGGTTAAAAAGGGGGATATAAGGGTTGGATCTCATTTGTCAGCATGGAGCAGCACTTTTCTATACTGCTATCCTTTTCTGTCGCTTAGAACCGTCATTTGCTGGAGCGAGAGAGAGTGACGGCTTTAGCACGCCGGTGCTTCGTCGTACCGTTTCGCTCTCTCTCTAGATCCAACCCTAAGTCATCAGAGATAGCGATATATTATATAAATAAAATAAATAAATATACAATGTCCTTTTTAATTAAGTGCAAATATTTTAAGGGGCGATTGAGTCCATCATTTTGAACAACTTTTCCCAATAAATGTAAACAGAAAAACAAAAAAAAATTTAGGTTCTCATACAAATCGAAGTAGTCACGTGATATGGTTAGTATGAAAAATGCAAAAAAAAATTGCGTATTTCGATAAACATTTATTGGGAAAAGTTGTTCAAAATGATGGACTGAATCGCCCCTTAAAATATTTGTACTTAATTAAAAAGGACATTGTATAGGGACAAATTACAATGATTGAGCTAGCCCCAAAGTAAGTTCGAGACTTGTGTTATGGGATACTTACTCAGCGATACTATATTTTATAACAAATACATATGCAGATAAACATCCAAGACCCAAGACAATTGAAAAAGGCAATTTTCCGACTTGACCTGATCGGGTATCGAACCCGGAAGCTCTGGGTGGCGGACTAGCATGGTGACCACTACGCCAAGGAGGTCGCCACGGAAGGGATATACAAATCTGTTGTTGTTATTTTAATTTAATTATACTAAAGTGACCTAGTTAGTATAGTCCGTGGTTCGATTTATTACGGGTACGGGAATAACCCTTCCATGTTATAAAAGTAGTAACTCTTTTTTTTCGTAAACGTGTTCTATTTTATGTTTTTTGAAGGATAATATTTTATAAACAAATAATTGTGTACATGAACAGCCTTTTTCGCTTTAATTTTATAATGAAAAAAAAAAAAACACATCAAATACTTACCCTCTTATTCATAAAAAATACAAACGTTTGCTAAATCTATTTTGGTGAAAATATGTTTTGTGCCTTTCACTCCTTTCAATATTTGACTTTGCAAGAGCGAGACGAAACATATTTTAACTAAAACAGGTTTAGCAATCGTTTGTATTTTTTTATGAATAAGGGGGTAATTGAACACAATATAAGTGATTAAGATACTTATTCCACATACACAGTCACAGGCTTGTTTTTATTTGCAAAATTGTGTTTATTAACCGATAGTAAAGTAGGTGAATTGGCAATAAATTCTGCACGTTTATCAAGCAAAATATTACCATACTTGATTGATTTACAGCCAACGATATTTTAATTTTTAAAGATGTCGCATTACGTGCTTTTTACATCAACGACGTTAATTTTCGAGTGCTGTATGGTTTTTGGTTCAGTAAGACCACTCTATCTTTCCCTGGAGATATTAAATATGTTATGTGTGTCTTAAAACCACGACTAAATACATAGATTTATTGTCAAGACTTTTTCTGGATTTAACGAAAAACATGTCTTTTAATGTATTTCCTAACGTATAATTTAAGAGTGTAAATATTTAATGGAGTTTAATTGAATATTGAACACATATCAAGTATTTATAGCACATTATCTTTGTAATTGCAGTCTCAAGAGTAGGTAATGACTTCTTGTACAACGTGGAAGGGACACACCCTTAATAAATCGAACCACATGCTATACTTGATGACTATTGTATAATGAAATTAAAATAAAAACCAAAAAAAACGACATTCCCATACATATTGCCCGGGCGGCTGCACACTTTAGTATGGAAATGCCGATATTTTTTTGTGTTTTGGTTGTTATATTAATTTTATTATCTAAAATAATCTAGTTTAGCCCGTGGTTTGATTTATTACGGGCATGTTCCTTCCACGTTGTATATATTTTAGGGAAGAAAACTGAAAACATCGGACACTCCGATTTTTTCGAATTTCGATAAAATTTATTGGGAAAAGTTCAAATTGATAGACTGAATTTGAACACAACTGAATCTCTTAAAATATTTTCAATAAATTAGAAAACACATTAAATAAATACACTTATTTTTCAAGACGTATATTGAGCCAGTGCAACATCTTCATATTTCTTTGTCAAAGTTTACGGCATTTAAAGTTTAGCGTGACATTTTCGAGGTTTTAAAGCGCGTGCGTCATCGGAAAATTAATATGTATTGCATATTAAATGATTTAAATATGCATTAATATACATAATGCAAAGGATCTGCATATTTTGCACGTTTCGCAGTTGTTATTGACTTGTTATTTCCTAACTTTTGAACTTTACTATGAGAAGGATTATCTCCTTTTAAAGACTTAATTTCAAGGTCGTTAAAAGTGGTATGCTTGACGCCGCTTCTGATAGGTCACTTTGATAATCCATGACAAACGTCTTGTTTTTTCGCTACTCATTACTAGATAGCTAATATAGCGACCCGTAGCGTCATGTACATATATTATTTTCCTAGATAAAGCCCTGTTTTTCAAACGTTAATAACTTTTAAACGGCTCAACTGATTTTCATCAAACATAGCTATAAATCACCGCAAGGGAAAATGCTTTCACGCAAAAGAACCGTATAGAAATAGGTCCACCAGCTCGGCTGCTATGATGCCACAGATATACACACAGACAGACAGGCTGACAGACATCAGGGTCAATCTTATGACACCCCTCTTTTTGTCAGGAGTTAAAAAGAATGGCTCAAGAGAGGGATGACTTATGGATCTGAAACGTGGTCCCTTACTATGGGTCTCTTAAGAAGGCTTAAGGTCGCTCAGCGCGCTATGGAGAGGGCAATGCTCGGTGTTTCTCTACAGGATGGAATCAGAAATGAGGAAATTCGTAGAAGAACAAAAGTCACTGACATAGCCCAGCGGATTAGTTCGTTGAAGTGGCAGTGGGCGGGACACATAGCGCGAAGAACCGACGGCCGCGTACTGGCAAGCGAAGCGTAGGACTCCCACCCACAAGGTGGTCTGATGATCTGACCAAGGTCGCTGGAAAGCGCTGGATGCAGCCCGCTCTTGATCGGTCGTTTAGGAAATCCTTGGGAGAGGCCTATGTCCAGCAGTGGACGTTATGCGGGTGAAATGATGATAATTATGATGATGAAGAGAGAGATACATGGGAACTACTCCACCGACAACAACGTGCCTACTTAGTTCTTAAAATTATAGATAGGTAGGTAGATAGATTAGATCGTCATTACCATCCGAGCGTATTTTCCCGGTCACATCCTCAGCAGTAGCCTACCTATCCAAAGAGATTTGACGAGGTTACTGTTTTTTACACAGAGCGACTGCCGTCTGACCTCCGCAACCCAAGGGCAACCCAGAACCAATCCTTGGATAGGTTTGATGATCAAACGCTAGACGGCGTTTGATCCCACAGTTTATACGTGCCTTCCGAAACACGGAATTATCTTTCTTTTCGGATAATCAGGTGATTTAAGCCTGCAATATCCTAACCGGACTGGTAACAACTTTTTTCAAAGTATACTTTTTAGTGGGATTCGAACCCATGACCTCCGGGTCACAAGGTGAACGCCTTGATCACTGGACTACAGAGGTAGTGCAGGTAGATAGATTAAATCATCTCGCTTTGAAAAAGGGCGAGAAAGTTTATCAAAAGTGCTACAAGGTAAAACGTAATATAATTTGAACATATCTGTGTGTGAATATTCGTAATGTAGAAAACAATGAAAAAATACTGGGGATAAATTAATTTCAGGGTCAAGTGTTGCCCCCATTTAAAATTAATTTGGTCTTGTTGAAGCCTTGTTTAACCCTTCAAACTATTTTATGAGCGTGAAGCTTTTCTACGCACATTTGCGAAAAACGACCACTTTAGGCTAATGTGCGTTGAAAAGCTTCACGTTCTTACTTTAAACTATAAACAGTTCATAAAAAAACTATCAAAGGCCTGATCAAGATAAAATTTTAAAAGATATCTCCGTTTCCTTTCAAATGATTTATTTCAAACGGGGGTATAGTGTAGACCCCGAAAAATTCATGTACCTATCCGTTAAGTGTTTAATACACACTAAACACGGTTATTTTTCAGAACTCAAGCGAAAACTTTATTTTTTTATATCATAGGGCGGCAAACGAACTAGCGGGTCACCTGATAAGTGATCACCGCTGCCCATGGACAACTGCATCACTAGGGGTGTAACAGAAGCGTGGCCGGCCTTTCAGGAAGATATAAACTCGTTTTTTGAAGGTTTCAATGTCGTATCGGTCCGGGAATACTGCTGCAGGAAGTTGATTCCACAGTTCAGCCGTACGTGGTAAAAAGTTCCTTTTAAAACGTACGGTGGTTGATTGCCAACTATCCAAGTGGTGTGGGTGAAATTTTAATTTCAGACGGGTGGTGCGGTGGTGAAATTTTGCAGCAATTTTACTTGTTCAATGCCTTTAAAAAGTAAATGTATACAGTATTTGCACACAATTATTGTCATAATAGCAAAAAGCTAAACAAAAAACGATTTCACTCTCTCACAAAGATCGTCACATTTCTCAACTATTGCTTGATACTCGGCATCGATATCGTAATATAAAAATCGATTTATTCGAATACGATCGTTCAGATGCATTGAGTCATACTGATTTGCAGAGGCTTTAATGAAATGCCAAAGGTATTATTTATGTGTTGGAATAAAATACATACGAAATTAATGTGTATACGTGTAATTTCAGTAATTTACGTTTACTTATTAGGTAGGTATTTCAAAATGAAGATTTCGTCACAATAAAAGTTTGACTTTCTCTGGTCTTTGTCTTTTTATAATAAAAAAACTAGCTGGGCTACTTAGCTCGTCACTCCCTAAATACCGAGTTTTATCAAAATCGCTGGAGCCGTTTCCGAGATCTTCATAATATATGTATCATCTTGGAAGGGACATACCCGTAATAAATCAAACCACGAGATGTACTTGATCACTATAGTATAATGAAATCAAAGTAACAGTCAAAATTAACATTCCCGTACAAATAGCCCACTTGCATGGAAATGCCAAAAGTTTGTTTTGCTTTTTGCTTGTTATTTTATTTTTATTATACTACTAGCTTTTGCCCGCGGCTTCGCTCGCGTAGGGGTGGAATTTATCAAAACCCTTTCTTAGGGGATGTCTACGTCATAGTAGCTTTATGCATGCAAAGTCTCAGCCCGATTGGTTTAAAATTGACAAAGTTTCATACAAACTTTCATCCCCTATTTTATCCCCTTGGGGGTAGAACTGGTCAAAATCCTTTCTTAGCGGATGCCTACGTCATAAAATCTACCTGCATGCCAAATTTCAGCCTGATCCGTCCAGTGGTTTGGGCTGTGCGTTGATAGATCACTATGTCAGTCAGTCAGTCACCTTTAAGTTATATATATTTAGATAGTGAGCCTGTGGTTCGATTTAATACGGGTATGTCGTTTGCAATGGATGACTAGGTATCTAAACGAAGAAGTGCTGCCTTAACGCGAGCTAACTAAAACCATAGCGCTAACATATGAGTAAACATTTCTTTTAATTCATTGTCTGAGTGAGACTTCTTTACGTGATTATTAGTACCTACTTATCCTGTTGTACTGTTTTTTTCTTATCAAACTTTCAGAACTAACCAATAAGTAAATATAACCAGAATCGTGTATTTGGAAACGAGTAACCTTAAGGTCCAAAAGCGCCCATTTCCGATCACTATTTCACTAAAAGCCAGTATCACTAGTCAATTAACTCTCCTAGGCAATTTCCCGAACGAATTCCAACGAAAGCGAGCCGGGCATCGAACCGCCACTTGCGTAAACATTACTTAGCTAATTAACCACTAGTTTGTGCCGATGGCTTCACCCATCGCATTTTTTATGCATGTCCCGCGAGAAAATACGCTTGTTTGAGTATTTTTGTCAGTGTAAGTGGCCAACACTGGTTTCAGATTTGGCAAGCTGCCTAAAGGCATCTGACATAGCTTTCGTACTAGATTATTACTTCCAAAAGTTAGTTTTAAAAAGGTGAAGGTTATCAATTCGTTGCGATATTTTCTTTATGTATGTTCACCGATTACTCGAAGACGCCTCGACCGATTCAGAAAATCTTTTTTGTCTCAGGTGGTCCAATGGAAATGTTATCAAAATCGGTAGTGTATCGTTTTATGAAAAATTATTTGAAGTCTTTTTTTTAAATTTGACTATCAGAAAATCCGCAGCACATAAATAGTTTACATCGTATAGCACTGACAGCCAATTATGGAATTCGGTATTGGCTAAAGTAACATAATACGAAACCGAAAATTCAATAATAATTTTACTCCGCTCAAAAATAAGCAAGTTATAAACCTTTCAAATCCGGTGGAAGGCGAAACTGTCAAATAACAGAAAAAGGATGCACATACACCCGCGTGACGTCACCGTCATTAGGTGTCGCGCTTACGAAAGAGATAGCGAGATGTCCCCACCACGCTGTTACTCTTATATTTAAAATGATAATTGCTGACTCATTTTATAAGTTATTTATTTTCGATTTTTGGAAAAAGGCTTTTTGTTAGTGTTATTTATTTTTCGTATAAAATATTGTCCGTAAACAAACTAAGTCAAATAGCCTATTACAAGTTTTAGATTCCAAGTAGCTATAAACCATAAATTACTTATTCTCATATTATTTACCTTAGTTTACAGAGCAAAGACTGGTAAGCTTCTTGTTTAGGTACAAGTAGTGAGCTTTGTTAACATAACTTTGTTAATACAAGTCATAGCTTTGGTATACTATGATCATCAGCCCAGAAACAAATCCTCCCTTCATAAGAAGAGGCCTTAGTTTCAGCAGATTGGTATAATGGCTGTATAAAAAAGAACTTACGTAGGTACATCGACGCGTCGAAGAAGAACATACTAGATCGCAATATATATATAAGTAAACAAACAACATATTTCCCGAAACAAATACCAAAGAAAGTGAAGTGCTTGCGTAAACCTTGCTAATTAACAATAGAGCAGCGCACGCGCACGAGAGGGAAACCCGGTGAAAATGCTTGTTTAGCTGTTTTCTAATAATATCGCAATAAAGCGATAACCTATCGCATCCATCTTGCTGCTTTTTGCTAAGGATTAGTTTACACGCATTGTTAAAATTGCGATAGTAAATGTACAGTCGGGGGCAGATACATGATCTCCCTGACTTTGAAGGCCGTGCGGTAGAGGAGTCACTTTTATTTACGCCGTTTGTACATAGACCCCTAGGTTTATAGTTTTTTCACTGTTCAGAACTGCTTTGGTGATTTTGATTTAGTATAATAGAATAATAGCGAAGGTTTCTGCCGTGTGATTTCCGACCTGCATACTAAAATATACTATCAACAATTTTGGTTACTGCTCCTAAAACAAACTTTCATTTCATTTTGAGAATAAGAATTGAATAATACTTAAGAATCCCCTTACCCTAGACTTTTCCATACAAACGTAGTCGTACGTTTTATTCTGAAACGGCTTGTCAGATTTCAGTAAAAAATTGTAATTTTAAAGAAATAGCAATTTTATCTAGGGTAATAATTGGTTTCCTACGGTATAAGTATGAATTGGAAAGAAAATATAAGGGTGTAGAAGTTATCCATACCGATGGTCCAATATGATATAAAACACTATATTCTCTTTTAAGTTCATAATGTTATTGTAGGAAACCAATTGTAACCCTAGATAATTGCAATTTCTTTAAAATTACATAATTTTGCCCAAATCCGACATGTCGTTTCAAAATAAAACGTAGTCTACATTTGTATGGGAAAGTCACATTCTGTCCAGGGTACTCTTAAGTAATTTTTTAACAAAAACAAAAACCATTCGTAAAATATGATCTCAATTAAATTTTAGAACTCAAGCTAAAGTTAGATGTTCGTGGTCATTAAATGTTCTAACCCGTCTATACTACTTTTATAATGACGTCATAAACACAAAGGTAACGACCCGAAGAAGCCGCAACAACCGCACGCTAGAAAAACTTTCCACTTTTCTAATACATAAAACGAAAAACTTTTTTAAACCACATTTTTTGGCCAAAATCTACTAATCGCCTGGGCCGATAAGCAGGAACAGAAATACCGATATTTTGTATAGATACCCGAGTATTTTATTGATATTTCGATACTAATATCGATTAAATACCAGTATTTTGTATCGATATAATAACCAAGTTAGAAGTTACGAAGAGAAACGCCCTGCGTCGTTCACGCAGCCTTACGAGCGTCTCTTCGGCACCAATCTCCCGGCGTCATCCACGCAGCATCATAGCAGCCCTCTCCAGCTGCAACCTCAAGCTACCGCTGCCGCCTACCCTCCGTCCGTCGTCGTCACTCTCTGCCAGGGAAGTAGGATTACGGGGCAAATTATCAGCCGGGCATCGAACCACGCCCCTTAGTTCAATAGTGCTTTCCAATATAAATAAATTAAGTTAACTGTGTTTACGCGTTCGTTTCATTTTAAAAAAAAGGCGACCATACCCGTAACACTGGTATGGTCGCCTTTTTTAACCGATATTTCGTACCGATAAAATACTGGTATCGGGAATCGATATATCGGTATTCCTGTCCCTGCCGATAGAGTTAACGTACAGAACGACGATGAGAAAAGGTCAAGTAGCCCATAAAATTGCGTAAGTAAAGATTTCTTGAGTGCTCATCTTTTTTAGATATTATTTTTCAAAACTAAAAACTGACTTCACCCCCAAACTACACACCCGTTTTAGATAAAATTTCTATGGGACTACCTTACAGGTATACCATTGCAAACAAAATAAGAGTTTTTCAAATCGGTCTAGGCGATTTCAAATTATCGGTGAACATGTGAACATAAATAAAAAAAAGATACCGACGAATTGTGAACCTCTTCCTTTTTTTTAAAGTTGGTTTAAAATACATTAAAAAATAAAGTTAAACTAAGTCATCGTCAACATAGTAAAGAAAAGTGTTGTCAAAGAATTTTAAAAAAGAAAAATATTTTTTAAATAGCCTCTTGTGTTCCCAGCGAAAGGCCAAGATCTACCCTCCCAAAAAAAAAATAAGTTGTAGCAGGAGCGAGGTGACATGCTCGACCGCCACAAAGGGAAGATCTTCCCGCCAGGCATGTTGTTGCGCCTGGGGATCCGCGGTTCCAACGGTGTATCTTTTTTTTTTTATTGACATACATAGGTTGCCTCGGACGGCATTTCCTACTTCACCCGGACAAGGTTTGAGGAGCGGGCCAGAGGCCCAGCATCCTATATTTATATACTATGCCAACGGTGTATCATCGGAAGTTGTATGTATGCAGCAAATCGGACGAACTCTGAGATCGAGATGTAGGATACTGCTAGCGCCATCTCATACGCTTCTTGTGAACTATATTGTCGGTTGTCTCTTGATTTGTTCGTTGTTGTAGTTCCTCGTAGTGGCTGGCCCGTGGGGGTCGCCACAAAGTAATAGAAATAAAATAAAGTTAAAAACGTCAAATCATTATGAAATAAAAAATGGTAAAATAATCAGCGGACTCGCGCACAAAGGGTTCCGTGCCACTATCTATAAAAAATCACGTCTCTTGTATTTTTTTTTTCTGTTTTTAGTATTTTTTGTATAGCGGCAAGAGAAATACATCGACTTTTACCGTCTAACTATCACGGTTCATGAGACACAGCCTGGTGACAGACAGACTGATGGACGGATGGACAGCGGAGTCTTAGTAATAGAGCTCCGTTTTCACCCTTTGGGTACGGAAGGTTGAAATGTTGAAATTTTCACAGATTATGTACTAGAAGTACATCATCAGTGAAAATGCCAATATAACAACAAATACTAAAAACAGAATAAAATACATTTTTAATTGGGGCTCCCATACAAAAAACGTTATTTAAAGGGATATTTTTTATTTTGTTTTATTTTTTAGGGCCAAAATAACACTGATTGAGCTAGCCCCAAAGTAATTTCGAGACTTGTGTCTAACTCAACGATACTATATTTTATAACAAATACATATATAGATAAACATCCAAGACCCAGGACAATTTCAAAAAGGCCATTTTCCAACTTGCCCTGACCGGGAATCGAACCCGGGACTTCTGGGTGTCGGATTAGCATGGTGACCACTGCGCCACGGAGGTCGTCAAACGGATAATGGTACGGAACCCTTCGTGCGTGACTCCGACTTGCACTTGGCATGTTATTTATTCTTGCAACCAGCATTCTCACTGGCTATCCATCAAAATCAGGCTTTTGTAACTTTTCTCCCGATGTCATTATAATGCATACAGCTTCGGTGGCCTGTCTTCCGTTCATCTTCCATCAATCGTGGTTTTGGCCACACGACTGTCAAAATATTTCAGTTAGAAAGCGGTTTTAGCTTTTTTTGTGGGTGTATGATTAATTTTTTTGCAAATTTACGTAATGTTATAATTTAGGTATAAGTATAAATAAGAAAGTAAAAAATAATTAAAAATTCACCATACACTCACGAAAAAAGCTAACTTTTATCGTGGGCGTATGGTAAATTTTTTTTGAAAATTTGTTTAATAGTATAATTGTGATATAAGTAGATATAAATAAGTATAAATATTTATAGAAAATCCGTCTTATTATAAAAACAGGACTAACGTTGTTACTAGGTTTAAGCTTTATCCGTCCAAAATGAAGTTTACATTGACGGGTGAGATAGTGTGATATTACTCGATGTCAACTTGGTTTGGTCGGATAATGGTTTAAACATAGTAACAAAGTTAGTCTGGGTTTTATAATAAGACGAAATACGTGTAGGAAACCGGTGAGTGTAGGCTTCACAGGTAGGCTTTATGATACAATACAACACAATACAATACAATACAATACCCTTTATTGCACAAAATAAATAAATCAGGACATAATTATCTTAAAAACTAGGAAATGCGCAAAAGGCTGCCTTATCGCTAAGCAATTTCTTCCAGGCAACCTCGCTATATAGAAAATTAGGTAGTGCGGGGCGTTAAATATAAACATACTTATGTACAATAATTATAATAAACCTACATATACATTTTACATAAATATATACAACTTACATTGAAAAAAAATGATATTAACAGTACGATGATCACGCTGCCTAGAAATCATAACGTCTATGCCAAATTTCACCTAAACCTGGCCACATCTAGCGCAACAACTGCATTTCTAAGATTTTACTAAATAATTAACATACCTATTTTCATGTATTTTTAACCTATTTTCATTTAGTAAAAAAAATATTTTTAAATAAAACGCTAAAGATGCTGGAGATGGTACTTTATTCTGACACTACAAATATACTTTTTTTTCTAACCCTTAATCACCAATGTACTTTAATTGCACAAAAAAGGTGGCAACCCTAATTGTACGGAACCCTCTCCACGCGAGTTCAACTCGCACTTTGCCGGTTCTTTTAATTTCTCCTGTTACTAACACTTCTTCAGAAACTTGATAATATTTCCGCTTAGACGGCCTGCTCATCTCGCGTTTACATAATTTAATTGGGTAACCGTACCAGCTGTCGTGTGGGTCTAATTTCGCCACAGGCATATGGCTCGCCAGGACCAGATACCAATGCTCGAAGACATGTGGCACAGCCCTATTTGGCAGTGGCCTGTCGGGTTTCGCAAGCTGTGAGAGGAATGTAGGAGTACGACAGTTTAGGATTTTTATAGCTGTTGCTAAGATATTTTTTTAAGGTAACTGTTGATTGTTTACATCCATAAGAATACCATTTTGTTTCGCGTTAAAGGATGTATTACAAATTTTTAAAATTTGTATTATGTAAGTCTGGAATCAAGTTGCCAAACACTAATCTTTTGATCTCTTTATTAAATACTATGAAAAATATTAAAAATGCTAGGCAATAGTCAAATACCACATGGCAGTCAAAATATTTAATTAATTACCCACTTCAAATACGCTCCATAAAATATATAAAAAATTCAAATATTTAATGAACTATCCGCCTCTATACTACAAGAAAAAACATTTGAAAAATGCTCTAAAATCGTACCTTAAAATGTTACTACACTGCCAAAGACTATTTAGATGTAAATAAATTCAGAATTTTATTAATTCTATAGTTGACATTGACATTTATTATGATATTATTTTAATTGTATTTAGTATATTAATTTAATTGATTGACATCTATTGCATTTGCAATACTCTATGAGTTACTATGATTAGAACATCAATATACTTTTCTAAATTCTGTATATTGTATTAATTACTCATAGTTAGCAAATAAATGTTTGAATCTTTGAAAATACAAATAAATTTTATTATTATTATTATAAACTCTAGTATAGAGTAATTTAGATATTACTAGACTAATAACGAACGTTTAACGTTAGTTTAGAACTAAAAACGTTAGTTTAGACTAATAACGTTTTGGAATCTACATATTACTAGAGTAATCACCACTTGTTGGTTGACGAAAAAGAGGACCAGGTAAATCGAGGCATACCTTCATGAAAAAGATAAAGGAGAAGGTAACGTCGAGTTTTACAGCGAAGTAAAGCAGCTTGCGGAGAAAAGAGCCTCATCGAAGAAAATTCATACTCCATCGAAAGAGCTTGGCTTCTAAAAAAGATGATAATGTTAGTTGACTCATAGAAAAGGACCTAAGTATGCCCATCACTTCCATTCTTATGTACTATGTTTTTAAAATGTCTTATTTCTACATTTTTAAGTGTACATTGTCATTTTTGAACGTTTTCCTGCATAGGAATCTCTATTGAAAGTCCATGTAAAAGCACCCATGTTAACATTTTAACACCTACCTACATGTTCAAAACAAGTAAACACACTTATCCGAATAGTGGTGCCATTTCTGAAACGCGGAGTCACTAAACGAACGGTTTCTTGTATGGAAAAACGATTCGTTTAAGTAACTTCGTGATTCAAAAAAGGCACTTTAGATGCTTGTCGAGATAACTATTTTTGATAAACGATCAATCAAATGAACATACATCAATTCCCAAGTAAGCGACCATTTTCACTAATGAAGGGTCAACAGGCGAAAGTCAAAGAAAGTAACAATTTTCTAATTAATAGACATATTGTGTGGTTATTTGAATATTTAATTTATTCGTGGACCGTCTGGTGTCTGTCAGCTGTCGTAAAAAATAAATTTTTACATTAAAATTAAGTTTATGTTTTATGCTTTTTTATAATTTGCATAAAAATATCAATTTTTCTGTTTATATTCTGTGGAGTTCCGTGTTGCTCTATGGTTTATCCATAAAGTTGACTGGAAGAGAACGCTTTAAGCGTTATTGTTAATGATAATTGTGGATCAATAAAGTTTTAATAAATAAATAACTAAAATATCTGTCTACCTTTTTAGTTTAAAATCAAGTTCTCTGTTGGGTACCTTAGTATTCATCGCAACCTTTTACCGTGTACTCCTTATTAACCGACTTATAAAAAGAAGGAAGTTATCAATTCGTCGCGATATTTTTATGTATGTTCAGGGAATATTCAAAGAGACCGATTTGGAAAATTCTTTTTTCTGTTTAAAAGGACATACTTGTCAAGTGGTCCGATAGATATTTGAGTTTGAGGTCGTAGACGGGTTTTAGGTTTGAAATTTTGAAAAATTGTATTGTTTAAATATATAATATAATGTATACCTAGCTAATGTGAAAATCTGTATTGTAACTGTAACATAGCCCATCAGACTGAACTGGGTTTCTTTCGGCGTAATCTTCCCAGCAATGGTCGTTCCGAAACGCTAGTAGTTTTTAGCTTTTGCACTAAAATAATATTTAAAAAAATGACCTTCAATAAGAGATAAATTTATCCTACATTGAATAAAAAATTTTGACTTTGGGTTTGACTTTGAAAAATTATATAAAATGCATCTTATAAAATAATTTTATGTTGTTAGTTCAGATGTTATTTATTTTTAATGATTCCGTTAGTAAATGCCTATTAGAGATCTAGATTCTAAACTTCAAGTCTACATTTGAATTTACTAGCTTTACATAAATGGTTTTAAGTTTGATTATTCATATAAAGGTACGTATTGGTGATAAAATTTTATTTAACAAATCGCAAAGATAATTCTATTACTAATGTAACAGATACCCAACGTCATAGAAACTATTGGAGGGGCTAAAAGTAGGCAAAACTGGAGTTGCCAGTAGGCACACAGAGATGGCAGCATACACGACCAGCAAAAAAGTGACAAAGAAAGTGTTGAATATGCTTTAAAAATATTTATTGCATTTCATTCAAGTCATATTTAATTAATTACAGTACTACTTTATTTTAATAAAAGAAATCAAAGATTTTCATGTTTTAATAAATAGTTATAGCGCCATCTATGGACAAGGAAGAGAAATATTCATGTCTATAAGGCGATGCGTAGGCATGCTAATATAATAGATACTTAATTTGTGTAGGTATAGTTCCTAATTTGTCATTTTGTTATAGTCATAAGCCGTAAGAGAGAAAGACGACCTCAGTCAGTGTCGTGTGTGTTTTACTTGTCCTGTCTCTACGGTACTCGAAACCTTACCACGATTGAACCTTCCAATTCAATTGAAGTTTTTCAATTGTATTCAAATGATTGAATTCGAACAAAGAGCCCGGGGCCTGCACCACATCTGACTACACCTATCATTTAAGAAAAAAAATTGCAAAAAACATTCGGCCTCAACGACCTTTGGAATTCCTTGACATACCGCCATTCAAATTCCACCCGAAAGGGAATAACTTTAGAGTTGAAAGTTGAGTGATTCGGGATAGTAGTTAAGTCTTTCAAGAGATGGCAAGGAAGAAAGGTGGTACAAAAAATGGAAGAACAAAATTGTAGTACAGCCGACCTTGGGTTACCGTACGCCACATTCCGGCCTGGGCGGTTCCGTTTTTGTTGCGTGTTTTGATGGATGCCCCTCGGCTGGAGCTGGTTTTTTGATATTAGACAACTGGAGAACTTTCCTGTTCACTCATTTTTGATTCTTTTTGATATTTTTTGATGTTTTTGTGTACCTCCAAGTGGTAAATAGATAGTTTCGTAGATGTTATTTATGACCTTTTGAAGTAAATAAACAGGCTCGTGATGTAATATTCGAAAATATCGTTTTTGTATTAACATTATTCATATTTATGTAACACAGGTATCTAGAGAAATAAGATATACGTGTGAAAAATACCCGACATATAAGGCTAACAATGTATATATTTTTGGAATGTACTAATCAAGACCTACCATTGGATATCGAACTAAAAAAATATTTTTACTCTCAATTTTTTGTATGTGACTTTTGTAAAAAAAATCGACATTTTCTTACAAATTGCCGGCCCGGCCGAAAACTTTTGTATGAAAATGTCGATTTTTTTTCGAGTTTCAAGCATTAATCCTATAGAAAAGTTGTTTATATTGACGGTCTGAGTTACTCCTACAAGGATTGGACAGGGTTTTTGTTACATATTGTATACATTCGATTGATATATCATTTGTGAAAATTGGACAAGTGATTCGGATGCTACGGCCACGGTAAACTACGGCGGAACAGACATGCATACCCACATACATACATACATAGACTGCTAAAATCATTACCCTTACTCTTGGCTTTGCCGATGTCGGGTAAATTGCTGGTGTCTACTACCCGTTTAGCTTGGCATATTTATTATAATTTGTCTAAATTACAGTTACTTTTATATAAATAACAAGTTATTATCAAAGAGTTGTTGCCCCGTAACTTCTTATTTTAATAACCTTATATTCAAATCCCATAAATCCTGAACTACCGTTAATTACGTTCATTTAAATATTAATTGCGCGTAGGTATATCCATGGTATATCGAATACACTATATTTGCTAATTGCGCGTAGGTTAGATATTTCCATGGTATATCGAATACACTATATTTGCTGATTGCGCGTAGGTTAGGTATACCCATGGTATATCGAATACACTATATTTGCAAACTACTGACCTAAATAATCTATTTAACATATTATAGAATATATAGGCATAATATCAGAATTTTTGAAAAAAAAATCAAGTGGTCGGTGATTTTACAAGTTTTTTATTAACTTGCTATATATCTTATAGGAATGGGTCTTGGATGTTCATCTATATATGTATTTGTTATAAAATATAGTAGAATTAGTTATCCCCTAACACAAGTCTCAAACTTACTTTGGGGCTAGCTCAATCTGTGTGATTTGTCCGTATATTACGGATTTGAGCGGAGTAAAATTATTATTTATGTTTTCGGTTTTGTATCACGTTCCCTCTTGATATGAATAAGAAAAATAAACCGAATCAAATACTGAATTGCAAAACATCTACATTCCATGGTCCGTAAAACTATCTTTATCCAAAGTTATAAATCTATAGCTTGAAAGTGCCAATTATGAATTTATGCTCTAATTGTTTTAATTGCAACCATTATCCACAATTATACAATTTGGTAAGAGGCCACTTCATATAACTACGGCATATTATAAAGTTATCTCTGGAATATAATTAATTCATTATTTTGACGGTTTAAAATTTAGATTTTTATGCTTTGGTAACTTGAATTCGGCCGTTGGATTATCAAAGTCGCATTACATATTTAATAAATTAAGCAATAAAATAATGTATATACTTAACAATTCATTATGTATTCATATACAACGTGGAAGGCAAAGACCCGTTATAAATTAAACCATGGGCCAATCTAAATCACTATATTCTAATGAAATTAAAATAAGAGTCAAAAAGGAAAAAAACAAGAATTCAGCATTCCTACACATGAACACATGAATAAATAAATAAGTACATGAATTTTTCGAAGTCCAGTGCTGCTCCATTTGATATAAATTATTTTAATGTCTGTAAATTTTAGTCATGAATCAAGAATCATTTATTTGCATTATACAATTTCTGAGATGTTTGTAAACGTTAGTATGTACATTGTATAAACCTGCAGACAGGTATGCAAACATTGTTATCATTTAAAATTAATTTAAACTCGTAGTAATTAGCCAAGAAATACAAGTTATATAAGTTACAATAATATTAAAGTTAAATTCACTAATGGAGTAAAAACATTGTTCCATCAGATGCCCTAGATAACCCTTCAAACTATTTAATAAACGGCCTGGACTAGACACTGGAACCTCTAAAAATTTAATTTATCCTCTTCCTAACAAAATCATCTGTGGCCCCATATCTGATTTAAAAGAGTGCAGATTTTTCATGAATACATCGTAAGAAATTTTGTTGTACTTATGTCATAACTTGTAAAATCACCGACTGCTTGATTTTTTTTCCAAAATTCTGATATTTTGACTATACACTATAATATGTTAAATAGATTATTTAGGTCAGTAGTGTATTCGATATACCATGAGTATACCTAACCTACGCGCAATCAGCAAATATAGTGTATTCGATATACCATGGATATGTCTAACCTATGTCAAATACACTATATTTGCTAATTTCGTGACGAAATTAGCAAATATAGTGTATTCGATATACCATGGAAATACCTAACCTACGCGCAATTAGCAAATGTAGTGTATTCGATATACCATGGATATACCTAACCTACGCGCAATTACTATTTAAATGAACGTAATTAACGGTAGATCAGGATTTACGGGATTTGAATATAAGGTTATTAAAATAAGAAGTTACGGGGCAACGGCTCTTTGACAAATTTAAAACAGTGCAGATTTTTCATGAATACATCGTAAGAAATTTTGTTGTACTTATGTCATAACATTACCCGTTTTGCCAAATGATAGAGATAAATAATGATTAAAATGTTTTAACACGATTCGTCATGTAGATGTGTATCAGCTTAAATTTCTCCGCACGACTGTTACTTTCTATGTCGTTAGATTTGGTGTGATCGTGATGTTGTCAGTGCTACTGCTGATTCAGTCGTTTATGTGAAAATCAACAAAATTAGTTTTTGAAAAAATTACATTTTCTACAATGTGTATTTTTTATACTTGATCAAACGAAATGTGCGGATATAAGATGTAATACTATCGACAAAAAATCGGAAAAAACATCGTTGTTAACACTTTTTTTTATTTTTTTTGTAAAGGTCGTGTTTCGAATTTTTTTTCACTTTATGTTAACGGCGTATTGTCTTCAGTGGGCTCATTTGAAAGCTACAAAGTTTAAGAAGCTAGGAAGTAAAAAATAATTAACAATACCAAACAGGAAATTAGTTGAAAAAAATAATGAAAACATTAAAAAAAATTGCCCGGCATTTTTTAAATGACTAACATAATGATCTTTTTTTTCCATTTTTTTAAAACATTTTTACACACATTGACGTGTGCACGGATGTATAGTTTCGTTTGTAGTAGTGTAGGCACAAATGATACTCCGCTTGATGATGATGATGATGCCATACCTGTGCCTAGGTATTAATCTTCTTCTTATACAACGTGGAAGGGACAAACCCATAAGTAGATCACTTAAGTATAATAATAACAAACAAATAATAAAAAAAATCGAAATTGCCATACAAATTGTTCGGGCGGCTGCACGTTTTTGTATAAAAATGGCGATTTTTTTCGTGCTTTAGCTGTTATTTAAATTTCATTATACTATGCAGTCTTTCCCAAAGTGGGCGATAACGCCCCCTTGTGGGCGCTGGAAGCTTTAAGAGGGGCGGTAACGGGCCCAGAATAAAGTTGGGGGGCGCTGATGTGATTTAAGCAATGAGTGATTTATAACTTCAGCTATTACATATTTTAAAATTCACTGAAATTAAAATCCTCTTACTACACAACATCCATTTATTAGTTCATATTTATATCCTTTTTATTGTACAAATATAAACTAAAAATGTAATTAATATTTATTAAAAATGTAATTTAATGCGTTCAGAATGCTATTTATATCGTTAAAGGAATCAAACACTGAAAAAATTTCGTGTTTTAAAGTTTCGCAGGTGAGGTCCCCACTTCCGATACTCTTTATTATTGTAAAATTGTATTATTATTGCTATTTTTTTATTTAAAATTAGCAATGTTGATTATTGTTATTTTTTTATAAAAGATACTCTAATGTACTGGTGTATGTATTATATTGCTCTCTCTTGTAAAAATACTAGTTTAGAATATAGGTTGAATTAAACTACAGGCAAGACAAATATGTGATTCAGGTTTTTATGGTGGAAAAAATGGGGGGCGCTACAAAATAACAGATTTTTTAAAGTGGGCGTTTGACAAAATAAGTTTGGGAACCTCTGTACTATAGGTATGTGGAGTACTTTCCATGACTCAATTTCGATTCCAATTTCTTTATTTATTCCATTTCATAATGTACATCTCTCTTAGTACGCGTTGGATTGATACAGATACATAAATGAATTATCACGTCTTTATCCTCGACGAGGTAGACATAGCCCAATGCCGTAATACTCAAAGGTCACACTTAGCGAGATGGTGGGAAAGGAATCAAAAAAGTGATGGGCTATTTACATATTATTGGGGTTGGATTCGAAGACTTTCTAAGGATAATGAAAAAAATGCTCATCAGGCTGAACAACCTGCTAAGGCGTCATTTTTATATTTCTTATAGTTCTGCATGAAGTGTTCCATTTTCCATAATAAATTCTACCCTGTACATTGTCTAGGCTTAAGATCTATATAATATATAATGAAAAAGTTTCAATCGAATCCGTCCAGTATTTCCGGAGATTCGCGTGTGCAAACAAACAAACAAACATTTTTTTATACTAACTCCATTACTGTTTCCATAAGCCCTTAATTTTTTTTTTACTATATATTGGTTTAGCCATTTGTCCTCAATCTCACCTGATGGTAAGCGACGATGAAGACTAGGATGAAGCATCCCTATCCAAAATATATTCAATGTTCAGACCCTTTTTTGCTGTTTTATCATGTGTATTGTAAAGATTTATTTGCATAGTAGATAATTAACTTGAAATCTACTCAGATCTTTGACTTTGTATCACAACAAAAAAAATGGTCCTCTTATTTTATTTATTTTATTGGTACATGTACACTCGAAAATTTACAAATAAAATCTTATATAAGTTAACATAGTACAGAGGTGCTACTTATTTCTAAAGAAATTTCTTCCAGCAGCCCCCGAGAGGAAATGGGAAGAAAGAGGCAATTGGCGTGTACAATACAAGAATAAATAAATACATACATCTAAATGAAACATTTATATTCTCTTGTATCATACATCAGTAGATTGAATCTAAAAAGAAATAGTTCGTATTAAAGTGGTACAGAAAAAGGGCGGGGGCTGAGTGAGCTGGGCTCAAGTGGAGCAAAAACGTCTAAAAGTGCTACCATATGCCAGGCTTTTTAGGGTAGGGAACCTTGTAGTTTCTCCATGTCTGTCTGTCTACAGTTTATTCAGAGACGAAGAAGCACTAGGACGCTGTAATTTTGATAGATAAAAAAACAAGATCTAGGACAATTTGAAAAAGGTCATTTTCCAACTTGCCCTGTCTGAGGATTGAACCTAGAACCTCCAGATTGGCGGACTAGCGTGTTGACCATTTCGGCACAGAGGTCGTCTGTAACTTTACCAAATAATTTATTTTTGACACGGGAAAATAGCCAGTCCTGTTATCCAAAACAAAACCTTACTGTGGTATAAAGGTTTCTTCACATCAGCACACTATAAATCTAAAATAGCATAAATCCGAGCAAACAATGGTAGTATTAGTATCGGCGCTAGTGTTGCCGAACAATCGATGGTTTAACAATCGATAGTTTTAACGTTTTGCATGCTAGCGTTTGTTAAATGTACTTTACCCCAATTCTGGTAAAAATAGTATAATTTTGACCACAATAGTGGTCAATGACGTCTCAGTCACGCAAACGTTTTGCAACTCTTTAAGAATCCCTTTATCCTAGACTTTTGAATAAAACGTAGCTTTTATTTTGAAATGACATGTGAGATTTAGGCAGTAGTTTGTAATTTTAGAGAAATTGCATATACCTAGGCATATAACTAGTTTTCGACAGTCAAGTGTGAACTTGAAAGAAAATATAAGTCAAATATTATATGATACACCATATTCTCTTTATGTTCATATTTTGACTGTGAAACTAGTTATTTGCCTTAACATATGCAATTTCTTTGAAATTACATAATTTCGCCAATGTCTGACATGCCGTTTCAAAATAAAATCTAGACTACGGTTGTATGGGAAATTCTGATTCTGTCTAGGGTAAGGGGAATCCTAAGCGGTCAATAGCGCTCAAAATGATCGAAAAATGCCAAACTATCGATAGACCGTTAGATAGTTTTTTAGTGCAATACTTCGCTAACCAACAATACTGTCGATAGTATCGATCCTGACAACAAACAAACTATAGATAGCATCGATAGTTTATTTACTATCGAATGCATTGATAGTTTATGTCCTATTAATAGTATCCATAGTACAGTTAAATATCAATATATCTGGACAAATAACACTAATTGAGTTAGCCCCAAAGTAAGTTCGAGGCTTGTGTTATGGGATACTTCAACGATACTATATTTGATAACAAATACACATATAGATAAACATCCAAGACCCAAGACAATTTGAAAAAGGCCATTTTCCAACTTGCCCTGACCGGGGATCGAACCCGGAACCTCTGGGTGACGGACTAGCATGGTGACCACTATGCCACGGAGGTCATCAACGAAAAAGTTTGTGTATTATTAAAAGCAATTCTATGGATAGTAGCAATTGTTTGTTCGTCGTCAGGATCGATACTCTATGTACTATCAATAGACTATCGATACTGTCCATTTTGCTTAAAATCCCAATAGTCTATCGATAGTAGACCATCGAAAGCAACACTAATAAGCGCAAGACAACGCATAAAACGATGGTTGAACTAACAAACACTACAACCGTTGCCAAACGATAAATACAGTTAGACAATAGTCCTAATGAAGTGAAACCGAGGACGCCGGTAATGTTGGGGTACTGCTCTAAATCTGCCACATTAGTACAGAGTTGTTGAAATTGTCTCAATGATCCTATGATTGCAAACGGTATCGAATGATTCTTAGAAGAGATTTTGCCTGTTATGTCTGTGTTCTAACCATGTGTATAATGGACAACCATGTGTACAATTTAATGCCTTACAAAATATAGGCACTGAAGCTATTTCACAAGTTTTTATTTCAACTCGAGAACGGGTGCTGCCGGGAGGGACTTGTCAGCTCGGCTTCGCTTTTTTTGACTACTTAATGTTTTTTATTTCTTATTACGCAATTTATGTTTGTTTACTTGTTCGCAAGCTTTACATGTTATAATGTGTCAACATTGAATTAGGTATATTATAAGTATTTATTAATTAAAAGACAATAATAAATATGACAAAGCCCTTCTGGCGAGTAGGCGACCAATACTGTGAAAATTAGTTTCTTTCGGCGTGTCTTCTCAGCAGAGGTCGTTACGAAGCGCTGGTATCGTTAGTTTTTTTAAATAAATTAAGTTTTATCATACTTTACACGTAACATAAATAATACTTATTGACGTGTAAAAGTGCCTGAGGTCTTATTACTGAATAAACATTTGAATCTTTGAATCTTTGAATATTTGAATCTTTGAATATTTAAATCTTTAACTTTCAATGTATCTTGTATGTATGTTTGTTTAAGTCAAATCTTGCAACCCAATTTTCAACCAGTTATCCTCAACCGATTCAGCTGAAATTTTGCGTACTTGTGTAAGTCGGATGACATTACAATATTATGGAGTCAATTAGATGTTCTGATGATGGAGCCGGGAGATATTAGATTAAACTATTTTATGAATAACCTTTGAAATTATTACTAATTGTCAGTCCATTTTTTAAAACTGTTTTTCGCCAAAAGTGGCCACATTTGACGAAAAACAGTTTTAAAACTAGACGGACTACAAATATTACTTTGAAAGGTTATTCATAAAATAGTTTAAAGGTCTTTCTAGACATTGATACAAATCAAATTTTTAATTATCACCATATTTAGTTTTAAACAATTTATTTCAAATGAGCTCGCCACTTTAGCTACCACTTCGTCTTAACACACGAAAGCTAAAATAGATAAACATGTAACCCAATAAACAACCCATGATGTTGCAGATGTCCCGTCGACAGGCCATGATAAATTCTAACCATCAAATAGACCTTAACTGTCATAAGCGATGACTGCCTACTAAAAGGTAAGACTAGTGGTTCTGAGAGCAGTAGACCTCGCAAGTCTGTTTTTGCGTAGCCAAATGGAGTGTATCAGATGAAAAAATTGTTTGGGCTAAAAAGTTGAGTCTGACTAAGGGCAGCAAAATAGATTTTTGAATTTTTTTTATAATTTTTTGAAATGGCTGAAATACCGCCTCACATCATTTTCAACTCCCGATTTTTAAATATTATGATGAATTTCGAAAAAATCTGTATAATTGTCGTGTAAAACCTGCTTAAAATTTTCACGAGAATCGGTTGAGAAATTCGACCTGTAGGCGAGAACAGACAGACGGACAAAAGCATTTTTGGCCAATCTCGAAACTGAGACGCTTCGCTCGCTCGGTCAATTACTTGTAGAGTAGCTTTCTTGAAATTGTCACAATGAAGCTGTATTAAAGGAAATCAAATATCCATTTCAATTGAGCATCTCGGATACAAGAGATGACTTTTATGAGTACATTAATGCTAATGTCCGCGAATAGAAACACGTTTCTTGCACTCAAGACGTGAGTAAATTGAAGAAAATTACTGCACAATAGACAGTTTCTAGAATACTAAAAACTGATGTACAATATATGTAAGTATAAGCAATGCATATATTATTAGAGTCTGTTTTCACGTACATAGCGAGTTTTGAAGGATGATATGCAGATTCTTTATTACAAAACAAGCAATGTACATCAGTTCGCACACAATAAGAAGTCTAGTATTATTTAGTAGTATGCAGCTGAAATGATGATGATGAATTCACTAGACAGAACAAAATATGTCGTGATACAGTTGTCTTATGAATTATTCGCTACGTGGAAAGAAATGTAGTTGGCGCACGTTCATGACATGACTTAGATAAAATCAGCAAGGGATAGTGTATCAAAGATATTAAGTTGTTTAGTCTATAGATGATATTAAGAAATTTTTATTTTATTTATTTATTTAATCTTTATTGTTCATCAAATACAAATTGTACAGAACAATAGGCGTACTTAACGCTTAAAGCGTTGTCTACCAATCAACCTTTGGGTTGTACGGATAGTCTAAATGTGGGTTGCAAGACTTGCAAGACAAAGTAAAGCTCTTAAAGTATATTAATAAAAGTATATACAGATAAATTTAATTAATAAAGTAAAATTATTTTTGAGTGTCGTATATTTTTAATAATCTTTCTGGCACACGAACAAATAGAGATAAAAAGAAATAACATCAAAAAGCTAGATTCAGATTTCTGTTTCCTTTCTTGGTAAGCGTAATCTTTGAGATCCTAGGCTTTATTATCATATCTATATGACGTTATGTTTAATAGACAAAAAATAAATATCAACAGCGTCAAAAATACAGACGAGATAAAATATAAATTATTATCAAATCTGTACTACTTCAGAAGATGTTTCAATTTGATCAAGATTTAGGAAAAAGCCTGTTTAAATAGCAAAGTCAAAAAGAAAAAAACAATTTTAAGTAAACGTCCCTCATCAGTTTCATCGTCGTAGCCATTCATGAACCTACTGTTGAGGTTGAGCATAAGCCTCCTTCTGTCATGAGTCCCTATACCGACTCTATAATACATTTGAACTCTTTGCTTAGTACGTGGTGAAACAATCTGTTAGACGGCTGTTGAGCTGCGGGCATTTTGCCATTTGGGGCCCATTGCGTCACGCCATGATACACAAACGTAGCCTGAATAGCAATGGCAGACTAAAACAGAACAACTCCTTTGTTGAATATTTCATGCCGGTGAGATGCGGTAAGAAATGTGACAAGTGCATTGTTACGCAAATCATTGAAGCGAGCAAAGTTCTCTGAGTCTGTTTGGATTATCCCGTGTTTGTTAGTATGTGTGTAAGTTCGACGACACCTCGAGTATCTATAGAACTGAATGAAATCTGAGAAACTAACTACTGGTCTGACACATTTGAAGGCTGAGTTTAATAAAACTTAAATCAAACTTCTTTAAAAACCCCCACTTTTCTCTCTTGAACCGTTTTCGGCTAAAGCGTACTCATTGCAAATTATTTTTCTAAAAAAAACACTCCCACGGCATATCTTCTTTAGCTTTAGCTACGATGCCACAGACAGATGTCACTTGGGTTGAGGTTGAAAATTAGTCATAAGTTCAAAAGATTTTTAGTTAATGATCAAATAAAAGAAAAACTAAACGTGATAACATATAAGGAGGTTAAAAACTTGGCGGAGGAAAGAAAGAAATGAAAAGAACTCCATTGACAAGAACCCAGCTCTTAAATATGTATAAGAGGAGAAAGAAGATCAAAAAAATATTTAAATTCGAACATGATCAAATCGGTCAAAAGTTTTCCGAGGTTATAGGTCCAGAGTTTTAATCAAATTAGTGTAATCATCTTATTATTATTCAATAATTCCGATGCAACATTAATTAATTAAACCATTAGCTTATTAAAATAACAATTATCCAAGGAGAAATACAAGATAAACTGTGGCTGAGATAGCGAGTATAATCTGAGGAAAATTTCTGCAACATTATCAAACGGGGTCAAACAAATTATGTATATTCAAGATGATGAATGTATAAAAAAGGAATTTAATTCTAACGTCATTGAAGTGCCACTGGCACAGTTAGATTGTTTACTTTTGCTTTAATCATTACGGTAGCTGCATTTCGGAATGAAGTCCGTTTTTTGTGGGATCAAAATTGTACGAGTATACACAATGCATCATGATTACCGTCTGTCAAGCGTAGTAAATTAAAGCAGATAACTAATCTGAGATCAGTAATAGCATCAATCCTAGTTTCAACCTTATGGTAAAGCTTTAAGGGCGTTTATAATTTAGCGTCAGCATTTGCCAACATCAATTCAGATTTGTACTTGGTACTATAATACAATGTATCGATTCCACTGTGTCAGTTATGACTGATTTTCGTAACAGCGACTGTGCTACTGCCTTTACAATGGCAAGTTTTTAAGGGGCTAATATTAAGGTGAATCACGTTAGATATAATGAACGCATTGCCACATTGAACAATGTTACACCTTTTGCTTAGATTGTAATTAATCATAGAGATTAATTTTAACATGAATATAAAATTAAAGACTTCTATTCTAGTCAGATGGTTGAATTTAGATAATTTTGATTATGAACAACGTGAGCATAGTTAATTTGTATATAATGCAGTGTGAAGTCATATTTTACTATGGTAAAGAACTAGTTATTGTACAAAAAGATTCTACAAAATAAGCGATTGCTAACATGCAGTGATTGGGTAGTTTGTGTTAAGTTAATTACGCTAAAGTGACCATAGTGAATGTTAGTTTTTGTTGCGAATGGCCGACCCGAGGTCGATGGCCTATCGTCCGCCACGTTTGACCATAGACTATGGAGTAGTGTTGTCAGTTAACAGAGCGTGACCATAAATTACAAAAGCTTCCCATTCGAATGTTTTTCAGTTTTGAGACGCATCACTGGTTTTTATTTGCATTTACATGGATTTATAGCTATTGTTTATGGGTTTTATTATACATTTTAAGTTTTGTGTTAACAACCATTTTAGATTGTTACCCTTGAGAATGAACATCGTTTTTATAACAGGAAAGACACAATGGAAGATTGCTAATATAAATCATCGATGTTAAGATATAGTTTTCACTTCGGAATGACCTTTATATTTTAATATTGTTACAGTAATGTTGCAATAAGTATCAAACAAGTATTAATAATGCGATTGCATCAATTTTCATATGAATAACTGCAAGGTAATCTAAAGAATCTTGACATTTCACCTCAGATAACCCAGAGTGATAATGTCTAAATTGGTTTTTAAAAATTGATTCAATTGGACATGATAAGAAAAACCGGTCCCAGAATGCAACCTTGAGGCGTGCCTGACGTACGTATGATAATGATACCTTATCATTGGGGTTAACTTTTTACAGTCATTTAATGATACAATTTCATTTGTTTTTGAATTTGTTTTAATGAAAAGGTCAAAACTAAATAAGTTCGCTTAAATTGATGGCACCACCGGATGTTTGTAACTCTCGTTAAAAAAGAGGGGTGTTATAAGTCTATCCGTCTGTCTATCTGTGGCATTGTAGCTCTCGAACTGATAACCGGATGAACGAATTTCGATGCGGTTTTTTTTTTACGTGAAAACCAGTTCCCTTGCGGTGGTTCTTAGCTATATAAAAGTTCAAAATAGCCATATAAAAGTTATTTGGGATTAACGCTTGAAAGTCAGTGGTTTCCCTAGCAAAAGTAAATGGTGCTACGGATGTCAATGAAATATGTAGTTTCGCTAAACATTACTAGATGGCGCCGAAAGTCGGGGGATTTTTATTTTCCTTACAAATCAACATGTTTAGTATGTGTTATGGGCTCATGTTAAATTTAGTACCGTTTTTCTCCGCAATATAGCCAGTGCTAACCTTTACCTACCTGAATGATCGAACTTTCTTTTCACCAACGAGTTTCTCTGAATGAACACTGGCTAGATCGATTTTTCAGTCCCGAAACCCCCGACATACAAATTTTATCTAAATCATTACAGCTGTTTCCAAGATTCTCTTAAGTACAGTCCCTCTACTTATATCTTGAATTTTCTCTTAAACTAAAAATGATATTAACACGAAAATTTATATTCAGACAGATTTTAATTAAGTCTTTCTAAATACAAATTTTCATGTTAATGGTATTTTTAGTTTAAGGGAAAATTGAAGATTTAAGTAAAGGGGCTTGGTCAGGTATCTTGGTAGTTGACTGTATATCTACGGAAATAGATAAAATAAATGAAAAGATAGGCTAAGCAGGTCATCTTAGTACACACAAAAAAATCAAAACTGCACAGTTACTACTAAAAGCTCTTAATCTTCGCTTTGAATTTACGAGATGGCCTTACAAATTACTAGATACATTTCAATATTTTACGCCTACCCAAATATAGACATACACTCCGTTCAAAGGTCTTGTTTTCTTTGGAAACACGTCTAAAACTATTGGTAAACTTAACCTTATGGATGTAAATATAAGTGTGATAGAAGAATATGTTTTTAGACAAACATACTATTTTGTTGCAAAAGATAATTACGAAGGGCCTACACAGCACAATATTGCTATTGGCAATTGGTTTTGACTGTGGGCATACAAATTGGTGGTTTACGTGAACTAGGCTTGTTGTTTGGCATACAATTTGTTTTGATAAATTGTTGTAACAGATTATAAATCAAAAGCAGGAAATCATGTTGCAATTATTGTTCGTCAAGCATGTTAATTGTAGAAGTGTATTCTCAACTCGTCTATTTGAAATACTTTTTTCAAGATTCTTCATATTGATGGAAATGATACACGAATATTTTTTAGTTAAAAAAAAATACTGGATAACGACAAGATCAGAAAAGTATGATTGTAATTCGTCCGTCTTTTATATAATCCAAAAATAATGGACCCATATTTTTCAGTTTACCAAAAAGGTAAAAATTCACAAAGATACGGAGCATCAAAGTATTGGAGTGTGGGCTAGTGACGTCACCGTTAAATAAAATCTTACCTAGCCGTGACATCTTGTGAAATTTCAAAATGCGCTATACTTTGTCATTTTTTGTTTCTCAGAGAAAAGAAAAAAAAAACACGTCTACAATATTTTTTGATAATCTAACCGATGCTGAAATCTATATTACCATCCGTCATGTCTAATACAAACATAAACGATTGAAATAACAAGTTCTTCCAAAAAAAAATACCAATTAACAATTTCGACATAAGTAAATATAACAAACATATAAAAAATAAATAACTTAAAGGCATAGCTCTAAGAAAGGCACAACAAACATACAAAAACAACATTGTTTTTGATATTGTCTCATCGTAAAAGGAGTCTTAATTTAGGACAGGCGTAGGACGCGTAGGTGTCACTATTACACTATTACTTCCATACTTCTTTATGTTCATAACCTCTATTATTAATGCACATATACGGTCCTTATATACACTGTAATGGCTCTCAAGTATATTAAACTGATACTGGGACATTTTACCGTTATCAACTCCTACATGTTCCCATTCCTACATTACAAACCTTTTTATTTTATAGAATACGAAGGAGGTACAATATTTACCTCTTTAGTAGGTAGGTAGCAGCACTCGCTGCGGACTACTTGGGGCAGTTGGAGCTCCTACAGGAGGAGGTAAGGTACGTAGTGGATAGCTTGAGAGAAATTAAAAAGAGTTATTACAACTTTACAATACTGATATAGATGTAATCAGCTCGAGAGATGGTAGTGGAATAAATCAGAATGATGAGGAAGGAATCTAAAATTTAAAAATTTAATTTGGAAGTGAAATTATTTTTTTGAAAACGGAAAAGGAGGTGTTTGGGTACATGAAGGATGAGGTTTATTGTAACATCGTTACAATATTATTACATTATCTGAGGCCAGCGCAGTATGTCTTCACCTTTTACATTCCTTTGTTTCTCGTCATACTAATATCTACTCCTACTACCCCCATATGCCTTATGCATTCTATACATCTCTTTATTGGCGTTCCCCTTCTCCTATTTTCATTTATCGTCATGTTTAAAGTTCGTTTTATCATGTGTTGGTTCTCATCATATGTCCAAACCATGACAACGGATTGCTTCTCACTTTCTCGTTTATTGGCGCTTCCTTTAAACTTCGTGACATCCCACACATCCATCGCAACATCTTCATTTCGGCCAATGTATCTTCAAAATATTTAAAATTTTAGATAAATTAATTAGCCTTAGAAATATAAAGCATGGCAACTTAGACATTTTATCTAAGATAGCGATTAAGTATTAAGATAAACACGTTTCAGCCCACACAATAGCTATCTAAACTCCTTATAATTAGGTTTATAAACATCTTGAGAGATAAGAGAGGTTCCAAGTATGCTAGACAAAACAAATATTGTTTTACCTAAGATATGAGTAATAAACGCGTAATGGAAAATAAACGATAATAGTTAGTATAATAGAATAATAGTTTAATGTTACTTTATGTCATTAATTTTACGATTATAAGACTTCGATTTTATCTATAGAATATAGGCCGATTTTTTAAACAGCCCATGTTTACGGTTAAGTATTCCTCAAAGGAAGCCGGAATTATAGGATCACTCGCTTGCCTGTCTGTGTATCTATCACAACCAACGTTCTCCAAAACTACTGAACCGATTTAGTTTGTGGTATACACATATGTAAGTAAAATTATAAAATTATATTGATATTTTCTATCGAATCCTTCAACAATCGTGTCATAGAACGATTAAGAAAAGCACTCATTTTTTTTTTGTTTAAAAATCACATAAATTCATTGGATAGCTGCTACTACGATAAAATAAAAAAAGTATTTTATGTGTGTGTCAAAGAGCTTGTATTTTATAATGAATGGATTTAATTAAAACTAATCAAACCCTCCTTTTATGAGGTTTGGCATCACCAAGCTCGACGAACTGAGGACGGTATACATACCGGCTTTGGTCTGCAAGCGTGATGATGCTCTTTCCAAGGTAGACCTCATTCATAAACTCTTGCAGCGTAACTGCTGGCTGGGTGGACTCAGAACAGAACAGAATTAATCAAATCCTAATTTAATTTATAATTCTTTTATACATTAACCGACTCAGTTTTCTTTCAGGAGTTTCTTCCATCTTCAAAATTCTTCATCATATCTTCACAAAGTTAATATTGTATCAACTATACAAGGTACCTTAGGCCTTCAAATATAAAAAAAATCATCAAAATCGGTACAATAGTAGCGAAGACATCAAACTCAAAGAAAAAGTAAAAAAAATAACATTCAATGTAGGATAAACTTTAATTTTTTATATTTTTTAGAGGAAAAGCTAAAAACGAATAAATTTCGCATAACATACTCATAAGAAAAAAAAAACATACGATATCGAATAAATGAAAACCTCCCTTTAGAAAGTCAAAAGACACAAAAGGTCCTGCAGATGCTAATTTCCCAGAGGTCAAACTCGCATGCCCCACGTAGCGATTTACAAATATATTACAAGCACATACTGAGAATCAATTTTCACGGCATTATCAGATTTCTGTTTACTTGAAATTTCTTACAAATGATCTTCATTAAGAGTTTTGCCACTCGTCGCATTCCTGCATACGAATCACTAAAGTTTTGCAACGTGTTTTTCTCCGATTCAGAAATTGCAAAATTGTTAACACAATTCTATGGAAAATGCCATTTATAGATGAAAGCATGATTTCTTTATTCCTTATGGAGAACAAAAAGCCAGAGTGTTATAAACTTGAAGAAATATTGTGGGCCTACGTATAGGAGCTATAGGAAAAAAATGGGAATAACATCTTCCTCCTACAATCGATGTCTCTGACCTAACTTAAAGATTTAAAGATTCAAATATTTATTCAGTAATTAGACCTTTACAGGCACTTTTACACGTCAATAGGTATAATTTAAGTTACGTGTTAAGTACATTAAAATTTAATTTGTTTTTGAGAAGCTACCGATACCGGCGCTTCGTAACGACCACTGCTAACCGAAAGAAACTCATTTTCACAGTATTGGTCGTCTACTCGCCAGAAGGGCTTGGTCATATTACTATTGTCTTTTAATTCATAAATACGTATAATATAATACAATGTAATAGTATTTGAAATCTCTATCCATTTGTGACGATCTTTGGCTGTTCCAGTGTCTTAAGATTTTGATGTTCAGGTGTTCTTTTATTTGGTCAGACTATCGTATCAGGCTACGACCCTCGATCTTATTCGATTGTTCGTCTTTTACGGCAAACAAAAAGCGAACTTGAAAAATCTGACAACAATATCGTCCATTCACACATGAATATTAAAGCAAGGATAAATTTAACTTATTGTATAGATGGACAAAATAATTTCAAAAATACCAAATTTTTACGACTTAATAAAATTAAAATATTAACTTTTAAAAAGTTAGGTATGTACAGGCATGCCTACCCTATGCCTAATAAACATTATTATTTCTCTTCATTGTCACTAGATGGCGCTATAGCTATTTATTAAAACATTTCTTTTTATTAATGTTATTTGAATAAAGTACTACTATAATTATTTAAATATGATACGTACTTATACGAAATGCAATAAATATTAAAGCATATTCAATAATATCTTTGTCACTTTTTGCTAGTCTTGTGTGCTCCCATCTCTGTGTGCCTACTCGCAACTACATTTTGCTTACTTTTCGCGGCCCTCCAATCGTTTCTACGACGTTGGGTATCTGTTACGTTAGTAATTAAATTATCTTTGGTACAGGTTACAATAATATGTCAGTCTACCAATTATGCAACTGGATTTTCTAGTCTGCAACAGCCTTAGCTCTTGACATTTGTGCAATATCCACAAACAACCTAGCCGGGGCTTAATGTGTATTTAATGATCAGATTAATTTATCGATCTATAGTTTATACGTGTAATAAAATAATCAAGTTGTGAGCACATTTATTTGATATTGCAACAATTACTACAGTTTTGAGAGGCACTTAAAGCAGGGTTTCATTTTTTATTGCGTGCGAAATCATGTCGATAGGCATTTCAACAAGAAACCCACCACTGTTCTGACTTCATTGTCTATCTGCACGCCCATAAATATATTTTGTTTTCTTTTCCCTGTGTAAGTTAAGTGTAAAGTGTGAGTTTTTTTGGTACCAATAAAATGATTATCTATCATCTATCTTTCTATAATACATCCCGAGAAAGTCATAATATTATTTCTGTAATTAGTAACGTCGTCACCGAATGGTATCACAGAAATAATAAACGTAGTGTGGGACGTTCAGCGGCTAGGTGGGTTGATGTCATCACGTAAGTTGTTGGATAGAACTGGATTGCAATAACGAATAACGGAGCAGGAAGGTGCAGACAAAAGGAGGCTTATGCATAGCAATGGGTACCTGAAAGCTGATGATGATGAGGCACCTCCAGAAATGTGTCAAGTAAATGTACCTATTCTAAATTAGTAAACTCAAACACGAACTAATTCTGTTTCAATGCCGACACGGTGTCGACGTGCCGTCGTGACGTAAGATTCCTGTCATTATCCGACAGTCTCTCAGTGAGTGACATAATGTAAGTACTTACATTAGTGTGTGGTACAAACGTTTAATACTCTTCACGTTCTCACTTAAAACTGTAAACAGTGGTTCATAAGATAGTTTGAAGGGTTATCTAGTGCCTGGTCAAGATAAAATTTTAAATGATGTCTCCGTTTCCTATTAAATGATTTATTTCAAATGGGGGCAGCACTGGACCTCGGAAAATTCAGGTATCCCCTTAAAACATATCACGATGGGTTATAATGATGCCTCGAATGTAAAGATTGGTGCGATCATATTTGTCAGACAAACGAAAAATCTCCCGAATTTCAAGCGTTCAATCCCTTTTCAAAATCTTTAACCGGTGAATCTCGATAAACTCAACTTTTGAACAAAAAAATAACCGCAACATTATCGGCCCATTAGTTGCGACATCCAGAAACTTACAACACCCCTCTTGTCCTGCATCGTGACGAGATCCCACCAAAGTTCCCAATAAAGTCAGATTTTAAACAAAAAAAATAAAACAAAGAACTTAACTTAGTGTTTCCACTTATTATTATCTCAATCCGGGAACACCCGAAGGAGAGATCGTCAAAAGTGTATAACTTACGCTACCCACCATCTCTGATATGTGTGATCCTGAATAAGTGCCCTTTGTGCCTTTGTTGCCAATATTACTATACGGTCGCAATGGGTCAAACGGCGGGCTAACATGTGTTGAAACGCCCATTAAGTGAGGTATGTGTGGAAAATTAATGTATGTTTTGCGAGGCGTTCATTTCAGAAACCAGCATGTATACTTATTTACACTTTAAAGCACTTAGTATACTCTTACTTGCAATGCATTTTTATTTCTTGTTTCATCATATCAGCCACAGGAAGTCCACTGCTGGACATAGACCTTCCCCAATAAGGATTTCCAAAACGAAATTTTTTTTTTTACAATATATTGGTTTAGGCATTTGTCCTCAATCTCACCTGATGGTAAGTGACGATGAAGACTAGGATGAAGCATGCCTATCCAAAAGATACCCATTCAATCTACTTTTGAATGTCCCGGGACTGTACTTCTCTGGGAATATAGACGCAGGCAGTTCTTTCCACACCTTAGCTACTCGAACCAAAAAGAAATTGTCGAAGCGTTTAGTTCGAGACTTAGGTATTTCAACGACAAAGGGGTGAAACGCCTGTCCGCGCCTCGTACTGCAATTTTCCCGAGATAGTGGCGCATCCGTATTTTTCTTATCAATTTATCATCATCATCATCTCTTCAGCCACATAACGTCCACTGCTGGACATAGACCTTCCCCAATAAGGATTTCCAAAACGAAATTCGGAAGCCGCCTGCATTCAGTTTTTTTTTTACAATATATTGGTTTAGGCATTTGTCCTCAATCTCACCTGATGGTAAGCGACGATGAAGACTAGGATGAAGCATGCCTATTTTCTTGTTTATTCCATTTTATTTTTTGTTTTGTTCTTGGAAAAAGTTAATCCTAGGTCTTCATCTTTCTTGTCTTTTATTTTGTCTCCCATTATTTGTTTCATAAAAATATTTGTATGCTTTATTAAATGTCCAATCAATTTCCATCTTCCATTTGTAATAATTTTTGACATATTTCTTTACTTTCCGTCAATTTTGGAGGTTTTTGGCGGGAAGTCAAGGGGTTCAGTTGGTGTTTGCTTTAAATTATTTTGCAAATTGAATCTAGTGGACTTTATAATATAAAATCGGTGTAGTTTAGTGTTATAAATGCTCATGCTCATGGACAATATGTAAAATGGATAAAGTGGACACTCATAGTGCGGCTGTAGTGATATTTATTTGCGGACTGTGGTGGGCGTCTTTAGACGCCGTCTGCCACTCATTCGGCTATGAAAACCAGTGGACTCGTATAGATTTGTTGCCAGAAGCTCCCTTGAAGCAATCAAAGGACCTACACCAACCTTTGATTGTATAGTTAGGGTTATGGTTAGGAATAAAGAAGTGATAAAATAAAGATGGGCTCTAAAAGACTAGTATCCAGAGCCGTAAAATAATTATTAAAAAAAATCCGTCAATTTCTCATTGCTTTGTTTCTCCACCTAGCTCCAGTACCACATCTCAAACGAAATTCGCTAGTTTTCTACAACTTAAATCAGACACATTTTTCTTAACGTCATAAAAATTATTTCTATGGGACTTGTATGACATATAGACCTATGACGTCAAAGTTTCTTAGAGTCAAAAGCACAAAGATTCAAAGATTCAAATAATTAGACCTTTACATTCACTTTTACACGTCAATAAGTATAATTTACGTTACGTGTTAAGTATATTAAAATTTAATTTATAGCTAACGATACCACTCACATTATTTTGTGACATTATTATTTTTTTAACAGTATCAAATAATTTATTTTTAACACAGGAAAGTACCCAATTATATCTCTGAAATTCTTTCTATTTTTTTTGTTTGTTTTTCGTGCTGCCTCCAGACGTCGTGACGTCTGCCATCCAATAATGACAGCCGGGACCATAGTACTACGAGCATTTAATTCAATTCCAATCAATTTTAATCACCCAATATCATTCCCAAATCAAAGTATTTCCTAATCATAATAAATGTGTTAATATAACAGATAGCTGCGATCATATTATTAACAGTAATTGTCTTTAATTCACTGCACCATTGTCTGTCTGTTGCAATTTGGGCGCTGTAATAGCTATGGCCTAGTTTGAATTGAATCAGACTTGGGACTTTAATAATTGTCTTATTTATTTCCTACTAGCTTTTTGAGTATTGAGACCCTTGGTTTTGTATATTCCGAAGGAGGAAATGAAGATCCTACCAAAAACATAAATGTTAATATGGGAGCCAAGTTCAAAATGCAACAAAAGAATTGATATCTACATGGCTGCCAAGTTCTGTAGAAAATCCTGTTTATTAATAAGAATCTTAACATTGACCTTGCTAGTTTTTTACCAGCTATTCTTATTGACGACGACACTTGACTCTAATAATTTTTTTCACTTTAAAAGCAAATATTTCAAAAACGGATCCCAAAATCGAAAAACGGTATTGCAACATGCCAATTTACAGCTTTCTAATACTTATAGTCGCTGAGTAAAACCGCGGACGGACAGACAGACAGACATGGCGTAACTATAAGGGTTCCTTGTTTACTACGGAACCCTAAAAAGTAGGAGAAACGGTAGTGAGCTATGTATAGGTACAAACTTACATGTTGTTTACTTATTATTATTATTATCAAGTAAACACTATAATTACCTAGTTTAGAGTATTTTATGACTTGGCAAAACTCTGTATGTAACGTTACTTTTAGTATCTTCGGTCAGTCAGGATATCCGTTCTGATTACAAATCAGATATGAATTCCCAATTAGTAGGGACTTCTCCAACGGTGCAGCATCCGGAGAGGCGGAGATCTACCGATTGCTGAGTTAGGATGAGTTGTTTTTTGAGGATTATCCATGTACAGTTATACATCTTCGCAATTTGAGAAGAAAAGCCTCGAAGCGCAACTATTTTGAGGCGCACCTAATGAAACGCACCTTAACTATTCCTCGAAGCGCACCTTTTTAAACGTCACCCACGCTTCGAGGAATATTTTTGAGGTATTCCTCGAAGCGCACCTTCTAGTTGCGCTCACGATAGAAATTAAAATATTAAAATTTTATTCTTCGAAGCGCACCCCATATTTAAAAAGGTGCGCTCCGAGGAACAGTTACGGTGCACCTCGTTAGGTGCGCCTAAAAATGGTTGCGTTTCGAGGAATACCCCTTATCTATGTAGGGCATACTTAAGACAAAATTTTAAATGAAATTTCCTCATTTATTTCAAACGGGGGCAGCCCTGGACCCCGAAAAATCCAGGTTTTTCTTAGTAACTAAGTAGCGACTAAGTAAGTGGACTGGAAATGACGGAGCCACCGGTTTTTTCAATCTGTGTTATGGGCGATCCCATGATAATTTAGTTCAAATTTTTCCGTAATACTTCGTCATATAGCGGCAACAAGTGATAGACTTAAAACGTTTAAATGATAATTAAATAGTAGGTAACTAAAAATGTTCACAGAAACCTCTGTTTACATTAAAATTAATCTTGTTTGTTGAATTCTTGATTGTATTTGTGTCCATCAAAAAGTTGGCTGTAAAGTGCTGTGCCTTTTATGAAAGCATAAAAAACACAACGCTTCAGAGCCCAGGGTCCGCTACCTAACCCAGGTGATTTGACGAGGTTACTGGTTATGACACAGAGCGACTGCCGTCTGACCTCCGCAGCCCAAAGGGTAGGCCAAAGAACCAATCCTTGGATAGGTTTGATAAGCAAACGCTAGATAACGTTCGGGACCCACATTTAAACACGGAATCATCTTTATTTTCGGAGAATCAGATGAAGCAAGCCTGCAATATCCTTACCAGAATGAAAACAATTGTTCGCAGTATGCTATCCAGTGGGATTCGAACCCACGACCTCCAACGCGAACGCCTTGATCACTTGACCACGGAGGCAGTGTGCCAAATGTGAAATTCTATATCTGTAACTATCTTATGAAAAACAATACTCGTTTCAAAATCGCTCCGCAGTTGCGCAAGCAAGCGAAACTTGCTGACCTACGCCATTTTCTCGACATAATGTGTTTGGTTTAGGCGGCGAGAGTGACTGAGTGAAACAGACAGTTTGATACCTATTCCATTGAATTCCATTTCAATTGCGCCGTTTCCTGTTGCTTTAAGGCGAAGAAAGTTGACTTACTTACACTTTTGTTCGGCATTTTGAGAATTCGCAATTTCGAAAGGTTTAGTTTTAAGTAACTAGTATAGTGTGGCTCTCGCCGGTGTCATGTATTGAAATTGACGCACAGAAAAAATATTGTTTCTCCCTACTTACATTTACTGGAATGCTTTACCCGTTGACATCAGATAAAAGTTCTACTAAATTCTCTTTTCATAGAAAAGTTTACGCCCACCTTTTAAGCTCCCTTTCCTCATAACCCTTTACCTGTCCCTATAAATAAAACAGTAGAAAAACAATTGACCTGGGACCAAATTCCTCCCAGTAATAGGTAAGAGGATAAAGTCATCATTATTTAGTTGTTCTCTTCATAGCTACATATTTATATGTTAGTAAAAGTTGATGTATATGTAAGTATTGTATAAGTAGATATTTATTCTGAAATTTATATATAATAGGTATATTATGTAATTGTATATTATACAGTAATATTTTATAATGTAAGTATATATGTATTGCTTTTTTGTGCCGCATAATTTTCTCTGTTTATCCCTATGGTTGACTGGGAGAAAATGCTCTCAGCGTTAAGTCCGCCATTAGTTAAAAGTATTTTTATACTTTGGAACAATAAAGTTTGATAAAATAAAATAAATAAATAAAATCGTACTTACAAGCAAGCTTACAGCAAGAATCTTCACGTTCGGGTTTTGGTTTTTAAAACTAGGTCTTTGTGGTTTAATTCATATAAAATTCATTATCATGCAGTCTGTATGTGTAAACCAACCCATGAACTCATATATGACATAGATAAATATTATATTAATCTATGCCTATGATGATTTGAAAAGTTTTATCACTAAGATTCCTCCTCTGTAGTGTTCAATGCCATTTTGACAGTGTACGCACACTCAACACACACTCATACACCCTCACTCTCTCACATACACACACACTATGGTTTGTAATTTTTGTTTTATTTTGAATCTTCGTTTTTTTGTTCAACTAGGTAGATTAAACATTTAATTAGATACGGAAGAACGGAGATTACTGGTTCAAGTATTTAATTACCTAAAAGGCCCTAACAACACAATTTACTTAATTTTTTTTCTTTGCTGTAATACGTTACTTACCTATACCTATTTAGCTTCATAAAAGAGAGACTATCTGAAAAGTTCAGATCCAGTCCACAAATTTCCCTAGTTTACTACCGGCGCCATATCCAATCAAAGAAAATTTATCAAAGTATTAACTTCTCAATTCTATCTTATCCAACGAAGATACGACTCCTTTAATTTCTCAATACAGGACTTATCCATTGCCGGCGCAGCACGTGAATATAAATTAAAGTGATAATGGATCCGACAGCACATAATCGACTACGCATCGTAATTAAAAAAAAATGAAAAATTGTCTGGAACAAAATCGACTCCGCAAGTTTCGCTTTAAACAATAACTAGGTATCATCACTGTCTTGTCATTCTAAATACACTTTATTCGACTTTTTGTTTTGAGCAGCGACCAGGAATTTTCATACTACTTTCCTGGCCTAGTCCAGCAAAGTAATGCACGAGCCAAGAATAACAAACTTCGTGTCTTCCTTTTACTACAAAAATGTTTGAGAAAAGATTCTTTCCATATATATATAAAAAAAAACGAAAGTTTCCCCTGAATTGAAAACCTTCTTCTTTTTTGAAGTCGGTTGACCAGAATCTTAGTCAAAAACGCAGTTTCACTTAATTTTCACCCAAATTAAGTTGACAGTGACGTTCTTGTTTTATGTGGATAATGGTTAAAACAGATACCAAAAGTTAGCATACCTTTAACCACTACTTGTTTATTCTAAAAAATAACAAACGCTTGCTTAACCTATTTTAGTAAAAATATTTTTTTCTCGTTCTTTCAATGAAAATATTCAAAAGAGGGAAAGGTACTAAACATGTTCATTCACTTCTAAATGTTATCTGATCTCAAAGATTTTTTAGTATTTTGTTGACACAATAAAAACTATTTCTTTTTTAATTATTATATTACGGCTCTGGATACTAGTCCTTTAGAGCCCATCTTTATTTTATCACTTCTTTATTTCTAATTCCTAACCTAACCATACAGTCAAAGGTTGGTGTAGATCCTTTGATTGCTTCATGGGAGCTTCTGGCGACAAATCTATACGAGTCCACTGGTTTTCATAGCCGAATGAGTGGCGGGCGCCTAAAGACGCCCACCACAATCCGCAAATAAATATCACTACAGCCGCACTATGAGTGTCCTCTTTAACCATTTCACATATTGTCCATGAGCATGAGCATTTATAACACTAAACTACACCGATTTCTTATTATAAAGTCCACTAGAATCAATTTGCAAAACAATTTAAATCCAACTCCAACTGAACCCCTTGACTTGCCGCCAAAAACTCACACAATAAAAACTGGGTTTATTGTTTTATTTTTCTTGCAAAAAATATTTTTTTTTGATTATAGCAAATTTAAAAAGAGAAACCTTAAAACCTAGTATTTGTTGTGTAAATAACATACTAAAAATCGTTAGGATCAGATAACATTTAGCAGTAGAAAAACGTTTTCTCTTTTTGTATGAACGATGCTTGCTATAATTCCCCCTTAAGGTATCGTTCCGTCAGACTGTCTATTTTACGACGTACCTTTAAATGGCCACTCACGTCCATTACACAAATTATGCAGTTTCCTTAAGACAAATAAAGCTATGCAGGCCAAAGGTTATCATGTAGCAGAACTGGCTAAATGTCGAATGCTTGTGAAATATCAATTTGTAGCACAGCGTAATGATAATTGAAGAAAACTGACCGGGCAAGTGCGAGTCGGACTCGCAAGAACAGTTTCGTACCATTATCTATAAAAAAATCACGTTTGTTGTATGGGAGCACTTTAATATGTATTTTATTCTGTTTTTAGTATTTGTTGTTATAGCGAAAACAGAATACATCATCTGTACAACTGAACAGAACAGAACACAACAGAATAAATACATCATCTGTTCAAAAGCAAAATTTCAACTGTCTAGCTACCTCTGTTAATGAGATAGAGCCTGTTACGGAACCCTAAAAAAAGTTTACACTGCTAAGTTATGCAGAAAAGGTAGAATATTGTTTTATTTTTATGTATTACATGATGTTTATTATAACAGGTTGTATGTGGAGGATATAAAAGCTACTGGCACGTAAGAAAATAATAATGGAAGTTTGAAATTGGAATGAGTGTTTTGATTGGTCATCTTGCAAATTACATTATGACGTAATTAGCATGTATTTCCCAAAAATCTCACATAAAATGTTTGCGTTGACGTTAAGAAAAAGTATCTGATTGAAATCGGAAATCGGAAAATAGCTATTTTCGCTATTTTGCAACAACTCAAAAAAGATGACGTCATAGTCTCTTCGAGTCTCTAAATCTAAAATCACGTCGAAAATGGCTATGATCATAACAACAGACATTATTTTGTGGCGTTTTATTTTCATAACAGTGCCAAATAATTTATTGATGACCCAGAAATGTACTTATTTTCTTTTTTGAAGTAATATTTAACTTTTGCGTCGCTTTGCAAGTTTGCATTAGCAGATTTACTCATGGTTAAGTTTACTGCTCTTTTTATTGGAATCAATACAATGTATTAAGGGGATACTTGAATATTTCCGGGGTCCAGTGCTGTCCCCATAGGAAATGCGACATCATTTAAAATTTTGTCTTGACCAGGCTCCAGATAACCATTCAAACTATTTTATGAACTACTGTTTACAGTTTAAAGTGAGAACTTTTTGCGTATGTGCGTAGAAAAGCTTTACGTTCTCACTTTAAACTGTAAACAGTAGTTCATAAAATAGTTTAAAGTGTTCTCTAAGGTCTGATCAAGGCCAAATTTTAAATGATATCTCCGTTTCCTTTCAAATAATTTATTTCAAATGGGGGCAGCACTGGACCACGGAAAATCCAAGTAGCCCCTTAACCAGTTTTCATGAATAATTAACTGATCCCCAAATACAATTGTTGTTTTTAAGTAGATAGATATACAGGTGTTGCTGGTGACTAACGCAAAACCTCTTACATCAGAATAAGACTCCCCAAGATCAGCAAGAAAAAAAAATCAGAAAAAATGGCCTCCCATACAAATTCACTGATCACCTGGATTCAAATGTTTATTCAGTAATTAGACCTTTACAGGCACTTTTACACGTCAATAAGTATAATTTACGTTACGTGTAATTTAATTTATTTTAAAGAAAAGCTACCTATACTATAGCGCTCCGTAACGACCACTGCTAAGAAGAAACGCCGGAAAAAACTCATTTTCACAGTATTGGAGAGTTTTTGGTCGAGTTTCAATGGAGAGGCAATTTTTTTTTGATTATTAATTTTTTCTTGCAGATCTCTAGTATGTTAGGATTCCGATGTTAAGAGATTTTGCATTAGTTACCAGTAACGCTGTACATATGTGATAAAATATTGTGAATACTTATGCCGAAACTATCATCAACCATCAGTATTTAAAATTTTAAAATATTTAAATGACATTTATAAATGCAAAACACAATTTCCAACATGCTTCTTAGTTTATTTAGAAACAATATTGATGTCGATACGCCTACTTGTCAAATGAATTACCTACTTAAATTAAACATATTACTATGAAATTACATAAGTTATTACTTAAGGCTTTCAATACATATAATGCACTGTCACTTTCATATGCGCAATGCCTTGCTTTTACTATCACAATTCGGTAATCAATTGACACACATACATATAAACATGTCATATTTTCATTCCGTTGAGTAACGAACATTATTAATTAACGCATATTAAGTCATACAAAATAGAAAAGTTTTTAGTTTCTAGCCTTTTTTTGTTATGTTCTACTGCTGGGCAAAGGCTCTTGGTCCTCCATTTATCTCTGTCAAGAATCAAGAATCAAGAATCATGAATCAAGAATCAAGAATCATTTATTTGCGTTATACACTCAATTTCTAAGATGTTAGTAAATGTTAGTATGTACATTATATAAACCTGCAGACAGGTGTACGAACATTGTTATCTTAAATTAATTTAAACACGTAGTAATTAGCTGACTAAAATGACGATGTCTGCTGCAAGCTCGTCCCAACCAGGCAAAAACTTATCCAGATCATCTCACCACCTGGTTCTGTGTCTACCTCTACTAAATATGTATTTGTTATAAAATATAGTATCGTTGACTTAGTATCCCATAACACAAGTCTCGTGCTTACTTTGGGGCTAGCTCAATCAGTGTAATTTGTCCGTATATATTTATTTATTTATTTATTAGCCTACCCCCAAAGGGTTAGCTCAGTCAGTATGATTTGTCCCTATTTATTTATTTTATTATATGCTATATTAGTTAAGCTACTCTTAAACCGCCTTCTACGACATCCACGGGAAGACTGAATGGTCCTATTCTACTCTGCCTGAAACTACGCGGGAAAAATTACAGTCCTTTTAATAAGGAAGATATTTTGCAATGTTTTCTCTCTGCCTGTCTGCGAGAAAAGAAAAAAAAAACATAGAGTATAAATGCAGAATGGGAAAAATGTGAATCATGTTAATATAGGCGATGTAGCTAGCAACCACTATATAACTATGCTTTTCCGTATTTTAGCCCACCTGACTGCGCCAAAAGGAGGATTATATTTTTCGAGAGTATGTATGTATAATAGTTTGGTACGCCTGTAGCCTGAACGGCTCGATAGATTTCAGAGGTGTGTTAGATTTGTATTTACTGTAAGAATGACAAGTGACTGTAAGAGTGAGTTTATATCAAAATAAAATAAAAACAAAATGGCGGATTTTTGGCGCCAAATTCTAATGTTTGGCATGGTCTGCAGCCTGAACGGCTCGATAGATTTAATCTTGAGAGGTGTCATTAGATTCGTCTTAATTCTGAGTTTGACAATGGGTTTATAAAAAGGCAGTCGGGATTTTTGGTTTTTCTTAATAATGACTTCTTAGCCTCAGTATTATTACGCTAAATTTAGCCTTTGAGCAGCCCCGGATCTAGGGGGGAGCAAGCCGGGGCCCATGCCCCGGGCTTCGAAATCAGAGAAGCGGCAAAATCGAATATATCCACCCCTCCCATGAATGGGGGTCTGGTTACTTTTGAAGAAGTATTACAATCGCATCTCGTTCTGAATCTTACCTGACCGTTACTGTCTGCACCCCCCAACTTACTCGTACTGTTCAGGTACTAGTTAGCAAGTAGACGGCAAAACCAAGCAGGGGCGCATATTCACATATTTTGCCCCACCTTAAAATAAATCTAGATCCGGCACTGCCTTCGAGTCTCGCGGCTCTGGGTTCTGTCAGCTTGGAGCCGCAAGACCCAATATGCTCTCTCTGCCCCGTTAGAAATATAGACGTGATTGTATGTATGTATGTGTACGATAATTACGAATGTAAGTATGTGCACTTCAACACATATTTTGTATTCAATACGCTTTCACACAAATCGCAGGTACAATCATATATTTATGTAACAATCAAAATCACAGGGCTTGGCGGCCGTTAGGCGAAACCATAGACTTACAAAGGGAAACAGACCAAACATTATCAGGCCTGTGTCACTCCCCGTTTAGGTATCGAAAATATGCGTACATTATTACTTTGCGCGCGGCGACCACTTCGTAGAGGAAAATTTAGTTACATAAATCGTTTGTCCAACAGAGTAATAAGAATGAAATTGGATTGAAATGTATGTCTAGGTATGTAAACGAAGAGGTGAGGAGTTCTGATGCGAGCTAAATTAAACCTTAGCGCTAACCACATAAAGTATATATTTCTTTAATTTTTTTCTGATTCTGTACTTGAGTACTAGTACTTATTCTGTGGCATTACATACTAGAACGTGTGGCCATTATAAATTTTGCCTTTATAATATATTTATAAACAGGTATTGCGGGTGTTTTTATACTGAGTACTCTGAAAAGTACTTACATTCATCCGTATGGTCCTTTACTGATTTTGCTCCAAATATTACAAATACGCATGACGTATGAAAAAATATTTTAAACCCATCGGTTAGATTTTTAAAAAATATTGAATTTCTTAGAATCAAAAAAGACAAATATACAGCGCATTGAAATTTCACATGGCGTCACGGCAAAAAGTCAAAAATCATTAATTTATCTTTGGATATTTATATCACTTGATAATTGTCATTTCTTTTTCTTTCGATTTCTTAATAGTTAGTTGTTGACGTCAGATCATTTACTTACAACTAAGTTTACTGCCGCCTCCAAAGCGCAAGTACAGAAAAAGCGGTAACAAACTGTACTGCAGCATTTTCTCCAAAAACGTCAAACTTACAATTATACTGATATTAAAATAAGATGTGTGGACTGAGAATACATTGCTATGTCATAATTATAATGTCAAATTTGAAATTAATGTCAATTTGTAAATAAAGTACACGTACCGATTGTACTCAAATTATGTCATTTGTGAGTGTACAAATATAAACCTTTAAGAGGGACCCGCGCCAAGCTCAAGCCAGACGTTTTTGTCTTTAAAATAATCATCGGTTCCGTATATAAGCCTTCTCACAAAGTACTTTCTTTACATAAGCTATCGGCTAAGTACGATTTTTACATAGCGGTGAAGTCGCAAGCCCCACCCCGAAACTTTGATGCTCCTGATCTTTGTGAATTTTTACTTTTTTGGTAAACTGAAAATTATGGGTCCATTATTTTCGGATAATCTAAAAGACGGACTAGTTACAATCATACTTTTCTGCCGTCCCTGACCCTGTCGTCACCCCTATTGTATTAAATAAAAATAAAAAAAACTTATGCTTAACTTAAAACTTAAAAAAAATATAGCAGCACTGAATCAACATAAGTATTGCATACAGAACGTAATCTCCTAAGGCTCCGCGCAATATGTCCCCGTTTCCCGTCCTCGCACCTCTCCCCCGTTCTCGCCTTGTCGAGATGCCGAGCGAGCAGCTGCGGGCGAACACACACACATTGCCTTGTTCATGGACTTGTATAGTTTCGTTTGTAGAAGTGTAAGCCAAAATGATACTCCGTTTCTATGAAGCGGAGTAACAATTTTTCATACAATGAACTAAAACTGACTAGTTTTCATCTCAACTAAAGTCATAAATGCCGACTATGCACGAAAAAAGATGGCTATTCTCATAATACGCTGCAGTATAAGTACATGTAGTATAAATAAATTATGGTCTTTGTACAAACATGGAATGTGATGATGACTGTAGAATTTCGAAAACAAAAATATTACATGCACCATTTTCATAAGAAATTTCATCAAAAAGGGATTCATATGTCAATCGTATTTAGTAAAAGACTATGCCGTGATTACTTATATAAATTTCGTATTAATAATAAACACCGGTCGCAGTAACAAATCTAATTCATTTGATGCGGCATTCTTTGTATTATACAATACAGTAATGTTTGATCTATTTTTCTTTATATGTCTATGGGCGAAACGCGAATGAGAGTGTTTATTGCCCACGATTGTTAGTTTTACTGAGCGACTGAGAGCTGGCTGGTTACTTTGATTTATTAAAAAGATGAAACATTAACTTTGCAATAACTAGTTGTACCTAAACGAAGGTAAAATAATTACGGTAATAATTTCACTTCGTAACCTCTTAGCGCATTCCAGTTTGCAGATTTGTAAAACTTTTAAATGCACCATAAATAAAAAAGTACTTACTCAAAACTAAAAACTTACTTTACGCCCAAATCACACAACCGATTTTGATAAAATTTCAATGGAACTTAAATCTGACGAGTGTGCCCTTTCAAATAAAAAAAAAAGAATTTTCCAAACAGGTCCAGGCGTCTCCGAATAATCGGTGAACATACATAAAAGAAAAAGGAATATTTTGACGAATTGATAACCTCCTGTTTTTCGGAAGTTGGTCAAAAACATATTTTTTCTTATCATATTTAATCTTAGATCATTTAATACAGGATGAGTTACGCAGACAGATCTTCTTACAAAACTTTCTGCCGCTTTTGGTGCGGGGATAAGCTACTACTGCATCTAAACAAAATCACACATTCACAGAAATAATTTGTGTCGCTATAAATGCACACTACAAAAAACTCAAACACTAGCTTATTTTCTGCACACCAATAAAACACACTCTGAAAAAAAATGTGTAAATACAAATAATAATACACTCTTGGCAAGAAAGAGAGAGAAGACAAAAAAATATATCAACTCTAATGCACAGGGAATAAAGACCAAGGTTGAAATCATAAATACATAGTCTCGTGAGGAGTGCGCCTTAGTCTCGTGGGGAGTGCGCCTACGTCATTAACTAATCGTTATTCAAATTGGAACCTTATTACAGAACCTTAAGAATGTAATTGATACATTTAAAACGGGGGTTAATGAACTAGTCTCGTATGCGATCTTAGATTATTTTTTGGGCTGGAAGGAAATCAGTTGCAAACGTGATTCAATTATTTTTTCCGTAATCGATACTAATAGATATTTCTTCGATTTTTCAGAAATTACATTTAAATAGAAAACAAATTTAATAAAATAAAAAAATAATTACTAATTACAGGTTATGTCATCTTTTGAAAGATTATATGTGTTTGACCTCTTTTTACACGAGAAAATTGCAAAACATGGCATTTTTAACGAAGCACTTTTAGTCGTCTTTTCGATGCCTTACCGATTCACATAATGATCATAATCGATTACGCAACTAGTTTTTATGAACGTATTAGAATTTTGTTCTTATACTTTGGCAGAGGGGAACGCACAGGTAAGGCTTATCTTATATTAAATGATCTAAGTATTTAATACGTAATACTAAGTACATGTAAAAAAAACCTATATTATGGTGAAGTACGATCAATATAATGTCTACCTAAATGTGATTGATACCAAATCTGAGCATAAAAGCATTTTCGTATTACACCATATTTGTCTCGGGGAATGTATGGATCAAGGACTAAGGGTTGAATCTCATTCGTCAGCACGGAACAGCACTTTTTCATGCTCCTGTGGTTTCCTGTGGTTCAGAACCGTCATTTGCTATAGAGCGAGAGAGGGAGCGACAGAACACTTCAGCACGATCGGTGCCAAAGTGACCCGTCACACTCTCTCGCTAGGATAGCAGCATAGAAAAGTTCTGTTCTGTGCTGCCAAATGAGTCTCAACCCTAAACCTTGCTGTAAAAAATTACAATGAAAAATAAATCGTGTTTACGGTTTTTATGAGTCAATGTTTAGATCGTGTCGTAGCCGTCCCGCGCCGTGTTGAGGCCCGGCATTGTGCGCACGCGCCACCAGGAAATTAAAGGGTTCACTGCATCTGCATAATCGCGCTTGTTCCATGGAAAGTCAATGTTCTGTTGTTATGCGAGCTTATTTATAAACAAACAAGTAACTTTGCCTTTGTAAACTTTTGAACACATATTGGTACAGCCTTTTCCTTCTGGAATCGTAAATATTGATTGTTTTGTCATACTCGGCTTTACTCTGATGATGTTTTGATTTTTGCCTTCGGTATCAGTTACTCAAATTTATAAATAATCATTCATTAACAATATGGCTTTCCTATTCCATTATTTTACAATTATAAACGGTTTATTTGTTGGTTACATACATACTCTCACGTCTCGGTCTCACTCTAAGCAGACAGAGCCCTTGCGCTGTGTTTGCTTAAAGCTGCAAGTCCGAAAAGCCACTTTTAGCGTGATGAAGGGCGAGAAGGTTATAAAATAAAAAGAATTTCTTGTTTGCAAATAAATTAACCCAAAAATTACTACTACTACTACCAGTACTAGGTACTGTCATATAGGTCATAGTAATGGAGAATTGCGAAAACAAATATATAAACTTTACACAGTAGTTGCACATATAATATATGCTAAATAAATTAAAAAATGGATATCGAAAACTTTTTATTGTTATTAGCTGGAGTGGATTTGTGGACCTAATTTGCATCCCTGAGGCACTCTTGTACAAAACTAACAAACTAAAGTAAACTATTCATACTATAAGACGTGTTTTTGTCACGACTGTTTAAGTCGTGAAGCAACAAAGGTTACAAACATATAAATTAGACTCTATTTAGTTTAAACCAACAATCGCTAATAAGTCAACCGACTCAATAGCCTTTCTCGAGTCGCTCCGTTTAATTAATTGTTTGAACATGGTTTGTTTACTCTCCAACGAATAACGCCACGTTCTAAACATAGTTTAGACCTTTTGAAATAAAACAGTATATACTTATATATTTTATAATGTGCTTCATTAAACTTTATTAAATACACAGTAGAATATAATTTACACGACTTTATCTTTTCTTTCATATTTAATTTTCACACATTCATTATATTTCATAATATTGTGGAAGAATGTGCAATGCTTTAGATTTTATTTTACACTAGTCTAGAGCGTACAGGCGGTAAAGTTCTCAAACATGTCAAATCCAAAAGCCATTTAATTATCTTTGGATATTTGTATTACTTGATAATTGTTTATTTTTCTTTCGATATCATAATAGGTAGTTTTTGATGTCATATCATTTACTTACAGCTAATTTTACTGCCTTTTCCTAAGCGCAAGTACAGAAGAAGCGGTAACAAATTGTACTGCAGCATTTTCTCCAAAAAATGTAAACTTACAACTATACTGATATTAAAATAGATATGTGGACTGAGAGTTCCATGTCATGTTAAAAATTTTAATTGAGAATGATGTCTAATTTGAAATTTATGTCAATTTGTCTATTAAGAATGTACTCAAATTATGACATTTGTGAGTGTATGATTTGACAACAAGCATAATTTTTAAAATCAATCATTTCATTTGTCAATCCCTATAAACTAGTGTTAACAGTTAACACTAATTTGTATTATTTGAATTACGTCAACTTACAACACGGCAAAACAATAAGTCGTTGCGATGTCGTGAACGTTCGCACGATCTATGACAACGCGATTTCTTTTGATGTCATCGTCCCAGTCCCATCCATCAGATGTAATCATACTGTTCTTATTACCTCACTCGGCTAATCCATTGACGATTGCAGTCATAGGTTCAGTCATTATGTTTATTACTACTTGCACGTAATTGATGTTAATTTATGAAATCACCTTGACATTGCAAATAGTTCCAATTGAAATATAAGAATTATAAATATTGTGGAATCACACTGGTCTTGTAAGATACATGAGAGAGATAAGCTTCATACATTAAGGGAAGCCTATATCCAGCAGTTTCATGTGAAATTGTGGATGGCTGACGATGATAAATAATACTTACATGTGTATACAAGCCTAGTTACTTTGATTTTCAAATATATATATAAAATTCCCCAACGTCGTATTCATCAATGGTAAAATCATAGGTAAGTACACCTTACGAATAAATAATATCTTGCAATGGAAGTAGAAAATAAATACCATATCAACAATAGTCACGGTCACGGATATTTTAGAATATCGATTCGAAATCGATTTAAAAATACAATCCGTAAAATGATTGTTAACTTACTTACCCAAAAGTTATAAAATAAATATATTATCAACACGTGTATGTAAAAACAGTGAAATCTACTCGACCTTCTGCCCAACAATGCCATATCAAATTCGCTTCTCTGTTGGTCAGAGCAGGCAGCGTGACGATAACAATGGTTTAGCACCTCTGCTTGTTTGTACTTTCCCTGTGCCGCCTCCGGGCCGGCCAATCACAGCGCGCGATGACGTCACAAGCTCAGATATTGTCAATGTTTTTATAACGTGTACAATGGCGTGGAATTTGGTGAATGGTATTGCGATAGAAGAAAATTAGCGTAAGAAAAACATGGCTACGTAGAATTTTCGTTGTAAATATTTTAGGCAATCTCTGTGTTACTTAATCGCAGAGAGTTTAAAGAAATAAAATCATTTTCAATTACTTCATATGAATATTGTATAGGCAACAGTCAAACAAATTAGTAGTTTTTAAACTTCTTAACGATTTATTCGCAATCGCATAAGCATTACTTGCACTACTTCTACGGTAAGTTTAAATTCAGTTTTAAAACGAGCAACTAGCTATCGACTAATCTTTGCTAGGAAACCCTAAAAAGTAGGTTAATTCCATGATGCAAGAGCTCTATTTTTAACACACAGTATTTCTTAATCACCTTAATGAACAACCAAATGTGTAGGATGTTTAAATCATAAAGTTACAAGGCACGTCTGACTGGGTCATCAAAATTCATTAATTAATTTATATCGCGAGGTCGGTAAAGAAAAGATGATGTTATGTGCCTAGGGGTATTATTTGACGTTGATAGTTCTTGATTGCGTTAGAATATTCAATATCCGAAAGTAAGCCTCCCAGTGACAGGCAAGTGTCAAATTAAACAAATTATTGATCTAAATGGATTTTTTTAATGCCTTAATTTAACCGATTCAATTATGGAGAGGTTATGAAATTTAAGCGTTTATCTTAGCTAACCTTTTAGTCATTACGAAGGAAATGACCTTCAGTACAATTAGTATGGACTTTTTTTTTGAAGGAGGTAATTGTGTATACCATTGCCATTGCCTTCTACTTTCACACTAGAAAACTTAATAGTCACCAATTTCTAAGTGGTATTTAAAAATGGAGTCATCATTTCTCATACTTCTAGTAGGTATGTGAAATTCTGACTACATTTTTAAACCGTGCCGTACATGTTACACATGAATGTTAATGTACAGACTCAGAGGAACAAGTCGCATCTAATGAGGATCGAACTCGTGCCTCATCAGTGCATAAACCACTCAGCTACCACCAGTTCCAAATATAATCATCAACATTATCACCGCTGCACGTATTCCCGGTTGCATCATCAGCGGTAACGCTCCAGAGCCCGGGGTCCGCTAACTTAGGTGATTTGACGAGGTTCCTGCTTTTAACACAGTGCGACTGTCCTCTGCCACCTAAAGGGTAGACCAGGACCAATCCTTGAATAGCTTTGAGCAAGTGCTAGATGGCGTCCGGAACCCACAGTTTATAATAAGCAAAAAATTCCTAAATTAAAAATTTTAATCACAAGAGCTTGAAATCCGCAGTCCTTGTTTTTAGACGACAGATTCGCCGATTTTTATCTGAGAATTTTATGAATGAAAAGAATCTCGTATCCACCATAACGGTTCTCCCTGTTTTTATGATTTTAAAGACGTTATAATTTGCATTCGCTTAGGATCTCGCCACACTTATAGACGTTGCAGAAAAAAAACCGAAAGTAAAATTAAGAAAAGAAAGAAAGATGGACCTTTAAGTACTGATAGTTGAAGTGATAAGCTTCTATGAATCTAAATAAAAGTGAAAAAAATTCAACCGACAAAAACGAGAACATTGAACGAGGCCTTTGCCAAACATTGACTTTAACGGCTCGCCAATTCTCGAAAAATTGTTTCAAGTCTTCTATATTTTCTCAACTTTGAAATAAGTATTAGACGTTTTTAAAAACCATTAATATTGCAAACTTTAAACGATAAGTAAGTAATGTTGATTTACTTATGTGCTAAATAGTAAAAAAAAACTGTTTTCCCCGGCTCAGTACGGCGTCACCTTTATAGTACTAATTGGTCTTACTTTTCGGATTTGGCGCTAGATTTCTTTTTCCGGCTTTAAATGTCAGTATAATAATATGGCAACGATATTGGCGAAATTAGTTTTCAATTAACTTTGTTTACACTTTTTTATATAAATGACCTGTTTTTCTGTGGCATCGTAGCTCTCAAACGAGTAGAACGATTTCGATGCGCTTGTTTTACGAGAAAGCAAGTTTCCTTGTGGTGGTTCTTAATTATGTTTGATGAAAATCGTCTTTTTTATTTAGCTCGCAAATAAAGAGGTTACCGGCAACTCTTGATCAATCCTTTTTTTTTACTCTTTGACCGGACTTAGTACGGCGAGACCTTTATATTACTTATTGGTCTTAGTTTCCGGATTCGACGCTATATATAAAAACAATTTATTTGACTGCCTCCGTGTTCCCGTCGTTAAGGCGTTTGCCTTACGACAGTTATGACCCGGAGATCATGGGTTCGAATCCCACTGGGAAGCATACTTTGTAAAAAGTTGTTTCCAGTGTGGTTAGGATATTACAGGATTGAATCACCTGATTATCCGAAAAGAAAGAAGATTGCGTGTTTCGGAAGGCACATATGAACTGTGGGTCCCGAACGCCATCTAGCGTTTGATCATCAAACTATCCAAGGATTGGTTCTGGTTTAACCTTTGGGTTGCGGAGGTCAGACGGCAATCGCTCTGTGTAAAAACCAGTAACCTTGTCAAATCTCTAGGTAGTGGAGTAGCGGACCCCGGGCTCTGAAGCGTTACTGCTGAGGATGCAACCGGGAAAATACGTTCGGATGAGCGGGTCACCTGATGGTGAGTGACCACCGCTGCCCATGGATAACTGCAACATCAGGGGTGTAACAGAAGCGTTCCGGCCTTTCAGGAAGATACAGGCTCGTTTTTTGAAGGTTTGAATGTCGTATCGGTCCGGAAATACTGCTGCAGGAAGTTGATTCCACAGTTCAGCCGTACGTGGTAAAAAGTTCCTTTTAAAACATACGGTGGTTGATTGCCAACTATCTAAGTGGTGTGGATAAAATTTTAATTTTAGGCGGGTGGTGCGGTGATGAAATTTTGCAGCAAGTATTAAGTTGAACAATTCTTCAGAACATTCCGCATGATAAATTCCCCATTTTCTTTATATGCTTTTTTGTATTAACGTATTGCGTGCTACTACGTCCCTCTTCAAATTTTTGCTTCATTTTGTATGTCTCCAATTATGCTATCAGTAGACGCTCCTGGAGTTATCAACTTAACACACGCTTATCACTGGCATACATTTTCGACTCACCGATACCATTTTCTAAGGTGCAGAGGTCAACGTACCTGAAAAGATAAAGCTAATTAATTACATTATCTAATTAATTAATTAAATTCAATTGGTTCAATGACTTTTAACATGTTTAGAGTATATCCGGTCATTAAGTTAAGGTAGATACATATAGAACGTAGAAGGGACAGACTCGTAATAAATCGACCCACGGGCTATATACTAGATCACTATAGTATTAAGAGATTAATATAACAAAGCCCTTCTGGCGAGTAGGCGACCAATACTGTGAAAATGAGTTTATTTCGGCGTTTCTTCTCAACAATGGTTGTTACGAAGCGCTGGTATCGGTAGCTTTTTAAATTTTAATATACTTTACACGTAACATAAATTATACTTACTGACGTGTAAAAGTGCCTGTAAAGGTCTAATTACTGAATAAACATTTGAATCTTTGAAACTTTGAACCTTTGAATCTTTGAAACAGTCAAAACACAAAAAAAAACGTCTTTTCCTAACAAATTGCCCGGGAGGCTGCACACTTTTGTATGGAAATGCCGATATTTTTTTGTTTTGGCATTTATTTTCACTTTATTATACTATAGAGATATAGTATAGCGCGTGGTTTGATTTGTTCCGCCTTATTATAAAACCCAGACTAACATTGTTACTAGGTTTAAACCATTATCCGACCAAAATGAAGTTGACATTGACAGGTGAGATAGTGTGTTATTCGGATAATGGTTTAAACCTAGTAACAATGTTAGTCTGGGTTTTATAATAAGACGGATTATGTGTATCTCTCTTCCACATTATATATAAAACCGCTTGTATATTCTAGCCCTCAAATTCATAAAAAATAACAAGCGTTTGCTAAATCTTTTTTAGTTAAAACATGTTTCGTCCCTTTCCCTCTTTTGCATATTTGACGTTGAAAGGACGAGACAAAACATATTTTAACTAAAATAGGTTTAGCAAACGTTTATATTTTTTTATGAATAAGGGGGTAAATCTTTGGTCTTTGGTTAATTCTATATAATAAAAATCTGTCTGTATATTACCATTTAAGAAGTTATTATTGTTGACGTCATTTCCGTAATTTTTTTTTTCAACAAGAAATATATAAACGGTTTTCATTTCGTAATGTGAATCTATTACAAACTCAAAAGCATTTTGATTAATTATTATTAAAATTAAATATCACTTTGAATTAAACATGACCATAGGAAATAGTTTTATAATAAAATAGACAAATATAGCTTTTGATAATGAAATCTATTGTCAGGTCGGACAATATAATAAATAAGAATTTTAATCTAAAATTCGCATCTAACAATGACATTTAAATGACCATTAAGTTTTAAAATGTTTATTAATAAATTTCTGTTCTATTCTTTCGAATCACCCAAAGGAATTGATTTGCATATAATATAAAAACTCTGAGGTCGAGAAAGCCATATATAAGTTTAATATGAATATGGATGAAGAGTGTAGTAAAAGGTGGGTGGAAGGAATAATGTTATGTCCTCCTGATTAGTATGGGTTGGGTATACCCTTCTATCTCCTTCATCTATGGAATAATTAGTACAGGAGATAATTTATTTAAACTAATTACTCATTTTTGTAGTAAGTTTTACCACTCCCAAAGATAATATAATGACTAAGGTAACAGATACCCCATGCCGTAGAAACTATTGGAAGCCCCGAAAGTAGGCTAAACTGGAGTTGCGGGTAGGCACACAGAGATGGCAGCACACACGACTAGCAAAAAAGTTACAAAGAACTTGTTGAATATGCTTTAAAAATTTAGTTGCATTTCACATAAGCCATATTTAATTAATTCGAGTACTACTTTATTTAAATAATAGTAATAAAAGATTTTAATAACTAGCTATAGCGCCATCTAGTGACAAGGAAGACTAATAATAATGTTTATAAGGCGAATGGGTAGGCAATTAGGCATGCCACTACCCTCAAAAATATAAAAAAATAAACTCAACTGCGTGAAAAGCATCCAGCCAATGATTTCAGTAATATACAATATGACTGTAACAATAACCCTGTCCGATCCTTGTAGGAGCAACTCAGACCGTCAATATAAACAACTTTTCCTATGGAACCAATTCTTGAAACCCGAAGAAAAATCGACATTTTCATACAAATTGTATATTTGTATGAGAATGTCGATTGTTTCACAGTATTGGTAGTCTACTCGCTAGATGGGTTTAGTGAGCATGTCTATTGCGGAAGTGCGCCCTGCTTTTTTATATTTTTAAAAAGCTACACGTGGTTATATCCGGTAGATTAATATTTTGATACTCCTACCACTATCTCTAATATTCAACTATGACGACCTCTGTGGCGTAGTGGTCACCATGCTAGTCCGCCACTCAGAGGTCCCGGGTTCGATCCCCGGTCAGGGCAAGTTGGAAAATGGCCTTTTTCAAATTGTCCTGGGTCTTGGGTTTTATCTATATATGTGTTTGTTATAAAATAAAGTATCGTTGAGTTAGTATCCCATAACACAAGTCTCGAACTTACTTTGGGGCTAGCTCAATCAGTGTAATTTGTCCCTATATATTTATTTATTTATTTATTTATGACTGTAACACTTACAGTAGCCCAGTAATTCATCAACACTATAAAAGTCACAAACCTAGGCCTTTCTAATGTCTTCCGAGGAAACTAGGGTGTTAATGTCACTTTACTGCCACTAACACTGCTTTATGGCATGGCGGCGAGCTACTACTACTCGATTTGTGAGTGGTTTCTCGGAAACGTTGACACATAATTAATACACGGTGATTTTTCATTGATTTTGGAAACGAAGGCCACTTCATAAGGATCGTTAGTAAGTCCAAATTAGCTAGTCAAAATAAAAATTCTGAAACAAAATATGTTGACTAAAACTCGAAAGTAAAATCGTGATATCAAGTAGTAGTACCGCCGGCCGGCTAGATTTCGGGTTCATCGGGGTCACGCGTTAGTTATGAACGGGCGTAACTACGTGGTCTCGATCGAAAGTCATTTTCGCAACTTTTTATCTTATGTCAACACAAATTTACATGACATTCTTTTTCCCAAAACCAATGAAAAGTCAGCGTGTATAAGTAGGTATTAATCTCCTATCCTAAGGTCCCGCGCAATTCCCCGTTCCCCGTCCCCGCAACTCTCCCACGTTCTTGCCTTGTCCAGGGTGTGGAGGGCGGCTGTGGGCAAATACACACACATCGCTGTGTGCACGGATGTAAAGTTTCGTTTGTAGTAGTGAAGGCATAAATGATTCTCCGCTTCTATGAAGTGTCATACCTGTGGCGTTGTTAAGATTTGTAGACTGTATTTCACCTCCAACTAAGTTATATATAAACCGCTTGTCTAAAACATGATTTTCTTCAAAGACGTGTAATAATTCTTTAGCCTGGGTCTTGGATGTTAATCTATGTTTGTATTTGTTATAAGATATATTAGTATTGTTGAGTTAGTATCCCATAACTCAAGTCTCGAACTTACTTTGGGGCTAGCTTAATCTGTGTCATTTGTCCGTATATTTTATTTATTTATTCAGGGTTTGGTCGTTTCGCCCCAAAGTTCGGATGGACACATTCCAAAATGTACCATGGACCACACCGCTCCAACCACTGCGGTGCGATTGGAATAAAGAGCTCGCCCGGCTAGAGTGCGCATTACTAGCGCTTTCGCAAATAAAGCGACACCGGGCGTGGTCCGCACTTGGATGGGTGACCACAAGTCGCATAAAAGTTAGGGTCACGAAAATGTATCCAGCTCTTTTAATGCTTCGGAAGGCACGTATAAGTCGTTCAGCTGTCAAATTTGGAAGGCAGTCGTCAAGCTACGTTAGATGCCTTAAGGCAGCTTAAACAAATCTGACACTAGTGTTGGTAAGCTACACATAGGAATAGCAAGCAAGCAAGGTACTTATAGTCCTATTGAGAAACAGTATGTTGGCAATTTGCACCGCGGTTTGAATCGCCCATGGTGCAAAACGACTATACCCACCACGCGTGTGACATTTTATATTTAACTTTGTTATTATACTGACCCATTCACATGGGGCCGAAAATCAACTAGCTACTCCTGCGAACAAACGAATGTCGGAAAACGGTCTACAATCGACTCAAGAACACAGCAAAAGAAAATCAGAACAGTACCTTTCAAAATAGCTGATATCTAATTAAAACAAAGCCTTTAGAAGGAAAAGTTAGTCACACTATCTAAAAGGAGATTGCTTAAAGTCTATTCGATGAAGGAAGTGCTAACAAACGCTAAAATAGGCGTAATAAACCGCTTATTGTAAGCTGCTTTCGATATAACAGCATTATTAGTGTCCTTGTGTTGTTTGGTTTCTTACACCGTTAGATACACTTGAGGTATAGTCAGGCCTGTGTCACTCCCCGTTTACGTATCGAAAATATACCTGGTACATTATTACTTTGCGCGCGGCGCCCACTTCAAAGGGGAAAATTCGGTTACATGAATCGTTTGTCCAGAGTAATTAGAATAAAATTTGCTTGCAATGGATGTCTAGGGATCTAAACGAAGAGGTGAGGAGTTCTGACGCGAGCTAAATTAAACTATAGCGCTAACCACATTAAGTAGATATTTCTTTTCTGAGCAAGACTTCTATACGTGAGTACAAGTAGGTACTTGTTTTGGCCGAAATACCAGTAGTATCCTTCGTTCTCGTTTTAGTTCTGTTAAGAAAACTCAGCCGAAGCCTTTCTATGCATATACATATAATTCGTTAGATCAGTTGCATTGTGCGTCCTGCAACCGCACCTTCAAAGGCTTTCCGAGCCATACACGCTCGCACCTACGAACTTAAAACCAAGGTATATAATCATAATCAGACAATATCATGTTCTCCTTAACGTGTCCGTACACGTCAAGGGGGACATCATATTATCTGATTATGCTCGTAACTTTCCAACAAATCAGATACTTTTTTCTAAACATAAAAACAAACATTTATGTGAATTTGTATAAAATACCAGGCCAATGACGTCATAGTCGCATAGACGCCAAACACTGTCAAAATGGACATGTTATGGAACAAGTGATAAATTGAGGCAAAATTTAAAACATAAATATGTAACAAACAAACAATAATTATAATTTAATTTGGACGAAGTAACAAATAATATATAATGTCCATATAGTAAAAGTTCCTTGGTGAAAATTTTTCACTTTCATGGACTGAATGCGCCTTAAATTGATTCAGAATATTTTTTTAGACGTTATATTTTTGAAATGTGCTGTGCTTTCGATATGGAAACGAAACAAAGATGTTTGTATAACAGTTTTTATAAACATCTTGTCGTTCTAAGTATCCTTGTACTATTTTTTAACTAGGTTTCTAATATTATCTACATAGGTATCTAACCCTCTTATAAAATGTCTAGAGATAAAGGGAAATAACATTTATCTAAAGACATGACGTCTTCATATTATTATTTATCTTCTCTTTAAAATGTTTTTCTACTCCTGTGCTGTTATCTGTCTTTTAAATGGCCCCGAACACTAATATAAGAACATGGATTATATGATTTCAGAAAAGTCTATAGTCTATTCCTAATATAATAGCATGTGTGTAGTTATTTCGCAACGATATCTACTCCTAGACCTATAACTTTTTTTCTTTAGATCTACCATACTGCCAACATAATAAAATCGTTATTTTAACATATGGTACCATGTTTCAAACGTGGAGTCACTGAACAAATGGTTTTTTGTATGAAAAACATTCGTTTAAGCATGTTTTAAAAATGGCACTTTTAGCCACTAGGAAGACGTATATATACAATAATAAAAATTAAGTCTTCCATAGATACCTAGTATCTACCAAACATATGGTAGTATTTCGTACTTTTCTTTATTTATTTTTGTATTTATTTTAGTAAATGTAGTCTTAGAAAAAGTATTGTATGTAACGTTGTATAAGTAGACAAAAAATGCTCGATGGCGTCAATTTACGATGCACGCCAAGGCTCGCATCGTAACCTGCGCCACTCGCATTTTTTAACCCTCCTTATACAACTGTTGCATAAAATACTATTTCATTTATAGGTAAGTATTTTCATTATATATTACATTTTTGTACTATAATTACGTAAAAAGATAACTAGGAAGTCTCACATGCTTCACAAGAATTTATAAAGTCATTCATTCATCACAAATCTGCAAATCTAATATTAAAAGCTTCATACCAGGGCATCGACATCGAGCCGTCATCAAGAAACGAGAATGACCTAAGCCAAATTGGGATTAAGTTGATGGGAATTAAATTATCGACACAGATGTCTTAATGACAGGAATGTGTGTCGAGATATGAGTCTGCGAATGTCAGCCATTTTTGATACGGGTTTATGAGATTTAAATTGGGAACACCTAGATTTTCGTATAATCTTATATCGTATTTCAAATCTAAGCTGATCAAATGGTCTTCAATCACTTAAGTATGATTAAGCCGATAGTCTGTTTTTGAAGCATACTATGGAATATCACTTTATTGCCGCCCTACTTCACTGGTAAAGCGTTTGCCTTGTGATCCGGAGGTCGTGGATTCGAATCCCACTGGGAAGTATACTTTGTGAAAAGTTTTTTCCAGTCTGGCTAGGATATTGCAGGCTTGAATCACCTGATTATCTGAAAATAAAGATTATTTCGTGTTTTGGAAGATACATATAAACAGTGGGTCAGGAACGCCACCTAGCGTTTGCTCAAACCTATCCAAGGATTGGTTCTGGTCTACCCTTTGAATTGCGGAGGTCAGACGGCAATCGCTCTGTGCAAAAACCAGTAACCTCGTCAAATCTCCTAAGTTAGGTAGCGGACCACGGGCTCTGAAGCGTTACCGCTGAGGATGGAACCGGGAATACGTGACGCAGTGATGATGATGGCTACGGAATACCACTTCACAATTAAGTAGGCACACCAGTATACGAACCACCTCATGGTATGAGGTCATTCGTGAGTATATGAACGCCTACACCATCAGAAGTGCAACACGCGTTTTGCCGACCCATCAAAATATTTTCACGCTCTTGTGAAAGACGCAGTGTCTCTCGGCAAAACCATGGCTCCATGGAATGGCGGTTCTTCGATATTAGTGTCCTTGGAAGGATTTTTTCTTAAATCTCACCGAACGCAACATTTTTCATTGCAAGATTTATTTCCTAAGGCAGTCAATATTGGAAAACGCTCAGTTTATCAGATTATGTCCAGCAGTAGACGTTCAGGGGCTGAAAGTAATATGAGGCTGATGATAAATAACGTCTTTGATATATTTGTCAAGTTTTGCTTCCTATAAAGTTAATTTATTGTACTCCACAAATATTTTGTACAGAGAGAAAATAGGTTTAATGTATCTTCTACATCCATTGCCCAAGTTTCACCAACTACTCCAAACTTACAGCTCTTAAATTAATCAGATAAGAAGTACCTATTAACCTCCTTCTGTCTTATATTTTCACAAACCAATAGCTAAAACGTTTATTGAACCACTTCAGAATGAGCAGTCAAAATAAACTTCAAGGGCAATGCACCGATGTAGCTAAATTTAATTAACCAAATGCTCAAATTGTAAATAAAACCACAGGCGTGAGCTTGGGAAATTGCTTTTCTTTGTTCCTACTAACTGTCTTACTAGAGCTGATTGGTGTCCCAGAGTAAAATGACTTCTACCTGAGGATATCATAAAAGCGATTGAAGACTTGAAAATTATATATCGTGAAAAGTGTAAATCTAAAGATTCCACTCGATTTCAATCGATTTCCATATCGAAAATAGATGGCGTTAAAGGAATTTAGAACTCGCTATCGTTATTTTTGTATGATTTGTCTAGAATCTTTAATTCAAGCATACTGACTGGCCATGACCTATGGATACCAAACTTGGGCTCTTACAACAAAATATACAAGTGCAAAATAAAATGGAAGGGAGTATTCTAAACATCAAATTAAAATATAAGATCAAAGACAAAAGAAGATGTTAACTATACTGTAAGTAGAAATGGATTTTTTTTATTTATTTATTTATTTAACTTCATACACAAATACAAGTGTAATGGCGGACTTAAAGCCTAAGGCCTTATCTACCAGTCAACCAAACGGGTGATGTAGAGAATGACAGGGGTAGTGCAAAACTTGAATATGTACATGGCGAAAAAAAAAGACTATATGTCAAAACAATAAACTACGTACAAAAAAATACACACTATTAAGTATATACTATGATAAACAATACCTACATATACTACATAAATACACTATGATCTATCTGACAGTTTTTGAAGAAAGTGTGCCTTCACCTGTTTCTTAAATGAAAAATGGATTGGTCTTACTTTGAGAAGTAACAGAACTGGTATAAGGACATTACATAATAGTACCCTCGAGATGGAAAAAGGAGAAGAGGAGGGCAATTGGAAGACGAAATGAAGCAAGCAGCTGATACAACAAGGAACATAATACTATGGAGACAGATAGGAGATGCCTTTGCCAAGGGGTAGACGACCAACAAAAGTTGTAGCAATAGAATAGCAGAGGACGTCAGCAAGAGAGGCTGCAGTAAAGTAATAGCGAGTTTTAAGAATCCCCAGACTTTTCCATACAAACGTAGTCTAGCTTTTATTTTGAAACTAGCTTTTTCCCGCGGCTTCGCTCGCGTCGGGGTGTAATTGATCAAAATCCATTCTTAGGGGATGCCTACGCCATAGTAGCTTTATGCATGCAAAGTCTCAGCCCGATCGGTTTAAAATTGACAAAGTTTCATACAAACTTTCATCCCCTATTTTATCCCCTTGGGGGTAGAATTGATCAAAATCCTTTCTTAGCGGATGCCTACGTCATAACATCTACCTGTATGCCAAATTTCAGCCCGATCCGTCCAGTGGTTTGAGCTGTGCGTTGATAGATCACTATGTCAGTCAGTCAGTCACCTTTGAGTTATATATATTTAGATGACATGTGTGATTTCGGCATTATTTTGTAATTTTAAATAAATTGCAAATTACTAGGCATATAACTAGTTTTCGACAGTCAAACGTGAATTGAAAAAAAAATATGAGAGTAGAAGTTTTCCATACTGATGGTCAAATATGATATGATACACTATATTCTCTTTTACGCTCAAATTTTGACTGTGAAAACTAGTTATATGCCTTTATATATGCAATTTATTTGAAATGACATAATTTCGCCAATATCTGACATGGCGTTTCAAAATAAAAGCTAGACAAAGATTCATAAGGGATAGAAATAGGATAGTGTAACCGTAGACTTCAAAAAATCCAATTTTCAAGTCATTTTGTTAAACTTCTTTGAAAAAAGATTGTGATATTTTATCCATGTTATGGACCATAAAACAGATATAGACTACCTGATAAAATTCTGATTTTGTCTAGGGTAAGGGGACTCTTTAAACAGGGTTTGGACGGTTTAGGTTAACCAAAACGAAATAATCTGTTATTAATCCAATTGGAAATGGGTTAACATATATTTTGGTTAACCGAAATAGTCTGTTATCCTATAATTGCGGTTAACTTTAACCGAATCGACATATAGATTTCTGGATGATACTACACGTTTTTTATTCCTCGTCACATGGTCACTGTACCTATTCCTACAAAACCGCTTGCATGACTCAACAAAACGGCTGTACATCCCCGAAAACCTAATTATCCTATTCAGATAACGGTTACTGTTACCCTTATTGTGTGTGTTAACCGAATCAAAGGATTAACCGAAAAAGGGTTAACCGATATAACCGGTTTACCGTTATGAATGGGTTTTCTAAACATTGCTTTAAAAGGGATAGAAATAGGATAGTGTTACCGTAGACTTCCAAAACTTCTATTTGCAAGTCAATTTGTTAGGCTTCTATAAAAAAAGATTGTGATATTTTATGTATCTTATGGAACATAAAACAGATACCGGGTATCCATAAAATTAAATAGCGTTTTAGTTTTATTTTAGAACAACGGGACATTGGTCATTCGTTGTCTACGCCTACGCCGATTTTAATGAATTCTTTTGTTTCTGCAATTTTATGATAATAACTTGCGGAGATTAAGTAATAAACGTCACATAATTTAAAAGATACAGTTCGCTTTTTAAGAAGACCAGAGATCGGAATCACGGGTGCTAATGCCATCAAAAGTATGGATATGACTATATAATCTAATATATAAAATTCTCGTGTCACAGTTTTCGTTGCCATACTCCTCCGAAACGGCTTGACCGATTTTGATGAAATTTTTTGTGCTTATCCGGTATCTATGAGAATCGGCCAACATCTATTTTTCATCCCCCTAAATGTTAGGGGTAGTGCACACCTAAATTTATTTTTTTATTTTTTAGACAAAATTTTTAATTTCTATTTTTTAGGTAGTCCATTCCTAAATGTTATTTTTTATTTTTTAGACAAAATTTTTAATTTCTATTTTTTTATGATACAACATACAAAAATACATACAATCTATTTATATGGCAAAACAACGTTTGCCGGGTCAGCTAGTCTCTAATATATAAAATTCTCGTGTCACAGTTTTCGTTGCCATACTCCTCCGAAACGGCTTGACCGATTTTGATGAAATTTTTTGTGCTTATCCGGTATCTATGAGAATCGGCCAACATCTATTTTTCATCCCCCTAAATGTTAGGGGTAGTCCACACCTAAATTTATTTTTTTATTTTTTAGACAAAATTTTTAATTTCTATTTTTTTATGATACAACATACAAAAATACATACAATCCTCAATTTTGGCAAAACAACGTTTGCCGGGTCAGCTAGTAATCTATAAATAAAACAATCACAGTTATGTGATTTCAGGATATATATTTACTTAGTACCCAATTAGATTCTCGAGAATTCCCGGAACTTTTAAGTCACATCCATACATTTGATAGCAATAAATAACACCCGTGATTCCGATCTCTGGTTACAACCAAAGATCTAGAAAAGCCTTAAAACCGTATATTTAAGGACAGGCAACGAAATACTGGTTTTTTAGGGATCCTAAACCAAAAGGTAAAAACAGGACCCTCCGTCTCCTTCTCCTGAGGAAGACTCCGCTGTCCATCTGACTTTCCGTCTGTCTGTCTGATCTAGAAATGCCTAATAACAATAGATTTGACGACGAATATTTAATTTATTTAAATATCTTTTATTTCTTTTATTGCAATTTTGGCTGGCTACACTAAACCATGGGCTATTATACAACATCACTATAGTATGTTTTAATCTTTATCTATATATGTTTTTGTTATAAAATATAGTAATCCTGTAATACAAGTCTCGAACTTGCTTTTAGGCTAGCTCAATCCGTGTGAATTGTCCACATTTATTTACTACCTTTGACCCGCGACTTCATCCGCGTAGAAGTTTAAAATGGTTAAAATGCATTCGCATTCGCATTTGCGTTCGCATTTGTATTCGCATTTGCATTAGCTTTCGCTTAAATCGAACCACGGGCTATATATATCACTTTACTATAATGAAATTAAAATAACAATAAAATTACCAAAAAATATCGACATATCCATATAAATTGCCCGGGCGGCTACACACTTTTATACAACACTAGCTTTTGCCCGCGGCTTCGCTCGCGTGGGGGTGTAATTTATCAAAATCCTTTCTTAGGGGATGCCTACGTCATAGTAGCTTTATGCATGCAAAGTCTCAGCCCGATCGGTTTAAGATTGACAAAGTTTCATACAAACTTTCACCCCCTATTTTATCCCTTTGGGGGTAGAATTGATCAAAATCCTTTCTTAGCGGATACCTACGTCATAACATCTACCTGCATGCCAAATTTCAGCCCGATCCGTCCAGTGGTTTGGGCTGTGCGTTGATAGATCACTATGTCAGTCAGTCAGTCACCTTTGAGTTATATATATTTAGATTCAGTAAGCTAGTACAATATGTAACAAAAACCCTGTCCGATTCTTGTAGAAGCAACTCAGACCGTCAATATGAACAACTTTTCCTATGGGGCCGATGCTTGAAATTAGGAGAAAACATCGACATTATCGTCCAAAACTGTTCGGTCGGTCCGGAAATTTGTATGAAAATGTCGAATTTTTCTTAGAGTTTCATGCATTGGTCCGATAGGAAAATTTGTTCATAATGACTTAATGATGGTCTGAGACGATTGTATAGAAATGGCGAAAAATTTTTTTTGTGTTTTGGCTGTTATTTTAAATTCAATATACTATAGAGATCTAGTAAAGCCTGTGGTTCTATATATTACGGGTATGTCCTTTCCACGTTGCATATAGATTTAATTATTTATAATGATAATAAAACAACAGTCAAAAAACCAAAAATAAAATCGACATTCCTATACAAATTTCCCAGGTCGCTGCACACATTTGTATGGAAAGGCCGATTTTTTTAAATTTTTGTTTGTTATTTTTATTTCATTACACTATAGTGATCTACAATAGCACGTGGTTTGATTTATTACGGGTATGCCCCTTCAACCTTGTCAAGAGCAATATGATATCTAAATTCATTACAATAAAACACAAAAGCACATACACATACATAGACACAAACACACACTACTCTCTCACACACACATACAGACATACACTCTCTCACATACACACACACACACACACAAACACATATAGACGTAACATGACAATTTGAGACCCCACCAACTGCATCTAAATTTTTATTTATCATTTCTCTAAAATAGCTTCATAACTTAAATTTCATAACGTTGTAATTACTTATTTTTTTCTGTTTTATTTATTTATTTTGTGATTAATTATGTACTGTACTTTCCATTTTTTTGACTACAAAACAAGAGCCGGGGCCTGATGTCTTGCTATACAGGTGCAAACCTAGTGCGAGCAGCAGCTCCCACAAACATTAGCTGGTAGGTAGTACAACATATATATATATATATATATATTGTAACCTTAGTTGTTAAGATAACCATTGTTTGTGGAGAAATAAATAAAAATTATTATTATACATAACCTCCAGTAACCTCAAAAAGTGAACTCTTTCAATACCGCGTCAAAAACCTTAGACAGTACCATTAGCACCGCCCACCGCTAATTCAAAGAGAACGCGTCTGTTAGTATGTATCCACTAAACGCCTAACAGTACAGTAGGAAATTAAAAATGTGGGATGCTGCAAATTACGACTACTTTGCGGCGACCGAAATGTTATTATAAGCTTTGAGCCCGCGGTTTTGCTTCCGGAGAGTATAGTTTTTTTAATCACAGAATAGATAATTTGACGACCTCCGTGGTGTAGTGGTCACCATGCTAATTCGCCACCCAGAGGTCCCGGGTTCGATCCCCGGTCAGGACAAGTTGGAAATGGCCTTTTTCAAATTGTCCTGGGTCTTGGATGTTTATCTTCATATGTATTTGTTATAAAATATGTTATTGTTGAGTTAGTATCCCATAACACAAGTCTCGAACTTACTTAAGGGCTCAATCAGTGTTATTTGTCCCTATATATTTATTTATTATTCATGGAATAAGTCCTAGTATTCCTCTAAGGTTGCTAAGACTTTTCTTCTCTCGCATTCATACTTCATACCTGTATTTGAAATTTTACGTTTTAGTTCTATTTTAGGATTTATGTTTTAATCTTAATGTCTCGGAGTATCTTGTGGCGAAATGAAGACACATGTGCTATTATACAATATGTAACAAAAACGCTGTTTGAAAAAAATCGACATTTTCATACAAATTTCCGGGCCGGTCGAACACTTTAGTATGAAAATGTTGTTCTTTTTTTTTCGTGTTTCAAGCATTGATCCCATAAGGAAAGTTGTTCATATTGGCCTGAGTTGCTCCTACAAGGATCGGACAGGGTTTTTGTTACATATTATATAATAGAGTATAGACTTTTCTGAAATCATAGTATCTTATCAGTGTTCGGGACCATTTAAAAGACAGATAACAGTAAAGGAGTAGAAAAATACAGTTTTTGTACAAGTTCTACACTAGAAACGACTTTTCAAAATGCTCCCAGTGGGTTTCGAACCCGCAACCTCCAGATCACAAGGCGAACGCCGTGACCACTGCACCACGTAGGCATTTGGCTATAGTTTCACCACTCTCTTCATAATAAAGCCTTCATCAGGCTCTAGTCTCTTTGAATCTGTGCTGAAAATGACAATGCTGTAAAAATATTGTTGGAGAAAATACTTACCTATAAGTACTTTTTTCTTTTACTTTTTTCCTACTATGCTCGCTATTACATACACACAAACATATCATACATCGTTTCACTTCACTTACACACAGGTCTAAAGGAGAGGCCCTTCTGAAATAAAAATCCGTTATTGGCCGTAAGTTGTAGCTATAAGGTAAGATATTATTGTTTCTATTATTTGACGACGTCCGTGGCTTAGTGGTCACCATGCTAGTCCGCCAGCCAGAGGTCCCGGTTTCGATCCCCGGTCAGGGCAAGTTGGAAAATGGCCTTTTTCAAATTGTCCTGGGTCTTGGATGTTTATCTATATATGTATAAAATATGTTATCGTTGAGTTAGTATCCCATAACACAAGTCTCGAACTTACTGTGGGGCTAGCTCAATCAGTGTTATTTGTCCCTTTATATTTATCTATTTTATTTATTTATCAATAGGGCTGTGGATTTATAAAATAAATAAAATAAAATAAAAAATTACAAGTACTGTCTCAAAAACAAAACCTGCATATTATAATACTCTTGCAAACATTTCTTTGGCCTTCTTGAACCCTATAGCTCAATGTCGACTACTAAACTAACCAGAAAGGCGTCCAGGGTAAACTAAAGTTTGACACCCCCTAGTTTATTCCACATCAAAAGTATACCTTTAAAATCAAATATGGTTTTGAATAAGTCCATGCTTATCACAGAGAAACAGCCAGAATACTCTACCTACCACGTTAGGGATACAGACGTGATAGTGTTTAGAATACTTAGTGTAGTCACAGAATAAGTACTAGTACTCACGTACAGATGTCTCACTCAGCAAAGAAATTCAAAGAAATATCTACTCAATGGTGTTAGCGATATGGTTTAATTTAGCTCGCGTCAGAACTCAGCACCTTTTCGTTTGGATAACTAGAAAATAGAAATCCATTGCAAGCCAACTTCAGCTGCTGCTAGTAGTATATAAATATAGGAAGCTGAGCCTCTGGCCCACTCCTCAAACCTTGTCCGGGTGAAGTAGGAAATGCCGTCCGAGGTAACCTGTCCCTGTCATTACAAAAAAAAAATCCAACTTCATTCTTATTACTCTGGATAAACGTATCATATAACTGAATGTTCCACTTCGGTGTGGTCACGCATTGTTGTAGGGATATTTTCGATACCTAGACGAGGAGTGACACAGGCCTAGTATAGTGGTTTTGATTCGGTTTAGCATGAGAGAGATCCGTCGTCCTATCTCGCTCTTGCAAATGACGGTTCTAAGCAACAAAAAAGGATAACAACATCCGAAAGTTCCGTTCCGAGCTAACGAGTCCCAAATCTAAAACGCTAATGAATATGTAGTTCCGCCTTTCATCACTAGATGGTATAACCGGGGGTTTTTAGGGTTCCGTACCCAAAGCGTAAAAACGGGACCTTATTATTAACCCCCTTATTCATAAAAAAAAATACAAACGGTTTCCAAACCTGTTTTAGTTAAAATATGTTTTGTCTCGCTCTTGCAAAGTCAAATATTGAAAGGAGTGAAAGGGACAAAATATATTTTAAATAAAATAGGTTTAGCAAACGTTTGTAATTTTTTATGAATAAGATGGTAAGACTCCGCTGACCGTCCGTCCGTGCGTCTGTTGGTCTCTCTGTCTGTCTTTCACCAGGATGTATCTCATCAAACGTGATAGCTAGACGGTTGAAATTTTCACAGATGATTGTTACGATCTGCGGATCGTCTGGGTATCACACATTTCCTCATTCGGGTACTTTTAAATAAAACCTGGGAGCTCTATAAGTCTTATGTATTCTGTATTAGTATCATAAATACATTTCAACACTTTTACAAAATCATCTCGAGTCCTGATAAAAAAATGGGGCAATCGTTCTAATGTCAAACTTGTCAGTTCACAGCAGCGTGGCCGGTGTTAGCATTTTCTTACATTTTGGGTTGCCAGTATTGATAAAATCACGGCTGATTTATGGAAGTGCTAACATGATGTATTTCTGTTGCCGCTATAACAACAAATACTCAAAACAGAATAAAATAATAATAATAATAATAATTTCGATCTTTTTTGCCGTTAATAACGGAAACAGGTAGATACATAGGGAATTAGGGACAAATTCTCGTACACTGATTGAGCTAGCCCCAAAGTAAGTTCGAGACTTGTGTTATGGTATACTAACTCAACGATACTATAATTTATAACAAATACATATATAGATAAACATCCAAGACTCAGGACAATTTGAAAAAGGCCATTTTCCAACTTGCCCTGGCCGGGGATCGAACCCGGGACCTCTGGGTGGCGGACTAGCATGGTGACCACTACGCCACGGAGGTCGTCGTAGATGCTTGAAATATTCACAAAATACTTACTTGCGTCTTTAGATTTTAAAAAAATCCTATACAACAAACGTGATTTTTATAGGTAATGGTACAGCACCCTTGGTACACGACTCCGACTCTCACTTAGCCGGTTTTAATTAACTTGGCAAATAAACGTGTGTAACACATTTCTTTTGTTTTGCAACGTTTGCGCCCCTTTTATTTTAACGCCCAGTTTAAATTCCCTGCCAATCACTCTACTTACGCCACCGCTGTAACTAACCCAATCAATCAGTTGCCAGGAAAATGGTCTGACTCTTGGCCTGGCCACGTAATTGTGACTGATCGCATTTGACCCCAGCTTACTTACAAACATAGCTACTCAGCTGCTACTAGCAGTTTCTCCTGCATACAATAAATTTGTGCCAAGTTTCTTTGTCGCTTTTTAACCGATTTCCAATCGGAGGAGGTTATCAATTCTTTGCGATCTTTTATTTTTATATTTTTATGTGTGTTCACCGATTATGGTCGGTTTACACTAAAAAAAATAAAGACGCCTAGACCGATTTAGAAAATTAATTTGATTTTTGTTTGAAACGCGTTACAGGCGTATGTATTATAAACAATTGGCTACTTTTCTGAGTCAAATATAAATTATTTAATATAGTAAAAAAAATAAAAGTTACAAAATGACACTTGTCATTGATTATATCCATTTTCAACGTGATTAAAGATTTATTATTGCCGGATGATATTAAGAGCGTTATTTGACACCAAGAAACTATGACGTCATAAGCCTTCATACGATTTCATACAAATGTTTGTTTTGACGTTTAGAAACAAGTAATTATAACAAAAACAAAAAACCGACTACGAATTTTTTATTTTGTTTTTTTTTATTATTATTTATTTTGATATACCCAGTGTCACTCTCACAGTAAATACGAATATAACGACACCTCTCAAGCTAAAATCCATCGACTCGTTCAGGCTGCAGAACGTGCCAAACAATTATACATACAAACATGTGAAAAACATAACCCTTCTTCTGGCGCAGTCGGGTAAAAATTATCTGATTTGAGGTGTTGGAAAAAAGAGAATTGAGTACGTTCTTAGTATTTTTTTTAATATTGTACACAAATATTTTTAATAAATTTATCCGACTGTACTGAACACTTGAACAGAGCCGCAGATATCTCGACGAGGTGCTAATAAGGAAGTGTACAAGATTCCGTTAATAAAATCCAGTGACTAGAGTAACCCAGATGCATGAAGAAAATACAATCGCATTCACATTGGTGCTAAGAACGGCTATGTGTCACCCAGTATTGGCAGCGTGAGGCTGGCGCTTGTTTGATAGCGATTTGTGTCGTTACCATTAATTATCTTCATATTTTTATTGCACCAGAAGCATGAAAAAAGTACAGTGGCATTTACATTGGTGCTAAAAACGGCTATGTGTTACTAAGTATTCGCGGCGTGAGGCTGGCGCTTGTTTGATAGAGATTTGTTTAGTTACCATTAATTATCTTCATATTTTTATAGACACTGATGCTTGAAAAACATATAATCGCATTCACATTGGTGCTAGGAACACCTATGTGTCACCCAGCATTGGTGGCGTGTGGCTGGCGCTCGTTTGATAGCGATTTGTATCATTACCAATAATTATTTTCATATTTTTATTGAACCAGAAGCATGAAAAAATACAATAGCGTTTACATTGGTGCTAAAAATGTGTCACTAAGTGTTCGACGCGAGAGAAAATAAATCGGCTTTTGGTTCGATGTTGTTTTGGCAATATTAAAGTAAAATATACATTTTCTTTTCTTTTTAAATAAATCCTTTATTCATAATTATGATGGCTTACTCTGGCTAATACTGAAAAATGTTAAGTCTAAACATAAGCATGTTACTCTAAAAACCAGTCACAAAAAGGCTTTTTAGGCTCATAGGCTTTTAAAAATGACATAGGCCCAAAAAGAACCGACAGGTTTAAATTTAAATTTAGAGCCAAAAGCCTCGGGAAAACTATACATAAATGACGCATGTTTATCCAGCAAATAAAACTTAATCATTAAGAATAACATTATATGTTGATGATGATGTTGGCACTGGTGCGGGTAGCTAATTTGTAATAAATACTTATGGGTACGTAAAGAGAAAACACCAAGGATGCCGGAAACCATGTGAAGTAAGTAAAGAAGAAAAAGTTAACCATTAAATTGACTTCTTTCTTATGTGTTACTATTACTGGTGTCACATTTTTAAAGTTGACGTGGCTCATTTCGACGCACTCATTCACCTATCCATGTGCAGCCAATCTCCAGATATTTGGGTTATTTTAAGAGGCACTTCACATTTGGTTGACTGTCTCGCTCGCACAATCAAACATTTTTAAAGATTATCAAAAAATGTGGCTCATTTGTGTTTCATTAACTGTTAATAAATTTATATGTTAGATATTGTAGACATGTCTTTTTATTATGTATGTGTGTATCGAGAATTACGTCATCAAAAATTTAAAATTTTGGTGACCTAATTTACTCCAAAAATTTTTCTTTACATCAAGACTATGTGAGGGGCCTAGTCACTTGTGGCACAGGTTCCAATAGGAACCAATTTCAAGGACTAGTCTCCAAACAAAGGGAACAAGTCTTTAAACCAAGTGTATTCCTAGTTCTAAGAACCCACATTTATAAATTTAAGGCTTACCTTTGTAAATGAGAAAATAAACATTTATTATTATTTGTTTAAAACAACGGCCACTGGTGGCCTTAATCAGTCGCTGTCCTCAAGACCCTTGCTTTGCCAAGTCCATGGTACGCGTAAAAGCGGCTGCAATTCACAAATCAGCTACTGCATTACAATATACAGCTACCGCTCCATATTACTTTGTTGAAATCCGTTTTATTGCTCCCAAAGTAGTTTAATCAGGTTACTGTTAAGTATAACAGTACTGAGTAGATAATTTTCTCGCTTAGCTAAAACATTTTCCAAGAATAGAGGTAAAACTAATATAAGATGAATAGAGAGTATTTTTGTTGGTGAAAGGAATTAATCTATCGAACATGTAGAGCATTTTTCTTGGAACGTTTGCCTTGTGATCTGGAGGTCATGGTTTCGAATCCCACTGCACACTGATGCTAACCAGTGGAATTCGTAGTATTTTTTGAAAAGTTGTTTCCAGTCTTGTTAGGTTATTGCAGGCTTGAATCGCCTGATTATCCAAAAATAAAGATAATTCCGTGTTTCGGAAGACATGTATAACAGGCAATAAGGCTGTGGGTCCCGAACCCTATATAGCGTTACCTATCCATGGTTCTAGTCTACCCTTTGGGTTGCGGAGGTCACACGGCAGTCGATCTGTGTAAACACCAGTAACCTCGTCAAATCACCTTGATTAAGTAGCGGACCCCAGGCTCTGAAGCGTTTCTGCTGAGGATGCAACCGGGAATACGTTCAGATGATGATGTTGGCACTGGTGCGGGTAGCTAGTTTGTAATAAATACTTATGGGTACGTAAAGAGAAAACACCAAGGATGCCGGAAACCATGTGAAGTAAGTAAAGAAGAAAAAGTCAACCATTAAATTGACTTCTTTCTTATGTGTTACTAATACTGGTGTCACATTTTCAAAGTTGACGTGGCTCATTTCGACGCACGAATTTACCTATCCATGTGCAGCCAATCTCCAGATATTTGGGTTATTTTAAGAGGCACTTCACATTTGGTTGACTGTCTCGCTTGCACAATTAAACATTTTTAAAGATTATCAAAAAATGTGGCTCATTTGTGTTTCATTAACTGTTAATAAATTTATATGTTAGATATTGTAGACATGTCTTTTTATTGCTTATGTATGTGTGTATCGTTAATTAAGACGTCAAATAATTTTAAATTTTGATGACCTAATTTTCGATGTAGTCAATGTCTACACAATATACAAACATGTCTAAAATATCCACAATATAATTATATTGAATGTTAATGAAACACTTTTTTACAAATGGGACACATTTTTTAATAATCTTTAAAAATGTTTGATTGTGCGAGCGAGACAGCCAACCAAAGACTTAAAGACTGAACTGCGACAAAATATCGAATCTTATGACATTCCCAGAAAGAGAAGGGTGGTGGTCATTCTAGGCCAGAAACCTGAAAGACGTTATAGTATTATTATGTACTAGCTGATGACTTTATGACTTTGGTGTATCTGCATCAGGTGTTCCAGATCTTTGATTTTGATACCTCAACAAAACATGCTTAACAGGATGAACCTTTGCAAAGGCATAATTTTTTATATTATTATAATTTAGTTGGACCCTTATGATTCTGCATCAGCTATAAAAAAAATGTTTCATCCGGATCCTACGGTATTTCCGGAGATAAGCATGTACAAATTTTTCCTCCACCCAAATTTTGGCGGGAAGAGATTGCATTTATAGCGATAAGTCCGCCTTTGTGCCTATATTGTTTCTTGTTGTTTTGTAATTTTTGTGTGTCTATTATCGTGCAATAAAGTTGATTTGTATTTGTACAAACTGACGAACAGAAAAACAGGAAGATTTTTTTATTCTTACACGTGTCCATCGCACCCGATTTATGTTTTCATAAATATCATAAATCATAAATATATAGGGACAAATTACACTGATTGAGCTAGCCCCAAAGTAAGTTCGAGACTTGTGTTATGGGATACTAACTCAACGATACTATATTTTATAACATATACATATATAGATAAACATCCAAGACCCAGGACAATTTGAAAAAGACTATTTTCCAACTTGCCCTGTCTGGGAATCGAACCCGGAACCTCTGCCTGGCGGACTAGCATGGTGACCACTACGCCACGGAGGTCGTCATATATCCAATGTACAGACACATTTTTTTCCTGCTCTATTTATTATATTGTTTAGAAGTTAAGTACTACATACGTATATTTTATTGCTTTTCAGTTTTCTTGTACTTGATATTAGTCACGAATCTATATCTCGAGTAGCAATGAGTGGGTGTGACAGTCAGAGAAACTGAAATCATCGTCCTTGTCGTTTGTAACAGACTCAAGGCAATGGGTTCAATTCCCACGGAGCAAATGCCGAAGTAACTCAATTTGCGTGAGGTGTGGCATGTTAGTAAAGTTACAATAAATTCTGCTTCTGTTATGGAGATTTCATCCTATAAATTGCAAATATAAATATACCAAAAGAAAAAAAACCATTTATTTATCTTTGGATATTTGTATCACTTGATAATTGGGGGGGGGGGGGGTGACGACAGGATTAGAAAAGTACTAAGTAATTAGTCCGTCTTTTAGATTATCCAAAAATAATGCAGTTTGCCAAAAAAGTACAAAGTTTGTATCTTTGTGAATTTTATTTTTAAAAGAATAATCTAAAAGACGAAGAAGATCTTTTAGATTATCCAAAAATAATGCAGTTTGCAAAAAAAGTAAAAATTCACAAAGATACAAAGCATCAAAGTTCCGGAGTGTGGGCTTGTGACGTCACCTCTAAGTAAAAATCGTAAGTAGCCTTGACATCATGCGAAATTTCAATGTTCTGTATCTTAGTCATTTTTTGTTTCTCAGAGTAAAGAAAGAATACGTGTACAATATTTTTTAATATTCTAACCGGTGAGCTAAAAATACTTTTACATTCGTCATGCCTATTGTTATTTTTTTCTTTTAATTTCACAATAGGTAGTTATTGACGTCAGATTTACTTACAAATAAGTTTACTGCCGCCTCCTAAGCGCAAGTACAGAAGACGCGGTAACAAACTGTACTGCAGCATTTTCTCCAAAAACGTCAACCTTACAATTATACTGATATTAAAATTAGATATGAGGACTAAGGATACAATGTTAAGTCATAATTATTAATTAAGGATCATGTCAAATTTGAAATTATTGTCAATTTGTAGATAAGGTACATGTACCGATTGTACTCAAATTATGACATTTGTAAGTTTACAAATGTCAGAATACCTTTAAGAGGGACCCGCGCCAAGCTCAAGCCAGACGTTTTTGTCTTTCCGATAATCATCGGTTCCGTGAAAAGCCTTCTCACGTGAAGTTCAAACAGTTATTAATATAATAAAGTTTAAAAAACCGACCAAACATCATTGATTCACATATCCATGATCAAAATGATATCCTACTTCCCTGTGACTTGAAAAATTGATATTGACTATTACGCGTAAACAAAGAAAAATATAAAAAGTAGAGAATTTCGAAGGTTTGTTTTTTTTTTTCAATTAACCAATTTCATAAGTTAAAGCGCCTGTCATAATTACACGAACAAAATTTTCTTCTATCTGATTCTGATACTGCTGTGCAAAAAGTAATGATATCCCATCATAAACACAAATGTGAAAATTGGAGCCAAGTTCAAAATCAAACAGAAGAACTGAAATCTAAATGGCCGCCAAGTTCGGTAGAAAATCCTGAAATTTATTTATAAGAATCTTAACATTTGACTTGGCTATACTTACATTATATATATAACAAACAAACAAATATAATTATACTTTAATGATTGTATCCTGTGTCGATAAATAGCTACTCCACAGATTAAATTATTTATGGCAGCTAATAATAGAAAACGCAGAAGCTAAAAGGGTCGGGGGTCGATTTAGATAAAATGCTAAATAAGTCATGAGAAGGAACGTAAAATGTCGGGCATATTAGGCCGGGTCATAAACAGGCAACAATCCATGCTAGTCTGGGTAAAAAGAAAAAATATTGATGTACCAGTTGCTTCTCTTCCCGCTTAGATCATAGAAGCCGGTCGAGGGAAAGGGCGAAAATGTGAACCATGTTAATAGGCGGTTAGCAACCCATCACTTTTTAAAGGTTCTTTTTTCCATCTTCTCGCCCACCATCACGCTAGAATTATTTAAACTAAATAATGAAATTAGAAATTCTGAAAAAAATACCACGCCCACATCCCGGTGTAATTTCACCAATTCAGTTAAAATATTATACAGTTTGGAAGGGACATACCCGTAATAAATTAAACCACGGGCTATATACTAGATCACTTTAGTATAATAATATTAAAATAACATTCAAAAAACAAAAAAAAAACAGTATTTCCTGTACTAAAGTGAGCAGCCGCCCGGGCAATTTGCATAGGAATGTCGAATTTCTTTTTGTTTATTGACTACTTTACTGTAGTGATCTAGTACAGCCCGTGATTCGATTTATTACGTGTATTTCCCTCCCACATTGTATATGGAATGTATTTACGGCCTTTTGACGATAATATTACAGTCACGGTCTGCACTGTGATTAGAAAAAATAATTGATTGAGTTGTTATTTTGCAAAAGTCTAAATAAGAGCATCAAAAAATGCTTGAACTCCGTTCTTGCGGTTAGGTATTTTCCATGTTTCCCTGTTTTCTTCTAAATTGACCTTCCTTACTACAACCGTGAACGACGTTCTTGCCCTTTCTTTTCCTGTCCTGGTTTCCATCTTTCCTTCTGTATGTTTTAAAGAAAGTTATCGTGCCGTTCAAGACGATTACGTCCCGCCCAAATATGCTCACTACTTTAGGCGTAGCACATAGTACCTAGTGTAATATGAATTACATTTTATAACATAAACACATTATTGAAAATGTCAAAGCAGAGTTATTGTCATTGGTATTGAGAACCTTTGGGTATTTTATTACCTATAGTATCTAATAACTTTCCAATGAAAGCGAAGAAAGTACAAATATAATTTAGTTTATGGGATACAATATCTAAGCTTGTAATGAGACTCTTTGTAATGAAAGTGATGCCATTGTAGGACAAAACTTTATTGTCTTATTTTAACATTAATAAATTAGAGAGAAAAATCCCTTTATTCCCACGAATTAAGTTGTCCAGTTTAGTTAAATGAACTAGTGAGGATTATTTTTCCTTTAGAGGCAATTGGTGAAAATCCGAATCTTGTTAAAGGCGGCTAGGAACCCATCACTTTTTCGATTCCTTTTTTACTCCTTTACGCCCGCCATTGCTAAAAGTGTCTTTTATCAAATTGCCCTTTGTTTTTCTACCCTGTGACGTGATAGAGTACAGGTTAGACAGGAAATATCAAATTGCCTGTTAAAAAGCATACTATGAATTGGTAGCCACATCCATTCATGATAAAAATCACTGAATACATTTTAGAGCTATAGAAATAATAAGTTTTTTTTTACTATATTGTTTAAGAGCAATGGCGAAGTTTGATTTTTTTTTAATTTGTCCTTCTCCGCCAACCGTTTAACTTCACTCACGACGTTCACCTTCTTCTTTATTTACTGTATTTATAGCTATCTATGCCTGGGTCTTCCTAGACGTCTATCCGCTTCTATTTTTTTTTTAATTATTAGTAGTAATTTATGCATTCAAAGGTTTACGAATAGGTGTCTCTTTTCCTCCTTACGGGATTAGAGTTAATAATGCAACGTAACTGTTATACGGCAAAATAAAAGAGGGTTTTTGTCAAAAACAAAATCATTTAGTAAGGTCTGGTACAAGTTTATTTGCCAGACAATAACAAAAAACCGGACTTTAAATAACGCCATTTAGTGATAGCGAAACTACATATTTCAAATTATTTGCTGGGCAAATTAAAAAAAAACCGGACGTATGTCTTTAAAACAACTGAACCGATTTACATAGAACACAGCGAAAAACTACTAAACATAATTTTTCAAAACTAAAAACCGACTTCACCCCCAAACTACACAACCCATTTGGATAAAATTTATATGGTACCACCTGGAAAGTATACCCTTTCAAACAAAAAAAGAATTTTTTAAATCGGTCCAGGCGTCTTTGAATAATCGGTGAACATACATAAAAAAAATAAAGGATCGCGACGAATTGATAACTTCCTCCTTTTTTGGAAGTCGGTTAAAAATATTACATATTTTTATGTTATCATCACAATGTGTACCCATCGCCTTATAAACATAATTATTTCTCTTCCCTCGTCACTAGATAGCGCTATAGGTAATAATTAAAAGATTAAAATCATCTATTGCCATTATTTAAATTATATAAAATTTATTAAATATGACTTATATTAGATGAAATAAATATTTTTAAAGCATATTTAACACTTTCTTTGTCACTTTTTAACCGACTTCAAAAAAAGAGGAGGTTACCAAGTCGACTGTATGTTTTTTTTTTGTTTGTATGTATATATCTTCGTCAACCGTGGACCAATTTTGACGATTTTTTTTATTTTGAAAGCCTGGCTTTCAATTTGGTCCCATATTAACTTGGTGAAGATATGATGAACAACATTTGAGATATGGAAGAAACTCCTGAAAAAAAATGAAGACCATTTTTTTTTGTTAAAAATTAATTTATTGCTAGTCGTGTGTGCTGCCATCTCTTGGAGAGCAGCTGGTACTAATTTCGCCTACTAGTTATGCCTACTTACGGACCCTCCAATAGTTTCTATGGCGTTGGGTATCTGTTACGCTAGTAATTATATTATATTATCTTTGTCATCACATATGATGTTCACAGTAATTTATTGCACAAGAAATAGCAGGCGTTATTGCAAAGTTGTATATTGCAACACCATTGTATGAGTAAAATTCCTCGTAAATGATTGATTTTTTCCCATGGATCAATTTTCAATTGCTTTGTTGGAATTTATGGTGTCAGCGGTAAAAAGGAATGTTATTCAATGTGTTTGGAATATTTTCTGATGACTTAACTTTATTGTTTGTAACGCTTTTGCGTTTCATCAAGTTTCTTTTTTACCCGACTTCTAAATATGAGGTCTTTCGATTCGACCGTATATTACAATACGTAACAAAAACCCTGTCCGATCCTTGTAGGAGCAACTCAGACCGCTAATATAAACTACTTTTCCTATGGAACCAAAACGTGAAACTCGAAAAAAAAATAGTCATTTTCATACAAAAGTTTTCGGCCGGCCCGGCAATTTTAGTTTAGCAAAAAAACTTTTTAGTAGAAAGCGATAAAGTATTTATCCTTTATTTAATTAATTTTAGCAAATTCACACAACGTCTTAGACAGTCTTTGTTAATAACACCTGTGCCCATAAAATTCCAACTTAATACCTTGCGCTAATAAATAAACCTATAACAGTTTACAGCATCACCCTTTCGAAGTCGGTTAGAATGCCTAGCATATCACGGGAACTACAATGTTTCTGATTTGTAGGGCTTGCTTCCTCAATAACTGTCTAGGTGACCCTAATTGAGCTGTAAAATATAGGAGCTGCGGCCGGTGCTGGTTTTACCGTCAGCGACGGCCCTGGGCACGACGACACTCGACGCTCCTTACTCTCTTTCTTCTGCTGTCCAAAGTCATAGACTTATTTTAAAACTTACTCGGCTACTCTACAACTAGTGGTTCTTATATAAAATTTAAAAAATCCCGCGATGTAAATATTTTTTTAAGTTTTCATAACCCATTTTCCCACCATTTGAAAATTTTCCATTAATATAAATTTATGCAATTTCAGCTCATAAAATTTCCCGAGCATCGGTTGAGAAATGCGACCTGTACTTAGGCGAGAACAGCCGGAAATCTGGACATCTGAACATCCAAAAAGACATCAAAGACAAAGAATCTGAGATACTTCGCACGGTCAATAAACTTACCATAATTTGAAAGAATTAAAATGTGCAATAAATTTAAACTTGATAAGCATAACTGGAGATATAATATGGAGATATTGTTTGTTTTAGTATGATAGAATATATTATTTGCACGTGGTTTAACGTTTTGATTAATATTTAACAGAACAGTTACGTTTTTCACTATAATTCCATTCAAGTCTTTCTCTACACTTGTTATTCTCCACATCATCCGGTTGGTTGACTGCCAAATAAGGCCGTAGGCTTTAAATCTGCAGTTATACCTTTTATTTTTATTTGGGTATAAAGTTAAATAAATAAATAAAACCAAACAGCAACTCTGCAATGATATACGCCTCTGGGTTTACACCCGTGCAGTCTTTTTAGGTGCCCCTCTGTATCGGGTACCCCTGAGCCTAACCACGCCACGCTCTACCCCCGCACCGTTGCGGCTTGATTTGAACATATGGCTGCTTCCACGAATAGTCGATAAAAATGTTCTTTGTGTGTCAACTGATGGATGACCGTCCATGGTCCAAGGAAATATACAGAAACTATTATACTAGTAGTTCGCTGCTAGATGTGAACTCGTGAACCCCACATCATGTCCAAACTTAAAAATTCTATTGGCTATATCTATACGCTTATACTAAATTTCATGAAGCTCCGATCAAAGATACTCACGTTATTGTCGAACAAACATACATACACACATAATACAAACGCCAGATTGTTCAAGTAAACATAGAGAGAGAACTTCGCTGGCTCGTACATTAACATTTTCGAGAAAGAAATGGCATGGAATTAAGGCGGCCCTTCCCCGCCGCTCTGTCGTCAACGCGAGCTTAGTTTGAAAAGCTTGTTATTTCATCCAGGGCAATGCTAGAAAAAGAGGCAAAGCAAAAAGGGAGAGATAGCGCCTGAGGGCATGTTTTACATTCTATTGAATGAAATTATTATTATTATTATTAACTATCCATTGAACGAAAACTCACTTTTCATTGGGTGCGAAAATTTCATAAAACTTGTTCCAGGTGATAATCAAATGTGTGAAATAAATGTTTTTTATTTAAAATTTTCATTACATTTCTAAGGTTTCTATCGAAATATTTTTTTACCTTTACAAATAATGAGTACTTTATTAACGGTCGAAGTTCAAGTAAAATTTGTGCAAAAAAAGCAGATTTTGGAGGCGTATACTGAATTTGTTTTTCCAAATTTTAATTTTTTAATTCAATAGAAACCTAGAAGTAGCGTCCGAGATACCTGTTAGTTCAAAAGTTTTAAATAAAGACCTGTTACAATGCCGTAAATTAATCACGTACGAGCGTTTGTATGAAGAGTAAGACGGGTTTTCCGCTCTTAAGCCTGTAAGATTACTTACAGGCTAGCGACAAAAAAGAGGCCGCCCTCGAACACGCGGTGGTCAGACGATATAAGGGTATATGAAAAGATTTGGCAGACTATCGCCACTGATTGAAGTTTGTGGAAGACTAGAGGGAGGCCTTTGCCCAACAACGGAACACTGCAAGCCTATAACAAAAAAAATACGACTCCATAAGAAGAACAGGACAGAACTGTGTAAATGGGCCTTTCGGTAATTATTATACTCTGTTACCTACTTCCCTAAGTCGATTTTACAACACCCGTAGAAGATATGATGGTGGTGACAAATTGTAGTTTACTCTATGCCGTCACCACGTGGCAACCGTCACTAACTCATCACGCGCCAGTAGTAAACGAGAGTTTTTATGCCTACATGTTTTGATTTAGCTGTACCAATACATACATCCCTCTTTTGTCAGTCGACGAACGATCAAACTATGTCAGGTATTTACAAACAAGACCATACAATTGAAATAACAACACATTGGAAACGCGTCTGAGGCGGAAAATAACCGCATATCTGAGCAGCAATGCGCGTAAAAGTGCGCAAAAACAGAATTTCAACATCACGGAAGATAATCTGGCCTGGCTCGCATCTGTCATCGCTTGGTGATTATGCGTGCTTACATGCTTACTAATCTAATCACATCACATAATCTAAATATATAAAGGAAGAAACTGACTGGCTGATATAGATGGATAGAAAGATAGTGACTGATCGAACAACTCACAGCCCAAACCGCTGGGCCTAGAGACTCCATATTTGGCACATAGATTCTTTATGAGGTTTAGGGATGCATTTAGAAAGGATTTTTTAAAACTCATCCTCTAAGGGGGTGAAACGGGGGTCCAAAATTTGTATGAAGAAACAAGATTAGTTAGACTCATTTTATTCGAAACTTCGCAGGAGTACTCCTTGCGGTAAATGAGTAAGCACGTGTTTTAGGTTATTTTTTCTATCTTCTCGCCCACCATCACATTAAATTACCTTACCTCGGACAGTTGGTATCCTGCTTGTTCATGTAGTAGGTACAAATTCAACCTTTTTAAAGACACACAATAACGTTTAATCTCTGGTCACATTTTTCATTACGCTATGTGTATTTTGTACTTTAATATCTATGATACTACGAGTATCACTATAGCTTTTATTTTTTTAGGATAAGAAGTACATAAGGTAGAAAACTCTAAGTAAAATAAATAATAAATAATGAAGCAAAAGCCTAACATTAAAAGATAACTAACTCAAAATAAAACATTACATATACAGGGTTACTGGTAACTAACGCAAAACCTTTTAACATCGGAATTAAAATCCTAACATAATATAGATCTGCAGGAAAAAAATAAAAAAATCTAAGAAAAGAAATTGGAATCCCCATAGAAACTCGACCAGGTGATCAGTGAATTTGTATGGGAGGCCCATTTTATTTTCTGTAATTTTTGCCTTTTTTCTTGCAGATCTATAATGTGTTGGGGAGTTTGATTCTGATGTTAAAAGGTTTTGCGTTAGTTACCAGTAACCCTGTATAATATAAAAAAATTGACCCCAAAACGCTGCGGTCACAGAGCAGAGTGCCTAAGAGACTGGCGGCATTGCCTCCTTGGATGGCCAGACTTAATCTTTGGCTAAAATGCGCACCAGCTCTTAAAATATACACACAATCTTTCTGTGTATTTGAATTCAAAGTGTTAGATAAAAAAAAAACTTCATAGCACTAATCGTGTAGGAACTCCTAGTAGGTAGGTAGCCACGGACTAGCTGGGGCAGTTGGAGCTCCTACATGAAGAGGTAGGTAAGCTACGTAGTAGAGAGCTTGAGAGAAATAGACAGCAGTTATTTTATTTATTATAACTTCATTATACTGATATATATATATATATATATATATATATATATATATATATATATAAATTTACAATACTGATATAGATGTAATCAGCTCGAGATATGGTAGTAGAATGAATGTAAAATGATGAGGAATGAATCTAAAATTTAAAAATTGAATTTGAAAATGAAATTATTTATAGACGGATGGACAGTATGAAATGGAAAAAGGAGGTAAACGGGAACATGAAGGATGAGGTTTATTGTAACATCGTTACAATCGCTCACCTAAAAGGCGAAAAATGTGCTCAAAGAAACCGCATAGCAACGTTGGCACGTCGCTTAGTATAACGGCGTATAACCACCGGCTATGTCGCACATATATGTAATATTTTACAGTGTGGCGACTTTGCAAGGTCACCGCGTATGGCTGTCACGCGTTCCTTCGTTTATATTGTGGTGCAAGTTGCAGAAATTAGCGTAATTATGGCTGGCATTAGATAATTAGAACTGCTCAAGGGAAAATAAATACATACACAAATAAGGATGAATATAAAACATAAAAATGTACCTTTTCATTGCTCTCCAAAAATCTCGCTAGAAAGCGCTGGATGCAGGCCGCTCTAGATCGGTCATTTTGGAAATCATTGGGAGAGGCCTATGTTCTGCAGTGGACGTTATGCGGCTGAAATGATGATAATGATACAGTCTCACAAGACATTAAATACTCGGATATAGATCGGAGTAGGTAGACTTATTTGGGGTCAATGAACTGAAACGCTTATATCAATATCACAGAGTACTTTATACTAAATCAATATAGACAAGCCTCCGGGATTATAGGATTTGAAAATTATGCAGCTTTTTTCCGGTATTCCAAAATTGGTACATGTAGGATGAAGATATGTAAATATGAGCAAGATTTTTGCATCTTTATCATCATTTCAAGAGTATAATTGACTGGCATCCTATAGAGAAAAAAATGTAGCAAGAGAGACAGGAAAGTGCAAGAGATGAACCCACTGCGTAGACTCCAAAGAAATGGGAACCCGAAACGAAATCCCAGAAAAAAGGCTTAACATGTTGTGATTTCTATGACAGTTCATGATACTACTTACTCCGATCACTAATAATAAGGAAATTGAAGAAATTGAAATAATAACATAATTGTGTGTTATGTTATGTTACCGATTAGATCGGGGGAGACTGAAGACTGATGTAGGCAGAGCCTGTATTACAGTTTGAAAGGATGGGTCTCATAAGAAGGCTCAACGTCGCCCAACGAGCTATGGCGAGGGCTATGCTCGGTTTTTCTCTACGTTATCGAATCAGAAATGAGGAGATTCGTAGAAGAACGAAGGTTACTGATAAGGCCAACGGAAAACCGATGGCCGATGGGGCAGAAGGGTTCTCGAATGGCGACCACGTACCAGCAAGCGCAGCGTAGGACACAACGTAAAGCTTTTGTTCTAACATTAGCCAAAATCGGCCGTTTTTCGCAAATGTGCGTAGAAAAACTTCACGTTCGCTCTTTAAACTATAAACAGTAGTTCATAAAACACTTTGAAGGATTATCTAGGGTTGGTAAAGAGAAAATTTTAAATGATATATCTCCGTATCGTTTCGAATGATTTATTTCAAATAGGGGAGCACTGGACCCCGAAAAATTCATGTAGCCCTTTAAGTTGAGAAATTTAAGAAAACAGGAAAAGAAAACCTTGAGTAAACTTCTCAACCTGACCCCCCCCCCCTCCCCCCGACCTCTGATTACAACAGGAGCTTCACTTACCTAGTACGACAATGAATACCGTACTAACGGTCCGTCCGTCGGTACCTATTCCGCAATTAGTGAACCGCATGATAATTCCGAAGTAATTGTACGCGAAGTGTGAACCGAAGTAGAAAGGTAGGAGAAACGTGTCAGTTCATAAATGGGTAATAGCTGTTAGATGCGGTGACGATCAAAACCCAATCTTTGAATGCACCAGTGTAAGTGACAAATCGTATCACCCTAAATAATTAATTCGTGACCCTTTTTATACAAAGCTATTCGGCCGGCCCGGCAATTTGTATGAAAATGTCTATTTTTTCTTCGAGTTTCAAGCATTGGTCATATAGAATAAGTGGAAAATATTGACGGTCTGAGGTGCTCCTACAAGGAACGGACAGGGATTTTGTTACATATTGTATACTAAAATGTTGGCAACACTTTAAGGAGATACATGAATTTTTCGGGGTCCATTGCTCCATTAGAAATAAATTATTTGAAAGGAAACGGAGATATCATAAGATAAAATATTGACTCATACGGCTCTAGATAGCCCTTCAAACAATTTTATGAACTATTGTTTACAGATAGTGTGAATATGAAGCTCTCCTTTGCTTTTCTGCGAAAAATTGCCTCTTTACATACTTTGTATGGACGCGTATTATCTGACCTTGTTAAGATATCGACAAAAATGTACCTATTGTCATTTAAAAGAAAATCTTAGTGTTCTTTATTCTAAAAGCTATAAAATTTCATTTCCATATTAATATCTTAAGCAACATATATTCCGCAGGGCAGGTGCAATTAAGAATTTAGAAGTTTGAAGGTGCAGCAATGTACTGCAGCATCAATGTCAAATTTAAATTGATGATGCATATTATAACTAATTTGAACAGCCATCATTATTTCAAAATTGAAACTTGTCAAGCGAGTCGCGGAAAGTAAAAGGCGGTAAACTGCAATTCGTCAGATATTAAAACAAGCTTGCTATCAGATACACTGTTGAATCGCAAACTAAAGAAGCTATAGAAGTAAACTAACTAACGTAGGTAGATGCCAAAGATGTAATACCGACATGTGACACAAGGGAGCAGTGTGGACTGAAAGATGTAGTAACAAAAATTGAGAAAGGAATGTTGACATGGTTCGGACATGTAGAAAGGATGGATGAAAGGAGATTTACTAAAAAAAAAAAAAAAAAAAATACATTTATTTCAGGTAACTTTGACCCATATACAAAACAATTTAAAATAATAATGTCAGTCGCTCGAAATAACACACACACGAAAACATACAATTTAAAATGTCAATTGGCAATAAAATAAAAAATATTGAAAAATTATTTTACTTACAGTTGCCTCTCAAATGGGCTGCACGGTACGTGCCTGTCATTGCACTGTCGCATGTAGGGACAGTCCTGTCTGTCAGCTATCGACACCAGGACGGTGTTGGAGCTGGCCCGCACCCTGCGCACCAGGGATGCGGCGCGCTTGCGCATCGTAGCATAAAAACAGTCAGTATGCGCGTCTGCAAACATCCCCGAAGCGCTACAGTAGCGAGGCAGCCCCAGCACCGCTCGGAACGCATTGTTAAATTGTACACGGAGAGCGCTGTAGACGCCTTGCGAGTACGAGGCCCACAGGCTGCACGTGTACAGCGAGGTGCAGTATGCTCTGAACAAAGTAATTTTTACCTTATCCGAGCATCGCGCAAACCTGCGAGCCAACATATTGGCCCTCCTCGACAGCGCTCTCCGCTCTCGCTCGATATCTGCATGGTCCCTGAGGTCGGCGGTAACTATATGTCCTAAGTAAGTAAATTCACTCACTCTCTCTAGAGGAATACCATTAAGACGAACAGGTGGTAAGTTCTGTGGACATTTAGCACTAAAAGAGTCTACAAAGCGAACGTCAGAAGTCCCCGTAACCGCATGCATGAAGAGAGATGAGTGTAGATGAAGAGAAAGAGGTTTAATTCAATTCAATTCATTTATTGCATTTCATAAAGTACAACAGTTCTAACTATTAAAAGTCACTGTCTTCTATAATAGAACGGTATCGCGAGACAAAAAGTGGAACGGCAAGCGACATTTATAAATATAAATGTTTACAAAATATTATTTAATAGTATATGTGTGTATGTATATTATTATTATTTTTAGTATTTATTAGCAAGATTGTGTGATATTTATTATTTGTAAATTATTGTCGAGTTATAAGTTTAAATGTGATGTCAATATTTATTTGTTAAGTAGGTACTGTTGAATTGTCAATTTTAATTAAAAAAATTATCGTTAAAATACTCGTCCAGTTTGTAATACGTTTTATTTCCTAGAATTAATTTAATTTTTTTTTTATAAATAAGGAACTTTTTTCTTTATTTCTTAGGCTGTCGGGTAGGGCATTATACATTTTTATCTTCATAGCTAGCGGGCCAGACTTAAAAAGGTCTAGCTTGGAAGCGGGTGTCACTAGTTAATTTTTTTGTTGTGTGGGATATCGTCTTGGTAAGTCTTCCATTTTTGTGTAAATCTGGGGATATTTGCGTTCAAATTTACATGCTTCTAAAATGTAAATACAGGGCAAAGTTAATATTTCAAGGTCTTTAAAATGTGGTCGGCAAGTTTCTTTCCCTTTTATATTATTAGGATCGTAGGATCGTAGCAAGTGGAGATCCTTAGTCACTGCCTACCCCTGTGGGAAACAGGCGTGATAATATGTATGTATGTATTTAAAGAGAGAAAGAACAGAGAGAGAGAGAGAGAGAGAGAGAGAGAGAGAGAGAAGTATTTTCTTAGTTAATTTCTCAACCGATTCTGTTGACAATAATGTAAATAAATATAGAATTTAATTTTTTTTTTGAGTTTTGAAATTTATATATTATGCATGAAATTTAGTTCAACACTTAATATTATTTTAATTGTGTTTAGTTTTTTAAATTATTTGATTGACATCTACCCATTGTATTTGCAATGCTCCTTGTGTTGCTATGATTAGAACATCAATATACCTAAGACCTGTATGTATTATGACCATAGTTAGCAAATAAATCTTTGAATCTTTGACGTGTGCAGGTTCGATAAATAGCAATTAGAATCCGCTATTTTCCAATAAATGAAAGATACTTTTTTCTAAACGTCAAAAATCAATATTTTCTACAGGATTTGGATTAAATACAGGCAGATGACGTCATAGTTTCTTGGAGTCAAATAGCGCTCTTATTATCAGTTTTTCTGCAATAATAAATCTAAAATCTCGTTAAAATCAATATGTTCAAAGATAGGTGACATTATTTTGCGATGTTTTATTTTCTTATCAGTACAAAATAATTTATTTTTGACCGAGGAAAACGTCAAATTTTCGGTCAATTCAGTTTTTCGAAATTTTTAATGGCGGAAATATTTAAAATAAGTACGATAAAACCTTAAAAAGAAATATGTTTTTCTAAAACATACACGCAAGGTCTGTTTTTGGAAAATATAATTTAATAGCTCACAGAGTCACTAGTATTGAAATATTCAATTACATGTAGCTTACTTATAAGTAGTTACAGTTTGAATGCTTTTGACACACTTAATTATATTATAGTTGAATTTGATAACTTTTTGAAGGAATTGGGTACTTGCCTGGGTGAAAAACATATTATTTGGTACTGTTAAGAAATAGAACGTAAAAAAATAATATTACTTGTCATGATCATATCCATTTTCAACGTAATTTTATATAACTTATTGCAGAAAATCTGATATTTGACTCCAAGAAACTATGAAGTCATTAGTCTGTTTTAACAAGCTTTTATTTAGTTTCACCTGTCCCGTTGTCTGTCTGTCTGTAATCAAATCTTGCAAGTCAAATTTGACCCACTTCCCGGTTTCCGATTGAGCTGAACTTCTGTTCGCATACGTAAAACGCGTGACAATGCATTATTATGATGACATGGAGCTAATCTGATGATGGAGCTGGACGGTGGCTACAGGAATTCTCTAATGAGACGACGCAACCCCATCGAGTTTGGGTTCGATTGATTCGTCTTGAGGGTCACTTTAGATAAAAGCTTGTTTTAAATTTGTTGTTTGTGATTTGTTTATTTCATACAATTCTTAAAGAAAATGTTTGTTTTGGCGTTTAGAGAAAAGTATCTGATTTGACTTGTTGGAAAGTAGTGAATTGTGTAATATACCTATGCAGGTACAACTTCTGTACTGTTTATATTGCTTTGAATTCACTGTGAAATGTACCGAAACCAGATTGATAAAGCACAGAAAGTGAAACAGGTTTGTTTTATTTATAATTAGCTAGATTTTGAGCTAACTTTCCTATTACGTTAGACAATTTGACTTTTTGACTACCAATTAAAATTTGTGACTCTAACATTCAAGTGCATAATAACAAAAAAAAATCATGCAATACGATGATGGTCTGCCATTGCTATGTTGATTCTCTGCTCTCCCTTTCCCTTGCGGTATGTTCAGTAACTTTATTGTTGGCAATTTTAAATCAAAGAGCTGAAGTTCTCTAACGCTACCTTATTCACAAAGATACAACAGAATTATAGATGATTCAACAAGCTCAGGACGGGAGTTTCGGAGATCATTATCTCCGAAGATGATATGCATATTAATAGTAACGTGAGCATGCCTAACGCTATGCTAATTGGAGAAAAACAAGTTATTATTACAAAAAAACCCAACTGCCCTTTTTTATTTTGTTATTTTTTACCTTTATTTTTTTATTTTGAAAAACCCAGTGTCACTCTCACAGAAAATACTATACAAGCTAAAATCCATTGAGCCGTTCAGGCTGCAGAGTGTGCCACATTTGAATTTGGTGCCCAAAAGTCCGCCATTTTGTTTTATTTTTTTATTTTGATTAACCCAGTGTCACTTTCACAGTAAATACAAATCTAATGACACCTCTCAAGCTAAAATCCATCGAGCCGTTCAGGTTGCAGAGCTTGCCAAACAATTATACATACATATCATCATCATCATCATATCAGCCACAGGAAGTCCACTGCTGGACATAGGCATCCCCCAAGGATTTCCAAAACAACCGATCGGAAGCGGCCTGCATCCAGCGCCTTCCTGCAACCTGGCTCAGGTCATCTGACCATCTAGCAGGTGGGTGTCCTACGCTGCGCTTGCCGGTACGTGGCCGCCATTCGAGAACCTTTCTGCCCCATCGGCCATCGGTTCTTCGCGCTGTGTGCCCCGCCCACTGCCACTCCAATGAGGTAATCCGCTTGGCTATGTCGGTGACCTTCGTTCTCCTATGAATCTCCTCATTTCTGATTCGATCGCATAGAGAAACACCCAGCATAGTCCTCTCCATAGCCCGTTGAGCGGCCTGCTTATGAGACCCATAGTAAGGGACCACGTTTCAGAGCCATAAGTCATCACTGGTAACACACATTGATTAAACACTTTCGTCTTGAGGCACTGAGGTATTTTAGACTATAAAACACTGCGTAATTTAAACAGAACAATCGAAAACACTCGACCAAAATTATAAATTAGGGGATGATCCAACTAATTTTGAGAAAGATTGGAAAATGAAAAGAAAGGGAGGCTTTGATCCAACAATAACCTTTTGAGCTAATATAAAAAAGGCCAGAAATCAAATGTTAAGAGGACCCTTCCCGGCCACTATTGTCAGAAAAAGAGGGAGCGCCTGAGCGCTCGGTTTGAATTCTATTTAGTACTCATAACTCGGTTAGAAAATAATTTTTAATTATTCATTGAACGAAAAATAGGGTGTGGAATTTTCATAAAAGTTGTTCCGGGAAATACGTGTTTTCCAGTAAGCCTTACAAGTTTGTGTAATAATAGTTTTTCAGTTAGAATCTTTTTACATTTGCAAGATTTGTAGGTAATTTTTTTGCAAAAATAGCAGATTTTTGAAGGTTTATACCGAATTTGTTTCTCCACATTTATTTTGATAGAAATTGGAAATAGCGCACTAGATACCTGTAAGTTCAGAAGTTTTGAAGGAAGATCTGTTACAATGCCATAATCACGCTCGAGCGTTCGTATGAAAAGTAAGACGGGTTAGCCGCTCTTAAGGAGGACGATATCAGTATACCTATCAACAAATTGATAAAACAGACAATAACAGCTGAGCGACATAACACATGAACACTGACCGCTCGCACACCGTTACCGCCGAGTATTTGGGTCGCCGTACTCCCGGTACAGTATGCCACAGATGCTTTAACGCATAAGCTGACGGCGAGTGATATTTATACTTAAACTAGCTTTTGCTCGCGGCTTCACTCGCGTAGCGGTGTAGTTTATCAAAATCCTTTCTTAGGGGATGCCTACGTCATAGTAGCTTTATGCATGCAAAGTCTCAACCCGATCGGTTTAAAATTGACAAAGTTTCATACAAAGTTTCATCCCCTATTTTATCCCCTTGGGGGAAGAATTGATCAAAGTCCTTTCTTAGCGGAGGCCTACGTCATAACATCTACCTGCATGCCAAATTTCAGCCCGATCCGTCCAGTGGTTTGGGCTGTGCGTTGATAGATCACTATGTCAGTCAGTCAGTCACCTTTGAGTTATATATATTTAGATATTTCATGAAATAAATATAGACTAAGGAACATAGAAATCCGTAGAAGGACGAGACTCACCGACATAGCTAAGGCGGTAGCGCATAGGAAGTGGCGATTGGCGGGCCGTATATGCCGAACCAGAGCCGAACTTCAGGAAAAAGAATTACTGGAGTGGAGACCTACAACTGGCCGCAGGGACGTTAGTAGACCTATTACTAGATGGAAGGACGATCTGGTCAAATTTGCCGAAAAGACATAGATGAGAAAAGCTAAAGATCGAACGGAATCACGTGCATAGGAGAAAAGAGAGAGAAGAGATATACATACTCCTGTGTAACTCCCATCAAACTAGTCTGGTTTTCAGCCTAGACATCTAAGGCTACATGTAAGTGTGGTAATGATGGATTAGGCTTAGGCATGAAAGTCTCTTGCAACAACTGCATTCGAAGTAGTATTAGAATTCCAACGTTATAAAGTCTTTGACATTAGGACCTGTGTCCACGAGACGGTTTCTACCCCGGTCCGGTGCCAGTTATGAATGGAGCTCCATTACAGGGGGGTTACTTCATAAGCGGTACGCAAGACAGACGTTACTGCGTATTCGCATTTCAGTGTCAAGCAACACTGAGCACTAACGTATGATGATAAAGTCTAATTTGGTTTGACAAAAAATAGGACGTCACTATCGTACGACTAACGTATTACTTTATGGAGTAACCCCCCAGGTCTATACACGAAGTCGGACCGAGGCGCGCTGGCTTCGTGTACACAGAGGCTTACTCTATAAAATATTACGATAGTCTTCCGATAGTGACGTCCTGTTTCTATGTCAAACCTTAGAACCTTAACCTCCAATTAGACTTTATCATCATTAGTGGTTTAAAAGGTATAAGCTGTTCTTAGAGAGGATCAATCTCGTGCCTCACAGATGCAGAGCCAAGTACCTAACCGCTTGGCCACCGCTTCGATGCCTACAAAGATAATCCAGCGACCTATTTTAAACGGACGTGAATTATGATCCTCTTAGAAAGCACAGAAGCTGACAATCCGCATTAATGTTAATAATCATTATTGATATCCTCGATGGAATAAAATAGATTCAATTGAGTCCCGCACCCTTTCATCCGCAGTCTTAGCTATATTTCGACAATATCTAGTTATACTGATTACACTTTCGCTACAAGCCAAGAAAGAGCCGACTTCAATGCTTTTTAACGTAGTTGGTCTAAAACGGCATTGAATAGAAACAAACGAAGACCTTTACCATAGTAGCACTTGTGGAGAACAGTAACTATAGTTATATTTAGAAAAGAAAGATATGATAAATAATAAAAATTGTTAGTGTTATACATAAAGAAAGTTACCATATGCTTTGTATAGTACTAGTTTTTAAAATATAATACAATTTAGCCAACAACATCTAACAAATTTGCCTAGGGTAATAATACAAATAGGCTTTTCGGCAATCAGTCAACTTCTATGAGGAGGCAAAAATATTTATGAAGGATGATCAGTGCCACTTCGTGATCTTACTAGACCTATAATGGATCTGATCTGGATCCATTGAAAGTGATCGAATCAGGTTCTGCTTATACTTAGATAGATCTTATACAATGTAGAAGGGACATACCCTTAATAAATCAAAACACGGGCTATACTAGATCACTATAGTAAAATGAAATTAAAATACCAGTCAAGAAACAAGAAAAAATTGGCATTTCCATACTAAAGTCTGCTGCCGCTCGGGCAATTTGTATGGGAATGCCAATTGTTTTCTTTGACTGTTATTTCAATTTCATTATACTAAAATGATCTATTATAGTCCATGGTTCGATTTAATACAGAGATGTCCCTTCCACGTAAAAAAACCAGTATTACATCCCTTTTTCATTATCTAATAAACGTCCTCTTTCATTGGTAACAATAAAGTCAAAAATTTTTATTCAATGTAGGATAAATGTATCTCTTATTGAAGGTCATTTTTTTAAATATTAATCTAGTGCAAAAGCTGAAAACTACTAGCGTTTCGGAACGTCCACTGGCGGGAAGATTACGTCGAAAGAAACCCAGTTCAGTATTGGTCCCTACCCAGCCTGATAAGAAGGTAGAAATACATGGAGCAAACGGGTCCGACATAGTAGCAATATTATCATCGTGAAGCATACAATTTGTTACATTAATGCAGAATTGAATTGGATATAATCTACAATCATAAAGGTTCATAGAAACACGTGACTTTGAAATAATTGCTCTTTTGACTAATAGCAAATGAAAATGACAAATAGCTCTGCGCAAGAGTAAGATCTGATATAAAGTTACCAGGAAGACGGTAATAACTGTCACTTGGAATAAGGAAGAGTCATCAATTTTTCAGTATCGTACAGTTATTGCAAGGGTACCTAAAGGGTACGGATTCTACGCATATATTAAGAAGCGTAGTTTATTCTGCACTTTCTTTGATGAATATCTATAATAGATGTGTTTTTTTTTTTAATTTTTATCTTCATTTATAACACAAATAACATACAAAAATAAAAGAAAACTAATAAAAACTATATCATGTTTCTTTTAAATCAGAAGTGCAAAAATGTTTTTCTATGTATTTCGAATAAGCTCATAAAAAACTCGATTTATTGATAGAATTGACATTTTTTAAAAATGCTTAATAAGAATAGAATGGAGGTCTCTGTCTACTCCGTTCGAGATTAAGACGTGATAGTAGGTATATATAGGTATGTATAGAATGTTGCAAAAATCTTGCAGTGCTAGTTAGTATGATTAGCAAACTAATGGAAATTAAAGCAAGTTTATATACCTTTCAAAAACCTAAAAAAACCCGTGACTTTCAAGAGTTTACCCCCATAACTTTCAAACCGCTGAACCGATTTCCATCAAAAATATCTAAAAACCATCTCGAACAAATCAGCTTTCAAAGACAAAAAACCCGCATCGAAATCGGCCCATTCGTTTAAGCGCTACGGCACCATAGACACTCACCGAGACATTTTCTAGAAATTTCGACTCTGTCAGTCTATAACTTGCACGCCCGGCATCAGCAGTCTAGGACGTTATGCGTAATGTACGTGACATATCGCTGATTGTGAAGGAATGTTTTCCATTTTATAATACCTACGCCGAACAGAGCAATCAACCGCATTATACCATACATTGTAGTTGCTAGGAAGCCAGACGACTTGAGCAAGGCTCTACATATACATTATCCTTTTTATTAAGTACTAGCTTTTGCCCGCGGCTTCGCTTGCGTAAAGTAATTTATCAAAATCCTTTCTTAGGGGATGCGTACATCATAGTAGCTGTATGCATGCAAAGTCTCAGCCCGATCGGTTTAAAATTGACAAAGTTTCATACAAACTTTCATACCCTATTTTATCTCCTTGGGGGTAGAATTGATTAAAATCCTTTCTTAACAGATGCCTACGTCATAACATCTACCTGCATGCCAAATTTCAGCCTGATCCGTCCAGTGGTTTGGGCTGTGCGTTGATAGATCACTATGTCAGTCAGTCAGTCACCTTTGAGTTATATATATTTAGATAAATTTTTTAAGAGGTGATGCAGTTCATTATTTTGAATAAGTTTTCCCAATAAATAAAGAAATACGAAAAAGGTGCTCATAAAAATTTTATTTTATTTATTTCATCATCATCATCATATCAGCCACAGGAAGTCCACTGCTGGACATAGGCCTCCCCCAAGGATTTCCAAAACGACCGATCGGAAGCGGCCTGCATCCAGCGCTTTCCTGCAACCTTGCTCAGATCATCTGACCATCTAGCAGGTGGGTGTTCTACGCTGCGCTTGCTGCTTTATTTATTTATTTAACTTCAATACAAAAATTGCAACAGGCATCTATCAGTCAACCTAAAAATCGTAGCGCGTGATATCGTTACCGTTCGTCGCAGACCGTCGCCGACTGAGTCGCTTGTCTGTAAGTGCGCTAAGTATCACATTTTCATAAAATAAACAATTTGTATCGAATAAGGGTGCCACTATAGCCTTACATAATGATATTACTTTGTGCTACATTTCGTACAATCATTGACTTCCAACCCCAATCAAATTGACGAGCAGTTCACCAGCATTTGGTTCAATGATCACGATGGACCGTAGCAAAATGCTGGAATTTGCCTAATGAGAACGCAGTTAAAGATGGTGATGCAGCAATAAATGTGGCGAATAGTAATGAGGCGCAATGAATTGTGTCAAAGAGAATTCGGGTCATAATATTACTAAACTACTCTACTTTTATTGAAATACTTCTCAAAGTCTTCCATGGTCTCGGTCTGGTCATGGTCAGAAAAGAAACAGATAAAATATGTCAGCAGAAATAATAAAAAATTAGTCTGAATATAAAAAATAGAATAAATAATCGAGTTGAACTCGCGTGGAGAGGTACCGTTCAATGACAAAGATATTTTCCGTATGTGAACGTGCTATATTGAGTGAGATTCCTGTAATCTAAAAGCAATGAACTGTAATTTATATTTTTATTAAATTTTGTAAATCGTCATTTTTAGGGTTCCGTACGTCTGAATACAAAAACGGAACCCTTATAGGATCACTCGTGTGTCTGTCCGTCCGTCGCTTACAGTCAATTATCTCCGAATCTATTAGACCGATTAAGTTGAAATTTGGTACACATATCAATTCCTGTGACCCAAACACAGAGGTGTGACGTGAGCAGATGAAATCTGTATATGGGGGGTCATTTTTGGGGGGGAAGGGGAAAATTAAAAAAAAAAATTCTGAAAACTGCATTGTGTGGCATATCAAATGAAAGGTCTTGTCGAGAAGATCTTAAATGTATTTTTTTGTAATTTTAAAATAAATAGTTTCCGAGTTATTCAAGAAAATAGACGAAAATTGACCATTCCCCCCCCTTATCTCCGAAACTACTGAACCTAAAATTTTGAAAAAAATACAGAAATTAGTTTTCTCCTTATAGATTATAGGAAAACCTATAAGAAGTCCATGATATTAAAATAACATGGTAAATCACTCAATATTGTGCGTACCAACTTACATTTGCAGGTGGAATGTGTGGGAGAACATATTTTTTAACTCCAATGTTAAGTTTTGAAAATAAAGTGGAACACTCAATATAATACGTTCACTTACGAAAAATCTTTGATATTGTACGGAACCCTCTCCACGCGAGTTTAACTCGCACTTGGCCAGTTTTTTTATGAATTAAATCAAAAATGTTTATTTTACAGTAAAGATTTGCCAAACTTTTCTTTTAATTTCCCAATTTGACGCCCGAAAATGATTATTATTTCTTAAAAATTGTCTTAAACGCCAATAGTGGTCAACAAGATTTTGTCACAAGGATACTTACAGCGATTTAGAATTCAGTACAAAAAACATGAACCTAGTTATAAAAAATGTGTAAGACGTCTAAATTTTCAAATATTACGCGTCAAAAATTCAAATTTCTTATTTTTTCGGCAATTTCAAAATTAAACCATATATTCGACAAGGTGATTTTCAATTTTCTAATAGCAGCTTAACACTGTGCAAACCTTACATTTTACAATATTTTTTACATCATTGCTAAATTATATATAAAAATGACTTATTACAGATTTTTTACGGGTCAGTATAACGCCCTACAATGCGCGCAGTACGCAATGTATGGGAAATATTACGGTAACTTAAATCTTTTTATATATCCATAGATAAAAAAGTTACAAAAGTTAAACAAATTTAGTTTTGATATAGAAGGCTGATACAAAAATCTGTAAGAGACAACTAGTCTTACACCAGTGGGAAAAAAAAATTAAAATGTTGTCGACCAGGTCTACGTAGAAACTCGTCTAGAACGCAACTCGGACCTCGTTTAAATAGCAACTCGTCTAAGTTGCGAGTAGTCCCAAATGTTATTTTGTATAAATTGCGGGAAGTCTCCTTTGTTATCACAAGCTTTTATTTAATTTCACCTGTCCAGTCTGTAATCAAATGCTTGCAAGCTAAATTTGACCCACTTCCCGGTTTCCGATTGAGCTGAAATTTTGCACGCATACGTATATCGCGTGACAATGCAATATTATTATGGAGCTGGACGGTGGCCATAGGAACTCTGTAATGAAACGACGCAACCCCATCGAGTTTGGGCTCGTTTGATTCGACTTGAGGATCACTTTAGATAAAAGTTTGTTTTAAATAATATTTTTCAAATAATGACTTGTTAAATCTACTGTGCTGCAAATGGTGTAATTATCAATTCGTAGGAAATGCAAGTAGTCTAAAATGTTACTTAGCCTAAATTGCAGCAAGTCTAAGACTTTTTTTTGCCTACTTCTGCAACTGGTCTTCCTTCTTAAACTTTAGAATAACAACTTTTCTGAATATCGAAAAATCATATCAAAACCAAAAAATGAGCTAACAAGCTATACGAGATTCATAGCTTGGTACTAAGGTACCACGGAATAGGGAATATGCATGAAAAAATATGTATTATCTACCAGTTTATCCATAAATATTCAAAAGTAAAGTACTAACAGTTTTTATATTATATACTTTACTTATGCCATAAAAAACGCTGTTTTTTATGGCATAGGTATAGATTATATGGACTGTGACGTCACCAGTCCATATCGGACTTCTCTTTCTAATTAAAACTTAAAAATATCACATGTTCGTCGCTGATTAAGATATTTTATAAATTCTTTCATATAATATTTGTTTAGTGTGATTACTAATGATTTTATTAGGTAAACAAAAAAAATACGTGCGAATCCCTATTAAACAAAATAAAATTATTTATTTTGCGTACAATACAATATAATTGTTTGAACGAGCTCACCGTTATAACTTATGACGATTCTTGAAATTAACACCTGAAACAAACAAAACATATACTTTATTAAAAATATTAGATTAAGTAAGTTACGTACTTTTTCTATATCTCTAAAAACAAGACAGTTACCAAGCCTGCTAAAAATTGAAATATACACTGCTTACATCACAAATTATCTGTAATTTATTCCTAATTTGCAAAAGTATTGATTCACAACAAAAAGACATGTTTAGATTGTTTACATTTATTCAAGTAAGTACTAAAAGAAATGGGGCATAATCACTCCCACATTCTGTTTACGGTTAATATCTCCAAAAGGGTGTATAAGGTTTCAATTATAAATTATTAATAGTTAATAGATTCAGGTGTTACTTTGCGGAAGTCAAAATCAGATACTATGTCACTTGAATTACTTTTTTATACTTTTTTTCTGGTGGCGGAATTGCACAAAGTAATTCAAATCACATAACTTATGAAATTATTATAACAAGCCATTTATTTTCGAGTGTTAGGCAAAGTCCTCTTTCTCTCTTTTCCATTTTTGTCGGTCGAAAGCTTTTTATCTCCAGTTCCTTTAAATATTAGTGCTTAATTTGAAGTTATTATTATCAGCAAATCAAATTCCAATAAAATAATAAATTGTAATAAAATATTGAATTTTGTATGGAATATTTTCTTTCGTAATTTCATTAGTGCAAGTTGTTCACATTAATGACACCTTTAAAGAAAATAATCGTCATTTTTATACAAATTGCCGGGCTGGCCGAATACTTTTGTATGAAAATTACGATTTTTTTTCGAGTTTTAAGCATTGGTCCTATTGGAAAAGTTGTTCATATTGACGGTTTGAGTTGCTCCTACAAGGATCGGACAGGGTTTTTGTTACATATTGTATAATAAGTATATGTGTGTATGTAAGATTGGCTTCAAAAATCATTTGTTAATATCACATTACTTTTGATGATAATAGGTACTGTAATGCATTGTTAAATTATAAACTTATTTATCAGAGAATTTAGTATTGGATAACTTCTTGCTTATTGCAGCTAAGACGAAGTGGTAGCTAAAGTGGCGCCCTCATTTGAAATAAATTGTTTAAAACTAAATATGGTGAAAATTAAAAATTTGATTTGTATAAATGTCTACCTACAAAGACCTTTAAACTATTTTATGAATAACCTTTGAAATTATTACTAATAGTCCGTCTAGTTTTAAAACTGTTTTTCGCCAAAAGTGGCCATTTTTGGCGAAAAACAGTTTTAAGACAAGATGGACTACCAATATTACTTTCAAAGGTTATTCATAAAACAGTTTAAAGGTCTTTCTAGACATTTATACAAATCAAATTTTTAATTATCACCATATTTCGTTTTAAACAATTTATTTCAAATGAGGGCGCCACTTTAGCTACCACCTCGTCTTAAGGTACCGGTAGTGTCAATAACAAAGTCTTTTAACAACCGTAAAATTTTCTTTCGTGCAGTGCATATGACAAGGTTGTAGTGATTTGAAAGTAAACAGGGTCTACTAGCCAAGTGACGATATCGGAAGATATTGAAAATTCAGTTTTGCACCCGTTCGTCTTAGGTTTTTGCTCTTTAAGTATTTGTTTTCGCCTTTTATATAATGTACGTAATATTAAACTGCGCTACCTTACGAGGATTGCAGATGTGCGCGCGAAGACGGCAAAACTAAAATGGAACTGGTCGGGACATTGAGGACTGATAGATGAACTTACGACATTCTGGATATGGACCAAAAACAAGATGGCAGGATGATTCTGATAAGCGACGGACTGAGACGAGTGAAAGAAAAGGGGAGTCTTTCCCAAGCTACCTGGTCGGGACATTGAGGACTGATAGATGAACTTACGACATTCTGGATATGGACCAAAAACAAGATGGCGGGATGATTCTGATAAGCGACGGACTGAGACGAGTGAAAGAAAAGGGGAGTCTTTCCCAAGCTACCCAGTTGTGGTTTACAACAAGTATACCAACGGAAATGGTATTATCAAAATAATTTGAGTCTGATGAGCAGGCGATCTTAGAAGAAACGATAAAATATAAGATAGAAAACGGTTAACTTTGAAATGAGGGCTTTTTCAAGTCTTTTGTCTCAAGGTTGTTCAAGTAGACTAGAAGAACTTTGCTCTAGTAATACTTTACATGAGAAATAGGAATATAAGTAGTATACTAGAAACTTGAATGTGTATTTTTTATAATTAATTTTTCACTAATAAGACGCGACATTGACGAATAAAGTCGGTACTATCCCACACCAGGTCCAGTAGAGAAGGGTCATACATAAATTACGTCATACAAATTTAATGAATTTTTGACTTCCCCCTCCTCGTCACAGTTGGTCACGATTTTGAGACCCCCATCCCTTACCGTGACGTAACATATACCGATTTTTTATTGAATAAAAAACAATCAAGCGCAGCTACTAAATATTTAACTAGTATGCTGGAAATATTACAAAATTATTAGTTTAAATTTTGTGTTTTATTGTTTAGATATAGATAATGTATTCTGACATTATGTAGATCCAAGGATTGGTTCCTGGTTTGCCCTTTGGGTTGTGGAGGTCAGACGGCAGTCGCTCTGTGTAAAAACCAGTAACCTCGTCAAATCTCCTTGGTTAGGTAGCGGACCCCGGGCTCTGAAGCGTTACTGCTGAGGATGCAACCGGGAATACGCTCGGATGATGATGATGATGATGATGATTGTATTCTGACATTACGAACTTCATATCCCTCCCAACCCTTGTCACACCATGTCACACTTCATTTAGCCCCACCCTCCCCCTTAATACATATATACATAATATCACGCCTATTTCTCACAGGGGTAGGTAGGCACTATAGATATCGACTTGCTACGATCCTGACAAACCTCTTTCGCTTCAACTGAGACGTAATTTATGGATGGTCCCTAAGTAATTCGCGATCGCGGAACGAATTTCGGACGGTGGACGAATGAGTGTGAAACCGGCAATCCGAAAGAATGACATTGTCGAAAGCGAATCAAGGTTACACACGAAAACGTTTAAAATATCGAAAATACTCTCAATATACCCTTTCACTTGCGTCTTGTACAAAGAAAAACAAAATGATTCAAATTGTGGACAATAGTCGCTTCATCTTGTTAAGTTAATCACGTACGATTGGAAAAAGTTTGGGATCAAGTTTGAAAATAGAAGATATTTTAAAAAGAAACTAGCTTTCGTCTATGAATGGGCGAAAATGGGAAACATGCGCCTAGCAATCCATCATTATTTCGATTTTATTACGCTCGCCCACTATAACTTTGCTTCGCTCAATTTAAGAGACTATAGGGTATTATTCAAACGATTTAGTTGAAGTATTACGACGGCCTCCGTGGTCCATTGGTCAACGCGTTTTTGCCTTGTGACCCGGAGGTCATGAGTTCGAATCCCGCTGGGAAGCATACTTTATGAACAGTTGTTTCTAGTCTGGTTAGGATATTGCTGGCTTGGATCACCTGATTATCCGAAAAGAAAGGTGATGTAGTGTTTCGAAGGGTCCCGAACGCCATCTAGCGTTTGCTCATCAAACCTATTCAAGGATTGGTGGTGGTCTACTAAAGTGTAGACTGCCGTCTCACCTCCGCAACTCGAAGGGATTGCGGAGGTCAGACGGCAGTCGCTCTGTGTAAAAACCAGTAACCTAGTCAAATCACCTAGGTTAGGTAGCGGACCCCGGGCTCTGAAGCGTTACCGCTGAGGATGCAACCGGGAATACGTGAGGATGATGATGATTACGGCTGGCCATTTACCTAATGTCAATCTTGGAATGCGTTTGAGCGAAAGAAAACTCAACAATACAATACAAATACTCTTTATTGCACCATAAACAAAAGGAAAAACAATAAACAGAAAAAAAAAAGAAGACAGAATTATGATACAAAGGCGGACTTATCGCATAGCAATCTCTTCCAGTCAACCTTTGGATAGAGGGAGAAGTGAATATTAAAAAAATAGGCGGTGCAGTATGTTAGATTTACTGTAAATATTTACTATATAGAACCTGCCACAATATATACTCAACGTCTGTTACCCAGGTACCTATGCTATTTTAACACAAGATATTTTGGCACCTAGTCGCTTTTAAGAAACACTTTACACTGGAGAATGGTCCTATTCCAGGTCGAAAACCATTCGACCGACGGCCATTTTTGGCTTAAGTGCGAAGATAAGCACGTTCTGACTTTTAACTTTAAATATACGTTCATAAAATAGTTTGGACGGTTATTTAAAAGGGGTTGTTCCATAATGGGCGAGGTCATTGTACACCAGCGCTAAAAATACTTTAAAATAGTAGGAATGTAATGAGGCTAACATTTTATTTTTATTCGTTGTAATCTAAGAGTAACTTTAACTTCAAAATCGAGTGTAATATTACATAATGGCGACATTGTCATGGCGGCTACCTTTCGGTGCATTCAAAACTTATGGCACCATTTCTAAGCACTTTCTGAAGTGCCATTTTTGGAACGCGTAGTCACCTAAACGAATGGTTTTTCCATACAAAAAACCGTTCTTTTAGTGATTCCGCGTTTCAAAAATGGCACCATTGAACGTCAACGTGTAATGTCACATTTAGACGTCATCGATCGACCGGCGGACGATCATTCTTGCAGAAGTGCCATTTTTCAAACGCGGAGTCACCTAAACGAATGGTTTTTCCATAGAAAATACCGTGCGTTTAGTGACTCCGCGTTTGAAAAATCGCACCACAGGATATATTCTGTCTAATTTGTGAAAATGTCATTAATATGTTAATGCCACTCAAACGTCAAAGTCACTATGACAGTTTGAATGGCAAGCGCGAAGTTGATAATGTTATTATTACCTCAATTACATACGGCATTTCAAACTAAACTACATTAAAAATAGTATGATTTTTTGGAAATTATCGATAACATATTGCTTACCATAAATAACTACTAATTTTAGGTAGGTGTACCATGACCTCGCCAATAGCTAGGCGAGGTCATGGTACACCTACCATACATTTCTGCAACGACCCTTTTAAAAGTTTGCTAACAAAAGTTTAAATGATATCTTCGTTTCCTTTCCAATAATTTATTTCAAATGGGGGCCGCACTTGACCCCAAAAATTCAAGTATCTCCTTAAAGTGCCAGCCTATCAATAGAAAACCATAAACTTCATAAAAACTAGCCTATTTATATCAATCAAAATCTGCAATCAAATTGCTCTTAATAACAGCTTTTTATTACACAGGAGCTCTTTCTATAATTTAGCACGCAATGAAACAGTTATTAGGCTATTACATCTATCAAGCCAACCTAAGGCACTACAATAAAGAAGTTAACAGAAGAATAAACTACCAGTTGTTCCAGTTACCTATCTATAAGTATATTCACCAAAATAAATTTAAGAACTTGATTATTATCGATGGAGGATTTTCTATATCTCCCTATTTTTGGCTAAATGCTTGATCTATTTTTTGTTTTGTTTTTATTGTACTACACTTTTTCCTTTTCTTTTACTTCTTCCACTAACGACCTCCTTGGTCTTCCTTTTCCTTTTTTGGCTTCAACTTTTCCATGACGTTTTTTATGAAGTTTTTATGCCGCATAAGGTGGCTAAACATCTTTCCTTCATCTTGTCTCTATTGTATGCATTAACGTTTCGTTCTCATTGACAAGTTCCAGCACTTCCTTGTTGGTTTTTTTTTATCCGTCCAGCTTATTTTTTCTATGCGCCTGCAACACCAAAAAGGGCTTCACGACGTTCCGAATCCGTTTGATACATTGTCCATGTCTCACAGGCGTAAAGTGCAATACTCCAAACGTACGTTTTGATAAGTCTTTTCTTTATTTTACGTGACTATCGAATTAAATATACACATTTTGTCTTTTTACACTCTTTTTGCCATCGACTATATTATCCATATTCCAAAAAATCTTCACTCTAAATGTAGTCAAAGTAAGAAATCTACCAATTTAAGCAGAGAAGACCTTTAATTTGACAGAATCAGAGCTACTCAAAATGGAAAAAAAAACATGAATAAAGCGACTACCGCCATATAGAGCCCATCGACACGAAAAGAAGAAGAACCGCTTTATTATTATATATATCGTATAAGATATATTAGCTATTGTATATTTATATTCATCAGAAAGATTACATAGAGATTTGACGTTAGTCAGGCAGGTCGTAAAAGCGCAGTCAAATCGTTCTGTTCCTCTATCTATCGACGTGCATATTATCATGATTGGAGAAGAAAAGCTCAGAAGGCTTTGAAGCAGAAAACCTGAAGATGCAATCGTAGCCTTTGAGTCTTACGGTCCTAGGCTTTGTCTACCCATTAGGGATAAAGACGTGATAAACATGCAATTGAGAACACAGAGTCTGGATCAGGTGTTTTACAGATTTATCGTTTTGCTTTTTGTTGCAAACCACAGAATCGTTGAGTTAGTATCCCATAAACACAAATCTCGAACTCACTTTAGGGCTAGCTCAATTTGTATGATTTGTCTGTATATATTTATTTTATGGTTAACTTGTGCGCTAGCGCAGTTTTTACACATTGATAGCGTACATGTAATATATGGTAGCACTCTTGATTTTGCGTACTTTTTTAAAGTGCCACATCTACAGCTCTCTCTAATTTGCTCCTCAGGTCCGGGAATGAACCCACAAAGCGCAAATTCAGCCAATTACGGCGCAAACGCGCGTCTGCGCAAAAACGCGGCAAAAACGCCGCGGTCGCACGCATTACTGATGTGAGCCAGTGGGTTGAGGGCATCGAGTGGGAGAGTGCTAAATGATGCCACGGCTAGGGAGGTTGACTCAGTGGTTGGGTTAACATTCAGTTAGTAAATGTTTACGGACTCTCAGTGGCCAGGCCTGTATCACTCCCCGTTTAGGTATCGAAAATATAACTACATTATTACTAAGCGCGCGGCGACCACTTCGTTGTCCAGAGTAATAAGAATGAAATTGGCTTGCAATGGATGTCTAGGTATCTAAGCGTGGTGAGGACTTCTGACGCGAGCTAAATTAAACCATAGCTTTAACCACATTAAGTAGATATTTCTTTGAATTTATTTTCTAAGTAAGACTTCTGTACGTGAGTACTAGTACTTATTCTGTGCAGTGGCGAAGCTAGCATGCGTGCAGCACGGTCTCCCCAATTGTACCGGTTACAGACTTTTTTAGGGGAGGAACAAAAACTAAATATGTCGCTGCATCCCAGTTATTTCTGGTGACGGGGAGGGGGGAGGTGCAAATTGGAGCCTAAGTTTGCCTCCTCGGATATATGATTATGATTGCTTTTAGCGATAAGACCAACCGTTGTACATTTAAATGTTTTTTCTGTGTGTATATTTTGTATTATTGTTATTTTTTGGAGTACAATAAAGTATTACATAACAAACATAATAGCCCCGAACGGGTTTTTATGCAACTGCAGCCTTCAAAACTGACGTGAATATGGCGCCATGGCTTGTTTTTATCGCCCTTAAAACAACATGTGGCTCTCCTTTTTCAACCGACTTCAAAAAGTAGGAGGTCATCTATTTGTCTTGATATTTTTTTTCGTATATTCACCAATTTATTTATTCGAAGACTAGACGCCTGGACCAATTTGGGAAATTCTTTTTTTAATTGAAAGGTCATGCTTGTCAGATGATCCCATAGGAATTTTATTAAAATCGGTTGTGAAGTTTTGGGGTTAAGTCGGTTTCTGTTTATAATTACTATATCACGACGTCAGGAATATTTGATTTTATATTTTTTAAACTCCATTGTGAACATGAAACAATAAAATTACCCTAAAACCATCAAAACTGGTTAGCTATGAGGCCTCATTGTATATCTCTAGCAAGGATGGATAGGGAGATGTGAAAATTTTAGATCTTGCCGCCCCTCCGAGCTTGCCGTCCAGGGATTGGCCTCAGCAAATCTAGATTCGAACTTGACAGAAATAAAAGAACCCGAAATACTCGAGTTATAGTAAAGGTGGCAAAAACCGGCGCACGCGCTCTGGACTAATCGTGACGAATTGGGCGACACGAGTGACCGAAAGGCCCGGTTACGAGAAGAATGGGTGGGGCGTAACTGTCAGCGGGTTAAACAAAAAACTGAATGCACCAGCTACTTCTCTTTCTGCAGAGGGCGTAAAATTTGGTCAACGAACTGGGCATAAAACTAAGGATCTTTTAAAAATGAGATTTTCTGGCAACTTATATTTATTTTTAAATTTTACTTTTCCTTCTTAGACCCTTCTGACACCGTTGCGTCGGGTACACAGGGTGGGTCCCTTTTGACCCTGTTGGGTAGTTATGGTATCTTTTGACCCTATTGGGTAAACCGGGTCAAGAGTGAAGGAATATAGGCCGATGCATAGATCTACGCAAAAATGCATTATTTGACTATTGTGTCTGGTATTCCGGTGTAGTGGTTAATAACGACACTCACTTGAATGAAAATATAGCAATTTTCAATTGGCATAGCAAAACATTGTAGTGCGTTTGTTTAGGTATTTAAAAGAATGCAAACAATCTTGACATGCCTTTTTATTGAAATATATACTTTATAAATCAATACCTTCGCAAATTACAAATTATTTATTTTATAAATTATAAATAACATTATTTATTTTTAATTTGCAAAGGTATTGATTTATAAAGTATATATTTCAATAAAAAGACATGTCAAGATTGTTTACATTCTTTTAAATACTTAAACAAATGGACTATAGATTGCAATAATACGCACATAACTATCTATAAGAATCTGACACTAAATTAAATTAAATTGCCTTCTTTCAATTTACAGAAATAAGCGAATAATTAACCTGTCAGCAGTTTTACAATTATTTCCCGTAGTCCGTTGTAAGTGGGGCCGTACGGCGGTACACAAATGAATTCAATTCCATTAAGTTTTACTGCGTATGACTGATATATACTGTTAGACAAATTCACTGGAATTATGCGATTCTGTCACGAACAGCTATCTGTGTCAGTTGATATCACTGTTCTAGTCTCAATTCGATTTTGAATATCGTAGGTCACGTGTGTACAATATGTAGCAAAAACCCTGTCCGATTCTTGTAGGAGCAACTCAGATCGTCAATATAAACAACTTTTCCTTTGGGACCAATGCTTGAAACTCGAAGAAAAAACAAATTCATAGAAATTGCCGGGCAGGCCGAACACTTTTGTATGAAAACGTCGATTTTTTTCGAGTTTCAAGTATTGGTCCTATAGGAAAAGTTGTTCATATTGACGTTCTGAGTTGCTCCTACAAGAATCGGACAGGGTTTTTGTTACATATTGTATAGTGTGTAACAAAATATACTGAAACTGTTTTAAATTAAGCTGAACAACTTTTACCAAGGAACATAAATACTCGTATATCGAAATATGATTTTTTTGCTTTCCATACAATCTCGGACCAGCTGATTGTTCAACTTGTATCGTGGACTGAATTCACATTTAATTTAGTTTCAGTATATTTTTATAGACCCTTTTATAACAATGTAAATAGTATTGATGTTTTGAATCAATCCACTGCTGAAAGACCTCTCACCACACGGCAATTTATATAACGTGGAATCTCTTCCACATGAATACTATTTACATTGTTTTACAGGGTCTATAAAAATATACTGAAACTATTCTAAGTCATACTCGAAATAAATCAAACCACGGGCTTTAAGAAATTAAAATAACAACCAATAAACCAAAAAAAATTCGATATCTAATATATAAAATTCTCGTGTCACAGTTTTCGTTGCCATACTCCTCCGAAAAGGCTTGACCGATTTTGATGAAATTTTTTGTGCTTATCCGGTATCTATGAGAATCGGCCAACATCTATTTTTCATCGCCCTAAATGTTAGGGGTAGTCCACCCCTAAATTTTTTTATGGCAAAACAACGTTTGCCGGGTCAGCTAGTTTCCATATAAATTGCCTGGGCGGCTACACACTATTGTACGGAAAATGGCGATGTTTCTTTGAGTATTGGCTGTTATTTTAACTTCATTATACTATAGTGATCTAGTATAGCCCGAGGTTTCATTTATAACGGGTTGTATAATGTGTAACAAATCCAACGTGGATGGGACATACCCGTAATAAATCGAACCACGGGCTACTAGATCACTATAGTATAATGAAATTAAAATAACAGCCAAAACAGAAAAAACATCGCCATTTTCCGTACAATAGTGTGTAGCCGCCCAGGCAATTTATATGGAAACTAGCTTTTGCCCGCGGCTTCGCTCGCGTAGGGGTGTAATTTATCAAAATCCTTTCTTAAAGGATGCCTACGTCATAGTAGCTTTATGCATGCAAAGTCTCAGTCCGATCGGTTTAAAATTGGCGAAGTTTCATACAAAATTTCATCCCCTTTTTATCCCCTTGGGGGTAGAGTTGATTAAAATCCTTTCTTAGCGGATGCCTACGTCATAACATCTACCTGCATGCCAAATTTTAACCCGATCCGTTCAGTCGTTTGGGCTGTGCGTTGATAGATCACTATGTCAGTCAGTCAGTCATCTTTGAGTTATATATATTTAGATTTTAACCCGATCCGTTCAGTGGTTTGGGCTGTGCGTTGATAGATCACTATGTAAGTCAGTTAGTCATCTTTGAGTTATATATATTTAGATGTCGAATTTTTTTTCGGTTTATTGGTTGTTATTCTAATTTCTTTATACTAAAGGGATCTTTAGTTCGATCGATCGATCCGTAGGTCGATTTATTACGGGTATGTCCCTTCCATGTTATGTAATAAAAGTTACAGTAAAGCTAAAGTTACAATCTCGCGATATTTAGGTACATAGATAGATGGTTTAAAACTAAGAAATAAATTTCATCAAACTCAAAAAAAAAACAGTGTAGAATAAATTTATCACTTGTTAAAGGTATTTTTTTCATATATTATTTTAGAGTAAAAGCTAAAATCTACTTATGTTTCTAAACGACCACTGCTGGGAAGACAACGCCGAAAGAAACCCAGTTTAGTAATGGTCCCTGCCCAGCCTGATAGGCTATGTTACTCGTACAATTACAACACAGATTTACACTTAAGCTATACATTATAATATACATTTAAATAATACAATTAAAATTTGCAGTCAACTATTCCTAAGAATTTTGATCAGATGATGATAAATAGTCATTGACATGAGAATACGCATTTTTTTATTAATGATTTCAACGACAGTCTTAAACTTAGATAATGGTAACTCTACGATATCAACTGGAATTTTATTATAGACGCGAGTATTACTTATTATATCATCAGTTTTTAATATTAAGAATCCTCTTACCCTAGACTTTTCCATACAAACGTAGTGTATGTTTTATTTGACGACCTCCATTGCGTAGTGGTCACCATGCTCGTCCACCACCCAGAGGTCCCGGGTTCGATCCCCGGTCAGGGCAAGTTGGAAAATGGCCTTTTTCAAATTGTCCTGGGTCTTGGATGTTTATCTATATATGTTTTTGTAATAAAATATAGTATCTCATAACACAAGTCTCGAACTTTTTTGGGGCTAGCTCAATCAGTGTTATTTGTCCCCTACAATTTATATTATATATATTTATTTTGAAACGACAAGCCAAATTTCGGTAAAAATTTTTAATTTTAAATAAATTGCAATTGTCTAGGGTCATAATGGTTTCCTACGGTACAATTATGAACTAGAAAGAAAATATAAGGGTGTAGAAATTTTCCATACTCATGGCCAAATGTGATATAATACACTATATTCTCTTTTGAGTTCATAATTTTGCTGTAGAAAACCTATTATAAAATTGCATAATTTCGCCTATATCCGACATGTCGTTTCAAAATAAAACGTAGACTACGTTTGTATGGGAAAGTTTGATTCTGTCCGGGGTAAGGGGACTCTTAAGGCGGACAATGTTGTTGTAAAACAACGTTAACAAGTAAGTACCACTCTAACAAATGACAAATACATAAGTATCAGTTTCTTTCACTTCTGCTCCAAATACCGCCGTCCAAGTTCGACCCGATCTTTTAATCCTTATCTGGGCTTAAGTCACGAGAAGTATTAATTAGACGACTTCATTTTTTTATTGCTTTGACAACCATGTCACTCGTGACTTGGATGTCACTTTAATGTGTTTGACATTTTCATCTCGCCGACATAATTGATAAACAGTGAACTTTGTTAAAGTAGGGTAGAAGAGAATAATGTTAAAATCCCTGTCTGATCCTTGTAGGAGCAACTCAGACCGTCAATATGAACAACTTTTCCTATGGACCAATGCTTGAAACTCGAAAGAAAAAACGACATTTTCATACAAAAGTGTGCGGCCGGGAAGGCAATTTGTATGAAAGTGTCGACGACTTCCAAAATGACCGATCTAGAGCGGCCTGCATCCAGCGCTTTCCAGCGACCGTAGTCAGGTCGTCAGACCAACTTGTGGTGTCCTACGCTTCACCTGTTAGTACGTGGTCGCCATTCGAGAACCTTTTTGCACTATCGGCCATCAGTTTGTCGCGCTGTGTCCCGCCCACTGCCACTTCAAATAACTAATCCGCTGGGCTATGTCAGTGGCTTTTGTTATCCTACGAATTTCTGATTCGATCACGTAGGGTAACACCGAGCATAGCCCTCTCCATAGCGCGTTGAGTGACCTTGAGCCTTCTTATGAGACCCATAGTAAGGGACCACGTTTCAGAGCCATAAGTCATCACTGGTAACACTGGTAAGTAATTTTTTTATCAAAATTAACGCTAGCCTTACCATCAGCCAAGCCACTTTCATATTTTCTCTCTGGCATTTTTACAACATTTTGCGACGAACATATTTTTATGTCATATCGATTTATGTTTTTGACAATTGATGTGTGCTTTCACTAAGTAAAGCAGGTTTTTAGGGTTCCGTAACCAAAGGGTAAAAACGGGGCACTATTACTAAGACTCCCCTGCTGTCCGTCCGTCCTTCTGTCTGTCTGGCACCAGGCTGTGAGATACAGCCTGGTGAACTGTGATTAGACAGTTGAAATTTTCACGGATGATATATTTCTCTTGTCGCTATAATAACAATAAGAAGTCATTATTTAAAAAAAACCGACTGGCTTTTTATATTCTCAGTGTCTCTCTCACTGTAATTACGAATCTAACGACACCTCTCAAGCTAAAATACATACATACTCTCGAAAAACATGACCCTACTTCTGGCGCAGTCGGTTAAAAACAGAATAAAGTCATTATTTAAGTGGGGCTCCTTTACAACAAACGTGATTGTTTAATAGATGATGGTACGGAACTCTCGTGCGCGAAGTCACTCGCACTTAACCCATTATATTAGATTTAAATTCTCAGTTGCTTTACACAGTAAACACGTATACACTAATTCTTACACATTATACATTAGTTAGTTAATTACCAAACAAGTTTAGGTGCAAATATAATTTTGCAAACAACAGCCCCGGATCTAGGGGGAGGCAAGCCGGGGCCTATGCCCCGGGCGGCGAAGTCCGAAGGGCGGCAAAATCGAACATATCCACCCCTCCTATGCTCTTATGCTACCGATACGGAATGGGGGCCGCGTCTGGTTACTTTTTAAGAAATATAAAAGTACTGTCTGCACCACGGAGCAAAATTTCCACCGTGGTCTGCACCCAGTTTAGATAGTGGGGCGGCACATTCACATATTTTGACCCGCGTCAAAAAAAAACCTTGATCCGGTACTGGCAAACAAACTTGAGACTTCTCAGCAGGGCCAATTTTACGGGGCCCCCGGGCCATGGGGGCCCCCAACGTGCGAAAACAAAAATTAATAAAACCTCCTTAATTTTTGGAACGAAGTTCCTTATCCCGCGTTGCGAAAGGGGACTGGACGGAAAAAATTAAGACCAAAAGTTGTAACAACACTTTTTGTTCATTCAAATTTATAAAGATTTAAACCAATCATAAATCTGTTTAGTCTTTCACTAGATAGTTTAGTATGTAGCAAGTTAAATTATTCTTATTATTCTTGTTAAGAATAAAAACTTGATTATAGAACGCAGAAAAGAGTTTGAATGTAATTTGGACCTATTTATATTTTAGTTCGTTCCATCCGGGTGTTTCTTGACACCTCTCAAGTTTTTTATCTTTTCAGAAATGACAAAAGTCAAAAAAGCAATTTCTTTTCCAAAAAAGTGACAGATAGATAATTATGATGAAAAAATATTTCTTTTAATTTTATGCAAACATTTTATTTTCTTTTGTGAGAAATCTTTGCCCTTCCTAAGGGCCCCCAAACAAATTTTTATACAGGGCCCCGCCAACGCACGCTACGCCACTGCTTCTCAGCCGTTCTAATTCCTTTGATAACTGAGAATACATTTACATATTTTAACGGTCTCTACTGCTTAAATATAACCACGTCTAAATAATTACTTCATCCTTATTTGGTATGGTATAAGGTTCATTCAGGTATGTAAATTTTTCTACGTGATTTTACAATACTGTCAACACTTCGCGCTCTCACGGTTGAGTGGTAGTTTTTTAATACTTTAAAACATTATTATTCCTCTTCCTTGTCACTAGGTGGCGCTATTACTGTTTATTAAAACATAAAAAAATCATCAAAAATGTAATTTAAATAAAATAGTGCTCTAATTCATTAAATATGACTTATACGAAATGCGATAAAGATTTTTAAAGCATATTCAATACTTTCTTTGTCATTTTTTTGCTAGTCGTGTGTGCTGCCATCTCTGTGTGCCTACCCGCAACTCTAGTTTTGCTTACGTTAGGGACCTACAAGCGTTTCTATGGCATTGGGTATCTGTTACGTTAGTAAGTATTTTATATTTGCTTTTATATAATGTAAACATGTTTATTTATAAACACTATTACATCTTTACTCCTAACGGGCTAGATGGAGCATTTTGGCCTTTGCGGCTCTAAGCATACAGAGGCCAGGGCCACAAGATCCTTGGCCATTTTAAAAGTGATAATAAGTGATAAGCAAAGGTCTGAATTAGGTAGAGTTATTTATGTACTTACACTGATGTTATACAGCGAAAGAATAAAGTGGATATGCCACAAATTTCGAAATTAATTTTAAAGAGCAAAAAAATCCCGCGATTTTTTAAGTAAAAAGTTATTAACCTTTACACAATTTAAACCTCTGCACGCGCAACGTTGCCAATATGTAAAAAATAATAACGTAAATACTATTAAAAATTGTATGTTAATTATATTTGTTTTATTTGTCTTATCTATCTCTGAGGTTTTTATTATTATTTATTTGTAATATTGTTGGGAACACGGCATTGTCCGTTAGAAATCCCGAAACGTGGCAACGTTCCGGGCAGCACTTGATGCTTACGTTTCGAATAGGAGATACGTCGTAAACGTTATACAATATGTAACAAAAACCCTGTCCGATCCTTGTAGGAGCAACTCAGACTGTCAATGTTACAAATTCGAAAAAATATCGACATTTTCATACAACAGTGTTCGGTCGGACTGGCAATTTGTATGCAAGTGTCGATTTTTTCTTTGAGTTTGAAGCATTGGTTCCATAGTAAAAGTTGTTCATATTGACGGTCTGACTTGCTCCTACAAGGATCGGACAGGGTTTTGGTATAACAAAAAAGGCTTGTGGTAAGTTCTGTTATACATAAATCATGTATTCAATTCCAAAGCGCCATAGTTTTAAAATCAACACATTAATAATCTCCTCGATAAAAAGCGGCATTACAATTAAAACAAATTAAATATTGTCACCTATCGACTTGTTTTGACAGCATAAAAACAAGAAGTTTATTAGCAAGTTATTTTTTTATCAATTGGCATCAATATCGTGTGGAAAGTATTTTGGTGAGATTTAATACTCGGTATCTGATTTCATATTAAGATAATCGATAATATTGAAACAGTAAAAGATTCTGCCTATGACATTTGTTGACGTGTAGGTAGTTTGTTTTTAAGGCTAGGTAGGCCGAGTTTTTGAGTTTTAAAACCATCTGAGACATAGAAAATAGTGTCTCAAAATCTGTCAAAAAAGAGATATGTCTTAGTTAAGAATCTCCTTATCCTAGACTTTTCCATACAAACGTAGTCTAACTTTTATATTGAAATTACATGTATGGATTTCGGCTGCACTTTGTAATTTTAAATAAATTGCATATATCTAATCATATAACTAGTTTTCGACAGTCAAATATGAACTTAAAAAAATATGAGAGTGTAGAAGTTTTGTTTGTAGAAGTTAAGTTCATATTTTGACTGTGAAATGGAGTTTTATGCCTCAATATATGCAATTTTATTGAAATAACATAACTTCGCCAATATCTGACATGCCGTTTCAAAATAAAAGCTAGACTACGTTTGTATGGGAAAGTCTCATTCTGTCTAGGGTAAGGGGACTCTTAAAGATCTAGTCTAGTCAAAGTTGCATTCAGTTACATGGTTAACTTCACTCGGTAAAAAAAATCGGTAATGCAACCCCTTTCTGTAATATTTTTCATCGACGACCTCCGTGGCGTAGTGGTCACCATGCTAGTCCGCCACCCAGAGGTCCCGGGTTCGATCCCCGGTCAGGGCAAGTTAGAAAATGGTCTTTTTCAAATTGTCCTGGGTCTTGGATGTTTATCTATATATGTATATGTTATAAAATATAGTATCGTTGAGTTAGTATCCCATAACACAAGTCTCGAACTTACTTTGGGGCTCGCTCAGTCTGTGTTATTTGTCCCTATATATTTATTATTATTATTTATTTTTAAAATTATGACTAATCTTCTGATATTTTACATTTAATTCTTGTGATCAATTAAAGCAACTAAATATATTTAAAGAAAAGTCGCAGTTTCCTTTTACCCATTTTTCTAATTAACTGACTTTAAAAGGAGCTTATCAATTCGCCGAAATCTTTTATGTTTTTTTTTTTTAATGTATGTTCACCGATTACTCAAAGACGCCTGGACCAATTCGAAAATTCTTTTTGGAAAGTTTGAACATGCATACTTGTCGCGTCATCCTGTCTAGTTTTTATAAAAATTGGTTAGTAGTTATAAGTCGGTTTTTAGTTTAGAAAATTGTAATAATTACAGTTTTCAATTACTGAAAACCGGTAGAATTTACATTCCGCTTCAACCCACGTTCACTAATTCCCCGTTAGCCGCTCCCCCTGTCAGTCAAAATATGTAGTAGCGTGCGGGGTGCCTCGCAGATCGCGCATCTTATCGCCCGAGCGTTGGATGACAGGGCCTTAAATAAAAAAAATAGTTCCGAAGTTTTTTTCTTTTACAATACTCAACGCGCTGCTAGACAGCGCGTTGAGTATTGTAAAAGAAAAAAACTTACACTTTGAGCTATAGCTTTTTTGACGGAATTGACAATCAATAAAAAAAACAAACTTTGTTTTTTATGACATTAGCACAGAATAAGTACTAGTTCTCACGTAGAAAAGTCTTACTCAGAAAATAAATTAAATAAAAATATTTTCTTTATGTGGTTAGCGCTATGGTTTAATTTAGCTCGCGTCAGATGTCCTCACCTCTTCGTTTAGATACCTAGACATCCATTGAAAGCTAATGTCATTCTTATTACTCTGGACAAAAGATTCATGTAACTGAATTTTCCCCTTCGAAGTGGTCGCCGCGCGCATAGTAATAATGAAGGCATATTTTCAATACCTAAACGAGGAGACACCGGCCTGACTATGTATAATTTTAAAATTTAAAAACAGGCTGTAGGTAGCCTAAATGTTTTAAAACTATAAGCAAACGACAAAAAACTTAATTATGTTGAAATTAACAGCTAATGTGAAAATAACCGGTCGATTGCTATTAATGTTTATAATTTATAAAATCGTGATTAATTTAACCAACTTAATGAAGTAGTAGATGTGTTTTACCAACCAGTTTTGTTAATTACAAAAAGTATAATGTTAAAGATGACAAGTCCGCGCCTTATAGGTGTCATGTCATTTGATTTTAATGAGATTAATTAAAACTATTAACATGCTTTATTTTGCCTTTATTTAACGGGCGTATTATAAATAGAGCAGCATTAGCATCAATTTATTATTAGATACTTAGTTTTGAAAAAAATTCTAATAATTATACCTGAATTTTCTGAGGTCCAGTGCTGCCACCATTTGAAATAAAACATTTAAGACGAAGTGGTAGCTAAAGTGGCGCCCTCATTAGAAATAAATGTTTAAAACTAAATATGGTGATAAATAGTTTAAAGGTCTTTCTAGACATTTATACAAATCAAATTTTTAATTATCACCATATTTAGTTTTAAACAATTTATTTCAAATGAGGGCGCCACTTTAGCTACCACTTCGTCTTAATAGGAAAAGAAGACATCATTTAAAATTTTGTCTTGACCAGTTTATTCCCGAAAATGACTGTTGTTTAAAAAGAAATATATTTATTTACTTTGCACACCTGTTTGGGTCATAGGATTGGATTCTACCTTTTACCTGATTGGTTCAGTTGATTCGAAGCAAATTGGTTGTGACAGACGGACGGACAGACAGACGCACGAGTGTCCTATAAGGGTTCCGTTATTTTTCATTTTTTGTACGGAACCCTAAAAATGTAAAAATGACTTACAATAAGAAATAGAGTCAAAAATGTTTGATTGAATCTAAAGGAAGTCTACTAAATTACTTAAATTCTATTTCAGAATTCCCATTCATCGGTAACCTTCACCTAACAAATTACTCGAACAAAACCAAGGAAATTGGCAGCTTTTCAAGCGAAACTCAATACTCATAAAAGTATATTGTAAATACACATATATTCTTTAAAGTATTTCCCTGACTGTCAATGTCACCTGTCACTTATTGGAAGGCTGTCATAGTATATTAATATACCCTCTGTTTGCACTATAGGGTATTTATGTTTTCAGCTTATAAGAATATTCCGAAGGCTTTAAGAGAGTTAAGCCTCTTGAGCAATAAGAATAATATTAAAAATATCTGGTGTAAGCATTTTTGGCACAGAAACATTCATCATCATCCGAGCTAAGCGTATTCCCGGTTGCATCCTCAGCGGTAACGCTTCAGAGCCCGGGGTCCGCTGCCTTAGCTAGGTGATTGGACGAGGTTACTGGATTTTACACAGAGCAACTGCCGTCCAACCTCCATACCTCCTACATAATCACATCATCTTTAACAGGATAGACAAAGCCCAGGGCCTAACCTAAAAGCGCGTTTAGTGTGCGTGAAGATGGAGAAAGGGAATCAAAATAGTGATGGGTCGCTAGCTTCAAATTCCCGCCCATTCACATACATATAACATGTAAAAAATAAATTAAAGCTATTTTTACTTCCAAACAGCAGAAGGATCAATTCTCCGCGTTTTTTTTTTAAGTGAAAACTTCTTTAGCGGCATTGTACACTTTTTTAATGGGTAAAAAATGTTAAACTCGCGTCAGGGCGTCAGGGCGTCAGGACACGTGACCTGATCGAAAATTCGTAAGACAGCCGGCGGGGCACGGCGTAGGAGAGGAAGTATCCCCCTCTCTTTCTACGGCGCGGCGAAAATGTATGCCTGCGCCTGCTGTTTCGTTCAGATGGCGCAGGGCGCTTGCGCGAATGTTCGTTTGTGTTTATGTTACAGCGTGCCACGCGCATCCATGGAAATGCACAACGTTAATATTCAAGTTTTCACTTCTGACGGCACTCCCGGCGTGCAACCCGTCGTTTTTTTAATGTATGTTTACCGATTATTCGAAGACGTCTGGACAGATTGGGAAAATTCTTTTTTTGTTTGAAAGGCTATAATTGTCATGTCAGGTGGTCTCAAAGAAATTTCATCAAAATCAGCTGTGCAGTTTGGGGTGAAGTCGATTTTTAGTTTTGAAAAATTATAAAGCATGAATAGGGTGACGACAGAGTTAGAAATGTTTAATTGTAATTAGAGAATCTTTTAGATTATCGAAAAATAATTGAGCCATATTTTACCGTTTGCCTAAAAAGTAAAAATTCACAAAGATACGGAGCATCAAAGTTCCGGTGTCGGGGCTTGCGACGTCACCTCTATGTGAAAATCTTACGTAGCCGACGTCATGCGAAATTTCAATGCGCTGTGTCTTTGTCATTTTTTGTTTCTCGGAGAAAAGAAAAAATACGTGTACACTATTTTTTAATAATCTAACCGATGGGCTAAAGATATTTTTCCATCTGTCATGCATATTGTAGCCTATGTCACCCGAAAAATAATAACGAATCGATTGACAAATCATTTGTGAAAATTGGATGAGCGGTACGAATGCTACGGTGGAACACACAGATAACCACATACATACACATAAACCGTCTTATTATAAAACCCAGACTATATTTGTTACTAGGTTTAAACCATTATCCGACCAAATCAAGTTTACATCTAGTAATCTCACACTCACACATTTTGGGCGGATTATGGTTTAAACCTAGTAACAAAGTTAGTCCTGTTTTTATAATAAGACGGAAATAGACTAGGTACTAGAATAGGCTAAAATTATTACCCTTCCTCTTGGCTTTCCCATAGTCGGGTAAAAATCAGGGCATCCATTTCAAACACCTTATTATAAGGTAATTACTATTCTCCTAACGCCACCAAATATTTGAACGTAAGCTGCCGGTAATGCGCACAAGAATCTATTGTCACCGTTAGCCTACTTGGAAACAATGGCGTTCATGATTTGTGTCAAATGCAGTAAATTATATTCCCTTATTTCACAGTCGGTTGAGTTTTTTTTGGTAAATATTGGGATGTGAGTACTTGCCGGTAGTAAATAGTAAATACTATATAGGTTGACTTTTAAAACATTGCAACATTTTTGCAGGAAGTTCAGTCTATAATACGGGTTTATTTTTCTATTTTTTTGTTAGCCATGTTAGCCATGTATGTCCCACTGCTGGGCAAAGGCCTCCCTTTTTTCCTTCTAGTACTCTCTATCTTTGGTCTTTTCTGTCCAATTCTTCCCGAACACTTTCAGTTCGTCAGCCCGTCTCGTCTTTGGTCTTCCTCGCTTCTTGTGGCCATCTGATGGGATCCAGTTTGTAGATTTGTGAATACTGGAATACTTCCATAAAAACAAGTATCAATAAATGAAAAAAATCGACTGTCCATACATATCAGCCCTCATCCAAATGGATTTTGTGTGGGAGGATGAAAATTTTTGAATCGATTTTTAATATTATATGTTCTATTGAAAATAGTTTTTTTAAGGACTGAATTAGCTCCTAAAAGCTTGCTGGTGTTTAAAAATTAACTCTGTATACAGAGTGTTACAAAATACACTGAAACTAAGGTTGTATTCAGTCCATACCGAACAGTGAACAACTTTCTCCGAGGAGCATATCTAAATATGAGAAATATTTTTCATATTTTGCTGAACTGCGCATTGAAATTTCGCATGACGTCACGGCTACGTATGATTTTTGCATAGAGGTGACGTCACAAGCCCCCACTCCGGAACTTTGATGGACTTTGTGAATATTTACTTTTACGGCCAAATTGGTGAAAGTTCTTTAAGTGGCTACCTGAATTTTTCGGGGTCCAGTGCTGCCCCCATTTGAAATAAATCATTTGAAAAGAAACGGGGATATCATTTAAAACTTGCCCTTGATCAGACCCTGGATAACCCTTCAAACTATTTTAAGAACTACTGTTTACATTTTAAAGTGAGAACGTGAAGCTTTTCTACGCACATACGCCAAAAGTGGCCGTTTTTCGCAATTGTGCGTAGAAAAGTTTTACGTTCTCACTTTAAACTGTAAACAGTAGTTTATAAAATAGTTTGAAGAGTTATCCAGGGTCTGATCAAAACCAAATTTTAAATGATATCTCCGTTTCTTTTCAAATGATTTATTTCAAATGGGGGCAGCACTGGACCCCGAAAAGTACAGGTAGCCCTTTAATTTGTCTGGCAAATGAGCTTCTTCGCAAATATGCCTACATTATTATGTTCCTCGCATTTTGTCAGTCAAAATTAAAAATGTGCACGCATTCAAATATAATCTAAATTAAAATAAAATCGAACAAGTAATTATTACAAAAACATAAAACCCGATTGCCTTTTGTAATTTTTTTTTTATTTATTTATTTTGGTTTACCCAGTGCCACTCTCACAGTAAAAACGACTGCCTCCGTGGTCCAGTGGTCAAGGCGTTCGCCTTGTGACCCGGAGGTCATGGGTTCGATTCCCACTGGGAAACATACTTTGTGCAAAGTTGTTTCCAGTCTGGATAGGATATTGCAGGCTTGAATCACCTGATTATCCGAAAAGAAAGATGATTCCGTGTTTCGAAAGGCACGTAAAACTGTGGGTCCCGAACGCCACCTAGCGTTTGACCATCAAACTATCCAAGGATTGGTTCCTGGTTTGCCCTTTGGGTTGTGGAGGTCAGACGGCAGTCGCTCTGTGTAAAAACCAGTAACCTCGTCAAATCTCCTTGGTTCGGTAGCGGACCCCGGGCTCTGAAGCGTTACTGCTGAGGATGCAACCGGGAATACGCTCGGATGATGACTCTCACAGTAAAAACGAATCTTACGACACCTTTCAAGCTAAAATTCATCGGCCAACAGGCAGCAGAGCGTGCCAAACAATTATACATACCTACATATATGCATACATGCATACATGCATACATACATACTCTCGAAAAACATAACCCTCCTTCTGGGACAGTCGGGTAAAAAGCAATAGCAATGTTTACTTTACACGAACGTGCACGGGATTACGTGTGCCCGGTTCAATGCCAGCCCAAGGCCCACCATTTGGCAACTTCACCACTGGGTAAACAGTACGTTGACATTTTAATTAGTTTTTATTTTTGTTACGTTTGCCTTTTACACTTTTTTTTTGGTTCCATGCTGGTCTGCGAGAAAAGAAAAAACAAATAATTTTTCAACTGCTTTTCTTTTTGCGAATTTAAAAAAGCCGATTGAACGAATGGGCGTAAATCTGAATCTTGTGAAAAAGCGATGCGGATAGCAAACCATCACTATTTTTGATAAAAAAAATTACAAGCTTTTATTTAGTTTCACCTGTCTGTCTGTCTGTAATCAAACCTTGCAAGTTAAATTTGACTCACCCCCTGGTTTGCGATTGAGGTGAAATTTTGCATGCATACGTATAAAGCATAACAGTGTAATATTATGATGACATGGAGCTGATCTGATGATGCAAGTTTAATTTGACCCAACTACCGGTTTCCGATCGAGGCTTGAGCTGAAATTTTGCACGCATACGTATATAGCATGACAATGCAATATTATGACATGGAGCTGATCTGATGATGGAGCCGGACGGTGGCCATAGGAACTCCGTAATGAAAAGACGCAACCCCATCGAGTTCGGGCTCATTTGATTCGTCTTGAGAAGCACTTTTAATCTTTTAATTTATTGTTTTAGACAAAAGCTAGTTTCAAAAAATATATATATATATATATATATATATTTTATAATTACTTATTCTGCTTACGCTTCTTGCTTAAGGGGGATAAATTTTTCGGTCTTTTTTATCTTGATCCTGCCTTATTAGATAACCCTTCAAACTATTTTACAGTTTAAAGCGAGAATGTGAAGATTTTCTTCGCACATTTGCCAAAAGTGACCGTTTTTCGCAAATATATGAAGGGAAGCTTCACGTTCTCACTTTTAAATGTAAACAGTAGTTCATAAAATCGTTGGACGTGTTATCAAGTCAAAATTTTAAATGTTCTCCGTTTCTTATCAAATAATTTATTTCAAATGGGGGCAGCACTGGTCCCCGAAAAAATCGTGTACGAGTATCCCCTTAAAGTGGCCCTAGGCTCTGTTTGCTTCGTCAAGATGACCTCCGTGGCGTAGTGGTCACCATGCTAGTCCGCCACCGGATCCGGGTTTGATTCCCAGTTAGGGCAAGTTGGAAAATGGCCTTTTTCAAATTGTCTTGGGTCTTGGATGTTTATCTATATATGTATTTGTTATAATATAGTATTGTTGAGTTATTACTCCATAACACAAGTCTCGAACTTACTGTGGGGCTAGCTCAATCAGTGTTATTTGTCTTTATATATTTATTATTATGTTGGTACGCTTTTCAGCCACGGGTACATGGGGACCCGGTCCTTTGAGGCGTTCATGGGGCCAAAGCCAACATGAAGAGGCCTTTTAGTACCTTTTTATCTAAAAAGTGAGATGGCTGCATCTATGGAGGTCTATCCCTTAATGTACCATTGAGATGCACTAACGGACAGTCCTCCACAGCTGCCGAACTATTGCCAGGGAGGGATTTACTTGGTTTGGGCTTTATGGATGGGATGTTAGTGGACCCGATAACTGGGTAAGGGAGTGAGATACGGACATTTCTACCTAAAATCTCTTACAATAATTTTAGCCTGGTAGATGGTGACTTGCTGCTCGTTGGCTACACTGCCTGTGGGCACCCTAACTAGCCACGAAAATGCGGCCAGGGCGCAACACAATGTGAGCAGCTAAGGGTGTCGAGAGGTGCGGTTCCGGTTTCACCATCACGGGGCTTACCCCCAAGAGCGGGTTTCCCCGTTATTACGCCATTACGTGCAATACACTTCCACCCTGGAGCGTATGTTCTGCTCTTGCGACTCCACTCTGGCCGGCCAGTTAAGGCAAGACAGAGGCAAATGTGTGTAAGTGTGTGTGTAAGCGCATGTGTGTATGGTCCCCCTGGAGGTAGGGTACGTGGTGTCGCCACTCACCATCAGCTCGCCACAAGCTGCCCTGCGTTGACTGACTGCACTGGGAATCCAGCGGACTATGGGGTTTTCACGTCCCGACGCCTTTATTATTATTATTAATAAGGATAAAGACGCGATAGTGTTATTCTATAACTTGTTTAATTTCGCTGAAATGTTATGAGATATTTTAAAGAATCTAGAAAATAGCAGCAAGTGCGCAAACACACGAGAAAGATGGAGGACAGGCTGACAGTGTGTATGATTGATGCCAGGAAAGTCTGGATAATTACTGAGAAAAGACGGAGAAATGCCTGCAGATGATTTATGTGTTCCGTACATGTGTCCAGGCAGATTGTAGGAAACACACGACATAACCTGCATAGTGTAATATAGCGGAGATGCGGATTTAACAATTTTCTATGTTTGTTAACTCGTTCGCAAGCATTACACGTAATAATGTGTCAATATCAATATTATAAAGGCGAAAATTGTGAATGTGTGTGTGTGTGTGTGTGCGCGTGCCTGTGTATAGGTGTGTGAGTGTATGTTTGTTACTTCTGATGCCTGACAAAAAGTTTAAAGCTTATGTAAAGAAGGTACTCTGTGAGAAGGCTTATTATAGGACCGATGACTATCTTAAAGACAACAAAGTCTGGCTTGAGCTTGGCGCGGGTCCCTCTTAAAGATTTGTATACTCAGAAATGGTCATAATCTGGTACATTAAGTACATACTTAATTTACAACTTGATTTGACATTATTACAAAATTTCGACATTAAAAAAATTAATTTAAATTATGACAACAAACAATGTATACTCTGTCCATATATCAACTATAAATATTAATTTCATTGTGAGTTGACGTTCTTGGAGAAAATGCTGCAGTGCAGTTTGTTACCGCTTCTTCTGCACTAGCGCTTTAGAGGCGGCAGTAAACTTGGCTCTAAGTAACTTTTTGACGTCAACAATTATTGTGCAATAAAACAAAGTTACGATTATTAAGAGATATTATAAATATCATATGATAATAAAGATAAATTTGAATTTGAATTTAAATTCTTCACGCGCAAACGGCTGGAACAATGTTGATAAATTTGGGATGCAGGAAGCTGACACCCTGGATTAACACATAGGCTATTTTTCCGCGCGGGTAACACCGCGGGGCGCAATATACAGGGGTATACGCTCTGTATACGCTCTTCAATTAGCTTATTTATTTTATTCTTTTTAATCGCTTTTCTTGTTAGTTCGTTTGTTTTTAGTTAAATTTATTGTTCTTATTATATATATTAATTATACTTATTAACGTGTAAAACTCTTTTCAATATTTGACTATCAAAGAACGAGACAAAAAATATTTTACCTAAATAGGTTTAGCAAAAGTTTGTTATTTTTTATAAAAATAAATAAATAAATATTCAGAGACAAATTACACTGATTGAGCTAGCCCCAAAGTAAGTTCGAGACTTGTTTTATGAGATACTAACTCACCGATACTATATTTTTAACAAATACATTTATAGATTAACGAAGACCCAGGACAATTTCATAAAGGCCATTTTCCAACTTGCCCCGACCTAGGATCGAACCCGGACTAGCATGGTGACCACTACGCCACGGAGTTTGTCGAGGGTAAGATCTATTACAAAGTCTACAATGTCAGAAAAGCAAACAAACCGTCTAGGTCTGCACATCTACCTGAGAGGGCTGTCATGAACAAAGGTAAGTATACTTTGGACAAAGGGACAAGGGTCCTTTGAGACTGCGTCGAGAGCTGTAAAACAAAAGTTACAGCCAGACAAAACAGCTGTTGGGCACGTAGGGTAAACTTAGGAAACCACAAAGGGATTTGGAACTTAACGACTTCGTTTCAAAGCATTTTGTTGGTTGGCTAGAGTACAGACGGGTAAGGAGTATTTACTCCATGAAATTTAATGAAGCTGTATCTGTAAGGCAGTAAAAATGGTTTTGACTACGTTTTTTTAATCCTTACATAGGTATTTTAAAAGAAAAAGAAAAAAAAGATGTAGGTTCCGGAAGCGTTGGAGTAACAACTTGCGACAGTTTAAAAGGGAATGGTTGGAAGTGGCACACGATCGAGATATTTGGAAGGAGATGGGGGAGACCTTTGCCCAGCAGTAGGCCAATAGAGGTTAATGAAAAAAAATAAAGGTATTTTATTCAATTAGATAAAACAGTAATTTTAAAACTTTTTTCGAGCAAGGTTTTCGTATCTCTTTTTTCTAAAATTGATTCGTATTTACGGTGAAACTGGGTATATCAAAATAAAAAATAAAAACAAAATGGCGGATTTTTCGCGCCAAATTCAAATGTTTGGCACGCTCTGCAGCCTGAACGGTTCGATGGATTTTAGCTTGGATTCGTATTTACTGTGAGAGTGACAAAATAATGTGTATCAAAATAAAAAAAATAAAAAATATATATACAAAAAATTACAAAAATATGCAAACTTAAAAAAGGCAGTCGGGTTTTTTGTTTTTGTAATAATTGCTTGTTAAATAATAACATTTTAGCCAGAGTTTTTCAATACAGCACAATACCAGACACGTGAAATTGAATCTGACACGGTCTGATGTGAGAACCCAAGACAATGCCGGCAAAATCCGGAAGGCACGGCTCATCGGTCTAATGACTCCTACTTCCCTGCCACTTCTTGTAGACCTGTGTACAAACTCGCGCATAGACGTAGGTAGGTCCGGGCATGGGTGGGCGCTGTGTACACTTCACTTTAGAACAAAAAAAAAATCGAACTATTTGATCTTCGTGCATAAACATGGTTCCTGGAAAAATATTGACTCTATTCCTTATTAGTAAAGAAATAAATATATTTGCTCCCAGACACATGTGTTTGGAACGTGATTCACCTAGGTACAGAATGTATAATAGTACAAACTAGCGTTGCATAACTGCCAGTAGTTTGACTATTGATAGCACTAGTTTACAGTACATCTGTTGCCGAAAAAATTTCAGCTGTTGCTGACTACATATAATATGCTGTTTTCAAAGATATAATTAAAAGATTTTTATCAGCTTTAGTTTCTGAGTTTTAAGCTATATAGGTATAAAAAAGGAAAAAAACTAAGAAAAGCTGTACTAAAAAGATAATTAATCATTGAGTTCTAAAAATTCGTTAGTATTGGTTTAAGCCCATTTTTATCAACCAGTTTGTAATATCGGAACAAAAGGTAATATCGTTTTCTTCGAAAAAAAAAAACGCCGTAATTATTTATCTCTTTCACGATAAAAACTTATTTTAGTATCTGAGGAAAGCATTTTTTTTTCTTTCAGTCTTGATGCTAACAATTCTGAAGCTTGTTTTGAAAGATTTAAATCTCTTACAAGATTATCTAACTGCTTTTGGGAAAAGCACTTTGGCTCATTTGACATACTTTCAAAATCAGCATCATTCTGTGATAAGCTTGGTCCTTCAATGTCTTGTTCTAAGACTTCAGATATATTTTTAGGCTCTGAAGAGTCTGGTGAACGCTGCACTGGACGTTGAACACAACTAGTACTTGGCTACTGCCATTTAGCTCGTATTTTAGTATTTAAACCGTTTACGTTCACGCTACAAAAATAACAGTCTTCGAGATGATTTCGTGGTTCTCGCCAAATAGTAGGTGTTCCAAATTTGAAGGCACTTCTTTTACCAATTTTCCATAATCTTAAATATTTCACACACGATTAACAAACACAATTGGGAGCCTAAGACTTCTCATTTTTTTCCAAGAGCATTCCAAAATATCCAAAATAGATATTTTTCATTAACTCTGATATAACTCTACTACGATCGTTAAACACATTCTCTGCATATATAGCAAAAATGATCTGGATTGTTTAAACAATGTCTTAGTGAACTACTCATGGCGCAAAAACTTCAGAACTAATCTTAACACAGTACAATACGCCTGTTATCGATTAATATATACGCTTAAATAATAAAAATCAAAAAAAAGTAACTCGAGCTGCTCAAAAAATTTTAAGGGTAGATTTAACAAAAACTAGTCATAAGTGAACATTATCAACCATCAAATTCGCGGCAACAGACAAAAAGTTAAATTTTGTAAACTAGTGTAGTTGACCTCGAAAAATAGTCACAATATCGATAGGATTATCAATAGTACCTATAGTATCGTGTAGATTGTCAATAGTTTGTAATACTATTGATGACAGGTAAAACTATTGATATTAACGATACTATTAAATTTAGATAGGTTTTAATTGACACTATAGATACATATCGATTGCTAAATTACTATCGATAGTTTTTAAAACAAATAGTACCTTTACTATCGATAGTACCAATTAAAAACTATCGATACTATCGATAAACTATCGATATTTTGTACTCTTGCTTGTTACACTAGTACACGGTATCTTTATAAACTTGATCAAAGTTAATAATAGTTTAAAAAGTAAATTGTATTAACATTTTTGAGTAAATAATACTGAAAAAACTCATTCATTCATAATAATAATATTATATCTTCTGTTCGGGTTTGAGTCCATGTCACTATAGTATCTGCGTTAAATAAAACCGGCCAAGTGCGAGTCGGACTGGCGCACAAAGGGCTCCGTAATGTAATCTATTAAAAAAAATCACGTTTGTTGTGTGGGAAACACTTAAATAATTATTTTATTCTGTTTTTAGTATTTGTTATTAGAGCGGCAAAAATAAATTCATCATCTGTGAATATTTCAACTGTCTAGCTATCACGGTTCATGCGATACAGCCTGGTGATGGTGACAAACAGAGAGACGGAAAGCGAAGTCTTAGTAATACGATCCCGTTTTTACCATTTGGGTAAGGAGCCCTAAAAACCACGTCGCTGGATCGATTCATTGTTTCATCCTGGACGTAAAGTATCAACAACCAACAAGCACATGAAAGTAGCCTTGAAAAAGTTACTAGCAAAGAGGGTTTTTAAAAATATGGAGATGGCAGCACAGTGAAATGAGGTCCAATAAGTTGCTATTTATTTATTTATTTAGCCTTATTACAAAATGTTTAAGGCGGACTTAAAACCATAGGCTTCATCTACCAGTCAATATGCTGTTATCGGTACATTTGATGGAGCACAAATACCAGTCAAGGGCTTGTTCACAAAACTGCGATGCGAAGTCGCTTCGTAAAACTCTACGAACTCGCACGACGCATCGCAAGAACTTGCAAATTGATTCTCACGATCTTTCCCAAACCGAGGAAGGGAGACGCCTTGCCGCACGAAATTGCATCGCAGCAATTTGCGTCACAGTTTCCTGCGTTGCAAATTCGCATCGCGCCGATTCGCAGTTTTGTGTATAGGCCCCAACTGATAGTCCAATCACAACAGCGTTTGGACCACTGTGCGGCCATCTGTTGGTCCATATTTTTAACCACTCATAACACTACCTTTGCCCACTGCCTTGACTACGCCAATGCCCTTGCATCTTCCTAAAACAGCTATCACTCAAGCCATTTCTTGATCCACGAAGGGGGAGGGGAAGGTCAACATAAAATGGTGGAAAGACCACGCGAGCCGACCATTTTCTCGTAGTGATTACTTTTTAACCTGTGGGAACATAGGCGGTTTAGTATAATTTTGAAACGAGATGCAAGTGTGCTTGTCTCTGTCTTCCAGCTATTAAGGTGATTCAAAATCTTTTTCTACTGATAATATCTTCCGTTTCTCATATTTAGTATTAATTTACTTATTTTTTTAAGTCGCGAATGTTTTTCAGAAATAAGAGACAATTTTGGGCAAAGACCCAAAAATGGAATATTTTTCAAAGTTGTTATAAAGAAGCTTTTTAAGGTTCCGTACCCAAGGGATAAAAACGGGTCCCTATTACTAAGACTCCGCTGTCCGTCCATCCACGAGTCTGCCTGTCTGTCACCAGACATGTATCTGATTAACCCTGATAGCTAGACAGTGGAAATTTTCACAGATAACTGTTGCCGCTATAACAATAAATACTAACCCTCAAATTCATAAAAAATACAACCATTTGCTAAACCTATGTATTTTAATTATAACATGTTTTGTCCCTTTCCCTCTTTTGAATAGTTAACATCGAATGCACGAGACAAAACATATTTTAACTAAAATAGGTTTAGCAAACGTTTCTATTTTTTTTATGAATAAGGGGGTAAAAATAGAATAAAATAAATATTTAAGTGGGGCTCCTATAAAACAAGCGTGATGTTTATAGATAATGGTACAGAACTCCCACTCGCACCTGGTCGGTTATTCATTTATCTTATTTCTATCATAATATAGTACTACATTAATAACAGTGTTTACTATACAATCATTGAAAATATATCTGAAATCGAATACATTCTTAATGTATGCAATATTATGCGCCTGATTTCAATAATCACCACATTTGTCAAGCACGACCAATTATAAATGTACTTGTATAGCCTATAAACTTGATACTATTAACTCGATATATCCAGCGACGGTAGCATAAGAAACGGTGAGACGAGCCCGGAGGCAAAAACATGTAGGAGAGCAGGTAGTCTTACACAAAAATACTCTACGTAGAAGCTCGTCTTAAACGCTCCTTGTCTGAATCGCATGTCGTCATAATAGAAAGTGGTCTAAAGCGTAAGTACGTAAAAAATTCATTTGTCAAATTGTGTATACAAATAATAAATATGTATAGAATATATACAATATAGTTTAGCCGGTGGTTTGATTAATTACGGGTATGTCCCTTTCACGTTTTATATAAATAATTAATTAATTAACACTTTTTTAAAACCAATGTCAGATTTAAAAACGTGTTATGCGACTTTATTAATTATGGCCGGTAACGTTATGAGAAACTAGTATAACTTATTATGGCCAGTTTTCGTACATACTCGTATCTCTAGAACTCAGTCAATCTAGTTTGAATGTTTATTTAAAACTAATTAAAAAAGTATTTTTATATTTAGACTTTATTCATTCATCAATATGGGAAAGTACAAAAAAATTAGTTACCTTCAATAAGAGATAAATTTATCCTACATCGAATATTTTTTTTTACTTTGACTACTAAATAACTTATTATTGCCGGTTTTTGTATTTCTCTGGAACTCAGTCAAAATCTTGTTTGTATGTTTATTTAAAACTCATTGAAGAAGTTTTTTTATATTTCATTCTTTTGTTTTCTTTTCATTCTTTTGGGCATCGCGTTGCTTATCTTTAAAGGTACGAACAACGCTGTTTTTCTTGCCCTTGACCGTAACCATTGTCAGGCGCGGGAGTCATTTAAATCCCATTTTGCAGCTTTACATTTCTGTGTTTTTTTTTTGTTTTAATGGGTGTCATATAAATCCAGCCCTGGGGCGCCAGTAGTGCTAAACTGGCACCACTCAAACAAAATGTCGGCTGAGTGAGAGGTTCTATAATGGCAAGGTCGGCTGCTTTGTAACCTGTCAGTACTAAGGAACCTGATGTTGAGATGTTGTTTACAAATAACTTACACGATTAAAGGGCAAGTTCAGTACAGGAATTGATTGCCTTTCACTAGAAATAAAAATAGTTAAAAGTACCTAGTACGATTTGCGACAGTTTAAAAGGGAATGATTGGAAGTAGCACACGATCAAGATATTTGGAAAGAGATGGGGGAGATCTTTGCCCAGCAGTAGAGATTAAAAAAAAGTACGTATACAAAGTTACTTTTCAAACACCAGTAACCTTTTAAGAGCAAATTTAGTCCATGATACTGAACTAGTTTCCATAAAAACAATAATCGAATGTCGAAATAAATCTGGTGATAGCTAGAAAGTTGATATTTATAGTGATGGATTGCTAGCCGCGTCGCGTACAATATGATTTAGAGCGTGTAAAGCGAGCGTAGCTTTTTCTACGAGAAGAGAAGCAGCTGGTAGATACATTATTTTTTTTTCTCCAAGACCATTTTTTTGATAAATTAAAATTAATTATTAAATGATGATTTGGGGTATTCCTCAAAGTGCACCTAATGAGGGTTTCGAGGTATATTTTTGAGGTATTCCTCGAAGCGTACCTTTTACTTGCGCTGTAGATAGCAAATAAAAATATCCTCTCATTTTATCACAGTTTGATTGGAAGAGATTCCTATATGGAATAAGTCCGCCATTGTTTGTTTGCTCGTTCGAATTTTTATGTAATTTAATTTTTTTTTTTTTTTTCAGTACCATAATGTTATTACAAACAAACACCTAGTTTAAGTGTAAATCTGTATTGTAACTGTAACATAGCCCATCAGGCTGGGTAGGGACCATTACTGAACTGGGTTTCTTTGGCGTAATCTTTCCAGCAGTGGTCGTTCCGAAACGCTAGTAGTTTTTAGCTTTTGTACTAAAATAATATTTAAAAAAAATAACCTTCAATATGAGATAAATTTATCCTAAACTGATTTTTTTTTTTTAATTTAACAAACAACATTTTATTCCTCGAAGCGGATACCTTTAAAAAAGATGAGCTCCGAGGAATAGTTCAGGTACGCCTCTCGAGGAATACCCCGATAATTTATAATACGACATTGAAACCTTCAAAAAACGAGTCTATATCTTCCTGAAAGGCAGTCTACACTTCTGTAACACCCTGGTGTTGCAGTTGTCCATGGGCAGCGGTGATCATTTACCATCAGGTGACAAGCTTGTTCGTTTGCCGCCCGATAAAATTAAAAAAAAAAACGATTAATAGACATTTACCTAGTACGTAAAAATGATTCCACAAACACCGGCCTATTTATAAAATCACGATCTATTTAATTGACTGCCGATAGACTAGTCAACACTAAAACGAGTTAGTTTTATTAGGTAAGTAGTGGTCAGCCGACCAGTTACGTCACTTCGATGTTATTAACCTGTTACCGAAGGGCCGTATTGATCGATGATATAAATCATTACGTTTTCTTTGTTACAAAAATTAACTGGCATGGAGAGGGTTCCGCATAATGCCAAAGATTTTTCGTTTTTGAACGTATTATATTAAGTTTACCACTTTATTTTCAATTGATAGAATTCATATACGTTTACTGTAATCTACAAGAAATTATATATGTGCTGTATTATTTTTTTATTGTAGGCTCAGTAGTTTCAAAGATCAAGGTCGGGGTAATGGTCAATTTTTGTCTTCATTCATTAATAAAATCAAAACTATTTACTTTATAATAACAAAAATATATTTGAGATCCTCATAACGAGTTTTTTCATTTGATATATGACACAGTAAGGTTAACAATTTTTTTTAATTCGTAATTTGTTCCCCAAAAACGACTTGTATCAAAAAAATATTTAATTTGCACATCTGTGTTTGGGTCATAAGATTACACCATCCTACCAAATTTCACTTAATTTGGTTTAGTACATTCGGAGTAAATTGGCTGTGATAGGACGGACAGACAGACGCACGAGTGATCCCAAAAGGGTTCCGTTTTTTTATTTTTTGTACGGCACCCTAAAAATGAAACACTTTTATACTTTATCTATTTTATTTAATGGCTCACTTTATAAAGACACTTTTTAAGAAAGTAGTTTTCACAGCTGTATTGGGGCGCCGTACCACCCGTTCGGTTCAGCCTGGCTGAAAGCGCCGCAGTGCAGTATGAAAAAAAATTGCTTTCCCATACAACTTAGCCGATCCGCTGATCGAGTTTGTATGGAAAGCCAATTTTTTTTTCATATTTCTATGTACAGGGTGGCTTTATTACCACCAACCAAATTTTCGGAGCAAGTTCTATCCAGGTTTCTGAACTACTTAAGGGGATACCTGAATTTTCCAGGGTTCAGTGCTGCCCCCATTTGAAGTAAATCATTTGATAGGAAACGGAGACATCATTTAAAATTTTGTCTTGACCAGGCTCTAGATAACCCTTCAAACTATTTAATGAACTACTATTTTCAGTTTAAAGTGAGAACGTGAAGCTTTTCTACGCACATACGAGTACGCCAAAAGTGGCCGGTTTTCGCACGTTCTCACTTTCAACTGTAAACAATAGTTTATAAAATAGTGTGAACGGTTATCCAGGGCCTGGTCAAGACACAATTTTAAATTATATCTCCGTTTCCTTACAAATATTTTTTTTGCAAAATGGTTGCCCCCATTTTGCTCTTTTCCACTGGACCCCTGAAAATTCATTTAGCCCCTTAACTGAACTTACTTACTAGTCACTCAGTATGTTCCTTGGGGAAAGTTGTTCCGAATCATGGCCTGGGTTAACTTTCATATATAAATACATATTAACATCAGGCAAATTGGAGCAAGCTCTGTCTATAATACTAAACTACTTAACTGAACTTATTTACTAGTCACCCTGTAATACAGGGTGCTCAGCAAAAGAGGTAGCGATCAAAGTGACTCCTTGGGTTAACATTCACCAATCTGAAGTGACAACTCCATAAGCCTACTGTCAAAACAATAGAATACAAGTGAAATAATGAAAACAATAGAGCATCCATACAGTCATTGTATACAAAGCGATTCTACTGCAGTTGACGATCTGAAGTCATTCATATTTACATAGACGAATGGAGGAATCAGTTTACATTACAACTACATAACAGTGGCGTGCACTCCATACAGACACATAGAAATTTGTCTACCCTGTGCCGCCCTATTAAAGCAGTGAGAATTGTACCTATTTTCTTCAATATGGAGCTGTGTTTGTAAATTAAGGTAATCATACATACTTTACAAGAACGGCTCCTTCTATTATAGGATAGGCACTGAACCCAGGGCCTTTCCTATAAAAATAGCAGTGCACGTTACTGCCCTGTATGTTCCTTGAGGAAATTTGTTCAAAATCACGGCTTGGATTAATAGTTTCAGTATATTTTGTTACACGTTGTACTTACATCAAAATCTATTGGAAGAAACATTGTGCGGCCGGGAACAGAGGTGTTTTACTGTCTTCCAGTTAAAAATAAAAGCCCAGACACGTGTTAAAGTGAACTGTAACGCCATATTTCATCGCAGGAAGTCCGACTTTACGACTGTTGGTTAAATATAGCGCCACCTGGGAACGCACGTAAACATCCAATGGAACTGGGAAACTTTGTTAAATGCTTCCTTTATTACTAACAATCTTCTTCAAGCTGTATGGTACCCTAGTACTATTATGTATCCTGTTTGTATGAGGCCGGTGACACAGAATAAGTACTAGTACTCACGTACAGAAGTCTTACTCAGAAAAGAAATTCAAAGAAACATCTACTTAATGTGGTTAGCGCAGCGGTTAGTCAAAACAACATCAAACCAAAAGCCTATAAAAATTAATAGTCCTTTAAGTTTAGCCTATTCAACAGCCCTAGCCTATAGGACTAAAAGCCTTTATAGGCTTTTAGCCTGTCAAGCTCCTTTATTAGTAGTCTAAGCTTCAAAAAAGGGCTAAAAGCCTATAGTCCTCGGGATCACTATGCGGAACACTTCGTGCGCGTTTCCATCTCGCAATTGGCCGGTTATATTAATTTTATCATAGCACTGTGTCAACCTAAAACGTTTCCTACAATTCGCAACAGCCATTAAGTACTTAAAATCATCATTTTATCCTCGGTCGACGCCCGCCTTAAGATCTCGTAAAATCACGAATGACATTCCTTAAAAAACACTAACCAAGTTAATTATACATAATAAAAGCGTTCTTTTGAAGTAAACGCTACATTATGTTGCCGGAATACCTACTTAATCTTTGATGAGTTAAAAGGTCAACTATGATAAGGGCCCGGGGCAAGAAATAAATTATTTTATTTTTTATTTCTTTTATGGTCATAGGGGGGGTAAATTCCAGACAGCTCTTTCATAATCAGTGAAAATCATAATTAACATAGTACCTAAGTAACTAAAAAACGGTCACTCAACGCGCTATGGAAAGGGCTATGCTCAGTGTTTCCCTACGTGATCGAATCAGAAATGAGGAAATTCGTAGGAGAACAAACGCCACTGATATAGCCCGGAGGATTAGTTCGTTGAAGTGGCAGTGGGTGGGACGCATAGCGCGACGAACCGATGGCCGATGAGGCAAAAAGGTTCTCGAATGGCGACCACGTACTGGCAAGCGAAGCGTAGGACACCCACCCACAAGGTGGTCTGACGACCTGAATAATGCAGGCCGCTCTAGGTCGGCCATTTTGGAAATCGTTGGGAGAGGCCTATGTCCTTCAGTGGACGTTATGCGGCTGATATGATGAACTAAATCACGCAAATATACTTCGATTTGTGTGAGAACCAAAACGTATTACGTTCGATTAGAAAATAATTTTTCAAAACTAAAAACCGACTTTACCCCTAAACTACACAACCGATTTTGATAAAATTTCCATGGTACCACCTGGAAAGTATACCCTTTGAAACAAAAAAAAAAGATTTTTTAAATCGGTCCAGGCGTCTTTGAATAATCGGTGAACATACATAAAAAAAATAAAGGGTCGCGACGAATTGATAACCTCCTTATTTATTAGGGTTCCGTAGTAAAAAAGGAACCCTTATAGTTTCGATAATTATTTGAAAGTCGGTTAACTAGTTCAAAATGATAGATTGATTCACCCCTTAAAATATGTGTACGAAATCAATAATTTTTCAAAACTTAAAACAAACTTCACCCCGAACTACACAAACGATTTTGATATAATTTCTATAGGACCATTTGACAAGTACCATATCCAACAAAAAAAAATCTCCGAATAATCGGTGAAAATACATAAAAAAAAAATCGCGACGAATTGATCCTTCTCCTTTTTAGAGTTCCGTAGTAAACAAGGAACCCTTATAGTTTCGCCGTGTCTGTCTGTCTGTCTATCCGTACGCGGTCTTACTCAGTGACTATAAGTAGTAGAGAGCTGTTATTTAGCATGAATATATATATCAATTTGGCGGATAAAAGGGTAAAATAAAACATTAAAAAAAAAATTTTTTTTGCGTCCTCCCGTGCTTGTGAAATGAAAATTAATTATTTTTCTCGACTAACCAATCATGTTGGGTATCGTTGAATAGGTCTTTAAAAATATTGTGAGTTTGAGAACACCGTTTTTTGATTTTGGGATCCGTTTCTGAAATATTTGCTTATAAAGTGAAAAAAATTGTTGGAGTCAAGTGTCCCCCCTCCCTTCTATCTGCTAAACGTTTATAAATGGACACGTGAAAAAATTCACAGCTATAGAATTTATAACGAAATTTAAAGGAAAACTATCAGAGCTAAGAAGGGTTTTAAAATTAAAAAGATATAGGCGATTAACATCCCCTATTTTATCCCCTTAAGGGTAGAATTGATCAAAATCCTTTCTTAGCGGATGCCTACGTCATAACATCTACCTGCATGCCAAATTTCAGCTCGATCCGTCCAGTGGTTTGGGCTGTGCGTTGATAGATCACTATGTCAGTCAGTCAGTCACCTTTGAGTTATATATATTTAGATTAGAAAAATGGTGATACGAGTATAAAGTTCACAAAAAACAGTTCAATAATAATTTTTCGAAACTAATATACACAAAGGATTTTAATAAATTGTGTTTGGGATCACCTGACAAGTTTACTCTTTCAAACAAAAAAAATAATAAATTTCAAATCGGTCCAGGCGTCTTCGAATAATCAGTGAACATACATAAAAAAAAATCGCGAGGTATTGATAACCTCCTCTTGGAAGTCGGTTAAAAATGTACAGCTGATCGTACAATGAGATTGCTTGAGAAGCTCTTTTCGATTCCAATATTCTTACATCCTTCCCAAGTAAAAGCTTTAGCTACGCCCGTGTTTAAAACCTTAATAAAAACAACGATAAAATTATATTTAAAAGTATGAAATCGCTCGATAACTATAAAACTTTGTCGCATAACATTTTACGCGAACGAAATAGGTATATATACATAAGGATGTTTAATGTGTATAACAGTTCAGAGGGAATTTATTTTAAGGTTTAATTTATGTGTTTATAAAGTGAATTAACGGTTATAGGATACCTTTGACATAAACGAAGGGAACATAAAATTTGTACGGAAAAGTACACGAAAAAATATGACTAAAAGGGCTATCATTAATAGGGAATATGCATACGTGCATATTACCTATTAATTATAGCTATTTTAGTCAGTTTTTTTTTATTTGTTCACAGTAAACAAATATGAAAGAATTTATAAGATTTCTTAATTAGCGATGAACATGTAATACTTTATAGTTTCAATTAGAAAGAGAAGTCCGATATGGACTGGTGACGTCAAAGGCATATCCTCTATATATTTGCCATAGAAAATAGCATTTTTGCGAGTGAGGTAGACATATTTTCGTAAAATCGTTATATCTCGTTCGTTTTTCAACCATTTTTTATTTTGTTTTCACTGTTAGTCCTTTTTTTTTGAATATTTATGTATAAACTGGTTAGATAACACATATTTTTTTCATGCATATTCCCTATTTTGGCAATATTAGATTTTAGCCATAGTAAAATATATATTTTTAGGTATTCAATATGCAGTACTAAAGTATTGAAACTAAATAATGAATAAGCAATGGTGAACGAATACCACGAGATCGGAACTTGAATCCAGCGACCGTGGTCTTGATACGATCATTCTCTTATCAATGATGAATAAGTGATACATGAATTTTTCGGGGCTCAGTGCTGCCCCGATTTGAAATAAATAATCTGAAAGAAAACAGAGATTTCATTTAAAATTTGGTCTTGATCAGACCCTAGATAACCCTTTAAACTATTTTATGAACTACTGTTTACAGTTTAAAGTGAGAACGTGAAGCTTCTCTACGCATATTAGCCAAAAGTGGCCGCTTTTCGCAAATGTGCGTAGGAAAGCTTCACGTTCTTACTTTAAACTGTACACAGTAGTTCACAAAATAGTTAGAAATGTGTAGTCATGACAAAATTTTAAATGATATCTCCGTTTCCTCTCAAATGATTTATTTCAAATGGAGGCAGCACAAACCCCGAAAAATTCATGAATTCCCCACGTCAAATTTCAATAAAATGAAATAGTTGATTAATTCGACGATACTCGTCAATAGATGGCGTTTTTGAAAGTTGAGGGCTTTTTAATTTGCCTGACAAATCATCTTCTAGGCCCAAGTCGTTTAGTAACAACTATACAATATGTATCAAAAACCCTGTCCGTTTCTTGTAGGAGCAACTCAGACCGTCAATATGAACAACTTTGTCAATGGGACCAATGCTCGAAACTCGAAGAAAAAAATCGTCATTTTCATATAAATTGCCGGGCCGACCGAAAACCTTTGTATGAAAATGTCGATTTTTTTCGAGTTTCAAGCATTGGTCCCATAGGAAAAGTTGTTCATATTGACGGTCTGAGTTGCTCCTACAATACAAGGACCGGACAGGGTTTTTGTTACATATTGTGTCTTGAGCGTTTTACCCAACACCCACAATCAAAATGCATTGACAGTAAGAATAGTATTAAGAGCGACATCTTAATCCAGCGGATTAAAAACAAACCCACGTGTGCCATTACCCTCCTTTCGTAGTCGGCTAACAATGTCGGCATTTTCTCACAATGCAATTGGTTTGCGTCATCTCGCATGTTGCATGAATGCAGAAAATGTATGTCTGTGTTGTGTGGCAGATTTGTTAAGTCGTGATTTCAGGAAGCCATTGAGATGTAACGTGTAGTTTGAAGTAGCGTTGCATAACAATCGATAGTTTTACTATCGATAGTTAAAAAGTAAAACTATCGATAATATCGACACTATCGATAGTATCGACAGTTTTTGGTTGATAGTATCGATAGAATCGATACTGAAACTACTTTTTGTACGAAAAACTATCTACGTGGGGCGCACTGTAAGTTTCCGGAATGAATATGAAAAAATACTATTAAAGGTACAAAATTAATTTATTGTTTTTCAAAATAATCTCCCTTGGCGTCTATGCACTTTTTCATTCGATGAAACCAGTTTTGAAAACTTTTGTGCCACTCCTCTGTGGTGACCTCTGAAACGTGTTTTTCATACTCTTCGACAGCCTCTTCTGGTGATGAAAATCGTTGACCGCGTAATTGGTTCTTAATTTTTGGGAACAGAAAAAAGTCACAAGGTGCCAGGTCGGGACTGTATGCAGGATGACTCATGAGTTCTACATTTTTCGCCTTCAAAAAGTCGTTTGTCTGTCTGGCCGTGTGAGAACTAGCATTGTCGTGGTGCAGGATGATACGGCGTTTACGGTTATTTTTACGGAGTTCGTCAATAACTTCCGGCAAACAAATGGTCGTGTATACCAGTCACTATTCACTGTACGACGATTCTCTAAAGCAATAGTAGCCACGTGTCCAGTTTTATTAAAAAAAGAAGCAATCATCCGCTTAGATGCACTTTTCACGCGCGCCACTTTGGTTGGTTTCGGCTCATCTTGAAAGACCCATACGCTCGATTGCTGCTTTGTATTGGGATCGTAGCAATAAATACAAGTTTCGTCACCTGTTACTATGTCCCACACCAAATTTGACGCACCTTCGTTGAATCTGGTAAGCATGGCACTGCACCAAGTGACGCGGTCCGTTTTTTGAGCCTCGGTCAAGTTGTGTGGGATCCACCGCGAGCACAGCTTTCTCACACCCAAATGTTTGTGTAGGATTAATTGTATTTGACTCATGCCTATTTCTAAGGATGCGCGAATTTCATGGTAGGTCACATGCCTGTCTGTTTCAATCATACGGCGCACAGCATCGATGTTTTTGTTGGTCACAGCGGTGGACGGCCGACCATCGCGAGATTCGTCACTGAGATTGATACAACCACGCTTGAATTCTGCAAACCAGCTATAAACAGTTGTCTTGCATGGTGCTTCATTGGCAAAAGCTGTTTCAAGCCGAGCGATGCTCTGTTGAGCTGTCAAATTACACTTAAAATCGTAGAAAATCATACTACGAAAATTTTCCCGAGTTAAATCCATGTTGATGCAGACACACAATTTTTTAAATGGCGCCACAAGGTTAAAACAAAAGACAGTCAGATGAAACAAACTGCATTCTACAGCCAAAGAGTTCTATTTTCAAATGTTGCAATAAATTTTTAAATATTGTTTATGTAAGTGGCCAGTTCCGGAAACTTATAGTGCGCCCTATGTATAGCTAAACTACTATTGATAGTATTATAATGCCATGACCTGAAGTTTAACGTAACAACGTAAAGTGACGTGTTGGGAGATGTCGAGAAAACCGAGTTAGGTGGCGTCACGCTGATAACGTCCTTTGCGGCTGCGGTGCCATTCAGTCGATGGACCACCTTCTATCGTGTCCGAATTGCTCTACGTCGTGTACCATCGAGGACTTAAATGAGGCTAACGACAGAGGGATCGCCGTGGCCACATATTGGTCAAATGTCATTTGAATTAGAAACTGTACTGGAACCATTTTGACTCGACAAGAAGAAGAAGAAGAAGAAGTATTATAATATCGATATTCGTCACAATACTTAAGATAGTTTTTAATACAATAAGTACCTTCACTATCGATAGTATCGATTGTATAAATTAAAAACTATCGAAACTATCGATAGTATTGATACGATCGATACTATCGATAGTATTGATACTATCGATACTATCGATAGTCCTATCGATATTGTGACTGTTTTTCGAGGTTACAATAGTATCGACAGACTATCTATATTTTATACTATTGCTTGCAACGCTTATTTGAAGTATATGGCTAAATGCTGATGCTGATTCGTTATTGTCCTATTTCAAAAAAATATTCAAGTATTATTATTTCACATAGCGCGAAGAACTGATGGCCGATGGGGCAGAAAGGTTCTCGAATGGCGGCCACGTACCGACAAGCGCAGCGTAGAACACCCACCTACTTGATGGTCAGATGACCTGAGCAAGGTTACACAGGAAGGCGCTGGATTCAGGCCGCTTCCGATCGGTCGTCTTGGAAATCCTTGGGCCTTAGTCCTATGTCCAGCAGTCCTGTGGCTGATATGATAATGATGATCTACACATATCTCTTTCCATTGGTTCTAATGAACACACAAACATACTAACATGTCTTTATCCAGGGTTTGCAAGACATTTTGGGTCTGGAGCTCAGACAGAGCACAGAGCACAGGGCCCAAAAGCTTTTAGCTTGATGGTAGACGAGAAATTGGCAAATGGAATTAAAATAGTAATGGGTTGTTAGACACATCGCCGACTAACCCTTTCACCGCGAGACTTTATATCAGCTGTCGTGCCCCCAGCGCAAAGGGTAGTAAATCTAAAATAAATACCTACAACCATAAAGGGATGTGGATACTTAAGTTATGTGCCATACGAGCATTTTTTTGTCGGTAATATCCGACACTCGCGGAGTGGGCACGACACTGTTTGTCGGATAAATCCGACATTCGCGGTGAAAGGGCATTATCATTTTCTCCCATACTATAGAATAAGTACCAGTACAGAAGTCTCACTTAGCAAAGAAATATCTACAATGCGACACAAAGAAGTTGAACAAAAATGGCGGTTATCGGTTCATGTACAAATAATGCGCCATTTCGGTTCAATTTACGTGTCGGAAATTTGTACAAAAATGCTTTGAAGTCCGCCAATTTTTAGGGTTCCGTAGTAAACAAGGAACCCTTATAGTTTCGCCATGTCTGTCGAATATAAGTACTAGAAAGTTGTAATTTAGTATAGGTATGTATATTAATTATGCGGAAAAAGTGGTAAAATAAAATATTGAAAATAAAAATTTTTAGGGCTCCCATACAAGTTAAGTCTAAAGTCAATTTTATTTTCTAGACTAACCAATCATGTGGGGTATCGTTGAATAGGTCTTTTTAAAATATTACGAGCTTGTGAACACCGTTTTTAGATTTAGGGATCCGTTTCTGAAATATTTGGCTTTAAAATGAAAATTTTTGTTGGAGTCAAGTGTCCCCCCCCCCCCCTATCTTCTAAACGGTTATATATGGACTCGTCAAAATATTCACAGCTATAGTAAATATAACGAAATTTAAAGGAAAACTATCAGAGCTAAGCAGGGTTTACAAATTAAAAAGTTATAGGCGATCAACTTATAAAATGTACTCGGAAAAGGTAAATTTCATACAAATACAATAGAAAATTAGTTTTAGACGTTTTTAGTGGCATGAACTTAAAGTTGGTATTCGTAACTACGGAACCCTACTGCACGTGGCCCGACACGCATTTGGCCAATTATTTTAAACTTATTTGTGCTGCATTGTACTCGATTTTAGTGCGCGTGTCGTCCGAACACGCCCTAAAGATTCCACGAAAACCTCTTGTCCGCTGTGTGACTCACCGTTTCATTCAGACCCAAAATTCGGCCATCGCACCATGTCAAGGCGACGCCCACTGTGATTATCTCACCGCGACATATTGATGCACATTTGAGGTCTGTCCACACCGAACGGTTGGGAGCGTGTAATGAGGATTACGCATCACATTCAGCATGAATATAAGTCCTACTGCGGGGCCTCCTTAGAAGCCGATTAAACTTAAAACCCTGAAAAGAATTTTCCTTATCAGTCTAGGCATCTTCGAATAATCGGTAAACATGCATAAAAATTAAATAAAAATCCGACCAAATATTAACCACCTCCTTTTTATAAGTCGGTTAAAAATTAATGTTACAAAATGAACAAACCCTTACTCAAATAATCTTATAAGGACCGGTTACTCACGATTCCTTGTTAAAAATTGTGTTAACGATAACACTTAATGTTATTTATTGATTCGGTCTCCTTTCGAGAGAAATGGGTGTGTTACCGTTTCTTAACGCACGATACATATGTTTACAACGATTTAATATTAATATAAATATATAGGGACAAATTACACTGATTGAGCTAGCCTCTAAGTAAGTTCGAGACTTGTGTTATGGGATACTAACTCACATGACAACAACAATAACAGATAAACACCCAAGACCCAGGACAATTTGAGAAAGGACATTTCCCAGCTTTCCCTGACCGGGGATCAAACCCGGTATCTCTGGGAGGCGGACTAGCATGGTGACCACTACGCCACGGAGGTCGTCAACTTTCTTTTATTCTCATCTCTTCTCGATCTATTAAAAAATCGACATTTTCATACAAAAGTGTTCGCCGGCCCGGCAATTTGTATGCAAATGTCGCTTTTTCTTCGAGTTTCAAGCATTGGTCCCATAGGAAAAGTTGTTCATATTGACGGTCTGAGTTGCTCCTACAAAGATCGGACATGGTTTTTGTAACATATTGTATGAAAACATCCTTATTTTATTATCATGGATTAAACGGGTTATTCACGTTGAGAGTCAACTACTGGTCAACATGTATAGTGGGCCACATAGAAAAGTATGCTACCTCTATACTTTCGGTACTACGTAATTGTTCTATTGGTGGTATACTTTTCTATGTGGCCCAATGTACGACCTCATCCGAAGGTCTTCATCAGAATGAGACTAGAGGACGCGCGGACACAATGCGCCCCGAGACGCACTGATGTGAGCGGTGCCACAGAATAAGTACTAGTACTCACGTACAGAAGTCTTACTCCCGAAAAGAAATTCAAAGAAATATCTACTCAATGAGATTAGCGCTATGGTTTAATTTAGCTCGCGTCAGAACTCCTCACCTCCTCGTTTAGATACCTAGACATCCATGGCAAGCCAATTTCATTCTTATTACTCTGGATAAACGATTCATGTAACTGAATTTTCCCCTTCGAAGTGTTCGCCGCGCGCATAGTAATAATGACGGTATATTTTCGATTGCCTTAACTGGGAGTGACACAGGCTTGGTACGGGCTTTGAAATCCTTGGGGGAGGCCTGTGTCCAGCAGAGGACTTCCTGTAGCTGATGTGATAATATTGATGTCTGATAAAAAACATTTTTGTGGGTTGTAAAACTACAACATGACCGTTATAATTTTTCAAAAATAAAAAGCTACTTCACCCTCAAACTACACAACCGATTTTGTTAAAACTTCTATGGGACCACCTGACAAATATACCATTTACAACAAAAAAAATAATTTTTAGAAGCGGTCCAGGCGTCTTCGAATAATCAGTGAACATACATTAAAAAAAAGACAAAATTTCGCGACTAATTGTAACCTCGTCCTCTTTGGAATTCGGTTAAAAACGGTTCAAGGCTTATCATTTCTACTTACGACCTCCGTGGCGTAGTGGTCACCATGCTAATCCGCCACCCAGAGGTCCCGGGTTTGATCCAAGGTCAGGGCAAGTTGGAAAATGGCCTTTTTCAAATTGTCCTGGGTCTTGGGTGTTTACGAGTATCTATATATGTATTTGCTATAAAATATAGTATCGTTGAGTTAATATCCCAAAACACAAGTTTCGAACTTACTTTGGGACTAGCTCAATCAGTGTAATTTGTCCCTATATATTTATTTACTTTGTATGGCCACTAATTGATGTGTCAAAATATCTATTTTATAAATTTAAATTAACGTGAAGGATTAAGTACTTTCACAAATATCTAAGCTATAATTTCTACGAACAGCTGACCAGACCTCTTATTTGATTTTAACCTTAATTGCAATAGATATAAAATGCAAAATCAAATACTGATAAGAGTGGCATTTGGCACACATTCCGTGATTTATTGAGCTACCGTATACAGGGTGTTATTAAATCAGATAGCGCCTGAAATAATAAAGAAAGTGATTATATGCTAAATGATTAATTGCGTGAATTGGTGAAAGTGTATTGTATTGTATGGGATTTTTTTCAATGCCAAGAACGATTATCCTTTGATTCGATGCATTGTTTCAGTTCAGTGACATATGAAATCTATTTATAAGTACTTTAAAAGTGTGTCGCACTTCTGATGATGAATATCTCATTTTTTTTTATGAAATTACAATTTGCCATAGATATATCATTATGGATAATACTCATGAATGTAAGATTTATAACCAGAGGTTGGAATTGGGTAGAGTTATTTATGTACTTACACTGATTTCATACAGCGAAAGAATAAAGTGATTAATTTTAAAGAGCAGAAAAATCACGTGTTTAAGAAAATGTTAAAGTTATTTACTTTAACACAATTTAAACCACTGCATGCGCGACGTTGCCAGTATGTAAAAACAAATAAAATAGTAATGTATACTATAAACTAATAAAAAAATTATGTTATTATATATTTTTTTATCTGTCTTTAAGGTTTTGTTTATCATTTTCTTGTAATATTGTTGGCAACACGGGATTGTCCATTAGAAATTCCGGTAAGATCCATATTAATAGCAACATTTCGATGCAAGAACATAAATACCTCTACCTAATTCCGACCACAGTTATTTGTGTTTTTGTGACCCACTTTTTTGGGATTAATAATGTTTTTCTACATTCGAAAAACGCTAACCTAATCGTTTTTCGAAAAAATAATATGTAAAAATATGAAAAATCAATAAAAGTAAATAAAGCTTCACTCCATTTTTTACAATCCAACTTATCTTTTAAACTTCTGAGCATGCTCAAGAAATGAAAAACATATGTTCAAACAACATTACACTCCTTTCCTTTCAGGTAACAAAAAGCATTAAAAGATTTAAAACTTAATCTGTTTCATTCAACACATAATTAACCATATCTGATAACTGTATCCAGGAAATCATACAATATAAATCAATCCCGCTGACCTTAACCAACAGTTAAAGAGGAAACGCGATAGTAATCACAGTAGTTTCAGATCAGAGAAAAATTGCTATCGACGAGCAAAATGTGCGTGTTCGAGCGATTTTACAAGATGGATGACTTATCGAGTCCGTTCTCTATAAGACTGTAAGATTAACTCCTCATATAGGGCAAAGGAAAACAAACGAGGGAAAAAAATAAAAGTTATAACGCTTCACGATGTACAATACAATGACTTTGAATTTGAATTCACATCGTTTTAAATATTCGCATCGACATTCGTTCGCATCTATAATTGCGAATGCGAATGTGTGTAGGTCAGGCCCATCGGCCTCGCGGACGCACCACCGCGCCGCATCTCTGCGTTTCGATGATTCGCGCATAATATGATTATTTTGACTAAAAAAGCGTTTATTTCACGCGAGTTTTTGTGATAACTTGGTTTGTTTTTTTGAGTTGCAGTCTGCTGTAATCCTCTAGATGACAACAAGTCAAATTACAAACTTTTTCTAAACGTCAAATCAATCACTTTCTATGAGATTTGTATGAAATACAAAAAGCGTGAAGTCATGCTTTTTTGAAGTCAAATGGCACTCATAATATCAGTTTTTTGCATAACTAAACAATGAAACTACACTAAAATAATGTTGAACATAGATAAGATCAATGAAAAGTGACATTATCATGTGACGTTTTATTTTATAAACTGTACCGAATAATTTATTTTTGACTCAGTCGTCTACCCAATTTAGATAAACAAAAAAATTATTGTATTTTAAATTATTTTGAGATAATAAGTCAGTTTTTTATCATGGTACCAAGAAATAAAAGTGAAATATGACCATTTTTGCTGAAATAATAAAAATTATTAATTCATATGTATATATTTTGTAAAACTTGATGTTTACATTCGCATTCGCATAAGCATTTGCATTCGCATTCGCACATTCGCATCGGGCGGGGGTTATAAAACACTGTTACACATCTATATCAACTAACCTCAACGTCATTGTCAATGAGTCAATGAGTTAATATCAATAGTGGGGTATGCCGTTTGTTCAACAATTTCAACATTTCCCCTTCAATGAAACTGGTATTTTTAAAATGTATTGAACAAATGGTTAACTACTACTTGAATCATATTTAAGTACTTACTATATTTAGTTGAAAACGAGTCTTTCTGTTCCGTGGCCGCAATCCATTTTTCTTTCTTTTATGATTGGATCATGTAGAAAACTTAACAAAATAAGTTTTTATAAAACAAACCTAAACGTATAAACATAGTTGTATATGTTCAAGGGATAAATATGAATGACCACATTAAATACACGAACTCTAAAAATATTACCCTTCGTCCTTTTCTAAGTTGTAAAATTAAGAAATGAACTTGTTTTTTTCTTATTAAATTAAATATCTACCAAATTGGCTTTCTTTATAATGGTTAATATCATTCGTCTTTCCAATAAATTTGCCAGACGAATGAGAAGTTGCCGGTACCACGACGTTGAAGCGATGCGCAACAGTATCGCTTGTTCTGATATTCACCGTCTCTTCACACATAATGTCGGATCAAACGCTCGAAGCAAACGCGGCAATGTAATGTGAATGTAGTTTTTAAACCTTAATCTATAGTTACTTAGGTGTAATCTTGGAATCACAACTCGGAATACTTAAAAATGGTTTTAAAATTATTTTACGCATAATATAAATTTAAAATAACTTACCTGTGATAGCAAACATGTCCTTGCCTTTGGGCGCTTGCAATTTTTGGGCTATTGCAGTTATTTATCACGCAACGAGGCATTTTGTTATTTTTCGCAGTCGTCCGGCTGCAATTACAGACGCGCGCGGACTGTCAGTAGTGTCGGCCAACCTAGACGGTTTGTCTGAGAACTTACACGCGAAGTAGGTGCATTTACGGTATCTAGGTATCTAGTTCTGTGGTTTTTTTATGTATGTTCCCTGATTACTCTTAGACACCTGAACCAATTTGGGAAATTCTTTTTGTTTAAAAGGGCATACTTGTCAGTTACTCCCAAGTTTTATCAAAATAGGTTGTTTAGTTTGGTGTTGAAATCGGTTTTTAGGTTTGTTTTTTTTTTTAATTAATGTGTTACAACTTACACTGCTGCAAAACTTGTTATAAATGGTTAAGAACTTTTCGCAAAAATGCAATCCTAAAGAGAATTAACGTCAGAAAGGATAACAATATCCAAATTGTTTAAACTGTTTTGGATATTTCTTCTCGATTCGCTTGGTCTTCGGCATCGACATGTCCATAATATTTTAAAAAAGAAAAGCGAGAAAGCACATCCCGGGTTCACAATCAGAACAACACACATAAACATATACCCACACACATACAAGCACACAGCAAAAAATGCATCCAGTAAATGCAGATTCAGTACGAAGAGGTAGTCATAATGTTATGTAGGTAGAAAACCGTCAGACTAACCAACTATATTTAAAACAGTCAATAATGGAAACTGAAGAGGCGAATCCATGAGCACAAGAGGAATTCGCCTTTATGCAATTTTTGATCATGGAACTGGGTCCCAAGACGTTGGTACCATCGGATGTGACGTCACGATGGGTCATAAAAATTACCATTTAATTGTATGTAAAACACGACATTTTAGTGAAAGTTGCAATTTTGCAATTGGTGTTAATTTGCATGCATTTGTTAACAATGCAGAGGACAATGGTTTTGGTTCTTTTTGCTGTATATTTAATCATTTAGACAATAATTATGAAGAGGTACACTCTTTTTTTGATCGAATTATTGCATTCATCATCATCCGAGCGTATTCCCGGTTGCATCCTCAGCAGTAACGCTTCAGAGGCTTTCCCGGGGTCCGCTACCTAACCAAGGAGATTTGACGAGGTTACTGGTTTTTACACAGAGCGACTGCCGTCTGACCTCCACAACCCAAAGGGCAAACCAGGAACCAATCCCTGGATAGTTTGATGATCAAACGCTAGGTGGCGTTCGGAACCCACAGTTTTACGTGCCTTCCGAAACACGGAATCATCTTTCTTTTCGGTTAATCAGGTGATTCAAGCCTGCAATATATGCTGCTATGCTTCCCAGTGGGAATCGAACCCATGACCTCCGGGTCACAAGGCGAACGCCTTGACCACTGGACCACGGAGGCAGATCGATTTTTTTCATTACCTACCTATTATTTTTGCATAGTCAGAAAGCATGACACTGAAAACCTAAAATGTATCTACCATAACGTATTTTACTGCTAAAATCGTAAAAGTCGTAAAAATTTATTTTGACAATGAATTCATTATACATACATATAATGAATAAACTAGACACCATTAAAATTATATTATTGAACGAAATTACGTGTGTTTGATATCTGCACTGATGATTTGCGCTGATGGACTGTATATCAAATACTGTATATGATTTGTTTCGATAAATTTAAAAGTATAGCAATGATCCGTTTTTTTTTGTTTTTCGTATATGTTCTTCTTTCGAGTCGAATGGCTATAGAAAATCAAAATATTTTCATAACAAATTTGACCAGTGCTTGGCTACGGCAACTGCCCGATCATTTGCCTCATTGAGGTCCTGCATTGTGCAGGATGTAGGGCATATGGGACAGGACAGTAGATGTGTCATTGACTGGACAGCACCGCAGTCGCACTTGTCATTTTTTGAGTAACGCCACCTAACCCGGTTATCCTGACATCTCCCGACACCAGTCCGGAGTCTATTCAAAGATTTCCAGATTTCGTGTATGTAAGTTGCCAACACTGGTGTCAGATTTTTCAGGCTGCCTAAAGGAATCTGACACAGCTTGACGACTGCCAAACAATAATGACAGCCGGGACAAACGGCTTATACGTGCCTTTCGAAGCACGGAGGAGCTCGAGAAATGTTTGTGCCACTTGTGGTCACCCGTCCAAGTGCGGACCACGCCCGGTGTCGCTTAACTTGCGAAAGCGTAAATAATGCGCACTCCAGCCGGGCCACCGAGCTCCTATAACCCTACAATCATCCGTGTCCGTGCAAGATTGTGGTAGTAGTGAAAAATCGAATGACGTCGTTTCCGGCCCGCTCCATATCGCATCGCACCGTGGTGTTGGTGTTGCCACTGGCCGTAACAAAGTCAAAGTCAAAGTCAATTTTTTTTATTCAATGTAGGATAAACTTATCTCTTATTGAAGGTCATTTTTTTTTAAATATTATTTTATTGCTTAAGCTAAAAACTACTAGCGTTTCGGAACGACCACTGCTGGGAAGATTACGCCGAAAGAAACCCAGTTCAGTATTGGTCCCTACCCAGCCTGATGGGCTATATTACAGTTACAATATATATTTACACTTTAGCTAGGTATACATTATACTATATATTTAAACAATACAATTAAAATTTGCAGTCATCTATTTCCAAGAATTGTGATCAGACGATGATAAATAGTCATTTACATGATAATACGCATTTACATGATAATACAACGTGCTTATGTAATATGTCAACGTTAACAGTCAAATTGAGTACTTTTGTTATAATATTTTTTTGAAACTAAAAACCACCTTTCCCCCAAGCTACACAACGAATTTTGATAAAATTTCCATGGTACCTGGAAAGTATACCCTTTCAAACAAAAAAATAAGATATTTATAAATCGGTCAAGGCGTCTTTGAATAATACCTCTACCTTTGATCTACCTCCTTTTTTGGAAGTCGGTTAAAAACTGTACTTTTGTACATCTAAGGGTTAAAGCTGTGATTAGCTAAAAACCTTTCGAACGCAACAATTTAAAATCTAGGTTTTTCCTATAGCATTTTTTGTCTACTTAATAAAAATACGTTTTTGTGTCGCCGCAGGTCATTGCCAACTTTCGATTCGCTATAATTCAATTAAGGTGTTAGTTAAATTGAATTAAATCCGCTTATAGGATTAGCAAACGAAACCGTTAGTGATTAATTATTTTATTTATATTAGAATTAGGCATATCAATCATAAAGTAGTATCCAGGATCAGAAAAAAATTATTTTGTTCTGGTAAGGGAATAAAATGTAACAAAATAATGTCACTTGTCATTCATCATATTCATTTTGGCAGCTTTTGTTTAGTTTCGTCTGTCCTGTTGTCTGTCTGTCTGTCTGTAATCACTAATCAGATTCAGCAAGTTAAATTTGACCCACTTCCAAATAATATGAAGCTGATCTGATGATGGAGCTAAGTTGGTCAAGGCATCTCTGTGATAAAACAACTTAACTCCACCAAGTTTGGACTCCATTGGGAACACTTTAACCTTTTTATAGTCCATTTGTTTACTTAAATAAAGGTCTAAAAACAATCTTGGCATGTTAATATCTTTACACATATTTTAATAAAAAGATATTAAAATATGTGTTAAGTGTATATTTCAATAAAAAGACACGTCAAGATTGATTACATTTATTTAAATACCTACTTAAGGGGCCACCTGAATTTTTCTGGGGTCCAGTGCTGCCCCCATTTGAAATAAATCATTTGAAAGGAAACGGAGATATCATAAAAAAATTGGCCTTGATCAGACCCTAAATAACCCTTTAAACTGTTTTATGAACTACTGTTTACAGTTTGAAGTGAGAACGTGATGCTTTTCTACGCACATACGCCAAAAGTGGCCGTTTTTCGCAATTGTGCTCAGAAAAACTTCACGTTCTCACTTTAAACTGTAAACAGAAGTTCATAAAATAGTTTAAAGGGTTATCTAGGGTCTGATCAAGGCCAAATTTTAAATGATGTCTCCGTTTCCTATCAAATGATTTATTTCAAATGGGGGCAGCACTAGACCCCGGAAAATTCATGTAGCCCCTTAACTAACTGGACTATAGGTCATTGTTATAGTTAAAAGCGTGTACTACTATATAATTAGATTTTAAATCTAATTACATATTAGTTTAAAGTGATTTTTAATTATTACAAGAGAATTTTTATCAAATACGGCTGTGAAGTTTGGGTTGAAGTTGGTTTTTACTTCTGGAAAATTATTTAGTTTAAATTAAATTAATAATTTGACAATGGCGAGCCTTACAAAATAAATCAATGTAACAAAAAGCGGTTTCGAATAAAAACAATGCGTGGATAAATTGCTAAGAATGTATGTGATTTATCGATAACCAATGATTAAGCGAACACCTTTCAATTTTCAAGATCGGCACAAGGTTGCTGTAGAGTCGACAAAAAAAGAGGACTACGTTTTTTTATGATTTTTTCAGCGTAATTGGTCAGAAGCAGCTCTGAATAGAAAAAAATGGAAAATAAATAAATAATAAATAGGAACAAATAACACTGATTGAGCTAGCCCCAAAGTAAGTTCGAGACTAAGACAAAATGGGAGAGACCTTTGCTTAGCAATGTGACCGTACAGGTTATTTAAAAAAAAGGATTTTTTTTATTCCATCCAGCCAGGATTATGTTTGGATAGGTATACTTTTTATAAAATTTCATGCTTCGTATATCTGAACTTATATATTTTAATTGTAACCTACGGAGCATATTACGAGAATAACCGGCTAAGTGTTTAACCAGTTATCTATAAAAACTCTCGTTTGTAGTATGTGAGCCCCACTTAAATAGTTGGTTTATTCTGTTTTTAGTATTTGTCCTTATAGCGACAATAAAAATACATCATTTGTGAAAATTTCAACTGTCTAGCTATCAAAGTTCATGAGATACAGCCTGGTGATGGATAGCCGGACGGACGGACAGCGGAGTCTTAGTAATAGGATCCCGTTTTTATCCTTTGGGTACGGTACTCTAAAACCTTTTTGATTTGAACTAGCAAGTGAGTCTACTTAAACAATCCGGTGAGTATCAGGGTATTATTGTTCGACGATAACTCTTATATCTTTGATCGAAGCCTCTTAAAATTTGTTTAATTAAATAAGTATAATGTTTAAGTTTAAACATGAGCACCACAACGGATAAAAGCAAATATCCTTGTAACTGACGTAAATGTCACATTATCTTGGCAGTAACAATATTTATTGAACCGTAAATTATGTAAAAATACTTAAAGGTTTTAAAAAAATGGCCGTTATTTTTTGCGTAAAAGATATTACGAGCCAATTCACCATAAAATACGCTTGATAAGACAGTATGTTTCCATTAAATTGTAGTACAATGCGACACAAATAAGTTGAACAAAAATGGCGGACTTCAAATCATTTTTGTACAAATTCCCGACACGTAAATTGAACGAAAATGGCGGTCGTTGGCACATTATTTGTACCTGCGCCGACTACCGCAATTTTGGTTAAATCTAGTTACCAGAAATTTCAAGGAAATTGCATATATTTAGGCATATAACTAGTTTTCACAGTTAAAATATAAACTTATAAGAGAATATAAGGTATCATATCATGTTTGACCATCAGTATGGAAAACTTCTACACCCTTACGTTTTCTTTCCAGTTCATAATATTACCGTAGAAAACCAATTATAACCCTAGATCATTTCAATTTCTTTAAAATCAAAATTTTTTACCGAAATCTGACATGTCGTTTCTAAATAAAACGTAGACTACGTTTGTATGGAAAAGTCTAGGTTAATGGGATTCTTAAGCCACGTCTTTCAAATAGCATGAAAAAAATAAATATTTAAAATTTTTTGTAATTTTATGATGAAACTAGCTTTTGCCCGCGGCTTCGCTCGCGTAGAAGTGTAATTTATCAAAATCCTTTCTTAGGGGGATGCCTACGTCATAGTAGCTTTATGCATGCAAAGTCTCAGCCCGATCGGTTTAAAATTGACAAAGTTTCATACAAACTTTCATCCCCTATTTTACCCCCTTGGGGGTAGAATTGATCAAAATCCTTTCTTAGCAGATGCCTACATTATAACATCTACCTGCATGCCAAATTTCAGCCCGATCGGTCCAGTGGTTTTGGCTGTGCGTTGATAGATCACTATGTCAGTCAGTCACCTTTGAGTTATATATATTTAGATTCAGTAAGTAAGCAAAAAATCACTAAATAAGCCATGACATGACGCTACCGTCCGGTATTACGGTACGGGTATTGTTTATTTTGCAAACCGTACGTTGCGACAACGCTGGTATTTAATTGCTAGGACAAATTATACAAACAAGTAGCTAACTGAGTACAAACCTTGGGTATTTACCTATTGTTCGCTAAAGCTTGGCACGCTCGTAAGATTTAGTATACTTAGTTGTTAATTTACGCTCGAAGGGAGGTACCACCTCCTTTTCAATGGAAAATAAATAATAAATAAATAAATATACAATATGTAACAATAACTCCGTCCGATCCTTGTTAGAGCAACTCAGACCGTCAATATGATCAACTTTTTCTATGGGACCAATACTTGAAACTCGAAAAAGAAGTATCGACATTTTCATACATTGCCGGGCCGGCCGAACACTTTTGTATGAAAACTAGCTTTTGCCCGCGGCTTCGCTCGCGTAGGAGTGTAATTTATCAAAATCCTTTCTTAGCGGATGCCTACGTCATAACATCTACCTGCATGCCAAATTTCAGCCCGATCCGTCCAGTGGTTTGGGCTGTGCGTTGATAGATCACTATGTCAGTCAGTCAGTCACCTTTAAATAAATAAATAAATATATAGGGACAAATTACACTGATTGAGGTAGCCCCAAAGTAAGTTCGAGACTTGTGTTATGGGATACTAACTCAACGATACTATAATTTATAACAAATACATATATAGATAAACATCCAAGACCCAGGACAATTTGAAAAAGGCCATTTTCCAACTTGCCCTGGCCGGGGATCGAACCCGGGACCTCTGGGTGGCGAACTAGCATGGTGACCACTACGCCACGGAGGTCAAGGTTGAGTTATATATATTTAGATGTCGACTTTTTTTCGAGTTTCAAGCATTGGTCCCCTAGGAAAAGTTGTTCAAATTGATGGTCTGAGTTGCTCCTACAAGGATCGGACGTTGTTTTTGTGACATATTGTATACGCAGATTGAGCTAACCCAAAAATTAGTTCGAGATTTGTGTTATGGGATACTAACTCAACGATACTATATTTTATAACAAATACATTTATAGATAAACATCCAAGACCCAGGTCAATCTGAAACTGACATTTTCCATCTTGTCTCGAATTACTAGGTAGGTTCACTTTATTTTGTTAATCTACACTGATATTATAAAGAGAAGAGATTTAATTGTATGTTTGTTTTTTATGCATAAAATATTAACTATTAGTTGATAATTTTTACACAAGATTCAAAGATTCAAATGTTTATTCAGTAATTAGACCTTTACAGGCACTTTTACACGTCAATAAGTATAATTTATGTTACGTGTAAAGTATATTATAATTTAATTTATTTTTAAAGAAAAGCTACCGATACCAGCGCTTCGTAGCGACCATTGCTGAGAAGAAACGCCGAAAGAAACTCATTTTCACAGTATTGGTCGCCTACTCGCCAGAAGGGCTTTGTCATATTATTATTATTGTCTTTTAATTAATAAATACTTACAATATAATACAATGTTGACACATTATAACAAGTAATGCTTGCGAACAAGTAAACAAACATAAATTGCGTAATAAAAAATATAAAAAAATATTAAGTAGTCAAAAAAGCTAAGCCGAGCTGACCAGTCCCTCCCGGCAGCACCTGTTCACGAGTTGACGCACGGATCAGCCATCGTTAAACTCAACCATATAAGAGGGAGACATAAAAAAAAGAAAAATAAATCCCGAAAAAAGTCAAGGAATCTACTTACTTAAGGACAGGACAGGAAAGAGCTCGGTGGCCCGGCGGGAGGCGCATTACTAGCGCTTACGCAAGTTAAGCGACACCGGGCGTGGTCCGCACTTGGATGGGTGACCACAAGTGGCACAAAAAATTTCTCGAGCTCCTTCGTGCTTCGGAAGGCACGTATAAGCCGTTGGTCCCGGCTGTCATCATTGTATGGCAGTCGTCAAGCTATGTCAGATGCCTTTGGGCTGCTTGAAAAATCTGACACCAGTGTTGGCCACTTACACACACGAAAAACAAACACTTAAGGATATTTACATGGCCAATAATGTACTTGTTTGTTTTGTTTTCTGCAATAAACGAATTTATTTATTTATTCATGCATAATGCATGTATGATTGTGTATTTATTTTTTATAACTTAGACAATAATCCCCTTTTGTTCTTTTAAGTTATTTTTTTCTCCAGTACAGTTTTGAACAATTATATCTTCTGTATGAAAACAGACAGACTTACAATGAAACCCACAGAGTTCCCATACAAAAGATACCTTCAAAATTAAACAGCTATTTATGTAATAAATGCATATGTTACTTAAGATAAGAGATACCAAACAGTAGCACTGTAGTTAAAATTGTGTAATTATGATAACTTTTAACACAATTCAATTTTCAACCTTAATACGATCAAATTAAGGTTGAAAATTAGTAAACAGTTATTAGAAAAATGTTGTCTTAATTAAACATACAAATTTCAACTTTAAGTCAATGGAATAAGGTGTAAAATTGAATGTATTTATGTCTGTATTTTCGATGGAAATTATACATTACGTGTGAGAACTAGACGGTCTATGGCCGGTTGTATGAACCTGTGTGTATGTAATTTATGTAATTAAATTGCTGCACTAAGTAACCCTTTCATCACATATGTTGCGGTGTTTCTATGATAGTCTTTGGTAGTGTAAATACAACTCTTTGATTTCCTAGAAAGTGTCCATAGATAATTATTTCCAGGAACATAAGATGCGAAAAAATGTTTCCAATCCCGACATAAAAGAGCGGTGTTATAACGATATAAGTTTGTCCGTCTGTGGCATTGTAGCGCTCGAATGGATGGACCGATTTAGATGCGGTTTTTTAACGTGAAAGCAAGTTCCCTTGCGTTAGTTTTGAGATACGTTTGAGGAAAATCGGTTCGAACGTTTAAAAGTTAATGGGGGGTTACCGCTTTAAAGTCGGCGCTTTCCCTAAAAAAATGGAGATGGCGCTACGGATATCAGGTTGTATCGGTAGTTCCGCAATTCAACACTAGATGGCGTTCTTGATAGTCGGAGTTTTTTTAATTTGCCTAGCAAATAAGCTTGTTTTAAGTGGCTTTATAGCTGACACTGGTACCAGATTTTTCAAGCTCCCTAATAGAATATACATTTGTCGTAGCTCAAATCTTCCATTTAACAGAATCTGCTTTTTGTATACTTACGAAGGAATTTAAAAAAAATCCCTGCGACGTATTATCTATATAAAAAAAGCTAGTAGGTATTTCTTGTTTTAAACTATCCACCAAAACTAAACGTTCTTTGGATCTTCATTGTAATAAGTAATTTTAGTCTTTGTTTTCAAATAAGACCGCTATATTGTATGCAAAGATAATATTATTACTATTGTACCAGATACCAAACACCATAGAAACTATTGGAGTGCAGTCAGTAGGCAAAACTTGTAAGCAAAATTAGTACCACCTGCTGCCACAGAGATGGCAGCACACACGACTAGCAAAAAGTGTTGAACATGCTTTAAAAATACTCATTGCATTTCATAAATGTCATTTTTAATTGATTAAGAGTACTACTACTAGTAGTACTCTACCTGGGTCACTTGATCCAGGCAGGAAGTTCCAGCTTCGAGGAAGAAATCTTTCGGCGAATCCGTCTCGGCTGGGCAGCGTACGGGAAATTACGCAGTGTTTTATCGTCTAAAATACCTCAGTGCCTCAAGACGAAAGTGTTAAATCAATGGAAGGCTCAAGGTCGCTCAACGGGCTATGGAGAGGACTATGCTCGGTGTTTCTCTACGCGGTCGAATCAGAAATGAAGAGATTCGTAGGAGAACGAAGGTCACCGACATAGCCAAGCGGATTACCTCATTGAAGTGGCAGTGGCGCGAAGAACCGATGGTCGATGGGGCAGAAAGGTTGTCGAATGGCAGCCACGTGCCGGCAAGCGCAGCGTAGGACACCCACCTGCTAGATGGTCAGATGACCTGAGCAAGATTGCAGGGAGGCGCTGGATGCAGGCCGCCTCCGATCAGTCGTTTTGGAAATCCTTGGGGGAGGCCTATGTCCAGCAGTGGACTTCCTATGGCTGATATGATGACTACTCTATTTAAATAATAGTAGTAACAGATTAAAATATTTAAAATGTTTTAGCCTATAGCGCCATCTAGTCACGATGGAAGAGAAATAATTATGTTTATAAGGCGACGGGTAGGTATGGTGTAGGTATTTATTCGTTTCTTCATTCATTGTTCCTTTGAACTTTGTACTAGTAAAAGCCGATTGAGGAATTGGCGGAAATCTGAATCATTTAGTAAGGCAGTGCGGGTAGAAACCTATCTTTTAGACGCACGTGGCCTTTGGGTTTACCAGCCCCGTTTTGGATAAATAAATAAATATAAATATATAAGGACAAATATACACTGATTGAGTTAGCCCCAAAGTAAGTTTGGACTTGTGTTATGGGATACTAACTCAACGATACTATATTTTATAACAAATAAATATATAGATAAACACCCAAGACCCAGGACAATTTGAAAAAGGCCATTTTCCAACTAGCCCTGACCGGGGATCGAACCCGGAACCTTTGAGTGGCGGACTAGCATGGTGACTACTACGCCACGGAGGTCGTCATAAAGACGTGACAGTTTTGAGTATCCTTTACTATTTTACAACACAAAAGAATCAGCGTGCCAGTAACAAAAAAAAGAAACAATCGACGGCTGAACAGAATCTTTCTTGTGCCAAGTCAATCACTGTTTCTTTTTTAATTTTTTCTGCGGCTTTTCTGACGGGCGCAAGTGACCGCAAACGTGAAAAAGTTTCATTTGCCTCGCAGATTAAAAAACCCACGACTTTCGAGTGCTCATCCCTAATAACCTTTGAACCGCTTAACCGATTTCTATCAAACATAGCTAAGAACCATCTCGATCAAGTTAACTATCAAACAAAAACAAACAAACAAAAGTCGGCCGGCCACTTGTTTGGGCGTTACGATGCCAGAGACAGAGACACAGACACGCTGACACGTCAAACTTATAAATAACATCCCTCTTTTTTATTTGAGGTCAAAAATATGGCTAATCTGGGCTGTTAACATACTTTTAACCTAAAAAGTATTGCTGAGCTAATTATAGATTTTATACTATTTTAGCTTAGATAAAACAGCATGTCTATGATACTACTTTTCATAAAAACAATTAACAAAAAACAAAAACAAAATATTCGGCTTTCCATACAAATCATCAGCGCATGGCCAAACGAACTTTGTATGAGGATATTTTTTTTTTAAATAATTTTATTCTGTTTTTAGACATCAAAAATCTAGCTATCATGGTTCAAGAGATACGACCTGGTGACAGACTGGCAGATAGACGGACAGACGGACAGTGGAGTATTAGCTATAGAGTCCCGCGTTTACCCTTTGGGTACGGAACCCTAAAACCAAAACTAAGTACGTACTAAGTAACTTCTACAAGCAGACCTAAAAAGTACCTACACATAAGTAAGATTTGATTATCACAAAACATGAGTTCCGCAAGAATATATTGCAACAATCAATTTACTGAATTTAATCGAATCATGAAGCAGTATAATAGGTACCTCGTTTAATTTAAAACAACAAAAACTTGGCTTCGAAAATGCTACGCCTTTGCCTAGATTTTGTTAACCCTAAATTGCTACACGGAATCTCGCAGTATTTACATTCAAAACAATGAAATTTTGACATCGTGTCGCAAATTTGCCTTGGCACGACCTGGTTAACCCGAAATTAACTACACGGCACATTTTTTTTAAATATTATCCTCCTATTCTTTTTGCTTCCGACACTATAGGTAATCTACCGCTATCGAATTATAAAGGAAGAAGTTACATTTTTACAAAATTAAGAACTTTTTATTTGTACTCGTGTAGGTAAGTGGCCAACACTGGTATCAGAATTTTCATGCCTCTTAAAGGCACCTGACTTGTTTGACAGCCATTAAATGATTACAATCGGGAACAAAGGCTCAACGTGCCTTACAAAGCTTATGAGACCTCGCGGTATTTGATGGTTTGTGGTCATCAATTCAATTGAGAGCCACACCGCTTTATAAAGCTAGTAATCCGCTACTTTCCGCTAGTTAGATTTTTTTATTATTAAAAACAATATTTTCTAAAGGATTTGTATTTTTTATGAAATACCGGATTTTGTCGTCGTAGTTTCTAGGAGTCAAAAAGCGCTCTAAATATCAGATTTTCTGGATTAATAAATCTAAAATCACGGTCAAAATCGATGTGATCAATGAAAAGAGACATTATTTTTTGACTTTAAATTTTTTTATCAGTACAAAATAATTTATTTTCAACTTAGATCTTTATTACACCTACATTTTGTTATCCCTAAAATGGCAAAACGGGATTTGTATTTTGTATGAAATACTGGCTTTTGTCGTCGTAGTTTCTAGGAGTCAAAAAGCGCTCTAAATATCAGTTTTTCTGGATTAATAAATCTAAAATTACGGTCAAAATCGATGTGATCAATGAAAAGAGATAAACTTTAATTTAAAATAAAGAATTAAATTTTTTTATCAGTTCGAAATAATTTATTTTTAACTTAGATTTCTATTAAACCTACATTTGTTAACCCTAAAATGGCAAAACGGCAGGACTGGCCCGAGTTATCGTACCGTTTGCACAAGCGTGTATCACTTATACTGGCGCGGCTGTGTCAAGGCAAACCTACTGTACTTTTTACAAGATATTTCGTGAAATTACTAGAAAAGTCTATGTTGCTAGAGTCTGTAGCTTAATATTACTTATTTTGAGTTGAGCGAAGAGCTGCAGTTGAATTTTAAAACTAATTACGATTGAATACTTTAATATTTTTATTTTGATTGGTGTTTGGGGTAGGCTTTCTATTTCCAAAGATGATAAAAAATAAAACAAAATATAGTAATCTTTATTTTATGCTAGCTATGTGAAATTCGTAGAAATAATAATTTTTTTAGTACCTACTGCTTTCCACTGTTGCTTATATTAATTGTTTGTAAGTATACATTCCAATCAACTTAAGGTCTGTATCGAAGAGCTAATTATTAAAATAGCGCAACGCAAATAATACTTTGAAATACATCATCGACTACAAATTACTTGTCATAAAAATCAAATACACAGTTTAAACAAAAGCCAGTATATCAACAAACTTTCACACACCGTACTTTCGCCTTATGCCTATCATGAGAGTAATTCTGTGCACGACATAATCGTTAAGACGTAATATCAAACCTTGCCCAGCAATGGGCTTACCTAACGCTACTTTTCTCAGAAATAACGGTGGAATACGGTTCACGAGCAACAATCACGCACTTGTCGAAATCTAACGTGGCACAGCCGATTTGACACGGCCTCGTTTATTTTCCGACGCAGAAAAAAATTGCTATTGTTTAACAACTGGTTATTTATTTTTAGCGGTGTATATGTCATCGCTCTGGGAAAGAGTAATTCATTTTTGGAAATCAACTTACATGCGTCCATATTTGTCCCTTGCGTTGCGTTTATGCTCTATAAGGTTACGCCCCAGACAGAGCCCTGGACGACAAATCAAAATCCACACTAGATAGACGTGAAGAAGGAAAATGGAATCTTAATAGTGACGGGATTCATGATTCTATTTTTATTTTAATATTTATATTTTTTGGATTTTCCTTTCTAATTTCGAATAAGACACTACATTATATTATGTTTGATATTCAAAATAATTATGTAGTGTCTTATTCGAAACTATTGAGGGAAATCCAAAAATTAACGACTGAGATAAATATGGCCCTAAGAAATTGAGAAAACAATTCATGTCAACAGTTACAGCACTTCAAAATGCACCTAGCTTGAACAACACAATAATAATGCTAAGTTTATTGTAACGCCCAAACTCCCAAATATTATCATGCAGTTTTGGTGAAGGATGTGGGCAGATTTTACTTGCATAATTGTTAGATAATTTTGAATTAAAGACTGCCTCCGTGGTCCAGTGGTCAAGGCGTTCCCCTCGTGACCCGGAGGTCATGGGTTCGATTCCCACTGGGAAGCATACTTTGTGAAAAGTTGTTTCCAGTCTGGATAGGATATTGCAGGCTTGAATCACCTGATTATCCGAAAAGAAAGATGATTCCGTGTTTCGGAAGGCACGCAAAACTGTGGGTCCCGAACGCCACCTAGCGTTTGATCATCAAACTATCCAAGGATTGGTTCCTGGTTTGCCCTTTGGGTTGTGGAGGTCAGACGGCAGTCGCTCTGTGTAAAAACCAGCAACCTCGTCAAATCTCCTTGGTAAGATAGCGGACCCCGGGCTCTGAAGCGACTGCTGCTTACTGCTGAGAAAGCAACCGGGAATACGCTCGGATGATGATGGAATTTTTAGATAATTTGTTGTATCAGTCACTATTTCTTGATTTAGGTTGTGTGTTTAATTCGAATGATTGAATTATTCTAATTTGGGATTATGCCCGTTTCGGGGTTAGACTTAACCTACCACGAAATAAAGATGCTAAGCTCATTTAGACACATAGGGTTGAAAATTTGGAGTTTGAAAAACATCCACTGAGGGAGTAACGAACTAGGCACATTAAAAAATGCCACAGGTAGAAAAAATGAGATGCATGATGTTACTTAAAACGAACATTATAAATACGAGTAACATAAATAGAAACCTACTAGCTGGCTATCGATATGAATGAAATAAGAGTCAGCCAACACGGATTTAGGAAGTATATTGCTAAAGTCTATTGTATTTTAATTAGATATTACATAGGTAGATATAGAAGTACATTTAAAAGCTATAGTCGCCATATCATGAAATTATCAATTTTAGGATCTGACCACGACACATCTAACATATCTTTTTCGTTTTATTACTATAAAACTAATTTTTTTAAATAGGAATAAACTGTGATTGAGAATATAGATACTTTTTAGTTTGTTGTTGAAATGCAGTTCTATAAAAATAAATTGAAACATATTTTCATTTTGATTTATTTTGGCAATTCTTGCTTTCGTGCCAACTTCTGCTTTTTCACGATATTTACTTTTTTTTGTAAAGTTTTTTTATACACAAATTTTGCTCATCTCTCTTATAAATCAATATTGTCGATGCACAATCAGTTCACATGAACTTTCAATACTTTTTTTTTCTCATATGAAATACTACGTATTTATTTTAAATCTACAGATTACTTAGTTATACCGAAACACCAAAGTAGGTCACTACCTAGCCAGTATGATTGACGGCTTATTATGAAGTAACAATTGCAAAATTGGTTCTAACTGAGAATGTAATACGGTACCTATACTAAACTTAAATCTTTTGAATGGAGATACCTACATGAAATTCATATTATTTGTTTGTGTATTATTCTCAGTGACATGTTACATTGTAATTCTGTGTTTATAATATAATGAAAGATACATTTCTTCAGTAGTAATACAATACATAAAACTCGATATAGTTTATTCTCATTTGACTTAGAATTTTTTGTAAAATATAGTATTTTTTAAAACTAAAAACTGACTTCACTCCCAAACTACACAACAAATTTTGATAAAATTTCTATGAAGCCATCTACCAAGTATGCCCTTTTAAACATAATAAGAATTTTCTAAGTCAATCCTTCGAATAATCAGTGAACATACATAAAAACAATCCGACGAATTGATAACTTCGTCCATTTTGGAACTAAAAAGTATTTTTTAATTTCATTCTTAAACATTACTGACTCATCGAGAGAAGCATAATGAAAAATAAAGATGAATAAATTTTTTTAGTGATTTGATCAGAAACCAGAGACGGTTTCTGATGAAATCACTCAAAAATTTTATTCAATATGTATAGTTTATTTGCTATGTAGTTTGCATTTTAGGGTTAACGTTTGATCCCAATTCCAAAGTCAGTAACGAATTTTTAATTCAAGATGTCGTCTGTCACTTCAAATATCAAAATAATAATTAATCATCCCAGTCAGGACTGAAATGGAATGTTGATTATCCAGACATCCAAACAGAGTTGGTGCAGGTCATGTCAGTTGTTGTTAAGATTTTTAGAGTTAAAATGCTTGAAGTATATAGAATAGTTAAGTGACGTACATCTTGAACATACTTAATGTCGTACGATTTTTTAGACGTGGAATGTTTTTAATAGAAACCCACTTGCCTGGAAATAAGAAAATCATACGTAATACATATAGAAACAACCTGTTTGATTATGTTGTATCTGAAATACTTGTATTTTCAGATTTTGTGGTACCTGTACAGTCTGTACTTGCTACTGTTGCAAATACAATAGACAAGCTATTAGAAACGAGTATTACGCGAAAAATCTCGTATATAGCAGTGTTGAAAGCAAACCGACCGATTGTAGGAGAGTCTCCCGAGATGAAATCTCAACGAAACAGACAACATTTAGAATCAGCCAGATAGCAATTTGAAATGCGACCTAGATAGACGTTTTCCACACAAAACAGCCGGAGCCTGGTGTCGTAGCCAATCATTCGGATCGCGGGCAGGTTTTTTTTTCCGCGAATGCCTCTATACATCTAAGAACCGGCATGGCATCGCAAAGCATGGAAAGTACAGTTAAAATAACTTTAGAATACTCACGCGAGGGTCCGTCGGAGATGCTTAGAAAGATTAAGTTTTTTTTTCGTTTTGTGGCACTGAGTCTCAGGTATTAGAGTTCACTGTTTGGGCACTGTGGTTAGTTTATATCCACAGATGTTATTTGTGTTTTCACGGGTCGGACAGTTCTAATTGCGTTGCACGGAGCGCGCGGGACGATATGAATTCCTGTTGCGTGTTAACTCCACGGCACAGCGCGGCGGACTGCTCGGTGAAACGAAACGTCATGGACCACTCGCCGGTCGCCCGCGCCGATACCTACCTGCGAGGCAAGTATGATTAGGGCGACAAATTTTATCCTTTTTTGTCGCAGTTCGCGTAATTTACCGCAACAAACATATACAAAATTGAGCGACAAAATAACTTTCATTCATAAAACGTATTTTATCTCATGCCTAACTCCCGTGCGAGCATGGTTTTGACTGGTCAAAGTAGACATATCTACGGTTGGCAACGTGAAATCATGTAAATTTGTCGCTGATTTGCTAGACCCACATAAGACTCAATTAAACCATTTTTAATCGTATTTTCAACAGTTATTCCATTGAACTAATATTAAATGTATATTTACATATTTTAACGTAGGCAGACATCTTTAAACAATGTATTATTGAAGTTTACAAACTTAAAAATATATTTAATTGCGAAACTATAGCGCCATCTGTTGATGAATCCTACAACCACTCCGGCGGCGGTGAATGCATACGTACTCGGCGGTGGTATTTTCCTTTATGTTGGTTATTTTCTTAGAAGACATTAGAAACCTGCCTGCCTGCGTGTGACGACTCATTTTACTACGTGTCCATTCATGAATTTTATCTTGTCGTTACAGAGGGAAGATACGTAAAGACCTCTCAGATAAAACATCATACTAAGGCCGCTGGGGGACGTCATTTATTTTTAACCAACTTCCAAAAAGGAGGAGGTTATCAATAAATCGCGATCTTTTATGTTTTTTTAATTATGTATGTTTACTAATTATTCGACGACGCCGAGACCGATTTGAATAATTCTTTTTTTTTATTATTGAATGGGCTTGATGGTCAGGTGTTCCTGTAGAAATTTAATCAAGATTGGTTATGTAGTTTGATGGAGAAGTCGGTTTTTAGTTTTGAAAAATTATAACTGACTGCATTTGAGGGTTAAACTTCGGAAACTACCTACAGGAATCTTTGGGATTGAGCGTAGTATCTAATTTTAATTCGAGTTAGAAAGCAACTGTTTTATTTCGCTGCCTGGACTGCGAGAAAACAAACTGCAAAACGAAGAATGTATTCTTCCAACGCAGATCATAAAATAAAATGAGGGATTTTCCAGGCCATGTTCCTTAAAAATCAAATAGATGGCGCTGTGCAACACTGGCGGTCTTTAGGCGTCGTCCGCCACTCATTTGGCTACGAAAAACCAGTAGATTTGTTACCAGAAGCTCCCTTGACGCGATCAAAGGACCTGCACCAACCTTTGATTTAATATTTAGAGTTAGGGTTAGGTTAGGAATAAAGAAGGGAAAAAATAAAGATGTCTAAAGGACTAGTTTCCAGAGCCGAACTTTAATTTTGAAAAAGATTCTATGGTTTTGCTTTTGTTTCGATTGCTTCTGTTGTTCTGATTGTGCGTGATAATCTTTTTTTTTTCTATTGACTTTGGACCACTTTCTTTGGACTCTGATTACCGCTTTATATGAAGACCTGGCCATTATATTGGGATTCCGATTTTACTGCACTCTAACGACTTGGCTACAAGGTTTGGACATCAATTAATTGGACAATATTTAGGCTAAGGTTCATAATCATACTGCCAGCGATGCACAGCGCCATCTATGATTTTTTAATGGAACGTGGCCTGGAAAGTCTCTCATTGAGAAGCGAGAATCACATTAATTGATTTAAAGGGAATTGAAATAGTAACGGGTTGCTAGCCCCATATATCCAAATGAGACTTCATATGAATAGATTCAGTTGGAGCCTACATTTTACGTTTTTAGGGTTTGATCGGTACCCAAAGGGTTAAAATGTCACCCTATTACTAAGACTCCGCTATCCGTCCGTCTGGTAAACGAAAAAATCATTTTTGGAGGATCAACATTAGATGTTATAATGTGTCAACATTGTATTATTATAAGTATTTATTAATTAAAAGACAATAATAATATATGACAAAGCCCTTCTGGCGAGTAGGCGACCAATACTGTGAAAATGAGTTTCTTTTGGCGTTTCTTCTCAGCAGTGGTCGTTACGAAGCGCTGGTATCGGTAGCTTTTCTTTAAAAATAAATTAAATTTTAATATACATTACACGTAACATAAATTGACTGCCTCCGTGGTCCAGTGGTCAAGGCGTTCGCCATGTGACCCGGAGGTCATGGGTTCGATTCCCACTGGGAAGCATACTTTGTTAAAAGTTGTTTCCAGTCTGGATAGCATATTGCAGGCTTGAATCACCTGACTATCCGAAAAGAAAGACGATTCCGTGTTTCGGAAGGCACGTAAAACTGTGGGTCCCGAACGCCACCTAGCGTTTAATCATCAAACTATCCAAGGATTGGTTCCTGGTTTGCCCTTTGGGTTGCGGAGGTCAGACGGCAGTCGCTCTGTGTAAAAACCAGTAACCTCGTCAAATCTCCTTGGTTAGGTAGCGGACCACGGGCTCTGAAGCGTTATGCTGAGGATGCAACCGGGAATACGCTCGGATGATGATGACACGTAACATAAATTATACTTATTGACGTGTAAAAGTGCCTGTGAAGGTCTAATTACTGAATAAACATTTGAATATTTGGCTTTCCATACAAACTACGTATGAACACTACAAAGAACAAAAACAGATAGGTAAGAATATGGCCCAGCCCTAAGTACAACCAAGTCTTACCCATATATCCTAGGACTAAGTTGCGGTAGCCCCTGGCCTAGTATTCATCAAGTGTATCTAAAAACATGTATCTCATCTGTCCGCATGCAAACTCGATTTATAATCTAATAAAAACGAAATATGTTGATGTTTTAGATTTGTCTTACTAGCTGCAGATTGCTGTTTCGCTTACATCGCGATGGTGTCTTGAAATCATGAGGTTACGGTGACGATAGGGTCAAAAAAGGATGGTTATAATTAGTCCATCTTATAGATTATCCAAAAATAATAGACCCATAGTTTTCAGTTTACCAAAAAAGTAAAAATTCTCGAAGATACGGCGCATCAGAGTTCCGGAGTGGAGCTTGCGACGTCACCGCTAAGTAAAAATCGTAACTAGCCGTGACATCATACGAAATTTCAATGCGCTGTATCTTTGACATTTTTTTTATTCACACATACACATTCGTGTACAACATTTTTCAATAATCTAACTAACCGATGGCCTAAACATATTTTTCCATTCGTCATGCCACCACCTTCCCGCTTAAAATCTAAAATCCTACAGACAGATCTACTGACTCGAATAATATCTACGTTTGCGTGCAAATTCTACATAAATTACATTGCAGATTGCAGGGCGGGTCATTCTCGGTTATATAACGCTCGCAAGTGTACTTATAAACAAATCAGAAATTACATAAGCAACCTTACATTGGTCAAGTGAATTCCAATGGGTTTAGCATAGTACACTGGCCTACTATGCTGAATTAAAGAAGCTGATTCTATACAATATGTAACAAAAACCCTGTCTGATCCTTGTAGGAGCAACTCAGACCGTCAATATGAACAACTTTTCCTATGAGACCAATGCTTGAAACTCGTAAAAAATATCGACATTTTTATACAAACTGCCGGGCCAGCCGGACACTTTTGTATGAAAATGTCGATTTTTTTCGAGTTTCAAGCATTGGTTCCATAGGAAAAGTTGTTCATATTGACGGTCTGAGTTAATCTTACAAGGCTCGGGCAGGGTTTTTGTTACATATTGTATACATTGCCTGTTTTGCAAAGATCGGTTAAAATTGTGCCGTTACAAAAGCATCAGTAACAGCAATGTATAAAAAATCAGGCCCTGAATTTACGTACATGGATTTCCAGCCATAGGAAGATTTAGCGTTTCTTAAGTGATTTCTAAAATACGGAAACATTCATCTAAAGTAAAAAATAAGGAATTTAATTAACTTTCTGCACAGTGACATTTCGAAAGAAGGATTATTTTACAACAATTAAAATATACAAGAATATAGAAATACAAATTAACTATTCATTCTGTTAGTTTTAGGTAGTGTTACTAAATTTGAAATTAAAATTAAATAAGACTTGTTTTAATTTAAATTTTAATTACCTAGTATAGTGTAAGTTTTAAGTAGTTTTTTATTTTTATTTTAGATGTTTAAAGTAGTACTACTAACTTAGTACTAACTAGTTACCAAAACATCACTGTGATGTGACTGGGTATTGCGAGAGCATTTTGCACCACACACCAAATCAACTCGATGCCATTGTGTGAGGCATTTGCATCACTCGCCTAATCATCTCGCCTAATATGAAAGTAATGAGCGATAGTAGAGCATGCTAATACCTAGATCACCTTGCGAACAGTCGGATCCGTGATAACTATTACTTATGATATAGTATCATTCAGTTGTATATCTAGTTTCAACCATTTAAATATCCGTTCCATTTGTTTTAATTTCAATTTGTTGTACAAAATTACTCGCATTAAGAGTCCCCTTACGCGGGACAGAATTTGACTTTGCTATACAAACGTAGTTTACATTTTATTTTGAAACGACATGTCGGATATGTGCAAAATTATGTAATTTTAAAGAAATTGAAATTATCTAGGGTTATGATTGGTTTCCGGCGGTAAAATTATGAACTAAAAGAGAATTTAGTGTATTATATCATTGACCATAAGTATGGAAAACTTCTACACCCTTATAATTTCTTTCCAGTTCATAATTTTACCGTAGGAAACCAATTATAACCCTAGATAATTGCAATTTCTTTAAAATTACAATTTTTTACCGTAATCTGACATGTTGTTTCAAAATAAAACGTAGACTACGTTTGTATGGAAGAGTCTAGGGTAAGGGGATTCTTAAATTGCAAACTTGACTGACAACTGATGTTCAAAGTAGAGAAGCTGTGGACAAGGAAATGTAGCAAGCGGTTGGGTCCTTTTCTGGGTCAACAATAAATTATTTGGTACTGTAAAAAGATCAAAACGTTAAATAATAATATCACTTGTCATGATCAGAGATCGGAATCACGGGCTTCACGGGCGGATTATATAGTCATATCCATACTTTTGATGCTATTGCTATCAAAAGTATGGATATGACTATATAATCTATAAATAAAACAATCATAATTATGTGATTTCAGGATATATTTTAATGGAAAAAAATACTTATTCTGCAATCACATAATTATGATTGTTTTATTTACTAAGTACCAAATTAGATTCTGGAGAAATCCCGGAACTTTTAGTCATATCCATACTTTTGATAGCAATAGCAACCGTATTCCGATCTCTGGTCATGATTATAATAATATCCAGTTTTAACGTGATTAGAGATATATAAGGTCTAATATAATATCCTGCCCACCATGACCTATGGTGCCGAGACTTGGACGCTCACTTAAAAGACTGTACACAAATTGAGGGTCGCACAGAGAGCCATGGAGCGCGCAATGCTTGGCATCAGATTGCAGGACCGCATTCCTAACACCGTGATCCGACAACGTACCAAAGTACGGGTTATCGGAAAAACGGTTATGAACCTTAAATGGAACTGGGCAGGACACCTGGCACGCCGGAGTGATGGCCGGTGGAGTAAGGCAATAACAGAATGGTGGCCTAGGACGGGTAAAAGAAGCGTCGGACGTCCTGTAATGAGATGGGTTGACGATATAGTCAAGGTCGCGGGTCGCACCTGGATGAGAGCAGCTCAGGACCGAGAGTGGTGGCGTCGACGAAGGGAGGCCTATGCTCAGCAGTGGGCGGAAGAAGGGCTGACATGATGATGATGAAGGTCTAATAAAATATACTGAAACTATTTTAAGGCTGTATAAGGTCCATGATACTGAACAACTTTGCCCAAGGAACATATATCGAAATATAAAAAATATTTTTTGACTTCCCATACAAGTTGACCCATCAGCTGATCCGAGTTTGTATGGAAAGTCCAAAATAATTTTTCTTATTTCGATATATGTTCCTTGGGGAAAGTTGATCAGTATCATGGACTGAATTCACCTTATTCACCCTTAAAATAGTTTCAGTATATTTTGTTAGACGTTATAATATATATCATTGCAAAAAAACTGATATAAAAAGCAATATTTGACTACAAGAAACAATGGCGTCTTTATTTCATACAAATCCCATGTAAAATGTTTGTTTTGACGTTAAGAAAAAGTATCTGATTTGAGATTTTGGAAATTAGCGAATGGTAAAGGCTGACAAGTGAGTTAGTAGACCTCGCCATAATGCGGTCCTCATCATCATCGTCTTCCTCGCCTTTTCTCTATATATGGCACCGTCCATAACACAGATTAAAAATGGTGACACCATCATTTCAGGTCCTCTAATTTAGTTGTTATCCTATAATATCTAGAAGTTTTCCTTTTTATAAAAGTCACGTGTTAATAGCTAAGACAGTTTTCCTGCTTTTCTAAAAGATAAGCGGGCTCCGGTGTCCTAACAAACTATTTATCTGGAGATGCAATGCAACCGAGGGAAAAAAAGAGAAATTCCTTGTGGAAGGGAAGTATATTCAGCAGTGGACTTTCTGTGGCTGATAGAATAGTGCAACCGACGCCTTTAATCTGAAGGAATTGTTCAAAATACTTATTTAGCGCAACCATTTGAACAAATTGTCATCACAAGTCAACTCATCTCATATGTCAACATACATCTTGAACAGTTATACACAACTAACAACTCTCTTAGCATACCAAAGATCAGAGAATTGGCGAATAAAGCCATTGGCATACTTCACTTCTAACAAGATGTGGTGGCGTGAAGCAATAATTTATAAAGGCCAAAACACACACGTCACTTTTCGTAGCGAAGATTCTAATTTAGGAACCCATCTTAGGAACTAATGAACAAATGAATTAGAACTTCTTTTTAATCTGACTTTAGATTGAAAAGTAGTAAATAGTCCTGTCTATAATCCTTCTTAGTTTATTAATTGAAAAACGCACACATATTTAAGTTACATATCACAGACAATATTTTTTCAAAACTAAAAACCAACTTCACCTCCAAACACCACAACCGATTTTATAAGTTTTTAATGGCATCACCTGACAAGTATACCCGTTAAACCAAAAAAGGATTTTCCGAAACAATATACAACTGTAGATAAATAGTTAGGTATACATAATATTTCTAATTAATTTAAGTAATTCGTCCAAAACTATATCTAACAGGAATTACTGACACAATAGAGAAGATGCATAATGAGTAAATTTTGATAAATGTCCCTGATTCTGTAAGCATTTACGTAATAAATGACTTTAAGGACAATATAATTTTTTCCCGATACATAAACTTTGGTTTTTAGTTTCTTAAAAAAGTTAATTTTTGAAATAAGTTATAAAAAATAATAATAACCATAGGATTTTCTTAATGTATAGCTACTTTTGTTATGAAGCCAAGCCAATTTGACATAGCACCCGAACTAATATTCTTGAATTACGCCTACAAATGCGAGATAAGTGACGTCACTCCTGTCCGGTCTTTGTAAGGCGCTCTGAGACGCTGTAAAAAGGCGGACGTGACTTTGTGACCTTTATATCTTAAAGAGATTTTGGGTTAGCAAGGTAGTTTTTTTTTGGACGTGCCTATTTTTAGGAACTCTTTCCATAGCACAACGAATATTAAATGATGCATCTTCCCTATAGTAAAATTACAATGTTTTACCAAAATTCATGTGAAACGCAATGCAGTCGCTAAATCGCTGAGTATTAATAAAAGGTAGAAGATGTCTGTTATGGTCCTAAGTTACAACGACTTGATATAAGGTCATTAATATGATTTAGAGCTGTATTTACTACGCGACCCGCATGACATAAACCTTAGCTCTAAATACTCGTATATCTAGCACCTTGCTAATGGCAGTTGTGTTGTGACTAGCGAGCTGTCCGGACTTTGTTTCAAAGTGTAGATGCAGATATAGGTACCTCTTTTAAGTATACCTAATCAAACTCATATGTTATCTGTGAAATCAGAATCATATATAACTTATTCTTTGAATATGGTTACAATATACTTGTGTAATATTATAACTCCCTTCCCTAGACAGAAGCAGTTTTAGGGTAGGGCGTGGTTGTGCGACGACCCAGAACGCTGGATATAAAGGGGTGATTCAGGCGCCCCTTTTCGTAAGGATTTAATGCAATTAGGGTGCGCCGTAAAAATCTCGCTCAGGGAGCTATATTTCTTAAACTGGCACTGTCCCTCGGAGAAATTCGTGACTCCCTAAATCAATAAACTATTGAGTCATTCACACATTACGTCATATAATTAATGAGACGTATCTACGAAGTACAATTTTTTTTCATTTATTTTATTGTATTGTATATATTTATCTAGCATAAAATGCATTCGAATACCTGCAACACGCTCCGTCCTGGGTCAAAAAAAGTTATTTGGTACTGTTAAGAAAATAAACGTCACAAAATAATGTCATTTGTCATTGATCAAATGATCATTTCCATTTTAAACTTGAGTTTAGATTTATTATGGCAGAAAAATTGATATTAAGAACGCTATTTGACTCCAAAAACTATGGCGTCATTAGCCTGTATTTCATACACATAAAAAAATTGTTTTGACGTTTAGAAAAAAGGATCTGATTTGAGTTGCTGGAAAATTGACCCTTAATCTTGGATATTTTTTTTAGTTGAAAACAGTAATTAAGAGTCCATTTACCCTAATAAGACTTTCCCATACAATCGTAGTCAAGCTTTTTTTAAAAATGGCATATGTAATTTCAAAGTCAAAATATGAATTTAATGAGAAAATAGTAGATCGTATCGTATTTGACCATCAGTATGGAAAACTTCCACACTTTCATATTTTCTTTCAAGTTCATATTTGACTGTCGAAAACTAGTTATATGCCCTTGCTTTAAAATTACGAAATACTGCTGAAATCTCACGTGTCATTTCAAAGTAAAAACTAGACTACGTTTGTATGGAAAAATCTAGGGTAAGGGGATTCTTAAGCTTTATCAGATACTTTTAGGCAGCTCGAAAAATCGGACGCCAATTTTAGCTACACTCGATAAGAGAGAGAGAGAGAGAGAGAGAGAGAGAGAGAGAGCTACCCAGTGTAAATTCTTTACATTCTAGGCTCAATCAATTACAAAGTAGCGGGTATGCCCGCATACATTAAGTTTGCTTATCTCTTAATATAATTACCTTCGACTTAGAAACCTTGGAACAAACTACAGAAAACACAAATGTGACGCTTTTTTCCAGATGTCATAAATGCACTGAAACATTCTGCAAATTATTTATAGAAAAGCATTAAATTATGACTTTAATATTATAAACTGAACTTAGAAAAACCACATCTCCTCTATAATTATTGCCGTTCTAGGTTTTCGTTTTAGTTTTGGAACGAAGTTCCTTACGGCAGGCTTGGAGGAGATAGGGATTTTGCGGCGCGACCGAACTGAAAAAAATGTGATAGTAAAACCGTAAGGATGACCTCGTTAAATGAGACGTGCGCAGGCGCGACAGTCGTATACACAAGAACTTTTGAACTTCGTTCCTACCTGGTGTCCCACGACACCACATTTCTTTTTTAATTATATTTTTTTTATATAGTAACAAATCACACAGATTGAGCTATCCCCAAAGTATATTTTACCATAACAATAATATATTTTATAACAAAAACATAGTAAAGCCTAGTCAAATTAAGCCAAAAATAGGCAATCAAGGGAAATAGTTTGAGTCATTTTGAAAATTAGCACCATTATACTACCTTGTAACGTCCAGATGAACATACTGAAAGTCCTCAAGAGTGGGGGATGATCGGATGGCGTAGTGATATGTTGAAGGTACCTTTTTCAGATTTTTTCTCACATTTCAAATATCTTTTTTCCGTCACGATTGCTTTATATCTTCGCTCCAACGGAATGTTCCGTGACACTCACGCATTTTTTTAAGTGAAGGCAAACCATTTCTGTGCCGTGAGTGTGCAGAAGGTGAGTGTTCCGGGGAAAAATGAAAAATTGTATTTACGAATACTGCACTACGTGCGCCTCATTTCTGTACCCTCCATGTTTTAGTGACTATATGATGTAGCTGGACCGGAAGCTATAATGGCAAGCACAGTTGCAACTAGAGACCCTTGCTTCCTTTATTTGACAGAAGCTGCTGCGTTGAGCGGTTCTCCACTGATTCAAACTAATTTTTTTTAATTATCACACTAATATTATAAGGGCGAAAGTTTGCGAGTGTGTGTTTGTGTGTGCGTGAGGGTGTGTGTGTGTGTGTGTGTGTGAGTGTGTGTGAGTGTGTGTGTGAGTGTGTGTGTGTGTGTGTGTTTGTTACTTTATCAAGCGCAAACGGCTAGACCGATTTTGATAAAATTTGGTATGCATGAAGCTGATACCCTGGAGTAACACATAGGCTACTCCAGGGGTAACTTTGTTCAAAATTAAACAAGATCATAACTAGAAGATATTAATTATTCTGCTCCCACCAAAACGAACGTAGAAACATACTTTTTGTTTTTGTAAATTTAAAACGGCATTTTTGGCTTTGTTTCTTTCATTTAAAATCGTAAAAACAGAAATTTGGAGGACAATCAAAGTGGAGATAAATAGAGATTTATTATTATTATGTTGGTACGCTTTTCAGCCACGGGTCCATGGGGACCCGGTCCTTTGAGGCGTTCATGGGGCCAAAGCCAACATGAAGAGGCCTTTTAGTACCTTTTTATCTAAAAAGTGAGATGGCTGCATCTATGGAGGTCTATCCTTTAATGTACCATTGAGATGCACTAACGGACAGCCCTCCACAGCTGCCGAACTATTGCCAGGGAGGGATTTACTTGGTTTGGGCTTTATGGATGGGGTGTTAGTGGACCGGATAACTGGGTTATGGAATGAGATACGGACATCTACCCAAAAATCTCTCACAATTTTAGCCTGGTAGATGGTGACTCGCTGCTCGTTGGATACACTGCCTGTGGGCACCCTAACTAGCCACGAAAATGCGGCCAGGGCGCAACACAATGTGAGCAGCTGAGGGTGTCGAGAGGTGCGGCTCCGGTTTCACCATCTCGGGGCTTACCCCCGAGAGCGGGTTTCTCCGTTATTACGCCATTACGTGCAATACACTTCCACCCTGGAGCGTATGTTCTGCTCTTGCGACTCCACTCTGGCCGGCCAGTTAAGGCAAGACAGAGGCGGGGGGTGTGTAACTGTGTGTATGTAAGCGCATGTGTGTATGGTCCCCCTGGAGGTAGGGTACGTGGTGTCGCCACTCACCACCAGCTCGCCACAAGCTGCCCTGCTTTGACTGACTGCACTGGGAATCCAGTGGGCGATGGGGTCGTCACGTCCCGACGCCTTTTTATTATTATTATTATTATAAAATAATTCGGTACCTTACTAAAACAAAAAATCCTTCAGCATTTTAATAGCAAATTTACAAAGTCACAGAATAGTTAAGTGGATTAACTTGACAGGTACTTTGTTTTGTTAAATTTGCAACAATGCCGTTTACTTGACACGTTGATCCTTTTATTAATAAAATAAAAACCGGCCAAGTGCGGGTCGGACTCGCGCGCCGAGGGTTCCGTACAAACATATATTTTAAGTTTATAATAATTTTTATTATTTGATGTAGTTAAAAATGTACGGTTTTCGCAATTTTTCCTTTATCTGTGCTATAAGACGTTGCTTTGTACCAAATTTCAAGATTCTGAGTTCACGGGATGTACCCTGTAGGTTTTGATTCAATTGCGAGTGTCGAAAATTTCCGGCATAAACGGCTAAATCTTTTGATTGCGTTGGCTTAGAAGTTTGATTTCTTCAGCTTCAAAGGACAGTAAACTTGAGTATTTGATATAAATTTCTACTTGATACCTCCACGCGTTTCTGAGAAAAGGCGTCATGACGGACGGACGGACAACAAAGTGATCCTATAAGGGTTCCGTCTTTTCCTTTCGAGTTACGGAACCCTAAAAATATCTACCGTTTGCTGAAACCTATTTTAGCTAAAATATGTTTTGACGCGTACTTACTGAATATGTCAAATATTGAAAAGAGAGATAAGGACAAAACATATTTAAACTCAAAAAAGTAAGAGAAGCGCGATATTTTTTTATGAATAAGAAGGTACCCTAATTTTAAGGTTTAAACAAATACCGGCCAATTGAGAGTCGGACTCGCGTTTAATAGATAATGTTACGTAGGTAACATTATCTATTAAAAAAAAACACGATTATTGTGTGGGGGGCCCCCCTTAAATATTTATTTTACTACGTAAATCTATTACTACTACGGCGGGTAGATGAAAAATCATTAAGTGTTCAACTATGCATGCAAATATGTACCTACTTAAGAACTTACGTACCATGTAATAAAATTGTAAATTGAAAACTACACTGTATACTGTTTAACGTGAAATAAATAACGTGAAATAAATAAAGATATAAACCGTAAAAAAAAAAATATTTTAATTTAGTTGTTCATCTTTAAAGTGAATATAAAACTAAATATTCTGTGAATAATTCAAGCTTATACCTGTTGCCGTTATTAATATCGAGCAAAAAACTTAATTAATTATTTGTTATTATAGCGGCAACAGAAATATTCTATGATATACAATGTCCTTTTTAATTAAGTACTAATATTTTAGGGGTTATTCAGTCCATCATTTTGAACAACTTTGCCCAATAAATATATATCGAAATACGAAAAATTTTTTTGCATTTTTCATAGTAACGATATCACGTGACTACTTCGATCTGTATGTTTCACGGTTCATGAGATAGGTACAGCCTGGTGACAGACAGACGGATGTTAGTAATAGGGTCCCGTTTTTACCCTTTGTGTACCTACGGAACCCTAAAAAGAAGGCAATATTTTTTTATATGCAAGAGGACTTTAATTTTAGTGTACAATAAAGCATTATTGTAAGTAGTATTGATTTGAATTACTTATGTTCGTAATTACTTATTTATTTATTTACTTTATTTCACTCAGTGAATATGAATTGGATTTTGTTTATCGTACTTTATCATATCCATCTAAGTATTTTATCTATTCTGTTCTGTTCTGAGTCCACCCAGCCAGCAGTTACGCTGCAAGAGATTATGAATGAGGTATACCTTGGAAAGTGTATCATCATTCTTGCAGACCAAAGCCGGTTTGTGAACCTTCTTTAGTTCCCGAGCTTGGCGATGCCAAACCTCGTTATATAACTCTCATAGATCGAGAAACCAGTTGGACTATAGATAGATATAGAGGAGTGTAAGAGATATGCTCAGTTGATCATAATGATCTAAGATTTTATTTTATTTTATTATTTAAATAAAAACAAAGAAATGGAAAACAGCAGTCACCGCGGTATATCATGCTATATATCTATTTGAATTTGCTAATACCACCCACATGCCGAGCCATTTAAATGAAGAGGAAGCTATGATGCAGTCTGCTATCTGATATGACTGGATTCCGTAAAGGATGGACTCGCTTTAGCTATTTATGTGGTTAATATAACTAACCTTTTTATGAGGCAGTTTGTTAAAAGATATAGTGCTGTAGAAGCCTCATATTCATAAAACGCCTCTTAACTTTCATATAGTGAGTATGCTACTGATTTAAGAAGTGCAACCTTTTTACCCGACTACGGCAAAGGGTAACAGAAGGGTAATGATTTTAGCAGTCTATGCATGTGGGTATTTATGTCTGTTTCACCATAGCATCCGAACAGCATATCCAATTTTCACAATTGAGATGTCAATCGATGCGTCATTATTGTCCGGGTGACGCACGCTACAAATTGAATGCAATAAATGTATATAACGAATTAATAAAGTGATTTTGTATCGATTTCTTTTATTTAAAAATATAAATCCCAGCACTAGCTGCAAATGGACGTGGATCGGCCACACGCTTAGAAGGGATCCCACTCACATTCCAAGGCAGGCACTGGAATGGACTCCTCAGGGCAAGAGGAAGCGTGGTCGACCAAAGCTGAACTGGCGACGGTCGGTAGCAGCGGAAATGAAGACAATCGGGCTAACTTGGCCTGAAGTAAAGCGCGTTGCTCAAGACAGAACGAGATGGAGGCGTACTGTATCGGCTCTCTGCCCCACCCAGGGGACATAGGACAATAAGTCAAGTCAAGTCAAGTCACTAGCTGCTTAATCATAGGTGCTCCTCGTGGACGAAAATGTAAAAATAAATTTAAGTCTACAAATAGCACCTGCGAATATTAGGTGTTCTTCGTGGAATATGCCTGGTGCTATTCAGACGGGTGCTCCCAGTGGCAAACCTAAAAAAAAACACATCGGTCCGAACGAGAGCAACGATGCCACAGACAAACAGACATTGGCGTCAAACTGGTCACACCCTCTTTTTTGTCAGGGATCAAAAATCATCATCGTGCGTTTGACATTAATTGTGCGTTTTTCTATAATCTTCCCCAACATTTTTTTTCCTAATATTTGTTTATCAGATGCTCCATCATATAACCATCTAAGCATACTTTTTTTTAGTTGCAGGTACTACCATCTTCTTGACATGACAACTGCACCTTTAAGTTGGCCATGGGCCTGCGCTTGGGTGCAAATATCAACCAGCCCCATACATGCTATTGTGGCACAGGCGTGGACGGTTTGGGCCTTAATGGTTTGGCTTGTACGAAAAATGCCAGTCGAATCCCTAGACGCGCGTCTCTTAATGATTTAATTCGTAAAGTTTTGGCCTCTGTTGGAATTCCATCAGTTTTGCAACCACAAGGGATCTTCCGTTCCGATGGCAAGCGCCCTGGTGGTCTATCGTTGGTGCCAAGGAGACAGGGCGACTTGTTTGGACACTTTCGCAGTTTCACACTTACCTTCAACTTCGAACCGGGGTGCGGCAGCGGAGTGTACAGCTGAGGCAAGCAAGAAGTCATCGCAAGCAACATCACGACACGCCTCATTGAGGCAACTGGTGATCATAGAGCTGGCAGCTATTTCGCTTTGCGTATAAGTATAGCGATTCAGCGAAGAAATGTTGCCAGTATTCTGGCTACGTTGCCTCAAAGCGGTGCGTTGGAAGAAGTTTTCTATTTGTAAGATTTTTATTTATTTTTATTGGTTTTTATGTAATAATAATATGTATTGTTTGTTGATAATAGACCTTGAAATGGTAGCATAAGCAGGTGGTTTACCCAGGGTATCAAAGCATTTCAAATAGGACACCAGACAATATAATGTATTTATTTAAATATCAAATATGGCGTCGACAGTAATAAATATGCAGATCTACGTCGCCCACTGGATCTAGGTAAAACTGAAGGTCACTGCCGAATGCATTCACTTTTTGCAGCAAACCCAGCCAGTGTGGTATGCAGACAGAAACCAGATCTACATTAAACATTAACATATCGATCATTTAATTTGCACACGCTAGTTTTAAACCGGGATTTTATATAAATAAAGAAATATTTTAGGAAATATCACATGGATTGAGCTAGGCTTAAAGTAAGCCTAAGAATCCCCTTACCCTACACTTTTCTATACAAACGTAGTCTAGCTTTTATATTGAAATGATATGTGAGATTTCGGCAGTGCTTTGTAATTTTAAAAGAAATGCATATATCTAGGCAAATAACTAGTTTTCGACAGTCAAATATGAACTTAAAAGAAAATATGAGAGTGTAGAAGTTTTCCACAATGATGGTCAAATATGACATCATACAGTATATTTTCTTTAAGTTCATATTTTGACTGTAAAAACTAGTTATATGCCTTAATATATGTATTTTTCTTTGAAATTACATAATTTCTCTAATATCTGACATGCTGTTTCAAATTAAAAGCCAGAATACGTTTGTTTGGGAAAATCTGATTCTGTCTAGGGTAAAGGGGCTCTTAAGCTTGTGGATGGGATGATAAATATATATATATATATAGATAAACACCCAAGACCTAAGACAATTTTAAAAAGGCCATGGACAAAACGAAAGTAATGTCGAATGTCCATGTCGCGCCCCTGTATGTGTTGGGAGCTCCGCACTCGAAGTTGTAGACGAGTATATCTACCTGGGTCAATTGATCCAGGCAGGAAGTTCCAGCTTCAAGGAAGAGGTCTTTCGACGAATCCGACTCGGTTGGGCAGCGTTCGGGAAGCTACGCAGTGTCTTCTCGTCCAAAATACCACAGTGCCTCAAGACGAAAGTATTTAATCAATGTGTGTTACCAGTGATGACTTATGGCTCTGAAACGGCCCTTACTACGTGTTTCATAAGAAGGCTCAAGGTCACTCAACGCGCTATGGAGAGGGCTATGCTAGGTGTTTCCCTACGTGATCGAATCAGAAATGAGGAAATTCGTAGGAGAACAAAAGCCACTGACATAGCCCAGCGGATTAGTTCATTGAAGTAACAGGCAACCGATGGCCGATGGGGCAAAAAGGTTCTCGAATGGCGACCACGTACTGGCAAGCGAAGCGTAGGACACCCGCCCACAAGGTGGTCTGACGACCTGAATAAGGTCGCTGGAAAGCGCTGGATGCAGGCCGCTCTAGATCGGTCATTTTGGACATCGTTGGGAGAGGCCTATGTCCAGCAGTGGACGATATGCGGCTGCGGAAATGATGATGAATAATATGACGTCATAGTTACTTGCAGTTAAAATACAAGTTTATCTGTAATATTATTAAAAGTAACGTGAAATGACATAACTAAATATATAACGTGTGTGTTAAGTGGCTACTTAACACTCGCCCTGATGATGGTCGTCTAAACCGAGCGAAACTAGTCGGCCTTTTCCGACTACACTACGTGAGTAAAACCGTTTTTATATATTTAGTTTTTCTGCCATAATAAATCTAAGATTATATGAAAAATCTATGGCGACCTCTACGGCCACTACGAAGAACCATAACTACAAAACCAATCAAGAGAGAAGTGACAATATAGTTCACAAGAAGCATATGAGATGGCGCCAGCAGTATCCTACATCTCGATCTCAGAGTTCACCCAATTTGCTGCATATATACAACTTCAGACAATACACCGTCGGAACCGCGGTTCCCCAGGCGCAACAACATGCCTGGCGGGTAGATCTTCTCTTTGTGGCGGTCGAGCATATCACCTCGCTCCCGCTACAAACCTTTTAAGGGGCTACCTAATTTTTTCGGGGTCCAGTGCTGCCCCCATTTGAAATAAATCATTAGAACAGAAACGGAGATATTATTGAAAATTTGGTCTTGACCAGACCCTGGATGACCCATCAAACTTTTTTATGAACTACTGTTTACTGTTTCAATTGAGAACGTGAAGCTTTTCTACGCACAATTGCGAAAAACGGCCACTTTTGGCTTATGTGCGTAGAAAAGCTTGAAAGCTTGAAAAAATGTAAACAGTAGTTCATAAAATAGTTTGAAGGGTCATCCAGGGTCTGATCAAGACCAAATTTTAAATGATATCTCCGTTTCTTTTCAAATGATTTATTTCAAATGGGGGCAGCACTGGACCCCGAAAAATTCAGGTGATTAACATAATCATTTTTCACTAATCTTTATTGTGAAATGAAATAAATCCAAACTCGAAGAAGTTGCGTCCTTTTATTACTGAGTTCCATTGTCAACCTTCCGTCTCCGTGATCAAACCCTAGGCATCGTCTACCCTAAAGTGCTAGTCAAGACAAATCAAACGAGTACTTAATGAGGTTATGTTGTTTTATAACTGAGTTCCGTCGAATATCTCCCGGCTCCAACAACTCAACAATATTGTATTGTCATCCGACTTACGCAAGCGTAGACGTAAAAGTTTTTTTACGACGTAAACAAGTATGCAATATTTCAGTTCAACCGGATTGCGTTGCAAGATTTGACCTAAACATACAAGATATATACGACCTCCGTGGCGTAGTGGTCACCATGTTAGTCCGCCACCCAGAGGTCCCGAGTTTGATCCCCGTTCAGGGCATGTTGGAAAATGGCCCTTTTTCAAATGGTCCTGGGTTTTGGATGTTTATCTATTTAAGTATTTGTTATAAAATATAGTATCGTTGAGTTAGTATCTCATAACACAAGTCTCGAAATTACTTTGGGGCTAGCTCAATCAGTGTGATTTGTCCCTATTTATTTATTTATTTATTTTTATACAAGATACATTGCAAGTTAAATAAAAACTTGTAATTAACTGTCATCTAGAGTCATATATTACTGAACACTGACATCTTTATCTAAAGAGCATAATATCGGATCATTATATTATAGTACGGCGTATCGAATCACACAGTAGCGAGCACCGATATGTAAATTTGATTGCTGGAATTCAAAAAGTAAAAGGTTAGGACGCCTTTCCATTGCTCGAGACGGCACGACATTGTGCTATTTTAATTAAGTCGTAAAAAGCATTGTGTTTTCATTCTCCTATAATTGTAAATTTAATTATTATTGTTCTAAGAGCAAAAAAGAAATTATTATTACCCGTTTCTACCAATAACGGATAGGAATTAAGTTAAAGCTTGCGCTTGAAGTATAGTTTAGAAGGTACATTCTTATCTGAATCTTCTTGCCACAATATCTATTCAAGTAAACCCAGCCTTCGGTATTTTGTAGCTTTTTGTGTGTCAATGTTATTCTACTCCATTTCTTATACAAAATTACTAAGTAAATCAACAAATAAGTGAGAGAGGACATGAAATAAAATGATGTTACTACTAAATATTTTAAATCTCCGAAATGAGCTGTAACATGTTAAATTAATTTCAGATTTTTTTTTCTGCCATTTTAGAGCACCTAACTATCTGTTAACTTTCAAAAATTAAAATCTTTAATTTCTATATATCCTTATACATTGTCATCTCATTTGTCACCTTTTTTTTTACTTTTTCTTATGGCGTGTTTGGACGACCCACGCACGCCAAGCCCACGCCTGACATGACTATCAAATGCCTAGCGCATGCCTAGAATGCTTAAAAATTATTTGTTTATAATTTGAATTCTATCAAACATCAATACAACTCAAATTGCAATAACCGAAGTCAAGATGCGCTCGCCTTGCCTCCGCTTTGCTTTCGCCTTTCGCCCCGACTGGACTTTGGTAAATGTAATTTGAGTTGATGGTGTGATAGGACTCAAATTATTTGCAACAAATTTAAACCGCGTTTGGACTGCGCCAGGCGTGGCATGCGCGTGTCGTCTGAACGCACCCTTAAATTTTAGTACTAAAATTCTCAGTTGCATCCTCAGCTGTAATGTTTTGCCGTCCGGTTCCCGGCTTTTATTTCTCCACTTCGCACGGTCTTGAACATGAACATTTAAGTCAGTAAGAACATTGACACGTATTATCATCATTTTTTTTAAGTCAAAAATCATTTATTTACCTTTGGATATTTATATCACTTGATAATTGTCATTTCTTTTTTCTTTCGATTTCTTAATAGTTAGTTGTTGACGTCAGATCATTTACTTACAACTAAGTTTACTGCCGCCTCCAAAGCGCAAGTACAGAAGAAGCGGTAACAAACTGTACTGCAGCATTTTCTCCAAAAACGTCAACCTTACAATTATACTGATTTAATTAGATGTGTGGACTGAGAATACATTGCCAAGTCACAAGTTTTTAGTATGTCATTATTTTTTTAAGATGTTTTTTAAGTGTTTTAATTTTAGGGCCTTGGTTTTTTGAAAACATGACAGCCTTATCGTAACTTAATTTTGTTACTTAATTTATGGTTAAAATAGCATTATTAGTAGCAAGTATGTCATTCACGCACGTCACACGACTTTTACAATATTTACATGCGTAATGTCTTTTGCACAGTGGAAACACACCGAATTTTGAATGTAAAATAGGGTTTGTTTTATGTTGGATCTGCCGTGATTCCCATTTGAAAGTCTAATGTGATTTATCGGATGTACGCAAGTAATCTCGTGTCCCATAGCATTGTAAAGATCGTTTGTGAAAGTTTACACGTATACAAACATAGATTTTTTTATACCTAAGGTTTCAGTGTCCAGTTGCCCTTTGGGCAAAGGCCTTGACTTTTTTCTGCAAAAATTCTACCAGTGGCGGTAGTTTGCATATGCCCCATAAAGCTCTTTTCATATGCCCTTTAATCAATACATAGTAATAAATAAAATTCATTCAAAAAATTAAGAATCTCTTTAGACTATCGGATGATTCATTTAAGAAATTAAAATGATTCCATGACAAACTATTTATTATTACATAAAAGATTAGTCTGAAACTTGTGAATTTCTTATTAAACTGGGCAATAAAGTTTAAATAAAAGACCAGTAGCAAGTGGAGATCCATATTCTCTGCCTACCCCCATGGGAATCAGGCGTGAAATTATGAATGTATAATATGTTAATAAAACGTTTCTTATTTATGTCACTGTTTTATCAATAATTATCCCAGTGTTTAAAGTTGTTATTGTAATTTAATTATGCCTAACACCCACATTCCTCAAAAAGTAAGAATTAATTGAGAATTTATCAACAGATGATTGGCGCGCTAAATTGCCTGATATTTAAACATGGCGCCCACAATTATTTAGTTATTACTGCGTTGCTGTGTAATTGAATATATGTAGTCTTATTGTAAAACAGACTAACTTTAGGAATACGTTTAAGTGCCGCAACAGACGGGGCGCAAGTTGCGTCGCGTAACAACTAGAGATGGGCAGTGGATTTTACTCAATCTACCCATTTGAGTATTTACTCACTAGATTTAATAAATAGAGTAAATAGAGCGTGCTCATGTATTGATATCGCATTTGATGTCTGTTTACTTATTTTTACGTAAAATTATGTTTATGCACACCTCCCACCAAAATATGATAATTAGTCAAAGAAGTCTACTTTCAGTGTATGATTAGTATAGTATTTTTATATAATTTAGCGTCGCATTTAACGTTTACCTACATTATACGCACACACTTTCCGACAAGAATTGCAAGTTTATACTAGATTTAAGTTTCAAAATTGCCATGAAAACATGAAATAATTAATATGAATATAAATATGAGTCGCAATTCATATAAATCAATCTACTCAACAAATGGATAAACAAGGATATTTATCGGGTATTTACTCAATCTACTGATTAAATACTCAAATGGGTTGATTGAGTATTTATGCATCGCCCACCACTAGCTGTTACGGCCATTAGTGATATGAGACAATTTAAGTTTGCACCCATTCGATACTAACGCCAAAACGTCAAATTTTAAGGCATTTTAGTCAAAATACGATAACACAAACAACGTTTGTCAAACAGTGGGGGAAATCTAGTGATGTACAAGACTCGAGTCCCCTGAGTCCTCTGACTTAGGACTCCGAGTCGCTTATCAGGGCTTGAGTCTTTTAACGTAAGGCTCGACGACTGCGAGCGAGTAAGCCTCGGAGCGGAGATTAAAGCTAGACTCTCTTTCTGCAACCGAGCCTTTTTCTGCGCCCGTGTCTCTTTACCCGACTGCGAAGAGGGAGGGCTATGTTTCTCGAGTGTGTTTAAAAGCAATGATTTTTCATTTGTAAAACTAATCTGTCAATGAGAAATAAAATAGGATTGATTTAAATATTAGTTAATATAATGTTTGCTTGCATACCTTGGATAACTAAAATTCATCTAAAACACGCCTCAAGTCCTTGTAAGCTTTCAAAAACAGCTCATGTTCAGTTTAAGGGGCTACCTGAATTTTTCAGGGTCCAGTGCTGCCCCCATTTGAAAAATCATTTAAAAGAAAACGGAGATATCATTTCATCACGCCAAAAGTGGCCGTTTTTCGCAATTGTGCGTAGAAAAGCTTCACGTTCTCACTTTAAACCGTAAGCAGTGGTTTATAAAATAGTATCCAGGGTCTGATCAAGACGAAATTTTAAATGATTTAAATTATTTAATTCAAGAGACTTTTCCCCTTAAGACTCGAGCTTAAAAGGCTCGAGCCATTGCTCAGAGAACTCGCCTCGGAACTCCAAGCCTATTTATTGAGTTCATAGAGCCCTGCAAAACGGACTCGAGTTTTCAAAATTAGAACTCGATGGCTCGAGTCTTGTACATCACTAGGGAAATCTCCTCCGAAATTTGTATAGAAAAAGTATCGACTAGTCCGCTCTAAAATCAAAGAATTTAAATAAATGTAAGTACCTAGTACACTAGTGAACTGTTTAGGTAAATTACGTAAGTCCACAATTATTTCAAAGTCGAATGTCATAAAACTGGTAATATTAATCTGCAATATCGCTATGCCCCTAGCATGGCTCTATTATCTAAGTATAAGGTTTTATAAATATGTATGCGTTAGACTAATTTTGCTTTATTAACTAAATTGTTAAATGCAGTATATCGAAACTTGTCTAGCCCGTAATTTAGACGCTATACCTTTATGCGTAATAATAATTTGTAATAAATCTGAGGTCGGGAAGTGGTAGTGGGTAAGTTTTTAAGGGTTAAAAACGGTTTACCTCAATTTCCCGCTAAACTACAAGTCCTATGGAAAAAAGTATAATGGCAAAGTTGAAGGTAATATCTACAACTTTTGTGTTTACACTTTTTTCACATAACCTCAAAATGCATATGAAAAATTCAATGGTCAATGTCAATGGTTTTATATTTTTAACATTAACAAAAATTTTGTTTTTATACGACTCTTAATGAAAACTTACTTTTCGTACCACTTGCTCAAAAAAGTCACATTCTATGGCATAAAAAGCGAACATAACAATAGTCATTTTAAATCTGTTAAAAACAGGGAAAGAAAAATGTACTAAATTTCATTCAGCCTCTAGACCGAGAATGAAAACAGTTAAAGAAAATTGTACTGAATTTCATTCATCCTCTAGAGGGGGAATGTGGTTTAAGTTTGGAATACTTACCGAAATTTATACTAAACTGAAATCATTTCTATATTGTTAAGCGTAAAAAAATAACGATTTTGAATCAACAACATGCATCCGCAAAATCCAAAAAACCACTTAAATTTCATAAAATAAAAACGAAATCAAGTCATGTCATTGTTTGTTTACACCAGCTGTTTAGTTTTCCAAAAAGAAAAAGCAAAGGGTCATCAAAGAAAAAGAAAAAGCAAGGTTTCTGCGTACCTACCTATATTTATTTACAATGTAAAACATTTTGTATTTTTATGTAACCGTATAAGCCGTTGGTCCCGGCTGTCATCATTGTATGGCAGTCGTCAAGCCATGTCAGATGCCTTTAGGCAGCTTGAAAAATCTGACCTAGTGTTGGCCACTTACACACATGAAAAGCAAGCAAGTTTATTGAGCATTTAGGTATGTCTTACTAGCTTCGAACCTTTTCGATCAACTAAGAACATCGTACATTTTAGAAAAAATAACGCACGTAATTCAAACCCAAATAGGATGTTTAGAATTCATTACCTATAAAAGTAAATAATCAGTTAAGGGCTATTAAATATTTCAGGAACGCAGAAAACTCGACGTAAATCGGGATTGGTACCTGAGCACCGTCGGTGTCACGTTAAGCGCATGTCTAGAGCTGTCGCTTGATTTATAGCGGATAATCCGCAAGTTCAAGTCACAGACGATTTTACAAAAGTAGTAACATCACCCTGAAATGTGTTTGATGCAGAATTTTAGTAAGTTAAAGCTGAGGAGCTCGGCATTACTAGCGCTTTCACAAGTAAAGCTACACCGAACGTGGTCTAGACTTGGATGGGTGACCACAAGTGGCATAAACAATTCTCAAGCTCCTCCAAGCTTCGGAAGGAACGTATAAGCTGTTGGTCCCGGCTACCATAATTGTATGGCAGTCATCAAGCTATGTCAGATGCCTTTAGGTAGCTTAAAAATCTGACACCAGTGTAAGCCACTTACACACACGAGAAACAAACAAACAAGTAAGTTCAAAAAGGATGGAGAGTAAAAAGATCCATTAACATGGTGTTAACAGCGCCATCTAACTTGCTTGTGGTAAACTAGGGTCAAGCGCCATCTAGCACAAATGTTGAGAATTAACCCAAATAACATCAACGAAATATTACTAACGTTAATAGTTCGAATATAGATAAATCAGAAGATGGCGATCAAACCTAGTTCATAAGGATTGGTAGGGAGTCTAATCGCTCTCTGAAACCATCATCATTCTTTTGTATGCAAATAAACAACTAGTTAGAATTTTCTCCTCTTTTATTGGGCACCGATTATACACATGGTTAAGTTCGGTTCATTTTTAAAGAGGCAGAGGTGACATGTCTGTTCTTCGATCCCCAATCAGGTCAGGATGGAATATGATCTTTTTCAGATTGACCGTCGTTCAAATTGTCCTGGGTCTTGGTTGTTTATCTATATATGTATTTGTTATAAATATAGTATCGTTGAGTTAGTATCCCATAACACAAGTCTCGAACTTACTTTGGGGTAGCTCGATCAGTGTTATTTGTCCCTATATATTTATTTCTTTATATTTATTCTCGCAATATATCCAGCGGCACATCACTAATTGCATCTCGCTAATCGGGGTTTTTTTGGCGGGAAGTCAAGGGTTTCAGTTGGAGTTTGCTTTTGCTTTAAATTGTTTTGCAAATTGGTTCTAGTGGACTTTATAATACGAAATTGGTGTAGTTTAGTGTCATAAATACTCATGCTCATGGACAATATGCAAAATGTTTAAAGTGCGGCTATAGTGATATTTATTTGCGGACTGTGATTTGTCGCCAGAAACTCCCTTAAAGCAATCAAAGGACATACACAAGGTTGGTGTATAGTTAAGGTATATGATACTATAGTTAAGGTTAGGGTTAGGAATAAAGAAGTAAATAAATATAGATAGGCTCTAAAGGACTAGTATCCAGAGAGGTAAAAAAAATATTAAAAAAAATCGAGACTAATCGCAACCGCTCTCCGCTTATAGCTCGAGCCTAAAGCCGGCGCCACACAGCCGTCAGCTCTGTCATCGCAATCTCGCACATGCAAGTTGCACTAGAATTGCGCAATGCATCTTAACGTCTGTCAGTTTCAGCGGATTTGCCTTAAATCACGGTAAGTAGACGCGATGATAGGTTTAACTTTGTTCCGGAATTTATAGTAGCCTGTTTTGATCTAAATATACTTTATTTATTTACATTGTTGCGTGGTATTTAAGCTACTAATGATGTTTGAAAGAAATAAGCAGTTTTTGGCGGAAAGGCAAAGGTTTAATTTGGTGTTTGCTAAATTATATTGCAAATTTAGTGGACTTCATAATGTGAAATTAGTGTAGTTTGGTGTTATCACTAGTGATCGGATAATCGGGCGCTTATTTGCCTAAACTTCACGCAGTAAATAACACAGCGTTGATACAACCACCTACCTGATAAAATTGAATATTAATCTTCCTTAATGCAACTTTGCTATAATGGTTTATCTATAGACCCTAGATACTATGTAGTTATACATGGAATTACTATTATTACCTAGCGCTGAAATAAAAAAAATCCTATATATAATTTTTTTAGAAGTCATTGCAACTTTATAATTATATTTTGATTGAGTACTGCTTACGGACTTTCAATGAGGCTAGTTCCAAACAAGTTCATAACCATAAAAGCAAAGTTGCATCAAGAGAGATTGATATTCATTTTTATCAGATTGGTGGTTGTATCAGAAACAAGCGCCCGATTATCCGATCAATAGTTATCACACTAATATTATAAAGGCGAAAATTTGTAAGTGTATGTGTATGTGTGTGTGAATGTGTGTGTGTATGTTTGTTACCTCTTCACGCTTCAACCACTGAATCTATTTAGATGTAATTAGTATGTATATAGTTTGAGACCCAGGGAAGCACAAAGGATCGTTTTTATCCCGAAATTGCCGCGGGGAGCGAAGCCCGCGGACACAGCTAGTAAATGTTAATGCTCAAGAATAATATGTAAAACAGCTAAAGTGGACTGGACAGACATAGTGAATTTAAAAAAATGACCTTCAATAAGAGATAAATTTATCCTACATTAAATAAAAAAAATTGAGTGACTTTGACTTTGAGCCGTGTGGTTTCCGGTAGAACAAGGGCGTGTTTGGACGACACCACGCACGCCTAGCGCATGCTTAGCGCACGCCTAGCGCATGCTTAGCGCACGCCTAGCGCATGCTTAGCGCACGCCTAGCGCATGCTTAGCGCACGCCTAGCGCATGCTTAGCGCACGCCTACCGCATGCTTACCGCATGCCTAGCGCATGCTTAGCGCACGCCTAGCGCTTGCTTAGCGCACGCCTAGCGCATGCTTAGCGCACGCCTACTGCATGCTTAGCGCATGCCTAGCGCATGCTTAGCGCACGCCTAGCGCATGCCTAGATCGCATAGCGCGTTTAGAAAGTTGTGAATTTTATTGCCTATAATTTGAGTCCTATCACACATCAATACAACAACTCAAATTGCATTAACCGAAGTCAACACGCGCACGCCTCGCCTACGCCACGCCACAGAATCAATATAACACGCGCTCGCCTTGCCTCCGCCTTGCGCCCGCCCGGCGCTCGCCTCGACTGGACTTGGGTAAAAATGAAATTTGAGTTGAATCGATGTATAAGACTCAAAAAATAATAAAAGACCTCCATAGTTGCAGCCATCTTACTTTTTAGATAAAAAGGTACTAAAAGGCCTCTTTATGTTGGCTTTGGCCCCATGAACGCCTCAAAGAACCGGGTCCTCATAGACACGTGGCTGAAAAGTGTACCAACATAATAATAATAATAACTGTGGCCGCAGGGCAGCTTGTGGCGAGCAGTTGGTGAGTAACGACGGACTCGAGTGCTCCAGGGAGCCGGTCAGAGCCCTCGTCCCCGACGTGTCTTCATCGGTCGGGGTGGAGACCCATTAGGGCTCGCAGGGCTCTCAGCTCTGCATTGCCTTAATTGGCCGTGCAGAGAGTAGTCGTTAGAGCTGTTGCTCCAGGGGTGAAAGTTTTAAAGGGCATAACGCCGCGAGTAACTTCGGAGAAAGCGCAGCACAACTCTCTACACCCCTGGGTCACCTGCACCGATGTTGCCCCTTTGCCGGCAATTATTGTCGGCGAGTTTGAGGGGCCCAGATAGTGGGCGGTAAGCCACCACCTGCCTACAATAGTCAGTAATCATGATTATGGCACGTGACGTTGCTTTTGCGATATCCCAGAATCAGTCCATCCTACTCTCATTCCATAACCCATAGACCTTTCCCTTTTTCTTGCAATAGATCTTTCTTAATAAGGGTACACCTTTCATAGGTATATTCAGGAATGGGTTTTGGCGGAAGCGCCACATTACATCAACTTCTCCAAGGGCCTCTGTTGGATCTGTATCTCCACGCAAGCCTCTCAAAGAACCGGGGTGAAAAGACTCGTGAATCTAAAGGAGATACATATTAATAACTGTCTGAAATTGCATTTACCGAAGTCCGGTCTATTTGCAACAATTTCAGACGACGCTTATCGTGCGCAATGCATGAGCCATGCGCTTGTCGTTTGAACGCGTCCTAAAGTAGTTAACACACTGTTGATGTCATAGAAGGCGACTTAGGAAATACAAGGTCAATAACGCTTAGGTATACTGGAGACATCAATGAGACGTTTTCAACCCAGCGTGGAGAGAGTATATATGATCTGAGGTATAGGCCAAATCATCTGAGAGCTCAAGTTGTTTCCAGTCTGGATAGGATATTGCAGGCTTGAATCACCTGATTATCCGAAAAGAAAGATGATTCCGTGTTTCGGAAGGCACGTTAAACTGTGGGTCCCGAACGCCACCCAGCGTCTGATCATCAAACTATCCAAGGATTGGTTCCTGGTTGGCCCTTTGGGTTGTGGAGGTCAGACGGCAGTCGCTCTGTGTAAAAACCAGTAACCTCGTCAAATCTCTTTGGTTAGGTAGCGGACCCCGGGCTCTGAAGCGTTACTGCTGAGGATGCAACCGGTAATACGCTCGGATGATGATGATGATGATGATCTGAGAGCTCAAGTAAGCCCGGTGACACATACAGAGAGGGTTTTGCTTCTACCAGCGGATATAAAAAAAAAGATGAAGACCTAATGATGGTACGGTTGTAGTGTAACTGTAAAATATCTAATCATTTTCTTGATTAATAATAATGAAGGTAACTTTCTAATACTTATAATAATATGTAATGTCAACTTTAAATATTTAGGGACAAATAACACTGATTGAGCTAGCCCCAAAGTAAGTCCGAGACTTGTGTTATGGGATACTAACCGAACGATACTATATTTTATACGATACATATATAGATGAACATCCAAGACCTAGGACAATTTGAAAAAGGCCGTTTTCCAACTTGCCCTGACCAGGGATCGAACCCGGGACCTCTGAGTGGCGGTCTATCATGGTGACCACTACGCCACGGAGGTCGTCAAACTTGTTATGAGAGCCGACTTCTAACACAAGTATTCTTTATTTAGAAGAATTCCTCGATCGCAGTCCAGTTAGTATTAATTCCACTGTTGAATAAATGTTTCTGATTTTGATATCCATTCTAGTACTGAATGTCTAAATAAAATGGTCGTTACTCTTTCTAGCCCCCAATAGATGTCGCTACTTAATTATCATTAATATATTACAACGCGATTGAAAAGTTTATCAAATTAAATTGCCCTATAAATTATTATAACAGCTCTTGCCAACACCTTAGGGTATTACTAACCAAGGATAGTGATTTAAGGCCAGTGCACACCTTAAGGCATCTTAGGGCGTCCATGAGCATAATTTTCTCAGAATGTCCATTTTCAAAATGTCCCTTTCAAAAATTTTCTCATTTATACATTTTCGCTCTCTTTTATAGATGCAAATAAGATTAGATAAAAACATTTTAAGAATTGTACCATCCATCTTTTATGACTATATCCATGGGTCCGGTTCGAAGGACCAAATGGAAGGGTCTTACGCTGGTTGAAACGGCGTGGCTTGGTTTAAATCCTTTATTTGAGCCCCAAAAAGTTGTAGCAGATGATGGAGGCTTGAGATGTTGGTTACACAGCACATGGAGGATATGAAGAGAATGATTGACAATTACAGCGAGTTGCCACAGTTCAAACATGCTTTATAGTTTTAAATTTTATAAATTTTTGCTATCTCCAACCACATTTTTTTAAATAAAAAGTAAACTTTTTCAGAAACGTATGTGTTGAGAAAATTACATTTTGTGAAAAGGTCAATGAGAAATGGACATTTTGAGAAAGAGACTTTGTGAGAAAAGGACGTTTTGCGAATAGAAAATTTTGCGCCTGGACGCTTAAGGGCAAGATTTAATATAGAAACTTCATATAAATGACTACTTGTATTTATCAACGAGTAGGAAATGGTAACTTATAAATTGGAAATAGGTTTTCTGTGATTAGGGCTGTTATTATAAAGTGTGGTTGTGATAAAACTTAGAACTTGCACAGAAACGTGCTTTATTTAAGCTTATTGGACTAATTGTGAGTCATCATCATCATTTCAGCATAATGTCCACTGCTGGATATAGGCCAGGGATCCAAAATGACCGCTCTAGAGCATCCAGCGCTTTCCAGCAACCTTGGCCACGTCGTCTCACGACCTTGTGGGTGGGGGTGTGGGTCCTACGCTTCGCTTGCAAGTTTGCGAACCATTTTGCCCCATCGGCCGTCGGTTTGTCGCGCTATGTACCCCACCCACTGCCACTTCAATGAGTTAATCCGCTTGGCTATGTCAGTGACCTTCATTCTCCTACGAATATTCTCATTTCTGATTCGATCGCGCAGAGAAACTGATCACTCGAACCGAAATAAACATCATCATCATCGAAACACAAGTTTTTTTGCCAAATTAAAAAATCCTTGACTTCTAAACGTAAAAAAAACAATAACTTAAAAGGCTGCACCGTTTTATATCAAACATAGCTAAGAACCACCGCAAGGGAACTTTGCTTTTACGTAAAAAAACCGCATGAAAAACGGTCCATCCATTTGAGGGTTACGATGCCGCAGACAGACACACAGACAGATAGACACACAGACAGATAGACAGACAGACATAAGCGTCAAACTTATAACACCCTTCTTTTTCGTCGTGGGTTATTAACAATATTAACAATCGATTAAACAATTATGATTAATGAAATGACCCTCAATAAATTACTTGATAAAATTCTCATTATATGGTTTCAGCACTCATTAAAAATTATATTAGTAGGTACTTTGTAATAAAAATCTCTAGAATAATCATTTTTAACAAGGCTCTCCGGTGTGTTTGCTATGAAGTTACTAATATTTTTATTACCTATTTCAGGTGGGTAATATTTTTAATTTTCTTTCAATCTATAGCAAATAATATCAATTTCAATTTCAGGTGGGTACAATTTTTTGTCTTTTTTGAATCATATAGCAAATAATATTAATTTCAATTTTCAACCAACTTTTCTTAATTAACCTTTATTGTGACAGTAAGTTCATTTGCTATTAATAATGTGTATTGTATGTGTATATGTGTAATAAATCATAATTATATACAGGACTTTTTAACTACTAGCCAAATTTTTGTGGCAAAGTTCTGTCCATAATAACAACATCTGTAAGTAACAGCTAATTGTATATTTTTGAAATGTGATGATTATATAGTATATAATATCATAATATTACCAGTAAGTCCTTTCATTTGGTACCCAACATGGTATGATTCTATATTCATTCTGCGCGGTAATGCCGCCTCTTGGGCACGCTGCGAGCACAGCGATTTGGGGGCCAAAAAAATGGCCCCCAAATTATAAAATTTTCTTTGATCCTCTTTTTTCTAATAGCTACTTATATTTCGTTTAGTTAATAGTTTTAGTTTAACAACTATAGTTTTAAAATCATTTTTGTAATATTCATATAATATAAATATATACGGACAAATCACACTGTTTGAGCTAGCCCCAAAGTAAGTTCGAGACTTGTGTTATGGGATACTAACTCAACAATATTTTATAACAAATTCATATATAGATAAACATCCAAGATCCAAGTATTCGAAAAAGGCCATTTTCCAACTTGCCCTGACCGGAGATCGAACCCGGAACCTCTGGGTGGCGGACTAGCATGGTGACCACTACGCCACGGAGGTTGTCTAAGTGTTCTTTAATACTTATATTAATAAATATTTCTCTATATTGTTTTATTTTTTACTTAATGGTCTATAGATATCCGTAAAATGTGTTTCTTTTTTATTAACTTTTAATCTTTTACATAAGTGGCATTTATAAATCTGATTTAAATAACTTATTTCATTTGTTACGTATGATAATTTTAATTCGTTTTGTTTTCATTTTATTTTGTTTTTTTTTATTCTATCATAAAATCTATATTTTAATTTTAATTTTGTAATTTAATATCTTAATCTGTAATATAAAAGTAGAATCTTTATATACTTACGTATTGTCAACTTGCTAGGAGAGCGGGGATTTCTGACACAAGTATTCTTTACTTAAAAGAATTCCTCGATCGCAATTCAGCATGTAAAAATTATGTAAATGAATAAATGATTTTGATTTATTTTTGATCTATAAGTTACACCAGAATATACCTTTGATTAAATAAATATTTTGTGTACTTCCATCGATTTGCAAGCACCTATATTGTATTGCCTCTACAGAACCTATACCGGTAACTATCGGTATACAGTCTATAGCGTTAGCAGTGAAAATCATAAACTTTTTGGCTTCGCTGTATTTGGATGACTCGGGACCTATTTTTAGCTCAATATGATGTTTTGAACTAAATTTATGAAGCCTGCCGCGTCTGGAATCAAGTTTATATTAATTTAATAATTATCTTGCAGTAATCGTAACATCTTCAATATGTTACGATTTGGAAATAGAGGGAACGCTCAAGCTAGGACGTGATTTCCTGAACCAGTTAGACAATGGAGGGCACGATTCAGAAGATCCTTACTATCAAACGAAGATGCGGAGATACGATTTCAGTATCATCTCACCTCCGGACGCAATCGAAAAACCACAATTCAATAACAGTTCACCTCAAAACGAAACCCGAAAATCACTTCACAGAACAGAAATTCAAAATCATACTGAAATTGAAAATCTAACTGAAAATCCTTTAGTGAACTTTGGCTCTGTGTTATTGACACTTGGTGTGCAAAACCTCAGAAATGCAACTAAATATTTGAAGAAAAAATGTGGAGTGACAAAAGACGTACATTCTATAACCAAATCAATAGCCACTGACTACATAGCAACTGTAAAAGAAAAAGTTAAACTTCTTTCTAAGGAGAAATATTCTCAAAGAGTATTCCATGATTATGATAGAGAGTATACACTTCTTAATATTGTCGAAATATCTAGTGCAGTGTTTTATCGGAAGTTGAAAATAATTTTAGATCAAATGTTAAAATCTGCTAACAAAACCAGAGTATTTGATGTCAGCGCTAAAGCATTATCAGACCACATCTATTTGTATTACATAAATTACAAGAAAAAGGGCGTAAAAATGATTTGTATCAATTTTGCAGCATGCCGGGAGTATCCAGCTTTCTCAGATTACTTTGGTGACTTTCTTACTGAGCTTCTAAAATTACCACGCTCTAAACTATTAGGTTTTCAAACTATATTCAAGAGACTACTTTTAGAAAAACTGACATTTATTTTTAGATTGATTGAATCAGATGTTTTCAATGGAATCGTAGATAAATTAAATGAAGCCGATAATGTTCAAAATATACGAGAAAATCTTAGAATCGCGAGGTCGATAATAACAACTAGATACAAGACATTGAAAAGCAACAACGCACAAGTCATCGCCAAAGCTAAAGCTGCAAGAGTTTTGCTGGATATCTTTGATAAAACGTTCAATGTGGATGGAGAAGATCTGCAATCGATGACTTTTAGTTCTATCGTTGAGCCAGTAAGAGAATGGGCTTTAGATCAAAGATCTGATGAAGATTTGGAGAACCATTTGGATAATTTTATAAAGCATATCCTCAATACAATGAAACATCAATGGGAGGCTGGAGTGGCAAATGAGATTAACGCTTTGACAGAAATTTTGATTTTAGGTACAGCAAAGGATCACTTCACTGAACAGTACTTGCTAACTAAGGGGTCTCTGTTTGTTAGAAACAAAATATTGAACAGTGATATCCAAGTTGGTGTTGTGGATTAAAAGTAAAAAAATAAAATGTTACTTTCTGATAATCTTCTCTTTAACCTAGTCATACCTTAATACTACTAGTAGCTGTAACTCGCGACTTGTTCCGCGTAGAAGTCTAGAAAATGTTTCTAATATGATTTTTATTTGTTTTGTTTTTACGTTATTAATTTCGTTATGACATATGAATTAGTATTTGAAAAATTTAAAATGTTTGAATTCATCTTTAATATTACAATCTTTATAAAAGTGTAAGGATTTAAAGGCCTAGCGAGCGAACCCGACGAACTTCGTCGAGCTCCCGCTCTCACTCTCGCTCCTGCTCCCGTTCCCGCTCCCGCTTCCGCTCCCGCTCCCGCTCCCGCTTCCTCTCCTTCTCCCTCTCCCGCTCCCGCTCCCGCTCCCGCTCTCGCTACCGCTCCCACTCCGCACAAACACGTCATGTTTCTCGCTTCAAAACTTGCAATCCCTATTTTACCCCTATAGGGATGTTATTTTCAAAATCTAATGAACGCATTATTATTTTTTACTAAGTATTAAAATTAACAAAAAGGATCGTGTCTCTCACTTTAAAAATTACGAAGTTTCATACAAACTGGAAACCCTTATTTCACCTCTTTAGGAATGGAATTTCCAAAAATCCTTTGTTAGCGTACGTCTCCTAGTCACAATCTACCTATCTGCCAAATTTCATCTTCATTGGATAAGTAGTTTTCGAGATTTCGTGATGAGTGAGTGATTTTCGCTTTTATACATATAGATATATAGATATACAATGTGTAATTTTATACTTGATCAAACGAGATGTGCAGATATAAGACGAAATATTATCGACAAAAAACGAAAAAAAAAAAAACGTTTTGATGAAAAATCCAGGTACTTAACATTTTTCGTCAATTATATTTAAGTTTTCAAATGAGACAACTTAGAAGAAAATACGCCGTTTACATTCTCTTACTAATAGCAAACTCGTACCATGGGCAGTAACCATTCTCACACCCCGCACCCACAACTTGAGCGTGTTTTCTTTTAGTGTCAAGGCATATAGACAGAGACCAGGTATAAGATAGGTCAATAAGAGTAAAAAATAAAAATCGAAACACGACCCTTAGAAAAAAAATTAAAGTCTTAATCAACGACCATTTTTTCCGGTTTTCTATCGAAAATATTTCGTCTAATATCCGCAGATTTCGTTTGATCAAGTATTAAAAATACACATTGTATAAGTAGATAACATATCATCATTCATCATTTCAGCCGCATAACGTCCACTGCTGGACACAGGCCTCTCCCAAGGATTTCCAAAATGACCGATCTAGAGCGGCCTGCATCCAGCGCTTTCCAGAGACCTTAGTCAGGTCATCAGACCACCTTGTGGGTGGGTGTCCTACGCTTCGCTTGCCAGTACATGGTCGCCATTCGAGAACCTTTTTCCCGCATCGGCCATCGGTTCGTCGCGCTATGTGTCCCGCCCACTGCCACTTCAACGAACTAATCCGCTGGGCAATATCAATGACTTTTGTTCTCCTACGAATTTCCTCATTTCTGATTCGATCACGTAAGGAGCGAGCATAGCCCTCTCTATAGTGAGTGAGATAAAATATAAAGATGGTTAAAAGGTGTCACTTGGTACTTTAAAGTTCAAACACGCTTTGGTAGGAATGACTCACGATAAAATTATTTTTTTGCATTCTTTGGAGTATGTGCGATGGCTGGTGACAGAGATTCATGTCAAAAGGATATGACCATTAAACATCGAGTTTCATTACATTTTAAAACCAGCCAAGTGCGAGTCGGACTCAAAGAGTTCCGTACGTGCAGTAACAGACGGGGCGCAAGTTGCGTCGCGTAACAGCTAGAGATGGGCAGTGGATAGTACTCAATCTACCCATTTGAGTATTTACTCACTAGATTTAATAAATAGAGTAAATAGAGCGTGCTCATGTATTGACATCGCATTTGATGTCTGTTTACTTATTTTTACCTAAAATTACGTCTATGCAAACCTCCCACCAAAAAATGATAATGAGTCAAAGAAGTCTACTTTCAGTGTATGATTAGTATGGTATTTTCATATAATTTAGCGTCGCATAAAACGTTTACCTACATTTTAAGCATATTATGGCATACGCACACACTTTCCGACAAGAATTGCAATTGTATACTAGATTTAAGTTTCAGAATTGTCATGAAAACATGAAAAAATGAATATGAATATAAATATGAGTCGCAACTCATATAAATGAATCTACTCACCAAATGGATAAATAAGGATATTTATCTGGTATTTACTCAATCTACTGAGTAAATACTCAAATGGGTTGATTGAGTATTTATGCATCGCCCATCACTAGCTGTTACGCGGCGCAACTTGCGCCGCGTCTGTTACGGCCCTACCACTATCTATAAAAAATCCCGTTTGTAGTATAGGAGCCCCACTTACATATTTATTTTATTCTGTTTTTAGTATTTGTTGTTACAGCGGCAAAAGAAATACATCACCCGTGAAAATTTCAACTGTCTAGTTTCGGTTCATGAGGTACACCCTGGTGATAGACAGACAGACGGACGGACAGCGGAGTCTTAGTAATAGGGTCCCGTTTTTACCCTTTGGATACGGAACCTTAAAAAATAACCTTGGAATTTCAAGAAGAAAGATTATAAAACGTTAAAGAAAAAAGGGGAGGTCTTTACAGACTTAACAAACTCGTTGGGCACGCTCAGACGACACGCGTACGCTAAGCTCTCCTAGTGCACGACAAGCGCGGTTTGAATTTGTTGCATACGCTTAGCCGCACATTATGGCGTAGTAGCGCAGAGCATTTTTTACTGTCAAACTATTATCGACATTGTCGTTTTTGAAATAGTATGCAAAATCAATTAAAACAAATACTTACGCACATATGACGAATTTTGAACAGGCTATAAGTATTGTGTTAATTGATTTTGGATATTATTTCAAAAAGGAATGTCGATAATAGTTTGACAGCGGAAAATGCTCTGCGCTGCGCTTCGCCATATGTGGGCCGGCCATAATTGGTTTAGCCGTTTGGGCCGTGACAACACAACCAACATTCATACATTCATATACAAACTTTTGCATCAGGATTTTGACTTATCCTACGCCTATCATTGTTGCATGTATTTTTATTGCACACTGAATGTCAAGGTCCACCCACACAACACCTGACTCACGCTACAAATTAAAACAGTAACAGAAGGATACCCTTCTCATCCTATTAAAGTTTGTATTAGAATGTTATATTTTATCCTTACTATCGTATCGTATCAGCCATAGGAAGTTTACTGTTGAACGTAGGCGTAAATTCAATTTATTTATTCATTGTTTCCATGTTACATATAAATCACACTAATATTATAAAGACGAAAGTTTGTGCGTGTGTATGTTTGTTACTTCTTCACGCGCAAACGGCTGGACCAATTTTGATAAAATTCGGTATGCCAAAAGCTAACACCCTGAATTAACACATAAGCTACTTTTTATATATACTGCGGGTAACACCGCGGGGCGCAGCTATGTTAATAATAAATAGAAGCACTTCAATGACTTCCAAAACGACTGATCGGTAATGTCATTGTCATTGTCATTTATTAAATGTTGTACACGGGAAACGAGACTGCCTCAGTGATCCAGTGGTCTAGGCGTTCGCCTTGTGACCCGAAGGTCGTAAGTTTGAATCCCACTGGTACACATAGTTTGCAAAAAGTTGTTTCATTCTGGTTAGGATATTGCAGGCTTGAATAACTGACTATGCGAAAACGAAGATGATTCCGTGTTTCAGAAGGCACGTCTAAACTGTGGGTTCCAAACGCCATTTAGTTTTTGTTTAAGTCTATCATAGGATTGGTTCTGTTCTACCTTCTACCCTTTGGGTTACGCAGGCCAGACGGCGGTTGCTCTGGGTAAAATCCGGTAACCTAGTCAAATCACTTAGGTTAGGTTAGGTTACCGCTGAGGATGCAACCTGTAATACTGCCTGGTAACCGCTCGGATGATGATGATGATGCTGTTCACGGGAAACGTACCTTTTTATTTCAATCAAAAACCTATTGCAAACTTTCATCAAGTGGGAAGGGATCTGACATTGCTGCATTAATCATGCTGAGACCACGGTGGGTGTTGTTCGATTGTAACGTCAGAAAATATACAAAAAGTATGTTTTTAACTTCATTCCCGTCTAGTGTTACATTTACTCGTAATAATTGATTTCGGAAAGCAACAAATGACTGAGTATTGACTAATTAGTGACTTTCTCGGGTCAAAAATACATTATTCGGTACTGTTAAGAACAAAAAACGTCAGAAAATAATGTCACCTGTCATAATCATATGATTTTTAATGTTTTTTTAGATTTATCATTATAGAAAAACTGATAGAGCATCATTTGACTGCAAGGAACTATGACGTCATTAGTCTATATTTCATACAAATCCCATATGTCTGTTTTGATGTCTAGAAATAAGCATATGATTTGAGATGTTGGAAAATATAGCAAATTATGCAACGCGATAGTTTAAAAGTAATGTCATTGAGGTCTGTATATTTTGGAGGAATAAATCAACTCGTTTTTCAGAATAAACTTGTACGAAAAATGAGGCGAATGTTTTCGTTTCTGCACAGAAAAAAGGTTTATAATTAAATGACATCTGTGAGATCCTTTATGCTTCAAAAGTACATTAAGCTGTTAATTTAGTTTATAAAAAAATTAAGAACCAAATATTCTTAATATTTTTAAGCTAAATCTTAGGTCTATATGTCAGATGATATAAAAACATCTGAGAATGTCGTCAAACATTGACAGATTTGTTTATGTCACCTGATGATCTGATGCTGAATGTGCATCTGTATATCTCTTTAATTTGTGCATACTCTGCGTGTATTGCATAATGAACATAAATAGGATATTCTGAACTCGGAATTGACAGGCGGGATATTTAAATCTCTTTATTCATTTAAAAACATAGGTATACATCTATAAAAGTAAAATATTAAATAAAATACAAAATATAAATACATTACAAAACCTAACCTAGCAACCCGCTGGCAGCGGAGCAAGGCCCGATCTACTGGCGGTTAGGGCCGCAGAGAAAGAAACCTCCTGACCATGCGTGCCGTGTCCAGGAGTACTGCCTTCTGTATCTGACCCTTGACCCAGCCATCTAGCGAGAGAGTCTTAAGATGTTGGTCAAGACTCTTCGCTATAAGACCATTCGCCGATACGACTATCGGGACAATGATCGTCGAATCCACATCCCACATGGCAGTCATCTTGTGGGCCTTCTCGAGGTTCTCGTCATGCGGGACGGTGATGTCGACGAGCACTGTCTGGCGCATCAATCGATCTGTCAGAACGATATCAGGTTTATTGGCAATTTAAATTATTATTAACATTGTCGGACAAGATAGAATTGTAAAAGGCACACATTTGACACGTGTTACGTTCTTACTCTGTAGATACGAAATCGTCTTGCGCGTCGATAACTATACAGGCGCGGTCGTAGCCTGATAAATTTTGAAGGGGGTCACTCACAACACTAATAAAAAATAGGTATACTAGATGTTATTTCTAAATTATTTTGGCCATCGTACGTAGTTCATAAAAACACCACTAGCTTTCAGCAAACTATAAATTTATCGCTGTTAGGGGATAGCTAGAAATTTCCTTTTATTATTTGGCAAATTTTTGAGATTTTTCAATTTGACCTTAGATTTTGGGTCATGTCCCCTGTGACCCCCCCCCCCTTGGACCGCGCCTGTAACTATATCTAACTTCTTTTGTCTTATACCTGTTACTATAATATCTTTTTAAGGGATTAAAATGTTATTTATTCAGCTTGTTCAAAAAATGTTTATGTACTTGATGCAACATTTGACAAGTTCATTTGCCCCGCAAATTAAAACAGCCCCGACTTTTAAGCGTTCTCCCTCAATCACATTTGAACGGCTAAAGCCAATTTTATCAAAAACAGCTAACAACAACAAAGGAAATTTGCTTTGAAGTAAAAAAAACCGCATCAAAATCGGTTCATATGCTCGAGAGCTACGATGCCATAGACACAGACATATAGACAGAATTTGGCGTCAAACTTGTAATAACTTTCATTGCTGATATTTTATTCGTTGGCTGGAAGAGATCTCTTCTTGGGATAAGCCTACCCTTGTAAAAAATATAAATAATAAATGTTTGCTCCTATTTATTTATTAAATTTATAATAAAACTGTACCAGGGGGACTTAAGGCCCAAGGCCTTTTCTATCAGTCCACCTAGGTTATGCTGATAAAAGCAAAGTTTTGCACAAAAGTACTTAAAGAACTACAGGTATTAAAGTATTAGATAAAACTATACTAGTTATACATAACTATAGTAAATTAACTAAATTATACCAACTGATAATAATTAAAAATATAAAATATAACTGTAAACCTACATACAATATACACAAATAGATACTGCATAAATTCATAAACCCTACATAGACTACGATATTTAACAATAAAGAGTTTAGAAACAAACAAACAACCTTCTTTTTGCGTTCCAGGTTAAAAGAAAGAATTTAAAATTTGCAACAATCACGAAAAGTAACAAAAACAACTCGGGTATCAATGAATGTTTGGATCGTGCCAATAACAAGCGAGGTTTACTGCCGGGAATTAATAGCAGAGTTTATTCCCTGCAGCATTCTCGTCTGCAATGCTGTATCAATCTTGTAACATTGCTCGTGTATTTTTAGCTGTTTCCTTGAACGTTACCACTTACCAATGTTTTATTAAACATACTCGTATTTCGTGTGGTTCCTTTGTAAAATTAGATGATCATCCTCAGGGCGAGTGTTGCTAGTGAGTAAAACCGTGTTAAATAGTTAGTTACATCTCACGTTAGTTTTAATATTTATTTTTTGTCATTGAGAAAAGTAAATTGATTCTTAAGATGAAAACAATACATTCCTTTGCCGAGCACGTGTATTTAAACATCCTGATTTACTATAAACAAGTTTATTTCTGGCGCCTGCAACATAACCTTTCGGCCGTCGACCTGTACATGAAGGATTTAAAATCATCAATTTTATCGCCATATTAAACACATTCCAATAGGTGAAGATTTGTAGTGAATGAAGTTCAGGAGAACTGATGAAGTTCTATGTCAAAAAGATACATATTCACGTCTTTATCCCTGACGGAATATACAGAGCCCAGGGCCACGCTTAGAGTGATGGTGGGCGTTAGGGGATACCTGAATTTTCCGGGGTTCAGTGCTGTCCCCATTTGAAATAAATCATTTGATAGGAAACAGAGACATCATTTAAAATTTTTGTCTTGACCAGGCTTCATGATAACCCTTTAAACTATTTTATGAACTACTGTTTATAGTTAAAAGTGAGAACGTGAAGCTTTTCTACGCACAATTGCAAAAATGGCCACCTTCGGATCATGGATCTGTATCCCCACGCAAGCCTCTCAAAGGACCGGGGTGAAAAGACCCGTGAATCTGAAGGAGATAAATAAAATAAAAATTAACTAAATATATTTTTAATTTGATAATCGAAATGGTTTATTTTTTACTAATAATACATTGAATATTTTTTTAATGTAATTTTTTACTCACTCTATTTTTGGCGCTCACTTACACAAATCCAAAGCTGAGCTTACGCCTCGAGGCGCTCGAGGACTGTAGGATATTTTAAAGTTAATTAAACTTTAAGATACATTATCACTTTTCTATGACAAAATAATTAATAAACTTAATTCCCAATTTAAGAATCCCCTTACCCTAGACTTTTCCATACAAATGTAGTCTAGCTTTTATTCTGAAATAACATGTGAGATTACGGCAGTATTTTGTAATTTCAAAGAAATTGCACATATCTAGACATATAACGTTTTCGACAGTCAAATATGAACTTGAAAGAAAATATATGAGGGTAGAAGTTTCCCATACTGATGGTTAAATATGATATGATATACTATATTCTCTTTTAAGTTCATATTTTGACTGTGAAAACTTTATATGCCTAAATATATGCAATTTCTTTGAAATTACATAATTTCGATAATATCTGACATGCTGTTTCAAAATAAAAGCTAGATTGACTACGTTTGTATGGGAAAGTCTGATTCTGCTTAAAGTGATATCCAAAGATTTAATTAAAAACTTAAAATACTCATCGCTCTTCGTTGATAATAAACAACTTGACGTTTAAAAATCAATTTCCTCCCGTCATTATTAGCACGTATTTCATTAAAAAGCTTGTTAAATAGCTATTACCTTCCAATCTATCAATTTATCTGACACAGGCTCAGGATGCGACTAAAAGGGATAAAAAATAAAACGAGGATTAATTGAGAAATGCAAAGGATGAGCTGTCGAACGTAAATCATGTTTTATGCGTGGTAACGATGTTTTTAACTGACAGGAAAGGAAGCGGTATGATTTTTATAGGATGTGGAAGACATTCTATTATGGTAAGCCCCCAAGGCTCAGATGACATCGCTCCGTCTAGGCTGCACTGCATTTTTATATAGTTACACTGCCTTTTTTGTACAATACCCTTTATTGCTAGAAAAATACGAAAAAATACATTCACATAAGTCAAAGATAGATTGTGTAAGATTTCAGATTTCTTGTAATTCTCTGGTTATATATTCATTTCGAGGAAAAGCCTATAGGAGAAGCTTTCTCGAATCAGATTTTAAAACAAGGTCATACATATTTAGTTATTTGCAAAAATCCAAATGACCTTAATTTTCAAGCAAGGTCAAGCTTATTTGAAGATGTGACGTTACGATGTGAAGTTAGTTTTAGTTCATGGACATTATGTAAAATGTTTAAAGTGGACACTCATAGAGTTAGAATAAATATAGGCTCTAAAGGACTAGTATCCAGAGCCGTAAAATAATTATAAAAAAATAACTATCGAATTGCAACAGGTTCATACATTTAAATCAGTTACAACTTGTTCGCTCTATCTCTTGTTTATCAAATAGACAATCTCATTTAAGAATGGCAAGGAATTCTCACTGCAATTACAAAATGACCTTGCGATTCAATCGAAAGGTTGTTTTTGACGTTTGGTATTTGTACCGTAGTTAGTTAATAATTAATGTAAATAGATAAATATATATATAATAAACAATATGTATATATAGGGACATAAAACACTGATTGAGCCAGCCCCAAAGTAAGTTCGAGACTTGTGTTATGGGATACTACCTCAACGATACTATATTTTATAAAAAATATATATATAGATAAACATCCAAGACCCAGGACAATTTGAAAAAGATCATTTTCCAACTTGGCCTGACTGGGGATCGAGCCCGGGACCTCTGAGTGGCGGACTAGCATGGTGGCCACTACGCCACGGAGGTCGCCCAATAAAACCATCGATGAAATATTACTAACAAAATAGTACTAGGGGTTCACCTCGGACTGTGGAATCGCGATGTACAGTCAGCCAACGAGATAGATGACCCCGCCCTTTACCTATATCTTCATTTTGTCTTAAATTTGTAATTATACAATATGTAACAAAAACCCTGTACGATCCTTGTAGGAGCAACTCAGACCGTCAATATGACCATTTCTCACGGGACCATTGCTTGAAATTCGAAAAAAAAAAACAATTTTTCGTACAAAATTGTTCCTCCGGCTCGGCTATTTGCGTGAAAATGATTTTTTTGCGTTTTAAGCATTGGTCCCATAGGAAAAGTTGGTCATATTGATGGTCTGAGTTGCTCCTACAAGGATCGGATAGGGTTTTTGTTACATATTGTATTAACATGAAAATAATATATAAATAAATAAATATATAGGGACAAATAACACTGATTGAGCTAGCCCCAAAGTAAGTTCGAGACTTGTGTTATGGGATACTAGCTCAACGATAATCCCCTATCCCCTGCCCGGGGATTGAACCCAGAACCTCTGGGTGGCGGACTAGCATGGTGAGCACTACGCCACGGAGGTCGTCAATTTACGAAAATGTAGAGATATATATAAAAACTTCATTACAAACTTTCTGAATATTCATTTTCGTGTTAATATTATTTTTAGCTTAAGAGAAAATTCAAGATGTAGGTAGAGGGCGGGGTCAGGTATTCGTTGGCTGACTGTACTTTCAAAAACTTTCTAAAAGTATCTCAGCTCAAAAGTATCTTCAGCGCTACGACCCTTTGTGGTTTTGGCCTTCACTACGAATTGTTGCCATTTCGTTTTGTCTCTAGCCTGCCTTCTCCATGCTTTCCCATCTTACTAGGTCGTTGAGATTCAATCCATCCGGTTCTTTTCATTGTAAAAGTAAAGAAAACGGACTTATTACTCTCCACAATCAAAATCTTCCTGAACAATATATACATATAATATGAAATACTGTTATATGAGGCACATAGCGCTAAGAATCGAGGGCCGATGGGGAAGAAAGGTTTTTGAATGGCGGCCACGTACCGGCGAGCGCAGCGTAGGACACCCACCTGCTAGATGGTTAGATTACATGAGCAAGGTTGCAGGAAAGCGCTGGATGCAGGCCGCTTCCGATCGGTCGTTTTGGAGATCCTTGGGGCGTTCTATGTCCAGCAGTTGACTTCCTGTGGCAGATATGATGATGATGGTTATATGGAGACTGGTGACTGTCAAGGCTGGGCCTTCATCACAGTTCACCTGTGCACTTACACTGGATGTAAATCTAACGAATAGGATAAATAAAAGTGTCATAAGAGATGCTTATGAAATAGTTTTAAACTTACAAACTTTATATATAAGGTGCCAAGGAAGGTGTTAGGAAGAACGAAAAAGAAGAAAGGATAAAACCGGCCAAGTGCGAGTCGCCCTCCCGCACAAAGGATTCCGTACCATCCTTACTAATATTATAAATGTGAAAGCGTGGATGTTTGTTACGCTTTCACGCAAAAACTACTTGACGAATAATCATGAAATTTTGTACACATATTCTGGGAGGTACTAGAAGTAACATAGGGTACTTTTTATTAAAAAATAAAAATATAAAAAAAAAAAAAAATTTGTCAACAAATATCAACATTTTCCAATTAAAATCCTCTTAGACATATTTTCGACTTCCACGCGGACGAAGTCGCGGGTTAAAGCTAGTTATCTATAAAAATCACGTCTGTTGTTTGGAAGCCCCACTTAAAGTTTATTTTATTTCGTTTTTAGTATTTGTTGTTATATTGGCAACAAAAATACATCATTTGGGAAAATTCCACCTGTCTAGCTATCACGGTTCATGAGATACAGCCTGGTGACAGACGGACAGCAGGGTCTTAGTAATAGGGTCCCGTTTTTACGCTATGATAAAATAAGATAAGATAAGATCTTTATTTGCTTAAAAACATGGTACATTATATGATGTTACATGGGTACGAAACCCCAAAAAAGTCCCTAAAACATGAATTTAAAGATAAAAAAGATGTATCTCTATTAACTAAAGATCTACTTTTACACTGACCAATAGTTTAACGAATACATATTTTCAATTCTCTTGACCTATTAATTCTTAACATGTACCACATATGTATGAAAGTTAAAATCCTTCATCCCAAATCGAATAAATAAGAATTAAATAAACATACGTTTTCATTCAATTCTTTGAAGTGCATTCCGACATCCGCATGCCTCGTCTGGAAACACTTGTTCATCATAACGATGACATATTGCTCGATGCATTCTGCATTTCTGTGTGCAACAGATCGCTATTTAAAGTAACTCAGTCTGTCTGCCTGTTTCGGTCTTTCGATTCAAATTTGTCATTTTTATTTTTATCCCAAAAAATCTTCCATTAAGGGAATGACAAGGGAAGTGGAACTTTGTACGAGAAATCTTTTTAGAAAGTAGACTTTATTACACGATGCGACGAACTCCGTGGCGTAATGGTCAACACGCTAGATCGCCAATCTGGAGGTTCTGGGTTCGATCCTCAGCCAGGGCAAGTTGAAAAATAGCCTTAGACTGTTCAATGAGTTGTCCTGGGTCTTGGATGTTTATTAATATATGTATTTATCATAAAAATATAGCATAAGCTTTTAAGCTTACTTTGGGGCTAAATCGAGAGCTAGCTGTAAAAGCTAGTATAAAAAAAAGACTTTTGTATACTTTCCGTTTTTAACTGAGGTCTGTCTTTATCATATATTTTAAACGAGCAATTCTTGTATATATACTTATATTGAAGATCTCGAAAACAGCTTCAAGGATTTTGATGAATTTCGGTTTTTAGGGAGTGACGAGTCAAAACAATTGATTTTCTCGATCGCATTGTTTACTCACGTAGTGTAGTCGAAAAAGGCCGACTAGTTTCGATCGGTTGTTTCATTGATCATCATCGCCCTCAAAGCACTGTGTTTTGAGGGTGCTGATGATGGAAAGTAAGTAAGTATTACTTTATTGTTAACAAGTTGATTTGCTAGGCAAATTAAAAAGACTCTGACTTTCATTACATTTTATATGTAATCGCCATCTAGTGATCGGCGGAGGAACTAAATAGTAGAATTTTAATGGTTCATTTCTTTCTAAAAATGTTTTGACTGACTCTACTTTTGGCGCTACTCACACAAATGCAAAGGTTATATCCAGTTTATGTAGGTATGTACTTTCAGAGCTTATCATACTATGACGTTTGCAAAAAACTTTCTTTTAAGAAGTCGGGTAAATTAAGCTCGAGTGACTCACAATTGGTTCTCTTTAATTCCTTGATTAACAATTCATACGAAAAGCAAACAAAATATGAAGCATAACAATGTTAAAGCAACAATTTCGGAAATAAGGTTAGATAAACAGACATACAGATTAACATTCGTAAATCAGGCGTGTTTGTTGAATGAGATGGATTTACGTTATTTAAAGTTTACACGATGACGACCTTCTTGCAAACTTAGCTTGTTTATTTGATATCCCCAATCCTCAAAAGGTGGGCAAAGCGACACCGGGCGTGGTCCGCACTTGGATGGGTAATAACACTATACAATAATAAACATAAAAAATTCTCGAGCTCCTCCGTACTTCGGAAGTTACTCCCGGCTTCCATTGCATGGCAGTCGTCAAGCTATGTAAGAACTCTTAGGCAGCCTGAAAATTTGACAACAGCGTTGGTCACTTACACACGAAAATCAAACAACGAGAATTTCAAAACCAAGTGTTTGCGTTTCTATCAAGAGCAATTAGAATATCTCTGGCCCCGTTTACTATTAGCACACGTCAACGTGCCCCGAAAATGTGACAGTTTGACATTTAAAGCCGTATCTGACACAGAAGGACAATATGACCATTCGTGTATAGACTCGTATTTATTTATTTTATTTTCCAAGATGGCCGCCTATAGTCGACTGACCATTTGTGTGTGGACTACCTTTATTTTATTTTCCAAGATGGCCGCCGATAGTCAACTGCACAAGATTTTTCTGAAATTCATTGAGTATTCTTGAGTATATTGGACCGTGGAAATCCAAATTTAATTTTTTTTGGAATCCAAGCTGATGGCGTGTGGATTTTAGAAGTTTATCTTAATTCTTCCACATCGATAAACTTAATGCCTCATCTTCTCCGCTGTCCATCATAGAGCATGAGGTGTCCCTCATAGCTTCATGTTCAATGGCCGATTTATTGCAATGCACAGACAATGCTGTTGCTGTGGCCTCCTACTGGTCAGGTGTAATTTGATGAAGTTCAGTCATTGACACGACGAAGAAGAAGACTTAATTCTCTCAAAACGTCCTACTGGAACATCCCAGAGGTCTGAAATTTTCTACGCTAAGGTAATGCACCCCGTGGAACTCGAAAATTCAGTCAGATTTTAAATCCAAGATGGCCGTCCACGCATTTTTCATGTTACCTTTACTGGCTGCAGTCTTTACCCATTTTCTAAACTGCAAACAAATCAAATAACGCTCTTAACATCAGTTTTTTCTGGATTAATAAATTCAAAATCATGTTGAAAATAGATATGAGCAATGTAAAGTGACACTATTTTTTGACGTTTGATTTTATTAACTGTACCGAAATGCTTGTCTTCGAACGAAGTAAAGCATTTTTAACACCCTACAAAACAGAGGGGTGTTAATAGTTTGACGCTTATGTCTGTCTGTCTGTCTGTCCGTCCGTCCGTCTGTCTTTCTGCCTGTAGTATCGTAGCGCTCAATTTCAACCATATTCGATGCAGTTTCTTACGTGAAAGCAAGTTCCCTTGCGGTGATGAAACTCGGTTGAGCCGTTTAAAAGTTATTGGGGATCACGCTTAAGGCGGCCTTTCCCGGCTGCTCTGTCTTCAACGCGAGCATAGTTTGAAAAGCTTGTTGTTTCACCCAGAGCCATGCTAGAAAAAGAGGCAAACCAAAAAGAGAGAGATAGCGCCTAATGGATTTCGTTTTATTATTGACTATCCATTGAACGAATATTAACTATTCATAAAAGTTGTTCCGGGTGATACGTGTTTATCAGTAAGCCTTACAAGTGTATGAAATATATTTTTTTTATTTGTGCAAAATAGCAGATTTTTGGAGGCTTATACTGAATTGGTTTTTCCAAATTATAATTTTTAATTTAGATGGATACCTAGAAATTGCGCGCAAGATACCTGATAGTTCAAAACTTTTCAAGAAAGATCACATACAACGCCCTAATCCGTACGAGCGTTTGTATGAAAAGGAAGACGGGAAGGCCGCTCTTCACCCTTTCACCGTCTTTACACCGACTTTATATCAGTTGTCGTGCCCCCAGCGCGAGGGGTAGTAAATCTAAAATAAATACCTACAACCAAAAAGAAATGTGGATTCAGTTATGTGAAATACGAGCATTTTTTTGTCGGAAATATCCGACACTCGCGGAATGGGCACAACATTGTTTGTCGGATAAATCCGACGTTCGCGGTGAAAGGGTTAAAGGCAGGGCTTTCCCAAGCAAATAATAGATGTCGCTACAGATATCGATTTAGTGATAAGTAGCGGAACTACCGATACGACTTCGGTAATTCCGCTGTTGGTGTTCTTGACAATCGGGGGTTTTTAGGGTTTCGTAGTAAACAAAGGCATAGATAAATATAAGGAAGGAAAGATTGCTAACTTCATACATTCGAAAAGGCTTAGCGAAACGCAATCGCTAGATGGCATTACCACGCGCTACTAAGCTCGCAAAAAATTAAATTTATTTTCAAATCGACAAAATATCATATTTTAGTGTCCTGACTGATCATAAATTTTTTTTAATTTATGATCAGTCAGAACTATATAAATTCTTTTTAAAGTTAAAAAGAAAACTATCAGAGCTGAGCAGGGTTTAAAAATTAAAAAGTTATAAGCGATCATCTTATGAAATGTACCATGAAAAGGAAAAGTTCATACTAATTCAATAGAAAATTAGTTTTTAGACGTTTTTAGTGGCGTGAATTCTAAGAGGGCATTTGCACTTGGCTGGTTATTTAGCAAAACAAACTTGTGTATCAAGTAATAGTAGGTTAAATATTTTTCCACCATATTACACTTCATACCACAGTATCAATATGGATAAGTATGTCCAAGTAAATTTGTACGCACTATTAATTATGAAACTGGCTAGAAACTCTTTTACAACACTCGATTCAGTCGGAAACGATTTTTTTCATGTCTTTGAAATAAAAATAATCTGCCAAATGTTAGTATGTTTGTTTCTTTGTTTTTATTAAGAAGGAAATGACATTTCCAAAAATATGAGCACAGTGAAATGAAGTCAGGGCCAGGGATAGGAATACCGATATTTTTTATCGACATATCGGTTGTTTATCGATATATCGATACAAATTTCGATAAAATACCGGTATTTCCTACAAAATACTAGTACTTAGTATCGATATATAGATAAACATATCGATAAAATACCGATATCGGATATCGATATATCGATAAAAAATATCGGTATTCATGTCCCTGGCCAGGGCTAATAATCTGCTGTTATTAGATACATTTAACGGACTTAAGGAACCTGTCAACTTATGGTCCAATGACAACAGTCGATTGGTCTCCCATATTTTGAAAGCCCTCACTCTTGTGTCAGATTTTTCTTGACTGCTTGAAGAATCTGACATAGCTATACAAATTCACGACATTTACCTTTCGAACTCGTTCACGGTTGTTTTTGACATCGATCTAGAAATCCAAAAGTACGTTGTGTACGTAAGGTATAAAATTAAAATCCCATCAAAAACTTAAATGTGAAAATGGTAGCCAAGTTCAAAATCCGACAAAAGAATTGAGATCTAAATGGCCGCCAAGTTCTTAAGAGAATATTGAATTTTATTTATAAGAATCTTAACATTTGACCTGACTAGTTTTTTTACCAGCAATTCTGATATTTAAAAGAATAGGACCTTACAATGTAATAACAATAACGTAAAGATGATAAGTTGATAAGCCAAATATAAGTAGGCTTGCTAAAACTAGCCAAGTCAAACGTTAAGACTCTTATAAATAAAACTCAATATTCTCTAAAGAACTTGGCGGCCATTTAGATCTCTAGTTTTTGCACATCAGTATCAGAAGGAAAAAATGCTTCCTCGTATAATTTTATTAGGCACTTTACGTAATAAAATCAATTATTAAAAAAAATGAAATTTGCGAAATTCACTGGTTTTTTAATTTTTCCTTTGTATATTATAATACACGTAATAGTCTACCTAGATGCTAAATATACGAATAGGTTACCTTTTCGGTTATGGATAAGTGGTCAATCACATTTTTTGGGGTTTTTATACGTTATTATATCAATAACTGTTTGAGCTACATTATTGAAATTTTGGATTTAATGTATGTTCTTAATTTCATGTATTTAGGTTAAAAAGGTTTCGAGTTGTAAAGGGGTCAAACGTAGCTCGAAATGGTTCGAAATACACGCGGCTGCTGCGTCGCCAGTTCCTTTTTTTTAAACTTGGCTCTAACACGCTGCCGCGTGTCTAGATTTTCTCTCAGATACTTTCTTCAGGTTCCATGATTGAAGAACAAATTAAAGAATAAAAGTGTAACGAACGGTACAAACAGAATAGTCGTCCATTAATGTCAACCTCTGAAAAATAAAGTCATCCTATTTTTACCCTACTGCGCCAGAAGGAGGGTTATGTTTTTCGAGAATGTATGTATAATTATTTGGCACGCACCGCGGCCCGAACGGCCGACAGTCTTAATTCTGAGAGTGCCTGCAAAGGCAAGATGCATTGGTCCATTAGGAAAAGTTGTTCATACTGACTGTCTGAGTTGCTGCTACAAGGATCGGACAGGGTTTTTGTTAAAAATTGTATAGCAATAAGTATAATCATAAATCTACTGTTACATACTGTTTCTGATTGGCATAATATTTAACTGATACCAAAGGTAGGCATTGGTCCAACGCTAATAGATATTTTTTTACTTGTCCAATAATTAATACTCTTTGGCCACCGATCCAGGTATCAGTGTCAAGTCCACAGACAAGCGATACGCCGGCGGCAATCGGCGACAATTAATCGGACAGCTCGCTCGGGCGGGAACCGAACCGACGACCGTGAGGAGATAGCGCCGGCACACAATAAAAAAAGTACAGAATTGACTATTGTTGCGAAGCGGGCCCGTTAAGGCGGCCCTTCCCGGCCGCTCCGTTTTCAACGCGAGCATAGTTTGAAAAGCTTTGTGTTTCATCCAGGGCAATAGTAGAAAAAGAAGCAAACCAAAAAGAGAGAGATAGCACCTAAGGACATGCTTTGTATTCTATTAAACGAACTTAGTATTATTATTAATTATCCATTGAACGAATATTAACTATTCATTAGGTGCGGAAATTTCATAAAACTTGTTCCAGGTGATACGTGTTTATCAGTAAGCCTTACAAGTATGTGAAATAAATGTTTGTATTCAAAATTTTCATTACATTTGCGAGGTTTGTATCGAAATATTTTCTTTACTTTTACAATTTATGAGTACTTTATGACGATCGAAGTTTGGCTAAAATTTGTGCAAAAAAGCAAATTTTTGGAGGCTTATACTGACTTTGTTTTTCTATATTTCAATTTTTTATTTAGATAGAAACCTAGAAATAGCACACAAAATACCTGTGAGTTCAAAAGTTTTCAAGAAAGATCCGATACAACGCTATAATCACATATGAGCGTTTGTATGAAAAGTAAGACGGGAAGGCCGCTCTTAAGTGAAGCTACTAAGATCCCTACTGCGGCGCTGATAGAAACTAGGTTTAAACTTGTATGGACTGTTTTTCTTGAATAGGTAATTAAAATGTACAATTCGTATCGCCTGATAGAACGCAAGCGCAGCTGTTCGCTCGGAGTGCAGATGACAAGTGTGTAGTGATTGTGACAACCGCGATCTGTCATGCATCGATGTGAAGTGCGCCACTCTGACGTTCGTGCGAGCGGCGCCGTCTGGTTGTCGCTGCTGCGTCAATGATGCCAGCAACACTATAGTCCATTCGTTTAATTCGCTACTGTCCAAAAATTCAAATCAGATATGTTTTTCCAAACGTCAAAACAAACATTTTCTTTGGGATTTGTATGAAATTCAGGTAATGACGTCATAGTTTCTTGGAGTATAAAATCACATTGATTGAATTCTGAATCGACAATAATGAATCTAAAATCACATTGAAAATGGATATGATCAGAAAAGTGACATTATTTTTTGCCGTTTTATTTTCTTAACAGTACCGAATCATTTATTTATGACCCAGGTAAGTACCAAATGGTTAAATGACAAAGCGGCATCATCTTTTACAAAGGCACTGCATTTGTGGCGCACCGACGGTGTTTTCATCAATTCAATTAACTATATTTTGGTACACGGGTAGTATAAATTACTAGCAGCGACCAAAAGTGTCACATTCAGTGAGATTTTAGGTAGTATTTTTCCATATCCAAAAATATTAATTGTTGAGGCAGGTATATCCAAGCGGTTAAGAAGCACTGGCTGTGTATCTTCAATCCTGCCTCGGCACGACTTGTGCCCTGGGTTTGTACACATTTAAGTTCATTTTTAGGGTTCCGTACCAAAAGGATAAAAATGGGACCCTATTGCATAGTCTCCGCTGTCCGTTTGTCTGTCAGTTTATCTGTCCGTCCATCTGTCTGTTTGTCACCAGGCCATATTTCATGAACTGGGAAAACTAGACAGTTGAAATTTTCACAGATGATGTATTTCTGTTGCAAATACTAAAAACAGAATAAAATAAATATTTAAGTGGGACTCCCATACAACAAACTTGATTTTTATAAATAATGGTACGGAACCCTTTGTGCACGAGTACGACCCTCACTTGGGCGGTTTTTTAACTACCACCATATGTTTTCGATCAAGAAAACATCGTGAAAAAACCTGCACCATAATGTCTAAAAATTACTGTTGACAATTTTATGTACAATAACAGTTTATAAACAAAGAATCATTGAGCTTATGCACCAAATTCCTTTTTTGGCAGTTTAAAAAAACCTGACACTAGTCTTAATCCAAAATCCAATTCAGTGATATATTTATGCTTAGGCCGGACCTGCGCCTATCGTTCCCCGAATATTCAAACTTCGTGTTATTTATCGCGCGGGTGGCGATACATCAAAGGATTTATGCAACCTAACAATGCGCTCTGCGTGGTCGCATTTGCGTTGTTCATTTTGACGTTTGTTTTCAACTTGTTCGGACGCGTGATGTGCGACGGTGCCACGGTTGTTAATGCATGAAAATAGAGTGGAACGATAAAATGGTGTTAAAATTTTTAGCTTTTTCTTTCTAGGTTTCTTTTTAGGTTTCAATAAATGCATTATGTAATTGTTAGCACACATGTTAAAGAAAAGAAAGTCGTCGTCCATATTTAAAACACGTAGATGACGCCATCTTGGATTATTGCCAGATAATTCGTGAAAAATAACAAAGCCGCTAGTGTGACCAGCGCTTTATCGCGATAATTTTTTAGTGTATAAAACGTACGAAGATTCGCCGCGAATTGACGATAGGCACAAGTGCGGCCGAAGCACTAAAGTACTTACTTACACACTAACTTTTATTTACTACAGTTTAAAAATTCATTGTCATATATTTATACTGGTCGGGTCGTTGGATTCCCTCTAATATGGTTGAGTTTAACGATGGCTGATCCGTGCGTCAACTCGTGAATGGGTGCTGCCGGGAGGGACTGGTCAGCTCGGCTTCGCTTTTTTGACTACTTATTATTTTTTATTACGCAATTTATGTTTGTTTACTTGTTTGCAAGCATTATATGTTATAATGTGTCAACATTGTATTATATTATAAGAATTTATTAATTAAAATACAATTATAATAATATGACAAAGCCCTTCTGGCGAGTAGGCGACCAATACTGTGAAAATGACTTTCTTTCGGCGTTTCTTCTCAGCAGTGGTCGTTAAGAAGCGCTAGTATCGGTAGCTTTTCTTTAAAAATAAATTTAATTTGATATACTTTACACGTAACATAAATTATACTAATTGACGTGTAAAAGTGCCTGTAAAGGTCTAATTACTGAATAAACATTTGAAAAGTAATTAACTCATCGACAATAAGTGAAACACGTAATTATAAAATGAACTTATCCTTCTGTAGTTTTTATATTGTGCACCGGTTACGTTACTGTTAAAGAAAGTAATATTCTAGTGTGTTTTAGTATCTATTAAGGATATCTAGATAATCTAAATATAGATCAAAGAATAAATATTTTAACGCAAAAGATGGTAATATCCTTCATGTTATTTTTAACCGACTTCAAATAAGAAGAAGGTTATAAATTTTAAAGTATATCTTATGAGGTAATTATATTTATACATATTTCATGTATTTAGATAGATAAATAGATAAATTCTTTATTGTAAATAAAAAGACACAATTAAAATACAGTAAAAAAACACAATAGTACAAAGGCGGACTTATCCCTGTCAGGGATCTCTTCCAGTCAACCCTACAACCAGAGGAGATAACTACGAAAGTGGGGTGGAACATTGTACTATACTTTCACGCTAAAACACTCAATGCTAATCATAATTCCATAATACATTTAGATATACACATACATAATATATATACATATATACTTACAATATCAGTTATACATATTTAATTTATTATATTATGTATTTTCTCCGATTACTCAAAGATGCCTAGACCTTTTGGAAAATTCGCAAGTATGCCCATACTTGTGAGGTGGTTCCATATTTTTATCAATATCGGTGGTATAGTTTGGCATTGAAGTCGCTAGTACAGTGCTAGTCCACCACCCAGAGGTCTCGGGCTCGATCCCCGGTCAGGACAATTTGGAAAATGGCCTTTTTTAAATTGTCCTGGGTCTTGGATGTTTATCTATTTATGTATTTATTATAAAATATAGTATCGTTGAGTTTGTATCCCATAAGAAAAGGCTCGAACTTACTTTGGGGCTACCTCAATCAGTGTTATTTGTCCCTATATATTTATATTATATTTATTACAAAAATGTGGCTTTCTCTACCTGCCAACTTACAGGTGGGGCTGATAAAAGCAAATTTCGAATAAAAGACGAAGACATACATACACTTAAGTTTATACAAGGTCTAACAAAATATACTGAAACAATTTTAAGGCAGTATAAGGTCCATGATGTTGAAAAACTTTCCCTAAGAAACATATATAGAAATATGAAAAATATTTTTTAGCTTTCCATACAAGTTGACCGATCAGCTGATCCGAGTTTGTATGGAAAGTCTAAAATTATTTTTCATATTTCGATATATGTTCCTAGGGGAAAGTTGTTCAGTTTCATGGACTGAATGTTTTACCCTATTTCTTAATTTATTTTATTAAATACAATTAAAAGTGCTATTTTCTTTGCAACGATTTGTTCATATTTGTTAAGCATGCGTATACAGTGCAGACAAGGTTATCGTTCTGTCATTTCAACTAAGAGTAAAGCAGAGAATACACGATAGTACTAAACAAGGGCACAGATTACATAAAGAATATTACGAACTACACAGATAATTTCTCCCAAAGAAATACCAAAAATGAACTGTTTTATTGTAACAAAAGCCACTGACATAGCCCAGCGGACTAGTTCGTTGAAGTGGCAGTGGGCGGGACACATAGCGCGACGAACCGATGGCCGATGGCGCAAAAAGGTTCTCGAATGGCGACCACGTACTGGTAAGCGAAGCGTAGGACACCCACCCACAAGGTGGTCTGACGACCTGAATAATGTCGCTGGAAAGCGTTGGATGCAGGCCGCTCTAGATCGGTCATTTTGGAAATCGTTGGGAGACGCCTGCAGTGGACGTTATGTGGCTGAAATGATTATAATGATTAACTGTTTTATTACGAGTACTAGTGGCTCTGTGAGCTGTAGACCTCGCGAGTCACCCCGACCCGTTGAAGTTTATCAGATAAAAAAGTTCATCATCATCCGAGCGTATTCCCGGTTGCATCCTCAGCAGTAACGCTTCAGAGCCCGGGGAGATTAACGAGATTAACTACCTAACCAAGGAGATTTGACGAGGTTTCTGGTTTTTACACAGAGCAACTGCCGTCTGACCTCCACAACCCAAAGGGCAAACCAGGAACCAATCCTTGGATAGCTTGATGGTCAAACGCGTTCGGGACCCACAGTTTTACGTGCCTTCCGAAACACGGAATCATCTTTCTTTTCGGATAATCAGGTGATTCAAGCCTGCAATATCCTATCCACACAACTTTTCACAAAGTATGCTTCCCAGTGGGAATCGAACCCATGACCTCCGGGTCACAAGGCGAACGCCTTGTCCACTGGACCACGGAGGCAGTCAGATAAAAAAGTTGTTCAGACAAAAAGTTGCGTCTTAATAAGGGTAACAAAAAAGATTTGTGAAATATTTTCAGAGTTTTCAATCCCCTTATGTAGCCATGTTAAAAAAATTTTCGAAAAACTGAATCGCCTACAAAATTCTATATGTCGCGGACGGCCGAGTAAAAGGGTGGCAGAAGAGCAGGGCAGGATCGGCATCTGCCATCCCGAGTGATGTGAACTACCCACTAAGTTACTTACAGTACGAGAACAGACTATAATGTCAGGATGAAAACTTACATACAGTCACGTCACCTTACCGATGCCGCCACATGAGAGACCTTACGTGGGCCTTATAAAAATGTGACGAAGGACCGCGCCCCACCTCGCGCTGATCCATGGATTACAACCACACATGTTTAATCCTCTGGCCCCACAGAATTGAATACTGTGTATACACCTGGGCTTATCGTCTTGCTGAAACAAACTGTCATTGTAATAGATGGGTTTACCAATCCACATCTTATTACAATAATCATAGTTAAATGAGTTATGGCCAAGCCACAGCAAACTACACGAACGAGGTGTGCACAGTACGGCCGCTCGAATAAGACTGTCCATCGTCAAAGCGTTTCCCCTGACGTTTCGTTAGCACGTCACTGCGACACTAGCGCCATCCGCCGATGCGGCAAACTCGCGTAAAGTGTCTCGGCGTATTCAAATATTTTTGAACCTTTTCACAAAATTTCACGAGAATCGGACGAGAAATTCGACCTGTAGGCGAGAACAGCCGGACAAAGTCAAATTTTTTTATTGACATTAACAGACAAACCGCCGAACAAAAGCATTTTTGGCCAATCTTCAAACTGAGATGCTTCGAACTTCACAGATAATCGCGCCCAAAGAAAAACCATTACTTCTAAATAGAAAAGCAGACATGACTTTAGGACATGATTTAAACTATAACGGGAGCGAGTTGATTTATTCGACCGCCACAAAGGGAAGATCTTCGTGTTACGCCCGGGAAACCGCGGTCGCGACGGTTTCTTTTCTTTTTTTTTTGAAATGCCGTACATAGTTTGCCTTGGACGGCATTTCCTACTTCACCGGACAAGGTTTGAGGAGCGAGCCAGAGGCCCGGCTTCCTATATTTATAAGCTACTAGCAGCAGTGCAAAGGGCTCCCAAGGGGGAAACCTCGGCTTTGGGCGCGCTAGCGACTATGGCAAATTTGGGGTGCTGCAACACCCATGTTTTGCCGGAAGGGCCGAAGCTACGGTGCCCGAAGGGCTTATTTAGGACGCAAATCGTCCAGGTGCCGCCGGGCGGTACCTAGTAAACGAGCTAATGTTCCTACGCCTACGTATTTTATTAAGACGAATGCGGGGGGGTCGGACCGGGCTCCGACGGTTTAATTGTATATATAGTCCGTTGCAACCAGAACTCTGAGATCGAGATGTAGGATACTGCTGGCGCCATCTCGTTTGCTTCTTGTGAACTATGTTGTCGGTTATTGCTTCATTGTTTGCGGTAGTTGTTTCTCGTAGTGGCGTAGAGGTCGCCACAAAACCATTATCCGCCCAAAACAAGAAGACCTTTCACAGTATTGGTTTATCCGCTTAAAAATTGTGGGTACAGTACAAAAAAAATATATAAATAGCGTTATAATAGCCGAACTACTGATACCATTTTTGCTATGCATCACTAGATGGCGTTCTTGACTTTTCTTTCGGGGTTTTTTAATTTGCCTAGCGAATAAACTTGTGGTCGGACTCGTTTGCACGAAGGTATGTATCGCCTTAAACTACATTAATTATGTTCTAGGCTTTATATAGGCAGGAGTTTATCACGTGACATTTCTGTCACGCCTGTGACTCCTGGCTGGCACGGGGGCACGGCCCGAGTGTTTGCCTTTTGATAAATATTTGCTAAAGTAGGACGCATTACTAGCGCTTATGCTTATGCATGCTTAGCAGCCCATGCTTTGTCCGCATTTGGATCGATGAACAAAAGTTTCATAAATACCTTTTCAAGCCTTCCTGCTAAAGGTACGTTAAGCCTTAGTTTCTGGCTATCATTAAGTTGGCGGGTAAATCTTCAGGCAGATTAAAACATCTAGCAATTTGTATGGGAGATCAATTTCTTTGTGTATTGCACGCCTCATTAGCGGAGCGTTGAGGTAGTGCATAATTCTCAATAAGTCAGGGTCAGTGTCAAGCATTTTCTGGATTTAAACTATTCCTATTATATTCATATTGCAGAAATACAATACTATACATAAAGACTGCCTCCGTGGTCCAGTCCGTGTTTGCCTTGTGACCCAGAGGTGATGGGTTCGAATCCGACTGAGAAGCATTCTTTGTGAAAATTTGTTTCAGTTTGAGTCCCCACTCCTGAACTTTGATGCTTCGTATCGTTGTGAATTTTTAGTTTTGGCAAACTCAAAAATATGGGTCCATTATTTATGAATAAAATAAAAGACGGACTTTTTACAATTATACTTTTCTAACCCTGGCGTCACGTGTTCAACACTCTGAAGTGGTCGCCGTGCGCATAGTAATAATGTAGATATATTTTCGATACCTAAATGACACAGGCCTGGCCCTATTCCACGCGAACGAAATCGCGAACATCAGCTAGTAGCATATATAAAAGTATAAACGTTATCAGTTTTTTAACAAACAACATTTAGTTTAAAATAAAAATCCTATTCTTGTATTTGAATGCGTAAAAACAGAGTAATAAATCACCTCTTATCTATTCAGTTAAACAAAGTAGATAAGATAGTGAGACGAAAGATGCTGTAAAGACGAGCAGTTGCGATTCAGTTATGGACAACTTCGGGTACCGTGAGATGGGGTGGCAGACCCCTACGACCACGCGAACATCGCACAGGAGCAACCTTAGTAGAAGCGTCAGCTCCCGAACCAGAGACTCTGAAGAGTTTCCTCTCAACGTAAGATACAAACATGTACGGAACATCGACCTACTCGAGTCTGCAAGAGACACTAATTCAACTAAAGAATATCTATTCGTCGGTCCATCTCCACCCGCTGAAGATGCACCAAATATGCACCAAAGTTTCGACGTCCTCACACCAGATTTGGAAGCACGATTAACAGAGGAAGCCATCAGAAGAGGACTGTGTGAACGAGCCATTACATTAGGAGCCGGAAGATTTTTTGATGACATGGAATGTGGGCTGATTACTACCGAAAATATAGAAGAACACATTAATTCTGCGCCAGAAGCTGTCATCAATCTGGCTTTACTATGGGCCGCATTTTTGACTCGCGACGAACTTTTACCAGCTATTTTGGATGCAGGTGCTGATATACACTATGCGGAACCAGCTGGGTTAACAGCGTTACACTTGGCTGCATTTAGTAGTGCAAGAAATGCTGCTTTGTATTTACTGTCCCGAGGTGCTGATGTTGATTTTGCTCCAAAATACTTCACGCCACTTCACTGTGCTGCATTTGGAAATTCTGTTGAAGTAGCAGACATACTAATTGCAAGCGAGGCATCACTTCACGCAGTAGTGCAAAGAGCTGGCTGTGAAGACAACCTTGTTCATTGTGCCGTGAGATCAGATGCAGTGGAATGCATGGATCTATTTATAACAAAAGGCGTCGACCCCGGCTATGTCACCTCAGGAGGATTAAACGCTTTGCATTTAGCTGCAGAGCTCGGGTCAGTGCGCTGCCTTGCATATTTGCTGAAGGAAACTAAGATAAGTGTCAACGGACTTACGAAACAAAGAGACAAGGAATGTACCGCTTTACATTTAGCAGCAGCTCGAGGATATGCAGAATGTGTAGAACTTTTACTAGCAGAAGGTGCTAAAGCAAATACTTTAAACCATAGAGGATTCACTGCATTGCATCTAGCTGCCCGATGTTCTAGTTTGGAGTGTGTTGAAGCGTTATTACGTGATGGCAACGCAGACCCAAACATTGAGGATTCTGATAAACGTACGGCATTACATGCTGCTATAACCCGTTCAGAACGTGCATCTGATATAATCGACATGCTTGTAAGTTGGGGTGCACAAGTTAACAAAAAAGATGTTTACGGATATTCACCTCTTCATATAGCTGCTATAGATGGGATAACGCCATGTGTAGAAACACTTATATTTTTAGGCGCTGATGTCACCTCAAAGTCCAAAAAGGGACATACTGCTCTTAGTGTGATTGCCAGAAAAACTCCAAAGTCTCTAGCTATATTACGGCATAATTTAGACAGCGGGATTTCCATAAGTAAACCAACCGAATTAAACGAAGAAGTGCAAATCGAATTTGATTTTGGAAAACTTTTGAAATTTTCCTATCCTCGAGAAATTACTTATTTGAACAGTTTGATAGATGAAGGTCAAAAAGACATATTACTGCATCCTTTGTGCTCGGCGTTTTTGTTTATGAAGTGGCGAAAGATCAGAAAGTTTTACCTGGCAAGGCTTATCTTTTGTTTCTTGTTTGTATCATTTTTATCTATTTACGTCTTGACTACGGTTGTCAAAACTTGCAAAGGGAAATATGCAGTTAAGTATGGCGTGCCTAATGAATTATGTCAAAAACAATCAATTCTCGGTGTCATGTTAAAGAACAATCCGCTAGAATTTGAGAGTTGGGTTTTAATGGCTATCACGGTATTTGAAATAGTGCGGAAATTGACTGGTATAACTGGGTATTCTAGCATGCATCAATATTTTACAACGTTTGAGAACTTAATGGAGTGGTTTGTTCTTCTATCCGTATTTTCATTGTACAATATAAAAGACGAATACAACTGGCAAAACCATGTTGGTGGCTACGCAGTATTAGGAGCTTGGACTAACTTGATGTTGCTCATGGGTCAACTTCCAATGTTTGGCGATTATGTAGCGATGTATCAGAAGGTATTAACAGAATTTTTGAAATTACTTCTGGCGTACGTTTGTGTACTTTTAGGTTTTACTATTTGCTTCTGCGTAGTATTTCCAAATGAAGAAATGTTTTCGAATCCGTTGATGGGTTTTATTACAACGTTGTCTATGATGGTAGGGGAGTTGAATTTGAGCATACTTATAAACGACCCGATACAGCAAGACGACCCGCCGCTTCTGTTTGAGATTTCTTCCCAAATAATTTTCATCCTGTTTCTCATGTTTGTCACCATTATCTTGATGAATTTGCTCGTCGGCATCGCTGTTCATGACATTCAAGGTCTTCGCAAAACTGCCGGATTATCGAAATTAGTTAGACAAACAAAGCTCATATTATTTGTAGAAATGGGTTTGTTCAGCGCTGTGCTGCCGAAATGTCTTCACAAATATGTATACAGAACTGCATTAGTATCGCCTGAAGCGGGAAAAGTAATATTGAGTGTAAAACCATTGAATCCTCGAGAGAAAAGACTACCAACTGATATAATGATGGCAGCTTACGAATTGGCTCAACTAAACAAAATCAAATCAGGAGGATCCGTTAAAGAAATTTTACACAAGAATAGATATTCGTCTAAATTCAAAAATGAATCAAAAACGCAAGATCATAATATGAATATCGAAATAAGAGGAATGCAAGAAAAGATTGATCAGACGACATTTAATTTGAAAAAGATAGATCAAGAGATGAGGCATTTGAATACGTTGTTAATGGAACAACAGCATTTATTACAAACGTTAGTAAAATACCATGACCCAACTTTACATAGGTCGACCAGCCATGCAACCACTCCATACAATGAATCGCCGGTATTCTTTGCAAATAATGAAGTAGCTAGATATCAGTGAAAATAATAAAGGATTTATTTGATGAAGGTTACTTATCACGAGACGCAAATTTCTGCGAAGCCGATAATGAATGTTCAAATATTGTCAGGGTATTTTATGATGTGACGATATTATCGTATTTGTTCAAGACTAAGGTTTGATGTACCTGCAAGAAGTCAGGTGTTTTAAAACTTTATGTATTTATTTGATTGTGATAATGAAACGGAATTTTAAGAATAGTGTTATCTTTTTTTATTAAACAAGTAAATAATAATTAACGCACTTACAAGTAGGTATATGATAATATATATAAATTATACTTAACCTTTCCGGGCCTGTCGGGTGTAAAATTACGATCCGACATTCGACAGTTTTTTGCGCAGTCTTGCTTAGCGCATTGTTTTTTTTTTTTTAAATTGAGACCAGATGTTTACACTTCCGAGCCAGGGAGTGGCAATTGTGAGAAGTTATTGTGATAAACTTAAGCTAAATAGACAGATTTATGATGTTTACATTATATATTATCGGCGCCTAAATTGGCCATTGTGATAAAAACTTTTTGTTCGAAATGCACAATCGTTATTCAAATTTGGAAGTCGTGAAGTATTAACACCTTGTATTTATTTTCTGCAATATATAAGCTTTATAATGAGGGTAAAATATAGGTATACGCCCATAATAATATTTTTATAAAATCACGCATATAAAATCGGTATTAATTTTTTTGCTCCTTACGCTCGGCTCTTATGTTTGTAAATTTATTATAAAGAGATTATAACATCTCATTATCTAATGTTATTTTTTTACATAGTTTAGTTATTAAACAATATAACAACATATATTTTTTATATAATATGTGTTTAGGTGGGTAGAAAATTAAAAACCGGAACATATATAAATGGTAGGGCATCGGTTATACTATACGTTAGTATTTAATTTTTTTACAATTTATTTTTTGCAATTCCAAAAACATGTCAACATTTTCAGTTACTCGATAAAATTACCTATTTTAAAATATATAACACGATAGTACTATTCTTCCGAAAAATGAACAAAAATTTTTGAAATTTGATATAATTATATTTGTGTCTGTAATAAGCAAACGCGTAGGCCGTTCGTTAGTTTTCGAAATCGAATTTATTGGATAAAAGTTATCAAAAAACGAAAGTTATGTGCACAAATGGTTTTGTAGAAGAAAAATCTTTGTGATTGTTGTTAATTTCAATAGTTATAATTGCTTTAATAGGTATAAACTAAACATATAAAGAAAAAAAAAACTCACCGATACACTACCGGCGCTGTAGAGGCGCTGTAGTCGCGGTACCTGCCGCTTTGAAAACTTGATTTATACACTTCACTTCACATTACATTTTACTTGTTGATACTTTTTATCACAAAAAATACTTAGACTTAGCCACTTATAACACTCCACTACGTTTTTTAACACATTACACCCGAAAAAGCGCACTTAAAAATACGCCACACGGCACTGTTACACGCAATGGCTGCCATCATTCGCGAACTGAGAATAAAAAATGTTGAAGCGCTATAGTGCTATATTTTTATTGCAGAAAGATTTTGATTGGCATTCGAATCAATTGCTAATAAATTCAGCTTGCTCTCAAAACAAAATTCAAGATAAACAAAACCATAATGCTCAAGAAATAGGGTTTACAATCGCGGATGGACTTGATGACACGATATAGTGACATCGGGTCTCACGGCATATTGCGCATGTCCCTATACAGGGACATGGGAGTCCCGAGAGGTTAAGAGAAAAAGTGTTGCAAAAACAAGGAATATTAACAAATTACTCAATTATTGTTTTATTTTTATGTTTTTATATGCATCTATAATCTGTTTCGCATTTTTTATTTTTATTAGATTATAAAAGTTCTTGCCATGCTGTTTCTATGCGAGTAAATATTTATAGTTGTAAGATAATAATATAAGTATATTTTATTTCTCACTTTGGTTTTTCTTTTCGTTCTGTTATCTAGAAAATGTTAAGCCCACCCTAGAATATAGAAAATAGACTATCCAAGATTTTGTTTTTCTGTTTGTTAACGTATCTATTTTCTTAATAAATACGCTTGTATTACGATCTAGCCTAAACTCAGACTAATGAGTAATTTATCATTGACCTAGTTTTATAAAATACTTATTTAATAAGAATGTGTCCATCGGCACTTTTCTTACTGTCTCTATTAAAGGGAAGGCACTCTGTTCATGTGTCTTTAGTTTTCATTGTCACTATTTTTCACTATTATACACATATGTCACTGCTACACTAGTTCGAACGGTTTAGTTCTTTTAAGTCTTCGCACAATGTCTGTGTTGTCGAGGAGCTGGATCGCCTCGACGTTCACATGGTGAAGCAACCATGGTGATCCAAGAATATGGGTTATTTGAAAAATTTTGTAAACAATAATTTTTCGAGATTAAAAACGGACTCTACACTGATTTTAATTCTGAAATTTCTAAAATGAGGTCAGGTCCAATAAGCTGCTGTTATCTACTTTTATATTTAATTCTTAATCTTCGGGTGTTATTGAAAACATTTGACGGAGCCAAATCACCTGTCAACTGATGGTCAAATGATAACAGTCGATTGGATTGGACCTGACGTCCTGGTGTTACATATTTTTGAAATGGTTTTTGGCGGGAAATCAATGGGTTCAGTTGGAGTTTGCTTTAAATTGTTTTGCAAATTGATTATACTATGAAATTGGTATAGTTTAGTGTTATAAATGCTCATGCTCATGAACAATATGTGGAATGGTTAAAGTGGACACTCATAGTGCGGCTGTAGTGATATTTAGTTGCGGACTGTGGTGGGCGTCTTTAGGCGCCGTCCGCCACTCGTTCGGCTATGAAAACCAGTGGACTCGTATAGATTTGTTGCCAGAAGCTCCCTTGAAGCAATCAAAGGACCTATACCTACCTTTGATTGTATAGTTAGGGTTAGAGTTAAAGAAGACTTTAAAGGACTAGTATCCAGAGCCGTAGGAAAAAAATATCTAGTTTAGAAACCCTTCTATAACATAAAAGAATTCCTTGAAAATGGCCCGAGTGTTTAACAATAATGAATTTTATGAAATAAGAATAAATAGACGTGCTTGTAATGTAAATTTTATTATATTTTTAGTTCGACCTCGACAAAATAAAGTAAATGCCGAAAAGATAAGAAGAGATGAAAGAGAAAACTGTTTTCCGACCTTGAGTCGTAATCTCCATGGATTATGCAGCGTTTTGTAATTTGAATGATGTGCTATCAAGTTACCGCATTGTTTTATGACATAAGTTACTGCATTGTTTTTATGGCTAAGATTATGACATAATTGTTTTTGGTAACTTCCGGATTTTGTCCCAGAAACCGACTTACAGACCTTCTTTGTCTATTTAAATATACGAACCTAAAAATGAGAGTCTACCACTCAATTCCGACACACAACATCGGTGAATACTATACCAAAAGTTCTCGTACCCGTACCGAAACGAATGCGAATGCGAATGTGAATGCGCAGACGAAGGCAAAGGCGAAGGCGAATGCGCAGGTGAAGGCGAATTCAAAGGCGAAGGCGAAGGTCTTTACTGTCAAAATAAGAAAATTTTTTACTTATTTTGACAGTAAAGAATTTACTTCGGAAAGTTTAATTTTTAATACGAACTGTATGAATTCAGTTGTTTGTTTAGTTGGTAGTTGTGCTTGTTTTTTGTTTAGTTAGTGTTGATCGAGTAAAACCTTAACCTAATTGCATCTATATAGATCTAGATAGACTTTGATACATAGACCTAAAGAAAAAATATTTTTAATCTATGGCTAGGAGTCTCTTATAGGCGAAATAAAGACACATGTCTTATTATATAATATTAGGAAAATAAACTTTTCTAAAATCATATTATCTATGTACTTATATAAGTATGCGGAACCATTTAAAATACAAATAACAGTACTGGAGTAGAAAATCATTTTAACATAATACCTAATTCATATGTAATAACCAAATTAATAACGTAAAAAGCAATTATAAATCCTGTTATAACCATTTTCGACCTCTACACGGACCAAGTCGCGGGTTTAAGCTAGTTCTAAGTAATAAGAGCTCATTTCATGATTTAAGGCTTATTTAGACAGTGCTAGTTTCTTGCCTGTGCGTATTATACGTATAAAAATATGACTCGCATAGTCTAAGCGAAACGTCAGCGATACAAATCAAAAAAGTATAATTTGGTATTTACCTAAGTCAAAAATAAATTATTTTGTATAGATAAGAAAATAAAATGTCGCATAATAATGTCAGTTGTCTTTGAACATATCCATTTAAACGTGATTTTAGATTTATTATTGCACAAAAACTGATAATACGAGCGCTATTTGACTCCGAGAAACTATGACGTCATCTGCCTGTATTTTCCATATACAAATTCCATTGAAAATGTTTGTTTTGGCGTTCAGAAAAAGTATCTGATTTGGAAAATAGCGAATTGTAATTAGTCCGTGTTTTTAGATTATCCAAAACTAATGGACCCATATTTTATATATGGGTTTTTTTTTTAATAATTATTTTACGGCTCTGGATACTAGTCCTTTAGAGCCTATCTTTATTTTATCACTTCTTTATTCCTAACCCTAACCCTAATTATACAATCAAAGGTTGGTGTACCTACACCAAAAAGGACCTCCTTTGATTGCTTCAAGGGAGCTTCTGGCAACAAATCTATACGAGTCCACTGGTTTTCATAGCCGAATGAGTGGCGGACGGCGTCTAAAGACGCCCACAGTCCGCAAATAAATATCACTACAGCCGCACTGTGTCCACTTTAACCATTTTACATATTGTCCATGAGCAAAAGCATTTATAACACTAAACTACACCGATTTTATATTATAACGTCCACTAGAATTTTGCAAAATAATTTAAAGCAAACTCCAACTGAATCCCTTGACTTCCCACCAAAAATACCATATATGGGTATACTACCAAATACTTGTCAGAAGTTTTCTCTGTTGTGAGAAACAAACGACCAAACACAGGGCTTCGCGGGCTACTGATCCACCACGACAACGCGCTCGCCCATACCGCGCTCAAAACGGGGGACTTCCTGGAAAGGCCAGGAGTTTGACGGTCATGCTGTCGGCAGCAGCCCGTCAAACTCCTGGGCAGCGTTGCCAGAAGGTTACATAAGTAAACTTTAAGGTAATTTTGAGCTCCATCAGGTTACTTCTAGGTTACACTACACAAAAGGTTACATTTTGGTCACTTTTCGGAATATGCGTGGAACGGAATTATTCAAATGTTCTAGAATAGTATACCCTTTCAAACAAAAAAAGAATTTTTCAAATTACTTCAGGCGTCTTCGAATATGGTGAACGTACATAAAAAAATAAATAATAGATTGCGACGAATTAATAACCTTATTTTTTGGAAGTAGGTAAAAAATGTAAATGTTTACTTTTCCCGCAAAAAGGTTACTTTTTGTACATTTCAGGTATCTTTTGACAAGACCTCGCTGGCAACACTGCCCTGGGTCACCCTCTTTACAGCCCTGACGTAGCACCATGTGACTTCCTTTATTCCCGAAAATAAAAAATCCGCTCAAAGGGATACAATGTTCGTCGCCGGAAGATGCGCTGTCAGCGTTTGAGCAGGATATAAACGAGGTGCCTGCAGCGGACTGGGAAAAGTGTTTCAAAAATTGTTTCCGACACATTTAACTTTGTCTAGACGCTGGTCTAACTGGGGACTGTGAAAATATTTAATAAAAAAAAAATAACATTATAACCTATTTTTTTCGCAAAACTTTCTGATACCCCACGTATCTTTGTTATTTTATGTTTCTCAGATATAACAAATAATACGTATCATACAATATTTTTAATAATCTAACTGAAGTCCGCCATTTTTGTTCAACTTATTTGTGTCGCATTGTATTTTGTTTTGTTTTTAATATTTTTTCTGTCGCATTGTAAATATTTAAGTTGGGCTTCCATACAACAAAAGTGATTGATTTATAGATAAACTCAATGGTACGGAACCGTGCGCGATACCGACTCGCACTTGACCGGATTTTTCTTATACTTTTCTACTAACACGCTCATTATTACGCTGAAATTGAGTTTTGAGTCTGAAAATGATAATCTAATTCAGTCAAAACACATTTTGATCTAATATTACATGTTCCAGAATCCAGAAGCAATTACTAGTCAAGAATCCGTGTCACATTTGTGATGCTATGCAATTCACAGTTCAAATCAAACATCCCACAGATTAATACTTTTAATAATGAATGTGCGTGCATCTGTCACATAAGTACATTCTGATCTAATATTACATGTTCCAGAATTCATGTCACATTTGTGATGCTATGCAGAACAGGGATCAAATTGAGCATACGCCTCTTAAATAGATGGCGCCACTATATTTATCTATACACAAAAATACACAAATATTATAACAAACAAAAAATTACCCGTAATATAGTGTTTAAGGAACTGGATAGACACATCGCTATAATCTGAAACAAATTTCGGGCTACAAAGGAGGTACTAAAAGGCGACTATCCATAAAGAAAGTAGTCTTGGACACTAGCTTACAGCCAACGTTGAGCTATGGGAGCCAAACATGGATCTTAAAAAAAAAAAAAAAAGAAAAAACAAAATTTACACTTGCCAAAGAGCCACGGAGAGAAGTGTTCAATACATAAGGAAATGTATTGAACACTTCTCTCCGTCAAAAGACAGAAGAGAACAAAAATAATAGACGCTCTTCATATATCACAAAAAAAATTAAATGGCGTTGGGCAGGACAACAGGCAAGGTCTAAAGACGATCTATGGACCACGCTCATCACGAGGTGGAAAGGCCCGAAGGCAAGAGAAAACAAGGAAGACCAAAACCTCGGTGGTCAGATGATATCGCAGCATTAGCCGGCTAGAAGTGCAGCAGAATGGAGCAGCTTGGAGGAGGCCTGTACCCAAGAGGGGTCCATATCTAGTGAAAACTAATAAACTAAGACACCCCAAAATTAAAAGCTTATATAAAAAAAAAAACCTTAATAAAATACAATGTGTATTTTTTGTACTTGATCAAACGAAGTGTGCGGATATTAGACGAAATACGATCGATAAAAAAATTGAAAAAAAAAATCGTTATTAGTCATTAAAAAAATCCAGGCACTTTAATTTTTTCATTAATTATTTTTTAACTAATGTTCTGTTTGGTATTGTTAATTATTGTTTACTTTCTTAGCTTCTTAAACTTTGTAGCTTACAAAAGAGATCACTTTGAAGAAAATACGCCGTTTACTTAAAGAGAAAAAATAAAATAAAAATGGAAACACGACTTTTCAAAAAAAAATTAAGTGTTTTTTATCGATAATATTTGTCTAATATCCTCATATTTCGTTTGATCAAGTATAAAAAATACAAATTGTATAAATACACATCTAAATGATACTAGTGAAAAGTGATAAATAAATAAACCTAATTAAGAAATTACAAAAAAAAAAAAATAACAACTAGACTAACACTATTACTTAAGAAAAAAGCGTTAAATGGGATATGGAACAAAATAAAGCTTTTTTTTTTTATTGTGTTTAAGATGACCATCTGGGCGACTTTTTTTATGAGAAACAATTTTTTTAGCCTCATCAAAATCTTTGGAGCCGTTTCCAAAATCTTCATTCAAGAATTACTCGTTTAAAGTATATGATAAATCTGAATCAGTGCTGTGGATCTAATTGTCCGTTGGCTATCCGTCAGTTTGAGCAGCTGTTCTTGCCTACGGGTCGCATTTCTCAAACAATTCTTTTAAAATTTTGTAAGAAGTTTTGTATCCAGGGTCAAAAATAAATTATTTTGTACTGTTAAACAAAAATAAGTTATTTTGTACATAGAGAATAAAACGTCACAATATAATGTCATTTGTCATGATCAGATCTATTTTCAACGTGATTATTGATTTATTCATGCAGAAAAACCGATAATAGAGCGGTTTTTGACTCCGAGAAACTATGACGTCACGCCGTGCCATTTCATACAAATCCCATAGACGATATTTGTTTTGACGTTTAGAAAAAAGTTTCCGATTTGACTAGTTGGAAACTAGCGGATTATATCACAACGTTTATATTCATCTTTGGATTTTATAGAATTCCTTGCCGGTTCAGGTTTTTGAAGTTTTTCATAAATATTTTTGCCGTCATAATTTTCTTTTTAAATATCAAGAATTTTTTTGTAACCCTTATTAAGAACGTAGAATTATAACTCATTAAAACGTAACTTTTTCGTCTGATCAACTTTTTTATCCGATATACTTTAACGGGTCGGGGGTGACTCGCGAGGTCTATAGCTTACAGAGCCACCTGTATTACATGTTACCGAATGCCACGTCAGATTTGTGATACTATGCACTGCGCATACACTGGCGTTCTGGTATCAAATCGAGCTTTCCACAAATATTATTAATGTGCCTTACGATCTGGGGGTTTAAAACGGCCACTTTGACTTTTTCACCAGACGATACAGATATGAATTACATCGAAAATTGTAAAATGGCCACATTAGCGCAATAAATATATGTTTCACGAGCGACATGACTTTTCCCAATTCATTTTTTTGACAGTTTCTTTTGCAAATTCGTAAAATGGGTCACAATGCCCGAATTGATTTTGTGTCAAATGAGAGAATCACAAAAAGTTAGTCACGAGTAACTTTTTACGAAACATCTACGCGTAATGACACTTGAGAAAGAAAATAAATTGTATTCATAACCTATAATAACCTATAAAAATAAGGATTAAGGCCTTCATAACTTATTGAAGCATTCTCTGGTTCATGCTGGAGAATATTTTGTTTAGTTAGCAGAGGGTCTCAGGGCCAAATGGGGTATAGCCATTGCATCTCGAGGTAAATGCCTAAAAGTGAATTTGTTTATGCCGTCTTATATTGGCGAATTCTTTTAAAGGAAATTGAATCACTTTTACCATCTCATGTCCAATACTGGTATATAAACACAATTTACTTAAAACTTGCTTTTTACATTATTTATTCGGGTCTTCCTTATAAATAATTAAGTACATACAGACATACTTATCATGAATGACCTTATGACTGGTGTACAGCAAAAATGATTAAAAGACAAAGATCATATTTAGCAATACGATGAGGTCATAGTCAAAACTCATGATAACCCTTCTAAATCCAATCAGCAATAACAACTGCCCCTAATAACGCTATCTCCTACACTATCCCTGATCGTCCTAACTCACTCCCATACACATCAACCTTGCCTATAGAAACACATACTAATCACACAAGTACACTGACACTCACACTAACTAAACAGCCACAATTTAATTTAGTATGTAGAATAGTGCATCCTCCTACAATTTAAAATACTTAAACTCAATTAGCAGTGCTAATTTAGCACATACAATAAACTAATCTATTAGGCAAAACTCGTAGGTACACCTGCAATTCCTATAAAAAGTATTCCGAGGGAGGGGCCTAGTCACCTGTAGCACAGGACCTCACGGGACCTATTTCAGGGACTAGTCTCTTCACAAAGTCTACTATGACTTAACAAGACTGCGAAATAGAGATAAGTAATTAGTTACTTGATACCTATGTAACACTTTTGTCAATACTGTGCTATTGTGAAGAAAAAATAAACGTTTATTATTATGTTGGTACGCTTTTCAGCCACGGGTCGATGGGGACCCCGTCCTTTGAGGCGTTCATGGGGCCAAAGCCAACATAAAGGGGCCTTTTAGTACCTTTTTATCTAAAAAGTGAGATGGCTGCATCTATGGAGGTCTATCCCGTAATGTACCATTGAGATGCACTAACGGACAGTCCTTCACAACTGCCGAATTATTGCCAGGGAGGGATTTACTTGGTTTGGGCTTTATGGATGGGATGTTAGTGGACCGGATAACTGGGTTATGGAGTGAGATACGGACATCTACCCAAAAATCTCTCACAACAATTTTAGCCCGGTCGATGGTGACTCGCTGGCTCCGCTCGTTGGCTACACTGCCTGAGGGCACCCTAACTAGCCACGAAAATGCGGCCAGGGCAATTATGATTATTATTATGATGGGTTGTTAGCCCATTGCCTATTTAGAATTTTAAGATTAACTACTTATCTACAGTAGTAGTAGTAGTTGGTACATTTTTCTCTCTCTTATCTCTGACACTGGCATCTTATGCCACCCGCGAATAATTCAACTTATATTAGACTTAAAATCAGTGTAAGTTAATGTTTGAAATAAAACAAAATGGGTAGGCACTTAAATAAAATTCTATACATAAATCTATACATATATTAAAATCGTAACCGATCGCTGTCCATACATGGAAGATAAATGAGAAAAAAAATTGTTGGGGGCTTTCATCAATGCAAAAGAACACAAAATTATGATTTTTAGAATTTTTTTCTGTTTGTCTGTTTGTCTGTGCGTTTGTGCACGCTAATCTCAGAAACGGCTGCACCGATTCGATTGCGGTTTTCAGGAATGTATTTTGATAAGCCTCACTTAACATTTGGTGTTTTAATCTAAATCCGTTCATAAATAAAAAAATTATATCAATTAAAAGAATCAGGTCATTAAATTTTGTTTGAAAAATTGCTATAAAATAACTGTTTCGTTACTTGTGTTATAAAATGATGATTAAAAGTTAATATAAAGTTAATAAAACCTGCCAAGTGCGAGTCGGACTCGCGTACGAAGGGTTGCGTACCATTATTTATATAAAATCACTTTTGTTGTATGGGAGCCCCTCTTAAATATTAATTTTATTTAGTTTTTGGTATTTGGTGTTATAGCAGCAACAAAAATACATCATCAGTGAAAATTTTGACTGTCTATCTATTACGCTTCATGAGATACAGCCTGGTGACAGACATAAGGACAGAAGGATAGTTAAGTCTTAGTATTAGGACCCCGTTTTTACCCTTTGGGTACGGAACCCTAAAAATTGTCAATTTCGGTAAATTTGGAGCATTCTTACAAAATTGTTTTTTTGTTCAACGATAGATGTCGCTGTTCAAAAATACAAAAATTTAAATTTACAAATTTAAAATTTAAGTGCTTCTCTGGGCGTCTGCAGACAGAGCCGAGGGCCGCAAGACCTAACGACGCCCTACCGCCATTCTTACCGTGATTTTGGGCGGGATAATGAAAAAAGCAGGATTTTTTGAAGGGGGGGTGGGGAGGCAAAATATGTTAATATGCCGCCCCTGTTGGCTTTGCTACCTACTTGGTTACCAGTACCTTGCTTTCTAAACACCACGTCGTCTCTCAATCCGTCCTGACCATAAGGTTTCATTTTGCAGGCCCTTAATAACTAGACGCCACCCCCATTCCATATCGGTAGCACGGGAGGGATGGATATATTCGACGATTTTGCCGCCCTTCTGATTTCACCGCCCAGGATAAGTGCAGTTCCTTTTTGTACTTAAACTAAATCGCTATCTGTACATGGAAGATAAATGAGAAAAAATATTCTTGAGGGCTTTATCAACGCAATAGAACACAAAACAATGATTTTTAGGATTTTTGTCTGTTTGTCTGTGCGTTTGTGCACGCTAATCTCAGAAACGGCTGAACCGAATCGGTTGCGGTTTTCACTAATGTATTTTGATACGCTTCACTTAACATATAGTGTTTGTTTCATTTAAATCTGTTTATAAATAAAAATTTGTATCAATTTAAAGAATCACGGACTACATTTTATTCGAAAAAAAAATTGATTTCAAAGTTACCAATGCAACCGATTGGCTAAAACTTTTGTTAATCGTTATATAAAATGATGATTGATTGACTCGCGCACAAAGGGTTCCGTGCCATTATCTATAAAAATCATGTTTCTTGTATGGTATGTACCTATATGTACCTACCTACTTAAATACTGTTTTATTCTGTTTTAGTAAGTGATATTATGTATAGCGGTAATAGAAATACATCATCTGTGAAAATTTAACTGTCAAGTTATCACAGTTTTTGAGATACGGCCTGGTGACATACAGACGAACAGTAATAGAAATACATCATCTGTGAAAATTTAACTGTAAATCTATCACAGTTTATGAGATACAGTCTGGTGACAGACAGACGGACAGTAAAGTCTTAGTAATAGGGTCCGTTTTTACTCTTTGGGTACGAAATCCAAAATATTTCCAAATTCGTGGTTTCGGAGCGTTCTTAAAAATTGAGCGGCCACCATGCCAGGTCTGTGAAGCAGGAGTAGCACATGAGCCTGGCAAAAGCTGTAAAAGCGTTGACACCGTAAGTTTTACAGCGGCTAGCTATTGCTGCTGTAAACCACCATCACCATCTGTGATAATTTCAACTGTCTAGCTGTCTTGCACGGTTCATGAGATACAGCCTGGTGACAGACAGGTCTTAGTAATAGGGTCCCGTTTTTACCCTTTGGGTACGGAATCCTAAATATTTACAATTTCTATGGTTTCGGAGTGCTCTTAGAAATTTGTTTATTTTTTGGCCACCGATAGATGATAGCGCTGTTCAAAAATTTAAAATTTAAATGCGGTTCTGGGCATATTAACATTTCGTAATGAGCATCAGTTCTAACTACTAAAAGTCACCGTCTTATAATAGGTGCACTATGAACCCTATCTGGAATCGCAACCAAACAGTAGAAGGGAAAGCGAGTTTGAGAGCCTCTGCAGACAAAGCCTAGGGTCGCAAGACACCGTACAGCCATTCTTATAAACTAAAGTCCACGCTGACGAAGTCGCGGGCAACAGCTAGTATAGCAATTATAAATGATTTATGCCCATTTTCACCAACGATTCCTAAATTTTAGGGAACTCCTAAGTCATTTTAAGTGATACCTAGCGGAAATTTCGTTTTCACCAACATTTGAGGGACACCTAAGTCCTTAAGGGACTCCCTAAATTTAGGAGCCCGAATGTCGACCTCCTAACGCTAAGAAACAGTTTTTATTGTTGTTTAACTTCGAGTTTCTTGTAAAATGGAGGGTTATTAGGTGAATTATTTGACAATTTGGAAGCTATAAAAACAGTGCTGTTATTACCAAATCGAAGTTTGTTCGCGCGGGCGCGTATTTATCTTGAACGACCAGATTTCTTTACAAAATACGACGATAAAGAGTTTTTTATGCTTTATAGATTATCCAAGGAGAGCGTTATATATTTGTTAGCAAAACTGGAACAGAAATTAGAATACCCAGATAACAAAAACCGTAACAACAAAGATGCAAACTGTTAGGTTAGGTAGGGAGGCGCGCGCCCTGGACGCTCGGTTAATTTATATGGAACTAGCTGACCCGGCAAACGTTGTTTTGCCAAAATTGAGGATTGTATGTATTTTTGTATGTTGTATCATAAAAAAATAGAAATTAAAAATTTTGTCTAAAAAATAAAATAAAAAATTTAGGGGTGGACTACCCCTAACATTTAGGGGGATGAAAAATAGATGTTGGCCGATTCTCATAGATACCGGATAAGCACAAAAAATTTCATCAAAATCGGTCAAGCCGTTTCGGAGGAGTATGGCAACGAAAACTGTGACACGAGAATTTTATATATTAGATAATATGTAACGAAACAACAAAACGGCCTTACGTCGCGCCTCGGACGCTTGCTATGTTTCGTGCCTAATAAATTGTAGCCGCAAAAATCTCAAATCTTATTGTTGAAAGAACAGTCAATTTTTTTAATTCTCATTCATGATCCTCGTCATATTGCCACGAAAAGATGTAGTTTTTACTTGTTTTTAAGTCACAGTGTCTAAATTTATTTGTGTTTTCTATTCTATTGTATAAAATTTGAAATTTGTTATATATCTCATAAATCTTCGTTAAACAGCTACCGAAAAGTCGTATCGGTAAAAATACGGTTCCCGTCACCACTTCGCTGCAAAGGAACCGTCACCTTACTAAGTGGCCGGTACTAAGGTACCACTTAAGTTGGTGAAAATGGATTTAGGTAGGGGATTGATTTAGAGTACTCCTTAGTATAAGAGGACCTTAGTTAGGGTATTATTTAGGATAAGTTGGTGAAAATGGGCATTATTCTGATGAATGTATGTTGTTTTTACTTTAATCTTTGTCTTCAGTCTTGTTTTGCTTCTTATTGTTTATTTCATCTGAGCAAACCCAGTCTTTCATGGAAGTTTAGGATCTCATCAAATGAACCAAAGGGTTCGTTCATGACTTCCTTTATTTCCTCTCTTGATCCTCTCTTGATGATACAAGAATGCTCCAGCAGTGGACGTGTAGCTGCTTCCTTAGCCTTCAAGCAGCCTCTGCAAACATTATAAATCATTTATTGCTTATACAATAAATACTTAGAAGACATACTGGTACTTTAAGAGGATATATCATTATTTTTTTTTTATTTTTTGTTGCATTACAAATATTGTTTGAGACTACAATATTTCACTCGGTAGTCATACTACAAGAATACTAATATAATATATGCCTACTACAAATCTTTATTATTATTTAACCTTTATTGAAAGCTAGGTCAAACATACTGCCGAACAGGTCCAGCGAAAAAAGGTCAAACTGTTTGAGATTTCGGGTCCAAGGGTTTTAATTTATTTATTTTTGTTGATACTGACATACTGTTAAAAGGGTTTAAGTAAACCTAACCATACAATGAACGTAACCTTTTTATTTATATCACATCACAATCAAAAGGTGCGAGTACTTACGTGCGTGTGTTCTTTAGCGCAATTTGTGACACTCTTTCAATACGTATTTCTATTTCTACCAAGGGAGCTACAAGACAATATCAAAGTAAATTATTGCAAAACTAATTGAAAACCTTTAATGAAAACCATTGATAACTAATTACGAACTATTATTATTAACCCTGACTGACATTAATAGGGAGTATCACTGTCATGTCATATGGCATACTTTTTATTGTTAGTAACAAAAAGAAAACACATTTAATTTAAATATCTGATTAATTCTAAGCTAAATGCATGATTTTTTACTTGATTGAGCTATATTATAGTTGAATATATATAAAAACAATGTGAATACTTTAAATAATGTATAAAAATGAACAAAAATATAAACCGGTAACGTACCGGTTTCTAATTATTTCGTGCGGCAACCTCCTCGCCAAATATGTATTGCGATTTGAATTGAATTGAAGATTAATTGGGAGATTTTGTGACCATTTTACGATTTTTAGAGAATCTCTAGCAGTTCTGCGAGGAATATGGCTGATGAATTGATTTCGGAGCAATTAGTCAAAGTGGCCATTTTAAACCTGCTGCTCTACCTACTTACTTAACAACCTGAAAATTTATGATGAGTCTTATTTTGTTTAAGCATATTTTGACCTACTATCACACGTTCCAGATTCTATAAGCAATTGATCGTCAGGAATCCGTGTCACATTTGTGATGCTTTAAAATAAACATTCTTCTTTCAAGGTTGTTCAATGGTGCTCGCAAAGGTTCTCGAATGACGACCATGTGGTCTGACGACTTAAGCCGCTTAAGATCGGTAATTTTGGAAATCCTTATGAGAGGCCTATGTCCTGCAGTGGACGTTATGCGGCTGAGATGATGCAATAAATATTGCATTGACACATTTTACTCTGTATTTCTGTGGAATCTAAGAAATAGGTAGATAATCTAAATAATGAATCTGAATCTGTCACATCAATATATTCTGATCTAATATTATATGTTCAAGAATTCATGTCACATTTGTGATGCTATGCAATACAGGGATCAAATCGAGCATTCCACTGATTAATACTCCTTTGAAATAGACGGCGCCTACCTGGCGTCATACGCGCTGATTTATTAATATACCGGTGTTATTGGCCTTTTGTGCGTACTGGAATAGAATAAGTACTAAGGTACAGAAGTCTCACTCAGCAAAGAAATTCAAAGATATCCACTCAATGTTGTTTTCGAGAGAATTAAACAATATCGCTATATGGTTTAATTCTCTCGCGTCATAACTCAGCATCTTTTCGTTTAGATATCTAGACATCCATTGCAAGCCAATTTCATTCTTATTACTTTGTATAAACGATTCATGTAACTGAATTTCCCACACTGGAGTGGTCGCTGCGCGCATAGTAATGATGTAGGTATATTTTCGATACCTAAACAGGGACTGACACAGGTCTAGTGACTTACTTAACTTATTGTCCTATGTCCCCTGGTTAGGGCAAAGGGCCGCTTTACTTCAGGCCAAGATAGCCCGATTGTGTTTTACCGATTACCGACCGTCGCCAGGTATGCTTTGGTCGACCACGCTTCCTCTTGCCCTGCCCTGAGGAGTCCATTCCGATCCATGTCCATATGCGACGAGCTATTTGGTGATCGATTAGTGATTCACTACAGAGCTGCCACAGCTCACATGCTTTGAAGCTTCACAGCTGTGACTCGGTTCAATTTCGAGTAAATAAGTGTATGCAAAATAGAATGTATGAAAAAAGAGCAAAATTTTAAGATACGTTCATACAGTCAGGTACCAAGATGCCTTCAAGCCAAGTCATCACTTACCAGTGATGACTTATGGCTCTAAAACGTGGTCCTTTACTATGGGTCTCATAAGAAGGCTCAAGGTCGCTCAGCGTGCTATGGAGAGGGCAATGCTCGGTATTTCTCTACGCGATCGAATCAGAAACGAGGAAATTCGTAGAAGAACAGAAGTCACTGATATAGCCCAGTGGATAAGCTCGTTGAAGTGGCAGTGAACAGGACACATAGCGCGAAGAACCGATGGCCGATGGGGCACAAACATTGATTTAAGCACTTTATGGAGAGTCACAAACTGTCAAAAATCGACGCGCGACTGTCGCGATAGTCAGCCAACGACTGTCGGTGACTGTCACCGACGGTCGCCGACGATCGCCTACCACCACCGACAGGTGTCGTGGGCCTACTGTCGCTTGTCGTTAAGAGCGCTAACACTGGTGTTTTAATTTTACTGATTTTTACAACATTACAATGCTTTATCTATAAAAATCTTGTTTTTTGTATAGGAGCCCAAATATATCTTTTTTATTTTGTATCTAGTATTTGTTGCTATAGCGACTACAGAAAGATATCATCTGCGAAAATTTCAACTATCTAGCTATCACGGTTCATAAGATATGACAGCCTGGTGACAGACAGACGGACGAACGGACAGCGAAGTTTTATTAATAGGGTCCCGTTTTTATCCTTTGAGTAAGGAACCCTAAAAACGAACGGCTGAGCCCTAGCACCATGTTATTATTTAATAAAATATCTATAATGCGTCAGTTCATAAGTTATCTTATACTTATGGGTATGTCAAAACTTCTGTACTTTGGGGAGCCAGACAACCGTCATATCTGTTTGAAAAATTAAAAATTTTACAAAGAAACGCCAGAATAAATTTACTTCTTATTTGTCCCAAACACAGAACTACTCCATTTCGAGGCAGCTTTCGATTTGCTGCCACGAAATGCTGGAACGATCTCCCTCCTCCAAAAAGAGCCTGCAGTTCTATTGGAACTTTTAAGAAAAAATACAACAGTCATCTTCTGAACATCCAATTGTTTAATCATCGGTAGAAAGTAGTTCTGTACTTACATATTGCTTATCATTTTTATATATTGCTCATATATTTTTATTGTTTATTTGATTGTTATATATTTAATTTAGCAGTATCACTTAAATATCACTATTAACGGCAATACTCGTAGTATTATTCATCACATGGTTTCGACTTGATCTTTGTCAGTGGATATCTGGTAGTGCTTTCTCTCTTATCTTTTGGTACCACGGAAGACCAGCGGCATGATGTAAAGGCACATCATTGCCCTATGCTGAGTGGTGCCATTTCGGTGTAAAACTAATTTTAGTTATTTAGTAATCCTACTGATGTATACTAATTTGCACTGAATGGAATATTTTTCTTTCTTTCTTTCTTTCAAAGTTCAAAGGTATACTCGTAATAATTTCCCTTTCATTTTATTGGCACCTACTTAGTTTTTATGACTAAGAACCTATGTGTAAAATCCTAAAATGAAACAGGATGCGGGAGCCAAGTTGTCTTATCATATAAGGACTTTTATATCTCTTTTAACTGCCAGTTTTATAGCTGGTAATTATTAACTAAGCAATTCCTGAAATGTTTACATCAATGATATTAGTGTCTTTCATGAGAAGTGTAGATTTTATTTGTTATTCTTTTGTACCAAAAAACTGTAATTTGGTATAGGTATGTATATTAATTATGCGGAAAAAGTGGTAAAACAAAATATTAAAAAAAAAAACATTTTTTTAGGGTAGCTCCCATACAAGTAAAGACATAAGTCAATTTTATTTTCTCGACTAACCAACCATGTGGGGTATCGTTGAATATGTTTTTCAAAAATATTATGAGCTTGTGAACACCGTTTTTCGATTTAGGGATCTTTTTCTGAAATATTTGGTGTTGAAGTAAAAATTTTTGTTAGAGTCAAGTGTCGTCCTCCTCCCCCCCCCCCCCCACTCTATCTGCTAAACGGTTATATACAGACACGAATCACAGCTATAGTAAATATAACGAAATTTAAAGGAAAACTATCAGAGGTAATTAGGGTTTACAAATTAAAAAGTTATAGGCGATCAACTTATAAAATGTACTCGGAAAAGGAAAATTTCATTCAAATTCAATAGAAAATTAGTTTTTAGACGTTTTTAGTGCCATGAACTCAAAGTTGGCATTCGTAACTACGGAACCCTACACTGCGCGTGGCGCGACATGCACTTGTCCATTTTTTTATTAATTGACAGAACATTAATTTTGAAAACAAAAGTCGTCTCCCATATGTAAGGTTTTATTATGTTCTGTCCAATCTCTGTTAGCCTTCAATGACTGGAAGTTTATCCTACTAAGCTCGTGACCTGTGAGGAATGCTATGCATTTAGTCTCCGTCAGTCAGTCTTGTGCATTTTCACCTGTATGTTAGGGCGGTATAAATAACACAGGTATTCCAGTTGACAATTGCGGGATATGGAACAGGGTTGTCAGAGACAAAGTTTTCCTGAACTAGGAAAGCTAGTCCAATAGTAACTGACAGATATAAAAATAAAGGAACTGGCAGATAAAAAAAGGATAAGAAACGAAGATAACGCCAGAGGGCGCTTACTTTGGGGAATCCTGAAGCCCACTGGTGAACACAAGCCTCTTATTTATAATAAATATATATGCACAAATAACACTGATTTAGCTAGCCCCAAAGTAAGTTCGAGACTTGTGTTATGGGATACTAACTCAACGATATTATATTTTATAACAAATACATATACAGATAAACATCCAACACCCAGGACAATTTGAAAATGGTCATCTTCCAACTTGCCTTGACCGGGGATCGAACCTGGGACCTCTGGGTGGCGGACTAGCATGGTGACCACTCCGCCACGGAGGTCGTCGTCTTATTGATTTGAATACCATAACAATGCTGAGACTATTGTCCAAATTAAAAAACATTTGATGAAAAATTTCGCCACGAGTGAGAGTTTTTTTAAATTAAGATAGGCATATCTTCGTCACCATCACCCATCGGGGCCCTGTGCTGCTTTGATCCAGGTGAGAAACGGCACTTTGATTATGTCATCAACCCATCGCATAGGGGGACACTAGACGTCTAGTTCGGAAAGTCTCGACAGTGTTAAAGTCCCGGGACAGGACTTCTTGTCATTTAAAGTGCCTGTTGATGTCTAATTACTGAATATAATTTGAATTTTAAATAGACGCAAATTAAACTTACAAGTCATGTTAGTTTAAGACACAAGACTTCCTGGGACCCAAACCACAGTATAGCACTTCATAGAAGCGGAGTATCATTTATACCTCCTGCTACCACAAACGAAACTATACATCCACACGTCAATGTGTGTGTGGTTGCCCAATAACACACGCGCAGGGTAAGAACGGGGAAGAAGTGCGGGGACGGGGAACGGGGACGCATATTGCGTGGGACCCTAGGAGTTTCCGATCTGTATGTACTTAGTACATTTCATTCTGTGCCAATTCGCTAACCGGCTACGCTATAATACGCGGCCTTTGGTTTTTACGGCCTTTGCATCTGTCTACTCTGTTAAGGATAAGGACGTAAGAGTGTAACGGCAATTCCTGGAGACTTTCCGTTCTGTTAGTAATACCTACTATCTCGACTCTGGAATGCCCTACCTCTATCCATTCGATACGCTAAAACGTTGAACAACTTTAAAACCTTAACCAAAAATCACTTTCTTAGTAGTCTTGTGTAAATAATTTCTTTGCCCTACAGTATTCTCCTCCTTCCTGCCTAAACATCGTTTATTGGTTTATTTTGAATCATTGTGATATTTATTTATTTATTTGTATGTATGTAAATAAATTATATTTATTTATATTATGTAAATTTATATAGTTATATATATTAAGTTATTTATTATGCTGTATATTTAGAATGTTAACTGGTTATTGTATTTATTACTATATTAATTTAGTGTATAAAATTCAGAAACTTAGAAAATAGCGTTTTTGCGAGTGAGGTAGACATATTTTCGTAAAATCGTTATATCTCGTTCGTTTATCGACTAATTTTTTTATTCTGTTTTCACTGTTAGTATTTCATTTTTGAATATTTATGGATAAACTAGTTAGACAACACATATTTTTTTCATGCATATTCTCTACTGTGCCCAAGCCCCAGTGGTCAAAGACAGGCAAGGCGCCGTCTACATACCCGGGACACCGCTGGTTACAACCTACAAATGTTAACTACCCAATTAAATGTTCTTCATTTTTCATTCTTTCAACTTCTCAATGAAATTCTGCGAAGTAATTATTAGGGTTCCGTACCCAAAGGGTAAAAAAGACTCCGCTCTGTCCGTTTGTCCGACCGTCTGCCTGTCTGTCACAAGGTTGCATCTTATGAACCGTGATAGCTATAGTCCATTTGTTTAGGTATTTAAAAGAATGTAAACAATCTTTACAAGCCTTTTTATAGAAATATACACTTTATAAATCAACAACTTAGCAAATTACAAATAAATTATTCCATTAATAATTTAGATTTAATTTCGTTTTTAGTTTGAATTTTTCCTGTATACATAACTTACTTAATTAATTAAATTTATTCTTGAAAAAGAAAAAAAAAATAATAATTTACAAAATAAATAATTTTTAATTTGCGAAGGTATTGATTTATAAAGTGTATATTTTAATAAAAAGACATGTCAAGTTTATTTACATTCTTTTAAATACCCAAACAAATGGACTATAGACAGTTGAAATTGTTGTTGTGAAATGATGTGTTTCGGTTGCCCTCATAACAACAAAAACTAATAAATTTATCAAATCCAAAAACCGTTTTCGTTCCCAAACTACACAACAGATATTAATGAATTTCTATGACACTACCTGATAAAAAACGGAATTTCCATACAAAAGTGTCCAGCCGCTCGGGCATTTTGTATGGGATGATAGTTTTTTTTTTTTGTATATTTTCTGTTATTTTAATTTCATTATGCTATATTCTTCTTCATCTTCTTAGTCGTACACTCTTGACAGAGTGGTCGTGATTATGGATTAGGTTGTTCGTCCATGGCCGCTGCTTTTGCGATTTTTCTCCACATATCTCTGTCTGCGGCTTTTTTGGAGCATTCCGTTGCTGGGCACTGTGTTACAGTTACTGTGTTTGACAAGATCTAGCCACCTCGTTGGAGACCGGCCACGTGAACCTTCAATACGACCCTGAATCACCAAGCGCTCCACAGAGTTTTCTTTGCGGGTGACATGGCCGAAGAATTTAAGGATTCGTAACTGCACAACCGACGAGAGCCTTTTCTTAATTCCTTTAATATGGAGATATTAGTGCGGTGGGCCGTCCAACTTATTCTAAGAAGTCGTCGCCAGCACCACATTTCTAAGTCATCGATTTTCCTCCGCTCATTCAGTCTTAATGTCCATGTTTCAGCTCCATATAGGAAAATTATGCTATATAGTGATCTAGTATAGCCCGTGGTTCTAGTATAATAAAAGTTTGCGTCCCATGACTGGAAGCCAGCCCTCTACCTATATTTTGAATTTCCTCTTCAACTTCTACTTTTTTTGTTTTTCGTGTCGATTGGCTCAAATTACATTAAATTTTGTCCCTCCAGTAGGTTGCCACTCTTATGCCTCTCTCCGATGCCGCGTAAAGGTCGAACTTTGTACAACTGGTCGGGCACAATGGACACGAGAGAATGTGCTACATGGTCTGATCGGCGTGAAAACATTGGCAGTGGGCCTCCGATTTTTCAATATATCGCCACTTCGCGAGCTCGTGACCGCATCTGCCCTTCTCAGTACGTAGTCGATTTAAACTCCTCCGAGTTGCCCGAAGTAGGTTTTGGCCCGGAGGCAGCTCTTCCGGCAGAGGAACAAAATTAAGGGGAGGAACGTATTGCCTATTGCGCCACATTTGCAGCCGGGAGGTCTCCGGGTGGCCTTCAAGTGGTTTTGCACACTTTATAAAACTGTTACGGCTTTTGAAGCGATAAGCTGTGGGTTGAGTTCCAAATAAAGGGTGCAACCTTCAACTCAAAATAATATTAACATGAAAATGTACATTTAGAAAGACTTTATCAAAATCTTTTATGCCAGTCTTGTACCTTACAGTGTCTTATTATAAAAACAGGACTAACTTTGTTACTAGGTTTAAACCATTATTCGCCCAAAATGAAGTGACATTGACAGGTGAGATAGTGTGATATTACTAGAATGTCAACTTGATTTGGTCGGATAATGGTTTAAACCTAGTAACAAAGTAAGTCTGGGTTTTATAATAAGACGGACAAAGTTTTTGCTTGGAACATAGACTAGAAGCAACATTTTAACGGATCTTCCAAAGATATGTTAATCGACCAGATAATCTTACTTTATACATGGCTCTCAATATAGATAATGAATTATTCACATCTGAGTGTATTGTTTTCATATCGTTTTACAATACTTCATATCTAATTAATGTTAATAGCCACCTACAGGTGTTACTATGCCACGCTTTTTTATGTTACAGGGCGGCAAAATTACAAGCGGGTCACCTGATGGTAAGTAGTAAAAGTTGTGATAATTTCAAAAAAATTTGGGACAAAAAACTATGATTGAGCTAGCCCCAAATTAAGTTCGGCACTTGTATTAGGGGATACTAACTCAACGATACTATATTTTATAACAAATACGTATATAGATAAACATCCAAGACCCAGGACAATTTGAAAAGGCCATTTTAAATAATATGTACCGTGTACAGGCCGTGTGGTTACCGGCAGAATAGAATAGGGCCACTTTTAGTCCTCCCGTGGATGTCGTAGAAAGCGACTTAGGAAATTTAAGCTAAACAAAGCTTATAAACATCAGTGAGACCTCTCCAACCCGTCTGGCCAGTGAGGAGAGTGTAGGCCATGTCCTCTGGCTGCTCTGGCTAAGTATGGCTCTGGTAGTACAGAGAGAATCGTGCTCCTGCAGCGGAGACAAAAGAACCTGATCATGATGATGAAATAATATGTGAGTAAAAGTCAAATATAACTCTAAAGAACTGATCGACCGATATAAGCTGATCCCAATGACTGGCAGGCTTCCTCTTATTTCATACAAAATGTCCACGTTTGTAAATATTTTTTTAAATTTTATTCCATACTGTAAGTTATTTAGACGTCTGACTAAGTCACCCCACCCCTTTAAGTGGATATCGTTTGTACGGTGTCTATTTATCACACTAATATTATAAAGGCGAAAGTTTGTGAGTGAGTGTTTGTTTGTTACTTCCTCACGCGCAAACGGCTGGACCAATTTTGACAAAATTTGATAACGGGAAGCTTACAACCTGATTAACACATATGTTACTTTTTCCGCGGGTAACACCGCGGGCGCTTCTAATGTTACATAAATATAAAATTATAATACATTTCATGGAACGTGGTTTCCTGGTTTCACATAAACATAAACACATTTTATTTGCAATAAATGTCAATGAACCTATGTACATACATAGGTGGTAATAACAATAATAAATGTCACACATTTCACCATATCAGGCATTTAAATATCATAAATTTCTTTTTTTGTTTAAAAGGGTATACTTCTCAGGTGCTCCCATAGAATGTTTATCAAAATCGGTTGTGTACTTTGGAAGTGAAGACGGATTTAGTTTTGAAAAAATATTTATTAAAGAAGATATAAAAGTTAACGCCTGTCTAAACTTAAAAGCAAAGTAACAAAAGCACTTGAAAAGTAAAAGCAAGATATTTCGCAGGCGATGTATTAAAGTATGAGTTAATTTTGAATTACAAAGATTTCTGGAGAATAGTATGGTTAACTTGCTTTAAATTCAAAGGTAAGCCTTCATCTTTAAACCTCTTTATTGATTATGACCAAGCGAACGAAGCGACGTTTCGATATTGGCCAAAAACGCTGTCCTCGCCTACAGGTCAAGTTGTTCAACCGATTCTCGTGAAATTTTGTGAGCAGATTCAAAATGCACATAGAACTTTATCAGTCTTATTATAAAAACAGGACTAACTTTGTTACTAAGTTTAAACCATGATCCGTCCAAAATGAAGTTGACATTGACAGGTGAGATATAGTGATATTACGAGATGTCAACTTGATTTGGTCGGATAATGGTTTAAACCTAGTAACAAAGTTAGTCTGGGTTTTATAATAAGACGGTTTATGTTCGGTGAAAATTTTCAAAATGGCTGTAAAATATGATTGAATACTTAAAAAATATCATATTTCATCAACTACGAAAAATTTTACAAATGTCAGGACTTTTTTGTTACCCATATAAAGGCGCAACTTTTTTTTCTGAACAACTTTTTTAGCCGATAAGCTTTTATAAGTTGGGTGTGACTTGCGTGATCTACAGCTCAGTGAGTCACTAGTTAAGGGGTACTTGAATTTTCCGGGGTCCAGTGCTGCCCCCATTTGAATTAAATCATCACTTAAAAGAAAACGGAGATATAATTTAAAATTGTGTCTTGACCAGGCTCTAGATAACCCTTCAAACTATTTTATGAACTACTGTTTAAAGTTTAAAGTGAGAACATAAAGCTTTTCTACGCACAATTGCGAAAAACGGCCACTTTTGGCGTATGTGCGTAGAGAAGCTTCACGTTCTCACTTTAAACTGTAAACAGTAGTTCATAAAATAGTTTGAAGGGTTATCTAGAGCCTGGTCAAGACAACATTTTTAATTAGATCTCCATTTCCTTACAAATGATTTATTTCAAATGGGGAAAGCACTGGATACCGTAAAATTGAGGTGGCCTTCTAAGAGCAACAGGCAAGAAACTTAATTCGCCATCTAAATGCGCCTTTATTGTTTCGACCTCATTCTGAGGTCTTCTGAAAGAGGCCAAATTGAAAAATATGGCATAAAGCGAAATGATTTATTCGAAAAATTTTCCTTCGATAAATCTTACTCAATGAAAAGGTTAGGAAGCAATCAACTCGGCGCCCGCTCTATAATTTATCGATTCCGGCTTAGCCTGGAAGAAATTCACTCAGGTTAGTTTGAAAAGGTTGATTGCATTTGCTGCGAAACTGATTTTAGATTATTTTTCCATGAGTGTATTTAAAGGGTTCCATAACCAAAGGGTGCCAAGGGACCCTATTGCTGAGACTTTGCTGTCTGTCTCAAGGCTGTACCTCTTGAACCGTAATAGCTAGACAGTTGAAATTTTCACCGATTATGTATTTCTGTGGCTCCTAACAAATACAAAAAATAAATATTTTAAAATATTGTATCGAGGAGGAATCATTTATGTGCTAGTCCGGTTTTTTAAACAACAATAATACAATCTTTCAAAATGAATTGCTAAGTAATAAGTTATACATTATCTGTGAAAATTACAACTGTCTAGCTATTACAGTTTATGAAATAAAGCCTGGTCCTTTTAAATGATTTAATTCAAATGGGGGCAGCACTGGACCCCGGGAAATTCAGGTAGCCCCTTAATTAGAAATACATCGAAAATACAAACACAATAATTCATTAAAAACTGCAGATAAAACACTCAACAAACGTAAAATACGTTTATATTATTATAACGTACGTAACCTATACCCCATGGAAATAAAATTTGATACGAATGTAAATAGTAGGATAGAGTAACCTACTCTATCCTACTATTTACATTCGTACAAAAGACACATATTAGAGGTCAAAATAAATATCCTTCCTTTGTTTCCATTTCTCTTCATCTCGTACTGTTAATATCACTTGTTTTCGGTGTAAGTGGTACGTATTTATGTAAGATGTATATGTAGGTTTATTATAATTATTGTATATAAGTATGTTTATATTGACCGCCCCGCACTACCTAATTTCTCATTACATATTTTGTATAAAATGTGTATTTTTTTTTTACTTGATCAAACGAAATGTGCAGATATTAGACGAAATATTATCGACAAAAAACGAAAAAAAAAAATTGTTTCGTTAATTATTTAAATATCCTGGCACTTTAATTTTTTCGTCAATTACTTTTTAACTAATTTCCTGTTTGGTATTGTTAATTATTTTTTACTTTCTTAGCTTCTTAAACTTTGTAGTTTTCAAATGAGACAACTTTGAAGAAAATACACCGTTTACGTAAAGAGAAAAAAAATCAAAACACGACCTTTATAAAAAAAAATAATGTGTTAACGATTTTTTTTCCGGTTTTTTTTTATCGATAATATTTCGTCCGTTATCCGCAGATTTCGTTTGATCCAGTATAAAAATACACATATAGCGAGGTTGCTTGGAAGAAATTGATCTGGCATGTCAATTTTATTTGCATTATAATAGAAGGCAAAATAGAACTAAGAAGGGGAAGAGAGAAGCCCAGGCACAGCTAAATGGAGCAATTCAAGAAAAAGGTGTCAGCAGTGTCGTATCAAGATGTCAAGAGGTTGGCGGAAACAGAATAGAATGGAAGAAACTCCACCGACAAGAGCACCGCTTTAAAATCATGATGATAATGAGATACAAGGAGACTAAGGGTCAGATCACACCGAGACGCGACGCGACGCGACGTGACGCGCGCTTTTGAAGAATAGAACTTGTTTATAACACTAAAAGATACAAATTTCAGCGAGAGCCCGATGATTTTTCTTCAAAATTGCGCGCCACGTCGCGTCTCGGTGTGAACTGACCCTAATAAGGAACCATAGGAAATAACCCCAGAACCGGCGCTAAATAATTTTTTCTCAGAATTTCTGTAAAATACCTCAACGCCGAAATCAAAGGCGAACCTTTGGAAAATTGCTTTCCTTTTTAGTTCAGGCGTATTATTTTATACATCGTAATTTTTTAAGTTTTTTTTTTTTAATAGATTATTGTAAAATACACTTGACTATCAAAAATGATGTGGAAAATATGATGCAAAAAGGTAAAATAAAACAAAAAATGCAGTTAATACTTTTGTTCTTAAATTATAATAAGTTTTTTTTTAAATAAACGAAGAATAATAATATAATTCTTCATTCTTCAAAAATAATAAAAACATCATCCATGTCTCAAGCATGGTAGTCGAAATGATATTGGTATCCGGCATACCCAAAAAAAAAAAAGTTATATTTTATTTCTTTTGTTTAGAGAAAAAAAAGTTTTAAAAAGCGTTTATTGTTGTAAAAGTGCTTCATTTCTAAACTGATTATAACAGATAGGTGTAATAACAAGGTTTTTTTTTTAACATAAAAATTAACAAAAAACTTAAATAAGTAGGTACTTATGCAATAATTTTTCAAAACTAAAAACCGCCTTCACCCCCAAACTACACAACCGATTTTGACTAAAATTCAATGGAACCACGTGACAAGTTGTATAACTTGTCACGTGGTGACAAGTTATACAACTTGTCCTTTCAACCAAAAATAAAAGATTTTTCGAAATCTGTAAAGGCGTCTTCGAATAATCAGTGAACATGCAAATCAAAAACGCATAATAGATCGCGATGAATTGATAATCTCGTCCTTTTTGAAAGTCGGTTAATAATAAAATTACCTACTCAGCCATATCTGGGCAAATTTAATAAAATCCAGCAAACAAAGGTAAAAAATCACGTTTGTTGTTGTATGGGAGCCCCCCTTAAATATTTAATTTATTCTATTTGTTGGAATATCGGCAACAGAAATACATCGTCTGGAAAAATATCAACTGTCTATCTTCTTATCACGGTTCATAAGATACAGCCTGGTGACTGACAGACAGACGGACGGTGGAGATAAAGTCCCATTTTTACCCTTTGGGAACGGAACCCTAAAAATTATCATACTCTCATTATTACCATTTCTGAGGAAAAAGCTGCTTTGTACATTGAAGTGTGTAAGATACTAGCACTCACGTACAGAAGTCTTACTCAGAAAAGGAATTTAAAGAAATATCTACTTAATGTGGTTAGCGCTATGGTTTAATTTAGCTCGCGTCAGAACTCCTCAGTCTTCGTTTATTTGTTTGTTTATTAATTTCAATTAGGTACACACAGATTAACAGAACATCAGCCAAAGCATCCGCATGTTAAACTGTAATCAATCAATCAGCATCCGCATGTTAAAGTGTTCTTATTTAGAAAAGGTTTAGATACCTAGACATCCATTGCAAGCCAATTTCATTCTTATTTCTCTAGACAAACGATTCATGTAACTGAATTTTTCGCTCCGGAATGGTCGCCGCGCACATAGTAATAACACGTAATAATGTAGGTATATTTTCGATACCTAAACGGGGAGTGACACAGGCCTGCCTTAAGTCTGATTTAGATTGATTTACGGTGGGACCACCTGCATTTTATTATCCTTTGCATGTAGGTATCATTTAGATATTTTATACGACCGACAGTGACATGGATTGTCCAATATTTTATTACAATTTTTGTTCAATAAATGACTGATAACATTAATGATAATAATAATATGGGCGTGATCGCTCAATGTCAAGTTCTCGATGTTCTCATATGTGCACGATGCCCGCAATGCACCTCAGCATTGCGACCATCGTGCACATATTATGTTCTTACGGAGTGAAAAAAAAATTACCATAACCAATATTGCACGTATTTAGATGCCAAAACGTATTTATAGTTGTCTAAAATACGTATCAAATCGTAATAGGCAAGGTATCAGTTTTTTTTCTAGATTTTTTAACACGTAGTCTTAGCACGTGCACTTGGCACTTTAAGGGGTAACCTGAATTTTCCGGGGTCCAGTGCTGCCCCCGTTTGAAATAAATCATTTACAAGGAAACGGAGACATCATTTAAAATTTTGTCTTGATCAGACCCTGGATAACCCATTAAACTATTTTATGAACTACTGTTTACTGTTTAAAGTGAGAACATAAAGTTTTTCAGCGCACATACACCAAAAGTGGCCGTTTTTCGCAATTGTGCGTAGAAAAGCTTAACGTTCTCACTTTGAACTGTAAACAATAGTTCATAAAATAGTTGGGAGGGTTATCTAAGGTCTGATCAAGACAAAATTTTAAATGATGTCTCCGTTTCCTATCAAATGATTTATTTCAAATGGGGGCAGCACTGGACCCCGGAAAATTTAGGTAGCCAGCCCCTTAATACTCGTATCCACGAAATAAAGTGAGTCACTTTAATAATGACAATACCTAGTACTTTCTGTGACTGTAGTATGTATCCGATATTTTGTTAAAAACATAGTTTTTAAAATAAATGTGTTGAAAAAGTTCGTTTCAATTGAACATTCGAACTATGCGGAGGTGAAGTTACCCAAACGTGGCCATTTTTCTCAATGTGCGTAGAAAAGCTTCACGTTCTCACTTTAAACTATAAACAGTAGTTCGTAAAATAGTTTGAAGGGTTATCTAGAGCCTGGTCAAGACAAAATTTTAAATGATGTCTCCGTTTCCTATGAAATGATTTATTTCAAATGGGGGCAGCACTGGCCCCGGAAAATTCAGGTATAAGCGATAAGACCGCCCATTGTACTCATTTCATTTCAAATGATTTCTTTGTGTTTCATTTTTCTTTTGGTGTACAATATATCTAATAAGAAAATATGGGAGTGTAGAAGTTTTCCATACTGATGGTCAAATATGATATGATACACTATATTCTCCTTTAAGTTCATATTTTGACTGTGAAAACTAGTTATATTATGCTTTAAAATATGCAATTTCTTTGAAATTACATAATTTCGCCAATATCTGACAATTCTGACATGCCGTTTCAAAATAAAAGCTAGACTACATTTGTATGGGAAAGTCTGATTCTGTCTTGTGTAAAGGGACTCTTAAATAATATTTGGCAAAACAAACAGATCGTGTCAGTTATTACAATAAACTCCAAAATCCTTTATTGTTTAAACTGTGTAAAAATAGGTAGTATAATAATGAACATAACACTTTACCCTTTCAAGCATGCAATAGTAAAGTAAGGTATAATAAAGTACCTATAGTAAAGTACACATAAACGAAATAAATGATAAATATTAAAAAAAAATTATATCTAGGGACAAACAACACCGATTGAGCTAGCCCGATAGTAGTTCGAGACTTGTGCTGTGGGATACTAACTCAATGATACTATATTTTATAATAAATACATACATAGATAAACATCCAAGACTCAGGATATTTTGAAAAAGACCATTTCCCAATTTTCCCTGACCGGGGATCAAACCCGGAACCTCTGGGTGGCGGACTAGCATGGTGATTACGCCACGGAGGTCGTCAAATTAAGTAGGTATATATACATCCGATACATAAAAAACTTTATAGACTTAGTAACAAATCTAGATAAGACCAACCAATTGATATTGTAACTTTTTTAATAAATTACGTTTGTAATTTTATTAATTTTTCCATGACAAACAGCGTAACAACAAGTTTCCATAATCCGATTAGAATTGAGTCATATTTTACTAAATCCTGTAGCTAATTGGTAACTAATCCTTAAGTATTAACTCTGTATTTAGTACAGTACAGTACACTTTTACGTCCTTATTTTTAACGGTGTAGACAGAGGCAAAGGCCCTAAAAACCAAAGGCCGCGTATTATTACCGTACAGTCGGTTAGCGTATTGGCACAGACATGATAAATATAACTATTACCACAGAATAAGTACTAGTACTCACGTACAGAAGTCTTACTCAGGAAAGAAATTCAAAGGAATATCTACTTAATGTGGATAGCGCTATGGTTTAATTTTAGCTCGCGACAGAACTTTGCACCTCTTCGTTTAGAAACCTCATCCATTGCAAGCCAATTTCATTTTTATTGCTCTGGACAAACGATTCATGTAACTGAATTTTCCCTTTGAATTTTCCCTTTGTAAGAAATTCTGATGTGAGCTAAATTAAACCATGGTGCTAACAACATAAAGTAGATATTCCTTTGAATTTCTTTTCCGAGTAAGACTTCTGTACGTGAGTACTAGTATTTATTCTGTGCCATTGTACTCATTTCATTTCATATGATTTCTTTGTGTTTCATTTTCCTTTTGGTGACCAATAAAGAGTTATCTATCTAACGCTTCCACTTTGTATATCGTTCCAACTGTACTTAAATTTTAAATCATGAAAGTTATAGGAAATCAGCCATAAAGATATGATAATTGATTAATTTCTATCATTAAAAACAGAGTTATAAAAGGGCACGCCTACTACTTCATTAGGATAGTGAGGACAATGGCACGATTCATAGTTTTGGCTTTGGTGGTGCTAGCAGGTACCTACATGTTTATTTTTTTGAACTTTTTCAAAACCTCGACAAAAAGTGGGGCGTTATTAGTAAGTCTGTCCGTCTGTGGCATCGTAGCGTTCGAACGGACAAACCGATTTCAATGCGGTTATTTCACGTGAAAGCATATTCTCTTGCGGTCATTCTAAGCTTTGTTTGATGAAAACCGGGTCAGCTGTTTAAAAGTTATTGGGGGTTAAAACTTGAAAGTCGGGGCTTTCTTTAGCAAATAATAGATGGCGCTACGGAAATCAAACCGTGCCGGTAGTTCCGCTACTCAACACTAGATGGCGTTCTTGACAGTCTGGGGTCTTTTTAATGTATCTAACAAATATTATAACGATGGAGCAGTAGTTTTTTTTTTTTTTTTTTTAACACGCATGGCGTGGAAGTGATCTTCAATTCAACTTCTTACTACGTGTACGAGCGAAGCTCGCACATTTCGGCGGCACGCGGCCACATATTATGTAGGTCGCGTGTCAGCTGTTTTTACTTTACATTTTAAATAATATAAAACATTCAATCGAGACACTATCGAGCAGCGATCGAGAAAGGACCCGTCACAACTAATTCTACAACATGTAATTCATATCAGCAATAAACAGTTTCTACGTGACGTGCTCTTGTGTAAATAACATCAACAAATTTCAACATCAACATCTCTTTATGTATGGTGCGGGCCTAGGTGACAACCGAAGCCTGCGCCGTACACTACGTAATCATAGCAACATCGCCAATATCGGGCAGTTTTTAACAGTTTGACATGCGTCACGCTAGCGTCGGCGCCAACGCCGATTTATCGGTGGCATACGTCGCCGACGGTCGTTGATAATCGGCGACAAAAGTCGGTGATGGTCAACGATAATCGGCGACAGAAGTCAACCGAAACGTGTTATTAAATTCGCCTTGTCTGAGTAACACCGTCGAGAAGCATATCCAGAATGAAATAATAAAATTATGTGTGCCTTTGAAATTTGAGGGTTTCCCTCGATTTCTCCGGATTCCACAATCAGATCCTGACGTGGTTCCAATGGGACCGCATCGGAAGTGTACTCTTTTCAAAACTGAAGAATTTTGAAAATCGGTCCACAATTGACGGTGTAAACGGTGAACATACATAAAAACAAATAACCGGCCAAGAGCGTGTCGGGCCACGCGCAGTGTAGGGTTCCGTAGTTGCGAATGCTCACTTTGAGTTTACGCCACTAAAAACGTCTCAATTTCTATTGAATTTGTATGAACTTTTCCTTTTCCGAGTACATTTTATAAGTCCTTCTAGCGAGTAGGCGACCAATATTGTGAAAATGAGTTTCTTTGTCAAACACAGCACGTTTGGCTGTTCATAATGGAGTGCTGATACCGACGCTGGTGTATGGAAGTGAGAGTTGGGTATGGCAGAAAAGGCACGAAAGTAGAATAAATGCAGTTGAAATGAGAGCGCTGAGGAGTATGTGTGGTGTTACTTTGAAAGATCGGATTAGAAATGATGTCATAAGGGAGCAGTGTGGACTGAAAGAAGATGTAGTAACAAAAATTGAGAAAGGAATGTTGACATGGTTCGGACATGTAGAAAGGATGGATGAAAGGAGATTCACTAAAAGAGTCTACAAAGCAAACGTGAGTGGAAGAGCGGGTCAGGGTCGTCCTCGACGAACGTACCGCGATCAAATTGCAGACGTTCTTAAAAAAGGAGAGGTTAGAAGTACCCGTAACCGGCGGGCATGCATGAAGAGAGTGATGAGTGTAGATGAAGCGAAAGAGGTCTGTCAGGATCGTAGCAAGTGGAGGTCCTTAGTCTCTGCCTACCCCTGTGGGAAACAGGCGTGATAATATGTATGTATGTATGTATGTATGTACTTATTGACATGTAAAAGTGCCTGTAAAGGTCTAATTACTGAATAAATATTTGAATCTTTTAATCTTTGAATCTTAAGTCAGTCGCTTATAAATTTTTAATTTGTAAACCCTACTTAGCTCTGATAGATTTCCTTTAAACTTCGTAATATTTACTACTGCTGTGATTTTTTTTACAAGTCCATGTATAACCGTTTAATAGATAGATGGGGGGGACACTTGACTCTAACAAAAATTTGCAATATAAAACCAAATATTTCAGAAACGGAACCCTAAATCTAAAAATATTGTTTATTACAATATGTATATTTACAAACTCACTATATTTTTGAAAGACCTATTTAACGACATCCCACACGATGTATCAGTCAAGAAAAAAAATTGACTCGTACTTTTGGAAGCTAACAAATTTTTTTTATCAATATTTTATTTTACCGCTTTTTTTGCATTAATAAAATAAATACCCATAACAAATTACAGCTTTCTAGTACTAATAGCCTGTGACTAAAGCCGCGGACGGACAGACAAACAGACAGACATGGCGAAACTATAAGGGTTCCTTGTAGGTACAACGGAACCCTAAAAATACAGTCGAACACAGAACCTCTTCTTTTTTTGAAATCGGTTAAAAAATATGGATTTTTGAACTTAACTCACGTTGTCAGTTTTTTTATAATAATTACTTGCTTCAGCTGTAGCTTGCAATGCTGCCTCCGATCGCATTGTTGGTGGCCAACCCGCCAACATTGCTAGCTACGCGTCCCTCGCTCAGGTTGAGTTCCAGGGTTACTTCACCGGCCTGTGGAGTCAGTCCTGCGCCTGCAGTATCTTAAATTCCAGGAATGTCTTAACTGCTGCTCACTGCTTCTCCGGAATGTAAGTAACTATGTGTATACAGGATGATTGCTTGCTTTTCGTGTGTGTAAGTGGCCAACACTAGTGTCAGATTTTCCAAGCTGCCTAACTGACATAGCTTGACGACCGCCATACAATGATGACAGCCGGGACCAACGGCTTATACGTACCTTCCGAAGCACGGAGGAGCTCGAGGAATTTTCATACCACTTGTGGTTACCAATCCAAGTGCGGATCACGCCCGGTGTCGCTTTACTTGCGCAAGCGCTAGTATTGCGCACTCCCGCCGGGCCACCGAGCTTCTCAAACACAGGATGATTAAGGCGATACACACTGCTCCGCAGCCCAAGCCGGACTGTATGCAAATAACTCAATTTGTATAGAAAACACGCATAGTAGAACACACTGACACCGCGCATCGTTTTTGTACGGCGGCCCCGCGCTACGCAGCGGGATGCGGAGCAGTGTGCCAATCGCCTTAGATCCTCCTAGCCTATATTTAAGGAAAGTACTCTTAAAGCGAAATATAACAGGCCAAGTGCGTGTCTGGCCACGTGCAGTGTAGGGTTCCGTAGTTGCGAATGCCGACTTTGAATTTACGCCTCACGATTTAAGACAAAGTGGTAGCTAAAGTGGCGCCCTCGTTTGAAATAAATTGTTTAAAACTAAATATGGTGATAATAAAAAATTTGATTTGTATAAATGTCTAGAAAGACCTTTAAACTATTTTATGAATAACCTTTGAAAGTAATATTGGTAGTCCGTCTAGTTTTAAAACGGGTTTTTGCCAAAAGTGGCCGCTTTTGGCGCAAAACTAGGACTATTAGTAATAATTTCAAAGGTTATCCATATCTAGAGAAGGGGAATTAGAAGGAGCTCAGGCTATAACAACTTCCTTGCTAGCAAAATCAAGTCACAGTAACGCGACTATCTTTCTCATAAAAAAAACAATGGCATGGGAACTGAATGAAGAAGCTGTGAGTTCAATGGTCTTTTCTATCTATAAAAATGCCCAACGCGCCTAAAGAAGTTTTCAGTTGACCAAAATGGCTGACGCATATTTCTTATCCTTTTATTTCAGTTTGTACAGCCCCACTCGCCGGCGCATCCGAGCTGGTGCCACTTTCCGTAACTTCGGGGGTACCACCGTCCTCGTTGAGCGGGAGTTCAACCACCCCACCTACAGCTCCAGTACATACGATGGAGATATCAGTGTTGTTAGACTGAGCGAACCTCTAGTCCTAAGTTCTGTTATCCAGCAAGCTGTTATCTTAGCTCAGAATACCGTCATTCCTGACAACCTTCCTGCTATATATGCTGGATGGGGAGCGACTGCTGTAAGTTTTCTTTCTTTAGTTTTAACAGCCTATATCAGATTGTAGCGGAAGTGAGGTGGTATGCTCCCATGCACTTGCACCATGCTTCACACCAAGCATGATGATACGCGGTTAACCGCGATTCCGACAGTGTATCGCCAGAGGTTGTATTTATGCAGCGAAACAAGCGAACTCTTATATCTAGATGTAGGATACTACTGGCGCCATCTCGTATGCTTCTTGGGAACTATATTACGCTTCATTTATTGCTGTTTATGGTTGTAGTTCCTCGTTGTGGCGCAGAGTTCGCTATAAATTTTTTGCTGGAATTAATTCCTCTCACAATAAAAGGTTTGCCTTAATTGGCACTACTCTGAGTAGGCAAGTTTATGATCGCACCAGATAGTAATACTCGTTGTACGAGGAACGTAGCTGTCCGTTCCCTGTCAACTCTTACGACACCCGAGGATGAAGAAAGAGGTGGTGTGCGCTTTAGTTTGCACACTTCAGTTTGCCAAACACGAGATCCAGATCACATAGAAGTACTTTAGACCACCATATTTGTACGAGTAATCAAGTGCATTAACAGCAAACGCAAGAGTAAAATTTTTTAACTGCCTATTATATCTAACGTAACCCCGTAATCCCAGATCACTAAAAAATCTTTTCTTCTTTCTTTAGTTTGGAGGATCCGCTGCCTTCCAGCTACAAGACGTGACTGTCTACACTATCAACAACGACCTTTGCCGCCAACGTTACCTTGACCTTCCCAACCACATCGTCACCCAAAACATGATCTGTGCTGGTCTTCTCGACGTTGGTGGTCGCGACGCTTGCCAGGGTGACTCCGGTGGCCCCCTGTACTACGACAACATCGTCATTGGTATCGTCTCCTGGGGCCATGAATGTGCTCATGCTACTTACCCTGGAGTCAACACGGCCGTCGCTTCCTACACTAACTGGATAGTAGCTACCGCTCAAAGCTAAATAAAATCTTCTTCAGTATTTACCTCTTTTCTGTATGAATGTTTAGATGATAAAGATTTTACTGGCTGTAAATACTATTGTAGAAAAAAATAAATGGATTTTTGTTTCTTTCATGAAGTTATCGCATGGTTTCTACATACCTATAACAAGTTTTTTTTACTCTTGTGCGTGGCCTTACCGGCATTATAATGGCATTACAGCTTGTGGTTGTGTACGGTTAGGCGATCCGGCTAGCAACCCAAAAATAACAATAAAAAAAAAAACATTGACCAACAAATTCCATATAATTGAACCTGTTTTAAAAATTTCACGACAATCAGATGCGAATTACGACCTGTATAGGAAATTAGCCAGACAGCCGGACAGGCAAACAGCATTTTCAATTTGACGGGATTTTTTCATGTATGTCCACCGATTATTCGAAGACGCCTAAATCGATTTTAAAAAATATATTTTTTTTTTTGATTGAAATATAATTTACTTGTATACATACTTTCTAGTCAGGTGGTTCCACGGATTTTGTGTTGAAATTTGGTTGTGTAGTTTAGGAGTGAAGTTTGTTTTTAGTTTTAGAATATTTTTTGTAAAAGCAGATACATAGACGTTTTGCTCGCGCTTTGCCAAATCATAAATTTAAGAATCCATGAAAAAGAAATGATGTTAAAAACATTCACAATAGATGGCGCATAAATTGTTTTGAAATCGTTCCGTCAAAACAGGAATTCGCAGTTTGGTTCAATCTCTTTAATAATTTGTTATTGATCAACCAATCTCGTATTTTACTATAATTTAATTGAATATGTATCTATCACATATGTAAACAATAGAAATGAATAAAAAATCCATAAACAAACACACACCATATAGTATTTTATGCAACAGTTGTATAAGAAGGTTCATAAAATGCGAGTGGCGCAGGTTACGATGCGAGCCTTGGCGAGCATCGTAAGGAGACGCCATCGAGCATTTTTTGACATACTTATACAACGTTGCATACAATACCTTTTCTACGACTACATTTACTAAAATAAATCCAAAAATAAACAAAGAAAAGTATGAAATACTACAATATGTTTGCTAGATACTAAGTATCTATGGACTTAATTTTTTTTATTGACGTCTTCCTAGTGACCAAAAGTGCCATTTTTACCAGTGCAAAAATAATAACATATTTTACAAATTCTTATACAAATTCGATCAATAATGATGAAAGTCCTACTTTTGTTTTTGTTTGTTTTGTTGTTTTTCGTGTGTGTAAGTGGCCAACATTGATGTCAGATTTTTCAGGCTGCCTAATGGCATCTGACATAGCTTGACGACTGCCATATAATGATGACGAAATCGGTCCATTCACTCGAGCGCTACGATGCCACAGACAGACAGGCAGACAAACTAATTACACCCTTCTTTTTTGTCGAGGGTTAGAAACTAATAGTTGACTACGTTAGCTATATACTACTAACAATGCATATATTGTTGAAATGTGCTATTTAAGACTTTTCATTTGATACCCTTTTGTTTGTTTTTCATGTGTGTAAGTAGCAAATACTAGTGTCAGATTTTTCAAGTTGCCTAAAGGCCTCTGACATAGCTTGACGACTGCCAAACAATGATGACAGCCGGGACCAACGGCTTATACGTGCCTTCCGAAGCACTTTTTAAGCCACTTGTGGTTACCCATCCAAATGCGGACCATGCCCGGTGTAGCTTAACTTGCGAAAGCGCTACTAATGCGCACTTCCGCCGGGCTCCTCATGTCCCACTACTAGTGGGCCACTAGGTGTCGACTTCAGCTTAAAATGTGTCTTCATTTGTAACTCTGACACATTGTACACAATAAACAGATACCTGGGAGGTTACTCCAAAAGCGGTACGCAAGACGGACGTTACTCCGTATCCGCGTTTCATTGTCAAGCAACATTGAGCACTAACGTATGATGATAAAGTCTAATTTGGTTTGACATATAGATAGAACGTCACTTTCGTACGACCTACTTATTATTTTATGGAGTAACTCCCCTGGGAGGTTACTCCATAAAATAATACGATAGTCGTCTGATAGTGACGTCTTATTTCTCTGTCAAACCAAATTGAAATTATCATCATACATTAATTTACTTGACACTTAAACGCGGATACCCAGTAACGTCCGTCTTGCTTACCGCTTTTGGACAGAGACTGGAATGCCGATATTTTGTATCGATATATCGATACCCGGTTCCATTATTTTATCAACATTTTGTATAAAAAACTGGTATTATACCGATATTTATATCGACATATCGATATAAAAATTGATAAAATACCGTTATCAGGTATCGATATATCGATAAAAAATATCGGTATTCCTGTCCTGGCTTTTGGAGTAACCCCCTGTAACCTGTTACCCGCAAAATAGGTTTTAGGTGCACAAACAAATCCTCCACTAAAGTTTTTTAATTTGCAAATTCTTTTTCTTACCGAGTCCAATCGAGCTTCAATTGGGTATTTGCCAGTCAATGGAGAATATGCACATATTGTTTTTATTTGCTTAATAAAGTCCTTATTAACCACAGTAAACAAATATGAAACAATTTATAAAATACCTTAATCAGCGACGAACATGTGATAATTCAAAGTTTCAATTAGAAAGAGAAGTCCGATATGTACTGATGACGTCAAAGTCCACATCATCTATACATTTGCCATAGAAAATAGCGTTTTTGCGAGTGAGATAGACATAGTTCCGTAAAATTGTTATATCTCGTTCGTTTTTTAACCAAATCTTATTCTGTTTTCACTGCCAGTAATTTATTTTTGAATATCTATGGATAAACTGATTAGATAACATATATTTTTTTCATGCATATTCCCTAAAGCTCTTAATATAATTATTTTGTCATAATAAGAAAATATAACATCGCAAAATAATGTCACTTGTCTTTGAAAATATCCAATTTAACGTTATTTTAAATTTATTTACAAAAATCTGAAAATAAGAGCGCTATTTGACTCCAATAAACTATGACGTCATTAGCATATATCTAATATCTAAATATATTTAACTCAAAGGTGACTGACTGACTGACATAGCGATCTATCAACGCACAGCCCAAACCACTGGACGGATCGGGCTGAAATTTGGCATGCAGGTAGATGTTATGACGTAGGCACCCGCTAAGAAAGGATTTTGATCAATTCTACTCCCAAAGGGATAAAATAGGGGATGAAAGTTTGTATGAAACTTTGTCAATTTTAAACCGATCGGGCTGAGACTTTGCATGCATAAAGCTACTATGACGTAGGCATCCCCTAAGAAAGGATTTTGATAAATTACACTCCTACGCGAGCGAAGCCGCGGGCAAAAGCTAGTTTCATACAAATCCCAAACATTTGTTTTGACGTTTAGAGTAAAAGTATCTGATTTGACTTGATGGAAAATAGCTCGCAAATATTCGGCTCTAGGGGAGCCGTATATATTTGTGCCTTTTGCAGTGGAGACCTTAGGGCCTTGGGGTGCGGAAGCTCGTCAAATTTTTAAGGAAATTTCCGCCTGATCGACGTTTCGGGGGACCTAAGGGCCGGCGCGCATTTTGGACAGCGTCTAAGTATTGCTATTCAACGCGGAAATGCCGCCAGTCTCTTGGGTACTTTGCCCTGTGATGGCAGCGATTTGGCCTCCATTTTTTATATTAATATATATTTTTATTTTTTAATTATTTTTATTTTATTTCGTTTTAATTAAAGTAGGTAGTATTTTAGTTTTAATTTAGTTTTTTTTTTCTTCTTATATTGTATATATTTTTGTGTGTTTAATAAAATTTGTGACTTGTTAAAAAAATTGCTGATTTCAAATTATTTTTCACCAGTATGTGGCCACGGCGATCCCTCTGGAATAAAATGGTTGCAAATACTACTTGCATTGACACACTGGCCTCTCATCTTTCAACCACATCGTCCAAAGTATGCTCAGCAGCTGCATCAGCTGAAAACCTCAAACGGCGTAAATATGAAGGTATCGGAAATTACTACATATTTGAGCCGTTTGAGTTGAAACTATGGGACCATGGGGGACATCAGCTCATAAATTATACGGCTCTATCTCAAAGAAACTTATTGAAGTTTGCCGTGACCGAAGGCTGGCCTATATCTAGGTCAGAAAATAAGCATTAAGCCACGGACATCATCAAATTGGAGGACCATTTACACAATGCAAGCTACTTGCTTGTTGCATACGATTTAATACGGCATGACGAATGGAAAAATATTTTTTTTTTATTGGTATGCAGGAAGCTGACATCCTGGATGAACACATAGGCTACTTTAAGCGCGGGGCGCAGCTAGTCTTATATAATTATGTAAAAGCAAAGTTCATTTTTTAAATTTACCTATTCTGTCCCATTTCTGGGAAAATGTCAATCACGCTGGAAAGCGTCTAAGTCATCGCGCCAACGCTTTCTAGGCCTACCCCTGCGACGCCGACCGTTTTCGAGTATCCACGGAGTTATCCTGTGAGCCCATGTTTCAGGGGACATTCTGCTAACATAACCCGCTCAATCCCACTTCAACTTGGCAGTTTTGTGGCCTACATCGGTGATACCAGTCTAAATAGAACGGAGTGTAACATTTGGGACTGTCCATTCTTTTCACTCCTATTACACTTCGTTTCATGGCTCTTTGGCAATCTGTTTATTTATTTATTTATTTAACTTTATTTCAAATGCAATAGGCGAACTTAAAGCCATAGGCTTTATCTACCAATCAACCTACTGGTGATGCCGAGATTCAGAAGTCTTTCGAGGAAAATATGTAATTTGAAAGATATATTACTAGTAATAATGTGAGATATAAGAATATATTAATTAAAATAACATCATATACATATATATGAATAAACTTACATTCAAAATATACGCAGATATTATAAACCAATACGTATACTACATATACACTTTATTTGTATTCTATTTGACTGTTCCCGAAGATAATGTGCACGCACTGCACTTTTAAACGCTACTCGAGTACGAGCCTTCTGGATATTGATTGGAAGGGCGTTCCAAAGCTTTGCCGCTTGAACACCAAAATAACGTTCGAAGAACCCGCTACGGTGAAATAATATATCGAGACGGAGATTGCTAGAAGAGCGAAGATTATTGCCATTACTATCACCAAGAAAAGTGAATTTTGATTTGAGATATGACAGAGTTCTAGGGTCAAAAAGAATAGAAAAGAAAGTTGTGAGAATATGCAGCTGGCTGTCTAAACTATGAGTTTGGACTTCTGATCCTCGGTGAATAACCAGGCCTGAGCACCGTAAGTTAGGACGGGCAAGATGCACATGTCGATGAGTTTCCGTTTGATGAGTTAGTGTCCTTGAAAAAAATGCCGCATCGAAATGCTTGGAGGAGCTACTGGTCCATGAAAGCGTTCATTAAGAGTGACCCTCAAATGACACAAGGGAGTAAGCATGAAAAAAAAAATGTTATCTAACCAGTTTATCCATAAATATCTCTACCCTGTGTTGCAAATTGTCCTCATATTTCAAGGTTGACTGGAAGAGATCCCTATCTGGGATAAGTCCGCCTTTGTACTGTTCTCTAGTTCAAACCTGTATTTTTGTCCTGTGTTTATGTACAATAAAGATTTTACAAACAAATTTACAAAATATTCAAAAGTAAAGTACTAACAGTGAAAACAAAATAAAAAATGGTTGAAAAACGAACGAGATATAACGATTTTACGAAAATATGTCTATCTCACTCGCAAAAACGTTATTTTCTATGGTAAATGTATAGATGATATGGACTTTGACGTCCATATTGGACTTCTCTTTCTAACTGAAACTTTAAAGTATCACAGGTTCGTCACTGATTAAGATATTTTATAAATTCTTTCATATTTGTTTTCTTTGGTTCATAAGGATTTAATTAATAAAATAAAAAAATACGTGCATATTTCCTATTATTTCATTCACTATTATTGCAAAAATCTATTTGGTATGTAATTTTGATATTCATTACCAAAACATCGCAGGAAGATATATCAACCAAGACTGACCAAGATATACCAACTAAGAAAGGATAAAACGTGACTTTAATTTTTATTACAGTTTACCTACCTCATATTCATCTTTAACTTGATAAACATAATTAAATGTTATCTACAGATAACTGATTATTTGGTTTTGCTCCTTGTAACTGTATTATTAATATTTCTTCCGGTGAACACATCGTAAGGAATCTTGCACAATTGCTCGATGGCTAATTTGATTTCCAGCATATACTAACTTTCTTTTGCGCTACGAACCTTTGTGGGTCTTGGCCTCCACAACGATTCATCACCATTTTATTTTGTCTCTGGCCTGCTTTCTCCATGCCGTGTACTTTCCCATCTTACGTAGGTCTTCTTCGACTCCATCTCTCCAGCGCTTCCTGAGTCTACCTCGGGGACTTTTTAATCCGTGGTGTCCAGTTAGTTACTATAATCACTTGCTTTTCGTGTGTGTAAGTGACTAACACTAGTGTCAGATTTTTCAAGCTGCCTAAAGGCATCTAACATAGCTTGACGACTGCCATATAATGATGACGGCCAGGACCAACGGCTTATACGTGCCTTCCGAAGCATGGAGGAGCTCGAGTTATTTTCATTTCTTGTGGTCACCAATCCAAGTACGGACCACGCCCGTTATCGCTTTACTTGCGAAAGCGCTAGTAATTCAAACTCCCGCCGGGCCACCGAGCTCCTATCTTCACTGCCCTACATTCATTCATCCTTTCCAGGTGTCCTGCAAACCGTTGCAACTTGCAGTAGCGCACAATTGTTTCGATTTCCAGCATATATTTAGCAAGTTGATGTGGTGAAAATCGTGTCGCTCTAAAGAATGCCATTGACCATACGAAGTGAAGTCGTTGGTCCCAGCTGTCATCTTTGTGTGGCAGTCGTTTAACTATGTCAGATGCCTATAGGCAGCCTGAAAAATGTGACACCGGTGTTGCCAACTTACACACAAGAAAAACCTACAATTTAACCGACTTAAGGAAGAGGTTATCAATTCCTCGCAATCTTTTGTTGTTTGTTCACCGATTACTCAAAGACGACTAGCTGGACCGATTTTAAAAATTATTTTTTGTTTAAAAGGGTATACTTGCTAGGTGTTTCCATAGGTAGGTAACGGAAAATTTCATCATTGCATAATATGAGTATTATGAAATGAAATTTAAGGTTCATGTACACCAGTGGCGTTGGGTGAGAATTTGCACTAGAATTTGCACAATAAAACTAAAAAGCGAAATAAATACCTGCCTAATTAGGTTCTATAAATGTCAATAAGCCGTAAAATGTTTGGCCTAATTCGCATATTTTATAATTTTATTGACTTAGTGTAAATAATATTATGTCTCTGAGCGTGTTTAAGCAAAAATCATTGTGAGTGTATTTGAATAACCACCGAAAATTTTCGTATTTTGAATGTGTTGGTGTGCAATCCAGTCATGTTGCTCGTTTGCGGTTTATAAAAATAGTAAATGGATTTGGTAAATGGACAGAGCGCGATGCGCTGATATACGTAGTACCTACGTAGGTTATTATAAATGGGTATATATAATGTGTATTTTTTATACTTGATCAAACGAAATGTGCATATATTAGACGAAATATTATCGACTGCCTCCGTGGTCCAGTGGTCAAGGCGTTCGCCTTGTGACCCGGAGGTCATGGGTTCGATTCCCACTGAGAAACATACTTTGTGCTAAGTTGTTTCCAGTCTGGATGGGATATTGCAGGCTTGAATCACCTGATTATCCGAAAAGAAAGATGATTCCGTGTTTCGGAAGGCATGTAAAACTGTGGGTCCCGAACGCCACCTAGCGTTTGATCATCAAACTATCCAACGATTGGTTCCTGGTTTGCCCTTTGGGTTGTGGAGGTCAGACGGCAGTCGCTCTGTGTAAAAACCAGCAACCTCGTCAAATCACCTTGGTTAGGTAGCGGACCCCGGGCTCTGAAGCGTTACTGCTGAGGATGCAACCGGGAATACGCTCGGATGATGATGATTATCGACAAAAAACGAAATAAAATCATTTTGTCACAACAAAGTCACTATCCAATGGATTAAAGGGCATAGTGGCTCACTGGGTAATGATGCAGCGGATGAACTAGCAAGAAGGGGCTCAAGCATGGTACCGTTGGGACCCCCACCACAAGCCCCTATTCCCTTTAACCAAGTTCGTTCCTGGATCAAAACTAAAACAAATAAAGAAAAACAACAAGCCTGCAATACCCTAGGAACATGTCGGCAGGCAAGAGAAGCCATTCCGGAATGGAATTCGCGCTACTCACGTCGACTACTGTCACTTCCAAGGGTAAAACTTAAAAAAATGGTAGGCTTACTAACAGGACACTGCACTCTTAACAAACATCTATTCACTATAGGTATCACCGACAGCCCCCTGTGCAGAGGCTGTATGGGGACAGAAGAAACAGCGAAGCACGTGATACTAGAATGTCCGTGCGTTGCATCAACAAGAGAGTACCTGGGAACTCCGGGTACACTAGCGGAGGCCTGCAGCACACCCTCTGCACTGCTCCGCTACCTCGACGAGCTGGGCTGGCTCGAATGAAAACATCGTCTCCAGCCCACAAAAAGGGGAGACACAGAAGAATGTCGCTGCCTCCCTCACGTGCAAGGGGCTTAAAAGAAAAGCCTAGGCGCGGAAAATTGCCCACGAAACCAGGTGAACCAGGTGAAATCATTTTGTTTAGTTATCTAAAAAAGTCCAGGCACATTCATTTTTTCGTCAATTATTTTTTTACTCATTTCCTGTTTGGTATTGTAATTATTTTTTATTTTCTCAGCTTCTTAAACTTTGTAGTTTTAAAATAACTTTGAAGAAAATACGCCGTTTACTTAAAGAGAAACCTTAAGAAAAAAAAAAAGTTTCTTATCGATGATATTTCGTCTTACATCTGCAGATTTCGTTTGATCAAGTATAAAAAATACACATTGTATTAGAAATCCTTAAGGGATGGGAATCGGCTTCTAAGGAGGCCCCGCTACTGATGTACACGATGTAGATTTCTTGCCTGTTAACTTGCATGGTCTAAACGAAACGTCTGCCATACAAATTATTTATTGCTTCGATAAAATTGTATGCAGTTAGCAAGAAACAAACACCGTCTAAATGGGCCTCGATTAAAGATTTTTTTATTTTTATTAGGATATTTGGATCACTCATTGTTTATTAGGAAACCATTTGTGTACAAACTTTAATAACATTAAGAACTTATATAACATAAATAAACTATGACTGAAATAAATAAAACTATAAATATAAAACTAAACTAGATATAAGTGCTATAAATTACATCAAATAATATAAAAAATTGAGCCTAAATCGCTGCGCTCGCAGGATAGGGTACCCAAGAGACTGGCGGCATTTCCGCGCTGAATGGCCAAGCTCAGCCTCTGGCCAAAATGCGCACCAGCCCTTGGATCCCCTGAGGCGTTGATTAGGCGTGCGGAAATCTCTTTATCTAAATAAATAAATATAAATTAAATATATAGGGACAAATTACACTGATTGAGCTAGCCCCAAAGTAAGTTCGAGACTTGTGTTATGGGATACTAACTCAACGATACTATATTATATAACAAATATATAAATAGATAAACACCCAAGACCCAGGACAATTTGAAAAAGGCCATTTTCCAACTTGCCCTGACCGGGGTTCGAACCCGGAACGTCTGGAACCATTACGCCACGGAGGTCGTTAATATCTATAATATTAAAAATATAATAATATATTATAATAAATAAAATAAAAATAGTGATAAAAAAGATATTAATCAATTAATATATTAGTTGTCTGACGGGCTTCCGCACCCCAAGGCCCCAAGGTCTCCACGGCAAAAGGAGCAAAAATATACGGCTCTCCCAAAGCCGCATACTTGCGCCTCTTAATTAAATGCTAATTCTAATATTATAAAAGAACATATGTATGGATGTAGTTATGCACGGATGTTTCCTTTCCGGCAAATATTCCGGAAAATATAATAAATAATAAATATACAGGGACAAATAACACTGATTGAGCTAGCCTCAAAGTAAGCTCGAGACTTGTGTTATGGGATACTAACTCAACGATACTATATTTTATAACAAATACATACATAGATAAACATCCAAGACCCAGGACAATTTGAAAAAGTCCATTTTCCAACTTGCCCTGACCAGGGATCGTACCCAGGACCTCTGCGTGGCGGACTAGCATGGTGACCACTACGCCACGAAGGTCGTCTTTAAATATGCGGTACCCTTCGAATTTACCGGACACCGGGAACAGCGAATAAGATAGAATAACTGTGATTGAACTGATTAAAAAAATTGAAACTATATTGTCGCAAAACAGAAATCTATAACTGTTGAGATGTACAGAGCCATTATAATCTTTTATAAGTATACCTTTTTATTGTAAATTAGTTTACAACCTATATCGAAATTGATAACGATTATTTTGGCAGTATAAAAAGGAGAGAAACCTGTGTTGATTCAGTTAGCAGATTTGCCTTAGAGTTACCGACATGGCTCGTCTTTTCGTTTTGGCCGCAGTGCTGCTTGCAGGTAAGATAAAATTAAAAAAAAAAATAACGACCAAGTGCTGTAGGACATAAATATTGTGAGCTTATAAACACCATTTTTCGATTTAGGGATCCGTTTCTGAAACAGTTGGTTTTATATTGCAAATGTTAGAGTCAAGCTTAATAAACATATATGGCGAGTATTTAAATAATTAAATAAAAAAACTGACTTTGTATAAAAAAATACTACTTGACTTTACTTATCTAATAAACTACCATACAAATTGATCTTTATTTGGTTAATTACTTTTATTTAGCATTGATAAATACTAACAAAAAATCCGCATGTCGATTCATTGTTTTCTGTTGCAATGCCCTATCAGGGTTCATGTTGTACCTACTAGTTTAAAAAGTGATTATGTAGAAAGTGTAATATATGTACAATGTACGGGCAATAAATAAATTAAAATAAAAGCTCTATCTACTAAAAGGTGAAAAAATGTCGGTTGTAGTATACAATGCAGGAGAGACATACCCGTAATAAAGCAGCTATATTCTAGATCACTTTAGTATAATGAAATTAAAATAACAGTCAAAATACTAGAAAAAAATCGACATTCCCATACAAACTGCCTGGGCGGCTGCTCACTTTTGTATAGAAGAGCCAATTTTTGTTTGTTTTTCACTGTTGTTTTAATTTCAATATACTAAAGTGATCTAGTAAAGCCTGTGGTTTGATTTTTTACGGGTATGTCCCTCCCATGTTGCATATAACGAAGTTTAAAGGAAAACTGCCAGACCTTATAAAATGTGAAAGGCGACTGCCTCCGTGGTCCAGTGGTCAAGGCGTTCGCCTTGTGACCCGGAGGTTATGGGTTCGATTCCCACTGGGAAACATACTTTGTGCAAAGTTGTTTCCAGTCTGGATAGGATATTGCAGGCTTGAATCACCTGATTATCCGAAAAGAAAGATGATTCTGTGTTTCGGAAGGCACGTAAAACTGTGGGTCCCGAACGCCACCTAGCGTTTGATCATCAAACTATCCAAGGATTGGTTCCTGGTTTGCCCTTTGGGTTGTGGAGGTCAGACGGCAGTCGCTCTGTGTAAAAACCAGTAACCTCGTCAAATCTTCTTGTTTAGGTAGCGGACCCTGGGCTCTGAAGCGTTACTGCTGAGGATGCAACCGGGTGATGATGATGACCTTATAAAATGTACTCGGGAAAGTAAAATTTCATACAAATTCAATAGCAAATTAGATTTTTAGACCATTTTAGTCCCGTGTACTCAAAGTCGGCATTCGCAACTACGGAACCCTACATTGCGGTTATAACCACCACATAGCCGTTTATTTTTTTTATAAACCCGGTGTATTGTTCTGTAGTGCTTTTATTTTTTATTTTAGGTCAAATACCAAAATACCTGACCATGCCCTCTACTTACATCTTCAATTTTCTCTTAAACTAAAAATAATATTAACATGAAAATGTATATTCAGAAAGACTTAATTAAAATCTGTCTGAATATAAATTTCATTTTTAGTTTCAGAGAAAATTCAAGATATAAGTAGAGGGCCTGGTCAGGGATCTTGGTACTTGACTGTACTTTTGAGTAATTGAGTATGAATATTTTAAGGTGCCGTATTTAATTTTGTTGTGAATAAAAATACTACAAAAGTAATTCACACCCCTCGGAGTGGCCCTGTGCGAGTACACGTTACAAGCGCTTTCTCAAGCTAAGCAACCCGGGCGTGGTCCGCACTGGATAGGTGACCACAAGTGAAACAAGACACACAAATTTCCCGAGGTCTCACGACACGCCCTTCAATAATTCCATAGATAAACAGATAAAGTTTAATCTGGGCCATAAAAAAGATATCGTCAAGATATACTTATTTATCTCAGACCATATACCACCCGAGTCGATAGAAACAAGTATATTTTTATCACAAGTACTAATAATTAAAAAAAGAGTATCAAGATATCCATAAAATTATCAAATATAAATAAAACATAAGTATTCAAACAATAATACCCCAAAGATATCCAAATCTGTCCAAGAATTTCGAATTTATAAAGCGGAATAAGTAAACTAAATATGAACCCTGAAAACATCACACTCCTTTTGGGGCAGTCGATCAATGACTTACTTACTTACTATCCTGGCTCAGCGACCTAAAGTGAGTCTTGGCCTCCAGCACAAGAGCACGCCAGCGCTCTCGGTCCTTTTTTTTTTTTTTTTTTTTTTTCGGAGGATAGATCCCTGTTACGGATACCCATCAGCCTGCGGGGGAGGCTGTCGGGTTATGTGGGACTCCACGCCAGAGCGACGTGCCTACCCACTAAAAAACCTCCGGAGTTCCATCTCAACCGCTTTTGCCGGGGACACGGGAACGGAAATACATCCGCGAACCCCGGCGCGGCTGGCCGCCAAAGCGGCCCCTCCTCGGGGGCGTCACAGCGCCCCCCCCACTCACCAAGTCGGCGCGTCCGGAACTCACGGACGCGCCGTACCTCCTCGGCCCAATTGAGAGGCGGCAAACTCCCACGCAGTCTACCGCCTGTGGACCCATGGGAGCCAGATAAACCAGCTCCCAGCGGCGGAGAAGATGAAAGGCTCCGCCGCTTGCCCCTCGCCGCAAACACGGTGCGGCACCGCTCGGTCGCGGAGGATAGAGAGAGCGGCAACGTAACACCGACACTCCTCCTCCTCCGCGACCGATCTCCCACCACAGCCACGGCGGTGTGGCCCCGCCTGAAGCGCCGGGAGGGCAATGAAACATTCCCCTCCCGGCAGCCCCACCCCGGGTGGGGGGAGAACTTCCCACTCCCCCGCCGCCCCATTGGGCGCATCCCTACAGGCTCAAGGCCGAAGCCGAGCCCGCGGGAGCGCCCCTCCTCGGGTGGGGGGAGAACTTCCCACTCCCCCGCCGCCCCAATGTGGGCGCTCTCTGCTGGTGCACGCCAGCAGGAGCGCCCCCTCGCGGGTTTCTCTTAGCTTCCCCGTGGCCACCGACTACCACGGGTACTGAGCCCCCCCGGTACGACAAACCGGGAACCCATTGGGGGGGGCGCTCTCGGTCCTGTGCTAGCTCTTGCCAGCTGTCGCCAACTTGAAGCTCGCAAAGGTCCGACATCAATATGTCGCTCCAGCGATACCTGAGACAATCCACCAGACCTCCAACCGATAGGCCGTCCCTGATATGCTCTCTTTACCCCCCGATCCTCTTCCATTCTTTCGACGTGTCCGAGCCAGCGATTCCAGTGCGCTTTAACTTCGCCCATGATGTTAGTTAGAAGAGCCGATTAATTCATGATTATTTATTATCTGTTACAGCTGCATCCTGCAATGCAGGCGCCAACAACAGGATCGTCGGTGGAAACCCCACTACCATCGAATACTACACCTCTTTGGTCCAAGTAGAGTTCCTGGGAGTCTTCACGAACACTTGGAGCCAATCCTGTGCTGGCAGCATCCTAAACTCTAGGAATATTCTGTCTGCTGCTCACTGCTTTGCTGGAATGTAAGTAAATAGTTATTAGTTGTTCGCTCCAAACCACAGGATTAATTGTTTTGTTTTTCGTGTATGAAAGTGGCCAACACTGATATCAGATATTTTAAGCTGCCTAAAGGCATCTGACGAAGCTTGACGACTGCCATACAATGATGACAGCCGGGATCAACGGCTTATACATGCCTTCCGAAGCACGGAGTAGCTCGTGGATTTTTGGGCCACTTGTGGTCACCCATCCTAGTGCGGACCACGCCCGGTGTCGCTTAACTTGCGAAAGCGCTAATAATACGCACTCCCGCCGGGCCACCGAGCTCCTCAATTAACAAGATTAAAATAAGTATTACATACAGGACGGAAACTCCTAGTGTAGTCCTTCGCGCAATATACTTCCCCATTCCACGTCCCCGCACCTCTCCCCCGCCTTGTCGAGGGTGTTGGCGGGCGAACACACACATATTGACGTGTGCACGGATGTATAGTTTCGTTTGTAGTAGTAGTAAGCATAAATGATTGTCCGCTTCTATGAAGTGCCACTTGTGCCCGAACTGTGAACTAGCGAAGCCAGCAACCCCCGAGGATTGCCGATATTGTCCACGTTAGAATAAAAAAACAGTCTACTAAAATTTCATGAAGCTCCGTTAAAAATTACTCAAGTTATAGTCGAAACATACCTACATACTCACGATTCTGGTCTTTCCTTCAGTTTGCGGAGGTCAGATGGCAATCGCTCTGTGTTAAAAATTAGTAACCTCGTCGAATTACTAGGTTAGCTAGCGGATCCCAGGCTCTGAAGCGTTACCGCTGAGGATGCAACCGGGAATACAGGAGGATAATGATGATGATGACACTCACATACTTGCAAACATACAAACGCTAGATTGTTCAAATAGACTCCGAAAACTATACCTGTCTCGCTCGCTCGACTATCAGACTATCTGCATAGAGCCATATTAGTCCGCGTTCTCAGAGGTTCTGGGTTCGAACCTCAGCCAGGCTATGTATCAGTAGCTGGGCCTCCTCAGACGCCGATTCCCACCGAGTCATACACTACATTCTATGTCAACTTCAAAATCAAATTACGTTTCAGCTTGTACGAACCCTCTTACCGCCGCGTACGAGCTGGCAGTACCTACCGCAACACTGGTGGAATCCTCGCCCTAGTCTCACATGAGTCCAACCACCCTACCTACGGAGAGAACGCTTTGGACGGTGACATCACGGTTGTCAGGCTGCTTGAGCCTCTGATCTACAGCCCCGTTGTGCAGCAATGCACCATCGTTGCTCAGGATACCGCTATTCCTGACAATCTTCCCGTAGTCCACGCTGGATGGGGTGCGACTTCTGTAAGTATATCGTTTTACTTTGTCCTCGCCTTTACTTGCTACGCGGGGTCAACTTTCTGAATCTGTCGGCGCCATTCACTTCACTGGTGCATTTTTATATATCATCATAACACTCTTGTCATTTCAGCTGCATAACGTCCACTGCTTGATAGGCCTCTCCCAAGGATTTCCAAAATGACCGATCCATAGCCGCATGTGTCTAGCGCTTTCCTGCTAGCTTGGTCAGTTCGTCTGAATACCTGTGGGTGGGTGTCCTACGCTTCACTTGGCAGTACGTGGTCACCATTCGAAAATCTTTTTGCCCCATCGGCAATCGGTTCATCGCGCTATTTGTCCCCCACACTGCCATTTTAACGAGCCAATCCGGTGGACTATGTCAGTGACTTTTGTTCTCCTATAAATTTCCTCATTTTTGATTTGATCACGCAGAGAAACACCGAGCATAGCCTTCTGAAATTTATGACACCCCTCTTTTAGCATCGGGGGTTAATAATCCTAAGATATAAAACAACTTTTCTTCTTTCTTCAGTTCGGAGGGTCAGCTGCCGACCAGCTGCAAGACGTTACTATCTACACTGTCAACAACGACCTCTGCCGTGAACGTTACCTCGAGCTCCCCAACCACATCGTCACCGAAAACATGATCTGTGCTGGTCTTCTCGACGTCGGTGGTCGCGACGCTTGCCAGGGTGACTCCGGTGGCCCCCTGTACTACGACAACATCGTCATTGGTATCGTCTCCTGGGGCCATGAGTGCGCTCACGAGCGCTACCCTGGTGTCAGCGCTGCTGTCGCTCCTTTCACCAACTGGATCGTCCAAATGGCTGAGAGCTAAATTAAGGATGCCGTTTTCATTTATACAAGTTATCTATTTTAAATACACAATACTTTGTTACTGGTATTATTTATTTTTGAAACATTTTTTGAGGATATTTTTTTGGCTTATTAGGTAAATTATTAAAAATTATTGCATACGTATTTTTTTCTTTTCTTTTATTATCAAATAATAACGAAGATACAACGCGTTTAATTTTGCATGACGTCACAATCTAGTACGATTTCCACTCGACGGGGCATTAGTTTGTGAAATTTTACTTTTTTGCTTAACGAAAAAATACGTGTCCATTATTTTTGGCTAAATTATCCAAAAATGATGGACCCATATTTTAAGAAACGGACTAAATAAAATTAAAATTTTCGGGGGTCAAAACCACGTCCCTATTATGCGTAAGTAACGTAAGAATGTCTAGTAAGGAACAGAGGACGGCAAGTTCATAAAGGGATTTTTTTATTTCAAAATATATAGTGAGTTTGTGAATAACATTTTTCGATGGGATCCGAATGTCTTCCCCCACTATCTGCTAAATGGTTGACACGTGACATAATACAGGGCAATCAATCTATATGTATAAAGGAGAAGTTCCCATTGACGGACATATAAACGCACGCATTGCCCTAACCCGCTAATGATGGAAACATGTAATTTAACACAGAAGTTCCTTGAGATCATAAGGTGCATTAAGATAGGATTTTTCAAAAATCATCCCTCTAATGGGTGAAATGGGGGTCCAAACTTTGTACAGAGAAACAAGATTAGTTTGACTATTTTATTCAAAACTTAACAAGAATACTACTGGTGGTAAATGATTAAATTGCGTATTTCTGGATATTCCAAAATTCAACCCCTAAAGGGATAAAATGGAGGTGACCACTACTTAGCCGAGCGTGATACGCGGGCGGGAAGCAAGAGGGGGGAAGTATAGATATCGGGAAAGTTACTGCATCCAATAATATAAAATATTAATATGTATAAAAATAACATAATATATCTATCTAAATATATAAAAGAAGAAACTGACTGACTGACATATCAACGCACAGCCCAATCCACTGGGCCTAGAGACTCCAAATTTGGCACATAGATTACTTATGAGGTCTAAGGGAGCACTAAGAAAGGGTTTTTTAAACTCAACCCCCAAGGGGGTAAAATGGGGGTCCAAAGTTTGCATGGAGAAACAAGATTAGTTTAACTATTTTATTCGAAACTTCGCAAGAGTAATCCTGGTGGTGATGGAGTAAATAAATGTTTCAGATTTTTTCAAAATTTAACGCTTAGACGGATGAAATGGTATGACCACTATTTAGGCGAGTGCGATACGCGGGCGGGGGGCAGAACGAGGGAAGTAGTCATCGGGAAACTTTCTGCATTCAATAATATATTAAATACAATATTGATATGTATAACAATAATATAACAATATATCTATCTACATATATAAAAGAAGACACCAACTGACTGACATATATTGCATAACCGAAAGTGCTGGGTCTAGAGACTCCAAATTTGGCACATAGGTTCCTTATGAGGTCCGGGGGTTTACAAAGAAAAGATTTACCAAAACTCACCTCCTAGGGTGAAACGGGGGTCCAAAGTTTTTATAGAGAAACAAGATTAATTAGACAATTTTATTCGAAACTTCGCAGGAGTTCTCCTGGCGGTAAATGACGTACGTACGTACGTCATTTACCGCCGAGGTGTTTCAAGATTTTTCAAAACTCAAACACTAGAGGCGTTGAATGGGGTATTTACGTGTAAAAGTAACTGTAAAGATCTTATGACATTAACATTTGAATTTGAATTTTTGAATTTTGGTGACCTACCTAGGCCATGCTGAAGCGTTCCGTCCCTCTCTCTCGCTGCAGCAAATGACGGGAGAGGGAAAGGGAAAGCGAATGCGAAAGCGAAAGCGAAAGCGAAAGAGAAAGCGAAAGCGAAAGCGAAAGCGAAAGCGAAAGCGAAAGCGAAAGCGAAAGCGAAAGCGAAAGCGATAGCGAAATAGAAAGCAAAAGCGAAAGCGAAAGCGAAATAGAAAGCAAAAGCGAAAGCGAAAGCGAAAGCGAAAGCGAAAGCGAAATCGAAAGCGAAATCGAAAGCGAAAGTGAAAGCGAAAGCGAAAGCGAAATCGAAAGCGAAAACGAAAGCAAAAGCGATTGCGTTAATGTCTATGCGTTTAGATTTATTTTACAAACGTTTATTTAACTTGTAATGTACGAGTTTCTTGTTTTTCTCAACCGATTCGGTTGAGAAATTTGAAAAAGGACATTTTCCGCGAGTTGACCGTAAATTACTCCACGAAGTTGTGGTAACGTGATGATACATAGGGCGCACTATAAGTTTCCGGAACTGGCCACTTACATAAACAATATTTAAAAATTTATTGCAGGATTTGAAAATAGAACTCATTGGCTGTAGAATGCAGTTTGTTTCATCTGACTGTCTTTTGTTCTTACCTTGTGGCGCCATTTAAAAAATTGTGTGTCTGCATCAACATGGATTTAACTCGGGAAAATTTTCGTAGTATGATTTTCTACGATTTTAAGTGTAATTTGACAGCTCAACAGAGCATCGCTCGGCTTGAAACAGCTTTTGGCAATGAAGCACCATGCAAGACAACTGTTTATAGCTGGTTTGCAGAATTCAAGCGTGGTCGTATCAATCTCAGTGATGAATCTCGCGATGGTCGGCCGTCCACCGCTGTGACCAACAAAAACATCGATGCTGTGCGCCGTATGATTGAAACAGACAGGCATGTGACCTACCATGAAATTCGCGCATCCTTAGAAATAGGCATGAGTCAAATACAATTAATTTTACACAAACATTTGGGTGTGAGAAAGCTGTGCTCGCGGTGGATCCCACACAACTTGACCGAGGCTCAAAAAACGGACCGCGTCACTTGGTGCAGTGCCATGCTTACCAGATTCAACGAAGGTGCGTCAAATTTGGTGTGGAACATAGTAACAGGTGACGAAACATGGATTTATTGCTACGATCCCAAAACAAAGCAGCAATCGAGCGTATGGGTCTTTCAAGATGAGCCGAAACCAACCAAAGTGGCGCGCGTGAAAAGTGCATCTAAGCGGATGATTGCTTCTTTTTTTAATAAAACTGGACACGTGGCTACTGTTGCTTTAGAGAATCGTCGTACAGTGAATAGTGACTGGTACACGACCATTTGTTTGCCGGAAGTTATTGACTAACTCCGTAAAAATAACCGTAAACGCCGTATCATCCTGCACCACGACAATGCTAGTTCTCACACGGCCAGACAGACAAACGACTTTTTGAAGGCGAAAAATGTAGAACTCATGAGTCATCCTGCATACAGTCCCGACCTGGCACCTTGCGACTTTTTTCTGTTCCCAAAAATTAAGAACCAATTACGCGGTCAACGATTTTCATCACCAGAAGAGGCTGTCGAGGAGTATGAAAAACACGTTTCAGAGGTCACCACAGAGGAGTGGCACAAAAGTTTTCAAAACTGGTTTCATCGAATGAAAAAGTGCATAGACGCCAAGGGAGATTATTTTGAAAAACAATAAATTAATTTTGTACCTTTAATAGTATTTTTTCATATTCATTCCGGAAACTTACACGTATGCTGATTAGTTGCATATCAAAGTAACGTGAAAATATGTGATACGTGATAGTTGCACCTTCCAGTAAACGATGGAATCCTTAAGAGTTAGAGTCGTCACCATATAAGGAGTAGGTTTAAGAAGATGGAATAAATACAATCAACGGCTCTCGTGTTTCCATCACCACTCCCAACCCCAACGCTTCCCAATGGACACCAACATCAACATTGCGTGACCACACATCAATTGTTATTGCAGAGTGTATATCAATACATATGAGGGTTGGATCTCATTTGTCAGCGCGGAACAACACTTTTCCATACTGCTATTACACAACGACAGATAATTTTTCAAAACTAAAAACCGGCTTTACCCCCAAACTACTCAACCGATTTTGATTAAATTTCCATGGTACCACCTGGAAAGTATACCCTTTTGAACAAAAAAACGATTTTTAAAATAATACATAAAAAAATAAAGGATCGCGACGAATTGATAACCTCCTCCTTTTTTGGAAGTCGGTTAAAAAGGATAGCATATATATATTTTTTTTTTTAATTATCCCCTAACACAAACGTAGACTTACTTTGGGTCTTGCAAAATCAGTGTAATTTGATAAGTATTTATTTTGTCTACTTATTTATTATTCAGTACTTATCATATCTGCCTCCGTGGTCCAGTGGTCAAGGCGTTCGCCTTGTGACCCGGAGGTCATGGGTTCGATTCCCACTGGGAAGCATACTTTGTGAAAAGTTGTTTCCAGTCTGGATAATAGGATATTGCAGGCTTGAATCACCTGATTATCCGAAAAGAAAGATGATTCCGTGTTTCGGAAGGCACGTAAAACTGTGGGTCCCGAACGCCACCTAGCGTTTGATCATCCAACTATACAAGGATTGGTTCCTGGTTTGCCCTTTGGGTTGTGGAGGTCAGACGGCAGTCGCTCTGTGTAAAAACCAGCAACCTCGTCAAATCTCCTTGGTAAGATAGCGGACCCCGGGCTCTGAAGCGTTACTGCTGAGGAAGCAACCGGGAATACGCTCGGATGAAGATGATGATGATGGTTAAAAAGGATAGCAAGCAGTATGCAAAAGTGCTGCTCCGTGCTGATAAGTGAGATCTAACCCTAATAAAACAGTAAAAAAGTATGTCTGTACGATGGAGACAAAATCTGTTTCTTTATTTGACTGTTTGTGCACGCTTATCTCCGGAAATACTGAATGGATTCGAATGAAACATTTTTGATTTATAGCTGTAAAGCCTGGGTGGGCATCATGTAGGGTATAATTGATTTTGTCAAATGGGACACCTTATTCAGAACCATAATGGTTCAGCCAAACTATAAGAAATATAAAAACGTTGCCTTGGCAAATGTTGTACAGCCTGATGAGCGTTTTTTATTGAGGTTTTAAAATCGAATATCAGTAACACAGATGCAGATACGCCGGAGTCATAAGGTGCGCGCGATGGAAGTCGCGGGTATCAAGTACTCACACTAATATTATAAAGGCGAAAGTTTGTGAGTGTGTATGTTTGTTACTTCTTCATGCGCAAACCAATCTTAATAAAATTTGGTATGCAGGAAGCTAACACCCTGGATTAATATATAGGCTACTTTTTATATATACCGCGGGGCGCAGCTAGTGTTTTATAAATGTTGTTTTTTGTTAACATCTTAACATTTAAATACTCCTTACGCACAAACACGTTAGGCCTGAAACCACACATCAATTTGTGATCTCACTAGATTGATATAAATTAATCCAGTACCTACTTCTATACTATTTATGGTCAGCGGGTATTCGCTTATCGTATGAGGCCATAAACTTTGTCTAATCGTATGTTAATGTCGGAAGATATAACAGTATAAAAAACATGTGTAATTCAGTAGGTAGATTACTGCCTGTAAAATCGTATCTTGTTTGATAAAATGGGTTTTATTGTTCAATAAAGATTGGCCTCCTATCTGTTTTAAGTAGATAGTTTTATATAAACTTGCATTAATTGTTTATCTTTCAAATAAATTATTTCTGGTACGTGGTTATAAATTTGATTAGGTAATACAAATAAGTTGAACAAAAATGGCGGACTTTAGAGCGTTTTTGTACAAATTCCCGATAAGTAAATTGAACCGAAATGGCATTATTTGTACCTACGCCGATAGCCATCATTTTGGTTCAATCTTCGTGCCGGGAATTATTTGGCACCATTTTTGTTGAACCAAAATGGCGGTTGTCGGCGCTATATTTGTACCTGCGCCGATAACCACCATTTTGGTTCAACCTACGTGCCGGGAATTTGTACAAAAATGCTTTGAAGTCCGCCATTTTAGTTCAACTTATTTGTGTTGCATTGTACCTGCTTTGACAAAGCAGGTACCTACCGTAGAAATTCTGAGTTAATTGTTATTTGCTCTACGTTCAACTACTGCAAAAAAAGTAGGAAACATAAAACTGAAGCGAAATTATATTAGTTTAATTGTTTTATGCGGGACTTTTGCGACAATTGTTAGCGTTTTTAGCTTCGCTTTGAATTGCTTCCAGAGTTAAAGGAATTCCCGTTCCACTTGAAGATTCCATTTTTATGATAAAATTACGGTACACTTATTAAGTAAGCAACTGTTTCCAAAAAAAAATTGCCATGTTTACGTTCCCATCTTGTTTTTACTTTTTAACACTATAAATTATATAAATCGTGTAAGGCTTATCAAATTTTTGATTAAACAATTAAGATTAACCTTGAACTTAATTATACCTAATATAATAGTTAGTATCAAATAGTATTTGTAGCAAACACTTTCTAAAACGCTAATTGTTTAAATCTTAGTACTTTCTTAATTACCAATCACAAATAACTTGAAATTCGACCGGTGAAATATCTAAATCACGGTTGACTAGGATTGTAAAAATTTACAATGTATGATAAAAGGTGTCTATATATTGGATAGGAAAATGTAACATATTGATTCGTAGTTCCATTAGTCCGGAATGATGGCGTTCAAACAATTGACTTTGCTGGCCGTCGCTGCAGGTACTTATATGTTTATCATATTATCTATTCGTTTTTTTCTAATATAGGTACCACATTGAAGGTATCGTTATCGGTAATGCTTCATTGGGGTGAAAGTCCCCTGCAATGCGAATTTTTAATTTTGGACTAAATATCAAAAACTGATTTTGATCCGTTGGTTCATCACCCGGTCCCCGGTGATCTGTACTTCAGGTTCATCCTACTTCAGACACCAGCTCCCCACACACAGATTTCTATATGATACTATCATTTGTATTACCATGTATAAGATTTTTGTTGCGAACAGAAATAAAGAAAAATTTAAATATATCAAAACCACAATTTGATATTAGTTTCTTAGAATTGATAAAGATGTTGCACTAGACAGATATTAGTTTGTTAGAATTTTTAGAGATGTCAAACTACATGGTCGGATAGGATTAGTGTTAAAGTATAAAATAACCAATAATTTCGCAAGTTCGGTACCAAGCCTGGATCTCGAGGATCTAGAAGTTCGAATCCGCTAAACTGCAAACAAAAATATATTTTATTTGCAACATTTTGTTTTGGAATAACGTTAAAAGATGACGCCATATTTGCAGCTTTAATTGATGGCAGAAAAATTGCGCTAGATGGCTCTCTAATTAAGTAAAATTACATAATAAATATATTATAATAAATAATAATTATAACTTTTTTATTAAATTTACTTAAATAATAATATATATATTATAGCCGCACACATTATATAACAGAATAAAAAAATAAATGGTGCCTGAGGATGAAAAACAACCTGTGTTTCGGGCTTTTAGAAGCTACACTAAACATAGACAATAACCAATTTAGAAAGTAAAACAATGGTTTAATCAATGAAAAAATGTAAAAAGAAATAATAATAATTTAATAAATGTAAGTGTACTTATGATAAAACTGCTAGTAATTCCTCTGTATCTTCATACGACATAGTCAGGATCAGGAGCGCTTCTTGGAGTATTTTCTCAGTCACACTAAGAGTGCAGGAATACATGTCTAGTTGATTATTAAATCTTGAGGAGAAGGCATGTTTTGTTTGTACGTTTTTGGAGCAAACAATATCTTTCCGTCTTTTGTTAGTAATTTCAGTGCTGAATGGCAGTGCGGCGTGCTGTTTTAAAACTGTGCTTAATATAAATTATTGCCTAACACGATTTATAGAGGAGGTCAGTGGGGAAAAGGAAAGCGCGAAATTTTGAAACCTTTAGTACGGTTCGTTGTGCTCTCTCAGTGGTCAGTAGTGTGGTTTTAGCAATACATGTAATGATTTAGAGCCCGGGTTACGCTACCTAACCTAGGTTATTTGACAAGGTTAATGGTTTTTTACACAGAGCGCCGCCTGCCGTGTAACCTCCGCAACCCAAAATGTTGAGAACCAATCCTTGGATAGGTTTGAAGAGACGCTAGATGGCGTTTGGGACCCAAAGTTTATAAGTATCTTCGGAAATACCGACTTATCTTTATTTTCGGATAATCAGGTGATTCAAGCCTTGGAACTATTTCGCTCGCATGTGTTCACAGTTTTATGTCGAAGGTTTGTTTCGTCGACATAGAGATCCATCGAACAAGTGGATATCGAAGAGGGGTTCTGACGAAGTAGTATTCTTCGAAGGTGTGTGTTGGTGAAGTATGTTCTGTCGGACTAATGCTAGTCGAATATATGTTCGGTAGAAACAGTGGGCGTAAAATTTTTGTTTTCTAAATTGGGCCTCTGTCGAAATAATTAACTCGAAATTCTGAATGACACTCCAAAGTGTGCACAGTGGGATTTGAACCCACGACTTTCGGATCACAAGGCGAACGCTTTGTCCACTGTACCACAGAGGCAGTCAGCATATATTGTAGGTTTCAATGTAATAAGTACCTATATCTCAATTTCTAAGTATTATTGACCAAGCGAGCGAAGCGTGCCCGTTTTAGTTTTGGCAAATAATCTGTAGTGTGTTCGAATTCCGGATGACGGGCTGTCATCCTACAGGTCGCATTTTAACCGTTTCTGATAAATTTTTGCGAGAACGTTCGATAATTATATAGAAATGTAATGTCGATTCAGTTTTCCAATTTTTTTATTCGAAAAACTTTGAAAATTTTCGGGAAACTGAATCGAATTTAAAAGGAAAAATATCATATTTTAGCCATTTCGAAAATCATTCAATAACGTTGTGACACTTTCTTTGCCCCTAAATTATGACCCAACTTTTTGGTCTGTACAACTTTTTTATAACATATTACAATCTACAAATCACAGAGGCACTAGTAGGTACTTAAATAGAAAAAGTGCAGACCGAGAGAGCGCGATCCGCAAGCAAAGCGTCCCCTTCTCAGCTTTGACAAATTTGCTTTTATTGCCTGCCTGAACAAAGACAGTTAAAGTTACACATCTATATGAAGCAAGTCAAGGAAAAGGTGACAGTAGTGTCGTATCAAAATGTCAAGAGGTTGGCGGGAACAGAATAGAATGGAAGAAACTTCACCGACAAGAACACTGCTCTTAAATTATGATGATGATGAAGTACCATTCGTGAAACGCGGAGTTACCTAAGCGAATGGTTTTTCCATGCAAAAAACCGTTTGCTACGTTTTAATAATTGGCCAAGTACGTATCGGGCCACGCGCAGTGTAGGGTTCCGTAGTTACGAATGCCCACTTTGAGTTCATGCCACTAAAAACGTCTAAATTTTCTATTAAATTTGTGTGAAATTTTCATTTTGCGAGTATATTATAAGTTGATCGCCTATAACTTTTTAAATTGTGAACCCTACTAAGCTTTGATAGTTTTCCTTTAAACTTCATTAAATATTCTATAGCTGTGATTTTTTTCACGTGTTTATATATAACCGTTTAGCAGATAGAGGGGGGGGGGGACACTTGACTCAAACAAATAATTTCACTTTAAAACCAAATATTTCAGAAACGGATCCCTAAATCGAAAAAACGGTATTCGCAATGTCATAATATTTTTAAAGGACCTATTTAACGATACCCAAAATAACTGGTTAGTCGAGAAAAAAAAATTGCCTTTTCACTTAACCTGTAAGGGAGCAACCCTAAAAATAATTTTTTACAATATTTTGTTTTACCACCTTTTCCGCCTAATTAATATACATATCCATGCCAAATCACGGCTTTCTAGTACTAAAAGTCGCTGAGTAAAACCGTGGGCGGACAGACAGACAGACTGGGCGAAACTATAAGGGTTCCTTGTTTACTACGGAACCCTAAAAAATGGCACACTCTCTGTTTTCCTCTCAGGTCGCATTTCTCAATCAATTCTCGAGAAATTATGAAAGGAGACAAATACTTTTGATTTTTAACGATGCAGTTTTTAATACCTATATCTTTTTTTCAAAATGGCGGACCCGTGAATTTTTGAAGGTGCGCAGCGAACATGACAGACTCACGGGGTCTATATATAGCTCAAGAAATAACTTCTATTATTGATGTTTTACCTTGTCCACATGTTTATGATAATGATCCGCTGTTTGACAAAACTTCTAGCAGTTTGTCATTACAGCTCAGTTTTGTAAAACAGCTGAAAATCATTGGATTGTCAATGTGATACGTTTGACAAAACTTGCACGACTTCCTAATAGAAATATACATACTCTCAGTGCCGTTCCTATTTAAATTTTCAGGTAGTGCGGAAACCAAAAGTGGCGCCCTTCTAAATGAAAAAAAAAATGTAAAAACAATTAACCTAAAAAAATCTGTTGCCTCAGGTTACCTCTTGCCTCCGATTATTCTGCTGTCAAAAATGCTATATCATAGAAAAGTTCATTTAACCAGCGAGTACACTATTGTGATGTGGTGGATAAATGAAAAATAATAATAATGATTTTATTTATTCTGCGTTCAATGCAAAAATTAATCTAAGTAAATGAATATGTAGCAAAAAAATATTAAAAACCCTATAGTATAGTCACTTTTCTTTCTAATTTTTTTATCAAGTCGGAGTAATTTATCTTTTGGAAAATAGCATTTTCTATAGACAAAATTTCAAGATCGGACAGTCTTTCCTGACACATAGTAGACCGTAGGTAAGTTTTTGTAAATTTTACTTTACTGAAACTTCGTTCTCCTTTGGCAGAAGTTACAGGAACAGTTATTAAGATACGCTGTCCATAAATTCGGGAAAATATCTTGCTAATCATTTTTTTTTATTAGTCGGAGAGCTTTTATCGGCTCTCCTGATTGAAGATCTTTTAATAATGGCTTTAGGCTTACAAGTTCTTCAACCAATTCTTGTCCAGATATGTCACAATTGTCGCGCGGGTCGCCTGCTTGGTTGAGCTTCGTTTGTCTTACATTTTGGCGCCCCTCCCTTGACGGCGCCCGGTGCGGTCGCACCGCTCGCACCGCCCTAGGACCGGCACTGCATACTCTCGGCTGCCCCCGCTTCGAAGAAGTATATGTATTATTGTTATTATTGTTGATTCGTGTGTGAAAGTTTCCAACAATAGTGTCAGATTTTTCTAGCTGCTTTAAGGCATACTTGACGACTGCCATACTATGATGACAGCCGAGAACAACGGCTTATACATGCCTTCCGAAGCATGAAGAAAAGGCTTATAATTATTTATAAATAGTCAAATCATTTCTCTTTTACAGTGGCAGTCTGCAGCGCTACACCATCCAGCCGCATCATTGGAGGCAGTGACACCACCATCGAAAACTATCCCACCATCGTCCAAGTCGAATTTAGCAACATCTTCGCCTGGAATCAGCAATGTGCTGGCAGTATCCTCAACTCCATCTACATCCTGTCTGCTGCCCATTGCTTCTCTGGAAGGTACGGACCATGCCTTTATCATCATTGATTCTACTTTCTGTTTTATTTTTGTCTTTGCGTACGTAAGTTTCTGCCACTAAATGAACTACAACCGATGATATAGCTATACAAATGTATTATAAATGTAGTATATAGCTTGATATTTCGACGACCCTTCTGACTTCATTGTGACTGCGAAACTCTAAAATCGTTTTTACAAATAAACCTACGAGTATACATATAGACGATCATATTGACATTGTGAATTGTCATCAAAACTTTGTTTATCGTTGCTGAAACCGCGTACTCTAAAGTCAAACTAATATTATAAAGGCGAAAGTTGTGTGTGTGTGTTACTTCTTTATGCGCAAACGGATGGACCATATTTGATAAAATTTGGTATGCAGGAAGCTAACACCCTGGATTAACACAAAGGCTACTTTGCGGGTAACACCACAGGGCGTAGCCAGTCGTATATACGAATGTACCTATATAGACGATCATATTGACGTTGTGAATCGTCATCAAAACTTTGTTTATCGTTGCTTGCTGGATTAATAAGTAATAGCAGATAAAGGTTGAATATAATAAAAATCTTGTTATTGTTTTTTTTGTAGTCTGATTCATTGAATAACAATTCGATTTACGCTATTCTCATTTGGCGTCAAGACACTAATCAGCTAATCTACATCATCTAGTCCATAATTATCATCTAAAAGAGCCTTAATTGATGACTATATTTTCGTGCCATTTGGCGTGGAGACTTTCGGACCTTAGGGCCCCAGTGCTAGGGGTCTCCTTAAAGAGATCTTTCCAAGACTGATCTCCGCCGATGGTGACAAGAGGGTTAGCTATTTTTCTTCCAACGCGTATTGCGATCCAACGGGGAAATGCGGCCAGAGTTCTTGGCACAATGCCACATGGGCGTGATTTTAAGATTAAATTTGTAGCAGTATTTCACTTTTTCTTTTTATTTGTAAATATGTAAATTATTTTATGTTACTTATTATTACAGACAAATTAATATTATGAGCCTCTCTGTTGTTGGTATTACTATGTGTAACGAGATTTTTTAAGAATTTATTAATCACTGATTAAAAATTTTATAGCCTCTACTCCGCCCGTGAACGCCGTATCAGGGCTGGCACCGCCGACCGCGAATCCGGAGGCACCGTTGTCGAAATCTCCCACGCCATCAACCACCCAGACTATGACAGCAGAAGCCTGGATTCTGACATCAGCGTTGTCAGATTGTCTTCTCAGCTGACCCTCAGTGACACTGTCCAGCAAGCAACCATCATCAGTGCTGGGTTCGTGATCCCCGCGAATATTCCTGTCACTTACCTTGGCTGGGGACTTACTTCGGTAGGTTTATATTTAGGAAATTGTTCAATAAGTATATATCTTAATAGTTAAAAAGAATTCTGCGTAGACAAGTTAAATACAAGCTAGTAATGTCAGTTGACATAAACATGAATATCTACCTTTGTACTATATGAAAAGTAAATTAACCTCTAGATGTGCCATCATCTAGGTCAGAGGTTCCCAAACTTATTTTGTCAAACGCCCACTTTAAAAAATCAGTTATTTTGTAGCGCCCCCCATTTTTTTCACCATAAAAACCTGAATCACATATTTGTTTTGCCTGTAGTTTAATTCAACCTATATTCTAAACGAGAGAGCAATAATAATACATACACCAGTACATTAGAGTATCTTTTATAAAAAATAACAATAATCAACATTGTTAATTTTAAATAAAAAAATAGGAATAATAATACAATTTTACAATAACAAAGAGTATTGGAAATGGGGACCTCACCTGCGAAACTTTAAAACACGAAATTTTTTCAGTGTTTGATTCCTTTAACGATATAAATAGCGTTGTGAACGCATTAAAATAATAAATATTAATTACATTTTTAGTTTATATTTGTACAATAAAAAAGGATATAAATATAACCTAATAAATAGATGTTGTGTAGTAAGAGGATTTTAATTTCAGTGAATTTTAAAATATGAAATAGCTGAAGTTATAAATCACTCATTGCTTAAATCACATCAGCGCCCCCCAACTTTATTCTGGGCCCGTTACCGCCCAGCCTTAGCCCTTAAAGCCTACAGCGCCCACAAGGGGGCGTTATCGCCCACTTTGGGAAAGACTGATCTAGGTACCTAAGACCACCTAGGTGCAATGGACGTTAACGAAGTAGCACCTTTAGATTATCTTTTTAATTGTTTACTATCCAATGCAGTAAATTATCATCATCATAATTAATAGACAGAAATGTACCCACTAAAGGTTTTAGACATATAGATACAAAAGTTTATGTGCAAATGTTTTTTTTTTGCAAAACCAGAAAGTCAAATGAAATATTAGACTGGCGTGAAATTTTCTTTACAATGCACAAATGGTAGAACGAGATTTTTTTTACAAAAAACCCCGGCAGAAACCTATCTGTCTTCAATTCAAACACCTTGATATTTTTAGAACTAATCGCAACTTTTTGACAAACCTTGGAAATCTATCGCGCAAGATAGAGATCAGTGGCGTACTAGAGGAGAGGCCTTTGTCCAGCAATGGGACTGTATAGGCTAATAATAAAAAAACCTCAACTATTTAAAATAGCATTTGTCATATTTTCATCTCTCAACAGTCAACTGGAGCATCCTCTCACGCCGAGGTCCTCCAAGAGGCGACTGTCCAAATCATCGACCGTACCGTCTGCGCTGAACGCTACCAGTCCCTGAGCTCACCGAGAGAAGTCACTGCCAACATGATTTGCGCCGGAATTCTCGACGAAGGAGGTAGTGGTGCCTGCAGAGACGACGCTGGGGGTCCGCTGTTGTTCGGAGACATCCACATCGGAGTAATTTCCTGGGGCCAGGGCTGCGCTCTGCCGGAGTTCCCTGGAGTCAGCACAAACATCGCTTCGTTCACCAACTGGATTGCCGAGACCGCTGTCTAAAAGCAAGATCTTCTGTTTATCAATAAAATATGATACTGTGGGTTCATATTTTAATTATTGTACCAAGTAAAATTCTTCTAGTGTTTTATATACTTCCTGATTTTATTGACTTTCTCATTCTGTTGGATCAGCTACACTAAATTGAACTAGGCAAGGCCAAATTAAAAGTCAAACTTTGACGCGTTCTATATATTTTTTTACTGGATTACTCTAATTTTGTAGCTAAAAAATAGATAAAGATAAAATAATTAAATTATAATTATTAATTGATTCTATTATAATTTTAATGTTCCAAAGTACAGACACAAACTGTCTTATTATAAAAACAGGACTAACTTTGTTACTAGGTTTAAACCATTATCCGCCCAAAATGAAGTTGACATTGACAGGTGAGATAGTGTGGTATTACTAGATGTCAACTTGATTTGGTTGGATAATGGTTTAAACCTAGTAACAAAGTTCGTCTGGGTTTTATAATAAGACGGCTATACTTTTAACTAAGCTAATGCTAAGAACATTTTCTCCCAGAGGGATAAACAGAGGAAATTATGCAGAACTAAAAATCAATTCAATATACTACTAAATTTTATATACATTTTAAAATATTACTATACAACGTGTTACGGAAAGGGTGTATCATCCCGAAAAGGAGTAAACGTACTAGTCAATGTAAAAAACTTTTTCTATGGGTCTATCCATGATATCGCAAAAAAAAAACTGCAGCTCCATACATTTTGGCACAGTAGATATTAAATTTTGTATGGAGTTGGTCATTATTTTTGGGATTTCAGGGATTGTCCCGTAATAAAAGTTGTTCACATTGTTTAGTATGTTAACTCCTTTTTGGGTTGATACACCGTTACTGTAGCACATTGTATAATAATACACAATTAAATTATATACCTATTATATATAAATATCAATTATATATATATTCTTATCTTTACTACTTTCATAAATGAGACTTTATGGCAATAAGCTTTATCACCCTTATGATAAAAATATTGTAGCAACGCAGCGCCACCTAGATTGCTACAGGTGAACGAAACACTAGCGAAAACTTGTAAGGATGATGGACTACTAACTAAGACTAACGATAGATGTCGCTACATACATTTTGCGAAAATAAATTAAGATTTTGCCCCTCCTGAAATAAGTCTAGATCCAGAAATGAGAGTAGGTACCTAAACAAGTTACCTATTAAAATACTACAAACCCATACTTAACCCACCCTCGCACTTGTTTGGAAGCGCCACCAGGTGTTATTCTAATCCAAAACACTTACAATGCAACGCGATCACCGTAATAATACAAATGTGACTATAGCGTGGTCCTAACAAAAAATTTGCATGCTGTTGCCAATTCTAATTCGATAGCGCTAGTTAATTTTAAGAGTATACCTTTCAAAAATTTTGCAGTGATCATCGTTATAAGAATAAATGTGACTAATGCGTGGTCCTTATAAAGAATTTGCAATTGGGTATTTTCCTAGGTCGAAATTAAATTATTTTGTTCTGATAAAAAAATAAAACGTCGCAAAATAATGTCACTTGTCTTTAAACATATCCGTTTTGACGCGATTTTAGATTTATTATTGCAGAAAAACTGGTAATAAGAGCGCTATTTGAGTCCAAGAAACTGTGACGTCATTACCCAGTATTTCATACCAATCCCATAGAAACTGTTTGTTTTGACGTTTTGAAAAAAGTATCTAATATGACTTGTTGGAAAATAGCGGATTGTGCTGTTTTCGAAAATTTTAGTTCGGTAATGATAACTAATTATGAGGGTGTACTTTGCTTATATTGGTTGCTTATGCAATGCTCGCGAACTAGTGTTTGGCTCTTAAGAATCCGCTTACACTAGACTTTTCCATACAAACGTAGTCTAGCTTTTATTTTAAAATGACATGTGAGATTTTGGCAGTATTTTGTAATTTTAAAGAAATTGCATATACATATCTAGGCATATAACTAGTTTTCGACAGTCAAATATGAACTTGAAAGAAAATATGAGAGTGTAGAAGTTTTCCATACTGATGGTCAAATATGATATGACACACTATTCTCTTTTAAGTTCAGGTTCAAGAAGTCTACTTAGGTAAAATATATGCCTTAATATATGCAAATTATTTGAAATTACACAATTTCACCAATATCTGACATTCCGTTTTAAAATAAAAGCTAGACTACGTTTGTATGGGAAAGTCTCATTCTGTCTAGGGTAAGGGGACTCTTTAAGTAATAATTACTCGCGAGTTCTACTGCTAGAGCCACCAGGTAATTAGGATTTATTTAAGTAACAAAATAAATAAAAAAATCCTTTTGTCTACTTATTACAAGTTAACGGTTCTTTGTATCATTCACCCAATCGAGATCCCTAATCTCGACTGACGGCAGATTAAATCCTCCTTTGATATAAGTACATCGTGGCATTCTTCTTGAGAGCTAGAGTCCTCAGACCTTGTACAAGCAGAAATAATCTGAGACCCAACAAAAAACCACCTGAATTCGTTGCTCAGCGTGCGGTATGGGTTAAACTTAACCGATTCAGAACTGGGCTGAAAAATCCACCATCTCCACAAGTGGAATTCGAGAATATCTTCGGAGTATGACTGTGGAGCTGTTGACCAGACATTACAAAATATCGCCATAGAATGTCCGCTATACCAATTCTCTGTAGGACTTAGCGAACTCCGAACTTTAACTCCGCCAGCTGTAAACTTGCTTAAAACCTACCATTAAATGATTAGGATTCATTCAGTACCTCACATAACATACGACATGATGATTATTAACCTAATTAAGTAGCTATATAAACCTAGATCTCATTCAGAGCTAGGCTTCCCGGGATTCCGATCAATAGATTCCCGCCTATCCCCATCTCACCACGCATGCGCGTCCGCCATTTTGGAATAACCAAAAACCGGGATCGTGTCTATGGACCCTTGAAAACAAAAGACTGCTTGGAAAATATTAGTAAAAAGAGTTTTTTTGGCAAAATGAGTCCGGAACGTGAGGCAGAAAGTAAGAGAAATTTACAATTTACTTATTTGTAGTTAGAAGTGTAGAATAAGTTACAGTTATCCCTATTTTGCTAAGAATTATGTTTATCTACGTACAACAACAGTTTGACTGTAAAAATTTGCAACATCCTAGTGACAATCTGCAATCATTTAATGTTGACTGAATAATTAAATATTAAAAATCAGATCACTTATCTGGGTGCACGGCAGTGCCCCCGCCGAATCGTGCAAAAATAAACAAGACATAGACGTTGCATGGCATACTTTTCTCGAAGCGTTCTAGCCACTTGTGACATTCCCGTAAACGTTAGTAAATTATAAAATCTTTGCCTGTAATTTACATTAATAAGTTTATATTTCTTTTATTACAAATATCTTGTTAGTTGAAATTTAAATAGCATCAACAACATCAACCTACCAAAGTGTTATTTGTATTATTTATTTAATTTAATTTAAACTTTACTGCACAGTAAAATGTCTTAGTGGTGGAGACCTAATGCCACATGGCATTCTCTCCTGGCAACCATTAGACCCATTTTAGTAAAATTGTAATGATTATTCGAAAAAGCCAAGTTGAAAGACAATCGGTAATACTCCTTTAACTACCTGAATGTTGAAATAAATTATTTAAAAGGAAACATAGATATAATTTAAAATGTTTTCTTGATCAATCCCTAGATAAGCCTTTAAACTATTTTATGAACTTTTAGCCGTTTTTTTGCAAAATGCTAAAAAAAGCTTCACGTTTTCACTTCAAAATATAAACAAGAGTTCATAAAACAGTTTGGAGGGTTACTTATGGCTTGACCGGGGCATAATTTTAAATTACATCTATCTCCGTTTCCTTTCAAATAATTTTCAAAAATTTAGGTAGCCCTTTATTTATCTATATCATAGAAAAATTGATTATTGACTAAAATATACGGAACAGTTGATTTATTTTTGACATTTTCAGAGTTGGCGAACTTTGATGAAAAAATTGCCTCCCTTTCAGCTTGGTTTTTGACACTAGGTAGGTAACCCGAAGGACAAACGACAAAAGTTGCGTAAAATGAGTTGCGCAATTTCTGCTGCATTCGGTTACGGTTATTTACACCACGGGGTAGCGGAAAATGAGTTATCAATTTCTTACTTTGCGCGATCCACAACTCAAAAAATTACGTTCGTTTGGCTGGGCCCTTATACCTACTGATATACATATGATATTCATTCAAAATCATTTTGTATAAACCAGGCTTGAAAAACTAGTATTTATGAGAATCGGTACCACTGTAGGACCGGTACCAGACCTAGTTCCTACCTGTACTATCTTTAACGGTATTTTTCCGTCAGTATCGGTACGGTACAGATACCAGTAACGGTACAAATCACGTCAGAGTGAGAAAGCAGATACCAGAAAGTAAAAGTAAAAGCAGGAAGCAGCAGATACCTTAATTAGGTACCTGTACTTTTAAGGAAGAGTACCGGTATCCAATTAGAACGGGTACCCAGGTACCGAAATGAAAAGAACCTCTAAATACCCGTACAGAACCTGTACTTTTGGTACCGGTTTCAAGCCTTGTGTATGAGTTACACGAAAAATAAATACTGTCTCACATAACTTCCTAAGTAGAAAGGATATTTATACCTATTTTTTTTTCCTTCGATCAAGTTTTCTCCTTAAAAACAGCAGCAGCAAAGAAGCGTAACTTTATGAGTTGCGTTAAATAAGCCACGTAATTTACGTTCTACATAAATTCTCAACGCATTTGGAGTCACCATCGCCGTGTAGCAAAAACAAGACTTTCGTATGAAACCGAATGTAGCGCAAATTACGCGACTCGCCTCACAAATTTAAACTCTTTTACCTGGGCCTTAACTTATTTTTTTTTTATATTTTCGGTAAATATAATTAAACAAAAGTTTCTTACTCCAAACTTAAATACATATTCAATCTTATTTTCAGCATCAGATGACATGCTAGAATCAATAGACGAGCTAAAAGAACGTCTGTCGTCGATGAAGCGAATGATGGAGGAACGAAAAGCAGCTGGGTCAGGCACCAAAGACCTGTTCCAAGGCACTGCCAGGAGTCTGCAAGGAACCAACATGATAGATGGAAACTTCTTGAGTTTCGTCTTCGGAGGATCTCTGATGGTGATACTCAGCGTGTCAGTTTACGCGTTTTATAATCTATATCACGCTGTGCTGAAGAAGTTTCCTTCGACGCATACGGAGTTGTAAAATGCTGTAAAACTTTACCATGGATCCCAGACCTAAATCCTTATTGAAAAGACTTCTCACGGTTTCCTCAACCGCCAATAGATGGCGCGGATCAAAAGTAATAAATCGATAAAGGTTTTCTTATACTATGGTTTTGATTTCTAGCTTACTGATTTTGATTATTATAGGTACTTCTATAACATCCATACTTTTTGTTCAATAGTCGTATATTTACTTTTTAAGTACTTGCTATACTCAATATCTCTGTACTAAACTAAAAACAAATAATTTATATTTATGTTTATAATTTTTGTATCAAATTTTGGGTTTGCATGGGGTATGTATGGAGAGCAGATGATCAAGCGAAACATTTTGACTTTATAGTGGACCTTATTTCTAAATAAGGAATAAGAACTGCACAAATGTGTTTAAAACATTTTTTTTTTTTTTTTTATAAAATGTTTTAGAATTGTTTAATAGCTGTGTTTAAATACAAACTGGAATAGCAGCGGCCAGAAGCGCACTTTCACTATCAAGCTATATTTACCTTTATTTATATCTTCGAAATGCATAGAATAGCTTGATGGAAACAAAAGTACGTAAGAGCTGCTCGAAGGCTCGATACACCGAGCATCTGCAAGCAGCCAAGATCTTCTTATATTCATTTCTTTGGTAGATATAAAGGTAAATATGGATTGATAATGTTCGCTCGAGATATGTATGAGCAAGATAGCGCCATACATTGGTATAATATGCCTGTCTCTTATCATCTTCACACATTTAAATAGTGTTGTGTCGACTACAAATATTTATTATCAAGATAAAGTTGTCAATAGCGAGAAGTTCACAAAATGGTCATAATTTTAATGGCCTCTATAATTTTCTATAAAGGATTGGCCGAGCGCATACTAATCTGAATTTATTTCCGATCTCCAGCCACCACGTACAAAGACATGTCTCGCCGCCTTCCGCGGACTGCAGAGACCTGTGCCCCATATTCTTCATGGTCACGGCCTTCATAACTGTTGGGTCGTTCGGCTTCCTTTAGGCTTCCTTCCAAAAATAGGAGGTTGTCTACGCGAATGTAGATACTTTTGCCGTTTTGCTTGAGTGAGAGATATCATGGGTAATAAAAAAACAAAAGTAAGATTTGGAAAACTAAACGCTCAACTTGCTCCAAAATGTTGACTGGTGGTAAGAGATCATCTGTATTATTTTTGACTAAGCATTTAACTTGCACGCTAACTTACATACAGACTTGTATACAAAGTTTACACAAACTTCTAACACAATGCAACTTGACATTGCGTCACCGTACTGGTTTCTTTTCTAACTCTTTCGCCATTACGGCTGTACGGCTCTGGAATGCCCTTCCCGGTAGCATTGCGAGATCTCAGAATCGTGATACTTTCAAAATGCAAATAAAGAAATTTTATTTGGAATCGGAATAAACTCTATGTGCGGAACGGCTTTTCGAGGTGACACTTTAACCGCCTCGCTCACGTCGGGTCTGATGTTCTGTGTCAAGCAGTGGACTGTATTGGTACTTGATTATCATCAAGTACCAATACAATCGTGGAGGGAGCCGAGCGGCGGTGAAACAACAGTATGGTGGTACAAACGCAGCCCGCTTTGAGGAGTAGGAGGGATGCTTCTTCTCAGGGTTTCTTTTTTCTTCTTAGGGCTCCTCGCGATCGTATCAAAATTTCACGGACTGATTTCTGCGGGCTGTCCCCGCTATATTATAGCTGTGCGAGCGTATACTCTGCCTCCCGCTTCCCTGCGAGCTTGCAAAGTTTATTTTCATTTTATCCCTTACGTTATGTATTTTAGAATTATGAAACTTATACCAACGTAAAGTTTACGTTATCCTTTATCCATTTCCAAATTTGTATGAATGCCAAGCCCCCAAATTTTCCGAGGAAAAGTCGCGGGAAAGTCTGCAGTATAAATACGCCACGCATACGCGCAGCGCCCCGCACCCCGCCAGCGGGGACCCTTTAAGACGAAGTGGTAGCTAAAGTGGCGCCCTCATTTGAAATAAATTGTTTAAAACTAAATATGGTGATAATTAAAAATTCGATTTGTATCAATGTCTAGAAAGACCTATTTTATGAATAACCTTTGAAATTATTACTAATAGTAAAACTAGACGGACTAACAATATTACTTTCAAAGGTTATTCATAAAATAGTTAAAAGGTCTTTCTAGACAGTGATAAAAATCAAATTTTTAATTATCACCATATTTCGTTAAAACAATTTTTTAGCTACCACTTCGTCTTAAATACTTGAAATCTAGACTCTCGCGCTTTCAATTAGCGTTACATAACTATCGATAGCTGACCTTGAAAAACAGTCACAATATCGATACCATAGATAGTATCTAAATTCAATAGTATCGATACTATCGATAGTTTTACCTTACATCAATAGTATTGCAAACTATTGACAATCGATACTATAGATACTATCGGTTATTCAATACTAATCAATAGTCCTATCGACTTGTGACTGATTTTCAAGGCTACGTTAGTATCGATAGACTACCGATATTTTATACTATTGCTTGCAATACTACTTTCAATGCGAAAGCGAGCGTCTTGGCGTTCATACAGATCTATTACCTCAGATCCATGTATTCTTTATGTATTCTAAGGCACGTGTCATTTACTATTCTTCAAAATAGTGTACGTACTTGTGTGTGTAAGTGGATATGACGTACCTACATCTAATGTGTACCTATCTTACATTACTTTCTTTTAGCAAACAAGAGCTAGTTATCCTATCTTGGATCTAAGGTACCTATCAGTAAAAGACAAAAACAAAATAATCTTTATTTTCATACAAAACTTATATACATAATCGCACATACGCCGTTTTTCACAATTGTGCGTAGAAAAGCTTCACATTCTCACTTTAAACTGTAAACAGTAGTTCATAAAATAGTTTGAAGGGTTATCCAGGGTCTGATCAAGACCAAATTTTAAATGATATCTCCGTTTCTTTTCAAATGATTTATTTCAAATGGACCCTGGAAAATTCAGGTAGCCCCTTAAAGTTGGCTTGCTACACTTGTATCCCTATTCCAATATCTTTCAATCACCATGTCCTGAAGGAAAACTGGTAGATAATGCAGTAAGTTTGACCCATTGTAATCAATCCGTCATAAGATTGTTTGCAAAAAACCTAAATAAATAAAACTTTTATACAAACAAAATACTTAAATATTCTACTAAAATTTCTATTGGCGAGAATGTTATCGGCAATTTGCAAAGACATTTTCAAATGAATGATTCTCGGGTGTCACATCACTACTTCTGCTATGTTGACAAAGTCATCCTATTGTTTACATAAAAGTTATTATCACTTTGAAAAATACCCATTTACGCGTAAATTCATTAATAACGAGTATATTCGTGAAAAGTAGGCTTACTCAAGAATGAATTAAATTGCTTAGACACTTGCCCCCAAATTCATAAAAAATTACAAACGTTCGCTTAACATATTTTAGTTAAAATATGTTTTGTCTTGTTCATTCAATGTCAAATATTGAGAAGAGGAAAAGGGACAAAACATGTTTTAGCTAAAATAAGTTTAGCAAACGGTTGTATTTTTTTATGAATATGAGGGTATGTCTCCAAATTATTTGACTTTCCAATAACATTTAATGTTTCGCGAGTAATATCTGCAGGAAATCTAGTGACGCAGGTCCACCCCCGATCGCATCCTGACAGACACTGCGGGGTCGGGGGCGCCGAGGCGGGTTTTTGTTAAAATGGCTGGTTGGGTCAATATTTGTAAAATCATTCAAAAAAATCAACAAATTGATCTAATAAGTAAAGGCTGTTACAACTGACGCCTTTTGATTTGCTCAATATACTGTGCTATTTATAAATTGAATTATAATAGTATACAATATGTAACAAAAACCCCATCCGATCCTTGTAGGAGCAACTCAGATCGTCAATATGAACAACTTTTTCTATGGGACAAATGCTTGAAACTAAAAAAAAACGTCATTTTCATACAAAAGTGTTCGGCCGGCCCGGCAATTTATATGAAATGTCGATCTTTTTTCCGAGTTTCAAGCTTTGGTCCCATAGGGAAAGTTGTTCATATTGACGGTCTGAGTTGCTCCTACAAGGATCGGAAAGGGTTTTTGTTAATATCCATACATATTCTTTAAATGTTAGTCAGAAGTATGCTTTGTTTTTTTTTTTTCATCGAGAGAAGTACACTTAGTTATTTAAATGGCTATTTTAACGTATCACCGAAATAAAGGTATATTTTTTGTAGGCTTGTATAAAAATCGTCAGTTTACCCTATACGCAGTACACAGCCAAAAGCGTGCGCCGATAAAGCTCTAAAGTATATTTGTTTAGTTATTTAAAAGAATGTAAACAATCTTGACATGTCTTTTTTATTTGAAATATACACTTTATAAATCAATACTTTTGCAAATCAATACTTTTGCAAATTTGCAGTGACTGCCTCCGTAGTCCAGTGGTCAAGGCGTTCGCCTTGAGACCCGGAGGTCATGGGTTCGATTCCCACTGGAAAGCATACTTTGTGAAAAGTTGTTTCCAGTCTTGATAGGATATTGCAGGCTTGAATCACCTGATTATCCGAAAAGAAAGATGATTCCGTGTTTCGGAAAGCACGTAAAACTGTGGGTCCCGAACGCCACCTAGCGTTTGATCATCAAACTATCCAAGGATTGGTTCCTGGTTTGCCCTTTGGGTTGTGGAGGTGAGACGGCAGTCGCTCTGTGTAAAAACCAGTAATCTCGTCAAATCTCCTTGGTTAGGTAGCGGACCCCGGGCTCTGAAGCGTTACTGCTGAGGATGCAACCGGGAATACGCTCGGAAGATGATGACTTTTGCAAATTACAAAAAAAAAAATTTATTTATAATTTACAAAATAAATAATTTGTAATTTGCAAAGGTATTGATTTATAAAGTGTATATTTCAATAAAAAGACATGTTAAGATTGTTTACATTTTTTTAAATACCTTAACAAATGGACTATAGATATATTAAGTATAAAAATCTGTAGTGACATAATGTTGGATTGTAGACGTTCTAAATCCTCCTCCGACCTCCGACCTCCGACCTCCGACCTCCGTGGCGTAGTGGTCACCATGCTAGTCCGCCACCCAGAGCTTCCGGGTTCGATCCCCGGTCAGGGCAAGTTGGAAAATGCCTTTTTCAAATTGTCCTGGGTCTTGGATGTTTATCTATATATGTATTTGTTATAAAATATAGTATCGTTGAGTTAGTATCCCATAACACAAGTCTATAACTTACTTTGGGGCTAGCTCAATCAGTGTTATTTGTCCCTGTATATTTATTTATTATTATTTACAGATAAAACTTAAACTGACCGAAGTGTGATTATGCTAATATTACATTGTCTTATATACCAAAAGGTACTTTAAATTGAATATTTTTGTTTAAATTTACGGAAGCTAGAAAAATGGCATTAACAACGACATCTCGTGGACGACGGACACATGTTGATTGGCAAATGATGTGGCAAAATTGTGAATGAAGGCAATTATGTATTGCTATGTGAGAATAGAAGATTAATTCTGATTAAATAAGATTTTAAACTTTTGCAGATGTTTAATTTCAGTATTATAAATACCCATTTTTAAAATAGATAAGTTTGCTTCAAGATAATATAAGGAACTATGATTTTATATCTTTCTTTCTACGTTGTACCATTCTTAATAAACAAATTAAGATCTCTTTACTCTCATAAAAAAATTTACATAATTTAACTTCACATTGAAAGTCTCGTAATATTTATTAAACATATTTGTCTAATACTGTTATTCACATCACTTTATTTCAAATCATTTTGTTTTAAAATAACGATCTTTTCTTTTAAAATAAAATGACTTTAAATATAAACTTGAATATTGAATTTTATTTTGAATTTTGAATATTGAATTGAGAAATTTAGAATTTAGAAATTTATACTTTAGAATTTAGAATTTTGTGTTTTGAATTTTGAATTCTGAATTTGAATTATAAATTTCGATCACTATACCAAAACAACATTTTTATCTTTTTTATCACCATGCAAACAGCATTTTGGGTTTTGCGGCTATAAGCAGACAGAGTCTAGGGCCTCAAGACCCAAAGGCGCCTTCTAGCGCGATGGACGGACGAAAATATGGGAAAAGAAATCTAATTAAAAATGGGTTAATAACTGCGCCGCCTATTAACATTATTCACATTTTCACTCATTCCCTTATTTGCCTTTTCCGACCATGGGAAGTAATTAGATGATGCTGAAAAATTATTTTCGTTAAGTACAACCTTTCTTACTCCGCTGGCTCAGCGACTTGCTGACGACTCGGACACAATATATATTCGGACAAAATAAATATCTAGTTAAAATTTTGTAGCTGTTGAAAGTCAAATAAGAGAAAAATAATATGTAATAATTTGTTCATAAATAAAATTTTATACAATTGTAACGACAACAAAATTCACAGAATGTATAACTTAACTTCTAAAAAACAATATTTGTATGCCTGACGGCGCAGCATGAAGCCTTACACTGTAAACTAACAACTTTGTACTCATGACTGACATTTAAATTATTATAATCTATTAAGGGGCTACATGAATTTTCCGGGGTCCAGTGCTGCCCCCATTTGAAATAAATCTTTTGATAGGAAACGGAGACAACATTTAAAATTTGGCTTTGATCAGACCCTAGATAACTCTTTAAACTATTTTATGAACTACTGTTTACAGTTTAAAGTGAGAACGTGAAACTTTTCTATGCACAATTGCGAAAAACGGCCACTTTTGGCGTATGTGCGTAGAAAAGCTTCACGTTCTCACTTTGAACTGTAAGCGTTAGTTTATAAAATAGTTTAAAGGGTTATCTAGGGTCTGATCAAGGCCAAATTTTAAATGATATCTCCGTTTCCTTTTAAATGATTTATTCCAAATGGGGGCAGCACTGGACCCCGGAAAATTCAGGTAGCCCCTTAAGTATCGTTGGAAGTTTTTTTTTGACTGCACAAACCATATTGTCTTTATTCGTGTCCGAATTGTCGGTGAAAAGAAATATCAAACTTAAAAAGTGCCAATTTTGACAGTGTGTCCGATTATATTTTGTCCAAGTCATCAGAAAGTCTTGCACAGACCGATCTTAGCCTCCGAGACGAAAGAGCGCCACAGTTTTATTCTGAACGATATCTTGCGAGCTGACAACTTCCATCTCCCGCAGATCAGCCTGCACCGTATCGCTCCTGCGATTTCTGAGTCGACCTACTGGCCTTCGGCCTTATACCTTTTCAATATTTATTGCCTTTACGCCACGATTCTTCTTCATTCTTTCCAGATGCCCAAGCCATGCCTTCTCATCGGCATAAAATCATAATTATTTCTCTTCCTTGTCACTTGATGGCGCTATAGGTATTTGTTAAAACATTAAAATCTTTAATTATTATTATTTTAAATTAAACTACTGTAATTAAATAAATATGACTTATTTAAAAATGCAATAATAGTATTTTATGCAACAGTTGTATAAGAAGGTTCATAAAATGCGAGTGGCGCAGGTTACGATGCGAGCCTTGGCGAGCATCGTAAGGAGACGCCATCGAGCATTTTTTGACATACTTTTACAACGTTGCATACAATACTTTTTCTACAACTACATTTTTACTTAAATAAATCCAAAAATAAACAAAGAAAAGTATGAAATACTACCATATGTTTGCTAGATACTAGGTATCTATGGAAGACTTAATTTTTTTTATTGACGTCTTCCTAGTGACCAAAAGTGCCATTTTTGAAACATGGAGTCACTTAAACGAATGTTTTTTCATACAGAAAACCGTTTGTTCAGTGACTGCACGTTTGGAAAATGGCACCATATGTTAAAATAACAATTTTATTATGTTAACAGTATGGTAGATTTAAAGAAAAAAGTTATAGGTCTATGGCTAGGAGTATCGTTTTGGCGAAATAACGACACATGTGCTATTTATTATATTAGGAATAGACTAAGTATAGACTTTTCTGAAATCATATAATCTATGTTCTTATATTAGTGTTCGGGACCATTTAAAAGACAGATAACAGTACAGGAGTAGAAAAATATTTTTAAAGCATATTCAACACACTCTTTGTCACTTTTTTGCTAGTCATGTGTGCTGCCATCTCTGTGTGCCTACCCGCAACTCCAGTTTGCCTACTTACGGGCCTTCCAATAGTTTGAACGGCGTTGGGTATCTGTTATGATAGTGATTATATGATCTTTGCCCAAACCAACGTAAGCAAGTGGAGGTGGGTGTACCATGGAAGGCCACTCTATCAAATATTACAGTTTTTATTCGTTTATTTACTGGATAAATGAAACTAACAAATATTTAAGTAATATTTTGTTTTATTACGTAACATGTTCTTCTTTTTATTGTAGATTTAATCAATATTGATTGAACTTAAGTTTCATTGTACTCTTCCAAATGGCCTTGCTAGGAACAGGGCTCCTTAGAAGGTCATTATAATAAATCAGTAATTTAACACTAAAACTTACTAAATAGCGATTAAATCTGCAATTTAAAAAAGTGGTTTACATGTTACGTAAGAAAACAAAGTATTACTTAAATACTTGTTAGTTTCATTTATCCAGTAAATAAACTAATAATAACTGTTTATTTGTTAGAGTGGCCTTCCATGGTACACCCACCTATTTTAACGTCGTCGATTCCCGATATCGAAGAAGCAAGGGACCGTACTGCCAAAATAGTAGCGCGTGTATGATAGTTTCCAGTTCGATGGGTGTTTGTGTAAACAGAAGGAATTTGTCATCACACGTCAATAGCTACGAAATTTTAATTATTAGCCTTCGAAGGAGCATGGCCTTCTATGGTCCCACCTTACAACAAAAATTAACAAAAGATAAACATGGGTTTACACAGCCTGGGTCAATTTATGAAATTACTAAAACAGACCAATACCAAGCCGCAATTGCTTGATTTGTGTCCATTTCCACACTGCATAATGTAATTGACCGCTGGACCGGTAAACTTGTTATGCAAATGCAAGACAAACTAAACGTTATTGCGTTAAAATAGAGTTAGTTTTAGCACAGCTGGGTAAACTGACGCTGTTTTAAAGAGCAACATTAGCGGAATAATTTCACCAGCAGGGAACTAAACTATTGGCTGGAAATAATTGCAAGTTTTGACGTTCAGTTGTTCGATAAAATATACTCTGTCGCGTCTCCTGAGGCAGACAGAGACTTTTGGGTCTGGCAGCTCAAAGCAGACAGAGCCAACATCCAAAGGCCACTTTCAGCATGAAGGTCGGAAACGTGGAAAAAAGAACTAAAATGGTAATGGATTGCTAGCCGCATATCGCCTATTAACCTCTCGTATGCCGTTGCGTTGACTACTCGAGAATGTATTGTTTAATACGCCAAACGTGGCCGTTTTTGGCAATTGTGCGTAGAAAATCTTCACGTTCTCACTTTAAACTGTAAACAGTAGTTCATAAAATAGTTTAAAGGGTTATCTAGAGTCTGGTCAAGACAAAATTTTAAATTATATCTCCGTTTCCTTTAAAATGATTTAATTCAAATGAGGGCAGCACTGGACCCCGAAAAATTCAGGTAGCCCCTCAACTATTGTGTCTGATATTCCAGCTTACAAGGGGTTACGAGGAATTTTTTTGCCATATTTTCGTACAAATGTGGTCCCCTAATTCCTCACCAGATAGTGCTAAAACAATGATATTTCCCATAAAACATCATCATCATCCGAGCGTATTCCCGGTTGCATCCTCAGCAGTAACGCTTCAGAGCCCGGGGTCCGCTACCTAACTAAGGAGATTTGACGAGGTTACTGGTTTTTACACAGAGCGACTGCCGTCTGACCTCCACAACCCAAAGGGTAAACCAAGAACCAATCCTTGGGTAGTTTGATGATCAAACGCTAGGTGGCGTTCGGGACCCACAGTTTTACGTGCCTTCCGAAACACGAAATCATCTTTCTTTTCGAATATCAGGTGATTCAAGCCTGCAATATCCTATCCAGACTGGAAACAACTTTTCACAAAGTATGCTTCCCATTGGGAATCGAACCATGACCTCCGGGTCACAAGGATAACTTCTTGACCACTGGACTACGGAGGCAGATATTTTCCATAAAACATCTGTAAATATATTAGCATGTCCCTATGTTTTCATTTCTTCGTAAATTTATTATTAAAAGAGATGCAAACCTTCTTATTCCTGAAAAATTGGTAAGACTACACTGTGTTTCAACATCTAGCAATCAAAGACGGGATGATGTTGCGAAAAGAAAACATAGGAAATTAAATCGGGTAACATTTAGAGGAGAAATGAGGGGACTACGAAACGTTGATTTTGTGTACTTTCATAGGTATTTTCGGTCCAAGCTGCAGTTGCCTCTATCGCACATCGCGACAGGTGGTTCAGGCACAGCGAGACAGCAATAGATTTATCTTTTTTTAATAACAATTTTTAATTATCTCAACCTTAATGTTTGCTCTTAAGAATCCCCTTACCCTAGACTTTTCCATACAAACGTAGTTCACATTTTATTTTTAAACGACATGTCAGATTTCGGGAAAAGAATTGTAATTTTAAAGAAATTACAATTATAATAAAAATAGGGTTATAATTGGTTTCCAAAAATAAAATTATGGACTGGAAAGCAAACATAAGGGTGTTGAAGTTTTTCATACTGGTGGTCTAATATGATATAATACACTATATTCTCTTTTAAGTTCATAATTTTACCGTCGGAAACCATTTATAAGTTATAACCCTAGTTGATTGCAATTTCTTTAACATTACATAATTTTGCTCATATCTGACATGCCGTTTCAAAATAAAACGTAGACTACTTTTGTATGGGAAGGTCTGATTCTGTCCAGGGTATGGGGACTTTTAAGGTGGCCCTTCCCGGCCGCTCTGTCGTCAACGCGAGCATAGTTTGAGAAGCTTGTTGTTTCGACCAGGGTGATGCTAGAAAAATAGGCAAACCAAAAATAGAGAGACAGCGCCTGAGGACACGGTTTTCATTCTATTGAATGAGTTAAAATTAGTATTATTATTAACTATCCATTGAACGAATATTAACTATACATAGGGTATGGAAATTTCATACCACTTGTTCCAGATAATACGTGTCTTTTTCAATAAGCCTCAGAAGTGAGTGAAATATATGTTATTTACTTTAAAATTTCATTACATTTGAGAGGTTTCTGTGGAAATATTATTTTTACTTTTACAAATTATGAGTACTTAATAAAAGGTCGAAGTTCAGGTAAAATTTGTGCAAAAAAGCAGATTTTTAGAGGCGTATACTGAATGTGTTTTACCAAATTGAAATGTTTCATTTTGATAGAAACCTAGAAATGACGCACAAAATATTTGTTACTTCAAAAGTTTCCAAGAAAGATCAGTTACAACGCCATAATTACGTACGAGCGTTTGTATGAAAAGGAAGACGGGAAGGCTGCTCTTAAAATGATGAGCATATTCACATATTCCCTCGATCGGCTTACGATCTGCGCGAAAGAGACGCAGCTGGTAGGTACATTCTACGATTTTTCATTTCTCTCAGACCTACATAGAATCATAATACCACAAAATCAAAATGGGAAATATATCAGACATGCATAAACAATAATATCTTCACAACTTCTTCAGAGTGTCATAAAACGAAATGGGATGTAAAGAATAGTTTTGTCGAGAAACGGAACCTGTACAGTCTTTTATATTTAAGCCAGAACGAGCTCGGTGGCTCGGTGGGAGTACGCATTACTAGCGCTTCGCAAGTTAAGAGACACTGGGCGTAGTCCTCACTAGGATGGGTGACCACAAGTGGCATAACAAATTCTCAGGCTCCTTAGTGCTTCGGTAGGCACGTAAGTTCCGGTTGTCATTGTATGGCAGTAATAAAGCTATATCGGATGCGTTTAGGCAGCTTGATAAATCTGACACCAGTGTTAGCCACTTACACACACGAAAAACAGAACAAACGCCAGGAGGAACTAAAAACACTCGTACGCAAGCCTAACATGCCCTTCTGACGAGTAGGCGACCAATAAGTTTTTTCAGAGTTTCTTCTCAACTTTGGTCGATGCGGAACACTGTATCAGTAGTTTTCTGTAAAATAATTAACTATAGTGGCTCTGCATGTTTGAAGTCGGGAGTCATCCAAACCATAGATAATATAATTACTAACGTAACAGATACCCAACGCCATAGAAAGTATTGGAGGGCCCGTAAATAGGCAAAACTGGGGTTGCGGGTAGGCACACAGAGATGGCAGCACACATGACTAGCAAAAAAGTGACAAAGAAAGTGATATTCAACACTTTCTTTGCCATTTTTTGTTAGTCGTATTTGATGCATTTCATATAAATCATATGCAATTAATTAAAGTACTACTTTATTTCAATATATAATTAATAAAATATTTTAATGTTTAAATAAATACTTATAGCGCCATCTAGTGACAAGGATGAGAAATATTTATTTTTATAAGGCGATGGATAGGCATGACCTAACCCTCCGAAGTTAAAAGCATAAAAAATTTGTTCAGGCAAAAAAGTTGCGCTCTAATAAGGGTAGGTATCAAAAATGTTGAAGAGCATGGAACTCCATAGAGACCTGTACGTAAACCCGGCTTGTATGGAGCTCTTTCCACACATAACGAAAATAAGTTTCTTGAAAAAGAACAGTTTTGTACTTACAGGCTTTTATTGTGAGTCCAAAGTACTTGACAAATTAAATAAGACCAACCTCGATGGAGTTGCGTTGTTTTATTACTGAGTTTTGTCGACCACGTTCCGTCTCCGTGATCAGACCCTAGATATTTTCATCCTTAGAGGTGCTTGTCAAGACAAATAAAACGAGTCATACAGTCCCAAATCAATAAAGTTATGTTGTTTTTGACTGAGTTCTGTCGAATATCTTCCGGCTCCATCATCAGAACAGCTCACTGTTTCTATAATATTACAACGCATGGGAAAACAAGCATGATGCAATTGGTTCTTTCTGCGATCTCTAAAAAGCATTTGACTGCGTAAATCATCCGTTACTTTTGCTCAAATTCAGTACGGTTTTGACAATAAATCAATAAGCCTCATTTAATCATATTTTACGGTTAGGATGTTAATATACGAGTAAATGGCATAAAGTCAAAAGGATCTCTTGTAAAAATGGGTGTGTACCTCAAAGTTCTATTCTAGGACCTTTCCTCTTCTTAGTGTACGCCAATAATTTGCCTTACGCGGTTGAGAAACAGGCTGGTATTGTGTTGTTCGCCGATGACACGTCTCTTATTTTTGAAATAAACCGTTATAGAATTAAATACATAAAATCTCTCGTCGAAAATACTTTCTTGGGAATCACAGTAGACGCAAAATTTCAATGGGGTGTCCATATTTTTAAACTTGCTATTAGGTTTAGCTCAGCAGACAGATGTAGCAACTGCTAGACTAGTTTACTTTAGTTGCTTTCATCGTATGATGTCCTACGAGATTCTTCTTTGAGGAAGTGCAGCTGATATTAAGACTTTTTTCATTTAAAAAAAAAGTGCATTTCGTTTTATTTGTAGTTTAGCTTCGAGAGATGCCCTAAGAGACTTCTTTTAAGAAAATTGTTTTACTTACTCCCTGTACCGTCCCAGTACATATTTAAAAATATAATGTATGTAAGGAAAATATTGCCATATTTAATAAAACAGGTGATTTTAAAAATAGAAAAATATACTTTGAATGATTTAGTTACCCCGTATTGTAGGCTGAAAACAGTGAGTGAGTCGTTTAAGGGAAACTGTATAAAGTTTTATAATAAATTGCCAGAATTGTTCTTTGATATGCCAGACAGAAAGTTTAAAGCTTATATAAATAAAGTACTTTGTGAGAAGGCTTATTATGGAACCGATGATTACGTTAAGACCAAAATATCTGGTTTGGGCTTGGCGCGGCTCCCTCTTAAAGGTTTGTATTTTTACACGCATAAATGTCATAATTTGAGTACAATCAAATAATTTACAAATTGACACTAATTTCAAATTTGACATCATTCGAAAATAATAATTATGACATAACAATGCATTCTCAGTCCACATATCTAATTTTAATATCAGTTTTAATTTATAGTTGGCGTTTTTGGAGAAAATGCTGCAGTACAGTTTGTTACCGCTTCTTCTGTACCTACTTGCGCTTAGGAGGCGGCAGTAAATTAAGCTGTAAGTATATGATCTGACGTCAACAACTACCTATACTTTTGAAATCAAAAGCAAAAACTGGCAATTATCAAGTGATACAAATATCCAAAGATAAATAAATGACTTTCGACTTTTTTAATTTAAATTTAGTACTGTCATCCGACTTACACAAGTTTTTAAAATTTCAGCTTAATCGGTTGAGGATAACTAGTTGAAAATTGAGTTGCAAGATTTGACCTAAATAAACATTCAAAGTTCACATAAGATACAAATTGCAAGTGAAATAAAAGCTAGTAAAAAATATCTTAAACTAAACTGAATTTAAAACATAGGTATCAAAAACACAGATATAAAAATTATACTACATACAGGTGTTTTTAAAATCATTGGCATCCTTTCTACTGGTGAAAGTACTCATGAATATCAGCAACTTTTTGTATGGGACCGACTCAATGTAACCGAAAAAAAGAATCAGTTATTTCATACATTTCGGGATTCTAAGTATTGTAAAATAGTATAGAACAGCTGATTTTTTTTTCGGTTGGATTGAGTTGGTCATATTCATGAGTACTTTCACCAGAAAAAAGGATGCCAATGATTTAAAAAACACCCTGTATACTTAATCCAAAAAATGCCTAGATAAAATACATAACCTTATTAAATACAGGCCCTTAGAGATAGATTAGGAAGAAACTGATAAAAGCCAACTTTGTACAAGTCTCCTCACCAAAAGGTAATATAATGTACTTATGTAATGTAGACATTTTCAACGCTGACTGTACCCTAATGTCTCGCGATAAAAACTTCATATTACCAGCCCAAGTTGAGTTCTTTAGAACTAATTTCGGTTACCATTTGAAGACAACGCGCATTTTCGCGGATTGGGTGGAAACTGGGTTTTGTGTTTGTTATCAGTTTTGCCTTTATTCTTTGCTAGTCATAATAATTTATTTTAATACTTTTTTTGTGATTACAAATAAGAACTTCTTTAACTTATATGTGCGAGCCTTGTGTAATTAGTACCACGCTGTAATTTTTCAAATAAAATGTCTGAATTGCATTTTTAAACTCTTCCACCCCCATTTCATCATTTTGACTTATCATCATTTTTATATCAGCCCCAGAAAGTTCACAGCTGGACATAGGCCTTTCCCAAGTATTTCCAAAACGGCCGATCGGAAGCGGCCTGCATCCAGCGCCTCCCTGCAACCTTGCTCAGGTCATCCGATCATCTAGCAGGTGGGTGTCCTACGCTGCGCTTGCCGGAACGTGGCCGCCATTCGAGAACCTTTCTGCCCCATCGGCCATCGATTCTTCGCGCTATGTGCCCCGCCTACTGCCACTTCAATGAGCTGATCCGCTTGGCTATGTCGGTGACCTTCGTTCTACGAATCTCTTCATTTCTGATTCGATCGCGTAGAGAAACACCGAGCATAGTCCTCTCCATAGCCCGTTGAGCAACCTTGAGCCTTCTTATGAGGCCCACAGTAAGCGACCAGAGCCATAAGTTATCACTGGTAAGAACACACATTGATTAAACACTTTTCAGAAACAGATTGCCATTGTATAAATAAATAAATATATAGGGACAAATAACACTGATTGAGCTAGCCCCAAAGTAAGTTCGAGACTTGTGTTATGGGATACTAACTCAACAATACTATATTTTATAACAAATACATACTTGCGTCGATAGAGGAGCTGGTACTCTTTTACCAGCTCCTCTATCTACGCATTTTGCCGGACTCTCCAGCTTCCATCCGCACATATTATTTTGCGCTCTGCTACTAGTAGTTAGTTTTCCTCCTTTAGTGTTAGCCTTCAGGCCTCGCAGCCCTATGTCATGGGCCTTATGACCGTTTTATATATCCTAAATGTTGTTCTTCTACTTGGAAGCCTGGACGCTAAAACCTTGAATATTAAATATTATTATGATTAAAAAATAATGATATATTACAGCAGAGGGCGAGCAGAACAGGAGAGCCAAGTCATATTTACCGCAAAAAATGTAATACCGTAGATTATTTATCATTTCTAAATAAGCTGATGATGCCATTTTTCAAACACGGAGTCACTTAACGAACGGTTGTTTGAATGGAAAAACCATTTGTTTACATATTTTATCTTTATTGTACAAAAACGATTTGTATAGAACAATAAATTGATGTATTTCTGTTGCCAAACAGAATAAAAACAGAAATAAATAAATATTTAAGTGGGGCTCCTATACTATATGTACATAGTTACGTGACTTTTTATAGATAATGGACACACTGACGACAAATTGTCTACATTGTTAAATTGGCAGCCCACGACGCGGACCCTCACTGACTGTCGCTGCGACAGAATATCCATGACATCGACTGTCGCTGCTTCTCGGCGACAGTCTATCGATAGTGGAAGATCGAGCGGCAACATTAAACTTTGGAATTTTCATTAAAATTCAATGCGAATTCATTTGGACCCTCGTAAATGGTGCTGTCTCGTATGTGATAAGCACAATGATAATTCCCGGACAATTTGATAATTTAAAAAGTTTTTATCATACTGCCCCCTTATTTTGGGCATTTTTCACATTGCGCGGACATTTATTATACTGTCTAATTAATCACTTCGTCCATAACATATACATACGTAACGGTAAAATTCATAACCCTCCTTTTGGTTTTGCCGTAGTTCGGTAATAACATGACGAACACATCTACGAGAATTCCCATAACGAGAACTGACTTATGTCTCCGTTCATTAACATCAAAACTTTAAATTGATACCCGTCTCTTTCGCTCCTATTCCTATTTCTTCGACCAGACAATGCGAATGAGCGAGACAGCAACAGTGGAATTGTAATAGGGTGGGAAAACGTGACGTGTATAGAATGAAAATATAAATAGCAGATGTCGTCGTACCAAAATGATGGGAACAAATGATGGGAACGGTGCGGTTTACATTGGAACTAGTATTTATGGAACAGGTATTTTATGAACAATTTTTAAGGTTCCGTACCCAAAGGGTAAAAACAGGGCCCTATTACTAAGACTCCGCTATTTATCCGTACATCTGTCTGTCTGTCCGTCCGTCTGTCTGTCCGTCTATCTGTCTGTCACCAGGCATCATCATTTTGTCATGAACCGTGATAACTAGACAGTTAAAATTTTCACAGGTGATGTATTTCTGTTGCCTTTTTAACAACTAATAACGCGTTTTTAGGGTTCTGTACCCAAAGGGTAAAAACGGGAACCTATTACTAAGACTGCGCTGTCCGTCTGTCCGTATTTCTGTCTGTCTGTGGTATCGTAGCTATCGAACGGATGGACCGATTTTGATGCATTTTTTACGTGAAAGCAAGTTCTCTTCCGGTGGTTCGTAACTAGGTTGGATAAAAATCGGTCCAGTCATTTAGGTTATAGGGGGTTAGCGCTTGAAAAAAAAGAAAGACTTTCCTTAAAAAATAAAAGACAGAGATTGGCCTTAAAAATGCAAACTTATAACACCCCTCTTATTTGTAGAGGTTAAACATAAGAAACAACTTATTTTTTATTTTAAGTAGGTAACATACAACCATCTATCTGCTCCGAATAAACTACCAGTTCTTAATGTGTTACTTAGTCACTTAATTTCTGATCACGTAAAGAATGAGTAACAGTGAAAAATACTTAGTAAGTAAACCAGTTCCATCGCACCCCTAGCCCCGCCTTCAGCAACAAACAGGTACAGGTACCATTCGCAACTCTGTGGCGCTTCGTTGCAGTCCGACCCGAACCTCCGAAGGGTCCACGCGTGTCCCCTGCAAAAATACTTTTGTCTATAAATGACATTTTAAAATAGAACTATCTAAAATTCCACCGGGTGTGAAGCCACTGGCTGAATTGAAAGGTAAGATTTTGAATTTAGAATATTTGAAAAAAATAGATTAACGCGTATTTTTGTCATTAAAAAGTATTAGGTATTTATATAACGAAAATTTGTACGGAAAATTGATGTAATAAATATTAAAGATGTTACATATAGGTGGTAATGATTTTTGCCGCGTTTTTTGGAACAAAGACGGACTATATATCGCCTCTTCTACGTGTTGCGCACTAATCAACAAGTAAACTGTTCGATTCGCACGCACAAAGTATTCCAGGGAAGCTTTAAGTGCTAAATGAGCTTATATAGCTCCTTTATGAGAATGCGTTTGGGAAATAATAAATAACTGAGGGATTTTCTTTATTGTTAACGTTACGTTTATTGTAGACGTTGTAGAATGTTGCTACGGTTTTGTAGCAGTGCTACGCTGGTATCTACGAGAAGCTTCGTACTGTAACAATATGTTTTTTATCATGCTTTTACGGTGTTTTTTAAGATATGAACTAATTATATTTTTGATAGGGTATTCAGTACTCATTAATAATATATTTTTTACAAATAAATCCCTTTTTATCAAATTTTTTTTTCAAATCCAAAAATCGATTTCTCCCCATTTTGATAATTTTTTTATGGGAAAAGATTGAAAATCTTTTTATTTCTGTCCAGGCGTGTTCGAATAGTCGGTAAACATACATGAAAAAAAAAACAAAAGATCGCAACGAATTGAATTGATAAACTCTTTTTTGGAAGTAGGTTAAAAAAGTACGAATTTTTTTTTTCTTTCACTACGATAAGTACCTACTTTTTTGTTAGCCTGGGTTTTACATTTAAGTAATAACATATTTAAATAAACTTTACCATGAGTATTTCAACTATAAAAAACCAAAATTTTGTATACAATGGTGACGGCTGAGACCAACGGTTTAACGTGTCTTCCGAAGCACGGAGAAACTCGAGAATTTTTAAGCCACTTGTGGTCAGCCATCCAATTGCGGGCAACGCCCAGGGTTGCTTAACTTACGAAAGCGCAAGAAATCTAGCCACCGAGCTCCTGTGTAAAAGATTAATGGCCGAGTTAAGGAGCTACGTGAATTTTTCGGGGTCCAGTGCTGCCCCCAATTGAAATAAATCATTTGAAAGGATACGAAGATATCCTTTAAAATTTTGTCTTGATCAGACAATAGGTACGATAGGGTCTGATCAAGACTTATAAGGCTGTTTATAGATAGCCCTTCAAACTATTTTATGGACGACTGTTTACAGTTTAAAGTGAAAACGCAAAGCTTTTTTTCGCACATTAGCGAAAACCGGCCACTTTTGGCGTATGTGCGTAGAAAAGCTTCACGTTCTCACTTTAAACTGTAAACAGTAGTTCATGAAACAGTTTGGAGTCTTATCTAGGATTTGAACGAAACAAAATTTTAAATGATATCTCCGTTTCCTTTCAAATGATTTATTTCAAATGGACCCAGAAAAATTCAGGTAGCCCCTTAATACCAATTGTTGTAATTGGAACACATATATTGTTGTACCTAATTGATTTCTGACATAGAAATAACTATTACTATATTTACTTTCTAGTAATTTAAACTAATTGCTGCCCTCAACAACCTACGTCGCTAGTTATTCTAGGAATAGAATAAACGCGTCATTTCATGAATATTTTATGAGCTATTGTAAACGTAGGTAGGTCTTCGATCAATGAAGACTTAGGTAGTTACAGTCTGGTACCTGGACTATTACTGTTCGATCAGGTACTACATATTAGTGAATAAAAGGTGTACCTATTAAATTACACTTTTTATTTACTAATTGCATATAATATTATTTTAGCTCAAAGATACAAAAAATAATCATGTACAATGCGACACAAATAAGTTGAACGAAAATGGCGGAGCATTTTTGTACAAATTTCCAGCAAGTAGGCTGAACCAAAATGGCGGTTATCGGCGCAGGTACAAATAACGCGCCGACGACCACCATTTTGGTTCAATTTACGTGTGGGGAATTAGTACGAAAATGCTTTGAAGTCCGCCATTTTTGTTTAACTTATTTGTGTCGCAATGTACCAAGTATATGCTTTCGAGTAGTTGTCGATCGTCCTCCACTTCTCGATATTTTCTCTTAAGGCGAATACAGTGCAGAAGCGGCGCCCTCATATTCTATACGAAAAGAAAAGAATTGCTGTTCGGTAGTCTTGCTAAAACTCGAGAACGGCTAGACCATTTTGACTAATTTTGGTTTTGATTGAGGAAAAATGAATACCAGAATAACAAAAATGGGAATAGAAACGGCCAAAACAAAATTTCGCCGGGTCAGCTAGATTGAAATAAATTATTCGGAAGGAAACGGAGATATCATTTAAAAATTTGTCTTAACTAGGCCCTAGATAACCCTTCAAACTATTTTATGAACTACTGTTCATAGTTTAAAGTGAGAACGTGAAGCTTTTCTTCGCGTATTCGGGAAAAACTGCAACTTTTGGCTTATATGCGAAGAAAATCATCACGTTCTCACTTCAAACTGTACGTGATCGCTATCCGACAACCTCATGGCATTTTATGTATGCATTCTTCTTCTTCTCGAGTCAATCCAATTTAAATATATCTTTATTATCATAGGATGTTTATAATATCTCTTAATAATCGTGACTTTGTTTTGTTGCACAATTGTTGACGTCAAAAAGTTAAAGTCGAAAGGCTATAGGTATAATTTAACTCAAGCCTCACGCTCAGTCGCTCACGACAGACTATGTATAAGGTAGACAGGCACATATCTTATCGCGCTTAACTTCGTTTCGTTATGTAAGTCTGAATCTAGACCGGAATAGAAATAGAAACGGCTCTATCGATTGCGGGTGACGAAACCTACTTACTCTAGACTAGGAGAGTGTACGATCAGTTGAAAAAATTAATATGTGCAAAGCACAAATTGAATTAACACATAAGCACATACATACATGCACTATCACGCCTTTATCCCTAATGATATGCATATTCCCTCAATCGGCTTTTAAAATTTACACGGGTACAATTTCTTTTGCCTTCACTACTTTAATTTATATAATTTTTCAAAATTAAAATCCGACTTCATCCCCTAACTACTCAACTAATTTTGATAAAATTTCTATAGGACCATCAAGAAAGTATACCCCTTCAAACAAAAAAAAAGAATTTGTCATATCGGTTCAGGCGTCTTCGAATAATCGGTGAACAAACATAAAAAAAACATAAAAGATCGCGACGAATTGATAACCTCATCCTTTTTGAAAGTCGGTTAAAAATAAAGATTTATTTATGATTCACGTATACCATCTTAGTACATTTTCTCTTTGCTTTCACACCAATCTTAAAGTACATCGTTAAGCTTCCATGAAAGTTTTATAAACCCTGCCAATAACAAAAACTTTATATTGTGACCTAACTAAGCCAAAAACTCGTAAGTTCGGTGAGCTAAGCGGGAAAAAGTCGTACATGTAGAGATGGGTTTATGCCCGGGAATATTGGGCACATTTCATAAATGCCTAATAAATGTCCGTATATGCCGAATAAATGTCCATTGCCAGGGCAAAAACATTAACAGAACTTTCGTTTACTCTTTCATTCAAATAGCTATATTTGAGTATGCACAAAAAATAATTAGATTATAAATAATACATTGACAATAAAAAACCAGCAATTGATATTATGTTGAGTCAGAGTAGGCAATATCACTTTTTCAGCTGTCCAGTCAAGTCGATCCAACGCGAGCGCATGAAAACTAGAATTTATTGAGAGAAGCCAGATTTATTGTGATTTAACGTGACTGTGATTGTTTTATGACCAAATTGTTTTATTACAGATATGATTTACTAAATCCCGATTTAGTTCCTGCTTTTTTTTTACTTAAATTAAATTATTTGTTTCTGCCCAGCGATCAGGCATTTATTTTGGCGTTAACTCTTTTTTGTCTGTTTGTTGTTGCACGTAGCACCATCTAGTTTAAAGGCGTAGTACTACAAACAAAATGGTGCGACTGCAATCAACATCTTTCACGGCGTTTTTAGTAAACATTCATAGATGGCGTTATGTTTGTATAAATGTCACTCTGACAGCACTCGCCACGCCACCACTCTTCGCTTTCTGAAAATACAACTTGTCACGGCAGCACGGATTTTATTTCTCTCCCAAAAATACGATCAAGTAGAAGCGTAGACATTTGTTGTTTATGCCCATTTGTGCCCAATTTGTTTTTGCCCACCAATCTCTACGTACTAGCCTTATTTAACCCTCCACACACAGTGAAACACGGCTGACATTGAAAAATGTCCCCGGCGCGTCGGTCGGCGATTTATGGCTTTGTGGTGGCGTATATTAGCGTTGTATCTAGTTTGGCGTTGCTAAGCTCGAAATACAGTATAAAAAGTTAGAACACATTTAATAAAGAACTAACTGTGCCCGTGGGCTTATCTTCCGTGAGAATTTCGGGATAAAAACTATCCTTTGTCCTTCCCTGGGTTTTAAACTATATCCATGCCAAATTTCATCTAAATAGGTTTAGTGGTTGAAGCGTGAAGGGTAACAAACAAATATACATCCGCATTTATAATATTAAGTCAGAATTGCCAGTCTCAAAATCGCAACGCAGTCTATTCCGCTGTAAAAAGTTTTGACATCACATTCCACATGAAAAACCATGTCACGGTGGAAGAAGGTGGAAGTAGGTATCACAATAGTGATGAATTGCTAGCTGCATCGCCTTATAGAATTTAATACAATTATTAGTGCATAAATAAGAACAAACTAGTCGTAGAGTTGATATTTACGTTCAATTTAGCAAATTGAATGGTCAGTCCAGACAGTATCAGAGAAAATTTCTAGAAAGTATGATTGATCAAAAACACTTTGAGTTATTGATTAAGACATTAATTATTATTTGGAAAGGATAATGGCAGCTGTAAGAATCAGAAAGAATCACTGGCTCGAACATATTTAGAATAAATTTATTTATCCAAATGTGTCTAGGTATATCAAAAACCGGTTAGTGCGAATCGGATTCGTGTTTTGGAACAGAACACTTTCAAGTACTTATCTAGGTAATGCCATTATAAAGATAAATTAGATTACACATATCAAAGAGTTAAAAATGCTGATATTTCTTGTACGACAACTTTAAATTTTTATCTTTTTTTTTTTGTGTTTTCATTACAGCGGCTTCAGTAGTACATGCCCGGTGAAAGTTTCAAATGTCTAGCTATTACAACAGTTCATGAGATAGAGCCGTGTGACAAGGTGAACTTCAATCAGGATACGCTCAATTTTAAAATTTAATAATTTTTCAAAACTAAAAACCGACTTCACCTCCAAACTACACAACAGATTTTAATAAAATACCCATGGTACCACCTGGAAAGTATACACTTTCAAACAATTTTTTTTTTAAATCGGTCCATGCGTCTTTGAATAATCGGTGAACATATCTACATATAAAAAAATAAAGGATCGCGACGAATTGTTAACCTCCTTTTTTAGAAGTCGGTTAAAAAAAAACCGGCCTAATGCTAGTCTGTCTCGCTATGACGTCAGGGTGCACTGAAAAAGAATTTTTAAAAAATTCATCCCAAAAAGGTTGAAAATTTGTGTGAAACTTGGTCAAGTTTAAGGTTACAAAGTGCCAATTGCGATTCGGACTCGCGCACGAAGGGTTCCGTACCCATTATAAAAAAAAAATAACGTTGTTTTTATGGGTGTCCCAAATAAATATTTTTTTAGTATTTGTTGTTAAAGCGGCAATAGAAATACATCCTCTGTGTTTCCAACTAGCCATCACGGTTCATTAGATACAGCTTGGTGACAGAAAGACAGACGAATAAACGAACAGCGGAGTCCTAGTAATAGGGTCCCGTTTTTACCCTGTGGCTACGGAACCCCAATTAATGAACATATCATACACTAATTAAAACAACCTTCAACTCCAGATATTAATGTTGAAAAATTTATAAAACGGATTATATATTACATTTACAAAGATGTAACATCATTTTAATAACATCCACAAATATACATGAGGCGTGGACGATGGTTATGAATAATGTATGCTTGAAAATCAATAGCATCGGTTTGACATTTAAGTGGTTTTGGTAATGTCTATCCGATGATGTAAATTTATTTCGAGCGTAATTGAGTCGTAGATTTATTTTATGACTTCTATGTATCTTGTGTCGATAAGATTCCAATGTACAATAGTGTCGAAAGCTTTCTCGTAATCGACAAAACCGACTATAACTATTGTACTCATTACATTTTTCTATAACATGTTTGAGTAAATGTATATAAATAAATAGGATTTGCACCGCTTTCATCACGGATACCTGAAAGAAAATGTACCTTATCTTTATGATGTCGACATTTTCGTATTCGTTCCATTCTCACTTAGAATGAAAGACACAACTAACCTTTGTTCATAATTCCCGCTCACGTTCCCTTTCATCAACTTAATGAAAGGGCCCGAAGGAGATTAGAATCAGACACTTAGGGTTGCTTCACAGATAAGCGGACCGGGTGATACCTGAATTTTCCGGGGTCCAATGCTGCCCCCATTTGAAATAAATCATTTGATAGGAAACGGAGACATCATTTAAAATTTTGCCTTGACCAGGCACTAGATAACCCTTTAAACTATTTTATGAACTACTGTTTACAGTTTAAAGTAAGAATGTGAAGCTTTTCTACGCACATAAGCCAAAAGTGAGTGTTTGAAGAAAATGCTGCAGTACAGTTTGCTGCCGCTTCTTCTGCACTCGTGCTTAGGAAGCGGCAGTAAACTTTGCTGTAAGTTAATGAACTGAGGTAAACAACTACGTATTATGAAATCGAAAGAAAAAATTGACAAGTATCAAGTGATACAAATATCCAAAGATAAAGTAGCTCTGTAAGCTGTATAGATGTGGTGAATATCCCCGACGCATTAAAATTTATCGGATAAAATAGTGGTTCAGACAAAAAAAGATGCGTCTTTATAAGGGTAACGAAAAAGAATTATGATAGATAGATAGATAGATAATACGTTTATTTACGAAAACAGCATCACATACACACACTTATAGTAGACACAAGAACAAAACAGTACATAAACAATACTTAACAATAAACATGCAACAATAACAGTAGAAAACAGTGATACTGCACATGTATGTGCTGCAGTAGCGCAAAGTAGGCCAAAACTCAGCGTGGTTGGCCTAAAAGGCGGTACACTGGTTTTCAGTTTTAGCCTGTAGGTGTACATCGGGTGGAATGGTGTATTAAGATGTGTGAAAGATAAATTTATTACGTAATGAATGATTGATACAGGAATATAATTTATTAAGAATAAGTGAGTAAGTTTATTAAATTATGACGTTTGAAAATAAATTTAAATAGCAAATATATGACTTTTTAAAGTTTTCAACCTGTCGAACGTTTCTGTATAGAACTTTTAAATTTGCCATGAAGAAACTTTCGAAGTTCCATACATAGATATTTCAAAAGAGTCAGTATGACAGTCATTTCCGTCACATTAAAAAAATTCTGTCTAAATTCCATATAATAGGTTGGGGAAAAAGTCTTTTCGCATTTTATATGAAAATTCTAAACATTTTTTAATATAGTTTATTTACATTTAACTAAAGTATGTAGGTACCATTTTGTTCGATAACTTTTTGCCATCTTATAGGTAGGGACATGATCCCATTGCTATAGAAATTTTGGGGCTTCTGATCAAAAAACTGCGTCAAGTAGTTTTGGCAGTCCTCTCGTGATGTTAACCTGACACTGCCTAAAGAATTCTGAGGAGACGGAAACAGGTGGAAATCTGAAGATGCCAGGTCAGGACTATACGGCGGATGCATTAACTCCTCCCAGCCAAACTCTCTTAACTTTTGCTGAGTGGTTAAAGATGTGTGAGGTCTAGCGTTATCATGATGAAAAACCACACCCCTTCTGTTGATTAATTCCGGCCGCTTTCTCTCAACTTCTTGCTTTAATCTTATCAGTTGTTCTCAGTAGAGTTCTGAATCGATGGTCCCGCCTGGTGGTAACAGCTCATAATGAATAATGCCCTTCCAATCCCACCACACACACAGCATCACCCTGTTGCGAGTTAACCCGGGTTTCGCCACCGTCTGTGAAGCCTGACCGGCCTTTGACCATGACCTTTTTCGCACGTTCTTGTCGTCGTTCTTATTACGTCGTAATAAAGAATCACAAATGAGTACACGGTTCATTAGGTTTCTTTCAGAGAGCTCGTGAGGTACCCAAATATCGAGCTTTTTTGTGTACCCATTTTTTTTTCAAATGCGCCAAAACTATTTTGTTGTCAATTTCCAGTTTTTCAGCTACGTCGTAACTACTGATATGCCGATCTTGCTCCACTTTTTCAGAAATAGCATCCATTTTATCCGTAACAGGGCGACGTGCATCTGTGATATCAAAATTTCCGGATTGAAAACGCTTAAACCAAATTTGTGCTACTCTCACAGACACTTTTTCGCGGCTTGCGTTGCATTTTTACCTTTTTGGTAGTAAAATTTTAAAATGTATCTAATTTCTTCATTAGATTCACTCATCTTCACGGTAAGAAAAACAAATGACAATCACGCATTTTCCTAATTGGAATTTGGAATAATCTTCTTTAAAATTAATCTTTTAAATGATACCAAAACCAGCCAAGTACAAATAGTATAGCCAAAGTGGTTTTATTACAAGTTCATACATACTATATGCGAAAAGACTTTTTCCCCAACCTAATATTTTTCAAAATGTCTTACAAAATTTCACGAGGATCAGTTGAGTCACGAGAACAGACTGACAGACTGACAAAAAAAACTGAAAGACGAACAAAATCATTTTCGGCCAATATCGAAGCTAAGACGCTTAGCTCTCTCGTCAATAAATTTATTTTTGACTTTGAGTGTGACTTTGGCCGGCACTGTCGGTTCGGCGGTATTTGTCGAACAACAAATCCGACCCGGAGCAACCACTAAATTACATTCCCCTTCAATGTGACATTGACTGTTATGCCGATCGGGTAGTATGAATGATTGAATGAATAAGAAACTCTTTATAACACCAATAAAAAAAATAACTCAAAAATGAAGTTTTACTATTTAAAATACATAGGTACAATCGGCGATCTTATCGCTTAGAGCGATCTCTTCTAGACCTTCGGGTCTGATCAGTACCATTCGGTTTTCAATGAACACAAGAAATCTTCATTACCAAAAGCCGACCGGCATAATAGGGGTAAAAAATATATAATTTTATTTATTCCGTCGACTGGATTATCCAAAAACAATGGACCCATATTTTTTCTTTTAATAAAGTAGTAAAAATTCACAAAGGCTGCTTCGAAGTTTCGAAGGATTTACCTCACTTTTGGTTGAAAATTATAGCTGATCGTGACGTCACGCTAAATTTAAATGCACTGTATCTTTATTAATATTTGCGTTTACATAAAAAATACTTATACCATACTTTTTAATAATCTATCTAACGAACCAATAAAAGAAATTTAGTCCCCTATTCAGTAGTTGCAAAATCTACATTATTCGATTTTACCGACGAATGCCGGCCCGAATAAGTGTGTAGCAACCCTTTAGCGTACGTGTCTTCTTGACAGACCGTGGCGTAGCCGCGTAGGTATACTCGGTTTAAGCCATTTAATCTAAGGTTAACTGAAGTTTAAGCCAGCATACTATACTTCTAACATTATTATCAACCCAAAATGAACGCGTGATTATTTTATAAAGTTAATTTGTATGACACAGTGTTACCTGTCGGCTATCACAATTATTTAATTAAAATAAATCACTTATGTAACTTGTCTATTTAATTATTAACAATGCGACACAAGTAAGTTGAACGAAAACGGATTTCAAAGCATTTTTGCACAAAGTCTCCTCACGAGTTGAACCAAAATAGCGGTTATCGGCGCAGGTACAAATAATGCGTGGATGACCGCCATTTTGGTTCAATTTACGTGTCTGGAATTAGTACAAAAATGCTTTGAAGTCCGCCATTTTTGTTCAACTTATTTGTGTCGCATTGTATTTATTTTTATAATGTACACGCCAATTGCGTAGATGACTGGGTCAAACATAAATGATTTGTTCAGTTCATAAAATAAAACGTCAAAAGTAGTGTTTGACGACCTCCGTGGCGTAATGGTCAACATGCTGGACCGCCAATCTGGAGGTTCTGGGTTCGATCCCCAGCCAGGGCAAGTTGGAAAATGACTTTTTTTCAAATTTGTTGGGTCTTGGGTGTTATCTATATATGTATTTATCATAAAATATAGTATCATTGGGTTAGTATCCCATAACACAAGCTTAAGCTTACTTTGGGGCTAGCTCAATCTGTGTGATGTGTCGTATATATTTATTTATATTTATTATTTATTTAGTGTAACTTTTCATTGATCATATCCATTTTCAACAAGATTTTGTATTTATTATGCACAAAAACTGATAGAGCGCTATTTGATTCCAAAAAAGCATGACGTCACGCTTTTGTATTTCAAACAAAATCCCGTACAAAATATTTGTTTTGATGTTAAGAATAAAGTGTCATTTTCTCTCAGGTCTGCCTAAGGAAATTTCTTTAGAAATAAGTAAAAGATACCTATGTACTATGTTTATTTTTATAAATATCTCCAAATCCCGACTCAAAACTGACACTGTCAAAATGAATAGGTCATAACTTGGATGTCCCCTCCCTCTACTAATAATAATAGTACTTAAGATTCCTCTTACCCTGGACAGAATTAGACTTTCCCATACAAACGTAGTTTTTTTTTTTTTTTTGTTTTTATTATCATATGATATTTATAATATCTCTTAATAATCGTCACTTTGTTTTATTGCACAATTAATTATTGTTGACGTCAAAAAGTTACTTAGAGCTAAGTTTACTGCCGCCTCCAAAGCGCTAGTGCAGAAGAAGCGGTAACAAACTGCACTGCAGCATTTTCCAATTGATCCAAGAACGTCAACTCACAATGAAATTAATATTTATAGTTGATATTTGGACAGAGTATACATTGTTTGTTGTCATAATTTAAATTAATTTTTTAATGTCGAAATTTTGAAATAATGTCAAATCAAGTTGTAAATTCAGTATGTACTTAATGTACCAGATTATGACCATTTCTGAGTATACAAACCTTTAAGAGGGACCCGCGCCAAGCTCAAGCCAGACTTTGTTGTCTTTAAGATAGTCATCGGTCCTATAATAAGCCTTCTCACACAGTACCTTCTTTACATAAGCTTTAAACTTTTTGTCAGGCATATCAAGGACCGATTGTGGCAGTTTATTATAAAAAAGTATACCGTATACCGTATATAGTCTACGTTTTATTTTGAAACGACATGTCGGATATGGGGAAAACTGTGTAATTTTAAAGAAATAAAAATTATCTAAGAGAATATAGTGTATTATATCATATTTGACCATCAGTATGAAAAACTTCTACACCCTTATATTTTCTTTCCAGTTCATAATTTTACTTTCGAAAACCAATTATAACCCTTGATAATTGCGATTTCTTTAAAATTACAATAAGGGGCTACATGAATTTTCCGGGGTCCAGTGCTGCCCCCATTTGAAATAAATCATTTGATAGGAAACGGAGACATCGTTTCAAATTTGGTTTTGATCAGACCCTAGATAACCCTTTAAACTATTTTATGAACTACTGTTTACAGTTTAAAGTAAGAACGTAAAGCTTTTCTACGCACAATTGCGAAAAACGGCCACTTTTGGCGTATGTGCGTAGAAAAGCTTCACGTTCTCACTTTAAACTGTAAACAATAGTTCATAAAATAGTTTAAAGGGTTATCTAGGGTCTGATCAAGGCCAAATTTTAAATGATGTCTCCGTTTCCTTTCAAATTATTTATTACAAATGTGGGCAGCACTGGACCCCGGAAAATTCAGGTAGCTATGGAAAAGTCTAGGTTAAGTGGATTCTTAATTGCTCGGTAATCATGCGTGTACCAGTATACCAACCTGCTTAAAATTTGCTATATAAACTTTTTTTTTGTTTAGTTATTGCAATCAAAATTAAGTGCATTTATTTTGATAAAATCCTGTGTGAACCTTTTCTAGCTCTATAATGTATATTTTGTAACTATAACAAACTGTACCGCTGTTGGTTTATCAATAAACGAAAAAAATGTTTGTTTTGTTTTTGTAATTCTTAAGTGTACATGAACCAATAAATATCAAATTCCCAATTAATTGATTATCCAGGGCGCTCTTGAACGGTTACTTTGGATGTCCTTGGGAGAGGCCTATATCCAACAGTGGACTTTGTGCGGCTGAAATGTTGATGGCGATGAAATTCCCAACCTAAAATTAAAACCTCAACTTCAAACAATGGAGTTTAAACTTTACTTTACAAGCAGAGGGTGGTTAAAAGCACGTTAGTGGGCCAAGGGCGGCGAAACGGGTCAAATTTCCATGGTCGATACAGAGTCTAAACGTTTGAGGTGCCGTGTCTGGCCTGATACTTTAATCTCTAACATTATATTTTGACTCTCCCTTCGCAATTCATCTATGCGAACATTATCTACGTGCGTCAAAATATACATTTAAATAAGAAAAATAGTACCTAACATTCATAGTATAAACACTAGAAATAAAAATGAATTAGCTTTTTCAGCTTTTCGGTTGCAAAAAACAAAAAAAAACTTTTGTGGGTCTTGGCCTTCGCCTCTATGATAAGATTCCAGATAATGTAGTAGCGTTACCATTATCTAAGTTTAAGACTGCCATTAAAAATCATTTAATCAAAAATGCATATTATCATGTCAATAACTATTTATTATATTTATATAATAGTATAATGTATCTAGCTAAAGTGTAAATTTGTATTGTAACTGTAACATAGCCCATCAGGCTGGGTAGGAACCAATACTGAACTGGGTTTTTACGGCGTAATCTTCCCAGCAGAGGTCGTTCTGAAACGCTAGTAGTTTTTAGCTTTTGCACTAAAATAACATTTAAAAAAAATTACCTTCAATAAGAGATAAATGTATACTACATTGAATAAAAAAATTTGACTTTGACTTTAAAGGGGCAGACGAAACTCAGGGCCAACAAGACTTAAGGGGCTACCTGAGGTCTAGTGCTGCCCCCATCTGAAATAAATCATTTGAAACGAAAAAGAGACATTATTTAAAACTTGGCTTTGATATAATCCTAGATAACCCTTCAAACTATTTTATGAACTACTGTTTATATCTTAAAGTGAGAACGTGTAGCTTTTTTTGCATTTTTGCTAAAAGTGGCCGTTTTTCTCAAAAATGCTGTAAACAGCTTCAATTATCGTAAGTAGAAAAAAGAATTCATCTACCTTTTATGAAATCGAAAGAAAAATTGATAATTATGGAGTAATACAAATAGTCGAAGATAATAAAATGGCGTTTAACTTTTTTTTAAAGGCTATTATTTATGTATTTTGTCGTTAATGGAGTTAATTAAGAAGCTTCCTTCCATTCGCCGATAAAAATTCAATTTTTAACAAAAAAAAACAATCCACTTATTTTTCGTTCAGGGGTTTCCTCCATATCTCCAAAGTTCTCGATCACATCATCACCAAATTAATATGGGAGCAACTTGGTAGTAGAGGCTTTCAAATAAAAAAAATCATCAAAATCGGACCACCGTTAATGAAGATATCGCGTAACATACATACAAAAAAACATACAGGTCGGATCGATAACCTCCTCCTTTTATGAAGTCGGTTAAAAATAACTATTTAAATTTATCAGAAAGAAATATGATAAAGGTCAGCTTTATATTTGATGTCACAGCAAATGATTTTTACTCAAATATTAAGAGGCATTTCACATTTGGTAGGCTGTCTCGCTCGCACAATCAAACATTTCTAAAGATTATTAGGAAATGTCTGATTCGTAGAACATTCAATATTATGTATTCAATGTTAGATATTTTAGACATGTTTTTTTATTGTTTATGTGTGTGTATATAGAGAATTAAATCATCAAAAATTTTAAATTTTGATGACCTAAATCTCGATTTAGTCAATGTCTACACAATATACAAACATGTCTAAAATATTCACAATATTATTATATTGAATGTTAATGAAACACTCATTTACATATGAGACACATTTTTTAATAATCTTTAAAAATGTTTGATTGTGCGAGCGAGATCGCCAACGATATGTGAAATGCCTCTTAATAAATAGAGCAGCAAAGAATAATCTGAATTTTATCAAAGTTTTGCAAGCTATATTATTCTTTTATTAAAATTTGTACTATATTTAATACTGACCGATTGTGAAATCTTGCTGACCAAATAATTATATTGCGTTACGACTATTTAATTGTATTTTTAAACATGACTTATGTTGCATAGCTGACCAAATCTCTATTTATTCTAATATTTTTGCTTTATTTATAAGACTTTATTGATCCACAATTAAAAATTGTTTGCAATTGGCGGACTTAACTGATTTTTTAGCTGACTAGGTATTGCCCCTGTTTTTTACAGCCTAAGATTATTCAGTAATTAGACCTTTACAGGTACTTTTACACGTCAATAAGTTTAATTTACGTTACGTGTAAAGTATATTAAGTATAATTTATTTTTAAAGAAAAGCTACCAATACCAGCGCTTCGTAACGATCACTGCTGAGAAGAAACGCCGAAAGAAACTCATTTTCACAGTATTGGTCGCCTGCTCGCCAAAAGTTATACCCGACAAAAATATGTTATGCTGTCAAAACATTAACCTAGCCTAATTTTCTTGCCGACCAAATATTTAAAATAAACAGACACCATTTAATTACTTGCCTTTGTAAATTCCTATATTACGAACTGCTGAAAAGGTTTTTGTTCTTATTTAATCAAAAGGGATCTAATATAACTTGGTTTCCAATCTCATATTTCTTTTAATTAGGTTCTAGCGTTCAGAGGGAGGGAGCCTACAGCGATGTTTATTTATAAAAGTAAGTTAGGATAATTTACATATAAAAAGTCAAATACATGCTATAATTTTTATTTAAAATAACCGGGTATAAAAAATCACGTTTGAGGTATAGGAAGCCCACTTAAATATTTATTTTATTCTGTTGTATTTGTTGTTATAGCGGCAACAGAAATACATCATCTGTGAAAATTTCAACAGTCTAGCTATCACGGTTCTTAAGATACAGCCTCGTGACAGACAGACGGACGGACGGACAGCGGAGTCTTAGTAATAGGGTCCCGTTGTTACCCTTTAGGTACGGAACCCTAAAAATCGTGTCCATGTGGCATAGTGCCAAGAACGCTGGCCGCATTTACCCGTTGAATCTCAACACTGATGCGTTTTGTGGAAAAGCAGCCCGCCGTCATGATAGTCTGCAGCTAAATTATATTATATTGTCTTTCCATTTAGAGTTTGTTGGCAGAGCTATGTATTTTGCTGAAAACTTTCGACGAGGTCGACCAATTCCTATCTATATCTAAATTAACAATAAACATTGTATTCTAACCGTTATGGGCCAAGTGATATATTGGGATATTTTTCATAACGCCCGGGCACTACGAATAATGACAAGCTACTTTCAGCTGAGTAATTAATTATAATTTGATCTTTTTTACTAATCACTTTGCAAAGACATTATGATTACATATTGTCATGTGGTATTCGGGCAATCTGATGATAAAACTCAGGTATACTACATGGGGAATTCACCTACAGTTGATCTTAGATCTATCCACTAAGTGACGGAAGCGACCAATTTGTCAACCCAGAATTATGTACAGGTAAGGTAGATAGGTCACGATGCAGCACCATAAATTATACTACATGACCTGGGTGGTCTACATCACTCTGCAAGAACAAGTTTGCTGTTGGCGGCTATTCTGACCTATACATGATAAGCATTATAATAACGCCCGGACGGTTTGATTATTTTATTAGCTTTTATCAAACTGCTCTCTCATTTTGGGCATTATTTAAACTGCGCGGACATTTATTATGTCTTATTAATCACTTTATCCATAACATATCTACCCCAATTTATTTCCATCTTCAATGGGTAGCTTCGGAAAATCAAAAGATCCTAATTTTAGTGCCGGAGCAGACGGGGCGTAAATTGCGTCGCGCAACTTGCGTTGCGTTACGCGCTTACATAGCATCTAATCTAAATATATATAATTCAAAGGTGACTGACTGACTGACATAGTGATCTATCAACGCACAGCCCAAACCACTGGACGGATCGGGCTGAAATTTGGCATGCAGGTAGATTTTATGACGTAGGCACCCGCTAAGAAAGGATTTTGATCAATTCTACCCCCAAGGGGATAAAATAGGGGATGAAAGTTTGTATGAAACTTTGTCAATTTTAAACCGATCGGGCTGAGACTTTGCATGCATAAAGCCACTATGACGTAGGCATCCCTTAAGAAAGGATTTTGATAAATTACAGCCCTACGCGAGCGAAGCCGCGGGCAAAAGCTAGTTTCATATAATTTAATGTACCAACCGTTCACACGACGCGTAAGTTGCGCCTCAACGTAACTTACGCTGCGTTACGCGTGCTCTCATGCGCCCGCACAGAGCTCGTGAAGTTTTAGAGAGCTGGACAAAAATGTATGACTTATTTTAAAAATACAAAACAGACCTTGTCTATGGAAATTTTATAAAAAATGGCGGCGTTTTACCATATTCTCTTCATCCATCGGTTGTCTGGGGAAAATTTGTTTTTAGCAATTAGACCGCCCATCGTACATTTTAATGCCTTTTTCTGTGTACATTTTAACTAATAATAATAAAGTTTGAAGTAATATATTTTTTGGTGTATAATAAAGTGTTACTTACATACTATGTTGAGTTTGAAACAGATGTTTTTTCTCTTAAGTAATAATAAGTACTAAACGTATGTAAAATGAGAAAATTTCAGAATTTTAAACAGAAAAATGTTAATGTACACCTACCTAACTAATAATTTGCGCTACTACAATGACTTCGCATGAAAGAAGATAAACCATTGTAGTAGATTGTCCTTAGGAAAATGATGACAGTGGATTGTTTTCATTCAGGCAAATTCATTCCTTATACTGTCTATAACCGTATAGCAGTTACACGCCATTGTTTTACTAGTGTTCTTTATTGACAGACATTCTAATACCTTAGAATGTCTGTCAATAAAGAACACTAGTCATCATAATAATAATTTTTTGTTTGGAACCCAACACAAAAATTAAGCAAGCAATTTATTGGTTAGGTTTGGTAAATTACATTTATAATTTTGATTTAAAGTTCTGATATTTTCTCATTTCACCTGTCCAAAATAATTATCAATTTCTATGTCGATTATTATTATCATTTTCTCTGTGGGTCAACGATTTTCACTGCAAATGTGCGACTGCAAATGCGAATGCGAACGTGCGACTGCGAATGCGAATGCGAATGCGAATGCAAATGCGAATGCAAATGTAGACATCAAGTTTAAATATAATACTTCAAATGAAGCTATTTACGGAACAATCCACTAAGAAAATTATTGTCTTCATTCAGAAGAAGCCATTGAAAGGACGATCCACTAAGACAATGATTGTCGTCATTCAGACCAAGTCATTGATAGGACAAAGCACTAAGACAATTAATTATCTTAGTGGAATCCACTAAGATGGTGATTGTCTTCATTCAGACAACGTCATTGACACGACAATCCAATCAGACAATATTGTCTTTTGGCCAGCCAAATTGACCAAATAACCTGTGTGTTACATTATGTATCTAGCGCATCTTGCGTGGGTGGAGCGGCTACACGGAGCGCGAGCTACGCGGCGCAACTTGTGCTGTTACGCGACGCAAGTTGCGCCTCATCTGTTCCGTCACTTACTCTGTACACAGAGCTTGACTCAGACAAATCCATTTTAGATGAGCTTTAAAAAGCTGGCTTCACTGGGGAATCTTGCAGCTTGTTACTTTTCTACGACTAAACAAAATGCTTTTGTCTTTTTCTTTTTAAATGTTATCCTAATATTTTTTATTCATATCTTTTTTTTGTTATCGTAAAACCTATTTCACCTCCAAACTACACAACAAATTTCAATAAAAAAAAATTAGGACCTCCTGACAAGCATATCCTTTCAAACACAAAAAAAAATCGGTCTAGGAGTCTTCGAATAATTAATCGGTGAACCAGTAGCGTGCAATTCATACAGACACATAGTATTTGTCTACCCTGTACACCCTTATTCAAGATAATAAAATAATCAAATAAAAAGTCATTTATTACAGTAATCTTGGTTAAAACATGATTCTAGACTGAGTGAGTAATCTAATGGTTCTCGTGATGGGAATTATCCGCTGCTTCCTTGCCGCTGAGATAATATCGGATACCTACTAGCGAAAAATGTATTTTACGTGATATGCAGCAGTTTTTATTGTGGTAGAGCCACGCTACCGGCAAAACTCTGTTTTGCTAGTAGCATGAATGGGCCGGTGCGTCCGGGGAAGTACCACACTCTTACAGAAAATCGACGTCTGAGTAGTAGCGTCACCGCTTCTATGCTTGGAAGTTGGAGGCCGGAGCCCCCCCCCCCCCCTGAATTACGAAAAATGTTCTCGTAATTTACTTAAGATTGGTGCCTACTCCGTCAAAAATATTTGTGCACGTCACTGCGGTGAAAATATGAAAAAAAAATATTCGGACGAATTGGTAACCTCTTACTTTTAGGATTTAACTGGCGCACCATATAAAAAACGATTTGGCGACATCGTCATTCCACATGATGGTCACCTTGTGAAGACCGAGAAGGACAAGCTTAGAAAGTACTGCCTCGACTTAGCCCACGAGGTGGGATGTGGATTCCATGATCATTGTCCCGATAGTCGTATCAGCGAACGGTCTTATGTCGAAGAGGCTTGAACCAACACCTTAAGGCAGAACTAGTAATACTTTATCTATACAAATTTTGAAGACGGATTTCCTTCACTGTTTGACATTGTACATTTTAAGTTTAACATGATATTGTTTTGTCTTATCATAAATTTAATAAAATAAAAAGCCAGGTCGGATACAGAATAATAAAATAAAAAGCCAGTAGCCTTTTTTTTTTGCTTGTTTTTACGCAACTATTGGCGTGAATAACTAATAAAAGGAGTGTAAAATCTCCAAAACAAAGTCCGCAACCGACTTAGCCTAATTATAGAAGATTTTAATAAACTTTATTTGTAATTGATTAATGCAGTACTTTTGCATAAAACCTGATTTCGGCTCGGCTTACCATGAATTGTCATGCATTTCACCTCACTGATTCGCCCGAACACCATGTTAGGTGAGGTGAGACTGCATGCTTTTAGGCCGCGCCTACCTGTGAGTTCGAGCACGCGACTAGTTCAACCTTAAGGCTCCTCGCTAGATAGCTGGTCAAGCGTCAGATTTAAAAGGCTTCTCCTGAACACGGCACGCATTGTCAGGAGGTTTCTCTTTCAACGGCCCTAACCGCCGGTAGCTCGTAATATTTTTATCAACCGGCAATCTTTTTTTGGCATTTTGAAATGGCATGAAAAAGGTACTGTTTATAAAGCAAAATGTTCTTGTTACAAAACGACTACAATTGAAATAGTCATGGAAGCAAAACGCCCGTAATTATATAAATATACCCGGTCAAGTGCGAGACTCGCGCACGAAAGGTTCCGGCTAAGCGAAAAAAGAATAAGATTTTCCGTCATTTTTTACGTCACGAATGAATAATTTACTACGAAATGAAAGGTAATTTCACAAGTTAGACTATCTCGTCGATAGCTCAGTTGGAAGAGCGTATGCCTGAGATTTTTAATTTTAATGTTTAATTTATTATTATTATTAATAAAAAAGTGTAAGATTTCTGTCACGATAAAGTTACTTCGTTCCAACCGAGTGTTGCACGGCACTCACGTTCTTTTTTCTCTAAGTACCGTCACACACTACATTATTGCTTATTGAACCTATTCTATAGGCAAATAAATAAAGAGGTACGTTTCTCGAGAAATCCCCTGTCTAACATTTAATACTTCACTCGCTTGTTCAATAAAAACAACATCTCACAGAATTACGTAAACACCATATATTTTACAATAACACTAGTTCATTCACACTTTAATAATATATCTCGAACTTCGGTCTCTGCGGACGCCATATGTTTACCTTTATATATCTTTTTCTTTGAGGAAAAAAATAAAGTAAGCTCCTTTATATTCGCGCCTCGCAATCTTACGGGACGCCTATTTCAAAATAGTATGGGTGTAATTTCATTCAATTCTCTCCCTGTTTGCATTTTGTTTTTCCTTTTGCGCAAAATGAGTAAAATCCGCTATTTTCCAACAAGTCAAATCAGATATGTACTTTTTTCTAAACGTCAAAACAAACATTATCTATGGAACTTGTATGAAATACAAGCATATGACGTCATAGTTTCTTGGAGTCAAATAGCGCTCTAATTATCAGTTTTTGTGCAATAATAAATTTAAAATCACGTTAAAATGGATATGTTCAAAGGCAAGTGGCATTATTTTGCGACGCTTTATTTTCTTAACAGTAAAAAATAATTTATTTGTGACCCAGGAAAATACCCAATTGTTAGTTTTTGATCTATGTTTTTGCTACAAATGGTAGGAATAGAGTTGATTTACTTATAAGAATTTATATTTTTAACCGACTTCCAAAAAAGAGGAGGTCATTAATTAGTCTGTATGTTTTTTTTATGTATGTTACACGATGTCTTCGTCAATCGTGGACCGATTTTGATGATAATCATTTTATTTGAAAGCTTTTACTACCAAGGTCACATATTAATTTGGTAAAGTTACGACGAAGGACTTTGAAGATATGAAAGAAACTCCTCAAAGAAAAGAAAGTTCGCTGTATATTTTTTGTTTAAAAATTGAATTATTCACTGTCTCGTATTAAATATATAAGGAAAAAGAAAGATAGATGTCATTTATTTCTAAGAATATGGTAATACAATGGTGTTATCAGTAGGAATGTTAAGTTTGTATATTGCAGTTAAATTTATACATTATTATATAGATTTGTCTAAATACTCAAATTATTTCTGCTCATTTAGTCAAAATAGTATTATATATATCACAATATTATATATTTCACAATAGTAAATTTTAACATTTTACCCTATGAATTACATTTAAACATTTCATCGATTTAGAAAAAACAATTGTCTAATAGCCAATTAAATAATTGATTTAGAAATTTTAATTCTAGTAATTTCTCTAATTTCCCTCGGTAAGTTATTGTACAATTTGATTGCCATACAATAGACATTGTCAGTATAGAGTTATAGTCTCTGGGTTGGCATTTACAATTTAGTTGGATTACTTACAAATCACACAGATTGAGCTAACCTCAAAGTAAGTTCGAGACTTGTGTTATGGGATACTAACTAAACGACACAATATTTTTCTACTCCTGTACTGTTATCTGTCTTTTAAATGGTCCCGAACACTAATATAAGAACATAGATTATATGATTTCAGAAAAGTCTATAGTCCTAATATAATAGCACATGTGTCGTTATTTCGCCAAAACGATACTCCTAGCCATAGACCTATAACTTTTTTTCTTTAGATCTACCATACTGCCAACATAATAAAATCGTTATTTTAACATATGGTGCCATTTTTCAAACGTGGAGTTACTGAACAAACGGTTTTTTGTATGAAAAAACATTCGTTTAAGTGACTCCATGTTTCAAAAATGGCACTTTTGGTCACTGGAAGACGTCAATAAAAAAAATTAAGTCTTCCATAGATACCTAGTATCTAGCAAACATATGGTAGTATTTCATACTATTCTTTGTTTATTTTTGGAATTATTTTAGTAAATGCAGTCGTAGAAAAAGTATTGTATGCAACGTTGTATAAGTATGTCAAAAAATGCTCGATGGCGTCTCCTTACGATGCTCGCCAAGCCTCGCATCGTAACCTGCGCCACTCGCATTTTATGAACCTTCTTATACAACTGTTGCATAAAATACTATTATAACAAATACATATATAAACATCCAAGACCCAGGTCAATTTGAAATTGATATTTGGAAAGGTACGAAATGGAAAAGAAATTGTGCACTCAAATGTATAAGGTTTCTTGTTTAGTTCGATGTTCAAAGGAGGTCGGAAATAGATATATTTCTATAACCCGCTATTTTCCAACAAGACAAATTAGATACTTTTTTCAAAACGTCAAAACAAACAGTTCCTATGATATTGGTATGAAATACTGGTTAATGACGTCACAGTTTCTTGGAGTCAAATAGCGCTCTTATTACCAGATTTTCTGCAATAATAAATCTACAATCGGGTCAAAATAGATATGTTCAAAGACATGACATTATTCTGCGACATTTTTTTTTCAGAACAAAATAATTTAAGTTTGACCTAGGAAAATACTCAATTGTACAATGCGACACAAATTATTTGAACAAAAATGGCGGACTTCGAAGCATTTTTGTACACATACCAGACACGAAAATTGAACCGAAATGGCGGTCGTTGGCGCATTAGTATTATTTAGTACTTGCGCCAATGACCGCCATTTTGGTTCAACGCGAAATTGTATTTTTCTGAAATAAATTAAAATGTCTTTCCACTTATCGGGATAAGTGGAAAGATATAGGAGAGACCTTTGCCGAGCAGTGGGACAATAAAGGTTATTTAAAATAATTTAGAAAATCTCTAAAACTATCAACTTTTTGTTAAGGCAATAGGGGGTGAGAACTAATTGTTTTGGCCAAATCTTACATCTCGCAACGGAAGTGGGTTGACTTACCAGCAATCCTGTATAAGTCGTAGCCATATCGTAAATTTTATATCTTCATTAAATGATGGAGAATTTCATGAAATGGTCGCATTTCATGAAATGTTGCACTGGCTACTGGCCACATCGTGATGTGGATTGGGCGGATCAATGATAAGAAATTGTTTCTAGATATGATCAAATAATTTCGACCATTTTATGAATTTTCCGTGTCACTTTATGAAATGGTTGATTCTATCGTAAAATTGTTATATTTTTAGTTTACACTATACATTCATGTTGTGCGGCTTGGGGTGGCCCAAGGGCCACCCTGCCGCAACCCTAACCTACCTATAGCGCTCTGTCACAAGTTTTTGTTTTTGTTTGCTTTTTTCAGCCTGTTTATACGATCCGGCCAAACGTGGATGACAAAATCGTGAAACGTTGACGATTTCATGATCTGGTCAAATTAAGTTGGCCGTTTCATGAAATGCGACCATTTCATGAAAGTGATCAAATCTACGATATGGCCACGACATATACATAATCAACAATCATATATATATATATATATATATATATATATATATATCTATTACTACTACGGCGGCTAGATGAAAAATCATTAAGTGTTTAACTATGCATGCAAATATGTACCTACTTAAGTACTTACGTACCATGTAATAAAATTGTAAATTGAAAACTACACTGCATTCTGTTTAACGTGAAATAAAGTTATTATTATTATATACACCTACATACAAGACCATACTATATATGTATGTATATACCACACAGAGATGAGATAGGCCCTCACACCATTACACGCCTGTTGCTCTGATAAATGTAATGGTCTGCTTATTGCGTCGTACATCACAGGGACGTGAGAAATAGTTTGTATTTATTTTCTACTTTCTGAGATTCCTTGGTTTTTAAGCCCCAACAAAAAAGAGGAGTACTGTAAGTTTGACGCTAATGTCTGTGCCATCGTGCTCGAACGGATGGACCGATTTTGATGCGATTTTATTTACGTGAAAGCAAATACCCTCGCGGTGGTTCTCAGCGATGATTGATTAAAATTTGATCGGCCGTTTAAAAGTTATTGGGTGTTAACGCTTTAAATTTAAGGCTTTCTCTAGCAAGTAATAGATGGCGCTACGGATATCAAGGCGTGTCGGTAGTTCGGTAGTTCCGCTAGTCATCACTAGATGGCGTTCTTGACCTGTTAAAGTGCCAGTAAAGGCCTAATTACTGAATAAACATTTGAATTTTTAACATACGGGGTTCTTTTTCTAAATTGGCCTAGCAAATAAACTTATCGTCCGTGATAGTCTGGAAGAGAGAAAAAAACTTTGAATGTTAAGCTGCTTCTCTTCCCTTGCAGATCGTTGATGCCGGTAGGGGAATTGGACACAAATGCGAGACATTTAAGGGGATACATTAATTTTACGGGATCCAGTCCATTTGAAATAAATAATTTAATAAGTAACGGAGAGATCATTAATTGTTTTCAAGTCTAAAAGTTTTTCTTATGTTAACAGTATAGTAGAACTAAAGAAAAAAAAGTTCTAGATCTATGGTTAGGCGTATCTTTTTGGCGAAATTACGTCACACGTGCTGTTACAGGGAATAGACAAAAAGACTTTCCTAAAATCATAAATTATCAATGTTCTTATATTAGATAGTGTTCGTGACTATTTAAAAGACAGAACAATAAGAGTAGAAACACAAATTATAATAAAAAAGTAAAATTAAAAAAGCCCCCGTAACATGAAATAAACTCAGAAAATGAACAAATAAATAAACTATTAAGGAGCTGATGATCTTCAAACGGCTGATCAGGTCATGGTTACCGTTCCATATCCTTCCAATATCATTGAAGTAACACGGTACCCAATTTCGAATCGATCGGACATAAGGATGTTAGCCAGATCCCCTCATCAACTAGAAAAGACCTGAACAGATTTTCATTAAACATGGCGAAGAACACTCGGGATAAAATTATTTATGACACAAAAAACTAAACAAAAATCGGTCCATCCATTCGGGAGCTACGATACCACAGACAGATACACAGATGCACAGATACACAGACAGACACGGTAAACTTATAACACCCCTCTCTTTTTGCGTCGGGGGTCAAAAACAAACGACAGGTACACGAATGTTTTTGTTCCCTTTATCAAACTACTGGGTTTGAGAAAGTCAAAAGAAATAATATTCCATCTAGAAACTAGAATATTACTACACTTGGGAGAACAAACGAGTAAGTATCGACGTTATTATTCTGCCTGTTGCTACAATAAATGTAACATCAGCTTATTGCGTCCCAGAAACAACGGAACGGAGGTGGGAAGGGACGAACCCTCCCCTCCCTTCCCACCCCCATATTTGGTCTTGAGCGAGATAATTTCTGAATAATAATAGTTTTGCAAAACTAAAACCCGACTTTACACCCAAAGTACAAAACCAATTTAATAAATTTTCTATGGACCTTTACAAGTAAGAAGTTTCCAAAGAAAAAAGGAATTTTCCAAATAGCTTCACGCGTCTTTAACTAAGCAGTGAACATTTATCAAAATAACCAGCCAAGTGCGTGTCGGGCCACGCACCGAGTAGGGTTCCGTAGTTGCAAATGCCCATTTTGAGTTTACGCCACTAAAAATGTCTAAAATTTATTTTCTATTGAGTTATAGAGTATTAAGTAGACAACCTCAGTGGCGGAGTGGTTACCATGCTTGTCCGCCATCCAAAGGTCCCGGGTTCGATCCCCGGTCAGGACAAGTTGGAAAATCGCCTTTTTCAAATTGTCCTGGGTCTTGGATATTTATCTATATATGTATTTGTTATAAAGTATAGTATCATTGAGTTAGTATCCCATAACCACAAGTCTTGAACTTACTTTGGGGCTAGCTCAATCAGTGTTATTTGTCCTTAATAAAAAGTTTGTATGAACTTTTCCTTTTCCGAGTACATTTTATAAGTTGGTCGCTTATAACTTTTTAATTTGTAAACCCTACTTAGCTCCGATAGTTTTCCTTTAAACTTCGTTATATATTCTACTGCTGTGATTTTTTTCACTTGTCTATATATAACCGTTTAAAAGATAGAAGGGGGGACACTTGGCTCTAACAAAAATTTGCAATATAAAACCAAATATTTCAGAAACGGATCCCTAAATCAATAAATGATGTTTACAAGCTCACAATATTTTCAAAGACCTATTCAACGTTAATCTACACGATGGGTTAGTCGAGAAAAAAATGACTCTCACTTTACTTGTATGGGAGCTACACTAAAAATTTTTTTTTTCAAAATTTTGAATTACCACTTTTTTGGCATGATTAATGTACATACCTGTACCAAATTACAGCTTTCTAGTACTTATACAGTCTTATTATAAAACCCAGACTAACTTTTTACTAGGTTTAAACCATTATCCGACCAAATCAAGTTGACATCTAATAATATCACACTATCTCACTTGTCAATGTCAACTTCTTTTGGGCGGATAATGGTTTAAACCTAGTATCAAAGTTAGTCTGGGTTTTATAATAAGACGGTTTGTCTCTGAGTAAAACCGCGGACGGACAGACGACAGACATGGCGAAACTAAAAGGGTACCTTATTTACTACGGAACCCTTAAAAACATAAAAGATTCTTACGCATTGATAAACTCCTACTTTTTGTAAGTAGGTTAATAATATTAAACAGGTAAATTCTAAAACGTTGCTTCTAAAGTACTTTACAACAATATAAAATCAAATAAGAGTTAGAGAAACCCTTAGTAATTTATGAAGAATCAAATATAAATACTGCATTTAATCTATTTCATGATACTCTGTGTACTTTTTACGAACTTTGTTTCCCAGTAAAGAGAGTTAAAGTAAAAACAGACATTACGAAACCTAAATGGATTACATCAGAACAAAAAAATCCTGCAAAACAAAGCGAAAACTGAGATTTGACTATTATAAAAACAGAACAGAAAATTCGAAAAACCTACTAAAAAGTACGATAAAATACTAAAAGCATGTATTATGAAATCACAAAGAAATGTTAATTATAAACTACTAAATAAATCAATGTAAATGTTTGCATGCCTATGTTATAGAGGCGGGAAATTGTTGGATGACACTTGCAAATAAAAATTTCATTTCATTTAGGATTCAGGTAGTAACATGCCATACGAAATGATGAAAATCAAACAAAAAATCTGGCCAAGTGCGACCGGACTCGCGCCCCAAGGATTCCGTACCATTATCTATAAAAAATTACGTTTGTTGTATGGAAGCCTACCTTAAAAAATTACTTTGTTCTGTTTCTTAACCGACTTCCAAAAAAGGAGGAGTTTATCAATTCGTCGCGATCCTTTATTTTTTTTAATGTATGTTCACCGATTATTCAAAGACGCCTGGACCGATTTAAAAAATTCTTTTTATGTTTGAAAGGGTATACTTTCCAGGTGGTACCATAAAAATTTTATCAAAATTGGTTGTGTAGTTTGGGGGCGAAGTCGGTTTTTAGTTTGGAAAAATTATAGTATTTCTTGTTTAGCGCAACAGAAATAAATCATGTGTGAAAATTTCAACTGTCTTGCTATGACTTTTCATGAGATACAGTCTGGTGACAGACAGACGGACGAACAGCGGAGTCTTAGTAATAGGGTCCCGTTTTTACCTTTTGGGTCCCGAATCTTAAAAACAACCAAATCTAAATATATATAACTCAAAGGTGACTGACTGACTGACATAGTGATCTATCAACGCATAGCCGAAACCACTGGACGGATCGGGCTGAAATTTGGCATGCAGGTAGATGTTATGACGTAGGCATCCGCTAAGAAAGGATTTTGATCAATTCTACCCCTAAGGGGATAAAATAGGGAATGAAAGTTTGTATGAAACTTTGTCAATTTTAAACCGATCAGGCTGAGACTTTGCATGCATAAAGCTACTATAACGTAAGCATCCCCTAAGCAAAGATTTTGATAAATTACACCCCTACGCAAGCGAAGCCGCGGGCAAAAGCTTGTATTTAATAAATTAATAGCGACAGATTGTGAATTTCCATTACTTTAAATTAAACACATACTTTAAAACTCCACTTAAGAATTTTCGTTATTCGTGCACTTACTTCAACTAAAATCTCTCTAAAATATGATTTATATGCAAATCTCTTCGGTGGCAGTATATCTTCACCGCGAGAGGGTTATAAGATGAAAAACTTTGGAAAGTATATATCTTTGTTTTGCAAAAGATTATTTTGTTTTGAAAATGTGTGTGTTTTGGTAACTTTGTAACTCATAGGTTTTCTACGCACATATGCAAAAAGTGGCCGTTTTTCGCAATTGTGCGTAGAAAAGTTTCACGTTCTCACTTTATACTGTAAACAGTAGTTCATAAAATAGTTTGGAGGGTTATCCAGGGTCTGATCAAGACCGAATTTTAAATGATGTCTCCATTTCTTTTCAAATGATTTATTTGAAATGGGGGCAGCACTGGACCCCGAAAAATTCAGGTAGCCCCTTAACTAACCAATCCACAAAGCATCAAAGCCAGATCAGAAGTCCGAATTTTCATAGCCAAGTATAGCTGGTATTCATAAAATAGTTTGAAGGGTTATCTAGTGCCTGGTCACGACAAAATTTGAAATTATATCTCCGTTTCCTATCAAATGATTTATTTGAAATGAGGGCAGCACTGGACCCCGGGAAATTCAGGTAGCCCCTTAATATTAATGGTAGTATGTAGAATTATACAACCACCTACACTGTATCCCCTGAGTGACATAACTTTCGGGCAATATTGAGACAGTGCAGGAATAATGTTCTGAATTCTACTCAAATGTTTATTGTTCCCAGTAGAAGCACTTGTTTTGGCATTGTAAAGGTTTCTCTTATAGTTAAAAGAAACGGTCGTCCTAAATCAGTCGTGTAAATTCAATTATCTCTCAGACACTCATGATCGACCACTTCGCTGTAATGAAACACGTCAGCTCTTTATCCCCCTTTTCCGGACAAATTTTATGTCTAAATCTTTTTCTCTTCAAGCCTCACGGCTCTGGAATGCTTTACCCGTTGACATCAGAGAAATTTCTACTAAATTCTCTTTTATAAGAAAAGTTCACGCCCACCTTTTAAACTCCCTTTCCTCATAAAGTCATCTTCATTTAGTTCTTCTCTTCAAAGCTACATATTTATATATTAGTATTAGTAGATGTATATGTAAGTATTGTATAAGTAGATATTTATTATGAAAGTTATATATAATAGGTATATAATGTAATTATAGCAAAATTTTATAATGTAAGTATAAATGTATAGATTTTTTGTGCCGCATAATTTTCTCTGTTTATTCCTATGGTTGACTGGGAGAAAATGCTGTTAGCATTAAGTCCGCCATTTGTTGAAAGTATATTTGTACATTGGAACAATAAAGTTTGATAAATAAAATAAATAAACTGAGTATGCTGACATTAAAGAGTGCAGGTGTTTTTTTAACTAATGGGGTATGTTCCTGGGTCAAAGATGGATCATTTATTACTGATAAGAAATCAAGTAATTATTTAAAAAAAAAGTTTTTTAGAAATAAGCTTTTATTTAAAGTGCTCCTTAAAACGAAACAAACGAGCCCAAACTCGATGGGGTTGCGTCGTTTCATTACAGAGTTTCTATGGCCACCTTCCGGCTCCATCATCAGATCAGCTCCATGTCATCATAATATTGCATTGTTACGCGATATACGTCTGCGTGCAAAACAGCTCAATCGGAAACCGGGAAGTGGGGCAAATTTAACTTGCAAATTTGATTACAGACAGACAGACAGACAGACAGACAACGGGACAGGTGAAACTAAATAAAAGCTTGTAATAAATCGTCGCAAAAAAATGTCATATGTCATTGAACATATCGATTTTAACGTGGTTAAAGATTTATTATTGCAGAAAAACCGATAATAAGAGCGGTCATTGACTCCAAGAAACTGTGACGTCATCTGCCTGTATTTCACACAAATCCTTTAGAAAATTTAGAAAATAGACACAAGTCCTATAGAAAATTGATGTCTAGAAAAAAGTATCTGATTTGACTTGTTGGAAAAAAGCGGATAGACAGAAAAAAACAAGCTTCTTAAATCTTCCTGTATATAAATATAAATATATCCTTTCAAACATTAAAATAATCTTCCATATTGGTCCAGGTGCCTTAGAGTAAACGGTGGCCATGATCATCGCCACCGTTTACTCTAAGGCACCTAAGAACAAATATAAGACACATAAGAAAAAATCCATAAAAGATTCCGATGAACTGATAACCACCTCCTTTTTTGAAGTCGGTTAAAATAATATACGTCAGAATACAGTACAGTAAGCAGATGTTCCAAGTCAAAGCGGGATGTAAATATAAAACCGTGACGCCTCGTCATAGCAGGCTTTGTTCATATATTATGCAGAACCCTGGTGTTTCACATGATTCAATGTTATATAACATCTACTCTGTTATTTTGGTAACATTTTTGTCTGCAGATACTAAGATTTAGATTCCAAATAAGTCACAAACTGTACTGTATTAATGGACTCTATATAACTGGCTTTCATGACAATGTGCTCGGTGACCTATTGGCAAGTAAAAAAAACGACGGGTTGCACTCCGGGAGTGCCGGCAGAAGTGAAAACTTGAATATTAACATTGTGCATTTCCATGGATGCGCGTGGCACGCTGTCATAAACACACACGAACATTCGCGCAAGAATTCTGTGCCGCCTAAACGAAACAGCAGGCGCAGGCATACATTTTCGCCGCGCCGTAGAAAGAGAGGGGGATACTTCCTCTCCTACGCCGCCCCGCGCCAGCTGTCTACTCTCTATCCGTCTTACGAATTTTCGATCAGTTCACCTGTCCTGACACGAGTTTCATATTTTTTACCCATTGCAAAAAGTGTACAACGTCGCTAAAGAAGATTTCACTTCAAAAAAACGACAGGTTGCACTCCGGGAGTGCTGGCAGAAGTGAAAACTTGAATATTAACGTTGTGCATTTTTGATATTTCGGAATGGTTAGGTAATAATTTGCACGAATTGCTTTAATTATCAGTATAAAAGTACTATCATTTATGTGGTAGAATACAATATTTATTTATTGCGCTATCGTACACAAACATGACAATTTATATACATAAATTATTTACTACACAGCAGTGTGGCCACTACACAGACGGTCGAGCCATCGGTGATCAGCTGTCACACATACGAACATTCGCGCAAGCGCCCTGCGCCGCCTAAATGAAACAGCAGGCGCAGGCATACATTTTCGCCGCGCCGTAGAAAGAGAGGGGGATACTTCCTCCCCTATGCCGCGCCGGCTGTCTACTCTCCATCCGTCTTACGAATTTTCGATCAGGGTCACGTGTCCTGACACCCTGACGCGAGTTTAACATTTTTTACCGATTACAAAAAAAGCGTACAACGCCGCTAAATAAGTTTTCACTTCAAAAATCTTAATAGCGAGTTTTAAAAATCCATTGCACTGCACAACACCATCTATCGGCATTGTTGTAAACTACGCTTCATTAACTACGTAAACAAAGTAAATACGTGCGTGGCACCGACACAGCAGGCTCTATAAATATATTATGCAAAGCATTATTATTCACGTCGCTCTGTTTCCAATGATTCTCTGTTATTTTACACCTACCCTTTTATTTTGGTAACATTTGTGTCTAATTTAAACTTGTGCGTATATATTCAAAGTAAAATATAACACAATATATTTAGTAGATGAACAAGAATGCTTTACGTATCATATTGAAGACATGAAAGCAGTTTACGAGCAATGTACAGATACATTAAGACAGAACCGTAAGCAGGCCTGTGTATCGAAAATATACCTATATTATTACTGTGTGCGCGGCGACCACTTCGAAGGGGAAAATTCAGTTACATGAATCGTTGGTCCAGAGTAATAAAAATAAATTGGCTTGCAATGGATGCCTAGGTATCTAAACGAAGAGGTGAGGAGTTCTGACACCAGCTAGCGCTAACCACATTAAGAAGATATTTCTTTGTTTTTCTTTTCTGAGTAAGACTTCTGTACGTGAGTACTAGTACTTATTCTGTGCCGTAAAGAACGGCCACCAAAAGTAGGGAATACTCTCTGAAAATTGTTTATTTTTTTGTTGAGACAGAACCAAACAATTCTAAACCAGCTTTAAGGCATAATCTAGAAATACTAAAACCACAAGGAAAAGGAAACCCTTTTTAAGTTTGAAAAACAAACAACCTATAATAAAAAAAAGCTGACTCAACTCAATAGCTGTAGCCCTGTCATAGCTTTATATAAGGGTATTACTCCAGTAGATAAGCACATCCAGACACACAAAGCGAGGGTCCACAAAGGGTGTCTGCTTACGTCTGACATCGGATAATTTAATATACCTTTTTCAGACACAAAAAGCTGGAATGCTTCTTGAGAGGTCATATTGTGTTCGTTATCCTTCTAGAGCTGTTAAGGCACGTTTCACGTCATACTTTTTAACCTCCGACAAAAAAGAGGGGTGTTATAAGTTTGACGCAAATGTCTGTCTGTGGCATCGTTCAATCAGATGGAACGATTTCGATGAAAAGATTATATTCGAAAAAAAAATTTTGGGCTAGCTCCCATGCAAGTAAAATACGAGTAATTTTTTTCTATCTCGAATATCCCATCGTATAGGGTATCGTTAAATAGGTCTTTCAAAAATTTTGTGAGCTTGTGAACATTAGGGATCCGTTTCTGAAATATTTTGTGACATATTGCAAATTTTTGTTAGATTCAATTGTCTCCCCCTTTATCTATCAAACGGTTATATATGGACATGTGAAAAATTCACAACAGTAGCATATATAACGAAGTTTAAAGGAAAACCGTCAGAGCCAAGTACGGTTTCCAAAATTAAAAAAAATTATAAGCGACCAACTTATAAAATGTATTCGGAAAAGGAAAAGTTCATAAAAATTGAAAAGAAAATTAGTTTTAAACGTTTTTAGTGGCGTGAACTCAAAGTGGGCATTCACAACTACGGGACCCTGCACTGCGCGTGACCGGACCTGCCGTTTGGCTTTCGGTAGAGTAGAATAGGATCACTTCAAGTCTTCCCGTGGATATTAAGGGTTACTTATACGCTGGACACATAGAAAAGACGTAGGACGAGGACGGGTCACGGACAGGGAATAGACGGGGCGCCCATCGCGACTTTTGAAAACATATAGCAACAACGAGGCACGAACGTGACAGATACAAAAAAATCCGTATCTTTGGCAACACTGGCGACGAGCGATCCGATGCGATGCGATGCGATACAACATAATACTGAAAATACTAAAACTGACAATGACTAAAACTCCCTCTTTCTAAAGGTTTTTGGGTGGGACTTCAGCAAAACACCATCCCTTTTAAAGGTTAAGAAATAAAAGATCATACACTTATACAAATATCATTTATTACACAGAAGGCAGGATACATACAAAACATAATTAATCTTAAATAGAAAAATTAAAAATAAAATAACAAAGAAGTTATTATTAAAAAAAATTATTTTAACACAAGGTTTATCTAAAGTGATCCTCAAGACGAATCAAACAAGCCCAAACCCGATGGGGTTGCGTCGTTTCATTACAGAGTTCCTATGGCCACCGTCCAGCTCAATCAGCAGATCAGCCGCATGTCATCATAAAATTGCATTGTCACGCGATATACATATGGGTGCAAAATTTCAGCTCAATCGGAAACCGGGAAGTCCATATTTGACTTGCAAGATTTGATTACAGACAGACAGACCAACAGACAACGAGACTGGTGAAACTAAATAAAAGCTTGTAAAATATTACGACATTTGTGGCGTAAGCCTTTCTGAATTGAAATTCTTGTTATAATCAAGCCTTTTCAAATACTGAAAAACTACATATTCTTCAGTGTATACAATATGTAACAAAAACCCTGTACAGTCCTTGCAGAGCAACTTAGACCGACAATATGAACAACTTTTCCTATTGGATCAATGGAAAAATCGTCGTGGCCAATTGCCGGGCCGTTCGAACCATTTTGTATGAAAATGTCGTTACTTTTTCGAGTTTCAAGCATTGGTCCAAGGGAAAAAGTTGTTTATATATAGTCTGAGTTGCTCCTACAAGGATCGGACAGGGTTTTTGTTACATATTGTTTAAGTAGTTATTTTAGAAAAGTTGTAACCAATTTCTATGAATAATGAAATGCCAAGAACGAAATTTACGAGATTCATTATTTTTTATTGCGATATAAAATATTCAGAGGCAGTTTGAAAGTTTTCTTTTGGATCTCACAAAAGGTCAAAAAGGGTTAAAGTACATACGCATCACTCAATCTTCGTTCTGTGTATACCCGAAACCATACTAATATAGGTTAGGCAGATTGATTTAATCAGTGTAATTTGACCCTATATATTTATTTATTCATTTATGTTTACGGTGTGGTTTCTTTTTTACCCGATTGCGCCATAAGGAGGTTATGTTTTTCGAGAGTACGTATATATGTGATGAATTGTTTGGCACGCTCTGCAGCCTGAACGGCTCGATGGGAGAGGTGTCGTTAGATTCGTATTTACTCTGAGCGTGACACTAGATAAATCAAAACAAAAAAAAAACAAAATGGCGGAATTTTGGCGCCAAATTTAAATGTTTGGCACGCTCTGCAGCCTGAAAGGCTAGATGGATTTTAGCTTGAAAGGTGTCGTTAGATTTGTATTTACTGTGAGAGTGACAATATCTAACATAATATATTAAAAGGTTTATGAAACACTTTTCTTCAAATGAGTCACATTTTTTAATAATCTTAAAAAATGCTTGATTGTGCGAGCGAGACAGCCAACCAAATGTGAAAAGCCTCTTAAGTATTAACATAACCACATAACTGTATGTTGCCAAAATAAAATAAAATAAAGTAAAAATAAAATGAGGACGGTAATTTGTACGACACGAAGGCAAACAAAAGGTAACAGGGTTACGCAGACTACTAATGGTTCCAGGGACAGAAAGTAATATTCTACTTAGAAGATCAGGGCAATCAATATTGGCACCGACAATTGTATGCAGGAGTATAAAAAAACAAAGGTTAATTTATTTATTTATATGCCTAATTTAATTTATTTTAAAGAAAAGCTACTGATACCAGCACTTCGTAACGACCACTGCTGAGAAGAAACGCCGAAAGAAACTCATTTTCACAGTATTGGTCGCCTACTCGCCAGAAGGGCTTTGTCATATTTTTTAAACGTTACCACGGGGCAGTGATTTGACAGGGCTTTTTTTATTTATAAGTAAGTAATTGTTATTAGTTTAGTTTTAGTTCGTTCCTTTATGTTTATATTATTTAAGTCAATGTGGAAATAAAAATAATAAATACTTTTAATAAAATACAATGTTGATAAATTATAACATGTACCTCCGTGGCGTAGTGGTAAACATGCTACTCCGCCACCCAGAGGTTCCGGGTTTGATCCCCGGTCAGGGCAAGTTGGAAAAATGGCTTTTTTCAAATTGTCCTGGGTCTTGGATGTTTATATATATATATATATTTGTTATAAAATATATTATCGTTGGTTAGTATCCCATAACACAAGTCTCGAACTTACTTTGGGGCTAGCTCAATCAGTGTTATTTGTCCCTATATATTTATTTATTATTTATAATGTAATGCTTGCGAACGAGTTAACAAACATAAATTACAACTACTTATATAACATTGAAATACCAACGAAAACCTAGTCATACGTATATCGCACATAATAAATTATGTAGATACCCACATAAAATAAATGTAACAACATTTTCCTATACTCTATTCAATTGGAAGTATTGACGTGACCTGCAATGTATTTGAGCATGTGAGAATACGAGTTATAACAGACAGCAAACCTTCGAGGAAAATAATGTAAGGTGTTTCATATAAGGCTTAACTCACACCGGAAGAAAAGCGGCGGGCAGCCTACTTTACTCTCAAGCCATAGTCACCTTTATTTCTATCCTTGAAATTCATGTGTGCCAAACATAAGGGCGCGTTCAGACAACACGCGCATGCCAAGCCCCATGACAAGTGCTGCATGAATTTTTTGGAATTGATTCCATATAATTTGAGTCCTATCACACATTAATATTAAGGAGCTACCTGAATTTTCCGAATTCTTGACCAGGCACTAGGTAACCCTTCAAACTATTTTATGAACCACTGTTTACAGTTTAAAGTTAGAACGTGAAGCTTTTCTAAGCACAATTGCGAAAAACGGCTACTTTTGGCGTATGTGCGTAGAAAAGCTTCACGTTCTTACTTTAAACTCTAAACAGTAGTTCATAAAATAGTTTGAAGGGTTATCTAGAGCCTGGTCAAGACGAAATTTTAAATAAAATCTCCGTTTTCTTTCGAATGATTTATTTCAAATGGGGGCAGCACTGGACCCCGGAAAATTCTGGTAGCCCCTTAACTCAAATTGAGCGAGCGCCGGGCGGTTCTTTTTACCAGACTACGGGAAAGCCAAGAGGAAGGCTAATGATTTTATAGGTCTATGTGTGTGGGTATGTATGTCTATTCCACCGTAGCATCCGAATCGCTTGTCCATTTTTCACTAATGATATGTAAATCGATTCGTAATTATTGTCCAAGTGATATAGGCTACAATTTGTATGCAAAAAATGTATATAACAAATGTTACGTACAAAAGAGCGACATACAAAAAAAACCTTTAAGTTTCTATATCGAGTAGGTTATCATAGGTAGCCTGGCGAGATTCGCAAGTAAAGCGACACCGGGCGTGCTTCGCACTTGGATGGGTGACCACCACAAGAGGCATAGAAATTTCTTGAGCTCCTCCGTGCTTCGGAAGGCACGTATAAGCCGTTGGTCCTGGCTGTCATCATTGTATGGCAGTCGTCAAGCTATGTCAGATGCCTTTAGGCAACTTGAAAAATCTGACACTAGTATTGGCTACTTACACACATGAAAAACAAACAAACAAAAGGATATCAAATGAAAAGTCTTAAATAGCACATTTCAACAATATATGCATTGTTAGTAGTATATAGCTAACGTAGTCAAGTATTGGTTTCTAACCCTCGACAAAAAAGAAGGGTGTAATTAGTTTGTCTGCCTGTCTGTCTGTGGCATCGTAGCGCTCGAGTGAATGGACCGATTTCGATGCGGTATTTGTAACATGAAAGCTAGTTTCCTTGCGGTGGGTCTTACGAGTAGCGTTGTTTGAGAAAAATCTGTTCAGTTGCATAAAAGTAATTGGGCTAGTTTTCCATCACTTTTTGATTCCCTTTTTTCTGTCTTCCCGCCCACCATCACGCTAAAGTGGCTGTTAAAGTAGGTCTTACTGCCCTTGGTCAAAGAATAAGTACTAGTACTCACGTACAGAAGTCATTCACAAAATAAACTCAAAGAAATATCTACTTCATGTGGTTAGCGCTATGGTTTAATTTAGCTCGCGTCAGAACTCCTCACCTCTTCGTTTAGATACCTAGACATCCATTGCAAGCCAATTTCATTATTATTACTGTGGACAAACGATTCATGTAACTTAATTTTCCCCTTCGAAGTGGTGAAAGTAATAATGTAGGTAATATTTGCGATACCTAAACGGGGAGTGACACAGGCCTGCCTTGGTTCTGTCTTACCTATTAGGGATAAATACGTGATATCGTCCTATAATGCAGTGTCATTGGGTGAGAATTTGGGCTAGTACATCTATAATACAATAAATCGAATTAAATACCTACCTAATTACGTTCCATAAAAGTTATTAAGCCGTTCAATGTCCGGCTTATAATTTTTATATTTTTATTTTTATTGACTTTGTGTGAGTAATGTCTCTGAGCGTCTTTATACAACATTATTGTGAGTGTATTTGAATAACCATCGAAAATTTTCGTAATATATGGGTGTGTGCAATCCAGTCAAGCCGCTAGTTTACGGCTTAAGAATATAGTTAATGGATATTTGAATGCGCGGTGCGCCGATAAACGTAGGTAATAATTTTTGTTAGTAATAAATGCTTATATATTAGAAACCCCTAAGGCGAAACGATTAAAACTTCTAAGGAGTCCCCTCGACTGTTACCCTAGGTTCTGCCTAATCCTCCAGGGATGACGACGTGAGTAAGCTGTAATGTAATAATTTAAAAATAAGAATATAGAGGAAGGTTTTATATAAAAAAGGGTCGTAAATCTCTTACGGAGCGTTTCGGAAAGTTATTCGTTTACCGCGTATATTGAAAGCAATTTCAGTAATGGCGTCTCGATGGCTGAACATACCCTCGTAAAGAGGCTTACAGCCTAGAAACTAAGTATAGGTCTTTGAAAATGTATTGAAAATGAAAGAGGAAATTCATTCGCCTGCCTTGAAAATGAAACGATAATAGGTACCTACATAGATATAGGAGGTATATAGGTATATTTCGCGTTGAAGGCTAGAAAGAATAGACTGTTTTGAAACATACTGGCGTAATTTTTGTATGAAATACGCTTTCAGTCCAATATACGCCGGGGCGTGTATGACTCCTTTGAATAGAAAGTCACCTAAACATAAATCAATATCATTAGATAATGTCATTTTATTTTTATTGTATTAAGAAGCAAATAGCGGAGATAAGGAATTGGGTTAGTGATTATTCTCTGGCAAACCGGTTGCTTTTTTACTTTTCACGTTTAACTAAGTCTCATTCTTGCAACAGTAATTTCCCATAAGAGGGAAAAGGACACAACATGGGTTTTATGTTAGATTATCTATTTAAGAAGGTAAGAAGTTAGGTAGGTAGTAGGTACCGTGCGCGTAGCTAGCGCGTGGTTTTCAAATATTCCGAGAATGTGCTCACTAATTTGTTAATTTTCTTTGTGATTTATAAGAATTATGTTGGTTTTATACTTTTAGACGTTACGTGTGATCTTAATTTATTATGTCCTTAAATATGACTCGTAATTTACCAGTCGGTCTGTATATTGACCGAGAGTCATATGTTTCAGTCTGTCTCTCTTATGTACTGTCCAGCTGTTCTCGCCTACAGGTCGTATATTTCAACTGATTCTCGTGAAATTTTGTGGCAGCCTCGATAATTATATGGACATTTTATTTTATTTAAAAATATATTATCTTCAATATCTAAAAAAAAAATCAAAAATGTTAGATAACATTTTTCCCACATTAAATTTTAATATTCTTAAATAAATGTTTTAACGGAACACTTTGACTGCTGAAAGCTAGGAAAGAATGACGAACCTTAACAACATTCTCTCGTGAGAATTATCGAGTTAGTCGCTTCGTTAGGAGCGCCTTGATCGTTGACCGGAAACTGCGGTCCCGGTGCGCTGTGTCCCGGGATCTATAAGACATAGATACTCATGTATTTAATAAGGAGGGGTATTTATTGCTTTCTAAAATCCATAGATACTCTTGTATTTACTAAGGCTCACCTAAGGGTATTTATCGGTTTCATCCATAGGCCCTCATGTATTTACTAAGGCTTACATAAGGGTATTAATCGGTTTTTAGTATCCATAGATACTCATGTATTTACTAAGACTCACCTTAGGGTATTCATCGCTTGCTAGGATCCAAAGATACTCGTGTATATACTAAGGCTCACCTAAGGGTATTCATCAGTTTCTCGGATCCATAGATACTCATGTATTTACTAGGGCTCTGCTAAGAGTATTCATCGGTTTCTAGGATTCATAGGTAATCATGTATTTACTAAGACTTATCTAAGGGTAGTCATCGCTTTCTAGATAGGATCCACTAATACTCAAATATTTACTAAAGCTTACTTAAGGGTATTCATCGCTTTCTAGGATCCACCGATACTCATATATTTACTAAAGCTTACCTAAGAGTATTCATCGCTTTCTAGGATCCACCGATACTCATATATTTACTAAAGCTTACCTAAGAGTATTCATCGCTTTCTAGGATCCACCGATACTCATATATTTACTAAAGCTTACCTAAGGGTATTCATCGCTTTCTAGGATCCACCGATACTCATATATTTACTAAAGCTTACCTAAGAGTATTCATCGCTTTCTAGGATCCACCGATACTCATATATTTACTAAAGCTTACCTAAGAGTATTCATCGCTTTCTAGGATCCACCGATACTCATATATTTACTAAAGCTTACCTAAGAGTATTCATCGCTTTCTAGGATCCACCGATACTCATATATTTACTAAAGCTTACTTAAGGGTATTCATCGCTTTCTAGGATCCACCGATACTCATATATTTACTAAAGCTTACTTAAGGGTATTCATCGCTTTCTAGGATCCACCGATACTCATATATTTACTAAAGCTTACTTAAGGGTATTCATCGCTTTCTAGGATCCACCGATACTCATATATTTACTAAAGCTTACCTAAGGGTATTCATCGCTTTCTAGGATCCACCGATACTCATATATATTATTTACTAAAGCTTACCTAAGGGTATTTATCGCTTTCAAGGATTCACCGATACTCATATATATTATTTACTAAATCTTACCTAAGGGTATTCATCGCGTTCTAGGATCCACCGATACTCATATATATTATTTACTAAATCTTACCTAAGGGTATTCATCGCTTTCTAGGATCCACCGATAGTCATATATATTATTTACTAAAGCTTACCTAAGGGTATTCATCGCGTTCTAGGATCCACCGATACTCATATATATTATTTACTAAATCTTACCTAAGGGTATTCATCGCTTTCTAGGATCCACCGATAGTCATATATATTATTTACTAAAGCTTACCTAAGGGTATTCATCGCTTTCTAGGATCCACCGATACTCATATATATTATTTACTAAATCTTACCTAAGGGTATTCATCGCTTTTTAGGATCCACCGATACTCATATATATTATTTACTAAATCTTACCTAAGGGTATTCATCGCTTTCTAGGATCCACCGATAGTCATATATATTATTTACTAAAGCTTACCTAAGGGTATTCATCGCTTTCTAGGATCCACCGATAGTCATATATATTATTTACTAAAGCTTACCTAAGGGTATTCATCGCTTTTTAGGATCCACCGATACTCATATATATTATTTACTAAATCTTACCTAAGGGTATTCATCGCTTTCTAGGATCCACCGATAGTCATATATATTATTTACTAAAGCTTACCTAAGGGTATTCATCGCTTTCTAGGATCCACCGATAGTCATATATATTATTTACTAAAGCTTACCTAAGGGTATTCATCGCTTTCTAGGATCCACCGATACTCATATATATTATTTACTAAATCTTACCTAAGGGTATTCATCGCTTTCTAGGATCCACCGATACTCATATATTTACTAAATCTTACCTAAGGGTATTCATCGCTTTCTAGGATCCACCGATACTCATATATATTATTTACTAAATCTTACCTAAGGGTATTCATCGCTTTCTAGGATCCACCGATACTCATATATTTACTAAAGCTTACCTAAGGGTATTCATCGCTTTCTAGGATCCACCGATACTCAAATATTTACTAAAGCTTACCTAAGGGTATTCATCGCTTTCTAGGATCCACCGATACTCAAATATTTACTAAAGCTTACCTAAGGGTATTCATCGCTTTCTAGGATCCACCGATACTCATATATATTATTTACTAAAGCTTACCTAAGGGTATTCATCGCTTTCTAGGATCCACCGATACTCATATATTTACTAAAGCTTACCTAAGGGTATTCATCGCTTTCTAGGATCCACCGATACTCATATATTTACTAAAGCTTACCTAAGGGTAGTCATCGCTTTCTAGGATTCACCGATACTCATATATTTACTAAAGCTTACCTAAGGGTATTCATCGCTTTCTAGGATCCACCGATACTCATATATTTACTAAAGCTTACCTAAGGGTAGTCATCGCTTTCTAGGATCCATAGTTACTCATGTATTTACTAAGGCTTACCTGAGAGTATTCATCGCTTTCAAGGATCCATCCATAATTACTTAGGCTCATCGTAATTTAAAGCTTACTCTTTTCGGTGGATTTAAGTGGAGATTTCTCCATTCCTCTCTTCTCTCTGCCATCCATTTAATGTCCTAGTAGGACCCAACTCCTAACTTTTCTTTAATTTGTTGCAAAAACTTCGGGCCTCCCCTTCCTTTTGCCTATACAAACCCATAATTTCCCTAGCAACCAAAAGGTTTCAAATAAGTTCGGTAAAATATTTGTTATGTAAATAGATTTAATGAAAAGGAACGGAAGGGTCACATTGTAAGCTTTCAATTAATTCGAAATGTAATAGGATTGAAATTCAATGTTCGAGAGTGGTTGGTCCAGATTATTGCATCAGTTCTGATTTCACTTACATAATATCACGTCTGTTTACACTTGTAGAAACTCCTAGTAGGTAGGTAGCAGCGCACTAGCTGGGGCAGTTGGAGCTCCTACATGAAGAAGTAGGTAAGGTACGTAGTGGAGAGCTTGAGAGAAATAGCACAGAGTTATTTTATATATTATAACTCTACAATACTGATATAAATAAAATTTACAATACTGATATAGATGTGATCAGCTCGAGAGATGGTAGTGGAACGAATCAAAATGATGAGGAAGGAACCTAAAATTTAAAAATTATTTTGAGAAAGATTGACAGTTTGAAATGGAGAAAGGAGGTAAACGGGAACATGAAGAATGAGGTTTATTGTAACATCATACAAGAGTAGTCAGAGACTTCGGACCTCCACTTACTACGATCCTGACAGACATACATTGGCGTGCACAGTGTCATTAATTGGACAAAGCGGAAGTTAGCTGATTAAAAGGGCGGCAAATCAATTTTTTAAAACCAAACAAAAATAAAATTACTATACAAGCCTTTATTGTCAGGCCAAAGTATTTTTAAGACTGTAAGAGCTCCAACTGCCCCAACTAGTGTGCAGCTAGTGTTTCTACATGAAAAAGTAGGTAAGATACGTAGGTAGGTAGTGAAGAGCTTAAAAGAAATAGCACAATAAAATAGCACAGAGTTATTTTATGTATTATAAATCTACAATACTGTTATATAAGTTAGGAAATGTAATCAGCTCGAGAGATTTTATTGGAATGAGTCAGAATGATGAAGGCTCAAGGTAGCTCAACGGGCTATGGAGAGGACTATGCTCGGTGTTTCTTTACGCGATCGAATCAGAAATGAGGAGATTCGTAGAAGAACGAAGGTCACCGACATAGCCAAGCGGATTATCTCATTGAAGTGGCAGTGGGCAAGGCACATAGCGCGAAGAACCGATGGCCGATGGAGCAGAAAGGTTCTCGAATGGCGGCCACGTACCGGCAAGCGCAGCGTAGGACACCCACCTGCTAGATGGTCAGATGACCTGAGCAAGGTTGCAGGGAGGCACTGGATGCAGGCCGCTTCCGATCGGTCGTTTTGGAAATCCTTGGGGGAAGCCTATGTCCAGCAGTGGACTTCCTGTGGCTGATATGATGATGATGATGTTGACTGATATATAAGTTAGGACATGTAATCAGAATAATGAAGGAATTTAAAATTTAAAAATTGAATTTGAAAATGAAATTATTTTTAGAAATTTGGACAGTATGTAATGGAGAAAGGAGGTAAACTGAACACGAAGCATGAGGTTTATTGTAACATCGTTGCAAGACGCTCAAGTCGATGGATTTGCAACGTTTTATTACTGAGTTCCATCCATCACCTTCCGTCTCTGTGATCAGACTCTAGGCATCCTCTACCATAAAATGCTCGCCAAAAAATCTAACAAGGTCTACTTAATAAAGTTATGTTTGTAAGATTGGAGGGTCTCGTACAAATAAAAGATGGAAATCTTCTGAATCCGTGTATTCTTAATTAATACTTTACACACAGATTCCGCAAAACCAACATAAACTTTTTATATTCCAATCGCGAATCCCAAAAAGAATTCAAATACTACGTGAGAGCGAATCCCCTCATAGCTTTATTGACAACAATGACAACTGACGTCTCTCTGACGTTTTTACTGGCGGGGTTCAATACAGAATTCTTTATATGGAGTTTTTGGCGGGAAGTCAAGGGGTTCAGTTGGAGTATGCTTTAAATTGTTTTGCAAATTGATTATTGTGGACTTTATAATGTGAAATCGGTGTAGTTTAGTGTTATAAATGCTCATGCTCATGGATAATATGTGAAATCGTTGAAGTGGACACTCATAGTGCGGCTGTAGTGATATTTATTTGCGGACTGTGGTGGGCGGGCTTTAGGCGCCGTCCGCCACTCATTCAGCTATGAAAACCAGTGGACTCGTATAGATTTGTCGCCAGAAGCTCCCTTGAAGCAATCAAAGGACCTACACCAACCTTTGATTGTATATTTAGGGTTAGGAATAAAGAAGTGAATAAATAAAGATAGGCTTTAAAGGACTAGTATCCACAGCAGTAAAATAATTATAAAAAAAATTATTTAACAAAATTGAGTTGCAAGATTTGACCTAAACAAATATTCATACATACAAGGTACCTTGCAAGTTAAATTAAGCTTGTAACAAAAATCAAAGACCAATAGAAATCTGTCAAAATTATATTTGAACCTTTAAGATTGACTGATCGACGTTTCTGGAAACCTAAGAGCTGGTGCGCATTTTGGCTAGAGATTAAGTCTGGCCATACAACAAGGCAATGCTGCCAGTCTCTTAGGCACCCTGCCTTGCGACCGTAGCGATCTGGGGTCTATTTTTATATAATATAATGCTTTATTTTTAATTAGAGATATTTTAGTTCATAGGTAGGTTATTTTAGTTTAATTATTAATTTTTGTATTGTGTTGATTTTAATTTGTTTTAAATAAAGTTAGAGCTCAAGTACATAGATTGGCGCCAATTTCTTGTCTCGTGACTGGAGTGCCCAGAACCACGACTCGCATGTTCGACTACCTATCACTCGGGAGCGTTCATGCAACATCGCGCGTCTTCAGAGTTCCGTACCCTAAGGGTAAAAACGGGACCCTATAACTAAGACTCCACTGTCCGACCGTCCGTAGGTCTGTCTGTCATCAGGCTGTATCTCATGAACCGTGATAGCTAGACAGTTGGCAGTTTTTTTTCACAGCATTTCAAACAAAAAAATAATTTTCCATATTGATCCAGGCGTCTTCGAATAATCGGTGAACATACGTAAAATAAGATCGCGATTAATTTATAACCCTTTTTTTTGGAAGTGGGTTTAAAGTAGGACTTTAACACTGGGCCAGTCAAAACCTTAACTTTGTGAACCCCAAATAACGGATGTCGGCATCCTGTACCTAGGCTTAGATGGCGTGATGACATTGATGCCTACTCGAAGGACTGGTTTACAAAGGCTTAAGAGGCATTTCACATTTGGTTGGCTGTCTCGCTCGCACAATCAAACATTTTTAAAGATTATTAAAAAATGTGTCTCATTTGTAAAAACGTTGTAGTTGTTATAGCGGCAACAGAAATACATCATCTGTGAAAATTTCAACTGTCTAGCTATCATGGATACAGCCTGGTGAAAGACAGACGGACGGACAGCGGAGTGTTAGTAATAGACTCCCCTTTTTACCCTTTGGGTACGGAACCCTAAAAATAAACTTTACTAAACTTAACAAAAGAGCGTACTCCCGCCAAGTAACGAACCTTTTCGTTGTAAATAATGTGACTACTCCGAATTTATCAAGGTAACTCTGTAATTGTGAAAAATACACACCATTCGGTCGCATACATTCCCTTTTTCAACTCAGAGACGAGTAAGTTTAACATCCATCATGAGAAATAACAACGTTCCATTTTACGTAACTCTGCACGTAAGAATGTTTTCCCAACTCGAAGTATTTTTCATTCCACGCAGATTGCACGAATCTTGTTAAAAGTTGCGGGGAATCCGCGAAAGGTCACACTTGTGTAATGGAGTTTAAAATAAACTTCTGTACAAGTAATGAGTTGGGATTTTAGTCCCAAGGGAGCCATACCTACGTACTTTGGCTGTTAAACAAAATGGACGACGTTTAGGAAAAGAATGGCAAATTATGCACAGTGCAAAACTAAATGACACCTTTATAAAGGGAAGGTAAATGATTTATTTGTTAACCGATTAAAAAGGATTACAAGCAATATAGTTTTACAGTATACTGTTTTAACAGATATATTAATCATGAAACTACCTCAGTTGTGCGACAAACCGTTGCCCGGCAGACCTTTGACCAACATAACATTTGATTCGACCAATGTTTGACTGTTTGACTGACATGGCTTTTAATTCTCATACATGATAGGAAGTTTTTGGCGGGAAGTCAAGGGGTTCAGTTGGAGTTTGCTTTAAATTGTTTTGCAAATTGATTCTAGTGAACTTAATATTATGAAATCGGTGTAGCTTAGTGTTATAAATGCTCATTCTCATGGACAATATGTGAAATTCGACAAATGTTTGACTGACATGGCTTTTAATTCTCATACATGATAGGAAGTTTTTGGCGGGAAGTCAAGGGGTTCAGTTGGAGTTTGCTTTAAATTGTTTTGCAAATTGATTCTAGTGAACTTTATATTATGAAATCGGTGTAGCTTAGTGTTATAAATGCTCATTCTCATGGACAATATGTGAAATTCGACCAATGTTTGACTGACATGGCTTTTAATTCTCATACATGATAGGAAGTTTTTGGCGGGAAGTCAAGTTGTTCAGTTGGAGTTTGCTTTAAATTGTTTTGCAAATTGATTCTAGTGAACTTTATATTATGAAATCGGTGTAGATTAGTGTTATAAATGCCCATTCTCATGGACAATATGTGAAATAGTTAAAGTGGACGCTCATAGTGCGGCTGTAGTGATATTTATTTGCGGACTGTGGTGGGCGTCTTTAGCCGCCGTCCGAAAACCATTGGACTCGTATAGATTTGTCGCCGGAAGCTCCCTTGAAGCAATCAAAAGACCTACACCAACCTTTGATTGCATAGTTAGGGTTAGGGTTAGGAATACAGAAATGATAAAATAAAGATAGGCTCTATAGGACTAGTATCCAGAGCCGTAAAACAATAAAAAAACAAATCATACATGATATTTGGTTACAAAGTTCTATCACTTGATAATTGTTATTTTTTTCTTTCGATTTCGCAATACGTAGTTGTTGACGTCAGATCATTGTCTTACAGCTAATTTTACTATCGCTTTCTAAGCGCAAGTTCAGAAGAAGCGGCAACAAACTGTACTGCAGCATTTTCTCTAAAAACGTCAACTTACAATTATACTGATATTAAAATTAGATAGGGTGGTCTGAGAAAACATTGTTATGTCATAGTTATAATTTAATAACGATGTCGAATTTGAAATTAGTGTCAATTTAGTTCTTATACAGTACCCACGTACCGAATTTACTCAGAATATGAGAATTGTTAGTGTACAAATACAAACTTTGGACCAGCGCCAAGCTCAAGCCAGACGTTTTTGTCTTTAAGGTAATCATCGGTCAACCAACACACATGAAATATAAGATATTTCTATCACTAGTGGCTCTATGAGGTTGTAACGATGTTACAATAAACCTCATCCTTCATGTTCCCGTTTACCTCCTTTCTCCATTTCATACTGTCCACCTTTCTAAAAATAATTTCATTTTCAAATTCAATATTTAAATTTTAGTTTCGTTCCTCATCTTTCTAACTCATTCTACTACCATCTCTCGAGCTGATTACATGTTTTAACTTATATATCAGTAGGTACTGAAAAAAATAAATATAAATTGTAAATTTATAGTAAATAAAATAAGTCTGTGCTATTTTATTGTGCTATTTCTCTCAAGCTGTCCACTACCTACCTACGTACCTTACCTACCTTTTATGTCGGAACACAAGCTGCGCACTAGCTGGGGCAGTTGGAGCTTTTACAAGCTGAGGCTGTTGACTTCGCGAATCGCCTTTGCATAGTTTCTGCAAAGAAACCCCTTCGAACCGTAACTTCGCTTTAACGTGAACAAACTAGGCACACTTTTACGAGTATAACAGTGAATTCATTAGACAATCAAGGAACTATGTCAACCATAAACATTTACGAACCTAGAGAGTAAAACTCTTATTACCCGACTACGACAAAGTCAAGAAAGAGGAAGGATTTTAGCAGTCTATGTCTGTATGTATGCATGTAATCTGTTCCACCGTAGCATCCGAATCGATTGTCAAGTTTTCACCAATGATATGTTAATCGATTCGTTATTAGTGCCCGGGTGACATAGGCTATAATTCGTATGCAAAAAATGTAAATAACAAATTATACATACAAAAAGGGTAAGTTAAAAAAACCGTGTCGTGTGGGGTATCCAATGATATGTCAATGGATGTCCTTGATAAGGACATTTCAAATATGTCTACATGGTCAGTCGTAGGCGAAAGTAGTTGGATATTAGTTTTTTAAACGTGTATCTTGTTTTAGTAGAACCTTATTGCAGGCCTGTGTCACTCCCGTTCGGGTATCGAAAAAACCTACATTATTACTATGCGCGCGGCGACCACTTCGAAGAGGAAAATTCAGTTACATGAATCATTTGTCCAGAGTACCTAATAAGAATGAAATTGGCTTGCAATGGATACGTATCTAAACGAAGAGGTGAAAAGTTCTGACGAGAGCTAAATTAAACCATAGCGTCCTGGTGGACGAACTGGCGCTAACCACTTGATGTTTCTTTGAATTTCCTTTCTGAGTAAGACTTCCGTACGTGAGTACTAGTACTTATTCTGTGCTTATAGTAAACCGTAAAGCTAGCCGAAACCACATTTTAGTCTGAAGTATAAAATTTTATGTGTCTAACAATATATGACGTATGAATAAGGAATTTGAGTAGCCCAAGGGTCAGTGTTTATAATTCATAAATACTCCATTGCGTGACGGTGAGCGCTATCTCTTATCTTTAATACCATAAAATTGTGTTTCATGGTGATGTAGACAATTGCACGCTAGCACAATAATTTTAAGTGGGTGACGAGTGTTTATAGTTATGGTTTGTACTTACATGTTTTGAAAAAAATAAAAATGTATTTTTACTCAGTCTTTATTGCAAACCATGAAGTAAGATAAGATAAGATAAGCTAAAATTTCTTTATTGCACCAACTAAGTATGACAATAATCAAAAGTACATTTAAAATCTAGTAGGTACAAAGGCGGGCTTATCACTAAAGCGATTTCTTCCAGCCAACCTTTGGGTAGAGAAAACTATAAAAGATGTGGGGGAGTTGGCGCATTTAGAGTATTACAGTGTAGAAGAATATAAGTCTACCAATAAATAATAGGAGTACATACCATAACAAATAAATGAACAATAAAATAATAGAAATACATAAACCATAAAATTTGTACGAACATTAAAAAAAAAAGTAAATGAAAGTAGCCAGTAAAAAGAAAAGAAGTAAAGAGATATTAGTTAGAGCTAGAGGAAAGGTAATGAGACGTTACCAAATCTTTGAATTTTTTCAATGATTCCACTTTACGTATATCCAGTGGCAAAGATTATAAATACAATTACTCTTCAAACCTCATTTACTTAGTTCTTATTTATTTTCATTTAACATTTATTGGACAATAATCTAAAGATTAGAGGTATAATACAAAATGGTAAAACCTAATGCTATAATTCTGTCAATACGAGTATATACATCACTGCAATATCGTTAACGGGCCCCGGTTGCGCGAGAGAACACGATGTCTAGTACGAAGAGTTCAGAACGCATGCTGTAGGTTTTACTTTAACGTTCCCCCGCGTACCCACATCTCGCCGTATGCCAATAATGCTTCTATGTTAAATATGGACTCGCAAAGACAACTACATTTAGCAACGTTAGTATTTTGGTTGATCAAATACAAAACACCAGAGTATATACACTTGAAACTTATATTCGATAGACCAAATGCCAGATTATGCAGTCCCCCAGTACTCATGCACCTTCACAGATCAGCTGCTTTCAGGGGTAGCTTCAGATACTAGGCGACTAAATGTTGGAATAAGATTCCATCTCCAATAAGGCTTACTGTGTTAATTTCAACTTTAAATAAACTGTTTCGCCAATCCAATAAGTCGCCGGTAGCTGTTGCTGCCACTGACACTGACTCTGACACTGATACACTGACACAAACTCCTAGGGCACTATTTTTTACATCTCTTTCCTTGTCTGTAGCCCTTCTGTATTCTTCTATCTTTATATGTATGATGTGTAGTTCTTCTATGATATTGGTCTGTAGATAAACATATATTTAAGTATTAAACATTTAGTTTAAAACTCTTTTACCTTCTAGTCGTAAGATTCCGTAGATGCGCACTCGCACCCGATAGGCCGTAGCTGAAAATCAGTGAGCTACTCTCTAAGCAGCAAGAAGCACTAAGCTATGACCTTTTTGGATGGCTTTAGCACACAGATACGATGATACTGATATATGTACTCAGTGCGATGTTTTATCATATGTTGTTTTATAATTTTGTATATATTTCTTTTGCATGTGTGTAACTATAGCAACAAATAAACATCTTATCTATCTATAATAATTGTTATTGTCTTTTAATTAATAGATACTTATAATATAATACAATCTTGACACATTATAACATATAATGCTTGCAAGTAAGAAAACATAAATTACATAATAAAACGTGGGATGGAGCAACTGTGTCCACGCATATGGCATCCCACATGAGCGACCGTTTTTTCACGGGATGAGCGTCATGGCATCGGGCATGAGTTAAACATTGTCTACCAGTTCACCTTAGGAACGTAACAAAATAGGTCCTTTTAAAGACTAGTTACTTTCACCCAATACTTCATTCGATTTCATTTGATTTGATTCTGTGTGCTTTCGATTTTTATTTTTTGAGAGTCATTCTGAATTTCGACAGTTAAATATTCGACAGTTAAATATACTCCCAATTTTTTTGATTTTGAAACATATCAAACACGCACCCAAAAGAAACAACAAAATATCGCTTCATCCGTTCCGGAGTTGCGATGACACAGACAGACACACGGCAATCTTATAACACCTCTGTTACTGTGACGGAGGTTTGAAAAATATGCAAAGAATAAAAATATTATGTATCATTCATCTTCTTTTTTAACCCCCGACAAAAAAAGGGGCATTATAAGTCTGTCTGTCTGTGGCATCGTGAAAGCAACCTCTCTTGCGGTAGATCTTAGCCATGTTTGATGAAAATCGGTTCCGTCATTTAAAAGTTATTAATTGTCGCTTGAAAGCTGGGATTTGTAATTTGCATGAAAAATAATAGATGGCGCTATCAATTAGAATATTATGTAGTTTTGCCACTTATCACTAGATGGTGTTCTCGGGGGTTTTTAATTTGCATGCAAATCAACTTGTCTCCTTATTGTGTCAATGGTATTTATTGTTGGCCCAGAATTCCGCCACATCTATAGCCGTTTCCTTTTCTATCGTCTATTACTCTTAGTAATGGTATATGCTGAAAGCGTTATTTATATTTCATTAAAGAGAGTGGTTTACGATCTGTTTGTCAATGCGAAGCGGAGAACGGCGCGGCAATGGCGTTTACGACATCTTTTGTTTGGCTTCTTGAGAGTGCCTTAACTTAACTACCTATGCAGGAGACGGCTGGTAACTGGATTACTATTTTATTAAGGTTTTTAGGGTTCCGTACCGGGTAAAAACGGGACCCTATTACTAAGACTCCGCTGTCCGTCTGCCATCCGTCTGTCAGTCGGTTCGTCTTTCTGTCTGTCTGTTTTTCTGTCACCAGGCTGTATCTCATGAACCGTGATAGTTAGACAGTTGAAATTTTCATAAGAGATGTATTCTGTTGCCGCTTTAACAACAAATACTAAAAACAGGATAAAATAAATATTTTATTGGGGCTCCCATACAAAAAACTTTTTTTTCTACCTTCACGCTCATCAACTCGCTAAACGTGGCATTTAGGTCTTACAGGCCTAGACTTTGTGTATATAAAGAAGTGATAGTCTGCAGAACAGTATATAATATCACAAAATAAGTACTAGTACTCAGGTACAGAAGTCTTACACAGCAAGAAATTCAAAGAAATATCTACTCAATCTGCTTAGCGATATGGTTTAATTTAGCCCGCGTCTGAACTCAGCACCTATTCGTTCAGATACGTAGAAATCCATTGCAAGCTAATTTCATTCTTATTGCTGTAATATTTAGGTATATTTTCAATATCTAAACGGGGAGTGCCACAGGCCCGATAATATATAAGAAAATAGCAAAGAAATAGGTAGCCCTTTTAAACATCAAGATTTCAAGAAAGTATTACTGGTATATTTGATCTCCTGGGATCCAAGATAAAATCTCGACAGAATTCAAAAGCTCCGTTCAAAGCTTTTTACTTTGATGGAAATTCGGAACATGTGAAACCTATTTCAGAGCACTATCGGCCTTTGTAATGCACAAAGCACAAAGCTTTATTGAGTACGAGCTTTTATCGCAGGGTAATCCTGGATGAAAGCTGCTACTATCACGATTACAAAGCAAAGAACACCGTCGGACAGAGGAGACCTATTTTTTAACGCGGGAGTCAACGAAATACATAGCGTGTACTTTTCCCTCACTTTTCCAAAAAGTATTAAAAATTACGTTCTTAAAGAGATAAACTAACATATAACACATCTTGTGTCTCTTCCTCTCTTACGAGAATTTACTTGTGGCGACCTCTACGGCCACTACGAGGAACTACAAATCAAGAGACAACCGACAATATAGTTTACAAGAAGCATATGAGATGGCGCCAGCAGTATCTTACATCTCGATCTCAGAGTTCGCCTGATTCGCTGCATATATACAACTTCCGAAGATACACCATTGGAGCCGCGGTTCCCCTGGCGCAACAACATGCCTGGCGGGAAGATCTTCCCTTTGTTGCGGTCGAGCATATCACCAGCTCCCGCTACATACTGTAGCAAGAATGAGACTTCGCTAGTCGTAAAAAGTAACCTGTTTGCTGAAAAATGTAAATGACATTGCGACATTGAATTAAGTTTAGATGAATTTTACTTGTACTGGCGTATATCATACAACACATGCTACGATGATAAAAATATGTTATACTTTTGAGACTTCAACGCAGAATTTATATAGCTCCTATATTTACTTTTTTCAATCACCGTCGCGTTTCGAGTTACGCAGAAAGCTTAGAAAAATATCAAAGATTTTTAATAAATTCTAACATTAATAAATAAGGTTTCTTCGACATTTGTAGCGAAACGAGTAGTCCACCACTCGTTGCAAATCATTCGCGTACGAGCGATTCAAAAATATGCCACTTTGGAACATTCGCGCAAATAATTCGTTGTATGACTCGTTCATAAATGGGTCTCCAAAACGTTTGAAAGCAAAAAAAAAAACTTGAGAGGTGTCAAGGGACACCCGGATGGAACGAAGTAAAATATAAATAGGTCTAAATTACATTCAAACTCTTTTCTGCGTTTTAAAATCAAGTTTTTATTATCTTCATAAATTTGAATGAACAAAAAGTGTCGTTACAACTTTTGGTCTTAATTTTTTCCGTCTAGCTCCCTTTCGCAACGCGCGTTAAGGAACTTCGTTCCAAAAGACTGATAGGAAATGTGAGTAAAGAAGAGAACACTCTCTTCTTTCGCCCGCCAGTCCCATAGGTTCTGGCTTTGGTTCTTAGCCAGAGCTAGTTGGTAAATATTCGTTCTCTGGGTCTTCGATAGTACCTCGAAGGAAAAATAAAAGAGAGACGAGGAAAAGGAAGTCCAAATGTGAAGTTTTTCCAACAAATAAAAGTAAAGTTGAGAGTAAAGTCCCAGAACATAATAAAGATTGACAAGAAAGGCATGAAGGCATCTCCCTAAGTCCAGTAGATGGCAGTGGCGCTTGGTGAGAATTTGGACAAGTACAGCTATAAAACTATGAAACGAAATAAATACCTATCTAATAAGGTTTTATAAGCCGTTCAATATCCGGCTTATAAATCGCATATTTTCAATTTTATTAACTTAGTGTGAGTAACATGTCTCTGAGCTTGTTTATATAAAATTTATCAGTGTTATTGTATTTGAACAGCTAGTGGAAATTTTCATATTTAAGTCCTGTAATGAGTTGGGTTGACGATATAGTTAAGATCACGGGTTGCACCTTGATGGGAGCAGCACAGGACTGAAATGGGTGGCGTAGGCAAAGAGAGGCCTATGCTCAGCAGTGGGCGGAAGAAGGGCTGACATGATAATGATGATGAGGAATATGTAGGTGTGTGCAATCCAGTCATGCTGCTAGTTTACGGTTTATGAAAATAGTAAATGGTCATTTTAATGCGCGGTACGCCTATATACTTAGGTTATAACTGTTGTTAGTGATACATGCGTATATATTAGAAACTCCTAAGGGAACTCGAAGGGAATCGGCTTCTAAGGAGGCCCCGCAAATGCTAGTTAAGTATTAAGTCGTTGCGCAGAGAACATTACTGCCCGTTCTCCGTTAGTATACGAGTAGCTTCCTTAGTCGCCTTTTAAGAAAAAACAAACGTGGGGAGGGAAAGGCATGTTGGCAAATTGTATTCTATTCTGCCATCACCACTCGGAAAAACCAAGTTTATTGTAATTTTTAAGATCTGCATTTTGAACAGTACTCAATTTATTCAAATTAAATAATGAAAATAAAAGAAAACTGCATCTTAAATGCCTAAAAACCCTACAAATATATAGTGCTTAATTTAAAATTTGATGCATCAAAAGTAATATTGCGTCTGTAAATAATATTTACGATTTTAAACATCAAAGAACCCAATTAAAAACGGCAAATATAATTAACCCGTTCATTCAGCTGCGAATTTAAATTATTTACGTTTTTAGGGTTTCGTACACAAAATGAAAAAACGGAATAGTTATAGGATCATCTGTCTGTCCGTCGGTCTATCACAGCCAATTTGCTCCGAATCTACTGGATCAAATCACGTTAAATTTGGTAGGATTGTGTAATCCTATGACCGGAACACAGATGTGCAAAGAAAATATTTTTTTTTATTTAATAAGGGTTATCTTCGGGGGAAATTTAACCCTTTCACCGCGGGACTTTATATCAGTTGACGTGCCCCCAGCGCAAAGGGTAGTAAATCTAAAATAAATACCTACAACCAAAAAAGGATGTGGATACTTAAGTTATGTGCAATACGAGCATTTTTTTGTGGGAAATATCCGACGGTGAACGGGTTTAAAAATAAGGTTTGTTAACCTTACTGTGTCATGTACTAAATGAAAGAGCTCGTTATGAAGATCTCAAATATATTTTTGTTCGTACGCTTTTCAACCACGGTTCCATGGGATCCCGGTCCTTTGAGGCGTTCATGGGACCAAAGTCAATATGAAGAGGCCTTTTAGTACCTTTTTATCTAAAAAGTAAGACAGTTCTCCATAGCTGCCGAACTATTGCCAGGGAGGGATTTACTTGGTTTGGGCTATGTGGATGGGATGTTAGTGGACAGGATATCTGGGTTATGGAGTAATATACGGACATCTACCTAAAAATCTCTCACAACAATTTTAGCGTGGTAGATTGTGGATCGCTGCTCTGTGTATAACTAAAAAAAATAAATAAAACCTCACCTGCCATAATCATGATTACTGACTATTGCAGGCAGGTGGTGGCTTGCAGCGCACTAGATGGAAACCTCGAACGCGCCGACAATAGTTATTCTGATTATTAGGTACAGTGAACTTTAAAACGGTGTCCAAAATTTCAGTGTGAGCCACATAACAAAACTTTTCACTTTATGCAAAGGTGTCAACACACGACAGCTCTATTAAGAGTTGAAAATGTTGAAATGCCGTGAAGTATCGCACGCAGGGAAATTGCAAAAGTTCGCACCTACTCGTCCACTCAGAGTAAACGAGTTTGGCAGGCGGAAAAACCAACTCGGAATTTACGTAACGCGAGGTTTTCGTTAGTTTATTTTTATTCAATTATTGGAGCGCTGCTTTGTATGTTTTTTGAAGTGAAAAATTCTTTAGCGGCGTTGTACACTTTGTTTGTAATGAGTTAAAAAATTTTAACTAGCGTCAGGGCGTCAGGACACGTGACCATGATCGAAAATTCGTAAGACGGATGGAGAGTAGACAGCCGGCGCGGCGTAGGAGAGGAAGTAACTCTCTTTCTACGGCGCGGTGAAAATGTATGCTTGCGCCTGCTGTTTTGTTAAAGCGGCGCAGAGCGCTTGCGCGAATGTTCGTGTTTGTTTATGTTACAGCGTGCCATGCGCATCCATGGATGGTGACAGTGACAGTTGATGGCTCGACCGTCTGTGTAGTGGCCACACTGCTGTGTATTCGTAAAATTCGTATTTATAAAGTGTTTAATTAATGTAATATAAATTGTCATGTTTGTATTCTACCACATAAATGATAGTACTTTTATATAATTAAAGCAATTCGTGCAAAATTATGCCCTAACCATTCCAAAATATCAAAAATGCACAACGTTAATATTCAAGTTTTCACTTTTGCCGGCACTCCCGGAGTCCAACCCGTCGTTTTTTTTTTTCATATTTCAGAGATGGCTCTGGGCTTTGTCTGTTAAGAGTTGCAAGACCCAAAGTGCTCTGCATTATGAAGAGGCTATACCCAGAGTTGGGCAAAATGTAATGATATTAAGGATTGACGATTACGATTACATGGTGGAGGTCGTAGAGGTCGTCGAGATTCTACAGTTGATCGTGGTCGTCGAGGTCATCCAGGTCGTCAAGATCATTGAGGTCAATAACGAAAACCCCATTCAAATCGGATCAGCCATTCTTGAGAAAATCGCGGACATACGAGTACAATACACATGCAGGTTCAATACAAAACCTCCTTTTTTTAAGTCGGTTGAGAAAATCAATCATACACACGCATGTAATTTAGATTAATGATTACTGTAATCACTACTTACGACAACATGTAGTCGTGATTATGACAGAAAGTAATCAATGATTAAAAGTAATCATTATTGATATAATGATTATTTTCATCAGATTATTAATCTGATTATTGATCTGAAACAGAAGTAGTTGATTACGCCTAACTCTAGCTGTACCCAACTATATACTTACAGAATTTATTGTGCTGTATAAAATAAAACAAGCTATTTTATAGTTTACAAATACGACATAAAAACTTTGCAATGTGAGAGAAAAATACATTGTGAAAATTAACAAAAGAACCCATGAAAATAATTTTCGTTTTTGAACTGGCATAATTATTACCGTATTACGAGTATTCAAAAATCTTAACCCTCAGCCAGGCAGTGATCACATAGCGATACGAACATAGCAATTTATTTTTTTGTAATGAGCAGAGGCTAAATATATTATTTAAATATTTTACGGCATAACTAACGATAGATAATATGTAGTCATGTACATGATAGAAATTAATCTATGATTAAAAGCAATCATTATTGATGTAATCATGATTATTTTCATCAGATTATTAATCTGATTACAGAAGTAGTTGATTACGCCTAACTCTGGCTATGCCCAACTATATACTTACGGAATTTATTGTGCTGTATAAAATAAAAATAAAACAAGGTATTTTTGAGTTTATAAATACGACATAAAAATTTGCAATGTGAGAGAAAATACATTGTGAAAATAACCCATGAAAAGAATGTTCGTTATTGACGAGCATAATTATTACCGGCTAGTATTACGAGTATTCAAAAATGTTAACCCTATAATCTACCAAAATCATTATACAGAAAAAAAACTTGAGAGGTGTCAAGGGACCCGGATGGAACGAAGTAAAATATAAATATAAATAGGTCTAAATTACATTCAAACTCTTTTCTGCGCTCTAAAATCAAGTTTTTATTATCTTCATAAATTTGAATGAACAAGAACTGTCGTTACAACTTATGGTCTTAATTTTTTCCGTCTAGCTCCTTTTCGCAACGCGCGATAAGAAACTTCGTTCCAAAATTCGCTAGGCTAAAGGCTAAAAACTGTTTACCTTGAAACTCTTTGTACACTGCAATGTTTTTTGCACCTCTAAAAAGGCTAGATCCGACTTTGCGTGTAGCATTCAAGGTATTGCAATCCATCTTAGTATTTGAATTCTCTTTGCATTCAATTTTTATGTTTATATAGGTTTAAACTAGCGATGCATCCGATACCGATACCGATATATCGGCGATACTTCGGATTAGCCGATATATCGGTATCGACGATATTTTTATGACCGATTCAACGATACTTTTTTTTTTAAATCGCCTTTCTCCGCAAAACTTAAGATTACTTTGTTTTTTAAATAAAAATGTTATTAATGTTAATAACTAAAATTTATAATAATTATCTAATATCGACCTATGTAACTACTTTTCATTTTAATAAAAAAATAATCCGACTGGTGATTTATTTATTTTATCTTCATGTTTGATTCAATTAACGTATCAGTATCGGTATCGGTATCACCGATATTTGTATAAGAGTATCGGTATTGGTATCGTATCGGCGAAAAGGCGTATCGATGCAACCCTAGTTTAAACAAAGTTCTAGTTCTATGGGTAGGTATGTCTATATAAAGAGTTTCCTTTATAAAAAGCTCTGGAAAATTCTAAAGCACTAAAGCCCGACCTAATTAAGTCCAGATACCTAATTGAAGTGTAATATTCCTCCTAGCACTGTAGACCAACGTAAATAATCTCTTATTATCTTTTCAGGTAAGCTGAGCTAACACGAGGCACGGTAACAACCTGGTTGTTAAGTTCGTGTACAATATAATAACATATTTAGAATGCTGTTGGGGTTGCCAAAACATTGTAGTGCTTCGGGCATGTTTGCGGAGAGGCACACTGACGGCTTTCAGGCAATCGTCAGAAAAAGAGTCGCCTCGCTAATGCAGCGTGTCCGAAATAGCTCCAACGGCATTCTAAGTGTGTTAACAAATAGGATAGACTGTCCGACGGTGAGGCATTGGATCGAAATTCATGTGTCTCGCACATGAATGCCGATCCAAAGCCTTACCAACAATCTCTTAAATTTATTTATTTATTTTTCTTTTTCTTTTTGATTACTAACACTATATGGATTTTTAAATAATCTGAAATAAAAAAATACATTATACATTATATTAATTTAACTGCCCGGTTATTTTCTTCACGTCTTTAGTTGGGTAAATCTTTATATACGCTGACTGCAGTAAAGTCTTTTTTTAGAGATGAAAGGATTCTTTCAGGTAAGAGTTATGTACACTGTTTTGTCTTGGCTACCTATTTAAAGATGACGTCATAACTCCTCTACTCTACTTTTTCTTTTTCTTGTGCTATGGGTCAAATTGATTTGAAGTTGTTCCGATCTTTATGCTTTTAAGGGGGATATTTGAATTTTTCAGGGTCCTTATTGCCCCCATTTGAAATAAATTATTTGAAAGGAAACGGAGGCATAATTTAAAATTTTGTCTTAATCATGCCCTAGATAACCCTTTAAACTATTTTATGAACTACTGTTTACAGTTTGAAAGGAAACGGAGGAATAATTTAAAATTTTGTCTTGATCATGCCCTATATAACCCTTTAAACTATTTTATGAACTACTGTTTACAGTTTGAAAGGAAACGGAGGCATAATTTAAAATTTTGTCTTGATCATGCCCTATATAACCCTTTAAACTATTTTATGAACTACTGTTTACAGTTTGAAAGGAAACGGAGGCATAATTTAAAATTTTGTCTTGATCATGCCCTATATAACCCTTTAAACTATTTTATGAACTACTGTTTACAGTTTGAAAGGAAACGGAGGCATAATTTAAAATTTTGTCTTAATCATGCCCTAGATAACCCTTTAAACTATTTTATGAACTACTGTTTACAGTTTGAAAGGAAACGGAGGCATAATTTAAAATTTTGTCTTGATCATGCCCTATATAACCCTTTAAACTATTTTATGAACTACTGTTTACAGTTTGAAAGGAAACGGAGGCATAATTTAAAATTTTGTCTTAATCATGCCCTAGATAACCCTTTAAACTATTTTATGAACTACTGTTTACAGTTTGAAAGGAAACGGAGGCATAATTTAAAATTTTGTCTTGATCATGCCCTATATAACCCTTTAAACTATTTTATGAACTACTGTTTACAGTTTGAAAGGAAACGGAGGCATAATTTAAAATTTTGTCTTGATCATGCCCTATATAACCCTTTAAACTATTGTTTACAGTTCAAAGTGAGAACCCTGAAGCTTTTAACTAATGAGCGAAGAAAAGCTTCACGTTCTCACTTTGAACGTGTTGTTAACCATATATTTAAATCGTTTAGAGTAGATACTTATATTGTTATTGTAGCAAGTAAAATTAATACCTATTGTTTGACGACCTCCGTGGCGTAGTGGTCACCATGCTAGTCTGTCACCCAGAGGTCCCGGGTTCGATCCCCGGTCAGGGCAAGTTGGAAAATGGCCTTTTTCAAATTGTCCTGGTCTTGGATGCTTATCTAAATATGTATTTGTTATAAAATATCGTTGAGTTAGTATCCCATAACATAAGTCTCGAACTTACTTTGGGGCTAGCTCAATCAGTGTTATTTGTCCCTATGTATTTATTTATTGTTACCTATTTTAACAATTGCTATACCTGTAGAGGTCAATAAGAAGGACTGTATTAATTTATAAGACCATATTGTAACAAACTCTTACTAAGCAAATAAAGAATTTAATTGAATTGAAACTATAAACAGTAGTGCATAAAATAGTATTACATCATTTGCAGCTTTTTGAATTTGGGTTGTACCGCAAGCACTAATGTTAAATACAATGTACCTACAAATTCTCCATTACACAATAATTATGAAGAAGTAGTCTTCCACATTATTCTGTAAATGTTTTTTTACGAAACTCCTAAATGTGTACCTATAAATAAATATATATATACGGACAAATTAAGCTAGCCCCAAAGCAAGTTCAAGACTTGTGTTATGAGATACTAACTCAACGATACTATATTTTATAACAAATACATATATAGATAATTATCCAAGACCCAGCTCAATCTGAAATGATCATTTTCCATCTTGGCCTGTCCGGGGATCGAACCAGGGACCTACGGTGTGACCAGCCTGACATGATGGCCACTAGGCTACAGAGGGCGTTATGACCTACAACCTAACATAACCAAATGAATGCCGAAGGTATACAGTACGGTAGGCCTCAAAAATGGAGTCTCAATTTCTCATACAATTAATATGAGAAATTGGGACTCACTTTCTGAGGCGTACCGTACATCAATATAATTTTACAACCCACATAAACCTAACATAATTTAATTATCTTCCATATACCTACCAATAAAGCGTTAATTTTATCACCATTTACCCTGTTCATTATAATAACGTAGGTACTAATTCTGTTTCATCCTTAAACCTAAGCACTTAAGGGGCTACATGAATTTTTAAGGGTCCAGTGCTGCCCCAATTTAAAATAAATTATTTGAAAGAAAACGGAGATATCATTTAAAATTTTGTCTTGATCAGACCCTAGATAACCCTTCAAACTATTTTATGAACTAATGTTTACAGTTTAAAATGAGAATATGAAGCTTTTCTACGCACATACGCCAAAAGTGGCCGTTTTTCGCAATTGTGCGTAGAAAAGCTTCACGTTCTCACTTTAAACTGTATACAGTAGTTCATTAAATAGTTTGAACGGTTATCTAGGGTCTGATCAAGGCAAAATTTTAAATGATATCTCCGTATTCTTTTAAATGATTTATTTCAAATGGGGGCAGCACTGGACCCCGAAAAATTCAGGTAGCCCTTTAAGACCCTCGCATGAAATAATATCACATCAAACATTTACGTCGTAAGTTAAACCTTATATAGTGTTGTATAAAGTTAGTGCCTACTGCCTACTTTTTTATACTTTCTATAGAAAAGGAAGGCAGTAGACACTAACAATCTGGTATACAAACTTGTTCTTTCTCTTTAGTATTGAAATGAAATGGAATCATTTTATTTCAGGCACCAAGGCCCATAGAACAAATACCTTACAGACTAGCATTAATATAATTATATAATAAAATTCAAGATTCAAAGATTCAAATGTTTATTCCGTAAGGCACACCTTTACAGGCACTTTTACACTCAATAAGTATAATTTACGTTACGTGTAAAGTATATTAAAATTTAATTTATTTTTAAAGAAGACCACTGCTGAGAAGAAACGCCGAAAGAAACTCATTTTCACAGTATTGGTCGCCTACTCGCCAGAAGGGCTTTGTTATATTATTATTATTGTATTTTCATTAATAAATACTTATAATATAATACAATGTTGACACAGTATAACATGTAATGCTTGCGAACAAGTAAACAAACATAAATTGCGTAATAAAATAACAACATATTGGTTGGGGAAAAAGTCTTTTCGCATATAGTATGTATGAACTTATAATAAAACCACTTTGGCTATACTATTTGTACCTGGCTGGTTTTGGTATCATTTAAAAGTTTAAATTTTAAAGAAAATAATTCCAAATTTAATTTAGGAAAATGCGTGATTTTCATTTGTTTTTCTTACCGTCAAGATGAGTGAATCTAATGATGAAAAAAGATACATTTTAAAATTTTACTACCAAAAAGGTAATAATGCAACGCAAGCCGCGAAAAAAATTTGCGATGTTTATGGACCTAGTGCAGTGTAGAGAGTAGCACAAATTTGGTTTAAGCGTTTTCAATCCGAAAATTTTGAGGTCAAAGATGCACGTCGCTCTGGTCGCCCTGTTACGGATAAATAGGATGCTATCTTTGAAAAAGTGGAGCAAATTGGCATATCAGTATTTACGACGTAGCTGAAGAACTGGGAATTGACCACAAAACAGTTTTGGCGCATTTGAAAAAAAATGTGTACACAAAAAAGCTCGATATTTGGGTACCTCACGAGCTCTCTGAAAGAAACCTAATGAACCGTGTATACTCATTTGTGATTCTTTATTACGACGTAATGAGACCGAACCATTTTTGAAGAAATTGATAACTGTTTATTAAAAGTGGATCACGTACGACAAGAACGTGCGAAAAAGGTCATGGTCAAAGACCGGTCAGGCTTCACAGACTGTGGCGAAACCCGGGTTAACTCGCAACAAGATGATGCTGTGTGTGTGGTGGGATTGGAAGGGCATTATTCATTATGAGCTGTTACCACCAGGCAGGACCATCGATTCAGAACTCTACTGCGAACAACTGATAAGATTAAAGCAAGAAGTTGAGAGAAACCGGCCGGTTTTAATCAACAGAAGGGGTGTGGTTTTTTTATCATGATAACGCAAGACCTCACACATCTTTAACCACTCAGCAAAAATTAAGAGAGTTTGGCTGGGAGGTGTTAATGCACTCAGCAAAAATTAAGAGAGTTTGGCTGGGAGGTGTTAATGCATCCGCCGTATAGTCCTGACCTGGCTGGCACCTTCAGATTTCCACCTGTTTCGGTCGCTTCAGAATTCTTTAGGCAGTGTCAGGGTAATATCACGAGAGGACTGCTAAAACTACTTGACGCAGTTTTTTGATCAGGAGCCCCAAAATTTCTATAGCAATGGGAGCATGTCCCTACCTATAAGATGGTAAAAAGTTATCGAACAAAATGGTACCTACATACTTTAGTTAAATGTAAATAAACTATATTAAAAAATGTTTTGAATTTTCAAATAAAATGCGAAGACTTTTTCCCCAACCTATTGTTAAGTAGTCAATAAAGCGAAGCCGAGCTGACCAGTTTGTCCCGGCAGCACCCGTTCACGAGTTAATAACGCTATTTTGTACGTAAAGTCAGTGATGCACTGCACCTAGCCTCCCACAATAACGCCGGAAGATTAAAGACACCTCTCGGCCAGAAATCCTCTTGAGTGAAGGTGTGAGGTTGGGACTTACGCCGCAATTTAAAATTCTCGTTGTGACGCGATTCTAACTTTACAACTCTTAAGGTGAGTTTGGTCTTGATTCTCATATAATCCACCAAATCTTCACTATTCGTAGAATAATAAAGGCGTGACATGTATCGTAAAGTCATCGGTAAGGCAGCATTAGGTATACAATATCCTAGTTTCCAATAAGTCAAATCATATAGGTCCTTTTATTTGGGATTTTATGAAATAAGGGACTGTGATGTGACTTCATTATTCCTAAAGGTCACAATTAGCGCTTTTAATAAGTATCAGTTTTTCTGCATTATAAATCTAAAACAAAACTCAAAATGGATGTGATTAATGACAAGTAATATTATTTTTACAAGCTTTTAATTTTACTTGCAAGGTATCTTGTATGTATGTTTGTTTAGGTCAAATCATGCAACTCAATTTTCAACTAGTTATCCTGATTGAGCTTGAAATGTTGCATACTTGTGTAAATCGGATGACAATACAATATTATGGAGTCAATGAGCTGTTATGATAATATTTGATGGGAGATATTCAACGGAATTCAGTTATAAAACAACATAACCTCGCTGAGTAGGCTCGTTTGATTTGTCTTAACGTACACTTTATGGTAGACGATGCCTAGGGTCTGATCACGGAGACGGAAGGTGGTCGATGGAACTCAGTAATAAAATGACGCAACCCAATCGAGTCTGGCTTATTTCATTTGTCTTAATTAGTTTTTTGGCCTCACAGTAAAAGATTTTGGCAATGTGCGTATAAAAACTTCACGTTCTCACTTTAAACTGTAAACAGTAGTTCATAAAATAGTTTGAAGGGTTATCTAGAGCCTGGTCAAGAAAAAATTTTAAATGATGTCTCCGTTTCCTATCAAATAATTTATTTCAAACTGGGGCAGCACTGGACCCCGAAAAATTCAAGAATTTAAGTATATTCCATATTCAACTCGAAAATTATATCACAATTAGACTCCATAAGAATTCCCTTAACCTAGACATTCCCATACAAACGTAGTCTAAGCTTTTATTTTGAAATTACGTGTGAGATATCAACAGTATTTTGTAATTTTAAAGAAATTGCATATATTTGGGCATGTAACTTGTTTTCGATAGTCAAATATGAACTTGAAAGAAATTATGAGAGTGTAGAAATTGTCCATACTGATGGCCAAATGTGATATGATACACAGTATAACTCTTTTAAGTTTATATTTTTTGGAACGAAGTTCCTTACGGCAGGCTTGGAGGAGATAGGGATTTTGCTGCGCGACCGAACTGAAAAAAATGTGATAGTAAAACCGTAAGGATGACCTTGTTAAATAAAACCGTTAAATGAGACGTGCGCAGGCGCGACAGTCGTATACACAAGAACTTTTGAACTTCGTTCCTACCTGGTGTCCCACGACACCACATTTCTTTTTTTGACTGTGAAAACTAGTAATATGCAATTTATTGGAAATTACATTAGTTCGCCAATATCTGAAAAGCGAGACTACGTTTGTATAGGAAATTCTGGACTCGTAACACTCCGTATTAACATTGTTCACATAAATCCAACAGGAGACAGAATATTTAGTTAATTATTCAGGGAAACGAGGAACGGGGGCTTTGTATGAGCAAGTTTAAAATAGCTACATAAATGGAAATTAGGTGATCAACGAATGAGCTCTGTGACTCGGGAGTACGCATTACCACAGAATAAGTACTCACGTACAGAAGTCTTACTCAGAGAAGAAATTCAAAGAAATATCTACTTAATGTTGTGTCGCTATGGTTTAATTTAGCTCGCCTCAGAACTCCTCACCTCATCGTTTAGATACCTAGACATCCAATGCAAGCCAATTTCATTCTTATTACTCTGAACAAACAATTCAAGTAACTGAATTTTCCCCTTCTAAGTGGTCGCCGCGCGCGTGTTAATAATGTAGGTATATTTTTGATACCTAAACGGGGAGTGGGGTCATAGAATTAATATAAATATTACATAGAGAATAGTAATTCCTTGGGTCCTGCGGCATTTGCGTCTCCGTTCCCCGTCCCTGCACCTCTCCCCCGTTCTCGCCTTGTCGCGAGTGTTGACGGGCGAACACACACACATTTGACGTGTGCATGGATGTATAGTTTCATTTGTAGCAAGGATAGGAATACCGATATTTTTTTATCGATATATCGATAACCGATATCGGTATTTTATCGATATATTAATTTATCGAAATATTTTTCGGTTTATCGAAATATCGATACAAATTTCGATAAAATACCGGTATTTTATACGAAATATCGATATTTAGTACAAACCATTAGTAACCAAATTTTATAAAAAATATGGATATAATACCAGTACTTAGTATCGATATATCGAAATTTGTATCGATATACCGATATCGGATATCGATACATCGATAAAAAAATATCGGTATTCCTGTCCCTGATTTGTAGTATAAACAATACTCCGCTTCTATGAATTGCCATACCTGTGACCGAGTGTTAGGTGTCCTGTGACCTCTTTACGGACATTGATGAATAGACATGAAAAAAGATAAAAATATGTTTATTTTCTCCAACAATCTGAAATTACATGTAGGTATACATACATACTTTACAGGTAGAAGTTATCCTTTCAGATTGGTGGAGACTGGAGTCTGTGGAAGGCTAGCCTGTGGCACAGATCTCCAGAGCTCTCACTTCTGAATACATATTTGAATTACAGAATAAATGAGACTTAATTATACTATAGTGATTCAGTTTAACCCGTGGTTCGATTTATAACGGGTTTTTCCCTTCCACGTTGTATATAATTATATAAATTTACATAGCGTGACACAATATTGATAAATATAATTTCATTACATACATACAAATAAATAAACACAAACTGTGTTATTATAAAACCCAGACTAACTTTGTTACTAGGTTTAAACTAGGGTTGCATCGATACGCCTTTTCGCTGATACGATACCGATACCGATACTCTTATACAAATATCGGCGATACCGATACCGATACCGATACGTTAATTGAATCAAACATGAAGATAAAATAAATAAATCACCAGTCGGATTATTTTTTTATTAATATGAAAAGTAGTTACATAGGTCGATATTAGATAATTATTATAAATTTTAGTAATTAACATTAATAACATTTTTATTTAAAAAATAAAGTAATCTTAAGTTTTGCGGAGAAAGGCGATTTAAAAAAAAAAGTATCGTTGAATCGGTCATAAAAATATCGTCGATGCCGATATATCGGCTAACCCGAAGTATCGCCGATATATCGGTATCGGTATCGGTATCGGATGCATCGCTAGTTTAAACCATTATCCGACCAAAATGAAGTTGACATTGACAGGTGAGATAGTGTGATATTACTAGATGTCAACTTGATTTAGTCGGGTAATTGTTTAAACCTAGTAACAATGTTAGTCTGGATTTTATTATAAGACGGAAAGAATATACTTACACTTCGTTTATGTGTACATTAATATTGTGTACGTTAGCAACAGCTCTCATATTGCTTCTACCCTTTCAAAGAAATACTGAATATTGTTTTTCCAGGAAAACTTCCCTGTTAAAACAATAACAGCGGGAAACTGATCGCGGCCCTTTGATCCGGCTTGCATAATGAATGTCCCGGTAGATTGAATCGAATCCCGGTTATTTTTAGGGTTGCGTAGAAACGAACGGATAAGTTTAACATAAAACAACTTACTTTACATTCAAATGTCTTTGCAAGGCCGGTTGAGGAAAGATAAAATTGGGACTTTCCTGGATCAAAAATTCAAATATATCTTTATTATCATAGGATATTTATAATATCTGTTAATAATCGTCACTTTGTTTAGTTGCATAATTGTTGACGTCAAAAAGTTACTTAGAGCTAAGTTTACTGCCGCCTCCAAAGCGCTAGTGCAGAAGAAGCGGTAACAAACTGCACTGCAGCATTTTCTCCAAGAACGTCAACTCACAATGAAATTAATATTTATACTTGATATGTGGACAGAGAATACATGGTTTGTTGTAAAAAGTTATTTGGTACTGTTCAGACAATGAAACATCACAAATAATGTCACTTGTCTCGATCATCCATTTTTAAGACGAAGTGGTAGCTAAAGTGGCGCCCTCATTTGAAATAAATTGTTTAAAACTAAATATGGTGATAATTAAAAAAATTATTTGTATCACTGTCTAGAAAGACCTTTAAACTATTTTATGATAACCTTTGAAAGTAATATTGGTAGTCCGTCTAGTTTTAAAACGGGTTTTTGCCAAAAGTGGCCACTTTTGGCGAAAACCCGTTTTAAAACTAGATGGACTATTAGCAATAATTTCAAAGGTTATTCATAAAATAGTTTAAAGGTCTTTCTAGACAGTGATACAAATCACATTTTTAACTATCACTATATTTAGATTTAAACAATTTATTTCAAATGAGGGTGCTACTTTAGCTACCACTTCGTCTTAATATGATTTTAGATTTATTATTGTAGAAAAACTAACATTGAGCGCTATTAATTTCCAAGAAGCTATGACGTCATAATTCATATCTATATTTCATACAAATCCCGTAGAAATTGTTTGTTTTGACGTTAAGAAAAATGTATCTTATTTGGGTTATTGGAATGCAACGGATTTTCAAAAAGATCTATCCGGTGTGGCAGTGATTCAAACCTACATGTTGTTTAAAATGCGGTGTGTAAAAGTGATGCGGACTGTGTCTTTCCATGGACGCGAAGCGGAGTAGCGGAGCGAAGTTGCGGAGCGGAGTAACGACCCGCGCCCGTCTATTCTCTGCTTTCGCGCTTCTCATATCCGCGGCCCTGTGTTCATTTATATGAATTTTAAAACGAGTTTTCGAATCCCTGTCCACTGAAACGGAACGGATATTTTATGCAAATCGATTGGTTAATTTTGGCACAGTTCTGGTACTCCTTTTCCCTCTCCAATATAGTGGACAGTCAATGGCCAGAAAAAATGCATACAAAATCCACGCGCGCGGCGCCGCAGCAGCGTAATGTGTAACCCTTGTAGGAGCTCCAGGTAGGTAGCCACGCACTAGCTGGGGCAGTTGGAGCTCCTACATGAAGAGGTAGGTAAGGTACGTAGTGGAGAGCTTGAGAGAAATAACAAAGAGTTATTTTATTTATTATAACTTTACAATACTGATATATAAACTTATAATACTGATATAGATGTAATTAGCTCGAGAGATGGTGGTGGAATGAATCAGAATGACGAGGAAGGAATCTAAAATTTGAAAATTGATTTTGAAAATGAAATTATTTTTTAGAAAACGGAAAAGGAGGTAAACGGGAACATGGAGGATGAGGTTTATTGTAACATCGTTACACCCGTACAAAGAACTGATAAAGATAAGTGAAATAAGCCTGAACTTGATGGAGTTGCGTCGGTTTATTACTGAGTTCCACCAAATATCTTCCGTCTCCGTGAACAGACCCTACACATCGTCTACCTTAAAGTGCTCGTCAAGACTAATCAAACGAGTTCTACTCAATGAGGTTACGTTGTTTTTTAACTGAGTTCCGTCGAATATCTCCCGGCTCCATCATCAGCACAGCTCATTACTCCATAATATTGTATTGTCATCCGACTTACACAAGTATACAAAATTTCAACTCAATCGGTTGAGGATAATCGAGTTGCAATATTTGATCTAAACATGCATACCTTCTAGAAACATTACAAGTTGAATAAAATCTTGTAACTCACGGAACCCTAAGATACGAGTCGATTCACTCTTGACGTTTTTTGAACGAAACAGGATACTTTTATCCAGGCTGAAGGGACTTTTCTCCGCCAGAAAATAGATATTTTCATATTTTGCTACCCTTTATATCTAGGTTTAGCCATGTTACTAAAAGTATAAAATATAATCCCAATCACAAGTAATGTGATATATGCTTTCGGTCTTGGGAGGGAGTCCTGTGGCGACCTCTACGGCCACTACGAGGAACTACAGCAACTGTATATTTTTGTGTAGGTTTATCTTCGATATATATGAGCATATATATGTACTTACTTAAGAATAACAAGTTTACTCCTTTTTTTGTTGTTTTTGGTTAGTTCTGTTGTACTTACCCCAAAAAAATACTTTCTCAGCATCACTTGTTAGTTGACTGGTAGAAAGGCCCCTGGCCTTAACTCCGCCATTAACACGTATAGTAAGGAAGTTAAACAAAAAAAAATTGTTCCTGATGAATGTAAATAAATACATGCACACATGTAAACTATGACTTCATCCCTGATAGGGCAGACCGCATTTTGGGGCTAAGAAAATTCCCGGCACGTAGGTTGCACCAAAATGGCGCCACCGACCGCCATTTTGGTTCAATTTACGCGTCGGTACATTTGTATAAAAATGCTTTGAAGTCCGCCATTTTTGTTCAACTTATTTGTGTCGCATTGTAACATTCTGCGAGAATTCTATATTTTGCCAAAATGTTCGTATATAAAAAAATAAAATAAAAGAAGTACGAGCAATATCAAATTACGCCCGCTAATGTGCAAATGCACTTCCAAACAAAGAGCTTGAACACAAATGAAATCTCCGGTCCATTAGAGTAATGGATATTGCTTACTTTATTCCATGTTATTTTCTAGAAATATTACCTTGAAACGTATCAATTACACACATGACATTAATATTAAAAGTTGAAGGGCATGATTACCTGTGATCGTAAATTCAACATTTCTTTACCTTCTTGCCCACTGTCACGCCAAAATTGACCCTTGGGTCTTGCGGCCCTGGGATCTCTGCTTAGTGGCTCTCAGTAGATATAGATCAAGGCCGTAAGACACAAAAAATTCTTATAGAAACCAAAGCAGTACGAAAAATATGAAATAGCAATGTATTTTTAGTCCACATGTCAAACTTTAATATCAGTATAATTGTAAGGTAGACATTTTTGAAGAAAATGCTGCAGTACAGTTTGTTACCACTTCTTCTGTACTTGCGCTTTGGAGGCGGCAGTAAACTTAGTTGTAAGTAAATGATCTGACGTCAACAACTAACTATTAAGAAATCGAAAGAAAAAAGTAATGACAATTATCAAGTGATATAAATATCCTAAGATAAACAAATAATGTTTGACTTTTAAAAAAAAGAAAAGAAATTACGCCTGTTAAGGTGCAAATAAGCTTTAAAACAAATTAAATCTCCAGTCTACTATGGTTAAGGTTGTTTTCTAGAAAATGTTACCTTGAAAAGTATCGATTACTCACAAATTAATATTAAAAGTTAAAGATCACCATTACCCGTAAGCGTAGGATTATTTCACTTTCTCGCCCACCATCACGCCAAAAGTGACCTTTGGGTCTTACGGCTCTAGGCTCTCTCTGCTAAGTGGCTCTAAGCAAATTTAGCTCAGGGCCGTAAGACACAAAAATTTCGTATATATTTACCAAAGCAGTGCGAAAAATATCAAATCACGCCCGCTAAAGTGCAAATGCACTTTCAAACGAAGAGCTTGAAAACAAATGAAATCTCCGGTGCATTACCGTAATGGATTGCTAACTTTATTCCATCCATCTGGTTTTCTAGAAAATCTTACCTTGAAAAGCATCGATTACTCACATGAAGTTAATATTAAAAGTTAAAGGTCATGATTAACTGTAATCGTTGGATTATTTCACCTTTTTTATGGTTCCGTACCCAAACGGTAAAAACAATCATATCGTGAAATTACCCAATGCCACATTTGAAAAGGTGTAAAAAAGAAATAATCTATTACATTACGAGTAATCAAGTCCTTTAATATGAACATCGCGTATAAAGTTTATACAAGGTTACTTTTTAAATGACGACCTCCGTGGTGTAATGGTCAACACGCTAGTTCGCTAATCCGGAGGTTCTGGGTTCGAACCCCAGCCAGGGCACGTTGAAAATGGCCTTTTTCAAATTGTCCTGGGTCTTGAGTGTTTATCTATATGTGTATTTATTAAACAATATGGTATAGTTGAGTTCGTATCCCATAACACAAGTTAAAACTTACTTTGGGGCTAGCTCAATCAGTGTGATTTGTCCGTATTTATTTATTTAAATACCAACAACATTTCTGAAGCAAGTTCAGCTCAAGAATGATACTGAACTAATATATCAATAAAAAATATTGAAAATCGATTACAAAAATTCGACCTAACATATACAAAATTCGTTTGGCAAAAAAATTGGTTGTCCGTAAAGTCGGGTTTGGGACGATAATTTAATTAACATCACGATAGATTCTTAACAAGCTGAACGCTTAGGCCGATCGTGCCTATCTATCGCTCGTTCCGCGTTCTCACTTGCACACTCGGCTCAGGCGGACCGTGACAATTTTTCGTGCGTACAGCAGGTGTTAATCGATTTATAAGTACGTTATCACGTCAAAAAAATAAAGAAGATAACTCGTTATGGTTTTTCTTCACCTTCTCGGCCACTGTTACGCTAAAAGCGGCCTTTAGGTGTTGCTGCCGTATGCTCTACTGCTTAGATCCACCTCTCATTCCCCGACCGGACCCATGGGGAAAATCAACACAGACGAACTTCAACCTTATAACATTGACATAAAGTTTAAGTTTAATGACCTCATCGTTTAGATACCTAGACATCCATTGCAAGCCAATTTTATTCTTATTACTTTGTACAAACGATTCATGTAACTAATTTTTCCCCTACAAAGTGGTCGCCGCGCGCATAGTAATAATGTAGGTATATTTTCGATACCTAAATGGGGAGTGACACAGGCCTATGGTGCCATTTTTCAAACGCGGAGTCACTTAACGAATGATTTTTGTAAGGAAAATCCTTTGTTTAGGTGACTCGTTTTAAAAATGGCACTATTAGTGATAATGTAAGTGTTTATGTATGCACACAAACGCCGGATGGTCCAAAAAGGGTAGCAGAACTTCGCTAGATTTATTTATTGCAAATTGAGAACGTAACGATCAGCAAACCCTACCACAAAAGTACGTGACAGCCCTTGAAATCGGATTTCGAAGGCTTCATTACCAATTCTATTTGTTAGGCAATAAAGCCGAATATTGCGTTGCAGATAATGCCACGTAAATTTTGAAAAGGGTTTACTTAAGTTTATTTTATGTATTGTTATGTTTAATTTGTTTAAAATAAAAATATATAATGGTAATTATAATTGCAAGCCTAATGGATACTGACGACCTCCGTGGCGTAGTGGTCACCATACTAGTCCGCCATCCAGAGGTTCCGGGTTCGATCCCCGGTCAGAGCAAGTTGGGAAATGGCTTTTTTTAAATTGTCCTGGGTCTTGGATGTTTATCTACATATGTATTTTTTTATAAAATATAGTATCGTTGAGTTAGTATCCCATAACACAAGTCTCGAACTTACTTTAGATAACTGTTAAATTGGCTCAGATAACTAACAGAATAGGAAATGTCTGGCCTAGTTAGTACTGCCAAATACATCAATGATCCAATTAACTTTTGATACGGAAGATCAGATACACATTCATCAGCTTTCTTAACATTTAATTTACATTCAATTGGGGTTTTATATGTTTTACAATCTGACATATTGAATCTAGAAGCTAACTGTTCAATATACTGTTGTTGATCTACAGTTATTACATTTTTATTTTTATCTACATTTATTCTCATGCCTAAATATTGTCTTACCGGTCCCAAATCTTTCAATTTAAATTCTGCACCCAAAACACGTTTTAAGTTATCAGTTTCAACAGAATTATTAGAAAAAATTAAAAAATCGTCAACATATAGGGCCACAATAATTTTAATTTCACCCTTTGTTTTTGTGAACAAACAAGGCTCATACTGACTATTTTTGAAATCCAAGTTACAAAGTAAATCTTTAACTCTGTCATACCACGCAAGAGAAGATTGTTTTAATCCATAGATTGCTCTTTTTAATTTCAAAACCTTTCCCCCACTTTTGTTCACAAAACCCTCAGGTAATGACATGTAAATTGTTTCTTTCAAAAAACCGTTTAAAAATGCTGTAGTAACATCTAAGTGATCAATACTCATATTCAACTTAACACTAAGAGCAAATAATAATCTAAATGTGGAATGTCTTACAACTGGAGAGAAAGTGTCTGTGTAGTCAATACCAGGTTTCTGGGAAAAACCTTTAGCAACAAGTCTAGCCCGGAACCGCACATTATTGTCCAAATCAAACTTTTTATTGAGCACCCACCTACACTTCACAATTGTCACATCACCTGGGTTGTCAACGAGCTCCCAAGCATCGTTGTCCTCAAAAGACTGCAGCTCGTCGGCCATAGCGCTCTTCCACTGCTCACTCTCAGGCCCAGCGAGAGCCTCTGAGAACACGATCTCCTCGGATGCTGGAACAGTACTGGAAAGACACATAAAACCATACCAATCAGGTTGTTTTCTGGGACGCTTGCTAGGCAGTTCTGGCTCCTGCTCTGGTGTTGATGTCATCTGGGCTTCTTGTACTAAGTCATCTGAAGTTAGAGTTTCAGTCAATGTTTCATTCCCATCCTCATACACAGAAGAATCTGAATGGCAGTCTTCGGAGTCTAAAACATGGTGCGATGCTTCCCCCACTGAATCTGCATTCACCTCTTCCTGTATGCCAACTGCAGGTGTCTCTTCGTTAGGAATCCAGATAGCCAACTCCTGACTTTTTTCTTTGGTACCTAATTCTTCTTCCATAAAGATAACATCTCTGCTGGTAACAAGAGTTTTCTTGACAGGATTGTATAGCCTGTAGCCCTTAACATCTTGACCATAGCCAACTAATATGTGCTCAGTAGACTTCTTATCCCACTTCAAACGACGTTCCTTAGGGACATGTACCATAACTTTACATCCAAACAAACGTATGTGACTTAGGTCTGGTTTTCTCCCATACCACAATTCATATGGAGTTTTCTGAAGTCCCGATGCAATGGATCTATTTTTCAAATAGACAGCAGTGTTTGCTGCTTCCGCCCAAAATCTTTTATCCAGCTTTGCATCATACAGTAGACATCTAGCCTTCTCAACCACAGTACGGTTGGCTCGTTCACATAAACCATTTTGTTCAGGTGTATAATTATTCGATCTTTGATGAATTATACCCTCTTGCTTTAAATAATTCTCAAACTCTTTGTTGGTGTATTCTAGTCCATTGTCTGACCTTAGTATTTTTATCTTTTTATTTAACTGATTCTCCACCATTGTTTTAAAAATCTTGAAATAAGTAAATGCTTCATTTTTCTTTCGAAGAAAATATATAAACGTCATTCTACTAAAATCATCGACAAACAGTATAAAATATCGTGCACCATTCAATGAACTAGTTTCCATCGGTCCACAAAGGTCTGTATGGATTCTGTGTAGGGTCTCCGTGCTTCTTTCACCCACATGCGAAAAAGGTAATCTTTCCTGCTTTCCCTCGCAACAAGTTGTACACTGAGACTTGGTTATGTCAAAACTGTTTTCATATGACAAACCATCCACCATATTTCTCATTTTATTCATGTCCTGACTATTGATGTGCGCCAGCCTTCTGTGCCATAGTTTTCCACTTACCGCCGGTGCAGCCAACATACAACTCTGTGTGTCCAACCTCAGCTTATATACACCATCCGATAAATCAGCTGTGGCTACCAAAACATTGCTGTTGTTTCGTATATAGCAGGTTTTTTTATCAAAACTAACATTATTTCCATTTTTAATAAGTTCACTTACAGATAATAAGTTTGTTGTCAAACTAGGCACGCATAGCACATCTTTCACAGTAATGTCGAATTTTAAGTCAGAAACAATGTCGACGTCTCCGGAACAAACAACTGGCACTTTTGATTCGTTTGCTACCACAATCTCAGGTAAACACGGTGTGTGGTTCATGTTTCTAATCCAAGATTCATTCGCCGTCATATGCGCGCTTGCGCCGGAATCCACGTACCACTCTGTTTTGTTAAACTTTCCATTCAGGAAAACGACATTAAATACGCATTTGCTATTATTTTTCTTCAATAACGGGCACTGATTTCGATAATGACCATCTTCTTTACATTTATAGCATGTTATTGTTTTCGTAAATGGAGATGAATCTGTCATTGCTGTCACTGTCTTCTTGTTTGACGTTGAGGGACCGCCATACTTCTTTGGCTTAGTGTTAACAGAGTGAAATTTATTTCGCGCGACAAACGCACCTCCTGTTCCCGCGCTGTCATTGTCACTGGTCACTTCCATGTCAAGTAATTTCGACTTTATGACATCTGCAGTTATCGAAATACCCGAATGTTCAATTGCCATGATCATGGGAGTATAACGATCAGACAAACCTGCTAATAATAATGAGCCAACCCATTCTTCTGTTATTGTAAAGCCCGTGCCATTTAACCGCTGTGCTGTCTCGACCATTTGAGTCACATATGTCGCCATAGAATCGCAGTTTTCTAGACGTATGGATATCAGATGTCGCAGCAAGGTTATTTTTCTTGAAAAACCGGAATCATCAAACATGGTCTTCAACGTAGTCTATAATTCTGCTGAGCTCTTGGTGTTCTTTATATGCACGTACAATGACGGGTCTATAGTCAATATTAGCTTTGCCTTCGTTTTTGCATCGTCCACTGGCTTAACTTCAAAATCTGGTGTCGGTTTGATGTACTTCTCCATCCCTTCGAGCACCAACAAATTTTCAGCCGCGAAGCTCCACTCATCATAGTTTTCTCTTCCTTTTAGTTTAGGAACACTGGCAATATAATTCGTAGTCATGTTTCCGCGATACAACTTTCACTAAATTATCTATTTTAAACAAAATAACTGATAATTTCGGGATAAGCCCATAACCTCTAATGAAACAAGTGAATGTCGCTAACAGACTGGTTTTATTTCAAAAAGTATGCATAGACAATCATGCATTTTTTTAATGTTGATGTACCATAAAGACATATTTATCATTATACAATATAGTGTCTACATTGCACAAGAGATGGCGTTGCTAGTAGCAAAATACAGCTATGAAATACATTTATTTTGATACATCATTATAACAGTTTAGGTATTGTAAACAATCTTGACATGTCTTTTTTCGCAAATTACAAATTATTTATTTTGTAATTTGCAAAGGTATTGATTTATAAAGTGTATATTTCAATAAAAAGACATGTCAAGATTGTTTACATTCTTTTAACCTTTTCATATCGAACGTCGGATTTATCTGACAAACATTTTTGTGCCCATTCCGCGACCATCGGATATTTCCGACAAAAAAAAACGCTCGTATTGCACATAACTTAAGTATCCACATCCCTTTTCGGTTGTAGGTATTTATTTGATTTCATACCCCTCGCGCTGGGGGCACGGCAACTGATATAAAGTCTCGCGGTGAAAGGGTTAAATACCTAAACAAATGGAGTGCAGGGTACCTGCACTCGGTGATAGCCTTACTTCACCTACACACAGGCAGGCAGGACACCTGGCTAGAAGAAACGATAGAAGGTGAAGTTTGTAGTTATAATCCGCTATTTTTCAACAAGTCAAATCAGATCCTTATTTCTAAACGTCAAAACAAATATTTACTATGGGATTTGTATGAAATACTGGCAGATGACGTCATTGTTTCTTGAAGTCAAATAACGCACTTATTTAGAGTTTTTATGCAATAATAAATCTAAAATCACGTCAAAATGGAAATGTCAAGAACAAATGGCATTATTTTGCGACGTTTTCTTTTCTCTTCATTACAAAATAATTTATTTTTGACCAAGGAAAATACCCAAATCCATTTAATTACTTAGTTACTTATTAAAATTAAAACTATTAAATGAGAAACCATTTCAGCAGTAATTAATTACAATTTCGCATTAGTCTCTTACGAGTATTTTTAAATTAGCACATAATTTAATATAGGCAAGTTCTTAATAACTTAGTCTGATTAAGTTTTTTTTTAAAGTTATACAATACTAGCTTTTGCCCGCGGCTTCGCTCGCGTAGGGGTGTAATTGATCAAAATCCTTTCTTAGGGGATGCCTACGTCATAGTAGCTTTATGCATGCAAAGTCTCAGCTCGATCGGTTTAAAATTGACAAAGTTTCATACAAACTTTCATCCCCTATTTTATCCCCTTGGGGGTAGAACTGATCAAAATTCTTAGCAGATGCCTACTTTATAACATCTACCTGCATGCCGAATTTCAGCCCGATCCGTCCAGTAGTTTGGGCTGTGCGTTGATAAATCACTATGTCAGTCAGTCAGTCACCTTTGAATTATATATATTTAGAAGAGAAGATGTAACAAAAATCCTGTCCGATCCTTGTAGGAGCAACTCAGACTGTCAATATGAACAACTTTTCCTATGGGACCAATGCTTAACACTCGAAAAAATCTGCATTTTCATACAAATTGCCAGGCCGGCCGAACACTTTTGTGTCAGCTTCCTGCGTACCAAATTTAATCAAAATCGGTCCAGCCGTTTACGAGTGAGTGAAGAGTTCATCCCATCACCATTTGGATTCACACTGATTGTGGCCTTTGGACTTGAAGCTCCTAGGCTCTGTATACTCCGTTAAGTATAAAGATCTGATATTCTATCTTCCTCTGTATTATAAATACAATAATATTCAATTCCAAGTTTTTATTATTCTCGAAAAAATACTTTATTTAATCCCAAGACCTTTCCTAAGGCATAAAAATCATCCCAGCGGGTGTTTTCCCTTTAAATTACGTTTTGGAGATTTAGCAGCTGGTCCAATTCTCGGCAAGACCCTTTTGCAGGTCCGAGGAGGATTATTTATACTTTACGACCGCCGGGAGGGACTTTTTCAGCCGTAAGTGTCAACCTTAGCCGTTTAGAAACACTAAGCTAGAGCCTTGTTATTTGGCTTCGTTTTTTTATTAAACACTAGCGCTGGTTTTGTGTGTGGCGGTCCGAACACCTCTCCAAAAAAGTGAAACTAAAGATATTTAACGTGAAATCAGTGCTGCTATATGGATATGAGACTCGGAAGGTGCTGAAAGACTCGATCCCAGTGATAGTTTCATTGTGTGTGGCGGTCCGAACACCTCTCCAAAAGAGTGAAACTATAGATCTTTAACGTGAAATCAGTGCCGTTATATGAATATGAGACTTGGAAAGTGCTGAAAGACCTAACCCTAGTGAAAGTTTCATTGTGTGTGGCGGTCCGAACACCTCTCCAAAAAAGTGAAACTAAAGATATTCAACGTGAAATCAGTGCTGCTATATGGATATGAGACTTGGAAGGTGCTGAAAGACCTCATCCTAGTGATAGTTTCATTGTGTGCGGCGGTCCGAACGCCTCTCCAAAAAAGTAAAACTAAAGATCTTTAACGTGAAATCAGTGCTGCTATATGGATATGAGACTTGGAAGGTGCTGAAAACCCTGACGCTAGTGATGGTTTCATTGTGTATGGCGGTCCGCACACCTCTCCAAAAAAGTGAAACTAAAGATCCTTAACGTGAAATCAGTGCTGCTATATGGATATGAGACTTGGAAGGTGCTGAAAACCCTGACCCTAGTGATGGTTTCATTGTGTGTGGCGGTCCGCACACTTCTCCAAAAGAGTGAAACTAAAGATCTTTAACGTGAAATCAGTGCTGCTATATGGATATGAGACTTGGAAGGTGCTGAAAACTCTGACCCTAGTGATGGTTTCATTGTGTGTGGCGGTCCGCACACCTCTCCAAAAAAGTGAAACTAAAGATCTTTAACGTGAAATCAGTGCTGCTATATGGATATGAGACTTGGAAGGTGCTGAAAGACCTGACCCATTAACTTCAGGTCATCTTTAACTGATGCCTGCGCTATAATTTTTTTTTTTGAGCGGACACATTTATTTTGAACGCCGACTTGTGGAATCTATACGAGGAAGATCCAATTGACGCAGTTGCGCTAGCCTAAAGACCATTCCTCCTCTTCAGCCCATTATCACCCAATGCTGAGTGTAGGCCTCTAGCAATGCACGCCATTCCTTTCGATCTTTAGCTTTCCTCATCCATGTCCTTCCGGCAACCTTGACCAGATCTACGGTCCATCTAGTAACTGGTCTACTCACGCCCCTGCGGCCAGTTCTAGGTCTCTACTCCAGCACTTCCCTTCCCAGCATGTAGCCCTTGATTGGAATTACAATGGGCATCGGGTACTGGCACATCGCCAGTACCACGAGACAGGCACTGGCAGGGTCGGCATGAAAGTACAGGTTATACTTTTCATAAAAAAAATGCTAATCTGTCCAGACGTCTTCCAAAAATCGGTGAACATACATACAAAAACATCGCGACGAATTGATAACCTCTAATTTTTGGAAATCGGTTAAAAATTGTTCTTCTCTAAATTGTAATATGCAAGTCAATGGTTACCGAAGTATGCCAAAGACCATGGGAAAACTAGATGTATCAGGTAACCTAACATCTTGCCTCTTCTAGGTTCATAATGCTAACGAAAATTTTAAATAGCTGTTTGTGTCCCTCTGCTGTGTAAAAGCCACCCCTCTTTCCTTCTACATTTCTCTATCCTGGGTCTTTTCTCTCCAGTCCCTGTCGTAACTTTTTACGTCGTCTGACTATCTTGTTCTATGCCTTCCTATAGCGATCAGTTGGAATCCAGTTAGAGTTTGGGCCCATCTTTCCGGTTGCATGCGGCAAACGTGACCCGCCCAATCTCATTTTGAGTCTTGCTGGTTTCTTTTTACCATCCACGACTTTTGTGATGGAGCGCACCGTGGTGTTCCTTACGCGGTCGGTAAATTTAACGCCGAAAATGCTGCGCGCCATTGCACTTTGGAAAACCTTCAATTTGAACCATTGACTTTTTTTCAGTGACCAAGTTTGAGCACCATAGGTTAGGATGGGCAAGATACATACGTCGAGAAGTTTTTTCTCAAGGCATGTTGTTCCAAACATTAAAACAACTTGTAACGATGTTACTATAAACCTCATCATTCATGTTCCGTTTACAACCTTTCTTCATTTCATAATCTCCACACTTTTCTAAAAATAATTTCATTTTCAAATTCTACTATTGTTACAAGTTTTTTCTCAAGGCATGTTGTTCCAAACATTAAAACAACTTGTAACGATGTTACTATAAACCTCATCATTCATGTTCCGTTTACAACCTTTCTTCATTTCATAATCTCCACACTTTTCTAAAAATAATTTCATTTTCAAATTCAATTTTTAAATTCCTTCCCTATCTATTCTGATTCATTCCGCTACCATCTCTAGAGCTGATAACATCTAGATCAGTATTGTAAATTTATAATAAATAAAATACTCTGTGCTATTTCTCTCATGCTCTCCACTACGTACCTTACCTCTTCATGTACTGCACTAGCTGCGCACTAGCTGGGACAGTTGGAGCTCCTTCAAACTTAATAATGTATTATATTAACTGATGCTATAAAGAGACCACTACCAGTTTATTAAAAATAAAGATAAAGATAATTTATTTGCCAAACATGTGTTACAAGATATTTATTACATTCAGCTTCGTCCAATCATGTTTACCATCACCGATGTGCAAATTTTGTCAGAAAAGCTATCATCTATCATAATAATACTATAAAAAATACCTACTTAATCTATAAACATTTTTCAATTTCCTATGAAACAAAGTCAATTTACAGTTTATCAGATAAAAAATCCTTAACACTAAAATAACATTTATCTATCAAAAATAACTTAATTTTCTTATTTAATTCTTTATATTGTTTTGGTATTTTATTAAATATCATCGGTGCCATACCTAATATTATGTAATACTGCAGTTTTAGATGAATGTATGCACAATTTGTCCTTACGACGGTTTCTTTCTACTGTATCAGATAATTTAGGAAACAGGTGAAGATTACTCTTTACAAATATAGCTGTTTCTAATATATATAATGACGGGAGTGTTAGAACCTTATATTTTTAAATATCGGTTTACAACTATCTCTACTTTGTAGTCCGAAAATAATTAGAAATTAGAAAGGCAATTTTAAAAAACTCCGTCAGCACCATCTGGTGATGAGTAGCGGAACTACATAATCAAACCGATGTTAAGGAGCTACCTGAATTTTTCGGGGTCCAGAGCTGCCCCCATTTAAAATAAATCATTTGAAAGAAAACGGAGATATCATTTAAAATTTTGTCTTGATCAGACCCTAGATAACCCTTCAAACTATTTTATGAACTACTGTTTACTGTTTGAAGTGATAACATGAAGCTTACGCACATACGCAAAAGTAGCCGTTTTTCGCAATTGTGCGTAGAAAAGCTTCACGTTCTCACTTTAAACTGTAAACAATAGTTCATAAAATAGTTTGAAGGGTTATTTAGGGTCTGATCAAGACAAAATTTTAAATGAAATCAGCACTGGACCCCATAAAATTCAGGTATTAAGTAGAATTGATATCCTTAGCGCCGTCTATTATTGGCCAGATAAATGAAAACCTCAACATTTGAGCTTGAATCTTCAATAACTTTTAACGGCAGAACCGATTTTCATTAAATATAGCTAAGAAACACAGCGAGGGAACTTGCCTTTACGTTAAAAAAAACCTCATCAAAATTGATCCATGCGTTCGAAAGAAAGACTCACATACAGACAGTCACACACAGACAGCTGGACTGATATAAGTGTCTTATAACACTCCTCTTTTTATCGGGGGTTAAAAATTCTTACCGTAAAAACTCTAGAGACTTTATCACGAGTTTATTTGAATGTTACATTTACCTTCTCGAAAATCCCCGAAAACGAGATTGAAACAAGGTGTAAAGTTACAAAAGGGGAATTTATGTTGTTCATTACCCTGCCCTGTTTTAATAACAGGCAGATTTCACGTTTGAAATCGAGAAAGAAAATTAACGTATAAAGTATTGTTAACAAAAATTCGAACATTTAATAGACAGACAGTAAAATAATACTACAGTAAATAAATATATAGGGACAAATAACACTGATTGAGCTAGCACCAAAGTAAGTGCAAGACTTGTGTTATGGGAAACTAACTCAACGATACTATATTTTATAACAAATAAAAAACTTCCGGAGACCGGAGATTGAACCCGGGTCCTCGGGGTGGCGGACTAGCATGGTGACCATGTGAATTTTAATGCGTTGTATCTTCGCCAATTTTTGTTAGTCGTAGAAAATAAAAAATACGTGTATAATATTTTTTGATAATCTACCTGATGAGGCATAAAAAGTTTTCCAGTCCACATGCGTAATGCATGTTTCATAATTTCTGTTACTTGCACCACTAATAACGTCAACACAGCCACACAATGAGCCGTAGGGTGTAGACGTCTGAGTTTAATTTGTTTAGTAGCTTTGTATCACCTCACAGATACACAAACAAATAGGTAACATGAAAGGAACATGAATCTTTAGGTTGCATGTGAAGCAGAGGTGGATCGAGCGGCACATAAATTAAACAATTAACTTATAATAACCGTGAGAAACAATATTAATATATATTTTAAGATTCCATATTTTTTTAAAATAAAAACATTGACAAATTCAAATTGGGATAAGGTTTGTCGCTGTGAATCTGACATAGCTTGATATCGACCAAATAAGACAGTCGAGTAAAATGTAGCCCTAACTTTAACTTATATATATTACAACATATATATTCGTGTATATATTACAACATGTACAAACATTATATATATTATTGTGTGACAATTTCGTTCCGAATGTACGGTACGCCTCAGAAGTGGAGTCTCAATTTCTCATGCTAATTGTATGAGAAATTGAGACTCCAGTTTTGAGGCTTTCCGTACAGAACTTCACAGCTGTGCTATGGTTAAACAGATGAAGAACATTTTACGGCGATATCTATTGACATATAGTCTTTGATAGCCTTTAAACACACGTACGAGGACGTATCAAATGAACCTTGCTATGATGTTAGTTAATATCAGACATGATACACACATTGTGTGGAAATATGCTTGAATGGCTGTTCGTCACAGATACATTTATTTCGAATAACAGGGGATTGTTAGCAACGTTATTATTTTGTGAATGAGTGAATGTTACAGGAATATAGTCGATTTATAGCTAGTCATAATTTAATCGTGTATCTTTTTACCCTACTTCAAAAGGAGGGTTATGTGTTTCGCCGCTATGTACATAAGTTTATCTGTTCCCTCGTATCTTCTATGATACCTTTACAAATGAAATATGGTTAAAAGCGTCACAGCTGTACGCTGGTAAAAGTTTATATGACGTCACAATAAATTCAATATGGCGTCCTCTAATGGCGAAAATGTAATTTAAACTGTGTTTAATATCAAATTAAAGAGTTCAATAAGTTAATTTCAAAAATGTATACATTAGTAGCGGTTTCTTCCTGCTGCGCCACGGAGGTCGTCGTAACTATTGTAAAAATGCGACAAATGAAGATTTTTTTCTGGTTTTTCTTTTTTTCCCTTTTTTTCCTTTTTTTCCTTAAAAAAGGTTTCCAATAAATTATTTCTCTACATATTTAGCTATCAAATGGTAGGCTTCTTCATAGGATCATTAGACAAGTAGTTATGACTTGATTTGTACAAGCGCCAACTAAAAACAACATGGCTGCCATTCTACTATGGCAAATTAAAAAGGATGATTTGGCGATAAAAATGCCCAATATCATACCACTAATGGCTTGCACACCGATTAAGGGTCACACGTGTGCTGAACATGTTTCATCTTTTGCACTTTTAACCTCGCTTCGCAATGTAATGTCGGCCGCCGCAGAGGTTGACGGATGTGTCCTCGGCGGAACATCTTGGGCTTGAAACACAGAGACATCACGGGCAGCTTCGAATTTTGCCATCGCATTTCTCACAGCACTTCGTGTGAGCGGTTTTGTGCCGAGAGTTGGTGTACGTTGTCATTTTGTGGCCAGTCCTAATCCGGCGAGAGGACCACTTTGTTAACGGTGCGCGTATTGACAAAGCAAACAAGAGGCTTGTGAACTAGGGTTTATTTAGTAACAGGCACATCACAACTAAAATAGTTGGATTTTACATAAGTTTTACATTACGAGCTATGCAGAAAACAAAAGCCGTCCATCAACGTTTCGGCGGCAAATCGAACAGAACTGTCACACGTCAAACATGACATTTTTTTTTATAAGTTGCCAGTGGCATAGTAATTAAACCCACATGAATACACGCGTAAGTAACACTGTATTATATTAAGTTAATTACAGATACACGTGCACGTCATCGAAAAACACGTAGGTATCGCGTATCCATCCCTTGGGAGGCAATTATTGGTCTATCGGTTAGTTGACACACCAATCCCTAATGAACCGTTGTTGACTCACCATTCACCCGAATCTAGTTTGGTTTCATGTGTCCAATAAAGCAAATCAACAAAAACATTATGTGTGAAAAGAGTGCCAAGTTCCGTGCACATTTGATTCTTTAATCTCGTAAATAAATGTAGAATGCAGTTTCACTGAACAAAGAATTTGTGTTGCGTTGCAGAGTCTTCAAGGGTACTTAGCCTCGCGGCGATGCTTTGGAATCTGTTTTTAACTTGTTAATTTTATTTTATTTTTTGTAAAAATGGACAATGATTGAATAAAAAATCTTACTTATAAATATACCCACTTGTAACACGAGAACAATCAACCTTCACAAAACGCGTTACAACGCCTACTGTATGACGTGTTTTAAAGAAAAACCGTTACGAGTATTATTAAATAGATAGTATTTGTCTAAACACCAGTGACGTTCATCGCTATTTTTGACATTGCATTATATTGATCAGTGCCTTCCTTATAAAATATGGAGTCGTTCTTTTAAATCAGGTATGAGTACCAAAATTACAGGAACGGCTCAAAAAGGCGGCTTTTTGAGACAGCGTAGGTTACCACCTAAAGAAGCCCCGAAGACTAAACTCACACTGTTGCAAAATATGTACCCGTCCTCACCATCTGACATTCCACCTGACGAGAAGCTGCCCCCGGGTAAGGATCTCTCCTGGGCTGTTTGGAAATCGTTAAACAGACTCCGATCAACCAAATGGGGTTGGAACTGGCAATATTTGTATGACTGTGGGGTCACACAATCCATGGACCATCTTTCGTCATATCCCAATTGCCCGATTCCTTGTACTAAAGCAGATCTGAATATGGCTAATGACAGGGCGGTTGCCGTGGCTAGGTTCTGGTCTAACAAAATCTCATTTGAACCATTTCGACTCGATAAGAAGAAGAAGGAATGGCTCCATATCGAAGAAAATAGGTAGATTTCTCACTTTGCTGTAATTATTAGGGTGGCATGGCGAAGACAAATTTGAATTTATTAGTATGAAATGCTAAATAACTAAATAAACTAAATACTTCATGTTATTTGTAAATCTTTATAAGTCTTGTATACCTAATCATTGTACTTTAACTAACCTCACCTAATGTAAAATTATTGTAACATTCCAGTAGGGTTATATAGGGAGTGCTGCATCAGGCCCTCGCTTCGCTCGGCCCTGATGCAGCCACCCCCTATATAACCCAGCTCCCGCCAGTGTCTTTTCTCAACGCATAATGCGAAAAAAAAAATTCTATATATATTTGTGTAGCACACGTAGTCGTAATGACTCTTCATTTTATTTAACTGATAATTTTACTACGGAACGTATAACATGGTATCTAACAATATCGCTGAATGAAACTTTACCTACAGAGATTTGACATATTTTTTAATTCAAATTAATCTAAGCAATTCTCTGTTTTTAATGATTTCTATGTGAAATTATGTTTAAGAATGTGAAATTAATTCATTACTTCATCTATTTATTTAATTAAAATAGAATGGGTAAGAGATAAACTCAAAGATTTCAAATAAAAATCGAAAATAAATAATATTTTTTTTATTATCAATACACCAATTTTTTAAACATAACACATTTTTTAAAGCACATATTGATGGATGATTTGAACAACTAAATACATTATTATGTAATGAATATTGTTTATATAAATTATTAAAATTGGGACAGCCCTTATCTTCTAAATTGTATACATTATTTGCTCCTGTTATGTCTTTTATCCAAGCCATTTTTTCAATACCTTTACAATAAATCATTTTATCTTTAAGGTAGTTTCGAACAATACTTTTGTGTTTCGTATATAGTATAAATCCTTCATCCCATCGTACGTTTCGGTTTTGCTCTAACCAACACACATTTCGCTTTTCAGTGCTAGTAAGAAAACGAAATGGGAACGGTGGTGATATTAAAAAGAAATCTAGCTGATTGACATATATTACAGCTATTTCTTTTGCAATAAATTCATTGTTGTCTATTTTAAAACCTTGAACATCTACAATAGCATACATGTTTTAATAGCGGCAATATTTTTCAAAAATAATAAAAAAAATCTCAAATATTGTGAACTTAGTAAAATAATAGCTCAAGATAGTTCACGGACAATATTACTTAAAGGTTTATATTCTAAAAGTCGGTCGTTAATAATTAAACAATAAGCGCAGGTGTTGTGCGGTATATCTTGAGAAGTTTCAATTTCCAATCGAACATCAACCGGGCCTGATTTTAAATTCTCATTCTGTCTAGAACAATCGATTACAAATAACGGTGCCTTTTCTTTAAACTGGTGCAGATCAAGCAAGGGGTCTGTAGGACGGTTATAAAACAACTGACGGAATTGAACATACATCTCATATAATATACTGTACTTCTCTTCATCAAACTTTACGTTGAGAGAATCATATGGATAATATTGAGAATTTAGGAATAATGTGACGCTAGTCAAAGTGCAATGATCAAATACAGAACTGTCTTTCGTTTTACTATTTTTTCTGTTTGTTTGCAAACCAAATATAACATATCGAGGTTTTTCTAATTGAGATGTAGTCTTTACAGCCCACGAATGTTTTTTTGTTTTTGGTAGTAATGGATATTCATATAAATCCCAATTTCTGAATGCAATTTGAATGGGATTATCTTTCTCTAATTGCTTTAACAATAGTAGCCTCTGCTTGTCAGAAACTTTGATGTGAGGTACACGCCATTGAATCCTTTGTATATTAATATCTACTATATCATCAACATCCATAACAATACTGTTTAGATTTGCATTAGTCCTATTCAATATTAGTTCATGCTTACAATTCATGACAATTTTGTTATAGTCTTCTGCAAAGCCTAATATTTTATTTAATGGTATCAGAGCGCTAAAATTACCATTATTATTATTTTTGTTCAAGTCGTCATCAGTTTTCCATCCCCATGCAGCTGCTGCCTTACTTTCACAGTTACTCATTGATATGTATGATTTTAGCGTTGTAGTTATTCCAGAGTTTCTTATACGATCAATTTCTACACCATTCATTTCATATCTTATGTCTTGGAATAGAAATAATATAAAGTTATTCGTAAATTTTACATTTTTTTTCTGAATTTTACCGGTAGTATCCACATGACTCACTATAGCACTTCCTTCGATGTAAATAGAGCTGGCTGATGGTAATAAATATATGTCTTGGTTATGAATCGGTATTCGTATTTCATCATTCGTGTTAAAACTATTATTATATGGATTATAAGTATGTATTTCATAACTCTCAATTGAATTATCAAATTGAGTTGAATCATTTATCTGCAAGATAGTCATGTTTTAAAACCGAGTGCCTTAAGAAATTCTTTATTATTTTTATTTATTTTTTTACGAGTTGCGACACTCGCAGCACGTCTAACTTGTTTCACTGTAGACTTAGAAATAGATTTCCTAGCTTTCTTCTTCATTTGAAATTTATCAACGTTATTACAATTATTTTCATGAAACACAATCATTTTCTTTCTCTTAAATGAAGGCACAATTGGATGTTTTCTCCACGAAAATTAATACATCTCCCATGTAAATCCACCACTTTTATAGTTATGGATGAAATAATATTTTGAGTAATTGGAAAGTATATAACGTTGTTTGGTGTTTCTACAAATTTATGACTGGGTGGGATGTTTGGCACGAATTCGTAAATTATATGCGATGGAGTACCGTTAGTGTATGATCCTTGTAGGAGATCACATTCGATCCTTATAACAGACACTGGAAGAATGTTGACTGGGTTCGTTGACTCATGCCATTTATTTGCTTCTAATTTCACTTTTGGAAAACCAAGTAAAGATCCTATACTATTTTCTACACCAAAATCTACCACTTCGCTACAGAATAAGAAACATGTCATAGTATTATTATTCGGTTTTATTACTAGCTCACAGCTATTTTTAATTCTATCATTTAGATATTCATATAGATCTTGCAAATCATAAATACCAGTTGGGACCTTAATCTTTTGTTTATTTTCTCCGTACATGAATACATTATTGTAATCATTTATATTAGGTATTGAATTAAAACAGGAAAAATATAATAAACCGCACTCGTATGCATCACTTAAAATAAGTGGAGGAGAAAAATCTGTATTCAAAACAGATTTATTTCCAGTAATAGTGAGCGTAACAGACATTGCAATAAACTGACCTTTATTGTGGGTGCCCCAAGTATTTATTTATCATAATCTTGGTTGTGCCAAAAATTATTAAGAAATCTTAAACAAAGGTGTCCGCACTTAAATGAGTTATTTCCTTGGAAATTTGTATAGTTGTAATTGAATGTAGATCCCATGTATTTAACAAATTCTTGAGGTGGTTTTAAGTCACCATAACTATCAAAATATTCTATATAATCATTCAATTTTGCATAGGCTACCCAATGAGTACCGGGATTTTCAGAACTATCTAAATTGATGATACCACATTCTTTCTTAAATGGGCGATTTGGTAATTCATTTCGCATAAACACGCCTCTGAAATATGGTATATTTGTTGCATATTTTAAAATATCAAAGTTAGATAGTGCTCGATTTGGTAGCCTAATATTTAGTTTTTTTCAATCCTCGAATATATTCCTAAACCTTGTCCATAAGGTTTAATGCGTAATCCATTTCCTATACACAAAGATCTAATTTTTTCTTTAGGTTGTTTTTGAAATAGTTTCTTGGCAGATTGAATAGCATTGATAGCTTTTAATATGCCTGTCGAACCGCCTGCTAAGCTCCCAGCAGCAGCAAGGCCTGCGAAAATTGGAATCAATGGTAATACACCACCAGTCTTCGGCACCGGAATAATACGAGGCACATCAACAGGTAAATCCGATGTTAATTCTCTCGCAGCTGCAATAGCTAACTCAATTGCAGCTTTTTTACATTTTGGTTTTAAATTGTGTAAGTGCTTTTTTGTTTTCAAAATAATATTTTTAAAAACTTTACTGAAACCGGCCCCAGAGATTTTTGTTCTTGTCTTTATTGTCTTTGGAGAAGCAGATTTAGTTTTTAGAGGTTTTCTTTTTGTTTTTTTTACTTTCGACTCCATTATGATTCTTAGAGGATATCTTTTTCCTCTACAATTTAACCTCTATTCTCTATGACGCCTAAATGCAGACTGAAGATTTTTTTATTTGAATTGTATTATATGTTTATACAACACTTGATTTCTTTATCCAGCTATTTTCAGCTACAGGAAGACCTAACCATTTAACAAATAGCATATCCCTTTTCTTTTTCAAAACTTTTTCTACCAAATAAATATCAGGATGTTTAGTTTTTTGCAGTTCTTGCGTATAAAATGCACCTAAAATAGGTCGCTGTCTTATATCATTTAAAAGATATGTAATGGGACTTGTGTTTTGCACCTTGATTATTTTAAATATTTCTGTTGACCAATTTGGAGTGTATCCTTTTTCAAATGTCCCCTTATATTTACTTATACGAACGTGGTCACCAAGTTTAAATCTTTGATGCTCTTTTTTAGATGAAGATAGTTGTAATGTTTTATATCTCCGTAATAATATATTTTTGTTTTGTTTATTAACTTTATTCGGAGGCTGTTGAATTGTTCTGTGAAAAGTTGAGTTATATTCTTTAACAAGATTATCAATAATATGACCGCTCCATCTATAATTACCTTGTAAACTAAATTGTTTGTAGATTTTATTTTTTATCGTTCTTATAAATCTTTCAACTATCGACGCTTTCTTGACGGAGTAAGTAGAATAATGATTTATTCTATATTTTTCTACCAGCTTTTTGAAATCCGAATTATAAAACTCCTTTCCTAAATCTGTTTGAAGATTTTTAGGGACGCGACCTTTTTCTAGTAATGCTCTAAAAGCTCCAGTTACACTTTTTTTGTCTTTGTTTTTGAGAGGATATGTCCATGCGTACTTTGAAAATGCATCAATTACTGCCAAAATATATTTATAGTGTGAATTTTCTTTAGAATAAGATTGCATATCAATTAAGTCAGCTTGCCACAAATCATCCATATCTTTGAGTATAACATATCTTCGAGGAAAATTATATCTTACAGGTTTATGTATTTCATTGACTACATCTGATTTACTCATTTTTTATCCTTTTTTTGTTTCACAGCGTTTAGATTATTTTTTAAACTATTTATTTCAATGTTCATCAATGATGTTAAATCATCGAGAGTTTTGAATTTCTTTAAGAACCCATTAGCTATTTTATCCACATATTCTTTAGTAGCACAATCATTTGGATCTACGGGTGATCTTATATGTTTTATGATTTTATATTCTGCATCAAAAATATTATCCAGCGAAGAACTGTGCATTTTTTGTCTTTTGTAAATATGATGGCCGAATTTGTTGACATTCATGTTCAACGTCTATATAACAACTGAGCTTAATTTATACGAATTACTTTTTTATAATACCAGCTTCTTTAAGTTCTTCAATTATTGATATTATTTCATTGTCGTGACTTGTGTTACCAGCATCTTTCGAAGCAATCAAAATTTTTAATCTTTCAACTAATTCATTCGGATCATCCCAATAAATGAAATCAGTGTTCTTTTTATACGATTTTAAAGTTAATAAATTACCACCTATTTTATTTTCATTACAATTATTTTCAAAGAATATCGGTTTAACGATGTGACAATATTTCATTCCTTTATCACCTTTGATCTGACCTGATGAATGATAATCTCTTTTATGAGCATTTGTTTGACATAAAATATCCTTATAGACCAATTTGTCTTTATCAGAAATAACTTTCAAATTGGGTTTACTTTGAAAAAGTAATTCCTTTAATCCTGGAGTTACTAAATAACTTTTATCCCCTATTTTATCGAACTCTAATTTATTGGAAGAAGTGTCAACCATGTCTGTAAATGTAACCAGCGTATTGCCTATCATTAATTTACCATTGTCACTACGTACACCAAAAGGTATGCATATTTCATTATTTTTAAGTTCTGACGGAGTTTTAACATTCTCAAAAGTGTTCAATATCTTAATAGGAGTTTTTTCATTATTTTTAAGTTCCGATGAAGTTTTAACATTCTCAGAAGTGTTCAACGTCTTAATAGGAGTTTTTGTTTCCAGCGTTAAATAATCAATTTCGTTTTTTTGTTTCATATTAGATAAATCTTCTTTACCATAGTTAATATTAGTATCTTCATATTTCACAGTTTCAGGTTGTGCCAATAATTGTATTGAATTAGTCACAGGTTTAAATAACTTGCAACGCTGTAATTCTAAATCATCTTCTCTTTCTCGTAACCATTTCACTTTTTGTTTAATGGCTTTAACTGATTTAATTAAATCATTTTTAATATCCCCCTTCATTTTTAACAATCGCTTTAACAATGTGAAAGTCGAAATCAAAGTAACCCGTGAAGTATTTTATAGGCATTATATAGGTACTTTTAAATTAGTCGAAATTTACAAATATGTCAAAAGTTTTGCGATATCTGCCTTTGTTTAATTCACAATCTTTATTTATCAGCAAAAACATATAAGGATCTTTCCATATGTTAGAGCACAATGTTTTGAATTCATGCCAGCTCATATCAGAATTAACATGTTCGTGGTAAATATGTTTCAAGTTTATTTCATCTTGCTTAAAAACAATTAAAAGATTTACATTGTCTCTGATTAATTGTTTTGGTATTTTTGAATATGTTTGAGACAAATAAAAGCAATCAATGCCTTTATGGCGCCCCATTGAAAAATAATTTCGAATATTTACTTGATTTTCACATATAACATCGTCAAATATAAAGACAGAATTTTCATTCACTTCGTTTGGAGAAATAAGATCTTCATCCTTTTTTAAAATAAATATGTTTACATCTGGAATGGAATGTAAAAGATGATCTAAAAATAAATACTTCGGTTGAAAAGTAGTTTTAGAATATAAATAAACATTTTGAAACCTAAGTCCATTTTCATGTAATAATAGTGAAATCATCACATTTGTCTTGCCACAGTTGGAGGGCCCACATATTATGCAGCGAATTGTACTCGGTAGTAATTCCCCATGTCGTTTATGAGGTAATGTCTGTATTTCAGAGTCTATATGTGTTATCTCTAGGGACACAACCGGTTTGACCAACTTCATTGTTATCAATGAACCTTTAAGGTCTTCCCAATCGCGTTTATAATTTTGAAATACTAAGTATTATCAGTCACCATCGAGGCGAATCTAACAATCTCAATATCTCAAGCTAAATAAAATCCATCAAACCCTTTAGGTTAGAGAACGTATCAAAAAAACATACATACATATACGCATACATACTTTACCCACTAGTTCAAAAATATTTTTCTAGACAGATAAAAATACTTTTTAACGTCCTCACGCTGAAGCTAGTTCAATACCTATTGAGAGCACGTTGTTGACATTCCAGAGAATAGAATTTCATGCCTTAATTGTAATATTAGAGATCAGCTAAAAATCAGTATAAAGTTTTACATGACACATTAGTGAAGTCATTTCCTTCGAAAGTCTTCATTAGTGAAATCGTGTCTACAGTGTTGTTGTTATTCTCTACGTATATTTAAAAATGGTAAGTAGTGCAATCATTGCTTTGTAAACTGAGAACCAATCTTTATTATTCAATGTATATATATATTTTTTTTGTTTCAGAATTCAAACTCGATGCCTGCTGGATCCTCAATCAGTCCTCCACATTATGCTCATTTTTACTCACCACCACCGCTCGACGACCCACTTTATTCATGCGGGCAAGATTTAGAAGGTTACCTTAAATTTCAAGAACAATTTTTGAAAACTCATGCAGATGCCTCAACTCAAACCTCAGTGAAGCCGATGAAAAAGAAAACAAAGAAAAGTTTGACGGAAACTAATGCCAGAGCGTTAAACTCTCATGTTGTTAAAAAAATAAAAAAAGGAAAACGCTTAATAAGAATAAGCATATCAAATATAGAGGCTGATGGTAAAGCAAATGATGTTGAAGTGCAATATGTTATAGAACAGAATTATGATGAAGTGTTAAATGACGCAGAATCACTTGTCAATAAAATAGTAAATAAGTTAAGTGAAAATATTACAGTATAATATCATATTTAAGAAATTTATTATCAACTTGTTAAATATTTGTTAACGTCTTAGGTATATTTAGATAATAATTTTGTACATTTTAATGATTATTAAAGATAGTTCTATAACAAAAGTAGTTTTTAGTTTGTTTTTTTTTTTACTTAGTACAATAGTTTTCTATAATTAATTTGTTTAGAAGAATGTAAACAATCTTGACGTGTCTTTTTATTGAAATACATATACACTTTATAAATCAATAACTTTGCAAATCACAGATTATTTTATTTTATAAATTATAAATTACAGATTTTTTTTTATAATTTGCAAAAGTTTTGATTTACAAAGTGTTTATTTCAATAAAAAGACATGTCATGATTGTTTACATTCTTTTAAATACCTAAACAAATGGACTATATCTGTTAATTTAGTGTTAACACAAAATATTAGTACAGCGCCATCTACCTGTTACCATATTCATTACGCAACATTACACGTTCCTTACTCCATCCATATTAGTCCCCTCCTGCTTGTGTATCTTACTTCTTAGTAACTTCCTAATAAAAGCAGTAGATGGTGCAAAAGTCTAAAAAAAAAACCTGCGAACATTCGCTGAAATAAAATAATCATCTGAGATTCATCAACCAAGGCAGCGTTTTCTGTTGGAGTCAGTGTAAGTACAAAAATATTAGGTCAACGCCATTTACCTATTACCATATTCATCACACACTATTGCACTTCATATTATTGTCTTTCTATGCTTATGTTTATAACTTCTTAGTAACTTCCTAATAAAAAGCGGTAGATAGTGCAAAATCATAAAAAGGATTTTATTATTGGAGTCTCCCCTCAGATCTAGATTAAATTGTTAATACTATTATTAAAAAATGACCACCGATAAGTTATATAGTAGGAAGGAGATGAATAAAATAAAAAAAAAACTAGCGAGGGACTACATTTATTTATATTTTTACATACAAAAATAATATCTTAAACTATCTAAATAAACATTTCCTGTGTAATAAACAAATATTTGCACATATTGCAGATATTCCTTCTGAACTTACAATATTTTAATTCTAAAACATAGTAGAATAATGACCCCAAGGCAGAGTTGCAAAGCTTCCTTCAAAGATTTGTCTTTTGTCATCATTAGCATTTAGAACAAGCTTGTTTACTTTCTGAGTATACACATTATGGTTTTTAGATCGTAAAAAGTACATTTTTTCTCTAAAACTTTTATTATACAATAAAGAGTCTCTATACTTGTTGATATCTAATTTTCCTATAGTACATTTTTTTACACCTTTAGCCTTTTTTATCAAACATCTATTTGAATTTATACAATATAACTTTGCTCTTAAGCCTATAAACTCAGATATAACATCGCCACTCATCTCATCTTTAAAGTATCCGGGAATTTGCTTATTAAGTCTCGGCATATTGTAAACATTATTAGACTCGAAATTGCTAGTATCAAAGTACTGAATATTTCTTTTCATATCTTCATAGACGTCTCCTGTTTGCACAAAGTACAGGAGACTATCTGTATCAGTATAACAAAGCTGAACGTTATTTCCGTAAATTCTTTTAATTACACCATAGTGAAAGTTATATAAATGAGTTTTTGCTAACTCGAGAATACTAAAACCTATATAAATTGGTCTATCTAATATAAGTTTTGTTGGCTCCATTTGTACAGTGATTAAATTTTCAGAAAGAATAGACAAATTTTTAAAATTAGGAGCACTTATATATTTCTCAGCACCATATTTTTTTTTTGTTACGTTTAAATGATCGGTCCAAATATTAACAAGCTTAACATCTACTTGTTTTCTTTTATTTTCTATGGTTTTTCCAAAAATTGAATTGTTCTGCTTTTTAAAAAAATTTTTTTCAAACGCTGATTTAGCGTTTTGTATTTAATTGGTATTAAGAGAAATATAAGGCTCTAAAAACGCTCTCTGATCAAAAGATAGAACTTTATGAATTTTTAAAAGTTGTAATCCATGTTCTAGACTTTTTTGTAAGTGCTGGTAATGGATAACATATTTATGTTTATCGTTTAAATTGGCAACTAACTTTTTATATCTACCAAATGGTATTGGTACATTTAACTGTTCTGCAGCAAATGGTAGATCAGCATGATCATCATGAATTTTAGAGGGATAATGTAAATCTACTTCAAGTAAATAGCCAACATCGCTTTGAGTATTTATAGCCATAACATCAAAATTAGTAGTTTCATCATCTGTCAAAAATCTAAAGTTCCCAGTAGGCAATTTTGACATCATTGCGTATCCATAAAGATTTACGCAATCAAAATATGCCAAAAATGTTGAAAAAGCCGTGTGATCGTAATCAGGAAGATATTTATTATTAGCTTTAGCATAACGTAAAGAACACTGTGCAAGACCTCCCCTGATACCCTTCTCAAACATTTGATAAATTTCAACATTTGATATTAAATCTAATTCAATTCCTGTGTATAATAACATGGCATCCCAACTTAATGAAGGTGAAGAAACATAATGACATGGGTCTAAATTATAATGATTTAAACTCATACATCTGAACTTTTCAAATACATCTGATAACAACAACACATCACATTTTAAATAAAAATCTGTATAATCACCTAAATTCTTCATGTTAAATGTTTTCCACACCTTCATTGCATGATTATAATCTTGCGTAGAGACCGACTCCGATGTGAGTTTATTATAAAACTTGTCTCGATCTGGCAACAAAGTCTCGCTGTAACGCTCTAAAGAATCTACATAATCATAACAATAAACACCTTTTTGACGAGCCAAATCAAATAATTTTTCATCTACAAAATATGATCTTAAGTTTACAAAATCATCAGGTTCGAGGGTTTTTACTAAGGTATCTAAACTAGAGTCCAAAAAATTTAGTGAATCGATAAATTTTAACTGAGCAACATTTTTTTCATCCAGCGGAATAAACTTAGTAAACGAAATAAATTTCTCTTTATTCTTTGGTATTAAATTTATTCGACCGCAAACATTAGAAAGTTCTTTAATGAATAAATGACAATCATATCCTGAAAGATTATGAAAAATTATAGGTATAAAAGGACACACTGAATAATTTATATTGCACTTATTGTGGGCAGGTCCTCTAAAGCGCCCAGTAAAATGATCATGATCTAAAACTATTTTATCAGAGGAAGTAAATGACTTTTTACAGATATGACAACATGTTGCATTGCATAAAGTATTTTTCTCTTGTTCTGTTAAGGGTATCATGTCTTTTTGAACGGATAAAATTTTATGTAAACGAAGTATATCTTTTGAAATCGATTCAACAAATTTTTTAGCACAGTTTGGACCTCTATAAGAGACATATTCGTTTAAATCAGGGTTAGACTTGCAGCAAATATAATAACCGAAACAAGTTGCTTCATGTATCTGAACATTTTCCACATGAAGAGAATGACTCTTATCAGAGTATTCCCTAAGTAGACTTTCAAAGTCACCATAAATCACTATAGGTATTCTTAAAGTTCTTTCATAATTAGAAAAACTTGTTTTACAGCCTTCCTCAGGAAGAACAGTTTGTACTCTTGCACAGTTATGCTTTGTCAATTTTTCTTCAACATCGAAATACAAAAAACATTCGTCACAAAGATATATTTTAGATTTATGTTTGGTTAATTGATTATGTAAAAGCTTTTCAATATCTTTAATTAAACAGAAATGACTTTTACCATTTTGACTCAAAAATAATAAATTGATATGCTCAATTTGTCGCTTTTGAGTTTTGTATAGAGGACCGGTAACTCTCTGATATTTGTCTAATCCATAAACATTAACACTCATATGATTATGTTTTTCAAACAATTTTATGTCTACAAAGCTTGGTGGAAATGACATTTCTGAAATGTTAAATAAATTAGAGTAATGGGGATATGAAGAGACTCTATTCGCATTTAACTTTGAGGGATAAAGATGTGCTATTATACTCCATAGAAAACAATGATCATCATTGTTTCTGATGTTCAGACAAGACTTAGTGCATTGAATTTTTTTGGGGAGAGGTATGTATGAACCCGCTTTTAAAGGATTATATTTAGCGATGTTGAGTTCTAAGTGACTTATGGAGTCTATAGTCCAACCTGACTCTGCTTGCTCAAATTCTGAACATTTGCACTGTAAAAGGTTTGAAAAGTCTTGATATAGTTGTAAAGTGTCAGTGCTTTGAAATACCGTCGAATACTTTGTGTTAAAAGATTTTAAAGATAAAGAGCCGTCTTTCGGCAAAGTATATTTAATGAAAAGTTCTAAATTAACTTTCAATGATTGATGTTTTTTCAAATTAAGATTCACTAATCCATTGACAATGTGAGATATGTCAAGTAAAAATTGATCAGGAATGAGGTACTCTTTTTGAGGATTTATTCTGTAACTGACAATTCTGTTTTTAAAGGCTGTTGCTATAGTTTGAACATTACTAAATTCAGTGCCAAGTAAACAATTAGCTTTGTGAATGTTACTTTTCTTATGAGATGATAATCGTGAGACAAAGATTTGACATTCCTGACAGAAAACCATTTTTTTAAAGGAGTTTAAAATTTGTGATAAAATTGTACAAGTTAATAATTAGGAGATTGTCTAAGTGAAGTCTGTAGATTTAAAAAAAAATCGGTTTTAAAAATGTGCAAATATCATATGATAAGGAAAAATATTTATGAAAAGTATATTCGATTAAAATAAGTTCATTATAATGAATTATATGAAAATAAAAAAAGCACGATTAAATGCTAAAGAAACTTAATTCGAGGGATACACGATGGGGCGCATAGCTTTAAACTGGTCTCTCGCATTAGCTACCATTTTAGAAACCGACCGCCACATAGGCGAGTTCTCCTGCACCCTCGTTTTAAGGTTTATAAGAGCTAACTTACTTCTATCGCGATCGGTCAGCGAAACGTTTTCTATTTCTTTTGACTTGTAGATACGCAGTTCTATGTAGTACTCGCCGCTGAACATGGGGTCACTTTGATAAGAGCTGCCTTGAGGGATGCGACGAATAAGGAAATTTTTCAGGGTTGGCGCGCGTATCGGCTGTAGTTCATCCTGTAAAGTAATAAAAAGAAATATTTAAGTTTTGAAAAAACTATATTATTTACTCCTTTCGCGCAGAGAAAAAAAAATCAAGAAATGTCTACCTGGTAACTTGAAAAGTATGTAGTACCTACCTACTAGAAACCCTGGTTAGCAAACAAAAGATAAAACACTTTTGTGAAAAAAAAAGATTTCATGAAACTCAAAAAAAATCAGTGAAAAAATAAATACTATGTAACATAGAAAAAAAATCTTGGCTATTATTACGATGACATGATGATGAGCAAAGTTGAGCTATCTTTAAAAGATGTTAAAAGATATTCGCCAAACTTATACAGTCTTCTTTAAAAAAACTTACTTCCGAATCCGGAAATGTAAGATTTCTTTTCCTCTTCTTAGCCTGAGGCTGAGCGCATGGGATTGGCTCATCATCTTCCTCCTCGTCATCAGCCAGTGTTTTCTTCACTCGAGGTGCCGTCGCTGCTTTTTTCGCTCGAGGAGAACCAGCTTTTTTCTTAAGCAGTGCGGGCGGTGTTTCTCGCACCTCTCCTTCCTCCAAATCAGAATCGAATGGATTCGAAAACCTGAAATAATTGTAAAATACTTTTTCATATCCACAGCAGGTCTAACTGTTTAAAAATTGCATTAAGGTTTGAGATTATTAGCTCAATTTTAACTACAATTGCGGTTTAATTAATTCAGTCATGTGCACTTGAAAATTACAATTTCCTATTAGATACATTTATAAAAAGAAAACATGGTACTTATTTCTAAAGAAACAATGGTCTAGCGATTTAAGTCAGCGACTGTATAAAGAGGTCACAGCTTCGATTCGGGAACGCAGAACCTGATTTAGCTATGAGTAAGACTAGGATTAGAAATAGAAAATGTATATAAAAATAGTAAAAAAAGTAAAATAACTTACATACTTAAATCTTCCAGCTCTGAAACCACACTTCACAAAATCACCCACACCCAGCGCACAAAAATCACTTCAAATACTGTAAGAGCAAAAAGCAAAATGCGCTCTACTCAATTGAGAGATGGTATATATGATAAAAAAATATAAAGGGTTATTCATAAGAACGTTTCATCAACCAAAGTGTGAACATCGAAATTTATAAATTTTATTGGTTGCAGATATAGCACTTAACACTAGTACATTTAAGACTTATATTGTTATTAAGAAATTGTCATACTAATTGCCAGTGAAACGCTTCCTTAGTGTTCCATTTTTGGACATCTAACATGTCTATTATGGGATGAGCGTGACATTGGAAACTTAATTTTAAAAAGGAAACAGCATGTACTTTTGTGAACAATGCTGCGTTTGTTCGAGGCGTCAGTTCGCAATATCATTGTTTACCATCAATGTAAAAACTGCATCAATCTGCATGTGTGGTCTAGTTGTCTGAGTCTCGAGCTCTCAATCCCGAGTTTGCAGATTCGATTCATAGTCCTACTGGAAAGAACATAAAGTTGATATTCGTCAACTAACACCTAATGAGATTTTTCCACGATTATGATACTTGTAACGTATACCAAGTAATTAAACAAGCAAGCGAGGCGAGCGAAGTTCTCCGAGTCTATTTGAATACACCAGCGTTTTTATGTATGTATGTATGTTTGTTCAACGATAACTCAGGTTAGTTTTGATCGGAGCCTTATGAAATTTAGTAAGCGTGTAAAAGTAGCCAATATTTTTTTTTAAGTTCTAACATGAGCCGCATTGGCTATGGGCTTGACGAGATATGGGGTTCGCGAGTTCACAGTTCGGGGCACACTTCTAGTGTATAAAATGCTTTCGAAATCGATATTGATTTGAAATCGATATAATTAATCATCAAGATGAATATATTGATTTCAAAAAAGTTACCCTCAAAATATTCGAGAGATTGTATGTAGTCTCAAAATTATTTTATACGTATTAAGGAGCGCCATCATAAGGAATTATGATGTATTTCCTGCTAACTAGTATATAGTTAGCTTTGAAAACACTTCAAATGAAGCACATCTAGCTAAGGTTTGCCTTGCTGAATGATTTTATCATAGATGGCGCGGTGGCTACAGCACAGGTGTACTCAGAAGCATGCAATGAGATTGCAATAATAAATGCATGACGTTATTTGTTTATCGTTTCTAATACTCGGCATCAGTTAGATGTCGCTACTAATGATTAAACCCAGGTAAAAACTGTTAAATGTTTTTAAATGATAGTGATTTTATTTAATTTTTTTTATTTATCGTATAAACAAGTTACAGAATAAATTCCCTAAAGTAATAAATAGTTTTTACCATAGTTACTACATTAATTAGATAGATATTTAACAAAACCCTAAAACGCGGTGTTAAGATTTTTTGTATTATTGAGTATATTAGTCAAATCATATCTTAATTTTATCGACCGGTCTCATGCGAGATGCGTCATGAATAAGTTGGCCCGACTTATCTGATGCAGATTGCGTAAGTTCCGTAGTCAACCATGTTTGTCGTTAAGTTGTGAGTAAAGCCTGGGCAACTCGAAAGCAGCTTTCTCGACATATACACATGGGATTAAACATAAAATTGAAAGATATAAGTTGAAAGACAAAACTTTTAAAACACCTAACACGATGCGGGGTGCCTAACTAAAATAATAAAGCCGAAATAAACTACTATAGGCACCCCGCACACGTGTTTTGCTACTTTTTGTGCGGATTTTTATCGACTTCAAGGTTATCAATTAGTTTGGTTTTTAGTTTTGTAAAATTATCTGTTAAATAAAATGAAGTCATTACGACTACGTGTGTTACACAAAAATATATACGATTTTCTTTTCGCATTATGCGTTGAGAAGAGGCGCTGGCGGGAGCTTGGTTATATAGGGGGTGGCTGCATCAGGGCCGAGCGAAGCGAGGGCCTGATGCAGCAGCCCCTATATTACCCTACTCATTCCTTGTGTAACGATGTTACAATAAACCTCATCCTTCATGTTTCCGTTTACCTCCGTTCAATTTTATTTTTTATTTTAATTTCATTATCAAATTCAATTAAAAAATTTTGATTCCTTCCTCATCATTCTAATTAATTCCACTACCATCTCTCCAGCTGATTACATTTTCCTACCTTATATCAATCAGTATTGTAAATTTATAATAAATAAAATAACTCTGTGCTATTTCTCTCAAGCTCTCCACTACCTACCTACGTACCTTTTCAGGTGGGAGCACTAGTTGGGGCAGTTGGAGCTCCTACACTTGTGATATAATTTGCGATGTACAAAAAATAGCCATCTATCTATCTATAGCCTTCGTTCGCTGAAGGGCAACATCGCTATAGAGCAGCTTCAAAAAAGGCAATTTCTCGTAAAGGCAACTTACTTGACTATATTCAACTAAGCTTTAACCACATAATGAATATGGTTTAAGATATTTATTCTCATAAAGAAGAAATTTACATTTCACTTACATGAGAACACACACACTATTTGAGTATAATAAAAAAGCAGTTACGCGTACAAAGTTTTAAAGTAGGCAAAGCAAAGTATCACACACAAACACAATAGACTAGGTAGGAAACGCGGGTAGGAGGTACCCTCACAATTTGAATAAAATTGTCACTAGCGCTGAGCGTAGATGTCCGTTCCACCGGTACGACTGAGTGCGTACAAAGATGCACCATTACAATATAAGTATAACATACCGAAAGGAATCTTCTAAGGTCCCCATTGCCCGTCCTCGCACCTCTCCCCCGCTCTCACCTTTTTGGTAGTATTGAGCGTGGCTGCGGGCAAGCGTGCACACATTGCCGTGTGCACGGATGTAAGTATAGTTTCGTTTGAAGTAGTGTAAGCATAAATACTACTCCGCTTATATAAAGTGCCATACTTGTTCTTTAATACTGTTATTTACGTTCCTGAATAATTAACTCAAAGGCAAAACCGCTAAAGAAAGCATTACTAGAGATAACGTTCTAGTCTTGTTTAACTTGGCTCCGACACTGTCATTTATGATCCTAATTAACATTGACTTTGTCAAGGTGAGTGAGTATCTTTGGCGTGATTAGGCTGAAATGCTAATTGAATAACATAGCAACGTATTTGGCTTAATTACGTCACTTTTCGGATTACAACTGAAATAAGATAGTGAGTCAGTTCAGCGGCAACCTATTTAAATAAGTCGCAACATATCTTACTTGGTGAAAGCAGTAGCGGAGTTACACATTTGACGCCAGTAGGCTATTCATATTTTGCCGCTCTTAAGTTGCGTTGTATGAAATATCATAATAAAACCACTCTTCTACCTTCTCGATTGCCGCGATGTACGGCCTCAAATTTACTGCGCACGGAGTGCAATTGGCCTCAAATTTCCTGCCCTGGGAAATGTGCCGCCAGTAGGCTATTCATATTTTGCCGCCCCTAAGGCGCATTCACTGAAATATCATACATAGAAGCACCTTTTCACCTTCTCGATCGGAGAGGGTGCAATTGGCCTCACATTTGCCGCCCCCCAAATGTGCCGCCATAGGCTTAAGCCTACTCAGCCTATTGGTAAATCCGCCACTGGGTGGAATTTCGGTTGCATCACCGGCACAAATTAATAGTATTCCATACAGAAATGAACATATACATTTATTCAAACAAATATACATGGTTACAAAATAATACCTCTTAATACCTAAAAAAACAATATAAAAAAAATAATAATGGTACTGTCCGTTAGTGCATCTCAATGAAACATGAAGGGATAGACCTCCATAGATGCAGCCATTTAATTTTTTTGATAAAAAGGTACTAAAAGGCCTCTTCATGGTGGTTTTGGCCCCATGAACGCCTCAAAGGACCGGGTCCCCATGGACCCGTGACTGAAAAAGCGTACCAACATAATAGTGATAACATAATTGGCCGCAGGGCAGCTTGTGGCGAGCTGTTGGTGAGTAACGACAACACGGACCCGAGTGCTCCAGAGTGTCGGTCAGTGCCCTCGTCCCCGACGTGTCTTCGTCGGTCGGGGTGGAGACCCAAAAGGGCTCGTAAGGCTCTCAGCTCTGCATTGCCTTAATTGGCCGTGCATAAAGGAGTCGTTAGAGCTGTTACTCCAGGAGTGGAAGTGTTAAAGGGCATTACGCCGCGAGTAACTTCGGAGAAAGCGCAGCACACCTCTCTACACCCCTGAGTCGCCTGCACCGGTGTTCAACGATGCGTCAAAACTTTTGCGTTGCGACAACGTAACGTGTGCACCCGCTCTTAGGCTAACCTAGAGGTCCCCAAACTTATTTTGTCAATCGCCCACTTTAAAAAATCAGTTATTTTGTAGCGCCCCCCATTTTTTTCACCATAAAAACCTGAATCACATATTTGTCTTGCCTGTAGTTTAATTCAACCTATATTCTAAACTAGACTTTTTTACAAGAGAGAGCAATAATAATACATACACCAGTACATTAGAGTATCTTTTATAAAAAAAAATAACAATAATCAACATTGTTAATTTTAAATAAAAAAATAGCAATAATAATACAATTTTACAATAATAAAGAGTATCGGAAGTGGGGACCTCACCTGCGAAACTTTAAAACACGAAATTTTTTCAGTGTTTGATTCCTTTAACGATATAAATAGCGTTGTGAACGCATTAAATTACATTTTTAATAAATAATAATTACATTTTTAGTTTATATTTGTACAATAAAAAAGGATATAAATATGAACTAATAAATGGATGTTGTGTAGTAAGAGGATTTTAATTTCAGTGAAATTTAAAATATGAAATAGCTGAAGTTATAAATCACTCATTGCTTAAATCACATCAGCGCCCCCCAACTTTATTCTGGGCCCGTTACCGCCCCCCTTAAAGCCTCCAGCGCCCACAAGGGGGCGTTATCGCCCACTTTGGGAAAGACTGGGCTAACCTAACCTTACTTTACTCACGATGAGCTGCATCGATTGACTGCACCCCGCCAGACCGGGAGTGTATATCAATGCAGCTTAGTTGTAGCAACGCTGTGATAACGCAGCGCCTGTGGCCAACAACGCGTCAAAATATTTGCGTTGCGACAACGCAACGCCCGTGTGCACTTAGGCTAAAGACAGAATAGACTAATTAACACAGAACTAGCTAGCTAGGCTGCTGAATATGGAATGAGACATTGATTTGTTTGTTTTGACTTGGCTTATGAATACTGGATTTGTTTGTTTTACAGAAGTAGTTTCTTGTTTAGCTATCTATAGTACCTACTAAGTACTTTTCAGAGTAAGTGTTGGATGTTTAACTAAAATTATTTTGTTGTATCTGAGTTTTATAATATAAAAGTACGTTGCGTAATCTACTTATCAGTTCCATTTATTATATGACTAACGTGTGACTAACATAGTTACATAAACTACTTATGTAACTATGTTAGTCACAGTTTAGTTAGTTAGTTAATAATAAGTTTTTTTGTTTAGATAAGGTTATCAAACATATTTAATATGCAACTTTGTCTATTAAATTTTGCATCTTGATTTAATTTAATTTCATTCATTAAACCATAGATTTACTTAGTATTACTTGGTCTATGCATTAAACTATATTCTATGACAATATAACATCGTTTCGACTGCTTCGATAACGTTGAGTGTTCCATTCAAACAGTTATTGTTATTTTTTTTATTTTTGTCAATGTCAGATGTTAAATAAAAAAATATTGACAGTCGGTTTTCCCGCTTTTTTCGGTGTATAATTTTGTATATCACCCATATAAAGCAAATATTTTTGCATGACATTTGGACAAAGTGACTGGTTGTTGCCACAATAAATAAAATTTCCGCTCAAAATTTTAGGTCAAACGTAAAAATAACAAAAACATTTACAGAAAAAACTCTAACCCTTTTCTTTTCATAACAAAAACCTTTTTATCGTGCAAACTGCGTAGAAAAAGCAAATGCGTACTTAGTATTTGAATTCTCTGAACTGCGTAGAAAAATAAAAATGGCGGCGCGATCACGCGGTTTTTATAAGCCCTCTTGTGAAATGTATTGTTTAACTGCTCGTTAGTTTGTTACTTGGAAAATAAGGGTAAATTTGAGTACACTTCACTGCATTCACAACCCACCGTTATTTAACTATGCAGCGATTTTATCCGCAGGGAACTATACAAAACATAAGTACAATTTTGACAGTTTTTCTTTTTTTTTTAACGGTAAAACACACAGATTGTGTGAATACTTTTCATTACCAACCGTTATTTAACCATGCAGCGGTTTTATCCGCAGAGAACTATACAAATCATAAATACAAGTTTGACAGTTATTTTGCTTTTCTTTTTTTACGGAAAAACTGAATAGATAGATAGATAGATAAATAGTAGATTGAGCTACAAGGGGATAAGGTAATATTTTGAAGGCGAGGGTGCTGCTTTGAATCCAGAGTGAAACAAAGGATCTCAAAGTTGAATCACGAGCGTAGCGAGTGATTCTACGGTGGAATCCTAACTGAAGCGAGGGATTCATGTATATCGCCCGAGATAAATTACCCTACTCGAGTAGCACACTCTACTTTTCATCTCTATCTATGAGAAAAACTAGCACATACAAAACAGAATATAAAGAAAAGTAGAACAACTACAATTCTGATTTAGACTTCAACCGCCAATTTAATACTAACCTGTGTTTGGTGTCTTTTCATACAATAAATACATAGAAATCATTTTTCAAAGATCACAACTTACGATAAAAATGTCATACAAACTGCCAGGCCGGCCGAACACTTTTGTATAAAAATGTCGATTTTTTCGAGTTTCTAGCATTGGTCCCATAGGAAAAGTTGTTTATATTGACGGTCTGAGTTGCTCCTACAAGGATCGGACAGGGTTTTGACACATATTGTATATATACATTCTAACATGCCTTTATTCCTTAAGGGTTAGTCAGTTCCAAGAATATAGTAAGCAAATTCACTTTAGATAATTAAATAAACTTGCAGCTCAAATGTTATTTCAGCAACATGGGAAAATTAATTAACTAAGGAACTTGTTGGAGTAGTTTGTTTTGTCTGCGTATCTCGGCTAATATTAGTACTGAAATTTCCTAATTTCATGTCAAAATGTTAGTAGGGTAGTTGTATATTTAACTTAATGATATAAGATGGTATTTTCGTACTTTTGATGTCGTAGGTATGAATGAATTATTTTTACTTTCTATTAACTCAAATAAGATACTTTTTTTCTAGACGTCGAAACATACATTGTATGTGATTTGTATGTAACAGTACGATTCAGACCAACCAAACCAACGTGCGTCGGAGCAGTAACGTGCCGCGAGAACCATACGCAAGCCGCGGAAGCTATAAGGCTGCCGCGGAAGCCGTACGGGTGCCGCGAGAGCCGATCGACCAGAAGTACTGCTTGCATTGCGCTGTGTAGACGCCATACAATTTAATTTAAAAAAAATGATAGAATGGGACATGGTATTACTTGCTTATTAAAGTTATTACGTCCGTATCCTTTAGTGTACACATCTTCGAATGACTCGTCTCGCTGCACCGCCGTTCTCGTTCCGCAACAGCCGTACGGCTAAAAACTGACCCGACGCATACCGACGGAGCCGGCTAGCTGTCGCGGTATCCGTCAGGAGCCGGTCGGAGCTGACCGGAACCGTACGGCCGGCCGAACTTTTATATCTTGTTACAAGTTTCAATTTCCTTTACCGCATTGTGGAATGCCTTCCGTGCCGAGCCGATGCGAGCCAGTCGGTCTGAATCGTACCAAACAGGCTAATGAAGTCATAGTTTCTTAGAGCCAAATAGCGCTCTTTTTCTGAAATAATAAATCTAAAATCACATTGATAATGGTTATGGTCTATGACAAGGGACATTATTTTGTCACTTTTAATTTCTTTAAAGTACCAAATAATTAATTATTAACCCAGGAAAATACCCAATTCTAACTCCATTTGGATTCTATCGACAGTATTCGATCGAGAAAGCCGGCGTCTGCTACGTGCTACGAATTTCGCTACGAGATTGTGTTCCTCTTTGTGTGTACTTTGTTTGAAAAGCAATCTTCCCTTGAGTCGCTGTTTGATTCGAGTTAAGTTATTAATGTTATTCAGAAATAAATATTAGACCTTAACACATTAACAATTCACAATGCATCTTCCAATTTATCCCTAAACATGCCTTTAATATTTAAACACTTGGCTCAATTACGAAATTCTGAAACTATAAAGGTAATCCTACCTCCCGCAAGATGACGGCTCTAAATCTTCCTGAGACCTACCAACCTTTGACCTACGTCAAAGTACTTATAGTGTCTGGCACATCTGTTGGCTACTTGAAACGCTTGAGTGATTTGATTTTGCGCTCATGCTGTCTTACAATCACGGGGCCTCTTTAAAAGCTGATTTCCATAGAGTTCCCTTGAGGAATTCTAATATACACTCATTTATTACTAACAACAATTATAACCTACGTATATCGGCACACTGCGCATTAAAATGACCATTTACTATTTCATAAGCCGTAAACTAACGGCATGTCTGGATTGCACACACCCACATAGGCAATACAAAATGTTTGCTGGTTATTCAAATAATACACTCACAATGATAAATTTTATACAGTTAAACACGCTCACAGACATATTACTCACACTAGGTCGGTAAAAATATATGCAAATGTGGAAGGGATATACCCGTAATAAATCAGACCACGAGCTGTAGTAGATCACTTTAGTACAATGAAATTCAAAAACCCGAAAGAGATTTGTAATGTCACGTGTTTATTTAAGCTCTCTTGAAGAAATCAAAGGACCTGCACAAATCTTTGACCAAAAAAAGTGAAAAAATGAAGATGGGCTCCAAAGAAGTAGTGTATCCAGAGCCGATAAATAATACAAAAAAACCCTTCACGCGACTTCATTGTTCCTCATATACAAGTTAACCTATAGGTCAATAAATCAACCTGAAGAATAAACTCCCAAATATTATAGAAACAAGTCAATTTACCCCAATCCATTACGCTGGGTTGCTCATTTCTCGAACTTCGAGACTTAGAAACTCAGAATTCAATAAGGCACATTGCTGTTTGACTTGGCTACCAAATTAGGCAAATGAAGGAACAACTTCCGAAGTTAACAATAAGTTATAGGGCTACGGAGTTGCTACGGATAAATTAGGTTTTTAGGCGATGCGGGTAGCAACCCATCACTATTTTGATTTAATTTCCACCGTCTCGCCCACCATCACGCTAAAAGTGGTCTTTGAGTCTCGCGGCCCGCGGCTGCGCTCTGTCACAGAATAAGTACTAGTACTCACGTACAAAAGTCCTACTCACAAAAAAAAATCAAAGAAATATCTACTTAATGTGGTTGACGCTATGGTTTAATTTAGCTCGCGTCAGAACTCCTCATCTCTTCGTTTAGATACCTACAACCATTGCAAGCCAATTTCATTCTTATTACTCTCGACGAACGATTTATGTAACTGAATTTTCCCCTCCGGAGCGGTCGCCGCGCGCATATTAATAATGTAGGTATATTTTCGATACCTAAACGGCCTAATTGACACAGGATTGGTTGTGACTGACGTAAGACTAGTGATGTGCCGCCGAGAAATTCTCAGTTCTCGGAAATTTCTTTCCTTGAAAATTTCTGGAAATATTCAACGTTTCCCGTGAATTTTTGTTGAAAAATTTTGTGATAAAATTTTGCGACAAATTTCTCGGAAATTTTTAAGACCGTTTCGGAATTTTCTCGAAATTTTCAAGAACGGCACAGCACTACGTAAGACCCAAAATGCTCTGTCTAGTTTGTAAGGTATTTATTTTATGGGCCTTTAATATTGTAACTAATATTAAGTTTGTTGCCTGAAATAAAAATTTTTGACTCGATTTTAGCCAAGTGTTCGGCATCCCTTCTCATAAGTGGCGTCAAACGACATATAGTATCCGCTCAAGCGATGGCTTCTTAACTGTCGACCACTGACACTACCTTAAATATAAAAATATATACGGACACCTACGCTACGGACAAATCTCACAGATTGAGCTAGCCCCAAAGTAATTTATTTTTTTGACAAATCACACAGATTGGGCCTGCCCCAAAGTAAGCTTAAGCTTGTGTTATGGGATACTAACCCAACGACGATAAATACATATATATATATATTAGATAAACACCCAAGACAATTTGAAAAAGGCCATTTTACATCTTGTCCTGGCTGTGGATTGAACCTAGAACTTCCGGATTGGCGGACTAGCGTGTTGACCATTACACCACGGAGGTCGTCAAATTAGAGACTTATAGGGATACCTACCAGTAGTGGGGCCTCATTAGAAGTCGATTCCCATCAAGTTCCCTGAGGAGTTTCTTATATATACCCATTTATTACTTACAACAAACATCTCCTCTCACAGGCCTACTGGAAGAGATCTTCTTTTGAGATAAGTAGTGCCTTTGTACAACTTTTATTTGATGTATTCTCTGTATAAATTTTCCGTGTACATAAATTGGTAAATAAATAAAAATAAATAAACAATTATAACCTACGTATATCGGCACACCGCGCATTATAATGTCCATTTACTATTTTCATAAGATTTCACACACTCACATATTCAAAATATGAAAATTTTCGCGGTCATTTATTCAAATACACTTATTTAAATACACTCTCAATAAAAAAAATGTATGAACACGCTGAGAGATATATTACTCACACTAAGTCAACAAAAATAAAAATATGCAAATTATAAGCCGGAGATTGAACGGCTTATGGACTTATAAAGAACCTAATTACGTAGGTATTTAATTAAGTTCATAGTTTTATAGCTATAGCCTAAATTCTCACCAAATGCCACTGATACCTACTTTTCTTCTTCTCGAGTCGAATTCGTGGCGAAAGGATCAGCCAATCTGAGTTACCGACTAGACCAGAGGTTCCCAAACTTATTTTGTCAAACGCCCACTTTAAAAAATCAGTTATTTTGTAGCGCCCCCCATTTTTTTCACCATAAAAACCTGAATCACATATTTGTCTTGCCTGTAGTTTAATTCAACCTATATTCTAAACGAGAGAGCAATAATAATACATACACCAGTACATTAGAGTACCTTTTATAAAAAATAACAATAATCAACATTGTTAATTTTAAATGAAAAAATGGCAATAATAATACAATTTAACAATAATAAAGAGTATTGGAAGTGGGAACCTCACCTGCAAAACTTTAAAACACGAAATTTTTTCAGTGTTTGATTCCTTTAACGATATAAATAGCGTTGAACGCATAAAAATAATAAATATTAATTACATTTTTAGTTTATATTTGTACAATAAAAAAGGATATAAATATGAACTAATAAATGGATGTTGTGTAGTAAGAGGATTTTAATTTCAGTGAAATTTAAAATATGAAATAGCTGAAGTTATAAATCACTCATTGCTTAAATCACATCAGCGCCCCCCATCTTTATTCTGGGCCCGTTACCGCCCCCCTTAAAGCCTCCAGCGCCCACAAGGGGGCGTTATCGCCCACTTTGGGAAAGACTGGACTAGACTGTCCTCGCAGATTGCCCAGGGTGCGCCTCAGTACGTCACTCGAGGAGGCTCCTTTCTTGCACCTCCTACCTATCACTTACCTACTATATTTTTATATTAAATACATACATAGATAAACATTACTATAAAACGATATAAAACGATACTATATTTTTATAATAAATACATACATAGATAAACATCCAAGAACAATATCAATATGAAAAAGTTCATTTTCCATCTTGACCTGACCTGGCATCGAACCCAGGACCTGTGAGATAGCCTGCTATAATGACTACAAGGCCACAAAGGTGGACTTGACTGAAATTAAATTTTCTTTGTCCTTCATTCCTCAAAGATTATAAGCTAATTCACATAAATTCAAGGCCATTACCATGCAAAGGCCTTCAAAAGAGGTAGTCAGACGTTGCGTGACAGGCTTTCCCTCTGATATTGAATCCCTTTGAACATCAGTAATGGCGCCGACTTCGGAATTAAACGCGTTAATTTATAATGAAGTAACTGGGGTAACGATAAATTGGAAACAGGTCTGAACGAAAGGGTAACACAGTTTTGGTTTGATTGAAATCAATTTCGTTAACACTTTCGCACATCTATTATAAATATAACATGGCACGAAGAGTTTAGACTCGCGTCATCTTTTAAAAGACGTAATTGACAACTTTAAGTGTCCCACTACACAAACATTATATTTTTTTTATCCCTAACGAACTAGACAGAGTCTAGAATCGCCAAAACCCAATTTTTATGGGGGGTAAAATTATTTCAAAAATATTCTTTCGGATGTTTTCTGACAAAAATTCATATTTTAAGTGAAACAAAGAATCTAAATATATATAACTCAAAGGTGACTGACTGACTGACATAGTGATCTATCAACGCACAGCCCAAACCACTGGACGGATCGGGCTGAAATTTGGCCTGCAGATCTTATGACGTAGGCATTCGCTAAGAAAGGATTTTAATCAATTCTACCCCCAAGGGAATAAAATAGGGGATGAAAGTTTGTATGAAACTTCGTCAATTTTAAACCGATCGGGCTGAGACTTTGCATGCATAAAGCTACTATGACGTAGGCATCCACTAAGAAAGGATTTTGATAAATTACACACCTACGCGCGCGAAGCCGCGGGCAAAAGCTAGTAGTAAAATATGATAGAGACTTGCAAAACAAAAACTTTAAAAAATAACTGGCCAAGTGCAACTTGGACTTGCGCATTAACTGTTCCGTACAAATCTTTATAAAAAATCACGTTTCTTGTATGGGAGTGCCACTTAAATATTTAATTCTGTTTTTAGTTACTGTTGTTAAAGCGGCAATAGAAATACATCATCTGTGAAAATTTCAACCCTCTAGATATCGCGTCACTGACTCATCAATCATCATCTTTTGATGATGATATTCATCATGCTGGAAACCACACGCCGAGTCGCAAGTAGCATAATAATTATAAATAAGTCAAATCTTATATTTTCTTCTCATGTTCTCAAATTTAAATTATTCTAGAGTTAAATCAAATCGTTTATTTTTAGGCAACAAGGCATATAGAATAAATGGGTCCGGCCCTTAGGCCCTCATTCCGCGAGGCGCTCGGCCGTGACGCTCTCGAATTTCAAAATTTGTTTGTCCGTGACGCCCTCGGCCGTGACGCTCTCGTTTTAATATTTTTTTCGCAAAAATCTCGTATGAGTACTGTTAAGCGCAGAAATGTTAAACGAAAAAAAAAAACATCAAATTCACGTGCGTAAGGATCATTTAGTGTGCATGGAATATTGTAATTTTAAATTGTCCAGAAAAATAAAGTAAAATAAAAATATGTAATTTCTGTTCGAGTAGACATTTACGACATCAAAAACATAACTTGTAAATAAAATAGTCTCGCAGTACAGTCCTTCTACCGTAAAAAGTCTGTTTATTTATTCAGTCCCTCCTAATGGGACCTTCTGTCTTACTCTTACGTCATTACGTTATTAGCCAACCTAACAAAATCAAAGTAAAAGTTAAAAAAAAAAGTTAATGTGGGATAAATTTACCTTATTTTGAAGGTATTATTTTAGTGCAAAAGCTAAAAACACTTTACTTACTAAAAGATTACGCCGAAAGAAACCCAGTTTAGTATTGGTCCCTTCCCTGCCTGATGGGTTATGTTTCAGTTACAATACAGATTTACACTTAAGCTCAGTATACATTTTATTATGCATCTAAATAATACAATTAAAATTTGTAGTTAACTATTTCCAAGAATTTTGATGAGATAAATAGTCATTTACATCATAACAAGCATTTTTTAATCAATGATTTTTAAAGGCAGTTTTAAACTTAGATAATGGTAACTGGAATTTTATTATAGAGACGCAAGCTGAGACCCACAAAAGACATTTTGTCTTTTTAAAAAAAAAGTTTTCTTAGAGACTCTCTAGCACCTAGTTTATACATAGACCTAACACACATATGGTGAAACAAATATGGTATTTATTTCTGCAATATTACCCCATAGCAATATTCCATAGGACATCTATGGAAGTAACTAAAATATACCAAACGCGCTGTATCAACGTCCGTCATCTGCCTAACTGTTCTAATCGCGTAGGCTGCAGAGCTAAGTTTTCAAGCTAATTTTTTAATATGGGCAATTGGGATTCAAGCCTTATTCCCAGAAACGTTGTGTTATCTATCATACCTACTTACTTCCTTATTAATAAGTAATCGTGTTGGAACTTTTCGGTAAGCAGAACTTTATACATTTAGTTTTGTTTGCATTTAGTTAAGTTAGATTTAATCAATTCAAGAGCTTTCCCTTTTATTCCATAGTGTACAAGTTTGGATAGAAGGGTTTCGTGGTCTACACAGTTAAATGCCTTGGTGAGGTCACAAAACACACCAATTGCATTCTGACAATTGGTGTGTTTTGATTTAGATAGATTTTTGTAAAATTACATATTATATGTATGTATATAATGGATCTGTTGTTGCATATTATAGTGACCGAGTGACCATATCAATATTAAAAATCTTTTATGTTTTAAATAAATAGAATCCGATCCAAGGTACAGTTATTTTTTTAATAAATAAATACACTGTGGTAAAACAAAAACAATAAGTATTATGTGATGATAATTGACTAATTAAAATTAAATTTACAATCATAGTTTTCATGTTTGCTCACCGGCTGGAGTCTCGGAGTAGGGCTCTCAACATCTATACTAATAAGATCAGGCAAGGTAGTGTGAAATTTATAATCAACACGGCACACGTTTCAAAGAAAATTAAAATATTAAATCAGAAACACTTCTTTTCTCAACAGTACACTAACCTTGTTTTACAATCGAGAGCGGCACGGCCGAGGGCGTAGTGGACAAACAAATTTTAAAATTCGAGAGCGTCGCGGCCGAGCGCGTCGCGGAACGAGGGCCTAACGGCCGGGGGTCGGGTTAGCTTACAGACTAGCATAAATATAAATTAAACACATTGACTTGTCATTGGTTTTGGAAAAAAGAATGTCATGTAGTAAATAAATTCCTCTATCCATATACGTAATCCAAATTTGTGTATGATATAAGATAAAAAAGTTGCCAAAATGATTTACGATCGAGACCACGTAGTTACGCCCGTTCATAACTAAGGCGTGACCCCGATGAACTCGAAATCTAGCCGGCCGGCGGTACTACTAATTGATCTCACGATTTTACTTTCGAGTTTTAGTCAACATATTTTGTTCCTGAATTTTTATTTTGACTTGCTAATTAGGTCTAACTAACAATCCTTATGAAATTAGTTGAATTGAACTAAAGGAGGACTTGAGTAGGAAGGGAGTGACGGATCAATTGATTAGACATAAAAACAAAAACAACACATAGCGCGAAGAACCGATGGCCGATGGGGCAGAAGGGTTCTCGAATGGCGGCCACGTTGGTACGTGGCGGCTTGCTGGTGCAAGCGCAACGCAGGACACCCACCTGCTAGCCAGAGGTTCCCAAACTTATTTTGTCAAACGCCCACTTTAAAAAATCAGTTATTTTGTAGCGCCCCCCATTTTTTTCACCATAAAAACCTGAATCACATATTTGTCTTGCCTGTAGTTTAATTCAACCTATATTCTAAACGAGAGAGCAATAATAATACATACACCAGTACATTAGAGTATCTTTTATAAAAAATAACAATAATCAACATTGTTAATTTTAAATAAAAAAATAGCTATAATAATACAATTTTACAATAATAAAGAGTATTGGAAGTGGGGACCTCACCTGCGAAACTTTAAAACACGAAATTTTTTCAGTATTTGATTCCTTTAACGATATAAATAGCGTTGTGAACGCAATGTAATAAATATTAATTACATTTTTAGTTTATATTTAAACAATAAAAAAGGATATGAATATGAACTAATAAATGGATGTTGTGTAGTAAGAGGATTTTAATTTCAGTGAATTTCAAAATATGAAATAGCTGAAGTTATAAATCACTCATTGCTTAAATCACATCAGCGCCCCCCAACTTTATTCTGGGCCCATTACCGCCCCCCTTAAAGCCTCCAGCGCCCACAAGGGGGCGTTATCGCCCACTTTGGGAAAGACTGTGCTAGACGGTCAGATGACCTGAGCAAGGTTGCCGGAAAGCGCTGGTTGCCGCTTCCGATCGGTCGTTTTGGAAATCCTTGGGCCTATGTCCAGCAGTGGACTTCCTGTGGCTGATAAAATGATGATGAGGAAAGACAAAAATGAGTGAGTGTCGTAGAAACATTGGTTGGAACGAAGTTTGAAAAAAAAAATCGTGACGGAAAATCTTACATCTTTTTTCGCCTAGCCCCCCATTTGCCAAGTCCGTCTGAAAAGGAACTTCGTCCCAACAATATACGTTTTGAATATATTACATCATTACTCTTTTAAGAAAACATATGATTGATATGTAACTCAAACGATGTATCAAATACTGATTTAAAAGAAGATTGCTTTCCCGGAATTCACAGATAGAATGTGGAACACAATTTCGTAGCGCTCGTAGCATTCCGTAGAACCTCGTAGTGAAATTCGTAGCACGTAGGCTACGGCTTCATTCTATATCGAATACTGTCGATAGAATCCAAATGGAGATAAAACTTAAAATTCATTGCTTTCAAACAACTTAAATCAGATACTTTCATAACTTAAAACGTACGGAATTGTATGAAATACAGGCTAATGACGTCATAGTTGTTTTTATTATTATTATACGGCACTGGATACTAGTATTTTAGAGCCCACCTTTGTTTTATTTGTAGAAACTCCTAGTAGATAGGTAGCCGCGGACTAGCTGGGGCAGTTGGAGCTCCTACATTAAGAGGTAGGTAAGCTACGTAGTAGAGAGCTTGAGAGAAATAGACTGCAGAGTTATTTTATTTATTATAATTCTTACAATACTGATATATATATATATATATATATATATATAAATTGACATTGATCAGCTCGAGAGATTGTAGTGGAATGAATGTAGAATGATGAGGAAGTAATCTAAAATTTTAAAATTGAATTTGAAAATGAAATTTTTTTTAGATAACGGAAAAGGATTTAAACTTGAACATGAAGGATGAGATTTATTGTAACATCGTTACATATTCACTTCTTTATTCCTACTATTTAACCCTAATTATACAATCAAAGGTTGGAGTAAGTCCTTTGATTGCTTCAAGGGAGCTTCTGGTGACCAATCTATACGAGTCCACTGGTTTTCAGCTGCTTGAGTGGCGGACGGTCCACAGTCCGCAAATAAATATCACTACAGCCGCACTATGAGTGTCCACTTTAAACATTGCACATATTGTCCATGAGCATAAACATTTATAGCACTAAACTACACCAATTTTATATTATAAAGTCCACTAGAATCAATTTGCAAAACAATTTAAAGAAGACTCCTACTGAACCCCCATAAGTTCTTTAAAACTCACCTGACGTCATAGTTTCTTGGAGTCAAATAGCGCTCTTAATAACAGTTTTTATTAAATAATAAATCTAAAATCACTTTTAAAATGGATACGATCAAATTACTTGTCGTAAATAAATAAATTAATATAAATATATAGGGACAAATAACACTGATCGAGCAAGCCCCAAAGTAAGTTCGAGACTTGTCTTATGGGATAATAAACATCCAAGACCCAGGACAATTTGAAAAAGTCCATTTTCCAACTTGCTCTGACCGGGGATCGAACCCGGGACCTCTGGGTTTTTTAACAGTACCAATTAATTTTATTTTTGTCACAAAAAATACCCATCTTTAGTACGTACATGCTTGAACTAATACTTGCGACCTCTTTAGTAACCCATATGATATCTCAAAAACGCAATGTTGGCTTGTTTAAAATTATTTTCTTCTTTTCGTCTTTTAAATGGTCCCGAACACTATATAAGAGCATAGATTATATGATTTCAGAAAAGTCTATAGTCTATTCCTAGTATAATAGCACATGTGTCGTTATTTCGCCAAAACGATACTCCTAGCCATAGACCTATAACTTTTTTTTCTTTAGATCTACCATACTGCCAACATAATAAAATCGTTATTTTGACATATGGTGCCATTTTTCAAACGTGGAGTCACTGAACTAACGGTTTTTTGTATGAAAAACATTCGTGTAAGTGACTCCATATTTCAAAAATGGCACTTTTAGTCACTAGGAAGAAGTCAATAAAAAAAATAAGTCTTCCGTAGATACCTAGTATCTACCAAACATATGGTAGTTTTTCTTTGTTTATTTTTCTATTTATTTTAGTTAATGTTTTCGTAGAAAAAGTATTGTATGCAACGTTGTATAAGTAGTCAAAAAATGCTCGATGGCGTCAATTTACGATGCTCGCCCAGGCTCGCGTCGTAACCTGCGCCACTCGTATTTTTAACCCTCCTTATACAACTGTTGCATAAAATACTATTATTTATTTTACCTTATATACTCGCCCATAAATTAATTCACACTCACATTACACTACTGCCTCCGTGTTAAATACAACAAATTACATCCTTCTAGGTACACATATTAGCACAAATATTTGCTCATTTTAATCGTATCCCTCAGTCAACTTAAAAGAGTAAACCTCCACATGAATCTAAACATAAACATTATATTGGTATTTACCTGTTTCTGTAGTAACTACAGCCAATTTAATATTCGTGTTGTTTGATGATGATATATGCAAATATTTTGACGAAATTAACTATTTGTAAATACCCTTGAGTAAACAAATTTGTGTGTTTCCTTCCATGCTGGTTTAGGAAAAAGAAAACGTAGACTATATCAGCTGCTTCTCTCGTAAAAGTGATCAAGAAATGAGGTACTAACCTGGGTCAATAACATACAGTTGTTGTAGAGCCACGCTGTGGCTTGCCTCCACCTAATTATTTTGTGTAAACTGTTTAGTACTGTATTGTTTTTTAATGTTTTCATTTTTACAAACAAATATTTAACATTGTAGTAAAAATTAAATAAATACACTTATAAAAATTACATTATATAAAGAAATAGATAAATAAATATTTAATAAGTAAATACATACCTATTTGTTTTGTATAATTTTTATGTTAAAGAGGGCATAAAAAAAAATTATTAGTACTGTCTCAGAATTCTGTAATATACAGAACAAACGTTTTTGTTCTGTATATTACAGAATTCTGAGACAGTACTGAGGGCGTTGAGCACGTTAACGGGCGAACGCACACTAGTTGACGTGTGCACGGATGTATAGTTTTGTTTGTAGTAGTGGTAGGCACAAATGATACTCCGCTTCTATGAAAAGCCATACCTGTGACGTTATTAACCATAGGACAATTATTTTCAAATAACATTGCATGACTTCAGAGGCACTTACACTTTACTGAAATTCCCTGGGCACAGCGCGACGCCGGGCAAAAAACGTGGTTGAAACGAATTATTTCCTTTGTTTAGCACTTTAGTCCCAAGAGACTTTACGAAGGAAAGTAATGCCTACAGTTGCGATGGGTTACGTGAAAAACAGAAACATGAAGGGTTGGGTTACATATTTTTTACCGACTGCCAAAAAGGAGGAGTTTATTAATTCGTCGCGACCTTTTTTTATGTATTTTCACCGTATATGGGAAGACGCCTGTACCGATCTGGAAAAATATTTTTTTATTTGAAAGGGTATACTTTCCAGATGGTTCCATAGAAAATATATTAAAATCGGTGGTGTAGTTTGGGGGTGAAGTAGGTTTTTTTAATTTTAAAATATTGTTTTGTTATCAAATACACGTACAACCACGTCTTTATCTTTAAAAAGGTAGACGAAACCTTGTGCTGTAAGACTTATACGCTACGTTTACCTTGAAGTAAAGGGAATTAAAATAATGAGTTTACATAATTACGATATTGTTGTACCATTTGCTTGATCGGTTTCATCTATTTGGCAAAAAAACACCTAAATTGATATTGTTATGACATTCAACATAATTTTTTAATAAAAAAAAAACTAACCCATATTTGTATAAAAAAGAAGAAACTGACTGGCTCAACGCATAACTGAAACCACTGAGTCTAGAAGTATAAAAAAAAATTACAAACTTTCAAACAATGACGTGAGTATGTACTAAGAACTGATCTTCGAAAATTCACTCCCGGGCTAGAAAGATTCTATGAAACTTGATCAGTTTTGAAGTAAGAAATCTGAATAACCGGCCAGGTGCGAATTCGACTTGTGCATGAAGGGTTCCGTACCAAGATCTATAAAAATTACGTTTGTTGTATGAGGGCCGCACTTGAATATTTATTTTATTCCGTTTCATTATTTGTTGCTATAGCGGCAACAAAAAAACTTCATCTGTGAAAATATCAACCGTATAGCTATCTCGGTTCATGTGATACAGGCTGGTGACAGACATACGGATGGAAGGACAACGGAATCTAAGTAATAGGGTCCCGTTTTTACCCATTAGGTACGGAAACCTAAAAATGACATATGAGCTCATGATTCAAAACTTAAACTTTCAAAAAAACCTCTATGGGGGTAAAATGGTATGAGGTGTGGTATGGGTATGGAGGGACGACCTCCGTGCCGTAGTGGTCATCATGCAAGTCCACCAGTCAAATGTTCCGGGTTCGATCCACGGTAAGGGCAAGTTGGAAAATGGCATTATTGTCCTGGGTCTTGGTTGTTTATCTACTCTCTAATATATATGTATTTGTTGTAAAATATAGTATCGTTGAGTTAGTATCCCATTACACCAGTCTCGAACTTACTTTGGGGCTAACTCAATCAGTGTAATATGTCCGAAAAAAATTAAATTACAGATTAGGTTTTCAAATAAAATGACAAACTTACTTGAATTCACTTGAAAAAATAGGGGGTGAGTATGGAACTCAGCTCAAAACGGCTGAACATCAGGAAATGTGAGCATTGTCAATTGACTACCCGAGCAAAGCTAAAATAAAGCCAGTAATAAAATAAAATTGCTACGAAAATGTACGTTGATTGTACAAGTAAACCTATTGTTAGGCAATACATTTAAATTCAACGCGAATCTCAGTGGGATTTTGATGAAATGGCAGGCAAAATGAGTAAATGGAAAAATATGGCTGTAGATTGATTCAGCACGGGGGCGTTATTCCGGATGCCGCCCGCATACGAATTGAGTGTGTACAGGTTAAATCAATTTGTAGGACGGTGGGGGAAGAACAGTCAGGCTTCAAAAGTAGAGTCTTAATCTACATACATATAACTCAAGGGTGACTGACTGACTGACATAGTGATCTATCAACGCACAGCCCAAACCACTGGACCGATCGGGCTGAAATTTGACATGCAGGTAGATGTTATGACGTAGGCATCCGCTAAGAAAGGATTTTGATCAATTCTACCCCCAAGGGGATAAAATAGGGGATGAAAGTTTGTATGAAACTTAGTCAATTTTAAACCGATCGGGCTGAGACTTTGCATGCATAAAGCTACTATGACGTAGGCATCCCCTTAGAAAGGATTTTGATAAATTACACCCCTACGCGAGCAAAGCCGCGGGCAAAAGCTAGTTTCTTATACAATTAATAATATGAGGGAATACGACTCCCTTTTTTAGGGTTCCGTAGTAAACGAGAAACCTTTATAGTTTCGCCATGTCTGTCTGACTGTCCGTCCGCGATTTTACGCAGAGACTAAAACTACTATAAAGCTGTAATTTGGTATAAGTATGTGTAATCATGCCAAATAAATGGTAATTGTGTGTTTCGGCTCTTATTTTAATTTCATTTTACATCCAAGACATTATTACAGATCCAAGACGCAGAGACCCGTTGGAGAAGTTGATTTAACGTGGCGTTATATAATTAATATTGACGTCAGTTTATTTCACTAAAGTTCAAACACAACAACACTGGAAAAGCTGCTAGCAGTACCAAAGGTAATGGTGAATGCGGGAAGTGCGCAGCCAAGAAATGACGCGCGATGATCGTGCCGCGACTCAAGCTGAGTTTCAAAAATCAATACAAACCGGTGCGGGCCGTGCCGTGCCGCAAGCCGATCTCTCACCTACACTATCTATTGCGCTTACACAAATACAAAGCTGAGCTTAGGCTCCAGAGCTGTACTTACTTATTAATTCGCCTTTATGACTGACGGGGTAGACAAAGCTTAGATCCTACGAATCTAGGGGTAGACAGGGCCATAAGATCAGAAGTTGATTGCAGTAGCGGATTTAGGGGGGGGCACGGGGGCACGTGCCAAGACGATATTTTTGTGTACTGTGGAGATTCTATCCCAGTACATACTTAAAAGCATATCTTCGCAACAGGATGACAGAAGAGCATTTGAATGGACTGGCTGTAATTGTAATGCATATCCATCAAAACGTTGCGGATAAAATGGACCCTAATGAAGTGCTAGACATTTTTAGCAGAAAACATAAAATAAAATTGTCTTTAATATATTATACATTTAATTTTTCTAAAGATACTCTCATAAACCTTCCTACACATAAGTACCTACTTGAACTTGTAAAAATAAAGTTGAACCGTTATTGTAGTTTTATTTTGGCCGTCCGCCCCTTGGGCGGGAAAAAATCCTGGATCCGCCGTTGGTTGATTGTATGGTTGTCTTGAATGGTATAATCAGGTAAAAAAAACAAATAAAAATAGATTTTTGCACGTAAAGGTATTGACAAGCTTATTTGCTGAGCAAATTAAAAAAAAATAGAAATATATTATAGGTACTTTAAAATAATTCCAATAGTATTCGCAAACGTAACGCAGTTGAATCATAAATCATTTATTTGTCAGACATGAGTACAAACGCTGTTAGTTTACGGTGCTGGGCTTCATGCTGCGCCGTCAGGCAATCAAATTTCGTTTTTAAGGAGTTGGTTATACGTTATGTCAATTATTGTCGTAACAATTCTGTCTTGATAGAAATTCGTATTATTTTTCTTTTATTGGAGAACAATTTATGCAGTATATTTTTTGGGTAAAATTAAAGATTGATAACAGGTTCAGTAAGAGCATGTCAGATAAGAATTCATCCACGGAAAAGTATGATTTGTCAAATAAAAAATAAATTATTTGTTTCCTGGCAAGATTGAATATGAAATGGCAGTTTGTTGACTACTTTTGGTGCCATTGCCTGTATACTATTGTATAGTAACTTACATTTGGTACATATTAGGTGCAAATTACTCGAAGTGGGAATGGGTGGGACACTTGCCATTCTTATCTGCAGCAGCGCTAACACAAAAACTAAAATTAATATATAGCTACAAACTTAACACAAAATTAATTAAAAGGTATTCTAAAAACTGGAGATTATTCTCCAGTTTTTAGAAAAAAAGGTCAGTAAATTGCTAAAACTCGACGTCATCGTCGAGTTTAAGCAATTTACTGACCTTTTTCAGTTACCTAAATGCCATGTAAAACCCTTTTTGCGTAAGGATGTTTTTCTTGTAGAGACCGGCGTGGCGTGAACGCTAAAAATATGCTAAACGTATATTTAGATATGAGTCCGAAATGTCACTTGGGTTAAAATTTTAAATCGTATTTAGGACACAGAAAATATGTACCTTGACAATGCGACACAAAAATAGCGGACTTCAAAGCATTTTTGTCCAAATTCGCTACACGTAAATGAACCAAAATGGCAGTCGTCGGCGCATTATTTGTACCTGCGCCGATAACCGCCATTTTGGTTCACCTACGTGCTGGGAATTTGTGCAAAAATGCTTTGAAGTCCGCCATTTTTGTTCAAATTATTTGTGTCACTTTGTACCTAAGGTCTAACATACAAAACTAAACGGCCTGGTCAAACATTCCTGCTGGTCTGGAAGAAAAGAAAAACTTGCAATTATCAGCTGCTTTTGAACAGACTTTCAAAAGGGAGTAGGTTATCAATTGGGTATTTTTCTGGGTCAAAAATAAATTATTTTGTACTGATAAGATAATAAAACGCCGCAAAATAATGTCACTTGTCTTTTAACATATCCATTTTGACGTGATTTTCAATTTATTATTGCAGAAAAACTGTTAATAGGAGCGGTTTTTGACTCCAAGAAACAATGACGTCATCTGCCAGTACTTCATACAAATGTTATTGAAAACATTTGTTTTGACGTTCAGAAAAAAGTATCTGATTTGACTTGTTGGAAAATAGCGGATTGTTCGCGATCTTTTTAACCGACTTCCAAAAAAGGAGGAGGTTGTCAATTCGTCGCGATCCTTTATTTTTTTTATGTATGTTCACTGATTATTCGAAGACGCCTGGACCGATTAAAAAAATCTTTTTTTGTTTGAACGGGTATACTTTCCAGGTGGTTACCATGGACATTTTTTATCAATATAGGTTGTGTAGTTTGGTTAATTTAATTATACAATTAATCAAGTGTTACGTACAGCACGAAAACCTGCCAAGTTCAAATTTAGAAGTATTATAATTTTAGATATTTTTAAAGTGCATCTAAACTTGGTATTGGATTGGATTTCAACCATTTTTAGCCGAACCGATAGGAACTTGACCCACTTTTTAACAGGTATGTTTTTGGTGGGATTTTTTTTTTTTGCTTGAAAAGTCTTGTCTGCTTTTCCCATATAAATTTTATCAAAGTCGGTCATGTAGTTTGGGGTGAAGTCGGTTTTAAGCTTTGATAAATTATATTTTCATGTATCCATTTCAATATTATTAATCTCTTTTTGCCACGAAATAAAACACAAAACATAAGTCATGAAAATATTAATATTAAATACGTATACAGATAATATTTCAGATATATTTAGAAATCGGCACAGATTACTAATAAGTTACTACGTGATTAGAAATATTCAACCACCTACGTACCAAATAAAAAACCTATTTATTTACGCCTACGCTTGCGGTGACATTATCATATTTATGAGAGTTGTATTTTGTATCGGAATGTAATAAATCTCTGTTTTTCTACAAATATATTCATCATGCGTGTCACGATTGAGACACGATTTCTGTGGAAACAAACAAAGAATGAACGGGCAAGAAACCAAATCTTGTAAATAGCCAATGAAGGTAACAACCCAACACTATTTTAATGCCCTTTTTCCACCACACACTTCACTCTAAAGGTCACAGTAGACTTATCAACTCGAGCAGTTCGGTATTCTGTGTATGAAACTCCATACTGCAACGCACACTATTCGGATTCATAATGTAATCGCTTCGTCTCGGGATCAGCCCACGAAACGCTTCGCGGATTGGTCGACTTAAGGGGCCTACCTGAATTTTCCGGGGTCCAGTGCTACCCTCATTTGAAATAAATCTATTATAAGGAAACGGAGATTTCATTTAAAATTTTGTCTTGATCAGATCCTAGATAACCCTTCAAACTATTTTATGAACTATTGTTTACAGTTTAAAGTGAGAACGTAAAGCTTTTCTAAGCACAATTGCGAAAAACGGCCACTTTTGGCGTATGTGCGTAGAAAAGCTTCATGTTCTCACTACAAACAGTAAACAGTAGTTCATAAAATAGTTTGAAGGGTTATCTAGGGTCTGATCAAGACAAAATTTTAAATGATATCTCCGTTTTCTTTCAAATGATTTATTTAAAATGAGGGCAGCACTGGACCCCGGAAAATTCATGTAGCCCCTTAAGAATCCCCTTACCCTCGACTTTTTTATACAAACGTAGTCTACGTTTTATTTTAAAATGACATGTCAGATATCGGTAAAAATTTGTAATTTTAAAGAAATTGTAACTATATAGGGTTATAATTGGTTTCCTACGGTAACATTATGAACTGGAAAGAAAATTAAGGGTGTACCAGTATTCCATACTGATGGTCAAATATGATATAATACACTATATTCTCTTTTTTAAGTTCACATTTTAACTGTAAAAAGGAGTTATATGCCTGAATATATGCAACTGCATTCTTTGAAAAGACATGATTTCGCCCATATCTGACATGTCGTCTCAAAATAAAACATAAACTTCGTTTGTATGGGAAAGTCTGATTCTATCTAGAGTAAAGGGACTCTTAAGGTCCCTGCGCTTATGTCTCTCCACGTGGTTTCACTCTACGTGGTCTTCGTCCACCCTTGCACCTCACACACGTAAGATTTCAAACAAAAAGTAACGATGCAAAGCGTCGCCTAGCCATAGACGAGTCGACGTACCGAAGCTGATCCGATTTGGTTACGTGCTTACGTCAGGTTAACGCTTGGTGGACGGCGCGGCGAAAGGCGATACGATGTGGATCCGTTTCCGAGTTGATTAGTCATCTGTGACCTTAAACGTAGCCTTTAATAGTTAGCTTATAACTATTTTTACTTAGAGATAAAGAAGCCTAAAAGCGCACCCTGTATTCCAAAGAGCACTAAATAAATAAATATATAACAATTCACACTGATTGACTAGCTTGGCTTCGCTTTTTTGGCTACGTAGTACATATTTATATCTTTCAAATCAAATATCAAAAATTCAAAAAATCATTTATTCATTTTCATAATTTTTACAGGCTTAATTGCGATCAAGGAATTCTTTTAAGTAAAGAATACTTGTGTTCGAAATCCCCGCTCTTCTAGCAAGTTGACAATACGTAACGTATTAACTATAGTAAATATTCTACTTTTATATTACAGATTAAGATATTAAATTACAAAATTAAAATTTAAATATAGATTTTATGATAGAATAAAAAAACAAATTTATATTAATATCTTTTATTACTTAATTTATGTTTGTTTACTTGTACGTAATTTATATTTGTAATAAAGTGTCAACGCTGTATTATATTGTAAGTATTTATGATTAAAATACAAAAATAATAATATGACAAAGCCCTTCTGGCGAGTAGGCGACCAATACTGTGAAAATAAGTTTCTTTCGGCGTTTCTCCTCAGCAGTGGTCGTTACGAAGCGCTGGTATCGTAGCTTTTCTTTAAAAATAAATTAAATACTTTATCTTTGCGTCTTTGAATCTAGCCCCAAAGTAAGTTCCAGACTTGTGTTATGGAATACTAGCTCAACGAAAGTCGAGGCGTTTTTCATTTTGCCTAGCAAATAAGAGATGGCGCTACGAAAATATCTAAAAATGTCTAAAAATACTTTTAAAATATTAAGAGTTACAGACGCGAAAAAATTAATCGTTTACAGAAGACACGTCGTAAATATTGAAACACGAATAAATCTTTGTTTTTTTTCGCCGTTTATATTCGTAACGTGTGCCTGGAAGATTGAATAAGTAATGTTTGTGGCCTGAATCTCAAATATATGATCAAAACAACTACGGCAAAAGAAATACTTGTAGAGAGCCAAGGGCAAATCACATAAGTTGGAAAAAGTTTCAGCCTTGTGGGAAACTAACCGAGATTATTTATATTTTACAAGCTTTTATTTAGTTTAACTTGTCCCTTTGTCTATCTGTAATCAAATCTAGCAAGTTAAATTTGACCCACTTCCTAGTTTCTGACAGAGCTGAAATTTTACACGTATATACGCGTGACAATGCCATATTATGATGACATGGAGCTGATCTGATGATGAAGCTGGAAGTTGGCCAAAGGAACTCTGAAATGAACCCCATCGAGTTTGGCCTCGTTTAATTCGTCTTGAGAAGCATTTTAAACATTTAACTTAAGCGTTTTAGATAAAAGGTGGTTTTAATAAAAATACTTACGTTCTAATTGCGACTAAGGTAACTTTATATCAATTACGTTGTAGCAACGCTTTGTGGCCACCAATGTGTGAATTTTGGCAATGCGACGACGGTACGCCCGTGAGGTCCGCACTTAGTGGAAAAAAGAGTCCACACAAGCACAGAATAAGTATTAGTATTCAATTACAGGAGTCTAACTTAATTAAAAGACAATAATAATAAACAAAGCCCTTGTGGCGAGTAGGCGACCAATACTGTGAAAATAAGTTTCTTTCGGCGTTTCTTCTCACCGGTGGTCGTTACGAGGCGCTGGTATCGATAGATTTCTTTAAAAATAAATTAAGTTACACGTAACGTATATTATACCTATTAGCGAGTAAGTGCCTGTAAAGGTCTAATTACTGAATAAACATTTCAATTTTGAATTTCATTCAGCAAAGAAATCCAATGAAATATCTACTCAATGCAGTTAGCTCGTGTCAGGACTTAGCACCTTTTGGTTTAGATACCTACAAATCTATTGCAAGTCAATTTCATTCTTATTAGTCTGGACAAACGATTAATATAACTTCCATTCCGCGGTGTCCGCGCGTAGGTATATTTTCGATACAAAAACAAGGAGTGACACAGGCCTGACAGAAGTGATCTGCGCCCCGATTTAAATCTATTCACTGTGACGTCAGCTTTTGAATAAATTAGGTACACTAATAACAAAACATATTATACTAACATATGTGTTAAAATTTCAAAGAACAAAAGCCGTTATAACATGCAAACCCAACAAGCTAATGGGATTGCGAAACTCCGCGGACTAAGTTACGTTTCATAGAACCCGGAACGTGTTGCTCGGTACGTGACTACGCTTTATTTTTGCACAAAAATCAAGTTCTTCAAGTTGTACAAAAATAAAGGTTTGTCCAAAGTAATAAGAATGAAATTGGCTTGCAATGGATGTCTAGGTATCTAAACGAAGAGGTGAGGAGTTCTGACGCGAGCTAAATTAAACCACAGCGCTAACCACATAAATTAGATATTTCTTAGAGTTCATTTTGTGAGTGACTTCTGTACGTGAGTAAGTTCTGACGCGAGCTAAATTAAACCATAGCGCTGTCTACATTAAGTAGATATTTCTTTGAGAATGAAATTGGTTTGCAATAGATGTCTACGTATCTAAACGAAGAGATAAGAAGTTCTGACGCGAGCTAAATTAAACCATAGCGCTGACTGCATTAAGTAGATATTTCTTTGAGAATGAAATTGGCTTGCAATAGATGTCTAGGTATCTAAACGAAGAGATAAGAAGTTCTGACGCGAGCTAAATTAAACCATAGCGCTGACTGCATTAAGTAGATATTTCTTTGAGAATGAAATTGGCTTGCAATAGATGTCTAGGTATCTAAACGAAGAGATAAGAAGTTCTGACGCGAGCTAAATTAAACCATAGCGCTGACTTCACTAAGTAGATATTTCTTTGAGAATGAAATTAGCTAGCAATAGATGTCTAGGTATCTAAACGAAGAGATAAGAAGTTCTGACGCGAGCTAAATTAAACCATAGCGCTGACTTCACTAAGTAGATATTTCTTTGAGAATGAAATTGGCTTGCAATACATGTCTAGGTATCTAAACGAAGAGATAAGAAGTTCTGACGCGAGCTAAATTAAACCACAGCGCTAACCACATAAAGTAGATATTTCTTAGAGTTCATTTTGTGAGTGACTTCTGTACGTGAGTAAGTTCTGACGCGAGCTAAATTAAACCACAGCGCTAACCACATAAAGTAGATATTTCTTAGAGTTCATTTTGTGAGTGACTTCTGTACGTGAGTAAGTTCTGACGCGAGCTAAATTAAACCATAGCGCTGACTGCATTAAGTAGATATTTCTTTGAGAATGAAATTGGCTTGCAATAGATGTCTAGGTATCTAAACAAAGAGATAAGAAGTTCTGACGCGAGCTAAATTAAACCATAGCGCTGACTGCATTAAGTAGATATTTCTTTGAGAATGAAATTGGCTTGCAATAGATGTCTAGGTATCTAAACGAAGAGATAAGAAGTTCTGACGCGAGCTAAATTAAACCATAGCGCTGACTACATTACTACTAGGTACTACTACTCCGCTGGCTCAGCGACCCGAAGTGGATCTTGGCCTCCGAGACGAAAGAGCGCCATAATTTTCTGTTCTGAGCGATATCTTGCCAGCCGACCACTTCCATCTCCCGCAGATCAGCCTGCTCCGTATCGCTCCAGCGATATCTGGGTCGACCGACTGGTCTTCGGCCTGATACCTTCCCCATATATGCTGCCTTGACGCTACGATCCTCCTTCATTCTTTACAGATGCCCAAGCCATTGTAAGCGGAGCGCTTTAGTAAAACCAATTATATTCGGCTCTTTTACCAGCTCCTCTATCTCCACATTTTTTCGGACTCTCCAGCTTCCATCAGCACTTTTTGCCGGTCCGAGGATTTTGCGAAATATTTTGCGCTCTGCTACCAATAGTTGGTTTTCCTCCTTTAGTGTTAGCGTCCAGGTCTCGCAGCCATATATCAGTATGGGCCTTATAACCGTTTTATATATTCTAAGCTTTGTGCTTCTGCTAAGAATCCTGGACGCTAAAACCTTGTGTAGTGCCGCGCTACATCTTAATGCGTTTTGGATGCGAGTGCTTATTTCTTCACTTCGGGTGTTTGTATCTGTTACTGTGCAGTCGAGATATATAAATTTTGCAACTCCTTTGTACTTAATACCTTCAACAGTTAGGTCAGAAAGGCAGGTGACTACATTAAGTAGATATTTCTTTGAATGTCTTTTCTGAGTACGACTTAATTTTACGATCTAAAATGTAAATAATTATTACAAAAAATAATTTCATCATTATAAATAGTTTGTATTGTATTAGATACTCCGCAATCAAACTTACCAGGCATTTACATAGAGTTCTTACGATACTGTGCAACACCCTATGGATTTAGAACCTTTTATAGAGGATTGATATCATGGGTGTAGATAAAGTTTTGTATGCAACTGTAATAATTAGGTATTAATACACTCATGTGATACTATTATCCCACATTCGTGTTTTAATACCCCTTATTATACTTCAGTTGCATAAATAACTATTAACCGACAAATTATTAAGTGACACGTCTGTTATTAACTAGTTTGCGGTAGTACCGAGAAATTTAATTAGTCCAGTAACCACGGCACTGCCAGTTTATTGGAAATTATTCTGTCACAAGCAACGAAGGACTAGGAACATTAATCTACTTGATAAAACACAAATCATTTAGAGCAAAGAGCAATTCTGATTATTTGTTTACAAAGCAAGAGTTAAAACGGTTTGCCAAAGGGCTACGGAGCGCAGTATGTTGAGTGTAAAACGTACAGACCGTGTCAGGAACACTATGCTGCGCTCCATCACCCAAGTGGTCGACGTAGGAAGGAAGAGTGCCAGATTGAAATGGGACTGGGCAGGTCACGTTTGCCGAATGGTGCCGGACAGACCTGTCTGCCTTCGACAAGGATTGAAAAGAAGTAGCTAAAGATCGAAACAGCTGGAAACAACAAGGGGAGGCCTTTGCCCAACTATGGGACCTGAATGGCTAGAAAAAAAGAGTTAAAAAAAGTGATTGTGGCATTTGTAGCTAAAACTTTTGCTGATAGTCATTTTTAGGGTTCCGTAGTAAACAAGGAACCCTTATAGTTTCGCCATGTCTGTCTGTCGGTCTGTCTGTCCGTCCGCGGTTTTACTCAGCGACTATAAGTAGTAGAAAGCTGTAATTTGGTATAGGTATGTTTATTAATCATGCGGAAAAAGTGGTAAAATAAAATATTGAATTAAATTTTTTTTTAGGGTAGCTCCCATACAAGAAATTTTATTTTGTTGACTAACCAATCATATGGGGTATTGTTGAATAGGTCTTTAAAAATATTATGAGCTTGCAAACATTGTTTTTCAATTTAGGGATCCGTTTCTGAAATATTTGGTTTTAAAGTGAAAATTTTTGTTAGAGTCAAGTGTGTGTGTCCCCCCTCCTCTATCTGCTAAACAGTTATATATGGACACGTGAAAAAATTTACAGCTATAGAAAATATAACAAAATTTAAAGGAAAACTATCAGAGCTAAGTAGGGTTTACAAATTAAAAAGTTATAGGCGACCAACTTATAAAATGTATTCGGAAAAGGAAAATTTTATACAAATTCAATAGAAAATTAGTTTTTAGACGTTTTTAGTGGCATGAACTCAAAGTTGGCATTCGTAACTACGGAACCCTACACTACGCGTGGCCCGACACGCACTTTGCTAATTATTTACCTTGCAGTCGTGCGGAGAAATGAAATTATTAAAAATTATTCCATTAAAGCAATATTGTTTATGTTTTTAAGTTAAGTTTCCTGTCATTCGATACCTTGCGGTGGTGCCAAGATAAGCCGACGGCATAATCAGTTACATAAAAATTATTCTATTAAAATTCTTGACATTTTAGCCAACATTTCGAGACATTTCATATCTGTTATTCGTTAATAATGACTAGAAATAAAATTTGTTAAATAAGCATGATTATTTCATCACAGACAAAACAAACACAAATTTTATTGTAATCAATTCATAATGTTTCATGGTGAAAAATATTTTATCTGATAAATCTCAGTTGTATTTAGATGAAAATATCGAAAATTTTAAAAAATTGCCCTCATTACCACAGATTATACCGCAAATCAGAAAAAAATCCATGTAATGGGTGCCCATAAATTAAAAAAAAAAACATGACGTAGTTCTTAAGATCATCATTATCCGAGCGTGTTTTCCTGGTTGCAACCGCAGCAGTAACGTATAGCCCGGGAACCGACTGCCGTCAGACTTGCAACACAGGGTATACGGTATACCCTGTGTTGCGGAGGTCTGACGTATACCGTATACCGTGTACCAGAAATAGTCCTTAAATAGTTTGATGATCAAACGCTAGATGGCATTCAGGACCCACAGTTTATAAGTGCCTTCCGAAACCCGGGATCATCTTGCTTTTCTGATAATCAGGTGATTCAAGTCTGCAATATCCCAACTAGACTGGAAACCACTTTTTAGAAAGTATGCTTCCCAGTGGGATTTGAACCCGTGACCTTCCAGGTTACAAGACGAATAACTTGACCACTGGACCACGGAGGCAGTCAAGCAGGCAAGCAAGCAAGGAGGCAGGAGCAGGCAAGGTTGTTACTAAGACATCTTCTTGCATTTAAAAATTATGTAAAATATGATGATTATATTATATAAAAAATATTTTTACCTATAATAATCTATTTTAGTTGGAATAGAATCCTTCGTTTTTCTTACTTCTATCATATTAAGTATACAACAACATCAATATCTGACAGAATTAATTCTCAAAGCGGTAGAAGTTACATCAAGTTATCAATTAATTTTATTATTCTAAGTGTCGGCATCTAACAAGTTCTCGAGTGTGGCGGTGAGAGCTTGTTATGTTAGAGCCGAGAATTTCGTTCATAAAGATGAACTTTAAGTTTCTATAGATAATGAAAACCTAATAGGTAATATGCACAAATATCCAACTCTGACAGATTTAATTAACAAAGCGGTAGAAGTTACATCTAAGTTATGAATTAATTTCATTAGTGTAAGTGTCGACGTCTCGCAAGTTCTCAAGTGTGGCGGTGACATCTTGTTATGTTAGTGCCGAGAAATTAGTTCAGTAATTTGAATATTGAAGATTCTATAGATGATTACGACCTAATAGGTAATATGCACAAAGATCCATGTCTAAATGATTTAAATCACACAGCGCTAGAAGTCACATCTAAGTTATGAATCAATTAAATTAGTGTAAGTGTCGACATCACGCTAGTTCTTAAGTGTGTCATTGACAGCCTGATAAGTGAGCGCCGATAATTTAGTTCAGTAAATTTAATATTGAAGTTTCTATAGGCGATGAAAACTAAATAGGTACCATGTACTATTATAAAATCAACGTCTGACAAAATTAATTCACAAAGATGTCGTAGTTACATTTAAATTATAATTTAATTTCAATTTTGTAAGCGTTGTGTTGACGCTGAGAATTTAGTTCAGTAAATTGAATATTAATGTTTATATAGATGATAAAAACTAAATACTGCGTAAGTATGTAATATCAACGTCTGACATAATTAATTTACAAAGATGCCGTAGGTATATATAAATTATAAATTAATAATTTCAAGTTGTTATATTAGCGCCGAGAATTTAATTCAGTAAATTTAATATGAATGTTTCTATAGATGATGAAAACTAAATAATACGTACGTATTGTAATATCAACGTCTCACAGAATTAATTGAAAAGGTGTCATAGTTACATCTAATTTATGAATTAATTTCAATGTTGTAAGTGTCGATGTCTAGCAAGTACTTAAGTATATCGGTCACAGCTTGTTATGTTAACGCTGAGAATTTAGTACAGTAAATTTAATATTAATTTTTCTATAGACGATGAAAACTAAATACTACGTACGTATTGTGATATCAACGTCTGACAGATTTAATTTACAAAGATGTCCTAGTTATATCTAAGTTATAAATTAATTTCAATTTTGTAAGTGTCGATATCTCGCAAGTTCTTGAGACACACTCGGTGACAGTTCGTTATGTTAGCGCCGAGAATTTAGCTATGTAAATCGAATAGGTATTGAAGTTTCTATAGATGATTAAATTTTAATATCGACGTCTGACATTATTAATTCACAAGCTGTAGAACATCTAAGTTATGAAATATGTTAATTATATTAAGTGTCGGCATTTCACAAGTTCTCGAGTGTGTCGGTCACAACTTATTATGTAAGCGCCGAGAATTTATATCAGTAAATTGAATATTGAAGTTTATTTAGATGAAGGAAACTAAGGGTTAAAGTGTGGCACTGATATATTAGATATTTTATTTATAAATTGAACATTTTTTTATCATTAATGCTGCTGATAAAGCCAATTGGCTGGTACTTTATGATTGATGGTAAGTCCTAGCAATATCATGAATGAAAAAGTTTAGATGTTTGGAAGTAAGCAACTCAATCACGCAAAACGGCATTTGGCATGTTGACAGCTTGATTATTACCTATATAAACACAACCCTTGATATCAATACCGCAGTGAATAGCTAGGTATCTGTTAAAATCATGCAAGGAAAATTCACTTAACAATAATATGAAATTTCAGTTTACTGCAAACAGTAGGTAAACCTTAGGAAGCAGTTAGGTATTGTAAAAGCTAAATTTATTTACAGAGAGGTTTGAGTTCTTACGTGTTACATCTACCAAAGTTTGAAATTAGTTTTTTTTTTTGTTTTATGTCATAGCGCGGCAAACGAACAAGCGAGTCACCTGATGGTAAGTGATCACCGCTGCCCATGGATAACTGCAACACCACGGGTGTAACAGAAGCGTTGCCGGCCTTTCAGGAAGGGAAGATGTAGGGGGAGGGGGAGGGGAGGGAGGGGGGAGGGGCTCCGGCTCTCTCACTCACTGAACGAAGAATAGAAGCAGTGATGCTACTACTCAGACGTCGAATTTCTGTGAGAGTGTAGTACTTCCCCGGACGCACCGGCCCATTCATGCTACTAGCAAAACAAAGTTTTGCCGGTAGTTTGGCTCTACCACAACTTTAAAATTAATGTAAATGTTGGAACATTTTACCAAGTTAGTTGTTTGCCGATGAAAGCTAGTTATATCAGCGCGAGGAATACTTGAATGTACATTTCCGTTCAAGGAATACTGTTTAGTTCAGTTGAATATTAACCCTTTCGCCACGAGACTTTATATCAGTTACCGTGTCCCAGCGCGAAATATAAAATGAATACCTACAACTAGTTATGTGCAAAATGAGCATTTTTTTTTTGTCGGAAATATCTGACGCTCGCGGAATGGGCACGCCAATGTTTGTCGGATAAATCCGACGATCACAGTAAAAAGGTTAAAGTCACGTAAGCAAAGACGGTCGGCGACGGTCGGTGACCGATGTTTCGTGACGATCGCTGACGGTCGCAAATTGTCGCTGGCACACTGTTGCTCGTCTGTAAGCGGCGAACATTTTTCCAAAAGGGTCGAACCCGGAACCTCTGGGTGGCGGACTAGCATGGTGACCACTACGCCACGGAGGTTAACAAAAAAATATCTCTCATAAAATCCCTCATATTTGCAAGTTACAAAAACATTAGTTCACTTGTCGGAGCTTTGCCATCGTACCAAGCCTACTTATTAACCCTCGACGAAAAAGAAGGGAGTTATTTTGGCGCTAATGTCCGTCAGTCTGTCTGTGTCATCGTAATGCTCGAATGGATAGACAGATTTCTATGCGGTTTTCTTTACGTGAAATCAAGTTCCCTTGCGGTAGTTCTTAGCTATGTTTGTTTAAAATCGGTTCAGTCGTTTAAAAGTTATTGGAGTTTAACGCTTGAAGGTCAGGGTTTTCTATATCAAGATGGCGCCACGGAAATTTACAAATACCTATGTTTATCCGCTTCTCATCACTACATAGCGTTTTTAAAAGTCAGCGTTTATTAATTTTCCTAGCAAAACTTGTTAAAGTAAGTAACTATATATTATGACTTTTAGCTAAAGTACACTGACAGCGGCCTTTATTTTCGTAATAGGGCTAAGTAAATTTGTCTCCGAAATGATGAAATGATAACTTAAGTAGTTTGAAACTGCTAACCACTTTAAGTTCACCCGCATTTGGTATGGGTAAAGTTGAATTTCGACAATATTTGCTATTTACTTTGAATACTAATGCGGAATTAGTTTATGGCTTAATTTTCTGCTTTTAATAACAGACCAAGGAAACGTTTATATTGAAATACAGAAATCTATGAAGTGCCATGCGGTGTCCTGTTTCTGACGTAAGAGGCGACTATAGTACAATATGGCTTAGAGTCCCGTGGCTAACGTAAGAGGCGACTATAGTACGATGTGGCTTAGAATCCTGTGGCTGACGTAACAGGCGACTGTAGTACACTATGACTTAGAGTCCTGTGGCTGACGTAAGAGGCGACTATAGTACCATGTGGCTTAGAGTCCTGTGGCTGACGTAACAGGCGACTATAGTACAATATGACTTAGAGTCCTGTGGCTGACGTAAGAGGCGACTATAGTACGATGTGGCTTAGAATCATGTGGCTGACGTAACAGGCGACTATAGTACACTATGACTTAGAGTCCTGTGGCTGACGTAAGAGGCGACTGTAGTACAATATGGCTTAGAGTTCTGTTTCTGACGTAAGAGGTGACTATAGTGCTATGTGACTTAGAGTTCTGTTCCCGACGTAAGAGGCGACTACAGAACATTGTGGCTTAGAGTCCTGTTTCAGACGTAAGGGGCGGTTATAGTACAATGTGGCTTAAAGTCCTGTGGATGTCGTAAGAGGCGACCAAAGTACTAAGCCCAAACTTCTACTAAACTAAACCCAAAATCTAATGCTTTAGGAGGGTTGATGTTGAGCAGCAGCCGGTTGTAAGATTTTTTGGAATGAAACTCTGACTACTAAAAGTAAAGAGGGGAAAAAGTGTTAGTTTTTCCGTGATTTTTTTCCATCACAAAGTAAAGTGAAAGGTAATTTCACAAGTTTGACTATGTCTTCGACAGCTCAGTTGGCAGAGCGTATGGCCGAGATGGGTGATGTTCCAGGCTCATACCCAGCACACGCCGATATTTTTTTATTTATTTATAATAAAAAAGTGTTAGAATTTCCGTCACTTTTTTATGTCACGAATTAAAAATTTACTACGAAAGTAACTTCGTTCCAACCGAGTGTTCCGCGTTCTTTTTTTATCACAAATGTATTCCCAAAGAGGTTTGACATCATGCAAGCGGTCAATTGTAAAACCCGGCCATGTTTTCTTGGCTTTGTAATGGAATAACTGCGACACCTTTTACAAAAAATATGGTCCAAAACCCTTATTAAGACTAAACTTATTTGTCTGAACAACTTTGTTATCCGATAAAATTCAACGGGCCGGGGTGACTCGCGAGGTCTACAGCTTGCAGAGCCACTGTTATATTATACTAGCTGTAACCCGCGACTTCGTCCGCGTAGAAGTCGAAAATGGTTCTAATCTTTAATTGGTTTTTTACGTTATAAATTGTGTTATAATATCCCGTCCCCGTTCTATTCCCGTTCCCGTTTCCGTTTCGTTTCCGTTTCCGTTCCGTTTCCGTTTCCGTTCCCGTTCCCGTTCTGATCTATTTGTCTCAATTTTTTTTCTCACTCAAAATGACGAAGTTTCTATAATTCGCAACATAATAATATAAATTCGCAATCCCTAATGCACCCCAGGGGATGCAATTTTTAAAATCGAATTTCTTTATTATTATTTTTTACTGACCACTAATTCAAAAATGTCATGTGTCTCGCTTCAAAAATGACGAAGATTTATATAAACTTGCAACCCCTATTTCACCCCTATAGGGGTGTAATTTTCAAAATCTAATAAATGCATTATTATTTTCTACTAACTATTAAAATAAATTAAAAATTTCATGTGTCTCTTTTTAAAAATTACGAAGTTCCATACAAACTGGCAACCCCTATTTCACCCCCTTAGGGATGGAATTTCCAAAAATTCTTTCTTAGCGGACGTCTCCTGGTCACAGTCTACCTTCCGGCCAAATTTCATCTTCATTGGCTAAGTAGTTTTAGAGATTTCGTGATGAGTGAGTGAGTGAGTGAGTGATTTTCGCTTTTATATATATAGATTTGGTAATATATTTCTTGTCTATAAGTCGCAAGCCTAAGATTCGCTCCATAGCTCGTTGACAAACTTTGAGGTGCAAAACACCGAGCTGCGCTCAAGAACGCAAATTGTGGATGTAGGCGCAAAACCGCGAGGTTAAAATGGAACTGGGCGGGGCATGTCTGCCGAATGCGCCCCGAAAGATGGGCCAGATTGTCTTCATTCTGGTTGCCAGATGGACGCAGGGGTAGGGGTAGACTGAGGACTAGATGGCGGGACGACCTTGATAAATTTATGTACGACTCGCAGAAGATCGCTGAAGATAGGGACGTGTGGAAGGATAAGGGGGAAGCCTTTGCCCAGCAGTGTGACACAATACCTACAAGCAAGTAAAAAAAATCTTATTCTTAAAGTATATTTTCGTGAGTGGTGTATTTCGATCTGACTTATCCTAACTATCGAATCCTGGAATACATGAGTGGTTTAACAATTTGTATCGAAAATGATACACATAGCGCTGAGCATGTAACCGTCCGGGTCCTTCGAGGTCCTACAAAAAGCACGGGTCTCGAAACGTAAATGCACGGAGAAGTATTACTTAAATTCCCAGATAACTTAGGAAACTACGTTACATGCTTTCCAGAATACACGAATGGTTTGTCAGTTTGTATCGAGAATGATACACATGGCGCTGAGCATGTAACCGTCCGGGTCCTTCGAGGTCCTACAAAAAGCACGGGTCTCGAAACGTAAATGCACGGAGAAGTATTACTTAAATTCCCAGATAATTTAGGAAACTACGTTACATGCTTTCCAGAATACACGAATGGTTTGCCAGTTTGTATCGAGAATGATACACATGGCGCTGAGCATGTAACCGTCCGGGTCCTTCGAGGTCCTACAAAAAGCACGGGTCTCGAAACGTAAATGCACGGAGAAGTATTACTTAAATTCCCAGATAACTTAGGAAACTACGTTACATGCTTTCCAGAATACACGAATGGTTTGTCAGTTTGTATCGAGAATGATACACATGGCGCTGAGCATGTAACCGTCCGGGTCCTTCGAGGTCCTACAAAAAGCACGGGTCTCGAAATGTAATTGCACGGAGAAGTATTACTTAAATTCCCAGATAACTTAGGGAACTACGTTACATGCTTACTTTCATGTATTACATTTCTATGACGAATACCTTCAGTTCCATTCTTTTTACTCAATCGTAAAGACATTACGAAGTGGCAGGTAAAGTGGCGTCCTAATTTGAAATAAATTGTTTAAAACTAAATATGGTAATAATTAAAAATTTGATTTGTACTTATCAATGTCTAGAAAGACATTTAAACTATTTTATGAATAACCTTTAAAATTATTACTAATATTTAAAACTAGACGGACTACCAATATTACTTTCAAATGTTATTCATAAAATAGTTTAAAGGTCTTTCTAGACATTGATACAAATCAAATTTTTAATTATCTCCATATTTAGTTTTTAAACAATTTATTTCAAATGAGGGCGCCACTTTAGCTACCACTTCGTCTTTATCAACCTGCAAACAACAGCGTCTCTCTCTCTTTCAAGCGAAGTCGTCAATAAACATCGAAGCGATCTAACAGATCCTAAAAGTATGAAATGAACCAAATGTTCGTTTGTTCGTTGGTCACAGGATTTCACAACCGAATTCCTCGTACAGTTTAAAACTATTTCAACGATAATTCATTTTCAATTGTTTTAAAACGCTCCGGGAGTTTTCTTTGTGGAAATAATTCAAAGCAAATACTGGGAATTCGTTTTGTTTATTTCTCTGTAAAATAAGTTTTCATTTGAGCAGTGGCGGATTTATTAGCAGGTTGAGTAGGTTAGGCCTCAGGCAGCACATTTCACGGGGGCGGCAAAATTACGGATGAAGACAGAAACATTATAAATTGATACTGTAATGTTATCTTTTAAATCTCTCGACAATATTAATTACTACAACAGAAAAACATAATCTGTGAAAATTTCAACTGTCTAACTACCGCGGTTCATGAGGTACATCTGGTGACACAGAGACAGACAGACGGACGGACAGTGAAGTCTTAGTAATAGCACAGAATAAGTACTAGTACTCACGTACAGAAGTCTTACTCAGAAAAGAAATTCAAGGACATATCTACTAAATGTGGTAAGCGCTATGGTTTAATTGAACTCGCGTCAGTCTCCTTATTTCTTCGTTTAGATACCTAGACATCCATTGCAAGCCAATTTCATTCTTATTACTCTGGTCAAACGATTAATGTAGCTGAATTTTCCCTTCCGAAGTGGTCGCCATGCGCATAGCAATAATGCAGGTATATTTTCGATACCTAAATGGGGAGCGACACAGGCCTGGTAATAGGGTCCCGTTTATACTCTTTGGGTACGGTACCCCAAAAAGAACCCATACGCGTACACGTCACCAGTCAGAAAAGGTTAGCATAGAAAAGTGCTGTTCTATATAGCGACAGGAATAGCGATACCCGATATAAGATTATAAATTTCGATAAAATACCGGTATTTTATACGAAATATCAATATAAAACCAGTATTTTATAAAAAAAAAACACCGACCGATAAAACCAGTACTTGGTATCTATAAATCGGAATTTGTATCGATATATTAATATATCGATAAAATACTGATATCGGGTATCGATATATCGATTAAAAATATCGGTATTACTGTCCCCGGTTCTGTGCTGCCAGATGTAGCCCAGCTCTTAACCTATTTAGATGAAATTTAGTATCAATACAGTTTTAGACCCAAGCACAGGTATGCCACTTCATAGAAGCGGAGTATCATTTATGCTTACTACTACAAACGAAACGTTACATCCGTGCATACTTCCATGTGTGTGTTCGCCCCTCAACACACCCGACCAGGGGAGAGATGCGGGGCCGGGGAGCGGCGACGCATATTGCGCGGGGCCCTACTAGTTTCTGTTCTTTATGTAATACATATATTAATTATGTCACCCAGGGATAAGTAAGGAAAGTTTTCATTTAAAAAGAGCAAAACTCTTGCCAGTGGAGTTTCTTCCAATTCTGTCTGTCCTCAGCCAGTCTTTTGACGTCTTGTTACCTACATGTTGTTATAAAATAGTAATGCGGAGTGAAGTTGCGCGCAGAGCGAAGTAGCGGAGCGGAGTTGCAGAGTGGAGTAGCGGAACGGAAAGTTGACATCCCGAAATTCACACTGGGAATAGAGCCCGCGGGCACAGTTACTAATTATGATTACATAAATCCGCCCCTGCGTTTCAGCAAAATTAATTTGCGCCAAAGAAGATTGATGAACGACGTCTATTTAGTTTTCAACTGAAATTATTGTCGTTTGTTTTGACGTGTTTAGGTGGAAGTGAAAATGCCAGCCTTTGTTATTACGATTCTGTTCGGTTTTGATGTTGAATGGTAGTGATGAGACAAAAGATTTGATTTATTTGTAATTCTGTAATATAATCAGGTCTCATAAAGTCATTCGGAGGTCAAAATTCAAATGTTTATTCAGTAATTAGACCTTTACAGGCACTTTTACACGTCAATAAGTATAATTTACATTACGTGTAGTTTATATTGATATTTAATTTATTTTAAAGAAAAGCTACCGATACCAGCACTTCGTAACGAGAAGAAACGCCGAAAGAAACTCATTTTCACAGTATTGGTCGCCTACTCGCCAGAAGGGCTTTGTCATATTATTATTATGTCTTTTTTTAAAATAATTTATACTTTGAATATAATACAATGTTGATACATTATAACATGTAAGTGCGTTTTCGCACGACACTTGCACACCAAGCCCACGCCTAGCGCAGGGCTGGCGCACTATGAAATTCCATACGCGCAAGCCTCGCTTACGCCACGCGATCGCCTTGCCTCCGCCTGGCGTTTGTCCCGCCTGGTCTTGGTAAATGCAATTCGAGTTGTAAAGATGTCTAATAGGACTCAAATTATAAGCAACAAATAAAACCACGCTTGTCGTGCACTAGGCGTGGGCTAAAGGCTCATGGTCGATCAACTGGCTTTGCAGGCTTTACTACGTGATTGTAAATGAGATTTGTAAAAGAACAAAGGTACCTAATCAAAGTAGCACATGGATTTTGGATTGTCTTCAAATTCCATGTCCTACTTTTATTACACTGTATAATATTTTTAGCTTAGTTAATAATAGTGGTAAATATATGTATATTCACACATAATTGCATGTACCCTAATCTTTATAAGTGTGACAGTTCTCCCTAGTATCATTTAACTATTATGTTTCGAAGTTAATAGGCACACATATGTTGGATTATAATTAAGAACATTATTTTTTAAAAGCTTATACAATATTGTTATAGAATTTTATCTGTTTTGTGTGTTCATTAATAAATAAATCAAGAACATTATGATCCGAGTTAGCAATCCAACCGGTAATTTTTTTTGGGAAATTCTTTTTTTTATGTTAACTGTTCGTGTCTCACTGTTGGGCAAAAGCCTCTTTCGCTACTTTCCAACAACTCAAATCAGATACCTGTATCTCATCGTCAAAAAAATCATTTTCTTTGGGATTTGTATAAAATATGGGCTAATGACGTCATAGCTTCTTGCAGTCAAATAGTCAGTCGCGGCGCGGCGTTGAAAGCCGTGCATCGTCTAACGTCGTTTCAGTTCGGCAGACTTCGGCACGGTGTTGCGTGCGACTAGACGTATGCGTGTAGACTAGCTGCTAACTGCTCATAATAAAAACTCCTGAATAACCTACATGTATTGTAAGATAATAAAAATATTTTAAACGATATTAACTTCTCATTTATTCAAAAAAAGAAAAAAATGTTTTATCTTATCGTTCACCACGCTCAAAAAGTGTAACTTGAATTAATATAAAAAAAAAACTGCATAAATAAATAGTTATAATTGCATAAGATGATAAAAATGCTATGCAATAGCTTTACCCAGGCAGTTCCCGAGTGCTACACGTTTTTTTTTACCCAGGAAAGTACTCAATTGAAAATACATACTAGATGCATTTGTCCCAGTGGTGTGACCATACAAGTTGCGTATAAACATCGCGAATACTGTAACCATATGTAACAATAACTAGTTAGTCTCCCAATTACAATTCTATCGAGTTTCACAGCGTGTGCTGATGAAGCGGCAACAATAATTACAGACTATTGTGATTGAGCGCAGCGTGATAATTGAATACGAAATTACACATAGGTACGCCTTGTTTCGGTGCTCAAAGCTAACATACGTGACACAACTAGTTAGGTATGTGCCGCCGAGAAATTCTCTGTTCTCGGAAATTTCTTCGGCGCTTCACTTCTTCTTGTCGAGTTAAAATGGTTCCAGTATAGTTTCTAATTCAAATGACATTTGACCAGTATGTGGCCACGGCGATCCCTCTGTCGTTAGCCTCATTTAAGTCCTCGATGGTACACGATGTAGGGCAATTCGGACACGATAGAAGGTGGTCCATCGACTGAATGGCACCGCAGTCGCATAGGACGTTATCAGCGTGACGCCACCTAACTCGGTTTTCTCGACATCTCCCAACACCAGCCCGGAGTCTATTGAGAGACTTCCAGACTGACCAGGGGAGGTCTCTACCAGGTGGGAGATGCTCTGCAGGTGGTAGATTTGGCCCGGACGGTGGATATTTGTTTATCCATTGCGCAACTCTTGCATCAGAAGCTTCTGAGGCTAGTATGTTTGACTGCCTGAGAAAGCTGTTACGACTCTTGAGACGTGCAGGTGCCGGAGTCTGTCCGTAGAGAAGGTGCCTCTTATCGGTTGACTGCTTAAATTTTTCTTCACTTTGGCACTTCACTAAGCATATCTAACATTCCTGAGTCCAATTGAATCGCTCTTAGTCGCGCGAGTGTTTAATCACTTCTTGGCTGATCTACAAGGAGTAGATTAAACAATTGCCTGAATTTATATATGTCGCGGACGGCCGAGTAAAAGGGGGACTGAGCGATATCGGCATCTGTCATACCGGGTGACGTGTATAAGCATATTACTTACAGTTCGAAAACAGACTGACGTCAGGATAAAAACTTACAGTCACGTCACGAGAGACCTTATGTGGGCACTATAAATATGTGACGGTATGCCAGCGCCTCGCCTCGCGCTGAACCATGAATTCCAACCGCATGTGTTAAATCCTCTGGCCCACACAGGTGTTGAATACTTTGTCCGACAGGGCTTACCGTCTAGGAGAAATAGAGTCATTTTAATGATCGGTTTACCAATCCACGTCTGTTATAATAATCACAATTTAATGAGTTATGGCCAAGCCACAGCAATTACACAAACGAGTTGTGCACACCGCTTGAACATGACTCGACATAAACTCGTACCGCATCATCTATTATTTTCTGTCAACTGTCCAAAATGACATTGACACGGACCTGCTGCCAAACGTCATCGAATTATTCGAAGTAAAGAAATCTAGTTTGATACAGCCATGGCATGTTACGCTCCGATATATAACATATATATATTAGGGTCCTGTTTTTACCAGCTGGTACGGTACTCTAAAAAACATAGCTTAACTACCTATATTATTCCTTCACAAACGCCGCAATTTCGTAAAAATTTAATTGTTCACGATGTTTAATTCCCTTTTTCAAGTCCTAAACAAATACAAGGTAGTATTTTACTATACAGTGTAGGAGTAACCGCAAACCACAATTTAGCACCTGAGTGGGTGGCGAAACCTGGCCGTCCTTCGACGCCCACGCTGACTACCTGGGGGTTTACGTAATTGTCTTTAGATAGATTAGATTTTACGTTTACTGCCTCCGTGGTATAGTGGTCAAGGCGTTCGCCTTGTGACCCGTAGTTTATGAGATCGAATACCGCTGGGAAGATGCTTACTTCGTGAAAAGTTGTTTCCAGTCTGGTTAGGATATTGCAGGCTTCAATAACTTGATTATCCGAAAATAAAGATGATTCCGTGTTTCGTAAACTGTGGGTCCTGAACGCCATCTAGCGTTTGATCATCAAACTAAACAAGGATTAGTTCTGGGTTACCCTGTGGGTTGTGGAGGTCAGATGGCAGTAGCTCTGTGTTAAAACCAGTAACCTCGTCAAATTTCTATGGTTAGGTAGCGGGCCGTTACTGCTGAGGATGCAACCGGGGAAATAGAATCGAATGATGATGATGATAGAGTTAATATCTTACGTTAGAGCGAGTCCTCTGCGTTGCGACAACCATAATTAAGCACAACTGTACTCAATCTGGATAGTCTATTTTCATGCAAATTAAGACCTTGTGTTATTCGTACTTAATTCCATAATTGCTTCTTATGAAAATAACGCCATCTATGGTAAATCACCAGAATTTTTTCGTAAAGTTATATTACAGATTGCAAACCATCGTAAGGACTTTTAGAACCATAGCAAAATAAATCTTATTAATAAGGCCCAAAGGTCATTATTGAAGTAAATAAAAACGACCAATCAATGAATCGTTTATATGTAATGCAAATGGTTTATTTGTGTGAGTTTGGCGACAACAGTTCTCATACTAACTTTGTCAATTAGTGCTTACACTAATTTTTCGTACCCAAAGGGTGAAAGCGGGACTCTATTACTAAGACTCCGCTTTATCTCATATAATAGCTAGACAGTTGTAATTTTCACAGATAACATATTACTTAATAATTAGCAATTTATTCCATACAATATTTTTAATTTTTTTTTTGTAATTGTTGTTATAGCAGCCACAGAAATACATAATCGGTTAAAACTGTCTAAATATTACGGTTCAAGAGGTACAATGAGACAGACCTACGGACAGACAGCAGAGTCTCAGCAATAGGGTACCGTTGTCACCCTTTGGGCACGGAACCCTTTAAAGACACTCATGGAAAAAGAATCTAAAATCTATTTCGCAGCGAATACAATCAACCTTTTCAAACTAACCTGAGTGAATTTCTTCCAGGCAAAGCCGGAATCGATAAATTATAGAGCGGGCGCCGAGTTGATTGCTTCCTTACCTTTTCATTCAGTGAGATTTATCGGTGGAAAATTTCCGAATAAATCATTTCGCTTTATGCTATATTTTTGTTTTTCTTGTTTTTCTGAAGACCTCCGAATTAGATCGAAACAATAAAGGCGCATTTAGATGGTACATTAAGTTTCTTACCCGTTGCACATAAGGGGCTACATGAATTTCTCGGGGTCCGGTGCTGCCCCCATTTAAAATAAATCATTTGTAAGGAAACGGAGATATCATTTCAAGTTTTGTCTTGATCAGACCCTATATAACCCTTCAAACTATTTTATGAACTACTATTTACAGTTTAAAGTGAGAACGTGAAGCTTTTCTACGCACAAAAGTGGCCGTTATTCGCTCATGTGTGACAACCCTATATGTCACGATCAGACCCTACCCTACCTAACTATCCCTTTACCTAATTCTCTCTAATTTTTTTTCTGTCACCGCAGTCCTTCTTTGGAATGCCCTGCCCAATAACATTATGAGAGCACAAAAAAGGGATCACTTCAAGATGCTTGTAATTGCAATGCTGATAGTATAAGTATTTATATACATGTAAGTTTATAATTTGTTTCATATATTACTAATTTTTAAAAAATATATATAGTTTTATATATATATTTATATTGTGTAAACTTTATGTAATTAAATACATCCTAATTAATTCCTTTCGATATACTTATCTAATTAAATTTGCACCCCATCTACCATTTTTTTTCCAAATTGTACCTTTTGTACTATAATCTTAAGGTTTTAAGTGAAATAAATAAAATAAATAAATAGCTATTGTCTACATACTGACTGTTGTCTGATCAAGACAAAATTTTAAATGATATCTCCGTTTCCTTTCAAATGGGGGCAGCACTGGACCCCGCAAAACTTAAGTAGCCCATTAACTGCGCCGCTTCGAAGCCCAAAGTAAAAGGAGTATAACCGGGAAATATAATTTTACAAAATTGTAATCCTACTTTAACTCCAGACTACACCACCGAATTTGAAAAAAATTCTATTGGACTGCCTCATAGGTAATTTAAAAAAAAGAATTTTGCATATTTGTTCAGGCGTCTTCGAGTAATCGTAGAACATACATTAAAAAAAAAACATAAATACTTTCGAATTGATAAGCTCCTCCTATTTTGAAGTCGGTTAAAAAGGGTTCTTTCGTCCGTTTTAAAAATTTTTTGCCTTTGAATTTGACAAAAAGCAACAGCTTTTTGTCAAATTCAAAGCCAAAATTTTTTATTCAATGTACCTAGAATAAATTTATCTCTTATTGAAGGTAATTTTTTTAAATATAATTTTAGTGCAAAAGCCAGAAACTACTAGCGTTTCGGAACGACCACTGCTGGGAAGATTACGCCGAAAAAAATCCAGTTCAGTATTGGTCCCTACCCAGCCTGATGGGCTATGTTTCAGTTACAATACAGATTGACACTTAAGCTCAGTATACATTATATTATACATCTAAAAAAAAAATTTGGAGTTCTAAGTTGTTACCTTCCTACATGGGGTGCATGAAAGAGCCTACCCGCGTGCGGTTCTAAACCCTCTGTACGTCCGGAGAACAAGTCAGATTGCCGGGAGTTGATAAAAAAATAAAATTTGTCTCCTAGCGCCGGTCACTTATTTAACGCAAACTGTTTGGCAGCGGTCGCTAATCTCCCGCTTTTGCCGTTTTCGTGGTACGAGGCACGCAGTTGATGTCAACCGCGGCCCGGAACGGGCGAGCGGACACCGCCATATAATTTGCCATTCCGTTCTGGAATTTGCTTCAAGTGAGTCTTTTGGGTGTTTGCGTGACTTTTTCTATTTTAACCTCCAACTCAAAAAGAGAGGTGTTATAAGTTGGATGCTTACGTCTGTCGGTCTATCTGTCTGTCTCGAAAAATAGACCGATTACGATGCGGTTTTTTTATAGATATTATAGATGGCGCGACGGATATCAAATCGTATCGGTAGTTCCGCTGCTCATCACTAGATGTCGTTCTTGACATTCGGGGCTTTTTAATTTGCTTAGCAAATATAAAATTAATAATTGTTTAAAACTATATAAGTTCTTAAATAATTAGCGTAGTTTGTAAACAGATAAGAAACCCTGATTTTATCAACTCTCCGCGAACACACATTACGTAGGTATGTAAATATACCCTAATTTCTGAAGAAAAAAAATGCCTTGTAATTCTGGTCATAAATTACTCTTTTAAATTTGAGCCGTCTGATACAAAGTTCTCTAGTTCTTATCTGATTTAACGTTAACTTTTCAGGTTTCAGTAAAATATTATGGAGAAGCAATATAAGAAAATTAAGCCAAGCTTTATCGGAGGCGTAAAAAAGTTGTGGAACTTTATTACTGGCTTTTCTCTGAGTTTACGTACTTAAAGGTGCCCCCACACAGCAGTGTTGTATAACATTTGTTGTCTAACTTTTTTAACAAATTGTAACAAAAGTTATAAAATGTTAATAATGTTATACACGACTTCATGTCACGAATTATAACTTTTGTTGGATAACAGGATACAACAATTCATAAATTTTGTTGTATAACATCACCAGAGCCTCAGCGGGACGTTGCGGAAGGGAAATAAAGAATTGTTACAGAAAGTTAAACGAGTGCAACCGGTGTGGGAGTATTTATAACTCCATATAACATTCTTGACATGTTGTAGCAAAATGTTACACACTGTTATAAAATGTTATCATGTAACATAATGTTATATAACTGTGTAGGAACACCTTTATATTTAGTTTTACTTAAGAATCCCCTTACTCTAGACTTTTCCAAACAAATGTAACTAGCTTTTATTTTGAAATAACATGTGAGATTTCGGCATATAACTAGTTATCGACTGTCAAATATGAATTTGAATAAAAATATGAGAGTGTAGAAGTTTTCCATACTGATGATCAAATATGATATAATACACTATATTTTTCATATTTTGGCAGCAAAACCTAGTTATATGCCTTAATGTATGCAATTTCTTTGAAATTTCATAATTTCCCCAATATCTGACATGCCGTTTCAAAATAAAAGCTAGACTACGTTTGTATGGGAAAGTCTAATTCTGTCTTGGGTAAGGGAGACTCTTAATGATACCAATTTAGCAATTTATTGAACCGATTTTGATGATTTTTTTTTTGGTACAATTTGGTCCCTTATTATATAAGAAGAATTTTGACGACCTCCGTGGCGTAGTGGTCACCATGCTAGTCCGCCACCCAGAGGTCCCGGGTTCGATCCCCGGTCAGGGCAAGTTGGAAAATGGCCTTTTTCAAATTGTCCTGGGTCTTGGATGTTTATCTACATATATATTTGTTATAAAATATAGTATCGTTGAGTTAGTATCCCATAACACAAGTCTCGAACTTACTTTGGGGCTAGCTCAATCACTGTAATTTGTCCCTATATATTTATTTATTTAATCTTCTGAAAGAAAATTAAGATCGGTTGTTGTTTTTGTTAAAATTTTGATCATATATACAACATAGCAGGGACATACCCGTATTAATCAAACCACGGGCTATACCACTATAATATAATTAAATTAAAATAACAGTCAAAACACAAAATAAAATTGGCATTTCCCTACAAAAGCGTACAGCCGCCCGGGCAAATTGTATGAGAAAGTCGTTTCTTTTCTGTTTTTTTCACTGTAATTTCTGTTTCATTATACTATAGTGATGTAGTATAATAGCCCATGGATTTATCACGGGTATATACCCTTCAACGTTGTATATAGCGAAGTTTTATTTTGACCTAGTTAGTCAAACTTAAACTAACCAAAAGCCTTGAGTAACACTTTTTCGTTATTTTACGTTACATTATACAACCTGTCAACTCTACTTCGCTAGTTTCATTTCAATAAACATATTGGCAAGCAAACCTTTAGCGAATTTATTCAGCATAACATACAAATGTACGTTGAACATCGGAAATACATAAATTCCGAATGGAGTTGCTGCAACGCGGTGGAACTCTTTTAAATAAATTATAATATTGCTTCGTTTGGCGTCGAATGAAATAGGTTTCTTGTCTTTATAGGTACTTCAGATGGTAAAAATATGAGATAAATTATAATATTGCTTCGTTGGTCGTCGAATTAAATAAGTTTCTTGTTTTTATACTTCAGATTTTAAAAGTGTGAGATAAGTAAATTATAATGCTGCTTCGTTTGGCGTCGAATAAAATAGGGTTCTTGTGTTCGTACTTCAGATGGTGAAAATATGAGATAAATTATAATATTACTTCGTTTGGCGTCGAATAAAATGTTTCTAGTGTCTTTACTTCAAATGGTAAAAATATGAGAAAAAAAAATAATATTGCTTCGTTTGGCGTCGAATGAAATAGGTTTCTTGTTTTTATACTTCTGATGGTAAAAATGTGAGATAAATTATAATATTACTTCGTTTGGCGTCGAATAAAATGTTTCTAGTGTCTTTACTTCAAATGGTAAAAATATGAGAAAAAAAAATAATATTGCTTCGTTTGGCGTCGAATGAAATAGGTTTCTTGTTTTTATACTTCTGATGGTAAAAATGTGAGATAAATTATAATATTGCTTCGTTGGTTGTCGAATGAAATACGTTTCTTGTTTTTATACTTCAGATTGTAAAAGTGTGAGATAAGTAAATTATAATGCTGCTTCGTTTGGCGTCGAATGAAATAGGTTTCTTGTGTTTGTACTTCAGATGGTAAAAATATGAGATAAATTATAATATTGCTTCGTTGGTCGTCGAATTAAATAAGTTTCTTGTTTTTATACTTCAGATTTTAAAAGTGTGAGATGAGTAAATTATAATGCTGCTTCGTTTGGCGTCGAATAAAATAGGGTTCTTGTGTTTGTACTTCTGATGGTAAAAATGTGAGATAAGTAAATTATAATGCTGCTTCGTTTGGCGTCGAATAAAATAGGGTTCTTGTGTTTGTACTTCTGATGGTAAAAATGTGAGATAAGTAAATTATAATGCTGCTTCGTTTGGCGTCGAATAAAATAGGGTTCTTGTGTTCGTACTTCAGATGGTAAAAATATAAGATAAATTATAATTTGCTTCGTTTGGCGTCGAACGAAATAGGTTTCTGGTGTTCACTTCTCATGGCAAAAATATGAGATAAATTATAATATTGCTTCGTTTGGCGTCGAATGAAATATGTTTTTTGTGTTTATACTTTAGATGTAAAAATTTAAAGTAATTTAATTTTGTAATTGAATGTATTTCAATTCTCCATTTAAAATGACTGGGAGCATTTATATATCTAATGTGCATGCTGTGTTCGCTCAAAGTAGGTTGTATATGGTCAAATTTGTATTTATGTTAACTTGTGTGTTGTTCAGCCAGTAAGTGAACCAAAAATAAAAAGATATTAGAGTATTTGCGTGAAAAAACTAGCTGCTTCCTTCCCGATCATAAAAGGTGATCGAGGGAAATCATGGCATTTGGAGATGCGGCTAGCAAGCCATCACTATTTTGGTATTCTTTTACATTTACACACCCCATAGATCTAAAAGTACAAGATAGCCATGGCGAATTGTACCTAAATTTAACTTTTGTGACCTTAAAAGGGTAATATTTGTACTACAAGCTATCGGTAAAGCAGTACGATATCATCTCCTAAAAGTAAGATAAATTGCAAATTAACACAGTTTACAATTCGAATAATCCAATTTACGTGACGATGCTCGAGCCAGGCCGCTTATGGGTAATACGTTTTGTATGAAAACTTGTCCATTGTCAAATTGATCGCTATCTCTTTTGCTCTTATGAGGATGACAGATATTGTATTATCTGTCGCAGTCATCTAGTGTGGTGTTTTTACGCAGTAAACAAATTCTAGATCTATGATGCGTGTAATAGACCTAGAATTTGTTTGCTAGTTTAAAAATGGCCTTTTCGTCTTACAATCATAGACTGTCTCTATCCTGTAATGTATAAAAACATAATTAGTGTGTATGTATGTTATGTTGACATAATTCCTACACCATTGTCTTCTAAAAATCGTAGGAGTAAAACACCGCCTTAAACACTCGGGAGCATAATGAAATTTTACTGCCTTTCCTCCCGAGGGATACTAAATAAACACTTGTTATCTGGCCGTGACAGAAGACATTTTTCGGGAACCTTTCGTTTTTAGTCCATCGCGAGTCCCCACAATAAGCTTTGAGTTTATTTACTTTCCATTTTCTTTAGGAGTACAAATATTCATTCAAGACGTGACGTCTTTTTCTCGGCATCACCAGTAGGTTGACTGGTAGATAAAGCCTGGCTTTAAGTCCACCTATTTGATTTGTAATAGAGTTACAATACAATGTCCTTTTCACAAAATAAATGAATAAAGTTGATGACATGAATGAATAATCTTTAAAAATATAAAGCTTGACATTTTTCATACAAAACTTGAAAATTTTCATTTAGGCAACATTGGTTTAATATATCTTAATAATAGTCATATATAGATTGACTATTATTAAGATATATTATATGCTCTGTGACCTGTAGACTTGCAAGTCACTCCCTGAAACGTTAAAGATTGTCAGTAAAAAAAATTATTCGGGTAAAGTTGCGTCTTAATAAGGGTTACAAAAAAGATTTATAACAATTTGATTTTTTTTTTTTTGGAATGGTTGAAACACTATAAAGTTTCACATAAAGTACAATCTACCCACATCCCTACAATTTGATGCTAGAGAAAGGCCAAAGTTAAGACTTAATAATTTGTTCGAAAAATTTTATGCTAAGAAATCTAAGAGATTGTAGTTTCAAAGTGGAAACAAAGGTTTCCGAGAAACATCGCCTGTCACGGCCAGATGAAGGGTGCTTATTTAGTCCCTCGGAGGGAATTGCTAGTAAAGATTCGTTATGGCCCAGCTGTTCTGAGAAAGTTGTTTTCGTATTGAACCAGAAAATGTTATGAAGTTTTGATAATGAACAAATGTATTTTTTGACAGAATATTACAGACAGACAGATACATTATCACGTCTTTATTTTTAACGGAGTAAAGCCCGTAAGGGCGTGTTCAGACGACAAGCGCAAGCCTAGCTCACGCCATCCAGTAAGCTTGCGCTAGGCGTGGGCCTGACGTGCGCGTGTCGTACGAACACGCCCTAAGACTTAAGGTGTGCGCAATAAGTCAAAGTTACTTGCTCTTTGATCAAAACTTTTTTGAGAGCTATCGCCATGAGTGTTTTTTTTTTTGTTTTTTTTTTATTTCTGGTGGAAGAAGCTTACGAAATAGTTTATGATGTGATGGTGGTAAAAAAGATGGAAAGAGGAATCAAAATAGTGATGGGTTTCTTGACGCATCTCATTAACATGATTTGCATTTCCTTTGACGACCTCTGTGGCGTAATGGTCAACAAGCTAGACCGCCAATCCGAAGGTTCTGGGTTCGATCTCCAGCCAGGGCAAGTTAGTAAATGGCCTTTTTCAAATTGTCCTGGGTCTTGGGTGTTTACCTATAGATATTTATTATAAAATATAATATCGTTGGGTTAGTATCCCACAGTACTCAATATGTGAATATGCCCCCTGCTTGGTTTTTTTCTTACTTGATTACTAGTGTGACAGCCTGACCAGTTCGTGTACACGAAAAGGGGGGGGGGGCAATATCCGGGGCTGGTATCCCATAACACAAGCTGCTTACTTTGGAGCTAGCTCAATCTGTGTGATTCGTTTCTATATAAGTATCTATATATTTATTTCGATCGGCTTCTACAAAGTGAAGCAGCTGGTACATTCTTTCTAAGACTATTACTTTTCTCCCAGAGCAGCATGGAAAAAAAACTGGGGTATAAAAAACCAACGATATGAATTTTCCCTTTATCATCCTATCTATTCCATTTATTTTCTTTTTCATGACGAATTAGCGACGTCCTTAGTCATGTTTGTTTCATTAGCAAAGAGCAATTCAGCTAAAGGCCGTTTATCTAATATTCTCGGTAATTCATTTTCCTTTTTTAGGGTTCTGAAATCCAGGCAAGGAACCCTTAGCCTCGGTACCTCTGTCTGTCCGCGGCTTAGCTCAAATTTAATACTGTTTGTGCTTGATAGATAGCTTAAAAAGTAATGAGCTATCAAAGATTCGTTTTTTGTTTGCTTTATATAATATATAACTCAAAGGTGACTGACTGACTGACATAGTGATCTATCAACGCACAGCCCAAACCACTGGACGGATCGGGCTGAAATTTGGCATGCAGGTAGATGTTATGACGTAGGCATTCGCCAATAAAGGATTTTGATCAATTCTACCCCTAAGGGGATAAAATAGGGCATGAAACTTTGTCAGTTTTAAACCGATCGGGCTGAGACTTTGCATGCATAAAGCTACTATAATGTAGGCATCCCCTAAGAAAGGATTTTGATAAATTACACCCCTACGCGAGCGAAGCCGCGGGCAAAAGCTAGTAAGTAATAAAAGAAGTGTAAAATCTCCAAAACAAAGTCCACACCGACACGGCTTATTTTTCGAAGATTTTAATAAACTTTATTTATAATCGATTAATGCAGTCGTTTTTGCATAAAACTCCTTTCCCAAAGGAGTTAACGTATTTCTTACGCGCTCGGTATGCTATGAATTTATCGTGCATTTCGCCTCACTGCTTCGCCCGAACACAATGTTAGGCGAAACAGCATGCCTGTAGGCCGCGCCCACCTGTGAGTTCGAACCTGCGACTAGTTCAACAACTGCGACTAGACAAAGTGGTAAAATAAAATGTTTCAAAGAAGGTTTTCTATATGCCGTGAGGTATTGTTGGAAAGTGCTTTTAAAACATTAAGTATTGGAGACTTTCGGACCATGGGGCCCCGGTGCTAGGGGTCTCCTTAATTAGATCTCCCCAAGACTGATCTCCGCCGCCGGTGACAAGAGAGCTGGCTGCTTTTTTGCCCAACGCATCAGTATTGCGATCCAACGGGGAAATGCGGCCAGTGTTTTTGGCACTATGCCGCATGGCCGCGATTTTCTAGATTAGATTTATAGTAAGTATTTCACTTTTTCTTTTTATTTGTAAATATGTAAATTAGACAGTGGTTGTATGAACAATTTTTTGATTGAGTGACCTCTTTGCGAAATATGAATAAAATGTTGATAATATGAGTATTAAAGTAACTATGTGGACTGCTCTATATAGATATGATTGTGTATTTAAGCGTGTATAAAAAAAAACAAATATATGACAGTGATGTTAACCACATATTAAAGTCGTTTAGAGTAGATACTCATATTGAAATTGTATGACTGCCTGCGTAGTCCAGTGGTCAAGGCTTTCACCTTGTGACCCGGAGGTCATGGGTTCGATTCCCACTGGGAAGCATACTTTGTGAAAAGTTGTTTCCAGTCTGGATAGAATATTGCAGGCTTGAATCACCTGATTATCCGAAAAGAAAGATGATTCCGTGTTTCGGAAGGCACATAAAACTGTGGGTCCCGAACGCCACCTAGCGTTTGATCATCAAACTATCCAAGGATTGGTTCCTGGTTTGCCCTTTGGGTTGTGGAGGTCAGACGGCAGTCGCTCTGTGTAAAAACCAGTAACCTCGTCAAATCTCCTAGGTTAGGTAGCGGACCCCGGGCTCTGAAGCGTTACTGCTGAGGATGCAACCGGGAATACGTGAGGATGATGATGACTCAAATTGAAATTGTAGCAAGTAAAATTAATACTTATTGTTACTTATTTAAACATTTGCTTTACCTGAAGAGTTCAATAAGAAGGAGTGTATTAATTTATAAGACCATATTGTAACAAACTCTTAGTAAGCAAATAAAGAATTGAATTGAAATAAAGCGACACCGGGCGTGATCCACACTGGGATGGGTGACCACAAGTGGCATAAAAATTTCTTGAGCTCCTCCGTGCTTCGGAAGGCACGTATAAACCGTTAGTCCCAGCTGTCATTGTATGGCAGTCGTGAGGCTATGTCAGATGCTTTAAGAGCGGCCTTCCCGTCTTACTTTTCATACAAACGCTCGTACGTGATTATAGCGTTGTATCTGATCTTTCTTGAAAATTTTTGAACTCACAGGTATCTTGGGCGCTATTTCTAGGTTTCTATCGAAATAAAAAAATTAAATTAAAAAAAACAAAGTCAGTATAAGCCTCCAACAATCTGCTTTTTTGCAAAAATTTTAGCTGAACTTCGACTGTTCGTAAAGTACTCATAAATTGTAAAAGTAAAGAAAATATTTCGATACAAACCTTGCAAATGTAATGAAAAATTTTGAATACAAATCATTTATTTCACATACTTGTAAGGCTTACTGATAAACACGTATTTCCTGGAACAAGTTTTATGAAATTTCCGCACCCTATGAATAGTTAATATTCGTTCAATGGATAGTTAATAATAATAATAATTTCATTTAATAGAATGCAAACCATACCCTGAGCAGCTATCTCTCTCTTTTGGTTTGCTTCTTTTTCTAGCATTGCCCTAGGTGAAACACCATGCTTTTTAAACTTTGCTCGCGTTGAAAACAAAGCGACCGGGAAGGGCCGCCTTAAGGAAGCTTAAAAAATTTACACCAGGGTTGGTTTTGTGACACACGAAAAACATAAGCAAACAACATGTAAAATGTACGCTATGAAACCCTACACTGCGCGTGATCCAACACTCTCTTGACCGGTTTCTTATCTTTCGGTCCGAAATATTACCCAAGGTCGTTGGCCTCCAAAAACTTTCCAGGTTTCCTTTACCTCTTGTTTTTACGGTGACACCACGAAGTTTATGAATACGAGTACCCAGCGGTAATATTAAGTAACAAAGAGTTGTTACTTGAACGCTAACAGCTATTATACGCTGGGTATTTCTGCTTTTGATTTCCTTCCATTCCAATCTTTTTACAAGCTTTATTAGTTTCACCACAGAATAAGTACTAGTACTCACGTATAGAAATCTTACTCAGAAAATAAATTCAAAGAAATATCTACTTAATGTGTTAGCGCTATAGTTTAATTTAGCTCGCATCCGAACCTCTCACCTCTTCGTTTAGATACCTAGACATCAATTGTAAGCCTATTTCTTTCTTATTACTCAGAACAAACGATTCATGTAACTGAATTTTGGAAATGGTCGCCGCGCGCATAGTAATAATCTACGTATATTTTCGATACCTAAACGGGGAGTGACAAAAGCCTGGTTTCCCCTGTCCCGTTGTCTGTCGGTCTGTCTGTTTGTCTGTAATCAAATCTTGCAAGTTAAATTTGACCAATTTCCCGGTTTCCGATTGAGCTGAAACTTTGCACCCATATGTATATCGCGTGACAATGCAATTTATGATGACAATGATACAAAGTATGCCGTGTGGCTTAAATTTACACTTTAACTACATTAGTTTTTTTTTGTTTTTCTTTAACACAAATAGTGATATTTGGAACAAAACTAGTAAAGTACCATACTTAAGAATGTGAAAGAATATTTAAAAAACACCCGCAATAACTGTTTATAAATATATTCTTTAGGCAATTAAAAATAAGCTACGAGTGAACTTTGCCACGTGTTCTAAGTATGTAGTGTTCGGTATGCTTCCCTTTGTATGTCTGTGTGTTTTAGTTAAAGCTACAAACTATAAATAAATAAATAGGGACAAATTACACTGAATGAGCTAGCCCCAAAGTAAGTTCGAGGCTTGTGTTATGGGATACTAACTCAACGATACTATATTTTATAACAAATACATATATAGATAAACATCCAAGACCCAGGGCAATTTGATAAAGGCCATTTTCCAACTTGCCCTGACCGGGGATCGAACCCGGGTCCTCTGGATGGCGAACTAGTATGGTGACCACTACGCCACAGAGGTCTATCCTTCATGTCCTTACATACATCCTTTCTCCATCATTCTGTCCACCTTTTTCAAATTTCATTTCTAAATTTAATTTATAAATTTTAGACACATTCCTTCCTGATCATTCTGACTTGTTCCTCCGCTACTTCTTATACAAGCAATCAGTTCTGACAAATATATGTATTAACTAACCCTTGTCGTGTCTCTTGCTCTACGACTGTTTTGAATTTGCATATTTCATGTGGGATCACACCTTAGTAGCTGGGACAGACGGAGTTCCCACGATACTGGCGTTACAAACGATTACTGCTAGGATTAGAAAAAAATACTAAGTGAACGGAAATTGATATTTATATAATATATTATTGGTGGCATTTTTTCACCATTTCTTATTTCATTTTTTAGTTTCTAAATAAATAATTATTTAATAAATATATAGGGACAAATTAATTAATTATCAAAAAAAAGATAAGTGTATAAAGGATAGGTACATTGCGGTTAAATAGATGCTTGTATAAAGAATTATCACAAGATTAACGTTTAAAAACAAATATTGCCTGATTACTGGAGCCATTTGCAGCAAACAATGTATGTATTTTTAAATTTGTGCTAATCAAAACCGTTCATCTGATATTTGAATCGATTTCTAAACAAAAAATCAATTTTTGACCCGCACTTTTTTAAGTAACATTTATTACGTTTAATCGTATTGCATACAAATTGTAGCCTATGTCACCCGGACAGTAATGATGAATCGATTGACATCTCATTTATCAAATTGGGTAAACGATTCGGATGCTACTGTGGGTGGAACAGATATAACACATACAAACATACAATTTTGAGTTGCTAGTCCGCCACCCAGAGGTTTCGGGTTCGATCCCCGGTCAGGGCAAGTAGGAAAATGGCCTTTTTCAAATTGCCCTGGGTCTTGGATGTTTATCTATATATATATTTGTTATAAAATATATTATCGTTGTGTTAGTATCCCATAACACAAGTCTCGAACTTACTTTGGGGCTACCTCAAGCAGTGTTGTTTTTCCGTATAAATATATTGATATTTATAAAAAAAAAAACGAATCCAACGACTGAAAGTTTTCCCTGCCTCGGAAATAACCGAGTTCAATCCAACCGTTTCCAGCTTTAACCTCATTCAACAGGGTCTAGCTTAAATAAGCTCGCAAGCTTCGAAGCTTCATTTCCAACGAAGGTAATCCGTAGCAAGAACTCTTCACTCGATCAATCGAACGTTGGAAGCTCTCTCTTCATTAAAAACTACTTTCCAGATAACTTTATCAGTAAAGAGGAGCTAGTAGCTTTTTAATAAATGAAGCGAGCTTTTTAATGTATTTAAAGACGCTAAAACCTACTTAAACTTGTGAAAAATTCATTTAAGTTTGGCTTTGGACTATTTCAAGTTTGCATTTTTTGAAGTGAAAACTGCTTTAGCGGCGTTGTATACTTTTTTTGTAATGGGTAAAAAATGTTAAACTCGCGTCAGGGCGTCAGGACACGTGACCCTGATTGAAAATTCGTAAGACGGATGAGTAAACAGTCGGCGCGGCGGCAGGAGAGGAAGTATCCCCCTCTCTTTCAACGGCGCGGCGAAAATGTATGCCTGCGCCTGCTGTTTCGTTTAGGCGACGCAGGGCGCTTGTGTGTTTATGTTACAGCGTGCCACGCGCATCCTTGGAAATGCACAACGTTAATATTCAAGTTTTCACTTCTGCCGGCACTCCCGGAGTGCAACCCGTCGTTTTTATTTTTAAATAGTCGTTTTTACAGACGAGAACTTAGATTTCGAAATCAATACTGTCGCAAACATAGATAGATTCCGCGATTAGGAGGTATATAGATGTTTTGAAACGTAGTGGGGTTTTTGTAACCTACTTCCAAAAAGGAGGAAATTATCAATTCGTCGCGATCTGTTATGTTTTTTTTATGTATGTTCACCGATTATTCAAAAACGGCTGGATCGATATCAAAAATTATTTTTTTTATTTAAATGGGTATACTTTCCAGGTGGTCCCATTGAAATGTTATCAAAATCGGTTGTGTAGTTCGGGGTTGAAGTCGGTTTTTAGTTTTGAAAAATTAATTGTTAGAAATGCGCCATGTACAGTCATACGTGTATGACTGTACTAAAAAGAAAAGTCCTCTAAACTTATGTCAATGTCATTCAAATTTTGTCAAATTAAACAGAGAACAAGTTAGTTCTGTACTTTTGACGTTTAGTGAAGTCTCATTCTTGCAACAGTAAATTCCCGTACGAGGAAATGAGAAACAAGACTGGTTTTATGTTAGATTATCTCATAAGAAGCAATTTTTTTTTTCCTTTTTTTCGCAAACGATCATGTGACTCATGTCAATTTGTCGCAAACTGTCAAAAATTGTCGCGCGACCGTCGACAACTATCGCGACCGACGGTGACTGTCGGCGACAGTCACCTACAGTCACAGATCTACACACTTCTTAAATCTTAACCAAAAGCTTGATATCATGAGGTAGATATAGTTATGTATCGTAGAAGCCTTAACATATTATTAATCTGTCACAGAAGCGCCGAACTTGGTTCATTTATATTATTTTATTATATACAGATAAATATTATCATAGTCAAAAGTTAAAAACAGTCAGTACAATGTCGCTTTTCTGAATATGTACAATTTAAAACCACATTTTCTCTGAACTGTAATGAAAATTGTTGTGTGAACTTTTGCGTTCTAATTTACATTTCCTCGAGTGCCTGCGTTGTGGTATGAAGCCTAATTTGCAAACGAAATCTCGGAGCTTCAAATATCTCATTTTCCAAATATAACAAAATTCATTTTCGTGAAAATGAAATCTGGTAAAATAAAGGTAATAAATGCTTTCACTTGGATGGTATATTAAAACACGGTGATAAATGCTCCTAAGAATTGTTTAATATGGTGGTGAAATACCTTTTGAAATAATTTATTGCAATACGCGATTTGACACTTTTCTGAAAAGTGTCAAATCGCGTAATTGTCAAACTCGAAAAACATCGACATTTTCATACAAATTGCCGGGCCGGCCGAAAACTTGTATGAAAATGTCGTTTTTTTTTCGAGTTTCAAGCATTGGTCACATAGGAAAAGTTGTTCATATCGACGTTCTGAGTTGCTCCTGCAAGGATCGGACAAGGTTTTTGTTACATATTGTATTTTTATTTATTTAATTTATTGTCTTTGATTTTTAGTTGATTAAAAAAGTCGAGTTTAGAAGTAATAAAAAGTTTAAAAATAATATGACATATGATTTTCTTAAAAGATTAATACTTTGGTTATGAGGCCAATCCTGTAAACGCAATATTTGACATAGCACCCGAACAAGTTCTCCCATCACGCCTACAAAAGCGACATAAGTGACGTCTCTCCTATCCGGTCTTTCTAAGACGCTCGGACACGCCATCCAAAGGCGGACGTGACATGGTAAACTTACATCTTAAACAGATTTTGGGTTAGCAAGGTAGTTTTTTCCTTAGCGTGCCTATTTTTAGGAACTCTTTCCATAGAGCAACGAAACCCTATTTGTAAATATGTGATTTATAGATACAATTTCTGTAAAATCATCTCAGACATTGACGTCTTTACAAACTTCTCATGCATAATGAATAAGAACAATACATAAAAAATTCAACAAGCAAATGTAACCCTGAATGAAATCCGGGGACAATGACGTTTGAATTGACGCCTACATTTGATTCAGAGAGCTAAGAACCGTCTAGAATTCGCGCCGCTGCGTTATAAAATGTTTTCTTTTTTTAGTGAATTACAATCCGTATGGATTTTTGAATACATTTTCATAAATAATAGTTTGGTAATAATAATAAACAAAATAATTTCTTGCCGAAAAAGAGGTACAGAGTATTAAAACTAAAATAAATTCTAAAAATGTTTCCATTTGTTCAGTATAGTTCAAAACTTAAAATTGATAAAATAAATAACAAATTGCCTACTTACCTATTTAAGAATCATTATTAATTTGAATGATTTTTCCACCACGGCGTTATTAAAGAAAAGATATTCAAAAGAAAAAATCAAAAAATTATCATTGTCGAGGTTTTTCTAGAGTTGTATAATCCATGTATAAGGCTGAACAGAAATCAGGTACAAATATTTAATGTTTTTGTGTACACTTTATAATAAATAACAAAGGCTGAAACTCAATTTACATTAATAAAGTGACCAACCGGGAAAAGACCGATGGAAAGATGTCAGCACTGTAAGCTAACTCCATAGAATACTGTAATATAACTGAAATAGAGATCCATCTCGCGTAATTTTTCTGCCAACAATTCAAGCTGCATATGTAGCGTCATCTATTAATGTTATTCCAAAATAAAAACAAAATAAAATATATATTTTTTATGTGCAAGTTAGTTTCGATTGCATTTACCGCTTCGCCATTTAGGCTTAGTATAGTACTGAGTTCGCTAAAGTATTGGTTTAACTTTAACACTAAGTGTAAAGAAAAACAAAAGACTATTATTTTTTTAGCTTTGAGCGGATTTGAACCTGAGGACTCATTATTAGTTTCGAACGCATATAAAACCGTTTTACCATTGAGGCTTCGTTCTGACCTTGCGAAATTATTGGTTATACTATAGTTTAACACACTAAAATGAGAAATGAGATCCCACGTAGTGCGATAACGTCGAGTCAAAGTAAAAATTCGCAATGTATGGGATTTTCACCCCCATGGTAAACTCCATTTAGTTCAGAACTTTTTGGCGTAGGCGTCGAGTGTCGTGTCTTGTGCGAAATGAGAATATTTCGGGAACGTTTGTTATTCCTTAGGATTTGCCAATCAGGATTTGGTGAAAGACGTCGGATTTTCCCGCGGGCTTGATTTTTGTTGGTTTCATTATGGTTATGTACATTTATGTAGATTTAAATACGTACCTGCCTTACATATAAAGTATATTTTTTGTTTGTATACTGGTTTGAAAAAGAACAAGACATCAGGTCGTGGTGCCAGTTTTTAACTGAATTCCAAATACGAGCTGGTTATCAATCCGTCGCCATCTTTTCTGTATTTTTTTTTATTCTCACCGATTATTCGAAGACGCCTGGAACTATTTAGAAAATTCTTTTTTGTTTGAAAGGGTATATTAAAAAGAATATACCTTCCAGGTGGCCCCATAGATTTTATCAAAATCAGTTGCGTTATTCGGTAGTACGTTTTAGTTTTGAAAAATTAAATTCATATTCATATACAATTCTGAAACTGAAATCTAGTTTACAAATACACGAGACTTTGGTAGAGCGCTACATTTAATAAAATATTTAGTTACACTTAGTAAGAACAGAAGGAATAAATATATACGGACAAATTACACTGATCGATCTAGCCCCAAAATAAGTTCAAGACTTTGTGTTATGACTTATGAGATACTAACTCAATGATACTATCTAATATATAAAATTCTCGTGTCACAGTTTTCGTTGCCATACTCCTCCGAAACGGCTTGACCGATTTTGATGAAATTTTTTGTGCTTATCCGGTATCTATGAGAATCAGCCAACATCTATTTTTCATCCCCCTAAATGTTAGGGGTAGTCCACCCCTAAATTTTTTTTTTATTTTTTAGACAAAATTTTTAATTTCTATTTTTTTATGATACAACATATAAAAATACATACAATCTCAATTTTTGCAAAACAACGTTTGCCGGGTCGGCTGGTATTTTATAAATAAGTACATAGATAAACACCCAAGACCCATGGCAATTTGAAAAATGCCATTTTCCAACTTGCCCTGACCGGGGATCTAACCCGGCACCTCTTGGTGGCAAACTAGCATGGTGGAATCTACGCCACGGAGGTCGTCAAGGAATATCCTTAACTATTGCATTACTGCATCGAACTGCACCGGGCCACGTGCGGTTGTAATACTTTTCACACAAATATGTCTCGAAGGAAGGTAGACGTTAAGGGGCTACCTGAATTTTCCGGGGTCCAGTGCTGCCCCCATTTGAAATAAATCATTTGATAGGAAACGGAGATATCATTTAAAATTTTGTCTTGACCAGGCTCTAGATAACCCTTCAAACTATTTTATGAACTACTGTTTAGAGATTAAAGTGAGAACGTGCAGATTTTTTACGCACAATTGCGAAAAATGGCCACTTTTGGCGTATGTGCATATGTAAACTTACATACATACAAACGCGGGAGTGTTCAAGTAGGTGACTCAGAGAATTTCGCTCGCGTCGCTCGCTCGTTCAATAATCGTAACGTAAAATATAAACTTAGAAGTTCCAGCATTTAACTGAGATATAAAAGATAACGAGCACTTTAATCTGTCTTGGAATAGTTTCTACTAACTGGACTGGATTGGACTAACTTTTTCCGTTATTCATATTTAAAAGCGACTTTTCTATCTTCTTTGTGCTAGTTATTTTGTGGCGACCTCTACGGTCACTACGATGAACTACAACTACAAAACAATCATGAGACAACCGACAATATAGTTCACAAGAAGCATATGAGATGGCGCCAGCAATATTTTACATCTCGATCTCAGAGTTCGACCGATTCGCTGCATATATACAACTTCCGACGATACACCGTAGGAGCCGCGGTTCCCCAGGTGGAACACCATGCCTGGCGGGAAGATCTTCCCTTTGTGGCGGTCGAGCATATCACCTCGCTCCCGCTACAATTTCATACGTAGAACTAATTCAATGATTTAAACTAAAATTACTGCTAGCAAGTTATAACTTTTATGATTCCTTTTTAGGGTTCCTTAGCCAAAGGTGGACCCTATTACTAAGCCTCCACTGTCCGTTTGTCAGTCTGTCTGTACTCTGTCTGTCACCTGGCTGTATCTCATTAACCATAACTAGACAATTATTTTTTTTATAGATTATAGCGGCAACAAATTAAGACGTATTTCTGTTGACGCTATAACAACAAAAAATATAACTTTCGAAACTAAAAGCCGACTTCAGGCCTAAACTACAAAACCGATTTTGATAAAATTTCTATGGGATCACCTGACAAGTGTATCCTTTAAAACTACCTATAAAGATTTTTTTTAAATCGGTCCAGTCGTCTTCGAATTATCGCCGAAAATACATTAAAAGAAAAACATAAAATATCGCGACGAATTAATGACCTCTTCCTTTTTGGAAGACGGTTAAAAATTAGAATAAAATAAATATTTAAGTGATACTGCCATACAATACACGTGATTTTTTATTGATAATGGTACGGAAACCTTCATCGGTGATTCCGACTCGCCCTTAGCCGGTTTTATTTCTATTCTTGCCTACTATCGAAAAAGTGGCCTTTGAGTGAAGGCTTTGGGCTTTGTATGCTTAGAGGCGCAAGACCCAAAGAGCTCTGTCTGCCTCGTTGGGGAGGATGACATCATAATAAATAAATATAAAGGGACAAATAACACTGATTGAGCTAGCCCCAAAGTAAGTTCGAGACTTGTGTTATGGGATACTAACTCAACGACACTATATTTTGTAACAAATACATATAAAGATAAACTACAAGATGACTGCCTCCGTGGTCCAGTGGTCAAGGCGTTCGCCTTGTGACCCGGAGGTCATGGGTTCGATTCCCACTGGGAAGCATACTTTGTGAAAAGTTGTTTCCAGTCTGGATAGGATATTGCAGGCTTGAATCACCTGATTATCCGAAATGAAAGATGATTCCTTGTTTCGGAAGGCACGTAAAACTGTGGGTCCCGAACGCCACCTAGCTTTTGATCATCAAATCAGACGGCAGTCGCTCTGTGTAAAAACCAGTAACCTCGTCAAATCTCCTTGGTAAGATAGCGGACCCCGGGCTCTGAAGCGTTACTGCTGAGGATGCAACCGAGAATACGCTCGGATGATGACGATGATGACATATAAAGATAAACATCCAAGACCCAGGACGATTTGAAAACGGCCATTTTCCAACTGGCCCTGACCGGGAATCGAACCAGGGACCTCTGGGTGGCGGACTAGCATGTTGACCACTACGCCAATGTTTTTAAAGTTTGCAAGTTTTAAATTAGTTATGAAACTCTGCTCTTGTAAAGTTTAATTAAATCCTCTCTTCAACTTAACGTACTCGTATTTTACGTGACGTTCATGAAAATTAGGTGCTAGGTATTAAATTAGAACACGTTTACGAAATTTTGTCTAAAGCTTCAGAAAATTAATTTAATCAGTCTTATTTCCCTTAGATTAAAATTCTTGCTTATTGCTGTATTTAATAAAATGGAAACAAGAAAGAATATTAAAAACAAAGCTGACTGTTTTCCTTTTAAAATTTTCGGCTTCCGTTTCCTCGAATCAAAGATTTTTTTAACCTAAATAAAACCAGTCAAGTACAAAACCATACGTACTCATAATTCACTGGCAAAATTGTAATTTTTTTCCCCTTGAAGTAAGAATATTTGTCTCTTACAGATTTTTGTATAGTGTATATGGACATAATTTACTTTTGTTTCTAGGAGGTCAGAATTGAGAATAATGATATATCAAAAATCCAATTTCCCCAATTTCTGATATTTTTAATTATTTATAGTAAATAGCTTCTGTGCAGGTTATTTAATTTTGTAACATAAAATGATGTAATCAGCCTTCAAAATCAAAACAAAATTTGTTTTACTTTTGTACCTTTTTTATCTATGATATATACAAATATTTAAATTACCGTAATATTTCCCATACATTGCGTACTGCGCGCATTGTATGGCGTTATACCGACCCGCAAAAAATCTGAAATAAGTCATTTTTTATAAATAACTAGCTGACCCGGCAAACGTTGTTTTGCCATAAAAAAATTTAGGGGTGGACTACCCCTAACATTTAGGGGATGAAAAATAGATGTTGGCCGATTCTCATAGATACCGGATAAGCACAAAAAATTTCATCAAAATCGGTCAAGCCGTTTCGGAGGAGTATGGCAACGAAAACTGTGACACGAGAATTTTATATATTAGATTTAGCAATGATGTAAAAAATATTGTAAAATGTAAGGTTTGCTCAGTGTTAAGCTGGTATTAGAAAATTGGAATACACCTAATTAAATTTATGGTTTAATTTTGAAATTACAGGAAAAATAAGAAATTTGAATTTTAGACGTGTAATATTTGAAAATTTAGACGTCCTACACATTTTTATAACTAGGTTCGTGTTTTAAGTTTTGAATTCTTTTAGAAATCATCAAAGTGTAATTTTTTATGTTACACGTGGCTCTGAGAGCTGTAGACTTTACGAGTCACCACCGCCCGTTGAAATGTATTGGATAAAAAAGTTGTTTAGACAAAAAAGTGGTTTCTTACTAAGGGTAACAAATTTTTGACAGTTAATGAAGATTTTCAGAATAGGCTGATAGATTTTTTAAAATTATCAATTCACTTTTTTTCCATTTGCTCTTGCACCCGAAATTGGACATAGTGAAAGAAAAAGGTGAATGTACGAACTTTAATTAAAAATTACACAAACCTTAAAAAAATACATTTACAATGTGTAACAAAATGGTTATCAATTCGAAAGGGATATAAATCAATGTGAACAAAGCCTTAAATGGCAATAAAAAATGTGCAGCTCCATACTAAATTAAATACGTGATAAAATATATGGACCTGCAAATATTTTTTTCAAGTATGAGCCCATAGTAAAGTTGTTTTTATAATATATATTTTTTTTAAATAAGTATTAGGTGTTAACTATAAACTAAAAATACCTACATGTAATTAAAAATATAACAATATATTATATAAAGAATGGACCCTAAATCGCTACGGCCGCAGGGCAGGGTCTAAAATACTGGCGGCATTGCCTCGTTGTATCGCCAGACTTAATCTTTGGCCAAAATGCGCACCAGCTCTCAGATCCCCAGAAACGTAGATCAGGACACGCCTGATCTAGAGAGATTTCTTAAATTAATTGACGAGTTCCACATTTTGATATTACTTAATTTTTTTATTGTATCGTTCTGTGCTTAGTTTGTTTTAAATAAATATCTAAAATGTTAATAGGTTACTACCTATTTTAAAAAAATATAGCACTGGAAAGGAACCCCAAAAATGATTTAAGGTTCATTTTTACCAACCCAATGATAGACCTGAGTATTTGCGCAGTCTGGCGTTAACTGCCTTCCAATAATTCATTTCGGAATAAAACCACTTTGTATGAAAATGTTTTCCAATATTTTGTCGAACCATTGAACATTTGATTGAAAATAATATGAATGCTAAAAGAAGCGATACAGTGAAGGTATTATTATTTATTTATCTTTTTTGGATCGCAAAATGCGGATAGTCGAACATTGGTAAAATCATTCGAAATGATTTTCCAGAGACACTTTGGTCAATTAAAACCACTTATTAATTTTTTTTACTACGCAATTTATGCTTGTTTACTTGTTCGCAAGCATTACATGTTATAATGTGTCAAAATTATATTATATTATAAGTTTTTATTAATTAAAAGACAATAATAATAATATGACAAAGCCCTCATGGCGAGTAGGCGACCAATACTGTGAAAATGAGTTTCTTTCGGCGTTTCTTTTCAGCAGTGGTCGTTACGAAGCGCTGGTATCGGTAGGTTTTCTTTAAAAATAAATTATATTTTAATATACTTTACACGTAACGTAAATTATACTTATTGACGTGTAAAAGTGCCTGTAAAGGTCTAATTACTGAATAAACATTTGAATCTTTGAATCTTAAAGCTAGGCTCGCCTCTCCTAACGCTCGCCTTGATGATGATCGTCTAAAATTGGACAAAAACTGGGCATAGTCATTGTTCAGATTAAAGGTAGGTAAATAAATAAAATAAATAAATATACAGGGACAAATAACACTGATTGAGTTAGCCCCAAAGTAAGTTCGAGACTTGTGTTATGGGATACTAACTCAACGATATTATATTTTATAACAAATACATATATAGATAAACATCCAAGACCCAGGATAATTTGAAAAAGGCCATTTTCCAACTTGCCCTGACCGGGAATCGAACCCGGGACCTCTGGGTGGCGACTAGCATGTTGACCACTACCCCGCGGATATCGTCGAGGTATACGTAACTAAACCGTTTGAATATCTATCGTTTAAATTACGTTTAACATTACATCTTTGATGTTTTTCATCACTGAATTAAATATTTTTCTTGCTTTTTTAGCTTCTTGAAGCTCTTTAATGAAATGCATGAATTTAATGAAACATTTTTCTACAAATGAATCACATTTTTTAATAATCTATAAAAAAGTATGATTGTGCGAGCGAGACAGCCAACCAAAAGTGAAATGCGTCTTGAGTAAATGTTAGGTTACATAAGACGTTGCCCTCTCAACTCCATATATACATGAGTACCTACTCCTAAGTCCTGTTAAGAGAACACTTACCACAAAACAAGATAACATTTTCTTACATAATTCATATTTCATCTAAATAGCAGTATTTCATTAATGTGCTTCAAGAAGCTTAAAACTAAATGGAGATTTCTTTAAAAAGTTCTAGCTCTAATTTTTCAAATAGATACAGTATAGTATTGTATATAGGAAAAAGAATACTAAATACAAGTTATACTTTTTGACTATTAAGGCCCCATAGTTGTTTAAGGGTTAGGACATATCTATCAGCACGGAAATGAACTTTCGCATGGTGCTATCTTATTCTGTCGCTCAGAACCGTCATTTGCGAGAGCGAGAAAGGACGATGGAACGCCACGGAACCGAATCTGTGCTGCCAAAAGTAGGTCAACACTTAACTTACTTACTTACTACTGTGGCGCAGCGACCCGAAGTGGATCTTGGCCTCCGACACTAGATGGCGTCATTTCTTGCGGTCTTGTGAGCGTTGCTGCCAGTCGTCCACTCCAAGGCGTCGCAGGTCTTTCTGTACCACGCCGGCCCATCTGTACCTGGGGCGACCAACAGGTCGGCGGCTATTCGGCCGACCCAAGTAGGCTCTCTTCAACGCCTGATCCTCTCCCATTCTTTCTACGTGTCCGATTCAGCGAAGCCTGGCTGCTTTCGTTTCACCGATGATATTTGGTTCGGACACTAGAGCTTCAATCTCCTGGTTCTTTCTAATTGTCCAGCTTCCATCTTCCCTTTGCGTTGGTTCCAGAATCTCACGGAGGATCTTTCTCTCCGCTACTAACAGCTTGTTCTCTTCCTTTAAATTCAGCGTAGCTCAACACTTAAAGCCTCCCCTTTTTGTTTCCAACCATTTCTATCTCCAGCTGTTTAAATAATATAAGTGTAAATATAATCCTTTTAATAAGATAAATGCGAAAGTTTTTATGGATGTTTGTTTCACTTTCACGCCAAAAGGGCTGAATGGATTGCACTCATATTTGGTATGTACATGGCTTATTACCGGGATATTTTTTTATCTCGGAAAAATATGATAAATAAAACTTTTTGCGAGACATAAATTGGATGACTTCTGTGGCCTAGCGGTCATCAGGCCAAGCTGGTCACACCAGCGGTTCTGGGTTTGATCTTTTGTCACGTCAAGATGGAAAATGATCTTTTTCAGATTAACTTACTGGGTCTTGGATGTTTAACTATGTATGAGTTTGTTATTAGATGAATAGTACGAGTATCGTTGAGTTTAACAATTTCCAGAAATAACACATTTTTTGTTGTAATAAATGATTCTTGCATTTTCATTCACCTCTATTCGCTTCTTTAAATTCACAATTAGACATAAGTCCATAAGTAATAACAATTTCATTTAAAGTGCAAGTCTATTTTTATTTTAAAACTCCTTGGTTTCACAGTCTAATTAAAACTTTGTAGTACTTGCTCATTTGTGTTTCTTGTCTGTGGTCGTTTTCTTTCGTTATTTTAAACACCGTATATTATTTATTAGCAACATTTGCTTCAAAGTAACTGTTTGTAATTAACTTTCTCTCTGATCTCTTATTCTTAGTATTTTCTCTTAATCTGCTATAATTAATCGATACTCACATAGTCTATTTACATCATTAGATATTTTTACTCTTCATTGCAGAAGCACATAACTACCCTTTCTGCACAATCAGTACCATACTTAGCCAGAGCACCCAGAAGATTTGCCCTACACTCGTATAGGCTGGTTTACATTGTTACCAGCATCACTGGATTCCGGCGCTGGCTCAGCACTGTACCAATGTAAACATGGTTCAATACAGTCCAGCATCCAGTATCCAGCACTGTATCGAAATACACCGGCCGCCTATTTTTGAACCAGTAAACGCTTCCGCACGCCGCGCTGTCCGTGCCAGCGGTATTGGATCCGCAAACACTACACGTTCGTGAATGCTAGTCGCTAGCGTCTAAAATAGAAATGAGGCGTGTATACGACACGACCCAGTGCCAGTGCCAGTGCAGCGCCGGAATCCAGTGATGCTGGCGCCCGCTATTGTATCAATGTAATTCAGCCCAAAAATTAGTAATACATTTGCCGACTTTACCAATTATTTTATTTAAACTAAAAGGAGATAAATTTATTATGACTATTGTTAAATGGTCAACTCACTAATATTAGTTGAAAAAGCCGACCAGGATCCAATTGATTTAGACGATCATCCGCCTCTGATCGCTCGTTTTGGATCGTCCAGCAGTGGACTTCCTGTGGCTAATATGATGATAAGACCATCGTCGGAGGGAGTGTTAGGATTTAAAAACCATTTCGATTTTCGCACGCCTCAGGAGATCCAAGGGCTGGCGCGCATTTCAGCCAAAGATTGAGCCTGGCCATTCAACGGGGAAATTTCACCAACCTCCTGAGCACCCTACTCTGCAAGCGCAGCGCTTAATGGTCCATTTTTTATATAATTTAATTTATTTTTAGTTTTAGTTTAAATATTTTTATTAAAATTAGTATTCTGTCTGTTTGTTTAAATAAAGTTTAAGTATATTAAAAAATATTAATGTTTTCCGAAAAATATTTATTATCAGTGTTGTTTCGTACCAAATATTGTCCAGAAACAAACACAGCCAAATACATGAAATTAAAGTATCTACGTGCGCAAAAATGTAACATTATCAAAACTTTTTTATTTAAAAGTTTGAAATGGAGAACACAAACAGCCGTAAAAATCATATTTAGGTAACGAGATTTTGAAGGCAAATAACACGAACATTATAAAGTTAAAATACTTTTAAGCAAGTATTTTTACTTCAAAGTAAAATAACATTTGCGTAAAAAGTTTTTATATAAATGCAGATTCCAACGTGTCAATTCGCTGCTTCCCAACTACTTGCCGTCAATCCATCGAAGACCCAAGCTATTGTTATAGGGAGCCATTGGCTTATCTCCAGGATTGATTGGCCTTCTCTTCCTCCCATTATCTTTGATGGCGTCAGGGTCGAGTATAGTGAGAGTGTAAAAAACTTGGGGGTTCACTTTGATAGAACACTATCGTGGTCGACCCAAATTACTGAAGTCAGTAAGAAGGTATTCGGTGCTGCAGGATCCCTTAAAAGACTGAGGAACTTCCTACCCATCGAGACCAAAATTTTGCTCGCTCAGTCCTTAATCCTCCCCATTCTCGACTATGCAGACCCCTGCTACTTGGACCTCACTGAAGAGCAATTTGAAAAGCTTGAGCGTCTTCAAAATTTCGGCATCAGGTTCATATTTGGGCTACGTAAATATGATCATGTTTCCAACTTCCGCGCGCAACTCAAGTGGCTCCCTTTTCGACTTCGTCGTAATTATCATATCCTCTCCCTTTTATACTCCATACTATTTATACCTTCTTCTCCCAGCTATCTAAAAGAGCGTTTCATATTCCTAACTGATGTCTCACACCGTAACTTACGCAGCTTCTACAATCTCCGTCTTCAAGTCCCCCTCCACTCTTCCACATACTACTCTAAATCCTTCTCCGTTCAAGCTGTTCGATTGTGGAACTCCTTACCTATTAATATCCGTAGCGCTAAAACTTTGTGCAGCTTCAAAACGCAATTAAAAGCTCACTATCTGTCCAACTCATGATTAATTTTGTAGTGGATTCTTTCGCATTATGCTCATATTTCATTATTTTGTTATAATTATAATATATATTTTATATGTATATATGTATGTCTATTAATTTGTAGGTATGTATGTCGTGTTTTTAAGTATTTGTATGTATATATTGTGGCAGGTTCTATATAGTAAATATTTACAGTAAATCTAACATACTGCACCGCCTATTTTTTAATATTCACTTCTCCCTCTACCCAAAGGTTGACTGGAAGAGATTGCTATGCGATAAGTCCGCCTTTGTATCATAATTCTGTCTTCTTTTTTTCTGTTTATTGTTTTTCCTTTTGTTTATGGTGCAATAAAGAGTATTTGTATTGTATTGTATTGTACTCAAATACTTTTTTTCAACATGCTAGGAAATGTAGGCCTCGCTAACGCTTGGCCTTGAAAAGTACTCATCCAGCAATGCCATACTTCCCGCCCTCTGCAGTAATGTACTATTTCTAAACGGCAAAACAAAAATTTTGTACATGATTTGTATGAAATATAGACACGTCATAGTTTTTTGGAGTCAAATAGCGCTCTTAATATCAGTTTTTCTGCAATAATAAATCTAAAATCACGTTAAAAATGGATTTGATCATGACAAGTGACATTATTTTTTGACGTTTTATTTTCTTAACAGTACCAAATAATTAAGTTTTGATCCAGGAAAGTACCTAATGTAAATAATCAAAAAATGTGGAATGTTTCGCTATTCTATTGTATTGGGTACAAACCTGTAAAAATAGAAAAAGTGGAGATTAAATAAATAAATAAATTAAAAAAAAACCAACCCAATTTTGAAAATCGGCCTAAATCAAAAAAACCATGTCTAATTTTTGTAGTCTTGATATTGAAAATAGATATTAGAGTGTAAGACTGTGAGAGTATGCATTGCTAGCGCTTTCGCAAGCTAAGCAACCCCGGGCGTGGCCTGCACTTGGATGGGTGACCACGAGCGACATTTTTTCGTCCATCTGTATAAAATCCGATGGCACAGCGCGGATTTTAATAAGAGTCTACAATTGATTCAGATTTGCCAATAAATTCAGAAGTTACTTTGCGGAAGTCAAAGTTACATATAATACTATGTGATTTGAATTACTTTGTGCGATTCCGCTACCAGTTAGTTCATGCGAACTATTGCCAGCCGGCGCCTACCCACTACTGCTAGTCCCAGCATACCTGCCACCAACAGCCCGTCTGCACCCGGTGTCCGATGTTGCTGCAAAAGTTTGCATGAAATAACTGAAGTACTTATATTTCCGCTATAATTTATAAGTCCGCCATTTTTGTTCAACTTATTTGTGTCGCATTGTACTTAGCTTGCTCCAAAACTTAGACTGACAGAAAGTCACCCTGTATGTATTAAAGCTTAAAGCTAAAAGCCTTATACAAAGATAATATAATTACTAACTTAACAGATACTATTGACCATAGAAACTATTGAAGGGCCTGAAAGCAGGCAGAACTGGAGTTGCGTTGCGTGCCTGCCACGCAGATGTGGCAGCACACAAGACTAGAAAAAAAGTGACAAAGAAAGTGTTGAATATGCTTTAAAAGTAGTTATTGCATTTCATAAGTCATATTTAATTAATTCGAGAATTACTTTCTTTAAATAATAGTAAGTAATAAAATAATTTAATGCTTTGATAAAAAACTTATAGTGCCATCTAGTGGCAAGGAGAAGAATTAATTAAGTTTATAAGGCGATAGGAATGCCGTATATAAAAGGTATAATATTTTAAATGCTCTCTTTTCACGCATGAAACCTCTTCAAAGCGAGCTGAATATTTTAGCACGTCTCGTATTTCAAGAAGCGGCGTAATGAGATAAATAGCTCAAAAGGGAACCCTCCAGTGAATCAGTGTTAGAGTTGCCCTTATGAATAATATCCTGCTAGTAAATGTCTAGATTGAGTGCGAAAGTTCTCTTTTAGGCCTTCATTCGGAGTTTTGTTATGAATGTGCGTATCTACTTAGATAAAGAAAAGTTTATTTAAGTTTAAGTAAAATTTTACCTTATATATAATTACTTACGTAACAGGTAATATGATCATACTATTATACATAACATTTTAATTTATCGTCAAATTAAATCGAATTATTTATTTCATGTAGGTAAATACATGGGATTATTGCCAAGAGTGGCCGTTTTTCAAAAAAATGCTATAAAAGCTTCACATTTTCACTTTAAAATATAAACAGTAGTTCATATAATAGTTTGTAGGGTTTAATCAAGGCAAAATTTTAATGGTTCTCCGTTTCCTTTCAAATGATCTATTGCAAATGGGGGCAGCACTGGCACAGAATAAGTACTTACTAGTACTCACGTACAGAAGTCTTTCTTAGAAAAGAAATTCAAAGAAATATATCTACTCAATTTTGTTAGCGCTATGGTTTAATTTAGCTCGTGTCAGAAGTCCTCACCTCTTCGTTTAGATACCTAGACATCCCTTGCAAGCCAAGTTCACTCTTATTACTCTGGACAAACGATTCAAGTAACTGAATTTTCCCCTTCGAAGTGGTCGCCGGTAAAAGTAATAATGTAGGTATATTTTCGATACCTAAACGGGGAGTGACACAGGCTTGGCACTGGTCCCCGAAAAATTCAAGTAGCCCCTTAGTAATAAAGTACCTACAAATAATTCGTTTTATTGGTCGTTTTTATTTATATCAATAATGGCCTTTACCCCATTAATAAGATTTATTTTGCTTTGGTTCAAAAAGTACTTGACGAAAATTTCTGGTACTTTACCAAATATACGGCGTTATATTCAAAAGAAGCAATAATAAACTTAAGGACGATTACATAAGGTCTTAATTTGCGCCAAATTATCCTGCCGGGATTTAGTGCAGTTGTGCTTAATTATGAACAGAGATCGGAATCACAGGTGCTATTGCTGTCAAAAGTATGGATATGACTAAAAGTTCCGGGATTTCTCGAGAATCTTATTGGGTACTAAGTAAATAAAATAATCATAATTACGTGATTTCAGGATAAGTATATTTTTTTCGATTGAAATATATCCTAAAATCACATAATTATGAATTGTTTTATTTATAGATTATATAGTCATATCCATACTTTTGATAGCAATAACGATCTCTGATTATGAAACGCGCGCCACGCCCACTTGGCACTTCCACCTTTTTTTTTCTCTTCCATGCTCCATATAAATAAAGCTCAAGTTTACCCCACTTAGTAACTTTGAGGTTAAGTTAACGTATAATCTATCGCCGATTGAGAACAAGAGGCTCGTTAATCTTGTAGGCTTACTTTGAATCCACTCTTATTTAGCTAGCTACGCATTACAAGTGCTTTCAACAAAATCTCTGTTTATACTTATGGTTGATTCGGACAGAACGCTTTTAGCGGAGGATACATGGATTTTTCGGGGTCCTGTGCTGCCCCCATTTGAAATAAACGATCAAGGTCTAGATAATCCTTCAAACTATTTTATGAACTACTGCTTACAGTTTAAAGTGAGAACGTGAAAATTTACTTTGCCCATTTGCCAAAAGTGGCAGTTTATCACAAATGTGCGAAGAAAATCATACGTTTTCACTTACACTTAAACTGTAAGCAATCAATGTTTCAATACAAAATCTTAAATGATATCTCCGTTTCTTTCCAAATAATATATTTCAAATGGAGACAGCACTGGAGCCCGAAAAATTCATGTATCCCCTTAAGTCCGCCAATATTAAACAATTGTATATTGTGGAAATATTTTTTTTATAAAAAATTATGATTAATTGTAATGAATTCGTAACTGCACTAGATTTCATTAAATCGTAAAATTAAACAGTAACTTATTACTATACCTCCTTTAGTTGCCTCTCGAACTTTGTATGTAAATAATATTATGTATGAAAGCTGTACAAAAGGCTTTCAATTCAAAGTTCAGCGTAGCGTGCATCCACGTGGCTTCAGTTCACCTTGTTCGCAACTTCCGGAGAGATCAAAGTTCACGTTAACGAAGCTTTACGAGAACTTAAAATAGAATGAAGTGCATTAAAACTTTTTGGAGGAAGGTGTTGTTTTGTTATGAAGCTGTAGTTATGTTTGTTTTTATAAGCTTTTATTTAAATTACATCTTGTATGTATGTATATATGTTTGTTTAGGACAAATCTTGCAACTCAATTTTTAACCAGTTATCCTCAACCGATTGAGCTGTTTTGCATACTTGTGTAAGTCGGATGGCAATACAATATGAGTCAATGAGCTGATCTGATGATGGCGCCGGGAGATATTCAAGGGAACTCACTTATAAAACAACATAACCTCCTTGAGCAGGACTTGTCAGGGGTCTGAAGTCGGTCGATCGAACTCAGTAATAAAACGAGGCAACTTCATCGACTTTGGGCTTATTTCTTTTGTTTTATAATTAATTTGGCCTCACAATAACAGCTTGGAAAAAAAATAATTTTTGAAGTGAAAACTTCTTTAGCGGCGTTGTACACTTTTTTCGTAATGGGTATGTTAAGCTCGCGTCAGGTCGTCAAGGCGTCAGGACACGTGACCTGATCGAAAATTCGTAAGACGGATGGAGAGTAGACAGCTGGCGCGGCGCGGCGTAGGAGAGGAAGTATCCCCCTCTCTTTCTACGGCGCGGCGAAAATGTATGCCTACGCCTGCTGTTTCGTTTAGGTGGCGCAGGGCGCTTGCGCGAATGTTCATGTGTGTTTATGTTACAGCGTGCCACGCGCATCCATGGAAATGCACAACGTTAATATTCAAGTTTTCACTTCTGCCGGCACTCCCGGAGTGCAACCCGTCTTTTTTTTAACTTATTAAACATTGTCTAACTCTACACCTGTGCCTGCGTTACACTGCGCTGACAACCACACGTCTTTCTGAATGCATGTGGCACACACGCCCTGTCCCACCCCAATCCCAGTCTTCCAATTCAGATCACTATTCCTTACCCTATCTCCTCTAATAACATATAAATAAATGCTAATTTGTCTAATACTCTTATACAGGGTTACTTTTCAACCAGCAACATATTCGGTTGAAGTTCAGTCCATAATAAAGTGCTATTTTTTGTTAAAATTACAGTCTTATGTTTTCTCAGTGGCTTTTTTCTTCCGATCCATCAAAATTTCTTCATAACATGTAACTGTTTCTTATTCTTTGACATACTTATGAAATACGATCCACATCACGATCCATGCTTTCTAACATGTCCAAACCGGAACATATTTTTGACAACGCTTCCTGAATAGCACTTGATGACAGAACTAGATCTTCGACAGGTTCCTCTTCATTATCGACAGCATTTTAGTCAGAGAAGCCTCAAACACTAGGTTGGCTTGGTGGAAAAATAAATATCATCCTGCACCATCTCATATTCCACCTGCTGAGAAACTTCCACCAGGTGGCGATATTCCCTGGGCAGTCTGGAAGTCTCTAAACAGGCTTCCGACTGGTGTTGGGAGATGTCACGAAAACTGAGTAAAGTAGGGTTTTCCAAACAACGATCGTTGTGACTGTGGAGCTGTTCAAACCATGGCCCACCTACTGTCGTATCCCAACTGCAGAATCCCCTGTACAATGGAAGACCTGAACTCGGCTAATGACAGAGGTGTAAATGTGGCCACACATTGGTCCACACTCATGTAATATATACATATAGTAGTCCATTCCGACTCGCTAAAAAGAAGAAAAAGATCGACAGGATCACTTTGAAGCTCTATTAAAGCTTGGTTGCTGAGGGTCTTACCATCACTCACTACAAATTCTTCCAGCTCGTCTACTGTGACAGAACCCAGTTCGGACCGCACATGAAAACCGCAATATCTTTAAGCGCTGTTTCGTTTGCTAACTACTTTCCATAAAAAACAATTAACGAAAAAAGAAACCAAAATTTCGACTTTTCATACAAATTAGCGCTCAGCCAAATGGATTTTGTATGAAAATCAAAATTTTTGTTTCGTTAGGTACCAGTTTTTCTTCTTGTTCTTCTTTTTGTGTCGATTGGCTCAAATTACACTATATCTTGCCGTCCAGTAAGATGCCACTCTTATGCCTCTCTCCGACGCCGAGCACAGGTCGTATTTTGTACAGCTGGTCGGACAAGATGGGTACGAGAGAAGGTGTTACATCTACCCTTCTCAGTTTGTAGGCGATTTAGGCACTTCCAAATGACCCAAGGTAGATTATGGCCCGGAGGCAGCTTTCAGGAGGGGCAAAGTTAGGGGAGGAGCGTATTGCCTATTGCGCCACATTTATCTTCAGTACCAGTTATAAATATGAATACTTTTCAAAGGCTATAATTGCGTTCTTTTTCCTTTTGAACTAAAATTAACAGAAATTTATAACCAAGGATTTCGTACTTCAATTAATTCTGGGAATGGGCAAACGCTATGAATATTATAACGACTTGAGTCCTTTTAATGTTGTAAATTGAGTTATGTACTTGGTTTTGTGTAAAATTATTGGGAAGATGTAGAAATAAAGTGAGAAACCTTCAGAAAACGAGTCTATATCTGCTTGAAAGGCCGGCAACGCTTCTGTTACACCCCTGGTGTTGCAGTTGTCCATGGGCAGCGGTGATCACTTACCATCAGGTGACCTGCTTGTTCGTTTGCCGCCCTATAACATATAAAATCGTTTGAGTATGTTAGTAAAGCTTTTAATTAACTTGAACTATAACTTGTACGTACCTATATGTAAGTTTCTTTAGGATAAATCTTGCAACCCCATTTTTAGGGTTCCGTAGTTTCCGTAGTAAACAAGGAACCCTTATACTTTCGCCATGTCTGTCTGTCCGTCCACGGTTTTACTCAGCGGCTTGTAGTACTAGAATGCTCTTATTTGGCATGAGTATGTATATTAATTATGCGGTAAAAGTGGTAACATAAAATACTGAAAAATATTTTTTTAGGGTTGCTCCCATACAAGTAAAGTGATAAGTCAATTTTGTTCTCGACTATCCAATCATGTCGTATCGTTGAATAGGTCTTTCAAAAATATTATGAGCTTATGAACACCGAATTTCGATTAAGGGATCTGTTTTTTAAATATTTGGTTTTGAAGTGAACATTTTTGTTAGTGTCAAGTGCCCCCCCCCCCCATCTATCTGCTAAACGGTTATATATGGTCACGTGAAAAAATTCACAGCTATAGTCTATATAACGAAGTTTGAAGGAAAACTATCAGAGCTAAGTAGGCTAATTAATACTACTACTACCTGAATTTTCCGGGGTCCAGTGCTGCCCCCATTTGAAATAAATCTATTGAAAGGAAACGAAGATTTCATTTAAAATTTTGTCTTGATCAGACACTGGTCACACCCTTCAAACTATTTTATGAACTATTGTTTACACTTTAAAGTGAGAACGTGAAGCTTTTCTACGCACAATTGCGAAAAACGGCCACTTTTGGCGCATGTGCGTAGAAAAGCTTCATGTTCTCACTTTAAACAGTAAACAGTAGTTCATAAAATAGTTTGAAGGGTTATCTAGGGTCTTTGAAATAAATCTATACTTAGATTTATTTCAAATGGGGGCAGCACTGGACCCCGGAAAATTCATGTAGCCCCTTAAAATAAAAAGTTATAGGCGATCAACTTATAAAATGTACTCGGAAAAGGAAAATTTCGTACAAATTCAATAGAAAATTAGACGTTTTCAGTGGCATGAACTCAAAGTTGACATTAGTAACTACGGAACCTTACAATGCGCGTGGCCCGACACGCACTTGGCCAATTTTTAACCAATATCCTCAACCGTTTGAGTTGAAATTTAGCATGCTTGTGTTATTCGGATGACAATACAATATTATGAAGCTGTATTGATGATGGAGCCGGGAGATATTCGAAATAAAACAATATAACCTCATGGAGTAGATCTCGTTTGATTTGTCTTGACAAGCACTTTGTGGCAGACGATACCTAGAGTCTTATCTCGGTGACGGATGGTGGTCAATGAAACTCAGTAATTAAACGTCGCAACTCCATCGAGCTTGGCGTTATTGCATTTGTCTTGATATGTATTCAGGCAGGCCTTATATTTGTAACTTTTTTTTAATTTTTGAAGTGAAAACTTCTTTAGCGGCGTTGTACACTTTTTTTGTAATGGGTAAAAAATGTTAAACTCGCTTCAGGACACGTGACCGCATCAGGACACGTGACCCTGATTGAAAATTCGTAAGACGAATGAAGAGTAGACAGCCGGCGCGGCGTAGGAGAAGCAGTATCCCCTCTCTTTCTACGGCGCGGCGAAAATGTATGCCTGCGAATGCTGTTTCGTTTAGGCGGCGCAGGGCGCTTGCGCGTGGCTCGCTGTAAATAAATAAATATTGTATTCTATCACATAAATGATAGTACTTTTATACTGATTTAAAGCAATTTGTGCAAAATTTTTTCCTAACCATTCCAAAATATCAAAAATGCACAACGTTAATATTCAAGTTTTTACTTCTGCCGGCACTCCTGGAGTGCAACCCGTCGTATTTTTTTTACTTTCCTTTTGTTGTTATGTCCCGCTGCTGGGCAAACGCCTCCCCCTTGGTCCTTAACTCATCTCTGTCTGCTGCAAGTATTTTTTGATGAATTTTGCACACTGTACATAATATTTTAAGACGTATATTTTAAACCAATAAGTTTGTTTTAATAACTTTGCAATAACATTTTAATTTTTATCTTAAACAATTTTTTTTTACAATGTAAGTACAAAACGTTTTAAAAACGTCCTTGGCAGAGATACCTACTATGGGTCATAATTATATGGTCCTTGGCAAATGCAGTCGTCAGAAATGACAGTCAACTGTCAAATAATATCAAGGTCTTGTCACTGACAGTTCACTCCCTTGCATTTTTGATGTACGATGTAAATTCCGCTTTTGTATTTACTGCTTATTTTGGTCTGACTGCTAAATGAGTATTTTACTATTACTATTGACACTCTTTAGAGATAATTTGTTAAAATAGTGATCATGGTGCCGGCGCGCCACAAAGGTCGCGTTTTTGTTTGTAAAAACTCATGTTGCCTTTGAAACAAGCGCGCTGAAAGCATGCCAACGAATTCAACAAATCGACTATACTTTATTTTGACGTGATAACTTTACTATCGCCATATTTAAACTTATATGAACTATCGTTTACAACCCCTGTTACCTATCTATCCTTAAAGAAAAAGACATTACATTCTTTTAGCAGTTGGGTATAAATAAAAACACATAAACGCAAAGGAGTAATGAACTGAGTGTGAGAGTTCACTGAACTCAACTCACTAGAAAAATGTAAATTTTTCTACATTAGCAAATGCAAACGCGAATACGAATGTTTAGGTTGCGAATGTGCGAATGTGCGAATGCGAATGCGAATATAGACATCAAGTATAACAAAAAACATTCATATGAATTGATAATTAATATATTTTATTCTTTAGGCATAAAGAATCGTCATATTTCACTTTTCTTTCTCGATGCCATAATGATAAACTGTTTAATTATCCCAAAATAGTTTAAAGTTCAACACATTATTTGCTTATCTAATAAGCAATTACAGCAGACTGCAACAAAAACATAACAAGCCATGTAATCTCAAAAAAACTCACGTGAACTGTGAAATAAACACTTCCTCTTGGTTGAAATAATCACGGTATGAGCGCATCAACGAAACGCAGAGTTGCGACGCGGTAGCGCGGTGGCACGGACGACGGGCATGACCTGCAGACATTCGCATTCGCATAACATTCGCATTGATTGATGCGAGTGCGAATGTCGATGCGAATGTTTAAAACGATGCGAACTATTCGCATATGCGAATGCGAATGCGAGTACTCGTAACATCCCTAGTTCACTATGCAACGCAACTGTCAAGTTGAATTACCTACTTCTCTGTCTTCCTACCTACCTAATTTTCTGCGGTATTCTAACTTTTCGAGTCACTTGTCAAATTCTTGACACTTTTTTAAGAATTATTTAACGGTCCTGGATACGAGTCTTTTAGACCCTATCTCGAGATTTTTGTTTTTTTTTTTATTTATTCCTACTGCTGTGAACTAGTTTCAAAAAAAGGGTTGTTTAGGTACCTTCACTATTTCGATATTAGAAAGCTTATCGATTTTAATTCATAATTAATAATAATTAATGTTCAACTTCAACTATTACAGAGTCGGCAAAAAGAGTTAGGTTATTTTAATAAACATAACTTTTTACTCCACACTTCTACAAGTAAGATGTGATTGCAATATTTTTTTAAATTACACGAGCTATCGAGTCTATAAAGTCACATCAAGAATTAGCCAGTATTTTAAAAAATAATAACTATACTGAGAGCCCATATGTCTCTGCCATTCACCTTTAGGTATGTAAAACAATGAGATGGCTAAAAGGAAAGTGGTTGGATATAATCATCGATGGATATAATTCAGATAAATATCAACAATTTCTATATACATAAACTACTGTAGACTTGTAGTGCACTGCTTACTAAAGTAAATACATGTGCTGTAAGCTGTAGACTTCTTAAATCACCCGGAACCGTTAAAGTTTATCAGACAAAAAGTTGCGTTTTAACAAGAGTAACAAAAAAGATACAATGACATTTTTGAAAATTTTTCGAAATGTCTGAAATATGATATTTTTAAAGTTGTAAACCCTAGGTAGGCTAGGTATCAATGAAAGACTTAATTTTTTTTATTGACGTCTTCCTAGTGACCAAAAGTGCCATTTTTGAAACATTTAAGTGACTCCTTAAACAAATGTTTTTTCATACAAAAAACCGTTTGTTCAGTGACTCCACGTTTGAAATATGGCACCATATGTTAAAATAACGATTTTATTATGTTGGCAGTATGGTAGATCTGAAGAAAAAAAGTTATAGGTTTATGGCTAGGAGTATCGTTTTGGCAAAATAACGACACATGTGCTATTATATTAGGAATAGACTATAGACTTTTCTGAAATCATAAATCTATGTTCTCATATTAGTGTTCGGGACCATTTAAAAGACAGTACAGGAGTAGAAAAACAATTTTATTTAACTTTCGAACCTTCTCACGAAATTTCACGAGATTCCGTTGAGACAGATAGCTGGACAAGAGCATTTTTGGCCAATATCAAAACGGAGACGCTTCGCTCGCGTGGTTAATAAAGTGTATGGTTTGTTGTTGCAGCAATGTCGACGTGCCGCGTTGCCGCGTGTGTGGCGGCGCTAGCGGCGGTGTCCTGCGCGCTGCCCAACACCGTCTTCGCTCTGGACCTCAACAAGCTCTATGGACACCACACTAAGAGATCTGGTACGCATAAATTAACTAACTGATGCACGCGAAAAATTAAATTTTATCGTTTCGTGTTTGAATTTTTGTCTATCCACAGGAACCTCACATTTTCCCTGGATAAAAAGTATTTAGATAATCCAGATAATACTCGTAACTACCTATATAGTTTTGGCGTGAAAATAGAACCAATATCCATACAATATTTCGCATTATTAGTACCTAAGTATGAAAAACAATTGTTCCTACCTACTATTAATAGGATTATCAAAATCTTCCACCATAAATGTACACTAACTTTATTTTCTGAACAAAATAATTAAAAAGCCTATTTTTACAAGGAATATTTTTCATAAATATCTCTTGAATGTTTACCTCATAACATTCAGTTTAACCAACCTCAATAAATATATTTTCATCCCAAATAAAGGACACAAAAAGGTTACATCAAAAGAAAAATAAAATAAAAATAGCTATGAAAAGATAAAATGGCAGAAATACATCGACCATGACTCGTTAGGTGTTTCCTTTGCCCCCGGGAAATTATATAATGACAATTTACATGAATCCCCAATCGGAATTCTTGATGAAAGTACCAAATAGAGAGCATATAAAACTTGAACCATTTTGTTCTTTTTTTCTACACCCATGATATAAATCCTCTATAAAAGTTTCTGAAACCGTTAGCTTATTGCCAACATTAAAAAATCCAGTGTTATAGTAACCATTATATCACCCAAACGAGTGTTATAATGTTGTACTAGATTTCATTATGCAACGCAAACTCCATGCCTTCCTTATTCATCAAACAGCCACAAACTTTTTGAATTTCAAAGAAAGAACATTGTTATGTGCACGCCGTTGACTACTACAGCTCCGTAATTTAAAAAAGGAACTTATTGGTTATTCGAATTTACGTCGTATCCCGCCATTTTTGTTCAATATTTACTAATATCCATTACTATTGTACGATCCAAAATTTAAATAATTACTACAACAAATAATTTTATTTTTACCTATACATACATTGTTAGTTTGTATTAGATACTCAGCAATAAACTGACCAGGAAATTAAATAGAGTTCTTACAACACTGAACGACACCCTATGAATTTAGAATAGATAGAGGATTCATATCATGGCTGTAGATAAAGTTTTGTATGGAACTGTAATAATTAGGTATTAAAACACTCATGTGATACTATTGTCACCTAAACCCACATTCGTGTTTTAATACCCCAGAAAAATTCAGATATCCCCTTAATGAAAGGGGATGGGTCGATAATGATGAATTAGTAAAATAAGTTAACACAAATACGTGACTTATCCATCTGCACTCTCTTTATTTAATGCTGAAAGCCTCATTTCACGTTACTTAACGCTCTTCAGAAATATAAATAGGAAAAAATACATCATAAATCTAAATTGTGTCTTATTCTCATGACAGAAGGTTCTAATTACAACTTCTAGCGAATGTAGGTGTCTCATGAGACTAGTCTCCTTCGCAAAGACCTTTAGAATTTGTGTAACTCGGTAATTAGTGCTGGAATATGTCGTTAGTAGGTCAAGAGATTTTGCTGAACATTTTTACTTAATAAACGACGAGCAATTCGGTTAAAATTGTGATTAAGCAGTTCTTGGATGTATTAATGATTTTTAGAACGGTTTTTCTTCTTTTTCATCGTCAGAACCAACATTCATATCAGAAAAATTGGATCATTCATAATATTATGAAATAAAAATAAATTAGCCACATCTTTTCGGTCAGTGAAAGCAAAAATCTTTCGTGGGTCTCGGCTTGCGCCTCTATGATAAAATTCCAGATAATAGGTATAGTAGCGTTACCATTATCTAAGTTTAAGCCTGCCGCAAAAAAAAATTTTTACTAATAAACGCGTATTATCATGTGACTGTTTATCATCATCTGATCAAAATTCTAGGGAATAGTTGACTGCAAATTTTAATTGAATTATTTAAATGTATAATATAATGTATAACTTAAGTGTAAATATGTATTGTAATAGTAACATAGCCCATCAGGCTGGGTAGGGACCAATACTGAACTGGGTTTCTTTCGGCGTAATCTTCCCAGCAGTGGTCGTTCCGAAACGCTAGTAGTTTTTAGCTTTTGCACCAAAATAATATTTTAAAAAATTACTTTCGGTAAGAGATAAAATCCTACATTGAATAAGAAAAGTTACTTTGACTTGGACTTCATAATCGTATCCTCATCCCTGAAGGTCATAACCATCGGGAGCTGTTCCCTCAAATGGTTTTCCACACTGCACGGTCTTGCGGCAGGTGTATAGCTCCTATGTTGTTTGTTCGCGCCACCCTACGTAGACTATATCAGTCCATCTTGTGGGTTGTTTTCCTTGACCTCTGCGTTATGGTAGTAGTAGTGATAGACAAGGCCGGATTTAGGAGAGGGCAATCGGGGGGGACACAGTAGAGACTTCGAAAACAAATTCTAATTCCGACTAATTAACACTAGTAAACAACTTTTTCATTAGATTTTTTACACTATTTTACCTTTAACCAGGCCTGTATCACTCCCAGTTTAGGTATCGAAAATATACTAACATTATTACCATGCGCAAGGGCGACGGCACTTTGAAGTGAAAAATTCAGTTAAATGAATCGTTTTTCGAGCATAATAAGAATGAAATTGCCTTGCAATTAATGTCTATGTATCTAAACGAAGAGGTGAGGAGTTCTGAGGCGAGCTAAATTAAAACCATAGCGCTAACTACATTAAGTAGATATTTCTTCGAATTTCTTTTCTGAGTAAGACTTCTGTACGTGCGTACTAGTAGGTACTTATTCTGTGCTTTAACTACATAACAGTAAGTACTTTTTGCAAACATAATAATACTGTTCTTATATATTAACAGAAATCATTCATCTTTATTTGTTCACTCCAATCAGGTAAACAGTTAAATATTAAATTTGGAGCCAGGGGGCTCCACTCCTTTGTTGCCCCGAGGCCTCCAGACCTCTAACTCCGTTTCTGGCGACAGATTATATATTATTATCAGAGATCAGAATCACGGATGCTATTGCTATCAAAAGTATGGATATGACTATATAATCTATATAAATAAAACAATTATAATTATGTGAACTCAGGATATATTTAATCGAAAAAAATATACTTATCCTAACATCACATAATTATGATTGTTTTATTTACTTAGTTCCCAATTAGATTCTCGAGGAATCCCGGAACTTTTAGTCATATCCATGCTTTTGTTAGCAATAGCACCCGTGATTCCGATCTCTGATTATTATAGCTCGGTCTCGGTTGCATCCTCAGCTTCTACGGAGCCCGGGGTGCCCTTTCCATATTTTTTCTCCAAATATTTGTATATAATATATTATACATGTCATTTGTCAGCTAAGGATGAAATTTGCGAATTGGGTCTAACGGCTCTACGCTCTGTCTACCTCGTAAATGATAAAGACAGGTCGGTATAACAGTATCTATATTGAATTCTAACCTAATGAACAGAGGTTGGAATTAGGTATAGTTATTTATGTACTTGCATCGAAATGTTGATATTAATATGCATCTTACCGGGATTTCTAATGGACAATCCCGTGTTGCCAACAATATTACAAATAAATAATAATAAACACCTCAGGGATAAATAGGACAAATAAAACAAAGATGATAAACATACAATTTTTATTAGTATTTACGTTAGTATTTATATTCGTTTTTACATATTAGCAACGTCGCGCGAGCAATGGTTTTAATTGTGTAGAAGTTAGTAACTTTTTATTTAAAAAATCACGAGATATTGTTGCTCTTATAAATTAATCCCGGGATTTGAGGCATATCCACTTTATTCTTTCGCTGTAAGTACATAAATAACTCTACCTAATTCCGACCTCTGCCAGTGAAAATCGCTACAGGCATGAATGTCGTCAGCCATACGAACACGAACAATCGAACATATTTCAAACTAACAAGGCAAATAACGAAAATATTTTCCAAGCTCAACAGCGGAAACATTTTCCGGGTACGAATTCATTTTTCGCTAGATGAATGACAACACTGAATTCCACTTTAGTTTCTATTTTGCATTGTTTTGTTCGACATTGTACGTTTGGATTTTTTAAATAACTAGGTACCATTTAGAAAAATATTTTGACTTTTACGAAAAAGATGGATAAATATTTTAATTATAAGTAAAATCTCACGTATTTTTTTTTAATACAAATCATGTGGACTTTTTTATAAGTTACCTACATTATTTCTAAAAATCGTCAAACGGTGTAAGTTTAAAGAGGGAAATCCGATATCGATTTTTGCATTCATGATCATCATCAACAGCTCTGACATACCCACTGCTGGGCATAAGCTTCCTTTTGTCTGCGCCATCCTGCTCTGTTGTTGGCCATCGCAATCCAGTTATTTCCAGCAACTTGCCTGATGTCATCAACCCACCTAGCCGCCGAACGTCCCTACGTTTTCTATTTCTGTGATACCATTCGGTGACGGCCTTACGCCACCTGCCATCGTTCCTTCGAACCATGTGTCCTGCCCAGTTCTACTTTAGAGTCGCAACTCTGGAGAGCACGTCATGAACTTTCGTTCGACGTCGGATCTCCAAGTTACGAACTCGGTCTTGCAATTTGATACCGAGCATAACTCGCTCCATGGCTGTCTGCGCAACCGCAACTTTATACATGGTACCTTTTGTAAGAGTCCATGTCTCGGCACCATAAGTTATTGTAGGTAGAACACACTGGTTGAAAAAGGAGTGTCTTTTAACACTGTGGTATTTTCCGGTTTTTAAAAACATCTGTCAGCTTACCAAAAGCCACCCATCTTAACTGTATCCGTCGATCGATCTCCATAATACAAAGCTCTTTGTCAAAAGATAAACAATGTCCATATTGGTTAACTGCCTCTAGCCTCTCGCCTAATATAATATAGTTATGTCAATGTCCGAGAGGCTAGATTTTGTATTATGCTTTGGTAATTACTTATATTAACGTGGGGGGGACATACCCGTAATAAATCGAACGGGCTATACTAGATTACTATAGTATAATGAAATTAAAATAACAACAAAAAAAAGAATATCGATGTTCTCAAATTGCTCGGGCGGCGGCACACTTTTGTATGGAAATGCCAAGTTTCTTTTTAGTGTTCATTCTACTATAGTGGTCTAGTATAGCTCTTTAATCGATTTTTCATATGATGCTTTAAAATTATAATTTTATTTTTATATGTTGACCATTTTAGTTTTTTTTTTTTCGACATTGTTTAAAGTATATAGTTTAAATTATTAAATTATACATAGACAGAGTAAATGTAATTAATGAGTAGTATAATAATGTTAGTTTTAAGTAATTCCAACACAATGTAAAAATTGTTAAATGGAAATAAATGAATGAATGAATGAATGATTGATTATGGGTATGTCCCTTCCACATTGTATATGAACACAATATGAAACAAAAGTCCTGACCGAACCTTGTAGGAGCAACTCAGACCGTCAATATGAACAACTTTTCCTTTGGGACCAATGCTTGAAACTCGAAAAAAAATCGTCATTTTCATACAAAATGCCGGGCCGGCCGAACACTTTTGTATGAAAATGTCTTATTTTTCAGTTTTCAAGAGTTTCAAGCATTGGTCTCATAGGAAAAGTTGTTCAAATTGACGGTCTCAGTTGCTCCTACAAGGATCGGGCATGGTTTTTGTTACATATTATATAGTCGTTCGCTCGGTCGTACTAAAATATTTATTTTATATGTATTTCGTTACAAAGGTATTCTACAAAATATAAAGTAAGTACAACCTTTTGTACCTGAACAATGAGTTTATCAAACTCTCGAACAGCATTATTTTCTTGACAGTGTGGCGTTACCTACCTTATTTATACATAAATTCGTTCAAAAACCCTAGTGAAAGCACTTAAGAAAATTAAGACTTGTATGAGAATTGAAGAGATGAAAACTTTAATTTGTTTAATAAAGTCTAGATACTTCAACTTGAGTATCTACAAAGTTTGAATGGCATAATTTGAACTTAATTTTCTTAAGTATTATATACCTAAGGTGGGTGGACCATGGAAGGCAGTACTGTCCCTCGCTTCTTTGATATCGGGAATCGAGCGTTTGTATGAAAATTAAGACGGGAAGGCCGCTCTTAATAAGCACATTTAACATAACATAAAACATATACATACTTTGATAGCCGAATATGAATCCCGTAGTCGAGTATTAGTTTTTTAAACGTATATGTTGTTATATGTACATACTTATATATACTAGTAGATAAAATGACTAGTCAATTTTCTACAAGTGATCTTGAGATCCTCCGTTCTTTCTAGCCTGAAAGAGAAAGACGTAAAGTATATCTTCATTATAAATATACTCGAAATACCTATTCCTTTTTGTGATTATGTACAATTAGACAATTAGGTTAATGGCATGAATACAGAACCCTAAAAGAGGCCGACAGAAACCCATTTCAGCCTAGTCATTTCCTTTAATTATTAAAAATGTTAAAGCGTAAAGTATAATAATCTAGAATAATATTTATTGGACTCAATTTGGTAGCAATTAGAGAGAAAGGCTTTCAGAATGCTTCATAAAAAACTTCCAAAGGACTGCGTAGCGTTTTTGGGTAAAAAGGGTTGATTAATACGGGTTTTGTACATTTGTTACTTTTATTCTGAGACCTAGTTCGGTGTGTATTCTAATTACCTACAAGGCTTGTTTTTTCTAAAAACGTTAATCTTAATTGGGTACATTCCTGGGTGAAATATAAATAAATAAATATATAGGGACAAATAACACTGATTGAGCTAGCCCCAAAGTAAATTCGAGGCTTGTCTTATGGGATACTAACTCAACGATATTATATTTTAAACCAAATACATAAACATCCAAGACCCAGGACAATTTGAAAAAGGCCATTTTCCAACTTGCCCTGACCGGGGATCGAACCCGGGACCTCTGGGTGTCGGACTAGCATGATAATCACTATACCACGGAGGTCGTCAATTATACTTTTTATTATTGGAGGTCGTTAATATAAATTAATTGGTACTGTTAAGAGAATAAAACGTCACAAAATAATGTCACTTGTCATGATCAAATCCATTTTCAATGTGATTTTAAATTTGTTGTTGCAGAAAAACTTATATTAAGGCGGCTCTTCCCGGCCGCTCTGTTTTCAACGCGAGCATAATTTGAAAAGCTTGGTGTTTCATCCAGGGCAATGCAAGAAAAAAAGGCAAACCAAAAAGAGAGAGATAGCGCCTAAGGGCATTGTTTGCATTCTATTAAATGAAATTAGTATTATTATTAACTATACGTTGAACGAATATTAACTATTCATAGGGTGCGGAAATTTCATAAAACTTGTTCCAGGAGATACGTGTTTATCAGTAAGTCTTGCAAGTGCATGAAATAAATATTTTGTATTCAAAATTTTCATTACATTTGAGAGGTTTGTATCGAAATTTTTTCTTTACTTCTACAATTAATAGGTACTTTATGAACGGTCGAAGTTCATCTAAAATTTGTGCAAAAAAGCAGATTTTTAGAGGCGTATACTGACTTTGTTTTTCTAAATTTTATTTTTTTATTTCGATAGAAACCTAGAAATAGCGCCCAAGATACCTGTGAGTTCAAAAGTTTTTAAGAAAGATCAGATACAACACCATAATTACGTACGAGCGTTTGTATGAAAAGTAAGACGGGAAGGCCGCTCTTAAGAGCGCTATTTGACTCCGAGAAACTATGTCATCAATGGTCTATATTTCATACAAATCCCGTAGAAAATGTTTGTTTTGACGTGTAAAAAAGTATCTGATTTGACTTGTTGGAAATTGCGAATTGAGTACATTCTTAGGTCAAACATAAATTATATGGTCATCATCATCATCCTCACGTATTCCCGGTTGCATCCTCAGCAGTAACGCTTCAGAGCCCGGGGTCCGCTACCTAACCAAGGAGATTTGACGAGGTTACTGGTTTTTACACAGAGCGACTGCCGTCTGACCTCCACAACCCAAAGGGCAAACCAGGAACCAATCCTTGGATAGTTTGATGATCAAACGCTAGGTGGCGTTCGGGACCCACAGTTTTACGTGCCTTCCGAAACACGGAATCATCTTTCTTTTCGGATAATCAGGTGATTCAAGCCTGCAATATCCTATCCAGACTGGAAACAACTTTGCACAAAGTATGTTTCCCAGTGGGAATCGAACCCATGACCTCCGGGTCACAAGGCGAACGCCTTGACCACTGGACTACAAAGGCAGTAAACATAAATTATTTGGTACTGTTAAGGAAATAAAACGTCACAAAATAATGTCACTTGTGATCAAATCCATTTTTAACGTGATTTTAGATTTATTATTGCGGAAAAACTGATATTAAGAGCGCTATTTGACTCCAAGAAACTATGACGTCATTAGTCTATATTTCGAATAGTGGAACGTGAGATCGATAATCACTAGGTAGGTCGTGTACCTCTGAGTTTGTACTCCTGTACGGTCATTTGCTAATACCACCAATTATTTCTAGTGAAAGATAACATCTTAAAGCAACCAGCACACTAGTTTACTTGTGTGTAAAAGACCAGTCACTGCTTGCTTTTCGTGTACGTAAGTGGCCAACCCTAGTGTTGCTGCAGCCTTTCAAGCTGCCTAAAGGCATCTGACATAGCTTGACGACTGCCATACAATGATAACAGCCGGGACCAACGACTTATACGTGCCTTCCGTAGCACGGAGAAGCTCGAGAAATTTTCATGCCTCTTGTGGTCAGACCAGTCACTAAATGACAGGCATTGGGATACGTGAAATGCCTTTAAACAGTTCGAAGAATCTGACACCAGTATAAATACATTTCGAAAGAAGAAGCTAGCCTTATAAACTTACTCCAAAGCTCATGACCATATCAGAAACACTGAGAAAACGAAATAGCTAAACCAGTTTTGCTAATTGCGATTTGGTTAGTAGTATAAAATTGGCTTGCAATGGATGTCTAGGTATCTTAACGAAGAGGTGAGGAGTTCTGACTCGAGCTAAATTGAACCATAGCGCTAACCACATTAAGTAGATATTTCTTTTCTGATTAAGTGCCGTAACAGACGGGACGCAAGTTGCGTCGCGTAACAGCTAGAGATGGGCAGTGGATAGTATTTATTCTACCCACTTGAGTATTTACTCACTAGATTTAATAAATAGAGTAAATAGAGCGTGCTCATATATATGAGCACGCTCTATTTACTCTATTTATTAAAATGACATCGCATTTGATGTCTGTTTACTTATTTTAACATAAAATAACGTCTTTGTACACCTCACTGCAAAAAATGATAATTAGTCAAAGAAGCCTACTTTCAGTGTATGATTAGCATTTAACGTTTACCGAAATTTTAAGCATATTATGGCGTATGCACACACTTTCCGACAAGAATTGCAAGTGTATACTAGATTTAAGTTTCAAAATTGTCATGAAAACATGAAATAATGAATATGAATATAAATATAAATCGCAACTCAAATAAATCAATCGACTCACCAAATGGATAAATTAGGATATTTATCGGGTATTTACTCAATCTACTGAGTAAATATTCAAATGGGTTGATTGAGTATTTATGCAACTCCCATCACTAGCTGTTACGCGGCGCAACTTGCGCCCCGTCTGTTACGTGGTAAGACAAAAGAAAAACTACGTGTGCAATATTTTCAAGTCTACCCGATGCATAAAAATATTCTTTCAGCCCACATTGTAAAACTAAATTATTTAACCCACTTTATTTTACAAAAGGGTATATTCATATTATTTGTTCATTACAAATATCTTCATAAAGCTATATTCATCCTTTTAAATTAGTACGATTCAATGATTTTAAGTGTCATTTTATGTTTTATTTACTAACAAAGTCCTATTGTAAGTACTTAAAGGTTGAACTAGGAGATACTTTTTCTCTACGAATTTCGGAGAGGATTTTCTCCACTGTTTGACATTGTACATTCAAAGTTTGTCTGTACGGATACAGAAAAGTAAAATAAAAATCCATTAAAAAATTACGAGCCATCAAAGATTCTCTTTTTTATGCTCATTTTACGCAAATTTCCGCGTAAATAAGTAATAAAAGAAGTGTAAAATCTCCAAAAAAAGGTCCGTACCGACGCGAAAAACGGCCACTTTTAGCAAAAATGCTATAAAAAGGTACACGTTCTCACTTTAAAATATATACAGTAATTCATAAAATAGTTTGAAGGGTTATCTAGGGTTATATCAAAGCCAAATATTAAATAATATCTCCGATTCTTTTCAAATTATTTATTTCAAACGGGGGCAGCACTGGACCTCAGCTAGCCCCTTAATTAAACGCTCCAATATTGTATTTCTGTGAATTCATCAGTTTTTTTATCTGTGCTTCAAACAGATGTTATCGAAATTCGAGCGACACTAACAACGTTTCGCTAGCAGGCGTCAAATGGAACACTGGAAAGAACTAGAGCAGTACCTACAATAAACTGAACCAATCCACCATACCTACGTATTTATTTATCATCATCATCATCATAAGCGACCTTTGCCAGGTCGTCTAACCACCTTGTGGGTGGGTGTACTACGCTTCGCTTGCTAGGACATGGTCGCCAATCGAGAACCTTTTTTACCCCATCGACTATCATTTCGTCGCGCTATGTGTCCCGCCCACTGCCACTTCAACGAGCTAATCCGCTGGGCTTAGTCATTGACTTTTATTCTCCTACGAATTTCATTATTTCTAATTCGATCATGTAGAGAAATACCGAGCATAGCGCTCTCCATAGCGCGTAGAGCTAGGTACCATGAGCCTTTTTATCAGACCCATAGAAAGGAACCACGTTTCAGAGCCACAAGTCATCACTGGTAACACACATTTTTGTAGACTTTAGTCTTGAAACACAGAGGTAGTTTGGACGAGTATACAATGTGTAGCTTTCCGAACACTGCCCAACCAAGACGGATTCGTCGAAAGATCTCTTGCTCGAAGCTAAACTTCCTGCTTGGATCAATTGAACGAAATACTGAATAAAAGGTTTTAATAACAAACATTACAATTTAAAATTAATAATAACTATATTATACTTATACTAAAATAACTAAAATAAACAGAAATACTTAAAAATAAACAAGTCATTATTTAAAAACTATATTTTTTAAAACAAACTTTTATGTAAAGTGATCCTTAAGACGAATCAAACGAGCACAAACTCGATAGGGTTGGTTATTTTATTACAGAGTTCCTATGGCCACCGTCCAGCTCCATCTTCACATCAGCTTCATGTCATCGTAATATTGCATTGTCACGCGATATACGTATGCGAGCAAAATTTCAACTCAATCGGAAACTGGGAAGTGGGTCAAATTAACTTGCAAGATTTAATTACAGACAGACTGATTGACCGACAGACAACGGCACAGGTGGAATTAAGTAAAAGCTTGTAATATATAACATTTAAACATAAACTACTATTTTAAAAAATGTCCCGCAATTCTTTCCCCTGCGCAAGAGTGCCCACTTGTAAACTTATATACCTAGAGTTCGGTGGCCCGGCGGAAGAGAGCAATACTAGCGCTTTCGCAAGTGAAGCGACACCGGGCATAGTCCGCACTTAGATGGGTAACCACAAGTGGCATAAAAAAAGTTTTCGAGCACCTCCGTGCTTCGGAAGCCTCAGGCGTCAATTTTGTAGGAGAGTCATCAACTGTCAGATACCTTTAGGCAGCTTGAAAGATCTGATACCAGTGTTGATCACTTACATAGCCTCCGTGGGGTAGTGGTCACCATGCTAGTCCGCCACCTAGAGGTGCCGGGTTCGATCCCTGGTCAGGGCAAGTTGGAAATTGGCTTTTTTCAAATTGTTCTGGGTCTTGGGTGTTTATCTACATATGTATTTGTTATAAAATATAGTATCGTTGAGTTAGTATCCGATAACATAAGTCTCAAACTTACTTTGGGGCTAGCTCAATCAGTGTAATTTATCCTTATATATTTTATGTATATATTTATTTTAATAGCCGTTAAATTGGTATAATTTTACATCGCATTCGAAAATGACTAAGTCTGTATCGTACCACGATACCGACTTAGTCAAGTTACAATGGTTTCCCATTGTAACTCCTAAATGAGATCTGTATTTTGCGGTACCAAAACATTTCGGCCATTTCCATTGTTGACTTGTGAATTTCGAATGCAATCTATATTTTATACTATTTTGTACAATTTTACTGTATGAGTGTATTAGGAATTGGAATGTTGATGGTCTACAATACGCATAGATCGTCTACAACGTAGACGATTTACGACGACCGTTTGTCATCTACGACGTATAAGGTCTACGACGAACGATGGTCATCTACGACATAGGTCTACGACGTACGTTGGTCATCTACGCCGTAGAAAGTCTACGACGAACGTTGGTCATTTATGACGTAGAAAGTCTACGACGTACGTTGGTCATCTACGCCGTAGAAAGTCTACGACGTACGTTGGTCATCTACGACGTAGGTCTACGACGAACGTTGGTCATCTACGACGTAGAAGGTCTACGACGAACGTTAGTCATCTACGACGTAGAATTTCTACGACGAACATTGATCATCTACGACGTACGTTGGTCATCTACGATGTAGGTCTACGATTTCGTAGGTGGGCTACGAACATCATATTGATATTCAGAAAGTGTTTTGATTTGACTTATGAAGAATGGATACAAGTAGACTTTTTAGTAACGGATGTTGCAAGGACATTAAGGGTAACCCCCGTCGATCAAATACCTTCATCGTTTATTTCATATCGATAACGCTATACATATAATTTTCGGTTGATAATAAAAGCGATATTTAACAGACACAGACTTTATCCCTAATATGGCAAATATAGCATTATGTTTGAGTCTTGTGGCTCCGAACAGACAGAGCCCAGGGCCGCAGGATCCAAAGACCACTTTGAGCACGATGGTGAGCGAGGAGTCTAAAGGAATCAAAATAGATGGGTCGCTAGCTTCACCTGTTAAGGGGATACCTAAAGTTTCCTGGGTCCAGTGCTTATATTTGCTTATGTTTCCTATCAAATGATTTATTTCAAATATTTAAATGATGTCTCTGTTTCCTATCAAATTATTTATTACAAATGGGGGCCCATTTGTTAAAAATCATTTGATAGGAAACGGAGACGTCATTTAAAATGTTATCTTGACCAAGCACTAGATAACCCTTCAAACTATTTTATTTTACATATATTTTATAAACTACTGTTTACAGTTTAAAGTGAGAACGTGAAACTTTTCTACACACATACGCCAAAAGTGGCCGTTTTTCGCATTGTGCGTAGAAAAGCTTCACGTCTTCTTCTCTTCACGGACCTAAGAAATTATTATAACAGAATTTATTTCGTTTCCAGAGTACTGCCACCCGTACGAGCCGTTTAAGTGTCCTGTAGACGGGAACTGCATCTCTATACAGTATCTCTGCGACGGCGCGCCGGACTGCATCGACGGGTATGACGAGGACTCCAAGCTCTGCACTGCTGGTAAGACATTTTGAAATCTCTCTTTCATATTAGCGTGTTTCGAGCATCTTTAACATCCTTCGCTGTGATGCTTCTGACCCTGATTTAGTAAGATATTTAGAAATGACTACGTACAGCCGTTCGAGTGTCCCGTAGACGGAAACTGCATCTCGATACAGTATCTCTGCGATGGCGCGCCGGACTGCATCGACGGGTATGACGAGGACTCCTTAAGCTCTGCTCTGCTGGTAGGACATTTTGAAATCTCTTTTAAATTAGAGTGTTTCGAGCATCCTTAACATCCTTCGCTGTGATGCTTCTGACCCTGATTTAGTAAGATATTTAGAAATGACTACGTACAGCCGTTCGAGTGTCCCGTAGACGAAAACTGCATCTTGATACAGTATCTCTGAGATGGCGCGCCGGACTGCATCGACGGGTATGACGAGGACTCCAAGCTCTGCACTGCTGGTAAGACATTTTGAAATCTCTCTTTCATATTAGCGTGTTTCGAGCATCCTTAGCATCCTTCGCTGTGATGTATCGGAGCCTGATTTAGTAAGATATTTAGAAATTACTTAGGGTACAGCCATTTAAGTGTCCCGTAGACGGGAACTGCATCTCTATACAGTATCTCTGCGACGGCGCGCCGGACTGCATCGACAGGTATGACGAGGACTCCTTAAGCTCTGCTCTGCTGGTAGGACATTTTGAAATCTCTTTTAAATTAGAGTGTTTCGAGCATCCTTAACATCCTTCGCTGTGATGCTTCTGACCCTGATTTAGTAAGATATTTAGAAATGACCACGTACAGCTGTTCAAGTGTCCCGTAGACGGGAACTGCATCTTGATACATTATCTCTGCGATGGCGCGCCGGACTGCATCGACGAGTATGACGAGGATTCCAAGCTCTGCACTGCTGGTAAGACATTTTGAAATCTCTCTTTCATATATGAGTGTTTCGAGCATCCTTGGTATCCTTGGCTGTAATGCATCGGAGCCCGATGTAATAAGTATTTAGAAATGACTTAGGTTACAGCCGTTTAACTGTCCCGTAAATGGGAACTGCATCTCATTACAGTATCTCTGCGACGGCGCGCCGGACTGTATCGACGAATATGACGAGGACATCAATCTCTGAATTGCTCGTTATACTTTCTCGACGATCTCTTCTTTACTTAATTCCTGCATAGGGGGATATCCCTTGTCGGTCCGAAATAATAGTTGTTCAGCAAAATCAGTAATTCTTCTTGCAATCCATTTAGATACGTCTTTATGACGACGCGGAGGCTCTTACTCAGATTGTAAATAATTTACTTATTATACCTACACATTAAACTTCTCAAACAAGATACAACGCGAGTTTTGGCCTCTGATGTGTCCTTAACATTTAATATTCGCCTTAATGGGACGAGAAAGCCGGAAAACTGTTACTGAGCCTTTTGTGGAGCTCAACACGCCTTATATTGTTGTCTCTTATGTACCCATCTATAGTCTTTTATAGTAACCTACAGCAGTGGTGGACTAAGCCCGTCAGAGGCTCGGGGCGGCAAAGCTGGATGAGGCCCCCAGCTTTAAAAAAAAATAGTTTTTTATGTTTCTTTCGTTAAAATCTGGCAACTGAAATTTAAATTCGAATTAAATTATTTAGGCTAAATAAACATACATACCTACAATATGGAAGGGATATAGGTAAGGAAAATAAAAACGAATCGATAGACAAAAAAAATTAAATAAAATAAATCAAAGATAGTTTTTTATTTTATTTTTTGTAGCGTGTTATACCAATGTGTTTTCGTGCCTTCAATTTACTGAACTCATCAATAACTTCTGTGAAATCGACTTCTTTGGAAACTTTTCTTTTTATTGAAAGCACGGCTAGATTAACCAGTCGCTCTTGAACCATTGTAGATCGAAGATAATTTTTAGTTAGTTAAGGTTTCAAAAAACTCCTCTCTCCACTACTAAGCACATATTTAAAGTCTTTTTTAGGATTTGATCAGGGAAACCCGGAGGCCCGGGGCGGGCCGCCTCTTCCGCCCCCTGTTAGTCCGCCACTGACCTGCAGTTCATGCGTCTAAATAGAGTGCAGGCGACCCGATATCGGCTCTTTCAAAGCCGTGGCCTTAGCGCCTTTATTCTACTATTCCAAACTATTATACCAAACAAAAAAACTAAGCAATAACTCTTCAACCCGTATTTAACGTTGCATAACTATCGATAGTTTGACTATCGATAGTTGACCTTGAAAAACAGTCACAATATCGATACGGCTATCGATAGTATTGAATATAAAGAAAGAAGAAGAAAGAAAGAAAAATATTTTATTCAGTGCAAATTAGTATACATCAGTAGGATTACTAAATAACTAAAATTACTTTTACACCGAAATGGCACCACTCAGCATAGGGCAATGATGTGCCTTTACATCATGCCGCTGGTCTTCCGTGGTACCAAAAGATAAGAGAGAAAGCACTACCAGACATCCACTGACAAAGATCAAGTCGAAACTATGTGATGAATGATACTATTGCCGTTAATAATGATACATATTTAAGTGATACTGCTAAAATAAATATATAACAATCAAATAAACAATAAAAATATATGAGCAATGTATAAATATCCGATACTATCGATAGTATCGATCGTCAATAGTTTGCAATACTATTGATGTAAGGTAAAACTATCGATAGTATCGATACTATTGAATTTAGATACTAAAATAAATAAATAATAAATAAATAAATATATCGGGACAAATAACACTGTTTGAGCTAGCCCCAACGTAAGTTCGAGACTTGTGTTATGGGATACTAACTCAACGATAATATATTTTAAAACAAAACATATATAGATATACATCCAAGACCCAGGACAATTTGAAAAAGGCCATTTTCCAACTTGCCCTGACCAGGGATCGAACCCGGGACCTCTGGGTGGCGGACTAGCATTGTGACCACTACGCCACGGAGGCCTATAGTTTTACCTAACATCAATAGTATTGCAAACTATTGACAATCGATACTATCGATTGTATCGATTATTCGATACTATCGATAGTCTTATCGATATTGTGACTGTTTGTCAAGGCCACGATAGTATCGATAGCCTACCGGTATTTTATACTATTACTTGCAACACTACCCGTATTGACTGACGCAAATGTGGATGGCGCGCCAATAATATTTGCATCGACGGACTGACGTCAGAGGATAGGTACCTACAAGTAATTAGCAAATGGACGCTCGATACATCCTCGTCACAAGTATGCCGTCGCGTGCAGTACCGGTGGCAATGAAAAAGTTCTTTACTGAGAATTAGGTATTTATTATACAGGGTGACCTTTCATTTGTATTTTAATGACCAACCAAGTTTTTGGAGCAAGTTTAGTCCATTTTTTTTATAAATACATAGGGACTAATAACACTGATTGAGCTAGCCCCAAAGTAAGTTCGAGACTTGTGTTATGGGATACAACTCAACGATACTATATTTTATAACATAAACATATATAGATAAACATCCAAGACCCAGGACAATTTGAAAAAAGACCATTTTCCAAGTTGCCTTGACCGGGGATCGGACCCGGGATCACTGGGTGGCGGACTAGCATGGTGACCACTATGCCACGGAGGTCGTCAAATATAGATACTTCTTCTATTCGTGTCGAAAGCCCAAAATAAAATCATTTTTTTTCCCTCCAATAGGTTGCCACTTTCACAGCGTTGTCAGAGGCCTCATATAGGTCACGCTTAGTGCAGCTGGTGGGGCACGATGGGCTAGAGAGGTGTGTCATAGTCAAGGGCGGATCCAGGGGGGGGTCATGGAGGTCATGACCCCTCTCCCTCCCTGGGCTGGGTCCAGTACCTAGGTGAACCACTAATTAAAATTGTTGAACATGTTTTTAAATATTTTTTGTCACAATATAGATTTTATGTAAGTACCTTCAATATTTCGTTAATTTAATATAATATTTTGTATAATGGCAAACGCATTATTTGAATTTTATTTGAATTTGAATTTTACCGCGCCACCGCCACCACATTTGTCATTTAAATATGTTTTTTAAGTAAAGTAAGTACTTACATATATTAATAAAATACCTACTTTTTACTTGTATCTACTATTATAAAAATTAAATTATAACTTCTTGTGACTTGATCACGACTCAGTGACCCCTCCCCCCTAGCACCAAAGCTGGATCCGCCCTTGGTCATAGTCTGGTCATCATGCCCACATTTATACTGTGTTGCAGTTGGATCAATGTATCATTCCATTACATTGACTTTATTTAATACTTTGACGTTTATTTCAAAGTTAAAAACCGACTTCACTCCCAACTACACGACCAATTTTCGCCGTTTCCTCGTGGTCATACTAGTTTGTCATACCAGTATGACTACGAGGATATACATGTCCCCGTAGTCATACTGTGACTTTATCTTATTACTAAAATAGTTTTACATCCTCTTGATAAAATGTCTATGGGACCACCTGACAAGTATGCCCTATGAAACAACAAAAGAATTTTCCGAATCGGTCCAGCCGGCTTCGAAAAACACTAGTCAACAAAATTTTACATTTTTTTCCCACTGACATGGAAAAGAAATCGACATTTTCATACAAATTGCCGGGCCGGCCGAACACTTTTGTATGAAAATGACGATTTTTTTCGAGTTTCAAGCATTGGTCCCATAGGAAAAGTTGTTCATATTGACAGATCGGACAAGATTTTTGTTACATATTGTATATTAAATATCTTTTATATTAAGATATATATTGAATATATTTTTAACCCACTTCAAAATAGGGGAGGTTATCAATTCGTCGAGTTATGATTCCTACAGAATCCACATAGTGTGAAGTAATAACTTTATAACGAATGTTCATGCCATATTTTATTTTGTCAATCCAGCTAAACGACCGCCCGTGGAAGAGACAGCGTCGTTCCTGCAATCCTTACTGGCATCGCACGGCCCCAACTACCTGGAGAAGCTGTTTGGCAGCAAAGCGAGGGATGCGCTTGCGCCGCTCGGCGGTGTAGAGAAAGTCGCTATAGCGCTCTCAGGTAAAAAATGTCGATTTTTCATATTTTCTCTGCTTAAGCACAATAAATACTAGTACTCACGTACAAGTCTCACTCAGAAAAGAAATCCAAAGAAATATCTACTCAATGTGATAAGCGATATGGTTTAATTTAGCTCGCGTCAGAACTCAGCACCTCTCCCTTTAGATACCTAGACATCCAGTGCAAGCCAATTTAATTCTTGTTTCTCTAGACAAAACATTCGCGTAGGCCAATCTTACTATAAAAACTCACCAACCTAACTGCCCGGGGGTAGCTGTTTGGCAGCAAAGCGAGGGATGCGCTTGCGCCTCCCGGTGGTGTAGAGAAAGTCGTTATAGCGCTCTCAGGTAAAAATACAGCTTTTCCTATTTTCTCTGCTCAAGACAACACTCGCGTATAAGCCAGTCATTTACTTAAAAAATCTCATTAAATCTATAACAACTAGCGTCGCCCGACCCCAACTACCTACTTGAAAAAGTTGTTTGGCAGCAAAGCGAGGGATGCGCTTGCGCCGCTCGGCGATGTCGAGAAAGTCGCTATACTTATAGCTCTCAGGAAAAAAGCGCTTTTATATTTTCTCTGCTAAAGACAACATTCGCAAGGCCAGACATAACTAATTCAATGTTTTTATTAAAAAAAAAATTAATTACTACTACTGGCGTCACACTGACCTAACTAAGTAGGTACTTGGAGAAGCTGTTTAGCAGCAAAGCGAGGGATGCGCTTACGCGGCTCGGCGGTGTAGAGCAAGTTGCTATAGCGCGGTATTTTATTATCTGAGAAGATAAAAATACCGCGTTTTAAAATATTCTCTGCTAAAGTAAACATTAAAAAAATCTTAAAAATAGAAGAGGTAAAAGTACGCGTAACCGAAGGGCATGTAAGAAGAGACTGATGAGTGTAGATGAAGCGAAAGAGGTTTGTCAGGATCGTAGCAAGTGGAGGTCCATAGTGTTTGCCTACCCCTGTGAGAAATAGGCGTGATAATATGTATGTATGTAAGACAACATTCGCGTAGGCCAGTTTATACTATAAAACTCATTTAGGTAATTAATGACTGCTGCTGGCGTCACACCAACCTGGCTACTTAACGCAGCTGTTTGGCAGCAAAGCGAGGGATGCGCCTGTAGAGAAAGTCGCTGAGTTCCCATCAATAAATATAAACAAATACTACCTGTCTTCTTCTCTTTTCCTGTCCGGAATATGCTGGAAGAGATTTCTTATGAAATATACAGCACCTATGTACTCAATGTTCTTACTTTGTGTTGTCGTGCCGTGCGCGATGCATAGTGAATCAAAATTAAATACCTACAACCAAAAAGGGATGTGGATACTTATGTTCCGTGCAATACGAGCATTTATGTCGGAAATATCCGACGGTCGCGAAATGAGCACGAAAAAGAGTTAATTTAGCAGCTAGGAACAGCGAAAGTTTTAAAATCAAATAATGCTAACATCGTAAATTCTCATTTCATATCGAGGCTTTGCGGATATTCCGCAGCGGAATTAAGCTGCGTTATAGTAAAACTGTAGGGAGCTTCGGTAATCCATGTTATGAGAATTTATTGGGGGCATAAACGAAACACCCATAATAATTTCTGCTATAAAATACATTTTAATTGAGTACCTATATATATATATATATATATAAATACATATACAGGTTCTTTTTAAAATCATTAGCATCCTTTCTACTGGTGAAAGTACTCATGAATATAAGCAACTTATTGTATGGGACCGACTCAATCCAACCGAAAAAAAAATTATTAATTTATTAACCGCGTGTTGGTGGGATTTTCTAATTAAGTACCTATTAGGAACTCAGGGTCAATTTATACTAAGTAGCGCAAAGTCGAAGCGTCAATCTGAAACTTAACATAGCAAATTCACCCTTATCTCCACAACGTAATACACAATTTCTTCTGAGATAAACAAGACGCAAATTTGCGCGCTTTCGACGGAATTCGCGCGTCTGAGTGCGTTCAACGCTTATTGGTGCGCGCAAGTACGCGGGATCACAAGCGGCTACTACGCGAACCAACGCGTCGTCACTCGTCAGTCGGAACATAAAAACGTGGGAATACGCGCGAATTCACTTTAATATGCGCGCATCCGCGCGACTTCGCTTGACGAATTTGACGCTTCGATGGGTTTCGACTCTGCGCTAGTATGAATTGACCCTTATTAACTTCCTACCATCTGTCAAAGATCTATGTCGCTCGTTTAGAGCCCTAAATAACGCCTAACTCTATTTCAGAATCTCAAACGATCGAAGACTTCGGCGCGGCACTACACCTCATGAGGTCAGACCTGGAGCACCTGCGTTCCGTCTTCATGGCTGTCGAGAACGGAGACCTGGGCATGCTGAAATCCCTCGGCATCAAAGACTCGGAGCTTGGAGACGTCAAATTTTTCCTGGAGAAACTGGTCAACACCGGGTTCCTCGACTGAATAGCACCGGAGTCTGCCTCTGAATTCTATCACATCGTCCAATTTGCTCCTCTCAACCCATCCTTCTACAGCTACCTGCCCTACGACCCACCCAAATATAGGAAGTAAATCTCCTACATATTTTGTCCTGAGCGAATGGTGCGTTATTTGAAACAGTTGAGAATCAAGCCTCGTCAGTTAAAGATCTTACCGGCCACACAAACTTGAACTGACGACCGTTGACGCTCGTTTTTGCTTGGTTAGGTAGTTTTAATTTCAATAGCATAGTTACCTATATTTTTGTATAATTGCTTTTTTAATTTTGTAGAGAGTTAAGCCAGCGGACAGCTATGGTTGGGGACTCGCGTCATCGTCATTCAGAAAGTTTGAGGATGTTACATCCATCAAACGTTCGAATCACGATCCCGACCGTAGCTTAGAGTGAAGAGTGAAAGAGATCAGTATGAATGTCGCCCCATCTCTATTTTCTACCCGACGAAGTCAGAGGCGACTCCATTAACGTCAACGTCCATAACAAGCGAGATATAAAGCTAAAGAATGATTTTGTTCGAGAGAAAATGTCCTTAGAATTACTAATTATTAAGAATCGTTGAAAGAATGCATGCGCTTTATATCTGGCTTCTGGAATATTCCAGAATAGGACCATGGATAAACATATCATTGTAAACTTAGAGTAGGATATAACTTATTAATACATATCATAGATTTAATCAGTAGTGGATAAAGTACAATTATTTTAATATGATCGGTATTGTAGTGTTTATGAAACATTTTAAACATTTTATAGGTCCCTTTTGGTAGGTACTTCAACATTGAAATTGAAATTATAGTTCATGAAGCATGTTTAACGGTGCTGCACTTCCCAGACATATCAAAATTATGTGATTAAAGTTAAATGTTAGATTATTGTGTGTTATAGAGTAGTGGCAGATTTTATGACCTCATAGTTAGGTATTTTATCTTCAACTTTCATGACTTTTGTCACTGTTTGCTAGGAGAAATGATTTTACAAAATTGTTGATTAGAGGAACGACACAAGACAATGCAACACTTAGGTCGAATCTACCAACCGATATCACCAACCTTTTTAAGGTAGTTTTCTGAGCACTGATAGCTAATTAAAATAAATCAATGGCGTCATTAACTTCTTATTATTATTTCTCAATTTCACGATTAATTTTCTGCAAACCTTTTAGATTTTTTTTTGTATAATGGGCAAAACTAGGTCATTGAAACCTTAGGAATCCATGCTAGAGACAAGGCAGAGACACTTTTTTCGCAAGAGATAAAAATATTTTTTTCTAAAAGGGTATAGTTGTGTCATCATAGATTTTACACATATATACTTTGTACTACTTTTTAAAATTCAAAGTTCTCGTCGAACATGGAAATAGCATAAAATATATAACGATGTAGCCAGAAGTCAATAACCGCGCAAATGGGTACCATGTTTCGTTTCGATAAGGTAGGCTACCTTATCAAAAAGAAACATCGTGTTTGCATGATTTCCTGCACGAATTAACACCTAAACTACTAATCTATTTAACAGAATTGTAAAAACCCTAGCAAAACTACATTTTAACAAAGTCTGCCAAAATATCTTTGGTCGATGTAAGTATCTTCATGTTATTAATAAAACTTTTGTCAAATGCGGGCTAAGAAGACAACGAATTACATTTAAAGTTAACGTTGTGTGGAAATAAGTGTTGAATATTGTCATTATATTTGTGAAAATCATTTTGAAATAAAAATATACTTAAAAAAATAACTTTCGGATGTCAGTTGCGAATTTGATGGAAAAATCATGTTGAATAATTAAAAGCAAACAATATAACAATTCCGCATCAAAACAGCATTAAGTACACGTGGTGGCAAATACGAATTTGATGCCATGCGTTTCGGATTTCACATTACTCGATTGGAATAATATCCAGAAGGCCAGTGACTTGATTACAGCAGCCTGTATTTGCCAGAAGTTGTATGACTTTTTCAAAACTATTCTAAAACAAACCTGTAGAAACCCTTAGAGACAGACATCCTTATAGATATTAGTTTCGTATTTTAACGTAGATAGTTTGTAAGAAAATTTTCGAAATATCAATGGTTTATAAACAGTTAATTTTGACTTGCGTCAGATCTAGTATAATCTATGTCTACAAGAGAAACTTAAAGCTCTGTTAGTTGGTATTATGTGTTTTGAGCTAAGTATATGGCTTATTGTTCTTGAATAACAATCAATAAAGAATCATCTTACATTTGCGTTTCATTTCAAACACTTAAAAATGTCCTTAAGGAGATACCTGAATTTCCGGGGTCCAGTGCTGCCGCCATTTGAAATAAATCATTTTATCAAATGATTTATTTATTTCCTATCGAAAACGAAGACATCATTTTAAATTTTGTCTTGACCAGGCTCTAGAGAACCCTTCAAACTATTTTATAAACTACTGTTTACAGTTTAAAGTGAGAACGTGAAGCTTTTCTTTGCACAATTGCGAAAAACGGCCACTTTTGGCTTATGTGCGTAGAAAAGCTTCACGTTCTCACTTTAAACTGTAAACAGTAGTTCATAAACTAGTTAAAAGTGTTATCTAGAGCCTGGTCAAGACAAAATTTTAAATTATATCTTCATTTTCTTTTAAATGAATTAATTCAAATGGGGGCAGCACTAGACCCCGACAAATTCAGGTAGCCCCTTAATAACTAGGTTATATCAAGTATAGAGGGACTCCGAAAGGAGGGTAAGGGTCAGACAGAAAGAAAAAATGTCCGAGCAATTTATTAACTCAATTGAAAATAAGACCGTATTACCACAGCCTAAAGTGAATATACCTACATATGTTCAATGTTCCTAAGTTGTTCAGTATCGTGCACTGAATCTATCCTGAGAATACTTTTAGTATATTTTGTTACGGTTGGATCTCTTGTCAGCACGGAGCAGCGCCTTTCTATATGTTCGTCTAACCAGCAGGATCCTGCGCATGATTGAATGGACAGCTGAGGATTTACATCGACAGCATTTTGTACCTCACGAATAGTTCATGTAAAAAAATTGCACCTTAAGGGTTTCAGAGAAAACTTGAAATCTTTTCCAACAGGACCCTCCTCAGTTTGCAGGTCTTCAGACCAGTAGCATTTACGTTGGCGTATAGCGGTGTAATTGTACCTCGTAATCATATTAGTTTTTTATATAAATAAGTTTAAAAGATATGCGCCGACAAATCATCGATTATGCCAGCAGGACTCTTTTTTGTTTTGGATCTTTCAGTACAATTCATCATATTTTTAAGCAGCAGTCTAAATGTACTCTTCAAATCTCTTCTCGCTTTGATCAAATATTATAAACTTTAACAGTAATATGGTTTTAAATTGTTCATCATGAGCATTTAAAATTTAGTTTTCAAAGAAAACATAATTTATTCATGCTAGCCTATTTAGATGTTGTTTATATTTTAAGTGTAAATTAAGAGATATTATAAATATTCTAATATAATTGTTAAAAATATTTGAATGAAATTGAATTGAATTGAAATTGATCATGTAAGTAAGTTAAATAAAAAAGTAACTAAATACCATATGGTAAAACTTAAAAAATAAATTTAACAAAAGCACCATATTGAACCACTAGGTTCTAGCCATAGATCTTTACGTAATAAAAAAATTTTAAGTCTATGGTTCTAAAACTCGGAAAACGGTTTCGACTCGAGGAGAAGAAGGTTCTAACAGATAACACCAGAAAAAAAAATATTTTAGGTAATAATACGGCCGATACCAACGCCGTACAATGAGGGTTTTCAAAAAATATGTGACACTAGGTAGCAACACAGTAACGTCAGAAATCGCACTTCAGGTCCAACAACCGTTGTCATTAGAAAATCAGTTGACAGTTTCTTTTGCTCCGTCAAATGTATCCAATATCAGCAGCTGGCAGCACAGTGAAGTTAGGTCCAATAGGACTTCACTGTGCTGCCATCTTTGTCCAAAATTTTTGAAAACCAAATGAAATGGATGAACTTTATGACGCATGTAGCACGATTTGTATAAAAAACAAGCGTGCCAACTTTTTTTATGCGTACTGTGACGTCACAGGCAAATTCATTGACGGGATATCCAAGCCCATACAAACACACCGCTCGCTACTATTCAAACGATTTAACTGGTCCCGCCGCCGCGCCGCCGCCCTAATCGATGTGCGTATGGATGGAGTGCTCCTTTTCCGAATCCATATGAACAAAACATAAGGTTTTAGGACAACATCGTGACATAATTCAAAAAGTTGTTCCTCCTATAGTCAAAAAGTTAAAGTCGAAGAATTGGAACACTTGAATAAAATCATATCTCATAAAGTACTACAGCTGTGTAGAAAGTTAATATATGTAAAATTAAGACTTTATTTTTGTGTTATCGAATAACAGTTACATCAATAGATTTTAACGTTTTATTTAGATTTTATAAGGGTTAGTTTGGAACACTCAATCCTCGTAATTGGAGAACGGAGTGTTCCTGAAATTTCCTATTCCGGCTGGATAAATTCGTTATGTTTTTTCGGTACAGTATAACAATAATTTAGAATGAATTTGTTCCATATAAACCTTAACCATAAAGGCGCTGGTTGAAAAGCAAATTAAAATTTTATTATTTTTTCAATGTCCCTTATGAGTGTTCCGTATTTCGACCATTATTTACTAAACCTAACGTCATATCATTACGGAATTTATATCCAAAACTGTGCATAGGCAAGTACTAAAACTTGGCATTTTATTTATAAGTGTAAGTTGGATGCTTTGTTAATTATCAATATTTTAAATTTTCCAAGGGAAATAATTGTGTAGGGTGTCCATGCATTACAAAAGAAAAATATTCATACATAAAAAAAGTAGGTATTCATTTTTAAAAATTAACAAAAACATGTCACACATTTTAAAAAACCAGCCTAGTGCGCGTCAGACTCCCGCACCGAGAGTTCCGTACAAACCTGTTGGTATAGTAAGTTCAAAATTATTAAAATTATTTTTATTTTATGATCTAACTAAAAATTTATGGTTTTCGCAATTTTTCTTTTATTTGTGCTTTAAGTCGTTGCTTTGTACCAAATTTCAAGATTCTGAGTTTACGGGAAGTACCCTGTAGGTTTTGATTCCCTTGCAAGTGTCGAAAAATTGTGGAAATTTGCGGCATAAACGGCTGTATCTTTTTATTGCGTTGGATTAGAAGTTTTATTTTGTCACAGCTCTAAGGGACAGTAGACTTGAGTATTTGATATATATTCCAGCTCGATACCTCCACGCGTTCTTGAGAAAAAGGGTCTTAACAGGCAGACAGATGGTCGGACAACAAAGTGATCCTATAAGGGTTCTTCTTTTCGAGGTACGGAACCTTAAACACAAATAAAATGTAGATAGCTATAAGTACCTTATATTCGTTTTTAAGAACGATATATATCATACAAGCGAACAACTAATAACGTACATTGTCATATACTGGATCATTTCGACTATTTTTTGATCCAGATTATATTTTGTACAAGTACCTAGTGGCCAAGATTATTAATTTTATTTTTTTAATTAATTAAACAACTTCAAGTTTTTTTTTGTTATATAAAAATATAACGACACGTCTTTATCCCTGACAGGGTAGCCAGAGCCCAAAGGCCACGCTTAACGTGATGATGGGCATTAAAATAGGAAATAGGAATAGAGAACTTGCAATATTTTTATTTTTGCTTTTTGAATGAATTTTATGCAGAATAGACAAAATAGACTAGTACCTATTAAAAAATCAATATACTTTCATTTATTGCCAAAAATTGCGGTTTCAAACTGACAGTTTTGTTTTCGCGCGGAAATTTAAACTGTCAGTTTAAAACCGCAATTTTGGCAATAAATGAAAGTATTTTAATTTTTAATATACTAGTGGTCTAATCTGCATGAAATTCATTCAAATTAAAGCAAAAGTAAAAATATTGCATGTTCTCTATTAAAATAGTGATGAGTTGCTAGACGTTTCGTCTATTAACATGATTCAATTTCTTTGAATTTATTTGAATCTCGCCCATTCCCTCGATCGACTTTTATGATCTGCGCGGGAAGAGAAGCAGCTGGTACTTTCTAAGTCTTTTACTTTCAAACCAGCCAATGAACATATACTTATAAATACACTTATACATATGCTTATGCATATATTTATACTTACACTTATTTTTATACTCTGAAACTTATACATATACTTAAACACACATACACACACAAACACACACATATCCCTCCTTTTGGCGCAGTTGGGAAAAATTACAGGTAAGGATTAAAGACAGGTATTAATTTGCCGTAAAATTATTCGTAAAAAGAAAACTAATGTTCTCAATGCCTGTTTATCTTTTTGGGTACGTTCTATATTACCAGCCAGTGTTTAAAGAACCTTTTAAAAAATACATCTCGTGTGCCATCGATAGTCAAACTCTATGGACATTTTCTACCGAATGCCCCCAAATGTGGATTATATTCTTTTTAGTCTGTGGTCTGTTCAAAGTTTCCCGCGCAATATTTTCATATACTCAGAAATGTATTATTAACGATTCATTGTTTTTAAAATTCGCAATAATACCTATTTCGATAGGTACTAATATTGTTTTGTGATATTTATCCACTAACAAGTAATAAGTTAACTCCAACTATTTCAAGTACAAGTAAGTGCTGAAGAACGTACCTTTTATCTGTAAACAATATACTAAATATCAATTTAGCACTACCAGATTTGGTATAGTTATCTACATTTTATTTATATTGTTTAATGTGTGACGTGTTCTTGTTAATTTAAAAAAAAATTACTTATGTACGCATGAACATTTTGATGAACATTGATAAGACGTTGGGTTTAGTAAATAATGGTCAAAATATGGAACACTCATAAGGGACATTGAAAAAATAATAAAGTATTAATTTGCTTTTGAACCAGCGCCTTTATGGTTAAGGTTTTTATGGAATAAATTTATTCTAAATTATTATTATACTGTACCGAAAAAACGTAACGAATTTATCCAGCCGGAATAGGAAATTTCAGGAACACTCCGTTCTCCAATTACAAGAACTGAGTGTTCCAAACTAACCCTTATAAAATATAAATAAAAAGTTAAAATCTATTGATGTAACTGTTATTCGATAACACAAAAATAAAGTCTTAATTTTCCATATATAAACTTTCTACACAGCTGTAGTACTTTATGAGATATGATTTTATCCAAGTGTTCCAATGAGTGTTTCAATTCTTCGACTATACATACCTTTTTGACTATAGGAGGAACAATTTTTCGAATTATGTCACGTTGTTGGCACAATTTTGTCCTACAACCTAACGTTTTGTTCATATGGATTCGGAAAAGGAGCACTCCGTCCATAGGTGTGCGTATGAACGGAGTGCTCCTGATCGTCTTGCTCATACTCATAGATTCATATATCTGTGGTCTCTCTCGCATACTCCGCACTCGCTAACTACGAGCAATCATCAGTACCGATTAACAATTATGTTAATCGATTTATGATAAAAATTACAATCGATTTTCCGACAGACGAATGATATGGGGAGGACAGTCGAATGACATTGAACGGAATTATTAAAAATATTAAATATTTTTATTAAAATTTAAAAATAAAACTATAATCATATTTGTACACTTTTCAGCCACATGGCGACCCGTTCCTTTGAGGCATTCATGGGGCTAAAGCCGGCATGAAGACTAGACCTTTTAGTACCTTTTTTAGTGAGATGGCTGCATCTATGGAGGTCTATCCTTTAATGTACCATTGAGATGCACTCATGGAGTCCTCCGTAGCCCTTAGTATGACGCGGCCTCTTATTGGCTATCTGCCGAACTTTGCCAGGGAAGGATTAACTTGGTTTGGGCTATGTGGTTGGGATGTTAGTGGGCCGGATAACTGGGTTATGGAGTGAGATACGGACACCTACCTAAAAATCTCTGACAAAAATTTTAGCCTTGCTGCTCGTTGGCTACACTGCCTGTGGGCACCCTAACTAGCCACGAAAATACTACCCAGGCGCAACACAATGTGAGCAGCTGAGGGTGTCGAAAGGTGGGGCTCTGGTTTCACCATCATGGGACTTACCCCCGAGAGCGGATATCCCCGTTATTACGCCATTACGTGCAATACACTTCTACCCTGAGGCGTGTGTTCTGCTCTTGCGACTCCATTCTGGCCGGCCAGTTAAGGCAAGACAAAGACGGGGGGTGTGTAACTGTGTGTATGTGTTTGTAAGCGCATGTGTGTATGGTCCCCTGGAGGTAGGTAGGGTATGTGGTGTCGCCACTCACCATCAGCTCGCCACAAGCTGCCCTACGTTGACTGACTACACTGGGTATCCAGTGGGCGATGGGGTCGTCACGTCCCGACGCCCTAAAAACTATTATTATTATTTAAAAAATTGTTTCTAATACTTTGCTGTTTTTATTGTATCTTATACTTTGGGGAAGGTTTTTATAGCGTCACGGTTAATGGACCCCTGTATTTGTGAGGTATACTGTTTACAGAAACACTAGTATTAACAAGTGTATTTGCCAGAAATAAAACTTTCAAGCGTTTACCGCCAATAACTTTTGAACAACCGATTTTCATCAAACATATTTAACCCTACAGTGGGCGCGCCTTTCTGAGAAACGTAAGTGGGCGCGTGGGGAGCATTTTGCCGCCTTTTTTCTTTGATAATTTTAAGTAGGAATACCTCAATCGAATTAGTTTATTAACACAGGATTTAAATAATACATACATAAATAATGACAAATCCACATATTTATTAAACTCTGTTTCAAAAACTTTGGTTTACAACAAATCTTAGGAACCGTAATATTTTTATTGACTTTTTTAACTTACTCTACAAAATACTCTATAATACTTAAAAATACGAAACAAAAAATAAAAAATTATATGTTTTCTAAATCTACAGGATATGCTTTATTCAAACAGTCTTCACAAAGGTATGTGCAGTGTTCATTGCATAGTAACTTAGGGCACCTTGAACACCCTTTTTTAGTGCGCCTATTTTTCTTCGTTGGACAAATGCTACATTTGCCTTCCTTCTTTGAAGATGATGCTTGTTCTGCTGGTACAAAGCGAGCAATTTGGTTTCTCAAAGGAATACCTAATGTGTCTATAGAAGCTCTTGTGGCCATATGTGGCTTGACTAAGGACATAGATATTTCCTTCAAATACAGTCTGCGTAGCATTAAATGTTCGGTATTGGCTTTGTAAATAATTTGACTATTTATACCGGCAATATTAATAATTGAATAAAACAACCTCATTGGCCATCTCATTTCAGGTCATTCTTCCAACGGAATATTCTTCCTTCATTTGGTCTACGACGTGAACACCACCTTTGGTTCTATTATAAAATGTTATAATTTCAGGCTTTGCAGCAGGCCCGGTGTTTTCGTCAATTTTATCATCCTCGTGCAAAGTTGATAATAGTACTAATACTATTTTATTTTGCTTTTTATTTGGGACATAAGACAGCAAAACTTTCTTCTCTCCAAATCCAAACAGCGAAGATGGTTTTGATCGATCTTTGATAGACAAAAAATTTGGTGGAATTTCTTTTTTATTTTTACGTAAAGTTCCAACAATTGTCGTTTTATGATCAGTTAGCAACTGATCAGCAAAGGGTATCGAAGTAAAAAAGTTATCCATATCAATGTTGAACTGCCCTGGAGGTCTGTCTTTTTTGAACTGTCTTTGTTGTTTGTCTGTCTGATTTTGAAGATGCCAGTTTACAATTCTACTAATTGTAAACTGGCATCTTCAAAATCAGACATTTCCTCTAGCCAAGACACAATCTGATCGTCCATTTTTTACTTTTATCCTTGTTGGTACACCTGAAATTGATTTTTGTTTTTAGTTTTTACAATAAAAAACCTTAATATATTAATAAAAACAATAATATATGAATAATAACCATGATATATAATTTACATTTCAACTTTGCAATGAATACATGACACAATTTTTAGTTACCTGAGTGGGCGCGCGGTGAGCAATTTGCCGCCTGGCTACACCTGATGGTAACAACCTGCTCCTCAAGCGGTCCCCCGCGCACTGATGGCGTCCTGCCTTGCGGTAGGCGTTGTAAACGAAAGTGGGGGCAGCTACTAAAAAGCGTAAACCTAACGGGCAATTATTATTGGAATTATTAACATTTTTCTAGCGTGGGCGGCAAAATGCTCATAGCGCGCCCACTCTAGGGTTAAGAACCACCGCAAGCAAGGAAACTTGCTTTCACGTAAAAAACCGCATCATAATCGGTCTATTCGTTCAAGAGCTACGATGCCACATTGGCGTGAAACTTATAACTAGGGATGTTACGAATATTCGCATTCACATTGGCATATGCGAACGGTTCGCATTGTTTAAAACATTCGCATCGACATTCGCATTCGCATCAATAAATGCGAATGTATGCAGGTCATGACATGCCTATCGGCCTCGCGGACGCGTCACCGCTCCGCAACTCTGATTTTCGATGATTCGCGCATAATGTGATTACTTCGACTAAGGAAGCGTTTATTTCACGCAAGTTTTTGTGATTAGTTGGTTTGTTTTATTTTGGTTGCAGTCTGCTGTAATCCTCTAAATAACTAAGTGAAATTACAAACTTGTTTTTTCTAAACGTCAAAACAAACGTTGTCTATAAGATTTGTATGATATACAAAAGCATTCGCATTCGCACATTCGCTTAGCTTAAAAATTCGTATTCGCTTTCATGCAATATTGAAAATTTGACATTCGTGACAACCCTGCTTATAACACCCCTCTTTTTGTGTCGGGGGGGGGGGGTTATAAAACAATGTTACACAGTCTTTATCGACTAACTTCATCGTCATTGTCAATAAGTTTAAGTAGGTATATCATACATATGCCATTTTTTTCTGTATTTAATTGGAAACCAGTCTTTCCGTCCCGTGGTCGCAATCAATATTTCTTTTATGATTGGATCATGTGAAAAACTAAAATTTAAAAAAAAAACCTAAACTTAAAAACATACTTATAGTAGTATATGTTCAAAGGATAAACATGAACGACCACATTACATACATAAATTCTAAAAATATTACCCTCCTTCCTTTTTTAAGGTATAGAATGAATTGTTTAATTCAATATTATAATGGTTAATATCATTCGTCTTTCCAATATCGATTAAAATCTATTATTGATATACATTGTACAAAGAACACTATTCGCTTTTGTCAGACGAATGAGAAGTTGCCGCTACCACAACGTCGAAGCGAAGCGCGTCAGTATCGCTTGTCCGATATACATCGTCTCTCAACACACAACGTCGGATCAAACGCTCGAAGCACAAGCGGCAATGTAATATGAATGTAGTTTTTAAACCTTAATCTATATTTACTTAGGTATATATCTTGGAATCACAGTTTGGAATACTTAAAAAATGGTACTTAAATGAATTTACGCATAGTATAAATTTAAAATAACTTACCTGTGATAGGAAATATGTCCTTGCCTTTGGGCGCACGCAATTTTTGGGTTTTTGCGGTAAATTATCACGGAACGAGGCAATTTGTTATTTTTCGCAGCCGTCCGGCTGCATTTACAGACGCGCGCAGACTGCCAGTAGCGGCGGCCAACCTAGACGGTTTGTCTGAGAACTTACACGCGAAGTTGGTGCATTTACGGTATTTAGGTACATGTAGTTCTATGGTACATAATTAAAACAGTATACATATCAATATTAATGTATTTCAATGTAAGACTTACATAGCTATATGTACAGAACTGCTATCCTAACATTACCAATTACACAATACGAATGTTTAGAAAATAACTATGTTTTGCAATATTTTTAACTCACATTACCGGTACTGAAAAAAAAATTGACAAAATACCTAAATAGATCATACTACATACTACAGGGTGTAAATGCTATCTAAATATACGAAGGGGTTAATCATGCATATGTTGTTACTCTGGGAAAGGGGCCACACTGTCTCAGGTATGACACTTAATAGAATCAAAGTATCATTTATACCTTCTACTACAAACGAACCTATACATCCGTGCACACATCAATGTGTGTGTGTTCGCCCTTCAACACATTCGACAAGCCGAGAATGGCAGAGGTGCGGGGACGGGGAACAGGGACACATACTGCGCGGGACCCTAGAAGATTCCAGAATGTATGAAATATTAATTCTGTGACACTGTACCCAATTGAATACACCAAGACAACTGTTGCAAACCTGCTTGGCAATCGATAATCTGGCTGCGTACCCAAGTAAGCCGTGGAGAGCTTCTTTCCAGATGGATGATAATTGATAACTCTTAAAATGTATGCGAGTGTGGCTCCTCTCCACAAACTATGGCGCAACCTGCTTTCTTACCCCGGGTACCGGTTTCTTACTACCTGCACCCTGGACGTGGCTACTGACGGCGTCGTCAGAGTAGCTCAATACTGGGCTGATCAAAAATCAAAAAACAAATTATACGTTCTGAAGAGATAATCTTACATAAAACCCATCTTGTGTCTCTTTCCCTCTTATACTGTTGCACGAATAAGACTTCGCTAAGCGTCAAAAGTAAAAAAAATAACCGGTTGCCTGTTTTAAATGACAGTGTCTAATGACATTGACATAAGATGACTTTTCTACATAGTGTTATACACTACAAACAAAACTATACATCCGTGAACGCGGCAATGTGTGTATGTTCGCCCGCAGCTCAACGCCGGGGATCAACGGGGGAGAGGTGCGGGGACGGGGGACGGGCACGCACATTGCGCGGGACCTTAGAAGATTCCGATCTGTTTGGAATACTTATATTTTCTATGACAAGGTCCGAATGTCCCTTACAAGTATGTGTGGACCGTACATTTACACCCAGACACCCAGTTTAATGTTACATTCACATCTGAAAAAAGGTCCGTTCACACCTATCGTGTATAAAAAATATATTTACTTAAAATTTAGCATGACGTACAAATATATGATTGTGTCCAGCACTAAGTACTAAATTATTTTGTTTGTCCATATCTTTAAGATCTTTAGCAATGTAAAGCACCGGACACACTGAAAAGACGTAAGACACAGATATATGTCTCCTCTGCGTTTTTTTCATACAAAATGTAGAGACGCGTCGCGATGCAGAACACACAGGAAAAACGGGGCGCGGACAGGGCACAGACACGACGCTTACTCGTCCGCGTCCTATGGTAGAACACACAGAACGGACAGGCCAAGAGCGCGAGCAAAGTAAACGGGGCTGAGGGCGGGTTGCGGGACTCGCGCGTCGCCAGTTTCGCCATAGAGACGGATTTGTTTGTATCTGTCACGTCCGTGCCTCGTCTTTTCTACATGTTTACGCAACGGTGCCCCTCATGTGCCCCGTCTGCGTCTTACGTCTTTTCTGTGTGTGTCCAGCGCCTAATAACGAAATATTGTCAACGCCATTATACAACAAAAATTACGCTTTCCTGTTAGTGTGAACAGACCTTAAAATATTGAATTATTATGAATAATTAAACAAAAATACATAAACGCGAAATAATAAATGTGTTTCGATACGTAATTATAAAGAACATTTAAGTCTATTCAATTTAATACTATGAAATGGACAGCATAGTGTTTCTGATGAATTAAATTATAAATAAATGGATTCTTATATACAAACACTAGCTGAATCCCACGTTCTTGCTCGCGTGGTCAAGTATTTGACAATATCCTCATATTTACCCGCTTTTTAACAGTTTTAAGATGACTGTCATTCAAACTTTCCCCCTGCTTTTATCCCCTTAAAGAATGCTTTTTTTTAAGTGATACAGTAAACTCTTATTTTTAACCGTGACCTTCATATGTCCTTTTTAACATTTCTAACTTCAAATTTGCTCAAATGGCATGTAAACTTTCAACCTTCATTACAACCTCTTAGGGGAAGAATATCCCAAAATTCCTTCCCCACTTACGTCATTCAAAGAATGGCTCGGTCTCAATCCAAATTACTTTTTCGAAATTAAAGATTTCAATTATATTATGTGAATATTTAGATAACTACTGCATTTATTTCTAACTTAGAAAGTCTTGTCTATACAGGTGACTTTGAAAAAACATCCAAACTTTTCGAGCAAGTACATATTTGCTAGGTTAAAAAGTCACCCTGTATAATAAACATATGTAAATTCGAGTTTCCACACCAAGTCCAAATATTCTTTTGTGATGTTTATAGTTAATAATGCCAAATACTCATCAAAAAATATAAGTAGATAAATCAAAAAAAGGTAAACTAGATTTAACCTTTTTTTCCAGTAATTATTTTCTTTCAAATATCACTGGACTTCCCATAGGATTAGATTTTTTTCAACTGCATCTATGGGACATAATTGCGAAGCAGCACTTGCAGTGAAACTAGTTTGCAATAGGGATGTGAAAATATAATCTGTAAAAAATCGTGTAACATTTTTTCTTCAAAAAATCGACTTTTTTAATTTAAAAAAATCTATTTAAAAAAAAATCGTTTTTTTTAAGAAGCAAAGACAACAATCGCTTATTTTAATAATTTTTACGCCTATGTCACATCCCTAGTTTGCACCTTTTAAGGCGAATACAGTGCAGAAGTGGCGCCTGTACAGTCAGGCATTAAATAACTAACCCAACGGTTAAAAGTATTATGTTAGTACAGTCCATTACCAAGACCAGGCCCTCTACTTATATTTTCAATTTTCTCTTAACCTAAAAAAAAATATTACCATGAAAATGTATATTCAGAAAGACTTAATTAAAATCTGTCTGAATAAAAAATTTCATGTTAATATCATTTTTAGTTTACGAGAAAATTCAAGACATGACAGGGTAGTATCCAGGGTCAAAATTAAATAATTATGTACTGATAAGAGAATAAAACATTACAAAATAAGGTCACTTGTCATTGATCATATCCATTTTTAACGTGATTTTAGATTTATTATTGCAGAAAAACCGATAATAGGAGCGTTATCTGACTCCAAGAAACTATGACGTCACGCCGTGCTATTTCATACAAATCCCATAGACGATGTTTGTTTTGACGTTAAAAAAAAGTTTCTGTTTTGACTTGTTGGAAACTAGCGGATTAGAGGGCCTGGTCAGTATCTTGGCACTTGACTGTACGTCTAAATTAAAAACGTGGTTTTGGTAACATGTTTACCCTTTCTTACGATATTCGCCTTAACAGCATAACACAATCTTATTCCGATCATACAATTTAACAACTATATACTTAGTACCTGTCATCATCATCACCTAGAACGATTTTGAATTAAAGCATTTTATAAAATAAACAATTTAAATGAAACTTAACGAACAAACTTTACCAATCAGTCGGGGAAACGACGGAAAAAGTTCTGCTTCATAAAGAAATAAAAATAAAATTAAGATATACAACGACCAAGTTTTCGATGCAGGTGGTCGAAATCGGAACTATACCACAGAATAAGTACTAACGTACAGAAGTCTTACCCTTATATTCATACCCCCAAATTCATAAAAATTAACTAACGTTTGCTAAACCTCTTTTAGTTAAACTATGTTTTGTCTCGTTCTTACTATGTCAAATATTGAAAAGAGGGAAAGGGACAAAAGATGTTTTAACTAAAATAGGTTTAACAAACGGTTACAATTTTTTATGAATAAAAGGGTAAAAAAATAAATACCGTTTGCTTAACCCATTTTAGTTAAAACATGTTTTGTCCCTTTCCCTCTTTTCAATATTGGACATTGAAAGAACGAGACAAAACATATTTTAACTAAAAGAGGTTTAGCATACGTTTGTATTTTTTTATGAATAATGGGGTTACTCAGCAAATAAATTCAAAGAAATATATACTCCATTTGGTTAGCGATATGGTTTAATTTGGTTCGCGTCGAAACTCAGCACCTTTTCGTTTAGATGCCATATCAACTGCAAGCCAATTTCATTCTTATAACTTGGGACAAACGATTCGTATAGGTTAGTACCTATACGAAACCGTGAACGGCGGATTTAGTACTGAATTTCCCATTCCGGAGCGTAGATATATTTTCGATATCTAAAAGGGGAGCGACACATCTTACTATTATTATTACATATCGCACCGTAAGCACATATTCCAACAATAGACCAAAAGCAGTAAAGTTGCCAGACCTTAGAGTAATATAACAAGATATAAGTTTATAAAACTAATAGACAAATACGGCAAAAATGTTAATTTTTTTACCTCTCATTCGATACCCTACTCAAGGAAGAATAAAAAAAAATCTTAACTCTCACTTGTTTGTATGTAACATTCGTTAATACAATATACAACGAAAACCCTATCCGATCGTTGTAGGAGCAACTCAGATCGACACTATGAACAACTTTTCCTATGGGACCAATGCTTGAAACTGGCGGGAAACGACGTGTATTCTAAACCAATAAGTTCCTTTTTTAAATAACGGAGCTGTGGTAGAGAACATGACAACGTTCTTTTTTTGAAATTTATAATGAATGTGACCATTGATGAGTAAAGAAGGGATCGAGTTTGCGTTGCATAATGAAATTTAGTTCAATATTATAACACTCGTTTGAGTGATATAATGGTTACTATGACACTGGATGTTTTAATGTTGGCAATAAGCTAACTGATTCAGAAATTTTTATAGTGGATTTTTAGCATAGGTGAAGATAATAGTATTGTATGCAACAGTTGTATAAGGAGGGTTAAAAAATGCGAGTGGCGCAGGTTACGATGCGAGCCTTGACGGCCATCGTAAATTGACGCCATCGTGCATTTTTTGACTATTTATACAACGTTGCATACAATACTTTTTCTACGACTACATTTACTAAATTAAATACAAAAATAAACAAAGAAAAGTACGAAATACCATATGTTTGGTAGATACTAGGTATCTATGGAAGACTTAATTTTTTTTATTGACGTCTTCCAGTGACTAAAAGTGACATTTTTGAAACATGGAGTCACTTAAATGAATGTTTTTCATACAAAAACCGTTTGTTCAGTGACTCCAAGTTTGAAAAATGGCACCATATGTTAAAATAACGATTTTATTATGTTGGCAGTATGGTAGATCTAAAGAAAAAAAGTTATAGGTCTATGGCTAGGAGTATCGTTTTGGCGAAATAACGACACATGTGCTATTATATTAGAAATAGACTATAGACTTTTCTGAAATCATATAATCTATGTTCTTATATTAGTGTTCGGGACCATTTAAAAGACAGATAACAGTACAGGAGTAGAAAAAATACTATTATGTCAATCGCATAATGTTCAGATTATGACGGATTCGCGCCGAAAACAAGCGCCATAGTTTGAACATTATACGATTAACAAAACTAAGTACATACTAACATTACTTAATAACACACAAAACACAAATTATTTGTAGAAAACACGTAAGATCTGGCATCAACGTGGCTTTTGGTCCACAAAGAGCAGATGCAACATAAACTTAGCACCTAGCATTACATACTTAATGCAGTAATAATCATCATTACCAAATTCTATGACAAACTAAACAATCTTTATGGCGAAGAAGTCATAGTGATCCGATGTGTTATGGCCCGATTTCTTCTAAGCAGAAGTGGCCTTCTTTATTTAATGGAATAATGCAAAAAAAAAGCTCTATAAAAACTCTTAAAATTAGTGAAATGCATCTTAAGATTTCCTGCTCCGCCTCTTCGGCTCACTTTTTTCAGCTCTAAGCTGGTCCTCTTCGTCCATCTTGGAATAATGCGACTGTATGTGAGCCAACAATTTTTTTTCCCTAGAGAACGTTTCGTTGCACATATTGCACGAATATTTGTCTTTCTCTTTAGGTACAGTCGCTGCTTGGCTCACAGCGGTACTAGTTGAGATTTGCGACTCCTGAATGATATTATTGGTAGGCAAAATATATGATGTCTGGACAAGTGGATCTACATTAATGAACGTAAAATAACCTGGATCTTTCGATTGCTGTCCATCTTCCATCACGGGCTGTTGGCCATTTTCTTCCTTTTTCTGTCCTTTTGACTTTTTCGTTCGCTTCTTAGAAACTTCTTCGACCACCGCCTGAGGTTTAGTGGATATTAACAACTTACTGGGATGGCCTGTCTGTACAATAGTGTAAGACTGTTTTTTCATAGCCGGCGTTGTGAAAGCCGGTGGTTCTGGAACTCTGGACATTGTTTGGAATAGGCCAACTGGATAAGGTTGGCCATGGTTCGTACCAGACGGGTCGGGCAGTATGGCATCAGTGCCAGCATCATCATCAACAAGATTGATAAAAGATCTGTCCTTCTCTTTAGCGATTGAGTTGCCTGCTTCTTTAGCGATTAAATTGCCTGTTTCTCTGTTAAACGATACATTGAGCAGCGATCTGTTGTTTTTGTCGTCTAATGGTGGTGAGGGAGGAGCATTCGATTTTCTCTTTCTTGACTTTTTTGGCTCCACTTTACTTAGATTTAATTGCTCAGGTGGCTGGACAATGCTACTTATTTGTGATGGAAAAATGTTTGAAATGACAGGAGTTTGTTGTGGAGCAATAACATTTGATGAAGCTGATGAATCTTCCATGAGAGTGAATGAGTTATTCGGTCCAGGAACAAGCCTGAAGCGTCCGTTCAAGCCTGGCATAGTAGGAAAATTCAGAGCAGGAGGGGCTGCCACCGGAGCCACTTGAGGAGAGGTTAGTTGAGGACTTGGTTGAGAGGTTTTTGAATCACTATTGCTCTGCCTAACCCTACTTGCTGGTCCTATTTTTGGTTTCGGTTTTACTTGTGGTGGTTTAGCAAGAGGTTCCTCATTTACAGCAGCCTTCTTTTCATCAACCTTTGTGTTAATATATTTGACAGTAGCTATTTTGGGAGGTTCGGGAGGCGGGAAGTTTTTAGTAAAATCTACCTTCGGTACACCATTTTTTGCACATGAATGTGTCTGTACTACTTCTCTCTTCAAAAAGTTCCTGTTACATAACTTACACTGGAATAACACACCTACACCATTCACCTTGATCATGCAGACATGATCCATGATATTGAAGGGTTTTGGAGGTGGTTCTGAATCAGTGTTTTTGGCGGTTTCTTCAACTTTTCTTTTGTTTTTGTCGTGAGGACCTTCGTCAAAGTCAAGGGTTAAGTCAGTTATTTTGGGAGTTGCTGGAGGAACTTCAATTATGTCATCATCGTCACTGGACTCTTGGATGACTGGTCTGGTTGCCTCGCGACTTGGTCTGACTCTCCCCTCCACAGTGCTTTCTGAAGATTTCTCAGCTGGTTTTGACCTCGTCGATCGTCTAGGCTCATCACATTTATCTAACGTCAGCTTTGCTTCTTTAAACTGCACATTGTTTTCCTCTTCAATTTTCCTTAACTCCTCTTTTGACAAGTGGCCTACCGCGTTTATGTTCAACGCAGGGCCTGCCGCCTTTGTCTTAGATGCAGGGCCAGGTGTGTTTGTCTTTGAGAAAGGGCCTGGTTTCTTTGATTTTGGGCCTGGTTTGTATGTCTTCACGTCTTTCTTAAGAGCTATAATAGGTTCATCATCTTCAACAGGCCTGATAGGTAAATCTTTGATGCCTTCCATAGCTTTTTTGATGAGAGCATCACAGATGTCATCGTTGGTCAAATTGGATTTGTTCAACTTATCTTCCCACATTTGCCGTGTATTTGTTTTGGAAATAACTGGTGGCTTCTTACCCATGGTGTCGTGGAGATTCTCTTGGGTTTTAATGCACTTGCTGACAAATTCATGCAGCTCTTCCAGCTTTGCAGAGCAACGGAAGCATATTTTGTGCGGGAGGTCATCATTTTCTTCAATCTGAAAAATGAATAATGTTTTTAGTATAATAACCATAAGGGTCCATTCCATGTCAAATGCTTCCACACCAATTTTTTTAAAGTACTCTTTTTTACAAAAGTAGCTGTTAAAGTAAGCCTATATAGATTGAATTATATGTATTGACTTAAAATTTTAACAAAAACAATGTTTTGACGACCTCCGTGGCTTAGTGGTCACCATGCTAGTCCACCCAGAGGTTCCGGGTTCGATCCCCAGTCAGGGCAAGTTGGAAAATGGCCTTTTTCAAATTGTCCTGGGTCTTGGGTGTTTATTTATATATATGTATTTGTTATAAAATATTGTATCGTTGAGTTAGTATCCCATAACACAAGTCTCGAACTTACTTTGGGGCTAGCTCAATCTGTGTAATTTGTCCATATAAATGTAAATGTAATGTATTTGAACATTTCATTCTTGTGTTGCATTATGAGAAAATATTTGCCAGAAGGGCCAGATTTTAAGGGTCTATTTTGGTTCCCCTAATTTTTGATATTCCTAATATATAGATTGAAGCATAATATTTCGTACAAATTATTTTAGAACATTTCTTTAATCCTAATTTAGTTTAGTCTAATTTCTTTTCGCTTAACTTTTTTACGCCTTTTATTTATTTCTAAAACTATTCATTAGGTCTAAAACTTAATAACTTCTGAAATCTCAATGAATAATTTATATTTCACAAAAAAAGAAAACTCACTTAACTGTCTCGCCTAATATCTAATCATTTTTGTGCAGCAAAATAACTTCACAAACAATTGCTATGTATTTGTTACGGGTTGGTTTTATAACTTGGATGATATTATTTGGCATATCAACTTAAGGCATAACTATTACAAGTCATATAATGTAATGGCACGTTGTGAGCAAATACTTTTTATGAGTAAGTATTTATGTTGTTAGGCTTGGGGTGGCCCAAGAGCCACCCTTTTTTTTTCGGAGGAAAGATCCCTGTTACGGATACCCGTCAGCCTGCGGGGGAGGCTGTCGGGTTATGTGGGACTCCACGCCAGAGCGACGTGCCTACCCACTAAAAAAACTCCGGAGTTCCATCTCAACCGCTTTTGCCGGGGACACGGGAACGGAAATACAACCGCGAACCCCGGCGCGGCTGGCCGCCAAAGCGGCCCCTCCTCGGGGACGTCTAAGCGCCCCCCCACTCACCAAGTCGGCGCGACCGGAACTCACGGACGCGCCGTACCTCCTCGGGCCAATTGAAAGGCGGCAGACTCCCACGCAGTCCACCGCCTGTAGACCCATGGGAGCCAGATAAACCGGCTCCCAGCGGCGGAGAAGATGATAGGCTCCGCCGCCTGCCTCTCGCCGCAAACGCGGTGCTGCACCGCTCGGTCGCGGAGGATAGGGAGAGCGGCAACGTAACACCGACACTCCTCCTCCTCCGCGACCGATCTCCAACCACAGCCACGGCGGTGTGGCCCCGCCTGAAGCGCCGGGAGAGCAATAAAACATTGCTCTCTCGGCGGCCCCACCACGGGTGGGGGGAGAACTTCCCACTCCCCCGCCGCCCCATTGGGCGCATCCCTACAGGCTCAAGGCCGAAGCCGAGCCCGCGGGAGCACCCCTCCCCGGGTGGGGGGAGAACTTCCCACTCCCCCGCCGCCCCAATGTGGGCGCTCAATGCTGGTAGACGACAGCAGGAGCGCCCCCTCGCGGGTTTCTCTTAGCTTCCCCGTGGCTCGAGGCTACCACGGTTCTGAGCCCCCCCGGTACGACAAACCGGGAACCCATTGGGGGGGGGCCCAAGAGCCACCCTGCCGCAACCTAAACCTTACTGTAGGCACTATACCGCTTTGTCATAAGATTTTTATGTCTGTTGTTACAAAGAATACATCAAAGACACAAATTACTTTTTGTGTGTATTTATGTCGTGCGGCTTGGGGTGGCCCAAGGGCCACCCCGCCGCAACAACTGAACCCGACTAAAGCGCTTTGTCACAAGATTTTTACTTTTCTTTGTTTATAATTTTTTAGTTTAGAATTATTTTATTTTAGTAGTGCATTAAACGGATTTGGAAGGTTACAATTAATTGAAAATATTGATAAAGAAAGTAATATTTGTTTCAAAAATAGTTATACAAGGTTAACATTACTTCTAAAGATATGTATGCCAATAGATTTTAGCCCATGTAATATTAGAGATTCTAAAATTAGGGCTAACAATTGATAACTTTTATTATGCAAAAATATTAATAAGGTTAAACGATAAATTTTTCATGACAAGTTTAGACCAATAAGATTCAGCGAAGTGAAATTACCAGTAAAAATTTTACGCCAAACAAAGGGCACCCAGATTTTGTTGCATAAAATGGCAACGCTGTAAAACTAATATGACAGTAATTGTCAAAACTAACTTCGCCTCGACATTCCATAAGCCTGTTGATTTAGGCCAGGAAGCACACAGGCTTTTGTAGTTAAAATTCGCATTCCAGCATTGCAAAGCCCAGAGAAAATGTTTAATTGCAGGATTTTTACAAAATTTTGTTTCTCATTCGCTCGCGTTACTCCCATTACAAAAACCTATTACGCCCGTTACGCATAGATATTTACGTAAATATTAAATTATTGCTTGTTTTTATTTAATAAAGGTTGAAAATGGTGCGATTTTGATGATGGTGGTCCCGGTAAACATAAATGCAGTAAAGTAACTGACTTTAAAAAGGAGGAGTTTGTCAATTCGTTGGAATCTTTTGTTGTTTTTTTTTATGTATGTTCACCAATTACTTTAAGAGGTCTGGCCCGATTTTAGATAATTCTTTTTTAGTTTGAAAGGGCATAATAGACAGGGGCTCCCATAGATATTTTATCAAAATTTGTTGTGTATTTTGGGGATGAAGTTAGATTTTACATTTGAAAAAATAATCCCCAATATGTGCATGTACGATGTATAGAAGGGTTTCCCTTTCCTTAATAGCCATCTCAACAACTTTGTATAAGTATTTTTATCATTCAAGCCAAGAAAGGAGGTTGTATTTAACTCAAAATCCAGATTGTAAGTTGGATTTACCCTTTGTTTCCACTATTTCAGTCGTCCAGTTCAGTTGACTGAACTAGTTACATCCTTAGGAAGGTAAAAAAAAATTAAAATCGAAAGCAGCCAGGCGGTCACTACATAAAAAATTTAGACAGATAATTGAAATTGAGTTTTATTTTTAAAACAACCACACGGGCCTCTATGAATGGCTGAGTACATAGTAATGACGAAATACACCAAGGTCTTGGCGCACAACATTTTATTGTTGAATGAAATCTTTGCAAAAAAATTGCAACACATACTTTATACAAAAAATAATGGGTTCAAGTGAAGAATGTTCAAGTGAAGAATTCGGTTGACGGCTGAATCGATAAAAATAGAGGCAAAGGCAGTGAAGGAAAACTTATTAACTCCAATTTCAAAGGAATTGTGTAAGTAGATACTTCTTAAATAACCAAATCTGATATAACGGTTTTTCATAATTTCCTCGTTTTTATGATGAGAAGTGGAGTGTAAGTGACACTAACTAGTGTACAGCCAAAATGCCACAGAGTTGCTATATGTGTTTGAATATTAGTTAAATGGCTGATGCCCGCGACTTCCTTCGCGTGGACTTTATGACTCAATGATGATACATAAGAAAGTACTTGTAGTTAAAAGTCAATATTTTAAACATAGTTTAAAAATGTTCTTTATAAATTTTGTTGGGAGTCTCTCCTTCAGGAGCCAATATGAAAAGAACTGAAGCGTTACTAACCCTGGAGAATGCCACATAAAGTCGGGCATGCAAAAAACCAGTCCTTAGGTAGGCACCAGTGGCTTTAAGCATCTGACACTGCAATTTATTTATTGTCATAGCAAAGCAAGTGGAACCAGGGAACTGTGTATGTTCAAAATAAAAATTGTTGGGGATAAGTGGTATATGCAGAATAATACAGTTTTACTGGCACCATTTACATTGAGAATTTCAGCTTCAAGTATATTTCGCTGCAAAGCATTGTATTTAAGTTGGGTGCCATTACACAGTTTCGGCGGAGTCAAATTTCGCATCAGCATTATCAGCGCTCCGACATTAAGACTTATTTTGTCAGCCGAGAGTTGATTTGCTGCAAGTAAATTTAGATAATTCGTGGCGTCGTCCTAATCAATTACACTATCCCAGTAAGTATAAACTGTCATAAGTTTTTCATTAATCGTTGTGCATTGTTCATTTTTTGGTGTGTTATGCTCTGAAGGTCCGCAAATACTGAACTTATAAATTCTTTGGAGGAGGAAACAACTTTGCCGAGTATTACGGCAATTTGAGTATTACGGCAATTCTTCGTACAATTTTTCAAAAACTTCATTTTGATGTAATTCAAATTTTTTTTTTTTTTCTTCTTTTCTAACTAGTCTTTATTGATCTACAATTAACAATTGAAAAACAAATTCGTAGAGTAGTGTGATCAATAACACCCACAAAATATCTCGGTTTTAATTTATCACTTACAACCCTTGTTTAACAATCTATTATCACTGGAATATCTGATCTCTGATTATAAATCTCTACAATTGGAATTTAACCACCCTGGTTCAATATTAGCCAGGCCCAAGGTTTGGAACTGGTACCAAAAATACAGGTTTTGTACCAGTATTTAGAGGTTCTTTTCATTTCGATACCTGGGTACCTGTTCTAGATGGGTACCGATACTCCTCCTAAAAGTACAGGTACTTAATTGAGGTTTAGGTACCTGCTGCTATCTGCTTTCTCACTCTGATGTGATTTGTACTGGTACTGGTATGGTTACATAGTATGATACTGACGGAAAAAGAGTACTGGTACAGAGAGTACAGGTACTATGTCTGGCACCAGTACCGCACCAAGGCCAGTGGTACTGGTTCCCATAAATACCAGCATTTCTAGCCTTGGCCAGGCCCGATTTGTTCATCTGAGTTTGTAATACAATATAGCTCATGTTCTGTTATTTTCATCTGCCACAACTAGGTCCAGGTGAAAGAAAACATTGTAAGGATAGTATTTTATAAAAATTACTGTTGTCACTAGACGGCAGTCCTAGAGCCAGATGCCTTTAGGCAGCACGAAAAATCTGACACCAATACGACGCTTTTAAAACCGCAGCATATGAATTGTATAACTTACCCTGAATGGCATCAATTGGTCAATTTTGATAGCAGTTATCTGATCTTGGTCAAAAATGTTGAGAAAAGGCCCTTCTTTGGCGCCACACAGGCGACAAACCTTCATCAAAACAGGTGGTGTCGAGGATAACGCCAGTACGCTATTATTTATCACTTTCTCGATATCTGGTGAAGGATCAGGCAATTCTGGTTTTGCTAAAGGTTGACCCGGCGCCTTCGCCTTCATTTTCTTCTTGGCTTTAGCCATTTTGTAACAGAAAAGTGACACAAATATTGACTCGCTATCACTTACTAATGTGGGCAACTTATTGATTAGTTTCGACAGTTACAGAGTCTACTACCACTACCACAATATATAAGTGAAAAATACGAATATCTTTTACTGTTAATCTCTAAAATCTGGACATTTAACTACACAATGTCTATAATTCTTGGTAAACCAATTTTTCGACCAGCCGCCGCCGCTTCAACATGGCTGTTGGTTGACAGAATAAAGATGGCAATGTATGTCATTATATATGGCAACACTTTACGGCGCCGTGTGGTTTCCGGCGCGCCGTGTGGTTTCCGGCATAGAAACTTACACATTAAATTAAGTCGCCTTGACTTAAGAGTCCCCTTACCGAGTAGATAGAATCAGACTATCCCATACAAACTTAGTCTAGCTTTTATTTTGGAACGGGCATGTCAGATATTTCATAAGAATTGCCACTACATGTATATTCTAAATCTTTGCGAATTGCTTATATTATTACTAGTTTTGACAGTCATAATACGAACTTAAAAGAGAATATATTCGATTATATTAAATTTGACCATCAGTATGGAAAACTTCTACACTCTCATATTTTCTTTCAAGTTCATATTTGACCATCGACAACTAGATTTATGCAATTTCTTTAAAATTACAAAATACTGGCGAAATCTGACATGTCATTTCAAAATAAAAGCTAGACTACGTTTGTATGGAAAAGTCTTGGGTAAGGAGATTCAAAAGATATCTCCGTCACAGAACATGAACAGACTTCCGGTGGGCAGCAGCGTCGGAAGTACGATAGTGACTCCTACTGCGCTGCCAACCCGCCTGCCAAGCGTGGCGAGTATGGCAATATTCCCTCATGGATAAAAACAAAACGTCCAGGCGAGTAACCGGACTGCGGTAGCGGTTAGAAACGGCGCAGCAGGGGGTGTTAAGAATCCCCGGATGGGAGCCGGCTACCACCCCCGGCAAAAACTGGCCCTCGTAACACAAAACGTCTGCACTTTAAGGACAGACGAGAAACTGGCTGAGGTGGAAGAGGAAATGAGTAGGTTTTACTCAATAATTATACATTTTTACAGATATAGATAAAATAAAAATTACAAAATAAATAAAAAAGAAACTCCAACGCATCACCGCGAGGCAGAAGGCTGGCAGCATTGCCTCTCTGCACTGAAATAGAAGTTCTTTGTGAAAAGAAACTGCCCACCCTTGGGTCGCCCGTAACATCGCGGACACGCTTTGAAATTTCATATCATATTATATCATCATGAATGAGTAGTAAGGTTACTTTGAGACATAGTCAGTTTGTCTAAAGTTTGAAGAGAGTGCGAGGGCACGACGACCCTAGAGTCCGGTAACCTATTTTATCACCGGTAGGGACACAAAAAGAAGTATCTGCTTGGTTTCGGGTTTCTCGTCCACAAGTCCCTCATAAAAACTTAGTTAAGTACCTCTTTAATATCTGTAATATAACTGATAGGTACTCAGAGTATCAAAAAGATACTCGCTGAAGGTTATACATGCCGACCGGGAAATACTTAGATGCAGAAGTTGAGAAGAGGGCCACACACGCCTTCAAAACCCATTTTACAGTTATTATGGACTTCAACGCGAAACTGGGCAAGCGACGTGATGGAGAGATCAGGTTGGCCTGGCGCAGTTAGGTAAAAAGTGGTAATAAGGAACGGCTAATTTGTAGTACCTATTAATTATCTACTGTTATACTCTGTGGTTATACTCTATCAGTGTAACTAATCTATTATATTATCTCTTCACCTGAAGAGAAACAATTGACCTGGGAGGAATTACTCCCAGTGACAGGTAAGGGGATATACTTAATTTTTCCTCTCTCTATATATTCTTAATTTTTGTTTACTACTCACAAGTTTATTTGCTAGGCAAATTAAAAAAACCCCGACTCTCAAGAACGCCATTTAGTGATGAGTAGCAGAACTACCGACACGACTTGATATTCTTAACGCCATCTATTATTTTCTAAAGAAACTGAGCCAAGAGAACTTTCAAGCGCTAATTGCTTTCACGAAAAAAACCCGCACCAAAATCTGTTTATCCGTACGAGCGCTACGATGACACAGACAGACAGACAGACCGACAAACATAGCGTCAAACTTATAACATCTTTCTTTTTTGTTGGGGTTATGTTATGATTAATAGATGATACAATGCAGGCGGACTGGTTGCATGTGGAATCTCCTCTTTACTTTTATTTATTACTGTTTGCAACATTTATACGCAACGTAGAGCAACACTAATTCATCAGCAGTCGCCATCTTGAATTTAGTATTGTGCTAGTCGGGGGGGCGGTGACATATTTTTACCCGTCATCGTCATAATTTTGTGAATTTGTTGGAAAAAGCTAAATTAAGTGCTGTTTTTGGGGTGTACATAGTTTATGTCAGGACTGAACGTGAAGATGGCGGGACAAACAATAAACGATAGGCTTTTAGCCGCTCGCCACAGTATCGCCGGCCAGGGATTAGCTAAATCAGTATGCAAAGCTACCACCGAAGAAATGATTGCACCCAAAAAGAAACATTTAGACTGTGAGTATTGTTATGATGTACTATAGCCATAATTCTCGATATCAGTTGCACTGAAGCGTATTATTTCTCCGTTCAATAATGGTGACAGGTTGCCAGAACATTATTGGTCGATAACATTTTTTATGATCTTGAACGATTGTTCTGAGTGTTCTGACGCCAATGCAACTGTTTTGTTACATTGGATATGATAGTGTGAGCTGCTTATTTATTAACGTCACTGAAGATTCTCATGTCGAAATATTTGCTTCATTCGCTGTCACGACATATTAATGTAACTTGACACAGTTTCGTATTATGTCATGAAGTTTGACTTGAGGCATAGCATATGTAACTTGGCGATGGTTGGAAAAAAGTCGATTGGTTTCCACTTAGCTGCTTGCCTATTCGATTTACGTAAGTTGTATGATGCTTCTGGTACTGTGAAACCAAGGGTATCAATTTTGTAACTACCTTCAGAACATGTTACCTATGTTAACTAAGAGATGTGAGGGTATTGAAATATTCACAAAAATCTCAAATCACAATGGAAACTGGTAAAAATTGATACTATCAAAGTCAGCTGTGTATCTGTCTTGATATCACTAAGGTCGGTAACCATATAAGACAAATTATGTTTTATTTTGGTTTTACAACATTATCATTTATCTTAATGTCAAAGTGTTATAAACATGACATCATTTTTGAGGTCTTTATTATGTTATATTAATTATTTTGCAAAATAATGTCATAGGTATATATGTAAGAAACCTGATTACTGGCATTTCATTGAGTATGCCTAAACATGTTTATGGGAAGAATGGATAAGATCCGATATGGGGGACGTGGAGTTAGTACAGAGATGGCCAAAGACAGAAAATTATAGAGAGAGTTGACATACAGAGCCGACCTCAAATAGTGAAAAGGCGAGGAGAGAAGAAAAAGACGGGGGGCCAAATATATTTCAAAAGTTTGATGATTTGTCTTACTTCTGGTTCAGCAGTTGCTTGGTTTTAAACCTTATTTCTTCATGATTGAGTCCTCACAGACTAATAATAACAATAATATATAACGGTCTTATAGGGAAGAGTTGATCAAATGACTCTCTAGCTATGGACTGACATGGCACTCATTGTCAGGAGGTTTCTCTCTCTGTGCAGCCCCAACTGTCAGTAGCTTGGCCCTTGCCCTGCTGCCAGCGGTCAGCTAGGTTAAGTTTTATATTGGTTGCGGAAGGCCGAGTAAAGGGGGGGTGGAATCACATCTGACATCCTGAGTGACGTGAATAATCCACTTGGTTACTTACAGTACGAGAATAGACTATAATGTCAGGATGAAAACTTACTTACAGTCATGCACGTCATCTTACCAATGCGATGTCACCGCATGAAAGACCTTACGTAAATTATGAAAATGTGACGATAAGCCAGGGCCTCGCTTTAATACTGTGTCCAACAGGGCTTTTCGTCCAGCTGAAAAAGACTACAATTGTAATAAATCTGTAAACCAATCCACATCTATTTAAATAATCTCAATATGAGCCATGGCCGAGCCACAGCAAATTACACAAACGAGTTGTGCACAGTACAACCATAAAGGAATCTAGTTTTATACAGCCATTGCATATTACGCTCCGACATATTTAACTTTTTAGAACTCATACATACTGCGTCATCTATATTTTTCTGTCAGCTGTCCAAAATGACATTGACACAGAATTGTTGCTAAACGTCATCAAATTATTTTTGAAGTAAAGGAATCTAGTTATACACAGCCATTGCATATTACGCTCCGACATATTTAACTTTTTACTGGCACAAGCATAATGTTGCTTAAAAGGGAGGCTCCAGCAATTTTTATAATTTGTAAGATCTATTTTTTTTTTTATAGATATAATTTAATCTCCTGGAAAAGCTGGAAGAGGCTTTTGTGTCCAAGAGACACGCCAACAACTAACAACTGATCTATTGTAAATTATAATGAAAAGCAAGTGACAAATATGTTGGTAAATAAAAGCTATTAAAAATATACATATATTAAAATCTTAATGTTTTACAATGAATAAAGAGATAAATAATAATAAAGCCTTTATTCTGCCAGTATTTTACCTACCTACATTTCATACTTAAATCTATGTACAGTTCGGGCCGTAACAGACGGGGCGCAAGTTGCGTCGCGTAACAGCTAGTGATGGGCGGTGCATAAATACTCAATCAACCCATTTGAATATTTACTCAGTAGATTGAATAAGTACCCGATAAATATCCTTATTTATCCATTTGGTGAGTAGATTGATTTATATAAGTTGCAACTCATATTTATATTCATACTTATTATTTCATGTTTTCATGACAGTTTTGAAACTTAAATCTAGTATACACTTGCAATTCTTGTCGGAAAGTGTGTGCATACGCCATAATCTGCTTAAAATGTAGGTAAACGTTTAATGCGACGCTAAAATATATGAAAATACCATACTAATCATACACCGAAAGTAGGCTTCTTTGACTTATTATCATTTATTGCTGGGAGGTGTGCAAAGACGTAATTATATGTTAAAATAAGTAAACAGACATCAAATGCGATGTCAATATATGAAAACGCTCTATTTACTCTATTTATTAACTCTAGTGAGTAAACTCAAATGGGTAGATTGAGTACGATCCACTGCCCATCTCTAGCTGTTACGCGACGCAACTTGCGCCCCGTTTGTTGCGGCACTTATACTTTCATTGCAAGGCCTCCAAAAAGTAATTAAGTACTTGTTTGACGAATCGTTTTTAAATCTGCTGTCTCATGTTCATCCTGCATTGGATATCAAATTGGTCTACGAGTCTGTACCTGACTAACAGATTTTGAGTTGGGTTCTCTGCTGCCAGCACCGAACAACACTTTTCTATGCTGCTGAACTGTCATTCGCTAGAGCAAAAGAGAGCTACGGAACGCCGCGGAATCGTCGATGCAGATGCGTCGCTCTCTCTCGCTATAGCGAACGACGGTTTTAAGCGACAGAAAAGGATAGCGGCATAGAAAAGTAATGTTCTGCGCTGACAGATGTAGCTCAACACTATATCTCAATGCATTCATTAATGATTGACACAGTTTCAACTTTATTGCTCAATGATTCTCAATATCAAGGTGGTAATTTGGCACAATAAAGCCTTGATGACCCTAATAGCTGTTATTAAGTATTTTGTATGTTTGTAATACCTACCTTGGCATGTAACAAAGAAAGTTTTGTTTAAATATTCTTTTTCCCAATGACTGTAAGGTTTATATTCTGTGCCAATGCCTTTGTAGGTTTTTCTCAACTTACAATTAAACCTTAAACTTCATCTGTTCAAGTAAAATGACACAGACAGGCATACAGACACGTCGACATTAAGAATGTCTTACGTTTGCCCGAAAAATATATGCAATAAACTCATATGCCTGAATTTTATGTGCCCGAATCTAATTTGCTTGAATGTTTTGTTTACCATAAAAGATATATGACATACTCTTGTTTGCCCGTACATTACATTCCATAATGATATGAGTGCCATACCCATACGTATTGTTATCCATTTTATTAATAGCACTATTATTATTTAACAGATTATTTAAACGCCATACTAAATTAGTTTTTATTTCTAATACCTACTTATCACTATAATCGAAACGTTATATAGCAAGTCGTTTTTTATAGGGTCACAGTTCTAACCTCACCTACTTTCTGGTAGCAAGTCGTTTCTGAGGGGGTCACAGTTCTAACCTAACCTGACCTACTTTCTGGTCGCAAGTCGTTTCTTAGGGCGTCACAGTTCTAACCTAACCTACTTTCTGGTAGCAAGTCGTTTCTAAGGGGATCACAGTTCTAACTCCTTACATACTTTCTGATAGCAAGTAATTACGATGGCAAACGATGTTATGGCATATGATAATTACTGCTTACAATAATGATTATAAGTGATATTATTGAAATTGACTTCATGGTAAATAAAGTTTCTAGCAAGTGACTAATATAGTAAACAACGAGTATGACATATAAAATTATGAGAAACAATATTATGTCTGTTGACCATTATAGCAGTGGCATGAAACTCTGGCAAGTGGGTGTATACCCTAAATTAGAACAATCCATTTTTAAGATTAAAAATAGCATGCATGCCAAAAATGGAATCCCACCAAAAACATTTTCATGTAAAAATGTTGCCAAGACGAGTCTATATAGCTTACCCTGTGAAAAAGTTATCAGATCTCGTATATGGCCAAGCTCAAAAGCCTACACGCTCTAAACCTACAAGCTCTACACTACACCTTAATCAAAATCTATGAAAAAGTGGTCAGAATGTATGTAATACCTATCGTGGCAAATAACATAGAAAGTGTTTGTTTAAATATTCTTTTTCCCAATAACAGTTAGGTTTATATTCTGTGCCAATGCCTTTGTAGGTTTTTCTCAACATTTATAACTCCAAACTTCACTTGTTCAAGTTAAAAGACAGACAGACATACAGACACGTCGAAATTATAACACACAATTTATTTAAACAATTTTGAAAAAAATTGTTTAAATGGCGTTTATTTAAAATTTATTATAGAGGCCCAAGTCACAGCTTAAATATAAGCCGACGTGGAATGATGTTTTTTTATTTCTAAAAGACAAATGCCATCTTGGATTCCAAACTGACAAATTCGGATTCTGTGGCCCGTTGTGGTGCAATGGTGCCTATAGGTAGTTGCCTACTCTGCCGTGTTGTAAAAAATATACAGTCGAACATATAACCTGCTCCTTTTTGAAGTCGGTTAAAAATATGACTAACTATTCGTTAAACACCGATTTTTATTTATCGTTACTTAGTCACGATTATAGACAGTTTGATAAAGACGAGGCCGTTTCCTGCGTTATCACGTCGTTATCCTTTACGGGGCTGACAAAGCCCAGGACCATAAGAAAGACCCCAAACACCACTTTCAGCATGTTATGCATGTATGGGGATTTGATAAGGGAATCAAAATAGCCACATCATTAACATAATTTAACCAGACAGACCGGACAGTTTCTGAAAATGCATGTCAAAGGACACAGAAACAGGAAGAGACCTAAGAAACGTTGGATGGAATGTGCAAAGGAGGATATGAGTAGAAAGGGGGTTGACTTGAAGATAAAGATATATTTATTTGCAAACCTATTTGAATATACATTTAGGCAGAAGACCTATTGGCATAATTTCTTGATACCGTGGGCCAGTCCCTCGATTGGCTTGCAGGATAAGGCAGAAGACCTATTGGCATAATTTCTCGGTACCGTGGGCCAGTCCCTCGATTGGCTTGCAGGATAAGGCAGAAGACCTATTGGCATAATTTCTCGATACCATGGGCCAGTCCCTCGATTGGCTTGCAGGATAAGGCAGAAGACCTATTGGCATAATTTCTCGGTACCGTGGGCCAGTCCCTCGATTGGCTTGCAGGATAAGGCAGAAGACCTATTGGCATACTTTCTCGATACCGTGGCCCAGTCCCTGGATTGGCTTGCAGGATAAGGCAGAAGACCTATAGGCATAATTTCTCGATACCGTGGGCCAGTCCCTCGATTGGCTTGGAGGATAAGGATAATTCAGAAGAACTATTGACATAACAGATTTCTCGATACCGTGGCCCAGTCCCTCGATTGGCTTGCAGGATAAGGCAGAAGACCTATTGGCATAATTTCTCGGTACCGTGGGCCAGTCCCTCGATTGGCTTGCAGGATAAGGCAGAAGACCTATTGGCATAATTTCTCGATACCATGGGCCAGTCCCTCGATTGGCTTGCAGGATAAGGCAGAAGACCTATTGGCATAATTTCTCGATACCGTGGCCCAGTCCCTCGATTGGCTTGGAGGATAAGGCAGAAGACCTATTGGCATACTTTCTCGATACCGTGGGCCAGTCCCTGGATTGGCTTGCAGGATAAGGCAGAAGACCTATTGGCATAATTTCTCGATACCGTGGGCCAGTCCCTGGATTGGCTTGCAGGATAAGGCAGAAGACCTATTGGCATAATTTCTCGATACCGTGGGCCAGTCCCTCGATTGGCTTGGAGGATAAGGATAATTCAGAAGAACTATTGACATAACAAATTTCTCGATACCGTGGCCCAGTCCCTCGATTGGCTTGCAGGATAAGGCAGAAGACCTATTGGCATAATTTCTAGATACCGTGGGCCAGTCCCTCGGTTTGATTGCCCGTTGTGGGCAGGAAGAGCATCAACTGAAATATTCTGTTTTTACAAGCTTTTTTTTACCTGTCATTTGACCAGGGTCGGATTTAGAGGTCTGGAGGCTTCGGGGCAACGAGGAGTGGATGCCCTCTGGTTTAGGGCCAGGGCCTGTAATATTTTACTGATTGTCTGATTGGAGTGAACAATATAGATCAGTGATTGTTGTTAATAGTTAAGAACAACATAATCATGTTTATAAAAAGTAGTATAGGTAGAGGTAACAGCGAAAAAAATCAAAGGAAAAGTTGTTTACTAGTGTTAACTAGTCGGAATCTGAAAGATTTTTTCGAAGTCTATTGTGGGGGCCCTACTATTCTGGAGGCCCTGCCTTTGACCCACTTCCCGGTTTCCGATTGTTAGCTAGTTAACGAACGATTAACTAGTTAGGTAGTAACTAGTTACTACTAGTCTGGAAGGTTGACTTGAAGAGAATGCTATTACCATTAAGTTTGCCTTTTGTACGAATAAATAAATATATACGGACGGATAAATTTCACAGATTGAGCTAGCCCCAAAGTAAGTTCACGACTTGTGTTAAGGGATACTAACTTAACGATACTATATTTTTATAACAAATACATATATAAATAAACATCCAAGACCCAGATCAATCTGAAAAAGATCATTTCCCATTTTGACCTGACCGGGGATCGAACCCGAGACCTCGAGTGTGACAGTCTGGCATGATGAACACTAGGCCACAGAGGTCGTCACAAATTTACGAATTCACTATTTATAAAAAGTCTTAAAAAAAAAACTTGAGAGGTGTCAAGGGACACCCGGATGGAACGAAGTAAAATATAAATAGGTCTAAATTACATTCAAACTCTTTTCTGCGTTCTAAAATCAAGTCTTCATTATCTTCATAAATTTGAATGAACAAAAAGTGTCGTTACAACTTTTGGTCTTAATATTTTCCGTCTAGCTCCCTTTCGCAACGCGCGATAAGGAACTTCGTTCCAAAATACTATTGAGTTATTGACCATGGTTTATAAACATGATCTAAGCAAACGTTGATTAATATTTATCTGCTACATTGTATCCAGGCATGATTGCAGGCGGCCTGATAAAGCCAATGCCGCTTCCTGCGTTATCAGCTGCGATACACCCTGCCTGTCTGGTCGATGTGTTTGCTGGTGTATCCGCCTACTTTTACTTTTTATCCGACTACGGCAAAGCCAAGAGGAAGGGTAATGATTTTAGCCGTTTGTTCCCGATAAGTAACACCCTCTTGAGAACCACTGTTACTCAAGGGGAAAAATCTTCCCGATGAGTTCCATTGTTACTCATTTCAACTAACATTCTTCCCAATGAGTACCACTGTGTCTTAAAGGCTCTCCAACGGCGCGCCATATTTCCGTCAAGTACCACTTAGGACACAGTTTTAGTTGACGGGAATTTTGGTACACCCATTGAGTAACAATGACGTAATGAAGTTTAAGTATACAAAAGCTGTGTATGTATTTTCACATTTCAAGAAACTACATATACAGGGTTACTGGTAACTAACGCAAAACCTTTTAACATCAGAATCAAACTCCCCAACACATTATAGATCTGCAAGAAAAAAGGCAAAAATTGCAGAAAATAAAATGGGCCTCCCATACAAATTCACTGATCACCTGGTCGAGTTTCTATGGGGATTCCAATTTCTTTTCTTAGATTTTTTTATTTTTTTCTTGCAGATCTATATTATGTTAGGATTTTGATTCCGATGTTGAAAGGTTTTGCGTTAGTTACCAGTAACCCTGTATATGTAGTTTCTTGAAATATGATATATATTTTAAACTTGAACTAATAAATAGTAGTAATAATCTGTTACTCAACGAGAATACATTTCTGTCAAGTAACACTGTTTCTTAAGTGGTACTTGATAGGAACAGGGCGCGCCGTGGGAGAGCCGATAAGACACAGTGGTACTCATTGGGAAGAATATTAGTTGCAATGAGTAACACTGGAACTCATCGGGAAGTTTTTTCCACTTAAGTAACAGTGGTCCCACTGCTGGGCAAAGGTCTCCCCCATATCTTTCCAATTATCCCGATTTAGTGAAACCTGTGACCAATTTTTCTCAAAATGTCTGATGTCAGCACTCCAACGTTTCCTAGGCCTGCCCGGTTTCCTGTGACCGTCTGCAGGAACCTATCCCGTGATTAATTTGGTCCACCTATTTTATTTAGTTGTCAAGAGGGTGTTACTTATCGGGAACAAACGATTTTAGTAGTCTATGTATGTATGTATGTATGTATGTGGGTATGTATGTTTGTTCCACCGTAACATCTAAATCGCTTGTCCAATTTTTCAAATGATATATCAATCGATTCGTTATTGTTATCCGGGTAACTTTCTCTCTCTTTTTCTCTCTTTCTCTTTCTCTCTCTTTTTCTCTCTTTCTCTTTCTCTCTCTCTCTCTCTCTCTCTTTCTCTCTCTTTCTCTCTCTTTCTCTCTCTCTGGGAGGCCAAAAATTACTTTTCGTATTCGATACGTGTTTCTTAGAGAAAGATGTTCAGTATCATGGACTGAATTCTCTCTTAAAATAGTTTTAGTATATTTTGTTAGACTTTATATAGGTATCTATATGTTTTTAACCTAAGTGTTGATATCTTCAATAATAGTAGATATGCATTTAAAAAACAAATTATAGAAATAATATTGCAAGACGATTAGATTTATATTTAAAAACTTGTAACAGGAAAATGTGAATCTAATAATAAGCATACTGTTAGCATTTCCATAAATCTGGCGTAATTTTATTAATACTGGCAACCCAAAATGTGAGAAAATGGTAACACCGGCCACGCTGCTGTCTACTGCCAAGTTTAACATTAGAACGATTGCCGCGTTTTTAACATGACTCGAGATGATTTTGTAAGTGTTGAAATGTATTTATGATACTAATACAGAATATAGAAGATTTATTAATAGAGCTCCCAGGTTTTATTTAAAAGTACCCGAATGAGGAAGTATGTGTGTGGCGACCTCTACGGCCACTACGAGGAACTACAATCAAGAGACAACCGGCGATATAGTTCACAAGAAGCATATGAGATGGCTCCAGCAGTATTACTACATCTCGATCTTAGAGTTCGCCCGATTCGCTGCATATATACAACTTCTGACGATACACCGTCGGAGCCGCGGTTCCCCAGGCGCAACCACATGCCTGGCGGGAAGATCTTCCCTTTGTGGCGGTCGAGCATATCATCTCGCTCCCGCTACATGTGATACCCAGACGATCCGGAGAACGTAATAATACTGTACAACGATGCGATATCCAGTCGCGACCAGAGGTACAAGGCACTGGTAATTAAAGTAAATATGTACGTATGGTATATATTACATACCGTTCAAGCTAAATATAATTCGGTTTTTAACTCGATCTTATTCATATTATGATGATACATGATACGAAACCGAAAACATAAATACTAATTTTACTCCGCTCAAAAATAAGCAAGATAAAAGCCTTTCAAATCCACTGGAAGGGGAAACTGTCAAATAACAGAAAAAGGATGCACATATACCCGCGTGACGTCACTATCATTAGGTGTCACGCTTATGAATGAGATAGCGCGATGTCCCCACCCTGCTCCTCATCATTTATTTAAAATGATAATTACTGCCTCATTTAATAACCAAATTACTTTTTATTTTCGGAAAACGGCTTCTTGTTAGTGTTTTTTGTTATTCTTATAAAATATTGTCCAAAAACAAACTAAGTCAAAAACTGTAGATTTAAAAAATTATATATAGAGAGACCTATAATTGGCTGTAAACAATAAAATTAGATATAAAATAGACTAAGATTAAAATTGTGGTCTTTTCGATAAAAATAAAATTAAAAATAAATAACCTTTATTCTTTTAACTTTGCTCAACTCCCACCGCAGTGAACAGTCTAGTAGTTAACCCTTTCACCGCGAGACTTTATATCAGTGGTCGTGCCCCCAGCGCGAGGGGTAGTAAATCTAAAATAAATACCTACAAACAAAAAGGGATGTGGATACTTCAGTTATGTGCAAAAGGGGCATTTTTTTTTGTCGGAAATATCAGAATGACGCTAGCGGAATGGGCACGACAATGTTTGTCGGATAAATCCGACGTTCGCGGTGAAAGGGTTACACGTCTGAGCAATGGAGATGGAAATTAAATTGCATTCAGAACAGTCTCGCATCGATTCAGGCTTTATAAAGCTGGTTATTTATAGTTCTACATAGCAATAGCATCAACATAGAACGAACGACCGACGTTCAATGGTCGGGTTATATTCTTTAGGCGAGACCTGAATTTTTCGGGGTTCAGTGCTGCCACCATTTAAAATAAATCATTTGATAGGAAACGGGGACATCATTTAAAATATTGTTTTGGACCCGAAAAATTCAGCCCCTTTATAAGCGATGCGGCTAGCCTTTAGGTCGGAAAAGTTGAACTAGCAAAATGTTGCATTTCCAAAATATTGAATGTGCAAATTCATCACCAGTGATCGGATAATCGGGCTCTAATTTGCCTAAACTTCACGCGGTGCCTAACTCAGCGTTGATATAACCACCAACCGGACAAAAATAAATAGCAATCTCTCTTAATGCAACTTTATAAGTAAGAAGATGGAACTAGCTTAATGTAAAATGAGACCAGAAATTAAATGTCATGCTTGACTTTAAAAGGGTTGTACCTACTATACGACACATATATTCGATGTCGAAAAAAATATGTATTTTGATTATAAATTAATATTTTTGTTAATATATTATATGATAATAAATAAATACTAAAAACATTTTAATCTCTTTGTCCCTAGCGGAGTAGACTTAGCCTAAGCCCAAAAGTCAGTATGTATATTAGTAGACGCGTAAGTGGAAAATGAAATAAATAATCTTGTAAATTTAACAAACTTTTATTTAATTTTTTCAACTGTAGCTTTTAAATTATTGGAAGCTTATTTTTTTATTTATTTTTTTTCCTTAAATGGCGTTTTATTTTTTTCTAGTTTATTTTCTGTACGAGGAACTGTTTTATTTCAAGGCCCAGGTTCTGGTGATGGAGGTAAAATGTCTCTATTCTATTTACATACGAAGTCTTCTGAGCTAAGAAGGTCTTGTGATTTTCAATTTCACCTGTAAACAATAATTATTTTACGAACGTGACGACTTGACAGATATTTGTAAAATACCAAAAATTTTCAATAGTTTTCTAAAATTGATATCGTTGATTTATCGTTAAATCAAGCAACATTCTTATAAATTTTACCAAACAAAACCGAAACTCGATATAAAATTTTCAAACACTTTTACTTAAAAAGAGTTTGTACTGATTCAACCAAAAGCAATTGATTATTTATCGATATATATTTTCATGACATAAAATGACGTCAATAATTAGTCAAGCCCTAGCAGAATCATATAATTTTATATTTTATGCAATAAATTACTGAATTCCTTAAATAAACTAATAAATATTGTGTTATCTCTAAATAAAAATATAAAATGCATGATTTTAAATGGTTTTTTGGTGAAGTTGCGAAGAAAATATTGACGAAAAAGTAAAGAACGTGTCTCAAAATTACCTGTAAAAAGTGTATTTATTGGGATTATAGTTTGTTGTTGTATCACAGTCGATAAAGCTGCACTATACACGTATCATCTTTCTAAGGTAAGAAAAGGCATGAATTAACACAGTTTACAATTAGAAAAATCCAATTTTCGTGTGACACACTATAGGTCTGGTTTCTAGGAGTCGACTTATTCAAAAGTTGGTCACACGTCAATCTAATCGCTATCTCTATTGCCCTTGTGAGGCCAACCATTAACGTATTTTTTGTCTCACTTTGCTGGTTCTGTCTATTTACGTAGTAAAAAATTTTTTTAGTCTATGCATGGAAAAGCCTGGGTAACTGGATTCTTAAATTACAGAATAAGAGGTCGCAGTTTTGGCAGAGCAAGTTTCTTCCTTTGCCAGATGTAGCTTATGTAATTTAATACCACCGCCTGTTCCAAATATGTTTGTAACAATCTGCCGTCTGATTCGGTTTCAATCGCTATTTAGTTGCATGCATGCATATTATGATAATTAAATTTTACAAGTGTTGTACGTCATATATTTATAAGACCTAATCCAAAGTTCATCGTTTTGCTGGACCGAACTATCAGTCCAGCAAAACGATGAACTTTGGCTTAGCAAAATTTTACAAACGGCCTTTGGGTAGGTATACAATTATTGTTAAAGATGTCTGTGTTTTGTTGTTTAATCGCCCTTAAGGGATACATAATTTTTTGGGGATTTTGAAATAAATTATTTGAAAAGAAACGTAGATATCATTTAAAATATTGTCTTGAGTATGCCCTAGATAACCCTTCAAACTATTTTATGAACAAAAGTGGCCGTTTTTCGCACGTTAGCGAAAAACGGCCACTTTTGCTAATGTGCGTAAAAAAGCTTCAAGTTCTCACTTTAAACTAAAAACAGTAGTTCATAAAATAAGTTGAAGGGTTATCTGGGGCATACTCAAGACAAGATTCTAAATGATATCTCCGTTTCGGTTTAGTTTTTTTTTTCAAATGGAGACAACACTAGACCCTAAAAAATTCATGTACCAAATTGAAAGCATGACAAATTACGCAGATTGAGCTAGCCCCAAAGTAACCTTAAGCTTGTGTCATGAGCATGGGATACAAACCCGACGTAACTATATTTAATGATGTTTATTCAACATTGTACCTAATTACTCGTATTTTACGTAATTATAACGACTGTATACCAGTCAACAAAGGGATAGTTATGGCTAAGGGCTCCTACAGACAAGCGAAAGTATGCCCCGCCCACAATACCTATCGGCAGGGACCGGAATACCGATATTTTCTATCGATATATCGATACCGGTATTTCATCTTTTGTATTGATATATCGATACAAATTTCGATATAATACCAGTATTTTATACAAAATGTCGATATAATACCAGTACTTAGTATCGATATATCGAAATTTGTATCGATATATCGATAAAATACCGATATCGGGTATCGATATATCAACAAAAAATATCGGTATTCTTGTCCCTGCCTATTGGCGACCGTTTCGCGGTCACGAATAATTATAATGATCTAGCCCGGCCACAGAATTAATAAAAGTATTACATACAGAACATACTCGTAAGTTGTCTGTGCTGTCAACCTGAAATTATAAAGACTATGTGTCACAAATCTTTCTGTCACTGTCAACAACTACTTTGTATGATTCTCGGAGGTTATTTTCATTGCTTTTGCTAATGTAATTGCCAAATTATTTGTGTTCTTTGATCATTATTTGCTGAAAGCCGACACCTGGTGAAGAAAGACTCTCTGGAATGACTGAAAGCAGTTTTATCAAAGCAATAATAAGTGGAGTTTGGTGCCATTTTTCAAAATCGGACTCACACAAAAACCCATTCGTTTAGGTGACTCCGCGTTTCGAAAATGGCACTTCTAGACGGTGTCGTCACAGAAAATGGCGGCGTTAACACCGCGTTAAAGTCGTGGGAAAACGATAGTGGTTTTAATGAAACAAAACTAAGATTATTTAATAATATTGTGTGTTATTTTTTTTGGTCATATAATACCTTATACTATACGAGTACATATAAAAGCAAAAATCACTCACTCACTCATCACGAAATGAAATTTGGCAGGAAGGTAGATTGTGATTTGGAGACATCCGCTAAGAAAGGATTTTTGGAAATTCTATCCCTAAAGGGGTGAAATTGGGGTTGCCAGTTTGTATGAAACTTTGTAATTTAAAGTGAGACACATGAAATTTTTAATTTAATTTAGCAGTTAAAATAATATAATAATGCATTTATTAAATTTTGAGAATAACATCCCTATATAAGGGTGAAATAGGGGTTGTAAGTTTGTATGAATCTTCGTCATTTTTGAAGCGAGACACATGACATTTTGAACACATGACATAACTGGTTAGTAAAAAATAATAATTCATTAATTGGATTCAAAAACATTTGTCTCCCCGGGGGAACGGAAACGGGAACAATTAATCCTATTGAAAACATTTTCGACTTCTACGCGGACGAAGTCGCGGGTTAAAGCTACGTTATATAATCGTTTTAAAAAATTACAAAATACATGAATTGTCGGCATGTTGTCGCTGTTCAGTAAGAGCCCTAATAGAGTGCGTAGATAGACTTGTGTTGATCTTCTTTCCATTGTGGAAGCCCCGCTATAGCTATTCTCATTTACTCGTGTTAGTCACGTTTCACACATAAAAGGCAATCAATTAGTCCGCCCAGTAGACATTCCATTGTACATATCTTGTAGGCAAGCGCCTTTGTAGATCTGGTTTAGTTTTCAGATAGAAAAAAAGAGAGGGCTGTTTATAATTATAAGATTGACGCAGGGATGTTACGGATGTCAAATTTTCTACATTCGCGAATGCGAATACGAATGTGATGTTTAGGCTGCGAATGTGCGAATGCGAATGCCAATGTAGACGTCAAGTATTACAAAAAACATATATATGACTTAATAATTGATACACGTCCTTTATTGCAATTGTAATTTTAATTTCTTTAATATTTGATGCTATGTTGTATTGCACAATTTCAGTTTTTAGTTTCAGTTTATCACATTGAACTATTGTGTTCTTCAAGTGAAAATATTGTGATCAAAATGGTTTAAGTGCTATATTTTTCTATAAGTGGTAACTATTTGTTCTTGTTTGTCTACATAAATATAAAATAGCTGTAAGTTTTCGGAAATAAAGAAATTAAAAATAATTATTATCTAGGTGTAAATATCGTCATATTTCACTTTTATTTTCCAGTGCCATATTTACCGATCAGCATGTCATGACCTTCACACATTCGCATTTGCATAACGTTCGCATTGAATAATGTGAATGCGAATGTAGATGCGAATGTTTAAAACGATGCGAACCATTTGCATATGCGAATGCGAATGCAAATATTCGTGACATCCCTTCTTTGACGCCATGTCTGTCTGTGGCATCGTAGATCTTGAACCGATGCACCGATTTTTTTACGTAATGCATGTTTCCTTGCGATGTTTTAAGCTATGTTTGATGGAAATCGGTTTAGTGGTAAAAGTTATGGGGGGTGAACGCTTTTCAATTTACCGGGCAAACAAATTCAGCCAGGGGACGCATTATTGAAATCACTTGTCACATGTTTGGTTTCCAAACGGACGCATTTTTGAATCCATCGTTTGCGAAGGATTTGCAACGGTCTCTCTTGACCACTCGTAATTTTGACATTTGTAGCGTAGATATGTCAAAGCAACCTTTCATGGAGAATCCGTTCCGATTCACGCTGCTTTTTTATTCATGGTGGAAAGATAAATTTCCGAAGTTTCCTGCGAAAAAACAATATTGTTTTTCGCTTATACGAGGGTTTCGAAGATATGACCAAATGGTATTTTATGCGAGAGCTGAGTTGGAAAACTACAGTGCGACACAAATAAGTTGAAAAAAAAATGGCGGACTCAAAGCATTTTTGTACAAATTCCCGGCACGTAGGTTGAACCAAAACGGCGGGTTTCGGCGCAGGTACATACAATGCGCCAACAACCGCCATTTTGGTACAATTCACTGATCGGGAATTTGTACAAAAATGCTTTGAGGTCCGCCATTTTTGTTCAACTTATTTGTGTCGCATTGTACACGTTTTGTGTATCGGTAAGTCCCTCTATGAAAAATAGCACTCCAGGGTTGGAGCGAGCATAATTTTTTCTATTTTATTATTACGTATTTCGCACTAGTCAACTGCTCTGACGGATGCAATAGCATGGTTGTTGACATAAGGGTCAAGTGCGGCCGTACAATGATTTTATTTTGCTACGCTGTTCACGTTAACTTCCCACTACCTATCTAGGTTTTAGTCAGTGGCGTAGCGCGCCTTGGCGGGGCCCCGTATAAAAAATTGTTTGCGAAAAAAAATGTTTGCTTAAAATTAATTGTATGTAGGGTGTTGCCAACTTATAAACGGTATGTAGGGTGTTGCCAACTTATAAACGCACGCCTTATGCGGAAGAAAAGTTTTTTTTTACTCGAAATAAATAAAAAATTGGGAAGTTTTAATTATTTTTTGCTTACGCACGTTGGAGTTTTTGCTTACGCCCCCGTGACCCGAGGGCCCCGTATAATTGATACGGCAGATACAGCGGTAGCTACGTCCCTGGTTTTTGTGTTTTAATTTATAAGTACTCATCCTGTGTATTTAATCCCCGATGCAAAAAGAGGGGTGTTATTAGGTATGACGCCATTGCCTTTCTGTGGCATCGAAGCTATAGAACGGACGGGCCGATTTGATCATCATCATCATCATCCTCACGTATCGGTTGCATCCTCAGCGGTAACGCTTCAGAGCCCGGGGTCCGCTACTTAACTAAGGAGATTGTTTTTACACAGAGCGACTGCCGTCTGACCTCCACAACCCAAAGGGTAAACCAGGAAGCAATCCTTGGATAGTTTGATGATCAAACGCTAGGTGGCGTTCGGGACCCACAGTTTTACGTGCCTTCCGAAACACGGAATCATCTTTCTTTTCGGATAATGAGGTGATTCAAGCCTGCAATATCCTATCCAGACTGAAAACAACTTTTCACAAAGTATGCTTCCCTGTGGGAATCGAACCCATGACCTCTGGGTCACAAGGCGAACGCCTTGACCACTGGACCACGAAGGCAGTCCTGGACGGGCCGATTTGATGTTTAATGAAAATCGGTACAGTCGTTAAAAAGTTATCGGATGCTAACGCTTTCAGTCGGGGTTTTGTAATTTACCTGGCAAGTAATAGATGGCGCTACGGATATCAATTCCAATTAACATCGGTTAGAATATTATTTAGTTCCACTTATCATAGATGGTATTGACGGTTTTTTTTTATCTGCATAGCAAATAAATTTGTAAAAAAAAAACGACGGGTTGCACTCCGGGAGTGCCGGCAGAAGTGAAAACTTGAATATTAACGTTGTGCATTTTTGATATTTTGGAATGGTTAGGGAATAATTTTGCACGAATTGCTTTAATTATCAGTATAAAAGTACTATCATTTATGTGGTAGAATACAATATTTGTTTTTATTGCGCTATCGTACACAAACATGACAATTTATATTACATTAATGAAACACTTCATATACACGAATTTTACTAAAACACAGCAGTGTGGCCACTACACAGACGGTCGAGCCATCAGCTGTCACTGTCTGTCACCATCCATGGATGCGCGTGGCTCGCTGTAACATAAACACACGAACGATTCGCGCAAGCGCCCTACGCCGCCTAAACGAAACAGCTCAAACAGCAGGCGCAGGCATATATTTTCACCGCGCCGTAGAAAGAGAGGGGGATACTTCCTCTTCTACGCCGCGCCGGCTGTCTACTCTCCATCCGTCTTACGAATTTTCGATCAGGGTCACGTGTCCTGACGCCCTGACGCGAGTTTAAATTTTTTTACCCATTAAAAAAAAAGTGTACAACGCCGCGAAAGAAGTTTCACTTCAAAAAACGATTAAATCTACATTCCGCGTCATTCCGACGACCTCCGTGGCGTAGTGGTCGCCATGCTAGTCCGTCACCCAGAGGTTCCGGGTTCGATCCACGGTCAGGGCAACTTAGAAAATGGCCTTTTTCAAATTGGCCTGCGTCTTCGATGTTTATCTATTTATGTATTTGTTATAAAAATAGTATCGTTGAGTTAGTATCCCATAACACAAGTCTCGAACTTACTTTGGGGCTAGCTCAATCAGTGTTATTTTTCCCTATATATTTATTTTTTATTATTTTGCGTTAATCCCCCACCTTCCGTTCCCCAGTCAGAGAGATATGTAGAGATCTGCGGGGTGTGTCGCAGATCGCCACGTACCTTATCCGAGTTGGCCGTTGGCCGAGATTTCGTCTGTCGGAATTGAGTGGTAGACTCGGAAAACAAGGCCTTAAATTTTGCATATCGCACGTGTCCAACCTCTGACGGATGTAATAGTATGATTGTTATTTGTGGGGTCAAGTGCGGAGGTACAGGGGTTCCCTACGTAGTTGCGATGCACGCTTATGCGAATTTTTTTCCACTGCCTCATAGGTTCGAAGGCTTGTGTACTCGAAGGATGTAGTCGCGAATGACGCTGTTTCGAAAAACATTTCCACGTGAAAAATATTAGTACCTAAAATGTAATTTTTTATAGATTTTCTATGTGTGACACAAAATTTACGACTGGTCTTTATAAACAATTATCTGTTCAAGTGGTTTATGTTATCGAAATAAATCAATTGCACATAAAAAAATTACGAGTATTAGTTCACGAGCGTTCGAGCGTGTGAGGCAGTGGAAATTTTTTATCGAAATAGCGTCGTTCGCGACCACTTCCTTCGAGCCCACAAGCCTTCGAACCTATATGGGAGTGGAAAAAAAATTCGCAACGGCATGCGTCGCAACAGCGGCGCTTGCAACTACGTAGGGAACCCGTCAATCCCCGTTTAGGTATCGAAAATATACCTAGATTTAACTATGCGCGCGGCGACCACTTCAAAGGGGAAATTTCAGTTACATGAATCGTTTGACCAGAGTAATAAGAATAAAATTGGCTTGCAATGGATGTCTAGATATCTAAATGAAGAGGTGAGGAGTTCTGACGCGAGCTAAATTAAACCGAAGCGCTAACCAAATTGAGTAGAATATTTCATTTAAATTTCTATTCCGAGCAAGACTTGTGTACGTGAGTACTAGTACTTATTCTGTAGTAATAGTATGATTGTTGTTTGTGGGGTCAAGTGCGGAGGTACAGTGGTATGGAGGTAGGATTTTATTTTGCTACGCTGTTTGCGCTGACTTCCCGCTATGTCACGCTTGTGTCACTCCGGGTTCCCTACGTAGTTACAAGCGCCGCTGTTGCGATGCACGCTTATGCGATTTTTTTTCCACTGCCTCATAGGTTCGGAGGCTTGTGTACTCGAAGGATGTAGTCGCGAACGACGCTGTTTCGAAAAACATTTCCACATGAAAAATATTAGTACCTAAAATGTAATTTCTTATTGATATCTAAACGAGGAGGTGCTGAGTTCTGACGCGAGCTAAATTAAAAGCAAGTTGAGTAGAATATTTCTTTTAATTTCTATTCCGAGTGAGACTTCTGTACGTGGGTACTAGTACTTATTCTGTAGTAATAGTATGATTGTTGGTTTATGGGGTCAAGTGCGGCGGTACAATGATTTTATTTTGCTACGCTGTTCGCGCTGACCTCCGCTATGTGGCCTTGTTGTCGCACTTGTGGCGGTAATTTTACTATGTTCGGTGTTGTTTGCTTTTTTTTAACCCCCTACAAAAAAGAGGGGTGTTATAAGTTTGACGCTAATGTCTGTCGGTCTATCTGTTGGACCCGTTAAAGTTTATCAGACAAAAAAGTTGTTCAGAGAAAAATGTTGCGTCTTATTAAGGGTAACAAAAAATATCATATTTCAGCCAATTCAGAAATTTTGCGAATTGGCGCAAATGTGATATTTTAAAAATTCAAAGATTCAAATGTTTATTCAGTAATTAGACCTTTACAGGCACTTTTACACGTCAATAAGTATAATTTATGTTACGTTTAAAGTATATTAAAATTTAATTTATTTTTAAAGAAAAGCTACCGATAGAAAGCCGAAAGAAACTCATTTTCACAGTATTGGTCGCCTACTCGCCAGAAGGGCTTTGTCATATTATTATAATTGTCTTTTAATTAATAAATACTTATAATATAATACAATGTTGACACATTATAACATGTAATGCTTGCGAACAAGTAAACAAACATAAATTGCGTAATAAAAAATATTAAGTAGTCAAAAAATATAAAGTAATCAACCCCCATTACTTTGTAATAAATTTAATATAATAATACATTAACTTAACATTATTTTCTGCGTCAGTGTACCAGTCCTTTTGCCTTAGATGATTTTTTTCATTTCAGACATTTTTCTAGTAGGTCGTTTAACTTTTACGTTGTTTGTATCAAAAGGGCATTTTACTAGATTGTCTTTCTGATACGGAGCGCATATTTCTGCTATAAAAAAAAAGAAAAACTGAATCGTCAGAAATATTTTGTATAATTTAAGAACCTTCTCACAAAATCACAAGAATCGGTTGAGAAATGCGCCCCTTAGGCGAGAACAACCGGACGGATAGACAAACTGAGAGCCGGACTAAATCATTTTTGGCCAATCTCGAAACTAAGACGCTTCGCTCGCTCGGTCAGTTATTGTATCAAAGATCAAGGATTCAAAGATTCAAATGTTTATTCAGTAATTAGACCTTTACAGGCACTTAATTTACGTTACGTCTAAAGTATATTAAAATTTAATTTATTTTTAAAGAAAAGCTACCGATACCAGCGCTTTGTAACGACCACTGCTGAGAAGAAATCAGTAAAATCTTTCCCAGTGCGTTCACTGCTTGACAAAGCGGCCTTAGAGGCGCCATTTTTGGCAATTTCAGCTCCTGTTATTTTAAAAACATGTAACGAAATATTGTTGATTAATAAAATACAACCCAAACCGTTAATTCCCTCAATTAATGTTGTTATCAGCTTCGAATTACATCTGGTTTTCCGCAAAACTCGGGATTATTTAAAACAGTGTAGGTACCTATCCATCTACCTGACTACCAAATTATTTGTGTGTTCGAATTCTGCTTTTGTTCTGAAATTAAACGAAGTAAAATATAATTAATATTTTAATGAGCTAGGTAATCAAGGATCTTAGTAATACCTAACCCTTTTTTAACCAACTTCCAAGTACCTATCCATCTACCTGACTACCAAATTATTTTTGTTTTCGAGATCTGCTTTTGTTCTGAAATTTGACAAGGTAAAAATGAATTATTATTTTAAGAAGCTAGGTAATCAAAGATCTTAGTAATACCTAACCCTTTTTTAACCAACTTCCAAGTACCTATCCATCTACCTGACTACCAAATTATTTGTGTGTTCGAGTTCTGCTTTTGTTCTGAAATTTAACAAGGTAAAAATTAATTATTATTTAAAGAAGTTAGGTAATCAAGGATCTTAGTAATACCTAACCCTTTTTTAACCGACTTTCAAAAAAGGAGGAGGTTCACAATTCGTCGCGATATTGTTTTATGTATTTTCACCGTTTACAGTTAGTAAAACGTTTATGGGGAACGGTATACTTTTTTATAATAAACTGCCACAATCGGTCCTTGATATGCCTGACAAAAAGTTTAAAGCTTATGTAAAGATGGTACTCTCTGAGAAGGCTTATTATAGGACCGATGACTACCTTAAAGACAACAAAGTCTGGCTTGAGCTTGGCGCGGGTCCCTCTTAAAGGTTTGTATACTCAGAAATGGTCATAATCTGGTACATTAAGTACATACTGAATATACAACTTGATTTGACATTATTTCAAAATTTCGACATTAAAAAAATTAATTTAAATTATGACAACAAACAATGTCATCTATGAAATTAATATCAACTATAAATATTAATTTCATTGTGAGTTGACGTTCTTGGAGAAAATGCTGCAGTGCAGTTTGTTACCGATTCTTCTGCACTAGCGCTTTGGAGGCGGCAGTAAACTTAGCTCTAAGTAACTTTTTGACGTCAACAATTATTGTGCAACAAAACAAAGTGACGATTATTAAGAGATATTATAAATATCCTATGATAATAAAGATATATTTGAATTGAATTGAAATTGACCGATTATTAGAAAACTCCTGGAACGATTTGAAAACTTTTTTTGTTTGAATTGTCATGTGGTCCCATAGAATTTTTATTAATATCGGTCGTGTAGTTTGGTGTTGAAGTCGATGATTAGTTTTGAAAAATAATTAAATAATAAATAGTAATAATATCCAATCATTCTTCAGAAAATATCAAAAGTCCTTGCGAAAGCCTAAATTTAAATCTTCCTTACCCATCTTTCCTATTGTGACGAGAGTACCAAATGTGGGCTTTTTTGTAGTATACGTTTTGGAAAAGTTAAATAATAAAATAAATTTATTTCAGGTTACAAAGACCCATATTAATAACCAGCTCACAATGTCAGTCACTCTTAAAGTTACACTATTCAAAATTTCTCAAAAAAAAAAAACAATAAATAAATGAACATTTCAAATTTTAATTATTTAAGTAATTATTAAAATTAAATTAAATATTACACGTACTTCTGTGACGTGCGCGTCACAGAAGTAAAATTTATGTTACTTTAATGTTGATTGTTTTTTTTTCTGTTACAGATCTAGTCCACTGCACGAACGAGCCCAACGTGTCGATACCGCAGCTGGCGAACCTCCTCGTGGAGAGGACGCAGAACACCAACTGGGTGGTGGTTTATAAAGCGCTCATCACCGTTCATCATCTACTCGCGTACGGCAATGAGGTGAGTATGTAGTGTCCGAACTCTGAGATCGAGATGTAGGATACTGCTAGCGCCATCTCGTATGCTTCTCGTGAACTATGTTTTCATTTGTCTCTTGATTGGTTTGTGGTTGTAGTTCCTCGTAGTGGTGTAGAGGTCGCCACAGGCCTCTGGATTTTGATAATATTTTCTTTTACCAAGCTTAGAAAGAATATCTAGAAAACTATGCAATATTGTACTTATGTTTTTTATGTGTATTGTCTTTATACTTTCGGGTCACTAAAATTACTAATTGATTTCCCATTTGAGTCCATTCTGTCCATTAGCTGTGATGCGAACTTTGCCATTAAACTGTTCCCGGAATTTCCATACGCATAACGCTCTTGGGAGCAGAATTTTGATTGGTACTAAATATAATAGTGGTATAAAATGGTAGATATTTTACGCGTTGGATGACGAAGACGAGAGAGAAAGAACCTGGTGCCACAAGAACTAAAGGCTAGGTTCAAGGTGACTATGGGTTATAGGTTGAAAAGGGAATCAAGATAGTGACGGGTTGCTGTATGTCCACAGAATAAGTACTAGTACTCACGTGCCCAAGTCTCTCTCAGAAAAGAAATTCAAAGAAATATCTACTTAATGTGGTTAGCGCTATGGTTAAATTAAGCTCGTGTCAGAACACCTCACCTCTTCGTTTAGATATCTAGACATCCATTGCAAGCCAATTTCATTCTTATTACTCTGGACAAACGATTCATAAAACTGATTTTTCCCCATCGAAGTGGTCGCCGCGCGCATAGTAATAATGTAGTATTTGATACCTAAACGGGGAGTGACACAGGCCTGGTATGGCCTATATTTCTTGATCCAGTTTCTAGCCTATTCCTTAGATCAGATGAAGTGATGCTGCTGGTACGTTCTACTTTTTTCTTTTCTCTCAGGCAAGTATGGAAGGCTTGAGTACTTATGAATATGAGAAAGTAAATCATAATGGTAAATTTTAGCCGCTGGGCAGACGCCTTGGTCTATATATAATATGATATTTAGTTATTAAGGGGATAGATACTTGATTTTTTCGGGGCCCAGTGCTGCCCCCATTTGAAATAAATTATTTGAAAAGAAACGGGAGATTACATATAAAATTTTGTCGTGACCAAGTCCTATATAACACTTCAAACTATTTGATGAACTACTGTTTACAGTTTAAAGTGAGAACGTGAAGCTTTAGGTACTACACACATTAGCCAAAAGGATAACTAAATTTTTCGGGGTCCAGTACTGCCCCCATTTCAAATAAATTACTTGAAAAGAAACGGAGATATCATTTAAAATTTTGTCTTGACCAAGCCATAGATAACACTTCAAACTATTTGATGAACTACTGTTTACAGTTTAAAGTGAGAACGTGAAGCTTTACTACACACATTAGCCAAAAGGATAACTGAATTTTTCGGGGTCCAGTACCGCCCCCATTTCAAATAAATTATTTGAAAAGAAACGGAGATATCATTTAAAATTTTGTCTTGACCAAGCCCTACATAACACTTCAACCTATTTGATGAACTACTGTTTACAGTTTAAAGTGAGAACATGAAGCTTTTCTACATACATTAGCCAAAAGTGGCCGTTTTTCGCAAATGTGCGTAGAAAAGCTTCACTTTCTTACTTTAAACTGTAAACAGTAGTTCATTTAATAGTTTAATGCGATTAACTGTTACGTTGATGTCTTTTAAATTTTGATTCTTTTTTGATTTATTATTTTAACGTGAATTTCACGGGGTCCAGTGCTGCCCCCATTATAAATAAATCATTTGAAAATATATGGAGACTTAATTCAAAAATTTGTCTTGACCAAGCACTATATAACCCTTCAAACTATTTTATCAACTATTGTTTACAGTTTAAAATGAGAACGTGAAGCTTCCCTACGCACAATTGCGAAAAACGACCACTTTTGGCGTATGTGCGCAGAAAATCTTCACATTCTCACTTTAAACTGTAAACAGTAGTTCATAAAACAGTTTGAATGGTTGTCTAGTGCCTGGTCGAGATAAAATTTTCAATGATGCCTCCGTTTCCTATCAATTGATTTATTTCAAATGGAAAATTCTTGTATCCCCTTAACATGATTCATGGAACAGGGAAGCTGTTATTGAACCGTGTTACGTAATAGGATTACGTGGGACAAGTAATTCGTAAACTTAAAGTACAATATGAAATAGCATATAGCCAAGAGCGATATCAAATATTAATTTGCCGCTTGTACGCGCGCCGCTATCGCGATCCTTTTCTACGTGTAGGCTCCGTCCACAAGACCAGTAATAGGGTTGCCGATCTTCAATTTTCTAGAAAGTCCTTTTTGAAATCGAATATTCGAATATACAGAAAAGTGACGATTATTAAGAGATAATGTAAATATCCTATGATAGTAAAGATTTTGAATTGAATTGAATAGGAAAGGTGCATAGTTTTATTTACGTTGTGCTATGGAAAGAGTTCCCAAAAATAGACACGACCAAGAAAAGACTATCTTGCTAACCCAAAATCTCTAAGATATAAAGGTTACAAAGGCACGGCCGCCTTTGGATGGCGTCTCTGAGTGCCTAAGAAAGACCGGGCAGGAGTGACTTCACTTATGTACATATCGCATTTGTAGGCGTGATGTTAGAACAGTTTTTCGTGTGATATGTCAAATATTAAAATTACAGAATTGGCCTCGTAACAAAAGTAGCTATATTTTTTTGAGAAAAATCTTATGGTAATATTATTTTTTAGACACTTCTTAAATTGGCTTTTTCAATTAACCAAAAACCAAAGCTAATGAATCGATAAAAAAGTAATTCAATAAAAAGCCTTTAAGCACTTAATAGTGCCTCTTTATGTAAATGCTTACAAAATCAGATATTTATCAAATCTACTCATTGTGCATCTTCTCTATTGAGTGGCGTCCACGTTTATGCATAAAACGAAAAAATATAAACCAGCATAATGTAAATAGTAAATAACTGAATAAACTTTTAATTGTCCTTGCTTCATTTTATCCTGTCCCCAAACGTTAAATTCACCGTTTTTTTTTTGTATATATTATTTTTTATTTGGCTTATATTTAGTTTTAGTACATGAAGCATCATTAACCAACTTCAAAAAAGAAGGAGGTTATCATTTGTTTTTATATTTGGGTGTGTTCACCTATTATTAGTAGCCAACAAAAAAAAAGAATTTCAGATCGGTCCAGAGTCCAGGCACGCCTGTGTCACTCCCCGTTTAAGTATCGAAAATATACCTACGTATAAAAAAAATATAAAAGAAAATATACCTAAGTCTCGACGCCAAACGGCACAAAAATATAGAATATAATATACGATTCTAGGTACATAGTATAACAAACGCAGTAAATACAAACTAAATTTCTAGTTTACTGTACTTACATACTTTTATTATCTTTGTCCATACATTCACGCACATCCTTTACTATCCGTTCGATCATTTGTATGAGAGAGATCGCTTTTAGTGATAAGACCCGTCCATTGTGTTTAAAATTACCTTGTTTGGTAACTTTGTTTTTATTTTTACATACACATGTCACTTACTTACCTGTTTTTAAACAAATTCTACAAAGGAGGTGGTAATAGATTCTTCGGAATCTTTTTTTTTTAAATTATGTTCACTGATTATTCGAAGACGTTGAAAGGGTATACTTGTCAGGAGGTCCCATAGAAATTTTATTAAAATCAGTTGTGTAGTTTAGAGCAGAGCTCGGAAACCGGTTAATTTTTCTAACCGGTTTTAATCATTTTTCCGAAACCGGAATCGATTTCGGTGAAGGTTTCAGTAACCAGTTATTCAACAAGGTAATTAGATAACCAGTTTTCTCACTAATTTCGTTATCTTAAAAGGAAAATAACCGGTTGAATTGTATTTCGGTTAAGGTTTCGTTAGCTAGGTTTTCTACAGGTCAATCAGATAACTGGTTTTCTTGCTAATTTCGGTATTTTAGAAGGAAAATAACCGGTTAAAATGAATTGGATATACAAATTAAACAAGCAGTTAAATGAAATCAACAGGAGTCCGGTGCACTGCGTGTTTTTGCAGGTAATTGCATACATATAGAGAAAAAATACACGCAGTAATATACATTTGTAACAAAATGCTAAAAATTCATTGAATTTCATTGTTATTCTTCGATATTGATGCCTTTGGCACGGATCATGTCACTAAGTCTTCCGGCAAAGGCATCAAATTCAAGATGGCGGAAACGAATTTTTGTAACAAATCATGTTTAATATCAATATGGGTCTCATGTTCAAAGATTTTAGAGGGATTATTTAAATCCAAGATGAAAACATTTTCACGAAATCTCATATAAAATCTACATGGGTCTAATGTTCATGTTTCTTGGGGGCGCTTATTCTAAAAACCTCAATTTCCAAATCTAAGATGGCGGATAAGTTTTATTTCATGAAAAGTTATGTTATTTCTTTTATGGGTGTCATGGATCATCATCATCATCATTATGATTCGAGCGTACTCCCGGTTACATCTTCAGCGGCAACGATTCAGAATCCGGGGTCCGCTTACTTAATCAAGGTGATTTGACGAGGTTACTGGTTTTTACACAGAGCGACAGCCGTCTCACCTCCGCAACCCAAAGGGTAGACTAGAACCAATCCTTGGATAGGTTTTGATGAGCAAACGCTAGATGGCGTTCAAGACCCAGAGTTTATACCAGGGATATCCCGAATGTCAAAGTTTCTACATTTGCAAATGCGAATGCGAATATTTATGCTGCGAATGTGCGAATGTGCGAATGCGAATGAAAACACCAAGTTTTACAAAACACATACGTATGAATTAATAATTTAAAAAACTTTCTTACTATCTCAAAAAATACAATAAACTGTTTTTTATCTAAATAAGCAATTACAGCAGACTGCAACTAAAACAAACCAAGTAATCACAAAAAACTCACGTGAAATAAATTATAATTCCTATTGGTCGAATTAATCACGTTGGGCATGACATGACCTGCACACATTCCCATTTGCATTGATTGAATGCGAATGTCGATGCGATAACCCACACGATGGTTTAGTCGAGATTTTATTTTACCAATTTTTTGGCATGATTAATACATACCCATGCCAAAGTACAGCTTTCTAGTATAATCTATGAGTAGAACCGTCGACTAACAGATAGACAGACAGACATGGCGAAACTGTAAGGGTTCCTTCTTTACTACGTAAAACTAAAAAGGTATGTTTCGCATTAATTCACGTATGTATGAATTTTGTATGCAACGCGATAGTTTAAAACTAGGAATAAAATTAATTCCCTTTTTTCGACCCATTTCTTATTATACCCTCAAAAAAACCCTAATTATACACAAAGACTACCCAATACAGTGATATGCGAGGTGTGAGTGTTACTCGGTCGGCACAGACAGGCAATTGGGTGCTGCGGCGAGAGGCAGCCGCCGCGGGGCAGCGAATGCGGCGTTACTGCGTGCCGAATAAAAGTATTTTAATCCAGGCGCTTAACTGGTTAAACTAAGGTGCTTAACCGGTTAAACTTAGATGATTAACCAGTAACGTTCAGGTTTTATACCGGTTAAAAGGATACATAAAATACTTTTTCTTAAACTAACCGGTAACCGAAATTATTTTGGTTGATTTGAAACTGTTTCTTTGTTTAACCGGTTAAAGAATTAACTAAATTTTAACGTTGTTATGAATAATATTAACCGGTAAATGTATACCGGTCAAGAGCCCTGGTTTAGAGTGAAGTCGGTTTTTAGTGTTGAAAAATTATGACATCTGATTTCTCTGTTTTTCTTGTTCGTTTTTATTGAAGTACTTAATTCAAAAGCACGTCGTATACAAACGAGGTATTATTATACCTCGTAGGAAGGTATTTTTTATTTTCTTTACTTTTTATTTTCTTTAATTGTTTATCTTATTATACAAGATTTCAGTAGGTTCAAATATTTAAGATGCAGTACAAATTATTTCTCAACATGTTTCCCTAGAAAAGAAATACATTCTTCAGATGAATAATAAAAACTTATACCCCTACATGAAACCTAAAAAAATAACGCGTTTTTTTTTATAATCTTCAGATAATAAATAGACTGAATCGTGTACTTAATCAAATAGGACCTTATGTTCTCTTTCAAAAAAGTTTTGGCGCAATAGATAGAAAAGAAAATTACTAAACTAAACGCTTCGACAATTCCTTTTTGGTTCGAGTAGCTAAGGTGTGGAATGAACTGCCTGCGTCTATATTCCCAGAGAAGTACAGCCCCGGGACATTCAAAAGTAGATTGAATGGGTATCTTTTGGATAGGCATGCTTCATCCTAGTCTTCATCGTCGCTTACCATCAGGTGAGATTGAGGACAAATGCCTAAACCAATATATTGTAAAAAAAAAACTAGGCAAATCAAAGTTTGTTTGGAAAAGTGTTAATTTTAGGTTGTTGTTATGATAATATGATCGCAGTTTCGTTACATTGGGCAGTATTACGCACGTATTACGTCATTGAATCTGGGATCTAACGCAGCATCACTTACATCTTACAATATGTTTAATTTACATCAACAATTACATTCACATATCTTCCAATTGTAGAGTAAGTGTGTACACTATTTATTGACTTCAAAAAAGGATTAAGTTATCAATGCGTCGAAATCTTTCATGGTTTTTTTTTATTATGTTCACCGAAGGCGCCTAGACCAATAGGGAATATGCATGAAAAAATATGTGATATCTATCCAGTTTGTCCATAAATATTCAAAAGTAAAGTACTAACAGTGAAAACAGAATATAGATTGATTGAAAAATGAACGAGATATAACGATTTTACGAAAGTATGTCTATCTCACTCGCAAAAACGCTATTTTCTTTGGCAAATGTATAGATGATATGGACTTTGACGTCACCAGCCCATATCGGACTTCTCTTTCTTATTGAAACTTTAAAGTATTACATGTTCGTCGCTGATTAAGATATTTTATAAATTCTTTCATAGTTGTTTACTGTGGTTAATATGGATTTTACTAAGCAATAAAAAAGTGCTATTCCTTATTTGAAAAAGATTTTTTTTTGTTTAAAAGCCCATTCTTGTCAGGTTTTATCTAATTGAAATTTTATCAAAATCGGTTGTGTATTTCGGTGTAAAAGTCGGATTTGTAATTTTGAATAATTATTTCACATCAAAAAACTGTGTTGAAAAATAAAAACAATGTCACACACAGCCCTAGATCTCAACGTAATACAAAACAAGCCATCGTCAATGCAAGTGAACCACTTGTGTCAATATAGTTGGAGACGTCGCCTTGTCCTTCTTCATTACAGCCCCGGTATCGTCTCTGAATTCTCGAGGTCAAGGGGTCTATGTGACCCTACACAGTTTTATTCTGATATTTACAGAACTGTACTGACTGCCTCCGTGGTCCAGTGGTCACGGCGGTCGCCTTGTGATCGGGAGGTCGTGGGTTCGAATCCTACTGGGCAAGTTGTAAAAGTTGTTTCCAGTCTGGTTAGGTTTGGTGGTCCAGTGATCAAGGCGTTTGCCTTGTGATCCGAAGGTCGTGGTTTCGAATCCCACAGGGAAGCATACTTTGTGAAAAGTTGTTTCCAGTCTGGTTTGGACATTGCAGGCTTGAATCACCTGAAAAGAAAGATGATTCCGTGTTTCGGTAGACACGTAAGAAATGTGCGGCCCGAACGCCATCTACCGGCTTTTACAGAAAGGGCTAGGCGTTCGATTACCTGACTGGTTTAACGAACCTCACAATTATGTTTTACTGTCAATGAACACTGAATAAATAATTTACTAACGTTATATCACAATTAGTTTACTATTATTTGGAATGAACTGCTCCTTAAAATAGTAGTAACGAAATAAAATCTAACTAATTTAATGTTATGTTTATGTGTACCGTAAGTTTTAAAAGGAACTTTTTACCACGTACGACCGAACTGTGGAATCAACTACCTGCAGCAGTGTTCCCGGACCGATACGACATTGAGACCTTCAATAAACGAGGCCTTTGAGGAAGCTGAAAGGCCGGCAATTGGCCTATTGTTACACCCTGGTGTTGCAGTGGTCCATGGGCAGCGGTGATCACTTACCATCAGGTGACCCGCTTGTTCGTTTGCCGCCCTGTAACATTAAAAAAAGTAAGGAAATTGTAAACCTGTTAATTTTAATAAAATATGATAATATGCTTTGACAAGGCGCCGCGGCATTTCTCATGAATAAAGATTGGTGGTCATTAAATGTATGAGTCACCCATACATAATAAACATGAAGAAATGATGATATCAGAACAGATCGATCTAGGTTCTCCATCGAACATCGAGATCTTTGACCTGAATTGAGGTAATTATCGAGTAGACATTGATAGGATAGGGGCCTAGACTTGAAACCAATAACTCGTTTTCAACCCCTGACAAAAAATAGGTTAGCTTGATGATAGTGTAGGTCTGTGGCATTGTAACTCTTATCCATATATATATCCTATTGTAGGATTCTCTACTGAACTTGGCGGCCATTTATATTTTGTAGGATTTTGAACTTTGCTCCCATTTTCACATTTATATTTTTGGCGGGATATTTTATGCACAGGATGAACGGCGTGTGAAAAAGGTCGCAAATTGAAGCCCCGTGTTGGTGTTGATATGAAATATCTAATTTTGGACAACCTACCGACTTTCAATAAAATATGTTTTTAGCACAATTCGATTATTTATTTATCCTTACCATTGAATTCTTCCTTCTATGATGGAGTTCGAATTAAAATTACAAATTCGGCATTCGTAATTCGTGCTTTCTGATTTGCTATTTTCTTGTACACACCAGGGCGTGAAGGTGAAAAAGGGAATCAAAATAGTGATGGATTGCTAACCGCATCGCCTACTGACACGATTCGGATTCCCGTCCATTTCCACAATCCCCTTGCCTTTTCACGTCTTAAAAATAATTTTTCACTAAAACCGACTTCATTCCCAAACCACACAACCGATTTTGATAAATTTTCTATGGGTAACCCTAAAAGGATGCCGTTTCAAACAAAAAAAAATCAACTGTGTACAGTCGTTTTCGAATAATCGGTGAACATACCTAATTGATAACCTGCTCCTTATTGGAAGTCGGTTAAAAATCTTAGGCATTGCGTTCCGAATCGCCAAATATTCTACTATTTAGTCCAGTAAGTCATGCTGATGGCTTCGCTTGTAGTTTTGAACTAAACGGCCCCTTTACCAAAATGTGTTGTTGGCTTCTATCTGACACAACCAGGCTTGCCAGACCGCCGGGAAATCCGGGATTGTCCCGGAATCTTGCCTCTTGTCCCGTGTCCAGGAATTAGCGTTCATTGTCCCGGATTTTGAAAAGTTATTATTTTTTAACAAAATAAACTAGCAACGAATGGAATGACATGGCTGCCGGTGAGCGAGTGCGGGAGGCGCGAATTTAATTTGTAATTTAGTAATTGTCTACCAAAGTTTTAATTTACCAATTTAAGCTAATTACATACCTACAGCTAATAAAAGTTAGTTTTTTGAAAAAATGGCATTTCATCTTTTAAATATAAATATGAATCCTTTGAAAATAAAAAAGTATATGATATTTTCTATTATGGCCACGACCCGACATTGTTTTTTTTTTTTTTTTTAGAACTGTCCCTGATTTGATAAGTTCCTATCTGGCAACCCTAGACACAACGCCTGAACCAGGCCTGTGTCATTTCCCGTTTAGGAATCGAAAATATACCTACATTATAATTATACGCGCGGCGACCACTTCGAAGAGGAAAATTCAGTTACATGACTCGTTTGTCCAGAGTAATAAGAATGAAATTAGCTTGCAATGGATGTCTAGGTATCTAAACGAAGAGGTGAGGAGTTCTGACGCGAGCTAAATTAAACCATAGCGCCAACCACTAGCGTAAGACTTCTGTACGTGAGTACTAGTACTTATTCTGTGCCTGAACCCTAATGATCAGTTGAGACCGTGAGGAAAAATGCTCGAGAAATACACTCGTTTATGTGATATAATGGTTACTATGACTGGATGTTTTAATGTTGGCAATAAGCTGATTCAGAAAATTTTATAGAGGATTTAAAGCATAAATAAACTGTATAAACGTTCATACATGACAAAATCATTATTGTTCATGTAAAGGAATATGATCTTGTATTAAAAGATAAAGATTGTTCACAAGCGTTTGGCCTAAGAATTTGAGTTCTATTATGGAGAATAACACTTTAAGAATTTTTTACGTTCGGGCCCCTGTAGCCCGGGGGCTAACACCTTTGATCATTTTAATACTGATATAGCGGTAGCTTTGTCCCTGAAGTATCATATTTGAAAGCAGGCGCGGTCGCAGCCTGAAATTTTGGAGGGGGTCACTCACTACATTAATAAAAAATAGGTATACTAGATGTCATTTCCAAGTTATTTTGGCCATCGTACGTAGTTCATAAAAACACCAATAGATGTCAGCAAACTATAAATTTATCGCTGTTAGGGGATAGCTAGAAATTTCCTTTTATTATTTGGCAAATTTTTGAGATTTTTTAATTTGACCTTAGATTTTGGGGGGGGTCATGTACCCTGTGACCCCCCCCCCCCCCCCCCCTTCGGACCGCGCCTGTTTGAAAGGTGGAGTCACCAAACGAACGGTTTTTTGTTGGGAACAGCCCTTTCATTATATGACGCAGTAAGGTTCGCAAAACTTTTTTTCAAATTTCCTTGTTGTACCCAGAAAATGACCCTTATGTTAATAAAAATATTTATTTTGCACATCTGTATGTGGGTCATAGGATTACACCATCCTACCGAATATCACCTGATTTCTCCAGTAGATTCGCAGCGAATTGGCTGTGACAGACGGACGGACAGACAGACGCACGTGTGGTCCCATAAGGATTCCATTTTTTCATTTTTTGTACGGAATTTTAAAAACTATTCGTTTAGTGACTCCGCACTTCTGGCCTTGAATCTACTAATGCAGTACGTTTTTCTTTTCCAGAGATTTACGCAATACCTGGCGTCGAGTAATTCAACGTTTCAACTAAGTAACTTCTTAGATAAAAGCGGAGTACAAGGTATGCATCTTTTATTTTAACAAAAGTAGCTAAAAAGAACAAAAGAACCATTTTATTTGGTCCATTGTAATCCTAGGGGTATTACGATACAAACTATTATGCGTTGTACCCTGGGGCATGATTACCCATCGCCTTAAAAACATATTAATTATTATTCTTCCATCGCCTCTAGATGGCGCTATTAGTATTAATTAAAACAAAAAATTTTATTTTAATTAATAAAATATGACTAATATGGAATGCAATAAATATTTTTAAAGCTCATTCAACACTCTTTTTGTCACTTTTTCGCTAGTCGTGTGTGCTGCCATCTCTTGTGAGAGCAGCTGGTACTAATTTCGCCTACTAGTTTTGCCTACTTACGGGCCCTCCAATAGTTTCTATGGCGTTGGGTATCTGTTACGTTAGTAATTATCTTTGCCCGGGGGGTACTATTGTGGTGGTCCGTGGTCCACCGAGATTATAAATAGTTTTAAAGTAAACAAGGTTAACTATTTTACGTAAAAATGTTAGGATGTGAAATGAATTACTGAGTGAGTGGAGTATTTTCCAAGTCCACCCTAATTCTTATTGTTGTTTAGCACAAAAAAAAGTATGGAGACCGATAAATTTGCTCTGAAAAAAACCTTGTTCTTAAATTTAGGATGTGAAATGGATTACTTAGTGAGTGGAGTATTTTCCAAGTCCACCCTAATTCTTATTGTTGTTTAGCACAAAAAAAAGTATGGAGACCGATAAATTTGCTCTGTAAAAAACCTTGTTCTTAAATTTAGGATTTGAAATGGATTACTTAGTGAGTTGAGTATTTTCCAAGTCCACCCTAATTCTTATTGTTGTTTAGCACAAAAAAAAAGTATGGAGACCGATAAATTTGCACTGAAAAAAACCTTGTTCTTAAATTTAGGATGTGAAATGAATTACTGAGTGAGTGGAGTATTTTCCAAGTCCACCCTAATTCTTATTGTTGTTTAGCACAAAAAAAAGTATGGAGACCGATAAATTTGCTCTGAAAAAAACCTTGTTCTTAAATTTAGGATGTGAAATGGATTACTTAGTGAGTTGAGTATTTTCCATGTCCACACTAATTCTTATAGTTGCTTAGCCCAAAAAGTAAGAAGACAGACAAAACTGCACTGTCAAAAATCTAGTACTTAGGTTTATTAATAGTGACCTTAGCAACACTACAATATTTTATTAGCTGAACTATAAAGAAAGAAATTAAAATATTTGTGACAACTTTCTTCAAATAGAAGGTTGATTTCTCGTTACATATCGATTTAGATATTGCTAGAAATAATTAAGTTTTTTGTCAATATATGTTTGTATAAAATCTCGTATGTTTGATATATTATTTAAGACACTGATACGAACACTGATATGAACATTCTGGCGAATGTTCCAAGTTAAACTAGAAACAGTCGTTTATTGCTTCCGTTTCCGCAAGATATCCAGACGGATATTAAAATCCCCTATTAAGTGTGTTTTACAATGTCGTTAACTATGTAGGCTAATATTATTTTCAAGTATTGAGAAAATTACATATTATTCATATCTGTTTCTCTTTTCTAAAGCTTGACAGGGAGAAAATACTTTTTAGCATTAAGTCCATATATTGTAGCTTTTGGCTTATCAAAGTTTTAAAATAAATACTATATAACCTATTGACCTTTATATAGGACCTATTGACATATTTTACGGATTTTGTTTAATTACCTTAGTATGAATATTTTTAGTTTAAAGTTTTATAGAGGGTTTTATATTTTAAAAAAAAGCGAATATAGAAATCATAATGTACATAGTTAACTCACTCGACTCAAAAGGTTATCTGACACATATAATTAATTCATATTTATTTACTTATATTCATCCATATATATCCATATATATTAAATAATAAAAACGGCGTTATCTGGAATTATATTAGGTGTTATTTCGACCTCAGATAACGGCCAGCCGTGTCATTGTTCTTAGTCATAATAATATAATATCAACGATCTCTAAACTTAAATAATTTGTTTTAATCCCTTTTATCGCAGGAAGATAAAAGCTTTAATTGTGTATTAAATTTAACATACTATTACATAAAACGCATAAACTGCATGCCAGTCCATAATAAATAAATAAATAATAAATATAAATATATAGGGACAAATTACACTGATCGAGCTAGCCGCAAAGTAAGTTCGAGACTTGTGTTATGGGATACTAACCCAACGATACTATATTTTATAATAAATACATATATAGATAAACACCCAAGACCCAGGACAATTTAAAAAAGGCCATTTTCCAACTTGCCCTGACCGGGAATCGAACCCGGAACCTCTGGGTGGCGGACTAGCATGGTGACCACTACGCCACGGAGGTCGTCAAATATTATGAATGTGCAATATTATGAAATAAAAATCATAATATTCGAGTACAATGAATATATACTTCGAGCCAATTAAATATAATAGTCACTTAAATGTTACATTGTGTTGAAAACGCAGTTAAAATATCATATCGATTAAAATATAGCCTCAATAAATTTGCTACTTAAATTTCATTTATCATTTCAATAATTAATATAAAATTTTATTTTAATTAAACTAGAAAAAGTTATTGTATGTTTTATTAGAAATTAGACATACATTTTGTTTAAGCTTTATAAATACACGACCTTCCCAAGTACGTATTGAATATGCACATAATTAACCTACAAAATATGCATTTGGATCTGCATTCCTGCTTAGCAAGATGCGCGCGTGACACATACGTTAGGAAACAGGTTATTTAATGTCTTTTTTTTAGTGGTATAAATATTATTAATATGATTATACATAAAATAAAATCAACTATTAGATGTAGCTAAAAACATTCAAGTCAAACAATTTTTTGCTGTTTTCAACAAACAAATGAAAAATAAATTGGCCCATGGATATTTCGTCTCAGTATTGTCATCATCAATGTATGACATTATTAAGATATTTCGTACCCGTAACAGTTGCAATACTTTGTTTTATTTGTTTAATTAATTTACTATGAATAATATTAAAGATGTCCGTATCTCACTCCATGACCCAGTTATCCGGTCCACTAACATTCCATCCATAAAGCCCAAACCAAGTAAATCCCTCCCTGGCAATAGTTCGGCAGCTGTGGAGGACTGTCCGTTAGTGCATCTCAATGGTTCATTAAGGGATAGACCTCCATAGATGCAGCCATCTCACTTTTTAGATAAAAAGGTACTAAAAGGCCTCTTCATGTTGGCTTTGGCCCCATGAACGCCTCAAAGGACCGGGTCCCCATGGACCCGTGGCTGAAAAGCGTACCAACATAATAATATTAAACTTGGCTCCAATTTTTACATTTATGTTTTTGGTGGGATTTCTCACCCGCATTAGTTACAGCACTATTTTATTCTTCTAGTTCTTTTTTTTTTACTTAGGACTTTTGGCTTAAAATCTAAATGATATTTGAATTAAAAAGTCGGCCAAGTGCGAGTCTGACTCGCGCATGAAGGGTTCCGTGCCGTTATCTATAAAAAAAAAACACGTTTGTTGTATAGGAGCTATTTAAAAAATTATTTTATACTGTTTTTAGTATTTGTCATTATAGCGGCAACAGAAATACATCACCTGTGGAAATTTCAATTGTCCAGCTATCACGATTCATGAAATACAGCCCGTAACAGACAGACGGACGGACATACGGACACCGAAGTCATAGGTAGGGATGCAAAATGAAAAAAAAAACAAATTTGTTTTTTTTTTCACAATGTTGAAAAAAAAACGAAAAAAAAAACTTAGGGTACCCTTGTTTTTTTCTAAATTTGTTTTTTCCGAATTTTTTTTTTAAATTTAATCAAAATTTAATTATTTATTGATGTATGTTTTTATTGCTTTCTTATTTCTTACATTTTACTAAAATTACATATCGATTTACTTAATTTAGACTTTTTTGATTTATTTAGACTGAATTTTTGTTTAATTGGTTCATTACTAATGAATGTCCCTGTCTCCCGGACCGGGAAATCCCCGTTCTGTTTATGTTTGTACCAAGTTGTACCGGGAATCCTAGTGCGCAATTTGAATGTTGCCAATATATTTATGTAAACTTAGTACTCTTCCACCAAAAAAGTATGGTAGGTTCATAAATAAATAAATAACTCTAATTATAAACTGTTAAGTATTAATCTTTAACGGAAACTGCCTTATCTATTTTAAATTCTGTATTCTTGAAAAAAAAACATGCTCCAGAAAAGAAACGTTTTTTTTTATCGTTTTTTTTTGTTTGAAAAAAAAACTGTTTTTTTGCAACACTAGTCATAGGGTGTCGTTTTTACCCGTATCATTTGGGTGCGGAACCCTAAAAATTGACAAACAAGCATCAGTACAATAGTAGGTCCATAAAAAAAACCTCGCTCTAGCCGAGGTCGAGTCGTCGACCCAGAGGTCGATGGTCAACGCCCCTTCATTACAGAGTACGTGTATCTGGCTCGTTATCACTGCTGGTGGGCGGTGCCAAGATAATTTTGGCAGAGCTTCACGCGCAATGTCATGTCTACTTTCTTCATTTTGCATGCTGGTATAAAACAAAGAATGTGCGGAAGGAAAACTCTATCTCATAACATGTTATAAACGCCGTTTAGTCTACTGCTAGGCAATGATCTGGATGATGCATGAATTCGATGTGGCGTGTAATCAGTTGATTATCGCCGTCGTGGTACGCATACATACCTACAAACGTCTTTGTTTCTAATGGGGCAGACAGAATATTTTGAACAGAGATCTTTGCCCCTCTTTGCTTTATGTACATAATTAGAGTGGGCTATGCTCGGTGTTTCCTTACGTGATCGAAACAGAAATGAGGAAATTCGTAGGAGAACTAAAGTCACTGACATAGCCCAGCGGATTAGTTCGTTGAAGTGGCAGTGGGCGGGACACACAGCGCGAAGAACCGTTAGCAAAAAGGTTCTCGAATGGCGACCACGTACTGGCAAGCGAAGCGTAGGACACCCAAGGTGGTCAGACGACCAGACCAAGGTCGCTGGAAAGCGCTGGATGCAGGCCGCTCTTAATCGGTCGTTTTGGAAATCTTTGGGAGAGGCCTGTGTCCAGCAGTGGACGCTATGCGGCTGAAATGATGATGACGATGACACAGTTACCAAGTAATTTCGTTACGTAATTTTACACACCATACTGTTGAAACGTGGTAAGTAGATGTATTATGTGAACCAAATTAAGATTTTCACACAAAGAGACATAAAAAAAAAAAAACTATAAATTTTGGGGTTCCCCATACTTAAAACTGAAAAACAATAATTGTTTTCATCAAACCCATATGGGTGAGCTATGGATAGGTCTTCAAAACTGATATTGAGGTTTCTAATATCATTTTTTATCTAAACTGAATAGTTTGCGCGAGAGACACTTCCAAAGTGGTAAAATGTGTAACTTTTAAAATAAGAGAATGATAAAACTAAAAAAATATATGATGTACATTACCGTGCAAACTTCCACCGAAAATTGGTTTGAACGAGATCTAGTAAGTAGTTTTTTTTTAATACGTCATAAATCGTAAACCGCAATTTACCTTTCATTCAATCAACTCAAATATATTATGTTACTTGCTGCTACGGAACCCTTGATGGGCGAGTCCGACTCGCGCTTGGCCGCTTTATTTATAATAAAGAAGAACAATAGGAATTAGTTTTAGAAAGACATGCCATAGAGGAATAAGAGAGACTTTGAATAGATTAAAAAGAAATAATTTTACGTGTGTCTGTAATCAAATTTTGCAAGGTTAATTTGACCTACTTCCCGGTTTCCGATTGAGGTGAACTTTTGCAAGCATACGTACTAAAAATAATATTAACATGTTAATTTATATTCAGAAAGACTTAAGGGGCTACCTGAATTTTCCGGGGTCCAGTGCTGCCCCCATTTGAAATAAATCATTTAAAAGGAAACGGAGATATCATTTAAAATTTGGCCTTGATCAGACCCTAGATAACCCTTTAAACTATTTTATGAACTACTGTTTAAAGTAAGAACGTGAAGCTTTTCTACGCACAATTGCGAAAAACGGCCACTATTGGCGTACGTGCGTAGAAAAGCTTCATATTCTCACTTTAAACTGTAAACAGTAATTCATAAAATAGTTTGAAGGGTTATCTAGGGTCTGGTCAAGACAAAATTTTAAATGATATCTCCGTTTTCTTGCAAATGATTTATTTAAAATGGGGGCAGCACTGGACCCTGGAAAATTCATGTAGCCCCTTAATTAAAATCTGTCTATAAATTTTCATGTTAATATCATTTTTAGTTTAAGAGAAAATTCAAGATACAAGTAGAGGGCCTGGTCAGGTGTCTTGGTACCATAATGGTCAGTATGTTTTCCTACAAGATTAACTGGTCCCGAGCGTACGGTTTTCACATGTAATTCGATGTCTGAGGGGACTACTTGAAGGTCGATTGCAAATTAGACTTATGCATCAACAACATTTTAAACAGAGTTTTTGGCGGGAAGTCAAGGGGTTCAGTTGGAGTTTGCTTTAAATTATTCTGCAAATTGATTCTAGTGGACTTAATGATATAAAAAAAAAATCGGTGTAGTTTAGTGTTATAAATGTTCATGCTCATGGACAATATGTGAAATGGTTAAAGTGGACACTCATAGTGCGGCTGTAGTGATATTTATTTGCGGACTGTGGTGGGCGTCTTTAGGCGCCGTCCGCCAGTCTTTCGGCTATGAAAACCAGTGGACTCGTATAGATTTGTTGCCAGAAGCTCCTTTGAAGCAATCAAAGGACCTACACCAACCTTTGATTGTATAGTTAGGGTTAGGAATAAAGAAGTGATAAAATAAAGATGGGCTCTAAAGGACTAGTATCCAGAGCCGTAAAATAATTATAAAAAAATAAAAAAACATTTTAAACATGGTAATACTCACGATATAAGAAAAGACAGCAATAAAATTGAGGATTAACGAATTACTCACGATATGAAAATATATCAATAGGCATGACGACTGGAAAAATAATTTATCGGTTAAATTATTAAAGAAATTATTAAAAAAAAAAATACATTAAGACAAGCTATTATCAAGACCAATAAACTTAAAAGTTTCAAGTGCTCCTCAAGACGAACCAAATGAGCAAATAAAATAGGGTGGCGTCCTTTCATTACAGAGTTCCTATGGCCACCTTTCAGCTCCATCATCAGATCAGCTCCATGTCATCATAATATTGCAAAGTCACGCGAAATACGTATGCGTTCAAAATTTCAGCATAATCGGCAACCAGGAAGTGGGTCAAATTTATATCGCAAAATTTGATTACCGACAGACATACAACGGGACAGGTGATACTAAAGAAAAGCTTGTAAAAATATTGTGTACGTACTTTTTCTTTTCTCTTAGAAACAAAAAATAAAGAAGCATTTAAATTTCACATGAGATGGACGAATTAGAATATATTTTCTGACCCTGACGTCACACTTATTGTTTGTCACGTGACTGCTTACCTTACTTCAAATATAAGGCTAAAGCCGCACAAGTATTTTATATTTAAGTGAACTAGACGGACTATTACTAATAATTTCAAAGGTTATTCATTAAATAGTTTAAAGGTCTTTCTAGACATTTATAGAAATCAAATTTTTTATTATCACCATATTTAGTTTTAAACAATTTATTTCAAATGAGGGCGCCACTTTAGCTACCACTTCGTCTTAAAATCCGTATATGGAAAATACCGTCGCCTGCAAGACTTAATGTCTGCTGGCTAATGGATCAATAGTTCTAGACAGATGGAAGCCTACGCCATCGTCGCCCGTTAGTCTCAAGGGGGTATCCCGTCTACATCCCTATTTCGTTTTCTCTCGTGCCTATTTATATTTCATTCACACAGTACGCTTATTGCGATCACGTGCTCTTTGTATATTCATGAAATAACCATTAGGTACGTGTGGGTCTAGGCGGCCCCGGGAATTTATGTAACAAACCTGTTCCTAAGAGAAAAAAGGCGTGAAGAAGCATCAATCGATAGAGCTCGATAAACGTTGTTACTATACATGTGTATAGTGCCATGCTGCCGGAACTGGGACAGTTTGAATCACAGTTGTATAGTATACTAACTGCGGCTCTGTCTTAGGTGGACCTATTTTTTTGGGGCGGGGGAAATCCTGAATATCCTATCTTTATGTATAGGAATAGAATAGGAAATATAATCCTTCTTTGTTGCTTCCGAAAAACAATAGCTTACCGAAATAGCCTACCGTCCAATAGGGTATTACACTCATTTTTGAGAAGTGTTTTGATGACCAGTGCTGCACCCATTTGAAAAGAAATAGAGATATAATTTAAAATGTTGTCTTGACTAAGCCCTATTTTATGAACAATTGTTTACAGTTTAAAGTGAGAACATGAAGCTTTTCTACGCACATTAGCCAAAAGTAGCCGTTTTTCGCAAATGTACGAAGAAAAGCTTCACGTTCTTACTTTGAAATGTAAACTGTAGTTCATTAAATATTTTGAAGGGTTATCTTGGGCTTGCTCAAGACAAATTTTGAAATGATATCTCCGTTTCCTTTCAAATGATTTATTTCAAATGAACACTGGACCCCGAAAAAATCAAGTAGCCCCTTAATGATATTCCATGGTGCTAATAAACTACTTAAAAATACAAAATTTTTATTCAATCGAAAAATATTATTAAAAAACATGAAAATTTTTCATTTTTTAATTTCGCGTTTACATGACCGAAAACGTTGGAGCAGTGGACGCCGAATTGCTTATGATCATGACGTCAACTATGTACGATAATAACATTTTTCAACAGTTTTTAGTCTTAAGCTATCTCAAGAAAATATTTTTAAATATTTCTTTATTACTCTTTTTTTAAGTTTTTTTTTACTGTTAATAACGGACTAAAATACGTATTGTCTACCGAAATATGGTATTTTACCGCTCCTCTAAACTGGTCGCCTGGAGCGTGGAAGTTATAGATCCGGGGCTGACAAAGCTTTGGGTGTCTATTGGCCCAAATGTCACGAAGAAGTTCGAAGTTCTGAAACGTATAACAAAATGACTCGAAATGTAATTTCCGAACGATTCGCTTTACCAACGAAGCATTCGTATGAGACGGGAGAAATAGGCAAATAGTGCGTACGTGAGGGTAATGCAGACAAGGGAATTTGTATGACTCACGGTGTATGATACTTCGAATTTAAATGCGCCGCCGCTGACGGAATTCTGCAGATGAATTCCCTTTAAATTGTTACTCGACTGTCGACAATGTTTAATAAATCCGGCCAAGTGTGAGGCGCACCACGGGTTCCATCTATAAAAATTCACGTTTGTTGTATAGGAGCCCCACTTAAATATTTATTTTATTCTGTTTTCAGTATTTGTTGTTATATTGGTAACAAAAATATATTATCTGTGAAAATTTCATGTCTGTCTGTCTATCACGGTTTATGAGATACAGCCTGCTAACAGATAGACAGACAGACGGTCGAACGGACGCACGGACAGCGGAGTCTTAGCAATAGGTTCCCGTTTTTACCCTTTGGGTACGGAATCCTAAAAAGTGTCATATTTGGATTCTTGTCTATTAATGCCATGAGTGTAGAAAAAGTGTGTCTTTGGATTCTTGTTTATGAGTGTAATGAGTGAAGAGAAACTTATATGAAAAATCAAATTAAAAAACCCCCGACCGAAAATGTCAAGAACGCCATCTAGTAATGAATAACGGGACTACTAACTAGTTCCGCTATTACAGCGCCATCTATAATTTTCTAGGGAAAGCCCTGACTTTCAAGCTGTAACCCCCAACAACTTTAAAGCAGCTGAACCGATTTCCTCAAACATAGCTAAGAACCACCGCAAGGGCTTTCACGGTAAAAAAACCGCGCCGAAATCGGTCCATCCGTTCGAGCGCTATGACGCCACAGACAGACATAAGCGTATACAGACAAACTTATAACTACCCTCTTTTTTATCGGGGGTTAAAAAAAGAATATTTATGACTCACGGTGTATGATTCCCACTTGGCCGGTGCTGACGAAATTCTGCAAATGAATTCATTTGAGTTCAACACTTTAATTGTTACTCAGACTGTCGACGTTGATTAAAAAGTGTGTCATATTTAGATTCTTGTCTATTAATGCACTGTGTGTAGACAAAAATAAACTAGAAACGTTTATGTTCAGCAATTTATATCAGAAAAATAAATATTAGACACATTTATACATAATACATTTTTATTTTTGCTATGACTATGACTGCCTCCGTGGTCCAGTGGTCAAGGCGTTCGCCTTGTGACCCGGAGGTCTTTGGTTCGATTCCCACTGGGTAGCATACTTTGTAAAAAGTTGTTTCCAGTCTGGATAGGATATTGCATGCTTGAATCACCTGATTAACCGAAAATAAAGATGATTCCGTCTTTTTGGAAGGCACGTAAAACTGTGGGTCCCGAAAGCCACCTAGCGTTTGATCATCAAACTATCCCAGGATTGGTTCCTGGTTTGCCCTTTGGGTTGTGGAGGTCAGACGGCAGTCGCTCTGTGTAAAAACCAGTAACCTCGTCAAATCTCCTAGGTTAGGTAGCGGATCCCGGGCTCTGAAGCGTTACTGCTGAGAATGCAACCGGGAAAATACGTTCGGATGATGACATTTTTACTTTTGCTAGATAAACCGTTAGGGTAATACAATTATCACTTTATGAAATATCAAATTATTACTTCAAACAATAATATCTATGATGTATAAATTTAGTAATAAGTTACAATGCCACACAAATAAGTTGATCAAAAATGGCGGACTTCACAGCATTTTTTACAAATTCCCGGCACGTAGTAGGTTGAACCAAAATGGCGGTTGTCAGGAATTTGTACAAAAATGTTTTGAAGTCCGCCATTTTTGTTCAATTTATTTCTGTCGCGTTGTACAATATATGGATTGACATAACCATACGCGGCGACGGCGAATCAAAAAGACCGGTGACCGGGAGTCACCGCCAGTCCTCTGTTCGGGTTGTCAGCTGCGTCCCGAAGTTGCCGTCTGCCGCACGATGTTGCCAAGTGTTGCCAGTAAGGCGCTAACATTCATGGTGTGGATGAACGAACTTAGATTAATAATAATTATAACAAGCAATGATTACTTGTTTTAAATTGTTTACATTTTATTCACAAATAAAGTTAAACCAATCGCTGCTCGTCAAAGAATGCATTTGGCAGCGTGTGTCAGGTTTTTGTGTATAGAATTAGGTACTTACTGACCATCTTACTGAAATAAATATTGGAACGAAGTTCCGTATCGCGCGTTGCGAAAGGGAGCTAGACGGAAAAAATTAAGACCAAAAGTTGTAACGACACTTTTTGTTCATTCAAATTTATGAAGATAATAAAAACTTGATTTTAGAACGCAGAAAAGAGTTTGAATGTAATTTAGACCTATTTATATTTATATTTTACTTCGTTCCATCCGGGTGTCCCTTAACACCTCTCAAGTTTTTTTTTTATTGAAAATAAATACTACAGGTTATTTATAGTATCTGCTTTCAGTGTATTCCGAAATGTTATTAAGAGAAAATGCATTATGTATTATGATTTATATAGTCAAATATTTCAATGTATTCTGTGAGCCGCGCATATTTTGTTTGGCAGCGTTTCTTATTGTAATAGACTAGATTCTATGTTGAGATGGATGCACTTGTATATTCCAATGCGTTTACTGTATAGTTTTCCTGAATCTAAGAGCACTATCTTTAAAATTCACCACTGTTTGATTTGCATGTGCAATATGACTTGATTGCAAGAGTATGGGAGCAATATTGCACTCTATGAATATTCCGTAATAATCGACTTACAAAATGTGACCTTGACTATAATTTATTATAGTTATACTGAATAAAGGCTTGGAACCGGTACCAAAAGTACAGTTTCTGTACCGGTATTTGTTGGTAATTTTCATTTCCGTATCTGGGTACCTGTTCTAAATGGGTACCGGTACTCCTCCTTAAAGTACGAGTACCTAATTTTGGTACCTGTTGCTATCTGCTTATACTTGTACCTGCTGGTATCTGCTTTCTCACTGACGTGATTTGTACCGGTACAGGTATAGTACCGATGCTGACGGCAAAATAGTACTGGTTCAGATAGTACAGGTACTGTGTCTGGCATCGGTACCGAATCAATGTCATTGGTACCGTTTCCCATAAATACCGGTATTTCAAGCCTTGTACTGAATATCATAAGGTCTAGCGTGAATTCTCGTGTGCGATGTAATTAAGAGTACATACTTATCTTGCTTGCAAAAAAATCTTGTGAATAATATATGTCACACTAACTAATAGGAGTCCAATGTTTTGTGCGTTAGGAAAGAATTTTTAATAGTACACGTAAAACCTTTAACTTTATAACGTTACGCATAGTAACAAAATGGATTACGTTTTTCGTTTATCAAAACGAAGTATCTGCATTTTCGAATGTACATACATAACAATTTATTTTAATCACACTTGTTTCATCTGAATATTTCTCGGAAGCAATAAACTTTAACAACTGTTAAGGCAGAGTTTGTTTTATTAAAACGACCTGGAAGTCTGGGACGGTGTTTAAAATTTGCAAATTTTTTTTTCATTTTGAAGGGAAAGAGATTTTTAATTGTCTTTTGTATTTTAGTAGTAGCCTTTTTTACAAACTAAGTTTATCATAGGCAAGGCAATATGCTTTATCGTTTATTTTATTATAAATTGACTAATTTTTCCAGCTGTAAGAGTTTACAGAATTTATCTGAAATGTACATTTAGTTAAGAACTGCAGTGGATCACAGATTAAGCGATGTCATATTTTCCTAGTTATAATTATAGAACACCCACTTCAATAGTGTACACTTTTGATTTAACCGTCTCGCTTGATCTTTGGTCCATTATACTCCCTGACATTATGTATTGTGAATGATGGCATGTTGGTCCGGGTTTATGGATGAACTTATAAAACTACATTCCGTATTTTCGTTTCGTAGGGATATTGTGCTAATCCACATTACTTTCTGCAAAAAAAAAACATGCAAAAACCAATCAATTTGGTTTAAATTAAATTAGATCATTCGAATTGGCCACACATCTCTGATTCTACAAACATGAATAACCGTACAATGGTTTTTGAAATTTGTTAATAAACTGTGCGAACTTTCTTGTTCCGATTTCAAACTATGTGTATCTAAACCAAAATTTTCTATTTTCTATCGCTTTCGGAAGGCGCGGCCGGTGCCCGGATTGGTGAGTTCAAAATCAAAATGGCGGCTTTGTGAATGTCCGTCTGCGTAGAGTAGTAAGAGCCATGTACCATGTTTACACAAACTTGGTATAGTCAACGCCATTTTGCAAGTCAAAAGCGCACAACAAACCCATCTCTGTCCTTGTCGCACACAGTTTCTATAGCGCCTGCCTTTACATGAAATTGGAATGAAGCGGCAAATGTGCGTAAAAGAGACAAATACGGGCAATATACGCTATTGACTTACTGAATATAATCATTTAAGAAGGTACATCAATTTTTCGTAGCTTCTGGCCTACGAAAATGTGTAGTGTGATTTAATGTTGAGAAAAAAAAAACACAACTAAGGTTGTGTAAACTTGGCAATTGAGACAATATTAAGATGTAGTTAAGCCTGCTTTGAAAGATATACAGGTATATCTATCCTTGTTTCTTAAAAGCATGTTTTATTCTAGAATTTTCGCAATAAAATGTTTCTGGCAGCTTAACTACTTTAAATATATTTGTCTACGGCTAAAGCTTTTTTCGATGTTTGGGATTCTGGGTGCAATTCTTCACATACCAATCTGTTGCCGCTTGTTACGTCACACCGCAGGATTCATCAGTTTTGTTTCATATATTTTTTTTTAATTCTACTATTGTTTATAGGCATATATGTGCTTGCAGTATCGTTCCTCGGTTATGGTATCACCAGGAAACATGATACTGATGAATTGGGTTACGTAAATACCTTTTTTACAATTTATAATAATCATTATCCGTAAATTAACTATTATTAGATGATAGTTAGATGTTGTTAACTTTACGGATTAGATTGACAGATCAAATTATTGTGTAATTGATAAATTAGATGTAGGGTAATATAAATGAAAGTTGACATTATGTTTTTTTTTTATTTTTGTTCATAATTATTGGTATCGTTTTTCAAGACACTATTTGACTCCTTGCTCAAGCTAATAGCAATAATTTTTTTTATTATAAATTTAAAGCGATCGAAATGAAATTCACCTAATAAAATTGAATTATTAAAATAATGTAAAATGATCGTATTATAGAATTAGCAGTAAATTAGACACCTCATTACTTTTAATTGTTTATATCATAAATAGTTATTTTTAATTAAACTTGAGCATCGGACCAAACAGCCCATTATCGAACTCGTTAGTTTTAATTCACGCACATTTAGATACGCTGATGTTTATTGCCGTTTTGCATTTGATTGCTAATATGTTGCACTGTCGTTGACGTAATAGTCACTTAGCAATTATTTTTTTTATAACTGCATGTTGTTTGTTTTGAAGCACGGATGCTTACTCGCACTGTATGTGGCTTTTAAGTATTGTGATATATCTTTATTTGAACAATAGGTAGACCTTGAATATGTCTATCGTACGATCAGACAACACAATCAAGAAAAAAAATATGGTATTTTAATGACATACAAACAGGTGAATGTTTAATGCCGAATTTGAATGAATTATTAAAATTTTTGACTGCAATGGTATTTCTAGTTAAGATTTTTCTTACTAGAACTGATAATTTTGGGGCACATCAAAAACAGCTGCGCTTTCGTGTCGAAGCACTTCTTGCGTTAAGATGAGGAGAACGATACTTTAATTTTCACTACTGCTGTCAAAGTCAAACTATAACTATCTTTGTCACACTAAAGATGTGTCCGCTGAGCCAGGTTTTTAACAAACATTGTTCTTGAACATAGAATGAACTAAGCAGAACCCTGATGAGGCGAATTCCAGTGGAAAAAAATGAGGTTAACATCTCAATAGATGGCGCATAATAGTTTCGTTTTGTCAAAAAAGGAATAGGCCGTATAAGGGGCTACGTGAATTTTCCGGGGTCCAGTGCTGCCCCCATTTTAAATAAATCATTTGAAAGAAAACGGAGATATCATTTAAAATTTTGTCTTGATCAGACCCTAGATAACCCTTCAAACTATTTTATGAACTACTGTTTACTGTTTGTAGTGAGAACATGAAGCTTTTCTACGCACATACGCCAAAAGTGGCCGTTTTTCGCAATTGTGCGTAGAAAAGCTTTACGTTCTCACTTTAAACTGTAAACAATAGTTCATAAAATAGTTTGAAGGGTTATCTAGTGTCTGATCAAGACAAAATTTTAAATGAAATCTCCGTTTCCTTTTTATAGATATATTTCAAATGGGGGCAGCACTGGACCCCGGAAAATTCAGGTAACCCTATCAACTCTTTAAAAAAAATTGTAATTGATCAACCAATCTTGTATGTTATTATAATTGAATTAAATATATACATTTCTAAACAATAGTATATTTAAAAAATAAAACAATATTCCAAGAACAAATATACACCATGAAAAATTTAAATGATTTAGACATAGATCGATTTAAGTGATTGCTGCGCCATCTATCTTATGTGACTGTACAATTTTATATTCAAAAAAATCGCCTCATTCATGTTTTTTAATAATGTTATGTTCAAAAACTGGCGCAGCGGACACGGCTATAGTTTACAGTAACAAGGATGCCGATAAAAATGGAGGTTTGAAGTTCACAGATTTGACAAAGATCGAGTTTTTTTTTTCAAAAATTTAAAGTCCTTCGACAGGCCCCACCCAATGTCCATATCACAGCGGGAAATTCGGGAGCAGTCATAAGCCACCAATAACACACCTGCGCGGTGGTCTGCAGCGGAGTCCTGCAAATTATTGCGAGTGCAAGGTAGATACTAGCTAGTGTATTGTAGTGACTGTTTACGCTAGATGACAGTTATTGAGTTAAGTCAGATGCCTCTATGCGGCTTAAAATTTGAAACTCTAGTGTTAGTAATAACACACTGAGGGGTTTGGGAAGTCTCGATAGTTGAAAGTCGCGGCATCTGAGACAACTAAATTTACAATAAGTCCCGGGATTTCGAGACACGAGACGTTCCAGGACCCAAACCCTGTAGAGGTTGGGAAGTCTCGACATTTTCAGAGACAACCAAATTTATAAAAAGTCCCGGGACTTCGAAACACGACACGTTCCGGGACCCAAACCCTGTTCGGGTTGGGAACTCTCGACATTTTCAGAGACAACCTTTATAAAAAGTCCTGGGACTTTGAGACACGAGACGTCCTGGGACCCAAACCCTAAACGAATTTGATAAGAAGAAGACACTAGTATCGTTGCCTCCCACTCCCACTCGTTTGCAGGCCTGCGCTGCTGACTGACATAAATTGGTGGCAAAATGCTGACAGCTAACTTTTTAATTTCCACGCAGGCTATGACATGTCACCGTTCATCCGGCGTTACGCCAAGTACCTGAACGAGAAGGCGCTGTCATACAGGACTGTTGCCTTCGACTTCTGCAAAGTCAAGAGGGGGTGAGTAAACGTAACCAGAAAGTTCTGGGGCCAACTCGACTTGGACGCCACTCAGACTCGATTCACAAGCATTGAAGTTTGAGGTGTACCTCGCTGCCTTTACGGTGGAATTTCCAACATGTTATTAAAAGAAGTTTCGAAGAAGTTCAATTGTAGTCGCCGTCTTGAAATATTCTTTTAAAGCGGCCCTTCCCGGCCGCTCTGTTTTCAACATGAGCATAGTTTAAAAAGCTTGGTGTTTCATCCAGGGCAATGCTAGAAAAAAAGGCAAACCAAAAAGAGAAAGATAGCGCCTGAGGGCATGATTTGCATTCTATAAAATGAAATTAGTATAATTATTAACTATCCATTGAACGAATATTAACTATTCATAGGGTGCCGAAATTTCATAAAACTTGTTCCAGGAGATACGTGTTTATCAGTAAGCCTTAAAAGTATGTAAAATAAATGTTTTGTATTCAAAATTTTCATTACATTTGCAAGGTTTGTATCGAAATATTTTTTTTACTTTTACTATGTATGAGTACTTTATGAACGGTCGAAGTTCAGCTAAAATTTGTGCAAAAAAGCAGATTTCTGGAGGCTTATACTGACTTTGTTTTTCAAAATTTCAATTTTTTATTTCGATAGAAACCTAGAAATAGCGCCCAAGATACCTGTGAGTTCAAAAGTTTTTAAGAAAGATCAGATACAACGTCATAATCACGTACGAGCGTTTGTATGAAAAGTAAGATGGGAAGGCCGCTCTTAAGGAAAATGCACCGTAAGGAACAGAGTAAAGTTCACATCCCTATGATTTAATATGAGTTAAGTCGGAGTGGTGTTAGCAACGAGCAAATGTAATAGGCGATAGCCTTAACGTCCCACATCCAACAGCATTGTCAAAATTAAAATCACAAGGCAAATTCGAATCCATAGAACTTGAGGGGATTTTTGCGGGGTCCAGTGCAGCCCCCATTTGATATAAATCATTTGATAGAAAACGGAGATATCATTTAAAATTTAGTCTAAAACCAATCTGGGTAGACAAGCTCCAGTTAACCGTATGTGTAATACATATAACACCTTTAATCGCGGCTCAGAGGATTTGGACATATTTTGCGATAGCTTGAAGGTCCTTAAACATAAAATGCTGAATCTTCTTAATAATTGAAAATCACAAATTTAGATAATTTTAAACTCTCGATAAGCTTATTTTGATCTTTTAGTCAAATGTCGTGTATACCTGTCATTGGTATTTACATTAGAACCTAAGTATTATGTGTGTAAGTGTGTATCATGCTCGAATGTTGTATGTAAATACTGTTGGTGTACCTTATCCAATAAAATAAAATAAAAAAATAAAATAAAAATAAAATTTTGTCTTAATCAGACCCTAGATAACCCTTCAAACTATTTTATGAACTACTGTTTACAGTATAAAGTGAGAACGTGAAGCTTTTCTACGCACATTTGCGAAATACTGCCACTTTTGGCTAAAGTGAGTAGAAAAACTTCACGTTCTCACTTTAAACTGTAAATAGTAAGTTCATAGAATAGTTTGAAGGGTTATCTAGGGCTTAGCCAAGACAGAAAGACAAAATTTTCAATGATGACACTGTTTCTTTTTAAATGATTTATTTCAAATGGGGGCAGCATTGGACCCCACCAGTTGTGACGAGATCTAAAATTGTATTAATTATAATTTAGCAAAGAGGAGGGCTCCCTCCGCATGATGAACGCAGAGAAGCTGCTGAAAACTCTGCCAGTGCTGCAAGCACAGCTGGACGGTCTGCTGGAGTTCGACTGCACAGCCAACGACCTTACCAACGGCGTCATCAGCATGTGCTATATGCTGCTCTTCCGAGACCTCATTAGGTAGGTACAGGGCCGACGCAGGTCGCTTTTTTAACTACTAACAGATCGCGCAAAATAACTTGGCGGCTCGGAAGTTAGCTGCAAGTGACAGTGGGGTAGCTGAGGCCCGGCGCACCGTTTCCGCGCACACCTGTATTCGTTTACTGCGCAGCGTTCCGCGCGAAGTTCAGAGCCGCCGAGTAATTTTGCGCGTACCATAATATTTTTTGTCACGTAATGAACTTGTTAGCAAGCATTACGTGTTATAATGTGTTAAAATTGTACTATATTATAAGTATTTATTAATTAAAAGACATAATAATAACATGACATAGCCCTTCGGGTGAGTAGGCGACGAATACTGTGAAAATGAGTTTCTTTCGGCGTTTCTTTTCAGCAGTGGTCGTTGCGAAGCGCTGGTATCGGTAGCTTTTCTTTAAATATACATTGAATTTGAATATATACTACACGTAACGTAAATTATACTCATTGACGTATTAAATTGCCTGTAAAGGTCTAATTATTGAATAAACATTTGAATTTTGAATTTAAAGACGCGGGGCGCAAATCTGCATCATGGCAAATGCAAAAATGACACCCCATGCAACACCACGTTCACATATTGATGAACTATTTGTTAGTTTTCCTAAAATATCAAATTGTGTCATAATTAAACCTTGAAAATGTTGTTAATTCATTTTGAAAAGTTTGATATTATAGTGGACTTGGTGGAGTTTGATAACAGTTTTGGTCAAAATTAATATGTAATATGAAAGAAGATGGGTCAAAAATACCACCCCGAATTGCACCCGGTTCAAAGGTACCCATTTCGCTTGCCGCATTACCTCTTTGAATTGCTATGGACTGCCTTTGGACCAGGTACCACCCGGAGCGGTGGTCATATCCACGGGACTGTAACCGCCGTCCTATCTCACTAACACAGTGCTTCGCTTCTAAACTCCATGGTCCAGTCAGGGCCGGGTCTAACATATGGCTTTTTGGGCTTAAGCCCAGGGCCCCGTAGTTCCAGGGGCCCCCAGCCTAGTCAAGTCAAAGTCAAAAATAAAAGTCTTGATCAAGATTAAATTACGGGTTGGCAACCCTAAACACTTAAGCATAAAATATTACAATATAAATTAAATGTTTTATTGTCTTATTTTTCCTATACTTTGAGTAATTAGGTGGCCTCCTAAGTAGCATTAGCCCAGGGCCCCCTAAACTCACGGTCCGGCCCTGGGTCCAGCTGTTTCTCTAATCTATAGTCCATTTGTTTAGGTATTTAAAAGAATGTAAACAAACTCGACATGTCTTTTTATTGAATTATGCACTTTATAAATCAATGCTAGAGAAGGATGCACTGGAAAATGAGACTGATAGACGCATACAACTGGGATGGGCAGCCTTTGGGAAACTCACAGACGTCTTGCGATCTAAGATGCCCCAAAGTTTGAAGACTCGATTGTTTGACCAGTGTGTACTTCCAGTAATTACTTATGCTTGTGAAACGTGAACCTTAACTGTCGGGACGGTAAACCAACTAAAAGTCGCCCAACGAGCAATGGAACGCTCAATGCTCGGTATCACCCTGCGCGATCGAATACGAAACAACATTATTCGTCGACGCACAAAAGTCACAGATATCGGTGAACGAATTGCACATTTGAAATGGCAATGGGCTGGTCACATCTGCCGCAGGGATGATGATCGATGGAGCCAGAGGGTTCTGTATTGGCGACCCCGCACAGGAAAACGAAGCGTAGGCAGACCAGCAGCCAGATGGTCGGATGACATTAAAAAGACGGCAGGGCCGACCTGGACCAGAATTGCCGCAGAGAGATCTAAATGGAAATCCATAGAAGAGGCATATGTCCAGCAGTGGACGTAAACATGCTGAGAAGTAGAAGAAGAAAAGAAATCAATACCTATGCAAATTACAAATTATTTATTTCATAAATTATAAATTACATTATTTATTTGTAATTTGCAAAGGTATTGATTTATAAAGTGTATATTTCAATAAAAAGACATGTCAAGATTGTTTACATTTTTTTTAAATACCTAAACAAATGGATTATTGTTGATTTCAATTTTATTTCTATGAAGTTTTGTTAGTCAGCAGCAACAATCAAAAGCCTTTGATAAATGGATAAAAAATATTTTCACTTATTTTCGTTTTTGAATGGGCCTGCATGTATTGACATAATACGACTGCCTCCGTGGTCCAGTGGTCAAGGCGTTCGCCTTGTGACCCGGAGGTCATGGGTTCGATTCCCACTGGGAAACATACTTTGTGCAAAGTTGTTTCCAGTCTGGATAGGATATTGCAGGCTTGAATCACCTGATTATCCGAAAAGAAAGATGATTCCGTGTTTCGGAAGGCACGTAAAACTGTGGGTCCCGAACGCCACCTAGCGTTTGATCATCAAACTATCCAAGGATTGGTTCCTGGTTTGCCCTTTGGGTTGTGGAGGTCAGACGGCAGTCGCTCTGTGTAAAAACCAGTAACCTCGTCAAATCTCCTTGGTTAGGTAGCGGACCCCGGGCTCTGAAGCGTTACTGCTGAGGATGCAACCGGGAATACGCTCGGATGATGATGATGATGTATTGACATAATACATCTTTTGAGATAAGTAGTGCCTTTGTACAAATTTTATTTGATGTATTCATAAATGTATTTTATTTGACGACCTCCGTGGCGTAGTGGTCACCATGCTAGTCCGTCACCCATAGGTCCCGGGTTCGATCGCCGGCCTTTAACAAATTGTCCTGGGTCTTGGATGTTTATCTATACAATGTCCTTTTTTTATTAAGTACAAATATTTTAAGGGGTTATTCAGTCCATCATTTTGAACAACTTTGCCCAATAAATATATATCGAAATACGAAAAAAAATATTTAGGTTCTCATACAGATCGAAGTAGTCACGTGATATCGTTACTATGAAAAATACAAAAAACTTTTTCGTATTTCGATATATATTTATTGGGAAAAGTTGTTCAAAATGATGGACTGAATCACCTCTTAAAATATTTGTACTTAATTAAAAAGAATATTGTATATGTATTTATTATAAAATATACTATCGTTGAGTTAGTACCCCATAACACAAGTCTCGAACTTACTTTGGGGCTAGCTCAATCCGTGTTATTTGTCCCTGTATATTTATTAATTTATTCTCTGTACAAATTTTCCGTGTACATAAATTGGTAAATAAATAAAACAATAGTGATTTGTTCTTATTCAACTTCCAGATTATTCGCATGCTACAACGACGGTATTATAAACTTGCTGGAGAAGTACTTCGACATGAACAAGAAGAATTGCCGCGAGGCTCTCGACCTCTATAAAAAGTTCCTCATCAGGATGGATAGGGTCGGAGAGTTCTTGAAGGTACGTCTATTTCTTCTTAGAAATTAGTTGACAGGGTTGAGGTGTGCATTAGAAAAATGGGTGTGAATTTGAACGTAAAGAAAACTCTTGCCGTCTTATTATAAAACCCAGACTAACTTTGTTACTAAGTTTAAACCATTATCCGACCAAATCAAGTTGACACCTAGTAATATTACATTATCTCAGCTGTCAATGTCAACTTCATATTGGGCGGATAATGGTTTAAACCTAGTAACAAAGTTAGTCTGCGTTTTATAATAAGACAGTTGGTAATTACGAAAGAAGCTACAGTTGTGTATTTTTGTAGACAATCAACGTCTGGAGAAAGTCTACATATATCTTGGGTCTTGGCTTACCCAGTCATGGGAAAATTAATTAAAGATTCGGACCCGTATAGAAATAGTACGAGCAGCCTTTGAAGAGTAGCGGAAAGTGTTGTGTAGTCGATATCTCTCCATCAAAGTGCGAACAAGGTTGCTTCAACGCTATGTGAAAGCGTGAACCTCCGAAAAAAAAATGATTTCCGAAAAATTTGCAAGCCTTGAGATGTGGTTTTAACGTAGAAGGGCTGCCTCCGGGCCATAACCTACCACCTACCTGGAGCAACTTGGAGGTGCCTAAATCGACTACGTACTGAGAAGGGCAGATGCGGTCACGAGCTTGCGAAGTGGCAATATATTTAAAAATCGGAGGCCCACTGCCAATGTGGTCACGCCGATCAGACCATGCAGCACCTTCTCTTCGAGTCCATCGTGCCAGACCAGCTTTACAAAGTACAGTACTCGGCGTCGGAGAGAGGCATAAGAGTGGCAACCTACTGGAGAAATAAAATATAGTGTGATTTGAGCCAATAGACACGAAAAGAAGACCGTAGAATGCTTCGCATAAGCTGACAGCATCACATTACTAACGTTGAAGTTCTGGATAGAAAATAGAATAAAAGAAAGATATAAGATAGAATAGAAGTAAGAAATAAGATAGAATAGAAGTATACTTTTTTTCGGACATTTATGTCCCATAGTTGGGCAAAAGCCTCCCCTCTTGTTTCCAATTATTTATATCCGTAGCTGTTTCACTCCATTCCTCGTCAAAAGCGGACGACTCGTCTCTCCATCAAAAACAAACCATTAAAATAAGAAAAATCACATCTTGGTCACGTGTTTAGAAACCCACAATATCATGTACTCCAGACCATAATGATGGGTAAAACTGACGGAAAGCGCAAGGCGGGACGTCGCAAAATGTCATAGCTGAGGAACACCCGACAATGGACTGGTATCAAAACGGTGGAATAACTGTTCAGGCTTGCTATGGACAAATCAAGATTTAAAGAGCTGACTGCCAATCTTCAGGAATGAAGCGGCACTTTCATCATCACCATCTGGGGACAACAGTGATTTTTACACCAAGGAAACCTTTTGCACCAAAGTAGTGCAAAAGGTTTCCTCCCGATTTTTTCCTTCGCCCATCCTTCACCGGAAAAAAAAGTGCAAACAGAAAGATCTAGTGGCTACCCGGAAATTACATTGTATAATTTTTTAAAACTATAAAACGACGTCACCCCCGAACTATACAACAGATTTTGATAAAAATTCAATAGGACCACCTGACGAGAACCCGCTTTGTACATAAAAAAAAATTTTCCAATCCAGGCGTCTTCGAATAATCAGTAAAAATACATCTTTTGTTGGATTTTGAACTTGGCGCCCATTTTCACATTTATTTTTTTGTTGGGATATAATTAGTTTTTGCACAGCAGTGTCGGAAAGAATCGGAAAGAAGAAATTTTTGCTCGTGTAACTTTGATAGGCGCTTTACCTAATAAAATCGACTAATATATTAACTATAATTTTCTTATAGATAAATTCACTGTTTTTTTTTAATTTCCCTTTGTATACGCGTAATTGTCTTCTGATATTTTGTATTATTTCTTGTTAATAAATCATTTTCTTGTGTTGTCTGTTTAGGTAGCAGAGAACGTTGGCATAGACAAAGGCGACATTCCAGATCTCACTAAGGCCCCCAGCAGTCTCCTGGACGCCTTGGAAGGCCACCTCGCAGCCCTCGAGGGCAAGAAAGGCTCTGCGGCCAACACTCCTACACAGACCGCCAGGTAATTGTGTACAATTAGGATATTCAGAAACATGTGAGACCAGCTAGCGTTTTTGGTCAAACTTTTTTCATTTTTTTATTAAATCTTTATTGTTCATCAAATACAAATTGATACAAAACAATAGGCGAACTTAACGCTAAAAGCGTTGTCTACCAGTCAACCTTTGGGTTATACTGATAGTCTTAATGTGTCTATTATGACGTACGTAATGTTTGCATTGATGTTAGGTATGTTTTAGAGCAACATCCTTACCCTTTTGTATTCTTCATTAAACCAGAAAAGTAACGCTATTCACCCGTTTTTCTTTTTTAGATAAATTTTAATGCAAAATACCCAATGACCTTTGAAATCAAGCAAAGTTTAATACGTCTTGATAACCAATAATAAATAAATATATAGGGGCAAATAACACTGATTAAGCTAGTCCCAAAGTAAGTTCGAGACTTGTGTTACGGGATACTTACTCAACGATAACATATTTTATAACAAATATATATATAGATAAACATCCAATCCTTTAAACGATATTTCGTTCCAGCCTTCAATTTACAGATGTTGTATTTAGTTTGACATTACCCTGAACCATTGTAGCACAGACTAGACGCCCATGTAGGGTTCCGTAGCAGCAACACAATATAAAAGTTCTTGTAGTTCGTTGTAACTTTGATCGGCGTTTTAATAAACGTATTAAAAATAACTACTCACAAAATCTTGTTAAAACCAATTTTCGGTTGAAGTTTGCATGTAAATGTACATCATATATTTTTTTAAAGTTTTAGTTACACGGACACACACACACACTCACATTTTACCACTTTGGAAGTGTCTCTTGCGCAAACTATTCAGTTTAGAAAAAAAGGATATTAGTAGAAACTTCAATATCATTTTTGAAGACCTATCCATAGATACCCAACAAGTATGGGTTTGATGAAAAAAAATGTTGAGTTTCAGTTCTAAGTATGGGGAACCGCCATTTATTGTTTTTTTTTTATTTATTTTTTTAGTGAGAAAATATTAATGCAGTTCACAGAATACATCTACTTACCAAGTTTCAACAGTTTAGTTCTTATAGTTTCGGAAAAAAGTGGCTGTGACATACGGACGGACAGACAGACAGGCATGACGAATCCATAAGGGTTCCGTTTTTTGCCATTTGGCTACAGAACCCTTAAAAAGATGTATTTTTTAAACCATTTGACTGTCTACTCATGTCATGAATATTGAATCTCATTTTAATTTTTTGGGACGAAGTTTTTTTTCGGACATTACGGACTTACACTTTTTTCCGTCACGCTTTAAAAGTAAAAGCTCGTCTGTCTCGTCCATAGCTCAGTTGGTAGAGAGTTTGCCTGAGGTGGTCGATGTTCCCGGTTCAAACTCAGGATACGCCAGTTTTTTTTATTTTTATTTTAATGCTTTTTAATTTACTCTTCTTATAGTTGGTACGCTTTTAGTCCCGGTCCTTTGAGGCAGTCACGGGGCCATAACCAACTTTATTATTGTTTTTAATAAAAAAGTGTAAGATTTTTCCGTCACTCTTGTCCGTCTTTACGTCGACGGCACTCACGATAATTTTTCTTTGTTATCAGTGCTCAAAAGAACGTAGCGAGCGTAATGGGCGCTCTTTCTTCCACATCGTCGTCGTTCGGCAACGCAGCCGCTTCCACCAGACTGGACAACCAGGCCAACGGTGCTGCCCCACTGTTCATAGACGACACCTTGAAGCAACAGGCACTGGCCGAAGAGGAGGCTGCTATGAACCAGTACAAGGTAGAAAATATATATCCTTCTATAGGACGCAAATTTTGACCGAATCTCGTAGTGCGCGCTGGTCCAGTGGTTTCTGTGCATCGCCTGCGATAACTCGTGGTAGGCAATACAATGGTGCTTCCTAGCTGTTCATAGATGAGACCTTGAAGCAACAGGCACTGGCCGAAGAGGAAGATGCTATGAACCAGAACAAGGTAAAAAAAATATTTTATAATTAGAATGCTCCTTCTATAGGACGCAAATTTGACCGAATCTCGTAGTGCGCGCTGGTCCAGTGGTTTCTGTGCGTCGCCTACGATAATTCGTGATAAGCAATACTGAAAGTGGCCCGATGTAGGATGGGTCAATCAAATGTTTCTACAGCTGTACTTATAACTGTCCATTTTAAACAATTTCACATATTGTTCATGATCATGAGCATTTATAATCCTAAACTGCACCAAATTCATAGTATAAAGTCCTCTAAAATAATTAGAAGAAACCCCAACTGGCCTCAGTTGGGGTAACTTTCAGCCAAAACCTATGAATATTGATTACGCAGTGTGGATTAGGCAGAGTAGAATAGGATCACTCCAAGTCTTCCCGTGGATGTCGTAGAAGGCGACTTAGGAAACACAAGCTAAAAACAAAGCTGAGACATCAATGAGACCTCTCCAACCCGTGGAGAGTGCAGCCCAAATCCTCTAGCTCTCTGGCCAAATATGGCTCTGGTAGTACAAAGGGTCTCGTGCTCCTGCAGTGGAGACTAAAACGACCTTATAATGATGATGGATGGATCTGATTTGTATTATAAAACAGCTCATAAAACACGCGTGTAATATAATCGCAAATAGTGAAGTATATAACTTCACTATTTGCGATTATATTATACGCGTGTTATATATATACACGCTATAACCGCACTATTTGCTATTTAATGCTTCCAAATATTTTCTTTGACGTCTGCCAGTAGGGAGCGCGCTGCGCTTATTTTAAAAAGTAAAACGGCGGAAAAGCAACAGTGTGCATCACAGTTTAATGGTTGAGTTTATTTAAAATCAAAACATTCCGTTTATTGGGTATTTTTCGTCGCAAGTGTGTTGAAAAACATCGTACGATATTGATTAAACACACTCAGCTCTACTACGCCTTCGCCTTCGGCTCGGGCTGAAATTCCGTCTCGTGTGTTATAACCACTCTGCACGCACAGAAAAAAACCATTCTGGAATTTAAGCAAAATTGCCTTGAGAGTCACGCTAGGCTATCGAGCGCCACCGGACCACCTGTACCATTGGGTAGGATCCTCTGAGTGTCAAAGACTAGTAAAATTAAGCCAGCTAATCGTTTACAGGTCCATTTATTCCAAGGAGAACAAGTGACAGGCGAAGAAGACATATCAGTTATTCTTGTAAGAATGGAATAAAAATATCGCTTTGTTATTTCAACAAATGTTTGTGTGTTATTTGCTTTATGTCATTGGTTTCGGGCAGTTTGTGTATAGTCCATTGGGTCAATTGGTTGATACGCCGTTGGCGTCCCGGAATAGCGGTATGCGCTTTCAAAAGCGCGGCCTTTGTGGCGCGCCGACGACGTGCAAACTAATTCAACAAATGAACTATAAATAAGACCAAGTTAACTATACATTTCAATGTGTCGAACGAAAGTAAAAGAGCAGTAGTTTCAGTCTAAAACTAAACCGCTCAAGTTTACTGAGCTTTACAACGTGTAACAGAAACGGGGTATCAAACCCGAAAGGGAGTAAATTTACTAATCAATGGGAACAACTTTTACTTGGGGACCATCCCTGAAACCGCAAGAAAAATCTGCAACTCCATACATTTTGGCACGGTGGGTATTTCATTTTGTATGGTGGTGCAGATTGTTTCTGCGATTTTAGCTATGGTCTCATAGAAAAAGTTGTTCACATCGACTAGTATGTTTACTCCCTTTTGAGTTGATACCAAATTTTCCGTAACATATTGTATAGTGAATAGGTGTTTCATTCTTATAAAACTATTAAATATTGACGTCATTCATCAAGATGTGATGGGTACTGTGGCTTCGTTTTGATAAATCAAATCCAGACACAAATTTAAACCTTATTGTTAATGTAATACGGATCAATGTTTGTCATTGTTACATCACATTAACAGATCTTATGTTATTCATGTTACACATATTGTTTTACCCATTACATTCAAGCAAAGTCATTATAAAGTCACTATTTACCACATGTATTAAAAATATAACTGATTTAAATAAAACCGACCAATTTCGAGACGGACTCGCGCAAGAAGGATCCCGCACCATTATCTTCAAAAAAATACGTTTCTTGCAAATATTACTTTATTCTGTTTTTAGCATCATCATCTGTGAACATTTCAACTGTCTAGCTATCACGGTTCATTAGATACAGCCTGGTTTTAGACAGACGAACAGTGAAGTGGGTCCCGTTTTTACCCTTTGAATACAGAACCCTAAAAAGTCACTAAATAATCATGAAAAACATTCCGAGGTAATGGTGTAAAAATGTTTGTGTAATAAGTGTTATTTTCTCGTAAATCTGGTGTTTCAAACGCTACATCATCAGCATACCGGTGAAGGATCAAACCGCAAAGTCACAGTTCACGCTAAAACCAACCTTACCGTTACAGAACAAGGTGCAATCTCCCACGAACTCGGCGGCGAACAACCCGTTCCTCTCGGCCGCTCCAAACCAGAACCAGTCCATAGTGGACCTGTTCGGGCCGAGCCCAGCTGACACCAGCCAGAGCAGCAAGGCATCCGACGACCTGCTGTCGCTGGGCAACCCTTTCGCTGACATGTTTGGAGGTATGTTTGTGTTGGTCCCTTAGAAATTGAAGGTACCTTCATAAAGAGCAGTGTGAAGTGAGGTATGGAGCGTTGTGAAGCGAGGTGTTATTTTATACGTTCCTTGGAAATGGATTACGGGGTACATACGTAGAGCTTTGTGAAGTGAGGTACGGAGCGTTGTTAAGTGAGGTATGGAGCGTTGTGTAGTGAAGTATGGAGCGTTGTGAAGTGAGGTATGGAGCGTTGTGTAGTGAGGTATGGAGCGTTGTGTAGTGAGGTATGGAGCGTTGTGAAGTGAGGTATGGAGCGTTGTGTAGTGAGGTATGGAGCGTTGTGAAGTGAAGTATGGAGTATTATGAACTGAGGTATGAAGCGTTGTAAAGTGAGGTATGGAGCGTTGTGAAGTGATGTATGGAGTGTTGTAAAGTGAGGTATGGAGCGTTGTAAAGTGAGGTATGGAGTGTTGTGAAGTGAGGTATGAAGCGTTGTAAAGTGAGGTATGGAGCGTTGTGAAGTGAGGTATGGAGTGTTGTAAAGTGAGGTATGGAGCGTTGTAAAGTGAGGTATGGAGTGTTGTGAAGTGAGGTATGAAGCGTTGTAAAGTGAGGTATGGAGCGTTGTGAAGTGATGTATGGAGTGTTGTAAAGTGAGGTATGGAGCGTTGTAAAGTGAGGTATGGAGTGTTGTGAAGTGAGGTATGAAGCGTTGTAAAGTGAGGTATGGAGCGTTGTAAAGTGAGGTATGGAGCGTTGTGAAGTGAGGTATAGAGCGTTGTGAAGTGATGTATGAAGTGTTGTAAAGTGAGGTATAAAGCGTCGTGAAATTTAGTGCGGGGTACATACGTAGAGAGCGGTGTGAAGTGATAGAGGACATGGTGACAAAATAGGAAAAAAGTGTTGACAAAACCAGTCCATAGTGGACTGTTCGGGCCGAACCCAGCTGACACCAGCCAGAGCAGCAAGGCCTCCAATGACCAGCTGTCGCTGGGCAATTCTTTTGCTGACATGTTTTAAGGTATGTTTGTATTGGTCCTTTAGAAATGGAGATTACATATAGAGCGTTGTGATGTAAAAGAAGAGTGAGTAAATGAGAAAAAAAGTGTTGACATGATCACAGAATAAGTACAGTCAGCCAACGAGATACCTGACCCCGCCATCTATATTTAGATTTTTTCTTAAACTCAAAATAAAATTAACATGAAAATGTATATTTAGAAATACTTCATTGAAATCTTTCCGACTATACATTTTCATATTAATATTATTTAGAGTTTAAAAGATGTCTAACTATGACGGTTCATGACATGAGATACAGCCTGCTGACATACAGACTAATAGGGTTCCGTTTTTACGCTTTGGGTACGGAACCCGTAGCCGGATAGCATGAATAAAGGGGGGGGGTAAGGGCTCTTACGAGCGACAATATATCCGCCCTGGTCGGCAACCATCCGCGACAGTTCGCGACAGCATTGACAGTCTGGCGCCTAAAGCGCACGGCCCAATGAGGGTTTTCAACACGTCATTTTAAAAAAACCGGCTGTCTTTTTATATACCCGGTGTACATACATACATACATACATACATGAGTACATACAAACTCGCGAAAAACATAACCCTCCTGCTGGCGCAGTCGGGTAAAAATATCTGACACCAGATGCACAGTGAAGTCAGATCCAATAAGCTGCTGCTATAGGATACATTTGACGCATCAAAAGAACCTGTCAACTGATGGTCCAATGACAAATGGAGATCGGACCTGACGTCACTGCAACCATCTAGTGTTGCAATGGCCTTGATAATCTTTAGATTTGTTTAAAACTTAGGTACTCTAATTACAGCACTGTCTCTAAGAAGTATTTAGTATAAAATGTGAATATTAATCATTTTTAACACTAAACTTATGACTAATCGTCGTTTTCATAACAAATCTGATCTTGAAGCAGTTCTAATTCTTTCTGTACAATTTATTGATAGTCTGGATTCTTTAGTGTTAATAGTGTTAAGCCTGCTGTACACGGGTAGTCATCGCATCGCAATATCAGTAACGCTATTCGTCCAAAATTCGCTACTTTCCAGTCAATTCAAATCGGATACTTTTGTCTAAACGTCAAAACAAAGGGTTTGTATGAAATACAGGCTAATAACGTCATAGTTTCTTGGAGTAAAATAGCGCTTTTAATATCAGTTTTTCTGCAATAATAAATCGAAAAGCACTTTGAAAATGGACATGATCAATGACAAGTGCTTATATTGTAACGTTTTATTTTAATAACTGTACCAAGTAATTTTTTTTATACTCTGAAAAGTGTTCAATGTCCAATTCTACCCGTTTACAGCAGGCTTTATGGCTACAGACGAACTAATTGGCAACAATCACAAGACAGTTCACGACAGCGGTCACAGTCGACGACCGTCGCTGTCCTGAAGTGCCATTTTAGAAACGCGGAGTGACCTAAACGTTTTTCCTTTACAATAAACCGTTCGTTAAGTGACTCCACGTTTCAAGAATGTCGCTAGCACACTGTCATTCGTCTGTCCCCGTAGCCCCGAGGTATAAGAACACAGATTCGTTATGAACATGACAGTAACAAATTATGAAATGTTAAAAAAATAAATAGTTATCATAGAGTTTAATTAGATAAACCCTTACACTGTATTATATTAAGCACATCCCAAGCTTTCGGGGATGGTAATAGCACAATTTCACATTTGGATTTTGAACCGGCGCCCGCGCAGCAGCCAATGCGGGGATCACAACACAGCAACGCTCAATATCACTTACAACTACTTGTTTGTTCGAAGGATCATAATGAAAAAACCTTAAGCATACATGAATTTTTCGAAGTCCAGTGCTGCCCCCATTTGAAATAAATTATTTTAAAGGAAACTGAGATGCCATTTAAATGTTGTCTTGATCAAACCCTAGATAAACTTCGCAAATGTGCGAAGAAAAGCTTCACTAAAATTTTAGAAGACATCTTCAAGAAGTTTCCTTTCACATAATTTATTTCAAATGGGGGCAGCACTGGGCCGCAAAAATCATGTATTTATACAGCATAGTATCAGCAGTCATATTGACGGTCTCAGTTGCTCCTACAAGGATCAGACAGGGTTTTTGTTACATATTGTATTAATTTTGTGACATTGTGCGCCACGTTTGATGGCAACTTTTGACGGGGCTGTATGGCAACATTTTAGCGGCGCCGCAACCGGCGCCCGCGCAGCCGCTGTGGGGATCGCAACAGAGCAACGGCTTCGGCGCCGCGTTCCCGCCGCAACAGAACAACACATTCGTGTCCGAGGCTAACTTCTCTAACGTTTTCAGTAACACTGACACCGCAGGTGAGGCGCTTTTGTAGATATCACGCTGGGTTGGCGATGTTATTGTAAAGTTCGTTACAAATAAATAAATATATAGGGGCATTCCAAAGTAAGTTCGACACTTGTGTTATGGGTTACTTACTCAACGGTACCGAAGATAATATAATTACTAACGTAACAGATACTCAATGACAGAAACTATTGGAGGGCCCATAAGTAGGCAAAACTGGAGTTGCGGGTAGGCACACAGAGATGGCAGCACACACGACTAGCAAAAAAGTGACAATGAAAGTGTTAAATAAGCTTTAAATATTTATTGCATTATTGCATTTCATATTTATTGCATTTCATATAAGTCATATTTAATAAGTCATATTTAATAAGTTACAGTTCTATTTTTTAAATATTAGAAATAAAAGATTTTAATGTTTCAATAAATAGCTATAGCGCCATCTAGTGACAAGGAAGAAAATAATATCGAATTTTCGTCGGTTTTTTAAATGTATTTATTTACTTGTGAAATTAAAAATAACATTTATCTAAAAAAATAAATGACTATAGTTATCTCAGTTTTGATTTATGTGACCAAATTACTTTGGTGCATGAAATACAGTCATATTCAAAAGCGTTTGTCGATTCTTTTAATGGTACCTAACTTTGTTTAAAAAAAGAAATATTTAAAATAATATTGGATCAGGTACAGTAACGCGCTCATGTGTTAAAATTATTTTTTTATTATTAACGTGATTTTGAAAAAAAATTTAATATTTACTTTACAATGACATCTCAGCCCTTGTAATCTCTGAACTTTTCTATCTCTTTATGGTGTTGGATTATACTTTTAATATGTACTTTCTCACGCAAGCTGCGGCGGCTAACCCGTTCATGGGTATGGGAGAGCCCGTCCCCGCCATGTCAGCCTCCCCCGCTCGTCCCCCTCCCCCTGCCCATCCCCCACAACCTAAATCCGCCTTCGACGACCTCGAGGACGTAATGCGTATGTCTCTCGGAGGCTCCCCCGCCAAATCGCAACCCATCACGCAGCAACCGCAGCCGATGGCGAACCAACCGTTCAGTGACGTCATGTCGATGCCGATGGCGCAGCCAATGATGTTCGGCTCCCCCGCGCGGCAACCGATGGTGCCGATGGCAGCTATGGGTTCGAAATTTGAATTTAGATGGAACGTTTTTGTTTTTTTCTTTCCAGCCAGTCGTGCTTACAAGTTTAATTTTGGCTCGGCACAGCGTTTTGCGTATTAATCATGTAAATATACACGCCCCGTATAGTTGTTGTGATTATTTTTATGTTGTGTATTTTGTGTATGTTTTATAATAATAGCATTTGTTTATTTATGTTGTACATATCTAATGTAGAGAGCTGCACATTCACCTTCGTTATCCGTTCTTTATTTATTGTTAATAAATAAGATATCTTCACACTCATTACAAAAATCCATTGCATGGATTTTTAGGTAAATTTCTTTTTTTTTATATTTTATTTGTAAGTATACCTTTTAGTGAACTGGTAAGTTTTCATAATACATCTTCGCTCAACTTTAGCGTTTATGAATACAAAATATGACGTCTGTTGAAAGTTTTAATTACCATCGTCAATAGTTTATCAGTGTGTGCAACTTATTTGTGTAATTCGCCATATTTCTGTACTTTTATCGTTCTTTACTACTTTATAAATACTCGATCCAACAGCTTTACTTAGTTTATATCGTTTACGCTATATAAATCTGATGTTTTTCTTGTTTCTTTAGTGGCGTTTTTTGTTTTAAATCCGCGCATCATTCCAGTCTCTACAGTTTATCACAAGAAGTAAATCGATAATCAACAAAAAAAATACACAAATAATACATAACAATACATAAGTAAGTGTTTCAAATAAAATATGTATGTTCTAAAAGGCACGCACACAATTAAGTTGAACTACAATTTTAATCCGCAATTTAGCTCATCAGCCTTCACGCAAGACTAGCCCTTGCTGCGATAACAATAAGGCGTAATTCCGCAGGTCAACAACCGCCGCAGCAACCCGGTAAAGTTCTGACCGGCGACCTGGACTCCTCGCTCGCCTCGTTGGCTAACAACCTGAGCATTAACAAGACTGCAGCGGCTCAGAAGTAAGTATACCTTTTTAATAATTATATTAACCTCAGATGAAATGAATTTTATGTCAATGCAATAAGGTTGACATTCGTCTGTGTTCGAGCGGCCTGATCAGACCGCTCGGACTATAGAGGTTTTAGGGCCGGCGAATATATGACGAAACGCAGCGCAGGGATTTTGTTCCGCCAAAGCATCATTGTCTTTGCACGCGTTGAAATATATCGAAAATGATATAACATAATTATATCGAAGAGCATCGAAACAGACTTAATGACAGTGCGCAGGAACGCGATTGCGCGAGCGTTAAGATTCAACGCACACAGAGAGATGCTTTGGTAGTGAAAAATGCTCTGCGCTGTGCTTCGATATAGGTGCGCCCGCCCTTAAGTTGGATCTCATTTGTCAGCACGGAACAGCACTTTTCTATGCTGCTATCCTTTTCCGTCGCGAAACGCTCTTTAGCTCCCACCGTGCCGAAGGGTTCCGTCGATTTCTCTCTCGTTCTAGCAAATGGCAGAAACTACTGTGTGAGCTGACAAATGAGATCCAACCCTTAGAGGTTCCGAACACAGAGGTTATAAAGACAAAACTGCGGATTTACAGTTAGAGGCCGCTAGGTGACTTGAGATGCGGTATAACATTATGAGCAATAGGAAATATAGTTATATGTGCTAAAGCTAATGTAGAGAACTAGAAATAGATGTAGGTCTAAGTCAAGAACATGACTAAAATGATGCATACGGGAAAAAACGCAAATTCAGTGCTACAATGATATTTTGGCACTTGGATGACATTGACAGGGGGGCGTGGATGTGCAATTAGGGCTACCAATGCAGAAAAACAACTTTATGTCAGGGATTTAGGAACAAAATTATGTATCTGCTTTTTTAGTAAAAAAAAAATATTACTTTAATATATGTACGCAATAAAATTTAAAAAATAAAAGAACATTTATAATAACTTAAACTCACCAGTTTTGCCAGTTATTAAATTGAGGAATATGTAACAGGTATTGGCGTTAAGGGATTGGCAAATTAATCGTAAATAAGAAAACATCAATCTGTCAAAGATCTGTCAAAAAATTACGTTTTACAAGATGGCGGCGTTAGTTCCGATTTTTGTCACGTGCCATAAGATCCTTGTAGCACTGTACATACCTTTTTTATTTGTTTTTGCGGGCGTTTCTTCCGGGTTGCACCGAACGTGTCAGTCAGACTAAGACCAAGTTCAATGCAACGCAATAGTTTAAAAGTAGTTCGACATAATTTCGAAAAGTGCTAGGTGTATACGTAATGAACTATTACACAGACAATAAGTAATTTAACATTTTTATTTTATTTGTACAGTCAATAACAAAAGTGATGAAAGATATCAATTATTTTTTATGACTATGTAATTTCTATTTATGTCGATATTTCACACATAAATCATTTGGACATGTAGAATTTTATCCAGAGATAAATGGATTTCACATTCTTGTCAAATACATCATTATATTTATTTTAAGTTTGCCGTAATCCATTTATCTCCCGGCATTACGATTTATTTACCCTGTTGAGTGAAGTGTTCGTGAATTAAGTTTGCTAGTTTCTATTTCGTATTTTACATTTTCAAATTATCGGTTTCTTGCATTCTGCTGTTACTTTTTGACTTTTTAGAAAAGTGACAGCCAACTAAGTGAAAGCAACTTAAAAAAAATGTTGTAATAAAATCAGAGAACTGTACATAATATAAGTTACGAAATATAAAGATATGGTTTTCGTCACTGACATTGCTTCTTTAAAAAAAAGCACACAATTGCACATTTTCATTTGAGATGCTTTCACTTTTGACACTTCATATTGTTTGGGTTCGTATGGATATATCAGTCGATCCACTTTTTTTTATTAAAATGGATATGTAAAAATCGCGACTGCATTTAATGCAAAAAATTGGGAATAAATTAGTTGCATATAGTGCTATCCGTGGGATCCTTTTATTGGCTTTCAGCTTTCTGTTCACATGTTTGTTAATTATTGTATAAGGGATCCCCTTGAAAACAAATAAATAAAAAAGTTAAAAATATATTGTTTATTAAAATATCTTATTTTTTTATTGCCAATTTTTACTAGTTACTTATATTTTGCTAATTCGAAAGCGTTAAATTCAGAATTTTAATTGTGAATTTGTAATGAATAGCTTTGGGATAGCCTTTGTCTAACAATGGGCTTCGGTAAATTTAAAAAAAAATCTGAATTCAAATGTTTATTTAGTAATTAGACCTTTGCAGGTAGCTTTACACTCAATAAGTATAATTTACATTACGTGTAGTTTATATTATAATTTAATTTATTTTAAAATAAAAGCTACTAATTCGAAAGCGTTAAATTCAGAATTTTAATTGTGAATTTGTAATGAATAGCTTTGGGATAGCCTTTGTCTAGCAAAGGGCTTCAGTAAATTTTAAAAAATCTGAATTCAAATGTTTATTCAGTAATTAGACCTTTGCAGTTAGCTTTACACTAAATAAGTATAATTTACATTACGTGTAGTTTATATTATAATTTAAAAACGTTTTGCAACGACCACTGCTGACAAACGCCGTAAGGATCCTATTTTCACAATATTGGTCGCTTACTCGCCAGAAGGGCTGTGTCATATTATTATAACATGTAATGCTTTCGAACTTAACAAACATAAATTACGTATTAAAAATACAAATTATCAGCAATAATAGTAATCACTAGCAGGGTTACTCTTTTATGAAAAATTTTTTTTTACCTCGTCAATCCCTAAATACCTAGTTTCATCGAAATCGTATGAGCCGTTTCCGAGATCTTCATTATATACAACGTGAAAGGGACATACCCGTTATAAATCGAACCACGGGCTGTACTAGACAACTATAGTGTAATGAAATTAATATAATATCCAAAAAAAAGATTTCGACATTCCCATACAAATTGCCCGAGCGGCTGCACACTTTTGTATGGAAACTCCGATTTTTTTTTGTGCTTTGGCTGTTTTTAATTTCATTAATAATGTGGTTCGATTTATTACGGGTATGACTCTTCCACTTTGTATATGCAAGAATTACTCGTTTAAAGTATAGGATAATGCTTGCGAACATGTTAAAATTACTTAATAAAATACAAAGTATCAGCAGTAATAGGTATTATAAACATAGTGGTCCCTCTGACTGAATCCATACGAACTCATTCGCACAGTCCGCATGTTTTGACCTGTGCCGTGTACGTAGACCGATGCAGTGGAACTCGCCGAAGAACGCGTCTAAGCCTGGAGCCACGTGGAGTCCGCAGCCGATGCAGGCCACCACCGGAGCGGGGTACCGGCCCATGGTGAGATTACAGGGTTTTTGGTTGGCAGCAACATTTCACTCTACACACAAATATATGGTTTTAGAGATTCGCGGTCACAATGACTGTTATTCGTACTACCGCGATTAATATCATTTTTGGCCAGATACATATTTCGACGACCCTTCTGCCTTCATGGTCGCTGGCAGACTATATACTAACATCGTAGCTCCTCAGTCTGCCTCCTCAATCATGACGCCAGAAGGGTCGTCGAAATATCTGGCCAAAAATGATAATAATCGCGGTAAGTTCCGTAGTACGAATAACAGTCTACACAAGAAGTCTTTAAGGAATAGGGTTTCCAGAATGCATTTCACCAGATGATCTAAAATCCGAATTGGAAAAGATCTGCACCCATCTGTTAAATGACTGAGAGGTATTTTTAACCAACTGTATTCACCGATTATTTGAAGAGGTCTGGAACGATTTTGAAAATTCTTGTTATATTTGAAAGGGTATACTTGTCAGGTGGTCTCATAGAAATGTTATTAAAATCGGTTGTATAGTTTTGGGGTAAAGCCGGTTTTTAGTTAGACTTATAAGACTACGATGAAATTAAAAAAAAATTATTGAAAAATATTTCCACCCACTTGTTTTTATGTACAAATCTTATATCAAAATAAGCGTTGTTTAATGGCAAACATGATGAAATAGGGTTGTATGTTAAAAACTTGGCATAAATGGCGGTTGTCGGATTTCAAAATGTCACTTTTAAAAAAATATTTAATATACTTTATTTAATGTAAAATACCTCTCATTTATTAAACAGACGGGTGCAGATCTTTTCTAATTCGGGTGTTAGACCAAAAGAGCACCAATATTTTGTGTATACTAAATAGGTTCTTCTTTAAAATGTTCCACAGTTAAATACTGTTTGTTAAAACAATTTTTTGTATTATAAATCCTTATAATATGTTGGTGCTAAATCTAGGTATGTCAAGTTTTTCAGAAATCATTTCTTAAAGAGCCGTCACATAAAAGATTCATTTTTTTTATGGTTTTTTAGTATTTTTTTTATTATTTTCATTTAAATGTGTTTGAATGTAAATTACAATACCGTTATAATGTCTGTTCGATTTCTTTACTACTCTGTAGCATGATTATTGTTTGCTGCCAGCCAAAATATAATATGGTATTTCAACAACTATCAAACATTCCATGACAATTAGGCGATTGGCATACTGCTCCGCACCGTAACGTGGGGCCGCCATACAAAAATCCGTGCGTAGACGCGATGTCAGTGTGTTGCAGTATGCGTGTTTTCTATGATAGAGCAGAGTGTGAATCGCCTAACTTACGTACTTTCAGTTCAAAATATTCAATGATATATAATAAATATACGGGCGCAAACTGCGTCGCTCGTGGCCACGCGATGTGTTCAGTCTATCTCTGTCACAAACTCTACGTGCGAAAGAGAAAGCACAAAATGTCGCGTGATGCCCTGTCTCTGTCGCACGAGATACACTGAACAGTTTGCGCCCTAACAAAGACGAAATTTGAGACTGCAAATACATAAAAACTCCATTTTACTGTCCTTTTTGCTTTAATTGTTGCATATTGATTTTCTGTTACGCTAAAATGATTTCTATGCTATAACTTTGAGCATAATGCTAGAGTCGTATTTTCTTTGTGCATTTTTTGTTCTTTTTTCCCGTAGCATGCCAGCATTTATTTTTCAGGGCCCAGGCATGAATCTCCCACCAATGCCCCACACCTTGCCCCATACATATCACCCTCCGCATTTTATGATGGTAAGTTCGCTAATATTTTAAGTTTTTTTAATTTTTATTTTGCTTCCTTTTTCGTAGCGTAGCAATCATTCTTTAGTTTGTATTTACCGCAAAGACAGTCAAGATTTATCTACAGGTTGGTTCCCCGAAATAGTGTCATAATTTAACCCTTTCACCGTGAGACTTTTCATCAGTTGTGCTCCCAGCGCGAGGCATGGTGAATCGAAAATAAATACCTACAACCAGGGATGGGCAAAAAGTAATTAGATTAACAATTGAGAATTACAATTACTTTTGTTATTGTTAATTAGATTACTTTGTAATCGATTATCAGCAGTAATCGATTACTCAAGTACCTACAGTAACTATTACAATATAACTTAATTGAGGGTTATTTTAATTACTCATCAATTAATTAAGAATGTAATCCGGTTACAAATTATTTTTGTTAGTACAGTACTACCTCATGTTCTGTTGTTGGTGGATGCGCGCAACTTACGGTGTGCCTGTAACAGCAGTGACAAAAAAAGATACGAACTTCCGCCGAGTAGTTATAGTTACATTTATTTTCTGATATTACCTTACGATATTCAGTCGTATAATGATTTTAGCTTGAGAAACTTGTGCTTTGTTTCATATTAAATGTAAAGTAATTACATTAAGTACTAACAGAATTACATTGTAATTAGATTACTTGATAATCGGATTATTTTGTAACTAAATACATTATATTTTCGAATTGTGATTACAATGTAATCAATCAATGTGCAATAAGATTACTCTTTTATCTAATTACTTTGTAATCAGTTTTTCCCATCTCTGCCTACAACCAAAAAATGATGTGGATATTCAAGTTATGTGCAATACGAGCAGTGGTTTTTTGTCGGATATATCCGGCGCTGAAAGGGTTAAAACTAATTTGAACGCGATAACATTAACCTTTTGCACGCCAGCGCTTGTTAACGAGACTTTGCCCCCTACGCCAAGCCTAGTATAAATAGTACAATTTCGAGCACTTTAGTTGTCAATGGCGTCTCAGTCACGTGTCTTTTTTGCAACTAAAGTTTTCTTTCACTGGCGCTCAGAAAGTTAAAATATTTTTATAATAGTCGACAAACAACTTAAACAAACCGCAATAATGCGCAGAAGACAATATCAGGCAAGGGCACCGTGCGCGAAGTTTTCCCCACTACGTCACTTTCTGTTAAAGTGGTTGCCGATCACAATATCATATTTTTATGTGATAATATTATTATTATTTTTATCACTAGACCCCGTTATCTTGTCGCATTGACATTACTTTCTTGTAAGGATTGATACTTTAAATGTATCGACTATTGAAATATCGATGGTATTTAATTGTACTTGAGTTATATGTCACTGACAATGAACACTACTAATAAAAAAGTAACAGAAAATAAAGGCATACATAAAAGCCACGGATAAAAATAAAATTGAAAAAATACTATGACTTATCATAATTTTTCCACCATAATTAACAAAAAGACTGTATACAATTCTATATCGTCCGCGTAACTAAAGGATGTATGTCAGGGTTTGATGGGCATAAAAAGTCGATTAGTTTGTAAATATTGTATACACAAATACATACCTATACCTACATAAAGACAACCTGCGGGGCGTAGTGGTCACCATGCTCAGGCATGTCAGGGCATGTTGGAAAATGGCCTCTTTTAAATTGTCCTGGGTCTTGGATGTTTCTATATTTGTATTTGTTATAAAATATATAAATATATAAAATATTCATCTATATATGTATTTGTTATAAAATATAGTATCGTTGAGTTAGTGTCCCATAAGACAAGTCTCGAACTTAGTAATTTGTCCAAAATAAAAATACAATTTAAGAGAAAAAGCACTGTACAAAGGCGGACTTATCCCAGATAGGGATCTCTTCCAGTTAACCTTGGCTTAAAAGGAATAGGTTTTACAAAACAGGGTAGAGATTGGGTTAAATATGATTACAAGTTCTCTGGCTGCTCTGGCCAAGTATGGCTCTGGTAGTACAGAGAGGGTCGTGCTCCTGCAGTAGAGACAAAAAGACCTGATTATGATGATATTTAAACAATGTAACTACTTATTACACTGCTTAAATACTAAGTGATATCAATAACTGGATTAATTAAATGTTACAATATCAACAAAAATGTGACTAGATTCTTCTTGTAGTGCGTCTCCATTACTGGATGTTAGCCGTCAGCTTCAAGATAACGTGGTCTCATTATCACATAATCAATTCACGTTCTAGTTAGAAAAAATTTAAGACGCTGATTTTGTTTGGTAAATACACAAAATACCTCTAATTGCATTTATAGAGACAATGCCACGATCACCAGTAAATACTGGTTTCTACTTGAAGGTATGGTATACGTTGAACTGTTGATTCTACGCATGGATGTTGGATGTGAATGTTTGTTCGCATGCCAAGCTCGATTGATGTCTCGCTCATACGTTGTGTTCAAACACTTGAAAAAAATCACTCCATTTCTTTATTTTTTCGGAACAAAAAGTGTGTGGTTATGTGTTTGAAATTAATTTAACACATGTTATTAATCTTATTAAGTGTCATTATACTTATTTAAAACAAAATATACTGCCGGAAATCTACAATTGCCACTTTATTGCGCATAAAACGTGTTTAGAGTTGGGTCTCACTTGTCAGCACGGAACAGCAGCATAGAAAGTGCTGACGACTGAGATCCAATCCTTTATCAGTTTTTTTTACTGAATACAAAACTTTTCTGTGATTAATTTATGGTAAGAAAATATTTGGTTATTCTTTGAAATGTAATTTCAGCAACAGCCAGGCATGGTAATGGGCATGCCAGGAGCCCCGATGATGCCAATGGGCATGGCGCCACCGATGCGGCCCGCGGTCCCCCCTCAGCCCACCACGAACCAATTCAGTTAAACTGGCACACGCAAGACCCAAATGCTTCGGTCTCGTATACGAATAAATTATTATTCGATAATTCTCTTATTCGAATACAGAATAGTTTGATAACACTTTTGTGTGCGATTGTACTGTCATTCCAAATATGGAATTGCCATTTGAAAGATTTTTTTTTAATATGTGTCGTCATTTAATAAGAATAACTGTTGATTATTTATAAAATCACTGAGCGGAAAGCATTCGGGTCGTAATTGTTTAATCTACAAATGAAATAAGTCTAACTCAGGTAGGTACTTCATACTTTATGCAAATGATGTTATAACGTTCTTCGTCTATCTGTCACCTTCCTAGGTCATTTACTGTGTTTCAAAGTTACCGGTTTAAGCTTCGATTAGTCATACATTAGTTCTTAAAACACGGTATTTGCAGTTGGGTTAGGAAAACTGTTAGTCAATTTTTTTTTTGTTAGGGTTCGCCCATTAATCATGTAAGACTCGAAAGGGGCACGGAATTTCACAAGGGGGGTTAGAATGTTGCTAAAACATCACGTGATTAATAGACGTCCCCTATACGTAACAATTGAATACTCATGAATTTGGAAAATGTACTTGAGAAAAGTTAATTTTTTTGCTCATTTCTAAAGCCTGAGTTAACAATATATTTTGTATTATTTACAGTGATATGAATTTATATTGATATGAAAATCACTATGATAAATTAATAATACAGAATTGATATGAAATTTATAAGATTTGTTACTGCGAACGGTGTTTATTTTTAATAGGAAATTTATTTTAGTGTAATCATGGCATAGTCTTTTACTGTACACGATTGACTTATGAATCCTTGTTTGATGAAATTTCTTATGAGAATGGTGCATGTAATATTTTTGTTTTCTAAATTCTACAGTCATCACATTCCATGTTTGTACAAAGACCATAATTTATTTGAGCTACATGTAATACTGCAGCGTATTATGAGAATAGCCATCTTTTTTCATGCGTAGTCGGCATTTATGACTTTAGTTGAGATGAAAACTAGTTAGTTTTAGTTCATTGTATGAAAAATTGTTTAGTATGAATAGTTGGCAAACATATAATGAATAGTGTATAAATGTAATAATTGCATATTAACTATACATAAGGTTCTATTAGAGGCCCTCGATGGTTTCTCGTAATTTACTCATGTTCTTATTAGAGATGGATTATCCAGTGTTGCAATATATAAGGTCTAACTAAATATACTTGAACTATTTGAAGGGTTACTTTCTCCAAGGAACATATATTGAAATATGAAAAGTAATTTTTGGGATTCCATACAAGTTGACCGATCAGCTGAATCAAATTTGTATGGAAAGCCAAAAAATATTGTTCACATCGTGATACTGAACAACTTTCCCCAAGGAACATATATTGAAATATGAAAAGTAATTATTGGCCTCCCATACAAGTTGACCGATCAGCTGATCCGGGTTTGTATGGAAAGCCAAAAAATATTTTTCACATCGTGATACTGAACAACTTTCCCCAAGGAACATATATTGAAATATGAAAAGTAATTTTTGGGATTCCATACAAGTTGACCGATCAGCTATTCCAAGTTTGTATGGAAAGCCAAGAAATATTTTTCACATCGTGATACTGAACAACTTTCACTAAGGAACATATATTGAAATATGAAAAGTAATTTTTGGCATTCCATGCAAGTTGACCGATCAGCTGATCCAAGTTTGTATGGAAAGCCAAAAAATATTTTTCACATCGTGATACTGAACAATTTTCACTAAGGAACATATATTGAAATATGAAAAGTAATTTTTGGCATTCCATGCAAGTTGACCAATCAGCTGATCCAAGTTTGTATGGAAAGCCAAAAAATATTTTTCACATCGTGATACTGAACAACTTTCCCCAAGGAACATATATTGAAATATGAAAAGTATGTTTTGGCTTCCTTGGAAGTTAACCGATCAGCTGATCCAAGTTGGTATGGAAAACCAAAAAATATTTTTCATATTTCGACATATGTTCCTTGGGAAAAGTTGTTCACTATGACGAACTGAATCCATCCTTGAGACAGTTTTAGTATAGTTTGTTAAACCTTATATGAATATTGGCAGCAAGGATAAGGCGCTTTTGTGGCAGCAAAAGTGAATTTTCAGATTTCAACCTCTCATATTTTGTGTAAAAAATGTATTTATCATAAAAATGTATTATGAATAGGAAGTTGTCATATTAGATTGTTTTCAAATTAGGCGTTACAAGTGTAAATCTTGCAGCTGTTTTGAATATATGGACTAGGTGCTTACCAAATTGTGACCATCTGAAAATATTTTCCATTTTTCGCTTTTAAAGTAGAAAAATATAGTTTAAGCGAGAATTGCCAAATATGTCGGGACATGTACCTTGAAGTTCTTATTCTATATATCTAAACAGCATTAGCAATACTTTGTACAAATGCATTATTTCGTAAAGTGAGTTCGCGAGTAACAACATTAAAGAAAAATTAAGGGAACAGCGAACATTAAGTGTCTTCGGACTGTTTTCCGAGCACCATTTTGTCTGAATTTCAAGAACCGGATTTACAATTGATTTCTCGGTGTTAATATACAATGTCCTTTTTAATTAAGTACAAATATTTTAAGGGGTTATTCAGTCCATCATTTTGAACAACTTTGCCCAATAAATATATATCGAAATACGAAAAAAAATATTTAGTTTCTCATACAGATCGAAGTAGTCACGTGATACCGTTACTAGTAAAATGCAAAAAAAAATTCGTATTTCGATATATATTTATTGGGAAAAATTTTTCAAAATGATGGACTGAATCACCTCTTAAAATATTTGTACTTAATTAAAAAGGACATTGTATTTCATTTTTTTTTTATTATACTACTTTTCTTGGTGAAAATGTTGGGTACCATGGACTCACAATAGTTTCATTTACTTTTGTTATACCCTACTGAACTTGAGACGAAAGGATAGGTATACTTTTGTGACTAACGTCATTATTGTACAGGCAATTATTAGAGGTATGTTATTTCTCTAAAGACTGCGACGCAATTTCGAACTATTACGAAATAACAATGGTTTGAACAAAGTATTGAATATGTAACATTGATGCTATTATAAACTAGTTGCCAAATATCATGTTAAAAACGGACATTGGCCTTTGTTCTCTATCATTTGCAAACATATTTAGATTGCAGATTACTATCTCTCTCTCTTGCTCTTGGTTAAGCCGTACGAGCGGGACAGTACTAGAATGTACTCTGCCTCGTTCGAAAAATACGGAGCAACATATAACATGTAGGTCAATGACCAATATTCACCAAACTATCTGGCAACCAGTATGGAAAACATTTAAAATATGGCAACATTATCGAGGTTGCTGCATTACTATCATTATATAACGTTGCAAAATACAAACACACTAATACTATTTGCATAACTAGGTATGTAGATGTTTGTGTACACAATAGAATAGATTATAAACTATGGTTTGACAGTTCAAAATCTTCAATACTTTATAGTATTTACTGTTTGTAGATATATTCGTTTACATACTGCATAGTATGGATGTAAAATTATGATGTTATTTCTCTATGAAGAACTGTCTAAGAGACACTTATTGAATAATTCGATGAATCCGTATTATCTTTTTTTTTTGTCGAAATATATCAAAAATTTCATTAATTCGCTAATATAAGAATGATTTACTTAATAAGTGTCTCATTAGACAGTTCACTGCTTATTTATATAATTGTCAGTAAGAGCTGCTACACACGAAAGGATAAATTGTTGAGATTTAACTGTGCAAACCGAACTGTCAAATAAATAAATAGAAAACAGCGGTCCATACATGAATCTAATAAATAAAAAGGCTTAGAGGTATGTGGGACAGCACCGTAAATTCCTCTCATGACTCCTGGCTAGAGATGTTCTGCTGGAAATATATTTGAAATGTACGATAATATTCTCATAGTAAATTTACGGGAATGTTCCCAATATTTCCGTAAATATTCCCTAAATTTCCATTCCTAGCAATAATGCCGGGAATGTTTACAGGAATATTGCCAAAAGCTTCCAAAAATTCCCGGGAACGGCACATCACTACCCCTGGCATTAATAGAGGCAGTGGCGTTTATACAACAAATTGCGTATCAGACATCAATATTGATTTCCCATACCGGCTTTCGATAAAACTGTACAATTAATCGCACAGTTAAATCCCTACAATTTGTTGTTGCGTGTGCGACGCGACTGTTAGCTGTATTTGTATCTCGTTTTTAATTCACATTAATGATATGTAATATCATTTTCAAATTGTGTGTTAGATCTGTTTGTTGATTACCTTACGCAATCGAGTATTCTTTGTGCAATAACGTATACTTTTGTAAAATTATTTACCTTATTGATTACGCCAACTTAAAAATAGTCGAAGTATTGAAATTGGCTTGCCACATATATATGCGATTATATATATTAAAACGGCCGAAGTATATCAGAAACTGTGACGTAGGAAGGACTGATTATGTTGAATTTTATTTATACTACATCGGTGCCACATATGTCAAGAACCATCATTCGAATGTGTATGAAATTCGCTCAACGTAACAGCTCGCTAATTTTAAAAAAATAAATAATAATTAGGATGAGGTTGTTACACTGGCAAAATCATCGTATTGGCTTATCGAAGGAGGCATAACTCTCAACAAGACTTACGTTTAAAAAACCAATACCTCACTACTGGAGCCATTTTCATTTGATACCCCACTCAATATAGAAATAAAAAAAACTTACCTTTTTTGTATGTAGCATTCGTTATCCTGTTTAAGCAAAGGTCAAATCAAGCGATTCGGATGCTACGGTAAAACAGACATACATACGCATATACATACATACATAGTCTGCTAAAATCATTACCCTTCCTCTTAGCTTTGCCGTAGTCGGGTAAAAAAAGAAATAAAGAGGCCGTTACACATGTAATTGGAATTTGTTTCCTACAAATCATTTATTAAAACACATATTTTAATTAATTAATGTTCTTATCGATGGAGTAGATAGACCTGTTCATCCAATCTAAATACTTTATTAAAACATCGTAAATGGAAAGATCGAGGTTCGAAGAAAAGGCGTGTTGTATTGGAAAGTCAAAACACATATTTAAAAGTTTAAAATTAGGTATTTTCCTGGGTCAAAAATAAATTATTTTGTACTGATAGGAAAATAAAACTTCGCAAAATAATGCCAATGTCTTTGACATTTTTATTTTGACGTGATTTTAGATTTATTATTGCAGAAAAACTGATTACAAGAGCGTTATTTGAATTCAAGAAACTGACGTCACCTGAATCCCAAAGAAAATGTTTGTTTTGACGTTAAGAAAAAAGTATCTGATTTGACTTGTTGGAAAATAGCGGATTGTGGGACCGATGTAGTAAATCAAATAATATACTACTTACTGCTCTGCAGTAGATATCGTAATGGCCTTAAAATTGCTAAGTTGTACATTTTATTATAACTATTATTTTATCTATATCATTTTAAACGTCCTTTTATGTAAATATTTGCCGCTTTATCAATTAGCTTTATCGCGTCTAATTATTTGATTAGTTTATTTATGAAAGGAATAAATCAGTTATAATTATTTGATTTTTATTTCTTTTTCTTATTTTGGCGTTTTTACCTAAGGGTCCACAGTATCATGGTTTAAATTGAAATATTTCTTTTTTTATATTTTTTTTTCAATAATATGGATGTATTATATATAATAATTGTAATATTTAGTGCGTGTCTGTTTACCTCGTAATTCCAATGACAATACTATCACAAATTATATCGTTCTGCCTGTCATGTTAAGGGAGAAGTAAGCACGCGGTCTGTCCCAAAATAAAAATATTGTATTAAATTCACATGTATGCAAAAATATATTTTAATTGCCATATTTATGCATAATTTGACTTTGAATATAAGATCTCACCCAAGTAAAGGCAGGTTGGGTAGCCAAAGAGTTGATGCAATCTGACGATAATCACGTTGTCACTTGTCTTCTCTCCTCTCTTCAGGCAGGGTGTCATAGCAATTTAACTGTAGGTACATAATATATCTATATATCGGCACTGGGACAGATCTGTTTTGGTATACCTAGTCGTATATTCAATTCGCAGTATTGTAGCACTTCAAATTAGGTGTCTGTATAAGATATAGCTGTTATATTAGCTGACTGTAGGTAAAGCTTTGACTACATCGGTGGGCAGATGCAGGTTTGAAAGTATCCCGGACACTAAACCATGTTTGGTTCAGTCCAGTGAATTCGCATAACAGTAGCATGGGCAATTTGAGCTCTATGAGGAATTAATAAAGCCCAGTTTAGCTTGTAATATTACAACACTGTTCAATGCAAATTAGTATTATTATAAATTAAACTTAGCATCTGTACTATCAATGTAGCCTTAGAAGACGACACAAATATATCTAAAGCTTTATCAATCAGATTGGTAGCTTCTGTGTTTAGAAAATAAACTTATTTTTCCAGTGTTGCCCCTATTATAAAATGTGGACTCTAAATATATATTTTTGTTAGGAGTTAACTATGCCAACTGGCGTCATTACCATAATACAGAAGTGCAATTTTTGAAACGCGGAGTAACCTAAATGAATGTTTTTTTCCATACGAAAAACCATTCGTATAGTGACTCCGCGTCTGAAAAATGGCACCACAGATAACATAATAATTTAAGACCTATTTGATCTGGATGTTCATAGAAACATTAGAAAGCGCAAATTATTCTGTATTTTACGATAATGATGTCGGCGCACACTGCGAGCAGAGAAGCTTCTGAGAACACTGAAAATTAAACCTTAACTCTATTGAACATTGGATTCATTTTCAGTATTCTCAAAAACTACACTGGCGCGCCATATATAGCTAACTATCGCATTCTGAAGATATATAGTCGAAAACGCTCCTGCAAGCTTTCGAAAGTGTAATGTATCTTGTTGGACCGCAAATAGTAGCGGTTAAATTATTATGAATACAATAAATTAAATAAAGTTGATTGGTGTTTCAATTATAGGTATCATAGTTTTTAGATTCCATACTCAAAAGGTACTCGCAAAACGGGACCCTATTACTAATACACCGCTATCCATCCGTCCGTCTGTCTGTCTGTCACCAGGCTGTATCTCATGACATCTAGACAGTTGAAATTTCACAGATCATTTCTGTTGCCGCTGTAAAAACAGGACAGAACAAAATACTAAAAACAGAACAGAATTAATATTTAAGTGGCATAGAACAAATGTTTTTTTTTTATGGATCTACTCGCACTTGGCCAGTTATTATCCGGGGATAAGGCTGACTCCTGGGTCCGAAGCAAATATACAACCGGGAACACGCTAAAATGAGAGATGATTATGGCACATGAAATCTAGGGGTGAGGCAAGAAAAGAGACAAATCCACATCTTCATGCTAGATACTCTTAATAGGGCACCCAAAGCAAAGCATGCCAGCCGAAGAACAATATTGTATAGCCATCCTGTATTTCCCAGACAATGGCGGGCAATATCGAGGTACAGACAGCAGCAAAAATATGTCACCAAATAAAAATACTAATGTAAGAACCACTTTTATTTGGGACATGTTTGCTGCTGAACCTTTCGAACAAACATAAATTAGGTAGTGCTTAGGTTTAGGTTCGTAATATCCAAAGGCTACGTTTAGTCGTTTCGTTTAGCATTTGGCGTGTAGTAAAGGTCAACAACGAAATTAGTGATCTTGAAATAATGACGCCACTGGTAATTTTTTAACGTTTTTTGGGCAGTCCTGTTCAATTTTGTTTCGATTTGTTCCACAATGTGGTGGCGAGCGAGGCCCACTAACTTATTTTTTAACCTTTAATAATGATTTCTATAACTTTATGAGGGCGTAACCCGCGTGAAGGTCAAAAATTGAAGAGATGGATGGATAGCTGCATCGCCTCGCTCGCTCGCTCATTCCCTTGACTGGTTTTACTATTAGCGCGAGATAAAAAGCCCTTTTAAATTTTATTTCTCTTTAAAGATTGGTGTTGGCAACAAAAAAGCAAAATTCAAAATATTGAACGCATCCATAACCTAATTTATTTTTTTACAAACAGCAACACCAAATCAATCGATGACAGCGACGGGTTTCTCTTTTCGCAGATCGCTGACGACATTTTGTCAATAAATTGTGAATTAGATTGGATTTTTCGGACTTTTAATTTGTGAATAGTGGTAATAAAGCCACGAAGATGGCAGATAACGAACAGAAAGCATTGCAGTTGATCGCCGAGGCGGAGAAAAAGTTAAGCTCTTCAAAGACCTTTCTCGGGTCACTTTTCGGGTAAGGACAATGATTTTGTCATTCATTTGTTATTATTATATTAATTACGCACAATATATCACACTATGTAATCCTCCTAAACAATAGTCCAAGGTGTCTTTGCATTTCTGTGCTTTGATTTGGAATTTTGGGCGTGACGGAAAAGAGCAAAGATTATGCAGTTGTGTGTCTTTGTTACTAGGTAGGTACGTATATAGCGATTTCTCTGAAAATTCTCTCAGTGTAAGAACACATCTGTGTAGAAATAATCTTGGCATAGGTATTCATTAGTGAATTTGTCTTTAACTCCTCTGTGCACATGTTACATGCTCCATTGTAAATTCCATTTTCAGCACAAAGTTGTGAATTAATAATTATTAGTCATCAATCTTAATTCATAATATAATAGTGACAAAATAAGATTAGTCACTAGTCTAGTCTTCTAGAATATTTCATCTTTATGGTCTGGTTTTATTCAAATTATCACTAGGTCACAGTAGGTAGGTACGACTTTGTTTAACATTACTTTCACTCAAAGTATGACAAATTGTGCTGTAAGCAGTAAGGTTCTTACAGCTCACAGCACAATTTTCATTTTCGTTTAATAATTTTTTTGAATTTAGGTTTAATGGCCAGGAATTGTTTTATTTTCTTTCCCTAAACAGAGCTTGTAAGGTTGCCAGCATTAATGGCTCGTTTAGACAGTGCGAGCTGCTGCCTAGTCAGTCGACAGCGACTCTCCTTGACTTGTACGCCAGTAGCTCGGCTAGCCTTTGCTGTCTACACTACACATAGTAGCTGCTGCCCAGACTTGCGAGTTATCGCGATATTCGCGACATAGGCACTGCATGCAAAAAACAGGTTCCACTCACAACCTGGCTGGCACTGGCAAACTTCTGCCATAATTCTTCTTCTTCTGCTTCTGCTGCTTCTGCAATAATCTCCAGAAATAATGAATGGATTCGAATTGCACTTTTTTTTGTAATAAAGCTAAGTATATAGCTAAGCTTTAAACTTGTCCAAACTTTGCGAGTGCTGACCAAGCTGCTGTAATGTGCGAGTTGCGAGGCGAGTGAAAACAAACTATGTCGAAGTAGCTTGCTTGAGAGCTACTGTCCAACGCGCATGTGCAAGTGACTTACATGATGTGTCCAATGCACATGATGTGTCAGTAGGTAGGCTCGCATGCTAGCTCACACTGTCTAAAAGAGCCATAAGGCTGTTTGCATCTGGGATTATAAAAATTTGACACCAAGCCAATGGTGAGGGTGATGCTGCTGCAATTGGGAACTTCTTATCAATATGTCGACACTATCACACTTTCTGCTGGCATTGAAAAGAGTAAAATAAATTGGTAACATCGCTGTAACCAATATTATTCATAAATTTTATGTAACTCACAAAAAAATTATGTGGGGCAATTGGCTTCTAAGCAATGGTTTATCTGTTCAAAAATGTATAATATCGTCTATAACCGTATAGCGGTTACACGCCATTGTTTTACTATTGTTCTTTATTGACAGACAGTCTAAGGTCTATCACATTCAAGTTATTATTATTTGAAACTATAAATATACAAAATTACAAAAAAAATATATAACAAACTTATGAAGTTATAAATAGAATTCTCTGATACACCGTTCAGTGCTGTATTGTATTGGGTACGATATGTAGTTATAAGTTAATAAAAAATCCACTCTTATTATAAATTAAAGTTTTCTACTTCCTTAACCTTTTCCTATTATGTGAGGTTAGTACAGCTATTGTTACGTAGGCTGCCGATTTGAATTTGTAGCCTTCTTGTTTGACTGATATTGTACAACTATAACTTCATTTATTTATAATGATAAGATTCACTATCATCAATAATCATCATCAATATGGATCAAGGAGTAAAGAAGTTGGTCTGTACATTAAATATAAATCCAAAAAAATTGGGGCGATGTAGACAGTAATTTAAAAAAAATCTGTTTGTGTGTCTTATTCTAACGCTCCAGAAATCATGAATGAATTCAAATTAAACTTTTTTTTTGTTATATAGCTAAGTATATAGTTAAGCCTGGGCAACACATAACATATAATTGATTTTGGAAAATGGAGCACCTGATGCAGAACCATAATGGTCCAGCTAAACTATAAGAAATATAAAAATAATGCCTCAGCAAAAGTTGTTCAGCCTGGTGAGCATTTTTTGTTTAGGTATTAAAATCGAAGATCTGGAACACCTGATGCAGATACGCCGGAGTCATAAAGTCCACGCGAATGAAGTCGCGGGCATCAGCTAGTTATAAATTATAACTCTATTATTATCAATAATATCAATTATGTAATTAAAATTCACAATAAGATTGTGTTTTGGGAATTTTTATCAAGGTTAACAATTAAAGTTGATAAACAATGACTAACCAATTGACAAACTTCAACAGTGACTCAGCAGGAAAATCAAATTATATCTTCGTGAGATGTGGCTTCAATTCTGAAGCAATGCAAATGGATGATGCAAACATGTCTACTCCTTATTTAAGTGCTTATTGCAGTGGGCATCAACTTCTTTGTGTTCAGCCTTTCTGTTTAGTACCTGCTTTTTCTGTCAGTTGGTCTACATAGCTCTTTCTCAGTGTTTCTGGACGCTTCTACCTTTTATCTTTCCTTCTAGTAAGTTATAAATAAGATGTCATGTTGTTTGTTTTGTTTTTTTATAAAGCTTTATCGTACATTAGTACTGTTTTATAATTAAGAACACAAATTCAAATCAGAAAAGTAAACATACAACGGCAGACTTATCCTGTATAGGCCCAGTCTCTCTTCCAGTTAACCGGCGGGTACTTTTTAATTTATTTATTAGCCTTTAGTTGCCAACGGTAGTCAGCGTATCTTGGGACACAAAGACCTCCTTCAGCTTCTGCCAAGCTTCTCTGAATATTGCTGTCCTCTGCCATAATTGGCTGGGAATGTTTACTTGTTATGTTGTATTAAGTGATAAATCATTTTTCTTCTTCTATTTTCTATTTCATCTGGCAGCTTACATGCTATCATGTCATCCCTCTCTTGCTAAACAGAGCCGAAGTGTAAAACACCACTAAGCAAGATTGGGGACCTAAGATAGAAAACAGGGGAGACAAATAGTTAGTGACAGGTTATCGCCTCTTTTAAAGGATTCTGATGTTGTTCCTAAAGATGAGATCTAAGCTTTTGTACTTGCAATGTATCTTGTATGTAACTATGTAATGTATGAATATCAGTGGTTCTGGGTGAGAATTCGGGCTAGTACAGCCATATAAATAAGAAACGAATTAGATATCTACGTAATAAGGTTCAATAAAGGTTAATAAGCCTTCAATGTCCGACTTAATATTGCATATTTTTATTTTTATTGACTTAGTGTGACTAATACGACTCTGAGCGTGTTTACAAAAAAAAAAATATCAATGTGAGTGTATTTGAATAACAATTTTAAATATGTGTGGGTGTGTAATAGAGTCATGCTGCTGGTTTACGGCTTATGAAAATAGTAAATGGATATTAAATGTGCGGTGCGCCGATATACGTAGGTTTTAATTGTTGTTAGTAATTAATGCGGATATATTAAAAACTCCTAAGGGAACTCAATGGGAGTCGGCTTCTAACGAGGCCCCGCGACTGAAAGTTGTTTAGGTCAAATCTTGCAATTAAATTTTCAACCAGTTATCCTCAATCGATTGAGCTGAAATTTTGCTTACTTATGTAATTCTAATGACAATACAATATTATAGAGTCAATGAGCTGTTCTTATGATGGAGCTGGGTTTTCTTTGACAAAACTCAGTAATTAAACAACATAACCTCTTTTAGTAGCTGCAGGACTCGTTCGTTGTCTTGACAAGCACTTTATGGTAGACAATGTCAAGCGTCTGATCATGGAGACAGAAGGTGGTTGATAGAACTCAGTTATAAAACGACGCAACTCCATCGAGTTTATGCAAAACATTCACAGTAAAAGCTTTAGCAAAAAAAAAATATTTTTCGAAAAAAAATTTAACGTACCTACATAAACACACGGCTTTATACCTTAGCGGGTATACATTGCCTCGGGCAATAGGAACAGGCCACATTGAAATGAGAGATTTGTTAACAGGGGTTCATCTAAAGTGGAAGAGGCGGTCGACTGTTACCTCCGAGCGGCCAACCTCTTCAAAATGGCCAAGAAGTGGGCGCAAGCAGGCCAGGCCTTCTGCAGCGCAGCCCAGCTGCACCTCAAGGCTGGAGTCCGTCACGACGCCGCTACCAACTTCGTGGACGCTTCCAACTGCTACAAGAAGTGTGATCCCAATGGTAAGTAGCTCCAAAAGTGTTGATTAGTGGGTTGACACACACATATAAAAGGGGTGATGACGGTCAGATTCAAAGATTCAAATGTTTATTCTGTAATTAGACCTTTACAGGCACTTTACACATCAAGAAGTATAATTTACGTTACGTGGAAAGTATATTAAAGTAATTTATTTTTAAAGAAAACGACCACTGCTGAGAAGAAACGCCGTAAGAAACTCATTTTTACAGTATTTTACACATTTTCAGAAAAGTATCATTGTAATTCTTCTTCTTAGCGAGTCGGAATGGCTTTTTAATACGGCTGTAGACCAGTGTGTGGCCACACTTACTGTGTCATTAGCCGAGTTTAGATCTTCTAATGTACAAGAGGTTGGGAAGTAATTAGTCCGTTTTTTAGATTATCTAAAAATAATCTAAATATATATAACTCAAAGGTGACTGATTGATTGACTGACATAATGATCTATCAACGCTCATCCCAAACCACTGGACGGATCGAGCTGAAATTTGGCATGCAGGTAGATGTTATGACGTAGGCATCCGCTAAGAAAGGATTTTGATCAATTCTACCCCCAAGGGGATAAAATAGGGGATGAAAGTTTGTATGAAACTTTGTCAATTTTAAACCGATCGGGCTGAGACTTTGCATGCCAACTATGACGTACTATGACGTAGGCATCCCCTAAAAAAGGATTTTGATAACGTACACCCCTACGCGAGCGAAGCCGCGGGCAAAAGCTAGTGGACCCATATTTTACAAGCTTTTATTTAGTTCCACCTGTCCCGTTGTCTGTCGGTCTGTCTGTCTGTAATCAAATCTTGCAAGTTAAATTTAACCCACTTCCCGGTTTCCGACTGACCTGAAATTATGCACGCATAAATATCGATATATGATGACTATGCAATATGATGATGACATGGAGCTGATCTGATGATGGAACCGGAAGGTGGCACAAGGAACTCTGTAATGAAACGACGCAACCCTATTGAGTATGCGCTCGTTTGATTTGTCTTGAGCAGCACTTTAAACTTTCAAATTCATTGTTTTAGATAAAAGCTTGTTTGAAAATGTTTAACAACATGTTTATTTAAAAATTACTTGTTTCAGCTTACCAAAAAACTAACAATTCACAAAGATACGGAGCATCAAATTCGGAGTGGGGCTTGCGACGTCATTGTGGGGGCTTGCGAAATTTCAATGCGCTGTATCTTTGAATATTTTTTTTTGAGAAACAAAAAAAAATATTCTGAAAAAATATTAAGAAAAGTGGAAAAATATTTGTACAGTATTTTCTAATTATCTAACCGATGAGCTAAAATTTTTTTTTCCATTCGTCATGCCTATTGTTATTAGTACTACGGGACTTACCGCGATTAATATCATGTTTAGACACATATATCGAGGATCCTTCTGCCTCGGTCGCTGGAAGACTGAAGCATTGCGATTGGTGTCCCCTTAGTACCTAGTAATGTGCCACCGGGAAATTTTGTGATCTCGGAAATTTTGTTCCTTGGTAATTTCCGGAAATTTCGGTCTTTTTCAACATTTTTCGAGAATTTTAGTTGAAAATTTTCTTGAAGAAATTTCTCGGAAATTGTCCAGATCGTTTCGAAAATTTCTGGAAATTTTCAAGAACGGCATATAACTAGTAGTACCAATACAGTCATTGCCAAATATACTATCAATTTGACCATTCTGTCTACTTACCTAAGCTTGCATAACACTAAATAAATAAATATATAGGGACAAATAACACTAATTGAGCTAGCCCCAAAGTAAGTTCGAGACTTGTGTTGTGGGATACTAACTCAAAAATACTATATTTTATCACAATACATATAAAGATAAACATCCTAGACCCAGGACAATTTGAAAAAGGCCATTTGTTGTGAAGGAAAATCGACAATTATCAAGTGATAATGATTTTTGCCTTTTATGAGGGATGTCATTTTGTATTGTTTTCTTTTTATTTGTGTTGTGTCCTTTTTTTAATACAATAAAAATTTAAATAACCTACCATAAATTTTGCTAGTTTAGTCAAATATGTTTTTTCTAGTTCTTACTATGTCAAATATTGAAAAGAGGGAAAGGGACGAAAGATGATTTTAAACAAAATAGGTTTGTTTAAAAAAAAATGATTAAAAGGAGATCCTCCTCTATTACACAATGGTGTAGTTAAAGGTTAAGTCCAATATTATACAATAACAAAACAAAGATTATACTTATCACAACATAGAATGTAGACTGTATTACAATAGCCTAGATAAGCCTTGATAAGAAAATTCAGGAGTTCGCGATTATGACGTAATCTTATCGAGACGCGATCCGCCAGTGCAAGGTTATGAAACATGTGAACACAAGTTCATTTCACAAACTTATAAGTTCGTTTCACAAACTCTTGTGAGTTTGTTCATATCGCTCACACGGTACAAGTCGTGCCTAGTGAGGATTTTCTGCAAGAGTTTCTGCACGCATGGCCACCTCCGCGCGGGTAGAACTTAGATTTTATAAATTTATTAATAACCAGCTGCGCCCCGCGGTGTTACCCACAGAAAGTAGCCTATGTTCAGGGTGTCAGCTTTCTGCACACCAAATTTAATCAAAATTGGTCCAACAGTTTGCGCGTGAAGAATTAACAAACATACACACACACTCACAAACTTTCGCCTTTATAATATTAGTGTGATTAAACATGTATTTATTATACTTTATAATATATATATATTAACTAGTAACACTGACTGAGCTAGCACCAAAGTAAGTTCGAGACTTGTGTTATGGGATACTAACTCGACGACATTATATTTTATAACAAATACATGATATACAATGTGTATTTTTTATACTTGATCAAATGAAATGTGCGGATATTAGACAAAATATAATCGATAAAAAGACGAAAAACAAAATTAGTTATGTTAGTTATTTAAAAAAGCCAAGCACCTGAATTTTTTCGTCAATTATTTTTTCATTAATTTCCTGTTTGGTTTTGTTAATTATTACTTTCTTAAGACGAAGTGGTAGCTCAAGTGGCGCCCTCATTTGAAATAAATTGTTTAAAACTAAATAAGGTGATAATTAAAAATTTGATTTGTATAAATGTCTAGAAAGACCTTTAAACTATTTTATGAGTAACCTTTGAAATTATTACGAATAGACCGTCTAGTTTTAAAACTGTTTTTCGCCATAAGTGGCCACTTTTGGCGAAAAACAGTTTTAAAACTAGACGGACTACCAATATTACTTTCAAAGGTTATTCATAAAATAGTTTAAAGGTCTTTCTAGACATTTATACAAATCAAATTTTTAATATCACCTTATTTAGTTTTAAACAATTTATTTCAAATGAGGGCGCCACTTGAGCTACCACTTCGTCTTAAGTTCTTAAACTTTGTAGTTTTCAAATAAGACAACTTTGAAGAAAATTCGCCGTTTACTTAAAGAGAAAAATATAAAAATCGAAACACGACCTTTAGAAAAAATTATTAAAGTGTTAACGATTTTTTTTCAGTTCTATATCGATAATATTTCGTCTAATATCCGCAGATTTCGTTTGATCAAGTATGAAAAATACACATTGTATAGATAAACATCCAAGACCCAGGATAATATGAACAAGGCCCTTTTCCAACTTGCCCTGACGGAGGATCGAATCTTGCCTCTGGGCGGCGGACTAGCATGGTGACCTCTACGCCACGAAGATCGTCGATTTTAACCTCCGACAAAAAAGAGGGGTGTTATAAGTTTGACGCTAATTTCTGTCTGTCTGTAGCATTGTAACTGTCGAACGGATGGACCGATTTCGATGCGGTTTTTTTTTACGTGAAAGCAGGTTTTTAAACTTATTGGGGGTTAACGCTTGAAAGTCGGGGGACCTCTGTGGCGTAGTGGTCACCGTGCTTGTCCGCCACACACAGGTCCCGGGTTCGATCCCCGGTCAGGGCAAGTTTGAAAATGGTCTTGTTCAAATTGTCTTGGGTCTTGGATGTTTATCTATTTAGGTATTTATTATAAAATATAATATCGTTGAGTTAGTATCCCATAACACAAGTCTCGAACTTAATTTGGGGCTAGCTCAATGTGTGATTTGTTCCTATATATTTATTTATTTATAATTTATCATTTGGACTATGCATGAAGATCCATTACTCATCACTAGATGACGTTCTTGAAAGTCGGTGTTTTTTTTTTTTGCATAATAAATAAACTTGGTTTGTAGGTTTTATAAAAACTGGCGAATGAAACCATATATTATGCGAGGTCCAAAAAAATGTACTCTGTAATAGGGATGTGGACTTAAATTTGTTTCTTGGTGCATTTAATAGATTATTAAAAAGTATGGTATACGTTTTTTTTCTTATGATTAGCAAGTATTGACGAAGATAAAGCGCATTAAAATTGAGTCACGTCACGATCAGCTGCGATTTTTAACAAGAGGTGACGTAAATCACCCCCGCGATGCATCTTGTGAATTTTTGCTACCTTGCTAAACGAATATTTTGTGTCATTTATTTTAGGTAATCTAGTTGACGGACTAAATAAAATACTTCTACCAGTCCACATCCCTATTATTTATAGGGTTTGCTTCTCATTAAAGTCGACTGATCAGCTTTGTTGCTTGGTTTTCTTGTAAGTGGGCACCATTGATGTCAGACTTTTTAAAGAATCAGCTGATTACTACGTTAAGTATAATAGACGAACGAAAATAATAGGCGACGACGTGGCGTAGTGGTCACCATGTTAGTCCGCCACCCAGAGGTCCCGGGTTCGATCCCCGGCCAGGGCAAGTTGGTAAATGGCCTTTTTAAATTGTCCTGGGTCTTGGATGTTTATCTATATATGTATTTGTTCTAAAATATAGTATCGTTGAGTTAGTATCCCATAACACAAGTCTCGAACTTACTTTGGGGCTAACTCAATCAGAGTTATTTGTCTCTAAAAAAAAAAGACATGACGAATGGAAAAATATTTTCAGCCCATCGGTTAGATTATTAAAAAAATATTGTACAACTATTTTTTCATTTCTCTGAAAAACAAAAAATGACAAAGATACAGCGCATTGAAATTTCGCATGACGTCACGGCTACGTACGATTTTTACATAGAGGTGACGTCGCAAGCCCCCACTCCGGTGGTTCGGATCTTTGTGAATTTGTACATTTTTGGCAAACTGAAAAATATAGGTCCATTATTTTTGGATAATCTGAAAGACGGACTAATTACAATTATACTTTTCTAACCCTGTCGTCACCCCTATTGTGATGATCTTTAAATTTTTCATGTTCGCAGTAAACTTTTTTCTATACCATGAAACACATTGAAACTCCGAAGAGTTAATAGCTTTGTATTCTTTCTGACAGAGGCCGTGTCTTGCCTGCTGAAGGCAATTGAGATCTACACCGATATGGGACGCTTCACTGTCGCTGCGAAGCAACATCAGGTAATATTTTAATGTTTATCCTACTTATATTTGATGTCTTACTGTGCAGTTTATATAACTTTCCAAATTAAGCTGCTACGAACTTGACTGAGTCGCGGTGCTGCTACAAAGCGAATATTCGAGAAAAATGTCCCAGAGCAGTCAATCATTAGAAAGTTCCAGAGCAATGAAGAATTTTCTAGAAGTTCATAGAATAATCTAGAAGAATCTATTACTTCTTAGCAAGCAGTAATTGAAAGACTTGACTGTTGCTACTGCAGCTACCCACATTCTCACAAAGTTGGTACATATGGTGGATGGAATTAGCATGTGATGCCTTTATCTGATCAGCAATGCCGTTCTATTAGCTTTTAAAACTTATGGGACTTGTATGTTTGTTTATAAAGTTTTGTACACAAGAGACAACACAGAAAAACAGGAAAGTAAACATACAAAGGCGGTTTTATCCCGTATAGAGATCTGAATAGATCTCTTTACGGGATAATACCGCCGGGAACTACTGTCAACCGGCCATTCTACTTATGATAGACTGAGAGGTGACAGGATATTTCATAACGATCATGGATACGTTTAGATTTACTTTTATAGTTTGTAGAGTTGTCCCCTAATGTATATGGTGTTGGTCTGCCGGCTCCTACTTGCTCTCAGTGGTTTCGAGTTGTAGCGCTTACAAGAGGCTTCATTATCACGAAAAAAAAAAGGATTAGAGAAATTGTCAGTTTTAGTACATATTCAAAGTATGGCGTCTCCGCAGGTGAGACAAGTTGGTCTGCTGGCTCTCAGTGATTGCATTTTAGAGTTATGATGCCCGCAAGGCACTGCATACATTGTTGTGAAAAAAAAAAAACGATTAGACAAAAATCCCGTCACCTCTTAGACTATGAAGTTCGGTTGGACTTCATAAGGGTCACCTAGCAATACTATTGTTATACTGAGTATTCCTAGACTAACTCGATTTTTATATTCTTAACCTTCTTACATTCCCCACAGAACATCGCTGAGATGTACGAGACCGAGTGCGTTGACCTCGCCCGCGCGATGCAGCACTACGAACAAGCGGCCGACTACTTCCGTGGAGAAGAATCCACCTCCTCCGCCAACAAGTGCATGCTGAAGCTAGCGCAGTACGCGGCCCAGCTGGAACACTATGACAAGGCGATACAGATCTATGAGCAGGTGTGTTTTTGGGTGTTTTAGGGATTATTTATTTACATATTTAATGAATAAGTGGAGAAAAATCTACCTCCTCCGCCGACAAGTGCATGCTGAAGCTAGCGCAGTACGCAGCCGAGTTGGAACACTATGACAAGGCGATACAGATCTATGAGCAGGTGTGTTGTTGGATGTTTTAGGGATTATTTATTTACATATTTAAACATATTTAATAAACAACTGGAGAAGAATCCACCTCATCCGCCAACAAGTGCATGCTGAAGCTAGCGCAGTACGCGGCCCAACTGGAACACTACCACAAGGCGATACAGATCTATGAGCAGGTGTGTTTTTGGGTGTTTTAGGGATTATTTATTTACATATTTAATGAATAAGTGGAGAAAAATCTACCTCCTCCGCCGACAAGTGCATGCTGAAGCGAGCGCAGTACGCAGCCGAGTTGGAACACTATGACAAGGCGATACAGATCTATGAGCAGGTGTGTTGTTGGATGTTTTAGGGATTATTTATTTACATATTTAAACATATTTAATAAACAACTGGAGAAGAATCCACCTCCTCCGCCAACAAGTGCATGCTGAAGCTAGCGCAGTACGCGGCCCAACTGGAACACTACCACAAGGCGATACAGATCTATGAGCAGGTGTGTTTTTGGGTGTTTTAGGGATTATTTATTTACATATTTAATGAATAAGTGGAGAAAAATCTACCTCCTCCGCCGACAAGTGCATGCTGAAGCTAGCGCAGTACGCAGCCGAGTTGGAACACTACGAGAAGGCGATACATGTGTGTTGTTGGGTGTTTCAGGGATTCTTAATATTTAATGAACAAGCGGCCTGCCACATCCGTGGAGAATAATCCACCTCTTCTAAAAGTTAATTGCTAGTAAGTCGGTTAGCGATTAATCATGCCTTGGGTACCTAACCAGTAAGAGGGAGAAAACATTTCTTTATTTATGAATTAATAATTTAAAAAAAAATCTTGGTTCCAGATCGCCAAGTCATCCCTGGACAACAGCCTGTTGAAGTACAGCGCTAAAGAGTACATGTTCCGCGCTGCCCTTTGCCACCTCTGCGTGGATATTCTGAACGCGCAGCACGCTATAGAGAAATACTGCGGACTGTACCCGGCCTTCGGTGACACTAGGGAGTGCAAACTCATCAAGGTAAGCCATTATCAACCTTATTGCGATCGCAACAAAGTCTGAAACCTTGTTGATTTTATTTTGGCTTCCCATAACTCATTAAAATGAGGTGCGTATGGGAGAGTGAAATGCAATGTGATGCTTTTATTGCTGAGTTCATCTTTAGACCGACAGTTTTTTGAAAGACATCAAGGTTGGGCTTTGTCAGTATTATAAACCTAATTACAATATCTCTAGGCAGGTGGATTAGTGGTTGGTACGTTGGTACGGGTAGTTTGATGATCGAACGACACCTAGCGTTTGATCATCAAACTATCCAAGGATTGGTTCCTGGTTTGCCCTTTCGGTTGTGGAGGTCAGACGGCAGTCGCTCTGTGTAAAAACCAGTAACCTCGTCAAATCTCCTTGCTTAGGTAGCGGACCCCGGGCTCTGAAGCGTTGCTGCTGAGGATGCAACCGGGAATACGCTCGGATGATGATGACGTTGGTATGGGACATAAAAGGCCGACACCTCGGAATAAAATTTTCTGTTTCAGGAATTAATCGAGCATTTGGAAGACCAAAACGTCGAGGCGTTCACCGAAGCGGTGAAGACTTACGACAGCATATCCCGACTGGACCAGTGGTACACGACCATGCTCGTGCGCATCAAGAAACAGATCAACGAGGACCCCGACCTCCGTTGAGAAGCTTGCGAATGTCTACCAAACGCTGTCAACGCCGCCTGAGTGAGTCAGATCTATGATTTTGTTAAGTCTATGATTTCAATGTTGAGCTCTGTCTTGTCTATAAGTTTTTAAGTCTATTTTGTTTGTTATTGAGAAAAATATTTTAATGCATTTATGATTACTGGTCTGTAATTTTTGTAACTCTATACTTTGTTATTGTTCGAAAATTAAATAAATATAACTTTTAATCGAAACGGAATGCATTTTAAAGGTTTCGTGTTTTATTTTTGGAAACAAATTAGGTAGATACTATGTATATGAAAAATATGCGCATATTAACGATTAAACATCATCAATTAAAAATCCTATGAGAACCATTTTTGACTTTTACGCAAACAAAGTCGCGGGTTAAAGCTAGTTAGATAAGTAAAAATAAATGAATGTTAGCAGAGGATGGCACAGATATAAATATTAGCTGTCGATAATATTTATGACAGCGACAGTCGACAGCGCTCGATAAACATTGTCGCCGGTGCCATGCTCGCGTTTCATCTACTTGCAATTTTTATGTGAACGTTTGATTTGTAAGTAACGTTATTTATATTGTTGCAGCGAACTATAAATACTAGGGAAGCGAAATCAAGAACATGACCCCATCAAAAGTACATTCAAGTAGGCGGTACTTAAAAACTACATCTCGTTTATCGCCAATTAGCGTGAAATATTTTAATAATTAAGTAACTCTGATTAAGCTTTCAGTGGCTGCTGCGTGACGCTGCTTCATGCGGCAGTCGTTTTCTATAAATAACTCTTCCCAAGTTTTATAGTTCGCTGTGTTATTGACATAAACGCGAACATGATTTAGACAAAGAAGCAACAAACAAATTAAAATAGAATTAAAAACCATACACTGGCAACTTTCAAAAATGTACGCGGGCTGGTAAATTTCATCCGGTGTAATTGGAGTTAACCCTTTCGCCGCAAACGTCGGATTTATCCGACAGAAATTTTCGTGTCCATTTCGCGAACGTCGGATATGTCCGTAAAAGGAACCACTACTCGTATTGCACACATAACTTAAGAATCCCCTTACCCTAGACGTACGTAATCTAGCTTTTATTTTGAAGTAAGATTTCGGCAGTATTTTGTCATTTTAAAGAAATTGCATATACGAGTATTTAGGCATATAACTAGTTTTCGACAGTCAAATTTGAACTATTGAAAGTAAGTATTAGAGTGTAGTAGTTTTCCATACTGAAGATCAAATATGATATGATCCAGTATATTCTCTTTTAAGTTTACATTTTGACTGTAAAAACTAGTTACATGCCTTAATATATGCAATTTCTTTGATATTACATAATTTCGCCAATATCTAAGCCAAAATAAAAGCTAGAATTACGTTTGTATGGGACAGTCTGATTTTGCCTAGGGTAAGGGGACTCTTAAGTATCCACATCCCTTTTTGGTTGTAGGTATTTATATTCGATTCACTATGACTCGCACTGGGAGCACGACAAATGATAGTCTCGCGGTGGAAGGGTTAAAAAACACACTGGTAGCTTTCAAAAATATACGTTGACTGGCAAATTTCATCCTGTGTAATTGGAATAAAATATATCCACTATTTTGTAAAACGGTTATAGAAAAAAATCGAATCAGACGTTTTCATTTCTTATTTGCCGATGTATGTTTTCTCCTATAGTCGTATTTTTAATTAGACGAAGTCAACTGACGTTTACTGTGTTGTCAGTTTTTGATGAAATAAAAATAGTGTTGTGACAAAGTGAATGATTAAAAAAAACTCCTGAATGAATGAAATTGCCTCGATTGTCTAGTGAATAGTAGTGTGCCGAACTGTCGATATCGGGTCAGGGGTTCGAATTTTAGACGAGCTTTGTACATACCAACGAGTTTTCGACGACTATGTTCCTATAGTATCTAACTATACTGAATACAGAGTGTTTTAAACACTAAGGAAAACATTGCGAGGAAACTTGTAAGGCTGTCCTATTTTCAATACATCATGCAGTTGAAACTATAGATGTATAAAATATAACAATTATAGGTATCATCAGATAAAAAATCATCACTATCGCTTTCGGTGACATTAATTATAAATCTGTCTGAAACATTGTCGATCATGTGGTCGAGACCATACATTTTGTCGTCTTCTTTAATTATATGAGACACGCAGCTACCCCATTTTTTTTACTCCATTTTTCTGACCAGAGGTTAGAAACCGAATTACAAACAAAATGGCGACCGACGCGCACGGCGTTGATCGGTGTTGGCACAAGTCGCCGCGCTTTGTAATATATAGCCGTCAAAAAACTGATTGTAGTTACATACTACTAGTAACTTATATCAGAGCACATTTAAACAATTTTATTGTAAAATAGAAATAATATTCTTTTATAAGTTTGAAATGATTTACTATTTACACTCATTGTTCATTCATCTGATTGAACGAGAACTGAACGCATCACTATTACTTTAAATATGGCAACATTATTTTACAAAGTGACATTAGCTAGTGTCATTTGGCTTCGTCTAATTAAAAATACGACTAGATTACGATTGCTTGTCGTTCATATAATATAAACTATACTATGGTGATCATCTAGAGAGCGGAACCAAATCCCGGAGCGTCTACGCAATTTAGGGGTCATTAGCCCCGAAAAAAATTGGTGACAGAAAAAGACACGTTTTTAAAAGTAATACGCGACTACGGAAAAACTTTTACAAAAAACAATGTATTTTTGAAATATGCTGTACAATATGTAACAAAAACCCTGTTTGATCCTAGTAGGAGCAAATCAGACTGTCAATATGAACAACTTTTCCTATGGGACCAATGTCAAATCGACATTTTCGTACAAATTGCCGAGACGGCCGAACACATGAAAATGTCGATTTTTCTTCGAATTTCAAGCATTGGTCCCATAACAAAAGTTGTTCATATTGACGGTCTGAGTTGCACCTACATGGATCGTACAAGGTTTTTGTTACATATTGTATAATTAAGACCTTTCATTTGATAGTCCACTCGATATGGAAACAAAAAAAATTAGTCATATAAAAGCAAAGCTAACAATATCCACACTGACGTCATATAATACCTCTACTTGATTTTAAGTCGATATTACTAGTTATATGACGTCAGTACGGATATTGCGTGTTTTGCTTGCATATGACCCAAAATTAAACGTTACTTTTTTGTATGTAACATTCGTCATACTCATTTTTGCATACGAATTGCAGTCTATGTCACTGGGACAACAATGACGGATCGATTGACATCTCATTCGTGAAGATTGGTTATGCGGTTTGGATGTTACGGTGGAATATACATACATACTTACTTATAACTGCCTCCGTGGTCCAGTGATCTAGGCTTGACGTCTTGAGATCCGGGTTCGAATCCCACTGGGTAGCATAATTTGTGAAAAGTTGTTTCCAGTCTGGTTAGGATATTGCAGGCTTGAATCACCTGAGTATTCGAAAAGAAAGATGATTCCTTGTTTCGGAAGACACGTATAAACTGCGGGTTCCCAACGCCATCTGGCGTCCGCTTATCAAACCTAACCAAGAATTGGTTCTGGTCCCTTTGGGTTGCGGAGGTCAGATGGCAGTCGCTCCGTTTAAAAACCAGTAACGTCGTCAAATCTTCTTGGTTAGGTAGCGGAGCCCGGGCTCTGAAGCGTTACCGCTGAGGATGCAACCGGGAATACGGGAGGATGATGATTATGATGATAGTTATATTACATACATACCTACATACTTTTATGATTAGACTGCTAAAATCATTACCCTTCCTTTTGGCGTTGCCGTAGTCGGGTAATAAAACGAAATGGTTCCGCCATCTTGAAACTGACAACTGTCAATGTCAGTTCATTTCATTCGTTCACGTGAATGTTAATCTTACAAGGTTTTCTTTCATTTATATCATTTATATAGTGTTACTCTTAACTTTGTTAATTATGGAGGAAGACACTAGTGAGTGCTCAAATGAGTTGAGGATGTGAGTGATTGGCGGCGTTGAGCGTATAATTTTCTTTCAACTTTGTAGAATATTCATTATGCCTATTTCAATGTAACGTCTAGGCGGGTAATTGTGTTGCACTATCGTCCGTAAAATAAGTTATATGAGTCATAGTTAATATTATTATTATACAATGTCCTTTTTAATTAAGTACAAATATTTTAAGAGGTGATTCAGTCCATCATTTTGAACAACTTTTCCCAATAAATTTATATCGAAATACGAAAAATTTTTTTGCATTTTTCATAGTAACGATATCACGTGACTACTTCGATCTGTATGAGAAACTAAATTTTTTTTCGTATTTCGATATATATTTATTGAGCAAAGTTGTTCAAAATGATGGACTGAATAACCCCTTAAAATATTTGTACTTAATTAAAAAGGACATTGTATACTTGAGTATTTTCGACGAGACGCTATACAATGTGTATTTTTCATACTTGATCAAACGAAATCTGCGGATATTAGACAAAATATTATCAAAAAAAAAACCGAAAAAGGTTTTCGATTTTTATTCTTTTTTACTTTAAGTAAACGGCGTATTTTCTTCAAAGTTGTCTCATTTGAAAACTACAAAGTTTAAGAAGTTAAGAAAGTAACTGGTTAAGAAATAATTGACGAAAAAATTAAAGTGCCTGGATTTTTCAAATAACTAACATAACGTTTTTTTTTTTATTTTGTTTTTTGTCTATAATATTACGTCTAATATCCGCACATTTCGTTTGATCAAGTATAAACAATACACATTGTATACAAAGATATATTGTCATACAGATCTGGTCACGATTATTCGGAAAACGACCATTCCATCTTTCGATTAAAAAGGATGTTCAACAAAATTGTATCTTTGCCACGGGTGTAGAAACTTTTAAGTCTTCGCCTTGAAAAAAGAGCCGGCCAAGTGCGAGTCGGTCGCGCACGAATGTTTCCATACCATTATCTAACAAAAATCACGTTTTTTGTATGGGAGCCCCACTTAATATCTTTTCTGTTTTTAATAATAGGGGCAACAGAAATACATAATCTGTGAAAATTACAACTATCTCGGTATCATGGTTCATGAGATACAGCCTGGTGACAGACAGACAGACGGACGGACAGCGGAGTCTTAGTAGTAGGGTCCCGCTTTTACCCTTTGGGCACGGAACCCTGAAATTATCTAAAAACAACTTAACTTTCAAACACAATATAGACTTCATTCTAATCATTTCCGAACATTTTCCATAACAACACATACATTTTTAAAACTGTATCAGCATTGCATCACTAAGATTTGAAGATCTTGTTATTGCTACCAGTCAAATGATAGTATCGCTTGTGAGTTGCGACAGCAAACGTTGAATATGTAATCATGTACATCCGTTCGTAAGGGTTATTTTGTTTGTCAAAAAACATGTAGATCAGAAATGATAAATTTAATGAATGCAGAAATATTATTACAATAATAATGGTGACAAGGTGTACTATCTCCTTCGAATGAAAGCAAACATCTTTCTGTCAATATAAGAACAAAATAAGTTTCAAGCGCGAGGCAAATACTTGTGGCAATGGTTGTACACATTTTTTTAAAGAAGACTTAGTCTATGGTTACGTAGAAAAGACGAGACACGAACGGGGCGCCGTCGCGTCTTTTGAAAACATAGACGAAAAAAAATCCGTATCTATGGCAACACTGGCGACTCGTGAGTCCCGCAACCCGCCCTCAGCCCCGTTTACGTTCTGTGTTCTACCATAGGACGCGGACGAATAAGCGTCGTGTCTGTGCCCTGTCCGCGCCCCGTCTTTCCTGTGTGTTCTGCGTCGCGTCACTTCTATACATTTAGTATGAAAAAAACGCGGAGGAGACATTTGTCTGCGCCTTATCCACGTCTTACGTCTGTGTGTTCGGAGCTTAACGTCTCCATTCACAGACTTAAATTATGTTACTCCATTCATGAATGATCTATAGATCATTGTAGTCTATAAATAATGTTCCTTATTTAAATTTATGAATGGCGATAGTGTAACATAGTGTTTTAGTAGGTATTCAAGATTAGGTCATTTAAATCTAGACATTAAGTTGGGTATAATCGACGTTTTTTAAATAAAACTAGTATTGGTACATTGCGGCGTTCCATATGTTAAGTACATTAATTTTATTTGAGTCCAAAGGTACTCTATTAATTTGTATTCATTGTTTTCGTAATGAAAAAACGCTTCTGTACCGTTTTTTATTGTATATTTTTATTTTTAACCGTATTTAATGTAGACAATGATTTCCAATCCATTCGAAATGACGGCCGATCCGCCATTTTGTTTAAGACATTTTGTCGTTGGATCGGGACCTATTCTCATTTAGAGCTAAATATTTATAACATTTTTTTTTTGTTGTAAATATTGTCTGTTTCGTTATTAATAAATATTATATTTATAATTTGATTTCTTTTTATTTTTCCTCTTTTATTATTTTCCGTTTTAGTAATAAGCAGCTTGAGGATTAACTAAGGGTTCTTACACATGTGCGCCGTTCTTTTCGTGTGTACGTGCTCTTAAATCGTAATTCTACGATAGTTACTGATATTTATACTCTAAGGTACGTTCGCCTTAATATTAGGCTTAACTTTTCGGTAACTTCAGTATTAGAATAGAGCATGCGACATCTAGAAAATGGTCTTATCCTTTGTTCTTAGAAGATATTCTCAATCAGCTAATGTTACAGTTTGTTTGAAAAAACTGTTTTCATATCAATGCCATTGTTTTAAATTAAATATTAAAATGTATTGTGTAAAACTATGCAGGCCCCGGTAGCATGACACCGATGGTAATCTATCAATAAACATCTTGCAGTGGGCTAACACAGTCTTGCTCTAAAATAATTATATCCATTCCATATGCCACGTCTGGGGACAAATGGGAATTGTAATGGAAGCCTGTCCCATTTGTCCTCAGTGGGAACGAATGGAACTGTGAAATAATAATTACCATTCGTCCCCAGTGGCGACGACGCAGTGATGACAACCACACAAAAATAAAAACTGTCCCATTTGTCTCCACTTTGGCCGAATGGGATATACGCGAGATAGATATTAGACAGCGTTCGATAAACATTGTCGCTGGTGCAATGCTGACCGGGCAGGTAAATATTTCAAGAAAAATCAAAGGTAACTGTAGGTAAGTTGGGGATTTTCAGTACTGAAATACGTCAATACATAGATTACATAAATCTTTTGATGCTATAATATATTTAAGTGAACTTAGAATTTATAGACATATAAGAATTTGGAAAATTTTTTCGTGGATGTGTTAAAACGAGTGAATCAGAAATGTTCTAGACTAAACTTGAGTATTTAATGCCATCTCGCTAAACATTTGTTTTATTGCTAGAATAAACAGGCCTAAGATGTCGCATGCCTTCAGCCTAGTGTTAACGTTTCGCATCAACATAACCATAGCAACGGCAGTTAAGTATTGTATCGGCACATTGATATTCGTTTAATGTAAAATAAAGTGTTAATAATTATACTGTTTTATTTTTTCATCCCTAAAGTCCGAGACTTTGCAAAATAATTACTAAAGTCCATTTGTTTGGGTATTTAAAAGAATGTAAACGATCTTGTCATGTTTTTTTATTGAAATATACACTTTATAAATCAATACCTAGATTTTCAAATTACAAAAAAAATATGAAATTTATAATTGATAAAGTAAATTATACAGGGTGCAATTGAAATCATTAGCACTAATTAAACTTATTAACATACTCACATAAAGGATATTTTGTACGGTAACAACACTGCAATTAATGCAGTAATTAAAAAGTATCAAAAAGTAAGAAAAATTACCAAAGTATCAAAACACTTGAGTCGCGCCCGCGTATTGTGTATACTTACGAGCCGTGAGGTCAAAGGAACCGCCACACAGCCACGGACACAGCTGAGCCATTGTGCGGGCGCGGGCGGCCGGCATACAAAAGTAGACTTTAAAGTACGTGAATAAGGTTTAAAATTGAGTGGGGATGGGTGGGGTCACACGACCGCTTGAGGATAGTAGGTTATTCAAGGTTACGTTTAAAGTAGGAACGCATGTTAGTATACTACGGCGAGACGAAATTGATACTATTATAATTAATTTCTTTTCCGTGAGTTTTATGAGGATTTGTTTTTTTATTTATAATTGCAGTAATGGTATCTATTAAAGAGTCTTACGCATTTTTAGAGGTTTTCTTTAATATGAAAATGATAACTTTTGATTGACGTTTTATTAGTCTTAAATTACTTTGTATCATGGGTATGATAGATAGTTAAAAGGATGCTACCGAATTCAAATCCACCCTGTATGTAATTCAGGTAGGTATTGATTTACAAAGTGTATATTTCAATATCAAAGGTATTGATTTATAACGTGTATATTTTAATATCAAAGGTATTGATTTACAAAGTGTATATTTCAAGAAAAGCACATGTCAAGATTATTTACATTTTTTAAATACCTAAACAAATTGACTTTTTATAGTTTTTTTATAGTCACTTTTGGAGAAAAGCTTCACGTTCTCATTTTAAACTGTAATCAGTAGTTCATAAAATATTTTGAAGGGTTATCTAGTGCCTGGTCAATGGGGGCAGCACTGGATCCCGGAAAATTCAGGTATCCCCTTAAGGCATATAACTAGATTTCTCAGTCGAAATCTCACATGTCATTTCAAAATAAAAGCTAGACTAGGTACGTTTGTATGGAAAAGTCTAGGGTAAGGGGACTCTTAAATATAAGAAGAGAGAAGGTAGGACTTCTACGCGGACTAAGTCGCGGGTAAAAGCTAGTTTAATATACTTATTTATTTACTAGCTAGTGCCTACCATGATACTGCGTGAAAATAAAAAAATGACACCCATTTTTCGGATATATCCCATTTGCACCCACTGGGGGCGGCCACCACTGGTGGCAGACGGGACAATTTTTATGTACACGTGTGCCAGATGCCACCACTCGCGACGCCCCCACTGGTGGCGAAAGGCAATTGCCAATCATTCACAGTCTCATTTGCCCCCAGTGGTGGCGAATAGAACAAACTCTGGTTTCGATTCCTATTCGCCTCCAGTGGTGACGATATTTAAAGCGGCATTTATGTGTATTTTGAGACGAATGGACTATATGATGCTCTGAACTGAGCATCATACCTATAGGCTCTATTATTGAAAACAGCGTCCAGTAGTTTCGGAGATTAGCGTGAACATACATACAGACAGACAAGTTTTTTTTCTCTTTTTTTGTGTTCAGGTATTTTTTTTATTGTATCGCCCGCACTAATTTGTTTATAAATTAATTAAATGTACAGACAAAATTTATTTACTGTTTTGTTAAAGATACCTATATTTTAATTTAATATATTGCACTTAAAATCGCAAGATAGTATAAAAGGTAAGCTAAGCATTGTCTATCGTTCACCTTTGGGACGTAACAGAAAAAAATGGTAGATGGGGTGCAAATTTAATTAGATAAGTATATCGAAAGGAATAAATTACTTATTAGCCAGACTTTTTCCAAGTGCGGATTCACCTTAGTGGGCATGTCCCACCACCCAAGGGCGGATCCAGGATTTTTTTTATATAGGAGGGGCGGGCGGGCAAATAAAACTACAATAATTGTTCAAGTTTATTTTTACAAGTTCAAGTAGGTACTTATGTGTAGTGCCCCGGTGCCGCCCCCCTAAATCCGCTACTGCACCACCCCAATAGACTTCGTGATGTCACACCCTGATGGGCTTCTTGTGACGTCACGATGTACTCTTGCGACGTCCGCTCCACGGCTTTTTCTTACGTGGGTACACTACACAATCGTGGTCGTAATGCTCGTAATACTTCTAATAATTATTAATATTTCTAATTATAATTAGAAAACATGTTTGTACGAATGCACTAAATCGATAATATCGATCATAAGCGAGTACTCCGACTCGCACTTTAAGGAGGGTTATGTTTTTTTATGCTGAATTAGCGTCTGATTTTATCAAGATATCGTCAATGTAAACACAAACCGAAAGCAATTTCTTTGAATCGGCCCCTGCGTCACCGCGGCTTTCAGTCCGACTCTTCAATAATTCATGGGGGTCGCAGGTGGTTCATTGTTAATCGAGTGACTGGAGCTAAGGCAATTGGGATTTAACGCGGTTGTCCAGGTTTCAATAGCTTTAAATTACCAATACATATAATAAAACAGTAAAAAAATGTGTCCGTTCATTGAATATGTTTCCAAAAACATGAGGCTGTGGAGACATGGTAAAAGAGTAAGAATTAAAAAATAAATTTCTGTCTGTTTTTCTCTTTGTCTGTTTGTACACGCTTCTCTCCAAAATACTGGACGGATTCGAATGAAACTTTTAAAAAAAAAATATATAGGGACTTGTATTATGCGATACTAACTCAACTATATTATATAACAAATACATAGGTATGTAAATTAACATCCAAGACCGAGGACAATTTGAAAAACGCCATTTTCCAACATCACCTGACACGGGGATCGAACCCGGAACCTCTCGGTGGTGGACTAGCATGGTGACCACTGCACCGCGAAGGTCGTCATTTATAGGCGGTTTTTAGTTACGATCCAGAAACGAAGCGCCAGTCGACGGTTTGGATGTTTCAAAACGAATCAACGCCTTCCGAAGTGAAGCGATCTAGACGAAGCGGGGAGGAAGATTTTGATAGCGAGCTTTTTCAATTTGACTGGCTACTTGGTGTCGATTCCTTTACGGAATCAAAGAAGCATCAAAGCCGAATGGTAAACTACCAAATGCTTGCCAGAAGTCTTCTCTGTTGTGAGCAACAAGCGACCAAACACAGGGCTCCGCGGGCTACAGTGCTCTACCACAACAACGCGCCCGCCCACACCACGCTCAAAACGAGGGACTTCCTGGACAGCACGCCGGTCAACTCCTTGGTCACCCTCCTTACAGTCCTGACCAAGCACCAAGTGACTTCATTTTATTCACGAAAATAAATTTCGTCGCCGGAAGATGCGCTGTCAGCGTTTGAGCAGGCTATAAACGACGTGCCTGCAGCGGTCTGGAAAAAGTGTTTCGAAAATTGGTTCAGACATGAAATTTTGTATAGAGGCTGGTGAAGAGTACTTTGAAAAGATTTAATAAAAAAAAAATACCATTAATACCCTATTTTTTATTTTCACAAAATTTTCTAACTGTCCCACGTATAGTTGTCCCAAATATAATTGATTATGAAAATGTAACACATGATTTAGAACCATAATGGCTTAACATTATGGTTCTGGTTCTAAACTATAAGAAATACAAAAAATAACGCCTTAGCAAAAGTTGTTTAGCCTGACGAGCATTTTTTGTTGAGGTATTAATAAAAATCGAAGATCTGGAACACCTGATGCGGAGTCTTAATACCCACGCAAACGAAGTCGCGGGCATTAGTAAGTAAATAAAGCTGGAAAATGTATCACAGAATAAGTACTTACTAGTATTCACGTACAGAAGGCTTACTCAGAAAACAAATTCAATGAAATATCTATTTAATGTGGTTAGAGCTATGGTTTAATTTAGCTCGCGTCAGAACTCCTCCCCTCATCGTTTAGATACCTAGACATCCAATGCAACTATTGCAAGCCAATTTCATTCTTATTACTCTGGACAAACGATTCATGTAACTGAATGTTCATCTTGGAAGTGGTCGCCGCGCGCATAGTAGTAATGTAGGTAGGTATATTTTCGATACCTAAACGGGGTGTGACACAGGCCTGCTTGTATATCTTTAGTACTTACGTCATTTAAAAACGGACAAAAATAAAAATTTCCGAAGAACTTTGCAATCTACTTAATTGTTGATCGAGTTGAGATACAGGGTACATTTTGACGTCTTTATCCCTGACGGGGTAGGCAGAGCCCAGTGCCGTAACGTAAGACCCAAAGGTCACGTTGGCGTGATGGTAGGTGTTAAGATGAAAAAAAGAATAGAAATAGTAAGGGTTGCAAAATTTTCGGGTTTATTTAAAATTTTGTCTTGATCAGACCCTAGATAATCCTTCAAACTATTTTATGAACTTGTTTGAGGTTTGGACCGTATTACATAGGAATAAAAGTTGGTTCACGACAAACTTGGATTTATTGCGACACCATACATAAAAATACAACAGTACACACGAGGCATGGGGCAGAGAGAAAAGGCTCACGTTAAAAAAATTCAAAAGTATCAAAATATCAAGTTGACATTATTATTTTTTAATTTTTATTGTTGTATTGGCAACAGAACTATTGTTTAAAGTTTAATGTGAGAACGTGAAGCGTTTCTACGCAGATTAGGCAAAAGTGGCCGTTTTCGTTTGTTCCTGTTAAGTCACACCAAGATTAGTAACACTGCTACTTTTTTAAAATTAACCTATACTTTCCCACTGCTGGACAAAGGTCTTTTCCATTTTTCTCCACTTTTCTCTATCCAGAGCAGCTTCTGACCAATCACGCTGGCAAGCGTCAAAGTCATCGCGCCAACGCTTTCTAGGCCTACCCCTGCGATGCCGACCGTTTTTAGGTATCCACGGAGTTATCCTACACTGCTACTTATTGGGAAAAAAATTCTCAATGAGTAACAGTGATACATATCGCAGCTGACATTTTTCTCAATAAGTCACACTGTTACTAATCGGCACTCTGTATTCCCGGTGAGTCACAGTAATAAAGGTTAAAAATAAAGTTAAGAAATGCTTTTTTATGAAATTTAATAACTGTGACTCAACAGGAATACAGGGTGCCGATTTATTAACAGTGTGACTCATTGGGAAAAATGTCAGTTGCAATGTGTACCACTGTTACTCATTGAGATTTTTTTTCCCAATGAGTAGCAGTGTTACTAATCTTGGTGTGACTCAATGGGATCAAACTGCCGTTTTTCGCTTATGTGCGTAGAAAAGCTTTACGTTCTCCCTTGATTACATGATTTAAATCTCGCCTATTACCTCTATCGGCTTTTACAATTTCCGCGGGAAGAGAAGGGAACATTGTAAGTTTTTTAAAACAATCCTAACCTAAGGTAAGAGTTGAGCGCCCAGTTATGGTAGATACTGATTTGAAGAGCACTTATTTTTAATCTACTTTCAAAAAGGAGGAGGTAATCAATTTGACGCCACGATCTTCTTTATTTTTATGAATGTACACCGATTATTCGAAGACGCCTGGACCGATTAAGAAAATTATTTTTTTGTTTCCAATTTCATTAAAATCGGTCGTGTAGTTTGTGGGTGAAGACCGTTGTTAGTTTTGAAAAATTATGTCAGTCAAATCTAAATATATATAACTCAAAGGTGACTGACTGACTGACATAGTGATCTATCAACGCACAGCCCAAACCACTAGACGGATCGGGCTGAAATTTGGCATGCAGGTAGATGTTACGACGTAGGCAACCGCTAAGAAAGGATTTTGATCAATTCTACCCCCAAGGGGATAAAATAGGGGATGAAAGTTTGTATGAAACTTTGTCAATTTTAAACCAATCGGGCTAAGACTTTGCATGCATAAAGCTACTATGACGTAGGCATCCCCTAAGGATTTTGATAAATTACACCCCTACGCGAGCGAAGCCGCGGCCAAAAGCTAGTTCGTTATACACTATATTATTAACAATTTAGCAAAATACGAACTTCAGCCAGTTTTACAGCAACGCATAATTTTTTTAATTTCAATCCTGTGTTCAGGAAAGACTACCTTAAAATTATAATTACAGCAACACGTGTATACATGAATATAAATGTATTCCACACAATAGAGTCGAACAACGTGCCAGCAGTATTAGAATAAGCGCCGAAGCCGCGAGTGCTCCAGAAAAAAATTATAGCCCTGCAGTTTGTGATCCGAGTAGTTGTGTAGAACAGAAGATGCACCAGGACGGCGATGTCGGTCATAGGACCGAGAAGAACAAGTTCGAATCTTCCATCAGTGAGCTGAAGAAAAAAAGTTTTGTCACCGCGGCGGATATTGAGAATTTTGGTAAGTTTCATTATTGGTTTCTAAACCCGACAAAAAAAGCGGTTTTATAAGTTTCACAGTTTGTCTATCAGTCTGTTAGTGTGGCGCATCGCTTGAACGGATGGACTGATTTCACACACACTGACAGACGAAAAACGTCTTGTTGTCCATTCGCGATAAGTTTTTAACCCACAATAAAAAAAGAGGAGTGTTATTTAAGAGTGTAAAACAACATCAAAATCGGTCCATCCGTTCAAGCGCTATGGTGACACAGACAGACAGACAGATATTATCGTCAAACTTATTACACCCCTCTATGACAACAAGACTATAAAGAACCAAGTATTATAATAATAAACAAGTAACTATACTAATTCCCAGTTTTATCAATTTTTGATGCTAGATACAAAAGCTCTGAAAATACAGTAAAAATCCACTGCTCATGTTTATAAAGATTACTAGCTTTTGCCCGCGGCTTCGCTCGCGTAGGGGTGTAATTTATCAAAATCCTTTTTTAGGGGGATGCCTACGTCATAGTAGCTTTATGCATGCAAACTCTCAGCCCGATCGGTTTAAAATTGACAAGGTTTCATACAAACTTTCATCCCCTATTTTATCTCGTTAGGGGTAGAATTGATCAAAATCCTTTATTAGCGGATGCCTACGTCATAACATCTACCTGCATGCCAAATTTCAGCCCGATCCGTCCAGTGGTTTGGGCTGTGCGTTGATAGATCACTATGTCAGTCAGTCAGTCACCTTTGAGTTATATATATTTAGATGTACTTTTTTGCAGTAATAAAAAATAACACAAATAAGACTTTCGTATAACAACAGTGCAACCCCTCCTTAAGGGGCTCCCTTCCTTTGTCTTGACCAGGCTCTAGATAATCCTTCAAACTATTTTATAAACTACTGTTTACAGTTTAAAATGAGAACGTGAAGCTTTTCTACGCACAATTGCGAAAAACGGCCAATTTTGGCGTATGTGCGTAGAAAAGCTTCGCGTTCTCACTTTAAACTGTAAACAGTAGTTCATAAAATAGTGTTGGTTAATAATGAAGGGTTATCTAGAGCCTGGTCAAGACAAAATTTTAAATTATATCTCCGTTTCCTTTTAAGTGATTAAATACAAATGGGGGCAGAACTGGACCCCGAAAAATTCAGGTAGAGCTATTTCTGTCCTATTCTTACTTACGAAAGAATGTTCAACTTACATTGGAGTGAGTAGGAAAATATAAACACAACGGCCTGGTTTTTCGCCCATATTATAATTACAAACGAAATGAACGAAAAGCCATAGAAATGATTGGAGGGCCCGAAAGTAGGCAAAACTGGAGTTGCGGATAGGCACACAGAGATGGCAGTACATACGACTAACAAAAAAGTGACAAAGATAATGTTGAATATGCTTTAAAAATATTTGTTGTATTTCATATTTAATTAATTAGAGTACTACTTTATTTAAATAATAGTAATAAAAGATTTTAATGTTTTGATTAATACTTTTTTGCTGTTTTGCGAAAAACAGTTTTTAAACTAGACGGACTATTAGTAATCATTTCAAAGGTTATTCATAAAATAGTTTAAAGGTCTTTCTAGACATTGATACAAATTAAATTTTTAATTATCACCATATTAAGTTTTAAACAATTTATTACAAATGAGGGCGCCACTTTAGCTACCACTTCGTCTTAACACCAAAATTCTATCGAATTTTAATTATTAAGTTACTGATTATTGATTGTAATTCTCATATCGGTTAATACCATGAAGATATACCACCATAAACCGGTAAAAACGGGACCCTATGACTCCGCTCTCCATCTGTCCGTCCGGCTGTCACGGGCTGTGTGTCATGATCCGACAAAGATTTACCCGCTTATTCATAAAAAAATACAAACGGTTGCTAAACCTGTTTTAGTTAAAATATGTTTCGTCTCGCTCTTGCAAAGTCAAATATTGAAAGGAGTGAAAGGGACAAAACATATTTGAGCTAAAATAGGTTTAGCAAACTTTGTAATTTTTTTATGAATAAGAGTGTTACCCTCAAATTCATAAAAAATAAAAAGCTTTTGCTATACATATTTTAGTTAAAATATGTTTTGTCTCTTTCCTTCTTTTGAATATTTGACGGTAAAAGAACGAGACAAAACATATTTTACCTAAAAAAAGAAATGTGGTGTCGTGGGACACCAGGTAGGAACGAAGTTCCTTCGGCTAATGTAGAATCGACACAATTTGCAAAAGAAAAATCGTGCTCAATTCGCACCTGCGCACGTCTCATTTAACGGTTTTATTTAACGAGGTCATCCTTACGGTTTTACTATCACATTTTTTTCAGTTCGGTCGCGCTGCAAAATCCCTATCTCCTCCAAGCCTGCCGTAAAGAACTTCGTTCCAATAGGTTTAACAAACTTTTGTAATTTTTTATGAATAAGGGGGTAAGAATATACAATGATCCGTGATAGCTAGACAGTTGAAACTTTTTACAGATGATGTATTTCTGTTATCACTATAACAACAAATACTAAAAACAAAATGAACTAAATATTTGTATGGGGCCCATACAACTGACGTGATTTTTATTTGATAATGGTACGGAACCCTGTGTGCTCGAGTCCAACTCGTTCTTGGCCGGTTATGTATGTATGTTCACCGATTACTCGAATACGCCTGGTCCAATTTGGAAAATTGTAGCGAATACGTTTCAGGTGGTTCCATAGACATTTTATTAAAATCAGTTGTGTACTTAAAAACTATAATAAAAAAACTTGAGAGGTGTCAAGGGACACCCGGATGGAACGAAGTAAAAAATAAATAGGTCTAAATTACATTCAAACTCTTTTCTGCGTTCTAAAATCAAGTTTTTATTATCTTCATAAATTTGAATGAACAAAAAGTGTCGTTACAACTTTTGGTCATAATTTTTTCCGTCTAGCTCCCTTTCGCAACGCGCGATAAGGAACTTCGTTCCAAAACTTACACTTATACTTCGTTACAATCAGTAATCTTTAATTTACTTGTCATAAGTTATACTCTAAGAACGGCAATAATCGGTCGAAAATTATGTGGCCCTCTTTTCAATTGCCTCATTATAAGCAAATGGGGGAGGGATGAAAATTTTAAATACGCCTGAATCTTTTTCAAAGTAAAAAAATTCCTATTTATCGTAAATAAATTTCAGATTTTTCGGTCCAGTCAATATTTTTTTTTATTAACCTTTATTGTCCCACTGCTGGGCAAAGGTCTCCCCCATATCTTTCCACTTATCCCGATTAAGTGCAACCTGTGACCAATGGTTCTCAAAATGTTTGATGTCAGCACTCCAACGTTTCCTAGGCCTGCCCGGTTTCCTGTGACCGTCTGCAGGAATCCATTCTGAACCAAAAAATCCAAAAATCCAGACTGAACCAAAAAATCAGATATTTATTTACGATAAAGAAGAGTGTTATTCCTAACAACAAAAAAAGCTTCAGTCGTTTTTAAAATTTTCATCCTTTCCCCATTGACGTCATCGAATTAAATGCCTATCTGAAAATTTATTGGCATTATAGAATCATATGCCCAACTATGACAAATGCATCATTGAGTCATTTTTCCTATATTGAATTTATGCAGAATAATACAACTAAAAAGGTTTATCTACAATTTAAATCAGTGTTTCCATATCGTTATTTTGCAAATGTAATGAAACGGGAGGTAAATAACACAAACATAAATTTAATATCAAAAATAATACCTATAATGGATGTTATCAGCTACCAACCAACAAATTTCAAGGCCTTTAAACGGACGATGGAAAATTTGGACTTGGAAGCTATGACAGAAAAATGGGAGTTCGAAGATTCGTTAAAAACATTACAGTCTCGTTGGTCAGTGGTCGATAAACAACATTGGGAAATCATTAATGAAGCTGGCGAAGAAGTTATTGACTACTAGATAAAATTTGATTTTCATGAAAGACAGTACAACAGGTTGAAAAGGCAAATTAACTCAAAAATGTGGTCAGTGGCACATCGCGAAAAATCTTCCCCACAACTCGACATACCATTTTTTAATGGCCAATTTACTCAATTTACCAGCAGATGAAAAAAGTGGTGCTGGTTTCTTACAAATCACCTTCTTCGACGACCTCCGTGGCGTAGTGGTGACCATGCTAGTCCGCCACCCAGAGGTCCCGGGTTCGATCCCCGGTCAGGGCAAGTTGGAAAATGGCCTTTTTCAACTTGTCCTGGGTCTTGGATGTTTATCTATAAGTATATATATTTGTTATAAAATATAGTATCGTTGAGTTAGTATCCCGTAACACAAGTCTCGAACTTACTTTGGGGCTAGCTCAATCAGTGTGATTTGTCCGTATATATTTATTTATATATTTATTTACCTTCATTCCGCTAACGGAAGCGACGAAACTGACAATCCTTATTGAAGAACTGACTTAGGCGGGAATGAACCATAAATGAGAAGGCTTTTGTACAGCAGTGGACGTTCTTGAGGGTTGTTACGATGATAACGTGAATAGGTTAGTGATTTTTAAATAAAATTGACATAATTCTTGTTTTTTGTTTAATCTTTTGTTGGTTTAATGTAAGAAAAACTAGTTAAGTACCTATAGTAGCCAGGTACCTGCTATTATTCTGCAAAAGTCGGGTTAATAGACGGCATTATAATATAAAATGAGTACCAAAGTAAGTAGGTATTGTTACGTTTTATACCTATGGGTCGTCGATCACTGACGCATTCAAATCGTCTGGTTACTTAAAACGCTTTCTAAAGTCTCAGGCAGACTTGGCTTTCATGATTGTGTGAGAGCTGCCTCATCACCTGAATGTAGTTTCGTCAAAAAGTAAGAGAGGTATTTTTTTGGTAAAAACCCCACATATAAAAATCGTCTGATTCTGCGTGCTTCCTGTAAATCGTCTAAAATTAAGTGTAAGCGGTTTTATTAATATTGTTGCAGCAAAGGATTCTAAAAAAGAATTTTTCAATAGGAAAATAGGTAATTTTTCGGCTACTGGAGGACACTTCAAGGTGACGTAACTTCCAAACGCTTCCTGTTTGGTTCGGCAGACGCCGATATTTAGGTACACCAATCAAGTACGCATACTAATAAGTATTATAGTCTCCAAAGAAAGTATGATGGGTCAGAAAAACGATACTAGCGAGAAATGTATTTTGCTTCATATGCAGCCGTTCTCGTAATTTCGTTGAGATTAGTGCCTACCCTGTAAAAAATATTTGTGCACGTCACTGAAGGGCTCCTCTCACTCTACGGTCTCGTAAAATTATGTAAGCATGCGAAGACTTCAAAATACTTATTACTTATACCAACTTTTAGGAGAGAGTGGAGTCACGGAAGAATGTCGCCAAGCACATCGGCGGTCCCTGGACGATCCTCAGGGATTCTGGGCCGAGGTGGGCTGCGAGCTGGAGTGGAGCAAACCATGGGATCTCGTCCTGGACGACACCAACCCGCCTTTCACCAAATGGTTGGTACAATTATGTAAACCGATGTTTGATTTTCGTATGTGTAAGTGGTCACATCCATTTTACAAAAAAATTGCTCTAAAATACAATCACGGGGCTTCTTCTTGCGCCTTTCTTGCCTTTGGATTTTTAAAAGAACAATGATTTATTTGGCGAAAGATTTTTACAATAGGCATGCATCACGAATGAATAAAATAACTTTAGCCCAACGGTTAGATTATTAAAAAATATCGTACACGCATTTTTTTTTTCTCTGAGAAACAAAAAATTACAACGATAAAGCTCATTGAAATTTCGCAGGACGTCACGGCTAGGTACGATTTTAACTTAGCATTGACGTCGCAAGCCTTCACTCTTAAACTTTGATGCTCCGCATCTTTGTGAATTTTTACTTTTTTAGTGAACTGAAAAATATAGGTCCGTTATTTGTGGATAATCTAAAAGGCGTCTCATGCGTCCGAGGCTCTATCTGTCTGGTCGGTCGGCAATTTCGGCGCGTCGAGCCCGGTTGCACTGGGCGCTCAGCGACGTCAGTGCCAGAAAAACCCACCAATGTCTCCTTGACAGTTCGGTAGGAGCGGACTTGGCGAGAGCTGTGTCGCAAGTAGAGTCGGGTGCATGGTTACATGCTCTTCCATCGCCTCACCTGGGTACGCTCCTGGACGATGACTCATTGCGGGTGGCCGTCGCACTGCGCCTGGGCTGCAGAGTATGCGAACCCGAAGAGAATGCGTATAAATACATTTGCGGCTCCATTGTGGGTGCTGACGGCTTTCACGCGTTGAGTTGCCGTCGTTGCACGGGCAGATTCCCTTGCCACAACGCGCTGAACGACATTGTCCGCCGGGCCTTCGTTTCCGCTAATATCCCCTGTGTATTGGAGCTCCCAGGACTGAGCCGATCAGATGGTAAGAGACCGGAAGGTCTGACCCTGTTCCGTGGAAGCATGGTAGATGCGTGGTGTGGGACGCCACATGTGTTAGCATTGTTGCGGCCAGCCATCTCGGCTCGGCAGCTGCAGCTGCAGGAGAGAAAACGCATTAAGTATGCGGCTCTGGAGCCTTCGACTATTGCTTCGTCCCTGTGGCGGTAGAAACGATGGGTTGCTGGGGCGCTGATGCTAAGCGCCTTTTTGGCGAGATAGGGCACAGAATCTCAGAGAGGACCGGTGACTCACGCTCAGGTTCGTTTCTTATGCAAAGGATGGCCATGGCGATTCAGCGTGGCAATGCTGCCAGCATTTTGGGCACCTTTGCACGGAAACGACAAAAGGCGGTCTTTATGATTAGTTTTATTTTTATTTTTTTTTATGTAAGCTTTTGACAATTATTATTTGTATTGACATGTAATTATTTGGATTAAAAAAATATCTAAAAGGCGGAGTAATGACAATCATACATTTCTGACCCTGTCGTCACCCCTATTAATCTGGCTCTGCACCGAGCTCGTCACCGTAAGTGTAGGTAGTAATTAGTACGGGGGTTTCAGGTGGGTGGGCGGCGAGATGTCCGTCTGCCACAACGCTGTGGACCGCCACGTGGCGGCTGGCAAGGGAGACCAGGTGGCTCTGGTCCACGACTCACCCCTCACGGACACCGTGAGGAAGATCACCTACGCAGAGCTCAAGAATCAGGTATGCAAATTATGACTTAATTCTTCGTGTTATGAAGGTAGATATATTGGCCGGATTTAGGGAAAAAGGGGCCTTTACAAAAGACTTAAAAAAAAAGATTTTTCAATTTCCGACTAGTAAACCACTTTTCCTTTGATTTTTTTCGCTGGTTTCCCTTTTCCTACAGTGTTTTGTACAAGAAAACATTTATGTTGTTCCTCAATAATAACAGAAATCATTGATAGTACATTTTTTATAATATATTTGTTCACTCCAATCAGGTAATCAATAAAATATCAAATTTGGGGCCAGGGGGCCTTCACTCCTTTGTTGCCCGAGACCTTCAGACCCGAAATCCGGCCCTGTGAACGCCCTCGGTGGCCCGACTATTTTATTGAATGTGTTCGCACGCGACGGTTCAGTCTTTCTCTGTCACAAACTCTACGGGCGACGGAGACAGGTGGTCACCTGTCTCCGTCGCACGTAGAGTTTGTGACAGAGATAGACTGAAACCCGCCGCGTGCGCCCGCGTCCCTTAGCGGAGGCCCTCAAACGGGTGTCAGACTTTCGAGCTGCCTAAATCACAGAATAAGTAGTAATAGTACTTACTCGTACGTACACAAATCTTATTCAGAAAAGAAATTCAAAGAAATATCTACTTATTGTGGTTAGCGCTATGGTTTAATTTAGCTCGCGTCAGAAGTCCTCACCGCTTTGTTTAGATACCTAGACATCCATTGCAAGCCAATTTGATTCTTATTACTCTGAACAAACGATTCATGGAACTGAATTTTCCCCTTAGAAGTGGTCGCCGCGCGCATAGTAAAAATGTAGGTACACTTTCGATACCTAAACTGGAAATGACTCAGGCCTGTCTAAATACTACGACCTGCCGTCACTAGATGATTCAGTCATTGAGTTACAATATGGCTGCGTCATTTAGTGATAACACTCGTTAAACACCTCCGTGGCGTAGTGGTCACCATGCTAGTCCGCCACCCGGAGGTCCCGGGTTCGATCCCCGGTCAGAGCAAGTTGGAAAATGGCCTTTTTCAAATTGTCCTGGGTCTTGGGTGTTTATCTATATATGTATTTGTTATAAAATATAGTATCGTTGAGTTAGTATCCCATAACACAAGTCTCGAACTTACTTTGGGGCTAGCTCAATCAGTGTTATATGTCCCTATATATTTATTTATTTAAACACACAACAGGATTCCTCACGATGATTTTCTTCATCGGAAGCAAGTTGTTAGTTGAAAATGATGGTGCATGAGTACAAACTCCGAGGTACCCAAGTCGCGTCTAGTGGTGAAAATCGAACTGAGGGCCGGTTTATTTATTTTTGTTTTATTTTTTGTTTATTGATAAACCAACAGCGAAACAGTTTTTTATAGTTACAAAATATACGATTTGACGACCTCCGTGGCGTAGTGGTCACCATGCTAGTCCGTCACCCAGAGGTCCCGGATTCGATTCCCAGTCAGGGCAAGTTGGAAAATGGCCTTTTTCAAATTGTCCTGGGTTTTGGATGTTTATCTATATATGTATTTGTTATAAAATATAGTATCGTTGAGTTAGTATCCCATTACACAAGTCTCGAACTTACTTTGGGGCTAACCCAATCAGTGTTATTTGTCCCTATTTATTTATTTATTATTATACGATATACTTAAAAGGGCCAAAAAAATGTTTACACAGGATTTTATCAATATAAATGAACTTAATGTTGATTGCAATAACAAAACAAGGTTACTTATTTGTTTTAAGTAGATATTTAAGGTATACTAGTACATAAGGCAGATTAGGCAACTGCCTATAGTTTATTTGTTTAGGTATTTAAAAGAAATGTCTTTTTATTGAAATATATACTTTATAAATCAATACTTCTTTGATTTTTAATTTATAAAATAAATAGTTTGTAATTTCAATTTTGTTTACATTCTTTTAAATACCTAAACAAACGCACTATAGAGGGCATCGATCTCAATATCTAATAATTGTTTTCTTTTTTACGCGCATCTTGTTAGTTGATGAAATACTTCATAGCAGAAATAAAATGCGAAATTAAAAAAAAAAAAATACAAAATACTGACTACAAAAATTTCGATGAAAACAAAAAGCAATGGGTCAGGGTGATGCTTTAGTGTAGCATCAAGTCATGGTTACCATATTGTAGCAATATCATGCAAGACATTGAAGTAACAGGATACCGAAGTCGATCTGATCGATTCTTTTGTCATAGAAAAAATGAATTTTAAAAGTAAGAAAAACGAAACTTCGGCTTCATCTGCCCGTATTTCATTATTATTATTAAATCATAGATAGAAAAGTCAAATCAGATACTTTTTTCTAAACGTCAAAACAACCTTTTGACGTTTAGAAAAAAGTACCTGATTTGACTTTTTGGAAAATAGCGGATCATCAAAATCCTATCTGAAAACACGGGAGCGTGCGTTTTTTTTTTGAATTAGCATTATGTATGACGCGTTTACTTTTTCATTTTTCAAATTTATTTTTGACATTTTTGCTGTTTGTGTCAGGTGTCCAGAATAGCCGGCAAGCTAGCCTCCCTTGGCGTGCAGCGGGGTTCCCGGGTGCTCATCTATATGCCGCTCATACCTGAGGCGATCATAGCAATGTTGGCCACCAACCGGCTAGGGGCTATCCACTCGGTAGTTTTTGGAGGTGAGACCGACTTTTCTCGTGGGACCAACAGCTTTGCTCTATGAAAAACCGGCCAAATGCGAGACGGGTTCGCTAGAAAGGGTTCCGTACCATTATCTATAAAAATCACGTTTGTTTTATGGGAGCCCTAGTTAAATATTGATTTATTCTGTTTTTAGTATTTGTTGTTAGAGCGGCAGCAGAAATAGATCCTCTGTAAAAAAAATTACTGTCTTGCTATCACGGTTCATGAGATACAACCTGTTGAAAGACAGACAGACATGACAGACAAACGGACAGACTGACAGCGGAGTCTTAGTAATAATAGGCTTCCGTTTTTATCTTTTGGGTACGGAACCCTAAAAAGAGGTAAGGTTTATCAAAATAAAACAAAAGAGCAAAAAAATTTAGGTTTAATGAAACCAACTTGTCTTTTTAATTTGATTTTAGGATTCGCTGCTCGTGAATTAAGGACTAGAATTGAACATGCAGAACCTACGGTCATCGTAGCAGCCAGTTGTGGTGTGGAACCCAATAAAATCGTCAGGTAATTTAACAGGAGATAATATCACTAAGTACTCTTCATATATAATTGAATTATGAACTTACGTTTATTGAATTTTGATACCCTTCTGCATTTATTCACTTGTGGCTGTCGCTTGACTGAGATAAATAACCAGGTAACTCATAATAATATTGATTAACTAGATAGAACAAAAGTACTAGATAAAATAAACTTCATTTATTTTATATGCAGCCAAAAAAGTAAAACTCTTGGGCAATTTGAAAATATTCCCGCCAACCCATAGACAATTTGTTACAGTCGTTCACAAAAACAGTAAATTTGCTAAATATATACCGCTAACAGTTTGACCAACAAAAGCTGTCCATTAAAAACTGCAGCCAATTAAAAAAATACTTCATTAAAATTTAATAAATGTGAAATTATATAAAAATAAAATGTTATAAACTAAAAAGTATTAAACCTATTCATAAAGATAGATTTTTTATATCTGTAGATTTTTGAATCGCCCCGGTTTTTCATGGACTACTACCTTTTCTTAGGTATATATTCGATAGCACTTACTTGACGATCAAAGTATTATATACATAGCTACTTACTTATTTATTTCCATCGAAGACTCTTTTTCTGCAAATTGGCCCATGTCGACTGGACCCGTTTTGCGTGGGGGCTGACGCCGGCCTCATTTCTCGCTCGCCCCTTCCGGCAAAACATGGGTGTTGCAGCACCCCAAAATTTGCCATAATCCCTAGCGCGCCCAAAGCCTAGGTTTCCCTTGTCATTAAAAAAAATATATTTCTCGAACCAGCCCAAAAGTGTAATTTTTGAAACGCGGTGTCACCTAAACTAATAGTTTTTCTTTACAAAAAATCGTTTGTCTCCACGTTTGAAAAATGCTACCCCAGCTCCTACAGGAAGCTGAGGCCTGGCGCCCTATGATATTAAAAATAAAATAAAACGTCGCAAAATAATGTGACTTGTCTTTGAACATATCCACTTTGACGTGATTTTAGATTTATTATTGCAGAAAAACTAATAGTAAAGAAAGAGTGCTATTTGACTCCAAGAAACTATGACGTCATATGCCTGTATATCTTTGATTATATATATTATATCATAGGCCATAGAAGGTTCTTAGAATATTCCGGTATTTTCCAACAAGTCAAATTAAATACTTTTTTCTAAACGTCAAAACACACATTTTCTAAGGGATTTGTATGAACAAATCCCTTAGAAAATGTTTGTTTTGACGTTTAATTTGACTTGTTGGAAAATACCGGAATGTTCTAAGAACCATCTATGGCCTATGCTATAATATATATAATCAAAGATATTTACATAGCTGTTTATTACTTCCAAGTACTAAACATTTCTAATACGAAATTTAATGCATAGTAATTAACGAATAAAAATGCGCGACTTGCGAATGCCGACTTTGATTTCACGCCTCACAGTTTAACGACTTAAAAACGTATGAAATTTTCATTTTTTGAGTACATTTTATTAGTTGGTTGACTAAAACTGTTTAATTTGTAAACCCGACTTAGCTCTGATAGTTTTCCTTTTAATTTGGTTAAACATACTACTGCCATAAATTTTTTCACGTGTCTTTATACAACCGATAACCGGTCGTTACGAAGCGCTGGTATCGGTAGCTTTTCTTTAAAAAATAAATTAAATTTTAATATACTTTACACGTAACATAAATTATACTTATTGACGTGTAAAAGTGCCTGTAAAGGTCTAATTACTGAATAAACATTTGAATCTTTGAATCTTTGAATCTTTGAAACCGTTTAGCTTCCAGGGGAGCACTTAACTAACTGTAACAAAAATTTGGAAAACCAACCAAAAACCAAATATTTTACAAACGGGTCCCATAATCTACAAAAGATGTTCACAAACTCACAATCTTTTTGAAACACCTATTGAACGTCACTTCAAACTAAGGATGTTACGAATGTCAATTTTTTTACATTCGCGAATGCGAATGTGAATACGAATGTTTAGGCTGCGAATGTGCCTATGCGATTGCGAATGCGAATGCGAATGTAGACATTAAGTATTACAATAAACATGCATACGTGCACACATTCGCATTCGCATAACATTTGCATTGATTGATGCGAATGCGAATGTCGATGCGAATGTTTAAAATGATGCAAACCATTCGCATATGCGAATGCGAATGTAAATATTCGTAACATCTCTTACTCAAACCGTGGGTAGTCGAGCAAAAATATAATTCCCACTTTACATGTGGCTGTGGCTATCCTAAAACTTGTTTTAAAGATTTTATTTACCACTTTGTCGGCGTGATTTATAGACATACACATGCCAAATCAAAGCTTTCTTGTACTATTCTCATGTCATAACAAATATAACAAGTACTTAAATAATTATTAATTGTTTTATATACTTAGGTATTCAGTTAAAAGTCTTTTTACAGATACAAAGATATTCTAGATGAAGCCCTTTGCCAGAGTTCTCATCAACCTGGCTATTGCATCATATACCAACGTCGAAGAGTACTTGAATGTACGTTAGAAGAGGAACGCGACATCTCCTGGGAAGATGCATTGGAGGCCGAGCCAGTACCATGCGTGCCAGTGGAGGCAAATGAACCTTTGTATATTTTGTATACATCTGGTAAGTATTTACTTACATAATTATAGTCCATTTGTTTAGGTACTTATAAGAATGTAAACCATCTTAACATGTCTTTTTATTAGTAAATATACACTTTATATATCAATACCTTTGCAAATTACAAATGATTTAAATTATAAATTACATATTTTTTTTGTAATTTGCAAGAGTATCTAAATATATATAACTCAAAGGTGACTGACTGACTGACATAGTGATCTATCAACGCACAGCCAAACCACTGGACCGATCGAGCTGAAATTTGGCATGCAGGTAGATGTTATAACGTAGGCATCCGCTAAGAAAGGATTTAGATCAATTCTACCCCTAACGAGATAAAATAGGGGATGAAAGTTTGTATGAAACTTTGTCAATTTTAAACCGATCGGGCTGAGACTTTGCATGCATAAAGCTACTATGACGTAGGCATCCCTCTAAGAAAGGATTTTGATAAATTACACCCCTACGCGAGCGAAGCCGCGGGCAAAAGCTAGTTCATTTATAAAGTGTATATTTTAATAAAAAGACGTCAAGATTGTTAACGTTTAAAATAGCTAACCAAATGGAGTATAAGTAGATATCACAATGTTTTCATCCTTAATATTTTAATTAAACATCAATATCATTCATTAATTAATTTTTATAACATTTCAGGTACAACTGATGCTCCTAAAGGTGTACAAAGGCCATGTGGGCATGCAGCTACACTTTGTTGGTCGATGCATGCAGTATACGGCTTAAAGAAGGGAGTTTGGTGGGCAGCCTCTGATTTGGGTTGGGTAGTTGGACATTCCTACATCTGCTACGGCCCACTGCTTGCTGGTCTAACTTCAGTACTTTATGAAGGCAAGCCCGATAGAACTCCAGATCCTGGGCAGTACTTTAGGTAAGATATCGGATTATTGAGATTTTCTCTTTCTTTTGCATTAGTCTTTGTTAAGATTCTATGCTAGATACGCAATGTTTGTGTTTTGGTTAGTTCGGTGAAACATCACTAGATGGTGTGCTGCGAAATTAAAACTCGCTATGGTTTGTTTATGGAAGATGAAGACCCTGCGTGGTCTTTAGGACATTTTTATCCCTACGCTTTGGAATTACCATCCAATAAATATTGTACGCTACTTTCTTGGTATTATTACCTAAGGGTGTTACAATAGAACCTCCCCCAAATTTGTGCTGTGTTGTACAGTCTTCTTTTTCTTTGTTTTGTGATTAAATAATTTTAAATTTTTATTTTTTTTGATCTATCGTTATGAACTAACATACTTAATTAATATTTGAAAACAAAAAGGAAAGGGTCATCTCACGTAACAAGTCAGCTATTAACCGTTGGCGTGCGTTGATAGGCCCGTTTTTTCAAAATTTCAAATATAATTATGTTTTTTGAGTTATTTTTGTATTGATATTAAGTATTGATTTGGGCTTTTCTAGTTTCAGTTTCTTTAAATTTATTTACTTTTTATAATTAATTAATTAATTAAATAAACAAAAAAAAACTACTAAAACTAAACGAATACCTACTTAGCTTAAAATTACTTATAAATCAAAAGCCCTGGCAAATCGTTGCCCCATGGTAATGTGCCCAGAAGGCTGGCAGCATTGCCACGTTGTATGGCAATACTTTTTTGCAAGTATTCTTAACTTTGCTTTCAATACAGGATTATCGAACAACATCGTGTGAATGCATTGTTCACTATTCCAACTGCATTTCGTGTTCTGAAACGGGCAGATCCGGCTGCCAAATTTGCTAGGAGATATTGTGGAAAATCTTTGAAGACCGTTTTCATTGCTGGAGAACATTGTGACCAAGATACTAGAGTAAGTATTTTTATAATCAATCACACAACGCACAGTTTTCAGTTTTTTTTTCTGTTTCGGTAAGTAAGGAACTTAGCAATTAAAATTAATTAAATTCACTGGGTATTGCTGCACTTTATAATCAGCACTATGAAGTGCAAAGTTCAAATTAAAAAATCATTTATTTATTTGTATCACTTGAGTATTGACAATTTTATAATAGTTGTTAACGTCAGATAATACACTTACAGCCAAGTTTATTGCCGCTTCCTAAGCGCAGGTGCAAAAAATCGGTATAATTCGGTTATTAAACCTTATACAGTTTCCTTTAAACGACTCATTGACTGATTTCAGCCTATCTTACGGGGTAACTAAATCATTTACACATATTACCTACGTAAGTTTCTATCCGTAAAATCCCACACTTTATTAACAAGGCAATAGTTTTTCTTACATATATTATGGAAGGAAATGGGAGAGGCTTTCGCCTAGCAGTGTGATAAGATAGGTCAAATTACAAAAAAAAAAAAAAAAACAAATATGTACTGTGATGGTACAGTAGGTAAAGGTATATCAATTCTTTAAAAAATCCATTAGAGAATTCATTTCGATTGCCCATTTTTGAAATATAAAAAATTTGCTGCACTTGATAACATACCTGATATGCTATGAATGGAGTCTTCTATCTTATATGAATAGAAGAATCCGGTAGGACATCAGACTATGAAAGTAAATAAAGTAAACTAGACCAACACTTGCTAAGCCACTGAGCAGGGCCGGATTTAGGGGAGGGCAACCGGCCCGGGGCCTCCACAATAGTGGGGCCCCCACAATAGACTTCGAAAAAATATTTCAGCTTCCGACTAGTTAACACTAGTAAACAACTTTTCTTTTGATTTTTTTCGCTGTTTTACCTCTACCTATAGTACTTTTTATAAACAGGATTATGTTTTTCTTAACTAATAACAACAATCATTGATATATATTGTTCACTCCAATCAGACAATCAGTAAAATATTACAGGCCCTGGCCCTAAACCAGGGGGCCTCCACTCCTTGTTGCCTCGAGGCCTTTAGACCTCTAAATCCGACCCTGCCACTGAGCTAAGCCTATTAGCTAGTTTAGTAATATTTACCCCATTGAAGAGATCTAACTTTTGACCGTCCAGTAGCACATCAACATTGACCTGCCTCAGGATAGGAAGACTAAATCTAGTGCATCGGGTTTTGTTTACATTCAAAAAAAGGTTATTTACTAAAAAACAATTAAAAATGGCTGACAAGGTGTCATTCACCGCAATAGCATCTTTGCGATGACGGTCTATTTATTTTACATTAAAACGTAATTCCAAGAACGAAAAACAGTACATTTAAACGGTAAACATTTTAAAATGCTAATAAACTCCAACGGTGGTCTGTGAACTACGCCCTATGACACTTTTTGTTTTAACTGGAGTAATTAGTTGAATACTTACGTTTTTAATTATGAAATACAAATGAACTGTAGTGAGCTGTATTTTTATAAACAACTTTGTTTCTCGGATTAAGTATGCATGTAATATTCTGTCTTACTAAAATGTTTCCTTTTTTTCTTTAGCAATGGGCAGAACGAATATTTAGCGTGCCAGTCTTAAACCACTGGTGGCAGACTGAGACAGGATCCGCTATAACTGCAGCTTGCTTGGGATATGGCGTTAAATCAGTACCTCCACATTCAGCGGGATATCCAGTGCCCGGATACGATGGTGAATATGAAAAAGAATATATGTAAATAGATATAATAGATACATAAAATTTCTTTATTGCACCAACTAAGTATGAGAATAATCAAAAGTGCATTCAAAATATCGATGGTACAAAGGGGTTATCACTAAAGCAATTTCTTCCAGCCAACCTTTGGGTAAAGAAAACTGTAAAAGATGTGAGGGAGTTGGCGCATTTAGAATATAGTGTAGAAGAATATAATACCTACAATTTAATAATAGGAGTAGATACTATTGGTAACATATAAACGAACAATAAAGTAATATAAAATACATAAAATTTGTACAAAGATTAAGTAAATAGAGTTTTGAATACGTACTTAACCATATTACCCTAAATTAATTGTCATTTTTGTCTTTAGTTCGAACTTTAAGAGAAGACGGGACAGAATGCCAACCGGGAGAAGTGGGTAGACTTGTGGCGAAATTGCCCTTGCCACCTGGATTTGCATCCACCCTGTGGCAGGCTGACGAAAGATTCAAAAAAACCTATTTTGAGTCTTACCCGGTAAGCTGATATTACCCATGCAAAATTCAATATTAAACTTCTGCTAATTAGTACCGTGCCCCTAATGCGTACATTTTTCTATCCGATAGACCACTTTAAAAAATCAGTTATTTTTTTAGCGCCCCCCATTTATTTCACCATAAAAACCTGAATCACATATTTGTCTTGCCTGTAGTTTAATTCAACCTATATTCTAAACTAGACTTTTTTTACAAGAGAGAGCAATAATAATACATACACCAGTACATTAGAGTATCTTTTATAAAAAAATAACAATAATCAACATTGTTAATTTTAAATAAAAAAATAGCAATAATAATACAATTTTACAATAATAAAGAGTATCGGAAGTGGGGACCTCACCTGCGAAACTTTAAAACACGAAATTTTTTCAGTGTTTGATTCCTTTAACGATATAAATAGCGTTGTGAACGCATTAAAATAATAAATATTAATTACATTTTTAGTTTATATTTGTACAATAAAAAAGGATATAAATATGAACTAATAAATGGATGTTGTGTAGTAAGAGGATTTTAATTTCAGTGAATTTTAAAATATGAAATAGCTGAAGTTATAAATAACTCATTGCTTAAATCACATTAGCGCCCCCCAACTTTATTCTGGGCCCGTTACCGCCCCCCTTAAAGCTTCCAGCGCCCACAAGGGGGCGTTATCGCCCACTTTGGGAAAGACTGCGATAGACTCTGAAAGTACTGAGGTGATTTGGGTGTAGAAAACTTCTGTGATAATATTAGCTACCTTTCTATTGTGCTATGAAGCCACGAGTAGGTAGTTGTATTGTTCATTAAATACGAGTATATTGAATATACTATGTGCTAGGCTTGAAAGTGTAATAAATCCAAATCAGTCCTTGAATTTAAATTATAGGTAAATGCTTATTGTACCTTTTTAAATATAAACTTTAATTTGCATTTCAATTAAGTCTTTGCATAAACTCTAGAAACAACTAGGTATATCTAGTAAACTTGGAAACAATTTGAAGGGCTACTACGACACTCAAGATGCTGGTTGGATAAGTATCGAAGGTGCTGTTTGGGTGGTAGCTCGAGCAGATGACGTCATCAACGTGGCCGGTCATCGACTGTCTACTGCTGCTCTGGAAGATGTAGTTCTGAAGCATGCTAGAGTGGCAGATGCGGTAGTGGTTGGCGCACCAGACCCAACAAAGGGAGATGTGCCACTTTGTTTGTACGTGATGAGACCACCACAAGACGGTAAGTCATTCATACAGTAAGGGTCTAGGACCTAGGACTTAAAACTGCCTAAAGCCTTTTTATTAACCTCCGTCAAAAAAGAGGTGTGTTATGTTATAAGTTTGACGCTAAAGTCTCTCTGTCGATCTTTGGCATCGCAGCACACGAACGGACCGATTTTCATGCGGTATCTTTACCTGGTTCTTAGCTATACCTATACCTAAGTTCTTAGCTACGAGCCGTGTAAAAATTTTAGAGGTTTAATGCTTGAAAGTCACGGCTTTCTCTAGCGAATAAAAGATGGCGCTACAGATATCCATCTAGTGATGAGTCGCGGAACTACCGATACTTCTTCGGTGTTCTTGACAATCGGGGTTTTTTTAATTCGATGGGAAATAAACTTGTTCAGCTTAGTATGTAGAGATAAAGCCTCTGTTACGATACATTGCAGTTCTTTGATATAATCCTTGAAGTTACCTCAGAATCCAACAGAATTTAAGCTGATAAGTACTTATACTTAAGTGCTTTATCAAGTAAGGATTTTAATTTTTAAATTTTTCAGATGAAGAAATAGTATCGGAAACTACTGTCACTCAAGAACTCATTTCTCTTGTTCGTCACCTGATCGGACCCATTGCATCGTTCCGAAAAGCAGTTGCAGTACCCGCTCTTCCTCGCACTCGCTCAGGGAAGGCACTCAGAGGCGCCATTGCCAAGTTAGCTCGTTCTCAACTTGTCAAATTGCCAGCAACAATAGAAGACCCTACCGTCTTCGGTGAAATAAAAACAGCATTGCAAAAGTTTGGCTATGCTTTGGATGCGCCGGACCCCGAATTTTAATGTCAATTTTAAATTTGTCGGAAGGTTGACTTATGTATGTTCTAAATTTGTAAAAATATTTAATTTTTTTTTCATTTATGGGAAGGTTGCATTATGCTCTTAATTTGTATAAGCACTTAGTTTGAAATAAAGAATTTATTAAGTGTTCAATTTTTATGTCAGATTAAATAATGGGAGATTACATAATTTCACGAATAGATATATTAATGTAATCTGTATTTAGATAGAACTTGGGATACTTACAGGGTTATATTTTTGCATATGTATTTTCATGTAAATGTAATTTTTGATAATAATTATAAACTTTTTGTTAAACAAGTTGATTAGGTACTTATTAAATTAAACCCTACTTTTGAAAATCGACTAGACAGACTTAAAGTTTGCTAAGAACGTTTACAGAAGAATAATAAAATATACGAATTCTTTATAATATTACTACTTATAGCGTTAGGGAATGGTATGTGCATAACTTCATATTATATATCATTTGTAGGTATAATAGGGGATAATACTGTAATTTTCTGATTTTAGAGAGTAATTTATATTTTCTAAAAAAAAAAATTAAAAAAAAAATTGTATTTTAGACTATGCATACATACATCATAATGCTATGAGCTTGTATGTACGTACCTCAAAATTGGTAGAATGGCTTTCAATGTTGAAGAAAACGGCAAAAAAGATTAAGGCTACTATTTAGTTTTATGTGTTTTAATAACTTTCTATATTTTATTAAAACAAACGTGAGATAAAATATTATCCGTGTTATTATAAAACACAGACTAACTTTTTTACTAGGTTTAAACCATTATCCGACCAAAATGAAGTTGACATTGACAGTTGAGATAGCGTGTTATTACTAGATGTCAACTTGATTTGGTCAGAAAATGGTTTAAACCAAGTAACAAAGTTAGTCTGGGTTTTATAATAAGACGGTATGAATATTGTTAACGGTTTTGTAAACGGACTCACGTAGTGTTGTCAAAGGGCTAACTAGGTATCAATCGATTTAGATGATCATCATCAGTCAATTGTAAGTAAAGCGAAAACGTCGTAGCGACGGGTCAGGACTTCGAGAGTCTTTCTGACTATACACACTACATGAGTAAACCACCAACCATCTCATTTAATTTAATATAGTAACTCAAACTTACATGTAATAATGTTAACATGTATACAGTAAAAAATCTGTTTATTAAGTTCAAGGGCGATTTCGGTTGCATTCGTTAACTATGCTGGATTACATACAGCGCCTGAAAGTGTGATATCCTTTCTTTTTTTCAAGCATTAACGGAGAATTAAAAATTGGAACCACTGATACGGTTCAACTGTGACTTTAGGCCGCCGGCCCAATGCCGGACCTCAATAATTTCTGGGAAAGCATTTGTGAAAAAAAAAATTACAACCAAACGACACCCTAGTACTGACTCAATCTTTCTTAGCGTATCCTGAAATATTTATCGGTTGAGTGTTTTCATACCCTTTTACCACATCCATATGAAGAAATGGAGAAGTTAAATATTCTAAGGTGGAAACTAAGCAACTTTTCTATACATCCATGCAAAAGTCACACAAGAGTTGTTGATCCTTTATACAATTTTTAACTTTTTAGTTCATGCAATGTTATACTTGCTTATGCATCAGATTCGGTAGATACTATGTACCTATGTAATTTAATATTGATCGTTTTGTTTATTTAAGCAATACATATAATTTATTAATAATAACTGAACATAATAAAAATGTAGTTTTATTTCAGGTTAACTATGACACTATAGTAAATTAAATCGAATATATTTATTTATAGGTAGTTTCGTTCGTATCCAACATGTTCTTAGCTAAGGTGGTTATATACTTAGGTCTTATACACTAAACACCTACCTAAAAGATCATTAGAATACATAATTGGTAACAACATTAATATGGAATTTGTCAAATCCCGAGTCTTATTAGGGTTGATTTACCTATAATAAACACAGATTTTATGTTTTAGCACAAAATGTAGTAGTAATATGGGCAATATACATTCAGGGTAGATTTCAGTCGGGATTTTGTCTGTCTGAATCGAGTGGTATCTAGACTCATTCTTTATGCCGAATTTTATTAATACTTACATATAATAAAACAGTAAAAAATGTGATTGTACATTGAATCAACATCCAAAACAAAACAAACAGAGTAAGAATTAAAAAAAGTCTGTCTGTTTGTGTACATCTAATCCAAAGAGATCTAATCTCCAGAAATACTGTACGGAATCGTTTAAACCTTTTTTTTATAGCTGTTAAGCTTAGGCAACGTATAGGGTAATAGATTTGAAATGATACACCTAATGCAGATCCATAATGGTCCAGCAGGTATATAAAAATGATGCCTTGGCAAAAGTAGTTCGGCCAGATAAGCATTTCTTTTTTTGAGGTAAAGCAATCAAACATCTGGAATACCTACCCGATGCAGGCCAAATAAAAATATATTGACAACATATAACACTGCTACAAGTATTTTCTTATATTTCTACATTAGTTCATATTTATATTAATACGCCGGAGTAATAAAGTCCACGCGAACGGGCATTAGCTATTTTGTACAAATTATAGCAGTATGGTCAATATACTTTATGCCGAATTTTGAATTTGATTTCTACACGAAAACGGAAGCGACAAACCATAAACAAGCAGTTAGTCAAGAGACTATTGTAGCTTCAGCGTTGCCAGAACGTCCCAAAAGGGACGATTTTTGTCCGTCTAGACATCACAACGTCCCTACGATGTCCGTTCATATAATCCGTCCCTTTTCCGTCCCTTTTCAAATATATTTTTATTTTTATTTTTACGGCATTTGTCATCTGCCTTTTAGCCATTTTTCAAATAGCCATACAGAATATATATTTTTTAATACTTCATTACAAAAAAATAATGCGTTTCGTTTTATTCATCAATTAAGTAAATGAGTGAAACGAAACGTAAGAAAGGTGCAGCGCGTAATGCCAGAACTTCAGACTGCTGACGATATTGTTTTGCCATCCTTTTTCCACGCGCAGTGATCCCGTATCGCTTGCCTTGCCTGTCATTCCTTTCATGCACACAAACACAATTTTGTGTCCTACCCTATCTAGGCTAGGCCGACACACACACCACTTCACTTCATTACAAGCAAGTGCTTGAATTTTGTTTGTTGAGTTTGAGTTGAATTGAATTGCCTATTTTATTGAAATTAAGTTGAGTTTACTCAATAACAGTGATTTTAGTGAACAGACAGTGAGGTTAGCGATAGTTAGTGGGGTGGGACTGTGAGACATAAATTGTGATTGCGTGCTCGCTACTTAAAAGTGACACTAGATGGTATGGATGGTGTGATTATCTTCCGTACCTACCTATTGCTTTTTTTGTCTGTGTGTTCGCCGCAAAGTCAAAGATTAATCTGATGAATGCTTACGTAGCGGTCTGTCGCTCCACAATCTGCATGGAAATAAACAATACTGTTTTTTTATGTATTACTTGGGTTGAGGCGATCCATACTAACTTTGCTAATTTATTTTTAATTGTCCAAAAATCGTCCCATTTTAGATAGCGAATCGTCCGAAACCCGACGCATGGACTGGCAACACTGTGTAGCTTAGCTGTCACTGTCACTATCAATCGGCAGTGTTGAATTCTCTTTGCAGCTGTGAGTGACGCATCAGGGGTTCATCGGTATATTGTAAGTTTTTCGCCCTATTTATTTTCTTAAATAATTATAGTTCATTGTTATCCAATTTCATTAAATTATTCTGAATCAGTACCTAATTCCATACAGATTTCTGTGTCCACGTGTCCAATCGATAAACGTTTGTGAAAGTGCTGGGTGTGGGAAAACCGGCTCGAAACTTGCGAGGTATTGTATAGAATTTTACTGTTTTCCTTTGGTTTACGTGATAATTATTAAGTTTATAAGCCACTAAGCTAACAATACCCACAAAAATTATTTTACACTAAGCAGTGTGAATAAAAAGTGAATATGAGGGTAATTACCCTCATATTCATAAAAAAATACAACCGTTTGCTAAACCTATCTTAGCTAAAACATGTTTTGTCCCTTTTCCTCTTCTTAATATTTGACATTGAAAGCACGAGACAAAACATATTTTAATTAAAATAGGTTTAGAAAACGTTTGTTATTTTTTATGAATTTGGGGGTAAGCCACTAACCAGTGTTAAATAATTTTTGTGGGTATTGTTTGTCATAATATGGTTGAAATCCACGTAGACTTATACACTTACCCCCAAATTCATAAAAAATTACAAACGTTTGCCGAAACCTATTTTAGTTAAAATATGTTTTGTCTCGTTCATTCAATGTCAAATATTGAGAAGAGGAAAAGGGACAAAACATGTTTTAGCTAAAATTGGTTTAGCAAACGGTTGTATTTTTTTATGAATATGAGGGTGAGAATGGTTGAACAATTGCCCCCTTATAAATAAAAAATCATAAACGTTTGCTAAACTTATTTTAGTTAAAATATGTTTTGTCTCGTTCTTTTAATGTCAAATATTCAAAATAGGGAAAGGGACAAAACATGTTTTAACTAAAAAGGGTTTAGCAAACGCTTATTATTTTTTATGAATTTGAGGGTAGAAGATTACTCATTCTAAGCACTTTTCCACATCATACAAATTTCACTAAAATTATATCTTGATGTGCAATTTGATTAGTGAAGTACTTAGTTTATTCATTTGCAGCCCAATAGTAATGTAATTTTGTGAATGTAAAGTTCTGAACACACCTATGTTTATCTTTTACTTATGTCAAGATAAAACATGATAACTATGGCAGTATTCTCATAATTTCAGTCAGTGTTATCTACAAAAGAAACAAAAATGGTATGTATAATTTGATAGGTCTTTTTAGATGTGATTGACTGTTGTTGTGCTATTTAAGTACTTACTACTCATGTCTTTTGTGCATTCACTTGTTTAGGTATAACAAGGCATGTCATCACTTTTTTTTGTTTGACTGTCACCCTTGAATCATCAGGTGTATGCTTGTCTAATCTCTATACTAATCTTTTGGTTTTCTAACAGCCTGATTTAATTTTTACTTATCAGTAGCGGGCAGTCCTAAGAAGCGGCTTCCCATAAAGTTCCCATTCCCATAAATAGCAACTATGACCTAATAAAAATAATAAAGCCTTTTGTTTCCAAGCTTATTGGTTTTTTTCTATTGTGTATGTCATTTTGAAAGTCATTTTATATAATGTCCCATAGCTCGGCGTGCCTTTTGGCATAGGCCTTCTCCAGCTTTCTCCATTGTGATCTATCTTCTGCCACTCTAGTTCAGCAAGTAAGCCCCAAGATTAGGCAGATGTTGTCCTTCCAGCGCGTGATTGGGCGTGATCGTCTTGTTCAATCCCTTGGGTACCAAAGTGTCACTTGTTTTGACCACTTTTTTTATGACCTGAGTATAATAAAATGGCCAGTTACTTTTTCATAAGCCATAAACGAGCAGCATGACTCGATTGCATATACCCACATATTCAAAATACGAAAATTTTCACAGCACTTACAATAATAAGTTTAAATTTAGTATAAACACGCTCAGAGACATATTACTTACACTAAGTCAATAAAAATAAGCGAATTATAAGCTGCACATTGAACAGCTTATCAACCTTTATAGAACCAATGTTAGGTAGGTATTTAATTAGTTGCTAGTATAGCTATTTTTTTTTCTATGTGGTGAGAGATAGACAAAAAATGGAAAGCTCTCGAGGAGGCCTATGTGTCACAAGGACACGCTGAAGATTCCAATGACTGATTAAAGTGATTTTTTAAATAATGACAATTATTGTAAATTCAGCAATATAGGCTATTAGAATTGAAAGTATAGCTACAAAACTATTACAGTTGTACTAGCCCAAATACTCACTCAACGCCACTGCTACCTATTATTAAATAATAATAAATAAAAGATAAATAAATAAATATATAGGGACAAATTACACTGATTGAGCTAGCCCCAAAGAAAGTTTAAGATTTGTGTTATGGGATACTAACTCAACAATACTATATTTTATAACAAATACATATATAAATAAACATCCAAGATTCAGGAGAATTTGAAAAAGGCCATTTTCCAAAGTGCCCTGACCGGGGATTGAACTAGCATGGTGACCACTACCCCACGGAGGTCGGCCACTTTGGACAGAGAGAGATGGAATTATTTGTCTGCTTAAAAGACAAGAGCTCTAACTCTTTAATAATATGATTAAAAAATTAAAAGTTAAGGCGGCCCTTCCCGCAGCTCCGTCGTCAACGCGAGCATAGTTCGAAAAGCTTGTTTTTTCATCCAAGGCAATGCTAGAAAAAAACGCAAACCAAAAAGTGAGAGATAGCGCCTTAGGGCACGGTTTGCACTGTATTAAATGAAATTACTATTTTTATTAACTATCCATTGAATAAATATAAACTATCCATAGGGTGCGGAAAGGGTCTAGCCGTACTTTCATAGCGAAACTGCCCCCGATAGGAACCTATATCGTAACCTATGTTATATTGTACAGGGTACTAATAGTAGTTGATCCAGGAGATATTAGCTCTATATCTTAGTCAATTGAGGAGCTATTTGAAAAAAAGTGTCTGGAGGCGACTTTTTTTCAAAATGGTATATTTTTGTTAATTTTAAAGCTAGAATAATGAATCCAATTCCGTTTGTTATCGTAAATTTTACAGATTATTTTAAAATAATTTGCTATGAGCCAGCCCTAAATAACGATATGAAAAAATGAAAAAAAAAATTTTTTAAATTAATTTCTTTCAGATCGAATTGAATTACCACTTAGAGAAAAATATATAATAATTGTCTATACCTTGCCTAACAGCATGCCAAGTTTCATTAAAATCCATTAGGTGCAACATGTTAAAAAAAAATAATAAAAATAAGTGGACCGTCTATGACCACTTTGTTGACGCTTCCGAATGGTATTGAATCGGACTTTGCCCGCACGTACATGTTCTTACTCTTTACAAATTCCTAATTCTGGGACGTATTGTTTGTTCATGTTTAAAAATATATATATATATCGTTGTTCTGTTTCTACATCAATATGGGAAGGTCCTGGGCGTGTGTCGTTAGTAGCCGGTGATTTAGAATACGGAATTAATCGACATTTATGACACAGAACATCTCCAACTTTAAATAGCTTCATTTGAGGAACATTGTATTTACACACTTCATCTTCCGTTTGATTATTTTCTTTCGTTTTCCAGTCTTCCGCAATATAAAACCACAATTACTACATCTCCCAGACATAGTCGATATATTTTTAGGTCACTGCTATATTTACTAGATAACCAACAACTATATAGTTCATGTTTAAAAATATATACAGGGTTATTTTTAATTAACTAGCATCCCTTTAGGTGCAAGTTCAGTCCATGATACTGAAGCACTTTCCATAAAATAAATTATCGAAAAACGAAAAATAAAATTCGACTTCCCATACAAAATTCTTTTGGCTGAGCGCTGATATGTATGAGAAGTCGAATTTTATTTTTCGTTTTTCGATAATTTATTTTATGGAAAGTGTTTCAGTATCATGGACTGAACTTGCACCTAAAGGGATGCTAGTTAATTAAAAATAACCCTGTATATATATATATTTTTTTTTAAACATGAACAAACAATACGTCCCAGAATTAGGAATTTGTAAACTGCGCAAATAATAACAACGAAAGCGTACCACGACTATGCACTGTGATCGAGTAGGAACATGTACGTGCGGGCAAAGTCCGATTCAATACAATTCGGAAGCGTCAACAAAGTGGTCATAGACGGTCCACTTATATTTATTTATTTTTTTAACATGTTGCACCTAATGGATTTTAATGAAACTTGGCATGCTGTTAGGCAAGGTATAGACAATTATTATATATTTTTCTCTAAGTGGTAATTCAATTCGATCTGATAGAAATTAATCTAAAAAAATTTTTTTTTCATTTTTTCATATCGTTATTTAGGGCTGGCTCATAGCAAATTATTTTAAAATAATCTGTAAAATTTACGATAACAAACGGAATTGGATTCATTATTCTAGCTTTAAAATTAACAAAAATATACCATTTTGAAAAAAAGTCGCCTCCAGACTCTTTTTTTCAAATAGCTCCTCAATTGACTAAGATATAGAGCTAATATCTCCTGGATCAACTACTATTAGTACCCTGTACAATATAACATAGGTTACGATATAGGTTCCTATCGGGGGCAGTTTCGCTATGAAAGTACGGCTAGACCCTTTCATAACACTTGTTCCAGGATATACGTTTTTATCAGTAAGCCTTATAAGTTTGTGAAATAAATGTTTATTATTTAAAATTTTCATTATATTTGCGAGGTTTCTAACGATTTTTTTTTTATAATTAATTTGACTTTATGAACGGTCGAAGTTCAGGTAAAATTTGTGCAAAAAAGCAGATTTTTGGAGGCGTATACTGAACTGGTTTTTCCAAATATTCATTTTTTATTTCGATAGAAACCTAGAAATAGTGCACAAGATACCTGTTAGTTCAAAAGTTTTCAAGATAGATCAGTTACAACGCCATAATTACGTACGAGCATTTGTATGAAAAGTAAGACGGGAAGGCTGCTCTTAAATAATTGAATCGATCAGTCATTTTGGAAATCCTTGGGAGAGCTCTATGTCCAGTGGACGTTGCACGGCTGCTGATGAAACAATTGACTTGGGGTAGTGTTGCAAGCAATAGTATAAAATATTGATAGTCTATCGATACTATCGGAGCCTTGAAAAACAGTCACAATGTCGATAAGACTATGGATAGTATCGAATAACCAATACTATCCATAATATTGATTGTCAATAGTTTGCAATACTATTGATGGAAGGTAAAACTATCGATACTATTGAATTTAGATACTATCGATAGTATCGAATACTGTCGATAGTATCGGTTATTCGATACTATATAGTCCTATCGACATTGTGACTGTTTTTCAAGGCTGCGATACTATTGAGTATAGATATTGAGTTATTCAATACTATTGATAGTCCTATCAATAATGTGACTGTTTTTTGAGGTCTACTATGGATAGTCAAACTATTGATAGTTATGCAACGCTAACTTGGGCACATAGTTATTCTCATAGACCAAGATTTTTTTTTTACTGTGTAAATCTATGGTTATTCTCCTGTTACCAGGTAAAGGATTCCGAATACAAGTTGTCATTACATTTGTTTTGAGCCATCTTGGCTAACTGCTACGGTAACTTGAAACCATTTCAACATGACAACAGTTTCTTTTTACCCGACTGCTCAAGAAGGAGGGTTATGTTTTTCAAGAGTGTATAATGTATGTATGTATATTTTTTTGGCACGCTCTGCGGCCTGGACAGCTCGATGAACTTGAAGTTGAGAGGTGTCGTTAGATTTGTCTTAATTCTGAGAGTGACACTGGGTCTCAAAGAACTCGACTGTCTTTTTATATAAAAAGGAAGCCGAGGTTTTTTGTTTTTTTTTTTTTAATATTGACTTGTTTAAAAAAATTATGCATGATATTTGTAGATGTGGAAAGCAACCACTGACATCAAGCCCCCGGTTCCGGAAGAGGCAGATGAATGGGAGACTGACCCGGACTTTATCAACGATGTCACGGAGCAGGAGCAGCGATGGGGCCCTGGGGGAAGAAATGTGGAGGCTATTGAGTGAGTATAGTCAGGCCTGTGTCTCTCCCCGTTTAGGTATCGAAAATATACCTACATTATTACTATGCGCGCGGCGACCACGCCAGATTGGGAAATTCAGTAATATGAATCTTTTGTCCTGAGTAATAAGGATGAAATTGGCTTGCAATAGATTTCTAGGTTTCGAAATGAAAAGGTTCGAGTTAGTGAGTAGATCTTTCTTTGAATTTCTTTGCTGCGTGAGACCTTCTGTACGTGAGTACTAGTACTTATTCCGTGCACAAAGTGACGGAGTGGAGGGAAGTTCACGCACGTGCCCGTGAAATTAGCTTCTGCATTATTGTGTTGTTAAAGTGGTTTGCCGACTGTTATATCTTATAACTAGCTTTTACCCGCGACTTCGCTCGCGTAGGGGTGTAATTTATCAAAATCCTTTCTTAGGGGATGCCAACGTCATAGTAGCTTTATGCATGCAAAGTCTCAGCCCGATCGGTTTAAAATTGACAAAGTTTCATACAAACTTTCATCCCCTATTTTATTCCCTTGGGGGTAGAATTGATCAAAATCCTTTCTTAGCGGATGCCTACGTCATAACATCAACCTGCATGCCAAATTTCAGCCCGATCCGTCCAGTGGTTTGGGCTGTGCGTTGATAGATCACTATATCAGTCAGTCAGTCACCTTTGAGTTTTAGATATTCTGTGTTGTAGATTATATACAATATGTAACGAAATCCCTGTCCGATCCTTATAGGAGCAACTCAGACCGTAATTTTTTTTTTCGTGTATGTAAGTGGCCAACACTTGTGTCAGATTTTTCAGGCTGCCTAAAGGCATCTGACATAGCTTAACGACTGCCATACAATGATAACAGCCGGGACCAACGGCTCATACGTGCCTTCTGAAGCACGGAGGAGCTCGAGAAGTTTTTGTGCCACTTGTGTTCACCCATCCAAGTGCGGACGCCCGGTGTCGTTTAACTTGCGAAAGCGCTAGTGATGCGCACTCCCGCCGGGCCACCGAGCTCCTCAATACCGTCAATATGAACAACTTTTTCTATGGGACCAATGCTTAAAACTCGAAAAAAATCGACGTTCTCATACAAATTGCCGGGCCGGCCGAACACTTTTTTATGAGCCCCAGTAGTTCCATCATTAATATTTCCCAAGGAACTTTGCATTAAAAATTCGAAAATCACGTACAAAATGGATGTGATCTGTGTAAAGTGACATTATATTTACTTTTTTATTTAATTAATAGTACAAAATATATTTTTTAAACCCATTCCACATCCCAATATTTGTGCTATGTTTACTTTCATAAGGTTTGATTGGAAAATTTTTCAAGTGAACGTAACCAATTAAATTAAATTAAGTAACTATTGTTAGGTAAGTTAACTCTTTTTTCTACTAAAACAAAATAAATACATAAATATATTGGGACAAATCTCACAGATTGAGCTAGCCCCAAAGTAAGTTCGAGACTTGTGTTATGGGATAGTAATCTAACGATACTATATTTTACAACAAATACTTATATACAAAAACATTCAAGACCCAGGACAATTTGAAAAAGGCCATTTTCCAACTTGCCCTGGCCGGAGATCGAACCCGGGACCTCTGGGTGGCGGACTAGCATGGCGACCTCGACGCCACGGAGGCTGTTAAAATAACATTATGTTGCAAAAATTCCCTTTAGTTTAAGAATTGTTACCTTTGTTGTAGTTGTTTTCATTGAAAGTACTTCTAGCCATTTAGTGTAAGCATCAATGACTATTAACCATGTGTACCCAAGGAATGGTCCAGCAAAGTCGATGTGCAGGCGATACCATGGTTCTGGGGATAACAGCTAGTTATTGGAATAAACAATACATCATGGCAACAAGAAATAAGAAAGGGATAACCCATTCTCGTCTCCAGTAAATTATATGCTATACAATTAAATAAAACTAGTTTACATGTGACAAGACAATGACTTAAGGGGCTACCTGAATTTTTCCGGGGTCCAGTGCTGCCCCTATTTGAAATAAATCATTTGAAAGGAAACGGAGATATCATTTAAAATTTGGCCTTGATCAAACCCTAGATAACCCTTTAAACTATTTTATGAGTTACTGTTTACAGTTCAAAGTGAGAACGTGAACCTTATCTACGCACATACGCCAAAAGTGGCCGTTTTTCGCAATTGTGCGTAGAAAAGCTTCATGTTCTCACTTTAAACTGTTACCAGTGGTTCATAAAATAGTTTAAAGGGTTATCTAGGGTCTGATCAAGGCCATATTTTAAATGATATCTCCGTTTCCTTTCATATGATTTATTTCAAATGGGGGCAGCACTGGACCACGGAAAATTATGTAGCCCCCTTAAGGTGAACATTGTTCGAAGAAAAGTACTTAAATATAATACTCAAGCAAAGAGTTTACAACACATTTATAGGAACAGACAAGCCTTGTTCAAGTACCTTTGTTTATAGGTGAAGGTTTTCCAGTCAAAACATTCAGAAAAGGGGTCAACCGTCGGACACTCCTACACGCATCCTTCCCGGCTAATCTAAATTTATAACAAGTGTCAATGCACTTAGACACAGTTCGATATATAATTTTATGTGAACAGTTTCCTCAGCATGAGGTAAATTGTACAGGAATATGTTAGTTATTGAATTGTGTGTTTGATTCTCATAATTGAAGCAAAATATAACACGGAAGCATGAATAAACAAGTAATTATTAAAAAAAAAAATTAATACCCGACTGCGCCAGAAGGAAGGTTATGTTTTGTTGTATGTATGTATAATTGTTTGGCACGCTGTGTGTGGCAGTGGGGTTTTTTGTTTTTACCCGACTACGCAAGAAAGAGTATGTATGTATAATTGTTTGGCACGCTGTGCAGCCTGAACGGCTCGATGGATTTTAGCTTGAGAGGTGTCGTTAGATTCAGATTTACTGTGAGTGACACTGGATATAACAAAAAAAGAACAATGTTAAAAAAAACAGTCAGATTTTTTCATAATAGTAATTACTTGTTTAATACAAGAGTTTACCTTTAATAACGATCTGAATAAATAAATAAATAAATATATAGGGACAAATAACACTGATTGAGCTAGCCCCAAAGTAAGTTCGAGGCCTGTGTTATGGGATACTAACTCAACGATACTATATTTTATAACATATACATATATAGATAAACATCCAAGACCCAGGACAATTTGAAAAAGACCATTTTCCAACTTCTCCTGACCAGGGATCGAACCCGGGACCTCTGGGTGACGGACTAGCATGGTGACCACTACGCCACGGTGGTCGTCAAAATCTGAAAAGGTCAAAGTGCTCCTCAAGACGAATCAATCGAGTACAAATTCGGTGGGGTTATATTGTTTTATCACTGAGATGCCACGAACACCTTCCAGCTCCATGTCCTCATAATAAACACACCCTTGATGCGTGCTAACATTATTCTGTAATTTTGTTTTAACTTTTTAAAATTCTGTACATGTTGTTATTATTCTATCCGTAAAGTGTGGATCCATAATAAGTTATTTTTGCTACATTGCTTCCTTTTAAAACTTTCTTGCCATGCATTGTTTACTTTTTTTTAAAATGTTGTAGTATATAATATCCATTCTGTTTTTCCTAAACATAGTTTTTGAATATTTTAATTACAAAATGTGAATCTTTAATTGGCAGTAAGTAATAGTTTATAAGATAAAATGATAATATATGTAAAGTTGATTCTGTAAAGAATAAATAAAAAATAATTATATTTATATATTGCATTGTCACGCGATATACCTATGCGTGCTAAATTTCGGCTCAATCGTTAACCGGGAAGTTGATCAAATTTAACTTGCAAGATTTGATTACAGACAGACAGACAACGGGCCAGGTGAAACTAAATAAAAGCTTGTAAAAATAGTCAAAGAAGGCTAATTAATTCAGGCTCCAATACCGGATCTAGATTTTTTTTTGAGGCGAGATAAATTATGTGCGTATGCCGCCCCTTCCTGGTTTTGCCGCCTACTTGTTTACTAGTACCTGAACAGTACGAGTACACACCCCCAGGGCCGTAGCTAGGGGGGGGGGGGGGGTTTGTGGGTCCAAATCAACTTTTCCTAAAGCGTCATTTTTCATTTCTTATAGTTTAGCTGGACCATTATGGTTTTGCATCAGGTGTTCTATTTTCCAAAATAAATTAAACCCTATATGTTGCCCACACTTAACAGCTATAGAACAAAAAAGTTTTATTCGTATCCGTCTAGTATTTCCGGAGATTACATAAGATACAAACAGACTTTTTTAAATTTATTTACTCTATCACAGTGTCTCTATTGCTCCAAATTTTTTTTTTGGATTTTTTTTCGATATGCACACTCACTTCTTTACTGTTTTATTATGTATAGATTGATGTTTGTTAATCTTGTCATTAAAAAATCATTCATCACATAATCAAATCATATCATCATTGGAATCCGTCCGGAGATTAGCGTGTACAAACAAACAAACTAACAGAAGTTTTTTTAATTCTTTCTCTATTACTATTCTCCATCGCCCTAAATGTTATTTTTTTTTGAAAATTATTCGTGTAGGCACATTTTAAGGGTTCCGTAGCCAAATGGCAAGAAACGGAACCCTTATGGATTCGTCATGTCTGTCTGTCTGTCCGTCCGTATGTCACAGCCACATTTTTCCGAAAGAGCAGTATAAGAACTATACTGTCGAAACTTGGTGAGTAGATCTATTCTGTGAACAGCATTAAGATTTTTACATAAAAATAGAAAAAAAAATTTTTTTTGGGGTTCCCTATACTTAGAATTGAAACTCAATTTTTTTTCATCAAACCCTTACCTGTTGGGTATCTATGGATAGGTCTTCAAAAATGATATTGAGGTTTCTAATATATATTTTTTTAAACTGAATAGTTGTTTGCGCGAGAGACTCTTCCAAAGTGGTAAAATGAGTGTACCCCCCCCCCTGTAACTTCAGAAGTAGAGAATGATAAAACTAAAAAATATATATGATGTACATTACTATGCAAACTTCCACCGAAAATTGGTTTAAACGAGATCTAACCAGTATTTTTTTTTTAAATACATTTATTGAAAAACATCTATCAAAGTTACTACCAACTACAAGAACTTTTATATTATTTTACTTGCTGCTACGGAACCCTCCATGGGCGAGTCCGACACGCACTTGGCCGCTTTTTTTACTGTTTTTTTTATATGTATTGATGTGCAAAAATTAATCTTCTATTTTTTTCATAGTATGGCGAAATTGCGTGAGGAAGTATTGGAATCCGATAAACTAGAAAAACAAAAGAAATATGAACAGGGGCCGAAATCTTCGTATGGGTAAGTTCTTCACTAGTCCCTTCTTCCCTAACCCTCTATATTAAAAAAAAATCAACTGATTGCTAAACCTATTTAATTAAAATATATTTTGTCTCGTTCTTACTATATTACACATTGAAAAGGAGAGACAAGGACAAAACATATTTTAACTCAAATAGCTTTAGAAAAAGTCTGTTAGTTTTTATTAATATTGGGGTTTTTTACACACGTAGCGTAGTCGGTAAAGGCCGACTGGTTTCACTGTCCTCAAAGTACACAATGTAATTTAAGTGTCGTCGGGTCGCAGCTCCTCCTAACACTCGCCCTGATGGTGATCGTCTAAACCGATCGAAATTAGTTGGCCTTTTTCGACTATACTTGAGTGACGTGAGACTATACGTGAGTAAAACAGTTTTAATGCTTCGGCCGCACTTGTGCCTATCGCCCGAAGCAATTCGTGGCGAATCTTTGTACGTTTTGTACACTAAAAAGTTATCGCGATAAAGCGCTGGTCACACTAGCGGCTTCGTTATTTTTCACGAACTATCTGGCAATAATCCAAGATGGCGTCATCTACGTGTTTTAAATATGGACGACGACTTTCTTTTCTTTAACATTTGTGCTAACAATTACATAATGCATTTATTGAAACCTAAAAAGAAACCTAGAAAGAAAAAGCTAAAAATTTTATCACCATTATATCGTTCCACTCCATTTTTACGCATTAACAAACCAAAGAAAACAAATTTGAAAAAAAAAAAAACTATAAATTATCTTAAACAACGACAAACATGTGATCTCTTGTTGTTGTTGTCGAACATGTGACGAACGAATGATGATGATACTTTAACTGATGATAAAATCGTTATATCTCGTTCGTTTCTCAACCAATTTTTATTCTGTTTTCACTTTTAGTACATTACTTTTGAATATTTAGGGATGAACTGGTTAGATAACACATTTCTTTTACATGCATATTCCCTATTCCCCATCCCAGCACCTCTCACCTTTCTCGCCTTGTCGCGAGTATTTGCGGGCGAACACACACATTGACGAGTGCACGGATATATAGTTTCGTTTGTGTGCCATACCTGTGCCATAGCGCTAATCACATTTAGTAGATATTTCTTTGAATTTCTTCTCTGAGTAAGACTTCTGTACTCTCAGGTACGGTGGCAAGTTCGGCGTGCAAAGCGACAGGATGGACAAGTCTGCGGTGGGACACGACTACGTCGGCAAGACGGACAAACATGTCTCACAGAAGGACTATGCTCAAGGTTTGATCATTTTTCGGTCTATCTAGTCTTAAAATGTAAAGGAAAAAGTAAAAAGAAAGGGAGAAATTCCCGCTGACTGATATAGACGCACGCACCGCCGTAACTGCTAATGATGGAAACGTAAAATTTGCTATATAGGTTTCTTATGAGGTCGAGAGGAACACTTAAAAAATGTTTTATAAAATCACCCTCTATATGGGTGAAACGGGGGTCCAAAGTTTGTACGGAGAAACAAGATTAGTTAGACTATTTTATTCGAAACTTTCTACATCCAATAATATATAACAATAATATATTTATCTAAATATATAAAAGAAGACACCGACAGACTGACATATCAACGCACAGCTGAAACCGCTGGGTCTAGAGACTCCAAATTTGGCACATAGGTTCCTTATGAGGTCTAGGGGTGCACTAAGAAAGAATTTTTCAAAACTCACCCCCTAAGGGAGTGAAATGGGGATCCAAAGTTTGTATGGATAAACAAGATTAGTTAGACCATTTCATTTGAAACTTCGCAAGAGTGCTCCTGGCAGTAAATGAGTACGTGCGTCTTTCAAGATTTTTCAATATTCAACCACTAGAGGGATTATTGACGTGTAAAAGTGCCTGTAAAGGTCTTGCTAAATAAACATTTACATTTTGAATTTTTGAAGTTTGGTGACCTATTACCTAGGCCATGATGAAGCGTTCCGTCGCTCTCTCTCGCTCTAGTATATGATGGGAAAAGGAAAGCGAAAGCTAAAGCGAGTGCGAATGCGAAGGCGAAGGGGAATGCGAAGGCTAAGGCGAAGGTGAAGGTGAAGGTGAAGGCGATGGTGAAGGCGAAGGCGAAGGCGAAGGCTAAGGCTAAGGCTAAGGCTAAGGCGAATGCGAATGCGAATGCGAATGCAAATGCGAATGCGAAAATAAATATCTTTTTGAAAGCAGCAAGAAAATTGTTTAATTAATGAAACAGCAATTAGCATTTCAAATATAAGGGTGGGAGTATATTGGAGACATCTCACTGTCTCTTTTGTACGCGCGAGACCTAATAGCAGTGACGTCAAGAACGCTATACGTGCATCCTTCTGTCACTTGACAGTTCACCTTTTCATCAGATTATAAAAGCTTACTTAACTTACTTATTTTTGGACAGATTTAATAAAGAATTGTTTTTGGTTTCTGATTATTTTCCTTATTGATACAAATGATAATAATTTATTAATATACCATATAATTACTTGTGGTTCTGTAAGATGTAGACTTCGCGAGTCAACCGACCCGTTGAAGTTAATCGAATAAAAAAGTTGCGTCTTAATAAGGTTAACAAAAAAAAACTTATGATATTTTTGAGAATTTTCGACATGCCTGATATATTGTGATATTTTTTAAGTTTTTAACCCTTTGTATTGCCGCCATTTTGTAAAATTTCGAAATGCTTACTGTACAAAAAATCTATATAATTTTCGAACCTTCTCTCAAATTTTTACTAGAATCTGTTGAGAAATGCGACCTGTAGGCTAGAACAGCCAGACAAACTGACCATTCTCGAAACTGAGTGAGACGCTTCGCTCGCTCGATCAATTATTACCTATATTGAGTGTTCCCATTCAATCCCGTTCCCAAATTCCATTAGAACAATTTTCGACTTCTATATGCGGAAAAAGTCGCGGGTTAAAGCTTTGTCTGCCAGTCAACTAACAGGTGGTGCCAAGAAAAATAATTGTTTCCTATTTCCTTCCTAGTTATAAGCTCTCTCATTGTCAAGAGTTAAAATAAAATCATGTGAACTCTTTAGTTACCTAACTTATAAAAAAAAATACGAAACAATGATATAAAGAAGTGAAAACTTGGTGTCGGTTACGGTAACGGTAACAGTGTCGCGAGTTCAATGGTTTTTCCCCATCACAAAAAACGCCCAACGCGCCTAAGGAAGGTTACACTTCAAAAACAAATACGAGACTTAATCCTCTTTTGACAATAATCAACAGAAATTGTCTCTTCTTAACGGACTTTAAAAAAAGGGGAGATCATCAATTCGCCGCGATCTTTCTTTTACGTACGTTCACCGATTAGTCAAAAACGCCTGGACCGATTTTAAAAATTATTTTGTGTTCGAAAAGGTATACCTTCGAAGTGGTCTTATATAAATTTTATCAAAATCGATTGTGTAGTTTTTGGGTAAAGTCGGTTTTTATTTTAGAAAAATTATAACAAATGACCACTGTTGCAGGTTTCGGCGGTAAGTTCGGCGTGCAAACAGACAGGATGGACAAATCCGCGGTGGGGCACGAGTACGTGGCGTCAGTTGAGAAGCACGCCTCGCAGACTGACCACTCCAGGGGGTTCGGCGGGAAGTTTGGGGTGGAGACGGACAGGGTGGATAAGGTGAGACAGGGTGGATTGGGGGAAACTGGGTGGATTGGGTGACACGGGATGGTTTATGTGAGATATACCAATAATAACAAAGAAGGGGGGGGGGGGACGATTATGTGGCTTCAGTAGAGTAGTACACCTTGCAGACATTCCACTCTTCCACTCCAGGGAGTTCGGCGGGAAGTTTGGGGTGGAGATGGACAGGGTGGTTAAGATGAGTCAGGGTGGATTTGTTGAGACAGGGTGGACTGGGTGAGATGGAGTGATTTATGTGAGACATGCCAATTAATAACAAGGTAGCAGGGGGGGGACGAGTATGTGGCCTCAGTGGAGAAGCACGCCTCGCAGACAGACCACTCCAGGGGGACCGGCGGGAAGTTTGGGGTGGAGTCGGAATGGGTGAATAAAGTGAGACAGGTTTAATAAGGTGAAACTGGGTGGATAGGGTGACACGGGGTGGATAATGTGAGACAAGGTGGATTGGGTGAAAGTGGGTGAGATGGGGTGGTTTATGTGGGGTGGTATATATACCAATAATAACAAGGGGGGAGGGGGAATGATTATGTGGCCTCAGTAGTGGAGTACGTCTTGTAGACATCCCACTACGGGAGGTTTGGCGGGAAGTTTGGGGTGGAGACGGACAGGGTGGATTGGGTAAAACAGAGTGGATTAAATGAGATGGGGTGGTTTATGTAAGACATGCAAATTAACAACAAGGGTGGGGGGTACGAGCACGTGACCTCGGTAAAGAAGCACGCCTCACAGACAGACCACTCCAGGGGATTAGGAAAAAAAAAAATTTCTTATTTTTTTTTTGTGATTATGAGTGATCCGATAAGACTTCTAATACTGCACGCTAAATGCAACCAAAATTATTATTCTTAATATTATTTTCCCAATATTACTAGTAACTTACCGAGTAAGTTTCGAGAAACTTACTGAGTAACTTACCATACAGTAACTTTTTTTGTAACTTACCGAGTAAGTTTCGAGAAAGTTACTGAGTAACGTACCAAACAATAACTTTCCTAGTAACTTACCGAGTAAGTTTCGAGATACTTACTGAGTAGCTTACCATACAGTAACTTTGTGGGTATTTTCTCAATGTTACTTTTAAATTATTTAGCAAATTTCTTGACAAGTTTCTGTTTGGCAATATAAATAGTAAGTTTATTCTCTCTCTCCCACTCTCTTTCTGTCTCTCTCTCTCTCTCTTTCTTTCTTTCTCTCTCTCTCCCACTCTCTTTCTCTCTCTCTCTTTTTGTCGTCAGTTTGTTTCTTTTTTTTTTTGTTGGCGAAAGGAAAAAAAGGTCTCTCTACCGAAGCAGAAGTGGCTGGAATAGATATATTTTTATTACTCATTTGTCCCAAAAACGATTTAAGAGAAAAGCGTTTCCCACCATGAAAGTGGTAATATGCCAAATTTCAGCTTTCGAGTACTAATAGTCTCGGTAAAACCGCAGACAGACGGACAGACAGGCACGACGAAACTATGAAGGTTTACTATGGAACCCTAGGACTCGAAACAATGATGGGTTGCCAGGCGCATCACCTATGAACATGGTTCGCATTTTTTCCCATTCCCTCGATCGGCTTTTACGATCTGCGCGGGAAGAGAAGCAGCTTGGAAGAGTGTACGTGCGCATTTTAAACAATATTACATAGAGAAATCAACAAGATAAAACCCATTAAACAATATTACCAGCATTTGGGAATATTACCGGTAACAATAGAAACTTACTGGGAATATTCCCATATAGTAAAATACTGGTTACGGTAATTTGGTAGCGGCACATCACTAGTCTTGCGGCTCTCAGAAAATAGAGCCCCGGGCTGCAAGACTCAAAGGCCACTTTTAGCGTGACGGTTGGCGAGCTTGAAAATGAAAATGTTGCATGTTATAAGACGATGTGGCTAGCAATCCATCACTATTTTGATTCCATTTTTCACCTCGCACCAAAGTGGCCTTTGAGTGTTGTGGCTCTATAACTCAAGACCCAAAATGCTCTGTCTGTCCCGTTGGAGTAAAGGCGTGATAGTATGTATTTATCAAATACTGAAACGTTTATTTTACGCCAAATTTAGCAATGAAATACATACAAGGCGACTTTTTTGGAGCGAGCGTATGTAACAAATTATTTGAATTGAATTGAATTAAATTAAATGTACTGCAGAGACCGGGAAATATGGCGTTGCCGGACGAGTAGTTTTCAAGACCGAGCGTCAACGAGGCATTGACAATAATTACGAGTCCGGCAATGCTATTCCCGCCGAGGCATGTATAGTTATTTTCTCAATAAATGTGAGAAAATCACTAAAGAAATAACCAGAAATATCCAATTTTTTTAATGAAAAGAACTGCTTTCCCGCGTTTTTAGTGCAAAGGAAACATAGCCCATACATCGCCGTCATATTTTACGCAAAAAATGTAATACCATAGATGTAGTATTTTTTTCTAACGCAACGAAAATTAAGAATATTTTCATTAGATTTTATTACAACATTATTTTAATAAAATTTGATCATTAGAATATAAACAATGATAAATAATGCTCGAAGAGTGCATTTTTTATGATGTGGTAGCAATTGGCTGTATGAAAATCAAACGCTTAATGTATTTGCTAAATCTAAAAACAGAACTGTCATCTGAAACGTCAATGTCGTGTCATTCTGAATACATTTTATTCGTTTTTTCGTTTTGAGCTGCGGCCTGAAATGAATTTTCATACTACTTTCCTGGCCTAGTCCAGTAAAGTAATGCACTACCCAAGAATTACAAACTTCGTGTCTTCTTTTTACTACAATAAAGCCTACATTTCCGAGCATGTTTGAGAAAATTCTATTTTCCAGAGTGCAGCTGGTTGGGAGCATCGCGAGCAAATAGAAAAGCATTCCTCTCAAAAGGACTACTCTGTGGGTTTCGGCGGAAAGTTTGGCGTGCAAACCGACAGGAAGGACGCTTCGGCCGTCGGCTGGGACCACAAGGAAGATACTCAGCATCACGAGTCACAGAAAGGTACACGAGTCACTAGTACCGGATCTAAACTTTATTACATTGTTAGGGTTCGGTACACAAAGGGTAAAAACGGGACCCCATTACTAAGACGGTACTCCATTTCTTATTCTAAAATTGTATGTCCGAATGTCAAAATCCATAACAAGTTTGCTATAATTTTCAGAATCCATAATGTTCAAATATCCGTAATTTTGATTTACCTTATTATCTTGAATCATAAATAACACTTTTGTGCCATAATATTAATTGGTATAATAATTGAATTTCCTAATTTTGGATGCTATAAAGTCACATATCCTAGGTGTTGTATTCTATAATGTACGTTAGTCCGAATTTCATTATGCAACGCAAACTTGATCCATAAATGTAAGCCCCTGCCAATCGCTGTGCGATAGTTTCCGGTGCTGGGTGTGGCTTTAGGCCCATTAGCCTAGGCTCTGTCTGCCCCGCAATAGACAGAGACGTGATATTATAAAAATTGCTAGTGCAATGATTTTTTCAAAGAGTGTATCATCCAGATATATTAGATTGAAAATTTAAAATCTTCGATTTAGCCTGTCGTAGTTGCTGAAATGATGGTTTCGGAAGGCCTGTAAAAGAAAAAAATTACGATACAAAATGTAAATAATTATTACTATAAATAAATATAGTATCATCAATACATAGTTTGTTCGTATTAGACACTCAGCAATAGTTACAATGAATTTACATAAGAGTTTTTACAACACTTTAAAATACCCTATGGTTTCAGAACCTTTTATAGAGGATTCATATCATGGCTGTAGATAAAGTCTTGTATGCAACTGTCATAATTAGGTATTAAAACACTCATGTGATACTATTATCACACTCTGCTTCGCCTCGTGTGATAAACCCGCATTCGTGTTTTAATACCCTTTATTATACAACAGTTGCATAAATAATTATTTAGTTACAGAAAGGAATTGCTGTAAAACCGACTCCACGTAGTCTTGTCTGCCCTACCCTTACAGTATAATTCCTATGCCGGCCTGCCGCCGCGCGCCGCTCGCTACTATGATCTCACGATTCTATTTTCGAGTTTAAAGTCAACATTTTTCGATTCTGAATTTTATTGTGACTATTTAGGTCTTACTAACTATCCTTATGAAGTGACCTTCGGCTCCGAAACCAATGAAAAATCACCGTGTATTTATTTATTTATACGTGTTTCAACGTTTTGCGCAGACTACTCGCTCGGGTTCGGCGGCAAGTTCGGCGTGCAGACGGACCGGCAGGACGCGGCGGCCGTGGGCTGGGACCACCGGGAGACCACCGCACCGCACGCCAGCCAGACCGACCACAAGAAGGTACACTATACTGTTATATAGGCACGTGGGCTGGGACCACCGGGAGACCACCGCACCGCACGCCAGCCAGACCGACCACAAGAAGGTACACTATACTGTTATATAGGCACGTGGGCTGGGACCACCGGGAGACCACCGCACCGCACGCCAGCCAGACCGACCACAAGAAGGTACACTATACTGTTATATAGGCACGTGGGCTGGGACCACCAGGAGACCACCGCACCGCACGCCAGCCAGACCGACCACAAGAAGGTACACTATACTGTTATATAGGCACGTGGGCTGGGACCACCGGGAGACCACCGCACCGCACGCCAGCCAGACCGACCACAAGAAGGTACACTATACTGTTATATAGGCACGTGGGCTGGGACCACCGGGAGACCACCGCACCGCACGCCAGCCAGACCGACCACAAGAAGGTACACTATACTGTTATATAGGCACGTGGGCTGGGACCACCAGGAGACCACCGCACCGCACGCCAGCCAGACCGACCACAAGAAGGTACACTATACTGTTATATAGGCACGTGGGCTGGGACCACCGGGAGACCACCGCACCGCACGCCAGCCAGACCGACCACAAGAAGGTACACTATACTGTTATATAGGCACGTGGGCTGGGACCACCGGGAGACCACCGCACCGCACGCCAGCCAGACCGACCACAAGAAGGTACACTATACTGTTATACAGGCACGTGGGCTGGGACCACCGGGAGACCACCGCACCGCACGCCAGCCAGGCCGACCACAAGAAGGTACACTATACTGTTATACAGGCACGTGGGCTGGGACCACCGGGAGACCACCGCACCGCACGCCAGCCAGACCGACCACAAGAAGGTACACTATACTGTTATACAGGCACGTGGGCTGGGACCACCGGGAGACCACCGCACCGCACGCCAGCCAGACCGACCACAAGAAGGTACACGTGGTCGTCGCTCACCCCGCTTGGCTAGTTAGGCAGAGCACAGAGTGCAATGCGATGTAGGCGCCATTGGGGAAAGAGATGCAATTTTTTAAAATTTTGTTTAGTGAATATTTGAATTTTTCGGTGTCCAAATAATTTATTTCAAATGGCCCCACTTGAAATTAATTATTTGGAAGGAAACGAAAATACCATTTCAAATTTTGTCTTGACTAAGCCCTTTTCTTATGAACCGTTATAGCTAGACAGTTAAAATTTTTACAGATGCTGTATTATTGGTGTATACAGAATGAAATAAATATTTAAGTGGGGCTCCCATACAAAAAACGTGATTTTCATAGATAATGGTACGGAACCCTTCGTGCGCGAGGACGAGTTGCATTTGGCCAGTAATCTTTAAACTTCATAGGCATATGTATTTTAAATACCTTTATTAAAAATCTATTCAACTAAATCCTACGACACATCACACATGAACGTTATTCCTGTCGTTCTTGTCCTCGATCGCCTTGTGAGCGCCGTATATGTGTACTTTCTGCTTGCCTTTGTTGATCATGTCTTCGAACAATGTTTCTTCTTTCTTTTCAGTCTTCTTCGTTTTCTCTGTCTGAAAGAATGTAATAGAAGGCTTTTATAAGGGCGATGTAATTAATACCTCAGATCACAGAGAAACCAAGTGACAATTACTATAAGTGTGCGATTCAAGCACTGTTCCAGGTGTTTGTTGTCGGGGAGGAGGGGGGGGGGAAGGTTTGTCCTATCCTTTAATATTTTTTACACATAAGTAAAAGTTGCTTTATTAGGTTAACAGAAACACGTTATCAGTGTTCCCGAGTGTGTACCGAAAGCGAGGCCGAAGATCGAGCTGCTTGGCGAGGATTAAGCCCGATGCCCTGCTACCTTTTCCCCTCCCCGCTGACCTAAACCCCACTCAAGTAACTAAGCTTAGCCTGAGGCCGAACAGCCGAGACGACTCCCAACAAGCATTTTTGTTTTAAAGATTGCCGCCTGTAATCGACTGCGTCCGATTTGACTAAAATTTAGTGAATACAAATTTATAATTTTTTTGAAATCCAAAATGGCGTGTGAATTTTCGTATTTTAGGCGTATTTCGTTCATAACGTCCTACTAGAATATCCCAGGTATCTAAAATTTTTAATGCTGGGATAAAATATAAAATCAAAAATGGGTGGGATCGCCCACCCATTTTTGATTTTTCCCATACTGCCTGCAGTTTTTACCCATTTTCTTAGCTGGAAACATACATTAGTCGAACTCAATAGCTACACGAAAAGCCGCGTTATTTAAACACTGCTATTAAAAATGTTTACAAACATTTTCTAACATTGAAATAAAATATCTTATTGTTGTAATTTTGTTATATTATAAGTTTTTTAATAATTGTTAGTTATAATAGCATTTTATTTTTAGGTTTATATGCATTTTTATAGTGTTAGAAAATGTTAGTAAACATTATTAACAGCAGTGTGGGAGCACCATTACGAATAACGCATCTGTAAGTCTTGTGACACAAGTAAATACCTTATGTTAATTGCACTTAAGTTTATAATTGCTTATTCGGAAATTAGCGCCATCTATGTTCAATTAGCATAACATGTTCGTCGCTTGAATCTATTTAGACTGATTGCAAAACATCTCAATTACTTTTTGAGCCGTAGCTAAATAAATCTTAATATAAAACAAGGAACCCTTATAGTTTCGCCGTTTCTGTTTGTCTGTCTGTTTTACTCAGCTTCTATAAGTACTAGAAAGCTGTGATTTGGCATGGGTATGCCAAATTATGCGAATAAATAGTAAAATAAATTACTAAAAAAAAAAAAAATATGTTATCTCCCATACAAGTAAAGTGAAAAGTCTTTTTTTTTCTCGACTAACCAATCATGTGGGGTATCGTTGAATAGGTCTTTCAAAAATGTTATGAGCTTGTGACCACCGTTATTCGATTTAGGGATCCGTTTTTGAAATATTTGGTTATAAAGTGAACATTTTTGTTAGAGTCAAGTGTTCCCCCCCTCTATCTGCTAAACGGGCATATATGCAGCAAAATTTGCAGCTATAGTATATAAAATGAATTTTAAAGGAAATCTATCAGAGTTAAGTAGGGTTTAAAAATTAAAAAGTTATAGGCGATCAACTTATAAAATGTACACGGAAAAGGAAAATTTACTAATTCAATGGAAAATAACTATTTTGTCGTTTTCAGTGGCATGAACTCAAAGTAAGCATTCGTAACTACTGAACCCTACACTGCGCGTGGCCAGACACGCACTTGGCCAATTATTTAAATATAGGATCTATTATTGATTTAAGCCAATATTAAAATAAATAAAAACGACCAACTAAACAAATCGTTTATTTGTGTTGCAATGTATGATTATTGGTTTCTGTGTGTGAGTTTGCCGACAACGGTTCTGATACTAATTTGGCCCTTAGCACTTGCTCTAGATCATTCGGTTCCATGATAACGACGTTATCTAGATTTACCTGTGCTGTGTCGCTGCCGGTGTTAAGGGGGGTTTCCGAAATCTTGTGCCCGTCCCTCAGCGCGCGCACCCTCTGCTCCATTATGCGAGACCTTAATTCCTTCAAGAAATCTGCTACTTGGTTGCCGATGTCCACTTTGCCCTCCACTTTGATTTTGTACTCCCATGTTGGCAGTGGTAGCACTGAAAGTTGAAAAAAAAACACAATTTATTGTTAACCGTCTTTTCCTTTTTAGAGCTAGCTGAATTTTTCGGGGTCCAGTTTGAAATAAAATATGTGAAAGGAAACGAAGATTTCATTAAAAAAATTGTCGTGACCAAGCCCTAGATAACCCTCCAAACTATTTTATGAACTACTGTTTACAGTTTAAATATGAAAACGTGAAGCTTTTCTACGCTAATTTGGCTAATGTGCGTAGAAAAGCTTCACGTTCTCACTTTTAACCGTTAACAGTAGTTCATAAAATAATTTGAAGGGTTATCTAGGGCTTGGTAAAAGCAAAATTGTAAATGACATCTTCTTTTCCTTTCAAATGATTTATTTCAAATGGGGGCAGCACTGGATCCCGAAAAATTCATGTATCCTCTTAAGCCTTTTGTAGCAGTCAACTAACTGTTTGGACGCCAGTCTGTTAATCCCCCCTCACCCCCACAAAAGAGGGGTGTTATACGTTTGACGCTTATGTCTGCCTGTCTGTGGCATCGTAGCTCTCGAACAGATAAATCGATTTCGATGTGGTTTCCTTTACGTGGAAGCAAGTTTCCTTGCGGTGGTTCTTAGCTGTTTGATGTAAATCGGTTCACCCGTTTAAAAGTTACTCGAGGTTGACGCTCGAAAATCAGGGTATTTTAATATCCCTGGCCAATAATAGATGGCGTTACGGATATCAATTCCACTTAACATCGGTTGGAATTTGTAGATCCGCCATTTACCTGGTAATGAAATTAGCACTAATTACTAACATGATTTATTTGCTGATAGTTTATCAAAATTTAAAAATTCTGTTTATCAACATAACTTTTAAGTAGTAGGTCCATACCTACCACTTAAGAAAAAAACTCTAAGTTGAAATACACTATGCCATCATAGTGTATTTCATCTTAGAGTTTTTTTCTTTTCCTTGTTATTGTTTTGTTTGAATTGTTTGCTTGCATGTATATTCTCTGCAATGTTGTGTACAATCTGTTTTAGGATTTTGGAATCACATTGATTATAGATATAAGTACTAGTTAATATATAATAATGACTGCCTCCGTAGTCCAGTGGTCAAGGCGTTCGCCTTGTGACCCGGAGGTCATGGGTTCGATTCCCACTGGGAAGCATACTTTGTTAAAAGTTGTTTCCAGTCTGGATAGGATATTGCAGGTTTGTATCACCTGATTATCCGAAAAGAAAGATGATTCCGTGTTTCGGAAGGCACGTTAAACTGTGGGTCCCGAACGCCACCTAGCGTTTGATCATCAAACTATCCAAGGATTGGTTCCTAGTTTGCCCTTTGGGTTGTGGAGGTCAGACGGCAGTCGCTCTGTGTAAAAACCAGTAACCTCGTCAAATCTCCTTGGTTAGGTAGCGGACCCCGGGCTCTGAAGCGTTACTGCTGAGGATGCAACCGGGAATACGCTCGGATGATGATGATAAGTACTAGATAATAAGAGCATGGTCTGATGTCTGTGATTGTACCTTAATAAATAAAATAAAATAAAATCTCCAGATGGTGTATATGCATTTGTTGTGACTGTCACACACGACGTCGCGGCGGCGTGACAAATACATTTTATTTGCTAAAAAATTAATATAAATTGGCCAAGTGCGTGTCGGGCCACGCGCAGTGTAGGGTTCCGTAGTTACAAATGCCTAATTTGAGTTCATGCCACTAAAAACGTCTAAAAGCAAATTTTCTATTGAATTTGTATGAAATTTCCCTTTTCCGAGTACATTTTATAAGTTAATCGCCTAAAACTTTTTAATTTGTATACCCTACTTAGCTCTGATAGTTTTCCTTTAAATTTCGTTATATAACCTATAGTTGTGAATTTTTTCACGTGTCCATATATAACCGTTTAGCACATAGGGGGGGACGAAAAACGGTGCTTACAAACCCACAATATTTTTAAAAGACCTTTTCAACGATACATAACATGACTGGTTAGTCGAGAAAAAAAATAGACTTTCACTTTACTTGTATGGGAGCTACCCCAAAAAAAATTTTTTTTTTCCATATTTTATTTTGCCTTTTTTTCCGCTTAAGTGATATACATATTCATGCCAAATTACAGCTTTCTAGTACTTATCGTCGCGGACGGACAGACAGACAGACAGACATGGGGAAACTATAAGGGTTCCTTGTTTACTACGGAACCCTAAAAAACCCCGACTGTCAAGAGCACCCTCTAGTGATGAATAGCGAAACTACAGAAGTCGTTTCGGTAGTTCCGCTTCTTGTCACTAGATGGATATCCGTAGCGCCATTTATTTTGCTAGAGAAAGCCCTGACTTTCCAGCGTTAACATGAATAACTTTTAAACGGCTTAACCGATTTTCAGCAAACATAGCTAAGAACCGCCGCAAAGGGACGTGAAGCTTACTTTCACGTTAACAAACCGCAAATGGGTCCATCCGTTCGAGCACTTCGATCCACAGACATACAGACAGACCGACAGACGGGTGTCTATTAGAATACAGATATTTCATTTCCCAGAAAAACTATTCCAGGATTTTTAATATATATTTTTTCTTAATAAATCGAATAGTTGATCATCGCAGTTTCATATTATCAAACAAAATTTCTTAAAAAATATATTTTAACATCGTTTTCGTTACCAAAAAAACGGTATATAGGACTAACATTTCATATAAAGTATTAAGTTATCGATAAAACTGTTTATAAAAACATGTTTCAATATGTAACGGTACACCGCATCCGCTCGCTTCGCTCGCTCGGCTCGTGCGTGTGTTGGTCGCAGTTCTCATTTATCCTAACCTATAGATTTGCCCTAACCTAGTAAAATGGATAAAAATTTCCTAGCACTCCCCGGTCGCAGCCGCGGTACGCTCGCTTCGCTCGCTCGGCTCGTGCATGTGTTGGTCGAAGTTCTAACACAACCTAACCTATAGGTTTGCCCTAAACTAGTGAAATTACTAGAACTGTCCTAGCACGCGTTTCAAATGCTTTGATAGGTTTGCCCTCAACTAGTAAAATTACCAGAACTGTCCTAGCACGCGTTTCAAATGCTTTGATAGGTTTGCCCTCAACTAGTAAAATTACTAGAACTGTCCTAGCACGCGTTTCAAATGCTTTGATAGGTTTGCCCTAAACTAGTAAAATTACTAGAACTGTCCTAGCACGCGTTTCAAATGCTTTGATAGGTTTGCTCTAAACTAGTAAAATTACTAGAACTGTCCTAGCACGCGTTTCAAATGCTTTGACTATTTTGTAAACTTACTTGGATACAAAATTATCGGTAATAAAGCTTCGATGTTACATTATTTCGATAAAGTACATAAAATATAAAAAGAAAAGAACGAAGAACTAGACTGAGTTCGTTGATAATAAATAATCGAGTAATTCAAATTTCGATATAAACAGATTTTAGGATTTGTTAAATATTGTATTAAAATATCAGATTCCATCCAAAAATCATCAGAACAACCCAGAACCATTCCGTTACATTCAATTGTAAAATTTAACTACGATTAAACAAAAAAGTGAAGTTTCAGTGATAAGTATGTCGTCGAGAACGAGCACCGTCAAGACCGACCAATGAGGGACTACTTTACGAGTGATCACATCGGATAGATTGTGAACACTGTCTGATTGATCAATTGACGGTTTGATGTGGAGAGATTATAAACTTTATATTTTGAGTAGAACGATACAGTTCACAATATATCGACAGTTTATAAACTTGCGCGATTGTTTATAAACTATCGGTGTTCACGATTATACGGTGAAGTATAAGGTCTCACCAAATCGCAATTTCAGTGTTTAGGTCACATGGTTTCGTTCAGATTAAAATAATTAAGGAATACATGAATTTTTCTGGGTCCAGTGCCTTATCCATCTGAAATAAAGTGGGAACGTGAAGTTTTTCTTTGCACATTTGCGGAAAACGGCCAGTTTTGGCCAAATGTGCGAAGAGTAGTCTTAGTATGAAGATGAATACTTGGAAAAGTAAAAAATTACTTACATGCCACCAGGAATAAACACTTCAACATTGTAAAGCGGCTCGTACATGTGACTCTGTCGATCGCATCAGAATATAATGATTGCTTAGCCACAACACGTTTTATTACGTTTTTACGACTAGAATTGATTATTTTCTATGCATTCTTCGTGACGGAAGCTTGAAGAAAGTTTGTTTGAATATGATTTGATTGAGGATTTATTATGGTAAAACCTGTTTTGTAAAATTCTGAAAAAAAAACAAGTCATTTTTTAGTTTTTTTTTTTAAACAAACTTGTCTGAAGTTGTCCTCAAGGTGAAACAAACGAGCCCAAACTCGATGGGGCTGCGTCGTTTCATTACAGAGTTCCTATATTCACCGTCCAGCTCCACCATCAGATCGGCTTCATGTCATCATAGTATTGCATTGTCACGATATGCGTGCAAAATTTCAGCTCAATCGGAAACCGGGATGTGGGTCAAATTTAACTTGCAAGATTGGATTACAGACAGACAGACAACGGGACAGGTGAAACTAAATAAAAGCTTGTAAAAAGACAAGATTTATAACATGGGTAGTTTATAACTTTTCAAAACTAAAAACCTACTTCACCCCCAAACTGCACAACCGATTTTAGTAAAATTTTAGGGTCCACCTGACAAGTGTGCCCTTTTAAACAAAAAAAGAATTTTCCATGTCGGTCCAAGCGCCTTCGAATAATCGGTGAACATAGGCACATTAAAAATGAAATAAAAGATCGTGACGAATTAATAACGTCTTTCTTTTTGGAAGCCGTTAAAAAATACAATATGTAACAAAAACCCTGTCCGATCCTTGTGGGAGCAACTCAGACCGTCAATATGAACAACTTTTATTTTAGGAACAATGCTTGAAACTCGAAGAAAAAATGCCGGCCGCACACACTTGTATGAAAATGATCAAGCATTGGTCCCATAGGAAAAGTTGTTCATATTGACGGTCTGAGTTGGTCCTACAAGGTTCGGACAGGGTTTTTGTTACATATTGTATAAGTAAATTTTTAATTTCTTCCATGCTAGTTCTTGCATGTTGAGAGAAAAGAAAAAAAATTACAATGCTTCTCTCCCGTGCAGATCGAGGAAATGCTGAGCAAAGTATTTTATTCCGTCGATGAATTCCTAAATAATAAAATATTCGATGCATGGATTTGTTCGGACGATAAACATAGTAATGTAGGCATATTGGTTTATTTATGAACTAAATATGAATAAATTCTGCATGCTATATCATTAGCTAAATAGGTTTAAAGACACACTGTATTGTACCATCTTTGTAAAAACCCTATTTAATGCAAATAAATGAATTGAATTGGGCGAAAATGCGAATCTAGTAGGAAATATGCATGAGAGAAATATGTGTTATCTAACAAGTTTATCCATAAATATTCAAAACTAATGTACTAATAATGAAAACAAAATAAAAATTGATTAAGAAACGAATGATATATAACGATTTTACGAAAATATGTCTCACTCGCAAAAACGCTATTTCCTATGGCAAATGTATAGATGATTTCTACTTTGACGTCACCAGTCCATATCGGACTTCTCTTATTGAATAAAGTATTGCATGTTCGTCGCTGATTAGGATATTTTATACATTCTTTCATAATATGTTTACTGTGGTTTTAATTAAGCAAAAAAAATATATATATATATATTCCCAATTAAATATTAACACTATTTTGTACGTAATGCCTGTGACGTACTGCACGATGTCGCGGTGTCCGGTAGCCTCCCGCGATATCGTCGGAAGACGTCACCTCTCGGCCAGAAACCCTCTTGACTGAAGGTCTCCAGCTGTGCGGTTAGGCATCACTATTTTGATTTTGTTTTCCACCTTCTTTCCCATCAAGCTAAAAGTGCCTATTGGGTCTTGCGGCCTTGTGCTCTGTCTAAGAGCTGCAGGACCCAAACCGTCTTATTATAAAACCCAGACTAAATTTGTTACTAAGTTTAAACCATTATCCGCCCAAAATGAGGTTGACATTGACAGATGAGATAGTGTGATATTACTAGATGTCTACTTGATTTGGTGGGATAATGGTTTAAACCTAGTAACAAAGTTAGTCTGGGTTTTATAATAAGACGGAAAATGTTCTGTCTGTCCAACAGGGATAAAGACGTGATATTATGTATGTATATAAATTTGTCCTACCAGGGCTTCGGCGGCAAGTTTGGCATCGAGACGGACCGAGTGGACAAATCAGCACACCGCTTCGACGAGCTCGAGAAAGTTGGCACGAACTACACCAAGCCTAAACCAGACATTGGCGGCGCTAAATCTTCGTCGATAAAGGCCAAATTTGAGAACATGGCCAAGGAGAAAGAGCAGGTATTTTTTAATAGAGGCCATCCATTAATTACGTCACACTTAAAGGCGGAGGGGGGGGGGTCAATGAAGTGTGAATAGGGTATTACACCCATTTATGGAAAGTATGAAAAGTGTCTAAATTTCATTCCATGGTGCTAGGTGCCGAAACCCAGATAAACCCTGCGAGGTTTTCGGGTTTGGTATTATTTCAATGTACTTATATTGTTTTTGTGAATTTTGAATAAATGATAAAAACAAACATTTTTATTCAATTGAAAAATGCTATAAAATGCATTAAAATTTTACGTTATCATATTTCGCGCGTACTCGTACATGGCCGAAAATGGTGAAGCAGTGGACGCCACGGCACAAATGGGCCTATGTATGCATTTTGACAGTTGACACCGGCGTATGACGTAATAACATGGCGGGTTCTCTTTTGTGTTTAAAAAGAGATTATAAAGATTGAAAACTTAATTAAATTTAAAATTTATTTTGATCAACTTAAACTAACATTTTTCGACTGTTTTTAGGCTAAGGTTTCTCTTAGATTTTTCTCGTATGGACTAAAATACCGTATTGTGTGACGTGGGGTGGGAGGGGTCACAGGTTCGTGACGTCTCATGCGTCTAAAATATAATGTATTTTCATGGTTTCAGGAAGCGCTTCAGTCCGTACAAAAGATCAGGCAGCAGAGGCAGCAGATCGACAAAAAACTATCTGAAAAGGTAAAGATCAAAGACTAATTCATTTTTGCATTTTGACTGTGGGTCGTTAGAAGCATGAAGGTAAAAAAAGAAGTATTAATGGGCACGAAAATGTTTTTCGGATAAATCCTACGTTTGCGGCTTTTGCTTATAATATATGGGCGGCCGAGCTTCACTTGATGAAAAATTTTGCAAGTTTCCTGTCCAAGATTGTTATTTTTGTACTTAACATTTCCCGGCATGTAAGTTGAACCAAAATGGCGGTAGGCGGCGCAGGTATAGTTGGAGGCAAAAGTGTTAATAGGGAATTTTTGTGTTTGCTCGCGAAATTTCAAATTCGCATGACATTATAATAATGAAGCTTTATTTTTAATTGACATCATATTAAAATATGCACCATAGCTGAAAAAATCTATTCGGCCCATCATTTGGATGGCTTAAAAATGCAGTATACATTTATTTCTGACAAACGGCATATGACTTACTAATCACTATCACTCATTTCAAAGTTGGTTGTGTGTGAGTCATGTTTTCTTCCAACAAACAGCACAACTTATTATATAAAACAAAACTTTAATTTTAAAAGACTGCGCGTGACTGTACTCTTAGACAAAGGGGGGTGTGGGAGCGCGCGAAAGGAGAGGCAGCTCCGCGAACGCAGAAGGATTGCGTCACTACGTTTCTATGGGTACGGGATTTATTACTCGTCGCCACTTAATACCGCGCCCCCGTTGATACCTGAAAACTTCGTTCTGCGCATAGGTCAACTTATGTGTCGGGGATTGTACTTATAAATTATTCTGTGGTGTTTTGTTTTACATGATTTTATACAAAAGTTTATTTCAATGTCAATTATTGTCTGAAAGGAAAAGGAGCGCGTAGCCAACGAACCAAAGGAGCCTGAACCGCCGTCGCCAGTAGAAACCAAAGCGCAGGAGGCCCCGGTAGAAGTGGTCAAGCCCCACCCTTCCAAGGAGGTGGAGCCTCCCGAGGAGGAGACGCAGCCTAACTTGCCGGATGTCACGCTCGTCGGGGAGCCCAAGGAAGACAGGGAAGAGGTAGATATTAGGTCACAATGGGGAAGGTAGCTGTCATACACGTTGGTTCCTATCCTAACCTAATTAAATGTCAAAACTAGAGGTGGGCTGGATTAGGTAAAAACGGTACCAGTTCCAACTAATACTAATTATTATATTAATACTTAAAAATACCTATCCGAATAATCCCTTCTATAATCCCTGCTGTTCGTAGCCAATTTTCAACCTTATGTCTTACACTTCATTAGATAACACTCCCGAGATGTAAGTATTTCACGCAATAGCTAAATATATCTTGTACTAAGTGTCCTAGCTGTATATAATATTATTTAATACAGCTAGTACACTTTGCAAATACTTTTTTCGCATCGGATTTTCAATCTTACTGTAGAGACGTGTAAAATTCATTGTTGTTTATAGATGAAATAATTACATAAAGGCAGACCTAATCCAGACAATACCACTGGCGAATATTTTTTCGCATCAGATTTTCTATTTTATTTCTAATAACTTTAAGGGTCAGTGTTCTTTGATGACGAGAATATTCAACATTATTACGATTATCGTCACGTGGTGGTTGAATTTGAATAGCAAGGATTAGGAAGGAATATTCGGATTAGGTATTTGCATTAGGTATTTTTAAGTATTAGTATTAGATGGAACAGGTCTCGGTTTTACCTAATCCAGCCCACCTCTAGTTTTAGGTTAGGAACCACAGCTGCCTTCCCCATTACTAAAATTTAAAAAAAAAATATTTTTGAACATATTAGAAATATGTAGTTTTCGTTATTTCTTCGCCAATTGTTAACTGATTGTGATAATATTTTTTTTTTTATTTGGAAGCTTTTACAAACGTTCGCGTTGGCTTTTAATGAAAACATGAATAAAAGTTTTTTTTTTTTTTACGGTATATCTTTGCCAATTGTAAATTGATTTTAATGATTAATTATTTTTTATGAAAGCTTTGACAAACAACCTTCCAATGAAGGATAACAAAAAATTCCAAAGGGGATTTCTAACACAAGTATTCTTTACTTAAAAGAATTCCTCGATCGCAATCCAGCTTGTAAAAATTATGTAAATGAATAAATGATTTTGATGTTTGAAAAAAAAAAGTTTTTTTATTATTAATGTATGTTACGCTATATCTTCGGTAATTGTGAACTGATTTTGACGATTAATTTTTATTTGAAAGCCCTTACTATCTAGTTGGTCCCATATTCATTTAGTAAAGATATGTTGAAGATAACAGAAATACATCATCAGTGAAAATTTCAAATGTCTAGCCATCACGGTTCAAGAGATACAGCCCGGTGACAGACAGACGGATAGCGGAGTCTTAGTAATAGGTTGCCGCTTTTACCCTTTGGGTACGGAACCCTAAAAAGTATCTGAATTGAGTTGTTGGAGAGTAGAGAATTTTCAATAAATAAATATTTACGCACAAATCACACAGATTGAGCTAGCCTCAAAGTAAATTTGAGACTTGTGTTATGGGATACTAACTCAACGATATTTTATAGCACACATATAAATAAACACCCAAGACCCAGGTCAATCTGAAAAAGATTATTTTCAATTTTGACTTGACCGGGGATCGAACCCGGGACCTCCGGTGTGTCAGCGTGGCATGATGACCACTAGGCTACGGAGGTTTACGCGTCATCAATGTTATTTACAAGACTTGTTTTCTTCCGCAGCTATCCCGCCAACCCACCATTGTTGTCTCCCCCGTCGGCTGGGAAGGGGAGATGACTGGAGAACAGGAGGAAGAAGAAGAATCCTACACCGCACGAGCTCTGTACGACTACCAAGCGGCAGCTCCGGACGAGATTTCATTCGATCCGGATGATATTATTACTAATATTCTCATGGTAAGTCTCCTTTGTTTATCTCTTACGTCTTTGGGAAGGGGAGATGACTCTAGAACAGGAAGAAAAAGAAGAATCCTACACCGCACGAGCTCTGTACGACTACCAAGCGGCAGCTCCGGACGAGATTTCATTCGATCCGGATGATATTATTACTAATATTCTCATGGTAAGTCTCCTTTGTTTATCTCTTACGTCTTTGGGAAGGGGAGATGACTCTAGAACAGGAAGAAAAAGAAGAATCCTACACCGCACGAGCTCTGTACGACTACCAAGCGGCAGCTCCGGACGAGATTTCATTCGATCCGGATGATATTATTACTAATATTGTCATGGTAAGTCTCCTTTGTTTATCTCTTACGTCTTTGGGAAGGGGAGATGACTCTAGAACAGGAAGAAAAAGAAGAATCCTACACAGCACGAGCTCTGTTCGACTACCAAGCAGCCGCTCCGGACGAGATTTCGTTCGATCCGGATGATATTATTACTAATATTGTCATGGTAAGTCTCCCTTGCTCATCGCTTACGTCTTTGGGAAGGGGACATGACTGGAGACCAGGAGGAAGAAGGAGAATCCTACACCGCACGAGCTCTGTACGACTACCAAGCGGCAGCTCCGGACGAGATTTCATTCGATCCGGATGATATTATTACTAATATTCTCATGGTAAGTCTCCTTTGTTTATCTCTTACGTCTTTGGGAAGGGGAGATGACTCTAGAACAGGAAGAAAAAGGAGAATCCTACACAGCACGAGCTCTGTTCGACTACCAAGCAGCCGCTCCGGACGAGATTTCGTTCGATCCGGATGATATTATTACTAATATTGTCATGGTAAGTCTCCCTTGCTCATCGCTTACGTCTTTGGGAAGGGGAGATGACTGAAGACCAGGAGGAAGAAGGAGAATCCTACACCGCACGAGCTTTGTACGACTACCAAGCGGCCGCTCCGGATAAAATTTTATTTGATCCGGATGATATTATAACTAAAATGACGGCTATATAGGTATTGATGGTGTTTATTTACCCCACTAATGATGTCTATACGCGTATTGTCTTATTTAATTGGTTATACACGCGTTCAGCCGCGTTTAAAGTACGTGATGCAAAACATATGGGGCGCTCGTCGCCGTTAGGATACCTATGTGAAAGCACGTACGATGCCGTACGAACTACTATCCACTGCTAACACTAAAGGTAATTTAGGATTATAATGAACAAGTATCTTACTACTAGCCAGAGGCTTTTTGGGCTTAAGCCCAGGGCCCCGTCGATTCCAGGGCCAGCCAGCCAAGTCAAGTCAAAGTCAAAAATAGACTATAAAGAAATGTAGCTGATCTTGATCAAAATTGAGTTACGGGTTGGCAACCCTGAAAACTAAAGCATAAAATATTACAATATAAATCAAATGTTTTACTGTCTTATTTTTTCTTATACTTTGAGTAATTAGGTGGGCCCCTAAGTAGTATTAGCCCAGGGCCCCCTAAACTCACGATCCGGCCCTGCTACTAGCTACGGCTTTTTTAACATTACAAAAACTCATTTCACAATCTTTAGACCAATACCAATCAATATTTTTCCGTAACAATTGGTGCAGTGGATTCATTAGTACTCAGATTGAAGATAAATTTTGCGTAGTAATTAACCAAGCTTAGAAAAGACTTAAGTTGAGTCATATCTTTTGGCTGAGGCGCTTCAACAATTGCTCTGATCTTACTTTGATCGGGGTGCAAACTATGTTTGTCAATTACAAACCCTACGTACGTTATACTATCTTGAAGAAATGAACATTTTTCTAATTTAATTCTCAAACCGACCTCACGTAATCTAGTAAATAATGCCACCAGATTGGCCACATAAATGTTTCTCAAGAGATAAGATACAATAGTGTGCAATATTTTTTTTAAAATCTAACCGTTGGGCTAAAGATTATTTCCCCTTCGAAATGCCTAAGGCAGCCTGGAAGTCTGACACCAGTGTTGGCCACTTACACACACGAAAAACAATCACTGATGTTGTCAACGTTCCAGATCGACGAGGGCTGGTGGCAGGGACTGTGCAAGGGAGCATACGGGCTGTTCCCTGCCAACTACGTGCAACTACTGGACAAGTGAGATTCTTGGGTAGAAGCTAATTTTGTACACTAGGGTAGTTTGTATTTTATCATTTGCTGAATTGATGTGCAAGCCGTCGGCGCAACGCAAAGGCCGCGTCTTTGAAAAGCCGATGCCGCCTTTGAAGCGCGCCGTCGCGACGGCTTGCCAACCAATAGAACGAATACACTATACCTTAGTCAGGAACTGTTTGTCAAACCGTAATCGTCTTGTTTTAAACGTGGATCAACTTTAGTACTTGGTTTAAACAATGAAGAATGTTCACTAATTTTGATGTTTAGCTCATCGTATTCTCCGTTAAAAATATATTTTGATATCTCGTTTAGTTTTCGAGTTGTATGGAATTTTAAAATGGTGACGTCACATTCCACCGGGCCGGTTAGTGCGACATGCGAGTTAATTGTAAGTTAAATGTATGTATACCCTTTTATTCATAAACAATTACAACAATCTTAATTTTAATGTCAAATATTGAAAATCGGGAAAGGGACAAAACATGTATTAACTAGCATAGGTTTAGCAGACGATTGTTAATTTTTATGAATATGAGGGTAGTGTTTGTTTAATCATCTTTATTTTATTTAAGAATAATAATTGTTTAACATGCAAATGCTTAAGTGTCCCAACACCTCAACGTGGCTTGGGTCCAGGTGAAAGTGACGTATCTTTATTATTATTTTGTTTGTTTGTTTATATTTCAATAAGATACGTTATAGGTTGTTTAGAGGTAAATTTATTTTTTTTTTCTTTTTTTATATATATATTTTTTTTGAAATTGCTGTATTTATGTATTTTGTTAAAGTAAGCGAGTCCTGGTGACCCGTAATTACAGGTTCTTCGGAAACCTAGCATGGGCACCAGTCCTCCAAAAACATTTAAGTTAGTACCTTTGATATTAGTTGAATAAGTTTTTATTTCTTGTGTATTTTGTATAAAATGTAATGTAATGCAATGGAGGAAAATAAAAACATTTTATTATTATTATTATGTATCTCCTTTAGATTCACGGGCCTTTTCACCCCGGTCCTTTGAGAGGCTTGCGTGGGGATACAGATCCAACAGTAGAGGCCCTTTGGAGAAGTTGATGTAATGTGGCGCTCCCGCTAAAACCCATTCCTGAATATATCTGAAAGGAGTACCCTTGAATAGGTTTCAGCAGGAGAAACATCTATTGCAAGAAAAAGGGAAAGGTCTATGGGTTATGAAATGAGATTGGGATGGACTGATGCTGGGATATTGCAATAGGAACGTCACCTGCCATAATCAATCGTGATTACTGACTATTGTAGGCAGGTGGTGGCTTGCCGCCCACTAGACGGGCCCCTCAAACGCGCCGACAATAGTTGCCGGCAAAGGAGCAACACCGGTGCAAGCGACTCAGGGGTGTCGAGAGGTGTGCTGCGCTTTCTTCGAAGTTACTCGCGGCGTTATGCCCTTTAACACTTCCTCCCCTGGAGCAACAGCTCTAACGACTCCTCTCTGCGCGGCCAATTAAGGCAATGCAGAGCTGAGAGCCCTGCGAGCCCTCTTGGGTCTCCACCCCGACCGATGAAGACACGTCGGGGACGAGGGCTCTGACCGGCTCTCTGGAGCACTCGGGTCCGTGGTGTCGTTACTCACCAACAGCACGCCACAAGCTGCCCTGCGGTTTATTATTATTATGTTGGTACGCTTTTCAGCCACGGGTCCATGGGGACCCGGTCCTTTGAGGCGTTCATGGGGCCAAAGCCAACATGAAGAGGCCTTTTAGTACCTTTTATCTAAAAAGTGAGATGGCTGCATCTATGGAGGTCTATCCCTTAATGTACCATTGAGATACATTAACGGACAGTCCTCCACAGCTGCCGAACTATTGCCAGGGAGGGATTTACTTGGTTTGGGCTTTATGGATGGGATGTTATTATTATTATTATTCAATTTATTTATTCATATTTTCTTAAATTAGGTTTTATAATATATCTATAAAAAGTAAAATATAAAATATATATTATTATTATTATTTTGGAATATTCTTTAAATGGCTTTTACAATATGCGTGTGAGAAAAAAGCAGTTCTAACAACGTTTTATATTTTCTATTCTTCTAAGAATTAAACAAAATCTGTCTTATTATAAAACCGTGATAATGGTTTATACCTAGTAACAAAGTTAGTCTGCTAACTTTGTTACTAGGTTTAAACCATTATCCGCCCAAAAGAAGTTGACATTGACAGGTGAGATTGTGTGATATTACTAGATGTCAACTTGATTTGGTCGGATAATGGTTTAAACCTAGTAACAAAGTTAGTCTGGGTTTTATAATAAGACGGAATATTTTTATTATGACATTACGTGGCCCTATCATGTTAGGTCTATTATTGTTGATATACACAAAGGTTTCATGAGGGTTTCAAAAAATATGTGACACTAGTTGTACAGTGACGTCAGGTTCGAGTGACAGTTGCCATTCGCTACTTTCCTACAATTCAAATGAGATACTTTTTCTAAACCTCAAAACAAACATTTTCTACGGGAAGTGTTTGAAATATAGACTAATGACGTCATATTTTCTTGGAGTCAAATATCGCTCCTAATATCATTTTTTCTGCAATAATAAATCTAAAATCACATAAAGAATGGATGTGATTTTGACTAGTGACATTATTTGGTGACGCTTTTTTTTTCTTAACATTACTAAATATTCTTTTTTGCCAAAGAAGAAGAAAAAGAAAGGGATTTAGAAAGGTTCTAAGAACAAACTCATTAAAAAGAAGAGAATAACAAGGAGATTGATAGGAGAGTACAACTCGGATGGGCGGCATTCTATAGACTAGACGACTTCCTTAAATCAGCTGACACTCCACAATGCCTGAAGACCCGCTTATACAACTAATGTATCTTGCCCATTATGACCCATTGTCCCGAGACATGGACGCTGACTAACCCTCAAATTCATAAAAAATAACAACCGTTTGCTAACTCTATTTTAGTTAAAGCATGTTTTGTCCCTTTCCCTTTTTTGAATATTGGACATTGAAAGAACGAGACAAAACATATTTTAACTAAAATAGATTTAGCAAACAGTTGTAATTTTTTATGAATAAGAAGATAAGGAGGCTGTGCACAGACTTAAGAGTCACACAGAGATCCATGGAGCGTGCCATGCTTGGCATCAGGTTGCAGGATCGATTTCCCAACACCGTCATCCGACAACGTACTAAAGCACGAGACGTTGAAACAGCGGTCATGCACTTAAAGTGGATCTGGGCAGGGCACCTGGCTCGACGGAGTGATGGCGGGTGGAGCAGGGATTTAACCGAATGGTGGCCCAGAGCGGGTGAAAGAAGCATCGGACGTCCAGCAATGAGATGGGTTGACGACATAGTAAAAGTCAGGGGTCGCACCTGGATTAGAGCAGCACAGGACCGAGAGTGGTGGCGTCGACGAAGGGAGGCCTATGCTTAGCAGTGGGCGGAAGGAAGGCTGAGATGATACCAAATGATTTATTATTGACCCAGGTAAGAACCCAATTGGACCATCAGTTGACAGTTTATTTGGCTCCGTGAAATGTATCCAATAGCAGCAGCTTTTTGGACCTGACGTCATTGCTGCCATCTGGTGGCCCGTATTTTAGAAAACCCTTATTTCGGTTTAATGTTATTTTTCCGACTCACGTAGTATATGCCATCCCGAGCTATACAACTGGCGAAAACGTTTCTATCTACGCTACGCGATAAAACTTTATCGCGGGTAAGTGGGTCTATATGCTTTTTTTTTTTTTAATAAGAAAACGTAAACTATCTTGTAACAGCCTTTTAAATAAACAAACTAGTTGTAATTTAAAGTTCTATTATACAATTAAAAATGTAATAATACTGTTATAAAACTGCACTGCTATTTAATACACTTTTACATACATAACACCTCAAGAGCCGTAAAATTAATAATGTCTCAGACCGCAAGAATAATTGACACGAGCCGTTGGTGAGGGTGATAAATATCTCAGTTTTTTAGGGTTCCGTATCCAAAAGGTAAAAATGGGACCTTATTACTAAGACTCCGCTGTCATGTCTGTCTGTCACCAGGCTGTATCTTATGAACTGTGACAGCTTGACAGTAAATTTTCACAGATGATGTATTTGTGTTGCCGCTGTAACTTCTTCTTCTTATCGTGTCGTTGGCTCAAACATTAAATTTTTTCCCTCCAAAATTATGCCACTCTTACAGCGTTGTCTGAAGCCTCATAAAGGTCACGTTTAGTGCAGCTGTAACTAAAAATACTTAAATCAGAATAAAATAAATATTAAAGGGGGGGGGGGGTTGTCATACGACAAACGTGATTTTTTTTGCCGTTTTTTGCCTGTTATTAATAGCGGCAACAGCTATAATATTTAGTATATTCCCTTTAAAAATGAATCATAATATTAAAATAAAATAAATATTTAAGGGCTCCCTTACAACAAACGTGATTTTTTTGTAGATAATGGTACGGAACCTTTCGTTCGCGAGTCCGACTCGCACTTGGCTGGTTATTTTTTTGTGCTGCTCTTGAAACAATTTTCAATATTTTAATATATTTTGATCCTTTTGGTTGTGCATTTTCAAAGTATATAGGACTGTTAAATAAATTTAATTTCCAGATAATTAACGTATTTTATGATGTATTTTTTCTTTGCCGACTTTCATGAATAGTAGTGAATAATTTTATTCCATCGAATTGATAGTTGATGACGTGCGTTTTTTACATCTTTCAGCAAAATGTTCTATGTATGTGAAAATTTATATGTACACGCTCCCATGAACACGCACATACTACCACCAACTTGACCTGTATTGACATTGAAATGTGAGCTTTATATCGTAGCTTTTAAGGTGGTATTTTCAAATAAGGGAAGTAAAAAGATAATGTCAACAAAAATCAGTACCGATGACTAGGATAAGTGTAACGTCTAGCAAAATAAACTGAAACTTTTTTTAAAGGTGAATTCAGTACATGATATTGAACAAGTTTCCCCTAGTAATTCGAATCAAAAAATTTAAAAAAAATTTTTTGCTTTTTATACTTGCATGATAAACCATTTTTTATTTATTTCGATATGCAATATGTAACAAAACTGTCTGATCCTCGTAGGAGCAACTCAGACCGTCAATATGAACAACTTTTCCTATGGGACCAATGCTTTAAAACTCGAAAAAAAAACGATATTTTCATACAATAGTGTTCGGCCGGCCCAGCAATTTGAATGAAAATGACGATTTTTTCTTCGCGTTTCAAGCATTGGTTCCACAGGAAAAGTTGTTTATATTGACGGTCTGAGTTGCTCCTACAAGGATCGGACAGGGATTTTGTTACACATTGAATATGTTCCTTAGGGAAAGTGCTTCATTATCATATCATGAAATGAATTCACCCTTCAGAAAGTTTCAGTGTATTGTGTTAGTTCCTGTTTAAGAAACGTACTTATGATAAAACTATATGAATTTTAAAGGAACCTCATCACATGAATTGACTAATAGAGTGTCTAACGCTACTTTATCTAGTAAAATTACTATAATAACCGGAAACGGTTTCTTAAGCGTTCTAAAGCTGACTATACACGCAACGACAAATCGTAGCGATTGACTGCGTAAATTAAGGCACGAACAAATCTTATAGATCTCTAAGTTTCGATTTTTATGTGCAGTCGAAATTGTTATGAATAAACCCCGTTATCTTACGCTTTCGAAGGCTAGTGATGGGGCAATTTTGATAATCTGAATCGATGAATCAAAAGAAAGTTGATTCACTGACTTTTTATTTCTTTGTGGTTGTAGATTTTTAAAGTAAGTTAACAATATTTTTCCAAGTTATATTAAGTCAAAGTTCGTCGCCGGCTTGTAAAAATACATTATAAAAATGAAAATGACTTTTCGACCTACCTAAGTAAGTCGTGTCCATACTATTCAAGAATTGTCGACCTACTGGCGTAGTGGTCACTACGCTAGTCCGCTACCCAGAGGTTCCGGGTTCGATCCCCGGTCAGGGCAAGTTGGAAAATGGTCTTTTTCAAATTGTCCTGGGTCTTGGATGTTTATCTATATATGTATTTGTTATAAAATATAGTATCGTTGAGTTAGTATCCCATAACACAAGTCGCGAACTTACTTTGGGGCTAGCTCTATCAGTGTTATTTGTCCCTGTATATTAATTTATTATTTATCGTTGCCCTCCTAATAATGAATGAGTTATCTCAAAAGCTCTCAAAATAATAATCATTTTATATTGACAAATAAGTCTTTATAAGTAAATGTGGATCAAAAAATGATTTGAAGCAATATCACTATTTTGTCGCGCCCCCAAACTGAGCTATAGATAACGGGGTCTAGTTATAAATTATCGCTTAGTGTGTCGTCATCCTGTAGTTAAAATTATTAAACTGTAAGCTGTAGTGAAATAAATAACAATAAAGATACTCGTAACACCAAACTTTATGTCAAGGAAGCTTTATGTCACGTTTGATTTGTTCAAACAGTAATTAAATTTTTTACGTTGTCCCAACGCAAAAATTTCGATGCATTGCAGACCACACAGGCGCTGTGTTATTGAAGCGTTGCTAAAATGTAGTTGCAATAATTACCCCCCTCCCGCTTCATCTCGGGGGCTGCAGTCAGTCACATGTGCGTTGCGTCGACGCAACGCATCATAAAACGACACAGCGACAACGCTATGTCGTCGCTACGCTCACACAACGCGCCGTGTGGATTTGCTATAATAAACTAAAAAAAATCTGTTACTTTCGCTTTCGCAGTTCGCTGCAGTGCGAATTAAGCTTTTTTATTTATAAAGCTGTGTATTCACTGAGGCCAACTTTTTGGGTGTTATCAATCTGACTCTGTGAATCCTGTTACATTTTTTCTATCACAATGCTAAGTAGAGACCTTTTTAGGGTTACGCACCAAAAGGGTAAAACGGGTCCCATTAGACTCCGGTGTCCGTCTGTCCGTTTGTCTGTCACCAGGCTGTATCTCATGCACAGTTGAAATTTCACAGATGATGTATTTCTGTTGCCGCTATAACAACAAATACTGAAAACAGAACAAAGTAGTCTTTTTCTTACCGTATCGCTGGCTCAAAATTCAAATTTTGTTCTTCCAATACGTTGCCACTTTTACGCCTTCCTCCGAGGCAGAGTATAGGTCAAGCATGGTACAGCTGGTAGGACACAAAGGGCATGAGAGGAGGTGCGGCATAGTCTGGTCGTCGTGACCACACTGGCACTGTGCTTCTGTTTGGTCAATGTAGCGCCAGCGCCAGATTGTGTCTACATCGACCTACCTCAGTTCGGAGGCGATTCAAGCTCTTCCGTGGCCCATGGCAGTTTATGACCTGATGGTAGCTCCTCTGAAGGTTGGATATAATCAGGGGGTGGAGCATACTGCTCCCTTATTTGAGTGAGGCTTCCGTACAACAAACGTAATTTTTATAGATAGTGGTACAGAACCCTTTGTACGCGAGTCCGTCTCGCCCTTGGCCGGTTTATTATTAAGGATTGTGACGAAAAAATAATATTTTAGCGTTGTATTAAATTTGTCCTTCAGTGAATGCATTTCGAACAAATTTTTTTTATGTCAATCAGTATATGAATGTTTTGATACGTTTAGTAAAAACATAAAATTATATAAAATTAACGCACATAAACTGAAATAGTCGTAATAATTTAAATATAACACTTGTAAAATTTGTATCAATATTTCATTACTTCGAAGTATTTTTACTAACTATTCGACTGATTTATGACTGCATTTCGGTATATTGTTTTTCTTTTTATAATTTATGTAAAATAATCAAGTTAGACAATATTTTTTAATTTTCAAATAAGGATAAAAGATTAAAGTTCTATTGTCAATTTCATTTAAATAATATCATATCGTTTAATTTTTAGTCAGAAGAAGACATTAGTATATTTTGTAAACGTAAGAAATGTTTTACATAGTCATCAATTAGGCTAAGAAAAATATAAGTAAATGAAAAGCCCCAACAATAAGTTTGGGATCATATTTGAAGAGATCATATAATGCTGATCTAAGGGCCGGCGCACATATGGCGAAGCGCAGCGCAGAGCACTTTCACTGTAAGATTTATCGACATTGTCCTTTTTGAAATAATATCCAAAATCAATTAAAACAATACATAGCCTAGTCGAAATTCGCCATATGTGCGAAAGTATTGTGCTAATTGAATTTGGATCATATTTCAAAGAGGACAATGGTGATAATAGTTTGACAGTGAAAAATGCTCTACGCTGCGCTTCGCCATATGTGCGCCGGCCTTAACGGTTTAGACTCCATGAAAGCAGAGATAGGCAGAGATTTGCGTAGAAGCACAGAATTAATATTAGTATTACACATAGTACGGAATCTCCTAGGATGCCGCGCAATATGCGTCCCTGATTCCCGTTCCCGCACCTCTCCCCCGTTTTCGCCTCGTCGAGGCGGCTGCAGGCACCGGCAGCCGCCCGCTTAACACTCCACACGGCGCGAAAGTGGGAAAGATGCGGGGACGGGAAACGGGGACGTATATTGCGAGATTCCATTCTGTATTGATTCCGTGGTAGAAGTCATGAGTGAGCATGTTCTTCAGCTAGCGTGGCTCCTCTATACATCCATACATGGATATTTACTAGCCATAGACCTAGACTTCTAGATCTATGGTCCTCGCTAATCTAAATGATACTGGTAGTAAATTTTTTTGTTCACTACAAATCTCACTAATTGAGGTAACCTTAAAGTCCTTAAACTAAGTTTTTAAATTGTATCATGGAATAAGCTAGTATCGTATACTATATTTTATAATAATTACATATGTATAAAGATAAAGTATAGTATCGTTCCATTTGGCGTTACTGTCGGTTTTTAAGCACTTTTCTCTGCTTTAGTGGAGTCTGTGGCTTATTTGATGAAAATCACTGCGGCGTGATCAGTGTTTGAAATCAAAATTTTAAAAGCATCAATTCATTGCGCCACTTTTCACCGACCATTGTTATGCAAGTTTTTAATTTCAAACAAATGAGGGTTTGTGTAGGTGATACGAAATAACAACAACGATTTTGCCAGGCATTTGGAATAGGAAGGTTGTAGTGACAAATTGTGAACTTCGATCAGCCCGCGGAAAGAGGGGACCCGCGTTTTTTTTTTTCTATAAATATCATCTTCCCACCTTTACAAAAGAGAGACAACCGGCCAATAGATAAATATTGGTGTCAAAATCTACTCAATCAAACCAATATATTTAAAAAAAAAATGAAGTAATACAACAATTTAGAAATAATAACAGTATTATTACTTTTGCCCATATCAAATGTAGAAAAGTTAATTTGTATCAATTTTGCTAAACTACCTTAACTAATTTTAAATCCTTGGTATATCAAAGAAAGGGGCCTCTCGATAGAATTTGCTGCGGGCCCCGCGCAATCTTAATCCGGTACTGACTACTCTGCCCTCTAGTCTATACTAAACACAACCCTAGAATTTGTCAAAAGACTATTATAGACTGTAACAAGCTTACAAGAGCAAAAGAGATAGCGATCAAAGTGACATGTGACAAGATTTCTTTGAACGACTACGATCATTGATGTACGTCAAATATGTATGTAAACAAATGTGCCAATGTATGCATTTTGTTTTTTTTTTGTTTACACAAGCGTATGACGTAATAACATGGCTAATATTTTGTTTAAAAATAGATTATAAACGCTGAAAACTTTGAATTGAATTTAAAATTTCAGTATTTTATGAATAAAATCTAACATTTTCAGACTGTTTTTAGCCTAACCTATCTCAAGGATATATTTTTAGATTTTTTCTCATATGGACTAAAATACCGTATTAATTTCTGGTGTAATTTTACATTAAGGCCGGCGCACATATATGGCGAAGCGCAGCGCAGAGCATTTTTCACTGTCAAACTATTGTCGACATTGTTCTCTTTGAAATAATGTCCAAAATCAATTAACACAAAACTTATAGCCAAGTCGAAATTCGTCATATGTGCGTAAGTATTGTGTTAATTGATTTTGGATATTATTTCAAAGAGGACAATGTCGATAATAGTTTGACAGTGAAAAATGCTCTGCGCTGCGCTTCGCTGTATGTGCGCTGGCCCTTACTATATCTTGTACCTTTATATCTATGGTCACTACCATCATCCGTCCTTCGACATCTCACAGGTGGGCAGACCCTTAATATATGCCACTCACTGTTAAGTGGGTTAATGGAAATCAATTAGATAAAGCTCAGTCGATCACAGATGATATCCACTGTCACTGTAATCCGCGCGTTTAGATAATTTTACCGAATCATTTCCGATGATTTCGTTGAAGCCATGTTTCGTCATATTGTACAGAGTATATTGAAATAATAACGCCGCGAACCGATGGCCGATGGGGGAAAAAGGTTCTCTAATGATGACCACGTACTAGCAAGCGAAGCGTAAGACACCCACCCACAAGGTGGTCAGACGATCTGTCCAAGGTCGGTGAAAGGCGCTGGATGCAGGCCGCTCTAGATCGATCATTTACATTTACATTCAAGTATAAATTCAGCTCACAATTTGACGGTTTGAAGTGGAGATTATAAACTATCGTAAATTTATTCGTTTTATTTTAAGCAGTAGGTACGATAAATTAAAACATGTGATGAACAATTTCGCCACGAGTGATTCGAAGTCACGGTAGCACAATTGGTAGTGCACTAATGGCGTTAACGTGAGGGACGCGGGTTCGAATCCCACTCGTATCGAAATTTTTCATCACATGTTTTAATTTGCGTAATAATCCGATTGTAATGCTGTAAAAAACCAATAATTCAGTACGATCAAGTTTATAATTTCGCGCAATTGTTTTATAAACTATCGGTGTTTACAGTCACACGGTAACATATCCAACGTTTCTCGAGGTAAGGTATTAATTATATCATAGACAGGACGAACCTTAAAAATACATAATTTTAGTAAAATCATCACACAATCAAAAAATCCTGTAATATGTTGCGGTGAAAAGTGGCTTTACGTAACAATGAATTATTCTCTATTAACATAATAATAATATCATAAATAGTGTAATGTACGGTATATAATGCCGAAAAGTTTTATAAAAAAACGATGTATTGTTTAAAAAATAAATAAATGATTATTTTCTAGAGATGCGCTGTTTCATTTAAATTTTCTCTCCCTCCGTGGCATAGTGGTCACCCTTCTAGTCCGCCACCCAGAGGTTGCTAGTTTGATCCCCGGTCAAGGCAAGTTGTTAAATGGCCTTTTTAAAATTTTCCTGGGTCTTGGATGTTTATTTTACTATACTTAATATTATAAACGCGAAAGTTTATGTGTATGGATGGATGTTTTTTACCTTTCACGCAAAAACGGCTGTACGGATTGGAATGAAACTTGGCATGGAGATAGCTTATTACCAGGATTAAAACATAGGATACTTTTTATCCCGGGAAAATGTGAGGCTCCCGTGGGATTGTCAAAAATATTCCACGCGGGCAACGCCGCGGGCATCGGTTAGTCTATATATGTACTTGTTATAAAATATAGTATAGTTAACCCTTTCACCGCGAGACTTTATATCAGTTGCCGTGCCCCCAGCGCGAGGGGTATGAAATCTAAAATAAATACCTACAACCAAAAAGGGATGTGGATACTTAAGTTATGTGCAATACGAGCGGTTTTTTTGTCGGAAATATCCGACGCTCGCGGAACGGGCACGACAACGTTTGTCGAATAAATCCGATGTTTGCGGTGAAAGGGTTAAGTTAGAATTTCATAACAGAAGTCGAACTTTGGGGCTAGCTCAATCTGTATGATTTGTCCCTATATATATTTAAATGTTTTGGTGTGATGTAAACACATTTTCACAGTAAAAAACTTGTAATAGCAACTAAAACAACATTACTTCTTAAAACAAACCCGCTATCTGTATCGATCCAGTGTTTATACGCCGATACACGAGTGAACAATGTGGTCTTATCGAAATTCTTGCCGCTCACTATGCCCACCAAAATGCCCTTTTTCGTCTCCCTGTTCTTTTCAACGGTCTCCTTGCAAACTAGAGGACCCCCGGAATCACCTTCCGCCACGTCGGAATAAGCTGATCTGGTACACACAAACTCATTCATATTCATATCCCAAAGTTTAGAACACTCGTGCCGCGGTAGTACGTACAATTTAGCCGTCAAAAGTTGAGTCGACGCACGCGCATCTTTGCCGAATCTCAGATTTCCGTACCCGCTAGCAGTGCACCACGATAAGTAGTCAGAATTGGCTCTCGCTGGAGTGATAGGGTTTATGTAGTCACTGAATTGCCAAGGTCCGTCGATGAAGAGTAAGGCGATATCGTTCGCTGGGAAGTGGTAGTTGTAGTGTCGGACGATTGTGGATATTCGTCGCCATTGCGTGGTTTCTGTGCTCTCGGGGTTCAGGTCGTGGTGTCCCATAGTCTTCAGGTCTCCGGCGACGGCCCGGAGCTTCGCACGGTTGCCGGAATAGGTGTAGTCTTTGTGGTCGAAGCAGTGAGCTGCCGTGAGCACTCTCGACGGGGCAATGATGGATCCACCGCAAATACAGCCCCATAATGTGTTCTTGTCGTTAATTTTTTTCGCGTGTTCCTGAACAGAAATATATAGGGAAATATATCAACGCATAGTCCAAACCACTGGACGGATCGAGCTGAAATTTGGCATGCAGGTAGATGTTATGACGTAGGCATCCGCTAAGAAAGGATTTTGATCAATTCTACCCCCAAGGGGATAAAATAGGGGATGAAAGTTTGTATGAAACTTTGTCAATTTTAAACCGATCGGGCTGAGACTTTGCATGCATAAAGCTACTATAATACATATCGATATATATTTATTGATATACTTGCAATTAATGAAAATAGGAAGGCCTATAATTTTTTTCGCGTGTTCCTGAAAAAGAAACAAATAAATATATAGGGAAATATATCGATATATATTTCTTGATATACTTGCAATCAATGAAAATAGGAAGGCCTATGTACTATGGCTGATCCATGCGTCAACTCGTGAACGGGTGCTGCCGGGTGGGATTGGTCAGCTTGACTTCGCTTGTTTGACTTCTTAATATTTTTACGCAATTTATGTTTGTTTACTCGTTCGCAAGCATTACATGTTATAATAATATATTATAAGTATTTATTAATTTAAAGACAATAACAATAATATGACAAAGCCCTTCTGGCGAGTAGGCGACCAATACTGTGAAAATGAGTTTCTTTCAGCGTTTCTTCTCCGCAGTGGTCGTTACGAAGCGCTGGTATCGGTAGTTTTTCTTTAAAAATAAATTAAATTTTAATATACTTTACACGTAACATAAATTATACTTATTGACGTGTAAAAGTGCCTGTAAAGGTCTAATTACTGAATAAACATTAGAATCTTTGTACGGTACGCTTCAAAAATGGAGTCATAATCTCATTGGATCTCACTTGTCAGCACGGAAAATACTTTTCTGTCGCTAAGAACCCTCATTTGCCAGAGCGAGAGAAAGCGACTGAACGCTATAGCACGACCGGTGCTATAGCGTTCTTTCGCTTTCTCTCGCTGGATAGGAGCATAGAAAAGTGGAACTGGCGACGCAGCAGCTGTGTGTATATTTATACGAACCATTTCGAGCTACTTTTGACCCCTTCACAACTTGAAACCTTTTTAACCTAAATACTTGTAATTTAGCACATAAGTCGTCTAGCTCATCTCAAATCCTCGAAGTCGAACGTTAAGATTCTTATATAAAAATTCAATATTCTCTAAAGAACTTGGCGGCCATTTAGATCGCAATTCTTTTGTCGGATTTTGAACTTGGCTTCCATTTTCACATTTATGTTTTTGGTTGGATAACAATTACTTGTACCAGCTCTACGTAAAATCAAGAACAGGTATGCTTGACACTTTTCTTTTAGTATTATGTGTTTATTAAAGGGTTGTGCTTCATATCTCGGTACTTATATTATTGTATTAGTGAAATATGAATATAATAAAGTTGACATGTTGAAAGTAGAGCACTACCTCAACGCTCAACTTATGAGACATGCAATAGGGAATATGCATGAAAAATATGTGTTATCTAACCACTTTATCCATAAATAGTCAGAAGTAAAGTACTAACAGTAAAAACATTATTAAGACGAAGTGGTAGCTAAAGTGGCGCCGTCATTTGAAATAAATTGTTTAAAACTAAATATGGTGATATTTAAAAATTTGATTTGTACCAATGTCTAGAAAGATCTTTAAACTATTTTATGAATAACCTTTTAAAGTAATATTGGTAGTCCGTCTAGTTTTAAAACTGTTTTTGGCCAAAAGTGGCCACTTTTGGCGAAAAACAGTTTTAAAACTAGACGGACTATTAGTAATAATTTCAAAGGTTATTCATAAAATAGTTTAAAGGTCTTTCTAGACACTGATACAAATCAAATTTTTAATCATCGCCATATTTAGTTTTAAACAATTTATTTCAAATGACGTCGCCACTTTAGCTACCACTTCGTCTTAAAATTGGTTGAAAGAAGAACGAGATATAACGATTTTATGAAAATACGTCTATCTCACTTACAAAAACGCAATTTTTGTGGCAAATGTATAGATAATATGGACTTTGACGTCACCATTCAATATCGGACTTCTCTTTCTAATTGAAACTTTAAAGTATCACATGTTCGTCGCTGATTGAGATATTTTATAAACTCTTTCACATTTGTTTAATGTAACCACATTAGGATTTTATTAAACAAATAAAAAAAGTACATATTCCCTTCCTACGAAGTTTTAAAGGTGTACGGAATAAGATAATGGAGAAAAGAGGTGGTTATCATGGTGAATGAGAAATGACGAAACGTTACAAACTAAAGGTTATGAAATCTATTTTAATGAATGAATTAATGAATTAATGAAATAGTTTATTTCAGACTTCACAGGTATTCAATACAGATCCATATTTTGTTAGTAGGAAACTTAATAACTATGTTAATAAAATTTTAAATGTGGATTATTATTAAAAACGTGTAAGCGGACGACCAATGTTTACATATTGGGCTGTCCACTCTTTCTGACACCACCCTCAAGAGTGAGTTGGTTACCTTAGCTCCTTACCCATGACCACAAGGATGCAACTCTACTACTTCAAAAGAGCAATTCTTGTATATACGGTAGTGTAGTAGTAGTAGTAGTACCTAAACAACGTGTAACGGAGAGGTGGTATCAACCCGAAAGGTAGTAAATATACTAATCAATGTGAACAACTTTTACTACGGGACCACCCCTAAAATCGTAAAAGAAAGTCTTCACCTCCATACAAAATTAAATAACCTACCGTGACGTGTGTGGAAGTGCAAGTGAATTTTCTTTTACGTTTTCAGGGATGGTTACCCAAAGTAAAAGCTGTTCAAGTTGATTAGACTTCACATTGACTTTAAAAAAAATACCTTAATGGAAACCATGTAAGGCACCTGTCCTTGGCTGGCTGGTGACCCATTTACCACCACGGGCTTCACGTAAAACCTAGAGTATTTCAGAGACGTGATGATGCGGTTGTCCCGTCTGAACATCGCTGCTGCAGGGCTCGCCAGCAGGAAAAGCAGCCATTCCAAAAACATATATTTGATAGCGCTGAATGTTTTGTAAAGTGAAATTATAAAAATACATCATACAGAATACAAACTTACAAAATGACAATGACAAGCTTTTTTATGGCAAAAGTTTTTGACATACAATTATCCGGTTTTTGACATACATAGGATATTTAAAAGAAAAGTAAAATATTTTGGACTAAAGGCCCATTTACATGGTGCAAGCAATAAATAACTTGCATAGTTTAACTCTAAACAGTCAGACTAAAATTACTTTTGCAATTATTTTTGCAAGCCTCATAAGCGGAGCGTTGAAGTAGCCCTTCAAATGACATGGCCAATCATTTTTTCTGAACTTAAACAGTCTAATAATATTTATTGCACTAATACGATGATATGTTAGTACAGATATTTAATGAACCAACTCTTTTATGACAGAGTAGCTTTTGCCCGCGGCTTCGCTCGCGTAGGGGTGTAATTTATCAAAATCCTTTCTTAGGGGATGCCTACGTCATATAAGCTTTATGCATGCAAAGTCTAAGCCCGATCAGGTTAAAATTGACAAAGTTTCATACAAACTTTCATCCCCTATTTTATCCCCTTGTGGGGTAGATTTGATCAAAATCCTTTCTTAGCGGATGCCTACGTCATAACATCTACCTGCATGCCAAATTTCAGCCCGATCCGTCCAGTGGTTTGGGCTGTGCGTTGATAGATCACTATGTCAGTCAGTCAGTCACCTTTGAGTTATATATATTTAGATTTAATACCTGTAGAAAATATTTGTCAAGCATAAAATTTAAAAAATTGTTCGAGAAAAAAGTAAATGAGCTTTGCCCGGTTACTTTTTTATGAAAAGTAAATTTTTATAACTTCTTCAGTCCCTAAATACCAAGTTTCATCAAAATCGTTGGAGCCGTTTCCGAGATCTACAATATATATATTATTTTATACAATATGTTACAAAAACCCTGTCCGATTCTTGTAGCAGCAACTCAGACGGTCAATATGAACAAATTTTCCTATGAGACCACTGCCTGAAACTCGAAAAAAAATCGACATTTTCATACAAGTGTTCGGTTGGCCCGGCAATTTGGATGTAAATGTCGATTGTTTTCGAGTTTCAAGCATTGGTCTCATAAGTAAAGTTGTTCATATTGACGGTCTGAGTTGCTCCTACAAGAATCGGGCAGGGTTGAGTTGCAAGGTTTGATCTAAACAAACATACATACAAGTTAAATTAAAGCTTCTAAAAATCAAAAACACTAAACGGTTGAAGGCATTGTATTCATAAAAATCAAATTTACCTCGTATACTTTTATGAACAGAGATTTTTACGTAGAATGCTCGTAAAAATCTATGTTCACAAAAGTAAAATACTTTAAACTATAGTACAATTTGCAAAACTATAGTACAAGTCTCTTTATTTTTATCTTCATTGATTAAAATACAATATTAGTATAGGTACTTTTAAAAGTATAATAGGGAACATGTACAACCACAGTAAACAAATATGAAAGAATTTATAAAATTAATTAATTAGCGACGAACATGTGATACTTTAAAGTTTCGATTAGAAAGAGAAGTCCGATATGGACTTGTGACGTCAAAGTCCATATCATCTATACATCTGCCATAGAAAACAGCGTTATTGCGAGTGAGATAGACATCATTTCGCAAAATCGTTATATCGTTCATTTTTCAACCAATTTTTATTCTGTTTTCACTGTTAGTGCTTTATTTTTGAATAAACTGGTCAGATAACATAGATTTTTTCCATGCATATTCCCTTAACCGACTTTTTAAAAGGAAAAGTATTAGGTATCAATTTCTAGAATTGTTTTTTTATTCTTCGAATAATCAGTGAACATATAACTGATTATTCGAAGACGCCTGGAACGATTTTGAAAATTCTTTTTTTGTTTGAACGGGCATACTTGTGAGGTGGTCCCCAAGAAATTTTATCAATATTGGTTTCGAAGTTTGGGGGTGAAGTAGGTTTTTGTTATGAAAAATTATGAACAAAACCGTAATGACTGAATATTACCCCCAATTTCGAGACCGCAATCAGCAATTAGGCAATCAGACGTGAATCCATCTTGTCCGGATTTAATAACGTCTCAGGCCTTTAATTATAAAGTGCTTTTGTCTTTATTTTCTGAGGAGCCCCATTTGTTTGGTGAGCCGCCGACGGGACAACACAGAATATCAAACTCAAAATAGGTACTTCATTTAGCATTGTATACTTCTCTACGAACACTTAATGTTTTTAGGGTTCCATGGTAAACAAGGAACCCTTATAGTTTCGCCATGTCTGTCTGTCTGTCTGTGGTTTTACTCAGAGACTATAAGTACTAGAAAGCTGTAATTTGTTGTAGGTATGTTTATTAATCATGCCAAAAAAGTGGTAAAATAAAATATTAAATTAAAAAAAAATTTAGGGTAGCTTCCATACAAGTAAAGACGGAGTAAATTGTGGGGTATCGATGAATAGGTCTTAAATATTGTGAGCTTGTGAACATCATTTTTCAATTTAGGGATCCGTTTTAGAAATATTTGGTTTTGTATTGCAAATTTTTGTAAAAGTCAGCTGTCCCCCCCCCCCCCTTCTATTATCTATTAAACGGTTATATTATGGTCATGTGAAAAAATTTACAGCTGCAGTATTTATAACGAAGTTTAATCGAAAACTGTGAGAGCTAATTAGGGTTTACAAATTAAAAAGTTATAAGCGACCAACTTATAAAATGTACTCGGAAAAGGAAAAGTTCATACAAATTCAATAGAAAATTAGTTTTAAGACGTTTTAGTAGCGTGAACTCAAAGTGGACATTCGCAACTACGGAACCCTAAACTGCGCGTTGCTTAATTTTTTTAGGTCAAATATTAGTAAATTGTTTGGTAGGTACCGTTAAGAAACTAACATGTCACAAACTAATGTCATTTGTCTCTGATCATATCCATTTTCAAAGTGATTTATTATTGCAGAAAAACTGATATTAGGAGCGCATTTGACTCCAAAAAAATATGACGTCATTAGCCTGTTTTTCGTGCATATCCCAAAGATGTTTGTTTTGACGTTTACAAAAATCTGATTTGACTTGTTGGAAAGTAGTGAACTGCTGATGTTAATTTACTCAAAGTTAAATTGAGTGTCGATTAACAACACTTGTGCCTGACCTAGCTCTCTAGCTATAGGATAGCTTAGACTAGATACCTAGAATGTACAAATGATAAAATGTTGGAAAAAGAACTTAAAGATTTTATACAAGAAGTGGAAAAATTTAAAATCTATGACACTGAAAATTTAACCTGTTTGGCGATGATTTTAGGTTGTTTTACAACCTAAAATCATCGCCAAACACAAACAACTTTTTTTATTCCACAAATCAGAGGAAACACTCATAGATCATAAAGATATAGAGCTTCATGGTGGATATATCCTCTTTGACGTCAAATAATGTACGCTGTTGACAGATTTGTTTAGTGCTGATAAATTCCAAATTTTAAGTTTATATAGCCCTTTAAAATTTCAAGTGAGATTTACTTATCACATGAGCAAAAAAACCTCAAAGGCTTCTGCGAGTAATTATTCAGTGACCAAGTAACATGTAAGGTACCTAATCAAAATATTCAGTCACTTTACGAGAGAAATTCATGAATATTTTAACCTTTTTCCTAATCGTATTCCACTTCGCGGAAACTGTGAAAGACAACCGCGTGATCACGACTTTGAAACACTCAAGATTCCGTGTGAAACCTACTGTCGTGAACGGCACGCCCATCGCTAGCAACGAAGTTCCTTACCTCGTGTCACTGAAAGAACGAACCAATAAGATTGATACAATAAACTACAAATGGGTGAACTTATGCGGTGGGAGCATCATAGCGGTCAACAAGGTCGTCACAGCGGCGCATTGTTTCGAAGCCGATAATTTTTACTACGCGAAAAAATTCGATCTCTTAGGAGCGGCAGCAGGGTCTATTTTTACTGATTTAGTTCACGATGGTACGCCCGTGACGACACAGTTTGGGCAGTGGAGGAAACTGAGCGATGTCCGAGTTAATAGCAACTTTCACTTCCCCTTGAACGACATTGCTTTGGTGTATATTTCACCAGATTGGAAGTTTACCATAAATGTAATGCCTATTACTATCGCAAGAAAGGATGTAGATTACACGAATAATTGCTTCATGGCCGGATATGGGAGACTTGGATACAAATTAACCAGCGCGAAAACGGATGTTTTACTGAGGGCGAAGATCCATCTGCTTACGCGAACGCAATGCTCTGTAGCTTATGAAATGCTTATGAATACGTATGTTTGCACTGATTCAACGCTAGGAGATGTGAGCAGAGGGGATTCTGGTGGGCCGTTGGTCTGCCTCGGGACCAAGGAGGCGCCAGTCGAGCCTCTGTTGGTGGGCGTGGTGAGCGGCAAAAACTTCGACAAGACGTCACTCTTCACACGCGTTTCGCAGTACAGCGACTGGATAGATCATGGGGGCAGAAGCGGGGGTTGCCGTACAGAGGTAGCAGGGATTGCGTTGCCGATGGCCATTATAACTCTGCTGATATATCTTTTGTTTTAATTCCAATTGGTGAATCCCTAACCCATACCTAAATCATTTAAACTGTTTTGGCAATTTCTTCAATTTCTTTAGCATCCTTCGGTCACTATTGACTTGTAAGTATATTATATGTACTTAGTAAGTAAAGCGGCAGTAATCTTAGCTGTAAGTAACCATTTAACGTCAATAAATGTGCATCCTTCCTCCTCACCTTATCCCACTTTACGTGGGGTCGGGGCAGCTTGTGAGTCTTTTCCATTTCCCTCTATCCTTTGTAAAGACGATTGTCACATTATTTTTATCCATATCGTCCTTAACGCACTCCATCCACCTTTTCTTTGGTCGTCCTCTTTTCCCACGTCCAGTAATTTTCCAGTTTCCAGTAAGACTCTCCTTTTCTCATGACATGTCTATACCATCGTAGTCTATTGCTTCTTAGCTTTTCCGTTATTGGGGCAACCTTTGTACTTCCTCTTATATATTCGTTTTTAATTCTATCTTTTCTTGTCACTCCACACATCCATCTTAACATTCTCACCTGCGTCTTTCATCTGTCACTTTCGTAGATCAACATTCCGAATCGTATAGAACAACTGGTCTTACTACGCTATAATAAACTTTTCATTGTTTGAGGGGCATTCTCGCATCACAAGTAACCCCTTGTATCACTTGTCGCCGTTTTGACCAACCTACGTTTATGAGATTTTTTCAAAAATTGTGCATAATAAAGATATAATTCAATTGAATTGGGATATATTTGAGGAAGAAAATCGCAAGGTCTTTAGCGTCCTTCGGTCACCATTAACTTGTAAGTATATTATAAGTAGTAAGTAAAGCAGCAGTAAAATTAGCTGTAAATCACCATTTGACGTCAAAAATTGTGCATAATAAAGATATATTTGAATTGAATTATTATAATATATATTATTATATATTAAGGAGTAGAAGAAAAAGAATCCTCTATCCTATCGGAAGTAGTGTCGAATCCTCTATCCCACTGGGAAGTGTAGTTTGTAAAAAGTTGTTTCTAGTCTGGTTAGGACATTGCAGGCTTGAATCCGAAAAGAAAGACGATTCCGTGTTTTGGAAGGCACGTATAAACTGTGGGTCCCGAATCATCAAACCTGTTCAAGGATAGGTTCTGGTCTACCCTTTGGGTTGCTGAGGTCAGAAGGCAGTCGCTCTGTGTAAAAACCAGTAACCTCGTCAAATCAACTTGGTTAGGAAGCGGACCCCGGAGTCTGAAGCTTTACCACTGAGGATGCAACCAGGAATACTTGAAGATGATGATGATAATGGTTTTACCAAAGACTTACCTATTGACTATATGCTCTATCATGTAAGAAATTAATAATTATGAACACTTTGTTGTTGTTTGATTTCGAGCTGCCTTAAGGCATCCTTAGGAAGATATTATTACACTCGATAAGGATAAGATCAAAAGTGTTCCTGTTCCTGGAACCATCAGCACAGAATATAAACTCCTACCTAAAGTCCTGCGCTATATGCGCCCCCATTCCCCGTATTCACTCCCTTCCCCCGTTCTGGTCTAATGGAGGGGCTGAGCGGGCGGCGACAGGCACATGCAGCCACTCTTATGCCTCTCTCCGACGCCGAGTACAGGGGTTTACTCCAAAAGCGGTACGCAAGACGGACGTGAAGCATATTGAGCATTAATGTATGATGATAAAGTCTAATTTGGTTTGACATAAAAATAGGACTTCACTATCGGACGACTATCGTATTATTCTTCGTCGTCTTGTTTTGTACAGCTGGCTGGTTGGGCACGACGCACGCAAGTGAAGATGCTGTATGGTCTGATCTGCGTTTCTCAGTACGTAGTTGATTTAGGCACCTTAAAGTTTCCGGGTTGAAAGGCGCGTCTGTGTCAACACACGCCTTTACCCAAGCGGGTAGAACTGAAGGCCGACGGGCCACCCCGCAGGCCACTCCGACCCCTCTCGCTAATTGAGAGGGTACCGTGAGTGAGCCAAGCCGAGGCCGCTGAAAAGTGGCCGCCGTGCCAGGTCTGTGGAGCGAGAGTAGCACACGGACTTGGCAATAGCGGTACCGGCGTTGACACCGCGGAGTTTTTAGTGGTAACACCACATAACCTTCCGGTCTCCCGTGACTGGTAAGGTATCCGAAGGGATTTTCTCCGGGTCAAAAAAAAAAAAAAAAGGCACCTTAAAGTTGCCCTATAGGTACGAGTAGGTTATGGCCTTTTATTAATATACTTCTGTGGCATGGCGCCAGCAGCCGTCCTAGGCTTTCTGCAGGAGCTGGGCTGGTTTTAAAACAGGCCGGTGGCAGCTCCCAACGCAACACGGAACCCGATGATGCGTACCTACCACGGAGAAGTTTGTGCTCGGAAAAAGTAAAGAATAAGGTCGAGCTGTCGAGATCCTAAAGTGAATACTATATGGTAGTTATTGTATAGAGTAGGATGAAAGTAAAAGACATTCGTAACTCTGTGATCCGAAAACGTGCCGAAGTATGGGCTATTGAAAAGAATAAAACCCGCCAAGTGCGAGTTGGATTCGCGCACGAAGGCTTCTATAAAAATATCACGTTTCTTGTATGGGAGCCCCACCTAAATATTTATTATATTCTGTTTTTAGAATTTGTTGTTAGGTATAGCGGCAACAAAAATACGTCATCTGTGAAAATTTAAATTGTCTAGCTATAACGGTTTATGAGTTAGGACAGCCTGGTTACAGACAGACAGACGGACAGAGGAGTCTTAGTAATAGGGACCCGTTTTTACCCTTTGGGTACGGCTCCCTGACGACGGTCATGAATCTCGATTGGAAATGGGCAGGTCACCTGGCCGGTGGAGTAAAGCACTAACAGAATGGTGGCCTAGGACGGGTTAAAGAAGCGTCGGACGTCCTGTAATGAGATGGGTTGACGATATAGTCAAGGTCGCGGGTCGCACCTGGATGAGAGCTGGTACAGGACCGAGATTTGTAGCGTAGACGAAGAGAGGCTATGCTCAGCAGCAACTATTATGACATCAAAACAAAAATTGACAATTATCAACTGGTACAAATATTCAAAGATATTCAACAAGCTTTTATTTAACTTGCAATGTTTCTCGTGCCGCGATCACATTGCAGACGTTCTTGAAAAAGGAGAGGTCAGAAGTACCCGTAACCGGCGGGCATGCATGAAGAGAGTTATGAGTGTAGATGAGCGATAAGGTCTGTTAGGATCGTGTGGAGGTCCTTAGGGGTAGTCAGATACCCCTGTGGGAAACAGGCGTGATAATATGTATTTATGCCGCATAACGTCCACAGCTGGACATAGGCCTCTCCCAAGGATTTCCGAAATGACCGATCTAGAGCGGCCATAAAACATGTATGTAGATGCAATATCCCGGAGGGTAAATTCGGTAAGACCACGAGTACAACATGGTACCTATAATTGTTAGGTCAAATCTTGCAATTTGATTTTCAACCGATTGAGATAAAATTTTGCATAAGTACTTGTGTAAGTCGGATGACAATACAATTTTGTAAGTCGAATGACAATACAATTGTATGGAATCAACGAGCTATTCTAAATCAGAACAGCTCGTTGATTTATTATTGTATTCAGAACATAATCAGAACTTCTGATGATAGAGTCGAGAGATATTTGACAGAATAACAAGTAATAAAACATCATTGAGTAAGACTCGTGTGATTTGTCTTGACGAGTACTATAGGGTAGACGATGTCTAGAGTCTGATCGCGGATACAAGATTCAAACATTCAAACATTTATTTGCCAACTATGAGTCATATGTAATACAGGTGTAATGTATAATTTTTGTTCTTATCATAGCAACTCAGCGAGTATTGCAAATGTATATGTAATGTAACAATTCCAGATATTTCCTATCAATAATTTCGATTTCGATTTAATTTATTAATATTAAAAACTGAAGGTGGTTGATGGAACTCAGTGATAAAACGACGGAACTCCATCGAGTTTTTTCTTATTTCATTTGTCCTAATAAGAACTTTGGCCTCAAAATAAAAGCTTGTATAAAAACGTATTTTTTTACCATCAACTTATTCCGTCTTAGTATAAAACCCAGACCAACTAAGTTTAAACCATTATCCGACCAAATCAAGTTGACATTTAGTAATATCACAATATCTCACCTATCAATGTCAACTTCATTTTGGGCGGATAATGATTTAAGTAACAAAGTTAGTCTTTTATAATAAGACGAATTCAGTTTGATTTTGACTTTGATTTATCTAGTATAATCGCGCTTTCATTACTGCATTACATTCCATGATGCAATTAGCGCGAGGCTAATTAAAAAATTTAATAACATTTTATAAGGAGTTATTCTATGTAAAGTGGACTTCTTTGATCAGAGTATGCAGATTATGATATAAAATTGCTGTTTCTGCAGTAAAAAGTATGTTTTTCATAAGAATATAGTACTTCACTGTTTACTTTTCATTTCTGCTGGGCATTTAAGTAGTAAATGTATAATTGTTTGTAAGTACCTTGCTGCTAGATAGCTACGTTTTGAGTACGTTTGTAAACCAATGCTGCCCCAATTTGAAATAAATTATATGAAAGGAAACGGAGATATCATTTAAATTATCTTTACCAAGCCCTCGATAATCTTTTAAACTATTTTATGAACTACTGTTTACAGTTTAAAGTAAGAACGTGAAGCATTTCTACGCATACGTGCGAAAAACGGCCTCTTTTGGCTTCAGTGTTCACACAACAGTAGTTCATAAAATAGTTTGAAAGATTTTATCGAGGGCTTAGTTAAGATAATTTAAATGATATCTCCGTTTCCTTTCGAATAAAATATTCCAAATGGGGACAGTATGGGACTTCGAAAAATTCAAGTATCCCTTTAATTAGCGACCAGCATCTTAAGTTAAGGGTTGAAGTGTTAAAACCTTATTTTACATTATGTTTTTTATACGAAGAACTATATTGTGTTGTCAATAGTCACAAGTAAAAATAAGAGAAGAATAAACGTGATTTAGAACGAAATAGATTTATTTATGTTATAAGAATTAAGAGGCTATATGAGACAAGATATATAAAATGATACAGTCCAATTCAAGTCGATAAGTTATACGGTTATTCACATTGGATATCACTTTCAGTGTCAAAGATTTTAAACGTTTTCGTTTTTAGCAATGTTAACCATTTACTGTTTGTAAGTGTACATTCAATGGATAAATATTTTTCTATCCTATTCTAAGAGCGTTCTATTTTTTTTACAATGAGCTAAAACAATTGTGTCGCATCGGAGAGCGTATTATGTAGCTAATAGAAGAAACTTTATGAATGAACAATCATTACTACTGTTCCTTTTAGCTTTGCCGCATTCGGATAAAACTGATCTATGTTCAGTTAGTGCCTGAACTATTCGTACACACGACAACGTGCCTGATGTAGCGCAGCATTACATTACCGCAGGCTATAAAGAGCGACTATTTTCTACACAATCGGCCGTCTGGGATGATACAATAAGTTATTGATAAAGCTGATTTTATGATACTGATTGTTACGTGACTAGGGACATGTAAGTAATAAGTACATATGTATTTACGCCACTGATAATCCTCCTTACGTATTCTCGGTTGCATCCTCAGCGGTAACGCTTCAGAGCCCGGGGTCCGCTACCTAACCTTCCATTTGTTTAACTACTTAAATAAAGGGGCTATCTGAATTTTTTGGGGTCCAGTGCTGCCCCCATTTAAAATAAATCATTTTAAAGGAAACGGAGATATCATTTAAAAATTTGTCTTGATCAGACCCTAGATAACCCTTCAAACTATTTTATGAACTACTGTTTACAGTTTAAAGTGAGAACATGAAGCTTTTCTACGCACATACGCCAAAAGTGGCCGTTTTTCGCAATTGTGCGTAGGAAAGCTTCACGTTCTCACTTTAAACTGTAAACAATATTTCATAAAATAGTTCAAACTATTTTATGAAATATTGTTTACAGTTTAACTAGGGTTAACTAGGGTCTGATCAAGATAAAATTTAAAATGATATCTCCGTTTTCTTTCAAATGATTTATTATAAATGGGGGCAGCACTGGACCCCGGAAAATTCAGGTCCCCTTAAACAATCGTAATAAGTCTTTTTATTAAATTATACACTTCATTAATCAATCCCTTTGCTAATAACAAATCAAGTAATTTATAAATTACATACTTAATTTGTAATGTTTAAAGATGTTTGTTTAGTGTATATCTCATAAAAAAGATATGTCAAGATAGTTTACATTTATTTAAATACCTAACCAAATGGAGTACAGGTGGTTTGCAAATAACCTGGTTACTGGTTTTTTTACACAGAGCGAATGCCATCTGACCTCCGCCACCCAAAAGATACCCAAAGCTACGCCATTGATTAAACGGGAAGGAGCCCTGGAACCCCGAAAAAATCACGTATCCCATTTAATCAGTTAAGCAGACAATTCTAGTGTTTATTCAACTTGAAAATCTATATCTGTCTTTAATTTTCTCCTCGACGACTTGCGCTGTTCTCGATGAATAAATCAGAATACATACAAGACGTTGTCTGCTTTCCCATGATGTAATTTATGGTGATACGAGTGTGTCACGTTCCACGTCTTTACATTTTTATTAAACGTTGAATATAGAGGACTATGACTGTATACTCACAAGCAAATTGCGAATTTCCCAAGGAGAAATACGAATAAACGGCCAAGGGCGAGTCGGAGTCGCACAGGAGTTCAGAGTTCCGTACCAGGCCTGTGTCACTCCCCGCTTAGGTATCGACAATATACCTACATTATTACTATGCGCGCGGCGACCACTTCAAAGGGAAAAATTCAGTTACATGAATCATTAGTTCAGAGTAATAAAAATGAAATTAGCTTGCAATGGATGTCTAGGTATCTAAACTAAGCGGTGAGAAGTTCTGATGCGAGCTAAATTAAACCATAGCGCTAATGACATTAAGTAGATATTTCTTTGAATGTCTTTTATGAGTGAGACTTCTGTACGTGAGTACTAGTACGTATTCTGTGTCCGTACCATTATCTAAAAAGATCACGTTTGTTGCATGGGAGCCCCTTAAGCATTTATTTATTTTAATGTAATTCTTTATTTTTTGTAAGTGAATTAATAACTAAATATTTTGTGAAAAATTCAATCGTCTACGTCTTGATGTTAATATCGAGCAAAATACGGCAAAAAATTACCTTTGTTGTATGGAAGCCCCACTTGTGTATTTATTATATTCTGTTTTAAGTATTTGTTGTTATAGCGGCAACAGAAATTCATCATGTGTGATAATTTCAACTGTCTAGCTATCACGGTTCATGAGACACAAGCCTGGTAACAGACGGACGGCCAGCGGAGTCTGTGATAGGGTCACGTTTTTACGCTTCGGGTACAAAACCCTAAAATAAATTAAATAAAAAAATGTCTTATTCCCTATAAAACGTATCAAAGTACCTTTATCAATTCAAATACGGCGCAGTTTATTCAGCACATTGAGACTGCTGGCAGCTATAAGAAACGCCGAAAGAAATTCACTCATTTAGCATGATTGGCCCTTTCATTTTATTTTAAGCAATGACATGTAAGGCAACTAAATTAACAAGAATTGAGACCAGTTGGTAAGTAAAAACTATATTGTTATAAGTACACGATTTTTTTATCTTGTTTGACACACAAATAATAGAGAATATGCATGAAAAAATATGTGTGACCTAACTTGTTTTGAATAAAAGTTGGTTGAAAAACGAACGAGATATAACGATTTTACGAAAATATGTCTATCTCACTCGCAAAAACGCTACTTTTTATGGCAAATATATAGATGATATGGACTTCGACGTCACCAGTCCATATCGGACTTCCTTTCTAACTGAAACTTTAAAGTATCACATGTTCGTCGCTAATTAAGATATTTTATAAATTCTTTCATATTTGTTTACAGTGAATAATAAGGATTTTATTAGGCAAATAAAAAAAAGTGCATATTCCTTAATAAGAAAATACAGCTAATATAAGTTTCGTGTAGCTCCTCACTTGGGATCTTGATACTGTATCTTTTTGAAAACGTTATTTATACGTTTAAATAACTGGTCAAGCGCGAATCGGACTCGCGCACGAGGGGTTCCGTACCGTTTGCGTTTGTTGTATGGGCCCCCCTTAAATTTAGTTTTTAGTATTTTTTGTTAAAGTGGCAACAGAAATACATCATTTGTGTTAATTTCATCTGTCTAGCTATCACGGTTCATGAGATACAGCCTGGTGACAGACAGTGGAGTCTAAGTAATAGGTCCCGTTTTTACCCTTTGGGTACGGAACCCTCAAAACTGATACCCGACTACGGGGGCCATACACTATTTTGATTTCTTTTTCCACCTTCTCGCCTACCGTCACGCTAAAAGTGGCCTTTGAGTCTTGCGGCCCTGGGCTCTATTCTCTTTGAGTCGCAAGATACAAAATGCTCTGTCTGCCTCGTTATGGATAAAGACGTAATAGTATCTTTCATTTGTGTGCTCAACCAATTTAACTTATAAAATCAAACCTGAAAATTCTATAACACCTAAGTACAGCTGTCAAGACTTAGCTACAAGCTTAGCTTTGCATTTGCTTGAGAATTCAGCCTGAGGCACGGCACGGTCCGCACCGGTTTATACTGGTTTGTGAAACTCGGCCTGAGTCGCAGCACGACCCTCGCGCGTCATTTCCCCTTCACCTTCACCATACCCCTAGCAGCCTGACGTTCCGTGTAGGATGTTGTGTTTGAATTATTAGTGAAATAATCTAACATTATAATAAATAATACAATAAAATGAACTTACATTATATCGTGTTTTTTAATACTCATAATGGTTCATTTATTTCTAACAAAACATTGATTTTATTTTTTGAAATTTTTGAGTGACTCCGGCCTGTGTCACTCCCCGTTTAGGTATCGAAATATACCTACATTATTACTATGCGCGCGGCGACCACTCCGAAGTGGTAAATTCAGTTACATGACTTGTTTGTCCAGCAGAGTAATAAAAACGAAATTAGCTTGCAATGGATGTCTAGGTATCTAAACGAGGTGAGGATATCTGACGCGAGCTAAATTAAACCATAGCGCTAATCTCGTTGAGTAGATATTTCTTTGAATTTCTTGTCTGAGTAAAACTTCTGTGCCTGAGTATTAGAACTTATTCTGTGCTTACACTAATGCAAAGCTAAGCTTATGCCTCGAGGAATGTACCTATCGTATTCAAACGCTCAATGATTTTCGTGTTATAGTCAAACAAACATACCACCCAAACAAACTCGGAAAACGTTGCTATATTTTCTAAAATCGCTTTCAATGTTACATTTTTAAATGAAAGGTATAGTAATACTAGATATAATATAACTTCATGAAATTTCAATATTCGAATCAAGTTCCGGAATATGCACTTTACTTGATCTGTATATGCTCTTATTGGAAATTCTTACAGATGCTGTATATAAATCGGGAAAACTTCCCTTAAACCACGGATCTCCTTACCTTAGAAGCAGATTCCCATCGAGTTCCCTAACGCATTTATTGCTAACAACAATTATTACTTATAACCATTGTTACCAAGCGCTGGATGCAGGCCGCTCTTGATCGGTCATTTTGGAAATCCTTGGGAGAGGCCTATGTCTGGCAGTCGACGTCATGCGGCTGATATGATGATGATGATTGATACCAAATCAATTTACTATTTCAATAATCCGTAAACTATTGTGCGCACCCATACACGCTGACTTATTATCGGTTTTGGAAAAAAGACTGTCACATATTATAGAAATTCCTCTATCCATATACATAATCCAAATTTGTGTATGACATAAGATAAAAAAGTTGTGAAAATTATTTTCGATTGAGACTACGTAGTTACGCTAGTTCATATTAGTCGCGTGAACCTGATGAACGCGAAATCTAGCCAGCCGGCGGTACTACTAATTGATCTCACGATTTTACTTTCGAGTTTTAGTCAACATATTTTGTTTCAGAATTTTTATTTTGACTAGCTAATTAGGTCTTACTAACGATCCTTATGAAGTGGCCTTCGGCTCCAAAACCAGTGGAAAGTCACCGTGTATATGTAAATTAGGAAAATTTTCGCTGGTAATTCAAATACACTCACAATGATAAATTTTGTATAATTGTTAACGGAAATGTATGTAATCCGTCATTGTTTACAATTCCTAGTAAATGTATGTAATTCCTAAAATCGCACGAAAATGTGTGAAATAAATAATATTATACACATTTCCTGGGAAATCTATATATTTCCTAAATAGCAATCGGAAATGTAAAACATTTGAGATATTGATGGGTACGTGGGGACTTACCGTGCAAAAATAAATAGCCATATGGACTGACAAAGTATTATTATAATATAAAGACTTCCTTTAATACTGTGACATTTATAATTACTTAATTATCAGACTGATTACTTGCCAAATGAAAATATGATTTTATAAGAATAATATAAGTTGATTTTGTGATACGTTATAGTTGATTTTTGAAGCATTAATTGGTAAGATAATATGAACATATTATATTTTATGGTATGACTGTTACTCGATTGTCTCAATGATTGTTATAATAAAAATTATTATTCTCATTTTAACAACGTGTACTTATTATAACAGAAAGCATTTATTTTATAAATTTCCTAATACGATATTGGAATTATATACAATTCCGAGGAAATATACACATTTCCTAGGATATCTATGCATTAAATAGTTTTTTAAACAATATTTTATACATTTCCTAATTAGCATCGGAATTGTACACATTTACTAGGATTTGTATACAATTCCTTGATTTCATACTTTTCCGATAACATAATCACGCTCAAAATATGAGTATTATAAGCCGGACATTGACCTGCTTATTAACCTTTATAGATCCTAATTAGGTAAGTATTTAATTCGTTTTATAGTTGTAACAGCCCAAGTGTTTACCCAACGCCACTGCCTTATACATAATAATCTTTTTCGTCTATAGATAAATCTGCAGTATTTTTTCGTGTGAAAATTCCAGTAGAGTCCAGTTTTCCACCGCCGTCTTGCTAGAAGCGGTCTTTGCATTTTCTTTCCTTCACTCTTTTTAGGGTTCCGCACCCAAAGGGTGAAAACGGGACTCTATTACCAGGCTCCGCTGTCCGTCCGCCCGTCTGTCTGTTTTTCTGGCACCAGGCTGTATCTTATGAACCGTGATAGCTAGACAGTTGCAATTTTTTACGGACGATCTATTTCTGTTGCCGCTATAAAAACAAATAAAACTAAATAAAATATTTAAGTGGGACTCCCATAAAACAAACGTGATTTTTCTTAGATAATGGTAAGGAACCTTTCGTAGGGGATACATGTTTTTTTCCAGATTCAGTTCAGAAAATTTTAACTGTCTAGCTGTCACGGTTCCTGACATACAGCCTGGTGACGGACAGACGGACGGACGGACAGAGGAGTCTTAGTAATTGAGTCTCGTTTTTATCTTTTAGATACGGAGCCCTAAAAAAACTGAGATATTTATCACCCTCACCAACGGCTCGTGTCTATTATTCTTGCGATCTGCGACATTGTTAATTTTACGGCACTTTGGGTACGGAACCCTAAAAAACACCTGACTCAATGCTTCCTTTGGTTGAGTTTCACACCCATTAGATATATACGAAGTGCATTGTCTAGCTTGAGACACTGAACTATGTATATATCTAATTTATCATTGAATTGAGCAAAGTTCTCCGGTATCTGTATGTACGTTTGTATGTGCGACGATAACTCGAATATCTACAAGTAATTTGTAATCGAAACTTCTTGTACCTAACTCTGAAGTTTAAGGTTCAAACATGAACGGTGGGTTGCTGAAATGTGGGGCTGTAGAGGGATCGCAAGTTCACAGTTCGGAGTGAACTACTAATATTCACTTTACATGTTTAGTTTATATTCACTGTTTGAGGAACAATATGGACGTAGATACAGGATTCTACTATCCATGGGACGGACTTTGTCATTTTAACCGACTTACAAAAAGGAGGTGGTTATCAGTACGTCACGATCTTCTTGGGGTTCAGTAGCCAAATGGCAAAAAACGGAACCCTTATAGATTCGTCATGTCTGTCTGTATGTCTGTCCGTATGTCACAGCCACTTTTTTCCGAAGCTATAAGAACTATACTGTTGAAACTTGGCAAGTAAGATGTAATTTGTGAACCGCATTAAGATTTTTACACAAAAATAGAAAGAAAACAATAAATTTTGGGGGTTTCCCATACTTAGAACTGAAATTCAAAAATTTTTTTTCATCAAACCCATTCGTTTGTGGTATCTATGGATAGGTCTTCAAAAATGATATTGTTCTAATATAACTTTTTTCTAAACTGAATAGTTTGCGCGATACTTCCAAATGGTAAAATGTGCCCCCCCCCCCTGTAACTTCTAAAATAAGAGTTAAAAAAAAATATGATATATGCAAACTTCCACTGAAAATTGGTTTGAACGAGATCTAGTCAGTAATTTTTTTTAACACGTTGAAAAACATCGATCAAAGTTACAACGAACTACAAGAACTTTTATTTTATGTTACTTGCTGCTACGGAACCCTTCATGGGCGGGTCCGACTCGCACTTGGCCGCTTTTTTATGTATGTTCACCGATTATTCGAATGGTGTAATAGAATTTTATGCAACAGTTATATAAGAAGGTTGATAAAATGCGAGTGGCGCAAGTAACGATGCGAGCCTTGGCGAGCATTGGCGAGCATCGTAAGGAGACGCCATCGAGCATTTTTTGACATACTTATACGACGTTGCATACAATACTTTTTCTACGAGTACATTTACTAAAATAAATACAATAATGAACAAAGAAATGTACGAAATACTACCATATGTTTGGTAGATACTAGGTATCTATGAAAGTGCCAATTTTGAAACATGGAGTCACTTAAACGAATGTTTTTAATACAAAAAACCGTTTGTTTAGTGACTCCACGTTTGAAAAATGGCACCATATGTTAAAATAACGATTTTATTATGTTGGCAGTATGGTAGATCTAAAGAAAAAAAGTTATAGGTCTATGGCTAGGAGTATCGTTTTGGCGAAATAACGACACATGTGCTATTATATTAGGAATAGACTATAGACTTTTCTGAAATCATATAATCTATGTTCTTATATTAGTGTTCGGGACCATTTAAAAGACAGATAACAGTACAGGAGTAGAAAAAAATGTTTACAAATATTAGTATCTAAACATTCAAAATAACTTATTGTTGTATTATTGTTATTATAAGTATTTATTATTCATAATTATAACTATTATTATTTATTATTTATTTATTATATATTTTTTTATGTAATTATTATGTATTTTTATAATTTTAGAAAAGGTTTGTAAACATTTTAAATAGAAATCATCAAAATCAATTCATAAACGACGAAGTTGTTCGCGAACACACATAAAAATATATAAATATCTATACGGTCGAATTGAGAAACCTACTCCTTTTTTAGAGGTCGGTTAAAAAACTGATACAATCTGACAAATCTGCCACTTCGTACACTGACCGCAAGAGGTCGTCGTAAATTAATTAAAATCATGAAAGTCGCCGGCGTCTTGTCTCGCACTCTTGCATTTATATGCATAAGCTTGTATTAAACTTGCCCGGTTAATATTCATAATGTTATAGTTGTTACCAAACACTGGTAATTACTTGACCCCAAGTTACACTTTGTTTTCTCTGATAAAAATGTTTGCAAAGACTGTTTGCAGTCGTATAATAATTAGTCTGAGATTCCGTCGGCGAATTCGTTTTTAAGCACAAGAAAAGCCTTATACAGCCCATTTTGAGTCCATGGTCTTTTATATGTTCACTGTCACTTTATTGAGAGGAAAATGCCCAAGCACCTTACATCCTCAATTGAAAATAATACCATAGACTAAAATGTGTAAATGTTTAAACGTAAAAATGACTAAATGTTGGAACAACATACCACTTACAATAAGGCTTACTGTGTCAATTTCAACTTTCAAAAAACTGTTTCGCTCTGATTTATTAGATAACTGAAAACTAACAATCCAATAAGTCGCCGGTAGCTGTTGCTGCCACTGACACTGACGCTGATACCACACTCACACAAACTCCTGGGGCACAATTTTTTATTTTTCTATCCTTGTCTGTAGCCCTTCTGTATTCTTCTATCTATATGTATGGTGTGTAGTTCTTCTATGATATTGGTCTGCAGATAAACATTTATTTAAGTACTAGCTGTAACCCGCGACTTCATCCGCGTAGAAGACGAAAATGGTTCTAATAGGATCTTTAATTGTTTCATAATATCCCGTTCCCGTTCCCTTTACCGTCATTTGCTAGAGCAATAGAGAACAAATGATCTATTTGTCTCAATTATTTGTATAATTGAGACAAATAGATCATTTGTTCTCTTCTCTTCTCTCTCTGTCACTCAAAAATGACGAAGTTTCATAATAATATAAATTAGCAACCCCTAATGCACACCAGGGGATGCAATTTTTAAAATCAAATTTCTGTATTATTATTTTTTATTGACCACTAATACAAAAATGTCATGTGTCTCGCTTCAAAATGACAAAGATTCATATAAACTTGCAACCCCTATTCCATCCCTTTAAGGATGTAATTTTCAAAATCTAATAAATGCATTATTATTTTCTACTAACTATTAAAATAAATGAAAAATTTAATGTGTCTCATTTTAAAAATTACGATGTTTCATACAAACTGGCAACCCCTATTTCATCCCCTTAGGGATGGAATTTCCAAAAATCCTTTCTTAGCGGACGTCTCCTAGTCACAATCTACCTTCCTGCCAAATTTCATCTTCATTGGATAAGTAGTTTTCGAGATTTCGTGATGAGTGAGTGAGTGAATGAGTGATTTTCGCTTTTATATATATAGATTTAACATTTAGTTGAGATTTCTTATACCTTCTAGTTTCTAGTCGTAAGATTCCGTAGATGCGCACTCGCACCTGACAGGCCGTAGCTGAAAATCAGTGAGCTACTCTCTGAGCAGCACCAAGGACTGTGCTATGACCTTTTTGAATTGCTGTAGCACACAGATAAGATTATACTGATGTATGTTCTCAGTGCGATGTTTTATCATGTGTTGTTTTGAATTTTGTATACATTTCTTTTGTATGTGTGTGACTATAGCAACAAATAAACATCTTATCTATCTAAAAAAAACGCTAATGGGGGTACATAGCATGACTGCCTCCGTGGTCCAGTGGTTAAGGCGTTCGATCGTGGTCCGGAGGTCGTGGGTTCCATTCCCACTGGGAAGCATACTTTGCGTAAAAGTTGTTTTAGTCTAGTTAGGATATTGCAGGCTTTTGAATCACTTGATTATCCGAAATGATGATTCCGTGTTTGGAAGGCACGTACAAACTGTAAGTCCCGAACGCCATCTAGCGTTTGCTCAAACCTATCCATGGATTAGTTCTGGTTTACCCTTTTAGTTGCGGAGATTAGACGGCAGTCACTCTGTGTAAAAACCAGTAACCTAGTCAACGTCAACTTAAAAACGAGAAACAATAATATTTTTTTGCCATATAGATACATTTATAAATGTATACATATAAAATAAATAAATAAATGCAAAAAATTATCTAGTTTTAAATCGGCCACAAGTGCTTAAACTTCTTTAGGCGAGCCATGACAGAGTCTTCTTAAATCAATTGAGTTTTAAGGCCAGACTCTGTCGTAATAATTAACTGTCGAAATTCAGAATGACATATGCCAGAAACAAACTCTTAAACTCTGCCCGACAATTTTTTTCCTGTTTAAAACTATCAAAGAATGGTCCTTAAAAACGAAGAGAATGTCCCCAATTCCTTACCTGCTTTGAGTTTCGAATAAACGTTTGGTTTTCCCTGTAGTTGTTTTGATTATAGAGAAAAAATTACTACCGATAACAAAATACAAAAGCGCTGGCGAATGCTACTTAGTAGTTGTACGTAAACCTCCTTTAATTTCAGTAAAAATACTTGCTAATCTATTTTGTAGCTAGACTGCAGTTAATTGGAAGCACAAAGTTGGAAGAAAAACAGTAATTTCTTACAGACCCGAAGGAATGCACGTTTCAGGTGTCTTACTATTAGGGGTATTTCTTATCAGGGATTCTAACATTTCCAACCCTTAAAGTATATAAGTAAAAAGTAATTTATTTTCTCCATATAATTTTATACATAGACACAGGTACGGCACTTCATAGAAGCGGGGTATCATTTATGCCTACACTACTACAAACGAAACTACACATCCGTGCACGTCCGTGCACACGGCAATGTGTGTGTTCGCCCGCCAATACACGCGACAATGCGAGGGCATGCGGGGAGGGTGCGGGGACGCGGAACGGGCCTTAGGAGTTCTGTAGATATGTCATATTTATATTCTTTCTGTGACATAGATAAAGGCAGAACGAAAGACATTTTTTGGGGTGGTTACCAATGCAAATTAAAGGAGGCTGGAGCTTGTCGAAGGTAGACATCTGTGTTACAGACAGTGGCAGATTTACCAATAGGCTGGATAGGCTAAAGCCTAAGGCGGCACATTTTCGGGGCGGCAAATTTTAGGCCAGATGTACAGCCCCCACCCCCATTTGTCCATCGCGGCAATCAAGAAGGTAGAAGGGTGCTTTTTAACCGACTTCCGAAAAGGAGGAGGTTGTCAATTCATCGCGATCTTGTTTTTTATTTATGATTTATTCGAAGACGCCTGGACCGATTTGGAAAATCTTTGTTTGTTTGAAAGGGGATCTTGATAGGTGTCTCATAGAATTTTTATCAAAATCTAGTTTGGGAGTGAAGTTGGTTTTTAGTTTTGAAAAATTATATCATGATATTTCAGTGAACGCAGCTTAGGGGCGGCAAAATATGAATAGCCTACTGGCGGCACACGTGTACATCCGCCACTGGTTACAGAGGTCTAGTTTCCCTGTGTAGCATCTAGCTACATTGATCACACAGAAGCACAGAGCCATGTAGTCACGACGACGAGACAATGCAGCACCTCCTCTCATGACTGTTGTGACCCACCAGCTGTAACATGCTTGACCTCTCTCTCTGCCTCGGAGGAAGGCGTAAAAGTGGCATCGTATTGGAAGAAGAGAGTTTGAAATTTGAGCCAACGATACGATAAAAAAATGAAGAATTAGAAAAAAAAAGAAGCTATAGATAGAAAAAGAAGAAATACAAAGAAAAAGAAGAAATACAAAGAAAAAGATGCTGGCTAACATAACATGCTTATCGCATAGGGATTCCCCATATTTGGGATGAGTGTTATACAAATACTAGCTATAACCCGCGACTTCGTCTGCGTAGATGGCAAAATGTTTCTAATAGTATTTTTAATTGTTTTTTTTCCGTTATTCATTTTGTATTACATAATAATTATTATTTTAAAAGTTTAAAATGTTTGAATACTTATTCAATATAACAATCTTTATAATAGTGTAGGGTTTTAAAGGCCTAGCAGACCCGAAGAACTTTGTTCCACTCGTTTCCGTTCCCGTTCCCGTTAGCATTATTATTTTCTACTAACTACAAAAATAAATAAAAAATTACGAAGTTTCATACAAACTGGCAACCCCTATTACCCCCTTAGGGATGGAATTTTAAAAATCCTTTCTTGTTGAGATTTTCAGAAAAAAAAGAAAGAAAGAAAGATAAACTTTAGTCGGCAATCAAAATCACAAGTTACATGTACTTAAAATAAAACTACGAATTGCCGAAAGGGCGACCAGCTCAGCTATGTGCTGATGGCGGTTTGCCTCAGCGCTGATTTTCAGCTGGTGCCAAAATAAGTCATTAGATGGCTTACATAAAAAAAAGCAGAACAAGACATCAGCTCTGTGAAACTGCATCTATACATCATTTACGCTAAAATAATTTTAAAGTTTCAATCTGACTTTTATGTCTATCAAAATAAGCCAAAGTAATTTAGCTTACAATAATGTAGTAAGTGAAATTACAAGTTAGAAATAAATAATTGTTGTATGGGTTGCGAGTTGTACGTGAAGGCCCTTTCCTTGCCCCCTACTAAAAAGTTCAGTAGGCACTACTAGTAAGTATGTAATACAATGGACACAAAATATCTTGAGAGCCATCAAAATCCTGTAACCGTGACCTGATATTAAGTAAATGATGTCCGAATGTGAATTATATTGTAGCACGCTGTGTTTTTATGCAACTTTAAGTGTGCAAACCACTTATTTGTCAGTGTTACTGTTAACACACTATGCCGATGTTCAGTCGCTGAAATTCGGCAAAATTACGCCTGCTAAGCAATAGACGACTGTAAATGGTTTCTTGTTTTTTTTTTTTTTTAATCCAACAGATACCGATAGGCTTGGTGAGCAATGATTGCAAAATATACTTTTCAAAAAAATTACGAGTTCAAGTGAAGAACTGGATTTGACGCCGGACCAATCGGTAAAAATAAAGACAATGCCTTTGTCAAAGAAAACTTATTAATTTTTGGTTTTTTATTATTTCCTTTTATGATGAATGGTAGAGTCTTCAACTCCAGTGTAAATGATCAATACACCCTCGAACTAAAAGCGCCCTCACTCGATTCGCTCGCTCGTGAGCCTAAATATCTCGGTTGTAATTGATCACTTACAACCCTTGTTTAACAATCTACTATATTTACTAATCTTCCATGCTTGTCTAAGAAAAATAAAAAAGATGTTCATTCTACTTCTTTTTTATTTTTGCCTATGCAACTGTGCATGGATCGTAAAATCTGATCGAGGGAATAGTCAAGAATCACGTCGATAGGCGTTCGTTCCGGTAAGCAATCCATCACTATTCTGTTTCCTTTTCTTTCCTTCATTCCCACCGTCACGCCTTCTTCTTTGGGTGCCGCTTCATTCCTGAAGATTGGCAGTCAGCTCTTTAAACTGTCACGCCAATCGTGGGCTTTTGTCCATACTCTGTGCGCCCCGTCAGTGATAAAGATGTGTTAATTGTGTGGATTATCAAAATCTTTTTGCCGGAAACGGATTTTAAAGGTCGATTAGTTTGGCCAAAAACGGATTATAATACACGTTTTAGAATTAGCCTGCATCACACATTGGGGAAACTTTGCACTTTAGTCAATTCGATTCAAAAATGAAACTTGAATATCGTTGTATATTTATAATATCTTTTTATAATTGGCACTTTGTTAATAATTTTACAAAAACTTTACGTTAAATGTTACTTCAGCTAAGTTAACTGCCGCTTCCTAAGCGCAAGTACAGAAGAAGCGGCAACAAACTGTACTTCAGTATTTTCTGAATTTTTTAACTTGTTTTAACTTATTTTGAAACTTACAGATTAGATCGAATACTGGTTAAATTCCATGGGGAATCGAAAATGCCGCCAGCCTCTATGATACTTTTGACGGCGATATGGCCTCAATTTTATTTATTATTTTATATGAGTTCTATTTTCTATTCTTACATGTTTTTTTAATTTAGGTTTTTCATAACTTTTAGATAGTATTTTCTATTTTTCTTATTCCTGCACCAGATGCAATAAATCATAATGACACCCATTCGAAAAGAAATCCAAAACCTACTTTACCATGTTTTATTATGATTTAAGCAAAATTTTAGTTTATTTAGTTTATTCTTTGTTTTATGTTATGTTTTTAACTATCATAGACATTGCTGTACGACAGAGTAGAGTCACAGAATAAGTACTAGTACTCACGTACAGAAGTCTTGCTCAGAAAATAAATTCAAAGAAATATCTACTTAATGTGCTCCTCACCTCTTCGTTTAGATACTTAGACATCCATTGTTAGCCAATTTTATTTTTATTACTCTGGACAAACGACTCACGTAGCTGAATTTTCCCCTTCAGAGTGGTTGCCGCGCGCATAGTAATAATCTAGGTATATTTTCGATACCTTAACAGGCCTTGTAGAGTTTCAATTTCTAATGGAAAGGTTCGTCTCTTTTTTTTTCTCTCTATTTTTTATAGGTACTAGTTAAAACAAAATAAATATACTTACATAACAAAATTTCAATTTGCCCACCATTTATTCGATTTTTCCACACGTGGACAGAGTCGGGAACAAAAGCTAAATGAGAATACAACTTTTATGTAAAATATAAACATATTGCGACTTCATCGGATAACCAATGTTCCGGTTCAAAGGCTACGAGTTGTTCGTTCGTTTGTGAAACAAATTTAATTAAGTAGTTACTCGTATTCACCCTTTCTAGATTTCATTTGTTTGTATTTTTAATCAGCGACAAAAAAGAGGAGTGCTAGTCTGTGTGTCCGTGTGGCATCGTAGCGCTCGAACGGATGGATCGATTTCAATGCGGTTTTTTACGTGAAAGCTACTTCCCTTGCGGTGGTTCTTAGTCTTAGCCATGTTTGATGAAAGTCGATTCAGTCGTTTACCAGATTAGGTGTTAACGCTTGAATGCTAAGGTTTGTAATTTACCTGGAAAATAACAGATGGCGCTAGGGATTAGGATATAGTTTCGCTACTTGTCACTAGATGGTGTCTTCGGGGGTTTTATAAGGTAACCTATGATAAACAAGATGGTTTTTATATTCGAATTTGATTTGTTCGAAAACGGCATGACGAAGTTTTAAGTGCCAGATAGCTTCTTTTACTTATTTTGGGTTTCTAGAAACTTAATTACATATGTTTCGTTTTCTACAAAAAAACGTTGTCCTTTTATCAAAGCATGTAATCACGAAAGTAACACAAACACAAAAACAACTTTGCTGTGGAGTGAAGGTTAGGCTGTCTCTTAATAATATGAAAATATTTTTTTTTTGTCAAATAATATATATAGCAATAGTATCTGCGGATTAACGTTGGGTTGCAATACAAAGCATACATATAGCTTTCAAAAAAATAACAATCAAAAATTGTAATTTCAACAAAATGGCAATTGAATCATCGGTCAAATGAAATTATTGAAATAAAAAAAATATTACGAATCGTTTTTGGTGTTTTAAAATCCGTATATAACCTATTCTTGCTAAGTAACCGTTTTATAATTTGCCTGCAAATCGACTTGTTGTAGTGTTAGCGCCTTTCTGGCGCTGACACTTGCAACACCGTGTAGCGGCTGGCAACATCGTAATGCAGCGGGCAACGCTATCAGATGGATAGCGGTACGATATTGCGCATGCGCGGTCAACGGTCTTCTAAATTCAAAGCTTGCCACGTAAGGTTGTGTCAATCCATATATTATAACTTATTGAAGTAATTGTAGATATTTCATAAAGTTTTAGTGATCAATGTATTAAGCATAACGGTTTACCTAGCGAAATCAATATGTATTACGTATAACTGTGTCTAGTATTTATTTTGCTCACAGTAGGGATAAAATAATTACATTTATAACTAAGGAAAACAAACGACTTCATTTTCTTTCAGGAGTTTCTTCCATATCTCCAAATTTCTTCATTATATTTTCATCAAATAAATTTGAGACCAAGTGGGTACAAAAGGCTTACAAATAAAAAAAATCATTAAAATCGGTTCACTAGCAGCGAAGATATCGCGTAAGATACATATTAAAAAAAACAATTGGGTCGAATTGATAACCTGCTTTTTTAAAGTCAGTTTATAAACTCTCTTGCATAAATATGTTTTAAATAGAGTTAGTAAAAAGTATTAAGTATTTTATTATTTTTTTGATTCCTGCACCTGATGCAATAGATTTCACAACATTCTTTCGAAAATAAATAGCGATCCTACTTAACTACCGTGTTTTATTTGCATAGTTTACAATTAGAATAATTTTTTTCCCACTTGCACTTTCCAAGAAAATATGACATCATATTTAGTTGTTCTGCTTTGTTTCCTTTTATTTGTACACTCTCACAAAACCATAGACGTAGAATTTATTACTGCGTAAAAAGACCACACTAGCCAAAGAACAAACAAAATTTTAAACAAACAAGGTTCGTAAAAAGGAAATATGACATAAAACCTATCTTGTGTCTCATTCCCTCTCATGGGAATTTACTGTTGTAAGAATGAGGCTTCGGTAAACGTCAAAAGTAAAAAAGTAACCTGTTTGCTGCTTTAATAAGACAAAATTTAAATGACATTGACTTATGTTCAAGTGACTTTTCTATTTAGTAGAGTTATACACGTACTGGCGTATTTCATAAAAAAAATACGCCACTACGTTTCAATGAGACTTCAACGTGGAATCTATATAACTCCTATATCTATGACACTAGCCGAGTGTGACAGATAAAACTGTCATCCTCACAAAAGCAAAGTGATAGCGATCAATATGACTATGAGGCAAGATTTCGTACAAAACATACAAGCCATCACCCTTGGAAATTGGATTTTACCAATTGTAAACTGTGTTAATTTATATTATTAGTTATACAATATGTCACAAAAACTCTGTCCGACCCTTGTAGGAGCAACTCAGATCGTCAATATGAACAACTGTTCCTATGTGACCAATGCTTGAAACTCGAATAAAAATCTACATTTTCATTCAAGTTGCCGGGCCAGCCGAACACTTTTGTATGAAAATGACGATTGTTTTGCGAGTTTCAACCATTCCCACTGGAAAAATTGTTCATATTGACAGTCTGAGTTGCTCCTACAAGGATCGGACAGGGTTTTTGTTACATATTGTATAGTTATCTTACTTACTTATAGGTCGTTTAGTAGGAACAAATACAAGCCTTTTAAGGTCACACAAAAATATTTTGTTTCTGGTCACATTTGACAGTCCCAACTAATATTATAAATGTGAAAGTGAGTTTGTATGTTTGTTTGTTACCTCTTCACGCTTGAACAACTTAAGAGTACCCTTCCCCTAGTCAGAATCAGATTATCCCTTACAAACATAGTGTAGTTTTTATTTTGAAACGGCAAGTCAGATAATTATGTAATTTCAAAGAAATTGCATATATTAAGGCATATAACTAGTTTTCACAGTCAAAATATGAACTTAAAAGAGAATATATTGTATTTTCCATCAGTGTGGAAAACTTCTACGCTCTCATATTTTCTTTCAAATTCATATTTGACTAAACTAGTTATATGCCTAGATATATACAATTTCTCTAAAATTACAAATACTGCCGAAATCTCACTTGTCATTTTAAAATAAAAGTTAGACTACGTTTGTATGAAAAAGTCTAGAGTAAGAAGATTCTTAACCTATTTAGATGAAATTTGAGGATGTAGTTTTAGACCCAGGGAAGGACATTGGATAGTTTTTATCCCAAATTTCCACGGAGAGCAAAGCCTGCGGTCACAGCGAGTACGCTTTATCCATCATACACCTTCTAAATCTATGCATAAAACTCTTAGACACTCAAAGAAAATAAATGTAACACTGATCTTAATATCTTCAATCGAAGTTTGTCACAATTTAAAAGATCACTGGTTGCTTCATTAGATATGTAAACATCAAAATTACCTACCTGTTTTGAGGACTTACCTGCACAATCTTATCTAGTAAAAATTGTTGTTAAATTTTACTAGCTATATTTAGCGAAATGTGAACACTATAGTGAATTACTGACTAGTTTTATTTTTCTAATGCATACAAAATTATCTTCATCTGTATTGTCTGTAATCTGTTTGTATGCCTTGTAATAAAATAAAATAAAAATTAATCGTATGCCCACTCGTCCGTGTTTAATTTTGAGTCCTGCCGAAGGTGACAATTAATTCTGATCAGCGATTGCAAGGCGTTTGCTGACTGCAATTGCACGGATCGTTTTAGCTTTAAGATAAAAAGAAAGCTATTAGGTATCGTGGAACCAAGGTGACAAGTGAGGATCTTGATAAATTCATTTAGTTATTAATTATATATATAAATAGCCAAGAACTGAGATAAGTGGAAAGCCTTAGAGGAGGCCTTTGTCGAAAGACAAGCTGTTAAGAAGGAAGATCAACCGAATGCCGAGAACATTATGCACTTAGTTTAAGTTAATTTCTTTATAACCTACCTTTATTTTATCTTTTTTAAATATTTATTGTAAAAAAAAATTAAATAGCAGCAATAAAGGCTTATTTATTTATTTTTATATATAAATATATACAATACACAATCAATTTGACGGATGTCTATAAGAATTTTTGTTGATTATATTTAACACTAGATAAAAAGATTTTACCACAAGCATACTTGCAGCGGTTTCTAAAAGAGTTCAATACACAAAACATGAATCTATTTATAAAAAATGTGTAGGACGTCTAAATGTTGAAATATAACATGTTAAAAATCCAAATTTTTGTTTTTTTTTTTGTAATTTCAAAACTATACCAAAATTATAATTATACCAAATGTAATTATATAAAAAATGGACTTAATACAGATTTTTATTAACATTTTAAAACTTAATTAAAATATTATCTAACGAATTATGGTAAAGAAAAACCAAAAAATCTAATGTAGGTAGCTTTAATGTAAATACATGCCACGCGGCATTCTTTATGTCACGCAATAATATTTAGTCTGCTTCTTTTTCTACGTCTGTGTTTTTGACCAATCTCGAAATTGAGACGCTTCGCTCGGCCAATAAATCTTTAAGAACAAATCACACTATGCTCCGGATACTATAAATCCAGATGGAACCCTTTACCACCCACTCGCGTTTAATTTTGAGTCCTGCCGAAGGTGACAATTAATTGTGATCAGTGCGTGGTGCAGGGCGGCTCCGGGCGGGGGCAGTGGGCGCCGCCTACAGTATAAAGGCTGCTGCGCGCCCCCATCGGCACTTACAACTTCCAGCGTAGCAGCCGTAGCAGCCCGTAGCAATGGCTTTCTGGTAAGTTTTTTTTTTTGAGGGATATTTTTTTTTATTAAATGAGTTCGAGTCTTTTTGATAAAATTAGTCGGCGTTTTTAGGTTTTGTGACGAAAATCCGAAATACCGTTTTTTTTTAAATATTATTTTGTTATTTGTTTAAAAAAGAAAGCGAAAAAATGATTGTTCGGATTAGTTTCATGGTATTCCAATCGAAAATATATCCCTAAACTTTTAAGTCGGTTTGCAAAAGTTTATCGAAGTTTCGAAAGTTTTATGATAAAAATGGCGTTTTATAAATTTTATTTTTTTGTTATTAGGGACATTATTATCATTATAAAAGAATCAAATAGTTTTGTATCCATCACTATTTATTTAGCCAGTTGATAAAAGTTTTGACGGAGTTTGTGTGAAGTTTTGCGATGAGATTTTTTTTTATAAAATATTTTTTTTTACTAAGACAGTAATTGCTCTCGTTATTATTATCACTATAAAAAAAAACAATTATTGAAGTCTACATTACTTTGCATACAAATATTGCTTTAAACTATTTCAAATTGTGATTTAAACATTTTATTCTATTCAAGTAAATGTTAATCAGATGCTTAACATTTATTCAAAATAAAATCATTTAATGTATATAATAAAAAAGCAACAATCTCACATTGTTAGTTTGAATACTAACTAATACATTTTAACCACACGTTATAACCACACTACATAAGAATAAGAAATTTCATACATTTTTTTTCCTCTCTATTTTTAAGGGCTTTTATTTTAATAGACATGTCAGCTCAAAATTTTATACATAGATACGTAAGAAAAATACGTACGTAAAAAGGGTCATATTATTTCTATATAGTAGTGCTAAAAGAAATAAATTTACTTCTATTAGAACATTTTAAAGAACATAAATATCGTCAAAAAGAGAGAGAAATAAATTTATACCGTTCTCTTAAAAATTCGAAACGCAAAGCAAAAGGAAATAACTTAATATATACTGATTAATTCGTCAACATTTCAATATTTCCCGGAAAATTGTTTATTCTAACTTCTTCCTACAAATATATTAGGTACTTTTAAGTTACATTTTCCTCATTATGTGATTTCAAGACTAACATTTTCAATATTCAAATGTTTATTAGGTAATTAGATATTTACTGGCACTTTTTCACTTCAATGAGTACATTTAATTTACATTACATGTATATTAAAATTTAATTTATTTTCAAGAAAAGCTTCCGACAACAGAGCTTGGCGAAAACCAAATGATATGTCAAATACTTAGATTATACACGTTTAACTGAAGTGTTATTTTAAATGTAAACTGAGGCTTTGAACACATGATTTGTGTACCTATATTAGCGGTACTAAGTATGATCCTCTAATTAAGCCCTACGTATCGAAGGAGTTACATTCTTCGTGGTCGGTTGTATTAGAAAGCGCGTTGCTACTTGGTTGTATTCAAATTTCTTTATTTTCTTTACATTTCTAAAAAACTATCGTTTTAGTAGATGGCATACGTCCAATTTTAATACAAGATTGTGAAAGACTTGTGTTCCTGAACTAAGCAGAGCCTGTATCTCAGTATACACCAGCCTCTCCCCACAAGGAGCTAAGCAGCCTGGCAATATAACAAACCCTTAAAAGTTATTCTTAATCTTAAAAATAAGAACATAGATTTAAAAAAATATAATATCAATGGAAACTTAAGTCTATAAAATGTATTAAACAAAATATTACAAAAACGGAGTAAGTAATTTTTCAAGTACATACTTACTACAAGTATTTTTTAAATCGTGTAAGTGACTAGGTCTAATCTACCAATCTTCCTATGAAATCTCACACTCAAGCGAGTGAAACGTATAAAGATTTTTTTCACTGCGTCATTTTTTAAAGCAAGCTCAGTCTATTGAAAATAACGGTAATGATTTTTAATAACTATACTTAATCCGTCTTATTCATTATAGAAACAATCATATTCCTTCTTAATTTCCTACTTTATTCCTTGGTTAAAAAACTATTCTCCACACACCATGTATACAAGTTGGCGATGTAAAAAAGTTGACATTTTCCAAATCATTTTTCAAAACTAAAAACCGACTTCACCCTCAAACTACACAACCGATTTTGATAAAATGTTTACAGGTCTACTTGACAAGTATACCCTTTCAAACAAAATAAGAATTTTTCAAATCGGTTTACATACATGAAAAAGATAGCGACGAATCGATAACCTTTCCTTTTTGGAAGTCGGTAAGTAAAATTACACATCTCAATTATGTCAAATTGATTTGGCATAATAATGTTTTAAACCATGTATCAATCATTTTCCGTCTCAAACACGGACTAACTATAGTCCGTGTTTGAGACGGAAAATGATTTTTCTCTTGAACACTCATCGTAAATGTTCCGCTAATGCGAATTACCAGTTTCAATACGCTAAGTCTTGTACGTCAAGTAACTCATAGACGCTGTGTAGATTAGTTATTTATATGATACTACATATGTACTTAAATATAAAAATAAACTAAATAAAAACATTTTTTATTAGCCATTTAGGTCCATACGCGGGCAAAAGCCTCCCCTTTTTGTTTCCGATTACCACCGTATGTTTTAAAAGGAACTTTTTACCACTTACGACTGAACTGTGGAATTAATTCCTGCAGCAGTGTTCCCGGAGCGATACGACATTGAAACCTTCAAAAACGAGTCTATATCTTCCTGAAAGGCCGGCAACGCTTCTGTTACACCCCTGGTGTTGCAGTTGTCCATGGGCAGCGGTGATCACTTACCATCAGGTGACCTGCTTGTTCGTTTGCCGCACTATGACATTAAAAAAAAAACATCTATCATGAGCTGTTCACTCTATTCATTTTCAATAGCGAACAAAAATGAAAATTTATTAAATTGAAAATTTAGAATCAGAATAAAAATTATGAATTTTACGACTTTAGAACAAAACCATTTATAAGTTTTTCTTCCATGCTGGTCTGGAAAAGAAAAAACTTAGAATACCAGCTGCTTCTCTTCCCGCGCAGATCGTAAAAGCCAGTCGAGGGAATGGGGGGAATGTAAATCATGTATGTACCCGTGGAACCTTTGAACAGCGAGCTCGGTCAGATCGTCTGACCACCTTGTACGTGGTCGCCATTAGAGAAATTTTTTGTCCCATCGGCCAACGATTCGTCGCGCTATGTGTCCCGCCCACTGCCACATCAACGAGCTAATCCGCTGGGCTATATCAGTGACTTTTGTTCTCCTACGAATTTCCTCACTACTGATTCGATCACGTAGAAAAACTCCCTGCATAGCCCTCTCCATAGCGCGTTGAGCGCCTTGAGCCTTCTTATAAGACCCATAGTAAGGGAATACGTTGGGCTCTCCTTGAAAACAAGTGAATATAGGTAATGCGGCTAGCTATTTTGATTTATTTTCTATTTTCTCATCAACTTTAATCAACCATCACGTTAAAAGTGGCCTTTGAGTCCTGCGGCCCCATGCTCTGTCTGCTTAGAGCCGAAGGCCACATGTTCTATCTGCTCCATATTCTGTGTAATTATTATGTATGTATGTTCAAAAGCCTTCATTTTAACATAATAAGTTATATAAAAGGAAATAATAAAACCTTTGTCGGAAATAACTGCAGCTCTTCGTATTAAGCTTTGAGATGCGTTAAGTGCATTTTGTATAGTTTTTTAATATTCTTTGCCGTTTAGAATGCGAGATTGTCTATATTTATGGATACAAAGTAATTTCAATCTTAGTTATTTCAGGTATTTTAACAGGTTTTACGCGCGTAGTGTAGTCGGAAAAGGTCTACTGGTTTGAATCGGTTTAGACCAGTCTTTCCCAAAGTGGGCGATAACGCCCCCTTGTGGGCGCTGGAGGCTTTAAGGGGGGCCCAGAATAAAGTTGGGGGGCGCTGATGTGATTTAAGCAATGAGTGATTTATAACTTTAGCTATTTCATATTTTAAAATTAACTGAAATTAAAATCCTCTTACTACACAACATCCATTTATTAGTTCATCTTTATATCTTTTTTTATTGTACAAATATAAACTAAAAATGTAATTAATATTTATTATTTTAATGCGTTCACAACGCTATTTATATCATTAAAGGAATCAAACACTGAAAAAATTTCGTGTTTTTAAGTTCCGCAGGTGAGGTCCCCACTTCCAATATACTCTTTATTATTGTAAAATTGTATTATTATTGCGATTTTTTTAATTAAAATTAACAATGTTGATTATTGTTTTTTTATAAAAGATACTCTAATGTACTGGTGTATGTATTATTATTGCTCTCTCGTTTAGAATATGGGTTGAATTAAACTACAGGCAAGACAAATATGTGATTCAGATTTTATGGTGAAAAAAATGGGGGGCGCTACAAAATACGTGATTTTTTAAAGTGGGCGTCTGACAAAATAAGTTTGGGAACCTCTGGTTTAGACGATCATCGAAACCAAATACACAAATGTCCGGCCAAATTGGCTGGTGTGTCCGGCTATTAGGTTTGGTGACCTGGCAACCCTATGCCTAGCAATATTACATCAAAGCTACGGCTAAACGGTTTATGAACTAACAGACATCATTAAAACCAGATTAGGGATATGCAGTACGCCGCACAGGATCACGTTGTTCAGTGTGGACACAGGTTCTAGAAAATTCGGCAAAGGTAGCGTGGAACCACTAAAATTTTACATTAAGGGGCTACCTGAATTTTTCGGGGTCCAGTGCTGCCCCCATTCGAATTAAATCATTTAAAAGCAAACGGAGATATAATTTAAATATTTTGTGTTGTCCAGGCTCTAGATAAACCTTTAAATTATTGTATGAACTACTGTTTACAGTTTAAAGTGAGAACGTGAAGCTTTTCTACGCACAATTGCTAAAAACGGCTACTTTTGGCGCATGTGCGTAGAAAAGCTTCATATTCTCACTTTAAACTGTAAACATTATTTCTTAAAATAGTTTAAAGGGTTACCTAGAGCCCGGTCAAGACAAAATTTTAAGTTATATCACTGTTTCCTTTTAAATTATTTAATTCAAATGGGGGCAGCACTGGGCCCCAAAAAATTCAGGTAGCCTCTTAAATAATTTTTGAAAACAGCAGCAGGCTTTGCAGCAATTCTTCGCAGACAACCCACCTCGCTTATAAACAGAGTGCGGGCTGGCCCCAGTACCATCTGGAAGACGATAGCAGATCGCTATACTTCTCCCTTATGGTCTTTTGTAAGGAAGGTGATAGTTAAAACCCACTCCGAACTATAGGTATATGAACGCAACCATCATATGTATTACTTACATAGGAAGTTAAGTTAACACAACTTACTTAAGTTAACACAATAAGGAAGTTTCCTGGGTCAAAAATAAATTATTTGGTACGTTTAAGATAATAAAACGGCGCAAAGTAATGTCACTTGTCATGGAACATATCCATTTTAACGTGATTTTAGATTTATTATTGCAGAAAAACTGATATTAAGAGCGCTATTTGACTCCAACAAACTATGACGTCATCCGCCTGTATTTCATACAAACCCCGTAGAAAATTTTTGTTTTGATCTTTAGAAAAAAGTATCTGATTTGACTTGTTGGAAACTTTCTTATTATGGATCCATGTCATCTGAAATAAACGATATTTCTTTTTATTTATTTATTTAAATATTATGTTCACCCCCAAAACTACACAACCGAATAGAATTACTATGGGACCACTTGGCAAGTATGTACTTTCAAACAAATAAAGGATGTTTAAAATTTTTTGTCTTCACTTTTTTGTATGCCACATTCGTTATATACATTTTTTGCATGGAAATTATAAGCTTTGACACCCCGACAATAATGTCGAATCTATTGACATATCATTTAAGAAATTTAGACAAGTGATTCTGATGCTACGGTGAAACAGACAAACATACCCACATACATAATAATACATATATACATAGACTGCTAAAATCATTACCCTTCTTTTTAATAAAAAGGGTAATAAATATAAGGTATAATTACGTATTTCTTCTTTTGCTTTATTTAGCAAATAAAGACGAAGATCCAGCGCATTTGGATTTCGCGTGACGTCACGATCAGCTACGATTTTCAACCAAAAGTGACGTAAATCACCCCCACTCTGAACGTAAATAAAATAAAATATTTTTTACACAGTCGGTATCCCTATTAAAGTTCGTCGTTTAAGGGGCTACCTGAATTTTTCGGGGTCCAGTGCTGCCCCCATTTTAAATAAATCAATTGAAAGGAAATAGAGATATCATTTAAAATTTTGTCTTGATCAGTCCCTAGATAACCCTTCAAATTATTTTATAAGCTATTATTTACAGTTTACAGTGAGAACATAAAGCTTTTCTACATAGGTACATACGCCAAAAGTGGCCGTTTTTCGCAATTGTGCGCAGAAAAGCTTCACTTTTTCACTTTAAACTGTAAACAATAGTTCATAAAATAGTTTGAAGGTTTATCTAGGGTCTGATCAATACAAAATTTTAAATGATATCTCTATTTCCTTTCAATTGATTTATTTAAAATGTAACTTAAAATAAATAATAATATATATAGGGACATATCACACAGATTGAGCTAGCCCCAAAGTAAGTTCGAGACTTGTGTTATGTGATACTAACCCAACGATACTATATTTTATAACAAATACATGTATAGATAAACACCCAGGACCCAGGACAATTTGAAAAAGGTCATTTACCAACTTGGCCTATCTGGGGATTGAACCCAGAACCACCAGATTGGCGGTCTAGCGTGTTGTATATATGTTATATATATATAATAATGTTTCTATAGTATTATAGTTCGCTGCTAAGACTTAGAAGTATACAATGTAAGTTAGAATCCACAAGTGAACTGTGGGGACACCTGTTGCGAGCCGACCGGCCAACTTCAGATATTAAAAGTAGTTTTTATAAGTTACTAGCTGACCCGGCAAACGTTGTTTTGCCAAAATTGAGGATTGTATGTATTTTTGTATGTTGTATCATAAAAAAATAGAAATTAAAAATTTTGTCTAAAATATAAAAAATAAAATTTAGGTGTGGACTACCCCTAACATTTAGGGGGATGAAAAATAGATGTTGGCCGATTCTCATAGATACCGGATAAGCACAAAAAATTTCATCAAAATCGATCAAGCCGTTTCGGAGGAGTATGGCAACGAAAACTGTGACACGAGAATTTTATATATTAGATAATATCTTGACTCTGGTACCTGTTTATAGCTCAAAAAAAAATTATTCAATGTACAATCTTTTTGTTTTAACAGATCTATTATTAAATATTTCTTTAAAAAAAAGCATTTCTCTCTGAAAAATATGGCATGAAAAGAACATCACAAAATTAGATTTTAGAAAAAAAAGAATCATTTTTTCATGCAAAGCTTTATTGTGATCTCTATATTTTTTTCTTTACCTTTTATCTAATTGGAGGTCGGCTCTGTCTCTCTCTCTCTCTCTCTCTCTCCATAATTTTCTGTCCTTCTCCATCTCTGTACTAACCCCCCGTTTCTCTCACGCATTCTTCCCACGTCTTTCTCGGCCTTCCTCTTCCTCTATACCCGTTTACTTTCAAATCAACCATTTTTTTTTGCCGGGTGTTCGGCATCTCTTCTCATTATGTGGCATATGGCATTTTTAATTTGTTAACTATTGGCGCCACTTTTACACTCCCTCTAATATCTTCGTTCCGGATCTTATCCATTTTAGTCACTTCAGACATCCATCTTAACATACGTATCTCAGCCACATGCATCTTATGTTCTTCTTGTTTTTTCGATGCCCAACACTCTGCTCCATATAACAAGGCAGGTCTAACAATGGTCTTATATATTTTCCCTTTCAATTTGAAAGGGAATCTCTTGTAACGTCACGACTGTAACCTGTCTCCACTTATGTAATCTCTATATATGTAAGTACTTATAAAGACCAATGTATAAGCCCAAACTCGGGTTGCGTCATTTCATTATAGAGTTCCTACGGCAACTTTCCAGCTCCATCATCAGATCAGCTCCATGTCATCATAATATTGCATTGTCACGCGATATATTTACCTACGTATGCGTGCAAAATTTCAGCTCAATCAGAAACCGGGAAGTGGGTCAAATTTAACTTGCAAGATTTGATTACAGACAGACAGACAGACTTATAGACAAAGAGTCATGTTAAACTAAATAAAAGCTTATAATAACAAGTTTCTTTCTTAGGCCAATTAAAAAAAAAACAGTCTTTCAAGCTTTAACCCCCAATAACTTTAAAACGGCTTCACCGATTCTCATAAAACATATATAAGAACCACCGCAAGGCAATGCTTTCACGTAAAAAAACCCGCATCGAATCGGTCTATCCTTTCGGAAGCTACGATGCCACAGACTGACAGACCGATAAACATTCGCGTAAAACTTATAAGACCCCTCTTTTTTGTCGTGGGTAAACAACAAACAAAAGTAGGTACTTAAGAGCAGACCGTGCACGTAACGATAAATTAAAAACTCCAAACATTTTTTGTGAAAGCAACTGCGTTGTTCCTCCACGTTGACGGATCCCAGGATTTAAATCGGGAAGCCATCTTCCCTAATCTGCGTAAAGTGAAATTGAGAACGCAATATATTGCGGCTACTGTAGTGAGTACAACTTATGATGCTCACAAACAAATTAGGATCGCCCAATTTGGGAAGAGATATTTTGCTTGTCCACATAAAATGCTAGTTATTACCTGACTACGACGAAGCAAAACGGAAGGTTATGTATTTAACCGCTATGTTTGAATTTATATATGTAGACTGCCTCCGTGGTCCAGTGTTCAAAGCGTTCATCTTTTTTTGTAATTATTTTACGGCTCTGGATACTAGTCCTTTAGAGCCTATCTTTATTTTATCACTTCTTTATTCCTAACCCTAACCCTAAAGTCCCTAACTATGCAATCAAAGATTGGTGTAGGTCTTTTGATTGCTTCAAGGGAGCTTCTGGCGACAAATCTATACGAGTCTACTGGTTTTCATAGCCGATTGAATGGCGGACGGCGCCTAAAGACGCCCACCACAGTCCGCAAATAAATATCACTACAGCCACACTACGAATGTCCACTTTAACCATTCCCCATATGTCCATGAGCATGAGCATTTATAACACTAAACTACAAAGATTTTATATTGTTAAGTTCACTAGAATAAATTTGCAAAACAATTTAAAGCAAACTCCAACTGAACCCCTTGACTTCCCGCCAAAAACTCCCAAGCGTTCACCTTGTGATCCGCGATGTGTCACTTCCACAATTTTTCTCTATCGTGAACCCTACGACTCAGATACGCACACGCTACGACTCTGCTACGTCTGTGATACGCATACGCTACGACTGCTACGTCTGTGATACGCACACGACGACTCTGCTACGTCTGTGATACGCACACGACGACTCTGCTACGTCTGTGATACGCACACGACGCTCTGCTACGTCTGTGATACGCACACGCTTCGACTGTGATCCGAATCTTCGTAGCATAGCAGCATAAGCTACGAAGACTCGTAGCGGATTTGGAGCAGTCGTAGCATTAAATTAGGTTCTACTTCTAAGCGATTAGATTGTAGTTGTAACTATTAAGCCCCATTTAGACAGTGCAAGTATATCGTTGTATAACGTTTTATTGAAGAAATAAATGACTTGTTATCATGCAAGCAAGTTATGTATTGTTTCAATGTAATGGTACGCAACAGGCAAGAAACTAGCACCATCTAAATGAACCTTTAGTCGTGGTTTAGCCTGTCCTTTCAAAGCGCTTTCGCTTTGTTATAGATGAATATTTTATTAATAAAATATACGTTTAAAAACGAATACTACGGAAGTCATATACGGCTAAAAATATATACGGACAAATCACACAGATTGAGTTAGCCCCTAAATAAGTAACTTTATATATATCAATATATATAAAAATAAAGTTTTGTCTGCATTTAATAATAAAAAGGCTAGTGTTTCGGAACGCCTATAGAAACTTAGTAAGATAGTCGTGTCGTAACCATTTATGTTCTTTTGAGCAACTCCAGGATATCGTAAAGAAGTTACGGCGTCTTTGAGAGGCAAATTGCTCGCTTATTACGAAGAAAGCTGTAGGGGAAACAGTTCGGAAAGGTAACTTTATGTTAAATGCGGCTGGCGGGTATTTAGGACTCTGGAATTTCATAATTTTTTTAATGTAACTTTACTGTACTATGAAAACACAGTTTTATACAAAAAATAAATCTTATGTATAAGTTTTTATAATTAATTATATAAGTACTTAGATAATACTCAACATAACCTTTCATTTTTGCTTTTTGACTGGTTAATTTTGTTTGTAGGTTCATCCTACTTCAGACACCAGCTCCTCAAACACAGATAACTGTATGATACTATCATTTATATTAACATGTATGTATAAGTTTCTTGCTGTGAGGAGAAATAAAAATTTATTATTTTTAATTTCTTGAGTTCCGTAGTAAACAAGGAACCCTAATAATTTCGCCATGTCTGCCTGTCCGTCCGTGGTTTAAAACTCAGACACTTTAAGCTGTAATTTAACATGGCTATGTATGTTAATTATGCCGAAAAAGTGGTAAAATCAATAATTAAAAAAAATTTTTTTAGAGTTTCTCAAATGTATGTGAAGTAGGACACAATTTTTTTTTTTCGACTAAAAAAAAAAATTGTGGTGTCGTCAAATAGATCTTTAAAATTGTATCTTCGTAATTTTTTTACTAATCAGAGAAAATAAAAAATAAATATACCATACTTTTTAATAATCTATCTTATCTTATGATCCAAATAAAAATTTTAGTCTACATCCGTATTATTTTCTCCAAAAAACAACAAAAAATAGATTCTTAAGTAGATAATTTGATATAAAACCAATCTTGTGTCTCATTCCTTTTTTGGGGAATTAACTGTAGCAAGAATGAGACTTTGCTAAACGTCAAAAGTAAAAAAGTCACCTGTTGGCTGCTTTACGACAAAATTTAAATGACATTGTTTAAGGGGCTACATGAACTTTCCGGGGTCCAGTGCTGCCCCCATTTTAAATAAATCATTTGCAAGAAAACGGAGATATAATTAAAAATTTATATAATTAAAAATCGCCAAAAGTGGCCTTTTTTCGCAATTGTGCGTAGAAAAGCTTTATGTTCTCACTTTTAACTGTAAACAGTAGTTCATAAAATAGTTTGAACGCTTATCTTGGGTCTGATCAAGACAAAATTTTAAATGATATCTCCGTTTTCTTTCAAATGATTTATTTCAAATGGGGGCAGCACTGGACCCCGAAAAATTCATGTAGTCCCTTAATGACATTGACTTATATTAAGGTGACTTTTCTATTTAGTAGAGTTATACATGTCATGGCGTATTTTATACAAAAATACGCACTACGTTTCAAAACAGGTTATAGGTACTTTTGTGACTTCAACACGGAATGTATATACCTCCTATATCTATGGTTTTTCCACACGGTGACACGTTTTAAAATCGCGTCCACTCGCCTGTCCAGTTAATCACGTTGCAGTGACATTGCTGAATATGACGTACCAATATAATTATAGTTATCACTCTTTATTGAATATTAAATTCCAACATTTATTTACATTGTACTAGCTTTGCCCGCGGGTTTTGGTCCCCGTGAGAATTTCGGGATAAAAGCTATCCTATATCCTTCCGCGTACAAAATTTCATCTAAATCGGTTCAGTGGTTGAAGCTTGAAGGGGTAACAGACATAATTAATTTTGCCCTAAAGCTGAGTTGTTTTTTAAGGACATCACAGCGCGTCTCATCGCGCTGGTCGGTTTTTTGCTCAGAGAATAATTATCGCTATTCAGCGAGGGAATGCTACCAGCATATTGGGTACGTTGCCTCGATGTGGTGCGTTGGAATTTTTTTTTTATTTATAAGCCGCTGTATGTTAGTAATTCTATTCTTGTTTTGAATAAAGATATACTTACATGGGATTAATTTTGTATTTAAGGATATTCTAAAAAACATTATTAATTTTCGTTAATTTAAAAATCTATCAGTTCTTTTGGTATAAAATACATGAAATTATATTATTTTTAAAAGCTTCAGTTCACATGAAACACTCTCAAAACTAATACCTGATTGATTACATATAATAAAATCACTCTTCTTTTTACTCGACTACGGTAAAGCCAAGAGGAAGGGTAATTAGCAGTCTATGTCTGTAAGTAGGTATGTTTGTTCCACCGTAGCAATCAAACTGCTTAGGTATCCTATTTTCACAAGTTGGATGTCATTCGATTCACCATTATTGTCCGGGTGACATAGGCAATTTTTTTTGCAACAAATGTATTTAGTTACCTAACGAATGTTACATAGTAAAAAGGGCGACTCTAAAACAATTTATTTTTGTTTCGATATCGAGTGGGGTTTCAAATTTAAGGTAATTAATTAGCACATTTCAAAAGTAAATTGTTAGCCTCAAATTACTCCCGTAGTAGGTTGTTAGTTCATGAAACGTGTATCTTGGTTTGAGGGGTAAAATTTTTGAAACGGCTATTTTCCAACTAGTCAAATCAGATATTTTTTCCTAAACGTCAAAACTTCTTTTCGTGTCTTATGTTTATATTTTAGTGGACCAGAATTGGGCCACCTCCATTGCATTGTCGGAGGCGGCATATAAGTCATCCAAGGTGCAGGTGTTTGGACACCTCGGGCATGATAAAAGGTGGGACATCGTTTGTGGAGAGAAGCCGCACTCGCACTGTTTGACATTCGAGCTGCTCATTTTTTTCCACCTGACCAAATTGTCTTTGCTGCGCCCTACCTGGGTTCGCAGTCTGTTGAGCGCTTTCCAAGTAGGCCACGGCAATTCGTGGCCAGGGAAAGTTCCTCGCGTGGTGGAATAAAACTAGGCATAGTGTGGCTAAACGTCAAAACAAACTTGTTCTATGGGATTTGTACGAAATGCAGGCAGATGACGTCATAGTTTTTTGGAGTCAAATAGCGCTCTTATTATTAGTTTTTCTGCAATAATAAATCTAAAATCACGTTAAAATGGATATGTTCAATGACGAGTGACATTATTTTGCGACGAAATATTTTTTAACAGTAAAAAAATAATTTATTTTTGACCCAGGAAAATGCCCAATAACGGATTGAAATAAAAAAAAATATTCATACTTAGTTAAAAATTAACGCTCATCACATAATATCTACTCCATTTGCCAGAACAAACACGGGATTCTAAACATGGCGTAATTAAATACAATTAATATCACATCTTGCTCAAACCAAGCATTTATTGCTCTTCTATTTATCTTGACACACCAAGAACATGTTTCAAAGAATTTATTTACATTAAGATTCTTAGTCATCACTCATCATCATATCATCAAAGCCCTTCTTCCGCCCACTGCTGAGTATAGGCCTCTCATCGACACCCACCTCGGTCATGTGCTGCTGTCATCCTGGTGTAGTGTAAGCGTACCGATTTGAGCGGGACGTCCCGATTTTAAGGGTTATATCGACATGTCCCGATAACACCTTGATCCAGAGGCCAAATGTCCCGATTTTTGGCAGATGGTGATAAACAGTACGAACTGGACTCCCGTTGCATTCGTATCTGTATTTTTTTTTAAATATTTTAATTCCAGCCTTCAAAGTTGTAACAGTTAATTTTATTGATATTTTTTTTAGTGAAACGCTGGCAACACCAATTATAGTCTATGCCTAATTATTCGTTTATTAATTCATTCAGATTAAATCCAACTTTAACTTATCTTGCCTGGCCGTGATTTTTAAGAATACGTTCTATTAACCATAGTTTTTGTTAACAAATTTTCCTATTTATGTTTTTAGGTAAAGATTTTTAATTCATATATGGTTTTTGTAATATCCCGATTTGGAAGCCATGATCCCGATTCCCTCCATCTCCTGTTCCAATTTTAGCTATTAACACCTGGCAACGCTATCCAAGTGTGACCCACAAAATTGTTAGTAGTTATAAAAAAATACTAATAACGTTATTTTGAAGAAAATAATACCAAAAAACTAAGAATAACCTAAATTAAATCTAAAAATAAAACTTACAATAAATTATATAAATTGCCGGCTAAGTGCGAGTCTGATTCGCATACGAAGGGTTCCGTACTGCCATATCTATAAAACATCAAGTTTGTTGTATGGGAGCCTCACTTAAATATTTATTTTATTCTGTATTTGTTGGAGGGATGTTACGAATGTTAATGCGAATGCGAATACGAATTTTTAGGCTGCGAATGTGCAAATGCGAATGCGAATGCGAATGTAGACATCAAGAATTACAAAAAACATATATAATTTGATAATTAATAATTACTATTATCTAGGCGTTAATCGCTATAGTTGACTTTTGTTTCCCGATGTCATAATAAATAATTGGCCAAGTGCGTGTCGGGCCACGCGCAGTAGGGTTCCGTATTTACGAACGCCAACTTTGAGTTCATGCAACTAAAAACGTCTAAAAACTAATTTTCTATTGAATTTGTATGAAATTTTCCTTTTTCGAGTACATTTTATGAGTTATTCGCCTATAACTTTTTAATTTGTAAACCCTACTTAGATCTACTATTTGTTTATCTAAATAAGTAATTAAAGCAGACTCCAATTAAAACAAAACAAACTAAGAAATCACAAAAAACTCACGTGAAATAAACGCTTCCTATTAATCGAAATAATCAAGTTATGCGCGAATCATCGATACGCAAGGCTGTGAGACCCATGGGCATGTCATGACCTGCACACATTCGCATTGGCATAACATTCGCTTTGATTGATGCAAATGCGAATCTCGATGCGAATGTTTAAAACGATGCGAACCATTCGTATGTGCGAATGCGAATGCGAATATTCGTAACATCCCCAATTTGTTGTTATAGCGACAACAGAAACACTTCATAAGTAAAAATTGTAACTGTCCAGCTGTCATGGTTAATGAGATACAGCCTGGTGACAAACAGACAGACGGACGCAAGATGGATGGACAGTGGAGTCTTAGTAATAGTAATAGGGCCCCGTTTTTACCCTTTGAGTACGGAAGCCTAGAAATTGTCTACATGACTGTTAATAGGTTTTATATTTTGTTCCTTATCAGTTTAATAGATATAACTAGCATTATAGTGAAGAAGATTCTAAGGGAATGGGGCATATATAGAGATCTATAGGTTAAGCTATGGGCTAGCAACTTGAAAATTCTTTCCGAATCCCGTTTTCCATATTTACGAACGTGAACGTGAAGAAACGAGATATAGCTTTATTAGGTATGCTACCAATTGAAGGAGTGTAGTCATTTTTAAGCAATGTACAGAAAAATACAGTGCTCCTTAAAGCAAAAGCAATAAACTATATAAATCATTTTAAAGTGCAGATTTTATGAATATACTTAGCGGTTTATTGTTTGTTTTCGTGTGTTAGAGGCCAACACTGGTGTCAGCTTTTACCAGCTGCCTAAAGGCATCTGACATAGCTCGACGACTGCCATACAATGATGTCAGCCGGGACCGACGGCTTATACATGCCTTATAGGAAAAAATCATCACGCAAGCGATATCAGTGAAAAATGTGTCTCATTAGTAGAAAAGTGTTTCATTAACATTCAATATAATTATATGTAAGATATTTTAGACATGTTTTTTATTATTTATGTGTGTGTGTATCGAGAATTACTTCATCAATTTTTTTTAATTTAGATTACCTAATTCTCGATGTAGTTAATGTCTACACAATATACAAAGATGTCTAAAATATCCACAATATAATTATATTTAATGAGACAAATCTTGATTGTGTGAGCGAGACAGCCAATCAAATGTGAAATCCCTCTTAAACGTCATCAGATCAATCGGTTTAGGGATGCCGGGCGGTAGATCGTGTAATGCGCCTAAATCGTGATGCGGTGACTCGATTAGTGATGCCACGGACGGTTAGGGACAATCATATTATGCACTACGAGTAATTGAGGCGGCAAATGAGTGTTTTGAAAACACTTATTTGCCACCCAAATTACTCGTTTTTGTTAAGGGGCTACATGAATTTTTTAGGGGTCCAGTGCTGCCCCCATTTAAAATAAATCATTTGAAAGAAAACGGAGATATCATTTAAAATTTTGTCTGGATCAGACCCTAGATAACCCTTCAAACTATTTTATGAACTACTGTTCACAGTTTAAAGTGAGAATATCAAGCTTTTCTACGCACATAAGCCAAAAGTGGCCGTTTTTCGCAATTGTGCGTAGAAAAGCTTCACGTTCTCAATTTAAATTGTAAACAATAGTTCATAAAATAGTTTGAACGGTTATCTAGGATCTGATCAAGACAAAATTTTAAATGATATCTCCGTTTTCTTTTAAATTATTTATTTCAAATGGGGGCAGCACTGGGCCCTGAAAAATTCAGGTAGCCCCTTAACACTTTTGTACAAGCTTTTATCGTGAGGCCGAAGTAATTATTAAGACGAGTAAAATTTGCGCAAACTCCATAGATGCGTCGTTTTATTAGTGAGTTCCATCAACCATTTTCCATCTCCGTGATCAGACCCTAGACATCGTCTACCATAAAGTGCTCTTCAAGACAAATCAAACGAGTACTTAATGAGGTTATGTTGTTTTATAACTGAGTTCCGTCGAATATCTCCCGGCTCCATCATCAGAACAGCTCATTGACTTCATAATGTTGTATTGTCATCCGACTTACACAAGTATGCAAAATTTCAGCTCAATCGGTTGAGGCACAGAATAAGTACTAGTACCCACGTACAAAGGTCTTACTCTGATAATAAATTGAAAGGAATATCTACTCAATGTGGATAGCGCTATGGTTTAATTTAGCTCGCGCCAGAACTTCTCGCCTTTTCGTTTAGATACCTAGACATCTATAGCAAGCCAATTTCATTCTTATAATTCTAGACAAACGATTCATGTAACTGAATTTGCCTTTCGAAGTGGTCGTCGCGCGCATAGTATAATGTAGGTATATTTCCGATACCTAAACGGGGAGTGACACAGGCCTGGTTGAGGGTAACTTGTTGAAAATTAAATTGCAAGATTTGTTCTAAACAAACATACATAATAACAGACAAGATACATTGCTAGTTAAGTAAAAATTAGACTTACATTTGAGATCTAAATAAAAAAACATAACGTTTCCTGACTCCTAAAAAGGCTTTTTATAAAAAGCCCAGTCTAGAGAGCACTTTATTGCTAAGTCAAAGGTACTACAACGTATGTGCGAAACCACGCACTGCGTTCGTCCCATGAATAAGTGAAAGATGAAACGTGCTAAAATAGAACTTAGCCACTAAAACACTCATAAACACCACTCAAGTGAAATAAAATTACCATTTCTGCTTTAAAAAGCAATTTTTTAATGTATTTATGTAATAAATTAGAATCACATTTTCAAAAATATATAGGTAAGTAAATTTTAAAAATTTTCAAAACTAAAATCCGACTTTACCCCCAAACTACACGACCGATTTTGATAAAATTTGTACGGGACCACCTGACAAGTATACCTACCCTTTCAAACAAAAAAAGAATTTTCCACATCCAAGCGTCTTCCAAGTGAACAAATGAAATAAAAAAATCGTGACCAATTGATAACCTCTTCCTTTTTGGAAATCGGTTAAAAATACGATTTAAATTTAATATCTGGATAAATTTTGAAACCGTTATATAAAGGGTGTTTCTTTTCTTTATACTAATATTTTAAAGTTCTCAAGTTGATTTTGGTTTCGTAACATTGTAGAGCTTTCGTGGCAGATATAATAATATGATCGAATCATAGCTCACAAAGTGATATATTTTAACTAACTACTACGCAAAAAAGTAAGATAAATCAAATATGAATAAAAGAAATGGTGTAACAAAAAGTGAAAAGTGAAGTGATAACAGAAATGGAGTAAAAAAAAATTCTGCAATTATTCACACTGCCAATGTGTTGCAATACGATTGATATCTGGGTCAGAAAAATAATACTTAACTTTATTGACCAAAATCAGTGTTAGATAAATACATCGCTTTTTTACTACAAAATATATTTTGCTTTACGCAATTTTTGTTTGTGTAATTGTTCGCACGCATTACATGTTATAATGTTTCAAGTATTTATTAATTATAAGGCAAAAATAATAATATGACAAAGTCCTTCTGGCGAGTGAAATGTGAAATGGGTTCGTTTCGGCGTTTCTTTTCAGCAGTGGCCGTTACAAAGCGCTGGTATCGGTAGCTCTTGTTTAAAAATAAATTAAATTTTAATATACTTTACACGTAACGTAAATTAAACTTATTGACGTGTAAAATGCCTGTAAAGGTCTAATAACTGAATAAACATTTGAATACAATATAGTCCTGTCTCCTAAACTAGGTACAACCTTTATGATAGGAGAGAATTCCTTCCCAATCAGAGGATTAAATCTTGAAACTATAATTCTGAGAATTAATAAAAAGAAGTTTCATTTGTTATTTTTTTGTTTCTAATCCTGAGTAGGTAGTAGTAAATATTAATAATATTATTTGATTTAGTCCGTAAGTATTAAAATTCAAAAATAATGAACACTTAATTTACGATTCCTTAATTTAAGAATCTCATCAATCAGTATCTTACTGAAGTTTCGTTGTGGGGATTGTGACGTCACTTTTGAGTAAATATTGTACCAAGGCGAACTTTGAATGCGCTGCATCTTCGACATTTTTTGTTAGTCACGGAAAAGAAAAAAATACGTGTATTATTATTTTTCATTATCTTTCAACTCGACGACATGTGGCCTGTGGCATGTGGCATGTACGGCTGGTCACACCAGAGGTCCCGGGTTCGATCTCCGGTCAGGTCAAGATGGAAAATGATCTTTTTCATATTGACCTGGGTCCTTGGATGTTTATCTATGTATTTGTTATAAAATATAGTATCGTGGAGTTACGAACTTACTTTGGGGCTAGCTCAATCAGTATAATTTGTCCGTATAGCTATCTATATATTTTAATTAATAATTTTTTATTTTATTTTATAAAATTCTAATGGGCAAATCAAAAAAATTAAGTTATTTTTCCTATTCGCCGAACTTTGCTCTTGTTTTGGTCTTAAAGGTGTCTTGACGCAATCTGGGACATAAGCCAAGATGCAACACTACAATCAGGGATTCAAATTATTGGGTGCAATCGGGTGGAACGGGTCCCAAAGAGCATGACCTTTGAGAAGTCTTACTTATTGCGTAGTTTGTTTTGTTTCGTTTTTGTCTAGGAACTCGTGGGCAAGTAGCAAGTGTTCATTTTCAGCTACGTACTTTTTGGTTTGAGGATATACTTTACAATTTTTAAGGCTTTGACGTTTTTCCTTTACAGAATAAAGAAATATATAGGGTTTAATTACAATTCCAAAGAAGAAACTCCACCGCCAAGAGCGTCGCTTTTAAATTTAAATTATATGAATTACAAACTAAGTTCGAGACTTGTGTTATGGGATGCTAACTCAACGATACTATATTTTATAACAAATAGTCAAAGTCAAAGTCAAAATTTTTTATTCAATGTAGGATAAATTTATCTCTTATTGAAGGTCATTCTTTTTTAAATATTATTTTAGTGCAAAAGCTAAAAACTACTAGCGTTTCGGAACGACCACTGTTGGGAAGATTACGCCGAAAGAAACCCAGTTCAGTATTGGTCCCTACCCAGCCTGATGGGCTATATTACAGTTACAATATATATATATAGATAAACATTCAAGACCCAGGTCAATATGAAGAAGACCATTTTCCATATTGACCTGACCGGGGATCGAGCACGGACCTCCGGTGTGACAGCCTGGCACGACGGTCACTAAGCCACAGGTGTTACTATGAAAGTAACCTCGTTCCAACCGAGTGTTCTATGATAGTCACGCATTTTTATTTTTTTAATATAATTAATTACTTAAGACCCCCTTATCCTAGACAGTTTCAGACTTTCCCATACAAACGTAGTCTACGTTTTATTTTGAGATGACATGTTGGATATGGCCGAAATTATGTCATTTCAAAGAAATTTGCATATATCATCATATCATATTTGAAAATCAGAATAGAAAACTTCTACACCCTTATATTTTCTTTGCAGTTCATAATTTTACGTAGAAAACTTATTATAACCCTAGATAATTGCAATTTCTTTAAAATTACAAATTTTTACCGAATCTGACAAGTCATTTTAAAATAAAACGTAGACTACGTTTGTATGGAAATGTCTGGGGTAAGGGGATTTTAAAAATCGAAGGGTGTTGCTAGTATAAGAATGTTGATTAAAACCAGTATCAATACAAAATATCGCAAACAATGCCCCAAGTCCGTTGAAATAGAAAACCAGGCGTATTAAAAAGCAAACTATGAAATGAGTGTGGTCGACCACTGTTTACTGGCACCTCCCCGAGGAAATATAGCGTTCGATTGAACGGATACTGGTGGAAAACGGAAACATTATTGAAAAATACGAGAATGTAAGCAATAACTACAGAATTAATAAAAACATAACTTAAAATTTATTGTGTATTTTCAATGAAAGGTTACCTACCTAGGTAACCTTTCAAGCTCGTATTAATATTTCAAAAAAAAGTGTTAACACATACCTAACTATGTGCGTTTTTTTTATAAAATATAGGAAATGCTTGAGGAATTCGAAAGATATAAGTTTTGAAACACTCAATTTAAGGTGCTACCTGAATTTTCCAGGTGCCCCCAGTGCTGCCCCATTTGTAATAAATCATTTGAAAGAATACGGAGCTTTTCTACGCACAATTGCGAAAAACGTCTACTTTTGGCGTATGTGCGTAGAAAAACTTCACCTTCTCACTTTAAACCGTAAACAGTAGTTCATAAAATAGTTTGCAGGGTTATCTACTGTCTGATCAAGTCAAAATTTTCAATGATATCTCCGTTTTCTTTCCAATGATTTATTTCGAATGGAGCAGCACTGGACCCCGGGAAAATTCAGGTAGCACCTTAAGGTAATAAAAAATATACATTGCGTTGTTTATACGGTTGGAAAATAATTATTATTATTTAAAAAGTCAATGTATAAAAAAATCAATATAGGATAAATTTCTTACTAAAGGTCATTTTTAGGGTTCTGTACCCAGAAGGGTAAAAACGGGACCCTTTTACTAAGACTCCACTGTCCGTCTGTCCGTCTGTCTGTTTGTCACCATCACCAGGCTGTATCTTATGGACCGTAATACCAAGACAGTTGAAATTTTTACAGATGATTTATTTCAGAAATACAACATACGTGATTTTTTATAGATAATAAGTTAATATATTGTTTTAGTGCAAAAGCAACAAACTATTAAGATTCAAAGATTCAAATGTTTAATTAGTAATTAGACCTTTACAGGCACTTTTACACGTCAATAAGTATAATTTATGTTACGTGTAAAGTATATTAAAATTTAATTTATTTTTAAAGAAAAGCTACCGATACCAGCGCTTCGTAACGACCACTGCTGAGAAGAAACGCCGAAAGAAACTCATTTTCACAGTATTGGTCGCCTACTCGCCAGAAGGGCTTTGTCATATTATTATAATTGTCAAAGCCCTTCTGGCGAGTAGGCATATTAGCGTTTCGATTCATTTTGTATATACCATTTTTAGTATAGTTTAATTAATAACCAGTACACAATTAACGAATCTCGTGAACAAATAGCGTAAATATTCTCTTGTTCCATTATATTTATTTATCAGCAAAGTAATTAGCGCTTGTTGTAATTAAAGAGCCGCGAGCGGTCGTGTCGCGGCATAATATACCACTATCTGTCATGGCGCCCGCCGTCACTGTCACTTTTTGGCGCGCGTTGACTTTTAATCAGATTTCTGAACGCAGCCTTGCATTCCGAAATGAGGAATTAGGCCAATTTGCAAGATGCCTCGTGGCTCGTGCCGTTTCAAATATTTGAGAGTGCAATATATTCTGGGTTTTAATAATAAATAAATAAAATCGTTTCTTACAGGATTTACAACTAACAATACCGAATACAAACCATAAAGGGTTAAAAACAAAGGAAACTTATTACTATATTCCATCTAAATTAAAATTATATAATACACACTTAAATGAGAGATTCAGCCCATTCAATATAAACAAGTTTTGCCATTGGGTCTACTTAACTAATAAATATAAATAAACAGAAAAAGCTTTAAAACAAATTCGGAACCAATATAAGAACAACGGTTTACAATTAACATAATAACTAAATTATCTACTATGCTGGTTTGGAGAAAACTAGAAACGTGTAAAATACTAATTGATTGTCTTTCCATGTAGACGAAATGGATGAGTCTAAATCATGTCGATAGAGGATGCGGCTAGCAACCCATCACTATATCACCCTAAACTTCTGTACATTATTTTTAATGACTTTTTCATCTTCACCCGAGCGTATTCCCGGTTGCATCCTCAGCAGTAACGCTTCAGAGCCCGGGGTCCGCTAACTTACCAAGGTGCTTTGACGAGGTTACTGGTTTTTATGCAGAGCGACTGCCGTCTGACTTCCGTAACCCAAAGGGTAGACCAGAACCAATCCTTGGATAGGTTTGAGCAAACGCTTGATCGCGTTTCTACGTACCTACCGAAACTTCAATCTTCAATGACTCAATTAATAAATTCAAATTCTATCAATTATTTAATGTATTGTTATTAATCTTGACCTGACTTTTAAATCTTATTTAGTCAGTATTTTTATTTAACTATATTTATATATGACGACCTCCGTGGCTTAGTGGTCACCATGCTTGTTCGCCACCCAGAGGTCCCGGGTTCGATTCCCGGTCAGGGCAAGTTGGAAAATAGCCTTTTTCAAATTGTCCTGGGTCTTGGATGTTTATCTATATATGTATTTGTTAAAATATAGTATCGTTGAGGTAGTATCCCATAACACAAGTCTCGAACTTACTTTGGGGCTAGCTCAATCAGTGTTATATGTCCGTATATATTTATTTATTATTTAATTTTGTACATAATATGAATGGATATTTAACGTACATATACGCCTGAAAATAATTACAAAATTGTTTATTTATGTAACAGCTAGCATGCGTGCAAGATGTCTTTTTGTAATACTTTGAGTCTGTATGTAATATTTCAATAAAAAAACAACAATCTTTCTTTTTTTTATAATCAGGTGATTCAAGCCTGCAATATCCCATGACCCCCAGATCACAAGGCGAACGCCTAGATCAGTAGACCAGTGGTGCCATTTTTCAAATGCGGAATCACTAAACGAACGATTTTTTGTATGGAAAACATTTGTATAGGTGACTCCGCGTTTCAAAAATGGCACTTCAGAAAGGCAGATATATTTCTGTGACTTTTCTCACTGAATATGAATAAACGAATGAACACGCAAATTATTTACACATGTAGGTATTGAATTAAGTATTTATGTTTGCGCTTAAACAAATATTACTTACACAAAATACAAAACGTGATTCATAAATTGACACAAAATATGCGCACTTTGAAATGCAAATTCGCTATGCTGTTACGCCTAAGCAATTAAAACACAAATGACCACTACGCAAGTAATTAACATATAGATAATCTAATTCGCTGGCAACGCAACTCTTTACCAAAAACTTTGTTAAAAATAATGTAGTCGCCATCTTGGCTTTTATGTCAAAAGTGGCTTTTAGCGCGAAATAAAGGTAATGGCGGCGGCACCTCGCATATGAAAAGAGTTTGTAAGATTTTTTACCTCACAATTGCTTAGATAAAGTAAAGTAAAGCTCGTTAACTCAGGTGAATATTTTAGAATGTATATCTCCTTATCTTATAGGTTAGGTTCATCATTTTTGGAATTTAAATTAGGACACAAAACAGTTGTTCTTGAAAGGTAGGACCAGAGACTATCCTTTATAAATAAATATATTTCTAATTCTATGACGGAATCTATATACCTCCTATACCTATCTATGGTTTTGGGCCGTGCCATAGACAATTGCAAACGCGGCGGCAATTTGTTCCAATCAAATCGACAGGTGTTTATTTGTCTCTGCTCAATAGCCATTAGTTATTGCACAGCTTTATTTGTTTGGGCAGTATCCACGTACACAATAGGTATCTCTTTCTTAAATCTTTAGAACTTGGGTACTTTCCAGGATCAAAAATAAATTACTTGGTACTGTTAAAAAAAATAAACCGGCACAAAATAAAATCAGTTGTCATGACCCATTTTCAAGGTGATTTTAGATCTATTATTGCAGAAAAACTTGATATTATGATATTTGATATAACTTTGATATTAAGAGCGCTATTCGGCTCCAAGAAACTTTGACGTCATTACTCTACATTTGATGTACAAATCCTATAGCAATGTTATTTTTGACGTTTAGAAAAAAAGGTTACTTCTCCTTTATTGAAGTCGGTTGAAAAGTGATTCTCGATTGCATTAAAAACTGGTCGTTTAAAAATGTATCCAAGTATTTTACCGCAACTTAACGGCACAGTATTAGTATGCTTGCAGATGGATCAAAAGTTTCCGACTTAAGCTGTAAGTCGCCTTCAGCAATAAAAACTAGTGCTTGAAACTTAGTTTTACGAGACATATTTAATACTGTAAACAGTTTGGAGTATACACTTAAAAGAAGCGTAAAATTGTAAGTCACTGACTCTTGTCAATTTAACGGAAAACAAAATTAATTATGAAATTCGTAATAAAATATCAAATGCGGTCATAATTTCTTGAAGTCCAATAGCACCTGCGTTAGTAAATCTAAATCAATCAATCAATTGCTTGCTTTTCGTTTATGCAAGTGGCCAACACTAGTGTCAGATTTTTCAAGCTGCCTAGAGGCATCTGACATAGCCTGACGACTGCCATACTATGACGTCAGCCGGGACCAACGGCTTATACGTGCCTATAACACCCATCCAAGTGCGGACCACGCCCGGTGTCGCTACTTGCGAGACCGCTAGTAATGCGCACTCCCGCCGGACTACCGAGCTCCTTATATGATCAATGACTATTATAGTGTCATTATTTTATTATCTACACATACTTACATCATCAAAACAGCCCAGGGCCGCAAGATTCAAAGGCCACTTTTAGCGTGATGAAGGGCGAGAAGGTGGAAAAGAAATCAAAATAGTGACGGGTTGCTAGCCGCCTATTTAACATGATTTTCGACAATTTCTCGATCGGCTTCAAAGATCTACGCGGGAAGAGTAGCAGCAGGTACATTTAAAGTTTTTTCTTTTCTCCCAGACCAGCAAGGAACAAAATAATTGACGGAGCGAGCGAAGCGAGAGAAGCGCCTCAGTTTTTAGATTAGCCAAAAATGCTTTCCGTCTGGCTGTCCGGTTGTCTGTCAGTCTGTCCTGTTCTCGCCTATAACCGATTCTTGTAAAATTGTGTGAGAAGTTTCGAAAATTATATGGAATTTCTTTATCGATTCAGTTTTTCGAAATTATTCAAAAATGGTGGAAATGTGGAGTTTGGACACTTTTAAAATATCATATCTCAGCCATGTCGATAAATTTTCAAAAATGTCACAATACTTTTTTGTTAAGGGGATACCTGAATTTTCCGAGGTCCAGTGCTGCCCCCATTTTAAATAAATCATTTAATAGGAAACGGAGACATCATTTAAAATTTGGTTTTGATCAGACCCTGGATAACCCTTCAAACTATTTTATGAACTAAGTACTGTTTACAGTTTAAAGTGAGAACGTGAAGCTTTTCTACGCACAATTGCGAAAACGGCCACTTTTGGCGTTTTAAAACTAGACGGACTATTAGTAATAAATTCAAAGGTTATTCATAAAATAGTTTAAAGGTCTTTCTAGACATTGATACAAATAAAATTTTTAAATATAACCATATTTAGTTTTAAACAATTTATTTCAAATGAGGGCGCCACTTTAGCTACCACTTCGTCCTAACCTTATTAACAAAAAAGTATTATTAAATTCAACTTTTTTGTCGTAACAACTTTATCCGATAAACTTTAACAAGTGGGGGTGACACGCGAGGTCTACTGCTCACAGAGCCTCTTGTTTTCGTCCCAGGATACTACCCTATTCCTTCACCGACTGTGCTTATGTATCAATGAAGGCGTAACTTTCCACGGGGACGTATAAATCCTAGATGTCAGTCAGTCCCTTTATTTGCTTCAATGGCGCATGTTGTGCGAATACGTCCACAATTTTGTTCTATTAAAAGAACAGGTGAGATAAGTAATAAAGGTTCAACAGGTAAAATTATTTAAAAAAAAGCATTAAATAATATAGTAGAAGATAAAAACTTAAAATATTGATAAATTAAACTAAACTACAGATCACAAATTACACTAAATTAAATTAAATTCAATTCAATTCAACAGGTGGGCCGTACACTTATGTGTTTCTTTCTACGTTGTGCATAAGTTCTAATTTAACGGACAAAATTTTCCCTAAGGGCCAAACTTAAATAATTTTCAACCGACTTCAAAAAAATTAAAAAAAAACCAATTTAAAGAAATATCTACTTAATGTGTTTAGCGGTATGGTTTCATTTAGCTCGCGTCAGAACTCCTCACCTCTTCGTTTAGTTACCTAGACATCCATTGCAAGCCAATTTCATTATTATTACTCTGGACAAACGTTTCATGTAACTGAATTTTCCCCTTCGAAGTGGTCGCCCCGCGCATAGTATAATGTAGGTATATTTTCGATACCTAAACGGGGAGTGACACAGGTCTGGTATAGTACTATATATAGTTATTGCCCAAAATAAACAAAGCTAACAGTAAATATAGAAGGAAATTACTCGGGAAATTTGGCTCAAAGCTCGCGTATAAGCTTTATACCTCCCGGCAATATTACCGAATGCTAATGAAAACACACAATACTTTGTGAGGAGAAGAAGGCTTTTTAACACTGTTTTATTCACCGTTTTTGTTTCGTTATAGGGTATATTTTTTATCAATAGGGATGTGGCTGGGTCTGCAAAGTGTTAATAATAAATAATAATAATAAATATATAGGGACAAATTACACTGATTGAGCTAGCCCCAAAGTAAGTTCGAGACTTGTGTTATGGGATACTAACTCAACGATATTATATTTTATAACAAATACATATATAGATAAACATCCAAGACCCAGGACAATTTGAAAAAGGCCATTTTCCAACTTGCCCTGACCGGGGATCGAACCCAGGACCTCTGGATGGCGGACTAGCATGGTGACCACTACGCCACGGAGGTCGTCGTTAATAACCAGCCAAGAGCGAGTCGGATTCGCGCATGAAGGGTTCCGTACCATGTACTATAAAAAATCACTTTTATCTTATGGTATCCTCCTTAAGTATTTATTTTATTTTAAATTAATATATTATTTTTTAAGTGAATATACAACTAAATATTCTGTGAATATTTTAAGCCCTGCCGTTATTAATGTCGAGCAAAAAAACGGCAAAAAACATCACGTTGTTGAATGGGAGCCCCCTTAAATATTTATTTTATTCTGTTTTTAGTATTTGTTGTTATAGCGGCAACAGTAATACTTCATGTGTAAAAATTTCAACTATGTAGTTATCACGGTTCATGAGATACAACCTGGTGACAGACACATAGATGGACGAACAGCGGGGTCTTAGTAATAGGGACCCGTTTTTACCCTTTGAATACGGACCAGTAATTTTTTTTTTACTTTTCTGACCCATTGATTATCTGTGACCGTCGCCGACATGTGTCGCGCGTCCACGCGCGAATCGCCGACTGTCACGAGGCAGTTTTTGACAGTTTGTGATAAATTGTCATGAAGATGACATGTGATGTGTCACAGGCATACTGTTGCGCGTCTGAGAGCCTTAACCCAACAAAACTTTATTTTGTAATAAAATCATATAAATAAATAAACACCCTAGACCCAGGACAATTTGAAAAAAGCCAACTTGCCCTGGCTGAGGATCAAACCCAGAACCTCCGGATTAGCGGTACAGCGTGTTTACCATAACGCCACAGAGGTCGTGTTATATAAAGCGTATATAAAATTTAAAAAAAAATAGGGAATCAGATATAAATCACTAATAAAGAAAAACTTAATATAAGTTCATATTGTGCTGTATTGTTAATCAACTTTTTTCTAAATGTATTTCAATAAATAAATAATAAAATACCATAACACAAACAGCTGATACAGCCTTTTTTATTTCCATTCAGACTAGTAAAAGATATGGAAAATACCTTTACTATAAATATAGGATATCTCGACACACGATAAAACATATTTCTACCCACGTATCAATCAGACCCGCATCTTTCTGTTTCTAAATAGATTTCGGCAAAACGTGACTTCCTATATTTGTGAGAAAACATTAGTAAATATTACATTGAAAACAATATTTAAGACGAAGTGGTAGCTAAAGTGGCGCCCTCATATGAAATAAATTGTTTAAAACGAAATATGGTGATAATTAAAAATTCGATTCGTATCACTGTCTAGAAAGGCCTTTAAACTATTTTATGAATAACCTTTGAAAGTAATATTGTTAGTCCGTCTAGTTTTAAAACTGTTTTTCGCCAAAAGTGGCCACTTTTGGCGAAAAACAGTTTTTAAACTAGACTGACTATTAGTAATAATTTCAAAGGTTATTCATAAAATAGTTTTAAGGTGTTTCTAGACAGTGATATGAATCAAATTTTTAATTATCACCATATTTCGTTTTAAACAATTTTTTCAAATGAGGGCGCCACTTTAGCTACCACTTCGTCTTAATGTAAAAAAATAAATATTTGGAGGCCACCTCTTGTCATTTCTGATGGAAACGTGGCCAAAACACTGATGCCGTTGCCGGGTCTTTGCACTAGAAATAAGCCATTCTATGTTTTTGCACGTATTCAATGCAAAATTCAAAATAATTTTTCAAAACTAAAAACCGACTTCAACCACAAACTACACAACCGATTTTGATAAAGTTTCCATGGTACCACCTGGAAAGTATACCCTTTCAAACAAAAAAAGAATATTTTAATTCGGTCCAGGCGTCTTCGAATAATCGGTGAACATACATAAAAAAATAAAGGATCGCGACGAATTGATAACTTCCTCCTTTTTTGGAAGTCGGTTTATAATATATACTGAAATATCACACAGATTGAACTAGCCCCAAAGTGAGCTCGAGACTTGTGTTATGGGATACTAGCTAACTTAACGATACTCCATTTTATAACAAATACGAGTACGCATATATACGAGTATATGTCGTGGCCATATCGTAGATTTGATCACTTTATGAAATGAACGAACATTTCATGAAATGGTCGCATTTCATGAAACGGCCAACTTAATTTGACCAGATCATGAAATCGTCAACGTTTCACGATTTTGTCATCCACGTTTGGCCGGATCGTAATAACAGGCTGAAAAAAGCAAACAAAAACAAAAACTTGTGACAGAGCGCTATAGGTAGGTTAAGGTCGCGGCGGGGTGGCCCTTGGGCCACCCCAAGCAATGTATAGTGTAAACTAAAAATATAACAATTTTACGATATAATCAACCATTTCATGAAGTGACACGGTAAATTCATGAAATGGTCGAATATATTTGATCATATCAAGAAACAATTTCTTACCATTGATCCGCCCAATCCACATCACGATGTGGCCAGTAGCCAGTGCAACATTTCATGAAATGCGACCATTTCACGAAATTCTTGATCACTTAATGAAGAGATTAAATTTACTATATGGCTACGACATATAGATAAACATCCAAGAGTTCCAAGACCCAGGTCAATCAGAAAATTCAGTTTTTATTTAGTAATTAAGTAGACCTTTCAGGCACTTTTACATTTCAATAAGTGTAATTTACATTACGTTTAGTGAACATTAAAATTTAATTAATTTTTAAATAAAAGCTATCTTCGCTTTACTGCTGAGAAGAAACACCGAAAGAAACTCATTCTCACAGTATTGGTCGCCTACTAGCCGTAACATCTTTGTCTTCTAATTATTATGTCCTTTTTATTAATAAATACTTTTAAATACAATCTTGCCCTCAAAGATAAATTCAAAATCATTTATTCATAACTCCTGGATTAGATAGTGTAGGCACCATAGCAGCAAAAATAAATCGCTCTCCCATACAAATTATCCCTGGTGTTTTTGGCCATGGTGACAGACTGACTCAGTTTAGGTATTTAGTCATTTTAACCGACTTCAAAAATGGAGGATCTTATCAGTTAGTAGCGATTTTTCTTTTTTTGTATGTTCACTGATTTTTCAAAAACGCCTGAAGCTATCTGGAAAATTCTTTTTTTGTTTGAAAGGGTATACTTGTCAGGTGGTCCCATGGAAATTCTATCAAAATCGGTTGGGTATTTTGGTTTTGAATCGGTTTCAAGTTTTGAAAACTCATAGTTTTTTTATTTTATTTTCAAGACTGAACTTCTTTTAGTTTCTACTTGGATATTTAGAACAAGTACTTTTTAAGTAAAACGTTTGAAGAATGTTAATTTATCCCCTGTCTTTCACTCTTCTTAAACATTGGACATTTTTCTCTTTAAGCTCAGACGGAGGGTCACTGGATTTTGTAGGCTTTTAAAGTAAAAATGTCAACATATCTACCTATTTTATTGATCAATAACTAGATATAAATATTTAAATGACTTTAAATAAAATAAAAAGTCCGAAAACTCATTAATTAAAATTCAGTAAATTTTGTTAGAATTAGAAACAATGTGGAATGCGTCCGACATTCTTAGGGTCTTCTTAATACGGCTTGTATATTTTCTTTAAAAGTTTCCCTTGTAAAACGAGATACAAACAAGGACAGGTGCCAGACTCCCTGCTAATCTAACAATAGTACTTCATTAATTAGAGTTAGCGCAATGGTCGCAAACTGCATTTACCGCGTTGGGTTACTGCAGCTGTTAACCGCTAACACAACTCACATCTCGGATTCTTCTTGGCGACGTTTACGTAAGTTCGAAACTTGTGTTATGGGTTACTAACTCAACGATACTATATTTTATACCATATACATACAATATGAAACAAAAACCCTGTCTGATCCTTGTACGAGCAACTCAGACCGTCAATATAAACAACTTTTGCTATGGGACCAATAAAAAACTTGTAAAAAAAGTCGACATTTTCATACAAAAGTGTTCGGCTGGCCCCGCAATTAGTATGAAAATGTCGAATTTGATATTGACGGCTTGAGTTGCTCCTACCAGGATCGGACAGGGTTTTTGTTACATATTGTATGTAGAAAAACATCCAAGACTCAGGCCAATCAGAAAAGGATCCATTTCCAACTTGACCTGACCGGAGATCGAACTTTAGACATCCTGAGTATCGAACATGCATGTTAACCATTACGCCATGAAGGTCGTCAAAAACATTCGACAATTGTGGTACCAATTATCTTCCAAGAAGATAACGCTCAAGTCTCCAATCATAATTTAGCCCTTTTGATCAAATTGGATATCTATTGACCAATCCACACGACTTTATACTCTATGCCTTCTATTTTTAAGGCCTAAATTACTTTGCCGTTTATAATCATTCAACAATCACGAATGCAGTTTGATGCCAAGATCTATTTATCGACGAAACATCGAATGCTCTTATGTTAATGCAAATAAAGTTTAATTTAATTAAATTTTGGTTCATGTCGTATGAGAATAGTGCATTTATTGGTTCATTTACGTGCAAATGTACACGTACGCAGTAGTGATGTGTCATTGCAATATCGATATTCCAGAAAAAACATACTTCTTACTGGATAAGTAAACCAGTTTACGCTCATGCCCAAACAGCAAAAATCAAGGTAGGTCATACACAATACCACACATTTAATTGAACTTAGGCGGGTTTAAGACGAAGTGGTAGCTAAAGTGGCGCCCTCATTTGAAATAAATTGTTTAAAACTAAATATGGTGATAATTAAAAATTTGATTTGTATAAATGTCTAGAAAGACCTTTAAACTATTTAATGAATAACCTTTGAAAGTAATATTGGTAGTCCGTCTTGTTTTAAAACTGTTTTACGCCAAAAGTGGCCACTTTTCAAATTTTTAATTATCACCATATTTAGTTTTAAACAATTTATTACAAATGAGGGCGCCACTTTAGCTACCACTTCGTCTTAAAGATTATTTTAGGTTTTTTGTTAAATCCATCGGGAGCATGATGGGTTAGTAGATAATATTGATTCTGAAACTGGGCAGAAAACTTTTGATGTCAATCAGTTTTATGAGTAACATAAGGCACAAGTTAGGCCGCATATGGAATATTACACATACATATTGCAGGGGCACCTAAATACCAACTTCTTCCTTTTGACTTTTGTATAATCGACGATGTGACTCTCGTCGGCCGTCTCGATCCTCTGGCTCTTATCGCATTTATCATGGGGAATGCTCTGAAGAATTGTTGGACTTAATACCTGCTGCATAATTTCACAACCGCACCACCCGCCTGAAATTAAAATTTCATCCACACCACTTGGATAGCTGGCAATCAACCACCGTACGTTTGAAAAGGAACTTTTTACCACGTACGACCGAACTGTGAAATCAACTTCCTGCAGCAGTGTTCCCGGACCGATACGAAATTGAAACCTTCAAAAAACGAGTCTTTATCTTCCTGAAAGGCCGGTTACACTCCTGTTACAGCCCTGGTGTCGCAGTTGTCCATGGGCAGCGGTGATCACTTACCATCAGGTGACCCGCTTGTTCGTTTGCCGACCTATAACATAAAAAAACTTGTGTAAATGAACTTTAACCTTTAATTATTTCAAGGTCTATAATATTTTATAAGTATTTCGCAAGCAATGATGTGTTAATATGGTCAAAGTTAATTTAAAGCCATTTTCTAACGATCAATTCCACTCATCGATACCACAAAATTAAAATAAGTATTGCATACAGAATGCGAGAGTGTTAAGTGAGCGGCTACTGGCGAACACACACATTGCCGTGTGCACAGATGTACAGTTTCGTTTGTAGTAGTATAGGCATAAATGATACTCCGCTTGATCCGCTTCTATGAAGTTCCTTACCTGTGTCGATACATCAATCATACTTACGCAACAAGTGCATCCCTAACTGGCGACGTTCCCGAGATAAATTGATTTGTATCCCGACCCAGCCTCCAGTCCGTAACCGTGCGCGCACGCAACTCGATAATTTGCCGCGAGTCGTTCAACTCTCGATAAAAAAACTAAAAATAGCGCGCAGCACTGTTTGTAAAGTAATAACTTATTAAAGATCATACATTGTATTATGCAATACTGCTATCATTGTGTACCTAAGTGACGTTGGAATAGTGACGAATAATGTTTGACTGTGTGCTGTATCACTTTTGTTTTTGATGTCGTGTGTGTAAGTGACTCTTATAATAATAATTACCAGCTGGGCGATGGTTACTTTTTTTAATGAAAATAATTTTTTTAGCCTCGTCACTCCCTAAATACTAAGTTTCATTAAATTGTTGAAGCCGATTTCGAGATCTTCATAATATATTCATAAGAATTTAATTGCTCGTTTAAAGCATAGGATACTAAGCTAAAATAAAAGTCCAATATCATCCTCGTTAAGATTTTTCAAGAATTTACAACTTTAAATTAAGTCATTTTAAAAGTTGATGACATAACCCTAGAAACTCAAAATAAAGTATAAACATAACCATAAAATTCTTAAAATTAGTCTTAAGTATAAAGTAACTTAAGTTTTAATTAAACTATTCACTACCTCTGTAAGATCAAAAAGCTGCTTTCACACAAAACATTTTCCCGTTTGATTATTCAGCATATTTTCATAACTTATCTTCAAAAATGCTCGAAAAAGTTGCCCCTGAGAAATATCGCATGCAGTAGACATTTTGGAATTTTTCATAACCTAATTCATCGTCATGTTCTTGATTTTTATTCCGCTCCATACCAATGTAAGCCACTGGGTCTATCCTCAGTCACGACATGCATTTTTATTCCCTTCTTAACGCATATCTACTTTATTAGAAATGCTTGATCTAATAGAGCAATGAATCAGGGTGTTTATACGAGAATAGGTGGGTATAAGGCATAATGATATTAAGCAAGTTATTATTTACTTTCTTACAACTAAAATAACTTTGTGATATTGAAATAACTTACATAACTACTTCTCACAAAATCTCTTATGTTATTCTCTCTCTCAACTCAGCGTTTTCCCAGTTGCGTCCTCAGCTGCAATGCTAAGAAGCCCGGGGTCCGCTTTCCGACTTTTTCATTTCCACTTTGCACAGTCTTGAGCATCCTTGGTTGTAGGACGATTAGGACTATAATAAATCTCTTATGTTTATTATCTTTATTTAATTTTGGGTTATTATTTATCACGTCTACTTTATTACTTGCAAAGTTGCGTCAACTAAGCCCTTGTAAATATTAAAAAAATCGATAGTTTACTTTCATTATAACTAAACAGTACAGTTAACTTAGTTGTAAGTAAATGATCTGACGTCAACAACTACCTATTAAGAAATCGAAAGAAAAAAGAAATAAAATTTATCAAGTGATATAAATATCCAAAGACAAATAAATGATTTTTGACTTTGACGAAGAATTTAAACTCAAAACAATTTAAAATCAAACAAAAAATTTAAGTATTCACAAAAGACCACCACTGGTGCAATTAACTTGTTTTTCGATCTCAAAATGATCAATTACCTAAAAATAAGCCAATTTGCTTGAAGATAAACTGGTTTTGATAATGTTTCCGCAATTTTCTGTCCACGCTAAGAAGAAACGCTAAAAGAAACTCATTAACTGAATTTTTCGGGGTCCAGAGCTGCCCGTTGTTTCAACTGGCCGTTTTTCGCAATTGTGCGTAGAAAAGCTTCACGTTCTCACTTTAAACTGTAAACGGTTTTTTTATAAAATAGTTTAAAGGGTTATCTAGAGCCTGGTCAAGACAAGACATATTTTTAAATTATATCTCCGTTTCCTTTTAATGATTTAATTCAAATGGGGAATTTAAGAGACGTAGACGATGTGAGTATAATTTTGTTACTTAAGAGGCTACATGAATTTTCCGGGGTCCAGTGCTGCCCCCATCTGAAATAAATTATTTCAAAAGAAACGGAGACATCGTTTAAAATTTTGTCTTGACCAGGCACTAGATAACCTTTCAAACTATTTTATGAACTACTGTTTATAGTCTAAAGTGAGAACATGAAGCTATTCTGCGCACAATTGCGAAAAACGGCCACTTTTGGCGTATGTGCGTAGAAAAGCTTCAAGTTCTCACTTTAAACTGTAAACAGTAGTTCATAAAATAGTTTGAAGACTTATTTAGTGCCTGGTCAAGACAAAATTTTAAATGATGTCTCCGTTTCCTATCATTAGATTTATTTTAAATGGGGGCAGCACTGGACCCTGGAAAATTCATGTAGCCCCTTAAGTACCTACATATCATCTGGGCCTAGCCTAGTAACTAGTACCACCTAACAGTAGCTTAGGTAGAAGTAGGAACGAGTAGGCACCTGCGTAAAATTCCGCAAGTTACTGACGTGTAAAAACGTCAAAGTGTGATGGAAAGGCCGCGAGAGCTGCAACAAACTGCTTTTACGTTCATAATCGATCACGCGTGGAAAAGGGGAAAGCATAGTCTGTACGGGGATAGATATACGGACAAATAACACTGATTTAGCTAGCCCCAAAGTAAGTTCGAGACTTGTGTTATGGGATACTAACTCAACGATACTATATTTCAACAAATACATATACAGATAAACATCCAAGACCCAGGACAATTTGAAGAAGACCATTTTCTAACTTGCGCTGACTGGGGATCGAACCCGGGACCTCTGGGCGGCAGACTAGCATGGTGACCACTACTCGTTCGTCGTCGATATTAGGAGCGTTCTTACCGTGTTTGTTGTAGACCTCCTTGGCGTAGTGGTGACTACGCTTGCCCGCCGTTCGGAGGTACCGGGTTCGATCCACGGCCAAAACATCTTGGAAAATCACCTTTGAAATTGTCCTTCCTAGGTCTTGGGTGTCTATAATCTATAATTGTTCTGGGTCTTTTATCTATACCTACGTATTTATCATACAATAATAGCTAGTATCGTTTAGTAATAGTACTAATAACACAAGTTTAAACTAATAAATAAAATAAAAAAATAAATATAACGTCTTACAAAATATACTGAAACTATTTGAAGAGTAAATTCAGTTCATAATACTGAAGAACTTGCCCCAAAGAACACATGGAAATTCATCCAAAATCGGTTAGGTATGTAGTTTGGAGCCAATAAAGTCGAATTTTAGTTTTGAAAAATTACGTTACGTCGCGTCCCATTCAAAATGAATTCCCAAACATTTGCAGAGTGGCTAAAGTAATCGTTTAATCTGCCAAGTTTGTGTTTGTGCTCTAACTTCAGAGGCTCAGCGACTTACGTTGTTTACGCCGGCCAATAATCTGGGTATTATCCAATAATGAACCCCAGTGTAAGCAGATGAAAGACGTCATGCCAGTTTTTCGGCGGGAGAAACACCAGAGAGATTCTTAAATTTATTGTAAGTAAATATATAACTTGGAAGGGACCCGTTATCGAACCACGGGCTATACAAGATCCAACTTAGTATAATTAAATTACATTAACAGTCAAAAAACAACAACAAAAAATTTGGCATTTCGATACTAAAGTGTCCAGCCGCCCGGGCAATTTGTATGGGAATGTCGAATTTTTGTTGTGTTTTTGACTGTAATTTTATTATAATATAGTGATCTAGTTTAAGACGAAGTGGTAGCTAAAGTGGCGCCCTCATGTGAAATAAATTGTTTAAAACTAAATATGGTGATAATTAAAAATTTGATTTGTATCACTGTCTAGAAAGACCTTTAAACTATTTTATGAATAACCTTTGAAAGTAATATTGGTAGTCCGTCTAGTTTTAAAACGGGTTTTTGCCAAAAGTGGACACTTTTGGCGAAAACCCGTTTTAAAACTAGACGGCACTTTTGGCAAAAACCCGTTTTAAAACTAGACGGACTATTAGTAATAATTTCAAAGGTTATTCATAAAAAAGTTTAAAGGTCTTTCTAGACAGTGATACAAATCAAATTTTTAATTATCACTATATTTAGTTTTAAACAATTTATTTCAAATGAGGGCGCCACTTTAGCTATCACTTCGTCTTAAGTATAAAAAATATGTTATGTATCGTTGAGATCGGTGGTAAGTGGTAACACATAAGGTATAAATGGATGAAGGTACTGCATCCAAAAGATGCTGTGTTACACAGCATGGAAAGGACATACCCGCAATAAATCGAATCACGGGCTATACAAGATCACTACAGCAAAATAATTCGACATTCCCACACAAATTGTCCAGGCGGCTGGACACTTTAGTATCGAAATGCCAATTATTTTTGTTGTTTTCTGAATGTTAATTTAATTTAATTATACTAAGGTGGATCTTGTGGTTCGATTACGGGTATGTCCCTTAAGTTGTATGGGAATGGCGGATTCATTTTTGTTTTTTTGACTTTTATTTTAATTAAATACTTTTCTGATTTAGTATATCCCGTAGTTCGATTTATTACGGGAATATCTCTTCCACGTTGTATCATAAAACTTTTTAAAAATTTTACCACCTTGCGATGCGTGTGGTCAAAATTTTTACAATCCCAAGGAACTGTCAATTTCCCGGAATAAAAAGTATGTATGTTGATCCAGGTATTAAGCTATATACAATTATACATGCTTTTCATTCCAATCCATTCAGTCATTTTGGCGTGAAAGTGGAAGGTGCATCCTTACATCCTTACAAATATTTGCATTCATGTTTAACTTTTTGCATTTTTTTTTTTTATTTTCATTAAATAATAGTCCTAAATAACACATTAATTCCAGACTAAATTAAACACAGCACAAAACATAAAATAAGTAATTAAACTAAAAACAAAATAACCTACCTATAAACTAAAATATATCTAATTAAAAATAAAACATTATATTATATAAAAAATAGACCCCAGATCGCTACGGTCTTAAGGCAGGGTGCCTAAGAGACTGGCAGCATTTAGGTCCAGCTGGTCCGCACCAGCTCTTAGGTCCCCAGAAACGTCGATAACGCGTGTGGAGATTTCTTTAAAAATTTGACGCGCCTCCTCACCCTAAGGCCCTAAGCCCTAAAGTCTCCACAGCGAAAGGCGCAAATAAAATGATTTCATCTCGCTACATTTGTACGAACGAGACACCGCCGAAGTAGGGTAAAAAGAGTAAACAGAATCTGGACAAAGAATCTGGTATTTTTCGACCTAAATTGTTTTGCTTACATCACCAAAAAAACTTTTAAAAAAAACTTGAGAGGTGTCAAGGGACAGCCGGATGGAACGAAGTAAAATATAAATAGGTCTAAATAACATTCAAACTCTTTTCTGCGTTCTAAAATCAAGTTTTTTTTATATTCATAAATTTGAATGAACAAAAAGTGTCGTTACAACATTTGGTCTTAATTTTTTCCGTCTAGCTCCCTTTCGCAACGCGCGATTAGGAACTTCGTTCCAACAATTTGCAACACAACATCGCAATTTACAAAAACTAATAATCCGAAGCGCGTGGGCCAGTTATGTTAATACGAGGGGTACAAAAAAAAACAATAAATCGCGGGGCCGCGGAATCCGAGCCCTCAGCCCTTATTGGAATGCCGAATTCGATGCCTATTGCTATCTGTTTGTGAGGGCAAATCTCTTGACATACCAACGGCCCACCTGAACTATGCACTTGTACTGAAATCGTAATGTATTTAGCTCTAAGATTGTAAATATACAAGTAGTGTAGATTTGCCAACGAGCGTCCAGGTGTAACAGATAGACAATACATATTAATGATACTAAGTATATTTTTTTCATGGTCGGGATATAGGCACACTTCAAGTATATGCAATTTGAAGTGTGCCTATAACCCGACCATGAAAAAATGTTCAGTCGGTGATAGAGACAAAACACGTCACTCTTTTCTTTTTCTTCTTTTAGAAATCTCAAGAAGACTATCTCGCTCTAACAAAGCGTGTCAGGCCTAGTGTAGCAAAAAAACAGTTTTTATTTCTAACATAAAAAAACTTGAAAAAAAACATGACAAAAAAAAGTTTTCTTTTTGAGGCATGTTTTTTTTCAAGAATACGGAATTCAAAATTGATAAGGCAGTTGCCGTAAAAGATTAATACTTAACAGTTTATAATTAGAGTTTTTTATTTATTTACGAACCTTCCATACTTTTTTGGTGGAATAGTTCCAAGTTTACGTGAATATATTGTCAACATTCAAATTGCGCACCGAGATTCCCGGTACATTTTGGTATAAACATAAACCGAACGGGGATTTCCCGGTCCGGGAGACAGGGACATTCATTAGTAATGAACCAATTAAACAAATATTCAGTCTTAAAACATCAAAAAAGTCTAAATTAAGTAATAAGATATGTAATGTTAGTAAAATGTAAGAAATAAGAAAGCAAAGAAAGCATACATCCATAAATTATTCAATTTTCTATAGAATTTCCTTTCTGAAAAAAAACAAATTTGGAAAAAAAACAAGGGTACTAAGTTTTTTATCATGTTTTTTTCAACATTGTGAAAAAAACAAACTTTTTTTTTTTCATATATATAACCGTTTTAAAATTCAGTTACCAGATTTGACCTTAGCAAACATAAATATGAATATTTAGGGACAAAATACACTGATTGAGCTAGCCCCAAAGTAAGTTCGAGACTTGTGTTAAGGGATACTAACTCAACGACACTATATTTTATCTAATATATAAAATTCTCGTGTCACAGTTTTCGTTGCCATACTCCTCCGAAACGGCTTGACCGATTTTGATGAAATTTTTTGTGCTTATCCGGTATCTATGAGAATCGGCCAACATCTATTTTTCATCCCCCTAAATGTTAGGGGTAGTCCACCCATAAATTTTTTTATTTATTTTTTAGACAAAATTTTTAATTTCTATTTTTTTATGATACAACATACAAAAATACATACAATCCTCAATTTTGGCAAAACAACGTTTGCCGGGTCAGCTAGTAACTAATAAATATTTAGATAAACATCCAAGACCCAGGACAATTTGAAAAAGGCCATTTTCCAACTTGCCCTGACCGGGGATCGAACCCGGGACCTCTGGGTGGCGGACTAGCATGGTGACCACTAAAGTGAGGTCGTCAAAAAATACATATACATTCCAAGTTAAAAGCTCTCTTGTACGTGCTACTCCTATGGTAACCTTTATGTGTCGCTCCAACATGACATACTCTCAAATCACTCACAGTTACTCTGTTAGAGTATAGAAAGGAGTCCCTTGCAAGTCAAAAACGAAAATAATACGATATGTCACGCATTAGCTTTGTCTGTCTGCCTTTGTGACGCGCGCTTTGCGTCTCGCGTTTCTGCCCTAACGAGGTTACGGGTCCATCCATGCCTTTTGCTGTGTGGACGATAGTTTTGTTCGTGTATGTGTTACGCTAGTGTGAGTGTAAGAAATAAGTTATTTTGTGGATAATAACTAAAAGTACCTACTAAAAGTCAAGAACAACTTTGTTCCTATACACGATTCCCAAAGATTCATAAAAATTTATTTTCCCATAAAATTGGTTCGGTCGCCTGTCTTTGTATGAAATAAGTTTTTATTAACTATTATTTCATCATTAACGACCTCCGTGGCGTAGTGGTCACCATGCTAGTCCGCCCACCAAAGGTCCCGGATTCGATCCCCGGTCAGGGCAAGTAGGAAAATGGCCTTTTTCCAATTGCCCTGGGTCTTGGATGTGAATTTATATAACATACTAGCTGACCCGGCAAACGTTGTTTTGCCAAAATTGAGGATTGTATGTATTTTTGTATGTTGTATCATAAAAAAATAGAAATTAAAAATTTTGTCTAAAAAATAAAAAAAAAAAATTTGGGGTGGACTACCCCTAACATTTAGGGGGATGAAAAATAGATGTTGGCCGATTCTCATAGATACCGGATAAGCACAAAAAATTTCATCAAAATCGGTCAAGCCGTTTCGGAGGAGTATGGCAACTAAAACTGTGACACGAGAATTTTATATATTAGAAGAGATACATTTACAATACTGATATAGATGAGATTAGCTCAAGAGATAATAGTGGAATGAATGTAGAATGATGAAGAAAGAATCTAAAATTTAAAAATATAATTTGAAAATGAAGTTATTTTTTAAAAAGATGGACAGTGTGAAATGGAGAAAAGAGGTAAACGGGAACATGAAGGATGAGGTTTATTGTAACATCGTTACAAGCATAGACTAACAATTTTTTTTTACTACGTAAATCTGAATCTCTGGTTACAAGTATATATCTGTGTTGGTTATTTGGTATCAATAATTTGAACGATCCCCTTTCCATCAATGACACATGTCAACGCATCAAATTCCAATAACACCTCATCAAGCCATCACATAACATTTGCCAAACAATAATTCCCGCTGTCAACATCCATCCAGTTTCTAATGAGTGCTCCCGTATTGTAACCAAATTATGGGTGCGCTAGTTGGCGGGAAACCAAATTGATGTTTTCTGAGTGTGCGCTGTTTGTTTGTTGGTATTGTGGTTATTTGCGGTCTTTTATGAGTATTGAAAATTATTTTTTTTAACCGACTTACTGAAAGGAGGAGGTTATCAATTCGTCGCGATCCTTTATTTTTTTTTTATGTATGTTCACCGATTATTCAAAGACGCCTGAACCGATTTAAAAAAATCTTTTTTTGTTTGAAAGGGTATACTTTCCAGTTGGTTCCATGGAAATTTTATCAAAATCGGTTGTGTAGTTTTGGGGTGAAGTCGGTTTTAGTTTTTAAAAATTATTTCTAATTAATTATTTTACGGCTCTGGATACTAGACCTTTAGAGCCCATCTTTATTTTATCACTTCTTTATTCCTAACCCTAACCCTAACTATACAATCAAAGGTTGGTGTAGGTCCTTTGACTGCTTCAAGGGAGCTTCTGGTAAAAAATCTAAATGAGCCCACTGGTTTTCATAGCTGATTGAGTGGCGGACGGCGCCTAAAGACGCTCACCACAGGCCGCAAATAAATATCACTACAACAGCACTATGAGTGTCCACTTTAACCATTTCACATATTGTCCATGAGCATGAGCATTTATAACACTAAACTACACCAATTTCATATTATAAATTCCACTAGAATCAATTTGCAAAACAATTTAAAGCAAACTCCAACTGAACCCCTTGACTTCCCGCCAAAAATTTGGGAACTCCTGTCAGTTAATCTGTCAATTTAACCGAATTTCAAAAAGGAGGAGGTTATCAATTCGTCGAAATCTTTTTTATTTTTATTTTTTATGTATGTTCATAAATAATTATTATAAAATCATCATTCGAAGACGCTCAGACCGATTTGGATAATTCTTTTTTGTTTAAAAGAGTATACTTGTCAGGTGGTCCCAATTAAATTTTATCAAAATTGGTTGCGTAGTTTGGGAACGAAGTCGGTGTTCAGTTTTGAAAAATTATAAATAGTCACAAACACTAATATATGAACATTGATAAATTTATGATTGCAGGAAAGTCTACAGTCTAATTCCCATAACAGCACATGTGTCGTAATTTCGCTAATAAGATACGCCTAGCCATAGAGCGAGAACTTTTTTTCTTTAGATTTAACATACTGCCAACATAAGAAAAACTTTTTTATCATATTCACTAGGATGACAAGACTCCAATTTTGTTTAACTTTGTTTATTTTATTTAATAATTATTTACAGTCGTAGAAAAAGTATTGTATGCAACGTTGTATAAGTTCGTCAAAAATGCTCGGTGGCGTCTCCTTACGATGCTCGCTAAAGCTCGTATCGTTACTTGCACCACTCGCATTTTGACCCTTCTTATACAACTGTTGCATAAATACCTTTTCTTTTATCTTTTTGGAGTTGGTTTTTGGTGAGTACCAGATTTTAGGACTGCCTCTAAGTATCTCTCTCTTATCAAGTGCGTAATAAGGTAATTTTATTGCTTCTCCAAAACCAGACATCCTTTTCTTAGAACAGAAAAGGAAATAAACAAAAACAATGACACCTGTAGGGTACAGCGTCATCTAATTGACCCACTTCCAACATCTGGGGAGTGTAAAGTTAATTTTTACTGCATATCGGGTTTCATCCAGTATTATCCAGTTTCTGAGGTCGAGGATCGGAACCAGACACCCTTGTTGGTTTTTAAGGTTTACTTTGCAATCAAATAAATTAAACAATAATGCAATTAAGGTAAAACTTTAGTGTTTCTTATGAAAATAATAATCAGATAAGTAGTTAAATATTTTTCATTCGTTTTGTATCTCTAAGTACTTATATGTGACACATCCATTATTTGTACTGTAAATTTGAGAGTAGTAAGTGGTTGTGCCAATTATTTTTACTAGATACGTATGTTAAGATACATATCAATTGCCTTAAGAGCGGCCTTCCCGTCTTGCTTTTCATACAAACGCTCGTACGTAATTATGACATTGTAACTGATATTTTTTGAAATTTTTTGAACTAACAGGTATCTTGTCCGCTATTTCTAGGTTTCTATCGAAAAAAAATCAAAATTTGGAGAAACAAATTCAGTATAAGCCTCCAAAAATCTGCTTTTTTGTCCAAATTTTACTTGTACTTCAATCGTTTATAAAGTACTCATAAATTGTAAAGGTAAAAAAAATATATTTCGATAGAAACCTTGCAAATGTAATAAAAATTTCAAATAAAAAAACAATTATTTCACACACTTGTAAGGCTTACTGAAAAACACGTATCACCTGGAACAAGTTTTATGAACTTTCCAGCACCCAATGAAAAGTGAATATTCGTTCAATAGATAGTTAAAAATAATAATAATTTAATTCAATAGAATGTAAACCAAGCTCTCAGGAGCTATTTAGTTTGCCTCTTTTTCTAGCTTTGCCCTGGATGAAATAACAAGCTTTTCAAACTATGCTCGCGTTGACGACAGAGCGGCCGGGAAGGGCCGCCTTAAGAGGGCCGACCACGAATAAATAAGGATAAAAGACAGAAGCAATAATAAAGTTGTTTATTTGACTCTCCAAGATATCTTTAGGCATTGGTTTTTTAACTGTCGCGCTCTGAACACATTATAATGTATATATAAACGGGGCTTAGCACAAATGATTTTTGTTACTTCTAAGGGTCACATCAGACGGACTGCGGATTCGACGGATTCGACTTCATGCGTTGTTTTGGTGCAGTCCGTCTAATCTCAGCCTAACGTTTTGAATAGGAGTTACGTCCTTCGTGGTCGCAGACAGACTGTTTGTCTGCGCCTCAGTCTGCCCCGTTTATGCCTATATACTTGTACATCAATAACCTTATAGGTTACCACGTTTTTAAATGCCTCCATGGTCGTTTTTAACTGCCTCCGTGGTCCAGTGGTCAAGGCGTTCGCCTTGTGACCCGGAGGTAATGGGTTCAATTCCCACTGGGAAGCATCTTTGTGAAAAGTTGTTTTTAGTCTAGATAGGATATTGCAGGCTTGAATCACCTGATTATCCGAAAAGAAAGATGATACCGTGTTTCGGAAGGCACGTAAAACTATGGGTACCAAACGCCACCTAGCGTTTGATCATCAAACTATCCCAGGATTGGTTCCTGGTTTGCCCTTTGGGTTGTGGAGGTCAGACGGCAGTCGCTTTGTGTAAAAACAGTAACCTCGTCAAATCTCCTTGGTTAGGTAGCGGACCCCGGGCTCTGAAGCGTTACTGCTGAGGATGCAACCGGGAATACGCTCGGATGATGATGATGATGTTTTTAAATATTTATGAGAAACGTATAAGGAAAAATATAACTACCTACGTCTAGACCGTAACGTCTTCAAATACTACAAGACAATTGAGGGGAATTTCGTGCGCGAGTGAGTTTTTCCGCGAGGGCGGCCAGAGTACCTATAGGAAGTTTACCGACCGTGCATTTATTATTTCTGGCCGGGCTCGGAAATTGGCATGCGCGTTGTCTTACCATTCAATCATTCACATTAGGCGAGTAGATGTGTTGACTTGGTTTCCAATATAACCTGAAGAAATCGGTAATAACATAATATACTTTTATAGTACAATTGCGCACTAGTTGGGAGGCCTATGCCGAGTTTTGCGGTCGAAATCTACAATGGGTCCCTTACCATATCAAAGATTTAAATTGCTCCACCAAAAGACTCCACACTTAATACAACACAATTACTTTGTGCTGTGTCGTTGACTGTTATATATAAAAGTTGGATTCATTAATGAAAAAAAAACAGAGATGAAATTGAAATTCAGGCTACAAGGTGAGAAACAATACATTGTTTTAGTTTTAACTACACTTTATATGTAAATAGATACCAACTTGTTCCTTTTACTGTCATCATCGCTCGCACTTAAATCCCGTCCAGTGTAGACTTTGATTTGGGACATTTAATTTGCAAGAGATTGTTGCTGAGCAATGTTTACTGCTATATAAGGGCTTTAAAAAAAGTAGCATATTTAGATATAAATAAATCGGCCACGAAATAGATGAGGGGTCACTATAAAGTTAGAAACCTAAATAGATAATTTGTTCAGCTTCTTCTTTAGCTAAGTTTCTAGACCTATAGGCCACATTTGACGAGATAGTAGGTACATAGAGATCCGTCGAACAAGTGCATAGTGAAGAACGGTTCTGTTGAAGTATTGTTCTTCGAATGTGTGTGTCGTCGAAGTATGTTCTGTCGGACTAATGCTAGTCGAATGTATTCTCTGTCGAAACAATGGGCATCGAACTATTGTTTTTCGATATTGGGACTCTGTCGAAATATTTAACTGTCGAAATTCAGAATGACGCTCGGCATAAAGGTAGACAAGTTTTATTTGCGAGGCATATTTAAAAAAATGCTTGGCTGTCAAAAACGCTATCTAGTGATGAGTAACGGAACTACATATTATCATAGCGACATCTATTATTTGCTAGAGAAAACCCTGACTTTCAAGAGTTAACCCCTAATAACTTTTAAACATCTGAACCGATTTCCATCAAACATAGCTAAGAACTACCGCAAGGGAACTTGCTTTCACGTAAGCAACCGCATAGGAATCGGTTCATCAGTACGAGCGCTACGATGCCACAGACCGACAGACCGACAGACATAAGCGTCAATCTTCTAACACCCTTCTTTTTAGTCAGGGCATACAAAATTTAATCGAAATAGTGATGGATTGCTGTCCGCAACGCCATTATTAACGATCTGAGCGGGACGAGAAGTGACTGATACACTCTCTCTAAGATTTATTTTCTCTCAGACGAGCGTGAAAGCATTGAAAGCCAGGGTTCGGACGGATTATAGGTTAATCTAACCGAAATAATCCGTTATTAACCCAATTGGAAATTGGTTAACATTTATGTTGGTTATCTGAAATAGCATGTTAACCTATAATTGCGGTTAACTTTAACGGAGTCTACATATTAGGTTTTTTTCATGATACTAGGTACACGTTTTTCATTCCTCGTCATTCGGTCCTAATCCAAACGGCTGTGCATCACCGTACCCTTATTAAACTATTCAGATAACGGTTACTGTTACCTTTATTGTGTGGGTTAACCGAACGAACGGATTAACCGAAAAAGGGTTAACCGATTTAAATATTATCGTTATGGAATGGGTTTTCCGAACACCGTTGAAATATTGACAGAAGATGGTTGATGAAATTCAGTAATAATTACGACGCAACTCCATTGACTTTGGGCTTATATCATTCATTTGTTATAATTATTTGGCCTTACAATAAAAAATTGTACAAAAAGTGATTTGAAAAAAAAGATATTATTTTAAAAAAATATTTAAACCTACTTTTGTCTAAAGTAATTGATTGTCAAGACGAATCAAACGAGCCCAAACTCGATGGGGTTGCGTTTTTTTACACAATTCCCATGGCTACCTTCCAGCTCCATCATCAGATCAGCTCCATGTCATCATAATATAGCATTGTCACGCGATATACGTATGCGTGCAAAATTTAACTTTAATCGGAAACCGGGAAGCGGGTCAAATTTAACTTGCAAGATTTGATTACGGACAGACAGACTAACCGACAGACAACGAGAAAGTTAGTACAATACCCGGCATGTAAGTTGAACAAAATGGCGGCCGTCGGCGCATGTTTAATTGGAGATAAGTGTTACAAGAGATTTTTTTGGTCTTTCGTCAAAACCGAAATCATTTCTATCTGAAGTTCGGATAGAAATGTGATTCTAAACGGACAAACAACACAACGTACAGCGACGACCGCCATTTTTGTTCAACTTACGTGCCGGGTATTGTAAATAGTTCATATAGAAATCCCAAAGACCGTAAAATACATCAACCGAGTGATGGAGCAAAACAGCGAATAAGGTTATTGACAATAAAACCTAATGAATTAACATTCAGTGGATTGAGGCTCGCCACAGGTAGCCGCCATTAGAGGCGACTGGATGATTTTGTTTTGACTAGTTCTTGGATCGGTACACGTGTTTGACAGAAATAGAATTTCAGATTGAATATATATCTACCTATACTTGATAATTAGTCATCATTATCATCCGAGCGTATTCCCGGTTGCTTCCTCAGCAGTAACGCTTCAGAGCCCGGGGTCCGCTACCTAACCAAGGAGATTTGACGAGGTTGCTGGTTGTTACACAGAGCGACTGCTTCTGACCTCTACAACCCAAAGGGCAAACCAGGAACCAATCCTTGGATAGTTTGATGATCAAACGCTAGGTGGCGTTCGGGACCCACAGTTTTACGTGCCTTCCGAAACACGGAATCTTCTTTCTTTCCGGATAATCAGGTGATTCAAGCCTGCAATATCCTATCCAGACTGGAAACAACTTTTCACAAAGTATGCTTCCCAGTGGGAATCGAACCCATGACCTCCGGGTCACAAGGCGAACGCCTTGACCACTGGACCACGGAGGCAGTCGATAATTGATAATTAGTATCAGGTCTTTATCCCAAACGGGGTGATGGTGGGCGTAAGGGTGGAAAAGGAATAAACGGCCAAGTGCTAGTCGGACTCACGCACGAAGGGTTCCGTACCATTATTTATAAAAATCACGTTTGTTATTTGGGAACGCACTTAAATAAGTATTCACTTTATTCTGTTTTTAGTATTTGTTTTTATAGCGGCAACAAATAAATAAATAAATATATAGGGACAAATTACACTGATTGAGCTAGCCCCAAAGTAAGTTCGAGACTTGTGTTATGGGATACTAACTCAACAATACTATATTTTATAACAAATACATATATAGATAAAGATCTAAGACCCAACACAATTTGAAAAAGGCCATTTTCCAACTTGCCCCGACCGGGGTTCAAACCCGGGACCTCTGGGTGGCGGACTAGCATGGTGACCACTACGCCACAGAGGTCGTATTCCTGTAGAAATGCATCACTGAAAATTTAAACTGTTGAGCTATCACGGTTCATTAGATACACCCTGGTGACAGACAGACGGACGGACAGCGGAGAAATAGGGACCCGTTATTACCCTTTGAGTAAAACCCTAAAAACGGAATCAAAATTTTCTAGCCACAACGCCTGTTTTGACATAATTCTGATTCTCGCTCATACCCTCGATCGGCTTTTACGATATGCGCGGGAATAGTAGCAGCTTTTTTCTTTTCAAGACCAGCATGGGAGAAAATTGTGACTAGTTATTATTTCAATTATTTTGTATGATGTTGCTCTCTCGTTTTATGTTTTTGCCTGTCTTTCACATTTGGCATGTACTAGAGGTTTACCATTGTTACGAAAATAATAAAAAATCGTATCAACGATAGCGTGAAAAGATAAAATAATAATTTCACATTCATGATACTTAGCTTTTTTTTATGCTCGACGCAGTACGATACAGTATTTGCTTATTTACCGCTCAAGAATTTTTTGTAATAAGAATCTTTGGGTAATAAGAGGGGCTAGGGGGGGGTCGAAATAATTCGAGAAAAGATTAATAATATGATCAAAGAGGTTGAAGGACTATAATATAAATAAACATGCTCATCACATCTACTCGCATAATATGACCACGTCAGTACTACGATGTGAAGCAGCACGATATCGTCTAGCGACGACAACAACATCGACATGAAATGTGGGCTTAAGAAATTTTGAGGTGTTTCTCGTTTAGTGTTTCTGGCCAATTCAAATGTACGAACATCGCTAACTTTAGTGTCAAACAAGTTGTTTTCATTAAACTCGCGAATGTCGCGACATTATTATCCCCGTTTCGGCATTCGGCAACCCAATAAAAACGCCGGATTGCCGAAAAAAATATAAAGTACTATTTTATCTTGTTTTGTAAATATTATATAAATATCAATTTGCAGCACTTGTATGTGTAACGATATAAAGTGGCAATATTTTTGTAGCTTTGTTAACTACTTTTTTAAACTACTTAGTACCTGTAAAACTTGTTAAGTATAATATGTACCTACTTAAGCAAATATTCTTTTTTATAATTTGTCACTAATTCATGCCTGAAAGGGCAAACTGGTGACAACATTACCATATTATGTAGGTACCATCTTAAAACACAGTTTTGCAATAAATAATTTTGTGTTTGAGTTTAACCCAAACTCAAAATTGACTAAACTCGTTTGAGTAAACTCGGAAAAACTATACTTGCTCTCTACTAACGACAGTATTTTCCTTGTTCACAGTGGTGAATCCTGTCGCCTGGCGGTCCTCTGCCTCGTCCTGTCGTGGTGCGCACTGAGCGCAGTGTCGGCCCCCGCGCCGCTCTGCGCAGGCGCAGTCGAAGACGATCCGAGGGCGGCGCGCTTCTGCCAAGCGCTGAACACCTTCCTAGAACTATATGCCGAGGCGGCTGGTGAACAGGTGCCGGAGTATCAAGGCAAGTGTTGTACCTTTACCTTCATACCATTGATATGGGGCATCAATGGTACGTAGTGCCAAGCAAAACACAACGACAAAGAAGGTTTGTGACTTCAGAGTTGGTTTAGCAGTGAATGACATCTTTCGCTTTCCCGATTGTATCCTCCTTCGGAGCCGGAGGTGTGCTTATCGACTTTCTTCTTTTTTATCCGTAGACTAAAGCTTTACCCAAGTCAGCCTTAAAGTACACAGTCTTTGGCTGGAAATGGTATATGGGTAAGACGAATATTATATTGTACCTGTCTTTTGCAGCTCTGGTGCGGGACTACCCTCAGCTCCTGGACACCGGCATGAAGCGGCAAGACGTCGTGCACTCCTTCCTGCGCTTCGGCCGTCGCCGCTGACGCGTCGTGCCTTCGCGCCCTCGCCGCGTCTCCGCAACGAAACCGCAATCGAAACGACGCGCTTAAACTCGCGCACCAGTAGTAGATACCCTGTGGCATTACGCTTCATTCCCCTTTAAATCATGTGTTACTTTGTCCAAAACATAAATTAAAGTTCCTTTTAGTTGTTAAGGTATCCGTACACGGCGATTATAAATGTTACTCTTGTCTATACCTCTCTCTCCAAATTTAACTTTAGGCTACGGTTATTAATTGTACTTATTGCTAAAAGTATTATAGGTATAAGATATGAATAACAATCTTGTTGTCAACATTTTGTGGCATTCATTTTGTAGTTGTAAGACTATTGTAATGTTTTAAATAAATACATATTTATGACAAGCTCAAGGATTTTTATTATGGACCTTGCTTGCCTTTTTGGATTATAAACTGCAAAGAATTACAGATCTAGATCTCATTGTAAAAAGGTAAAAAGAAGTTTAGGTTAGAGCATCATACTTCGTGAGTTTATAGATGATAATTTTTGAAAAATTATCTTATGAAAATACTACCGCTAACCTTTGAAATTATTACTAATAGTCCGTCTAGTTTTAAAACTGTTTTTCGTCAAAAAGTGGGCACTTTGGGCGAAAATCAATTTTAAAACTAGACGGACCACCAATATTACTTTCAAAGGTTATTCATAAAATAGTTTAAAGGTCTTTCTAGACATTGATACAAATAAAATTTTTAATTATCACCATATTTAGTTTTAAACAATTTATTTCAAATGAGGGCGCCACTTTAGCTACCACTTCGTCTTAAGAACTTTTTTATGAGAACAGTACTGGAATTGCCTATTTTTTAACTTGCTCTTTCAATAGTAGGTATTTAGTTGACCTGGATAATTATACATGGGTATGTTCCATACAAAATTTCCCGTTTTTTTTTTCTCTCTGCAGCCTAGAACCGCTGGCTCATAATTATAACACACATACATAGTTGCAAGCCCATTAAAAGTTTAACCCTTAATATAAGCCAATTTATGGGCCGAAGCGTCGACGGGGTCAATGTAGCCATAACGCTGAATTTTCACATCTTATGGCATTCCTTAATTAAACAGTTGACGGTTATAAAGATATAATTTTATGCCGTTCACATTCGCTTTGGCGCTCTATGCTATGCCTGGAAATATGGAATCCCATATGCCCAGGGCCGTATTATCCATAAGGCGGATCAGGCAACTGCCTAGAGGCCCCATGTCGAAGGGGACCCGTGCACGAGCAAAAAAAACCTTTTATCGAACAAATGAGTCGGGCATGTGAGGTGATGCTGTAGCATTAATTCGAGGTAACCATAGAGTTGCCATATCACCAGTACCGGATCTAGAATTTTTTGGAGGCGGGGCAAAATGTGAATATGCCGCGGGCCGCCCCTGCTAGGTTTTCCGCCTACTTGATTACAAAAAAAAAATACATGCGATGCGACGTGGCGCACACTTTACGATATTCATTGCAGAGAGTTGTAAGTTACTCGTACTCTGAAATTTAAATATTTTTGAGCAGATAACAGGTTTTTTTTGACGGCATCGCAATGCTTGGATTATTATCCAAATTAAAACGAGATAAAACCAGCCGCCGCCGCTATTCCGAATCGATAGCATGAAAAGGGTGGATTTATTCGATTGTGCCGCCCGGGCACCTCTTACTTCGCCCCTCGGGGAATGGGTCCCGGCTAGGCCTCCCCCCCTTGATCCGGGGCTGCATATCACATATAACATTGAAATAACAGGATACCAAATTAGGAGTCGATCTGATCGTCTCAACTTTTGTAATAGAAAAAAAGGGGCCCCGAGAATTGCATTGCCTAGGGGCCCTGAAAGGGTTAATCCGGCTCTGCATATGCCCTTGCAAATAACAAAAAGTCGATTTTCAAATTATCGAAGGCGAATAAACGAGTTATTATGTTGCACGTTTAAATTGTCCAATATAACTTATCGTACTTACATCGACCTCTCAGTATTTCAGATTCAGTAAAATGGATCTTTTACAATAAAGGTATCTTTCTCACTACGCAGAAGAAAAAGCCAGAAGTCACACACCAGACTCAATTAGTCATATTGTCATAATTTGCTGTGATCAGCGCCTTCTTAAAAAACTGTAAGTTTAAAAAAAAGAGAGGTTAGAAGTACTCCAGCGGCCATGCGTAAAGAGAGTGATGAGTGAAGATGAAGCGAAAGGGGACTGTCAGGATTGTAGGAAAATGTAGGTCCATAGTCTCTGCCTACCCCTGTGGGAAACAGGCGTGATAATATTGTTACGAAACTGGGGTTCGAGATTTGGAGAAAAACGCCAAACTTCGTATGAGGGTCTTTATTCACTACGGAACCCTAATTTGACACGTGAAGATGGTCTTCCTGATGTCTAAATCCAAGTCGCGTAGCAGTTGAGGTCCAGGTATCTCGCCGAGGTTGTCGCAGGTACTTCCACTTGCCGCACTGAGGTAGGTTTCTTCTGTTCGCTTCGAAGTAATCGCTACCGTAGCTCGTATGGAACTGCCGTGGTGCGCACTTGTTCGCCTTTTTATATGCGCCTATACACAGGTCTACATTATTCTCGAATATTCCCCACACTTGACGAACGTATTTCGATGTCGCCGAAACGTCTAGGCGTCGGCATGTGTGTGTGAGTGCAACCGGCCAAACAATTCTAGACTTTATGCTATAACGACATAAGACCTAGTTTTGCTTGCGCCATACCGACGTATTTCTACGCAGTTCTTGCTCGCGAACATTCTGCGTCTATCTCGTTCGCAACAATATGTATGTATGTATGTACGTACCTGTACATTAACTGGTAGAAAACTGGACCTTAAGGCCACCTGTTACAAATTGTGTGATAAAGTAAATAAATAAGGCAAATTTAACAAAAAGAACTATATAAATGTTATCAAAAAAGACCGAGGTATCATAATCTTAATCTAAATATATATAACTCAAAGGTGACTGACTGACTGACATAGTGATCTATCAACGCACAGCCCAAACCACTGGACGGATCGGGTTGAAATTTGGCATGCAGGTAGATGTTATGACGTAGGCATCCGCTAAGAAAGGATTTTGATCAATTCTACCCCCAAGGGGATAAAATAGGGGATGAAAGTTTGTATGAAACTTTGTCAATTTTAAACCGATCGAGCTGAGACTACTATGCCGTAGGCATCCCCTAAGAAAGGATTTTGATAAATTACACCCCTACGCGAGCGAAGCCGCGGGCAAAAGCTAGTTTCCAATAAAAGTACGAGATATTTCGCACAGTATATTTCCATCCTAGTACATTTGTATACATGTAGACAAAATACATAAAGACATCCAAATTGTATCTACTTGTCAAAAAGCATTGCATTTTCTCTATAACTTCCAATTAACTAAGTTGGTAAATAGGTGAACGGCTTTTAAAGGATCACTAAGCTAAAGTCTGTTCACGGAGAGTTGATAAATTCAGGGCTTCTTACCTCATTACATATTGCGGCCCGCTAATAATTTAAAACTTTTACAATTATTTACTGTATAAAACAGAGAACAACATACAAACACCCTAACGACTCATTCGAAGCGCATTGCAGAACGAAATGGCAATAGATGGTCGCCGCGTCCGCCCGTTCGGGCCGCGGTTGACATCAACTGCGTGCCCCGTACCACGCAAACGGCGAAAGCGAGAGTCAAGCGACGGCCGCCATAGTTTGCAATAGTGATCCCGAGGACTATAGGCTTTTAGCCTTTTTTTGAAGCCTAGACTACTAATAAAGGAGCTTGACAGGCTAAAAGCCTTTTAGTCCTTTAGGCTAGGGCTGTTGAATAGGTCAAGCCCAAAGGACTATAAGTCTTTATCGGCTTTTGGTTTGATGTTGTTTTGGCGATATTTAAGTAAAATATAAATTTTCTTTTCTTTCTTCAATATAATTTTATAAAATCCTTTATTCATAATTATTATGTCTTACTCAGGCTGATACTAAAAAATGGCCTCCGCCTAAATATAAGCCTACAGTCACAAGAAAGGCTTTTTAGGATCATGGGCTTTTAAAATGACATAGCCCTAAAAAGGACCAATAGGCTTAAATTTAGGGCTAAAAGCCTATAGTCCTCGGGAACACTAGTTGGCAATAATTAAGCTTCAGTCTGAGACTTATAATAATATTTATCAACTCTCTACGAACGGACTTTACATAACGGATAATCATAAAAATATTATACTATTTTAATTATATTTTTTACGTATATTATATTTGACAAAAGTATGTTTCTACGTCATTAATCGTAAATTAAAATTTAAAGTAAACAAAAGCTTCCTTGCTTCTAAGTAAAGTTTCTTAATGATTCCAGCCAGTCCATATAAAACCTTATTCTATTTTTTTTTTAAAGTAACCTAACGGAAAGATAATACAATGCTTTTTTCGGATCGATAAATATTATAATTATGTTATGTAATTATAGTTTGTAAAAAACACTAGGCAAGGATACATTGTAGAATCACGGGGTAAGATACAGAGATAATGAGTATTATTTCTTTTAAATGAATCGGACGAATTTTTCATAATTATGGATGTGGACTGTAGACAAAAAAGTATTATTCTATTTAGTCCGTCAGTTGATTATCCAAAAATAAAGGACATTTATTCATCAACGAATTAATGAATATTTCGGTTCATCAAACTTTAAACATTCAGATACAACGCATCTTAGTGGCATGTGACGTCACCGCCTTGTAAAAATCCTTCGAGTGTCATTCTGAATTTCGACAGTTAATTATTGCGACAGAGTTCGAAAAACAAAAATTCGACGCCCTCTGTTTCGACAAAGTGTATTCGACTAGCACTTGTCCGACAGTCCTACGACACTGTGACGATCGAAATCGTGTGGAATTTAAACACGCTGTATATTTATCATTGTTAGTCACAGAAAAAAAAATCATTCTCAATTTTTTTTTAAATCTATCTGATGAACGTATAATAATTTTCAGTCCACATGCCTATTATCATCATTTGAAACGTAAAAAGTCCACTGATGGACGTAGGCCCTCTCCAAAGTATCTCCAAAATGACCAATACATAATCAATTATTTAATTTATTCATATCAATAAATAAAATAATCCGAAACCGAAAACAAAACGAATGTTTTTAATCTTACCAAAAATATGTAAGATATAAGCTTTTAAAATCTGATGGAAGGGGAAACTGTCAAGTAACAGAATAATTGGCCAAGTGCGTGTCGGGCCACGCGCCGTGTAGGGTTCCGTAGTTACGAATGCCAACTTTGAGTTCATGCCAATAAAAAAGTCTAAAAACTAATTTTCTATTGAATTTCTATGAAATTTTCCTTTTCCGAGCACACTTTATAAGTTGATCGCCTATAACTTTTTAATTTGTAAACCCTACTTAGCTCTGATAGTTTTCCTTTAAATTTCGTTATATTTACCATAGTTGTGAATTTTTTCACGTGTTCATATAACACCGTTTAGCAGATAGAGGAGGGGACACTTGACTCTAACAAAAATTTTCACTTTAACACCAAATATTTCAGAAACGGATCCTTAAACCGAAAAACGGTGTTCACAAGCTCATCATATTTTTGAAAGACCTATTCAACGATACCCCACATGATTGGTTATTCGACAAAATAAAATTGACTTTTGACTTTACTTGTATGGAAGCTACGCAAAAAAAAATTATTCAATATTTTATTTTACCACTTTTTCCACATAATTAATATACGTACCTATACTAAATTACAGCTTTCTAGTACTTATAGTCGCTGAGTAAAACCGCGGACGGACAGACAGACAGACAAACAGACATGGCGAAACTATAAGGGTTCCTTGTTTACTACGGAACCCTAAAAAGGAGGCACATACCAGCACTCTTAACGTCACTGCTATTAGGTTTAGCACGTAAGAAAGAGAAAATGATATGTCCCCACCTCGGTCCCACACTTATATTTGAAATGTTAATTACTACTTCATTAAATAATCAATGTTATTGCTGTTATCGATGGCCGATAAGGCAAAAAGGTTCTCGAATTGGGGCCACGTACTGGCAAGCGAAGCATAGGACACCCACCCACAAGGTGGTCTGACGACCTGACGAAGGTCGCTGGAAAGCGCTGTATGCAGGCCGCTCCAGATCGATCAATTTGGAAATCCTTGGGAGAGGCCTATGTCCTGCAGTGGACGTTATGCGGCTGAAATGATGACGATGATGATTGCTATTATCAAAAAAATATTTCTTTTCAGTGTTATTTTTTTTTATACAATATTAATTACAAAAATACAATGCGACACAAATAAGTTCAACAAAAATGGCGGTCTACCAAGCATTTTTGTACAAATTCCCGACACGTAAATAGAACCAAAATGGCGGTCGTAGGCGCATTATTTGTACCTGCGCCGATAACCGTCATTTTGGTTCAATCTACGTGCCGGGAATTAGTACAAAAATGCTTTGAAGTCCGCCTTTTGTTCAACTTTTTTGTGTCGCATTGTACACAGTAATCTTACCACTTTTTAGCAATCGTCCAATTCATTTAAAAAACTCGTTTACATGCGATAGACCTTTATATAGCACCATATTTACACTAACCGGAAAAAGTATAATTATTGAAAAACACCAATAGATTTTATAAATCTATAACGTCTAACAATATATACTGCAACTATTTTATACATGATACTGAACAAATTTCCCCAAGGAACATATATCGAAAAACGAAAAAAGAATTTTGAAGCTATTGCACAGCTTTTATCGCGGGCTTTGAGCGCGGCGTCCGAATCAAGAAATTCCTTAACGAAAATATAACCTATATAATAACACATAACCTAATATAACACCCTCCACTCAGCCTAAACGTTTCTCGGTAACCGGCAACCGGCACAGCGTCGCGGCGTTGAAAGCCGAAGTCTGCCGAACAGAAACGACGTTAGACGATGCATAACGTCGTTTCATTTCGGCAGACTTCGGCACGGTGTTTGTGTGCGTGCGACTAGACGTATCCGTGTAGACTAGCTGCTAACTGCTCATAATAAAAAATCCTGAATAACCTACATGTATTGTCAGTAATAAAAATATTTTAAACGATATTAACTTTTCATTTATTCAATAAAAGAAAAAAAATGTTTTCTTATCGGTCACCACGCTCAAAAAGTGTAACATAAATTAATTTAAAAAAAAACTCTTGAATTAATATCAAAGAAAAAATATAGCATAAATAAAAAATAAATAATTATAATTGCATAAGTTGATAAAAATGCTATGCAATAGCTTTACCGCGGCAGTCCCCGAGTGCCACACTTTTTTTTTCTTTTCGTACGTAGTACTCGGGTCAGATGATCGGCCAACTATTTAGTATGGGAGGCATTTTTCATTTCTCGATATATGCTCCTTAGGGAAAGTTGTTCAGTATTGTAAACTGAATTCCACCTTAAATTAGTTCCAGGATAATTTGTTAGACCCTGTATAGTAGAGTAAGTACAACATTCATGAAAATATTTATTTCTTGTGTATGCCGCAGACGGTTTTGTATCTCCATTTTTTGATGTTGCGAGATCTAAAAGTGACACAGTGGCGCCCTCCCCCCCCCCCCCCAATTTCAAATTCATTCATATTCAGCCTGCCACATCCCCTCCCCCGCCAGTGCATCGCGGCCGGCAGGGGAATGCAAACGCAAATTTCAGCTCGTTAAGTCTATATACTACTACCCCCCCTGTCCATTCCTATTTCTCCTACCGCACGAACATAAAGGGCGAGGGGGGGGGGTACTTAAATTATGTAACTAGGTAGGTACTTCATAGTATTCCAAGGGTGTTGTTTATAATCATTGCATGGTTACTATATATGTGTTCTATTTTAACTAGATAAAGGTCGACCACCAAGTTTCTCAATCTGGTTATAGCGCATAAAAAAAATTGCACTGTCTTAACCATAGTATCGCCCGTAATACAGATTTTAAACCTCTCGCCCCGCACTCAAAGCGTAAGCGACGTCAGCAGCCATTCAAAATTAGACTCTAAACTGTGGGAATAAGGTATATTATGCAATTGAAGTGGCATGTAACGGTCGCATGCGATCGCTTGATGCCTGAGAGAGAAGAAATCAGCTCGAGAAACTTAGTGGTCGACTATACAGTGCTCGAACTAACAAGTGGTAGTAATAGAAGTGGTTTAGTTATAAAAAAAATGTGCATTACAGGTGATTCCAGGAATACACGAAAGAGAAAAAACTAGTAGAAGTGCCACTTGACAAAATTTGTATCGGAAGCGTTATCGCCAAACTCACACAAATAAACCACTAATTAAGATTTACCTACATTTTGCTAGGGTTCAAAAAGTACTTAAGAGACTACCTGAATTGTTCTCACTTTAAACTGTAGGTAACCTACAGTTTAAAGTGAGAACGTGAAGCTTTTCTACGCACAATTGCCAAAAACGGCCACATTTGGCGTATGTGCGTAGAAAAGCTTCATATTCTCACTTTAAACTGTAAACAGTAGTTCATAAAATAGTTTAAAGGGTTATCTAGAGCCTGGTCAAGACAAAATTTTAAATTATATCTCCATTGCCTTTTAAATGATTTAATTCAAATGGGGGCAGCACTGGACCCCGAAAAAATCAGTTAGCCCCTTAATGCGACACAAGTAAGTTGAACAAAAATGGCGGACTTCAAAGCATTTTTGTACAAATTTCCAGCACGTAGGTTGAATCAAAATGGTAGTTATCGGCGCGGGTACCAGTAAGTAATGCGGCGACGACTGCCATTTTGGTTAAATTTACGTGTCGGGAATTTGTACAAAAATGGTTTGAAGCCCACCATTTTTGTTCAACTTATTTGTGTCGCATCGTTCGAAGTTTACCAATCTGTATTGTAACCACAGAATTAATATAATATACATACATAACGGAATCCCGAAGTCCCCGTTCCCCGTCCTCACACCTCTCCCCCATTGTCGCCTTGTCGAGGCGCCTGCAGCTGCCCGCTAAACACCCAACACGTGAACGGGGTAGAGGTATGAAGACGGGGCATGGGGACGCATATTGCGCGGTACCTAGGAGATTCCGTGCTGTATGTAATACTTATATTCATTATGTGGTATAACTTTACGAAAAAATTCTAGTACTTTGCCATAGATGGCGTTATTTTCAAAAGAAGCAATCATAAACTTCAGTAAGCTTAAGGGGCTACCTGAATTTTTCGGGGTCCAGTGCTGCCCCCATTTGAAATAAATCATTTGAAAAGAAACAGAGATATCATTTAAAATTTGGTCTTGATCAGACCCTGGATAACCCTTCAAACTATTTTATGAACTATTGTTTATATTTTAAAGTGAGAACGTGAAGCTTTTCTACGCACATACGCCGAAAGTGGCCGTTTTTCGCAATTATGCGTAAAAAAGCTTCACGTTCTCACTTTAAAATATAAACAGTAGTTCATAAAATAGTTTGAAGGGTTATCCAGGGTCTGATCAAGACCAAAAACTGGACTCCGAAAAATTCAGGTAGCCCCTTAACATAAGGATTTGCGTCAAAATATATTGTCGGGATTGAGTGCAGTTGTGCTTAATTATGACACGCGGGCCACGCCCCCTTGGTACTTCCACCTTTTTTCTCTTCCGTGGAGGAATAAAACCTGTTTATTAAAAAATACGATAACAAATTCAAAACTACTTAAGTACTTAAATTATAATAATATAACGTCTTACAAAATATGTTGAAACCATTTTAGGGATAGTAGTCTGGTAAATGAGTGCTCAAAAGGGGTATGTGGATGGAAAAGTCGAAAGCAGAAAATTTGACTTATGAGCTTTGTTTGGACTAGTTAGGAGATAAACATACTAAAAGTCCTTACCCCTCGGAGATAAACATACTAAAAGTCCTTACCTCTCCGAGGTGAGCCCGAGTGGGGGGAGGGCAAAGAAGGTCCCGTTTTTTGCCTACGAGTATATCTCAAAAACGGTGCGTTGTAAGAAATTTTGTTGTACTACATAATGAAACCTGATAAAATTCTCTATAACTTTGCGTTTCACACGTTTTATCTATCTTCAATTGTTACATTTCTATGAGCTCCGAAAAACGAACGATTTTCAACAATGTGTCCACCCCCTTGGGCTCACCTCCGAGGGGTAAGGACTTTTAGTTTGTTTATCTCCGAGGGGTAAGGACTTTCAGTTTGTTTATCTCCTAACTAGTCCAAACAAAGTTCATAAGTAAAATTTTCTGCTTTCGTCTTTTCCATCCACAATCATTATTGCCCTCCATTCCATGATACTGAACAACTATCCCCAAAGAACATATATATCGAATTATGAAAGAAAAAAAAAAACTATCCACAAAAACTCGGATACAATGATCATTAAACTTGTATCGGCCAAATTAATTTTTTTCTTATTTTGATATTTATGTTCCTGAGAAAAAGTTGTTGACTGAATAATTAATTAAAAAGTCATTATAGTTTTAGCACATCTTGTAAGACTCTGTTTAACACACAAATAGGTATATATATTTAGGCAAGACAAAAACGCGAATCACATTCGTATGGAGAGCGAAATTGGCAATTTTTTTTTTTCAAATATTATAATATGCAATAAAAGAACAATTTGAAGATATGCCATTTTCTGTTATATCTCCGTAAAAGAGAAGACCTTTGAATGGGATATAATGAATGAGACGATGATTTGTTTGTGTTAGTGACCAACACTGGTGTCAGATATCTCGACGACTGCCATACAATGATGACAGCCGGAACTTACGGCTTTACGAGCCTTCCGAAGCACAGAGAAGCTCGAGAAGTTGTTATGCCACTTGAGGTCACCCATCATAGTGCGGACCACGCCAGATGTCGTTTACGAAAGCGCTAGCAATGCTTAAAATGCATACATCAGACCTCTTCAGACGCTGTTATCTGTCATATTTTGCAAATTGTTCTTTTATTGAGAAAGCTTAGGGTCTCGACACACCTGCATAATTCAAAAGAGTTTTGTTTACTTTCAATAATGATATAAAAATATTTTGACATATTAAAATAATGTGCCCGCCGAATATTCAGCCTGGTGTGACGAGACCATTAAATGTATCATACAAACTTAGTACTTATACAAATTGACGTCCTATTAAATAGGCCTCCGAATATTTTTTTCTTGTCATGATTCAAAATTGCCTAATCTACGAGCGGTTATGGAATTCCGCTACAAAATTACGTTTAAAAACGAATACCCGACCACGGAAGCCATTTGCAGGCAACAATGTATATATTTTTGAAATGTGAATGACCTTTCATTTGATAACACATTGGAGAAAGAAAAAAAAACGTTATTTTTCACTCGCATTTCTCTTATGTAACATTTTTAATACACGTTTATTGCATACAAATTGTAGCCTATGTCACCCGTACAGTATTGACATTTCATCTGTCAAAATTCGGTTGCTATGGTGGAGCAGATATAAACACCCACATACATACATAGACTGCTGAAATCATTACCCTTCCTCTTGGCTTTGCCGTAGTCGGGTAAAAATACAGTAGGTATTAAAAATACAATAATTAAAAATAACAAATTCAACGAAAACCGAACCGATTGATTTCGAATTAAGGCTTGTTTCACACGTACCACAACCACTTCACAACTCGTGGAAGCGCTATTTTTAACCGATTTCCAGAAAAAAGGAGGTTATCAATTTGTTGCGATTTTTTTATAGTAGAAGTGTTAACGGACATTATTGTTCCGTCTCGGGTAGAATTATAAAATTTTCACCATGAATAGAGTGCCCCAAGATTTAATGTGAAGGGAAATCAGATTAGAATCCTAGACGCAGAGGGAGGGGGATGAAGGGATCAAAATAAGTACCTCAACATTTTCTTTCTGATCAGCATTGCTACTTCAGCACGTGGAGTGAGACTACGATTTCATTTTTGCACATAATAGGTGTGTTGACAAACAAAAATACAATTTTTCATCAAAAAACGTTTAAAAAACGAAGAAAAGATTTTTTTTTTTTTTTACAATTTATTGGTTTAGGCATTTGTCCTCAATCTCACCTGATGGTAAGCGACGATGAAGACTGGGATGAAGCATGCCTATCCAAAAGATACCCATTCAATCTACTTGATCTATTTGATCAGGGAATAATTTTATCCCATATATATTCACCGATTATTCGAAGACGCCCGAATCGATTTGGCAAATTGTTAATAATAATAGATATTTTATCAAAATCGGTTGTGTAGTTTGGTAAGTTTTTAGTTTTGAATAGTGATGTATGAAAATAAATAGTAGAATTTACACGGAGCACATTTTGCAGTTAATAATAATAATATAATAAAAATGATTTATTCCTCAAAACATGAATACAAACATGAATACAAAATCACTGTAGGTTTTAACAATTTTTAAAACTAGAATCAGTTGAAAATCTTTTCCCTATTTACTACACTTACATAGAGGGTATTATACATTGCTGTGTGGTATTGCGTAATTATGCAAAGTCACTAAGATAACGATAACAGTCTAGCAATGACTAAGTACACAAAAAGAGAGTAAAGACGTACTTGCTCCTACGTATAAAAGTTGCGATATTGATACGCAACTGCAAGAAATTGCAGAAACCTTTTGACGTTGCGCTTGTGATTGTCGTACGTGTGAAACCAGCCTATTGGCTCATTTTCATGGGTCGTTCTGGCTCTGATCATGGGAACCGATTTCATTCGGGTTGCGCGAATTTCCTTACGGAAATCTCGCGCAACCCGAATGCGGGTGGATATCTAGTAATAATAGTCCCTACATTCTGTATACCGATTGAGTTCTCGACCAATAACAATGAGCTACAAATATTAATCGATTAATTATTGTATTATTTTCTGTATGTACATTCTTAATTGTACAAAAAGGACAAAACAAAAATACAAAAGAAAACATTACAAAGGCGGACTTATCCCTTTAAGGCCTTTCTTCCAGTCGATTTTAAACCAGAGGATTTGTATTTTATAGTCCAAGAGACAGCCTACATTTTTAATAAACTGTAGAACATTATTGAAAAATCTTTCCTGAAAATTATATTTTATACAATTGCACAGTATTTCTTTATATGATATCCATAAGACCTTTGCTGCATAAAACAAAACATATAGGTGAGTACAAATCAACTAAAATTAATGGTACAAATTAGCTAAAAACACATGAAATAAACCAAACCAAATTTAGTGAACGGTTGCTTTCCTCTGCTATTGACTGTACAAGCCATTAGGGTGTCTCGAACGAAGCGGAGCTGGGCGGAGCGCAGCGGCTCTTGAATTGACCAAACAATGTTTACAAATCTAGATCGTCTAGCGTAAAAATGAACTGCCCTCCGGCGTCCGCTAATAATGATAATATCGTCGCGCGTCATCACATTCGCTCTGAAGATGTCCAGATGATATCGAAATATGAAGGCCACTAGCTGACTCACTAACGTGAGTAACCGGTTTTTTTCGCATAAATAATGTCTGTGTCTCACTTTACTTTTGACAAAAATAAATACTCAATACTAATCGGCTAGATGACAACAAGTCAAATCAGACTCTTTTTACTAATGTCAAAACGAATATTTTCTAAGGAATTTGTATGAAGTAAAAGTTTATGGAATCAAAACGGGGTCTTAATACCAGTTTTTCTGCATTAACAAAACAAATCATGTTGAAAATTAATATGATCAATGAAAAGTGACACTATTATGTGACGTTTTATTTTATGAACTGTAACGAATAATTTATTTTTGACCCAGTCATCTGCCCAATTGTGACACTTTGATTGTGCGCATCTGAAAATTTGCCTTAAGAATAGACTCGTCCGCGCCCTCTTCTATTAAATAACAGTGCGGCCAATCCGCCCTGTCATTGTAAGGCGAAGTTCGCGCGCTATCTATGGAATGGTACAAAATTTCATTGATAAAACTTACCGTTTAGCTGAAAATCACGAAAATCTCATTTTATTGACCTCAAGTAAATTTTTTCCAGGTACCGGATTGATGAGGACTTTCTAAATTAAATTTATAATTACATATTTATTGAACAATTTTACCAACTTTCAGCTTTTTGTGAATTTTTGCACCTTCACTCTTATTTTTTCAACTTATTTGACCGAACTAATGACGCGTCTCTTCTGTCGAGCGATCGTGTTAGTTATGCACTATTGAGTAAACTGATAGCTTCATGATCAGAACGCCTTATTTTTTATTCTAGCCCTATGGCATTGTGACAAGCACTCAAATGAATGACCACTGACGAAAAGATATTGTATCTATTAAGCACAAAGTGATATTTTGCTTGTAAGCTTAAACCAAGGAGTGGGGCGAGTTTTTTTTAAAATTCGCTTAAATGTAAACTGAGAAAGGGTTAACACTTTCAAATAAGACGATCAATAACAATGTTCACGATCTCCGCACCGCTTAAACGTAAGCCGAGAAGGGAGCGAGCATTTTTGAATCAGACGATCTATAACAATATTCGAAATCTCCTCTCCGCTTAAACATAAGCTCGGCTCGGATGATTAACCATTTTTTAATTAGACGTTATTTAACAATGTTAGAAATTTCCACTCCGCTTAAACGTACGAGTAAGTAAAGAAGAGGGCGAGCATTTTTAAATTAGACGATCTCATAACAAAATAATTAAAATTTTCGCTCCGCTTTTATGATTGATCAATTCAATACAACTAGCCCAGCATCGCTTTAACACTGAGAGTGCGTAAAAATGTGAAACTAAAAAAGCTTGTAACATTGCATTGAATTGTACAAATAGTTTAACCGACTTGGTCGGTGTAGATATGTCATGCTCTGCTGATAAATCTAATACGTAATGTGTACCACGTCCCCGCCGACCGAGAGAAGACATTGACCCTGTGAAGTAACAATTATTTTAGTTATAACTTTTCTATTGTTTTCACTAGTGGCTCATTTGGCATGACGAGGGAATTTTACCGCAAATCTTTTCTTCATCTTAATAGGATACATAAATTTTTAGGGGTATAGTGCTGCCCCCATTTGAAAAAAAATATGTTAAAGGAAACGGAGACATAATTTTTAATTTTGTCTTGATCAAGCCCTAGATTGCCCTTCAAACTATTTTATGAACTACTGTTTACAGTTCAAAGAGAGAACGTGAAGCTATTCTTCGCATATTAGCCAAAAGTGGCCGTTTTTCGCAATTGTGCGTAGAAAAGCTTCACGTTCTCACTTTAAACTATAAACAGTAGTTCATAAAATAGTTTGAAGGGCTATCTAGAGCATAATGAGACAAAACTTTTAAATTATATCTCCGTTTCCTTTCAAATATTATATTTCAAATGGGGGCAGCACTGGACCCCGGAAATCGCTGGACGCAGGCCGGTTCCGATCGGTAGTTTTGGAAGTCCTTGGGGGAGGCCTACGACCAGCGGTGGACTTCCTGTGGCTGATATGATGAAGATATCAGAAGTACCCAAGTAACATTTGTTTCGGACCTAGGTTCTACTAAATGACTTTAGGTTTGAAATGGGTCCTACAAAGTTTTGCCTCCTTATTCATAAAAAATACCAACAGTTTGCTAAAAATATTTTAGTTGAAATATGTTTTGTCCTTGTCTCTCTTTTCAATATTTTAGGCTTAGCAAACGGTTGATATTTTTTATGAATATGAGGGTTAATCATTACCAACTGGTTGTATCTAGTATTTGAAAACAATGAAGTTCTAATCACTAATAAGTTATTATTAGAAACAAGAAGGCGTTGTAAGGAGTTTAAATTAAAGTTAATATGACTTTTAATTTGAGACATGTTTATGTTTCAAAAATCTGAGGCAGATCCTCAGGTAAGTGATACTAACTGAACCAACCGAAGGTAACTACAGGAATGGCTCGCAATGTGTATAATTACAGCCATAAAATATTCTTATTGTATTTGTTATACACAGATGAACATAAGAAATGCTGACTGCACCTCAAGAAATAATGAGAAAGCACTAAGTTCAATTTTTTAAACTGCAGTTACTCGCTCCTTGTGAATGCAATTTTTAACTTGGACATAGTGTTTAATTTGGCTTTTAATTAAGGCTTAGCACAGAGATCTTTGAGTTTTTGTAATCTCTCAGAAAGGTCTCTCAAAAACGTGAAGCCTTTTTGCACTCAGGATGTTAATTTAACGTTATTTAAACGTTGTTTATTACTCCTACGACTTAGGGGTCGTTTTCCATAAAAAGGTTCTAGAACCTTTTAATTTTTTTATATATTTTTTATAAAGGGACAAATAACACTGATTGAGTTAGCCCCAAAGTAAGTTCGAGACTTGTGTTATGGGATACTAACTCAACGATACCATATTTTATAACAAATACATATATAGATAAACATCCAAGCTCAGGCCAATTTAAAAAAGGCCATTTTCCAACTTGCCCTGACCGGGGATTGAACCCGGGACTTCTGGGTGGCGGATTAGCATGGTGACCACTACGCTACGGAGGTCGTCATCGTTTTCATAAGCTTTCTAAAACCTCAAATGATACTCGGGTAGTTACGTACCTGGTTTTTGTGCGCGTTGTCTTGCAGCATGAGCTGCGTGATGTAGAACGAAGTCAAGGCATTTCCCCCCAGCGCGGCAGTGTACGCCCGCACTATCGCCAGCACCTAAAAAACATTACATTCCTCATCTTTCAAAAAAGTAATGCTTTCTTTGCTCATTATTAAAAAAAGCCTTTAATTCCGATTTTTACATGCAAAAATAATACTACGCATAAAATTTATGTTTTGTTTTGAAAAAAAAAAAAGCTTAACAAGACATTAAAATTTGGCACAAAATTTTGACTTAATTATATTAAACTAGCTTTTGCACGCGCCTTCGCTCGCGTAGGGGTGTAATTTATCAAAATCCTTTCTTAGGGGATGCCCACGTCATAGTAGCTTTATGCATGCAAAGTCTCAGCCCGATCGGTTTAAAATTGACAAAGTTTCATACAAACTTTCATCCCCTATTTTATCCCCTTGGAGGTAGAATTGATCAAAATCCTTTCTCAGCGGATGCCTACGTCATAACATCTACCTGCATGCCAAATTTCAGCCCGATCCGTCCAGTTGTTTGGGCTGTGCGTTGATAGATCACTATGTCAGTCAGTCAGTCACCTTTGAGTTATATATATTTAGATGTATAATCATCATCATCATCAGGTCTTATTGTCTCCACTGCGGGAGCACGACCCTCTCTGTACTCCAGAGCCATACTTGGCCAGAGCAGCCACAGGATTTGGCATGCACTCTCCTCGCTGGCCAGACGGGTTGGAAATAAAGGCAATAAAGGCAATAAAGGTCTCATTGATATTTATAAGCTTTGTTTAGCTTGTATTCTCTAAGCCGCCTTCTACGACATCCACGGGAGTTGCCCTATTCTACTCTGCCGGAAACCACAAGGCCAAAAATGTATAATAATAAAAATTTATTCAAAATAAATTACAATTAAAATTCTTTAAAAAATATTTATATAATACACGCTGACTTTTCATTGAATTTGGAAAAAAGAATGTCACGTAGTAAATAAATTCCTCTATCTATATACGTAATCCAAATTTGTGTATGACGTAAGATAAAAAAGTTGCGAAAATGATTTTCGATCGAGACCACGTAGTTACGCACGTTCAAAACTGACGCGTCACAGCCCCGATGAACTCGAAATCTAGCCGGCCCCGGCGGCGCGGCGGTACTACTAATTGATCTCACGATTTTACATTCGAGTTTTAGACAACATATTTTGTTTCAGAATTTTTATTTTGACTATCTAATAAGGTCTTACTAATGATCCTTATGAAGTGGCCTTAGGCTCCAAAACCAATGAAAAATCACCGTGTATAATTTATTGATTATTTATAGTGCATAAAAAATAAAAAGTTCTTACCTCGCAAGTAAAGGTATGCAGGAACCCGCTGAGGCCACCTAACTCTCGCACTGCAGTCGTTTCTCTCACAAAGAGTAGCCGCAGTGCACACACTCTCCGTGCGCAGCGAGCTCCGCACACGTAGCTCAAAGAGCTCAGAGACACAGTTGTCGGCGACTGCAAACAAAAAAACCTGCCTCAAAGATACGCCATAGAAACTATTCGAGTACCCATAAGTAAACAAAATTGGCGGGTAGGCACATAGAGATGGCAGCACACACGACTAGGAAAAAAAAGTGTCAAAGAAAGTGTTGAATATGCTTTAAAAATATTGCATTTCATATTTTATTATCTAGAGTACTACTTCATTTAAATAAAGGTTATAAACGATTTTAATGTTTTAATCAATACCTATTTATAACGCCATCTAGTGACAAGGAAGAGAAATAATTATGTTTATAAGGCGATGGGTAGGTATGCCTGCGTAAACCATTTAATACGATCTAACGAACACTGTCGTGCCAATTCCGCAATTGTCGGATATTTCCGACAAAAAAACTACTGCTCGTATTGAAAGTGCCTTCTGAAGCACGGAGAATAACGACATTTTTGTTGTGTCGGGGTTGTTTAACTTGCAAAAACGTACCATTGCCCACCGGGCCACCGCACTCCTCCGAGCTTGAACCATGTGAAGTTACGTCATTGATGATTGATTGACGATTGCCTTCTTTCCCTTGTTTGCTCTTCATCAGGCACAAAGATATTATCATCGGTGACGGTGAATGTCTATTTCTATTTGAAATAATATAAAACTTGATATTAAACCGTCTATTATTGAAATAAGAAGTGGCCGTTTTCATTCACGCCGTTTGATTCAGGTTGGTTAGGATTGGCACGACGATGATTAATCATATCTTTTTATGTACTAACCTGTCCATTGGCTGCCATGTTTTCTTCTGCCACCGGCTGCTTCCCTTGCTGCTCTTCATCCAGCACGAAGATATCATCGTCCGCGTCACCGGTGCCATGTGCGTGCGAGTTGTGACCGTTTTCATTCACACCGTTAGACTCTGGCTTGTTTGGATCTATGAGGGGGATCGCTGCGCCTGATACTATAAGTTGGATCTCGTCCTGGGAAGAAATACTGTTAATAAGATTTAAGTTTTGAAAATTATTCTCTGTCAAAAGGCAACCCAGATTATAATATACTTCAAAAGCAAAGGAGGTCGTCACACGATCCCAGGGAGCTCCAAAAACAGAAAAGTTGAGAAGCGAAGTATATTGCTGTTCTCTTCAGTTAGTATATGCCAGGAGGAAAATTCTCAATTAGGTAGATAGATATACTTATATCGTAATGTACTATTATACCATTGAAGACAGTGAATTAAAATACTACAGTACGATATAAGTGCATTATGATGGAAATAACACACTAGGCGAAATTTCAGCCTGAGTCGAGGGCTAGGTCTTAAATAGAGCCCACTGTGTTTAACCAACATACACACGTAAATCGTACGACGTTTTTCAACACAATGGCGAGGAAAAATACCTAAAGTCCGACTTTTTATTCCGTAAAATTCTGACATTTCACAAGTGTTGCTACTACAAAAGCTCTCAGACTAAAAAGGGAACCCATTTTATGGCAATAAAAAATTGAATTCTTGATACATTTTTATGTTTTGCCTAGAAAAAGATAAATTTTAAACTTTCTGGTATTTTTAATATGTTATGACATTTTTAAATGCCGAATTGTCAAAGTTATATTTTTGAGTCAGCAGGTTATTTTTCTTTATCTGGCATCACTCCCTACTAATTCAGGTGTACTAAATCCTCTATAAAAGTTCCTGAAACAGTTAGCTTATTGCCAACATTAAAATACTCAGTGTCATAGTAACCATTATATCATCCAAACAAGTGTTATAATGTTGTACTAAATTTCATTATGCAACGCAAACTCGACCTTACTCATCAAACAGCTACATTCTTTATGAATTTCAAAAAAAGAACATTGACATGTACGCGCGGTTCACTACCACAGCTCCGTAATTTAAAAGGGAACTAATTGGTTATTCGAATTAACATCGTATCCCGCCATTTTTGTTCGATATTTAATAATATCGAAAAACAACAATTTGCATTCCAATAATAGTGCGATCCAAAATTTTAATAATTATTACAATAAATAATTTCATTATTACCTATACATAGTTAGTTTGTATTAGATACTCAGCAATTAATCTTACCAGGAATTTACATAGAGTTCTTAACACTGTACAACACCCTATGGATTTACAACCTTTTATAGAGGATTCATATCATGGGTGTAGATAAAGTTTTGTATGCAACTGTAATAATTGGCTATTAAAACACTCATGTGATACTATTATCATACTCAGCTTCGCCTCGTGTAAACCCACATTCGTGTTTTAATACTCCTTATTATACTACAGTTACATAAATAACAATAGTTATTTATGTAAATACACACAGAGAAGAAATGTTAAATTATATATATATATATATATATATATATATATATATATATATACATACATATATATATATATATATATATATATATATATATATATATATATATATATGTAGTCGGGCTGACCTCGAGCTGCAGGCGCGGCGTGAGCATGAGACTACATTTAATAAAATAACTTTAAGAACTATATCGCAAAAAGCAAAGAAATAGAATAACACATTATCACAGAAGGTTTCACACATAATAAACTACACACAGAGAAGAAATGTTAAATTATATATATATATATATATATATATATATATATATACTTACTTTACCCAATACCCTACTTTTCCCAATAAATATATATCGAAATACGAAAAATTTTTTTGCATTTTTCATAGTAACGATATCACGTGACTACTTCGATATGTATGAGAACCTAAATATTTTTTTTCGTATTTCGATATACATTTATTGGGCAAAGTTGTTCAAAATGATGGACTTGAATAACCCCTTAAAATATTTGTACTTAATTAAAAAGGACATTGTATATGTAGTCGGGCTGACCTCGGGCAGCTCGAGCTGCAGGCGCGGCGTGAGCATGGCGCAGGGCTGCAGCCGCCGCAGCTTGTACGCCACGCCGTCCAGCGCGCGCGACACGTGTCGCTCGGCCGACACACACGCCGCCCCGCCCTGCCCGGGCAGCGACAATCGCCCGCGCCACACCTGCCGACGACAAAAATTTCTCACTTCATACACATACACATAGGCACACATTTACTTGATCTAAAAACGCACATATACACAATAATAGTAGATTATTAAGCAAAGGGGATAAAGCAGTGTCTTCTGTCGCGGGTGACGACTTAAATCGAGAGCGCAACGAAGATTTACTCCCGAGCGGAGCGAGGGTATTAAATACTTAAATCACGAACGAAGCGAGGGATTTAGGACGAGTGCTGAGTGTAGCGACGGAATTAAATACTTAAATCACGAACGAAGCGAGGGATTTAGGACGAGTCCTGAGTGTAGCGACGGAATTAAATACTTAAATCACGAGCGAAGCGAGGGATTTAGGACGAGTGCTGAGTGTAGCGAGGGAATTAAATACTTAAATCACGAACGAAGCGAGGGATTTAGGACGAATCCTGAGTGTAGCGACGGATTTAAGTTCACCCAAAACTAAGAAAACTTTATCACCGAGGAAAATACTCTACTTTTCGTACCATTTGCAAAAAATTTAAGACAATTATAACAACAGATAAGCATTTATTAAAAGATATATAATACTTTAATTAATTTTTATCTAGTTACGTAAAAATATAAAATGTTTTACGTTGTAAATAAAAAAAGGTACGCAGAAAACTTGACTGTATGTGTGAGACGCAAATGACCCTTTGATTTTCTTTTTGAAAAACTAAACAGCTGGTGTAAACAAACAATGACATGACTTGATTTAGTGTTTTATTTTATGAAATTTAAGTAGATTTGTGGATTTTGCGGATACATATTGTCGATTTAAAATCGTTATTTTTTTTACGCTTAACAATATAGAAATGATTTCAGTTCAGTATAAATTTCGGTAAGTATTCCAAACTTAAACCACATTCTCCCTCTAGAGGCTGAATGAAATTCAGTACATTTTTCTTTCCCTGTTTTTAACAGATTAAAAATGACTATTGTTATGTTCGCTTTTTGTGCCATAAAATGTGACTTTTTTGAGCAAGTGGTACGAAAAAATCATTATACAAACAGATGAAATAACATAGTTTTTTTAAATGTACGCTTTAGCAGATCTGATGGGCTACGGCTCAGTGAGATTACTCATACAAAATATAAGTAAATCATATTTAAATTATTGATTTTTTTAACAGCATTACAATGCTCGGCTTACTATCCAAAAAAAAAACGTGTGATGAAAAATTTCGCCGCGAGTGGGATTCGAACCCACGTCCCTCGCGTTAACGCCGTGAGTGCACTACCAATTGTGCTATCGTGCCTGCACAAAAAAAGCAATGACAACTCTCATCTGTCAATGTCACCTGTTTAAATTACTTTCGTTATGTTGATTGTTGTCATTGACATATATAGTTGTACGGAGATGACAATACACTACTAAAAGCGGAAATTGCCAACTTTACTCAAAACTACATCGTGAGGTCACTTCCGCAAAAAAGCTTAACCTTGCTTGAAAATTAAGGTCATTGGGATTTTTGAAAATATCTTAATAAGTAAGACCTTGTTAAAAATCTGATTAGAGAAAGCATTGTCTAGAGGCTATTCCTCGATAAGGTTTAAAAAAGAATTAGTTTTTTTTTATTACTTGACCAGCGAATTGTCTCCCAACGCCACTGATGTGTTTACCTGCGCAAAGGCATGCGGCGTCGCGTTGCTGGGCTTCATGGCCGGCGTAAACACTGGCATGCGAGTATGCAGACGACGGGCGGACAGCGAACGGGCCGTTTCCACCTGCAAATTATATACATACTAGCTTTTGCCCGCGGCTTTGCTCGCGTAGGGGTGTAATTTATCAAAATCCTTTCTTAGGGGATGCCTACGTCATAGTAGCTTTATGCATGCAAAGTCTCAGCCCGATCGGTTTAAAATTGGCAAAGTTTCATACAAACTTTCATCCCCTATTTTATCCCCTTGGGGGTAGAATTGATCGAAATCCTTTCTTAGCGGATGCCTACGTCATAACATCTACCTGCACGCCTAATTTCAACCCGATCCGTCCAGTGGTTTGGGCTGTGCGTTGATAGATCACTATGTCAGTCAGTCAGTCACCTTTGAGTTATATATATTTAGATTTAGATTCATAGATTCATACATTTTCAGCATTCATGCTTTGGAAGGAGGTTGTATTTGTCTCAAAATCCGGGTTGTAAGTTCGATTTACATCCTTAGGGAGGTAAGATCCTTACGTAGCGGCCATCTGACCGCATTTGAAAATCAAATGCGGTCAGATGGCCGCTACGTAAGGCTCATATGCTTAAATTGAGTTTTATTTTTAAAACAAGCGCACTGGCCATTATTTATGGCTGAATACACCAAGAGCACAATGCTATAAAAAAAATACGGCATGGCGCGCAAAATTTTCTTGTTGAACGAAATCTTTGTTGCAAAGATTGCAAAATATACTTTTAATATGTTTGTAATATGAGACAATGCCGGGCGCCGAATTACCCTTTAGTTTTGTAGGTTAATTTTATTAATAAAAAAATAAATATATAGGGAAATCACACTGATTGAGCTAGCCCCAAAGTAAGTTCGAGACTTGTGTTATGGGATACTAGCTCAATGATACTATACTTTATAACAAATACATATATAGATAAACACCCAAGACCCAGGACAATTTGAAAAAGGCCATTTTCCAACTTGCCCTGACCGGGGATCGAACCCGGAACTTCTGGGTGGACTATCATGGAGACCACCACACCACGGAGGTCGTCAACGGAGGTAAATGTAGTTTGAAAAAATCAATTTTGCCGCCCTTTTACTCAACTCCCGCTCCTTGCAATCGATGACCCTATGATGCACGCCATGTAGATGACTGTATGTACTTACGTCCTCCGCCTCGTCTAGCTCGAGCACGCACGCGTCTTTGTCTGCACTAAGTTCCAACGTGGGCGCAGCTACTTCCTCCGATTCCACTTCGGGCAATGCTCCATTCGTGTTGTGTTCGGGAACACCTGTTAGCATAATTGGGTACTTTCATGGCTCAAATACTTAGTACTGTTAAAAAACTGGCCAAGTGCGATTTGAACTCGAGTGGAGAGGGTTCCGTACAATATTTTAGACTCCGTAGTTTCGGAGACTAGATGGAGAGGATGGTAAATTTTCTTTTAACTTATAACACCCTTCTTTTGCGTCGGGGGTTAAAAAATATCACTTTTAAAATTGTCATAGTAAGACGCGAGTTAACTAATAATAGCACTATATAGTGGTGTTTTATTAAACTTTACTTTATTTTTTTTATTCACACTTTATTCTCAATTGATATAATTCTTATATTCTTTTCCTGTAATCTACAAGAAATGAACTGCATTTTGTATTTTTTTTTTGGCTCAGTAGTTTCTGAGATCATAGTCAATTTTCGTCTTCTTTCATGAATAAAATCAAAACTATTTATTTGACTATAATATCAATAATATATTTGAGATCCTCATAACGAGACCTTTTATAAGTTGATGTATGACACAGTAAGGTTTGCAAAACATTCTTTTTAAATTTCCTAATTTATCGCTCCAAAATGACACTTATTTAAAAAAAATATTTATTTCCTATGCACATCTGTGTTTGGGTCTTGTGGATTCGGAGCAAATTGGCTGTAACAGACGGACGGACAGACAGACGCACGAGTGAACCCTAAAAAATATAACGTCGCAAAATAACGACACTTGTCATGATCATATCTATACCATAAGGGTTCCTTCTTTACTACGGAACCCTAAACAGCTCTAAAGGACAAATCAATAACAAACAATAGAAAGCTTTGAAGGAAAAACGTTCTGCGCTGACCTCGAATGATGGGACAAGGAAGATTTTATTTATTTAATTTACTTCACTACAATACATGTAAACAGAAATAATAAAGCCAGGGGCCTTTTCTACCAGTCAACCAACAGGAGATGCTGGGAAAGTAATTTTATATGACGGTGTACGATAACAACTCACCAATATCGAATCCATTCGCGGCCTTATTAGCTGTGAACGTATCCCACAGCGCCCTCTGTATTTCTAAAGCCTCCTTGTCGTTTTCTGACGCCTGCAAGAAAAGGCTTCTGTATTATTTTTCAAATAACGATGGTCCCAATACCGGACCTTGAGGTACACCTTTACAAATATTTACTAAAAGTCATTAAAATTGACTCTTTTAATTTCCATCATTTAAATAAGGCTATGATGGTTGTAACGTAAGTTCAATGACAAGAGGATAATATTTGTAAAATTCAGAAGTTAATAGTGAAGCTTTTCTACGCACATTAGCGAATTTTCGCAATTGTGCGTAGAAAAGCTTCAAGTTCTCACTTTGAACTGTAAACAGTAGTTCATAAAATATTTTGAAGGGTTATCTAGGGTCTGATCGAGACAAAATTTTAAATGATATCTCCGTTTCCTCTCAAATAATTTATTTCAATTGGGCCCTCATTTGAAATAAATAATTTGAAAAGATACTAAAAATACCCCGGAAAATTCAGGTACCATCTTTCTTAGTTTAAAAGAAAATTCAAGATGTAGGCAGAGGGCCTGGTCAGGTATCTATTTTGCTGACTGTACGTAACTTAATCCTCGAAGACGTTATTGAAATTTATATCAGTTTAAAAAAAACTCAATATGTAGGTAGAGGGCCTGGTCAGGTATTTCTTTCGCTGACCGTGCGTATCTTTGTTCTTAGAGGTGTTGGTGAATATTATATTTAGTTTAAAAGAAAATTCAAGATGTAGGCAAAAGGCCTGGTCAGTTGTATCTCTTTTGCTGACTGTACGTAACTTAATTCTCGAAGACGTTGTTGAAATTTATTTCAGTTTAAAAGAAAACTCAATATGTAGGTAGAGGGCCTGGTCACTATTTCTTTCGCTGACCGTGCGTATCTTTATTCTTAGAGGTGTTGGTGAATATTATTTTCAGTTTTTTTTTCAAGAAAATTCAAGATGTAGGCAGAGGGCCTGGTCAGGTATCTCTTTTGCTGACTGTACGTACCTTTATCCTCGGGGGTGTTGGTGGTGGTAAGGCCGTGAGCCGAACAGCTGTCCCACTGGCGAGGGCCATCACACAGCGCTCGCCGATGGACACCTGTGTTTGCAGGTTGAACAAAGCGTTCGCGCCCTGCGATAAATAGTTAAGTATTAGTATTATTCCTTAATCTAGAGTAATCAATAATTATTAAACTTATTTAATCATTTGAGGTTTAATTTATTCTCAATATAAACTTTATTTTGTTTTACAAATTTGTAATACAATTTTAATTTATAATTATTTAAATAATCAACATTTTTTATCATAACCAAATTATAAATGTTATGAATAGTTTTAAATTTTGCATGTTGAAATCTGAAATAAAAGGCTTTTTTTATTATATTTATTTCGTAAGAGAACGAAAGTAACTGACATAGCACAGCGGATTAACTAATTGAAGTGGCAATGGGGGGTACACATAACGCGACGAACCAACGACCGTCGGGGCAAAAAGTTTATTTTTATTTATTTATTTAACTTTTTTACGTGAAATCATTATCGGCGGACTTAATGCTGTAGGTTCTCGTATGGTGACCACGCGGCGAGTTCAGTCTATCTCTGTCACAAACTCTACATGCGAAATAGATAGCGAAATACGTCGCGTGATGCCTGCCTGACAGACACGCATATAGCGCGACGAACCGATGGCCGATGGCAAAAACCTTTCTCGCACTGGCAAGGAACACCCACCCACAAGGTGGTCAGACGACCTGACCAAGGTCAATGGTGATATGCAGAAACGTATTTATTAATATAGACATGCCTCCGGGATTTTGAATTCATGAAGAATATATCAATATGAACAAGAATTTTTCACACTTTCAACATCATTTCTCCTAAAATAACAACTATTTTAAGCGAATAGTCTTCTCAAGCGAAAAAACGATGGCATGGCAAAACTTTGAGAAAAGTAGGGACAGGAAAGAATGCAAAAGATGGACACACTACGCCGAATACGAAACAAATTGTGAAAAGGGTACGAACGCGGTAAAAAGGCTTATCCATGTTATGATTTCTATGACAGTTCACGATACAAGTACATAAAATCAATCTACCTTATCCGATCACTGGCGATAAGTAGACCGACATTTCAACAGTTTTTTTTTTTAATTAATTTACGGCTCTGGATACTCGTACTTTAGAGCCTATCTTTATTCATTCACTTCTTTATTCTTAACCCTAACTATACAAACAAAGGTTGGTGTAGGTCCTTTGATTGCTTCAATGGAGCTTCTGGCGATAAATCTATACGAGCCCACTGGTTTTTATAGCTGGTAGAGTGGCGGACGGCGCCTAAAGACGCCCACCACAGTCCGCAAATAAATATCACTACAGCCGCAATATGAGTGTCTTTAAACATTTTACATATTGTCCATGAGCATGAGCATTTATAACACTAATTTACACCAATTTCATATTATAAAGTCCACTAGAATCAATTTGCAAAACAAATAAAAGCAAACTCCAACTGAACCCTTTGACTTCCCGCCAAAAACTCACCTATAAAGTCTGCGACGAGATAACGGGGTCTAGTGATGTGACACGAAAAACAAACATTGTGGCTACGAACCTGCATCCTTAGCTTCGCTAGCAACAGCTTGTGCAGCTCGTATTCGAGGAACGGCAGCTGGTCGGAGATGTCCCGGGCCCCGGGCTCGCCCGTCGGGGGGGCGCGGCGGACTCGAGCCGCTGATAATAAATTACAAGTTGATTTGCCAGGTAAATTAAAAAGAAAACCCCGGACTTTCAACAGTTTAATATGTAAACATATGTTCATATGTAGTGATGGGCGGAGGAAATAAATATAGAAGAATTTTAATTCAAAATAATAATCTGCGATATTTCGTTTTTTGCGTAAAAGACTAGGCTGTATGGGCTATGTTTCCTTTGCACTAAAAACGCGCGAAAGCAGTTTTTTTCTTCCAAACCATGTAGTGATTGATTATATTCTCTTTGCAGTAAACATTAATTGCTTTCGGTAAATATTTGCATAGTTCCGCACATTTATTGTGAAAAGCGCTATACATGCCTCGGCGGGAATGGTATTGCCGAACTTTTAATTACAGTTAAAAAACGTCGTACGTCGTTGCCGGACGAGTCGAGGCGAAAACTATTTCGTCTCGGCTCGTCCGGCAATACCATACTTCCCGTCCTCTACAGTAATGTACTAATTATGCAATTAGTGAATAAAGGACCGATTTAAAGTGAGGGCCATAGCAGAATCACGAGCAAGTGAAGTGAATCAGTTCATAAAACAGTTAGAATGGTTATCTAGAGCTAGATAAAGACAAAATTTTAAATGATATCTCCGTTTCCTTTCAAACAATTTATTTCAAATAAGGCACTGGACGCCAAAAAAATTATGTATACCCTAAGCAAGAGGGCTGCAACGTATCTATCAAAATGACACCGTTTAGCAAAATAGGCTAGTCTGTTAGTTGAATGGGTAAACCTATTTGTATGAGGCTTTACCGGATTCCGGTATAAATCAATTGTTTTACTATTTAGACTGTAATTAAGAGTTCGGCAATCCCATTCCCGCCGAGGCATGTATAGCGCTTTTCTCAATAAATGTGAGCAAATAATTAAAGAAATAACTTACCTGTAATTAAACTTAACGGTATAAATCATTTGTTTTACTATTGTATCTGGTTTTTCTAACATACAAAAGGTCGTACATACATTAAGATATTAACCCTTCAGCAACCATGAATTAAATGTCAAATTTCATGAATTGTCACCTAAGGAATTGCGAAAATTAAATGTTGACACTTGTGATACAGAAAAATAGATTAAAAACACCGCTGACGTCATACAATTGCATTTCATTATATAGCAAATTTAGTAAAGTTTCTCTATGGTCAAACTTGTTCATACAAAAGTTGCCTCTGAATTGCAAAATTATGAAAATAGTGAGACAGGGGAACGCGGTCGGTTCCGACCGATTGGCGTTTTGCGTCACCGCATGACTATAGTACACTCGGTCGGATCCGGCCAATTGGTGCTTGAAAGGTTAAGCTACAAAAAACCTTTTAATTGAGTAAGTATCCTCTCAATTTAGCGCAGCCTGACTGGAAAAGATCTATGGAAAGTCCATAATTGTATATATGCTGTGTCCAATTTTTTGTACTTTATTTTGTTCTCTGGTACAATAACTGTATAGCAAACATACAAACAAAACTCACCGACGGCAGTGAGCGTAACAGCTTTAGGGTAAGCGGCAAGTCGGGAAGGCTTCGCGCAGGTGGACAGCAGTACTGCTGGAACTCGCGCCCGCCTGTACAACAAACAATACAATACAATACAATAAAATACAATACAATCCCACAAGCACCCAACTCCGCGCGGTACGGGCCCGCGGCGGGAGAATAAGGTACATGCGCCACTGAACAACATCTAGTGTCACTTTATATTATACATCTTTTGTAGCAAGAAATATGAATCCTAGTACGTTTTAATATAGAGCACATTTACCTGCAACCTCCACAAGCACCCATCTCCGCGCGGTAAGGCCCCGCGGCGGTAGAATAAGGTACATTCGCCACTGAACAACATCTAGTGTCACTTCATATTATACAGCTTTTGTAGCTAGAAATATGAATCCTAATACGTTTTAATATAGAGCACATTTACCTGCAACCTCCACAAGCACCCAACTCCGCGTGGTACGGCCCCGCGGCGGGAGAATAAGATGCATGCGCCACAGAACAACATCTTGTGTCACTTCATATATTATATTTCTGATTACAAAAGCTGTATAAATACAGCTTTTGTAAATAGAAATATGAATCCTAGTATGTTGTAATACAGAGTACATTTACCTGCAACCTCCACAAGCACCCAACTCCGCGCGGTACGGCCCCGCGGCGAGAGAATAAGGTACATGCGCCACAGAACAACATCTTGTGTCACTTCATATATTGTATTTCTGATAACAAAAGCTGTATAAATACAGCTTTTAACCTTCTGCAACCTCCACAAGTACCCAACTCCGCGCGGTACGGCCTTACGTCGGGAGAATAAGGTAAATGCGCCACTGAACAACATTTAGTGTCAGTTCATATTATACAGCTTTTGTAACTAGAAATATGAATCCTAGTACGTTGTAATACAGAGCACATTTACCTGGAACCTCCACAAGCAGCCAACTCCGCGTGGTACGGCCCCGCGGCGGGAGAATAAGGTACATGCGCCACTGAACAACATCTAGTGTCAATTCATATTCTACAGCTTTTGTAGCTAGAAATATGAATCCTAGTACGTTTTAATATAGAACACATTTACCTGCAACCTCCACAAGCACCCAACTCCGCGCGGTAAGGCCCCGCGGCGGGAGAATAAGGTACATGCGCCACTGAACAACATCTAGTGTCACTTCATATTATACAGCTTTTGTAGCTAGAAATATGAATCCTAGTACGTTTTAATATAGAGCACATTTACCTGCAACCTCCACAAGCACCCAACTCCGCGCGGTACGGCCCCGCGGCGGGAGAATAAGGTACATGCGCCACAGAACAACATCTTGTGTCACTTCATATATTATATTTCTGATTACAAAAGCTGTATAAATACAGCTTTTGTAAATAGAAATATGAATCCTAGTATGTTGTAATACAGAGTACATTTACCTTCAACCTCCACAAGCACCCAACTCCGAGCGGTACGGCCCCGCGGCGAGAGAATAGATACATGCGCCACAGAACAACATCTTGTGTCACTTCATATATTGTATTTCTGATATCAAAAGCTGTATAAATACAGCTTTTAACCTTTTGCAACCTCCACAAGCACCCAACTCCGCGCGGTACGGCCCCGCGGCGGGAGAATAAGGTGCATGCGCCACTGAACAACATCTAGTGTCACTTCATATTATACAGCTTTTGTAACTAGAAATATGAATCCTAGTACGTTGTAATACAGAGCACATTTACCTGCAACCTCCACAAGCACCCAACTCCGCGCGGTACGGCCCCGCGGCGGGAGAATAAGGTACATGCGCCACTGAACAACATCTAGTGTCACTTCATATTATACAGCTTTTGTAACTAGAAATATGAATCCTAGTACGTTGTAATACAGAGCACATTTACCTGCAACCTCCACAAGCACCCAACTCCGCGCGGTACGGACCCGCGGCGGGAGAATAAGGTACATGCGCCACTGAACAACATTCCACTGGGGTATCGTCTACGGGCACTTTTGAGCCGTTATCTAAAACAATAAATTACCCAAAAAGTAAGCATAAAACACAGACAATTGAATATATATGACAAATATAATATAACATATTTTTGATATTTTTTGAAAAATGCCGCGTGACATGACACACACATTTACACTTAAGCTAAAATAGTTTTGTTTTTTTCTTTATCATGATTGGTATAAAGTTATACTCTTTATGAATGTGAAAAAGTACAACGCGACACAAATAAGTTGAACGAAAATGGCGGACTTTAGAGCATTTTTGTACAAATTCCCGGCACGCAGGTTAAACTAAAATAGTGGTTAGCGGCACAGGTACAAATAATGCGCCGACGACCGCTATTTCGGTTCAATTTACGGACGACCTCCGTGGCGTAGTGGTCACCATGCTAGTCCGCCGCAGAGGTCCCGGGTTCGATTCCCCGGTCAGGGCATGTTGGAAAATGGCCTTTTTCAAATTGTCCTGGGTCTTGGATGTTTATCTATATATGTATTAGTTATAAATATAGTATCGTTGAGTTAGTATCCCGTAACTCAAGTCTTGAACTTACTATGGGGCTAGCTCAATCTGTGTTATTTATCCATATTTATTTATTTATAAATTTACGTGTCGGCAATTTGTGCAAAAATGCTTAAAAGTCCGCCATTTTTGTTAACTTATTTGTGTCGCATTGTACTTAGAATAGAAATACCCGCAATAACTGTTTATAAAAGTAGATTGAATGGGTATCTTTTGGATAGGCATGCTTCATCCTAGTCTTCATCGTCGCTTTCCATCAGGTGAGATTGAGGACAAATGCCTAAACCAATAAATTGTAAAAAAAAAAATAAAAAAATACCGTTTACGAATTTTATAATTTAAGCTTCGAGTGAAAAATTGCCACGCATTCTAAGTATGTAGTGTTTGGTCTGCTTCCCTTTAATGTCTGTGGCATATAATCATGATTTTGTAGTAAGTATACAATATGTAACAAAAACCCTGTCCGATCCTTGTAGGAGCAACTCAGACCGTCAATATGAACAACTTTTTCTATGGGACCAATGCTTGAAACTCGGATGTTCCAATCGAAATGTTCATATTGACGGTCTGAGTTGCTCCTACAAGGATGGGCAGGGCTTTTGAATCGTTCAAAAATCAAAATAGTTTATTCAGTAGTTAAGTTTACAACTTTGTTTAATGCTGATTGGAATAACTTTAAAAAAGTAAGCATTAAATCATGATTTAGTTGTACGTAGTTTATTACGACATCAACAATGTAGAAGTTCTTTAACCCTTTCACCGCGAACGTCGGATTTATCCGACAAACATTGTCGTGCCCATGCCGCGAGTGTCGGATATTACCGACAAAAAAAAAACGTTTGTATTGCACATAACTTAAGTATCCACATGCCTTTTTGGTTGTAAAGTCTCGCGGTGAAATGTCATAATAAAAATTACTAAAATATTATTTTTGCGAAAATTCGAATTACTAAAGTGTTTTGCGACATAAGTATACATTATTATACAATACAGATAGTGACGTCTAAATAATAATTTTTGTTTTGTTTTTCGTGTGTGTAAGTGGCCAACACTGGTGTCAGATTTTTCAGGCTGCCTGAAGTCGTCTGATATAGCTTGACGTTTACCGTGCATTTGTGACAGCCGGGACCAACGGCTATAAGTGCCTTCCGAAGCACGGACATTTGTTGTAATCCATCCAGGTGCGGACCACGCCCGGTGTTGCTTTACTTGCGAAAGCGCTAGTAATGTGCACCCCCGCCGGGCCACCGAGCTCCCCAACGTAAGTGACATAACTTTACGTCACTTTATTTCTCAAATACTTATTGCAAAATATTTATTAAATGTCTTAGGGATATTCTCCAAAAAAGCTTTGGCTTTAATTTAAATTATACGTACTTGCAACTGTAAGTTCCAGGTCCGCGTTGAAATCGCAGTCGAGGTTAATGACCGCAGCCGTTCCTGACGCTGACAAAACGCATACGTCTTCACTGTAACAATGAGTAACCAATAATGAACGGTGTAGAATTATTAGCTTGTTTTACTAATTCTAAGAAAAATTGGTTAAGCGAATTGTCAGAAAACAGCTGGATGTAATAGCAGCTGTGTCAATACTGTTACGAAACTGGGGTTCGAGATTTAGAGAAAAACGCCAAACTTCGAATGAGCGTCTTTATTCACTACGGAACCCTAAGTTGACACGTGAAGATGGTCTTCCTGATGTCTAAATCCAAGTCGCGTAGCAGCTGAGGTCCAGGTATCTCGCCGAGGTTGTCGCAGGTACTTCTACTTTGTCGCACTGAGGGAGGCTTCCTTCGCTTCGGTTCGCTCGAAGTGATCGCTCTCGTAGCTCAGAATGAACTGCCGTGGTGCGCACTCGGTCGTCTTTATATATGCGCCGGTACAGAGGTCTACATTATTCTCGAATATTCCCCATACTTGAAGAATGTATTTCGATGCCGGGAAACATCGAGGCGCCGGTACGTGTGTGTAAGTGCAACCGGCCAAACAATTCTAGACTTTATGCTATAAGGACATAAGGCCTAGTTTCGCTTGCACCATACCGATGTATTCTATGCGATTCTTGCTCGCGAACATTCTGCGTCTATCTCGTTCGCGACAATACTATACGCTCACTCACCAAATAGCCGCCGTACGCTCACTCAAGTTCAACTGATAGTCGCGGTGTCGATGGACGCTCACTTACTTAACAGCCGCCGTGTCGCTATACGCTTACTCACCAAATAGCCATCGTATCGTTGTCCGCTCACTCACCAAATGGCAGTCGTGTTATTTATCCGCTCACTCACCAAATAGCCGTGTTATTATCCGCTCACTCACAAAGTCGCCGTGTTATTATCCGCTCACTCACAAAGTAGCCGTGTTATTATCCGCTCACTCACAAAGTAGCCGTGTTATTATCCACTCTCTCACCAAACAGCCGTGTTTTTATCTGCTCTCACACCAAACAGCCGTGTTATTATCCGCTCACTCACCAAATAGCCGTGTTATTATCCGCTCACTCACAAAGTAGCCGCGTTATTATCCGCTCACTCACAAACTAGCCGCGTTATTATCCGCTCACTCACCAAATAGCCGTGTTATTATCCGCTCACTCACAAAGTAGCCGCGTTATTATCCGCTCTCTCACCAAACAGCCGTGTTATTATCCGCTCACTCACCAAATAGCAGCTGTGTTATTATCCGCTCACTCACAAAGTAGCCGTGTTATTATCCACTCACTCACAAAACAGCAGTGTTATTATCCGCTCACTCACCAAACAGCAGTGTTATTATCCGCTCACTCTCCAAACCGCCGTGTTATTATTCGCTCACTCTCCAAACCGCCGTGTTATTATCCGCTCACTCACAAAGTAGCCGTGTATTATCCGCTCACTCACCAAACAGCAGTGTTATTATCCGCTCACTCACCAAACAGCAGTGTTATTATCCGCTCACTCACCACATAGCAGCCGTGTTATTTATCCGCTCACTCACAAAACAGCAGTGTTATTATCCGCTCACTCACCAAACAGCCTTGTTATTATCCGCTCACTCACCAAACAGCCGTGTTATTATCCGCTCACTCACCAAATAGCCGTGGTTTCGGAGTACGCGATGACGGCGTTGCAGCGCAACGCGCGCGCATGCGCCCTTAACTCCGTCCTGAGCTCGGCCCACCAGGCGGCCCGAGCGGCGCTCTCCCCACCTCCGTCTACGAGTTTCACAGATCTGGCGCATACTGTGCCACCTAAGAATGAGAGTTATCGATAAAATTACCTAAGTATAATCACTCAAGTATTACGTCCTTATCTCTAATCGCGCCGACAGAGCATTTTGGGTCTTGCAGCTTTAAGCAGACGGAACCCAAGGCGGCAAGACTCAAAGGCCACTTTCATTTATTTATATATTTAAACAGTTTAAAAAAAATGTACAAGATGCGGACCTAATTTCACATGGCCTACGTGATGGTGGGCGAAAATGTGGAAAAAGAAATCAAATAGTGATGAATCCATCACTATTCGGGAAGACAAGCAGCTAGAACATTTTTATTGACGACCTCCGTGGCGTAATGGTCACCATGCTAGTCCGCCACCCAGAGGTCCCGGGTGTGATCCCCGGTACGGGCAAGTTGGAAAACGGACTTTTTTAAATTGTCCTGGGTCTTGGATGTTTATTTATCTATATATGTGTTATAAAATATAGTGTATCGTTGAGTTAGTATCCCATAACACAAGTCTCGAACTTACTTTGGGGCTACCTCAATAAGTGTTATTTGTCCCTATATATTTATTTTATTTTTTTCTACCAGATCAGCATGAAAGAAATATGAAAATTAATAATTTTTTAAATATACATATGATCGTCTCGCAAAGCCACTAATAATTAAAGAAAATGCTTGACCCTTACACGTACAATCAGTACATGGATTTTATACAAATTGACATTAATTTCAAATTTGACATTTTTAATTAATAATTATGACATAGCAATGTATTCTCAGTCCACACATCTAATTTTAATATCAGTATAATTGTAAGGTTAACGTTTTTGGAGAAAATGCTGCAGTACAGTTTGTTACCGCTTCTTCTGTACTTGCGCTTTGGAGGCGGCAGTAAACTTAGTTGTAAGTAAATGATCTGACGTCAACAACTAATAAGAAATCGAAAGAAAAAAGAAATGACAATTATCAAGTGATATAAATATCCAAAGATAAATAAATGATTTTGACTTTGACTTTTTTTGAAACTGACAGTTTGGGAGAACGAAGAACGAGACAAATGAGTTATGAAAAATTTTTATTTGTTTTTCATGTGATCGTAATGTCTATTGAGTGAGTGGATACAAGTAGTGTTTTAACCGACTGCGCAAGAAGGATAGTTATGCGTTTCGAGAGTATGTATGTATGTACCTAATTTCCCATTACTTTTTTTATATAGCTTTAGTGCGTTTGTTTAGGTATTTAAAAGAATGTAAACAATATTGACATGACTTTTTACTGAAATATATACTTTATAAATTAATACCTTCGCAAATTATTTATTTTATAAATAATTTGTAATTTGTAGTGGTCACCATGCTAGTCCGCCACCCAGAGGTCCCGGGTTCGACCCCCGGTCAGGGCAAGTTGGAAAATGGCCTTTTTTAAAATTGTCCTGGGTCTTGGATGTTTATCTATATATGTATTTGTTATAAAATATAGTATCGTTGAGTTAGTATCCCATAACACAAGTCTCGAACTTACTTCGGGGCTAGCTCAATCTGTGTTATTTGTCCCTATATATTTATATATTTATTTATTTATAGTGCGTTTGTTTAGGTAGGTATTTAAAAGAATGTAAACAATATTGACATGACTTTTTATTAAAATATATACTTTATAAATCAATACCTTCGCAAATTACAAATTATTTATTTGATAAATTAAAAATAACTTAATTTATTTGTAATTTGCAAAGATTTTGATTTATAAAGTGTATAATTTCAATAAAAAGACATATCAAGACTGTTTACACTTTTTTAAATACCCAAACAAATGGACTTTAGGTTGCCTGGAAGAAATTGGTTAGCGATAAGGCAGCCTCTTGCGCATTTCCTAGTTTTTAAGGTAATTATGTCCTGTATGTATTTATTTTTTGCAATAAAGGATATTGTATTGTATTGTATTGTATGATTGTTTGGCACGCTCTGCGGCCTGAACAGCTTGATGGAATTAAGCTTGTGAGATGACATTAGATTCGTATGAATTCTGAGAGTGACATATACAACTTGGAAGGGACATGCCCGTAATAAATCGAATCACGGGGTGTAATAGATCACTATAGTATAATTAAATTAAAATGACAGTCACAAAACTAAAAAACCGACTTTCCCATACAAATAGCCCGGCCCGGGCGGTTGCACGCTTTTGTATGGAAATGTCGATTTTTTTTGTCAATTTGACTTGTTATTTTTTTTATTATATTATGTTGATCTAGTATAGCCCGTGGTTTAATTTATTACGGTCCCTTCCACGTTGTATAAAAAAGCTATCGAATTTTATGTTTTTTTTTTTTATAGTCTTGTTGAAGGAATATACTTACCAATATGCACAATGAATCCAGGAGGATACTCCGTCATGGTCAAGAACGGGTACTCCAACATTTCCAGGTTGTTGCTGTTCATGGACGGCCGCAAGATGGCGCCACCGCCGCTGCCGACGTTACCCGCTGATGTGTTTAGAGAGCCACCTAAAATGTTACATCATTACACTGTGACACCAATTGGGTATTTTCCAGGGCCCGAAATAAATTATTTTGTACTGATATAAATAAATAAAAATATACAGACAAATCACACAAATTGAGACAGTCCCAAGGTAAGTTCGAGACTTGTGTTCATCATCATCCGAGCGTATTCCCGGTTGCATCCTCAGCAGTAACGCTTCAGAGCCCGGGGTCCGCTACCTAACCAAGGAGATTTGACGAGGTTACTGGTTTTTACACAGAGCGACTGCCGTCTGACCTCCACAACCCAAAGGGCAAACCAGAAACAAATCCTTGGATAGTTTGATGTTCAAACGCTAGGTGGCGTTTGGGACCCACAGTTTTACGTGCCTTCTGAAACACGGAATCATCTTTCTTTTCGGATAATCAGGTGATTCAAACCTGCAATATCCTATCCAGACTGGAAACAACTTTTCACAAAGTATGCTTCCCAGTGGGAATCGAACCCATGACCTCCGGCTGACAAGGCGAACGCCTTGACCACTGGACCACGGAGGCAGTCAAGTTCGAGACTTGTGTTATGGGATACTAAATCAACGATATCATATTTTATAACAAATACATATGTAGATAAACATCCAAGACCCAGGTCTATCTAGAAAAGATCATTTTCCATCTTGACCTAACCGGGGATCGAACCCGGGACCTACAGTGTGATAGCGTGGCATGATGACCACTAGGCTACCGAAGAGAGATAAGAAAATAAAACGTCGCAAAATAATGTCACTTGTCTTTGAACAAGTGATTTTAGATTTGTTATTGCAGAAAAACGATAGTAAGGGCGCTACTCGTATTTGACACCAAGAACTATGATGTCTGTGTTTTATACAAACTCCATAGAATATGTTTGTTATGACGTTTAGAAAAAGTAAGACAATTGGAGGGGAGTTTTTGGCGGGAAGTCAAGGGGTTCAGTAGGAGTTTGCTTCAAATTGTTTTGCAAATTGATTCTAGTGGACTTTATAATATAAAATCGGTGTAGTATAGTGTTATAAATGCTCATGCTCATGGACAATATGTGAAATGATTGAAGTGGACACTCATAGTGCGGCTGTAGTGATATTTATTTTCGGACTGTGGTGAGCGTCTTTAGACGCTGTCCGCCACTCATTCGGCTATGAAAACCAGTGGACTCGTATAGATTTGTTGCCAGAAGCTCCCTTGAAGCAATCAAAGGACCTACACCAACCTATGATTGTATAGTTAGGGTTAGGGTTAGGAATAAAGAAGTGATATAAAATAAAAATGGGCTCTAAAGGACTAGTATCCAGACCCGTAAAATAATTATTAAAAAAAAAAAGACAAATGGAGTCTATTTTCTATCTTAGAAATGTTGATTTTCGGTGATGAAATTATTCGTCGCATTTTCTATAACGTTCGTATTTATTCACCTACAGTCCTACAGTTTTCAACTGCTTTTGAGGGGCGAATAAATTAGTAGAACAAGTTTATCTGCTAGCAAATTAAAAAATCCCCGATCGTCAAGAACACCATCTTGTGATGAGTAACGGAACTACCGAAGTCGTATTGGTGGTTCCACTACTTATCACTAGATGGATATCCGTAGCGCCATCTATTATTTCGCTAGAGAAAGCCCTGACTTTCAAGCATTAACTTCAATAACATTGAAACAGCTCAACCGATTTTTATCAAACATAGCTAATTACCACCGAAAGAGAACTTGCGTTCACGTAAAAAAAATCGCATCAAAATCGGTCCATCCGTTCGAGCGCTACGATGCCACAGACATACATACAAACAAACTTAAAACATACCTCTTTTTTGGGGGGTAAAAAAGTACGCACCTTTTGGAGTTACGCTAAGATCAGAATCCGACGACCTCCTATGTATCCCCATCGGCGTGGACGAGGCGTTCAAAGACGAATTCTGATTGGCTGACGGAGGCACCGGATCTTTCCCTCCATACGACTCGTGCCGCGCGTGCCTTGGAGACCCTTTATCCTTGTCGCACCTGACTTCGCGGTCCCTGTCAACATTGCACGCTGCATGCAAGTTATCGCACACACTAGCACTGTTAGTGTCACTCTCAACGCCTTCTACGTCTAAGCTCTCGGTATGATCGATGCTACTCTCGGGGAGCGAAGGAATGGTCTCTAACGGTGCGCCGCTAAGAATGGGATGGAAGTGCTGAAGAACCGGCTTTGTCCTAGCCTCGGTTTCTTTGGACATTTTGCACGAATCGATCGAGTCAACGCTGTTTTGTCTAACTAGTTTGTTTCTGTCTTTAGATACCGTAGCTGTCACATTTTCTTTGGTTTCTAAACTATCTGGTGTGATCAGTAAAGATTGTACTTTGTCGATAAGCATTGTTTCCATAGCAGTATTTATTAGTCCAGGTTCTTTACTACTAGTCGATGATGTTACGTTCCTTTCGTCTGGTTTTTCTTCGCTATATTCGAGAATTTGATGTACGGATTCCGTGTCTTGGGTTGGATCTAAAATTGTTTGGACTTTATCAATTAGTATAGTTTGAACGGCATTTTTTATCAGGCTAGGAGTTTCCGCCGAATCTTTGTGAGGATCGAGCATATTCTTAACTTTGTCAATCAAGGTTATTTTCATACCGGAAAATGTTGAAATGTTATCGGTCGAGATTTTCTTTGCTTCAGTTCTATCACTTTTTGTATCTTTAGCGGGGCTACTTCTACGTAATTCTTTAGAAGAATCGTTTGAAGATTCATTTAATGTACTGTCCGTGTTAGTTCTACTACTACTTTCACGTTGTTCAATATTTGATTCATTTTCAGTTTTGGTCTCGAAATCGAACTGCTTTGAAGAAGTTGCATCAGGCGTAGTCGGTATAAGCAAAGATTGAACTTTGTCTAAAAGAATCGTCTCCATCGCAGTGTGGATCAATCCTGTTGACACGTGCAATCTATTTTTTGTCTCATTCATTTCAATTTGTTCATTAGAGGCATGAGATTTATTCCTCGCTTCTTCAACTCTCTCCAATTTTTCATTAACATCAGAGAAAAATTGATTTCCAATTGGTATTGGATCGGGAGAGGACGGTGCAAGTAGTGATTGCACTTTATCTATAAGGATAGTTTCCATTGCAGTATGAACTAGACCAGAAGGCTTAATATCATGCTTTTCTCTTTTAACAGAATGTTTTCTATGTAAAAATGACTCATCAGGGAATATAGAACCACTTAATGATGCCCTGGAAACTGGCTCAGACCCAATGTACATGGACACTTTAGAATGGGGAAATTCATCACTTTTATGAAAAGCTTTCTTAGTATCGTTTCCTTCTTTATCTAAAGTCATGAGGTCAACGTAAGAAAGAAATGGAGAACCTAACACTGTCTCGCTTGGAGCTTTTGAAGTTACGTCAGAACTAGAATTTGGTTGACTTAAAGGTTTCGTATCATGATGCCTTTTTTTTGGCAATAAAGAGTAATGTGACAAGCTCTTTATCATGCTACTTTTGGATATTTTCGAAAACTGACGTTTGATACGTTTAGATGAGCGATATACAAAGCCTTTGCTCTCAACTGGGGAAGATGGGGCACTAATGCTCTTGGATTTTTTATTATGACTAAAGGGGTTGTGAAACTTGAAATGATAAGTATTAGATTTTGGAGCTACAAACGTTTTATCCATAGCATCAGAAGTTGAAGGAACATTGAGATGATCAATCTTCTCAACTTTGTGGTTGTCAGAATTATCATCAGTTTCAGAAGATTCTGTTTTGCTTTCTTCACTTTCATGCATTTCTTTATCTTTATTGGCATCAGTTTGATTCAGAGTAAAAGTTTCTAGAGTACTTAGTTTTCTTTCCATGTGGGCAATTAAAGCCGGATTCACTTCTTGGCTCAAAACCGATTGTACAACAGAGCTTGTTGTCTCGTAATTTCTTTCATTATCAGTTCTCAGATCCGAACTTTCATCATCTTCATCAGAACTCGAATAGATTTCTGAACTTTCACCAGACAGAATAGACGAGACTGAGCCATGGAAATCTGGTTCGACCGGCTTAAGAAGAGCTTCGCTTCTAGCGCCAATAGGAGTCGTTGGACAAGATTCTGATATCTTTCTCTCACGTTCCACTGGCTCTGGATTTTCATCATTCATATTTGTTAGAGATGAAAACAAAAGTTCAGGAACTTTTTTCTCAGTGTTGTTATCTTGAGAGTCGAGTAGAGGAGTAGATTTTTTAAGTTTATCCTCGTCAGATATATTTATTTGTGGATCAGATTCACTAGTACGTCTTATAGTTGAATTGGGTGAATTCTCAGAATCTTGAGTTTCAGCAATACAAGCAAGACTTGTATGGGCATGGATCACCGATCTCGCAAGAATAGAAGCCATACCGACTCCTTCATCCAATTTATTAGCGAAAGCTTTCTTGAATTTCGGTTTCTTCATCTTTTTGAACTTTTTAAACTCGTTTTTGATGTCAACGAGAGAAATTTTAGAAGTATCAGATGAATTTGATTTAATTGAAACAGAATCGTCTTGTTTTTCGGATTTGCGCGAGCGAACACTGCTCAGGCGTTTGAAAAAGAAGTTGGTTTTAAATTTCTTGATCTTTTTGAGGGGACTACTTGTATCTGAGTCTCCATCACCGTCACTGCGATTCAATAGTCTATTGAGATCTGTTTGATCGTCGTGAATGTGCCTCATACTTTTCTGCGATATGTAATCATCTTGATATATAGAGACATTGCCTGCGTAACTCTTAATACTGGACTGTCTAGTCAATTCAGCGCTTTTGTCATCTTCATCAACGTTATCCTGATCGTCAAAAAGAGACGATGTTCTGGGGTTGAGAATATTGAGGAATTTCTGTAACTCTTCTGGATGGTGTTGGAAATATTCGTTCAAATCGGTAATACTCTCTGTATCGGTCGACAAAATGTCCAAATACTTTCTTAGTTGTCTATGTACGAGTAAGGCGAAGCAACACGACACGCCATGCAAAAAATGTATACATAAGTATGTTTATATTTTTTTTATATATTGACGTTATTCTGGTTGCAGTTTCACAACATTTAAAGCCTATGCATGTACAATATCGTCTATGAGTTATTTTACCTTTTAGCTGGATCAAGCAAAAAACTTTTAAGGAACTTTACGTAACAATAATTCAATCTATCTACTATTATAATACTAATATAATACATATTACAAATTTTGCTTATTTTTAATCAAATTAAAAATATTTTCTTTTCAATTTTTATTTGATACAGATTTCAAATGTAACTATAATAATATAAATTAAATATATAATATTGAAATAAAATTTTCATAAACTGGATATTACTCACTGCTGAGTGCACGCCGGTATGTTGATAGGCTGACTTGGAGTTGGTAAGGCCGTTATGCTGACGGCAGTACCTAGGAAACGATGGGAAATATTTTAAAAAGTCTCTCATTTTTTTCTTGTCGTGAATGACATATTACACACGCCACAATGTCTAAGTTGTTTTTGGAACAAAGTTCCTAATCGCGCGCTGCGAAAGGGAGCTATACGGAAAAAATTAAGACCAAAAGTTGTAACGACACTTTTTGTTCATTCAAATTTATGAAGATAATAAAAACTTGATTTTAGAACGCAGAAAAGAGTTTGAATGTAATTTAGACCTATTTATATTTTACTTCGTTCCATCCGGGTGTCCCTAAACACCTCTCAAGTTTTTTTTTTATGTGGCCGACAATGCTGTCAGATTTTTCAGGCTGCCTAAAGGCATCTGACATAGCTTGACGACTGCTATGCAATGATGACAGCCGGGAAGAAACACTGATTTTAATATTCATCGTGTGTGTATCGTTGTGTATTGCGTGGTGTTTGGTGTGTGTGAGGGTGTGTGTGTGTGTGTGTGTGTGGTGAGTGTGGTGTGGTGAGTGTGTGTGGAGGTGTATGTATGTGGGTGTCCGATGTTTCAATAAAAAAGAAACCTAGTGAAAAGTTAGGAATAATCACCAATCGCTCTGGCGACGACGCCTGCCTCTCCCTCCAGGTCGAAGTCCTGCTGGTAGCCGACCACAGCGTTGGCGCCGAGTTCAGCCGCTTTCAGGCCGACCAGTCGCTGCACCTGCAAATAAATCATATAGGTATAATAACATGGAAAATATATATCAAAACTATACTAAAATATATATTAAATATTCATTGGGCGATAAGTAGTCAAAGACAAAATTTTTTTGTCTAACTTGCTAGTCTTTGTTACTACTGAACGATTTTCAACAATAGTTAATAATATACTTTTTGCATTGCCAATGAAAACATTGTTATTTAATAGCCTAGATTTTAAAAAAATACAGTGGATTCATTAAGGGGTTTAACCTGTAGATTCCTCAGTACACCTGTGGAAATTCGTCCAGCAGTTGCAGCAAGAATAATGTATTTACCTTTTTCTTTTTAAGGCTTCGAAGGAAATTTATTTAGGTTCTAAATAACAGAAAATCTAATATATAAAATTCTCGTGTCACAGTTTTCGTTGCCATACTCCTCCGAAACGGCTTGACTGATTTTGATGAAATTTTTTGTGCTTATCCGGTATCTATAGGAATCGGCCAACATCTATTTTTCATCCCCCTAAATGTTAGGGGTAGTCCAACCCTAATTTTTATTTTTTATTTTTTAGGCAAAATTTTTAATTTATATTTTTTTATGATACAACATACAAAAATACATACAATCCTCAATTTTGGCAAAACAACGTTTGCCGGGTCAGCTAGTATATAATAATAAAAAGTTAGTTTCCTTTTTTTTTTTAATTTAAACAGAAATTAATTGCTATAAAATATTACACACATCTTATATATTTTAAAACCAAATTACAAATAACATTGGTCATCTAGCGCACTCAGGTTACAAAAACAAGTCTCAAATATCATCTGACATAGATGCATTAGAGTGGGACAGAACATCTTTGTGTTGAAGTCTTGGAGCTAATGATGGTAGGGTTGTGGTCGATTTCGATCGATTTTATCGATATTATATAGAACTTACCTGGTTGCTAAGCTTGATGAAAGCGACCTGCCGCGCCTCGTTGGAAGCCCTGGGCGTCCTGATCTTGTCGATCCACTGGTATTCAGGGTCGTCGTTCACCACCAACTCTTCCACGAAGCCGTGGATAGACGTCGCTTTGTAACCGGGCGGGATCATGGGACCTGGAACGAAGGTGGAGGAAACGCTTTGACGTCTACCTACTATGCCCATTTGTTGGAGTTCCGTACCCAATGAGTAAGAACGGGACAAAGCCCTTGGAAAAAATTATATAATTACTATCGTAACAGTAGGGAATATGCACGTATTTTTTTTTATTTGCTAAATAAAACCCTTTTTTTACATCAGTAAACACATGTAAAAGTATTTATAAAATATCTTAATCGGCGGCGGATATGTAATACTTTAAAGTTTCATAAGAAAGAGAAGTCCGATATGGACTGGTGACGTCAAAGTCCATATCATCTATACATTTGCCATAGAAAATAGCGTTTCTACGAGTGAGATAGACATATTTTTGTATAATCGTTATATCTCGTTTGTTTTTAAACCAATTTTTAATTAGTTTTTACTGTTAGCACTTTGCTTTTAAGCATTTATGGATAAACTGGTTAGATAACACATATTTTTTTTCATGCAAATTCCCTAATACCCAACGACATACGCGTCTTCATTATTTACTATACGTAACGTAAATTATACTTATTGACGTGTAAAATGCCTGTAAAGGTGTTATAAAGGTCTTATTACTGTATAAAAATTTGAGTTTTGAATTGTATTGGAGGGCCCGTAAGTAGGCAAAACTGAAAGTTGCGGATAGGCACACAGAGATGGCAGCACACACGACTAGGAAAAAGTGACAAAGAAAGTGTTGAATATGCTTTCATAATATTTATTGCATTTCATACGTCATATTTAATAAATTACTTAGACTACTACTTTATTTAAATAACAGGAATAAAAGATTTTAATGTTTTGATTAATAGCAATAGCGCCATCTAGTGACAAGGAAGAGAAATAATTATGTTCATAAACCGATGGGTAGGCATGCCCGTGGTTTGATTTATTACGCTTGGGGCACTAACAAGATGTATAAAATCTTGTTAGATTTTATACAAAATAAACAAATCGGTCCAGGCGTATTCGAATAATCGCTGAACATACACAAAAAACTGGCCAAGTGCAAGTCGGCCTCGCGCACGTAGGGTACGTACCATTATCAATCACGTTCGTTGTAATGGGAGCCCCACTTAAATATTTACTTTATTCGGTTTTTAGTAAGAAATACATCATCTGTAAAAAATCCAACTAGGTATTGTCTAGGTATTACGGATCTTGAGACACGGCTTGATAACAGACAGAGAGACGGACGGACGGACAGCGGAGTCTTAGTAATAGGGTCTTGATTTTACCCTTTGAGTACGGAACTCTAATAATCAGCATTTCCATACAAAACTACATGACTGGTGGAAAAAGCCCTGGGCAAGTCCGCATGTTATTTTTTTTTGTTACAATGTTACATAAATAAATAAAAGTAGACAGCCACCTGGGCAATTTGTAAGGGAATTACTGTTCTTTTTCTTTTAACTGTAATTAAAATATTATTATACAGTAGTCATCTAATACAGCCTGTGTTTAGATTTATTACACATATAGGTACCACTTACAAGTTGTATAAAAATATACAAAAACAATTTGAATTGTAGCATCCAAAATGGTGTATATCCAGACAAACTCAAAATAAGTATAATAAAACCCTTATACAAAAAAGGAGATAAAACGGATATCACAAACTATAGATCAGTAGCGCTATAGCCTGTTTTCTCAAAAATATTTAAAAAGGTTACATACCACAACTTATATGAATATTTTGAAAAAATAATATCTCTTTCGTAAGGAGCAAATGGGATTTAGAAAGAACAAAAGGATTAATACAGCAATATATAACTTTTTATAAAACTCAGCCAAGTGCAGCACTACATGGAAATGACCAAGGCCTTCGACTATGTCGATCATAAGATACTCTTAAAAATTTACATATAGGAATAACAGGCATAAGACTAATAAAATCATACCTAGAAAATAGAAAACAAATAACTCAAATAGAAAAATGTAACGCAAAGACAAAAACAATATAAATAAGTTCTTCAGATGAAGATCAGATACGGAGTGCCACAAGGCGGTGTATTAGCGCCTCTTCTTTTCCTCATCTACATAAACGACCTTCCGAAAACAACCACCAACCTAATGTACCTGTCTGCAGACGATAGTGCCGTAGTTTTTGACATAGGCAACTACAATAATATTGACACAATTTGCAATTATATGTACCAAAAGTAAGTTCTTACACAAAAGTATATACGCAATGGAACCAAAAGTATTCAAAAAACTGCTTTTTCATATTCAATCTTGCCAAGAAATAAATAATTTTAAGAGACTTGTTCATACATTTTTAATTGACAAAGCATACTAATCTGTGGATGAATTCTTATCTGAAAAACTCTGACTAAACTTGAATCTTTTATTATAAACAAAATATAATGTAAAAATTGTTTTCAAATAAAAGAAAAATTACATGTAGGTACTAATTTACAATTCATAAAATTTTATACAATTTTAACGACAATAAAAGTAACAGGATGTATAACTTCTTAAAAACATTTGTATGCCTGACGGCGCAGCATGAAGCTATACACTGTAAACCCGTATGTGCCAATAATGTCTCCTCTCATAATCCGATTCTTAGGATCTGCCGCGAATACAACAACCTCTATGAATGTTTTAATTCAGATCAAGTACCTGACATCTAAGTTTATCTCTGAATAGTTTTAAGCACAGAATCCGTCAATTATTGTCTTAAACTTTCAAATCATATTTACCACCTAACATATGTAGCTTTAAATTCTTATTTATTCTATAAATTATATTATATTTCAATGATATTTTGTATAATGTATATTGTCAACATATGTACTTACCTTATATTTATATGTCCATAGCTTTATTATGTTACTTATTTACATAATATTTTCTTGTGAGCAAATAATGTTTAAGATGCTGTGCGCACTATTTTTTTGGTTTTGCAACTAGACATGTTTCTATTACATAAGTTGTTTTGTTAAGTTGCGTTTTAAGACTGTTTTGTGTGCCAATAAATAAAAATAAAAAATAAATAAATAAAACTAACAACTTTTGAAATCGTGTCTGACAATTTTTTTTATATATTTTTAAATACCTATATACAGACAAATTACACTGATTGAGCTAGCCCCAAAGTAAGTATGAGACTTGTGTATCGAATACTAACTCAACGATACTATATTTTATAACAAATACATATACAGATAAACATCCAAGACCCAGGAAAATTTGAAAAAGGCCATTTTCCAACTTGCCCTGACCGGGGATCGAGCCCGGGACCTCTAGGTGGCGGACTAGCATGGTTACCACTACGCCACGGAGGTCATTATTCAATACAAATTCGGATCAGCTAATCGGTCAAGTTGTATGGAAAGCCAAAAATCATTTTACATATTTAGTCCCGCATTACGCAAAAAATTACTACATACTACATGATTTGAATTACTTTGTGAAATTCCGCCACCAGTACAGTACAAATTAGCACCAAGTAATTTAAATCATGTAGTATGTAACTTTGACTTCCGCAAAGTCACTGAATCTATTTATTAATAAAAAATATATATGTATAGGGACAAATCACACGGATTGAGCTAGCCCCAAAGTAAGCTTAAGCTTGTGTTATGGGATACTAACCCAACGATACTATATTTTATGATAAATACATATATAGATAAACACCCAAGACCCAGGACAATTTGAAAAAGGCTATTTTCCGACTTGCCCTGGCTGGGGATCGAACCCAGAACCTCCAGATTGGCGGTCTAGCGTGTTGACCACTACGCCACGGAGGTCGTCAGATCTTTAAATATTAACAAACTAAAAATTACTCTTTAAAAAGCTACCAATGTCAAGTATCTTAAACATTTGGCTAGGAATTTCATTTACGATATTAGTGCAATCTTGACAGGCGGCCAACTATCGAGATAACAACAGTACTGCGACCAGCTGTCGGGAGTCATAACCAGGGCCGGATTTACAGATCTGGAAGCAACAAAGGAGTGGAGGACCCGGGCTTCAAATATTTTTTCAAATAAAATTAGGTTCTTTTTTATACTCGAGTTTTTCAATAAATAATTTATTGTGAAACCAAGTAGACTCTTTTAGTATTTAACAAACATTTATAAATATATTCGAAAGCAAGAACTATCTAAAATTAAATTTTGGTGTCAACGAACGGAAACTTCCGAACTTTTTTTTTCGAACTCTCAATTGTGGAGGCCCCGGGGCTGTAGCCCCGGTTGCCCTGCCCTAAATCCGGCCCTGGTCATAACATGTGAAACAGAAGGGAAATATTTATATTAGTTGTTTGTTTGAGATAACTGCGCAAAATTTCACTCATGGAGCAGCTCGGTGGCCTTGGGTCATTTGTCAAGAGCGATAGGTCGAGGGCAAAAACAAACTGGGCATTAATGGGCATAAACGTGCATCGTTTACTTTTTGAAAGCATAAAAAATTGGCAGAATTCATCGTTACATACTATTTTCCATATATGTATAACAATATGTATGTATGTACGTATATATTATATTTTAGTTATATATTTATATATTATGTATTAAATATGTATTTATTGTATTTATGATAATTAAAGTAATTAAGATATCTGGCTTTATATCTTTTAAGTATCTGCTATTTAGACGCCAACTTTCTTATCTGTTTATCTCTTCCTAAAGGTTGACAGGGAGAGAATGCTTTAGCCACCTATTTTAGCTTTTGGCTCAGTAAAGTTTTTAAATAAAACAAAAAAGACGGTTTGCACTCCGGGAGTGCCCGCAGAAGTGAAAACTTGAATAATATCCATGGATGCGCGTGGCAGGCTGTAACATAAACACACACGAAGCACAAGCGCCGTGCGCCGCCTAAACGAAACAGCAGGCGCAGGCATACATTTTTGCCGCGCCGTAGAAAGAGAGGGGGATACTTCCTCTCCTACGCCGCGCCGCGCGTCTTACGAATTTTCGATCAGGTCACGTGTCCTGACGCCCTGACGCGAGTTTAACATTTTTTACCCATACTAAAAACAGTGTACAAGGCCGCTAAAGAAGTTTTCACTTCAAAAAAAATAAACGGACGTATGGGGCAAAATCAAAGTCAAAAGTCAAAAATCGTTTATTTATACTTGGATATTTGATATTCGTCATCATCCGACCCGACGAATCCGACTCGGCTGGGCAGCGTTCGGGAAGCTACGCTGTGCCTTCTCGTTAAAAATACCTCAGTGCCTCAAGACGAAAGTATTTAATCAATGTGTGTTACCAGTGATGACTTATGGCTCCGAAACGTGGTCCCTTACTATGGGTCTCATAAGGCTCAAGGTCAGTCAACGCTCTATGGAAAGGGCTATGCTCGGTGTTTCACTATGTAATCAAATCAGAAATGAGGAAATTCGTAGGAGATCACTGACATAGCCCAGCAGGTTAGCTTGTTGAAGTGGCAGTGGGCGGGACACATAGCGCGACGAACCGATGGCCGATGGGGCAAAAAGGTTCTCGAATGGCGAACACGTGCTAGCAAGCGAAGCGTAGGACACCCACCCACAAAGTCGTCTGACGACCTGACTAAGAAAGCACTGGATGCAGGCCGCTCTAGATCGGTCATTAAGGAAATCCTTGGGAGAGGCCTATGTCCAGCAGTGGACGTTATGCGGCTGAAATGATGATGATCATCCGAGCGTATTTTCCCGGTTACATCTTCAGCAGTAACGCTTCAGAGCCCGAGGTCCGCTACCTAACCAAGGAGATTTGAGTAGGTTAAGGGCTACACAGAGCGACTGCCGTCTCACCTTCATAACCCAAAGGGTAAACCAGAACCAATCCTTGGGTAGTTTGTTGATCAAACGCTAGATGGCGTTCGGGACCCACAGTTTATGCCTTCCAAAACTTGGAATGTTTCTTTTCGGATAAAATCAGGTGATTCAAGCCTGCAATATGCTAACCAGACTGGAAACAACTTTTCTCAAAGTATGCTTTCAAATGAGATTCGAACTCATGACCTCCGGGTCACAAGGCGAACGCCATAACCACTGGACCACAGACGCAGTAACGTATTAAATCGAAAGAAAAAATGGACAATTATCAAATTCAAATATAAATTAACTTACTTTAACCCGCGATTTCGTCCGCGGTTACCTTCGACTTCGCCTTCGCATTCGCATTCGCATTCGCATTTTTTATTTATTTATTTATTGAACTTTATTACAAAAATGTAACAGGCGGACTTAAAGCCCAAGGCTTTTTCTACCAGTCAACCTGCAGGTAGCGCTGATAGAAGCAAAATTTTGGACGAAGGTACTAAAAGTACTAGAGGTATTGAAATATTAGATGAAACCATACTAAATACAATATGTAACAAAAACCCTGTCCGATCCTACTAGGAGCAACTCAGACCGTCAATATGAACCACTTTTCCTATGGGACCAATGCTTGAAACTCGAAGAAAATATCGTCTCATACAAATTACCGAGCCGGCCGAATACTTTTGTATGAAAATGTAGATTTTTTTGCGAGTTTCAAGCATTCGTCCCATAGGAAAAGTTGTTCATATTAACGGTCTGAGTTGCTCCTACAAGGATCGGACAGGGATTTTGTTCCATAAATTACCTAAAATATACCTACGGATAATAATTTTAAGATATATATTATAATATGCATAACTATAAACCCAAATACAATATACACACACAAATACTGCATACATTCATAAACCCTACATAGACTAAACAAATACTTATAATACTCTATGGCAGTATGTGAAGATAATGTGCGCGCACAGCACTTTTTACTAGGGGCTTTGCTGATATCATCAGGACGGGCGTTCCATAGCATAATGGCTTGTTAACGCGTTCGCGTTCGCATTCGCATTCGCATTCGCTTTCGCTTTCTCTTTCGCTTTCCCTTTCCTGTCATATGCAAGTGAGAAAGAGCGACGAAACGCTTCAGCATGGCCTAGGAAGTAGGTCAATAAAATTCAAAAATTCAAATTCAAATGTTTATTTAGTAATTAGACTTTGCACTTTTACTCCTCAATCCCTCTAATGGTTGAATTTTGAAAAATCTTGAAACACTTACTCATTTACCGCCAGGAGTACTCCTGCGAAGTTTCGAATAAAATGGTCTAACTAATCTTGTTTTTCCATACAAACTTTGGACCCCCGTTTCACCCCCTTAGGGGATGAGTTTTGGAAAATCGTTTCTTAATGCACCCCTTAACCTCATAAGCCAGCGGTTTTGGCTGTGCATTGACATGTCTTCTTTTATATAATTAAATATACACCTAATATTTTTGTTATACATATTAATATTGTATATTATATATTATTGGATGCAGAAAGCTTCCTGCCCCGCGCCCGCGTATTGCATTCACCTAAGTATTGGCCTGGGTCTCGGATGTTTATCCACGAGTATATCCCACCAAAACATAAATGTGAAAATGGAAGCCAAGTACAAAATCCGTAAAAAGAATTGAGATCTAAATGGCCGCCAAGTTCTTTAGAGAATATAGAATTTTATTTATAAGAATGTTAACATTTGACCTGGATAGTTTTTTACCAGCAATTCTGAAGTTTAGAAGAAAAGGACCTTAGGAAAGGATAAGTTGTTTTACTAAAACTAAACAAACATACTTTGGGGCTAGCTCAATCAGTGCGATTTTTCCCTATCTATTTATTTAAAGAAAGGTTGCCCAAAGAATGTTTTATTTTGCATGTGTTTTCTATGGGGGGGTTCAAGTGTGCCTACTGCCGGCGCCCATGACCCCACCACCCTTTAATTACTTACAATGGAAGAACTGCACGCCGCAGCTGGAGGTTTTGTATTTGTTGAAGTCAGAAAACAGCTCCACCTTGACGATGACATTCAGCTCCCCGCGGATGCCGTGCATGGTGTCGAACACCGGGATCCAGCCGGATAGGACCGCACCTGAAAAAATAGTACAATACCATAGTAATTAATACTTACGTGCGTGAGAAGCTCGGTGGCCCGGCAAGAGTGCGCATTACTAGCGCTTTCGCAAGTTAAGCGACACCGGGCGTGGTCCGCACTTGGATGGGTGACCACAAGTGGCACAAAAATTTCTCCAGCTCCTCCGTGCTTCGGAAGGCACGTATAAGCCGTTGGTCCCGGCTGTCATCATTGTATGGCAGTCGTCATAGGTACGAAAATGCATAGGTACGAAAATTACATTTAAAACTAAATAAAACAGTGCAAAATTCTCCTCGTGAATGATGTGTAACAAAGTTCAAACTTTGTTACACATCATTCACGAGGTTTTTGATTGCTTGTTCAAACTTAATAGTGATTGTTAATTATCAAAACTAAGTAATTCTTTCAAATAACCACTGATTTTTGTGGACGTGAAATTGCGTAAGTTGTAGCCTAGATTTTCTCTAGTTTTAATCTACCAAACAAAAGTCTCTGTGCACCCCACGGCTACAGGGTCTTTAGGCCATCGAATGTTATTCTTGCCTCCATGACCGCCTGTACTCTTCACGTTGTAAGCTTCTCTGGCGAGGAGCGACGACAGGCTTATAACGTCTTTGCCTATAGCGTCTGTTTCAAATAAATCGATTCAGAACCGGTGCAGTGTGTCCTCACACTGGCCGGATGGCTGCGTCAGTGTGGGGACATACTGTCAGCGTCGTTCGAAGAACGTTTATTTTGCCTATAGCGTTATTAGCGGAGTATTTGTTGTGGTCCATGAGATGCTACAGGGTGTTTGGGCCGTTGAGTGTTATTCTTACCTCCATGACCGCCTGTACTCTTCACGTTGTAAGCTTCTCTAGCGAGTAGAGGCGCCAGGCTTGTAACGACTTTGCCTATAGCGTCATTAGCAGAGTATTTGTCGTGGTCCACGAGATGCTACAGGGTGTTTGGGCCGTTGAGTGTTATTCTTACCTCCATGAACGCCTGTACTCTTCACGTTGTAAGCTTCTCTAGCGAGTAGAGGCGCCAGGCTTATTACGACTTGGCCTATAGAGTCATTAGCGGAGTATTTGTCGCGGTCCATGAGAAGCTACAGGGTCTTTGGGCCGTTGAGTGCCATTCTTACCATCATGGTCGCCTGTGCTCTTCACGTTGTAATCTCTGGCGAGGAGCGGCGCCAGGCTTATAACGACTTTGCCTATAGCGTCATTAGCGGAGTATTTGTCGAGGTCCATGAGAAGCTACAGGGTCTTTGGGCCGTTGAGTGTTATTCTTACCTCCATGGCCGCCTGTGCTCTTCACGTTGTAAGCTTCTCCGGCGAGGAGCGGCGCCAGGCTTATAACGACTTTGCCTATAGCGTCATTAACGGAGTATTTGTCGTGGTCCATGAGATTCTACAGGGTGTTTGGGCCGTTGAGTGTTATTCTTACCTCCATGAACGCCTGTACTCTTCACGTTGTAAGCTTCTCTAGCGAGTAGAGGCGCCAGGCTTATAACGACTTTGCCTATAGCGTCATTAGCGGAGTATTTGTAGAGGTCCATGAGAAGCTATAGGGTGTTTGGGCCGTTGAGTGTTATTCTTACCACCATGGCCGCCTGTGCTCTTCACGTTGTAAGCTTCTCTGGCGAGGAGCGGCGCCAGGCTTATAACGACTTTGCCTATAGCGTCATTAGCGGAGTATTTGTCGAGGTCCATGAGAAGCTACAGGGTCTTTGGGCCGTTGAGTGTAATTCTTACCTCCGTGGCCGCCTGTGCTCTTCACGTTATAAGCTTCTCTGGCGAGGAGTGGCGCAAGGCTTATAACGACTTTGCCTATAGCGTCATTCGCGGAGTATGTGTCGTGGTCCATGAGGCGAAGCTGTAGTGGCTCATCTTGCAGCTCTGATTCGTCGACCTGTAAGAATAAAAGTATATACTTCAACTTTTTGTTGGTCTAAGATCAAAAACCAAATGAATGTAACGGAAACCCTAAGCAAAGATAATATATAAACTAACATAACATATGCCCAACGCCATAGAAACGATTGGAGGGCCCGAAAGTTGGCAAAACTGGAGTTGCGAGTAGGCACAGAGATGGCAGCAAACACGAATAGCAAAAAGTAACAAAGAAAGTGTTAAATATGTTTTATAAATACCTATTGCATTTCATATAAGCCATATTTAATGAATTATAGCACTACTTTATTTAAATAACAGTAATAAAAGATTTAAATGTTTTAATTAATAGCTATAGCGCCATCTAGTGACAAGGAAGAGAAATTATTACGTTAACAAGGCAATGGGTAGGCATTTAGGAAATTTAATGGATTGAGTTTACTTTATTTGATTGTTGGACGAAATTTGACGCCAAATCTATAGTTTTGACGACCTCTGTGGTCATTACGCCAGGCTGTCCCGGAGGTCTCGGTTTCGATCCCCAGTCCAATGCCACCACCATTTGAAACGAATTATTTGAAAGAAAACAGAGATATCATTTAAAATTTTGTCTTGACAAAGCTCTAGATAACCCTTCAAACTTATTAATGAACTACTTTCTACAGTTAAAAGTGAGAACGTGACGCTTGTCTACGCAAATTACCTTTGAAAGTAATATTGGTAGTCCGTCTAGTTTTAAAACGGGGTTTCGCCAAAAGTGGCCACTTTTGGCGAAAACCCGTTTTAAAACTAGACGGACTATTAGTAATAATTTCAAAGGTTATTCATAAAATAGTTAAAAGGTCTTTCTAGACAGTGATACAAATCAAATTTTTAATTATCACCATATTTAGTTATAAACAATTTATTTCAAATGAGGGCGCCACTTTAGCTACCACTTCGTCTTAACCAAAAAGGGCCGTTTATCGCAAAGTAGAAAAGCTTCACGTTCTCACTTTAAACTGTCAGTGTAACATCATCATCATTTCAGCCGCATAACGTCCACTGCTGGACATAGGCCTCTCCCAAAGATTTACAAAACGACCGATCAAGAGCGGCCTGCATCCAGCGCTTTCCAGCGACCTTGGTCAGGTCGTCTGACCACCTTGTGGGTGGGTGTGCTACGCTTCGCTTGCCAGTACGTGGTCGCCATTCGAGAAACTTTTTGCCCCATCGGGCATCGGTTCTTCGCTCTATGTCCCGCCCACTGCCACTTCAACGAACTAATCCGCTGGGCTATGTCAGTGATTTTTGTTTTCACAGTGTAACAGTAGTTCATAAAATAGTTCGAAGGGTAATCTGGGGCTTGGTCAAGACAACATTTTAAATTATACGTAGGAAACATACATTTATATTTAAATGATTTATTTCAAAGCTGGACCACGGAAAATTCAGGTATATCCATAAAGAGTATATTTTCCAGAAAGATTAATCCGTAAACAAGTAATAATTCCCTTGCTTGTGGTTCTTGCATGCTGGGAGAACATAAGAATCGTAGATCATACCAGTTGCTTCTATACCCGCGCAGATTGCTAGTCGACTAGAAAATGGGCAAGAATGTGAATCATGTCTATAGACGATGCTAGCAACCCGTCACTATTTTGGTTTCCTTTTACACCTACACGCCCATCAGGCTGAAAGAGGCCTTTGAATATTTAGCGCTGTCTAAAGACGTAACTACTTACAATGTTGAACAAAAGTGGCGGACTTCAGAGCATTTTTGTGCAAATTACCGACACGTAAATTGAACCAAAATGGCGGTCGGCGGCGCATTGTTTATACCTGCGCCGAATATCGCCATGTTGGTTCAACCTACGTGCCGGGAATTTGTACAAAAATGGTTTGAAGTCCGCCATACTTGTTCAACTTATTTGTGTCGCATGGTACGTTAGTATTTATTGTGGTCTTGACATCAAAAAGTAGACGCGGAACAGTCGGTTGGGAGGAAAAAATTAGTGACAGAAAAAAGTGACGTAAAAATTTTACACAATTTTTTCGCCTAGCCCTTATCCGCCAAGTCCTTACCGAAAAGTCACTTCTTATACCAAAATATTAATACTAACTGTGACTTTGTTTATTTCGTAGTTGGCACTTTCCAAGAGCATTAATACCAATTAAAATATATTGAATCTAATGACCACCCGTTCATAGTTTCAGCAAACATTATTCAGCCATAAATCTCTTCTTAACATTTAAAATCTCTGTTTGCCAAATAGAACGATAAAATTCTATTTTCGTCGCACTTCGAAACTTCAGTAAAAACATACCTACCTATGTATAATAAACAAACATTACAAGTAGTTTTTCGCAAATAAACAAATTAAGACGGTGAAGCATGAACTAAGGAAAATCTTATGTTTTTTTTTATTAATAATGTGTATGTGAAAATAGTTCGTACGTGTATGTGACAAGCTATGTCCCGGAAAGGTATGTATGATGAAAAAGGATAAGTAGGTTACTATGTATTTAGAATAAACACCTATTTTGATCGTAAGCGTAAACCGAGGGCGTTCACTTGACAATCCAGCTGAACAATTTTCAGCTGTTTTACTAGAGGTTTTGTCAAACAGCGCATTATACAATCCAACTGCGACATATTCAATACGACACAAATAAGTTGAACAAAAATGGCGGACTTTTTGTACAAATTCCCGGCACGTAGGTTAAACGAAAATGACGGCTATCGGCACAGGTACAATGCACCAAACACCGCCATTTTGGTTCAATTTACGTGTCGGGATTTAATACAAAAATGCATTGACGTCCGCCATTTTCGTTCAACTTATTTGTGTCGCACTGTCCACATTTAGATGATGCACATTGCAATGTACCTATATTGTGCACAGAGACTTAGGTAAAAGCAATTTTCGCCTCCAGTGCAGTATTAATAAATCTTATTTATGTGGACAAGTTTAAAAGAGAAGATTAATATGAGAAAATGAGTATATACTGTTAGAAGACAACGTCGAATTTTCTTGAAGAAAGAAAGAGATAGCACGATGACGCGACTGTTGCGAGAGAGGGGTACCACCACCCTTCCAAGTGGCGGGGACGCTGCGACGACGACGCGCACGTTCACTTTCTTCGTACTGCATCCGAGCGGGCAAGACGGTTACTGGGGCACTTATACCGCGTACCAGCCATTTTGTTTCTTCGCGGACTTCGCATTGATTTTGTACTTACTTAATTTTAATTATTTTCAGAATTTCCGAATAAATATTTTTCATTCAAAGTAATAGTCAACCGTTAATTTTGTGAGTTGTTGTATTTTTTTATATATTCCTCTCCTGAACTGTAATAATATCTATGTTTTTCAAAGAAGCATACTGAAATGATTCTACCTACAGCTACAGAGAGAATCAGTCCTTATATTTACGAATATGAGGTTTTACATAGTAGCTAACTTAAATTAATCATAGTTCTGCTGTAATTATTACTGGAACAGCAATTTGCCGCTTTTTATGTAAGTAGTTAGGATTTTTTTATTCTTCCTTTACAATTTCAGCTTTAAATACATATTTTTTAACTAAGAACGGTCATCAGCCCAAACCTTTTTAGGGTTCCGTACCCAAAAGGTAACAACGGGACCCTATTACTAAAACTCGGCTGTCCGTCTGTCAACATGATGTATCACATGAACCGTGATAGCTAGACAGTTGATATTTTCACAGATAATGTATTTTTGTTGCCACTATAACAACAAATACTAAAAACTATACAACAAACGTGTCTTATTATAGATATTGGTATGGAACCATTCGTGCGTGAGACCGACACGCACTTAGCCGGTTTATAATTCGATGGAGCCGGCTGCACGCACGAAAAAACATGACGCATGCGGCGTTACCTCGCTCTGAGGCGTTCCCTTTAAGGCTTGAAGTGCAAGCGAGAGCAAGCAACGAGCGACAAAGAGGCACAATCGGCCTCCGCGTTCGGCATTTCATCAGTTTTTTCTTATGACGTTGTCACGTTCAACTATCGTCAGTAAACCGACTTTACAGACAACCTTTTTTATTTAAGAAACTGGTTTGCGATGGCAAGGAATAGAACAAGATGGCGCATGCACAAGCAGGCTAGCCCAACAGTGGGTCCCTGAAAGCTGAAGATGATGATAATGATGATGTAAGTGGTAAAGATCGGTATCAGAATTTTCAAGCTGCCTAAAGGCATCTGATATAGCTTGACGACTGTTATACAATGATGACAGTCGGGACCAATAGCAAAGGCTTTGTGTTAACTTGTTATGACATAAATCATTCGCGTCTTTCTTTTTTACTTCTCCGGTGCACAGTTGACACCTAGACGGTCGCCAGACGCGCACATAAATACGTAGCGCCCGCGCCGCGGCCAAACGCTGAAAAAGCTATTTGTCACGAAAAAAACCTGACCTTGGTATAATCCGCTATTTTCCAACGAGTAAAATCAGATACTTTTTGTAAACGTCAAAACAAACATTAACTATGGGATTTGTATGATATACTGGCAGATAAGGTCAAGACTGCCACCGTGGTCCAGTGGTCAAGGCGTTCGCCTTATGACCCGGAGGTCATGGGTTCGATTCCCACTGGGAAGCATACTTTGTGAAAAAGGATATTGCAGGCTTGAATCACCTGATTATCCGAAAAGAAAGATGATTCCGTGTTTCAAAAGGCACGTAAAACTGTGGGCCCCGAACGCCACCTAGCGTTTGACCATCAAACTATCCAAGGATTGGTTCCTGGTTTGCCCTTTGGGTTGTGGAGGTCAGACGGCAGTCGCTCTGTGTAAAAACCAGAAACCTCGTCAAATCTCCTTGGTTAGGTAGCGGACCCCGGGCTCTGAAGCGTTACTGCTGAGGATGCAACCGGGAATACGCTCGGATGATGATGACTGGCAGATGAAGTCATAGTTCCCGCAATCGCAATTATAATATTTTTTATCTCCAAATATTCATTAACAATACGTCTTTCTATAACCCATAGTCCGAATGGCCCGCCAATACAACGACATTCTTGCCTCCAACAGAGATATTGACATATTTCATTTAAGTCTACCTTAATTCCGGAGACAAATACGCACAATTGTACTTTCATAACACTGTATCGTATTTTTAGTTAAGTAAATAATAGTGATATATAGTAAATATATGTATATTCACACATAATTGCATGTGCCTAATCTTTATAAGTGTAACAATTCTCTCTAGTACATTTAACTATTATGTTACGAAATTAATAGGCACACATATGTTGGATTATAATTAAGAACATTACTTTTTATAATCTTATACAATATTGTTATAGAATTGTAATCTGTTTTGTGTGTTAATAAACAAATAAAATAAAATAGTTCCTTGGAGTCAAATAGCGTTCTTATTATCAGTTTTTTTGCAATAATAAATCTAAAATAACGTTTATGACGAAGTGGTAGCTAAAGTGGCGCCCTCATTTGAAATAAATTGTTTAAAACTAAATAAGGTGATAATTAAAAATTTGATTTGTATAAATGTCTAGAAAGACCTTTAAACTATTTTATGAATAACCTTTGAAAGTAATATTAGTAATAATTTCAAAGGTTACTCATAAAATAGTTTAAAGGTCTTTCTAGACATTTATACAAATCAAATTTTTAATTATCACCTTATTTAGTTTTAAACAGTTTATTTCAAATGAGGGCGCCACTTGAGCTACCACTTCGTCTTAAATGGCTATGTTCAAAGACAAGTGACATTATTTTGCGAAGTTTAATTTTCTTATTAGTAAAAAATAATTATGTGTATGTACGGTACGCTTCAAAAATGGAGTCATAATTTTTCATAAAACTAGTATGAGAAATTATGACTGCATTTTTGAAGCCTGACTGTACATATAGGTTATGAATGTGGGTATTCGGCTTACCATTCCATAACAATCGATAGTTTGACTATCGAAAACTAGTTAAAAGGTTAAAGAGTTAAAAGGTCTTGCTAGACATTCATACAAATCAAAAATCAAATTTTTAATTGTTACCATATTTAGTTTTGGACAATTTGTTTCGGATGAGGGCACCGCTTTAGCTACCACTTCGTCTTAATGAGTTTCGATTTGTGTGATCTTTTTAAGACCTGTATACTTTTTAAGACGTAGAATAACTTTTAAGCATTTCACTACAAACCTCAGTGGTTTATAGAAATGTTGTGTAATGATATGTTATATTGATTCTGTAATATGTTAGTAAATAAAATAAAAATAAAAAAATAAAGGTTGACCTCGAAAAAACAGTCACAATATCGATAAGACTATCGATAGTATCGATACTATTGAATTTAGATACGATCGATGGTATCAATAGTATCGATAGTTTTTAATTGATAGTATCGATACTATAACTACTTTTTGTAAGAAAAACTATCGATTGCTAAATTACTATCGATAGTATTATAATATCGATATTCGTCACAACACTATCGATAGTTTTTAATAAAAATAGTATCATTACTATCGATACTATCGATTATATAATTATAAATACTATCTACTATATTATATAATTATAGATAGTATCGATAGACTATCGATATTTTATGCTAGTGATTACTTCTTCTATCTTTCTCTCTATCTTTATTGGGACAATAGGGAAAAACGATACTATATTTTATAACAAATACATATAATTATAGATAAACATCCAAGACCCAGGACAATTCGAAAAAGGCCATTTTCCAACTTGCCCTCACCGGGGATCGAACCGGGACCTCTGGGTGGCGTACTAGCATACCACTACGCCACGGAGGTCGTCACGGAGGTCCTCACGGAGGTTGCTTGCAACGCTAATTCGGCTTAGTTGTATAATATTCAACACTTGTAGGGTTTCCAGATTTCGGATTACAAAACTATTTAGGAAACCTGATTTATTGGTACTTTAGGGTTGGGTACTGTCAGCAGGGAAGAGCCCTTTCGCTGCTATCCTTTTCTTTTTCCTCTTCTGTCTGACAGAAAAAGATACCAGCATTGTGAAAAAGCTGTACCATGCTGCCAAGCCAAATGTAGCCCAACCTTTAGCTTATACAATACAAAATATAGTTTATTGCTTGTAGATTGCAGGAAATTTATCAAGAATTCTATTAATTGAAAATAAAGTGGTAAACTCAATAAAATACGTTTATGTACGGAAATAATTCACTAAAACACCACTAGATGGCGCTATTATTAGGTAACTCGCGTCTTATTATGACGATTTCAAATGTAATATTTTATAGTAATTTAAAAACTTTGTTTAGAACTCTCTCCACGCGAGTGCAACTCGCGCTTGGCCGGCTTTATTTTTAAATAATGTAGTTAAATAACTACATTATATCTTAATACAATGTAGTCAATTTCTTTCTTCTTTTTTGTTGTAAATATATTTAATAAAACGCTTGAATACTTTGTACTATAACTATTTTGTCTGTACAAGATATTATAAATAAATAAATATATCGGGACAGTTAATATATACAAAAGCATAATGGTGATAGTTGTATTACATTATAAAAGGAGGTCAACCATATATTTACTCAGACCGTCAATATGAACAACTTCTCCTATGCGAAAACACGTGAAACTCAAAAAAATTGTTCATATTGACAGTCTGAGTTGCTCCTACAAGGATCGGGCAGGGTTTTTGTTAAATATTGTATGTCTTATTAATTTAAATCTTTTTTGTGTTGTTTATTTATGATATGATAATAGGTTTATTATGGCGTAACCAACAAGTTTTGGAATATCTAACGAAATGGACTTAAATCTGACAGAGCAAGGCATTTTGTGATTCCTTCCCTTCCACATGACGTATTTTTTTACGCATCTTTGTATCGATACAAACGCAAAATGAACGCTCAGCATACGCCAAGGAAGCCGGCACGTTTTATTTTAAATAAATGTTTCGCTTCAATTAATAGCATACTTTCCTAGGTCAAAAATGAATTATTTGGTACTGTTACAGTTATGAAAATAAAACGTGAACACAAAATACTGGCACTTGTCATTGATCATATCCATTTTCAATGTAATTTGAGATATATTATTGCAGAAAAACCGATATGTATTCAGAGAGTTATTTCAAGAAACTATGACGTCATTAGCCTGTACATATTTAATTAAAATTTTTGTTGTGACATTTAGAAAAAGTACCTATCTGATTTGACTTGTTGGAAAGTAGCGAATTCCCGTATGCATGAATTTTGTAATTTTTTATGTAAGTATGTGTGTTTGCCGGCAGAGTAGAATAGGACCACTCCTAGTCTTCCCGTGGATGTCGTAGAAGGCGACTTAGGAAACACAAGCTAAACAAAGCTTATAAACATCAATGAGACCTCTCCAACCCGTCTGGCCAGCGAGGAGAGTGCAGGCCAAGTCCTCTGGTTGCTCTGGCCAAGTATGGCTTTGGTAGTACAAAGAGGGTGGTGCTCCTGCAGTGGAGACTAAACAGTCCTGATGATGATGAAAATGATAATGTAGGTTTATTATTTTAATTTGTAACAAGATACTGATAATAAAGAGCAAACATCTAGTAATGCATATAAAAAAGTAATTATTTGAAAAAATATCTTTAAAAACAAGCTTTTAACCAAATCGCTCCTCAAGACTAATCAAACAAGCCCAAACTCGATGGGGTTGCGTCGTTTCATTACAGTTCCTATGGCCACCTTGCAGCTCCATCATCAAATCAACTCCATGTCATCGTAATTTTGCATTGTCACTCTATATACGTATGCTTACTAAATCTCAGCTCAATCGGAAAACGAGAAGTGGTTCAAATTTTACTTGCAAGATTTGATTACAGACAAACTGACCGACAGACAACGGGACAGCTGAAACTAAATAAAAGCTTGTAGAAAGCAAACCTTTACCCCTCCCACCATGACTTACGGATGCGAAACTTGGGCTGTAACTAAAGAACAAAAGGTCATGGAGCGAAGTATGCTTGGAGTTACACTGAAGGACAAAATCAGACACTCAGCAAAAAGACGGACAACCAAATTAACAGACATACAGAGGCCTATTGACCACCTGAAATGGAGTTGGACTGGCCACATGATACTCGTAAGATGCGGAAAAACAAGTGGTCAAAAAGTGACACTTTAGTACCCAAGGGATAGGACAAGAAGTCAGGGCCGCACAATCACGCGCTGGAAGGACGACATCTGACTAACCTTGGGGCCTTAGACTCTATGTTACACCCACTTCAGCTTTTCAATTACATTTGAATTATTGTTACAGAAAGATGTACTTATTACATTTGTACGTCTGTATAATGAAATGTAAAAAATACATACATACTAAGTTCTCCCAGATAAGCATGAAAAAAACTGAAAAGTGTTTCTCAACTCTTTCTTCATGTAGGTACTTGTTGAATAAAGATAGTCAGCTCCACATCTGCTTATGCCCTTTGTTATCCACTTTCTTCACCAAAAGTGACATACACAGCCTCATAGTGACGGGTTGCTAAGAGCGATGTACCTAAAAGTGGCAATATACAATTCACAAAATTTGGGTAGCCAAGTAAATCTGGTTGTGCTTTCTCTCTCACTATTGGTACCACGTAAGACTAGTGGCATGATTTAAAGGTACATCATTGCCATATGCTAAGTGGTGTCATTTCGGTGTTAAATTAATTTCAGTTATTAAGTAATGCAACTCATGTAAATATGCACTGAATGAAATATTTTTCTTTTCTAAATGTAATGCTTTGGTGTATAGAACATAAACAACAACCATAATGTCAAAACCTTCATTCGTAATAATGAATTTTGACGACAGATAAGCTTCCTACTTGCCTCAAACCTATACCACTCCGTACTGCTCCAGTGAGGATTCAGCGACTTCCTGCACACATCAGTCTTGTGGGTCACCCCGCCGAACTTAATCTCCACGAATGCATCCGTCGTGTCACTCGCACGGTCCATCACAGGCAAATTCCTGCCCGCCAACACTTTTACCTTTATTTTCCCGGGCATTTTGCACCTTTTTAACACATATATAATAATATGAGAGACACACGTGCACTGTTAATACAATATATTCGATCCTATTATCAACATATTCACGCCAGATTAACACTTTTGAAACATCTAATCAGTACTACACACGAGATTAAAATCTTATCAATAACTCTGTTTGTTGTTCAAATTTGGGCTGCAGATTCATCACGCTTATCAGTAGTCATGTCCTAGTTTATTTTCAACATTAAAATACTAAGAGCACTGGAGAAAACCGATAGTTTTGTGTAGAATTAGAGTTATTTTGGTTGTACACACTCTGTTTTCGCGACGCATTTTCCACGCGAATTACGCGTTGTGATATATAAACAGAGACTTTACGCGCCTCAGACGTCTCCGAAAGGTGTTCTAAAACTAATGAGTAGGGTTTATTAATAGATAAACGTGCGAATATAAATAAAAGTTCGTCTTTCGTAATTCAAGCGACAACAAATGTCAACGCAGGTCGCGGCAGCTGGCCAGGGAAATGTCAAACTACGCTGCGTTCCATTTGACTAGAAAAACTTTTCGTTCTAATAATGATGCGTTTGTTTTACGTAAATTAAGTAATGATTAATTGTTTGGGTCAGAGTCCGATTGAACCCGTGGATCGAACCATTCTGTGAGTTGAACGGGTGGACCCAAGAAGACACAGATTTCCTTTGTTCTCATGTAAGAAGAATCAACAGGAAATCGAAATTATTTGAAATAAATACTACGTAAAATAGGTATACCATTCATTTAAAAAGGAATATCCTATATAAATTAAATTTATTAAAAGGTTTTTATACATAAGTTGTATGTGTGTGTTGCAGCAAGAGACATATAGGTCCAAGGTCCAAGTCATTGACATAACTATTCATTGGTCCAACTTCCAAGCTCAGTAGTATAGTCCACAGATTATTTGATCTATCTAGAAGTGCCATTTCTGAAACGCGGAGTCACCTTGGTTTTTGTATGGAAAAACTATTCGTTTAGGTGACTCCGCGTTTCAGAAATGGCACTTCAGAAAAGATACCCCTTTTTCTTTCACCGTAAGTTTTTCGTACTTGGACCTTCTATTACTTTTAGTACTAAATTACGTATTCTGTGGTTGGGGACCTTTTATAACTTACGTCACTCATTAAGGTGAGGGAAGGCATCAATGAAGTGACAAGGGGGGTGGAAGGGGTCATAGAGTTCGTGAAGTCATAATACAAAATCTATATCTAAGCAATGAAACACAAAAATTCAACTAAACTTTAAAATATTTTCAGCTTTCTATCACCTAAATATTTAGTAGCTTCGCTCGCTGGTTTTCTTTAATTAGGTACATGAAAAATCGGTTCCGTGGGTGGAGGTCTCTAAAGTGTGACTAACTGTGATAAGGAGGGGGAGTCAAAGTCATGAAATTCATGTGACGTAATTTATGGATGGTCCCTTCCTTCCGTGTAGGTTCATTTTCAATTTATTAACGCTTGCCGCGAACCTCTCTACCAATAGAACCCTGTCGTTGTTGACCTCGTATACACGGTGATCATGGGCGTACCCAGATTTTGGGCCAGGGGGGGGCAAATCAGGTCTTTTTTCTAAGCATCCAATCAAATAAATTAACATAAATTAAATAGTTTTCTTTATCATTTTTTAAATAAACTAATAGGCATTTAACAAGTAACTTTTAAGGGTCTTCAGCAATACAGTTTATGACGTGTCTTCTATGCCCATACCGTTTACAAATTTTCTGTGTAGACTGAGCATATAAAAAAAAACATTTAAAGTTGAACTAGTCGCGGGCGCGGAATTCACAGTTGGGCGCGGCCAAAAAGCATACTGTCTCACCTAACATTGTGTTCAGGCGAAGCAGTGAGGTGAAATGCACGATAATTCATAGTTAACCAAACGCGTAAAAAATACGTATAAGGTCCTTTTAAGGAAAAGTGGTTTTATGCAAAAACTCCTGCATTTATCAATTACAAATAAAGTTTATTAATATTTTCGATAATTAAGCCGTGTAGGTGCCTACTTTGTTTTGGAGATTTAACACTTCTTTTATTACTTACTAGCTTTAACCCGCGACTTCGTCCGCGTTGAAGTCGAAAATGGTTCTAATAGGATTTTTTAATTGGTTTTTTACGTTATTAATCTTGTGATTATTATGTTAAAATGTTTGAATACTTATAAAATATATTTTTTTTATTATAACGTAGGGATTAAAAGTCCTAGCAGACCCGGTGAACCACCCTCTTCCGCTCCCTCGCTCGTTTCCTTCTCGTTCCCGTTCCCGTCATTTGCTAGACGAGAGAGAACCACGGAACGCTTCAAAATGGTTAAACTAATCTTATTTCTCCATACAAACTTCGGACCCCCATTTCACCCCCTTAGAGGTTGAATTTAGAAATATCCTAAAATACATACTTACTCATTTACCGTCCGGAGTACTCCTGCGAAGTTTCGAATTCAATAGTCTAACTAATCTTGTCACTCCATACAAACTTTGGACCGCCGTTTGACTCCCTTTGGGGGTGAGTTTTGAAAAATCTTTTATTAGTGCACTCCTAGACTTCATGAAAAACCTATGCGCCAAATTTGGAGTCTCTAGACCCTGTGGTTTCAGCTGTCTATGTCTATGTCGAAAACGGTTCTTATAAGGCTCTCCCTCTCCCTGTTTCCTGTTACATGTTCCCGGTTCCCTGTTCCCGGTTCCCGGTTCCCTGTTCCCGGTTCCCGGTTCCCTGTTCCCTGTTCCTCGTTCAACCTTAATCTATCTTCGATCATAGTAAATCTTAGCCACGTTTTTATGCATCTGACTGTCTGTCTGGGGCATCGTAGCTCTCGAACAGATAAACCGAATCCAATTCGATGTCTTTTACGTGAAATCAAGTTTCCTTGCGATGGTTCTTAGCTGTTTTAATTTGCCTGGCAAATTAACTTGTTAAAAGTTGTATATTATTTGAAAGTTGTTTTTCTTAACTTTTATCAACAAAAGTAGAAAGTGATTAGAAACGTTAACAAAATCCAGGGGGGGGGCAGCTGATCCCCCCTTGCCCCCCCCCCCCTTCGGTGGTACGCCCATGACGGTATTTTTCATTGGTTTTGGAGCCGAAGGCCACTTCATGAGGGTCGTTAGTAAGACCTAATCAGCTAGTCAAAATAAAAATTCAGAAACAAAAAATGTTGACTAAAATTTAAAAGTAAAATCGTGAGATCAATTAGTAGTAACGGCGCCGACTAGATTTCGAGTTCATCGGGATCACGCGGCAGTTTTGGACAAGCGCAACTACGTGATCTCGATCGAAAATCATTTTCGCAACTTTTGTATCGTATGTCATACACAAAGATTAATTATGTAGATACAGCAATTTATTGACTATATGGTTTTTTTTTTAAAGCCATTGAAAATTCAGCATGTATTAATATAGTATAGTACCTACCAATATTTTTATAAACAAATAAAATGTCAAATCCATAATTAATAATAATTTATTATCAATAACAGTCTTATTTTTCCTTATATTGTTATAAGCTTAACAAATTACAAACTTCATTATTATATAAATCAACTTATTTGGCATTTACTGTATAAATCTTATTGAATATCACAATAATCGTGTCTAAGCGTCAATTCTGACTGGAATGGCAGCGGCCGGCAGCGCTTTCACTGTAAAGCCGTAATACTCACCTGTCAACCCATCCACAACTACTTGTATATTCTAACCCTCATATTCATAAAAAATAACAACCGTTTGCTAATCCTATTTTAGTTAAAACTAGGGTTGCATCGATACGCCTTTTCGCCGATACGATACCGATACCGATACTCTTATACAAATATCGGCGATACCGATACGTTAATTGAATCAAACATGAAGATAAAATAAATAAATCACCAGTCGGATTATTTTTTATTAATATGAAAAGTAGTTACATAGGTCGATATTAGATAATTATTATAAATTTTAGTAGTTAACATTAATAACGTTTTTATTAAAAAAAACAAAGTAATGTTAAGTTTTGCGGAGAAAGGGGATTTAAAAAAAAGGAACGTTGAATCGGTCATAAAAATATCGTCGATACCGATATATCGGCTAACCCGAAGTATCGCCGATATATCGGTTTCGGTATCGGATGCATCGCTAGTTAAAACATGTTTTGTCTCTTTTCCTCTTTTCAATATTTGACATTGCAAGAACAAGACAAAACATATTTTAACTTAAATAAGTTTAGCAAACGTTTGAAATTTTTTATGAATATGGGGGTAAATCTTTGATCCACAATGATTTTTGAAATGTGCCAATCAAGACATTTCATTTGATACCCCACTCGATATAGAAACAATTTTTTTTAACCCTTTTTTGTTTGTAACATATTTCTGCATACAAGGTTTATAGCCTGTGTCACCCAGACATGAATGAAGAATCGATTGACATTGCATTTGTGAAAATTGGACAAGCGATTCGGAAGCTACGGCGGAACAGACATACATACCCTCATACACAGGCTGCTAAAATCATTACCCTTCCTCTAGCTTTGCTGTGGTCGGGTAAAAACATATATAATATCACACCTGTTTCCCAAAGTACTCAATGGACCTCCAGTTGCTACAACCCTGAAGAGAAAAACAAAAGTTCATAAGCGGCCAAGTTTCTCTCAAGCTATTCTATGCATTTGGTTGATAGAAATAAAGGTGAATGTAGTTTGACAGAAAAATACGCTGGAAGAGGCTACCGTTCCAGTGTTTATCAGCGCAAATTAATACTAAGCTATTTAAAAAATAACGAATCTACATTACTTAGTCAACCTTCCGGCGCAGCCGAAGATATTCAGCAAACGACCTACAATCTACTATTCGCATCAAAATCATGGTGGAGTAACGCAAAATTTACAGGCTGTAATAAAATTTCAATCCTGCCTTGTCACCGAACACTATAATTTGACTGTTTTCATCAACCGTTATTAAATTTCGTTCTCTCAATCGAAAAAATCTTAGTATAATGGGGTATTATGGCTCCTTACTTGGACATGCCCTTAACCCGAATAGACTAACAGCAGCTCCTACACATTCCCCCCCTGTCAATAAAAACTAATAGCAAATAGACAAACATCTTCAATCCCCCCCTCGTCACTTGGGCATGCCCCTCAACCCAAATAGACTAATAGCAGCTCCTATATATTCCCCCTGTCAATAAAAACTAAGAGCAAATAGACACATCTTCAATCCCCCCCTCGTCACTTGGGCATGGTCCTCAACCCAAATAGACTAACAGCAGCTCCTATATATTCCCCCCTGTCAATAAAAACTAAGAGCAAATAGACATACATCTTCAATCCCCCCCTCCTCACTTGGACATGCACACAACGTGAATGGACTTACAGCAGCTTCCATATATCCCCCCTGTCCATATAACCTAAGAGCAAATAGTCAAACATCTTTAATCCTTTAATAAGTACTAGTATTCACGTACAGAACTTACTCAAAAAAGAAATTCATAGAGATACGAGTATCTACTTAATGTGGTTAACGCTACGGTTTAATTTAGCTCGCGTCAGAATTCCTCACTTCTAGACATCCATTGCAAGCCAATTTCATTCTTATTACTCTGGAAAAATGATTCATGTAACTGAATTTTTGCCCTCTGGAGTGGTCGCCGCGTGCATACTAATAATGTGGGTATATTTTTGATACCTAAACGGGGAGTGTGACAAAGGCCTGATAGAACCTCCGGATTGGCGGACTGGCGAGGTCGACTCGACGTAAACTATCATTGGTCTCTCAACTTGGCCAACATTTGGCCAATGTCTTGGCTGCCGCTGGGCGCTGGTCTCTTCAGCTTGTGTTTCGCAGTCAGCTTGGGCACGCAGTTTTTGAGGGGGGGCCGGGTGGGGGTCGGGAACAGGTCCAGCTTCGAATGCCCGCCTGAAATCAAAACGACTTTTAACCGACTTCAAGAAAAGAGGTTATCAATTCAATGTTTGTTTAGGGTTCCGTACCCAAAGCGTATAAACGGAACTTCATTACTGAGACTTCGCTGTCCGTCTGTCTGTCACTAAGGTGTATGTCATGAACCGTGATAGCTAGACAGTTGAATTTTTTAAGGAAGATGTATTTCTGTTGCCGCTTTAACAACAGAATAAAATAAACATTTAACTGGGGCTCCTATACAACAAACGTGCAAGATTTATAAAGCATCATTGACCTTGATGTCAATCTCGTTCCCTAGTTGCGGGAGTAGCATCATCTTGGGTTTTTTTTTAAATATACACGCACCACACCAATCGCATTGAAAAGTAAACTCTATTAAAACCTCATAAGGTATATTTTAGTACTCACCTAACCCGTCATAGATTTCCAAAACTTCATTGACCTTGCTGTCAATCTCTGTCTCTAGTTGCTGGGGTAGCATCATCTTGGGTTTCTTCTGGAATATGCTGGTGTTGTTATCTGATGCCGGTTTCTTCATGGCGACGCTCCGCGCTGTCTTTAGAATTGCGACTTCAGATGGCTGCAACAACAAGTGTATTATACAATATGTAACGAAAACCCTTTTCGATCCTCGTAGGAGCAGCTCATACCGTCAATATGAACAACTTTTTCTATGGGACCAACGCTTGAAACTCGAAAAAATAATCGACATTTTCATACAAAAGAAGACACGAAGTTTGTAATTCTTAACTCATGCATTTCTTTATGGCCTAGGGCAGGAAAGTAGTATGAAAATTAATTCCTGGCCGCTGCTCAAAATAAGAAGACAGGAAGTGTATGATAGTGACATTTACGTTTCAGATGACAGTTCTGTTTTTATAATTGGCGGACATTTAGCGTTTAATTTTATCACCTTCGTACAGCCAATAGGATATATGCATGAAAAAACTATTTGTTATCTAACCAGTTTTTATATAAATATTCAAAAGTAAATTACTAACAGTGAAAACAAAATAAGAATTGGTTAAAAAACAAACGAGATATAACAATTTTACGAAAATATGTCTATCTCACTCGCAAAATCGCTATTTTTTAAAAATGTTTGATGTGGCCGCTGCTGCAGCGCCATCTTTAAATCATGAAAGAACTAAACAATAACTACCAACAGTATTTACCTTAGGTTTGCTGTCGGGAACCATTTGCTTCGGCCGCTGCTGCAGCCCCGTGAGCGCCAGATTGCTTTGCTTCAGCTGCAGATACGGGGAGTCCGAGGCTTCGATCATTTTCACCATCTTATTCATCAAGAACTAAACACAAAGTATTTTTACCTTGAGTTTTCTGTCGGGAACCATTTGCTTCGGCCGCTGCTGCAGCGCCATGTTTAAATCACTAATAAATAATAATAAAAAAGAACTAAACAACAACTACCAACAGTATTTACCTTGAGTTTGCTGTCGGGAACCATTTGCTTCGGCCGCTGCTGCAGCGCAGTGAGCGCCAGATTGCTTTGCTTCAGCTGCAGATACGGGGAGTCCGAGTCTTCGATCAGTTTTACCATCTTATTCTGCATGAACTAAACAGAAAAAACTTTTTGATTTGACTTGTTGGTGTGGAGGTCTTTTAGTCCTCCACGTGGTTTTTCCCAAATGGACTGTATTATTCGTATGGGTCTGCTGAGTGGTAGAGCCTGCCGGGAGGTGGAGTAAAAGACGTATAATTTCGAGCACCGTTTATTGTGCAACACTATACTTTACTCTTGTTACTTTCACTATACTCACAGATACTATGTAATGCGAAATTATAATAATTACAATACAACAGTTGGACGCGTGCGTCTCGATCGAAGGTTGGCAGAGAAGAGAGAGAGAGAGCTACGGAAATAGTTAGAGCGAGACGGCACTCGGATGTCAAAGACAACGAGATTTAGGTTTTTAATTTTGTGTCCTGGTAGGACGATATTTGTATGTTGTTCTCAACAGTTGGAAACTAGCCGATTTCGATTTAGGTCTTGCCAGACTGCACAGCTGAAATGCGTGGGCCAGTCATGTTTGTCGTATGGGACCGGAAAGATGGGCAAGAAAAGTGACGTTATGGGTTCAAGAAGGGCGTAGGGGAAGGCCGAGGAAGAAATGGAGGGACGACATTGAATGGCAGCAAACTGCCTTGGATCGCGAATCGCGGAAATGGAAGCAAGAAGAGGAGGCCTTTGCCCAACAATAAATAAAAATAAATAAATATATACGGACTAATCACACAGATTAAGCAAGCCCCAAAGTAAATCAGAGACTTGTGTTATGAGATACTAACTCAACGATACTATATTTTATAACATATACATGTATACATAAACATTCAAGACCCAGGCCAATCTGAAAAAGATCATTTTCCATCTTGACCTGACCGGGGATCGAACCCTGGACATCAAGTGTGACAGCGCGGCAATAGAAATTAAGAAACAGAATGGGTAATTGGTCTCTCGGACCCGCCCTCCCCCTAATATGAAGCTATAGCTACGCCCGCATTTGTATGACGAAGGGCGTTCGCTAAGTGACGCGGGCGCACGCAGCGGGTTTCAGTCTATATCTGTCACAAATTCTAAGTGCGAAAGAGATAGCAGAACCCGTCGCGGTCTCTGTCGCACGCAGAGTTTATGACAAAGATAGAAAGAACCCGCGTGCGCCCGCGTCACTTAGCGAACGCCCATCATCATACAAATGCGGGCGTAGCTATAGCTTCATATTAGGGGGCAGGGAGCATTCTGTTTCTTAATTTCTATTAAGAAGCAGAATGGAATAACGCCCGAAGAGATACAGAATGGGAAACTTAACTTACAAGGCTATGCAATTGCGAGGGGCTATCGATACACATGCCCCGGTTGAGCTCTGACCGTCTTCTCTCCTCGTCCATATCCATCAGCATAGTTGGGAATCCCAATGGGAAGATTCCTTCTTGTTTACTTGCTTCGCCTTTCTGTGCCTTCTTCAACTCTTCCACGTTCATTTCTGATTGAATTAGTTTCTCTTCTAATTGTCTGTAATAGTTCGATAATTCATTACCTACGATTCTCGCTTATAGTGATTTGAGGAGCTTCAAAGTCAAAAGTCAAAAATCATTTATTTATCTTTGGATACTTGTACGATTTTGTATCACATAATAACACATGGCAACAAAAATTAATATATTTTATGTTGCATGAAATCGAATCGGTATTTCCAGTAGACTATTTTATGATGTTTACCAACCTAGTTGTGTTTTCTTCTAGTTAGCTCAAATTTGTGGAAATATTCTTTTTTAAAACTTGAAATTCAATTATTTTATATATATTTTGAAGGAGTGCTATTTATTAAAAAAAATGTAAATAGTCAGTTTTATGTTGCAAAATTAAGTTCCATGTTTGTCTATAAAACAAAATTTGATTCATGTTCCTACCTTTTTTTTTCAAAGACATGTGAAGTTAATATTGCCATGCCATTTTCAAAACAAAAATTAAAATACAAATACAAATAGTATGGGGAAATTCAGTCTTCAGCAAAATCTTCTTTATCTCCTTACTGACATTAAATTTGCTAATGATTGAAACGCTAGAGCAAGACTTTTACCGTATCACACGCGTATTTATGAAACGGACATTTAAACATTTTTTTTTTAAATTGAGGTTATCTTTGTTTGAAAATTATAAAATTTGCAGTTTTCTACATCAAATATCATAAAATTGAGAGCTGTTAGGCGTATTATACAAACTGAGTTCGGTAAAAAACATCTTTTAGTTTCATTGCAACAAAACCCTTGTTGCCCTGTGTAATTTTGTTCTAAGCATTTTTGCTATGGGGCAGCATTGAACCTAGAAAAAAATATATATCCCCTTATGTGCTATCTAAATAAATGAATTTTAAAGAAATAGAATAAAGACAAAATATCACTTACGCTAGTTTGACCTGCAAAGACTGCACGTTAGACCTCTCCGCGGCATAGGCTTGGTTGGCAGACTGTAATCTCTCGCGAAGTTCATTTTTCTTTGCTTCTGATTCGCAGAGTGCTCTGTAAAATAAAGTTGATTTGCCATGATTTTATATGTAAACGCCATCTACTGATCGGCGGAGGAACTAAATAGTAGAATTTCAATCCGTGGCGTTGACACGCGAACTAAAAGAAAATCCCCGAATTTCAAGCGTTAATCCCCAATAACTTCTAAACGTCCGAACCGATTTTTATCAAACATAGTTCAGAACAACCGCATTGAAACGTGCTTTCATTTAAAAGAACCGCATCGAAATTGGTCCATTCATTCGAGCGCTAAGACGCCACAGACAGACACACAGACCGACAAACAGACATTAGCGTCAAACTTATGACACCCCTCTTTTATTGTCGGTTAAAAAGCAATACGACCAGCAGCTTCTCTAATTTAACTTCTCTTTTAGAGTTGGGACTCATCTGCCAGCATAAAACAGAACTTTCGCATGATGCTATCCTTTTCTGTCGCTCAAAACCGGCATTTGCCAGAGCGAGAGAGAACAACGGAACGCTATGGCACCGGCCGTGCTATAGCATTCCACAGGATAGCAGTATAGAAAAGTGTTGTTCCGTGCTGACTAGTGAGATCCATCACTTATGCTTCGGCCGCACTTGTGCCTATCGTCCCTAAGCAATTCGCGGCGAATCTTCGTACGTTTTGGACACTAAAAAGTTATCGCGATAAAGCGCTGTTCGCACTAGCGGCTTCGTTATTTTTCACGAACTATCTGGCAATAATTCAAGATGGCGTAATCTACGTGTTTTAAATATGGACGACGACTTTCTTTTCTTCAACATGTGTGCTAACAATTACATAATGCATTTATTGAAACCTAAAAAGAACCTAGAAAAAAAAAGCTAAAAATTTTAACACTATTTTATCGTTCCACTCCATTTTTACGCATTAACAACCGTGGCACCGTCGCACTGCACGCGTCCAAACAAGTTGAAAACAAACGTCAAAATGAACAACGCAAGTGCGACCACGCAGAGCGAATTGTTAGCGTGCATAAATCCTTTGATGTATCGCCACCCGCGCGATAACTAACACGAAGTCCGAATATTCGGACGATACCCGATAACGGCCGGTCACATTTGCGTGTATCGTGTAATAGCACAAAGCTTCGTGACGATAGGCGCAGGTCCGGCCCAAACATTAGAGACCATAGAACTAGATATATATTTTTTACATCTATGATAAGGAATAAGTAAAATCATCTCGTGGAACAACTGCATACTTAAGGACGATTGACGTTAGGACGTCGGACGCCGATATTTTTTTGTGGTTCTGTTATTTTCTTATTGGCATGCATATCATCTTTTGAGAAGAGGAAAGTTCACCCCGGGCTTAAAGGAGCACCTTTTGAAGGCAGTTGTGAAATATGTTTACCTACATTTTAAGGGCAGTTGTGAAATATGTGTACGTTTTGAGGGCAGTTGTGAAATATGTGTATCTTTTGAGGGCAGTTGTAAAGTATGTGTACCTTTTGAGGGCAGTTGTAAAGTATGTGTACCTTTTGAGGGCAGTTGTGTAATATGTGTTTCTTTTGAGGGCAGTTGTGAAGTATGTGTCTTTTGATGGCAGTTGAGAAATATGTATATCTTTTGAAGGCAGATGTGAATTCAGTATATCTTTTGAAGGCAGTTGTTAAATATCTGTATGTTTGGAGAATCGTTGTAAAATATGTATTTCTTTTGTAGGCAGTTATGAAATATGTGTACCTTTTAAGGGCAGTTGTAAAATATGTGTACCTTTTAAGGGTAGTTGTGAAATATGTATATCTTTTGAGGGCAGTTGTGAAATATGTGTACCTTTTAAGGGCAGTTGTGAAAGTAGCTACCGTCCGAACATCCGTGTATCCTTGTAGCATTTGCTCTACTTCGTCACTGGTCGCGTTTAGTACCTTCTGCAACCTGTAATTCAAAATAATACATTTGGTTTTTTTTAAGGGTCCTAAGAAGACTTCAGCCATGCTTCAGCATCGAGAACGCTCTTGGACTACGCGTTTTACTTCAGGCCACACTTAAATAATAAATAAATAAATATATAGGGACAAATAACACTCATTGAGCTAGCCCCAAAGTAAGTTCGAGACTTGTGTTATGGGATACTAACTCAACGATACTATATTTTATAATAAATACATATATAGATAAACATCCAAGACCCAGGACAATTTGAAAAAGGCCATTTTCCAACTTGCCCTGACCGGGGATCGAACCCGGGACCTCTGGGTGGCGAACTAGCATGGTGACCACTACGCCACGGAGATCGTACTTAGATGTATCTAAATTTTATTACTTATTAATGGTGACTAAAAATTTCAACAGCAAACAGTAAAGGTGCTTCCACCCAGCAGTTATATAATGTTAGAGAATGTTAGCGCCTGCACCTGACCGCACATAACCGGAGGAAGAGGTGCGGATACGGGGGGCGGGGACGCATATTGCGCGGAATCCTAGAAGATTACATTCTGTATGTAATACTTATACACGTAATTAGTTCTGTGCTTTGGGTATGGAACCCTAAAAAAAGAAGGTTATCTCACCCGTTCAAAGTTTGCAAGTTCTTCTTCAACGATTCATTCTCTTCTTTCAAGCGCTGCGTTTCCTTGTTCTGCACTTTGACATACTCCAGCTGTTCCCTGAGCGCTGCCACTGCTGAGTCTCGACTGACGAGCTTTTTCTCAAATGCTTTTAGAAGTTCCCTGCAATATTTACAAACTATAAGGATTTTTTTGAAAACTATACATACACCTGTTGTCTATGGGTGTAGGCAGAGACTATGGATTTCCACTGGCTAAGATCCTTCCAAACCTCTTTTGTTTCGTCAACACTCTATTAAAATATGGGCCCTCAGAATGTTACGATGGTTGGACTTATTTAAAGGATGGATGGATGACATTCTCCACATCATCCATTTGGTTGACTGTCACCCAGCTTGTGTAATGTAATCTAACTAAAGACTTAATGTAATATCTTACTCGTTTTTCTTCAAATCTGCATTGACTGCCGACAGACGATTCTCCTTTTCTTTGCCAGCAGCTTTCTGCTGCCGCAGCTGCAGCAACGCATCGTCTAGCCTCGACTGCAGAGTGGTAACATCCTCCCCAAAACTCTCGTTTGACACCGTTGGGTAAATCCGGAACATACATCTGTCTGTCACTTTGTTGCGGCATTGTGGACATGATTTTGATCTGTAAGTTAAATTAAGTAGTACTCTCTATTAACATGGAGTTTCGTCCGATTGCAGGTCTGTGTCATTCCCCGTTTAGGTATCGAAAGTATACCTACATTTTTACAATGCTCGCGCCGACCACTCCGGAGTGGTGAATTCAGTTATATGAGTCATTTGCTCAGAGTAATAAGAATGAAATTGGTTTGCAATGGATTTATAGGTAGGAAAGAGGTGCGAAATTCTTGACGAGACTCGTGAGCTAGATTAAACCACAGGGCAAACCACATTGAGAGTAGATATTTCGTTAAATTTTATGTATAAGTTTTTCAACAATAAATCACACCAAGGTATGTGTTAACATTTCACTATTTATAATTTGAATTCTAAATAAATACTCATGTGAGATCTAGAATATGTATTACTTTTTACAAATTACTTTGAATTCTCCGCTTGAATAATCAAAAAAAAACAAGTTTCCCATTGTGTTCTAGTTCCAGTGTGTTATGATGTATTACATGGCATGCTACATAACACATTGAAAAATTTTAATATAAGTAAACTTTATTTTTCAAAGTTTATTGATAGTCATTTGCTTTATTTTATGTTTTTTTTTTTTAATTTTATATGCAAAGATATTAAATTTTTTAAAATGTATTTCATTTTAAATACCTAACAAATATATATCTCTAAATTGTGTCTAACTTAAATCTGTCTAAATAATTGCCCCATATACTTGGAATTGGCACTCATCCTTGACAGTATTCCATTTCTTATCCTAAAAATTTCTGTCCGAATGTCATATCATAATCCATAAAAAGTCTGCTCTAATCTTTACTATCCATAATGTTCAAATATCCGTAATTTTGATTTACCTAAATATCTCTAATGATAACACTTTTGTGACATAATATGAATTGCTACAATTGAATTTTCTAAATTTGGATGCTATAAAGTCACATATCCTAGGTAATGTATTCTATAATGTATGTTAGTCCGAATGTTAATTTGTAACAAGAATATTAGCTTAAAACACTAGGTTAAAATTAGGTTTTAGTCACAGAAAGGAATTGCTGTAAAACCGACTCCACATAGTCTTGTCTGCCCCCTAGGGTGTAATTCCTACCCTGAAGGCACGGAGGGGCGATTCAAAGATTCAAATGTTTATTCAGTAATTAGACCTTTACAGACACTTTAACACGAGGCAGCCGCCGGGCTGAGGAGCTAGTGAAAGCCATCTGTGACAATTAGCACTCCTGGGACCACCGGAGCCCCGCAGTGCCAAAGCCGTGACAGAAAGGATGCTTGCCTGCATGCTGCATGCTTGCTTGCAATTATGATATCTGAATGTGTCCAAAATTAGGATACGTGATAATTATGGAAGAATAGACATTTTGAATATTATGGATCGCGTGATATTATGCAATATTATTTTAGGGCTAGGCATCATTTGGACATATGATTATTATAGAAAAAAATGAGATCCTAAATTATAGATAAAAATTTTATGAGATAAAATAGAGTACCATCCTTGACACGTTACAACTACCAAATTAGAATATCCAAATTATATTTCTGAACGATTCTTTCTCAATGTGATCTCACTTTTACAGAGTTCCAGCATGTTACAAAATTTCCAATGTGTTATAAAAAACATTGTGTTACACTTTCCAACGTGTTATGGGTATATTTTTTATGAGCCACACCCAGTATAAAAAATTATGTTTGTTGTATGGGATACCAACATCTGTGATTTAACTATCTAGCTATCACGGTTCATGAGATAGAGCCTGGTGCCAGATAAACAGACAGACAGATGGAGAGACAGACAGCAGTCTTAGTACAACTACAACGGCACGAAACTCTAGCGATGACCTTTACCGTGCAGAAGTAAAAAAAATTGCACTGTACTGTACTAATGCGCAGTATCCCCTCTACATTTCGCTTAGCGCTAAACTTACGTGCCGCTACTTGCAATAGCGTAGGGTCCCGTTTTAACCTTTTTGGTACAGAATAAAAAAAATACCTTTCGATCCACTGTGAGAGACAATGATAATGGAACAAATGTCCACATTTTGTCGCATGTAGATTTTCCGCTGGATTCACCAAGTCACTACAAATAGTGCATAAAATATGCATCTGAAAAATAATAATTCAACTGTTTACATATTTTTTCAATCAATTGTAGGTTATATTTGCTAGTTTGTGATCGATGTATTACTGTGTATTACCAATCAATTCAATTTCTGTTGGTAAAATAACGAAAATAAAAAGATAGTGAAATAAAAAAATAAGCGGGTACAAACCGTCAATGTGTTGAGTGTCCAAATAAATACAATACAAAAATAAAAGTATTTTGTATGTGACCATTACTTTTCGCTAATTTATAGTACTTAATTGAGTTTATAATGAAATATATTAAATTCCAAACGCATAGGAGGAAAAGACATAACAAGCTAATACCACAAATTATATAGTATGTCCGCTAATACACAGACGAAGTAGTAAGCTAATATAATTTGGGATGCGCACGCGCAATTCATGAATAAATCAACAACCAACAACTCAAACTAGTGTTGCTGCTCCACTAACGATAGCCTATAGATAGACTATCGATAGTTTAAGCAAAAACGATAGTATCGATAGCTGTTTTTAAGCAATACTATTAATAACCAACCATAATATCGATAGTTTTGAACAATCGATTGACAAGAAAGAAAGAAAAGAAAATATCATTAATAAATGATATTATGGCAATAGCCATACTTTAAGTCATTAAAGATACAAAACGTTTAACATAACTTTGCAAATATCAATCAAATCATTTATTGCTTTTTTAATGTATCATACAGGTCTTTAATAACAAAATAAGTAACAATTAAGGACCCTGACGGGCGCAGCAAATAGGCATAGGAATGCCTTAGCTTGTGTTATGCTTATGCTTGGGCCGGACCTGCGCCTATCGTCACGAAGCTTCGTGCTATTACACGATACACGCAAATGTGACCGGCCGCTATCGGGTATCGTTCCGAATATTCGGACTTCGTGTAGTTATCGCGTGGGTGACGATACATCAAAGGATTTATGCATGCTAACAATTCGCTCGTCGCACTTGCGTTGTTCGTTAATTTTGACGTTTGTTTTCAACTTGTTCGGACGCGTGCAGTGCGACGGTGCCACGGTTGTTAATGCGTAAAAATGGAGTGGAGCGATAAAATAGTGCTAAAATTTTTAACTGTTTCTTTCTAGGTTTCTTTTTAGTTTTAAATAAATGCATTATGTAATTGTTAGCACACATGTTAAAAGAAAAGAAAGTCGACGTACATATTTAAAACACGTAGATGACGCCATCTTGGATTATTGCCAGATAGTTGTTGAAAAATAACGAAGCCGCTAGTGTGACCAGCGCTTTATGGCGATAACTTTTTAGTGTACAAAACGTACGAAGATTCGCCGCGAATAGCTTCGGGACGATAGGCACAAGTGCGGCCGAAGCAAAAGAGAGAGAGTTTTGTTACCTTCTTACTTTCAATAGTATCTGTGCCATTTACGAGGGGGGGTCAAAAAGTTCGCGGAACGGAGGGGAAGGGGGGTGAAATAAAATACTGTACTATTTTTCTTTTTCAATATATTCCCCCTTAAGTCGAATACATTTTTCAGATCTCTCTATTAACTTATTAATACCGTCGAAAAAAAATGATTTGTCTTTGTCCTCAAAATAGGCCGAAATCGCCGACTTGACTTCTTCATCATCGGAAAATTTCTTCCCCCGAAGCTCTTTTTTTAATTTGGGAAATAAAAAATAATCACAGGGGGCTAAGTCTGGACTATAGGGAGGATGGTTTAACATTTCGAAGCCACAGTGATGAAGGGCAGCCATCGCAACGCGGCTCTTGTGTACCGGTGCGTTGTCATGCAAAAGCAGCACACCCTTTGTCAACTTTCCCCGCCTTTTCTCCTTGATTGCTTCTTTTAATTGTCTTAGTAGATTAGCGTAGTATTCTCCCGTTATAGAAACACCCTTATCTTTATAATCTATTAATAAAATACCCTCTGTATCCCAAAAAACAGTTGCCATGATTTTTCCAGCCGATTGTGACACCCTGTATTTCTTAGGGGGGGGCTGACCCTTTTTATGCCACTGCATAGACTCTTGCTTCGACTCAGGCTCATAATGATGAACCCAAGTTTCATCTGCAGTAACAAGTCTTGCAAAAATTCCTTCCTTGTCGGCGCTACAGAGGTCTAAAAACTCCTTTGAATACTCGACGCGCAGCTGTTTCTGTGGTGGTGTGAGCATTCTTGGCACCCATCTTGCGCTGACTTTTGACATCCCAAGATTGTCGTGTAGAATATTTAAAATGGTTGTAGGTGATACTCCAACCATTTCTGCAAGTTGTTTCTTCTTCAAACGAGTATCCTCCAGTATAAGATTCTCCACTTTTTCAACGATGTTTGAGGTGGTGGCCTCAATCGGCCGTCCTGAGCGAGGGTCGTCTTCAAGAGACTCTCTGCCTTGCTTGAAAAGGCTATTCCACTTGTACACCATGGTTTTCCCAGGGCAAGAGTCCCCGTATACTGATAACATTTCTTCCAAAATTTTCTGAGGTGGTTTTCCTTGCTTAGTGAGGAACTTTATGACGGCACGAAACTCGATTTTTTCCATGTTCAAGTTTTTCTTCCGGATTCACTTGTTTGATCGACGACAGGTCAAAGGTTATTGACACAATCAGGTTCAAACTTGGCATATATACTCACAAAGAGTTGCTCATTAGTTACTACCTGCGGCAGGTCCCCCACCCCCCGCTATCCCCTCCATTCCGCGAACTTTTTGACCCCCCCTCGTATACTGGCAGTTGGATAGATAAAACAGAGGGTTGGCTTCAGTATAAGGTCGAACGAGTAGGGGGTTGAGGTGGGGAAGAAAGAGGAGGGGTGGGGTATATACTAGAGTCCGCATCCCCCACTTAAGGGGGGACCCTAAACTATCACTCTCAAACTATCGATTGTAAAACTATCTATTTTTCGGCAGCACTCTCAACCACGCTACGCTCCATCGCAAAATTCGTGGATGTTGGAAAGAAACCAGCAAGACTGAAATGAGATTTGGCGGGTCACGTCTGCCGCATACAACCGGAAAGATGGGCCCACACTATATCTGACTGGATTCCAACTGATGGCTATAGGAAGAGGAGAAGGCCTATAACAAGATGGTCAGACGACTTTAAAAGTTACGACAGGGACTAGAGAGTAAAAATATACGAAATAGTAGAAATATACGAAGTAGTGTAAGGAAAGAGGGGAGGCTTTTGCCCAGCAGTGGGACGCAAATAACTAATAAAAAATAAAAAAACTGTCTGAAACAAAACAACCAAACCAACCAACAGTGATAAACAAACTAGTGTTGCCGCTCGATAGTTCATTATCGGTAGCCTATCGGTAGCCTATCAGCAGCCTATTTTTAGACTATCGATATTATTAATAAAATCGAATTTATTTATAGTTTACCGATGGTACCGATACTATCGATAGAATCGATCCTGACAATGCACTTACTATCAATAATATAGATAGTATTGCTTTTTATAATACTATGCCTGCCCATCGCCTTATTAACATAATAATTTCTCTTCATTGTCACTTGATGGCGCTTTAAATGTTTATTAAATCATTAAAATCTTTTATTACTATTATTTATATTAGGTAGTACTTTAATTAATTGAATATAAATAAAATGCAAAAAATAATTACTTTCTTGCAGTTTGTCTGCTATGTCACGGTATGAAGGCTGCCGCGGATGTGGGTGTTTTTCACACTATCTCTCCGTGACACTCCGCGTATCTAACGTAGCATTTGCATCTCCGAGACACGTAATTCCTGCCTGTGCCGCTCAAGCAAAGGCCACGCTTCACTCCCATATAAAAAGACAGGTCTAATGGTGGATTTGTAGACCTGTCCCTTCAACCTAACCGGCATTTTGGGATCATAAATCACACCAGACACCTCCCGCCACTTTGCCAATCCAAAAACAGGAAATGGAGAGTACTAGTACTGGTGGTTTGATGTCCAGTCATCCAGTGTGACAACAAAACGCGCAAATAGCCATGGAGTTGACGACATCTAGAGTGTTTTTTCTTTCAAACGAATCGCTAAACGAACGGTTTTTGTATGGAAAACGTAATCATTTTAGCCACTCCGCGTTTCGAAAAAGGCACTTAAGATACGATTTAAGATGCTAATCACTAAGAATGATAATCACTGGCTATCTAGCTAGGATGCTACGTATCTCGTTCCTTTTAATCGGATAGTGTAATACTCACTTTAGAATGGTATGTACAGTTTCTTAAGACGAAGTGGTAGCTAAAGTGGCGCCTTCCACGGGCGCCCTCATTTGAAATAAATTGTTTAAAACGAAATATGGTGATAATTAAAAATTTGATTTGTATCACTGTCTAGAAAGACCTTTAAACTATTTTATGAATAACCTTTGAAATTATTACTAATAGTACGTCTAGTTTTAAAACGGGTTTTCGTCAAAAGGGGCAACTTTTGGCAAAAACCCGTTTTAAAACTAGACGGACTACCAATATTACTTTCAAAGGTTATTCATAAAATAGTTTAAAGGTCTTTCTAGACAGTGATACAAATCAAATTTTTAATTATCACCATATTTAGTTTTAAACAATTTATTTCAAATGAGGGCGCCACTTTAGCTACCATTTCGTCTTAAAATCGGATAATGTAATAACCGCTTAAAAGAGGAATTCATACAATATTGTTTTTGCTTAAACTATCAATAGTCTATCAAAAGGCTATCGATTAGAGTCTAATCGACTTTGTCATGTCAAGTCTATCGATAATCTAATCATTAGACTATCGATAGACTTGACATGACAAAGTATATTAATATGTATTGACAAATGACAGTGACATGTCAGCCTGACAGCAACAGGCGACCAGTCTGTCGCAACTTAGAAAAAGGAAAAATTTGTATGGAGCAGGGCAGAATTTTTATGGAGACTATATTTGTTTCACTCACTTCCTCTGTGTATCTCGCTCTTCTGTCTTTTGTTTTTTTTTTTGGTAGGTTTACGGGTCTGTAAACGAGTCCTTTAGCTTAATATCTGTGAATGTGTGTGTGAATTCTCTATGATCTGTCATGTCATGTCATGTGTGTATCATATCACTTTGTTGATTAATAGTTAACTCCAGTTTCATTTAAACTAGTTTTGAATAAAAGATTGTTTAGTTTGCCGTGGCTGGTTGCCATTAGTGTTCCAAAACCCTGTTTCCAATTTTGTGATAAGTCAGAATTAAGCATAACGTACAGAAAACGTGAAATATGCGGTTTTAAATCAGAGCGTAAAGATGGCAAGAAACTTTATCTTATGTCCAGATATCCCCTAGATGAACTTCGGTAAGTTAAAATTTTCTTATTAAACTGTTATTTTATACTTGTTCATTCATATATATTAATTTTCATTCAAAAATAATCTGGTATCTTTTTGCAAAGGAAATAGTGAGGGAAAACAAAATCTTTAATTTGTCGATATTTTTTTCTCAGCTGTAAGCAATGGGTAAAAATGACAGGATCAAATGCCTTGGAGGTCTACACAATCAAATGCCTGGAAAGATCACAAAACACAATAATTCCGTTCTGACAACTCCCCCGAGCATAATAGATGTTTTGTAAAAGTGCAACACCTGCATCTTTTGTTGGTCAACCCTTAGTTTTACACTGTTCACTATGGAACAATCTATTTTTGTAAAAAAATCTGATAAGTGGTTAAAAATTAACTTTTCTAATATTTTGCTTAGTGCTGCTGGCAGAATAGAAATAGGACAATTCAACAATACTTTCTCCGACAGGCTCACGATATCCTTATGTTCTTTACATTTCACATCATTACGTGTTAAAATTAAACTGCCACCTTTTCACGAATCTTCCTAATAAATAAACTAGAAATTAAATAATTATCAATATTAAATTGTACGTGATGTGACTGCAAAAGGGGTCAGATAAAAATACTACATGTAAAAGCGTGAGCTTCAGCTAGTTTATATAAAAGTAATTATTAGTGTAAGTTTTATTATTGTTATTATAGTATAATATTTTTATCCGAGCGTTGTAACGCTGTTTAAAATCTAGTAGTACTAATCTAGAGATAATACAGGTAGTAAGATTAACGTGTTACGAACATAAATAAAAGATTTTTGCATTCCCCATTACTTTTATTTAAATAATTAGACAGCCAAAAGGCGTTAAAAGCATGCTTATGACTATCTGCTATCATAAGCATGCTCTAGACGCAAAAAACATAGTAAAATATATATTTTTAGGCTTAATTCACACAGCGGCGGAATCGAAGCGAAGCAACGAAATTGTATGGCGTTGCCGGCGGCGACTCGCAGAGTCGCGCCGAAGTCGAGCGACTCGGTGCGTCGCCACCGGCAACGCCATAGTTTGAACATTATACGGTTGACATAAAGTTCATTATGCTATGTACGATTTCGTCGCTTCGCTTCTATTCCGCCGCAGTGTAAATTGAGCCTGACTGTAGGTTCAGCAGTTCAGGCTATTTATCGATATCGAATATTGGTATAACTGGCACATGACTATTTTTTCTTTAGTTGGTAGAACTACTTGACATAATATCGGAATGTTACCTATTCTGCCATTACCCTGTTTTGACGTTTCATGTTTTTTCTTTCTCTATGGCAGTCCCGTCTCTTCTTACGTAGTATTTGAATTCTCTTTGCAGGCGACAGCATTCACATTTCACATGTAGTACCTACCGCCTTTAAATTCTGTCTAATTTGTGGTAGGTACCGCCAGAAATCAGAATCGAACCATAATTTGTACGCCAGCCAGAATATTGTCTTTGTTTGTTGTAATTTGTATAGTGTATAATTTTGTATTGTTTTGTTCTGGGGAGGAGCACCCACATTAAATCTAGGTATCTAATAATTTGTGCCCTGATACACCCACTCCCTTTCGTCAGGGACTATTATATTCTTGTCCACTCCGAATCGGTGTTAGTGATTAAGGCCCAAGTCACACTAGCGCAGAGTCGAAGCGACGCGATGCGTCATATTTTTCCGCCTTAAGCATATTCATCTTTATTGTTCTACTATTTAAGTACAAATTTGTGCTATGTAAATATGGCAACGCGCGTCGAAGCGCGTTGACGCGCGCATTCGCGCTTCGACGCTCAGCTGGAGTCGAATGGATTCGCGAGTCGCCGCGCGTACTCAGGCGCAGTGACGCGTCAGACGCCGACCACAACGGACGGACGACAGTGCTGAACTACGACGACACTACGCCCCGTCGCGCACAAACGCGCGTCGCCTCGCGAAGGTGCGCGTCGCCGCGCGAAGGCGCGCATCGCCATGCAAAACATGACGCGCCGCGTCGCTTCGACTCTGTGCCAGTGTGACTTGGGCCTAATACTCTTTCTCTTTGATTTGTGTTTACAATTTTTTACAAAGTTTCTTAAAGCCATTAGCTTTCTAGATAAAAAACCTAAGTTTTATTATAATTGAATAAAGTCCTGATTTCAGTTCGAAGGTCACAAGGTTTCCGACCAACATCGCCAGTTCGGCTGGGTCAGGTATCCGACACCGGGGCCTTAGTTGAGCGAGGTAAGAAACACCAACTCTGTAAAATTTCACTAGAAGCAAAAATGTGTGGCATAACTCGTCGGAAATAACTGCTAACCTCGCTTGTATGGAACTGACTTCAAGCGAGGTTCGCAGATGTTTCTGCCAAGTTGTAAGTACTTACATACATACATATTTTCACGCCTGTTTCCCATAGGGTTAGGCAGAGACTAGATTTCCATTTGATACGATCCTTGCAAACCTCTTTTGCTTCGTCAACACTCATTACCCTTTTCATACATGCTCTCCGGTTATAAGTACTCCTTACTTCACCTTTTTTCAGAACGTCTGCAATTTGGTCGCAGAACGTTCGTCGAGGTCAACCCGGTCCAGTTTTCACATCCACATCTGCACGATAAATATTTTTAGTTAGTCTTCTTTCATCCATCCTCTCAACATGTCCAAACCACCTCAACATTCCTTTCTCAATTTTTGTCACTATATTCTCTTTCACCCCACACCTTTCACATATTACATTATTTCTTATCCGGTCTTTCAAAGTTACACCACACATACTTCTTAAAGCTCGCATTTCAACTGCATTTATCCGACTTTCATTCTTCTGCCATACCCAGCTTTCACTACCATACATAAGAGTAGGTATCAACACTCCCTGATGTACAGCAAGATGTGCTTTATCAGACACCTTTCTACTGTTCATAAAAGAATGTAACACCCCATTCACACTTATCACTTGTAAGTACTTACACCCACTTATCACATCCACAAATAAGAGATCATCAGATGACATCTTTATACCTATGGGGGTAGACAGGCTTTTGACCCAGCAACCTGAGGTGGCATGAACAGTTTTACCATGCAATATATGTATTTCTTTAGTTGATGTATAAGCGATGAAACCTACCTAAATGATTGTAAGTGTACCTACTTTATAAACGGGTCCAAATGATGTCCACCCAAATTGCAGAACAAGTTTATACAGATACACCAGGTCAAGATGGATAATGATCTTTTTCAGATTGACCTGGGTAGTGGATGTGTATCTTTACATGTATTTGTATTTGTTATAAATTATAGTATGGTATCGTTGAGTTAGTATCCTATAACACAAGTCTCCAACTTACTCTGGGGCTAGCTCAATCAGTGTGATTTATTCGTATATACAATATGTAACAAAAACCCTGTCCGATCCTTGTAGGAGCAACTTAGACCGTCAATATGAACAACTTTTCCCATGAGACCAATGCTTGAAGCTTAAAAAAAACATCGACATTTTCATACAAAAGTGTTGTCCGTCCCGGCAATTTGTATAAAATAGTCGATTTTTTCTTCGAGTTTCAAGCATTGGTCCAATAGAACAAGTTGTTCATATTGACGGTCTGAGTTGCTCCGTCAAGGATTGGACAGGGTTTTTATTACATATTGTATACAACAATAAAAAATATAGAACATAAATTTCAAGATATACCTAATTCTTGAAATTTATGTTCTATATTTGTTGTCTGGTAGAATGTAATCATAAAGGTGAATGCACACTTATCTTCTGTGCTTCGTACTTTCTTCGTACTTCTGTGCTTCTTCCAGAGTCGGACGATTCGACGCGGTTAGGTGTGCGAAGTTTCATATAAACAATTCTAAAATTCGTTTCTTTTTTTTAATTTATTTATTTTCACCAAATAACATAAAGTACATTTTTATCTATCTATCCAAAAACCACGTAAGTTTGTCCGGAGATCATAAATCTACGTTCAAACTTGTATAACGTTAGTACTTACATAATTATAAGCTTATATCTAAAGATGTTAGAAGATAATAATATACTTATAACAAACTGTTCTAAAAAATAGCTTCCTATTTCGCGCCGGCCGGCGGAGGACCGCATCGCACACCGCAAGACCGGTTTTGTATGCATCATCTATAGGCTGTTTAAGAAGCTCGGCTCGTTCGGCTCGTTCGACGCGTTTGGCTCGGATAAGTGTGCGTTCATCTTTATGTAGAAAGAAAAACACTTTATTTACTGCAAATTTACAGTAACGTCCAAATCATAAAAATGTCCATAAATTAAAATTGTCCAAAAATAATCAACAACTGAATTCTTAAACTTTAATATACCTACTAAATGGTTTCTGTTTCAGATGTATATTTCGTGTACAATTTGTACTGATGTCTTGGAACCAGACGAGAACATGCATGCCACTAAATGTGGGCATGTCTTCCACAATCATTGTCTCTCCAACTGGAATATGAGGTAATATTTTGATACTGACAACCTCCGTGGCTTAGTGGTCACCATGCTGTTCCGCCACCCAAAAGTTCCGGGTTCGATCCCCAGTCAGGACAAGTTGGAAAATGGCCTTTTCCTAATTGTCCTGGGTCTTGGATGTTTATTTATATATGTATTTGTTATAAAATATAGTATCGTTGAGTTAGTATCCTATAACACAAGTCTCCAACTTACTTTGGGGCTGGCTCAATCAGTGTTATATGTCCCTATATATTTATTTTATATTAAAATTTATTACTTAGCTTTCCGCATAGTTAGGCAATTAGCTAGGGATCCTATAATATATTTAAAATAGTAAGGCATATGCATGCCTTAATATATTATTATTTTAGCTGTGTTTTAGGATAAAAAATGGCCCTGTGTGTGGTGGTAAGCTGAAATTGCATGTTTGAAAAGCCAGTTTGAATAAATAAAATAAATAAATAGGGACATATAACACTGATTGAGCTAGCCCCAAACTAAGTTCGAGACTTCTGTTATGCGATACTAACTCAATGATACTATATTTTATAACAAATTCATATGGACAATTTGAAAAAGGCCATTTTCCAACTTGCCCTGACCTTGAATCGAAACCGGGACCTCTGGGTGGCAGACTAGCATGGTGACCACTACGCCACGTAGGTACTAGCAGGCTAGTGGCCATGTAGGCTGAATAAATAACCAGCCAAGTGCGAGTCGGACGCGCCCACGAAGGGTTCCGTACCATTATCTATAAACAATCACGTTTGTTGTATGGGAGCTCCACTTATATACCCTGGACCCCGAAATATTCATTTATCCCCTTAATCTGAAAGTTCTTATCTTCTATCTATATTATATAATATACAATGTCCTTTTTAATTAAGTACAAATATTTTAAGGGGTGATTCAGTCCATCATTTTGAACAACTTTTCCCAATAAATGTTTATCGACATACGCATTTTTTTTTTTGCATTTTTCGTACTATGTATATCACGTGACTACTTCGATTTTTATGAGAACCTAAATTTTTTTTCGTTTTTCTGTATACATTTATTGGGAAAAGTTGTTTAAAATGATGGACTGAATCACTCCCTGAAATAAAGGACATTGTATAAAAAAGCGAAAATCACTCAGTCACTCACTCATCACAAAATCTCGAAAACTACTTAGCCAATGAAGATGAAATTTGGCTGGAAGGTAGATTGTGACTAGGAGACGTCCGCTAAGAAAGGACTTTTGGAAATTCCATCCCGAAGGGGGTGAAATAGGGGTTGCCAGTTTGTATGGAACTTCGTAATTTTTAAAGTGAGACACATGAAATTTTTAATTTATTGTAATAGTAGTAAAGAATAATGCATTTATTCGATTTTGAAAATTACATCCCTATAGGGGTGAAATAGGGGTTGCAAGTTTATGCGAGACACAACTTTATTGAATTAGTGGTAAATAAAAAATAATGATACAGAAATTAGATTTTCAAAATTGCGTCCCTTGGGGTGCATTAGGGGTTGCGAATTTATATTATTATGAAACTTCGTAATTTTTTTAATTGAGACAAAAAAAAATGAGACATATAGACGATTTGTTTGGGAACAGGAACAGATCCTATTCGAACCATTTTCCACTTCTACGCGGACAAAGTCGCGGGTTAAAGCTAGTGCTCTTATATGTACTTTATTACTAAAACTCAGCGGTACGTTGTCTTTCCGTCTGTCACCAGGCTGTACCTCACGAACCCAGATGATAGTTAGACAGTTGAAATTTTTACAGGGGGCTTTCATACAACACGGTATTTTTTATAAATAATGGTAACGGAACCCATCGTACGCGAGGCCGACTCGCACTTAGCCGGTTATTCCGTTTAAATATATATAATAATTACGGTTTTACTATCACATTTTTTTCAGTTCGGTCGCGCAGCAAAATCCCTATCTTCTCTCAACTTCATTCCAATAACTTCGTTCCAATAATATAATATAAAAACTGTTTCTTTAAAATATTGTTTTATTTATTACAATTTTGGGTTTAAACACAAAAATCCAAGAACAAATTAAAGCTACAACTTTAGCTAAAGGTTGTCAATATTCCGACGTATCAGATGTTTAGATTATTCAATAATGAGTTAGGTTACTTCACAACGAACATGTTGATATCAGTAACATGCCTTATCCCTCAAAAGTTTCTGAGAAATCATTGTTTTTGTAACCGGAGCAGTCAAGTGACCGAAACCCGCAGGGGCCTCCGCAGTCGACGCCATTTTTAGTTTAATGACTCGTTTACACAGTGCGAGCTGCTGCCTAGCCAGTAGACAGCTTCTCGGCTTGTCTACTCGTACGTCTCTAGCTCGGTTCGCGTTTGCTGTCTACACTACACGACACATAGTAGCTGCTGCCCAGTCTTGTGCCTCGCGACGCTCGGATGTAGACACAAAAAACACAGGTTCCGCTCACAACTGTCCGGCACTGGCGAGGTACGAACGCGTCCAAACGATGCGAGTGATGACCGAGTTGCTGAGTGTAAATTGCGAGGCAAGTGAAAACAAAAAATGTCAAAGTAACTCGGATGCGAGCTACTTCAACATGTGAAGTCCAACCAATTCGCACCTACGAGTTACTCGTGAGTTTCATCCAAACAGTGCGAATTACTGCAGTACAGCTACTCGGCAGGCTGACTCATACGCTAGCTCGCACTGTGTAAACTGATCATAAGTGGTGCTTCCACAGTTGAGGGTTTATTTTATTTTTTAGATCAAACACTTGCCCACAATGCCGTAGAATAGTGATGTATGGTGATACGCGACGCATCTACCCAACATTCTCTGATGAAAGGGGCAGAGATATCACTAGTCTTCAGAGTAGATTGAGCAACACGATTCAGGAACTGAGCAGGCTTCAGGCAGACTGTGAGGATAAAGAGACTCGTTTAAGATCAGTCTCTGAGAATTTGAAGAGAAATGAGTAAGTATTAAACAAGTTATTTATATATTTTTTTAATTTGCAGTGTTTTGTAAATTTAAAGAAATATTATATAAGGCATATAAATAGTTTTCGACATTCAAATATGAACTTGAAAGAAAATATGATAGGGTAGAAGTTTTCCATACTGATGGTCAAATATGATATGATTATACTATATTCTCTATATGATATACATATATTGACTGTGAAAACTAGTTATATGCATTAAGGGGCTACATGAATTTTACGGGGTCCAGTGCTGCCCCCATTTCAAATAAATCATTTGAAAAGAAATGGAGACATCTTTTAAAATTGTGTCTTGATCAGACCCTAGATAACCCCTCAAACTATTTTATGAATTACTATTTACAGTTTAAAGTGAAAAAGTGAAGCTTTTCTACGCACAATTGCGAAAAACGGCCACTTTTGGCGTATGTGCGTAGAAAAGTTCTCACGTTCTCACTTTAAACAGTAAACAGTAGTTCATAAAATAGTTTGAAGGGTTATCTAGGGTCTGATCAAAACAAAATTTTAAATGATGTCTCAGTTTCCTTTTAAATGATTTATTTCAAATGGGGGCAGCACTGGACCCCGGAAAATTCAGGTAGCCCCTTAATATATGCAATTTCTTTTAAAATTACATAACTTCGCCAATATCTGACATGCCGTTTCAAAATAAAAGCTAGACTACGTTTGTCTGATTGTCTAGGGTAAACCTTAGACAGAATCAGACTATCCCATACAAACACAACAAGCTTTAGAGTCACTCCTAAGTATTCTTCAAGAATTAAAGCACTATTTGCTAGTTTTCAAAACAAATCAAATGAGCCTATTGGGGTTGCGTCGTTGAATTACAGAGTTCCTTGGGACATCTCCCGAATCCATCATCAGATCAGCTCCATCATAATATTGCATTGTCACGCGATATACGTATGCGTGCAAAATTGCAGCTCAATCGGAAACCGGGAAGTGGGTCAAATTTTACTTGCAAGATTTGTTTACAGACAGACAGACAGCGGGACAGGTGAAAATAAATATAAGCTTGTAAAAAAAAACAGTGTGTAACGAGCTCATTTGAATGCATTTAAAGTTAAAAGTTTTTTTCTCGAAAACATTTTCAACATTACGGTTCATAGACGAAAACCTATATATTTTTGTATATGGAGAGGGATATGCGGTGTTTATCTAATCTAATCAGAAATGAGGATAGTCGAAGAAGAACGAAAGTCACTGATGTAGCCAAGCGGATTAACTGATTGAATTGGCAGTGGGCGGGGCACAGCACGAAGTACCGATGGCCGATGGGGCAGAAGGGTTCTCGAATTTTTCTTTGTCTACCCTGTGCCACCGTAATATAGTATCGAATACTAGCGAAATATGTATTTTGCCTCTCGATTTGCAGCCGTGCTCGTAATTTAGGTAAGATACCCTATTGTATGCGGAGCGGGCCCGCAAAGGGCCCCAGGATCCCTACTGCGGCGCTGATAGAATCTAGGTTTAACTTGAAATGGGCTGTATTTCTTGAGTAAATATTTAAAATGTACAATTTGTGCCGCCCGACAGTAAACGCACGCGCAGCTGTTTGCTCGGAGCGCAGATGACAAGGGTGTGGTGTTTTTTTTTAATTATTTTACGGCTCTGGATACTAGTCCTTTAGAGCCAATCTATATTTTATCACTTCTTTATTCCTAATCCTTAATATATACTATGCAATGCAATCAAAGGTTGGTGTAGGTCTTTTGATTGTTTCAAGGGAGCTTCTGGCGACAAATCTAACGAGTCCACTGGTTTTCGTAGCGGTATCACATTGGGTGGCGGACGGCGCCTAAAGACGCCTAAAGACCACAGTCCGCAAATAAATAACACTACAGCCGCACTGTGAGGGTCCACTTTAACCATTCCACATATTGTCCATAAGTATGAGCATTTATAACACTAAACTACACCGATTTCATTTTGTAAAGTTCACTAGAATCAATTTGCAAAACAATTTAAAGTAAACTCCAACTAAACCACTACTTGTGTATTCTAGATCTTTGAACTGAACCCCTTGACTTCCCGCCAAAAATACTCGTGTGTCGTGATTGTGACGGCCGCAATCTGTCATGCATCGATGTGTGTGTGCTCTGACGTTCGTGCGAGCGGCGGCGTCTGGTTGTCGCTGGTGCGTCGATGTTGCCAGCAACACTATAGTATACGATATAAGTATAAGATTCTCTGCCCTGTCAAAAATATTTGCGCACGCCACTGCTTGGAGTGTCTATTCTGCCGGATACCACACGGCGTTTTTAATAGATTTTTTTTTGTTTTAAGCGTCCCGTTACCCTCGACAGAATCAGACTTTCCCATACAAATGTAGTCTAGCTTATATTTTGAAACGGCATGTTAAATATTGGCGATGTTATGTCATTTCAAAGAAATTGCATATATTAAGGCATATAATAATTATGTTTCACAGTCGTAATATGAACTTAAAAGTAAATCATAGTGTATATATTTGACCATCAGTATGGAAAACTTTAACACTCTAATTTTTTATTTCATGTTCATATTTGACTGTTTTCGTTTTCGTATCATGTTACTTTTTTAGGTGAATAAGAAAAAAATCGAGTCGAATTTCTTTAAAATGACAAAATACTGCCGAAATCTCATATGGCATTGCAAAATAAAAACTAGACTATGTTTGTATGGAAAAGTCTAGGGTAAGAGGACTCTTAAATCCCCACAAATTCGAACTACGGGATTTGTAAAGCTTGAAGTGTCTGTGTATAAGGAACTCTATGGTAGTGTTGCCAAACTATCGATAGTTTTCCTATCGATAGTCAATAGTTCATATCAGCCAGAATATTGATAGCACTATCCATAATATTGCTAAGATGCAATAGTATCGATAGTATCTGTAGCACAAACGCAGCAATACTATTAGCAGCTAAACTATCGATACTACTATCGATAGTGCAAAATTATCGATAGTATCGATACTGCGTTCAAAAGTCAATACTATCGATTTTTTAGCTGCTATGCTATTGACGGTCGATAATCCCACCAATAGTATTGCTGCGTTTGTGCTATTAATACTATTAAGTCTTAGCAATACTATCGATAGGGACAATTGATATTCCGAGTATTGGCCGACTATCGATAGACTATCGAGAGTGGCCTATCGATCCATCTATCTGTAACCTATTTCCTATTTCAGAGACACTTTGGAGATATACGCGTTGGAACTGGACAAGCGAAATTCAGCAATGCAAGAGCTGACGTCAGAATTAGAAAGTGTTAAGATACAGAATAACGATCTGCAGAGGTTGAAGCACGAGAATGAGTCAATGGCGAAAAACATGCGGACGTTGGAAGGGTAAGAATGGGTGAAATTATTATTTATGCAACTGTTGTATAATAAGGGGTATTAAAACACGAGTGTTGGTTTAAGTTAGTATCACATGAGTGTGTTAATACCTAATTATGTACAGCTGCATACAAGACTTTATCTACACCCGTCGTGATATGAATCCTCTATATAAGTTTCTGAAACTATAGAATATTTTACAGTGTTGTAAGAACTCTATGTAAATTCATGGTAAGTTTAATTGCTGAGAGTGATTATATAATTATTTATTGTAATAATTACATGTTTACATTTTGGATCGTACTATTGGGTATTTTCCTGGGTCAAAAATTAATTATTTGGTACACACTTACAAAAAATTCAAACACTAGCTTATTTTCTGCACACTAGTAAAGCTCATATTGAAACATATGTGTAAATACACATAATAATACACTCTTGGCAAAGAGAGAGAGAAGACAAAGGGATTGACTACTTTATAATCAAATCTAATGCACAGCGAACAAAGACGAAAGTTGTAAAGCATAAATACACTGTTTACTTGGGGAGTGCGCCTACGTCATCAACTAATCGTCTTTTTTTTATTTGAACCGAATAACCGAACCTTAAGAAAGTAATTTGATACATTTAAAACGGAAGTTAATATACTACTCTCGTGTCGAAGGATAGTGAAAAAAAAAACCTAATAACATCTAAAAATTAAATATGTCAAGTTTCTGTTATGCGATTATAGATTTTTTGGCAGTTAATAAGAGAGAAAATCGTATAGGATCTTAGATAACTTTATGTGATGGAAAAAAATCAGATGAAAACGTGATTCGATTATTTTTTCGTAATCGATACTACAAGTATAGATATTCCATCGATTTTTCAGAAATTACATTCAAATAGAAAACAACGCTAATTAAATAAAAAATACTACAAATGAAAGGTTATGCCATCTTTTAGATTAGAGATAAATGTGTTTGACTTCTTTTTACACGATAAAACTGCATAACATGGAATTTTTAACAATGCATTCGTAGACGTTTTTTCGATGCTTTCCGATTCACATAATGATCATAATCGATTACGTAACTAGATTTTATGAACGTATTAGATTTTTGATCTTATACTTTGGCAGAGTGGAACGCGCAGGTAGGCATATCCAGTATTAAATGATCTAAGACTCCAGGTGATGTTTGACGTGTGAGAACTATGAAACATTTGGTGATACAGGATCTAGTGTTGCAAAAAAAAACAGTTTTTTTTTCTAATATAAATAAAAAACTTGAAAAAAAATGACAAAAAAAAGTTTTTCTTCTGGAGCTTGTATTTTTTTTCAAGAATACAGAATTCAAGAACAGTTTATAATTAGAGTTTATTTATTTATTTATGAACCTACCATACTGTTTGGTGGAATAGTAACAAGTTTACATGAATATATTGGCAACATTCAAACATGCATTCAACTTGCGCACCGGGATTCCCGGTACAACTTGGTACTAACATAAACCGAACGGGGATTTCCCGGTCCGGGAGACAGGGACATTCATAAGTAATGACCAAAGTAAACAAAAATTCAGTCTAAAAAAATCGATATGTAATTTTAGTAAAATGTAAGAAATAAGAAAGCAATGAAAACATACATCAATAAATTATTCAATTTTCTATAGATTTTTTTCTGTAAAAAAAAAACAAATTTAGAAAAAAAGGGTACTAATTTTATTTTCATGTTTTTTTTAACATTGTGAAAACAAAACAAATTTGTTTTTTTTTTCATTTTGCATCCCTAACAGGATCTAAATGTTATATATCAATATTTGTTATTAACCGTCTATACGACAGTTAATATCTTCTATTATAAAATCCCCTTCGTAAATTAAATTTTTTTGTAAGCCACATTTGTAACTATTTTCAGTCAATGACGTTATTTTTAGATAGCCTTTGCCCACGCGCGGGCTTATCACAGCGCGTTTGTACTTCCGGCAATAAAATTTATCTCAAATCATAAACATGTGTAAATAATTCTTCTCATTTATAAATTCGATGCCTTGAATGTTTGTTTCGCCGAAAACGTCGAAAAAAATCTGATAAACCTACTTTTTATAAAAGTGGATTTGGGTCGGTTCAGACAGTTTACTTATTCTATTACGAGCAATTTATTTATTTAATTTAACTTTATTGTTCCTAAGTTCAAATATACTTTTAACAAATGGCGGTCTTAACGCTAAGAGTATTTTCTACCAGTCAACCATAGGGATAAACAGAGAAAATTATGCGGCACAAAAGCAATACTTACTTAGATTATAAATATTACTATACAACATGGAAAGGACAACCGTAATAGATCGAACCACGGGCTATACAAGATAATAATATACAAGGCTATACAAGGTATAATGAATTTAAAATAATTGGCCAAGTGCGTGTCGGGCCACGCGCAGTGTAGGGTTCCGTAGTTACGAATGCCAATTTTGAGTTCATGCTACTAAAAACGTCTAAAAACTAATTTTCTATTGAATTTGTACGAAATTTTCCCTTTCCGAGTACATTTTATAAGTTGATCGCCTATAACTTTTTAATATGTAAATCCTACTTAGCTCTGATATTTTTCCTTTAAATTTCGTTATATATAGGTACTACAGCTGTGAATTTTTTCATGTGTTCAAATATAACCGTTTAGCAGATAGCGGGGAGACACTTGACTCTAACAAAAATTTTCTCTTTAAAACCAAATATTTCGGAAACGGATCTCTAAATTGAAAAACGGTGTTTGCAGGCTCATGATATTTTTGAAAGACATATTCAACGATCCTCCACATGATTGGTTAGACGAGCAAAAAAAATTGACTTTTCACTTTACTTGTACAGGAGCTAGCCTAAAAGAATATTATTTAAATATTTTATTTTACCACTTTTACCGCATAATTAATATGCATACCCTTGTCAAATCACAGCTTTCTAGTATTTAGAGTCCCTGAGTAAAACCGCTGACGGACGGAGAAACAGACAGACATGGCGAAACTATAAGGGATTTCTTGTTCACTACGGAACCCTAAAAACAGTTAAAACACAAAAAAAAACAGCATTCCCATACAAGTGCGCAGCCGCCCGGGCAATTTGTATGGTAATGTCGATATTTGTAGCTCTCTCTTTATATGTCTGATTTAGGAGCGCCGATTTTTTATGTGTATCGAATGACATTGATTATTTTTCCGACCCAAATATCGACCAATAGAATTGCACCATTCGACGTCACGTGGTACAACCTACATGGTATTATACTGATAATTTTTTGATTATTTTCTCTGGTAGTTGCTATATATAAAAAACAAAACATAATCCAGTCAAATTAACCACACGTCAAACTGACAGGTTGAATTCAATTGTGAAAATTGGAGATTTTGCATGAAAATGAGTCGATTTGGAGTTTGTTCTCTGTCCACCATCGATAAAAAAGTCAAAGGAAATGTTCCCATTAATACGGAGAAGGCAATTTGTTAACTGTTCATTTCATCTCATGGTGCAATTCTATTGGCCGACATTTGGGACGGAAAAATAATCCCCCGAATACCCCACGAGCTTCAAAATTATCTGGCATTTCCGGATAATTTTGAATCTCTTGTGGTATTATAAGTGAAAAAATTGTTTTAGGGAGAGTTTGACAGCACTGAAAACAAAATTGGAGTATATTGCAGTGAAACAAGAGAACAAACGTTTAGAACAAGAAAACGGATCTTTGAAGAAAACCATTGATTTGTTAAATGGGTAAGAATAAGGACACTATATGTAAACCAGGGACAGGAATACCGACATTTTTTATCGATATATCGATACCCGATATCAGTATTTTATATAAAATATTGATATACTGTGATAATACCAGTATTTAGAATCGATATATTGATATTTTATATCGATATAACGATATTTTGTATCGATATATCGATATTTTATATAGATATATGGATATTTAGTATCGATATATCGATACTAAATATGGATAAAAAAAACTTTAGAGGTGTCAAGGGACACCCGGATGGAACGAAGTAAAATATAAATAGGTCTAAATTACATTCAAACTCTTTTCTGCGTTCTAAAATAAAGTTTTTATTATTTTCATAAATATGAATGAACAAAAAGTGTCGTTACAACTCTTGGTCTTAATTTTTTCCGTCTAGCTCTCTTTCGCATCGCGCGATAAGGAACTTCGTTCCAATACCGGTATCGGGTATCGATGTATTGATACAAAATATCGGTATTCCTGTCCTTAATGTAAATACGAAAAACAAGGTCCAGTACAGACTCAATAGGGGTGATGACAAGGTTATAGAAAAGAATAATTGTAATTACTCCGTCTTTTAGATTATCCAAAAATAATGGACGCATATTTTTCAGTTTGCCAAAAAAGTAAAAATTTACAAAGATACGAAACATCAAAGTTCCGGAGTGGGGGCTTGCGACGTCATCTCTAAGTAAAATTCGACATGCGCAATTTAAATGCGTTGTATTTTCGTAATATTTTTGTTTCTCAGAGAAAACGGTAGAACGAGAACTCAGAAAACGAGACACGGTTGGCAATTCGCATGAAAATGTCGACTTTTTCTTCAAGTTTCAAGCATTGGTCCCATAGAAAAAGTCGTTCATATTGACGGTCTGAGTTACATATTGTATATTATGGACCAAGTGATAAATTCGAACATTTTTCATAATACCCGGGCAAAACAACGTGACCTCATTGAGTAAGGACTCGTTTGATCTGTCTTGACGTGCAGTTTATGTTAGACGATGCCTAAGGTCTGATTACGGAGACGGAAGTTAGTCGATGGATTTCGGTTGTAAAACGTCGCAACTCCATTAAGTTTGGAGTTGCGACACTTATTTCATTTGTATTATGCTTGGGCCGCACCTGCGCCTATCGCCACGAAACTTCGTGCTATTATACGAGACACGCAAATGTGACCGGCCGTTATCGGGTATCGTCCCGAATATTCGGACGTCGTCTTCGTTATCGTTTGAGTGGCGTTACATCAAAGGGTTTTAGCGCGCTAACAATCCGCACTGCGTGGTCGGACTAGCGTAGTTCATTTTGGCGTTTGTTTTAAACTTGTTCGGACGCGTGCTGTGCGACGGTGCCACGGTTGTTAATGCGTAAAAATGGAGTGAACAATGAATGGTGTTAAAATTTTTAGGCTTTTCTTTCTAGGTTTCATTAAATGCATTATGTAATTGTTGGCACACGTGTAAAAGTAAAGAAAGTCGTCGGCCATATTTAAAACACGTAGATGACGCCATCTTGGATTATTGCCAGATAGTTCGTGAAAAATGACGAAGCCGCTAGTGGTGTACAAAACGTACGAAGATTCGCCGCGAATTGCTTCGGGGATAGGCACAGATGCGGCCGAAGCATTAGGCCTCACAATAAAAGATAGTACAGAAATGTTAATTTTTTTTTCGAGAAATTTATTTCATTAATCTTTCAGAGAACTGCGGCGACAGAATTCACTGTACAACGAGCTGATGACACAAATATCTCTCCAGAAAGAATGTCTAGAGACGCAGAATAAAGAAATCGTGCGTTTGAAAAATGAAAAGGAGTTTCTAAAGAAAAGCTTCCAGACTTCGTATGGGTGAGTGTGGAAAAGGTTTTTCTTTGACAAAGCCTAGAGCCGTAGGACCCAAAGGCCACTCTTAGCGTCATCATCATCCTGCCGTATACCCGGTTGCATCCCCAGAAACATTTCCTTAAGTTGTTAAGCTGATTTAAAGGAGCCCAATGTAATTTGCATTAGTAAAGAACATTAAATAAAACACATAAAAACCTTATATTGTTTATTCAATCGGGCTGTTGCTATAGCGCTAACATGTATATTAAATCTGATATACATTATTTTGAGACTCGACCACCGCGTCGGAAGGCTGATTCATCACAGAGAAGAGGCAGCCAGAAACTCTGGTAGCTCTTTTCCAGTTATCATCATCATCCTCACGTATTCCCGGTTGCATCCTCAGCAGTAACGCTTCAGAGCCCGGGGTCCGCTACCTAACCAAGGAGATTTGACGAGGTTACTGGTTTTTACACAGAGCGACTGCCGTCTGACCTCCACAACCCAAAGGGCAAACCAGGAACCAATCCTTGGATAGGTTGATGATCAAACGCTAGGTGGCGTTTGGGACCCACAGTTTTACGTGCCTTCCGAAACACGGAATCATCTTTCTTTTCGGATAATCAGGTGATTCAAGCCTGCAATATCTTATCCAGACTGGAAACAACTTTTCCACAAAGTATGCTTCCCAGTGAGAATCGAACCCATGACCTCCGGGTCACAAGGCGAACGCCTTGACCACTGGACCACGGAGGCTCTTTTCCAGTTATATTGACAAGCATTATTTCTATAAAATTAACATGTAACATTTGGTATATACTGCTATATAACAACACTTCACATTAAATACGATTTTACACTATTAATTAAGTAACACAACTTAAATACACTGTACTTATCTTTCTAGTTCGGAGACTCTAAGCAGACTGACAAAAAAACTGTTTTGTGACTGTAAGAACACTTTTGATGAAAGGGAACTTGCAACAACTTCACACCATTACTCTAATTAGAAACTAATTACTAAGCATATAAAGTATACTTTAAACTTTATATTTTATAATTCATAATAATGATTAATAGGATTAATAACATTTATTTATAATTACAATTAGAATTACAGCCATATAATTAGTCTTATTAAATCCTCAGTTGACAGTTAAGTATCAAATCAGGTTTTGAAAATACATTCATATATTTTATTTATAGATAATAATTAATGATGAATTCTCTAAAAACCATAATTGAATTTCTAATTACTTATTCGTATAATTTGGTTTCGAAGATTAGACATGCCAGTAGATCCAGCATCCAACAATATACCCTCCCGTTCCTTGGGAAATATTGATAATGGAACTACTTAGAGTTGCAGTTTTGTTCTAGTCGCACTAGTAGTACCTATCAATATACGAGTATTAATGGTACTACTGCGACCTTAACATTTGCAGTAGTACCATGGGATACATTTCAGTGAGAATGAACGCTCAGCGGTGACGCTTCAGAGCCCGGGGTCCGCTACCTAACCAAGGTGATTTGACGAGGTTACTGGTTTTTACACAGAGCGACTGCCGTCTGACCTTCACAACACAAAGTGTAGACCAGAACTAATCCTTGTATAGGTTTGAGCTGACGCTACGTGACTCACAGTTTATGCGTGTCTTCCGAAACAGGGGATCATTTTTTCGGGTGATCGACTGGAAAAACTTTTCACAAAGTATGCTTCTTAGTGAGATTTGAACCCACGACCTTTTTGATCGCAAAGCGAACGCCGTGGCCACTGGACCACGGAGGCAGTCGCCAGAAAAGCCACTCTTCGTGAAGATGTAAAATTGAATTAAAACAGTAAATGTTTACTAGCCGTATTTTCTATTAACATGATTCAAGTTCCCACCCGTTCCCTCGATCGGCTTTTACGATCTGCGTAGAAAGAGAAGAATATACCTGATATTCTATGGTTTTTCTTTTCTCCCAGATTAGTATGGAAGATACACTGAAATAGTTAAGTCTAGTAAGGGCTCTAACAAACGAGCCTTTCCATGCGACTGACGTGATATTACGTCCAATCTAAAATCGTTGACCACTCCGCGGGCGTATCATTCCGCTAAGATCTCTATAAAACTCAAACTCAAAATTATTTATTGCAAAACTGTGTTTTAATAAGTACATAATATGGTAATGTTTTAACAGTTTTCCTATTCAGGCTTGCAATTAAATAGTGACGAATTGTACACAATATTTGCTTAAGAACGTAGATAAAACCACAACAAACTTACGTGAAACTGGATGAAAAATTATTATTATGTTTATATTTGGACTACGCTGTCATTTGTTTTAAAAATATTCCAAGTCTAAGAAATGGTAAAATATTATTTGTTTATTTATCTTTTGTAACTACAATGTGTGTTTACCTCTGGACATTTTAATTTTGATATTTGTTATTATGACTATATATTCAAATAGGTACAATTGAGTATTTGGTTGTATAAGATCTGTGACACTTGTGGTAACACCAAAGTTGTCTATATAATTTTAACACGTAACTATAAGCCAATTGCGTTTAATGATGGAATTGACAGGGCGCAATACGTCCTCCGTACAGAAGAACTATCTTGTTAGGACGAACATCTCGCCCATCGTTATATAGAACTGACCTCATATACAGAGCCATCCGTACAGAGACGGCTATGGCCCCGTATGGAAAGGGTTAAGTCGTTTGCACAGAGAAGTGGCTTTGGTCTTGCGGCCCTAGGCCCTGTCTACCCCGTCAGGAATAAAGACGTTATTAAAATGTTACAGAGAGTTACGAAGGTCCAAATTGTTAAATGGTGACAGCGCGACACATGTTTCACCTGAACATCGAAAAGTTAGTCCGGAGACTAACGAACTAGATACCCCGCAGCTGGAAGAGAAAATTGTCAATTTGAATGAAAACATACCGAATTTGAACTGGTGAGTGGTATTTTTAGAGTAAGAAAGAATGCTTTTGGCTCCCCCTTAATGTTATTGTTGCATCCTCCCCCTTTGACCCCGGAGTGCCTTACCTTCTAACTTTACTTAGCACTAAAGTCAAAAATCATTTATTTATCTTTGGACATTTGTATCGCTTGATGAATTGTCAATTTTCATTTCGATTTCATAACAGGTAGTTGTTGCAGTTCATTTACTAACAGCTAAGTTTTGTCTTTGTCGCTACATCTTCCCCCTCTCCGCCCTTGACCTGGGATTGCCTTACCTTCGAGCCCAAAGGACCTACGGAGAACTTTTACTAAGGGACTAATAATTCTAGTTCTGCTATTTCTCGTCATCCGATAAATCATTTTGCCTTTTTATGTACGTGTGCTGGAACACTATTTTTTAACGCGGGAGTCAAAATTCAAATGTTAATTTAGTAATTAGGTCTCTCATTTGAATGATTTGCGCGAGCGTTTCCAAATGCCGTACTTTCGAATCGGTTTTTGCGCATTCGCAAAGAATATGCAGCGAGTCAAGGAACCTTTGACATGTATTTCATGCTGAGTCTGTTCTATTTGAAGCTTTTTTTTACTGAGGTAAATTTTTTTAACCACAATCAATACCTTTTCACCTGGTGCACCTGGTTCCGTGGGCATTTTTCCGCGCCTAAGCTGTTCTCTAAAACACCTTGCACGCGAGGGAGGCAGCGACATTATGTGTCTCCCCTTGTGACAATGTCTTGTTTTTCACGGTTCAAAAATACATGTAACGATAGTTCGTGGCTTGGAACGCTAGCGGTGACTTGGAAAGTTACTTTGTCGCTAACTCCCACGTTCAAAAATATGTGTCCTGTATTTTCATGTTGATGTCATTTCATCACAATGCAACAGTACAACGTCACTGTAGTATTGTAAAAAAGAAAATATCATTTCTAGCATGCGAAATTCGGAAAAAAACGAGAAACAAGATATAAATGTTGAAGACCAGGCTAACGTTGGGGAACAATTTAAAGTACTCTCTCAAAAGCTAAAATCTGCGTAAGTACGCTTCTAGTTCACTTTATAAGTAATTTGACGTCTTCTGGCCTAGTGGTCATCATGCCAGGCCGTCACAATAGAGGTCCCGGGTTCGATCCCCGGTCAGGTCAAGATGGAAAATGATCTTTTTCAGATTGACCTGGGTTTTGGATGTTTACCTACCAGTAGAACAGTTTAAACCTGTAGTTTAAGGGAATACAGGGGATCCAGTGCTGCCCCCATTTCAAATAAATGAAAAAAAAGAAATGTGGTGTCGTGGGACACCAGGTTGGAACGAAGTTCCTTCGGCTAATGTAGAATCGACACAATTTGCAAAAGAAAAATCGTGCTCAAAGGTATTATACACTACTCGCTTGTGTATACGACTGTCGCGCCTGCGCACGTCTCATTTAACGGTTTTATTTAACGAGGTCATCCTTACGGTTTTACTATCACATTTTTTTCAGTTCGGTCGCGCAGCAAAATCCCTATCTCCTCCAAGCCTGCCGTAAGGAACTTCGTTCCAAAAACGGAGATAATTATTTTTGACTCTGCAACACCGAAAAAATCACGTATCACGTATCAATTAAACTATTTTGGCTATTTTATTTACGATATCACAAGATTTCCTCCTCCGGCCGCTTTGGCAATGGCAACTACGATTTGCAACCAGTTGTTAAAAAAGAATTAATAATACCGACATCCTTGGTTGGGTGACCATATTGACATGCACATTATATTAAGTATAATAATTTACCTCATCATTTGGCCTTTTACAGAAATGTATCGCAAGCAAATCTGCGGCGTTCTTTAATGAAGTTGTTCGTAGCTTGGTTGAAATTGAAACAGTCTCGCAATGAACTGAAAATGGATATCCACGAATCAAATGGCCCTCACTCTATGATCTGTGAAAGTGTATCTGAAAATAATTATATAGATAGATTACCCAAAATATTGGCGAAAGTCGACAATTTCAAATTAAATGAAAACACACACTCTGTAATTCCATTAAATTTGGATACATCTAGTTCAAATGTATCTCAAGATGTCAATCAAAATTTACGTAACGATGATGCAAAATTAAGCCCAGTTAAAGATTGTGCTAAACTTGTAGACGGGAAAACGCAACAGTTTGAGAATGTTACTAAGAAAAAATATAAAATATATGGCAATCCGTCGGATTTAGAATTAGCCAGTTCAGAATTACAACAAATCGCGAAGGGATTGATGAAAACGGATCGTTCAAAAATTACAGAACCTCAAAACGTTTGTAAAGTCTTTGGAAAATATGCAATTAGCCCCAACATGGCTGCCACTGAATTGAAATCTCAAAACCAAATGCAGTTCGCATCATCAAAGTTACAGACTGAAGAAAAAAAATTGAGCGACGATAGGTTAACTTTCGTTGATTGTTTTGCGAAAATATTGTGCGAAGAATCTGGAATTAGCCACAATATGGCTGCCACTGAATCGAAATCTCAAAACCAAATATTCACATCATCAAAGTTACATCAATCTGCAGAAAAAAAAATTAACGAAGATATAGAAAAAATTCAAGCTGGAACATCCACATCCATGAATCTGGACATGAGTCGAAATAAATTAGAACTTGAAGCACCATCTAGTAATACCAATAAGAAACTAGTTGAGAAAAACAAAATTGAAATTTCGGATACACCCGTAGCAGGTACATCAGGTCTAAACGGATTGGCAAACGCAAAAGAACAATCTCTTAAAAACACAAATGCTTTTGAAGCCAAAGAATTACAGTCCGGAATTCCTTACGGGAAAACGCAACAGTTTGAGAATGTTAATGTTACTAAGAAAAAAGATAAAATAAATGGCAATCCGTCGGATTTAGAGATAACCAGAGCAGAATTACAACAAATCGCGAAGGGATTGATGAAAACGGATCGTTCAAAAATTACAGAACCTCAAAACACAAATGCTTTTGAAGCCAAAGAATTACAGTCCGGAATTCCTAAAAATTTCGAACTCGCATTGAAAGAGTTTGAAGCGACCGTAGTTAATTGCAATAAATATAAAAACGCATCTAGAGACTTTATGCGGCAAAAAGAGAAGATATTTGATGCTTCACGGGTGTATCAACCGAATATACATACGGTAGATGCACCTCCTTTTGAGTTTTCGGCTAAGCAGTTGCCGAAACCCCCCGGTCCTCTGCTACCCCCGCCTCCACCCCCTCCGAGGCATAAAAGTAAAGAAATTTCAGACCCATTGAAGACGTTTCAACCGAAGAAGGTTGCGCTCCTTCGGGAAAAAAGCAAGGTAGGTAAGGTATTTATTACCCCTTTCACATCATCATCATCCGAGCGTATTCCCGGTTGCTTCCTCAGCAGCAACGCTTCAGAGCCCGGGGTCTGCTACCTAACCAAGGAGATTTGACGAGGTTACTGGTTTTTACACAGAGCGACTGCCGTCTGACCTCCACAACCCAAAGGGTAAACCAGGAACCAATCCTTGGGTAGTTTGATGATCAAACGCTAGGTGGCGTTCGGGACCCACAGTTTTACGTGCCTTCCGAAACACGGAATCATCTTTCTTTTCGGATAATCAGGTGATTCAAGCCTGCAATATCCTATCCAGACTGGAAACAACTTTTCACAAAGTATGCTTCCCTGTGGGAATCGAACCCATGACCTCCGGGTCACAAGGATAACTCCTTGACCACTGGACTACGGAGGCAGTCAATTATTACCCCTTTCACACGTCGGATTTATCCGACAAACATTGTCGTGTCCACACGGCGAGTGACGGATATTACCGACAAAAAAAAATGCTCGTATTGCTCATGAGTTTATGACTAAGGAATCCCTTACCCTAGACTTTTCCATACAAAAGTAGTCCAGCTTTTATTTTGAAAGAGCATAGCAGATTTCAGCAGTATTTTGTAATATCAAAGAAAATGCATATATCTAGGCATATAACTTGTTTTCGACAGTCAAATGTGAACTTGAAAGAAAATATGAGAGTGTAGAAGTTTTCCATACTGATGGTCAACTTTGATACTCGTATGATACACTATATTCTTTTTTAAGTTCATTTTTTGGCTGAGAAAACTAATTATATGCCTTAATATATGCAATTTCTCTGAAATTACATAATTTCGCCAGTATCTGCCATGCCGTTCCAAAATAAAAGTAACATGACAGATTTCGGTAAATTATGGTAATTTAAAAAAAATCGCAATTATCTAGGGTTATAATTGGTTTCCTACAGTAAAATTATGAACTGGAAAGAAAATATAAGGGTGTAGAAGTTTTCCGTACTGATAGTCAAATATGATATAATACACTATATTCTCTTTTAAGTTCATAATTTTAATGTCTGAAACCCATTATAACCCTAGCCCCTTTATTCATAAAAAATTACAAACGTTTGCCAAACCTCTTTTAGTTAAAATATGTTTTGTCTCGTTCTTACAATGTCAAATATTAAAAAGAGAGAAAGTGACAAAAGATGTTTAAACTTAAATAGATTTAGCAAACGGTATATAACTTTTATGAATATGAGGGTAGATCTTTAAACTTATACAGTCTTATTATAAAACCCAGACTATCTTTGTTACTAGGTTTAAACCATTATCCGACCAAATCAAGTTGACATCTAGAAATATCACACACTCACCTGTCAATGTCAACTTCATTTTGGGCGGATCATGGTTTAAACCTAGTAACAAAGTTAGTCTGGGTTTTATAATAAGACGGATATAATTTTGCCCATATCCGACATGTTCTTTCAAAATAAAACGTCGACTACGTTTATGTGGAAAAGTCTGATTCTGTCCAGGGTAAGGGGACTCTTTAAGTGGCCACATCTCTTCATTTGTAGGTATTTATTTTAGATTTACTATCGTTCGCGCTGAGGGCACGACAATTGGTATAAAAGTCTTGCGTCGAAAGGAAATAATTGTAAAAATTCATTTCAGTTTCAGTAATATGACGTCATTCTTAATTATGACATAACAATGTATTCTCAGCCCACAACTCAGTGCACATATCTATTTTATATTATAACCCCAGACAAAAAGTGGGGTGTTATAAGCGTTCTTGACAGTAACAAAAAAGATAATATAACCCTTTCAACGCGAACGTCGGATTTATCCGACAAACATTGTCGTGCCCATTCCGCGAGCGTCGGATATTTCCGACAAAAAACATGCCCGTTTTGCACATAACTGAAGTATCCACATCCCTTTTTGGTTGTAGGTATTTATTTTAGATTTACTACCCCTCGCGCTGGGGGCACGACCACTAATATAAAGTCTCGCGGTGAAAAGGTTAAAAACGTAACAGATACCCAACGCCATAGAAACGATTGGAAGACTCTAAAGAAGGCAAAACTGGAGTTGCCGGTAGGTACACAGAGATGGCAGCACATACGACTAGCAAAAAAAGTAACAGTGTTGAATATTCTTTAAAAATATTTATTGCATTTCTTATAAGTCATATTTAATTAATTATAGTACTTCTTTATTTAAATAACAGTATTATTAGATTTTAATGTTTTGATAAATAGCTATAGAGCCTTCTAGTAACAAGAAAAAGAATCATGTTGATGGCTTTGGGTAGGCATGGTATTGGCATGCCACCCATCGCCTTATAAATATTATTATTTCTTTTCCTTGTCACTAGATTGCGCTTTAGCTATTTGTTAAAACATTAAAATCTTTCATTAATGTTATTTAAATAAATAAGTACTATAATTAATTAAATGTGACTTATAAGAAATGCAATAAATATTTTTAAAGCATGTTCAAAACTTTCTTTGTCACTTTTTTGCTAGTTGTGTGTGCTGCCATCTCTGTGTGCCTACCGGCAACTCCAGTTTTGTCTACTTTTGGGCAATCGAAATTTTTATGCGCTGTATCTTTGTCGTTTTTTGTTTTTTAGAAAAAAGAGAAACGTGTACAATGTTTTTTAATAATTTAACCGATGGGCTAATAGTATTTTTCTATACTACTCACATAAAAGACGTTAGACGCAGACGAGGCGATCCGCGTGCGTATCATACAAAATGTATAGAAGCGTCGCAAAGCAGAACGTACAGAAAAGACGGGCCACCGACGGCGCGCAGACATGACGCTTACGCGTCTGTGTCCTATGGGAGAACACAGGACGGACGGGGCACAGACGCGAGCGGGCGAACCGGGGTTATGGGCGGGTGTGGGGGAACTCGCGTGTCGCGGTGTTGCCCTAAATACGGATTTGTTGGTATCTGTTAAGTCCGTGCTTCGTCTTTTCTTTGTGTTTTCAAAAGACGCGACGGCGCCCCGTCTCTGCCCTGTCCATGCCCCCTCTGCGTCTTTCGTATTTTCTATCCCTCTTATTCATAAAAAATAACATCCGTTTGCTAAACCGATTTTAGTTAAAAATATGTTTTGTCTTTTATATTTACTCTTTTCTTTATTTGACATTGAAAGAACGAAACAAAACATAATTTAACTAAAATAGGTTTAGCAAACGATTGTTAATTTTAATGAATATAAGGGTATGTGTCCAGTCCAGCACCTTAGGTTCCTCATTTCTACCTGCTTCCTACAAAATCTGGCTAGCAAATGAAGTTGTTCTTGTTCTGTACAGCCACAACCAAGTAATCCTGTGCCAAAGCAACAGAAGCCTTCAACTTGGAAGCCCCTGGTTGACCTCGGTCACCGCAGAGTGCGCCGCGTTATTCGCCGCCTGCCACAGCCGATGCCTCTCTACCTCAAATAGTGATGAAATACCTGCCATCAGGGACAATACCGATTTTTTGTACCGATATATCGATATCCGATACCGATATTGAATTTCAAATTAAATAAATAGACAAAAAAGTTTCTAATTAATATTTTGTATCGATAAGGTTTAGGCTTAAAGAACTTTATTCTTATAAGATATTTTACATTTCTACTAAATACTGGTATTATATCGATATATCGATGAAAGATATAGGTAAAGTACCGATATCGGGTATCGATATACAATGTCCTTTTTAATTAAGTACAAATATTTTAAGGGGTTATTCAGTCCATCATTTTGAACAACTTTGCCCAATAAATATATATCGAAATATAAAAAAAAATATTTAGGTTCTCATACAGATTCGAAGTAGTCACGTGATATCGTTACTATGAAAAATGCAAAAAAAAATTTCGTATTTCGATATATATTTATTGGGAAAAGTTGTTCAAAATGATGGACTGAATCACCTCTTTAAAAATATTTGTACTTAATTAAAAAGGACATTGTATAGATAAAAAAATATCGTTATTTCTGTCCCTGCCTGCCATTAACAACGTTCAATGGACATACCCGATTTAAATCGAATACTAGATCACTATACTATACTAGATCACTATAGTAAAATATAATCAAAATAACAACCAAAAAAACTTGACATTCCCATACAAATTGCCCGGGCGGCACACTTTTGTATGGAAATGGCGAAAAATTGTTTTGTGTTTTGGTTGTTATTTTAATTAAATTATACTAAAGTGAACTAGTACAGCCCGTGGTTCGATTTATTACGGGTATGTACCTTGCACGTTGTTCTTTTACCGACTACGGTTTTTTTGATCTTCCATTTTCAGTATTTTCAATACTGCCAAATATAGAGACTTTATTTAGCAGTAATAAATATTTCGCCTTATTAGTAGTAACTTTAGTATAAGAAGCATTTATTTTAGCTTTTATAAAAAATGTCGTGGGTTCTATCAGCGAGGAAGCAATCATAAAATTACAAAGTTTGATTTTCAGTGTTAGATTATATTTTCGTTTCGAAATTTCTTGATTCGGTCGCCGCGCTCAAAGCCCGCGATAAAAGCTATGCAATAGCTTAAAAATATGCTTCTATAATATAAAATCATATACACATAATTTAACTAAGTTTTTTCTATATTGACAATATTTTTTTGGAACAAATAACCGTGTTATTAATTTCATATTCGAGATATTGTTTTTTTTTTAATTTCAAACAAAGGCAGCTCTGCGGGAATAGCCAGAATTCGGACGGTTTAGGTTAACCTAACCGAAATAATTTGCTATTAACCCAATTGGAAACGGGTTAACATATACAACGTGTAATGGAAAAGGGGTATCAACTCGAAAGGGAGTAAACATACTAATCAATATGAACAACTTTTACTATAAGACCATCCATGAACTCGTAAAAATAATTCACCTCCATACAAAATTAAATACCTACCGTGCCAAAATGTATGGAGATGCAGATTTTTTTACGATTTTAGAGATGTTCCCATAGCAAAAGTTGTTCACATTGATTAGTATGTTTACTCCCTTTCAAGTTGATACCCCCTCTCCGTTACACGTTGTATTTTGGTTGATCGAAATAGCCTGTTAACCTATAATTGCGGTTAAATTTAACCTAAATGACATATAGGTTTCTGCGTGATACCACACGTTTTTCATTCCTCGTCACTCGGTCACGGTACCTATCCCTGCAAAAGCGCTTGCTTGACTCAACCAAACGGTTGTGCATCACCGGAAACCTAATTAACCTATTCAGATAACGGTTACTGTTACCGTTATTGTGTGGGTTAACCGAATCAAAGGATTAATCAAAAAAGGGTTAACCGATATAACCGGTTTAAGTATCGTTATGAATAAGTTTTCCGAACATTGCGCTTAGCCCTTTAAGTAAACGCTGTAACAATGCAATGTTTAAAAGAGATTTGATCAATATGTTTAATTATATAATTGTTAGATAGGTAAATAATATATATCGTAATTGGATTGTATAATCCGCTGTCAAACGTGATAACCAGAGATTGGAATCACGGGTGCTATTGTTATCAAAAGTATGGAGATGACTAAAAGTTCTGGGATTACTCGAGAATCTAATTGGGTACTAAGTAAATAAAACAATAATAATTAGGTATTTTCCTCGGTAAATAATAAATTATTTTGTACTGATAAGAAAATTAAACGTCGCAAAATAATGCCACTTGTCTTTGAACATATCCATTTTAACGTGATTTTAGATTTATTATTGCAGAAAACTGATAATAAGAGCGCTATTTGTTATTTTGTTGCGCTATTTGTTATTAACGGTTCTGAGTGACAGAAAAGGATAGCTGCATAGAAAAGTGCTGCTCCGTGCTGACACGTGAGATGCAACCCTTAAGATAACCGCTAGTAGTTTGCCAATTCGAATCGTTTTTGTAAAACACCTGAATGTCGTTTAGCGTTTTAGTAATAACTGAGCATCCCAAAGTTAACAAATATAAGGACAAATCACACCAAATTGAGCTAGTCACAGTAGTTTCTAATGACAATAGCCAGAGAAAGTGACAAGAAAGACAGCACCCTCAATTTGTTTTATCTTATCATCAATTCGTATTTTAAGTGGCCAGAAAAATAATCAAGGAGGATGTTGCAAATAATAAATACCTATGGAGCATTTTTGCGATTTAGTCATTATGCGAAAAAGGCATTTGACAACCTGCAAGTTAATAGTACGTTTGGCGATGTAGTCACTATGCGACCTAGGCTTATAACGACTTCGGCATTCTACACATCGAACTGTGTACATTATGCGATGTCGTCGTTTATAACGAGTGGATATTTTGCGTTATAGTCGATATCCTACTAACCCGTTAAAACTGTATCATGGGATGTTAATTACTAACTCAACGAGACTATATTTTTATAATAAATACATACATACATGGTCAGAGGTTACCTTATACGTTTACAAATCTGAGAATTGCCAAACAGCTAGTTGTTTTATCAAACAGCGGATTATACATTCCATCTACGACATATTAATACATTATACAATATGTAACAAAAACCCTGTCCGATCCTTTGAGGAGCAACTCGGAACATCAATGAAAACAACTTTTCCTATGGGAGCAAAGGCTTGAAACTCGAAGAAAAATTGATATTTTCGTACAAATTACCGGGCCGGACGAACACTTGTATGAAAATGACAGTTTTTTCCGAGTTTCAAGCAGTGGTCCCATAGGAAAAGTTGTTCATATTGACGGCCTGAGTTGCTCCTGCAAGGATCGGACAGGATTTTTGTTACATATTGAATAGGGTCTAACAAAATATACTGAAATTATTTGAAGGGTGACTTCAGTCTGTGATACTTAAGAGCGGCCTTCCCGTCTTACTTTTCATACAAACGCTCGTACGTAATTACGACGTTGTAACTGATCTTTCTTAAAAAATTTGAACTAACTGGTATCTTGTGCGTTATTTCTAGGTCTATCAAAATAAAATATTAAAATTTAGAAAAACAAATTCAGTATAAGCCTCCAAAAATCTGCTTTTTTGCACAAGTAATAGCCTAACTTTGACCGTTCATAAAATACTCATCAAAGGGCAAAGAAAATATTTCGATACAAACCTTGCAAATGTAATGAAAATTTAAAATAATAAACATTTATTTCATACACTTGCAAGGCTTACTGAAAAACACTTATCACCTAGAACAAGTTTTATGAAATTCCAGCACTCTTTGAAAAGTTAATATTCGTTCAATTGATAGTTAATAATAATATAATACTAATTTCGCTCAATATAATGCAAACCGAGCGGTGTTATCTCTCTCTTTTTGCTTTGCCTCATTTTCTAGCATAGCCCTGGATGAAAAAACAAGCTTTTCAAACTATGCTCGCGTTGACGACAGAGCGGCCGGTGTTAAGGCGGCCCGTCGAAATAAATGATAAGTAATTTGGGGTCCCCGTACAATTTGACAGCTTAGTTGATCCGACTTTGTATGGAAAGCCAAAAAATATTTTACACATTTCGACATATGTTCCTCGGGAAACTTAGTATCACGGACTGAATTCACCCTTAAAATAGTTTTAGTATATTTTGTTAGTATAAGCGGATCGTGTCTGGTGATGATATTTTATTAGTATGTATACGCGGTTGGTGATAATTTTTTGTTAGTATACGCGGTTGGTGATAATATTTTGTTAGTATAAGCGGATCGTGTCTGGTGATGATATTTTGTTAGTATACGCGGTTGGTGATAATTTTTTGTTAGTATACGCGGTTGGTGATAATATTTTGTTAGTATAAGCGGTTGGTGATGGTGCCATAAAAGTATACAGGGTTTTTAATTTAGTCGTTTCGGGTAGCGTTGCATAACTATCGAAAGTTGACCTTGAAAAACAGTCACAGTATCGAATGGTCTATCGATAGTATTGAATAACCGATAGTATTGATTGTCAATAGTTTGCAATACTATCGATGTAAGGTAAAAATGGCGATAGTATCGATACTATTGAATTTAGATACTATCGTTTGTATCGAATACTGTCAATAGCAGTGGCGTAGCGTGCATTGGCGGGGCCCCGTATAAAAAAAATTGGGGGCCCTTAGGAAGGGTAGGTAAAAATTTCTCACAAAAGAAAAAAAATGTATGCATAAAATTAAAATAAATATTTATTCATCATAATTATCTATCTGTAACTTTTCCAAAATTTTGTGGGATTCCCCCGTTGAAGTAAATGACTTAAACGAGGAAATCCCGCGATAACCGATTTAGAGTGTTGGCAACTTTTGAATGCACGTTTCACGAAAGAAAAAAATTTTTTTTTACTTTTGTCGTTTCTGTAATAATAAAACATTAGGAAGTTTTTATAAATTTTTGCTTACGCACGTCGTCGGGGGCCCCCGTGGCCCGGGGGCCCCGTATAATTGATACGGCATATACGGCGGTAGCTACGCCCCTGGTCAATAGTATCTAAATTGGCTTGTCAACTAAATAATTAAAATTTTTGTAGTTGGTTTTATTAGAAAATATAGACCATTTTAAGAAGGTAATTTGAATAAAATAATTCTACGTGTTATCAGGATTTTTTTATATCATTTTAAAATTATCACCGGAAGTGACGACACACAGCAATCAAAGTTTACATTTTTCCTATGCCTGCATAAAAAAAATACAATGACAACGGTCATCTGTCAATGTCACCTGTTTAAATTATTTTTGTTATGTTGGTTGTAGTCGTTTGACATATATTGTTATAGGGAGATGACAGTGACAGTACCATGAAATTATATGTACTTCATTAGACAGTACAGTACTGAAAGCAGAAATTGCCAATCTTCATCGTGACTTCACTTCCTCAAATAAGTTGACCTTGCTTGAAAATGAAGGTCATTTGGAGTTTTGCAAATATCTTAATAACTAAGACCTTATTTTAAAATCTGATTAGAGAAAGCTTCTCCTAGAGGCTATTCCTCGAAAAAGTTTGCGAATTAGATCTTTTTTCAAATTACTTGACAAGCGAATTATAGTATCGATACTATCGATAGTTTTCCCTTATATCAATAGTATTGCAAACTATTGACAATCGATACTATCGAACGTACCGGTTATTCGATACTATTGATACTCCTATCGATATTGTGACTGTTTCTCAATGCCACGGTAGTATCGACAGGCTATCAATATTTTATACTATTGTTTGCAACACTAGTTTCGAGTCAGAGATTAGATCTCTGGCGATGAATATATGACTAAAGGTCAACAAGTAATTAAGTAGGCCTGACTGAAGTGATGGCATTGTTTTTTAATTTGTGTTATGTTTTTTTATCTATAAAATTCAGTTCTGATTTTTTCCGTAATAACTATGGCCGCGGCTCACTAACTTATTTGTTAACCTTTATTGTATGATATGAACAAAAATTATACATAATATCTGTATTGTACAGGAGTCATAGATGGCAAATAAATGTTTGAATCTTTGAATCTTGTATTTTATAGGCAAATATAAATCGTATTGTTATGTATGTTGTAGTTTTTTTTTAATTTTAACCCTCTTCATTTGCTTGACGTGCACTGTATAATGTATAAGCCTTGAGATTGCTTAATTCTCTTGGTCGGGAGTGTGTTGACATTGACGTGCTTAGCTGTTCGTTGGGGAAATTCACAAATGAGGCATTTTTACATACGCTTTTGTTAACCCTTTCACCGCGAACGTCGGATTTATCCGACAAACATTGTCGTGCCCATTCCGCGAGCGTCGGATATTTCCGACAAAAAAATGCCCGTTTTGCACATAACTGAAGTATCCACATCCCTTTTTGGTTGTAGGTATTTATTTTAGATTTCATACCCCTCGCGCTTGGGGCACGGCAACTGTTATAAAGTCTCGCGGTGAAAGGGTTAAATAATCTATGGCTGTGTTGTATAAGGTTAAGCCTGTAAAAACATTCTTTTTAATTAATAAATAAACTAAAATAAATACGTAGGGACAAATTACACGGATTGACCTAGCCCCAAAGTAAGTTCGAGACTTGTGTTATGGGATACTAACTCAACGATACTTTATTTTGTAACATATACATTTATAGATAAACACCCAAGACCCAGGACAATTTGAAAAAGACCATTTTCCAACTTGCCCTGACCGGAGATCGAACCCGGGACCTCTGGGTGGCGGACTAGCTTGGTGACCACTACACCACAAAGGTCATCAACGAGCTGTATTGAAAAATAAAATAAATAAAAAATAACTCTCACCGGAACGGAGGCGGGCAGCGCACTTTCAATATCAAACCAAATTCACCTGTATTTCTATTTGCGGAATGTACAGTATAGCTTGAGCAAAACAAAAGTCTCGCGACCAAAGAGTATATAATCACTTCGTTGGTCGCGACTGCCAGCGGTCAAGCGTCAGTTTTTTCTTTCAAGCGTTTTTATGCATTTCGTTAATAGAAATAACGGTGACTATGGTTTGGCTGCAAAGTAGTAGAAGCTTTTCTTTGCACATTTGACAAAAGTGAATTGTTTTCGCAAATGTGCGAAGAAAAGCTTTACGTTCTCACTTTAAACTATAAATAGTAATTCATTAAATGTTTGAAGCATTATCCTAAGTCCATTTGGTTAGGTATTTAATTGTAAACAATCTTGACATGTCTTTTTATTGAAAATATACACTTTGTAAATCAATACCTTTGCAAATTACAAATTATTTATTTTATAAATTATATTTTGTAATTTGTAATAATTATATAGTAATTTATAAACTGTATATTTCAATAAAAAGACATGTCAAGATTGTTTACATTTCAAAATACCTAAACAAACGGACTCATAGATAATCCTTCAAACCATTTTATGATCTACTATTTACAGTTTAAACTGAGAACGTAAAGCTTTCCTCCGAACATTTGCAAAAACAGTCACTTTTGGCAAATGTGCAAAGGAAAACTTCACGTTCACGAGACGCCCGCTAACGACTCCGAGTCTTAAGTAAGAGGACTCCGAGGACTCGAGTCTTGTACATCAGTACCCTCTAGATTGAAGATCCATACTTACTAGGAAACAGATTCAGGATCATACTTATCTTATGTAATGGCGTAACAAGCTAGTCCAATATCTCTGAAGCTAACAAGAAATCAGAAACAATTTAAACGTTCTGAAAATCAAAATCAGCCTGAAGTGCGACTTCTGAAACACGGAGTCACCTAAACGAATGGTTTTTTATGCTTGGGCCGGACCTGCGCCTATCGTCACGAAGCTTCGTGCTATTACACGATACACGCAAATGTGACCGGCCGTTATCGGGTATCGTCCCGAATATTCGGACTTCGTTTTGGTTATTGCGCGGGTGGCGATACATTAAAGGATTTAAGCACGCTAACCATTCGCTCTGCGTGGTCGCACTTGCGTTATTCATTTTGACGTTTGTTTTCAACTTGTTCAGACGCGTGCTGTGCGACGGTGCTACGATTGTTAATGCGTAAAAATGGAGTGGAACGACAAAATGGTGTTAAAATTTTTAGCTTTTTCTTTCTAGGTTTCTTTTTAGGTTTTAATAAATGCATTATGTAATTGTTAGCACACATGTTAAAGAAAAGAAAGTCGTCATCCATTTTTAAAACACGTAGATGACGCCATCTTGGATTATTGCCCAATAGTTCGTGAAAAATAACGAAGCCGCTAGTGTGACCAGCGCTTTATCGCGATAACCTTTTAGTGTACAAACCATACGAAGATTCTCCGCGAATTACTTCGGGGCGATAGGCACAAGTGCGGCCGAAGCATTACAAAAACCATACATTGGTGACTCCGCGTTTCAGAAATCGCACTTTTGCATTCTGGTCGGGGATTTCCCATGGATTTCCCGTGACGTGATCACTTGATGCTAACTTTGGACCAATGGGTATGTTCTACCAACAAGTCATAGAATTTCCATTTTCATGTATTTACTTCAGCCAGCGTTAATAAGTTCTCTTTGCTAGATTCATTTAACTAAGGTTCATTTTAAATCGAGGAATATGAGGATTTGTTCATTATTTTTATGAGGTGAAATTCCGTAAAATAATAACTAGACTCGTGCTCGTGCGTCGCTCGAGATGGACGTCTGCCGAACGTACCCAATGATCTGAAGTGAGGAACAAGATTGGACAATAAAGTTTTCATTTTCAATAATTTCGTATCAAGTGCGTATCAAGAAAGACTGAAAATAGAGGTAAATTAAATGTTTCCTGGACTTTCTTGATAACCAACTAATAAACTGTTTGTTAGATAAATAAGGTAGGTACCTCAGCCTAACAGAAAGTTGTCTGAGGTCGGTAAAGTAAACCTTCAACTTGATAGTAACTATTCTTCTTTTGCCTACTTCCACCAGCTTCATGTTCTGACCCTAAATACCATTGATTTTGTATCACTGTTAAATATCTACTTATGCTATATTTTTTTATGAATAAGCCAAAATAATCTGTGCTTCACACAAACAGCTGGATGTCAGTAATAATAGGTTGGGGAAAAAGTCTTTTCGCATTTTATATAAAAATTCAAAACATTTTTTAATATAGTTTATTTACATTTAACTAAAGTATGTATGTACCATTTTGTTCGATAACTTTTTGCCATCTTAGAGGTAGGGACATGATCCCATTGCTATAGAAATTTTGGGGCTTCTGATCAAAAAACTGCGTCAAGTAGTTTCGGCAGTCCTCTCGTGATGTTAACCTGACACTGCCTAAAGAATTCTGAAGAGACCGAAACAGGTGGAAAACTGAAGGTGCCAGGTCAGGACTATACGGCGGATGCATTAACACCTCCCAGCCAAACTCTCTTAATTTTTACTGAGTGGTTAAAGATGTGTGAGGTCTAGCGTTATTATGATGAAAACCACACCCCTTCTGTTGATCAATTCCGGTCGTTTTTCTCAACTTCTTGCTTTAATCTTATCAGTTGTTCGCAGTAGAGTTCTGAATCGATGGTCCTGCCTGGTGGTAACAGCTCATAATGAATAATGCCCTTCCAATCCCACCACACACACAGCATCTCACAGCATATACTTATTAGATAACTATAAATATAAATCAATTAACTTGTAAATTATAAATTACATAGGTACTTAATTTGTAATGTGTAAACATATTAATTTGTATAGGGTATATTTCTATAAAAAGACATGTCAAGATTGTTTATATAAATAAGTTTAGACTAATAACACTGATTGAGCGTGCCCCATAGTAAGTTTGAGTCTTGTGTTATGATACTTACTAACTCAACGATACGATTTTATAACAATATAAAGATAAACGGTCAGGACCCAGGACAAATTGAAAAAGGCATTTTCAACTTGCGTACTCTGGGAGCACCATCATGACGACCACTACGTCACGGAGGTCGTCAAATTTATAATACCTAGCGTTTGTTCCTAATGAGTAACACCCTCTTGAGTTCTGTTACTCAAGGGGAAAAACTTCCCTATGAGTTCCAGTGTTACTCATTTCAACTAACATTCTTCCCAATGAGTACCACTGTGTCTTATCGGCTCTCCAACGGCGCGCCGTATTCCCGCCGAGTACCACTTAAGGGGCTACATGAATTTTTAGGGGTCCAGTGCTGCCCCCATTTAAAATAAATTATTTGAAAGAAAACGGAGATATCATTTAAAATTTTGTCTTGATCAGACCCTAGATAACCCTTCAAACTATTTTATGAACTACTGTTTACAGTTTAAAATGAGAATATGAAGCTTTTCTACTACGCCAAAAGTGGCCGTTTTTCGCAATTGTGCGTAGAAAAGCTTCACGTCACGGAGGTCGTCAAATTTATAATACCTAGCGTTTGTTCCTAATGAGTAACACCCTCTTGAGTTCTGTTACTCAAGGGGAAAAACTTCCCTATGAGTTCCAGTGTTACTCATTTCAACTAACATTCTTCCCAATGAGTACCACTGTGTCTTATCGGCTCTCCAACGGCGCGCCGTATTCCCGCCGAGTACCACTTAAGGGGCTACATGAATTTTTAGGGGTCCAGTGCTGCCCCCATTTAAAATAAATTATTTGAAAGAAAACGGAGATATCATTTAAAATTTTGTCTTGATCAGACCCTAGATAACCCTTCAAACTATTTTATGAACTACTGTTTACAGTTTAAAATGAGAATATGAAGCTTTTCTACTACGCCAAAAGTGGCCGTTTTTCGCAATTGTGCGTAGAAAAGCTTCACGTTGTCACTTTAAACTGTAAACAGTAGTTCATAAAATAATTTGAACGTTTATCTAGGGTCTGATCAAGGCAAAATTTTAAATGATATGGCCGTATTCTTTTAAATGATTTATTTCAAATGGGGGCAGCACTGGACCCCGAAAAATTCAGGTAGCCCCTCAAGACACAGTGTTACTTGACACGAATTTCGTATTCCCGCTGAGTACCAGTGACGTAATGCAGTACTTATAGGTTAAATAAAACCTCACAAAAGAAATTAAAAATTTTGCTATATGTATACAATGTCCTTTTTAATTAAGTACAAATATTTTTAGGGGTTATTCAGTCCATCATTTTGAACAACTTTGCCCAATAAATGTATATCGAAATACGAAAAAAAATATTTAGGTTCTCATACAGATCGAAGTAGTCACGTGATATCGTTTCAATGAAAAATGCAAAAAAAAATTTCGTATTTCGATATATATTTATTGGGAAAAGTTGTTCAAAATGATGGACTAAATCACCTCTTAAAATATTTGTACTTAATTAAAAAGGACATTGTATAGGTATAATAGATTGGACTCATACAATGTACTTAATATTGTTTATTTAAGTATATAACAGTCGTGTATGTATTTTCATGTTTCAAACAGCTGTATATACATACATATATAAATATCGGTCTCATCGGAACAAACGACCAAATGGAGTATAAGTATGTCTTTCTGGTCATTGTAAATCAATTAAATTTTCAGATGAGTATTGCATGTACTATTTGCACCGATCTGGTGGAACCAGACGAAAACTTGCAGTCTACAAGATGTGGGCATTTATTTCATCATCACTGCCTTTCAGAGTGGATCCAAAGGTAAAGTTAATGACTGCACCAGGTACCTTAATGATTTATTACATAACTGCCCCAAAAAAAGGAATGTACAATGCGACACAAGTAAGTTGAACAAAAATGGCGGACTTCAAAGCATTTTTGTGCAAATTCCCGGCGCGTAGGTTGTACTGTGGTTATCTTCGCAGGTACAAATAATGCGCCGACGACAGCCATTTTGGTTCAAATTACGTGTCGGGAATTTGTACATATATGCTTTGTCCCATATAGTACAGGTACTCAGGTACCGAAATGACAAGAACCTCTAAATACCGGTACAGAACCTGTACTTTTGGTACCGGTTCCAAGTCTTGTTTTTGAAGCTTTATGTAGATATGTATGTTAATTTCAATTTGAAGTGGGAAGTGCTCAGAACAATACCATGACGTCAAGTTGCCTGAACAGGTTTGGATGTGTGGGTTATTTTTAGAATCCTTGCATCATAGGCACAATCAAGTTTTAAAAAATAACTATGTGTCATTCAAACAAGGTATTTACTCATAAACAATAAGTATATCTTGTTTTATTATTAAGTATAAGTTTAACATAGATTAATGTTTTTATAATTATTTGTAATACAACGTGGAAAGGGATATACCCATAATAAATCAAACCACGCGCTACACTAGATCACTATAGTATAATGTACTTATGACAATAACTTTCAAAGATTGCAGTACCTAGGTCAGTAGATGGTTGAAATTTTTTCGAAGCAATAATTTATAAGTACTTAGTTTTAAAAAAATCAGGCACCTTTATTAGTAAGGGGATACATAAATTTGGTGGGGGCCCGTGCAGATTTTTTTTTCCTTTCAAAAATTTGAAAGGAAATGGAGATATCTAACGGAGATAGTTTTAGCAAAAATTCTAAGAATAGCTTCACGTTCTCACTTTAAATTGTAAACAGTAGTTCATAGAATAGTTTTTCTCACTTTAAATTGTAAACAGTTCATAGAATAGTTTGAAAGGTTATCTAGAGCATCATGAGGCAAAATTTCAATTGTTTTCTGTTTTCTTTCAAATAATTTATTTCAAATGCAGGCACGGGCATGCATCATACGAAAGGGACGTTTTGCGATAGGGACAATTTGCGAAAGGGACATTTTGCGAAAGGGACATTTTGCGACTAGGGGACATTTTGCGTTAGGGACATTTTGCGACGATACGACTAGAACCTGACCCTACAAACTCATGTGTCCTTCTTAAAATATCGCTGTAAGTAGGTATATTGTTAGGTAAAATTTTAGAACATCTTGCACCATATTTTTAACCGACTTTCAAAAAGGAGGAGGTTATCAATTCGTCGGTATAATTTTTTTTTAATGAATGTTCACCGATTATTCTAAGACGACTCGACCGATTTGGAAAATTCTTTAGTCCGGGGGCAAAGTATTTTTTTTTTAAATTACGCCTTTGTGAATATTTTTTTCTAATTCTGAAATGCCCCAATATACACATGTAAAATTTATATTTTTTATTTTATTCTAATAAAGGTATGATTTCAGTTCAGATGCGTCAAATACCTGTCCACAATGCCGTAAGAAAGTGACATTGGACAATTTGCTGAGAATTTACCCAACGTTTTCGGACGAGAAAACTGGAATCACCAAAATTCAGTCTAAGTTTAAATCCGTGTTGCGGGAGAAGAAGCAGCTTCAGGCCGCCAGCTACGAGAAGGAGAACCTCTTGAAAAATGTCTCTGAAATTAATGAGTAAGTGTTAAAATAAACCAGTGACGTGCACAAATATTCTTGACGAGGTAAACACTAAGTAATCTTACTTAGGTACCTGCTTTATGAGAATGACTGCATATTAAGCAAAATACATTTTTCTTTAATATTTATTGACTGGATTATCGGGCGCTTATTTGCCTTAACTTCAGGCGGGTACATGACACAGCGTTGTTACAACCACCAACTTGATAAAAATAAAGATCAATCTTCCATCTTTTATGGTTTCTCTAGAAGCTAGATACTATATATTTGTACATAGATTAGCTATAAGTACCTAGAGCTGACTTAAAAAAAATGACTCCTAAGTACTTATTTTTTTTTTAACTCATTGCGAGTAAATAATATTATTTTAATTAAATACTGCTAACATTCTTTCAACGGGGCTATTTCCAAACGAGTTCATAACCATAAAAGCAAAGATGGATTAAAAATTTATATTATTTTTTTTCAATCTGGTGGTTGTATCAACGCTGTATTATGTACCCGCGTGAAGTTAAGGTAAATAAGCGCACGATTATCCGACCACTACTAATATTCGATATTATACGTATTAAGGTGGTACAGGGTAGACAACATACATTCTACGTGTCTGTATGAAATGCAAGCTACTGAGATAAATTACATAAGTGTGTAGTAAGTGATAAGAATTACAACAATTTTGGAATGAAGTTCCTTTTCGGACGGTATGGACTGGGCGGGTGTGGGCTAGGAGAAAAAAAGTATAAGATTTTTCCGTCACGAACTTTTTTTCAAACTTTTTTCTAGTGTTGCATGCAATAGTATAAAATATTGATAGTGTATCGATGGAAATGGATGGACTGGAAAGATGGGCCCACACTAACTGGATTCCAACTGATGGGTATAGGAAGAGACGAAGGCCCAGAACAAGATGGTCAGACGACTTTAAAAGTTACGACATCCCTGTCGTAACTTTTAAAGAAAAGTCCCTTGAAAGAAATGTCCCAGGATAGAAAATTGTGGAAGAAAAGTGGAGACTTTTGCCCAGCTGTGGGACACAAATAGCTAAAAAAAAGTCTATCAATACTGTCGTGGATTCGTGGCATTGAAAAACAGTAATAATATCAATAGGACTATCGATAGCATTAAATATATAGATAGATAGATATCTATCTATCTATCTATCTAATAGTATCGATTGTCAATAGTTTGCAATACTAATGATACAAGGTAAAACTATCGATAGTGTCGATACTATTAAATTTATATACTATCGACAGTTTTTAATTATACTTTCGATAGTATAGATACTATTAAATTTACATACTATCGATAGTACCGATGCTTGGTTGGCTGGAAGAAATTCCTCAATGGGATAAGCCCGCCGTTTTACATTTTATTTCTAAAGCATATGTTTTGTAACTTTGTGCAATAAAGAGTTAAAACAAACAAACAAACCGACAGTTTTTAGTTAATTCTATCGAAAGTATCGATAATAAAGGAACTATTTGTATAAAGAACTATAAGTATTGTAAATTGTAATATTGATTTCACCTAAGAGGTAATAGTATTTATAATAGTATTAAATTGACAATCGGTACCATCGATAGTATCGATATCGATATTGTGACGGTTTTTCGAGGTCAACTATCGATAGTCAAACTATCGATAGTTATACAACGCTACTTCGTTCCAACCGAGTGTTCACCTTTTGTTTATAAGCTTTGGGATACATTTGTTATTGAGATTCATTGTCTTCATTCTTGACGACCTCCGTGGCGTAGTGGACACCATGCTAGTCCGCCACCCAGAGGTCCCGGGTTCGATCCCTGGCCAGGGCAAGTTGGAAAATGGCCTTTTTCAAATTGTCCTGGGTCTTTGGATGTTTATCTATATATGTGTTTGTTATAAAATATAATATCGAGTTAGTATCCCATAACACAAGTCTCGAACTTACTTTGGGGCTAGCTCAGGGTTATTTGTCCCTATATATATATTTATATTTATTTATTTCTTTCTTTAATGACTTGTTTAAGTCTCCTTCAACTCTCGTATAGATTTTCGCCAGAAGCTCCCTTGAAGCAATCAAAGGACCTGCACCAACTTTTGATTGTATAGTTAGGGTTGCTTATGAATAAAGAAGTGAAAAAATAAAGATGAGCTCTATAGGACTAGTATCCAGAGCCGTAAAATAATTTAAAAAAAACTCCTCCCACTCTTTCAGGCAGCTGTTACGGGAACTTGACAGTCGCAACACAGATTTGGCAAAACTGAAAAATGAACTAGAAGAGTAAGTATGGAGGCTTTTTTCCTGTTTGTGTAAGTGGTCAACACTGGTGCGGATTTTCCAAGCTGCCTCAAGGCATCTCACATAGTGTTCCTGTATCCACGGGAATCTTAAGGGTGCCAGGGAGGAGTTAAGGAAAACCCAGCCTGTCCCGAATCTCAGATCTCTTTTATTTCAATGATAAAGTGTCAAACCTATTTTTACAAATGGCGCCATCTACCGAATCTCGTTAACTGCAAGTCAATTAGAATTAAAAGTCATGCTAAACGAATTAGCAAAGCATGTGTGGAAGATAGCTAGTTTATGATTCCAGCGGTAGATGGCGCTGTATTTGTGTTTGACGACAGCCATCAATGATGACAGCCGAGACCAATTATACGTGCCTTCTTAAGCACGGAGGAGCTTGAGTAATTTTTAAGCAACTTGTGGTCATCTATCCTGGTGTCGCTTTACTAGCGAAATTGCTTAATGGCACTCCCGCCGGTCCACTGAACTCCTCAGTCTATACTGAGGAGCTTGTTGGGCCGGCGGAATAACAAATGAAGATTTTCCTCTCTACAACGTGTAACGGAGGGGGTATCAACCCGAAGGGAGTAAACATACTAATCAATGTGAACAACTTTTACAACGGGACCATTGCTGAAATCGAAAAAAAAAATGCTATATCTAATGTATGTCATGCGATATACGCATGCTTGCAAAATTTCAGCTCAATCGGAGACTGAGAAGTGTGTTAAATTAAACTTGCTAGATTTGATTACAGACAGACAGACAACGGGACACGTGAAACTAAATAAAAGCTTGTAAAAATATCCAATTTGTTAAAATGATTCGAAAAAAGTATAAGGGCGCAGATATGGTGAAGCGCAGCCCAGAGTATTTTTCAGTCTATATCTTTCTGAAAGGCCGGCAACGCTTCTGTTACACCCCTGGTGTTGCAGTTGTCCATTGGCAGCGGTGATCACTTACTATAAGGTGACCCGCTTGTTCGTTTGCCGCCCTATTACATAGAATTTTTTTTTTACCGACTTTGTCCTGTTTGAATTAATATCCAAAATAATTAAGGGGCTACCTGAATTTTTCGGTGTCCAGTGCTGCCCCCATTTGAAATAAATCATTTTAAAAGAAACGGAGATATCATTTAAAATTTGGTTTTGATCAGACCCTGGATAACCCTTCAAACTATTTTATAAACTACTGTTTAGAGTTTTCAGTGATAACGTGGAGCTTTTCTACGCACAATTGCGAAAAACGGCCACTTTTGGCGTATGTGCGTAGAAAAGCTTCACGTTCTCACTTTAAAATGTAAACAGTAGTTCAAAAAATAGTTTGAAGGGTTATCCAGGGTCTGATCAAGCCCAAATTTTAAATGATGTCTCCGTTTCCTTTCAAATGATTTATTTCAAATGGGGGCAGCACTGGACCCCGAAAAATTCAGGTAGCCCCTTAACACAATACTTACAGCCTAGTCGAAATTCTCTTTATGTACGTAAGTATTGTGTTAATTGATTTTGGATATTATTTCAAAGAGGACAAAGTCGATAATAGTTTGACATCACTGTCAAACTATTATCGACTTTGTGCTCTGCGCTGCGCTTCGCCATGTGTGCGCGGGCCCTAAAAGTTATACTTGGATGTTTCAGAAAAGTACGAAAACTTCACGAGAAACATACGACTCAACAAGATGGCGAAATCACGAAGAAGTTGAAAGAAGGCAATGAGACTTTGAATAGAGAAGTTTCTATGTTAAAAGAGTAAGATTTTCCTTTTCTTAGTAAAGATAAATCATCACGCGTTCATCCCTAACGTGGCAGACTTAGCCTACAGAGTCTAGCTAGATTATTTTATTTTATTGTGACAACATTAAGTTGTGTTATGTTATAACTATTTTATACCTTCCCGTGATCGAATCAGAAATAACGAAATTCGTCAGAAAACAAAAGTCACTGACATAGCCCAGTGGATTAGCTCGTTGAAGTGGCAGTGGGCGGGACACATAGCGCGAAGAACCGATGGTCGAAGGGGCAGAAAGGTTCTCGAATGGCGACCGCGTACTGGCAAGCAAAGCGTAGGAAACGCACCCACAAGGTGGTCTGACGATCTGACCAAGGTCGCTGAAAACCGCTGAATGCAGGCCGCTCTTGATCAGTCATTTTGAAAATCCTTGGGATAGGCCTATATCCAGCAGTGGACGTTATGCGGCTGAAATGATGATGATACCTTCTCGCCCACCATCACGCTAAAAGTGGCCTTTGAGTCTTGCGGCCCTGGGCTCTGTCTGCTTAGAGCCGCAAGACCCAAAGAGCTCTGTCTGCCTCGTTAAGGACGATAGTATGTATGTATATTAAAATAAGATCAGAAATGTTTAATTCTGCCACACGCATTGTATACACTGTACCGGTAGAGGAAAAGGTGGATGGCAGACTTCCTCTGTTAGCATACTTTGTAAAAAGTTTTTTCTAGTCTGGAGAAGTTTTCCATACTGATGGTCAAATATGACATGATCGACTATATTCTCTTTTACGTTCATATTTTGACTGTGAAAACTAGTTATATGCCTTTATATATGCAATTTCTTTGAAATCACATTATTTCGCCAATATCTGACATGCCGTTTCAAAATAAAATCCTAGACTACGTTTGTATGGGAAGGTCTGATTCTGTCTAGTATAAGACTCTTAAGTATCCCAATTCCGACCGATGAAGATATAACCGACAAAATGGTAGTGTATGAAAATCTTATTTCAGGCAGCTGCAGCTCTCCGACTCACTGTCTGACCTCCTGGAATCTAAGATTAAGGATATGGATAAATGGCATGCAGAATATTCCGACGCCATGGAAAAAAAGGTCACTCTTTTGGAAAGGTGAGGATTTTTTTAATACTTAGGATAAGACCATCACCAAGTCATGCCTTATTATTTCTCTCTTTATTGTCACTAGATGGCGCTATTTATTAAAACATTAAAATCTTTTATTAATGTTATTTAAATAAAGTCGTATAAGTAATGAGTGTACACTAAATGCAAAGGATTTTTTTAATACTTAGGATAAGACCATCACCAAGTCATGCCTATTGCCAACCCATCGCCTTATGAACATTATGGTTTCTCTTCCTTGTCACTAGATGGCGCTATTTACTAAAACATTAAAATCTTTTATTAATGTCATTTATATTAAGTAGTAAGTACTATATTTAATTAAATATGACTTACACGAAATGTGTAAGTCATATTTTTTATTTTTAAAGCATATTCAACACTTTCTTTGTCTCTTTTTTTTGCTAGTCGTGTCGTGTGTGCTGCCATCTCTGTGTGTTTAACGGCAACTCAAGTTTTGCCTAATTTGGGGACCTCCAATCGTTTTTATGGCGTTGGTCAAGTGCTCCTTTTTTATTCCCCAAATCTGGGATAAACAGGGTCTAAAAATTCAAAATTCAAATTATTATTCAGTAATCAGACCTTTACAGGCACTTTTACACGTCAATAAGTACAATTTATATTACGTGTAGTTTTTAAAGAAAAGCTACCGATACCAGCGCGTCGCAACGACCACTGCTGAGAAGAAACTCCGAAAGAAACTTATTTTCACAGTATTGGTCGCCTACTCGCCAGAAGGGCTTTGTCATATTATTATTATGTCTTTTCACCAATAAACACTTATAATATATTACAATGTTGACACATTATTACATGTAAAGTTTGCGAACGAGTCAAAAAACATAAATTACTTAATAAGAAATAATAAGTAGTCAAAAAAGCGAAGCCGAGCTGACCAGTCCCTCCTGGCAGCACCCGTTCTCGAGTTGACTTTGATAAATGGCACAAAAAATTATACTACTTGCAATACCCAAACGTGGTAATAATAAAAAATTACGACCAAGTGCGAGTCGGCCTGGCGCACGAAGAGTTCCGTACCATTATCTATAAAAAATCACGTTTGTAGTGTGGGTGCTCCCCTTTAATATTACTTTTATTTTATTTTAATTATTTATTTTAAAGTGAATATTAACTCAATATTCTGTGAATATTTCAAGCGTCTATCTATGGCAAAAAACGGCACATAATACGTTTTTTTGAATGGGAGCCCCCTTTAAATGTTTATTTTATTCTGTTTTTTAATAATTTGTTGTTATAGCGGCAACAGAAATACATCATCTGTAAAAAATTTAACTGTTTTACTGTTGACAGACAGACAACAGGAAAGACGGACGGACGGACGGACAGCGTTGTCTTAGTAATAGGCTCCTGTTTTTAGGGTTCATATTAATATAAAACGTTGACGGGTTGCCTGGTGACAGACAGATAGACAGAGGGAAGGAAAGCGGAGTCTAAATAATTGGGCCCCGTTTTTACCTTTAGGGTTATTTTTACCGTTTTTACCATTAACCCTAAAAAGGTATATTTTGTGCTTTTTACGCCGTGTTGCTTCGGGTGTAGAATAAATACACTCCATCTCTACCTGTTAATTACGTAAGAGGATTTTATTTGTGCGAGTTTTTGAAGTGAAAACTTCTTTAGCGGCGTTGTAAACTTTTTTAGTAATGGGTAAAAAAAATTAAACTCGCGTCAGGGCGTCAGGACACGTGACCTGATCGAAAATTAGTAAGACGGATGGAGAGTAGGCAGCCGGCGCGGCGCGGCGAAAATGTATGCAGGCGCCTGCTGTTTCGTTTAGGCGGCGCAGGGCGCTTGCGCGAATGTTCGTGTGTGTTTATGTTACAGCGTGCCACGCGCATTCATGGAAATGCACAACGTTAATATTCAAGTTTTCACTTCTGCCGGCACTCCCGGAGTGCAACCCGTCGTTTTTTTTTCTACAACGGTTTTGACACAAATTTTGACAATTATCACTTTCTCTAGTTTTTCCTCTTCCGCGGTTCTTATCTATTTGAATAACTTTTTCAGAAGGATTCAAGAGCAGGAGAAGTTATTAGAGGTCTTCGAGGCACAGAACAAAGATATGAAACAGATGTGTAGGCAGCTAGCGAAGTTAGAAGAAGAAAATGGGGCTTTGAAACGGTGAGACATTATTTTTATTTATTTAACCCACTACTAACATCAGTGTGTCGCGTAGCGGCTTTGTGTACGCGCGTCACGTTCGCCCTGATGAAGACCTCCAGATGAGGTCGAAACATATCGGCCAGTATCTGTCTCTCTACGTGAGTAACCCGTGCTTGTTAATAATGTTTTTAACCTTTTGCATGTCAGTTCTTAATTACGTTACTTTACCCCCGACGCAAGCCCCTAGTAAAAATAGTACAACTGAGACAACGTAGTTGTCAGTCGCGCGACCGTTTTGCGACTAAAATGACTAATGGCGCTTAAAAGGTTGACCTCCATTAACAAAATACCGTAAAAAGTAGCCGTTTGGTATCGGCAGGGTAGAAAAATTTTTGTTACCCCTTTCCTGTCCCACTGTTGTCGTAAAAGGCGACTAAACAGGTAACAGAGTTTATGCTAGTGTTGCCGCTCGATAGTTCACTATAGCATGCTTACCTATCACCTTATAAACATAATTATTTCTCTTCCTTGTCACTAGATGGCGCTATACTTATATATGTAAAAGATTTTAATGTTATAATACCTAAATACCGTATTAAAACATTTAAATCTTTTATTATCATTATTTAAATAAAGTAGCACTCTAATTAATTAAATATAAATAAATATGTATGGACGAATAACACTGTTTGAGCCAGCCCCAAAGTAAGTTCGAGACTTGTGTTATGGGATACTCGCTCAACGATACTATATTTTACAACAAATACATATATAGATAAACACCCAAGACCCAGGACAATTTGAATCGAATCCGGGACCTCTGCGTGGCGGACTAGCATGGTGATCACTACGCCACGGAGGTCGTCTAATATGACATAAATGAATTGCAATAAATATTTTTAAAGCATATTCAACAATTTTTTGTTCGTCGTGTGTGCTGCCATCTCTGTGTGCCTACTGTCAACTAGAGTTTTGAAATATTTTCTTTGTCGTCGGGTATCTGTTACTATAGTAATTATTTTATCTTTGACATGGCCTTTAGTCTTATAGCCGCTCTAGATTAGGCTTATAGCTACTTAAGAGATAATGAAGATTATGGAAGAATAACCAAAGCAATTTTTTCAGAGAGCTCCGACTTTACAATAGTGACGTATTGGAATCACAGAACGATGAAATTGAAATGTTGCGACAGGAAAATCTTTTCTTGACACAAAGCAAGCAGTTTATGTATCAGTGAGTATAACTTTATGCAAGCATTACATGTTATAATGTGTCAACAATGTATTATATTATAAGTATTTATTAATTAAAAGACAATAATAATAATATGACAAAGCCCTTCTGGCGAGGAGGCGACCAATACTGTGAAAATGAGTTTCTTTCGGCGTTTTTTCTCAGCAGTGGTCGTTACGAAGCGCTGGTATCGGTAGCTTTTCTTTAAGAATAAATTAAATTTTAATATACTTTACAAGTAACATAAATTATACTTATTGACGTGTAAAAGTGCCTGTAAAGGTCTAATTACTGAATAAACATTTGAATCTTTGAATCTTTAATCCTACCAAAAAGAGAAAAATCTAGTGGAATTAGGCCTGTGTCACTCCCCGTTTAGGTATCGAAAATATACCTACATTATTACTATGCGCGCGGCGACCACTTCGAAGGGGAAAACTCAGTTACATGAATCGTTTGTCCAGAGTAATAAGAACGTAATTGGCTTGCAATGGATATCTAGATATCTAAACGAAGAGGTGAGGAGTTCTGACGCGAGTTAAATTAAACCATAGCGCTAACCACATTAAGTAGATATTTCTTTGAATTTCTTTTCTGAGTAAGACTTCTGTACGTGAGTACTAGTACTTATTCTGTAGTGGAATTGCTACTTAACAAATTTAGTATCGGCCCTGTTGTCGCCAAACTCACACAAATAAACCATCACATTTGCATTACATACAAACAATTCGTTTAATTGGTCGTTTTTATTTACATCAATAATGACCTTATGGCCTCATTAATAAGATTTATTTTGCTACGGTTTAAAAAGTACTTACGATGTTTTGCAATCAGTTGTATAAATTTGTTGTGTAAAATAATTCTGTTGTATGAAGTTATATAACATCACTAACAGTTTATAACTTTTGTTATAATTTATTATAAAATGTTAGACAACAAATTTTATGCCACATTCTCTAACATTATATAACTGCTGTGTGGGAGCACCTATAGATATAATCGTGAAATTTTCTACTTTACAAACATTTGCGAAAACCTGCCACTTTTGGCAAATGTGCGTGGAAATGCTTCACGTTCTCTAAAGACTGTAAACAGTAGTTCATAAAATAGTTTGAAGGGCTATCTAAGGCCTGATCAAGACATAAGTTAAAATGATATCTCCATTTCCTTTCAAATAATTTATTTCGACATGCGTCGTTAAAAAAAGTTTGTTACGCGCGCGAAACGTGCGTAAATCACCATTTGTTAAAAGCTTTTATTTAGTTTCACCAGCACACCATGAAGCTTGTTTAAAAAAATATTTTTTTAATAATTACTTGTTTATGAAATTAATTTTTATTTTATTTTCAGGCAGCTGCAACAGTCGGACGCCTTTCTTCCTAAGGCCATAATCGCAGTGTTATTTGCGTGTTTGGGCACTGCCATTGGCATTATATATTATCCGTCTATTTATAAACCTCCTGTGCAGGAAACATGTTGGCAACAACTTCTTAATTATCTTCGTCAAATAGTGTCTTCCTCGGTTCAGTAGGTTGAGGGGGGGGGGGGGAACACTGCTCCTTTTTCAAACTTAAAAACAACTTAAAAAATTACGCCGCGAAGTTCGGATTTATCCGACAAGCAATTTGGTGCCCATTTAGCGAGCGTCGGATATATCTGACAAAAAACCACAGCTCGTATTGCACATAATTTAAGTACCCACATCCCTTTTTGGTTGTAGACATTTGATATGAAGTTTCGCGGTGAAAGAGTATTGTTTTGAAAACATTAAGATTTAGTAGCCTAAGGGGGGGGGGGGGTGGCGGGGGGACTCATGACCCCCATGACCACAGTATACTATGTATGTAAATTACAAGATGAAAGAACTACTCATTTGACGAATTTTGTTGAAGAAATGTATTTAATTCGATGAAAGGAATTGTATAGTATTAAATATGACACGTGTGTTTATACCTAATCTTATGTAAATAAATGTAAATAGATGTGACGACAGGGTTAGAAAAGTATAACTGTAATTAGTCCGTCTTTTAGATTATCCAAAAATAATTGACCCATATTTTCCAGGTTGCCAAAAAAGTAAAAATTCACAAAGTTACGAAATATCAAAGTTCCGGAGTGGGTGCTTACGACGTCACTTCTATGTAAAAATCGTACGTAGGCGTGACGTCATGCGAAATTTCAATGTGCTTATCTTTGTCATGCTTTGTTTCTCAGAGAAAAGCAAAAATACGAAAATGTACAAGAACCGATGGGCTAAAAATATTTTTCCATTCGTCATGCCTATTCTAAGTTTTATAATATTGGCCTGTAACACAATGTTATCAATATGCAATAAAGAATAACCGTTACTTTATATTTAAGTGTAAGAATGGTAAAGTTAACATACAGGGTGATTTTACACTGGTTTTGGAGCCGAAGGCCTCTTCTTAAATACCTGAATTTTCCGGGGTCCAGTGCTGCCCCCATTTGAATTAAATCATTTAAAAGGAAACGGAGATATATTAATTTATAATTTTGCCTTGACCAGGCTCTAGATAATCCTTCAAACTATTTTATGAACTACTGTTTACAGTTTAAAGTGAGAACGTGAAGCTTTTCTACTCACAATTGCGAAAAACGGCCCTTTTGGCGTATGTGCGTAGAAAAGCTTCACGTTCTCACTTTACACCTTCTCCTCCTGTTGCTAGCTACCAATATCTATAGCACAGGAGTGTGACAATTTAATATAATCTAAATTTCATTAATTACTAACCCTAGAATAAGTTGAGTGCTATACTAACATAATATGGATGTATCTGTCTGAAATTATTATTATTAAACTGTAAACAGTTTCATAAAATAGTTTGAAGGATTATCTAGAGCCTGGTAAATTATGTCTCCGTTTTCTTTTAAATGATTTATTTCAAATGGGGGCAGCACTGGACCCCGGAAAATTCAGGTAGCCCCTTAGAAAGACCTCATAAAAATTCAAAAAAACAAAGAATGTTGACTAAAACTGGAAAGTAAAATGGTGAGATCAATTAGTAGTAACGGCGGCCGGCCGGCGAGATTTCGAGTTAGTGCCGCAACAGACGGGGCGCAAGTTGCGTCGCGTAACAGCTAGAGATAGGCAGTGGAAAGTACTTAATCTACCCATTTGAGTATTTACTCACTAGATTTAATAAATAGAGTAAATAGAGCGTGCTCAAGCATTGACAACGCATTTGATGTCTGTTTACTTATTTTTACGTAAAATTACGTCTATGCACACCTCCCACCAAAAATGATAATTAGTCAAAGAAGTCTACTTTCAGTGTATGGTATTTTCATATAATTAGGCGTCGCATATAACGTTTACCTACATTTTAAGCATATTATGGCGGACGCACATACTTTCCGACAAAAATTGCAAGTTTTTTACTAGATTTAAGTTTCAAAATTGACATGAAAACATGAAATAATTATTATGAATATAAATATGAGTCGCAACTCATATAAATCAATCTACTCACCAAATGGATAAATAAGGATATTTATCGGGTATTTACTCAATCTACTGAGTAAATACTCAAATGGGTTGATTGAGTATTTATGCATCGCCCATCACTAGCTGTTACGCGGCGCAACTTGCGCCCCGTCTGTTACGGCCCACATACACATATTTGGATTACGTATATGGATAGAGGAATTTATTTACTATATTTTTTTTTTCCAAAAGCAATGAAATGTCAGTGTCTATAGTCTGTAGGATATTAATAAATTTTATACAATTTTTTACCTTGTTTCATTTTTGTGCATGATGGACGAGTTCTGCATTTTAATGGGTGGGTGGACAAGTGTCTTGAATTTCTTGAGCTTCTCCGTGCTTCGGAAGGCACGTAAAGCCGTTGGTCGCGACTGTCATCGATTTCCCATGCTCCTCAAGATTTGGTGTTCATTGCCATGCATTATTTCATTTGGAAAAGAAGCGGAAAAGCGCACCCCGGGCTCCAAAGGAGCATTAAGGATGCGTTATAATAATCTTCTATATCTAAATATATATAACTCAAAGGTGACTGACTGACTGACATAGTGATCTATCAACGCACAGCCCAAACCACTGGACGGATCGGGCTGAAATTTGGCATGCAGGTAGATGTTATGACGTAGGCATCCGCTAAGAAAGGATTTTGATCAACTCTACCCCCAAGGGGATAAAATAGGAAATGAAATTTTGTATGAAACTTTGCCAATTTTAAACCGATCGAGCTGAGACTTTGCATGCATAAAGCTACTATGACGTAGGCATCCCTTAAGAAAGGATTTTGATAAATTACACCCCTACGCGAGCGAAGCCGCGGGCAAAAGCTAGTTATAATATATAAAAGCGAAAATCACTCACTCTTCACGAAATCTCGAAAACTACTTAGCCAATGAAGATGAAATTTGGCAGGAAGGTAGATTGTGACTAGGAGACGTCCGCTAAAAAAGGATTTTTGGAAAAGCCATCCTTAAGGAGGTGAAATAAGGGTTGCCAGTTTGTATGAAACTTCTCAAATTTTAAAGTGAGAGACATGATTTTATTTATTTATTTTAGTAGTAGAAAATATAATGCATTCATTAGATTTTGAAAATAACATCCAAGGGGTTGCAAGTTTGTATGAATTTTCGACATTTTGAAAGCGAGAAATTTTTAAATTCCGGGATTGTCCCGGAATTTGAAGCTATATTATTTACAGTAAAAGAGAATATAGTGTATTATATCATATTAGATCATCAGTATGGAAAATCTCTAAGCCCTTATAATTTCTTTCCAGTTCATAATTTTACCGTCGGAAACCAATTATAACCCTAGATAATTGTAATTTATTTAAAATTACAATTTTTTACTGAAATCTGACATTTCGTTTCGAATAAAACGTAGACTACGTTTACGAGCGCTATTTGACTCCAAGAAACTTTGACGTGATTAGCCTACATTTTAGACAAATCACATAGAATATGTTTGTTTTAACGTATAGGAAAAAGTGTCTTTGTAAAAGATTTGAGTTGTTGGATTTGCGCATTCGCGCGATTCCAAGCGCCTACTCCGCGAACGAGCGCATTGTATAGTGTGCGTCAAATAACTCGGCGGCTCTGAACTTCGCGCGGATCGCTGCGCAGTAGACGAATACAGGATTACGGGGAACGGTGCGCCGGGCGCCAGCGAATGCGTAACCCCAGCAAAATGTTGCGCCTTAGAGAAATGAGAGTATTACAGATACTTGGTTCATAGTAAGCCTCAACATGTTCAAATATAGCAAAATTCGTTCATGTTGTATTTTCGAAGTTATTCGAGAAAAACTGATTTTGCTGGAGTAACGTTACCCCAGCAAGATGTTTTTCAAAAAAAGCGTTTAGCCTAGAATCAAGTATATGAAAAGACAGCTCTTAATGGGTTGTAAATGTATACCGATAGCAAAATTTGTTCATCTTATACTTTTTGAGATATTCAAGATTTTGCTGGGGTAACGTTTTGCAATTTTCCATATCTCGAAAACTGTAAGTAGCAGAATTTTGAAAAAAATACTGTTTATAGGCCTTAGGTTGTTCAAATTTGTTTAAATATAAGTATTCCGATACATCAACAAATATCAAAGTAATTTATTATTTTAAAAAATCGGAAAATTCCGGTTTACTCGTAAACTAGTACATTTACTAACAAATAAAAAGCAGTTTCATATACGTATGATATACCCTTCTAACGTGTACAAATTTGGATGAACAAACATTACGAGATATGAAGATATAAAAGAATTTCATCGAATTCCAAGCGGTGTGACTTTGGCCATCGAATACGCAGTTCTCTCTAAACACAAATAGATAAACTATAGTGAACATATGTGTTCATTTTGTTACAAAACATGCCTGAAAATTTCGGCTTCAAATCTCAGATGGAATAAAAGTTATTAAAAAATCAAGAAAATATCATCAATTCTCCTACAAACCGACTAAATAACGGAGGCGGCCGTATCATACTTGCGGGTTTCCTACGCAAATTAGCAACCTAATAACCGATAAAAAGTACAGTCGAGCAGAATAATATTCATGTAGCCGATATTTAAAATCTTTTAAGTGTATTTACTACTAGCTTTTGCCCGCGGCTTCGCTCGCGTAGGGGTATAATTTATCAAAATCCTTTCTTAGAGGATGCCTTCGTCATAGTAGCTTTATGAATGCAAAGTCTCAGCCCGATCGGTTTAAAATTGTCAAAATTTCATACAAACTTTCATCCCCTATTTTATCCCCTTGGGGGTAGAATTGATCAAAATCCTTTCTTAGCATGCCAAATTTCAGCCCGATCCGTCCAGTGGTTTGGGCTGTGCGTTGATAGTTCACTATGTCAGTCAGTCAGTCACCTTTGAGTTATATATATTTAGATAGATGGTGAGTATTTTTATTTTTTCATTAACTTGTTTATAATGTGTGTAATATATAGCTTAATGAATAATTATAATATTTGAAATATTGTATTGTTCAGTATACTAAGTATTTTTTACTAAGAAAAGTTAATTTACTTTTGTAAATGTGTTTGAGCTTGTACTGAAAAGCATTTAATTATTTAAGTCTAAAATTAATGATAAAAGTACACTTGTTTAATAATACTCAAATTTCTATGATTTTCCTAGTGTAAGTTATACAATGTCCTTTTTAATCAAGTACAAATATTTTAAGGGGCGATTCAGTCCATCATTTTAAACAACTTTTCCCAATAAATGTATACAAAATACGAAAAAAAAATTTTAGGTTCTCATACAAATCGAAGTAGTCACGTGATATAGTTTGTATGAAAATTGCAAAAAAAAATTGCGTATTCCGATAAACATTTATTGGGAAAAGTTGTTCAAAATGATGGACTAAATCACCCCTTAAAATATTTGTACTTAATTAAAAAGGACATTGTATAGCATACAATTATTGTAAAATAGTAATTTGAATAAAAAATAATCATGCTTATGTATTTTCTTTATCCACCAAACGCAAGAACCTTTTTGTATGCGACTGTACTAGCAAAAAAAGACTATTATACCATTTTTTTGAGATGGTTACGCTCAAGTATGAAATGGCCGCTTTTTTGTAGCCTCTGTTATTTAGTCGGTTTGTAGGAGAATTGATGATATTTTCTTGTTTGTTTAATAACTTTTATTCCCTCCGAGATTTGAAGCCGAAATTTTTAGGCATGTTTTGTAACAAAATGAACACATATGTTCATTATAGTTTATCTATTTGTGTTCATAGAGAACTGAGTATTCGATGGCCAAAGTTACACCACTAGGAATTCGATTAAATTCCTTTATATCTTCATATCGCGTAATGTTTGTTCATCCAAATTTGTACAAGTTAGAAGAGTATATCATACGTATATGTAACTGCTTTTTATTTGTTAGTAAATGTACTAGTTTACGAGTAAACCGGATATTTCCGATTTTTTAAAATAATAAATTACTTCGATATTTGTTGATGTATCGGAATACTTATATTTAAACAAATTTGAACAACCTAAGGCCTATAAACAGTATTTTTTTCAAAATTCTGCTACTTACAGTTTTCGAGATATGGAAAATTGCAAAACGTTACCCCAGCAAAATCTTGAATATCTCAAAAAGTATAAGATGAACAAATTTTGCTATCGGTATACATTTACAACCCATTAAGAGCTGTCTTTTCATATACTTGATTCTAGGCTAAACGCTTTTTTTGAAAAACATCTTGCTGGGGTAACGTTACTCCAGCAAAATCAGTTTTTCTCGAATAACTTCGAAAATACAACATGAACGAATTTTGCTATATTTGAACATGTTGAGGCTTACTATGAACCAAGTATCTGTAATACTCTCATTTCTCTAAGGCGCAACATTTTGCTGGGGTTACGCATTCGGCGCCAGCTACCCCGCTGTCACTTGCAGCTAACTTCCGAGCCGCCAAGTTATTTTGCGCGATCTGTAACTCGCGTGAGTCTGAACATAAGAGCGCGCGAATGCGCCCAAATTCAAGACAATACGCGCGTCCATGCGACGTGTGAAGAATATAACGTTTTGATTCGATGCGTGCTTCAACTTTGTTCTAGTATTAATTAAGGGAATACTTGGATTTTTGCCATAAGTGGCCGGTTTTCGCAAATGTGCGTAAAAAGGCTTCATGTTCTCTCTTGAAAAGTTCGTAAAATAGTCTGAAGGGTTATCTAGGGATTGGTCAAGACAAAGTCAAAGTCAAAGTCAAAATTTTTTTTTCAATGTAGGATAAATTTATCTCTTATTGAAGGTCATTTTTTTTAAATATTATTTTAGTGCAAAAGCTAAAAACTACTAGACAAAATTTTAAATGATATCTCCGTTTCCTTTCTAATAATTTATCTCAAATGAGGACAATACAATACCCATATATGTTGGCCCACATTAAAAAAAACAAAGGTTTAGTTACATCTTATAATACTTATATTTAAGATTATTATATTATGAGTGTTCAGTGTCAAGTTCTTCCATTGCTTTGTACGCCGCTCTGAGTTGCGGCAGTAGGAGTGTCGCTTGTGCACGCTCCAGGAGCACTTCCCGCCGGCTTTGTTGTCCCGTGACGTCATCCGTCGACAGCGACAACCTGAAGGAATCCACCGTGCCTTCGGGCCCCGCAGATACGGCTACGTCAGTCACTTTGTTCACTGTTAAATTGAATGGACATCATTACTTACCGCCATATTTATTAATATTGCCCTTTTAAATCGGCTGCGTAGTGATCTATGTAGATACCAATTTAGTTCATTAGGAGTGTGGAAATTTCACGAATTGATCTTCAAAATAACTGGGTCATTATGACTCCACCTGACAGTCGACGGGTTTTGGAACGAAGTTCCTTATTGCGCGTTGCGAAAGGGGGCTAGACGGAAAAAATTAAGACCAAAAGTTGTAACGACACTTTTTGTTCATTCAAATTTATGAAGATAATAAAAACTTGATTTTAGAACGCAGAAAAGAGTTTGAATGTAATTTAGACCTATTTATATTTATATTTTACTGCGTTCCATCCGGTGTCCCTTGACACCTCTCAAGTTGTTTTTATAAAGGTTTGTATTTAAATACCTACCAATGGGAAAAATTGCATATCAGTGTCCCAAAGAACTGGTAACTATACTTATCTCATCTCTCTCACTTCTAAAACTGTCAAAAGGTTACATACAGGGTACCTTCATATTTTTCTATGGCGGCCAGTTGTAAAACACAGTTCTAACTTTTTTGTTCTTCACTATTTTCAATGCGATACAAATAAGTAGAACAAAAATGGCGGACTTCAAAGCATTTTTGTAAAAATTCCCGACACGTATAATGGCGGTTATCAGCGCAGGTACAAATAATGCGCCGACAACCGTCATTTCGGTTCAATTTACGTGTCGGGAATTTGTACAAAAATGCTTTGAAGTCCGCCATTTTTGTTCAACGTATTTGTGAATTATTGTAAGTATTCTTACGGTATTCGTTTATGACCCCTAATAATGCCGAAGGTACTACTCAGAAAGCCTACCCAGTTGCTACCTTAGATGCGTTTCCTCGGTCAACGCATCTATGGTTACAACTAGGAATGCGTTAAGATTAGAGATGGTTTTACCCATAAACCCGTTAGCCCGAACGTGAGCATCGTGAGCTTCTCTCTGGTCGTCGGCCGCGTCCGCGAGAGCTGCCGCGTGTGTCCTGGGCACGCCCAGCACCAACAGGTCCCTCGTCAGCTGTGCCCCGGGGCAGGCACACGAGAGGGCCTGCTGCACCACCCAGCGAATCACGGCTGCGGCGCGGGCGCATTCATCGCGGGACGCTGTAAATGTAGAACAACCTTTAGACCTGCTGTATACACCGTGTAACGAAAGGGAGTATCAACCCGAAAGGGAGTATACATACTAATCAATGTGAACAACTTTTACTATGGGACCAACATTAAAATTGTAAAAAAATAATTGGCCAAGTGCGTGTCGGGCCACGCGCAGTGTAGGGTTACATAGTAACGAATGCCAACCTTGGGTTTATGTCTCTGAAAACGCCTAAAAACTTTCTATTGAATTTGTACGAAATCTTTCTTTTCCGAGTACATTTTATGAGTTGATCGCCTATAACTTTTTAATTTGCAAACACTTCTTAGCTCTTGATAGTTTTCATTTAAAGTTCGTTTGATATACTATAGCTGTGAATTTTTTCACGTGTCCATATATAACCGTTTAGCAGATAGATGGGGGGGGGGGGGGGGCACTTGACTCTAACAAGAATGTTCACTTCAAAACCAAATATTTTAAAAACGGATCGCTTAATTTGAAAGGCCTATTCAACGACACCCCACATGCTTGGTTTATCGAGAAAAAAAAATGACTTTTCCCTTTACTTGTATGGGACAAATCCTAAAAAATTTTTTTTTCAGTGTTTTATTTTACCACTTTTTCTCATAATTAATATACCTACATATTTATGCCAAATCACAGCTTTCTAGTACTTATAGTCGCTGAGTAAAACCGCGGGCGGACAAACCGCGGACGGACAGACAGACAGACACATGGCGAAACTTAAAGGGTTCCTTGTTTACTACGGAACCTTAAAAATCTTCACCTCCATGCAAAATTACATAAATACCTACTTACCGTGCCAAAATGTATGTAGCTGCAGATTTTTTTTACGATTTCAGGGTTGGTCCCATAGTAAAAGTTGTTCACTTTAATAAGGTTGCTCCCTTTCGGGGTGATACCCCCTTTTCATTAGACGTTGTATTGTTTATAGTCGAAATAGACGGGCTTTCTTAGGCACTATATCATTATTTCTCTTTCTTGTCACTAGATGGCGCTATATCTATATATTAAATCATGAAAATATTTTATTACTATTATTTAAATAAAGTAGTAGTCTAATTAATTAAATATGGCTTACATGAAATGCAATTAATATTTTAAAAGCGTATTCAACACTTTCTTTGACACTTCTGCTAGTCGTGTGTGCTGCCATCTCTGTATTGGCTACTCGCAACGCTAGTTTTGCCTACTTACGGGCCCTCCAATAGTTTCTATAGCGTTGGGTATCTGTTACGTCAGTAATTGTATTATTTTTGACCTAGGTAAAAAATCTTATTAATGCTAGACTCAATGTTTAGAATTAGACTAGGGATGTGACTGGGTTATATTTTATTTTATTTAGTTCCATCAACTAGATTATCCATAAATAAAGGATGTATTTTTTTTTCTTCAAAATACACGAAATTTTCGGGGTCCAGTGCGAAGAAAAGATTCACGTTCTCACTTTAGAACTGTAAAGTAGTTCATTAGATAGTTTGAAGGGTTATCTATGACTTGATCAAAACAAAATTCTCCGTTTCCTTTCAACTGATTTATTTCAAATGGGGGCAGCACTGGACCCCGGAAAATTCAGGTAGCCCATTATGGAAAATTGTTAAAAATTCAAAAATATACAGCTCTTCGAAATTTCGGAATGGGTGTGATGTACGTCACCTTTGGTTAAAAATCGTAGCTTATTGTGACGTCACGCGAAATTAAAATGCGCTGTGTTTTCGGCATTATTCTTATAATCAGAGAAGAAAAAAAAAATACGTATGCCATGAGATATTTCAGTCCACATCCCTATTAAATTGAAGTAAATTAAGACTATCCCTACGGTTATTAAATTTTTTATTTCACTTTGAGCTTCGAGGCTAGTGATGAGAGGAGTGCAAGTTAATACGTTACTGCCCGTTTATTCCGGCCAATCTCCGAAAAGACTGGACCGATTTCGACGGGAATTTCACTGGCAGATAGCTAATGTTATTGGGCTACTTAAACACGCGGGCGAAGTCGCAGGACAGCTAGTCTTAACTAAAACAAGTCAAATTTTACATACTTACACAAACTTGTGTCCTTTAGTATGTCCATAATGCCATCATCCTGAAAGCAAACGAGAAAATCTTCTTCAAATTTTCAATAGCACCTAATATGACCTAATAAACATCCAAACTAACAAACTTTAAAATTTATAAAAGCGGCCCGTCAAGGCTTCGCTATGGTACATTCCTCGAGACATAAGCTAAGCTTTGTGTGAGTGAGCGTTGAAAGTAGTCCGTCAAAAAAACATTTTCTTTTTAAATTTAGTTATTTTATTTACATTATTTGTAATTTTATTTTATTATATATTTTTATTTAAAATGTTAGTTAATTTCACTAACAATTCAAACACAACAACACTGGAACGTTAAGCTGCTAGCGGTACCAAAGGTGAACTTGAAGGCAAAAAGTGCGCGGCAGGGAGACGACGCGCGAGGGTAGTGCCGCGTCTCAGGCCGAGTTTAAAAAAACAGTACAAACCGGTGCGGGTCGTGCCATGCCTCGAGCCAATTTCTCACCTACACTATCTGTGTTCACTCACACAAATGCAAAGCTGAGCTTATGTCTCGAGAGCTGTATAGATACATGTAACACCGTAAAACTATGACAAGTGAAATCAACTATTACAAGACAAATCAGTTGATTTGATAGATCTAAGCGTAGGTAGGAACATGCCGAGGAATAGACGGCGGAAAGCGACTTTGTTTTGAAAGTAGGCTGAGTATATGAATAAGTTTTAAATCCGGATCAAGGCTTGGAACCGGTACCAAAATGTACAGGTTCTGTACCGGTATTTAGAGGTTCTTTTCATTTCGGTACCTGGGTACCTGTTCTAGATGGGGTACCGGCACTCCTCCTTAAAAGTACAGGTACCTAATTTAGGTACCTGCTGCTATCTTATTCTACTTGTGCCTGCTGGTTGTTGCACATAGCGCCACCTAGTTTAAAAGCGTAGTACTACAAAACAATGGTGCGACTGCGATCAACATCTTTCACTGAGCGTTTTTAGTAAATATTCATAGATGGCGTTATGTTTGTAAAAATGACACTCTGTCAGCGCTCGCCACCACTCACTTCCCTTTCTGAAAATACAACTTGTCACGGCAGCACGGATTTTATTTCTCTCAAAATACATTTTCGATCAAGTAGAAGCGTAGACACTGGTATCTGCTTTCTCACTCTGACGTCATTTGTACCGGTACCGGTATAGTACCGATACTGACGGAAAAATAGTACCGGTACAGATAGAACAGGTGCTGTGTCTGGCACCGAATCAAGGTCAATAGTACCGGTTCCCATAAATACCGGTATTTCAAGCCTTGTTGGATTCTCGTCATTACTACAGAATAAATATAAGTATTTATTACTACTTCCGTCTTATTATAAAACCCAGACTAAGTTTGTTATTAGGTTTAAACCATTACCCGCCTAAAATGAAGTTGACATTGACAGGTGAGATAGTGTGATATTACTAGATGTCAACTTGATTTGATCAGATAATGGTTTAAACCTAGTAACAAAGTTAGTCTGGGTTTTAAAATAAGGCGCCGTATGTCTCTAACTTTTACCAGCTCGATCCGCCTACACACCTTTCTACCATTTAATTTCGTATTTCGGTTTATTTTGACTGTAACGTCATATGCTGTAATAAACCAGTCACTCTGTCTACATTACCTGTGTATATTGGATCGTAAATCATTCAAGAACAAAGATTTTGGAGTTAGAAGTTTATAAATATATTCAGCGGCGGGCATAACCATTACAAACCCCGGGCAGCAGAATTTTGGGGGGACAGTCTTTTGTCTTCAGCACTATTACGTATTAAGGGGATTAGCTTTCCTACGCACATAAGGTGGGTGGACCACCGAAGGCTAAGCTCCTTCGAAGGCCAATTATTAAAATTTCGTAATTATTGCCATGTTATGACAAATTCCTTCTATTTACACAAACATCCATCGAACTGGAAATCACAGACGCGGCGGCGAATCTCTCGCGCTACTGTCTTGGCAGTACGGTCCTTCGCTTCTTCGATAGTTACGTAATAAATTAAAGTATTGCTACGTAATAAAACAAAGTATTACTTAAATATCTGTTAATTTTATTTATCCAGTAAATAAACGAATAATAACTGTTTATTTGTTATGGTACACCCACCTTATGCCAAAAGTGGCCGCTTTTCGCAATTGTGCGTAAAAAAGCTTCACGTTCTCACTTAAGGCTGTAATGGTGAACGCACATTTATCCGAGCCGAACGCTCCGAATCGATCGAAGTTTATAAGGCCTCGCATATCTATCTGCACCGAAAGAAACGACCGCGCCGAAAGAATCAAGCGCGCCGAAAGAATTGTTTCCATTTCCTTTATACCTGTCGCACTGTAATTACATGTGAATTGTGATGAATCTTGACGGGATTTATATTGTCAGTGCTTTATTTTAATCAATTATGTCAGAATCACTCATTTTTGTAACATTTAAAATAAAACAAACTAGTAACTCGATCGCATAACTCTCGTCGCTCTTACGCACACACATGTAATTGCCGAAATGCAGGCGATTCGATCGCATCACCCGCGCCGAATTTATTGACGTCATCCGAATTCGTCTAGGACTTCTGTGTTTCTTTCAGATTTGGACGATTCGATGCGGTCAGGTGTGCGAGGTTTCATAGGATTGAATTGTAAAATTCGTTTCGTTCGGCGCGTTCGGCTCGGATAAGTGTGCGTTCACTTTAAACAGTAGTTCGTAAAATAGTTTGAAGGGTTATCTAGTGCCTGGTCAAGACAAAATTTCAAATGATGTCTCCGTTTCCTATCAAATGATTTATTTCAAATTGCACTCGGCCTCGGAAAATTCAAGTATCCCTTAAACAAAGTCACTTAGATTTTGTGTGAAGTACATGATTTGAAAATAGGTAACTAAAACGTACTTTACAAATTGACATTTATTTTAAATTTGACATCATTCTTAATCAATAATTACACGTAACAATGTATTCTCTGAAAGTGAACCTAAAAATTTTTTTTTGCTCTTTGGTATTCTCAGTCCACATATCTTATATTAATATCAGTTTAATTGTAAGGTTGACGTTTTTAGAGAAAACACTGCAGTGCAGTTTTTTTAACGCTTCTTCTGTACTTGCAAGCGGCAGTTAACTTAGCTGTAGCTAAGTAAATGACGTCAACAACTACCTATTATGAAATCGAAAGAAAAAAACTGATAATGGGGAAGGGATGAAATTTTTAAAAACGCCTGAATCTTTCTAGGTTTCTATAGGAAGCAATTTTTTTTTATATTTCGATCTGTTTCTAGAAACTGAATTCACCCATAAAAATAATTTCAGAGTATTTTGTATGGCGTTATATATTTGAATGACCGATACTAAATGACAACCCGAGCCAGGACCGGATTTAGAGATCTGGAGGCCCCCGGGCCCCAAATTATTTTACAAATAAAATTAGGTATTTTTTTTCACTCGAGTTTTTCAATAAATGATTTGTTGTGAAACCAAGTAGACTCTTTTACTTTTTGGTATATATATATATATATATATATATAGGGAAACATTTTTTTATTTTAAAACATTATCTGAAATTAAATTTTGGCGTCAACAAACAGAAACTATTGAACTTCAAGTTTATGCTGGCGCGAAATTCAATGATGATTTTCTAGATCGTTTTGAATAAAACCATGAAAAAATTAAATGAGTAAACTAATATTTTTTATTTTATTTTATAACCAATAGCTAAAGATCAAAGAAATAAAATTGCTTGGCTCGCTGCATAACAAGCCCCTACCAGAGAGAAACCCCGGGCGATTTCCCTGCTCACCACCTTCTAAGGCCGCCGCTGACATGTTTTTGCGGTAGCAAAGTTGAGATATAATATCAAAGAACATAGATCAAAGATACTGAGTTATCGTTACACATACTACATTCATTTCACGTGGGTACCTAACCCCGAGATAAAAGAATATGTTAAAACAATAATTTAGTATTTTTTTTGACAAATGAACCGAATTAGCCAAAACTCGAAGCGAGGGAGTTGCGTCGTTATATTACAGGGTTTAATTCCTATGCCCACCTTTCGGCTTCATTTATTTAGTATAAATTTACTCTCCACATATTCTATTGCATCATCGGATCAGTTTCTTGTCATAATAAAATTGCATTGTCATCTGGTTAAAATTTGTATATTTCATCTCGATCAGATACCGGGAAATGGGTCAAATTTCACTTGCAAGATTTAGCCTGAACATATAGGTAGATAATACATTAATCGGAAGTAAAATACATGTCATTATTAAAAAAAAAACAAAAACCCGACTTCTTTGCTGCCGATTTTTATACGAGAATACCCAGTGTCATTCTCATAGTAAATACGAATCTAACGACATCTCTCAAGCTAAAATTCATTGAGCCGTTCAGGCTGCAGAGCGTACCAAACATTTGAATTTGGCGCCAAAAATCCGCCATTTTATTTTTATACCATACTAGCTGACCCGGCAAACGTTGTTTTGCCAAAATTGAGGATTGTATGTATTTTTGTATGTTGTATCATAAAAAAATAGAAATTAAAAATTTTGTCAAAAAAATAAAAAAAAAAATTTAGGGGTGGACTACCCCTAGCATTTAGGGGGATGAAAAATAGATGTTGGCCGATTCTCATAGATACCGGATAAGCACAAAAAATTTCATCAAAATCGGTCAAGCCGTTTCGGAGGAGTATGGCAACTAAAACTGTGACACGAGAATTTTATATATTAGATGTAACAAAAACCCTGTCCGATCCTTGTAGAAGCAACTCAGACCGTCAATATGAACAAATTTTCGAATGGGACCAATGCTTGAAACTCGAAGAAAACATCGTCATTTTTATACAAATTGACGGGCCGGCCGGCCTAAACACTTTTATATGAAAATGTCGATTTTCTTTTCGGGTTTCATGCATCGGTCCCATAGGAAAAGTTGTTCATATTGACGGTCTGATTTGCTCCTACAAGGATCGGACAGGGTTTTTGTTACATATTGTATACCCAGTGTCACTCTCACAGTAAACAGAATATAACGACACCTCTCAAGCTAAAATCCATTGACCAGTTCAAGCTACAGAGCGTGCCAAACAATTAGACATACATACTCTCGAAAAAATAACCCTCCTTCAGTCGCAGTCGGGTAAAAAGTTTGTAAAATTAATGTTGGAAACGGAATGTTGCTATATCTTCTCAACCTTTTATTAAATAATAAATAAATATATACTGAAAAATCCCACAGCTTGTTTTTTTTACGGACATGTCTATCACACAAATTGAGCTAGCCCCAAAGCAAGTTCAAGACTTGTGTTATGGGATACTAACTCAACGACACTATATTTTATAACAAATACATATGTTGATAAACATAAACATCCAAGACCTAGGTCAATCCGAAAAGGATTATTTTCCATCTCAACCTGACCGGGGACCGAACCCCGGATCTCTAGTGTGAGAGCGTGGCATGATGACCAGTAGGCCACAGAGGTCGTCAATGTGTTATAAACATTATACTTAACTAGCTGCGCCCGAAAAAGCCCATGTGTTAATCCAGGGTGTCAGCTTCCTGCATACCAAATTTTATCAAAACTGGTCCAGCCGTTTGCGCGTGAAGAAGTAACAAACATACACACACTGTATATGTACTCTCAAACTTTCGCCTTTATATAATATTAGTTGTGATTAGCTATTACATAAACCACTAATTAATCCAAGAAAATAATAACACGGTCCTAGATATACAATGTGTATTTTTTATACTTGATCAAATTAACGAAATGTGCGGATATTAAGACGAAATATTATAGACAAAAAAATCGTTATATAAGTTACTAGGTTACGGCTTCGCTCGCGTAGGGATGTAATTTATCAAAATTCTTTCTTAGGGGATGCCTACGTCATAGTAGCTTTATGCATGCAAAGTCTCAGCCCGATCGGTTTAAAATTGACAAAGTTTCATACAAACTTTCATTCCCCATTTTATCCCCTTGGGGGTAGAATTGATCAAAATCCTTTCTTAACGGATGCCTACGTCATAACATCTACCCGCATGACAAACAACCCGATCCGTCCAGTGGTTTGGGCTGTGCGTTGTAGATCACTATGTCAGTCAGTCAGTCACCTTTGAGTTATATTTAGAAGATTTCAAAAATCCAGGCACTTTAATTTTTCCGTCAATTATTTTTTAACACATTTCCTGTTTAGTACTGTTGATTATTTTTTACTTTCTTAGCTTCTTTAACTTTGTAGTTTTCAAATGAAAAAGCTTTGAAGAAAATATGCCGTTTATTTAAAGAAAAAATAAATAAACATCAAAACATTAACTTTAGAAAAAATAATACTAATAACGATTTTTTTTCCGTTTTTATATCGATATAATATTTCGTCTAATATGCGCAGATTTCGTATGATCAAGTATAAAAAATACATGTTGTATAGGTAAGTATATTACCAGAATCTTGGCAAAAATAATTAGCTCATCTAATTTATTATTAATGTGGCATTTTCTTAATAAGGCTTTCTCTGACGGTTCCCCGGAGACTGCCGCGCCGGTACGATATAAAAAAAATATCAGGGACTAAAAACGTTGTTTTCGACACGGAGACTGTATTTAATTCAATAAATATATTACATAAATAAATAAATATAAAGGGACAAATAACACCGATTGAGCTAGCCCCAAAGTAAGTTCGAGACTTGTGTTATGGGATACTAACTCAACGATACTACATTTTATAACAGACACATGTATAGATAAACATCCAAGACCCAGGACAATTTGAAAAAGGCCATTTTCCAATTTGCCCTGTCCGGGGATCGAACCTGGAACCTCTGGGTGGCGGACTAGCATGGTAACCAATACGCCACGGAGTAGGAGGCTTCTGCTAGAGAAGATTGCAGCTGTCTCATTAAAAACCGTTACTGAAACTTAAAACTGACAAAATTCAAATGTTTATTCAGTAATGAGACCTTTACAGGCACTTTTACACGTCAATAAGTATAATTTATGTTACGTGTAGTTTATATTGAAATTTAGTTTATTTTAAAGAAAAGCTACCGGTACCGGCGCTTCGTAACGACCACTCCTGAGAAGAAACGCCGAAAGAGACTCATTTTCACAGTATTTGTCGCCTACTCGCCAGAAGGGCTTTGTCATATTATTATTATGTCTTTTTTAAATAATAAATACTTTTCATAAAATACAATGTTGATACATTATAACATGTAATGCTTGCGAACGAGTTAACAAACATAACGTTCACGACTTGACGCATGGAACATCACTTTTGCATGCTGGTTTCTCTTTCTATCGTTCAGAACCATCATTTGCCAGAGCGAGAAAGAGTGACGGAAAGCTTTAGCACCAGCCAAGCTATATGTAGCTCAACCTCGGCCTGGCAGGCCGAAATTTTTAATTTTTAAAACCATCTGAGGCATCGAGCATTGTGTTTTAAAATTTGAAAAAAAGATATGTCTTAGTTAAGGGTCTAGTCTAGTAAAATTCGCAGTTTGTTACATGATCTAATAAACTTCACTCGATGAAAAAAAATCCTGAAATATATAGCCCCTTTTTGTAATATTTTTTCAAAACTACGACTATACTACTGATATTTTACATTTGATTCTTGTGCTCAATTAAAGCCACTAAATATGTTTAGACAAATTCGCAGGATTGCCTTTTATAAACCGTATCCCTGTTTAAAAAAAAAAACGATAAAATCTACATTCCGCGTCTTTTCACGTTCATTCCCCGCCTCTCGTTCCTCAGTAAGACGAGATATGTAGAAGTCTGCGGGGTGCCTCGCAGATCGCCCCGCACCTCATCCGAGTGGGCCGTTGGAATACAGGGCCTTAAAATTTCGGCTGTTTTAAAACATTATATAATTCTTTAGTTAGAAGTCATCTCGAATGCAATGCACAGGTTTGGAATCCGCACGAGATAAAATACAGCCTCATGTTGGAAAAGATACAGAATAAGTTATTGGAGACAGTACGGAGTGTATCCTTTGTATCCTCTTATGTATCCCACATTGTTCGTGTTAGGTATGGTGGGATATTACGAGCTAAGGGTAAGAAGGGAGCTTAGTATGGTGACCTACATTTTTAAGTAGATTCGTGGTATCATAAATAACTCGGAAATGCTTAAAGTGGTGGAGTTCTGCGTTCCGAATAGATACGTGGAGCGCCGAAGGCAGCCGTGCCTTTTCGTGGTACCTCACGGGCGGACCAACTTGGTGAACAAGTCTCCGCTGGCACGCGCGATACCCACTCTGAATTTGATCGCGGGCGGTGTGAATTTACAAAGGTTGCCGTGTGTATAATACATTATAAATAATGTAAATAATCGGAAAATGTGGAATGTTTTGCTATTCTATTGTATTGGGTACAAACCTGTAAAAATAGAATAAGTGGAGAATAAATAAATAAATAAAAAAAAATCTAACTTATAAGCCCTAGGGTCTAAAATGCACGGAAAAACGTAACTTGATTTGGATGGATAATGTTCTAACGTAGACCGAGTAATGTGAGACGAAGGAGTTTATAATAAGAATGTCCTTTGATTTGTAGCGTCATATTATCCTCTTACGATGTTAACATGGTCAGTGTGGCGATGTGTCTCTTTGTTCCGCCTTTTCTCGGAAATCTTATTTGGCTTGAGAAGCCTTTGTGGCTAATTGAATACGAGTCATTAGGTACTTGCGCTATTTTCGCCCGACTTCTCTTAAGAGCGGCCTTCCCGTCTTACTTTTCATACAAACGCTCGTACGTGATTATGGCGTTGTAAATGATCTTTATGAAAACTGAAAACTAACACATATTGTGCTCAATTTCTAGGTTGTAACCGAATTAAAAAATTTAAATTTAGAAAAACTAATTCCGTATAAGCCTCCAAAATTCTGCTATTTTGTACAAATTTTAGTTGAACTTCGAGCGGTCATAACGTACTCAGAATTTGTAAAGGTAAAGAAAATATTTCGATACAAACCTCGCAAATGTAATGAACATTCTAAATAAAAAGCATTTATTTAAAAATACCCGTATGGCTTACCGATAAAAACGTATCACGTGAAACAAGTATTATGAAATTTCCACACCATAATATGAATAGTTAATATTCGTTCAATTGATACTTAACAATAATACTAATTTCGCTCAATAGAATGCAAACCGAGCCCTCAGTCGCTTTCTCTCTCTTTTTGCTTAGCTTCTTTTTCTGGCATTGCCCTGGATGAAATAACAAGCTTTCCAAACTATGCTCGCGTTGACGATAGAGCGGGGTTGACGACGTATTCTATAAAACATGATTTTTTTCGCGGTCCAGTGCTGCCTCCATTTAAAATAATTTATTTGAAATGAAACGGAGATATCATTTAAAATTGTCTTGATAAAGCCCTGGCCTTGATGCTCGAGATAACCCTTCTAAACTACTTTATGAACTATTTTTTACAGTTTGAAGTGAGAAAAAAACAAATAATTTATTTCTTTTTAAAATTATCCTTAAAAAAAAATATATTTTTTAATCCCCTTTTAGATGGTTTCGTTAGCGTAGCGTATTTGTTCTAAGTTAATTTATCAAGCTTTTCCCCAAAGGCGAAAGAAGAAGGCGAAACCCATGCAGAAGTGGCGCCAACTTGGCAATAAGAAAGTATAACAGCTCGGTTTTGTAAAACAGCTGAATTATGTTTAGCGTTATAGTTAAACAACTAACCCTTAATACGCAGATTGGTATACAATATGTAACAAAACCCCTGTCCGATCCTTGTAGGAGCAACTCAGACCGTCAATATGAACAACTTCTCCTATGGGACCAATGCTTGCAACGCGAAGACAAAATCGACATTTTCATACAAGTGGCCGGGCCGGCCGAACCAAGTCCCATAGGAAAAGTTGTTCATTCAATATGAAAAACTTTTCCTATGGGACTTGGTTGTTCGGTCCGAGTTGCTCCTATAAGGATCGGGCAGGGTTTTTGTTACGTATTGTGTGTTTTTTACAAAACATAGTATCATCAAAGATCATTTAATTAGGTTCTGTATCGTTGACTTAGTAACCCTTTAACACAAGTTTAAAACTCACTTTGAGCACAGAATATGTACTAATACTCACAAAGCCTTACCCAGAAAAGAAACTCAAAGAAATATCTACTTAATGTGGTTAGCGCTGTGGTTTAATTTAGCTCGCGTCAGAACTCCCTCTTCGTTTAGATACCTAGACATCCATTGCAAGCCAATTTCATTCTTATTACTCTGGACAAACGATTCATGTAACTGAATTTTCCTCTTCAAAGTGGTCGCCGCGTGCATAGTAATGTAAAGGTATATTTGCGATACCTAAACGGGGAGCGACTTGGGTCTGCGTAGGGGCTAACGCGATCAGTGTGATTTATTCGATTAAGTATAAAAAATATGTTATGTATTTTTGACATCGGTGGTACAGATCGCGCAAAATAAATTGGCGGCTCGGAAGTTAGCTGCAAGTGACAGCGGGGTAGCTGGCGCCCAGCGCACCGTCCCCCCCATTCCTGTATTCGTCTACTGCGCAGCGATCCGCGCGAAGTTCAGAGCCGCCAAGTTATTTGACGCGTACTATAACACATAAGGTGTACTGGGTACTGTATTCTAAAAAATTCTGTGTTACACAACGTGGGAAGAACATATCTGTAATGAATCGAACCACGGGCTATACTAGATCACTACAGAATAATAAATTTGAAATAACAGTCAAAAACAACAAAAAAATAATTCAACATTCCCACACAAATAGGGGGGGACAGGGTAAGAGAAGTATAAATGTAATTAGTCCGTCTTTTAGATTATCCAAAAATAATGGACCCATATTTTTCAGTTTGCCAAAAAAGTAAAAAATTCACAAAGATACGAAGCATCAAAGTTCCGGAGTGGGGGCTTGCGACGTCAGCTCTATGTAAAAATCGTACGCCGTGTCGTCATGCGAAATTTCAATGCGCTGTATCTTTGTCATTTTTTGATTCTCAGATAAAAGAAAAAATACGTGTACAACATTTTTCGATAATCTGACCGATGGGCTGACAATATTTTTTCCATGCGTCATGCCTATTGCCCGGGCGGTTTTGTATAAGAACCTGAATTTAGTTTAGTTGTTTTGACCGTTATTTTTATTTTATAATACAGAAAAGATCTACTATAGCCCGTCTCTCTCTCATCTCAACGTTTTCGCAGTTGCGTCCTCAGCTGCAATGCTGAGAAGCCCGGGGTCCGCTTTCCGACTTTTTCTTCTCCACTTTGCACGGTCTTGAGCATCCTTGGTTGTAAGACGATTTGCACGCATATCATCTTTGACGACGTCAAGCCAGCACTTCTTGCGTCTACCCCGCCTGCCGGGCCCCGGCGGAGGCGGCATGGCTATACCCACGTAGCTTGCCGGCTTTCGTAGGACGTGACCGTACCAGCGTAGGCGACTTTCCTGCAGTTTGTCCGCTATGTCACGGACATGAAGACTGCCGCGGATGCGATCTACTATAGCCCGTGGCTCAATTTATTACGGTTTTCCTTTTCACGTTGTATTCCGTATAAGCCAGACAAATTCCAAATCCTTTTGAGCGACTCAAGCTGCCCAAAGTTACGCAAAGTTGCAGTCAAATAAATAGTGGTTGAGCAACTGAGTTAGAGGGAAAGCATCTCTGAGTAATCCGATTACAAGATGCTGGGTGTTTTGCCGGATTGTAAGTTGGAAGCTATGGCAACTAATCGGTAAGTTCGTCCGCGTAAATGTAGTATTCACTATTTTAACGGTAAACCGTAACCACAAGGGTTATACAGGTAACGTTTTAACAACAAGCTTTTTTGAAACAAGTTAAGTCCATGATAAATCTCTATAACAATATTTTAATTTGTATGGATTGTCGAAATTTTTATTTCGGTTTTCATTAATTGATTTTTCTGACGCATTTATCCGTCTATCTGTGGCCGATTTAACAAGCATGCAGAATGTAATTGATTTATCTGGACATTAATAATTAATACAAACTCCTGATAGGCAGTATTAAAACACAGGAAAGACAACCACAAGCCATAGGACCTTATCTTAGCATTTTTGCCAAAAATGGCCGTTTCATGCATAAAGTGAGAACGTGAGTTATTTGCAGAAATCGGAATCACGGGTGCTATTGTTATCAAAAGTATGGATATGACTAAAAAAAATAAAAAAAAGTTCCGGGATATCTCAAGAATCTAATTGGGTACTAAGTAAAAGTTGGATAAGTATATTTTTTTCGATTAAAATATATGCTGAAATCACATAATTGGGTATTTTCCTGGGTCAAAATAAATTATTTTGTACTGATTTAAGAAAATAAACGACGCAAAATAATGTCACTTGTCTTTGAACATGACTATTTTAAAGTGGGTTTAGATTTATTATTGCAGAAAAACTGATAATAAGAGCGCTATTTGACTCCAATAAACTGTGACGTCATTTGCCTATATTTAATACAAATCCCATAGAAAAAGATTGTTTTGACGTTTAGAAAAAAGTATCTTATTTGACTTGTTGGAAAATAGCGGATTATGATTGTTTTATTTATAGACTATATAGTCATATCCATACTTTTGATAGCAATAGCACCCGTGATTCCGATCTCTGGTTATTTGCGAAGAAACTCACGTTTTCACTTTAAACTGTAAACGTAGTTCATAAAATAGTTTGAAGGGTCTGGGTTATCTAGAGCCGCAAGAGACAAAATTTAAAATGATATCTCCATTCCCACGTATCCCCCTTAAGGGGAAAAATTCAGGTATCCCCTTAAGGGGATAGATGAGGAGCTCGGTGGCCCGGCGGCGGTGCGCATTACTAGCGCTTTCGAAAGTTAAGGGACATCGGGCGTGGTCCGCACTTGGATGGGTGACCACAAGTGGCACAAACATTTTTCGAGCTAATGACGTGGTCACCATGCTAGTCCGCCACCCAAAGGTTCCGGATCCCCGGTCAGGGCATGTAGGAAAATGGGCTTTTTCAAAATTGTCCTGGGTCTTGGATGTTTATCTATATATGTATTTATTGTAAAATATCGTATCGTTGAGTTAATATAATTTAATAATTTTAATTAATATTATTTAGTATCCCATAATACAAGTCTTGAATTTACTTTGGACGACCTCCGTGGCGTAGTGGTCACCATGCTAGTCCGCCACCCAGAGGTTCCGGGTTCGATCCTCGGTCAGGGCAAGTTGGAAAATGGCCTTTTTCAAATTGTCCTAGGTCTTGGGTGTTTATCTATATATGTATTTGTTATAAAAAATAGTATCGTTGAGTTAGTATCCCATAACACAAGTCTCGAACTTACTTTGGGGCTAGCTCAATCAGTGTAATTTGTCCCAAAAAAAAAAAAAAAACTTTTGGGCACAATCAGTGTAATTTGTCCCTATACAATGTGTTTGGACATGAACTAGCGATAATTTCTAGTAAGGAAAAAATTACGAAATTGAAAATAAAACTGCTGCTTCATACAAAATGTACGGACCAGCGAATTTTTTTTTGCGATTTCGTATATTTTCCTTTGGTTAAAGTTGTTCGTATAAACGAGGACAGCATGTCCTTAAATTATCGCTAGTTCATGTCCGAGCACACTGTATATCCTAAGCGCAAGTACAGTACAGAAGTACAGCTTGCGGCACGTAAGTTTAGCGCTGAGCGACATGTAGAGGGGATACTGCGCACGGGTACGGTATTAATTTTTGACTTCTGCGCAAGCAAGGTCAGCGCTAGAGTTTCGTGCCGCGACCTGTAGACGATGGCAGCCGGGACCAACGGCATACCGTGTCTTCAGAAGCACGGAGGAGCTCGAGAAATCCCCTATTTATTATTCTGTTATCTATTCTATTATATATACTCACTCCCAAACACAAAATATTAGTTTGTATTGTTTATAATTTAGTTTTGTTTCTAAATACTTTCTAGTTTTGTAAGTACATAGTTCTATTAGATGATAGTGATATGGAGGAGCGGAGTCTACTGGCACAAGCATCTCTATGCTTAAAAGTAGGCTCCAACCACAAAATGTTAATCATAGAACATATTTTAACCAATAAAGTTTTTTTTTTATACGGGAAAAGCAACTAGCATATAATATTCTACGAAGTTGAAAATATAACATATTCATATTATATGAAATGAAGTTATGTTAAACAAGTGAATTTGCCGGCACGTACTATTGATATTCGTACCTACCTACGTGACTACGAGTACAATAGATGAAATTGTAATATGTTTTTCAAACGTGTCAATGACATGTAAGTACACGTACTTATATAATGTCCTTTTTATTGAGTACAAATATTTCAAGGGCTGATTCAGTTCATCATTTCGAACAACTTTTCCTAATAAATGTATGTCGAAATACGATTTTTTTTATATGTATATACGGTAATATTTTCACGTAGGACGATAGGCAGGTATACATGAATCCCTTCACTATTCGGCACCAACACATCTTCAGTATTAATGATAGTCATTATTCTTAAAAACGGTGACTGCCTCTATGGTCCAGTGGTCAAGGCGTTCGCCTTGTGACCCGGAGGTCATGGGTTCGATTCCCACTGGGAAGCATACTTTGTGAAAAGGTTTTTCCAGTCTGGATAGGATATTGCAGGCTTGAATCACTTGATTATCCGAAAAGAAAGATGATTCCGTGTTTCGGAAGGCACGTAAAACTGTGGGTCTCGAACGCAACCTAGCGTTTGATCATCAAACTATCCAAGGATTGGTTCCTGGTTTGCCCTTTGGGTTGTGGAGGTCAGACGGCAGTCGCTCTGTGTAAAAACCAGTAACCTCGTCAAATTTCTTGGTTAGGTAGCGGAGCCCGGGCTCTGAAGCGTTACTGCTGAGGATGCAACCGGGAATACGCTCGGATGATGATGATGATTATTCTTAAAAACGGTGTCTTTATCCCTTAGTCATAATATGAATAAATAACTTCTTAATCTGTCTCATATAAATACATGAATCCCTTCACTTCTCAGCAACATGAGATCTTCAGCAAGAATTATAGTTCAAAAAGTCAAAAGTCATTTATTTATCTTTGGATATTTGTATCACTTAATAATTGACAATTTTTTCTTTCGATTTCGTAATAGCTAGTTGTAGACGTCAGATCATTTACTTACAGCTAAGTTTACTCTGCTACTATAGCATTTTGTCGAAAATCGTCGAGTGACAATTATACTGATATTAAAATTAAATATGTGGACTGAGAATACATCTTACATCTAAATATATATAACTCAAAGGTGACTGACTGACTGACATAGTGATCTATCAACGCACAGCCCAAACTACTGGACGGATCGGGCTGAAATTTGGCATGCAGGTAGATGTTATGACGTAGGCATCCGCTAAGAAGGGATTTTGATCAATTCTTCCCCCAAGGGGATAAAATAGGAGATGAAAGTTTGTATGAAACTTTGTCAATTTTAAACCGATCAGGCTAAGACTTTGCATGCATAAAGCTACTATGACGTAGGCATGCCCTAAGAAAGGATTTTGATAAATTACACCCCTACGCGAGCGAAGCCGCGGGCAAAAGCTAGTTGTTGTCATAATTGTTAATTAAGAATGATGTCAAGTTTCAAATTAATGTCAATACCGATTGTACTCAAATTATGACATTTGTGAGTGTACAAATACAAGCTATTAAAATGTCCAAGCTCAAGCCAGTTTATCACGAAGTGTATCTTACCGGCTGTTCTTCCATGACGTGCTGCAGCAGGGTCCTGAAGAGCTGTGCTGGAAGGCTGCTCAGCGCGTGAAGGCCGGCCAGCGCCCAGAGCGGGCAGTCACCGTCCGAGCAAAACTTAAATTTCTGCAAAAAGTTAATTTTACATTATAAAGAAGATGCTTAATGAGTACATTTCGATAAATGTCTCTGATTTTGTAAGCATTTACGTAAAAAATGCATTTAAGCACAATTATATTTTTTATGGATTCATTAACTTTGTTTTTTTTGAAAAAGTCAATTTTAGAAGTAATGAATAGTTTAAAAAATAATATTACCATAGAATTTTTTTAGAAAAATTATAGCTACTTTTGTTATGAGGCCAATCCTGTAAACGCAATATTTGACACAGCACCCGAACCAATGTCTTTACATCACGCCTGCAAATGCGACATAAGTGACGTCACTCCTGTCCGGTCCTTCTAAGGCGCTCCGTGACACCGTGCAAAGGTGGACGTGACTTTGTTACCTTTATAGCTTAAAGAGATTTTGGGTTAGCAAGGTAGTGTTTTCTTGGACGTGCCTATTTTTAAGGAACTCTTTCCATAGCATAACAAAAATAATTATGCATTTACCCTATTGACCGAGCGAGCGAAGTGACTCAGTTTCGAGATTAGCGACATGTTGATTTGCAGGCAAATAAAAAAAAAATAAACCGACGACACCATCTAGAGATAAATGGCAGAAATACATAATATTCTAATCCGTAGCGCCATCTATTATTTTTCAGATAATAACAAACATTAGCTTTCAAGCGTTAACACCTAATAATTTCTGAACGTCTGTACCGATTTTTATCAAACATGGCTAAGAACCACCGCAAGGGAAGTTGCTTTCACGTAAAAAAACCGCATTGAATTCGGTCCATCCGTTAGAGCGCTACGATGCCACAGACAGACAGACTTATAACACTTATAACACCCTTCTTTTTTGTCGAGGGTTAAAAAATGCTTTTGTCCGGCTGTCTTTCTGTCTGTCCGGCTGTTCTCGCCTACAGGTCGCATTACTCAACCGAACCTCGTGAAATTTTGAAAATTATATAGAATTCTTTTGTCCATACGAAGTTTTTAAAAATGGCAGGAATTATAGAAAACTTTAAAAATATCATTTCAATCAAACCAAACGTCTCAACATTTTTACTAAACTCTTTTGTTACCCTTATGAAGACGCTACTTTTTGATTTTTATTGAACAACTTCTTTATCCGATTAACTTCAACGGGTCGGGTGACTCGCGAGGTCTACAGCTCACAGAGCCACTAGTAATCATCACACATCTCGTGCACCATCACGTTAAAAGTGGCCTTTGAGTCTTGCGGCCCTGGGCTCTGTCTGAGAGATAGGACATTTTGATTTTGAAAAAATAAATTTTATTCCTTTTCCTAACAGTTTGTGCAGAAAAACGACCTTATTTCGTTGGTACATAACATTTCAGGCTCGGATCTAGGAGGCGCGAGGTGGGGGGGGGGGGGGTTAATTAGTGTGACGTCATTAGCCTGTATTTCATTATATGAAGTCACTAGTGACGTCACAGTTTTTAGGAGTCAAATAGCAATCTTTATATTTAGTATCTAAAATCACATTGATCATGACAAGTGACATTGTTTTGTGACGTTTTATGTATTTATTACATTATTTTGTATTTTCTTAACAGTACCAAATAATTTATTCTTCATCCAGGAAAGTGCCCACAATTGCCCCTTTTTAAATAATGTCTAGATCAGGTACTGCATTATTTATGCAAGTCGGTCAATGCTCAGACAATCTTACCCTCAGGGAAAACCGTAGTTTCTCAACGCTCAGTATATTTATTTTAAAAACAAAAACCCGACCGCCTTTTTAATGTGGTATTATTTTTATTTTTTATTTATTTATTTTTACATACCCAGTGTCTCTCTCACAGTAAATACAAATCTAACGACACCTCTCAAGCTAAAATCCATCGAGCCGTTCAGGCTGCACAGCGTGCCAAACAATTATACATACATACTCTCGAAAAACATAACCCTCCTTCTGGCGCAGTCAGGTAAAAAAGAACTGAGAAATCCTATAAAATAGTGACTAAAAGTTACTAACATGTAAAATGGCATATAATGGCTAGACTACGTCATTTTGTCGCATAGACGTCACATTTTTGTAGGGGTAGAAACTTCTAAATTTATCGAATTTTTATACTCACCAAAACCCTTATACATCATTTAGTTATACGAACGATGTAGTATTGAATACATTTTTTGCAATTATTGTGGGAAACTTATGACTAGTCATCCCGATCCCAATGAACACCCGTATTTTTATATTTTTCTTTATTTTTTTTTACCCGCGTTGCTTTTATTTACCCTATTTTTTTATCTCATTTTAATCAGTCAGTAATGATTCTCTTTGACTCGTTAACAGTGACATAAAATATAACTTAAATACTATCGATAATTCTATAGTCGATAAATTAAAAGTTTCAATCCCTATAAGAAAGTAACTTCAGTGCGTCAAGATAACGAAGTCTGTAATGCAAATTATTTATTTTATAAATTATACATTAAGTAATCGATTTGTAATTCGCAAAGTTATTGATTTGTAAAGTGAAAAGAAGTGTCAAGATTGTTTACATTCTTTTAAATACCTAACCAAATGGATTATAGTAATTACAAATAGGCAACCTACGGAATTGTTTCGTCCAAACGTGTATTGGCTGTTTTTTAGGCTGAGAATCCACTATGCTGAATTCAAGTTGCTGATTCTATATACATTGCCTCTTTGCAAAGATCGGTCACAATTTTGTCATTACAAAACCAGCAATGTATATACCTACAATCAGCCTCTGGAGTTCCTGACATGGATTTCCAGCCTCACTCAGGGACCTATTTGCACAAAATTTATGTCTAGTGACTTAGTTTAATTTCATAGGAGTGTCTACGTCACTTACGTCACTCTTTTGAATAGCGTTTTCAAAAAACTTAACACTAGGGTCACGCAGAACTCTAAACGCTGTAAGTATGATGAAGGTTAGTGAGTGTTAGGCTAGCTAGGGCGTGTAGGGTTGAGAGCTTGGCTCTCCATGAGATCTGATAACTAATTTACAGTCAAGGACTACCTACTCGTCTTGGCATTACTTCACATAAAAATGTTTTAAAGGGATATTCAATACATGTATGTACATATAAGTGCGTTTTGAATATGATTTATATAGCAGTACATTTGGATATAAAGAATATACCTCTGCTTCCAAGCAGACCAGTGAAAAAAAAGGTTTTTTTTTAATTTCATTAACTATTTCCTAGTTGTAAGCCTTAAAATAATTCTACAATATTTTCTAGCTTGGCAACACCATAATTTCGCACCAACTAATAGGCATGACGAATGGAAAAATATCTTTAGCCCATCGGTTAGATTATTGACTTTTCTCTGAGAAACAAAAAATGACAAAGATACAGCGCATTTAAATTTCGCATGACGTCACGGCTACGTACGATTTTTACATAGAGCTGACGTCGCAAGCCCCCACTCCGGAACTTTGATGCTTTGTATCTTTGTGAATTGTTACTTTTTCGGCAAACTAAAAAATATGGGTCCATTATTTGTGGATAATCTAAAAGACGGACTAATTTCAATCATACTTCCCTGTCCTACACTGCTGTATAACCCAAAGGTTGACTGGCAGACAACTCGCCTATTGTTCTGTACAATTTGTATTTAATGAAGAAAAAAGATTAAACAAATAAAAAAATATAAAGTCATTTGTTATCTCGCGTACCTGTATGTAGTCTGTAGGCGTTACGCAGGCCTCCGAATCTTATGATAATTTTCATAATTCAAGACAATGCGAGAACGGTAGGACAGAAGTTTTGATAAATCTGATTTGTCAAGTGTAACTTACAAAAACAATCCCGAGGAACAATGAGAGTTTGTGCTAATTTAGTTAACAATTTTAGACGGTGCGTGTGGCTCTTCCAAAATGTGGATACTGTTTACAGATTTAGATCTTAATTCTCCAGTGATGATATTTATATTTATCCATAAATTTACATAAGGGTTTCTTTTAATATTTTTTAAGCTATTGCATAGCTTTTATTATGCTTAATTTTGTTTTACATAACGATTAACGCTTCTAAATAATTTCATTCAAATACAAAAAATGCCTGAAGACCGGCCTGTACAACCAGTGTGTTCTGCCTACTATGACGTACGGTGCTGAGACATGGACGCTCACGAAGGAGGCTGTGCACAAACTGAGAGCCGCACAGAGACATGGAGCGCGCCATGCTTGGCATCAGGTTGCAGGATCACGTTCCCAACACGGTCATCCGACAACGTACTAAGTACGAGATGTTGGTGCAACGGTCATGAACTTAAAGTTGAAATGGGCAGGGCACGTGGCCTGACGGAGTGATGGCAGGTGGAGCAAGGCACTGACCGAATGGTAGCTCAGAATGGGTGAGAGAAGCGTCTGGTGTCCGCCTATGCGATGGGATGACGATTAATCACATCAAATAAATGTAAAACATGTTTCCAAACTAAAATATGGCAAAATCTGACACGTTACTTTTATATATTAAATTCTAATTCAGTCCATGGAGACTTCTGCAAGGTTTCAAGAGTTATTATTGGTACCAACATTCTCATGTGATTTTCAGTACAATCATCTGCTCCTTTAACTTTTTTATTTCGTCAATGTAAACCGCGCAGATTTTACTTGCACTTGCGCAAAGAAACATGTTTTTTTTCGCTACTTTCCAACAACTCCGATCAGACACTTTTTTTCTGAATGTCTAATAGATCACTTTCTATGGCATTGGTTTAAAATATAGACTTATGATGTCATACTTTCTTGGAGTTAAATAGCGTTCTTAATATTCGTTTTTCTGTAATATTAAATCTAAAATAACATATAAAAAGTCACATTATTTTGTGACTTTTTATTTTCTTAACAGTACCAAACATTAGTCAATATCAAATAATTATTGCCAATCCCTAGAACAAATTCTTAAAAAGTTAAAATAAAAAAGATGAGCGCCATCTGTCTTGAGTAGAAAGTACTATGGGACGACGTGATTACTAGAAGTTCCGATTGAATGTGACCGATTCGAAGAAATAAAATCTGATTTAAATGACTACATGTCGTTAAATAGTAAAGTAGTGATAACTGGATGATGCTAAAAAGATTTAAACTCATAAAACTGCTTTAAATCTAAGAATAAAACCAAAAAGTTGGAACTTATTTTGAAATGAGGTAAATAGTGCCATCTGTTAACATTTTTATGTAACTAAAAGTAAAATGTATGAGACTGATAGGACATGGTGTAGACTAGCTGCTAACTGCTCATAATAAACATTCCTGAATAACCTACATGTATGGTAAGATAATAAAAATATTTTAAACGATATTAACTTCACATTTATTCAATAAAAGAAAAAAAAAATGTTGTCTTATCGGTCACCACGCTCAAAAAGTGTAACTTTTATTTATTAACTTAGAATTATTAATATCAAAGAAAAAAAAAACTGCATAAATAAAAAATAAATAAATAATTATAATTGCATAAGTTGACAAAAAAATGCTATGCAATAGCTTTACCGCGGCAGTCCCCGAGTGCCACACTTTTTTTTTAATTTCTACCGAATTTACACTTATTTAAAAAAATATTTATTAACTTTGTACATCTGTTTTTGGGTCATAGGATTACACCATCTTACCAAATTTCGTCGGATTTGGTCCAGTAGATTCGGAAATATTGGCTGTGACAGACGGACGAACATACAGACGCAGGAGTGATTCAATAAGGGTTACGTTTTTTTTATTCTTTTGCACGAAACTCTTAAAAATAAAACTATCAAAGGGAACTCCACATCACGTACGCATTACGAGTCAAATTATATTCCAATGTAAATAATATAAATAAATATGAAATAAAAAACTACAATTTATTAACTAGCTTGCCTATCTGTAGCAATGTAGGCGTAATGTAGGTCGTAAAGCCTTTGTAACGCCTACAGACTAAACATAGATAAATTTTCTATTTATATTTAACTTCCTTCATCTTAACGCGTTCCTGGTTTCATCCTCCGCTGTGCTCCTCCGGAGCCCAGAATATAAACGTCCCACCAAAAACATACCTGTTAAAAAGGAGGCCAAGTTCCTATCGGCTAATTGTTCGCCTAAAAAAGGGTTGAAATCCAATTCAATGCCAAGTTTAGATCCAATTTAAAAAATATCTAAAATTATAATACTTCTAAATTTGAACTTGGCAGGTTTTCGTGCTGTACGTAACACTTATTTAATTGTATAATCAAATTTATTGTTTATATAATTAAATTAACCTATTTATATAATTAAATTAACCTGCTGCAGGTGTTGTGGTCTCCAAGTGTGTGTGTGTGTTGTTTCCAAGGTGCTGCAGTAAGCAGTACCTTGGATAGGTTTGGGCAAACGCTAGATGCCGTCCGAAACCTACAGTTTCTACGTGTCTTCCGAAACACGGAATCATCTTACTTTTTCGTATAATCAGGTGATTCAAGCCTGCAATATCCTAACCAGACTGGAAACCACTTTTCACAAAGTATGCTTACAAATGGGATTTGAACCCACGACCTCCGGGTCACAAGACGAACGCCTTGACCACTAGGCCACGGAGAAAGCCCAGAATATTATTTACATGTCAACAGGAAATAGAACACACAGATTAAGCTAGCCCCAAAGCAAGTTCGAAACTAGGATACCAACAACGATACTATATTTTATAACAAATATATATCCAAGACCCTGGTTCATCTGAAAAATATCATTTTCCATCTTGACCTGACCCGGGATCGAACCCGGCACCTCAGGTGTGACAGATTGGCATGCTGATCACTAGGCCACAGAGGTCGTCAACTGAATGAAGAAGAAATATCCGAAACGGTTAGAAAACAGGCGGTATGTGTACGAGTACAGTGGGCCGCATAGAAAAGTATACCACCAACAGAACAATAGGGAATATGCATGAAAAAAATATATGTTATCTAACCAGTTTATCCATAAATATTCAAAAATAAATTACTGACAGTGAAAACAGAATAAGATTTGGTTGAAAAACGAACGAGATATGACAATTTTACGAAACTATGTCTATCTCACTCGCAAAAACGCTATTTTCTATGGCAAATGTATAGATGATGTGGACTTTGACGTCATCAGTACATATCGGATTTCTCTTTCTAATTGAAACTTTGAATTATCACATGTTCGTCGCTGATTAAGATATTTTATAAATTCTGTCATATTTGTTTACTGTGGTTAATAAGGACTTTATTAAGCAAATAAAAAAAATATGTGCATATTCTCCATTACGTAGTACCGAAAGTATAGATGTAGTATACTTTTCTATGTGTCCCACTATACATATTATTATGACATAGTATGTGTATATGTATATGTGTTAGCATTAAACGACTCACCATTTCTGACGCGTATCAGTGTCTGTAACAAACATATAAAATTAACATATAAATCACTGGTTTGACATACAGACTCATGCGAATACGCCCCATCAATTTTAGTCGACTAAACTTATGACCATCGACTAAGCACATTTTGCCGTGGCGTAGTGGTCACCATGCTAGTCCGCCACCCAGAGGTCCCGGGTTCGATCCCCGGTCAGGGCAAGTTGGAAAACGGCCTTTTTCAAATTGTCCTGGGTCTTGGGTGTTTATCTATATATGTATTTGTTATAAAATATAGTATCGTTGAGTTAGTATCCCATAACACAAGTTTCGAACTTACTTTGGGGCTAGCTCAATCAGTGTAATTTGTCCCTATTTATTTATTTATTTATTTATTTATTTATTTAGTACTGTAGGCACTATTTTTAACCGACGACGAAAATGTGGGGTGTAAAGTTTGACGCTGTCTGTCTGTGTGTGTCTGTTTGTGACATCGAACGGATGGACCGATTTCAATATAGTTTTTTGTTACGTGAAAGCAAGTTTCCTTGCTGTGTTCTTGGCTATGTTTGATGGAAATCGGATTAGCCGTTTAAAAGTTATTGAGGGTTCACACTTGAAAGTCGGGGTTGTTTTAATTTTATTAATTTACGGATATGAATTGGAATATGCGGTTCCGCTCCTTATCACTAGATGGCGATTTTGAAAAATCGGGGGTTTTTTAATATGCCTGGAAAATAAACTTGTAGGTAAATCTACTACAATGCCTAGGTATAGTACGGTAACCTATAGTTCATCATTATCATTTCAGCCGCACAACGTCCACTGCTGAACATAGGCCTCTCGCAAGGATTTCCAAAATGACCGATCTAGAGTGGCCTGCATCCAGCGCCTTCCAGCGACCTTAGTCAGGTCGTCAGACCACCTTGTGGGTGGGTGTCCTACGCTTCGCTTGCTAGTACGTGGACGCCATTCGAGAACCTTTTTGCCCCATCGGCCATCGGTTCGTCGCGCTATGCCACTTCAACGAGCTGATCCCATGGGCTTTCAGTGACTTTTGTTCTCCTACGAATATAATGATATGCGACCTATAGTTATTCATATATACCCATATACTATGTGTAAAGGAAATATTATCTAAATATATATAACTCAAAGGTGACTGACTGACTGACATACTCGTAGTGATCTATCAACGCACAGCCCAAACCACTGGACGGATCGGGCTGAAAATTGACATGCAGGTAGATGTTATGACGTAGGCATCCGCTAAGAAAGGATTTTGATCAATTCTACCCCCAAGGGGATAAAATAAGGGATGAAAGTTTGTATGAAACTTTGCCAATTTTAAACCGATCGGGCTGAGACTGCATGCATAAAGCTACTATGACGTAGGCATCCCCTAAGAAAGGATTTTGATAAATTACACCCCTACGCGAGCGAAGCCGCGGGCAAAAGCTAGTGTATAATAAATCCAACCACAAGCTAACTACATCATTATAGCAAAATGAAATTAAAATAACAGTCAAAAAACAAAAAAAAATCGACATTTCCATTCAGATTTTTTAGAGTGTCATAGCTAATTATACTATTAGTAGTAAACTTAAATAACTAATTATGATATTTAACCGACTTCAAAAATGAAGAAGGTTGTCGATTCGAATTTAATATTGTTTTAAGGGGCTAACTGAATTTTCCGGGATCCAGTGCTGCCCCCATTTTAAATAAATCTATTGAAAGGAAACGGAGATTTCATTTAAAATTTTGTCTTGATCAGACCCTAGATAACCCTTTAAACTATTTTATGAACTATTGTTTATAGTTTAAAGTGAGAACGTGAAGCTTTTCTACGCACAATTGCGAAAAACGGCCACTTTTGGCGTATGCGCGTAAAAAAGCTTCATGTTCTCACTTTAAACTGTAAACAGTAGTTCATAAAATAGTTTGAAGGGTTATCTAGGGTCTGATCAAAACCAATTTTGAATGATAACTCCGTTTTCTTTCAAATGATTTATTGTAAATGGGGGCAGCACTGGACCCCGGAAAATTCAGGTAGCCCCTTAACGTAAGTATGTTCGATAACTCGAAGACGCCCAGACCTATATGGATTTATTTTTATTGAAAGGGTGGGTATACTTTTCAAGGGATTTTATCAAAATAAGTAGGTTGTTGAAAACAATATTAAAGTTTTAAAAAATTATACTAATTTTTATTTTATTTTCACTGTTTCTTTAAGTCCTATAAATAAAAACTCGACACCCCGTTAATTGAAAGGAAAATTAGGATACCAGTACAATTTTAAATATTCCCCGTTCCTTTTTGTAAACGATATCAAAGGAGTTACTGACGTCACGATACGCATGACGTCACGCAGGCACCGACGTGTGAAGCTGTTATTTTGGAAAAAATATTCTTCGGTAAATAATTTTAAAATATCTTGTAATTTTTGGTACTCGTTTTTCCTGTTCTTTCAACGCCTGCTTACGAAAAAAGGGATCTTGAACGGAAAACAATGAAAGATATTGGACGACCGCTGTGGCCTATTGGTCATCATGCCAGACTGTCACCAGGAGGTCCCGGGTTCGATCCCCGGTCAGGTCAAGATGGAAAATGAACTTTTTTAGATTAACCTGGGTCTCGGATGTTTATATTTGTTATAAAATATGTTATAAAATATAGTATCGTTGAGTTAGTTTCTCATAACACAAGTCTCGAACTTACTTTGGGGCTAGCTCAATAGGAGTGATTTATCCGTAAATATTTAAAAAAATAACTCTTGTCAAATAAAGAGGAGTGTTATAAGTTTGACGCCAATGTCTGTCTGTCTGTCTATCTGTAGCAAGGTAGCTCTCAAGCGAATGGACCGATTATGATGCGGTTTTTTAAGCGAAATTTGCCAGGAAATTTAAAAAAGCCACTGACTGAAGCAGTTGGAGCCGCGGTTTCCCAGGCGCAAGTCCATTACAGACGGGAAGATCTTCCTGCCAGGTATGGACTTGCGCCTGGGGAACCGCGGCTCCGACGGTGTATCGTCGGAAGTTGTATATATGCAGCGAATCGGGCGAACTCTAAGATCGAGATGTAGTAATACTGCTGGCGCCATCTCATATGCTTTTTGTGAACTATATTGTCGGTTGTCTCTTGATTGGTTTGTTATTGTAGTTCCTCGTAGTGGCCGTAGAGGTCGCCACATAAGAATAAATTGCAAAGTTTTGAAAATATTGCTGGAACAATAAAACAAAGGAAGAGGTCAAGTTATACAATAACGGCACGCGCGGAAATCAAAACATTTTTTACTCGACTGCACTAGAAGGAGGATTATGTTCTTCAAGTATGTACATTTCTTTGGCACGCTCTACGGTCTACGGCTCAATGGATTTAAGTTTGAGAGATGCCGTTAGATTCGTCTTAATAGGCACGACGAATGGAAAGATATTTTAAGCCTATCGGTTGGATTTTATAAAAAATATTGTACACGTATTTTTTCTTTTCTCTGAGAAACAAAATATGAAAAATATATAGCGCATTGAAATTTCGCATGACGTCACGGCTACGTACGATTTTTACATAGAGGTGACGTCGCATATCCCCTCTCAGGAACCATGATGCTTCGTATCTTTGTAAATTTTTACTATTTTGTCAAACTGAAAAATATGGGTCCATTATTTTTGGATAATCCAAAAGACGCACTAATTACCACTATACTTCTCTAACCTTGTCGTCACCCCTATTCTGAGTGACACTTATTTTGCTCACACTAATGTGAGCAAAATAAATACTAGACACAGTTATACGGTATATATATTTATTTTGCTAGATAAACCGTTAAGGGGCTACCTGAATTTTCCGGAGTCCAGTGCTGCCCCCATTTGAAATAAATCATTTAAAAGGAAATGGAGATATCATTTAAAATTTGGCCTTGATCAGACCCTAGATAACCCTTTAAACTATTTTATAAACTAATGCTTACAGTTCAAAGTGAGAACGTGAAGCTTTTTTACGCACAATTGCGAAAAACGGCCACTTTTGGCGTATGTGTAGAAAAGCTTCACGTTCTCACTTCAAACTGAAGAATATACTTGTAGTCACCCCAGACTTTGAACACGCGAATCCCATATCTCGGCTACTCCTTGACTGATTTGGCTCATGTTCAAATTGAAAAATTCTATTGGTTACTTCTACACGCCTTTCAAATTTCGTGAAGCTCCTTTGTTAAATTCACTGATTTTAGTGAATAAAATAAACTTTTTGGATGCGGAATGGTATAAATTAAGAGATACGGGAAGCAACCGTTAGTATCATATCTTAATTTCGAAGTGTATTAATAAGGTACCCAAAGGAGGAAAAGATATTCTCATGCTTTTAGCGATAATCCCATTTGTGTCCATCTTGTGTTTTTGGTGGTTTTAATATGTATGTTTTATTACGGAGCAATAAAGTTTATTTTTATAGTATTTTATTGTATTTTTTTATCCTTAGTAATATTATAAATGTGAAAGCGTGGATGTTTGTTACGCTTTCACGCAAAAACTACTTGACGAATAATCATGAAATTTTGTACACATATTCTGGGAGGTACTAGAAGTAACAAAGGGTACTTTTTATTTAAAAATAAAAATATTTAAAAAAAAAAAAAAAAAAAATTGTCAACAAATATCAACATTTTGCTACTTTAGCGCCATCTAACATACAGTAATGAAGTTCAAACCCTAAATATGATGTGAAAGCGTGGATGTTTGTTACGCTTTTACGCAAAAACTACTTGACGAATAATCATGAAATTTTGTACACATATTCTGGGAGGTACTAGAAGTAACATAGGGTAAAGCGTAAATCTACACTATCCAATTATTTAATGGATTCGATGCGAGCGAAGCCGCGGGTAAAAGCTAGTATATAATATAAGGACAAATAACACTGATTGAGCTAGCCCCAAAGTAAGTTCGAGACTTGTGTTATGGGATACTAACTCAACGATACTATATTTTATAACAAATACATATATAGATTAATACCCAAGACCCAGGATAATTTGAAAAAGGCCATTTTCCAACTTGCCCTGACCGGGGATCGAACCCGGGACCTCTGGGTGGCGTACTAGCATGGTGACCACTACGCCACCGAGGTCGTCAAGGTCTCTAAGAATCCAAAATTAAAAGGATGACTATACAGCCTCCTGCAGCATTCGGTAAGTGTTTTGATCGGATCAATGGGTCCTCCAATTTGATAGCCGTCTGTTTTCATTCAATCAACGACCCAGGTGGTCGATCACAAGCCTTACTTACCATTACTTGCTTATTACACTTAGGCAACTAAATAACACGAAATACATTTGCGGAAATTACGCGACCGAGTTCGGCGAGCCGATTTTTTTATTATTTTCGGTGATTATTTTTCGTACATTAATGTTTTCACAATGTTTTTGACCCAAAAAGGAGGTATTCGCACTTACTAACTTGGATGGATGACCACAAGTAACATAAAATAAATCTTGAGCTCCTCCGTGCTTCGAAAGGCACAGACAGTGACACAAATAAGTTGACAAAAATGGCGGGTTTCAAAGCATTTTTGTACAAATTCCCGACACGTACATTGAACCAAAAAAGCGGTCGTCGGTGGATTATTTGTACCTGCGCCAATAAGTTTGTTCAACCTACGCGCCGGGAATTTGTACAAAAATGCCTTGGAATCCGTCATTTTTGTTCAACTTATTTGTGTCGCATTGTATAAGCCGTTTTTTCCGGCTGTCATCATTGTATGGCAGCCGTCAAGCTATGTCAGATGGCTTAAGGGGCTACCTGAATTTTTCGGGGTCCAGTGCTGCCCCCATTTAAAAGGAAACGGAGATATTTAAAATTTTGTCTAAACCAGGCCCTAGATAGCCCTTCAAACAATTTTGTGAACTACTGTTTACAGTTTAAAGTGAGAACGTAAGACTTTTCTACGCACATTAACCAAAAGTGGCCTTATTTCGCAAATGTGCGAAGAAAAGCTTCACGTTCTCACTTTAAACTGTAAACAGTTGTTTATAAAATAGTTTGAAGGGTTATCTAGGGTCTGATCAAGACAAAAATTTAAATGATATCTCCGTTTCCTTTCAAATAATTTATTTCAAATGGACCCCGAAAAATTCAGGTAGCCCGTTAAGGCAGCCTGAAAAATCTGAGACCAATGTTGGCCACTTACACACACGAAAAACAAACAACCGAAATTTCAATGAAGAATACAACTGTGGAAATTACGTGGGCCACTTTCTTTTTTTTTTTTTACAAAAATGAAATCCTTCTCTTTAACCGACTTTCAAAAAGGAGGAGGTTATCAATTCATCGGAATCTTTTATTGGATGTCTATCTTTATATGTATTTATTATAAAATAAGGTATCCTTGAGTTACTACCGCTTCTTCTGCACTTGCGCTTAGGAGGCGGCAGTAAACTTAGTTATAAGTAAATGATCTGACGTCAACAACTAGCTAGAAATCGAAAGAAAAAGAAATTACAATTATCAAGTGATACAAATATCCAAAGATAAATAAATGACTTTTTGACTTTGACTTTGACTAGTATAGTATCGTTGAGTTAGTATCCCATAACACAAGTCTCGAACTCACTTTGGGGCTAGCTCAATCAGTGTTATTTGTCTCTTTTTTATGTCGGTGAACGGATTATTCGAAGACGCCTGAACCGAATTAGATTTTTTTTTAAATTGATATATTATATAAAGCTACACTTACCACTGACTGACTCACTGACATTGTTGTTTGACCTGTTCCCGAACAGTGGGGGTGATGGTTTATGGTGGAATGTATAGGGATTTTGGGGTCGAGTACCAGAAAAATCCGAAAATTGAAGATTTCAAGAAACCTGACGTGGAAGGGGTACGGCCCGGCTAAACGGTTGGACTTGGAGATTTGACCCCATAGACAAAATGAAAGGGGTTCCTGATTAATTACCAGAGTAGGTATTTTTTTTTTAATTTTCGCAAAAAAATATTCCCCTCCATACAAATTCCATACAAGTAACTTGGCGCAGCCTGAGGCCGAAGGCCGAAGGCGGAGCCGTCCCGCGAGGCCGAAGGCCGAGCCCCTCCCCCCCTGCCCCCTTCACCCCCCCTCCCAGTAATTTTCACGAGGCCGCAGGGCGAGCTGCGTGGCGAGGCCGTAGGCCGAGCCACTCCCACCAAGCGCTGCGTCGTTTATTTTTTAATTTTGGAAATCCAAGATGGCCGCCGTAAGTCAACTGCTTCCGATTTGGCTGAAAATCGATTTCTATATGTATTTTGAGCCGAAAAATCCAAATTTGACATTTTTTGAATTCCAAGATGGCGTCTACAATAAAAAAAATTAAATCGTCGTAGGGGTCTGAAATTTTGTATCCTGGGGTAAAGCACCCCGCGAAACTCGAAACTGCAATCAGATTTTGGATCCAAGATGGCCGCCCACACATTTTTTTATGTTTCCTCTACAGACTGCAATGTTTATCCATTTTCTGAACTGAAAACATATTTAGCCTTCCTCAACAGCTGCACGAAAAACCGCGGGCTGCTTGCAGCCCGCGCAGCGCCCGAAAAGCTAGTATATATATATAAGCGAAAATCACTCACTCATCACGAAATCTCGAAAACTACTTAGCCATTAAAGATGAAATTTTGCAGGAAGGTAGATTGTGACTAGGAGACGTCCGCTAAGAAAGGATTTTTGGAAATTCCATCCCTAAGGGGGATTGTTATTTTGAATAAGTATCCATACATTTAAAATTTTCAACGTAATAATTCATATGTTTTAACAAAAATAATAACGTAAAAAACAATTAAAAATCCTATTAGAAACCTTTTTAGACTTCTACGCGGACGAAGTCGCGGGTTAAAGCTAGTGTAGGGATATTTTCGATATCTAAACAGGGAGTGACACAGGCCTGGTATGCATAAACCCAGGTATTGGCTTCACAAGCGTTTACCTTTCAACAATAAGAATATTGGAAACACCACAATAGCTCGCCATTATGAACGACGGACTATAAGGAACCCGTATAAGAATAAATTGCAAAGTTTTGAAAATATTGCTGGAACAATAAAACAAAGGAAGAGGTCAAGTTATACAATAACGGCACGCGCGGAAATCAAAACATTTTTTACTCGACTGCACTAGAAGGCTTCTTCTGTACATGCGCTTAGGAGGCGGCAGTAAACTTTGTTGTAAGTAAATGATCTGACGTCAACAACTAGCTATAAAGAAATCGAAAGAAAAAGAAATTACAATTCTCAAGTGATACAAATATCCCAAGATAAATAAATGACTTTTTGACTTTGAGTATCCCATTACACAAGTCTCGAACTCACTTTGGGGCTAGCTCAATCAGTGTTATTTGTCCCTTTTTTATGTCGGTTATCGGATTATGCAAAGACGCCTGAACCGAATTAGATTTTTTTTTATTAAAGCCCTTCAATTTTATCAAAATCGGTTGTGTAGTAGGCAAAGTCGGGATTTTAGTATTGAAAAATTACACAATATTTTTGTTTTGGGTTGCAGCGTTGTTTTGCAGTTTACGATATTGTAGGAACTCCGTAGGTAGGTAGCCGCGGACTAGCTGGGGCAGTTGGAGCTCCTACATAAAGAGGTAGGTAAGGTACGTAGTGGAGAGCTTGAGAGAAATAGTCTCTTCCTAGTGTATATAAATGACTTACCAAAACTATTTCCCGACAATTTATGTATCATGTTTGCCGACGATGTATCGCTACTCTTCAAGAGCGACACTACAGCTGAAGCTAACGCAATTCTCTCAGACGCCACTAAAATACTAGAGACATGGCTTGACAAACAACATTCAGAAATAAATATTTAAAAAAAAAAAAACAAAATAATTCAATTTCGTCCCTATCAAAAACAGGCATTCAGACGAAGTGGTAGCTAAAGTGGCGCCCTCATTTGAAATAAAATGTTTAAAACTAAATAAGGTGATAATTAAAAATTTGATTTGTATCACTGTCTAGAAAGACCTTTTAACTATTTTATGAATAACCTTTGAAATTATTACTAATAGTCTGTCTAGTTTTAAAAACAGTTTTAAAACTAGACGGACTACCAATATTACTTTCAAAGATTATTTATAAAATAGTTAAAAGGTCTTTCTAGACATTGATACAAATCAAATTTTTAATTATCACCTTATTAAGTTTTAAACAATTTATTTCAAATGAGGGCGCAACTTTAGCTACCACTTCGTCTTAAATCTAAACCTATGTTTTAAAACCAAAAAATAGAAGAAGTCAGCCACTTTAATCTACTGGGAATCACTATAGATACCTTCGTTGACTGAAAACAACACATAGAAATAACAAGGAATAAACTTTCTAAATTTATATATGCACTAAGCATCTTGAAACTTAATACAAACTATGAAACTGCATTGACTGCATACTATGCATATGCATACTCGTGGTTGAAATATGGGGTAATGCTCTGGGGTAACAGCACCGATGCTGATGATCTTCTAATTATGCAGAAAAAGTGTATACGACTATTATGTAACCTACCGTACAGACAGGCGCGGTCGCAGCTTGAAATTTTGGAGCGGGTCACTCACTACACTAATAAAAAATTGGTGTTTGGAATACAATAAACATTATTGCGTAAAAACACCACTAGATGTCAGCAAACTATAAATTTATCGCTGTTAGGGGTTAGCTAGAAATTTTCTTTTATTATTTGGCAAATTTTTGAGATTTTTCAATTCGACCTTAGATTTTGGGGGGGGTCATGTCCCCTGTGACCCCCCCCCCTTCGGACCGCGCCTGATTATGCAGAAAAAGTGTATATGAATATTATGTAACCTACCGTACAGACACACCTGCCAATCTTGCTTTATAAAACATAATATTCTTACACTACCCTCAATCTGCATATTTGAATTATGCTCATTCGTAAGAAAATATATGTCCCTCTTTAAACAAGTAAAAGACACTCACACAATAAACACACGGCACAAAAACAGACTAGCGATACCGGTAAGTAAAACTAAAGGACAAGACTTGAAATGTATAAAAAGGGTCCGTACCTAAGCGCAATCAAGATGTACAATAAACTGCCAAAACTAATTACATCGGAAGAAAATGTTAAAAAATTCTTTAAAAAATTAAAAGGGCTACTATTGTCAAAGGGGTATTACTCGGTTAACGAATATTTAAATGACAAACTATAATAAGCGTTTAAAGAAAGACTCAATAAACACAACAAAATATCTGCGTAGGTACTCGTAGTTCTAGTTCCAGTTTCAAGTTGCATCTGACCAACGCACTTGCAGTAATTATATTTACAATAATTATATTTTTTAGCCTATAAATTAGATTTTGAAGTACAAGATTCAAAATCTAATTTATATCTTCTAAACATTGACATCAATTGAACTTACTCATAATTTATGTTAATTATCTTCTTGTACTTGATTATAAATACTATTATTATAAAAACTCAAATAATTCTTATAAGTTCGCAACACCCTGCCAGGGTTCATGTACTTACCTACTAACCATCTTATGTATGAGTGCATGAAAGCGAGTAATAAAGAAATAAACAGCAGAGTTATTTTATTTATTAATAACTTCACAATACTGATATATACAATGTCCTTTTTAATTAAGTACAAATATTTTAAGGGGTTATTCAGTCCATCATTTTGAACAACTTTGCCCAATAAATGCATATCGAAATACGAAAAAAAATATTTAGGTTCTCATACAGATCGAAGTAGTCACGTGATATACTATGAAAAATGCAAAAAAATTTTTCGTATTTCGATATAAATTTATGGGAAAAGTTGTTCAAAATGATGGACTGAATCACCTCTTAAAATATTTGTACTTAATTAAAAAGGACATTGTATATATATATAAATTTACAATACCGATATAGATGTGATCAGCTCGAGAGATGGTAGTGGAATGTATCAGGAATGATGAGGAAGGAATCTAAAATTTAAAAATTGAATTAAAAAATGAGATTATTTTTTAAAAAAGGTGGACAGTGTGAAATGGAGAAAAGAGGTAAACGGAATGAAGGATGAGGTTTATTGTAACATCGTTACAATATATTTTAAACGCTTGTTCACCAACTTGGCGAGACCTTTATGTCTTGTAACCTAACATAACGTACCTACTGATCTAAATGGGTCGTGTTCCTTCAAAGTAAGTATTACACTAGTTTGTACAAAGGAAACCGCATCTAAATCCTGTCATGTTTTTGCGAACTTGTCCTTTGACATAAACACATCAGTGGCGAATTTAAGCATTTAAGCTGAGTTCCTTGTTATGTCATATGTTTAAGTAATATGATATATTTTTTACAAACTAAAAACCGATTTCCACGCCAAACTACTTAACCGATTTCGATCAAATTACTTAGAAGAGTGCTTTTCCGACTCCATAAAAGGAGGTTATCAATTATTGTTTTTTTTTTATGTAGGACCAGTTACCTCGTCAAATAACGTAGGTACAGGCACTTCATAGAAGCGGACCATCATTTATGCCTACACTACTACAAACGAAACTATAAATCTGTGCACACGTCAATGTGTGTGTGTGTTCGCCCGCTCAACACCTCGAACAAGTCGTTATAAAAAAAAACCCTACTGCCTTTTTATATACCCAGTTTTACTTCCAGAATTAAGACAAATCTAATGACACCTTTCAAGCTTAAATCCAACGAGCCGTTAATGCTAAAGAGCGCGCCAAACCACCGAGTTTGGCGCCAAAAATCCACATTTATTTTTAAATTTTAAATTTTGATACTCCCAGTGTTACTTCTGCTTTTACAGTAAATACAAATCTAACGACACCTGTCAAGCCAAAATCTGTCAAGCCGTTTAGGCTGCAGTGCATGCCAAACATTCAAACATGCATACTATTGAAAAACATAACCCTCCTCAAGCGCAGTTGGGTAAAAAGCGAGAACAGGGGAGAGGTGCAGAGACGGGGAACGGGGACGTATATGTTCTGTATCTTAAGTTAGGTAGGATGTCGAATCAGGGACAGGAATACTGATATTTAGTATCGATATATCTATGTTATATACTAGGAGCTTCTACAAATATATATCTAAGATATATATATTTGTAGAAGCTCCTAGTAGGTAGGTAGCCGCGGACTAGCTGGGGCAGTAGGAGCTCCTACAATAAGAGGTAGGTAAGGTACGTAGTGGAGAGCTTGAGAGAAACAGCACAGAGTTATTTTATTTATTATAACTTTACAATACTGATATAGATGTAATCAACTCGAGAGATGGTAGAGGAATGAATCAGAATGATGAAGTAGGAATCTAAAATTTAAAAATTGAATATGAAAATGAAATAATTTTTGGAACGAAGTTCCTTACGCCAGGCTTGGAGGAGATAGGGATTTTGCTGCGCGACCGAACTGAAAAAAATGTGATAGTAAAACCGTAAGGATGACCTCGTTAAATAAAACCGTTAAATGAGACGTGCGCAGGCGCGACAGTCGTATACACATTGTGTCGATTCTACATTAGCCGAAGGAACTTCGTTCCTACCTGGTGTCCCACGACACCACATTTCTTTTTTTGAAACAGAATTGGCGATAAATTGGAATATGAAGGATGAGGTTTATTGTAACATCGCTACATATCGATCAAAAATACTGGCATCTGGTATCGATATATCGACACAAAATTTATATATATCGATATAAAATATCGGTATTCCAGTCCCTGTCGAGGATGCGACCGGGAATACGCTCCGATGACGATGACAGATCGGGAAAAAATAACTCGCTCGTGAACTCGAAAAGAATCGAGTGAAAATATCACTCGATTCTTTTCGAGTTATATCACCAAGAATCGAGTGAAAATATCACAAACAAGGCCCCTGTTTGTTATGAACTCCCGTAATGTGACAATGGCATGTAGCAGCACGCGCTGCCGCGCTGTGCAAACTATGTTCAGCATTTGTAAATTTAAAAAATTAAGTGAAGCATTTTTACCAATACATATAATGAAACGGAAAAAAAATAACCACATCCATACAATTATATATAATAAAACAGTCATAAGTGCGAGTCGGACGCGCAGACGAAGGGTTCCGTACCATTATCTACAAAAAAAAAATCACGCTTTTTGTGTGGGAGCGCCACTTCAATATTTATTTTATTCTGTTTTTAGTGTTTGTTGATATAACGGGAAAAGAAATAAAACATCTGTGAAAATTTCAACTGACTAGCTATCACGGTTCTTGATATACAGCCTGGTGACAGACAGACAGAGAGACGGACGGATAGCGGGTTCTTAGTAACAGGATCCCCTTTTTACCCTTTGGGCACGGAAGCCAAAAAATCATAACGATACAGAGCATCAAAGTTCCAGTGTTTGGGTTCAGTGAGGGCTTGTGATGTTACCGTTTGACGACCTCCGTGGCGTAGTGGTCACCATGCTAGTCCGCCACCCAGAGGTCCCGGATTCGATCCCTGGTCAGGGCAAGTTGGAAAATGGCCTTTTTCAAATTGTCCTGGGTCTTGGATGTTTATCTATACATATATGTTATAAAATATAGTATTGTTGAGTTAGAATCCATAACACAAGTTTCGAACTTACTTTGGGGCTAGCTCAGTCAGTGTTATTCGTCCTTATATATTTATTATTTATTTTATTGAAGTGAAAACTTCTTTAGCGGCGCTGTACACTTTTTTGTAATGGGTAAAAAATGTTAAGTTCGCGTCAGTGCGTCAGGGCGTCAGGACACGGGACCTGATCGAAAATTCGTAAGACGGATGGAGAGAAGACAGCCGGCGTGGCGCGGCGTAGGAGAGGAAGTATCCCCCTCTCTTTCTACGGCGCGGTGAAAATGTGCCTACGCCTGCTGTTTCGTTTAGGCGGCGCAGGGCGCTTGCGTGATGCCGCGCGCATCCATGGAAATGCACAGCGTTAATATTTAAGTTTTTACTTCTGCCGGCACTTCCTGAGTGCAACCCGTCGTTTTTATTTTTATTTCATTTATTATTATTTATTATTATTACGTCCTGTACAAATTGTAGAAGACCGTGACGTCATACCAAATTTAAATGCGCTGTATCTTCGTTAATAATTGTTATTTTATAAAAAAAAAAATTCACTCATGCTCGTAAAGTTGTTCTTTATGTTGAGTGATGTCTGCATAAAATGGGTTTTTATGTTCTTGTGCATAAAGTAATTTCTTCTTTTAAGACTAAGGCAATTAGGCCTTACAGCCACATACACAATACACCTTCATTTAAGTGATATATTTTTATGAGATTTAGGTTATATCTTAATTTAATTACGACATATGTATCACTATCTACGATTAATACGGGCGTGCATTTACGTGTAAAATATAACGTAAATATTTAAAATAAATTGGCATTACGGCTCAGACGAAAGTAGAACGTCACTGAGTTGAAAATTAAAAAAAAACTTGATATGTGTCAAGGGACACCCGGATGGAACGAAGTAAAATATAAATATAAATAGGTCTAAATTACATTCAAACTCTTTTCTGCGTTCTAAAATCATGTTTTTATAATCTTCATAAATTTGAATGAACAAAAAGGGTCGTTACAATTTTTGTTCTTAATTTTTTCCGTCTAGCCCCCTTTCGCAACGCGCGATAAGGAACCAATGTTCCAAAAATAAGAAAGATTGTGTCGGAAAGTTAATTATTTATTCGTCAAACCAAACTAGACACTAGCAAAATTTGTTATTTCCTTGCAATCGAAGTGAAAATCTGAGTGTAAAACTCGAGTATAAAACCCATTTGACAAAATGGGTCGTTTTATGCTCTTGTTGTACAATCTACTATTTATGATGAGCCAGAAATATTTATTTTAGTCCACGTGCCTAATAAGCATGTATTAGGCGTAGGACATAGCATACGCGATATAAGGAATCCTTCATTTAGGTATTCAATGCGTTCTACAAAAGAAAATATCATCAACAAACACACGAGAAAAATAACAAAAAAATATTATTGCTGGAAAATATGCTAAACGACTCATATATTTTATCCGCATATGTACACACCAGAAAGAAGACATAAATAGATATTTTTGTTTGTACATCTTTATATCGGGGTTGTTATAACTCCCTAACTTGCACAAACAAGCAAAAGAAAGCAAACAAAGGTATAAATCGTCTAATTTATAACTTATAAAAACTGAAACTTAAAAAAAAATATATTATATTACTTTTCATACGGTCTTAGTAACAAGAGGCAGGGCCGTACCCAGGGGGGAAAGGGGCGTTAAAATTTCAGAGCCAACTTAAGGGGGCGTCTATTAATTACGTGAGATGATCAGGGGGGAGGGTTCAAGCAAAGTCTTACTAAATCTCACCTGGGGAGAGGGGGAATCTCGACAAACATCATGGCTTTATTTTTCTTAAAAAAAAAAGATTTAAAAATGTAAGAGAATCAGATCAAATTAATCTATACTAAAATATGGCGAAACTTGACACATTCTTTTTATATAATAAAATTTTGTGCGCACGTGTCAACGATGATTTAGAGTGACTGGATCAAAGCGGATTTGAAGGAGCAGATGATTTACTGAAAATCACATGGAAATGTTGGTTTCAATAACCACTCTTGAAACTGTGCACAAGTCTCCACGGACTGAATTAGAATTTAATATATAAAAATTATGTGTCAGAATTCGCGATATTTAAGTCTAGAAACATATTTGACATTAATTTGATCTGATTTACACAATTTGATCTGATTTAACAAGAAAAACAATAACATGATGTTTTTTGAGATCCTCCCAACTCCCTCAGGTGAGATTTGGTGAAGCTTTGCTTGTAATTCTTAATCACCTCACCCAATTAATGGACGCAAGTAATAAATGCATGTAACTTATTATCTCTGTCTGGCTCAGACCCCCCTCGAAACAAATTTCTGGCTACGGCCATGACTAGAGGAGTATTCACAAGGAGTTTCTAACAATGTAAAGCATGCATGAAGAGAGTAATGATTGTTGATGTTAACGAAGGCGTTGACGAAGGCGTAGAGATTTGCAGGGATCGTAACAAGCGACCGGTAAACGTTGAAATTATACGATAACTTCGTTGATCAATAATATAACGCCCGTGTAAAGACAATAACTAGTTAGGGACCATCCATAAATTACGTCATACGAATTTCTGGACTTTTTGACTCCCTCTCTTTCTTGTCACAGTAGGTTACAACTTCGAGACCTTCCACCTAGTGTGATGACACAGATACCAATTTTTAATTCAATAAAAAAAAACAAGAGAGTATAGCTTCTAAATATGGAACTAATAAAGCTGGAAATATTATACAGTTTATAAATAATAAATAAAAAATAAATATATAGGGGAATTTATTCCTATAAAGGGGAAAGTAGGAGTGGTGTCGTACCAAGACGTCAAAAGGCTGGCTGAGGACAGACAAGGATGGAAAAATCTCCACCGACTAGAGCGTCGCTCTTAAATTTAAATGAATGAATGTATTTTCATCGATTACTCGAACGCGCTTGGACCAATTTGGTTTTTTTTTTATAGGGCATACTTGTCAGAAATGTCAACATTGGTTTTTAGTTTAGAAAAAATATAACAGAATCACGTTTAAAAAATAATACGATCAAGACAAGTGACATTGTTTTAGTAGTAAATTCTTTATTGTACATTAAATTCTCACACATCCATACGCACAAACACTATCACACTTCCAAACCTTTACATTTACACAAGGAAAAAAAAGGAATGCTCATCTTTGTTTTCTTTTCTGTTTGATATGTATAAAAATAGTACATTCACAAATGTAGTCAATGTATACCTTTATAGGAAGCAGCGGGTCATTCCCATCACGAGTAGCATTAGATTACTCACTTAGAAGTCCATCATGTTGTAACTTACTATTTTATTTTATTTTATTTAAAAAGCCACAATTAGAACATTATTTTATGACATTTTATTCTTTTAACAGTACAAAACAATTTATTTTTGCCCCAGGATACTATATTCGGTCTCAATTATTGAAAACTGCAATCGGAAAACAAGTGACTTAGCATACCGAAACACTTTCTACCATGTTGCACTACCAAGAATCACATTTCTGTCCACGATTTTCAACTTTACACCGCACACGATAAGAGTCACTTTGTAATGCACTTTGGTCTTCGTCTCATGGCAGAGGAAGCAAGAAGAGATGGGGCAGTGGAGTAATGAATATCAAATAATTGGACGTACAAGACGTTTCGTCCTACGGCGCGGTGCAAAATAACCCATTGCCATTCAACAGTTGCCGCGAAGTACGGATAGCAGCAAAATATTCCATTTATAACAATAAATTTTATTTTGGAACTTGCTTTTCGGAGGCAACGGACTTGACAGATGGGGGACTAAGCGAATAAAGTGTGAGATTTTTCCGTCACGATTTTTTTTTAATCTTCGTTCCAAACGAGTTTTCCTCGTCACTTACACTATTTTATTTATTTAACTTCAGAAGCAAATACAAGTGTAATGGCGGACTTAAAGCCTTAGGTCTTATCTACCAGTCAACCAAACAGGTGATGTGGAGAATGACAGGGTTAGTGCAAAATTTGAATAGAAAAAAATTAAAAATATATAATCCTCAAAACAATAAATTACATACAAATAATACACACTATTAAGTATATACTAAGATAAACAATACCTACATGTATTACATAAACACCCAATGATCTATCTGACAGTTTTTGAAGAAAGCGTACCTTCACCTGTTTCTTAAATGAAAAGCGGGTTAACCTTCTGGACATTAACTGGTAAATCATTTCTTGATTTTATAGATTTTGGTTTTCTGACTTTTTTGTTTCAATTACCCAACTGCAGCATTACATATTAATCGGTTGTATTTACTTATTAATCGATTGTTAAACCGTCTAAATTCTAAATTCTACATCTAAATTTATTTATTCATAATGATATTAAAACAATTTTAAGGCATAACAAATATGCGTAACAACATGTTAGTTGTTACGCAATCTACCTTCCGTGACTAATTCGAGGTATCTAATTAGGTTTCTTCCGTCATTAATTCGACGCTTGCTCGCTTCGCTCGCTCGTTACTGTGATGGTCACTGCACAACCATAACCTAACCTATCTTCCGTGACGATTCAGATAGTATGTAGTATTAGGCTTATAGTCAGTATGCCTAGTAACATTATGCAAATTAAATTATATGACAAAAAAATAGTCTACAAGAAAATTATGCTAACATAAAATGTATGCCAAAACATAATTATGGCAAAGTATTTTTATGCCAAAATACTTATGCCAAAGTATATAGGAATCCCGTCCGGGTGATATAAGCTACAATTTGTAGGCAATAAATGTGTATAAGAAATGAAAAGTGTGAGTCAAAATGATTTTTTGTTTCGATAACGAGTCGCATCAAATGAAAGATCTTAATTACATATCATTGCTCGGATTAATTGAATAATTCATACTTATTCAGTAAACATTTTCCTGCAGACTGTGGATATTAGTATTTTTAACGTATGTCTTGATGTATTTGTGATATGTCTTATATAACAGCAAAAACAAACAAACTAGCCAATTTTAGGTCTTTATTTATCTCTATTTGAAACTGATAATATGTATTGAGATATTAAGCTGAACATTAATAACATACAATGATATTGTCTCATTTGTATGATTTGTACAACAAAAATATGCATGTAACAATAATATGTAATTTTGTTACTTAATGAATTGGAAATTAATGGCTTCCTTATTATTTATCTCTATGTTGAGAATAACGAATAAAAAAAAGCGAAACAAATTATTAATTATCCTTTTTCTGCTAACGCTCCACTTGATCCTCGGGCTCTATATAAAGGGCGGGGCACACTGAGCGTCAAACACAATACTCCTGTCTGTCGGTACTATCACTTGTTAAGTAATGCTAGCTACTTAGTAGATCTTGTGATTGTTCGAGTTATGCTGTAACCTCCCCTTTCGCGTGAGTATTTTTAAGTATATTATCTAATGTCAGCATATTTACACAATATGTAACGAAAACCCCGTCCGATCCTTGTAGGAGCAACTCAGACCGTCAATATGAACAACTTTTCCTATGGGACCAATGCTTGAAACTCCAAGAAAAAATCGTCATTTTTCATACTAATTGCCGAGCCAGCCGAATACTTTTGAATTAAAAAGTCGAGTTTTTTTCGAGTATCTAGCATTAGTCCCATAGCAAAAGTTGTTCACATTGACGGTCTGAGTTGCAATGATCGGACAGGGTTTTTGTTACATATTCTTTAGTAGGTAAGTAAACCAAAACTAAATATAATGCTTGCTTAAAATTTAAAATTAAGGTAAAATGAAAAAAATAAACATTATTTATTAAAAATGTAAGATAAATGTATTAAAGTAGTAGTGTGTGATTTAAATCAACAAAGTAAAAATATTTAATGTATAAATAAATTCTTTAAGTACTTTCAAAGTGATTCTTCTACCATGTATAGGTACTGCGTATTATCAGGAAATTTTAAGTTTTAATATTTTTTTTTATTATGTAAGTACTGAAGTATACAAATAATATCTTTTAATATATTTTTAAGAACGTACTAAGATAAAAGAGTTATTAGTTTGTACCTTCAGGGATCTATATCATTGTTAATTTATTTCAGGTTATAATTTTGTTTCAATTCAGTGAGAATTTATTTATTTATTTAGCACACTATGGTTATAATTATTATTCAATGGGATTTGGATTATATTTTATAGTTACTACATAATTTCCCATCACTTTTTTCTATAGAGGTTGTCTGGAAGAAATTGCTTAGCGACAAGGCCGCCTTTTGCGTATTTCCTAGTTTTTAAGATAAGTATGTCTTGTATTTATTTATTTATTTTGTGCAATAAAGGGTATTGTATTGTATTGTAGATATATAAGGAACCAAAACTATGAGATCCACAAATAGTTTTAGTAAGAAATATTAATTTATTTTTAACTTTGAAAGTGGATATATATTTTTTTGTGTGTTTGCTACGCGATGTCTACGCCAATTGTGTTTAATTATTGTTTTTTAAAGCCTTAACTGTCTAGTTGGTCCCATATTATTTTCCTTCTTCTATCTTCAGAAAAACAAGTCGCCTTTTTAAAAAAAATGAATTAAGTAAGTACATGAGTCAAAGCTTTCGTAATATTTTTTAACAAGTTAAGCAAAACGTTGATATATTTTACAAGCACTAAGTATGTATTGTCTGTTTTCACAGTATTATTACACTTAGAAAAGATTAAATAATACAATCTATTTTACCCGGAGGTCATGGGTTCGAATCCCACTGGGAAGCATACTTTGTGAAGTTGTTTCCAGTCTGGATAGGTTATTGCAGGCTTAAATCACCTGATTATCCGAAAAGAAAGATGATTCCGTGTTTCGGAAGGCACGTAAAACTGTGGGTCCCGAACACCACCTAGCGTTTGATCATCAAACAATCCAAGGATTGGTTCCTGGTTTGCCCTTTGGATTGTGGAGTTCAGACGGCAGTCGCTCTGTGTAAAAACCAGTAACCTCGTCAAATCTCCTTGGTTAGGTAGCGGACCCCGGGCTCTGAAGCGTTACTGCTGAGGATGCAACCGGGAAAATACGCTCGGATGATGATGAAACAATTAAGTACTTATAGGGTTCCGTAGGTACCCCAAGTGCTAACGGGACCCTATTTCTCGAACTAAACACTTGCAGTATCACTATAAAACATGGATTTAAGTTAGTATACTTGGTTTAAAACCATTATCCGCCTTAAATGAATTTGAAACATAAATGGACCTGAAAGTAATATACAGAGTTATTTCTTAGAGTCCCGAACCCAAAGGGTAAAAACAGGACACTATTAATAAGGATCCACTGTCCGTTTGTCTGTCTGTTTCCAGGCTGTATCACCTGAACTGTTACAGCTAGTCAGTTCAAATTTTCACACATGATCTATTTTTGTTACTGCATTAACTAAAAATATTCAGATAAAATAAATATTTGAGTGGGCTTCCATACCACAAACGTGATCTTTTTTTAGATAATTGTACGGAATCAGTCGTGCGCGAGTTATAAAAAACCGGCAACATTTTTGGAGCAAGTTTATTCTATAATACTAAACTATTTTCAAGAAAAAAAATCATCCTCCCATACAAATTCCATTCGGCTGAAAGCTGATTTGTATGGGAATGTATTTTTAGATATATATCATGGAGCTGTGTTTATTTGTAAAAGCAAATCCACACTTATTTCCCAAATTCACGGAATCAAGAATGAGGAACAAATAATGTTAGAAATCAATACAGACAAAAGTTGATGATGGGCGGACATAAAACTGCCACGATGAATAAAAATGTAATAGTAGCTCCTACTATTTACAATAAATTGCCAGATAATTTAAAAAAAAATAGACATGTTGACATTTAAAAAGAAATTGAAATTGCTCCTGATTGAAAAATGTTATTATAATGTTAAAGATTATTTCAACGATATTTTGATCATATAATTTATTGCATGTTATAATATAATTTAATGACTAGTTTTAATTTAATGTGAATTTTATGATTATTAAATTTTTTGGGCTATGTAAATATAACCAGTATATTATTGTATATCCATAAAGATAGGTCACAGTGATTCTTTAATACTTATAAGAACTTTGTAAACATGTGTTCCACAATAAAGATATTTGATTTGATTTGATTTGATTTAGTATTTCAATATATTTTTTTTGAATAATAGTTCAGTATCACGGACTGAAATTGCTCCAGAACTGTTGCCGGTATTTAATAACCGACTAAGTGCGGGCGGACACGCGCACGAAGGGTTTCATACCATTATGTATAAATAAGACACGTTTGTCGTATGGGAGCCCCACTAAAATATTTCCTTTAGGACGATATGGTCCACTTTCCTATCTCGTCCATTTCCTAACTCGTCCATTTTCTCATCTTGTCCACTTCCTCAACTTGTCCACTTTCCTATGACGTCCATTTCCTAACTCGTCCACTTTCTCAACTTGTCCACTTTCCTATGACGTCCATTTCCTAACTCGTCCACTTTCCCATCTTGTCCACTTCCTCAACTCGTCCACTTTCCTATGACGGTACGATTCAGAACGACCTGCTCGCACCGGGCCGACTCGGACGGCATTGCATGTGGTACAGGTAAATGAAATGTGTAAACAGTAATCACAGGTCATATCTGAAATATACCTAAGAAGAGATTTATCCTTTTGAATACAAAACTTCTTTTTTGACCAATTTCGGTACTTATACTGGCCACGTAGAATAATGACAGAAGTATTTATGAGTAATTTATATCAACATACTCACTTTTTCATTCCCTGTATTGCCTATAAATAAAACTGTATTAAAATTTGAATCTAAAATTACGAAGCAATATCATTTTAGCCAAAAAAGTAATTTTCGCTGTGATTTCTGGCTATGGCTACACGGTCTCCTCTACTGTATGATGAATTCTATCTTATAGTATAATATAATATAATAAATATACACAGCAAGTATAACCTCGCTAATGAGTTAAGATAAACTGCGGCGCAACTATTGAATTCCGTTTTCTGTTTTGTGTCTTCTGTATATTGTACCCAATCTCTACCCTGTGTTGTAAATTGTCCTCATATTTTAAGGTTGACTGGAAGAGATCCCTATCTGGAATAAGTCCGCCTTTGTACTGTTTTATAGTTCTAATCTAACCTGTATATTTGTCCTGTGTTTATGTACAATAAAGATTTTGCAAATATTTATTTATTCTGTTTTTAGCACTTGTTGTTACAGCGGCAAGAGAAATAAATCATCTGTGAAAATTTCAACTGTCTACCTATCACGGTTCAGGAGATACAGCCTGGTGGGTGACAGACAGACTGATGAACAGCGGAGTCTTAGTAAGGCTCCCGTTTTTACCATTTTGAAACGGAACCCTAAAAATGGTTGTCACCTGTCCGTAAAAAAGAGGTTTTATTTGTTTTATTTATTTCTCTAGCGGCAAAAGGCATAAATAAACATTTTGTAAAAATGTGTAGGTACCCTAATTTTTCAAAACTAAAAATTGACTTCGTTCCCAAACTACACAACCGATTTTGTCAAAATTTCATCAAAATTTTCCATATTCGTTCAGGTAAACGGTGAACATACATAAAAAAAGAATAATATCCGGCGAAATGAAATCTCCATTTTTGAAGTTGGTTAAAAGTAGGTTTTTTTTTTATATAGGGACAAATTACACTGATTGATCTAGCCCCAAAGTAAGTTCGAAACTTGTGTTATGGGATACTAACTCAACGATACTATATTTTATAACAAATACATATATAGATAAACATCCAAGACCCAGGACAATTTGAAAAATGCCATTTTCCAACTTGCCCTGACCGAGGATCGAACCCGGGACCTCTGGGTGGCGGACTAGCATGGTGACCACTACGTCACGGAGGTCGTCAAATTTAAGTTTTGTATTACTAGCTGTGCCCCGTGGTTTTACTGTGGTTGCAGGTGGTATGCAGGGTGCCAGCTTCCTGCATACCAAATTTTACCAAAATAGGTCCGGCCGTTTGCGCGTTAAAAGAAGCATACACACTCAGAAACTTTCGCTTTTATAATATTAGTATGATTTATTTCGCTAGCGGATGCCGTTGCCGCTAGCGTAATAAACATTTTGTGAAAATCTGTATGTACCCTGAAAAATCTTAACGCACACAATCATAACCAATCCAATTTAACTTTTCATCGAAACATTTTTTTTTTAGTTATATATTTATTTAAATTCATGGTTTTTCTTTCTTTATTTTACCTAGAAGAAAATATTACAAATTAATTAATATAAAATAATAAAAATACGTCATTTAAAACCCGCCCCTTAACGTTTCTGGCGCAAAGGTGCCCAGTACACTAGCGGCATTGCCGCGCTGTATTGCAATAGCCATCCTTTGCACCAAAAACGTGTGGGAGCGGGAGTCCCCGTTCTTTTCAGCTATGCGGTGCCTTAACTCGCTAATTAAACGCTTGGCGTCTACGCCCCAGCAGCCCATAGTTTCCACAGCTATGGGCACAAAAGAGTAATGTGGCTCCATAGCCGCGTACTTTGCTCATCGAAACATTAATTATATTGTAAAGCGAATGAACATTTTGCAAGTTTAATATGTGTTTCTGCCAAGCTGCTATAATTTTTCCAAAACACCGACTTTATGCCCAAACTTCACTACCAATTTTGATAAAATTTCTAAAGGACCACCTTGCAACCTTACGACCACCTTACCAACCAAGTTACGACACAAAATAAGTACTAAGTAGTACTCACGTACAGAAGTCTTACTCAGAACAAAAATTCAAAGAAATATCTAATTAATGTGGTTAGCGCTATGATTTAATTTAGCTCGCTTTACATAATCATTAAATATAAACGGACAAATCACACTCCTCCCTCATCTCTTCGTTTAGATACCTAGACATCTATTGCAAGTCAATTTCATTTTTATTACTCTATACAAACGATTCATGTAACTGATTTTTCCCGTTCGAAGGGGTCGCCGCGTGCATAGTAATAATGTAGCTATATTTTCATTTTCTATACCTAAACGGGGAGTGACAGTAGCCTGGTTACGGGTAGCAGGGCACAATTGATAAACCCGGATAAAGTTTATATCGCGCGGCGGACTAGTGCCATATTATTACGTAGAGTAAGACAGTGACAGATGGTGAAACATATATACATCACGTCTTTATCCCTAACACGACAGACAGTGCATTTTGTATCTTCAACATGACAAAGGCCACGTTTAGCGTGATGGTGGACGAGAAGGTGGAAAAAGGTGATAACACTTCTTTGTCATTCACCATACATGCTTGAGCCCCTCGTTCCTTCATATCTGTCCTTACACATTCTTCCCACGTCTGTCTCGGTCTCCCTATACCTCTGCAGCCCTCCACCTCCAAATGGTCCATCCTCTTAGCCAGATGTTCGGCATCCCTCCTCTTAACGTGTCATACCATTATCTATCCATACCATTATCTATAAAAATACGTTTGATTTATAGGAAGGAGCCCCACTTAAATATTTATTTTATTCTGTTTTTAGTATTTATTGTTATAGCGACAACAGAAATACATCATGTGTGAAAATTTTAACTGTCTAGCTATCACGGTTCATGAGATACAGCCTGGTGGGTGACAGTCAGATGGACGGACAGACAGACGGACAGCGGAGTCTTAGTAATAGGGTTCCGTTTTTACCCTTTGCGTACAGAACCCTAAAGAAACATACAAACATCCAAATTGATAATTTCCACCCTATGTTATCCTCCTAACTATATGCAGATTTACAGACGGAAGGAAACGACATCTTTTTATAAGTATTGATTGATGTTTATTGATGTTATACCTACTCAAATAGCATGAGAGTATTTTGGCGTATTTTCTCAGTAACGTACAAAAACAAGGAAACGAAAGAACGTTCAGAAATAAAATAACACATCGTGTAAATAAAAAGTCTACCCCGGAAGCAAGGAAAACGTAGAATTATGTTCTTAAGACTACGTGCGCTTTAACCTTAAGGGCATTAACCCCGTGGATCCTTCCAAAAATGGAGGAGGTTGTCAATTCGTCGCGATCCTTTATTTTTTTTTATGTATGTTCACCGATAATTTAAAGATGCCTGGATCGATTTAAAAATTTTTTTTTGTTTGAAAGTGTGTACTTTCCAAGTTGTACCATGAATATTTTATGAAAATCGGTTGTGTAGTTTGGGGGTGAAGTCGGTTTTAGTTTTGAAAAATTATTAAATAGACGATGTATATAAATTTAGATAAACAAACATATACAGGCTGATTTTTTTGTTTTAAACTTCGCGCCGTACCGTCATATCGGAAGTTAATCTTGGATTATCCTGGAGCGAAATCAAGAGCGTAGCGGTTGACAGATCGATTTGGCGACGTGTTGTGTCCGCCTTTTGCCCCGACAGGGGGACATAGGAAATAGCGTTGCATTACTATGCAACTATCATATATATCATATATATAACAATCGATAGTTGACCTTGAAAACAGTCACAATATCGGTAGGACTATCGATAGTATTAAATAAATATATATATATATATATATATATATATATACCTAGACCTCTGGGTGGCGGACTAGCATGGTGACCACTACGCCACGGAGGTCACCAAAGTATTGAATAACCGATAGTATCTATTGTCAATAGTTTGCAATACTATTGAATTTAGATACTATCGACAGTATTCGAATTCAATAGTATCGATACTATCGATAGTTTTACCTTTCATCAATAGTATTGCAAACTATTGACAATCGATACTATCGGTTATTCGATACTATCGATAGTAGTTTTTCAAGGCCACGATAGTATCGGTAGGCTATCTATATTTTATACTATTGCTTGCAACACTAATAGGAAATGAAGAGATACAGGCTAACTGGTAAATCACGTGTCATATGGACATAATTAATCATGATCATACATAACGTTAAAAAGTATAAAATCAAGTAGATACTTGTTAATTGAAAGCAAATAAGCAAAGCAAAATGAAGGTATATATACTGTCGATAGTATCTAAATTCAATAGTATTGCAAACTATTGACAATCGATACTATCGATAGTATCGGTTATTCGATACTATCGATAGTAGTTTTTCAAGGCCACGATAGTATCGGTAGGCTATCTATATTTTATACTATTGCTTGCAACACTAATAGGAAATGAAGAGATACAGGCTAACTGGTAAATCACATGTCATACGGACATAATTAATCATGATCATACATAACGTTAAAAAGTATAAAATCAAGTAGATACTTGTTATTTGATAAAGCAAAATATTTTAACCAAATTAGTGCGTCTTGGAATGTTTGGAAATCACGCGCTCGCTACGCGCTCGTAATTATCAATCGGCGCGAGAGTCCACACTTTTTGTTTATATTGGATAATTTGGTCAACTTTTAAGCACAATTTTTTTATGCTTCGCCCGCAAAGGGTAAAACGGGACCCTATTACTAAAACTCCGCTGTCCATCTGGCTGTCTGCCACCTGTATCGCATGAACAGTGATAGCTAGACAGTTTAAGTTTTTGTAAATTACGTATTTCTGTTGCCGCTATAACAACAAATACTAAAACTAGATTAAAATAAATATTTAAGTGGGGCTCCCACACATCAAATGTGATCTTTTGCCGATTTCTAAATATATATAACTTAAAGTTGACTGACTGACTGACATAGTGATCTATCAACGCACAGCCCAAACCACTGGACGGATCGGGCTGAAATTTGGCATGCAGGTAGATGTTATGACGTAGGCATCCGCTAAGAAAGGATTTTGATCAATTCTACCCCCAAGGGGATAAAATAGGGGATGAAAGTTTGTATGAAACTTTGTCAATTTTAATCCGATCGGGCTGAGACTTTGCATGCATAAAGCTACTATGACGTAGGCATCCCCTAAGAAAGGATTTTGATAAATTACACCCCTTCGCGAGCGAAGCCGCGGGCACAAGCTAGTTTATTTATATTCATAGAATATTTAGTAGTAAATTTTAAAAAATAAATAATTAAATTCCCTCCCATACAATATACGTGTTTTTTTTATAGATAGTGAGTCTAACTCGCACTTGGCTGGCTAGTTTTTATATATTAGGAAACGAGAATCGAGTACTGAGTACCTCCTTTCAACATGTAACGTGATCTACCAGTCAGCCTGTATATACGGAAAAGTCACACAGATTGAGTAAGCCCCAAACCAGGGGGGTTACTCCATAAAATAATACTGCTTGCCACTGAAACGTAAATACGTAGTAACGTCTGTCTTGCGTTCCGCTTTTGGAGTAACCTCCCTGATGATCTGTTATTAAGGTTGAACTAGTCGCGGGCTCAAACACTCACGTGGGCGCGGCCTAAAAGCCTAAAAGCATGCTGTCTCACCTAACATTGTGTTCGGGCGAAGCAGTGAGATGAAATGCACGATAATTCATAGTAAACCGAGCTCGTTAAAACATACGTAAAGTCTTTTGGGAAAAGGGGTTTTATGCAAAATTTTCTGCATAATCAATTACTAATGAAGTTTATTAAAATCTTCGATAATTCGATAAATCTTCAAAAAGCCGTGTCGGTGTGGACTTTGTTTTGGAGATTTTACAGTTCTTTTATTACTTATTTACGCCGAAACTTTGCATGTGCGATGTCAAATAGTGGAGGTAATTGTATAGAAAACTCTCCTACCCCTCCGAAATATGTATAGAAAAAGTACTAGTTCAGCCTTAATGTATTTTTGTCTTCGATCTTCGCAAAGGTGGTCCTAGAGTCTTTCTATACTTGGTTCTGTCTACTAAGTAAATAAAAGAAAAGTTTGTTTGCCAGGAAAATTAAAAACACCCCTCTTAAGCGATAACTATTGAACCGATGAACCTGTTAAACATAACAAAACGCAATTCCTACGCGGGCAACACCGGGGGAATTACTTCAAATATTCAAATCTATAACTCCTTCGTTGAAACATTCACATCATTAACGGCTCAGACACTCTTTGTAATCTTCTTTCTTACATTATATCAGTCATATGTATTTACAGTTCTTTTATTTACTTCCCGGTATAGTTAACAAATAAGTAGTTAGCAGATAGAGAAGTCCCTTTTTCTCTAAACCGATTTCAATTTCAAACATAGCCAGGAACCATCTCGATCAAGTCAGCTTTCAAACAAGAAAACTGCATCAAAATCGGCCCATTTGTTTAGGCGCTATGATGCCACAGACGGATACGAGTACACAGACACGTCAAACTTAAAACACTAACTCTCTTTTTGTCACAGGTTAACAGTGATTTTGTATTTATAATAATCTTGAAAATTGTATGCTTAAAATTTCAAGATTATTGGTCTTCAGACAGTAATGGTCAGTTAATTCATACCGAGATGCGATTTTACATTGTAGTAAACAATCTAGATTTTTTTTGAGGCAGGGCGAAATACTACATTGCTAGTACCTGAATTTGGAGAGATTCGGACCGAGATGAACTTTAATACTTCTTCAAAAGTTACCAGAGGCCGCCCCCATTCTGTATCGGTAGCATGGGAGAGGTGGATATTCGATTTTGCCGCCCCTCTGACTTTGCCGCCCGGGCATAAACCCCGGCTTGCCCCCCCTAGATCCGGCACTGGATGAAAACAAAGTTGAATTTATGGTAACAACAAATTTTTGACATATTTTAGAATATAGGTATTTTGAAATGGCTGTAATATAATATTTTCATAGCTCCGCCATTTCGAGAAATTTTCGAAAAACGCGACTAAATAACAAAAATTATTATCGAACCTGCTCACAAAATAGAATCAATTGAGAAATGCGACATACGAAAGCAATATTTGGGAAGTGGGTCAAATTTAACTTGCGAGATTTGATTACAGATTGACTATAAAAAAAACGACGGGTTGCACTCCGGGAGTGCCGGCAGAAGTGAAAACTTGAATATTAACGTTGTGCATTTTTGATATTTTGGAATGGTTAGGGAATAATTTTGCACGAATTGCTTTAATTATCAGTATAAAAGTACTATCATTTATGTGGTAGAATACAATATTTATTTATTGCGCTATCGTACACAAACATGACAATTTACATTGCCTACATTAATTAAACACTTTATATACACGAATTTTAAGAATACACAGCAGTGTGGCCACTACACAGACGGTCGAGCCATCAGCTGTCACTGTCACCATCCATGGATGCGCGTGGCACGCTGTAACATAAACACACATGAACATTCGCGCAAGCGCCCTGCGCCGCCTAAACGAAACAGCAGGCGCAGGCATACATTTTCGCCGCGCCGTAGAAAGAGAGGGGGATACTTCCTCTCCTACGTCGCGCCGGCTGTCTACTCTCCATCCGTCTTACGAATTTTCGATCAGGGTCACGTGTCCTGATGGGGTTGCATCCTTCATAACAAAGTTCCTATGGCCACCTTCCGTCATGAAATCAGCTCCATTTAATCATGATATTGCATTGAATGATTTCAGCTCAATCGGAAACTGGGAAGTGGGTCAAATTTAACTACCAAGATTTGATTACAGACAGACAGACAGACAACGGGACAGGTGAAACTATATAAATAAAACCTCGTAAAAACTGAATTTGACCGGGATACCTTTTCAGGCTCTATGACGTCAAATCAATTCTTGTTAATTCCAAAATTAATGATCGGAGAGTTTAACCGAAAGGTTCCGCTTGATTGGATAACTTTATTAATAGGATAAAGATTTTACGATCGGTAACTACTTGCCGTGTTTTAACATAAACTTACAACTACTTATTCGTCATCCTTCCTTGATGGGATGGGAGAAAGTAACCTAAATGCAGGTACGCTCACCTGACAACCAAAGATGACAAATGAATACCAAAAATGTCCGCTTCTTCTGTACTTGCGCTTAGGAGGCGTATTTGAATTCTCTTTGGAGGCGGCAGTAAACTTAGTAGTATTTTTTTTAATAATTATTTTACGGCTCTGGATACTAGTCCTTTAGAGCCTATCTTTATTTATTCACTTCTTTATTCCTAACCCTAACTATACGATCAAAGGTTGGTGTAGGTCCTTTGATTGCTTTAAAGAAGCTTCTGGCGACAATACTATACGAGCCCACTGGTTTTCATAGCTGATTGAGTGGAGGACGGCGCCTAAAGACGCCCACCACAGGCCGCAAATAAATATCACTACAGCCGCACTATGAGTGTCCACTTTAAACATTTTACATACTGTCCATGAGCATGAGCATTTATAACACTAAACTACACCAATTTCATATTATAAAGTCCACTAGAATCAATTTGCAAAACAATTTAAAGCAATCTCCAACTGAACCCCTTGACTTCGTAAGTAAATGATCTGACGTCAACAACTAGCTATTAAGAAATCGAAAGAAAAAAATGACAATTATCAAGTGTGGTAGATTGATAATCAAAGATATAGGAGGTATAATTTTTTTTTGCTCTTTGGTGATAATTGTCAATTTTTTTTATATCCAAAGATAAATAAATGATTTTTGACTTCTTGGTCGGAATCTGTTATTTTAATGTGTGTTCACCGATTATTCGAAGACACGTGAACCAATTTGGGAAATTCTTCTGGAAAAATGGTCCCATACAAATTTCATCAAAATCGGTTGTGTATTTTGGGGGTGAAGTCGGTTGAGAAATGAAGTTAAGTTTTGAAAACTTATTTAAATATATATATACTACTCACCTACTTACTTATTATTCAAATATATTGTAAGTTTATGAATTACTTACATATAACGGTTTAAACGAAAAAAAACATTGACTGACCTCAGAAACTAAAAACTTGGTAGGATGAATATTATGACCCAAACAGATGTGGAAAGAACATATTTTTTTTTAATAAGAGTCATTTTCGGGCGACAAATTAGGAAATGAAAAAGAAAAGTTTTGTAAACCTCACTGTGTCATATATCAAATGTTATGTAATAAATTGTTTTGATTTTATTCATGAAAGCAGACGAAAATTTACCAATTAAATCTAAAATCCCATTGAAAATGCATCAATGGCAAGTGACATTATTTTGCGAAGTTTTTTTTTCTAAACCTTACCAAAAAAATATATTTTTGACCCAGGGAAGTACACAATTGAAATCCAGACATTCAATATATTCTAAAAACTATACCAAACTTGGCTTAGTACCTAAACTTACGCAGTTATTAACCTAGGACTTCGTTAAGGGGCTACCTGAATTTTTCGGGGTCCAGTGCCGCCCCCATTTGAAATAAATCATTTGATAGGAAACGGAGTCATCATTTAAACTTTTGTCTTGACCAGACCCTAGATAACCCTTCAAACTATTTTATAAATACGCACATACGCCAAAAGTGGCCATTTTTCGCAATTTTGCATAGAAAAGCTTCACATTCTCACTTTAAACTGTAAACAGTAGTTTATAAAATAGTTTGAAGGTCAAGACAACTAGAGCCAGTTCAAGACAATATTTTAGATAATGTCTCCGTTTCCCATCAAATGATTTATTTCAAATGGGGGCAGCACTGGACCCCGGAAAATTCAGGTATCCCCTTAAGGCTAAATAACATAACTCGATCCCCTGCATGAAAAATCCGACGGCTCCACTTTGAAAACCCATCTTAAGACCACAAATTACAATCCTTCTTCAACCTTACATCCGTATTCTTCACTTTTTTGTCGTGTACAGTGCAGATGCTACTAATTCTAGAAAAACAAATATTTAGTCATTGGAATCGCGCATCGTCTTGTTTTGTTGCTACATCCGTGCGAAACTGCCATTGTGGGGCGTCCGTCCCGGTAAATATGTTAGTTCTGGGAGATGCGGCGATGGAAAACAATTTTCTTGAAGACGACTTTTTAGCCGCGTTTTTGTAGCGCGTCAAAAGTGTTTGCCGACGCCCATACAGACTGATTTTATGTAATTGGCTTGTCAACTAAGTAATATAAGCATCGACGACGTCGCCCACTATAATCAATGGAATTAAAGTCCCGCACCACTCGTGTAAACTATTTATTCCCAAAACTTTGTGTGTTTTACAACCAATCTGCGTTAAAACAATATCAGAATTACTTTAAGATAAAGGTTCAGCAGCAAAAATTAAATTCTCGTGCGCGAGCTTACAATCGTTTTTTGACAACCCAAAAATCTTCAGTCATAATCAACTCATAGACTCAGCACTTGAAGAACTCTTCACGCACGCGCGGATTATCGTCTTGGAGGCAAAGAGTTTGGAGGAAGGAATGGTCCATTTTCGTCTTCTTTCATGAATAAAATTAAAACTATTTATTTTACAATATGAATAAAACAACATAGTAAGGTTGCACTCGCAAATGATACTTATTTGAAAAAAAAAAATTACTTTGCACATCTGTGTTTGGGTCATAGGACGATCCTACCAAATTTCACCTGATTTGGACTAGTAGATTCGGAGCAAATTGGCTGTGACAGACGGACGGACAGACAGCCGCACGAGTGATCCTATAAGGGTTCCGTTTTCCATTTTTATAAGGACCCTTGAAAAGGACAGGACGGTGGATTTTTGGCATCATATTCTTATAATTCTACAAGCTTTTATTTAGTTTCACCTGTCCCGTTGTCTGTCTGTCTGTAATCAAATCTTGCAAATTAAATTTGACCCACTTCCCGGTTTCTGAATGAGTTGAAATTTATATCACGTGACAGTGCAATATTATGGTGACATGCAGCTGATCTGATAATGAAGCCGGTAGGTGGCTCTGTAATGAAACGACGCAACCTCATCGAGTTCGGGCTCGTTTGATTGGTCTTGAAGAGGACTTTAAACTTTTAAGTTCATAGTTTTAGATAAAAGTTTGTTTCAAAAAATTACTTTTTAAAAATTACTGTTCTAAAACCACTTTTTTAATTTGTTGTCTGTCTGTATGTACACGCCAATCTCCAAAACTTCCGCCATAGTTTCTTGCGAAGCACAACGGCCCTGAACTGTGATATGATGAAGCTGTGGGAAAGGAGCCACACTGTTCCCAATTTTATTTAACCAAAAGAGGAACTACCACCTGGACATGATTTGCCCTGGCTTGCTTGGAGGTCGCTTAACAGGCTGCGAACCCAAGTAGTTCGTAGGAGCTTTTGTCTAGGTGGAAGATGATTGCTAGCTCTCAAAACGTGTGCAAGTGTGGCTTCTCCCCACAAACTATGGCCCACCTGCTTTCTTGCCGCGGGTCCCCTACTACTTGCACCCTGGACTACTTATATGTGGCTACTGATGACGCCGTCAGAGGATCTCCAAAATTACTAAATATTTTTTTGCGGTTTATCACGGTGCAACATCGAGGCTTTGTTTCATTGAAATATGATGTCAGTGAAAGAGATCGTCCGTTCAAATTTCACGCGAACGAAGTTACTGGCACAAGCTTGCAATCAGTGTTTGGAAAACCCATTCATAACGGTAAACCGGTTATATCGGTTAACCCTTTTTCGGTTAATCCTTTGATTCGGTTAATAAGGGTTATCTGAATAGGTTAATTAGGTTTTCGGGCATGCACAGCCCTTTGGTTGAGTCATGCAAGCGCTTTTGTAGGAATAGGTACAGAGACCATGTGACGAGGAATGAAAAACGTGTAGTATCACGCAGAAATCTGTATGTCGATTCGGTTAAAGTTAACCGCAATTAAATTATTAAAGCTGCCCCCGGGTAAGGATCTCTCCTGGGCTGTTTGGAAATCTTTAAACAGACTCCGATCTGGTACAGGGCGATGCCGGGAGAGCAGAGCCGAATGGGGTTGGAACTCTGGCAACAGTTTGTGTGACTGTGGGGTCACACAATCCATGGACCATCTTTTGTCATGTTCCAACTGCCCGACTCCTTGTACTAAGGCAGATCTGAATATGGCTAATGACAGGGCGGTTGCCGTGGCTAGGTTCTGGTCTAAAAATATCTAATATGAGCCATTTCGACTCGATAAGAAGAAGAACCGCAATTAAAGGTTTAATAACGGATTATTTCGGTTAGATTGACCTAAACCGTCCAAACCCATCTTGCAATAAATAAAATAATACCTACTTAGTATTTTCTATATAAAATTTCGCGGTTGGCAAATTAACTCGACCGCGAGATTTTACGTGATCACGAATAGATATTTTGTGAATATTTTTATTTGAGAAAATTATATTTTGCTTGTAACGATATTCAGGACACGAAGGGATTCAATTTAAGGTCCCTTTTTGTATAATTTCGTAATTCGACATAAATATACATACACACTATCGCGTCTAAATAATAAATATATCGGGACAAATCACACAAATTGAGCTAGCCCCAAAGTAAGTTGAAGACTTGTGTTATGGGATCACTCACCGATACTATATTTGTAATGTGGAAATGACATACCCTTTATAAATCGAACTACCGGCTGTACTAGATCACTATAGTATAGTGAAATTAAAATAACAACTAAAAAACAAAAAATAATTGACATTCCCATCAAATAGCCCGGGCCGCTGCACACTTTTGTATTTTAATTTTATTATACTATCTATATATTCATGGGCGTACCCAGGTTTTGTGCCGGGAGGGGGGGGCAAATCAGGTTTTTTTCTAAGCATCAAATCAAACAAAAAAACATAAATTAAATAGGATTAATTAATTTTTTTTTTTAATTAACCAATAGCTATTTAAAAAGTAACTTTCAAAGGTCTACAGCAAAACAGTTTATGGTGTGTCTTCCATGAAAGAATCGCCCATACCATTTACAAATTTTCTGTGTACACTGAGCATATAAAAAAACCCATTTAAGGTTGAACTAGTCGCGGGTGCGGAATTCACAGGTGGGCGCGGCCAAAAAGCATGCTGTCTCACCTAACATTGTGTTCGGGCGAAGCAGTGAGGTGAAATGCACGATAATTCGTAGTTAACTAAACGCGTAAAAAAATACGTATAAAGTCCTTTGGAAAAAGTGGTTTTATGCAAAAACTCCTACATTTATCAATTACAAATAAAGTTTATATTTTCAATATCTAAGCCGTGTCGGTGCCGACTTTGTTTTGGAGATTTTACACTTCTTTTAATACTTATTTACGCCGAAAATTTCGTTAAAATAAGCAAAAAAAAAAAAGAAATCTTTTGGCTTATAACTTTTGAATGGCTTTTAATATTGCTTTTCTGTATCCATACAGACAAAATTTATAATGAGACAAAACGATATCATGTAAAATGTTAAACTTTGGAACTAAATCCCCAACGAAATTTGTATAGAAAAAGTATCGACTCGTTCAACCTCAATCTATCTTCGATCATATTCGATCTTAGCCACGTTTTTATGCATCTGACTGTCTGTCTGTCTGTGGCATCGTAGCTCTCAAACAGATAAACCGAATTCAATTCGATTTCTTTTACGTGAAAGCAAGTTTCCTTGCAGTGGTTCTTCGGTTCCAAAAAATCGGTTCAGTCCTTCAAAAGTTATTGGGGGCAAATGCTTAAAATCATTTTATTTTTATTTGCTGGCTAATAAACTTGTTAAAAGTTGTATATTGTATGAAAGTTGTTTTTCTTAACTTTTATCGACAAAAGCAGAAAGTGAGAAGGGACGTTAGCAAAATCCAGGGGGGGCAGCTGCCCCCCTTGCCCCCCCCTCGGTACGCCCATGTCTATATTATATAGTAATCTAGTACAGCCCGTGGTTCGATATTAGGGTATGTCCCTTACACGTTGTAATAAGCAACCAAGACCCAGGTCAATCTGAAAAACATCATTTTCCATCTTGACCTGGCATCGAACCCGGGACCTCCGGTGTGACAGCGTGGCATGATGACCACAAGGCCACAGAGGGCGTCTATAACTAACAAATTGGGCTGATATTTTGGGTCTCAAGGCAAACAGAGTCCGAGTCGCAAGACCCATAGTGGTACAGTTACGATAAAAAAAAACAAATCGATGTAAAGGATCTAATAGCCGCTTGGTACACGGGTACTTTAGTTACAAGCTTTTATTCACCTGTCCCGTTGTCTGTCTGTCTGTCTGTCTGTAAGTTAAATTTGACCCACTACCCCGTTTCCGATCGAGGAGAAATTTTGCATCCATACGTACTCGTATATCGCGTGACAATGCAATTTTTTTGGTGCATTATGCATTTGCAATTATGATGACATGCAGCTGATCTGATGATGGAGTTGGAAGGTGGCCATAGGAACTCTATAATGAAACGACGCAGCCCCCTCGAGTTTGGGCTCGTTTGATTCGTCTTGAGGACTACTGAAGATAGAACTTTTTTCTTAAATATATTTTTAAATAATTACCTGTTTTGAACGTAAGTTCTTAAAATATTTCCGTATGGAATAGAATAATATTTTCAGAACATACCAAGCTTGGGCTCCTTCAGGTAGGACACGGCTTAATATGACAAAGCGCTTCTGGCGAGTAGGCGACCAATACTGTGAAATGAGTTCCTTTCGGCGTTTCTTCTCAGCAGTGGTCTTTATGAAGCGCTAGTATCGGTAGCTTTTTTTAAAATTAATTTAATTTTAATTTATACTTAACGTAAACTACGAGTATACTCTAATTACTGAATAAACATTTGAATCTTTTGAATCTTTAGCGCATACGCCAAATGACTCTTAATATACTGATAAGTAACCTCGAAATGGCGATTAAAAACTGACCAAGAGCGCGTTTATTTATTTTATTCTGACTTTAGTATTTGTTGTTATAGCGGCAACAGAAACACATCATCTGTGAAAATTACAACTGTCTAGCTATTACAGTACATAAGATACAGCCTGGTGACAGACAGACGGACGGACGCGACGGACAACGTCTTGTAATACCGTTTTTACCCTTTGGGTATGGTACCCTAAAAATGTTCGATGGCGTCTTCTTGCATAACCTGCGTCACACGCATTTTTTGACCCTACTTATACAACTGTTGCATAAAGTACTATAACGAAACAGAATTAAATTATTTAAAAACAAACTTTTATCTAAAATAATGAACTAAAAAGTTTAAAGTGCCTGCTCCTCAAAACGAATTAATCCAAGCGAGCCCAAACTCGGCGAGGTTATGTTGTTTTATAACAGAGATGCCATGGCCACCTTCCGGCTTCATCATAAAATCAGGTCCAAATGACCTGATTTTATGATGAAGCCGGAAGGTGTCTACTCGTACCATAATATTGCAAAAGAATTGATTTGCGGGTTTCTATCAATATTTGCTTTCCATTACCAACCAGATACTACTTTTAGCATCATGGTAAGCGATATGTTTGAAAAGGGCAAGGTTTGCTAGCGGCTTCGCATTTACGCTCATTCCCGGGAAGAGAAGAACATGGTATATTCTGAGCTTTTTCTTTTTTTTAGACCAACATGATAGAACTGCATAAAAGTATCCTTGACCCAAAATACTTAGTTGTAGGGATTAACCTAATTATAAATGAAAATGAGTAATGAATGAATGTTGACGAAGCACAATAGGTTTACAAGGAGTTTAGCAAGTGCAGATGCATAGTCTCTGTCCTCCCCTAAGGGAAACAGGCGTGATAATAATGAATGTTTGTAAAATAAATAAAGTACTTACTTACTACGGTAGCGCAGCGACAGAAAGAGGATTTGCCTTGGGAAATATATAAATTAATAACAACTTTCTTCTTTCCAGAACCATGACGCACCATTGGCTCCTGATCACCTTCTGGTTCGGCCCCGCCAGCCTGCAGTACATCAACACGGGCGAGCTAGGGGGCGAGCCAGTCCTCGAAAACCCTCAGACTAGCCACCACTTCTCCCTACCCTACGTCAACTACTTGAACGGCCCTACGCAAAACAACGACTTCGACACCCAAAACGAACCGCTCAATGATAACTTCAACCAATTTTACAGAAGAACAGGAGAAAGGAAAAGACGAACAATTCAGAGCGTGAAGGAACCCACCAAAGAAACTCTCTGGTATCCAAATCTCGTTGACACAGACACGACATCCTACACAAGAAGCGAAGAAAGCCTTTTAGGTCCTATCCTAGCAGCTTACAGAGCGAATAATGAAGAGAATGATACCAATTTAATATCAGTGGATCCAGTCTACAAAAAGAGCTTCAGCCCTTGGGGAGGAAAGAGAGACGACCTGAAACCGAATCTCGACTCAATGTGGACATGGAAACGTACAGCTAGTTTCCGCGAACCGAGTATGCCTAAGCGAGTCCGTTTTAGCCCTTGGGGAGGCAAACGCAGCGGCCAGATGGTCTTTAAACCCGGCACCAAAGGTTCAAGGATTATCTTCGCGTCGTCTCTACCTGAGTTGACTCGAATAGTGTCTAGTTACTCGCCGTCTGGGCGCACTTTCGACTGGGCTGGTGTCCAATTCCTCCAGAATCGTGTCATAGATAAAAGACAACCGCGGAAAGTCCTTGCGTTGAGCGGATCCTTGGATGGCAAGGTATTTCGGGACGCGCTACCGTTTAAAACCTTCATAGATCAGCTGCCGAGGATATTCAAGCCTGGACACCCGTACTTAGACGTTAATTTGAAGAAAGATGGCAAGAGGAAGGTGAAGTTTAGCGCGTGGGGCGGCAAACGTTCCCCTCCTATAATCGGGCCTATTTGGGCTCCTACTCCTCAAGATGTGAAGGAATCTACCCTGAACAACATCTTGTTAATACGGAGTCAAGACTCGAGCGACGTTAAGGCAGTGTAACACGGACTTTTAGAGAATCATAAACTCCAGAACTTCTGAATCGATGTCTGTATTAGCTTTGAATTAGTGCCATTTGTGAATATGAACAGACAAAAAAATCCTAAAAAAAATGGGGTTGCACGTGAAATGGTTCATTTTATTAACAACGATATTAATGTTAAGATGTTTATTAAGGCCCTAATTAAAGTAGCAGAATTTTTTTTTTTTACTTTGCAGTGACTCTAAACACTATAATTGACAGATACGAAGTGACGAGAAAAAATAAAGATAAGTAAAATAATTTAGATCGCATATTTATCACATTCACCCTCACTTTCGGTTCGGGCGGCCACGTTTTCACGTTCTGAGCGCCAGAACCGCGTGCGCGTTCCACGCGTTCTGAGACATTCTTTTTTCACCGCAACAATACAGACATTATGTGAAATGCATTGATCCTATGCCATTCCACGAGCAACCCCGACGGAGTTTTGGAGTTCCTCGGCTTCCGACGGCGGGCTGGGCTCGTCGGAAGTGGAGTGAACTGAAGGTGATCTCACTCACGATTTGCGAGGGTTCCTTAGCCGACCACATCAGTAACCATAGGGTCTTCCTTAATTTTATTGACTTGGTAGTTGAAACCTAATTACAGAATTCATATAAGTATTAAATATATAACGGAAAGTCCTAGGGTCCCGCACAATATGCGTACCCACACCTCTCCCCCGTCTAGCCTTGTCAAGTGTGTTAAGGAGTGATCACCAGAGATCGGAATCACGGGTGCTATTGCTAAAAGTATGGATATGACTAAAAGTTCCGGGATTTCTCGAGTATCTAATTGGGTATTATATTTATTTATTTTTCCCACACCCTGTTTGTCATTCTTCCTAACAGACATATGTGATAATGACAATGCCATTCGAAAGTATTTACGCAACAGCAATGCAATATATGCCTAATATTTGTATTATATTTATGTAAACATACACACAGCCTTATTTATTTATATTTTTTTACATTATAATAATTGTTCGGCACAACTGAAAATCAGTGTATTGCTCTCGGGCAATATTACCACTGAGCTGTGGCCTATTTGTACTGCTGTAGCACACACAATGAAAATTGTGCAGGTAGGTAGAAGGATGTTTACTTTTTGTGTCTGATTTGTGTTTTTTTTATGTGTGTTATAGCAGCAAATAAATGTGTTTATCTATCTATCTTATATATCTATTAAGGAAATTAAACAATCATAATTATGTGATTTCAGGATAAGTCCATTTTTTTCGATTAAAATATGTCCTGAAATCACATAATTATGATTGTTTTATTAATAGATTATATAGTCATATCCATACTTTTGACAGCAATAGCACCCGTGATTCCGATCTCTGGTGATCACACACATTGCCGTGTGCACGGATGTATAGTTTCGTTTGTAGTAGTGTAGGCATAAATGATACCCCCCTTCTAAGAACCTGTGACCTGATTTCCCATAACAGCCCACGTAGCATGCTAAGCACTGCTGAGGATGCAACTAGGAACGCGCTAAGATGTAGAAATCGATGGTTCGCAAAACCACTCTATTTGAAACAAACAAAACAAATAGTGTATCAAATCAAAAAGTAAAAAGTACTTTACTACTCATGCAAATTAAATCAGTTGCAAAGTTATGAAACAGATCGCTACTTTCCAACAATTCAAAGCAGATACTTTTTTCTAAACATCAAAACAAAATTTTTTTATGAGCTTTGAAATACAGGCTAATGACGTCATAGTTTCTTGGAGTCAAATAGCACTCCTGATTTCAGTTTTTATGCATTAATAAAAAACGATTTAGAATATGACAATGGATATGATCAATTACAAGTGACATTATTTGTGACGTTTTATGGTCTAAACATTACAAAATAATTTATTTTTAACCCAGAAGAGTACCTTTTTGGGTCAAAAATAAACAAACAAACGTGCCATACCTTTGACATAGGCACAAATTATAATATGCCTAATATTTTTTTTCTACCTGTACTCCTCTGCTTCAGCGTTTAAAAACGCTCTGAAGTCCCTCCGTTTACTGATCACTTCGCTTGAAACCGCTCGCTTGTCGTTAGTGTGAAAAAGCCTAAAACCTTGTAAAGCACTAAGTCGTTTTTACAATTATTTGTTACTCTTATTTATTATGTCTCGTTAGCGATAATAATAAACAGTACTAAGTTGATCTTTTATTTATTTTACCTTACGGAAGAGAAAAATAAGGTGGAAGTGCCAAGTGGGCGGCGTTACGCGTCTCATAATTAAGCACAACTGCACTCAATGTCCATGATATATTTTGACGCAAATTAATCGTACTTAAGTTTATTATTGCTTCTATTGAATGTAACGCCATCTATGGTCACGTACCAGAAGTTTTTCGTAAAGTTACACTACAGATTGAAAAACATCGTAAGTACTTTTTGAATCGGAGCAAAATAAATCATATTAATGAGAACTAAAGACCTAAATAAAATCGACCAATTAAACAAATTGTTTGTATGTAGTGCAAATGTGATTAGTGGTTTGTTTGTGTGAGTTTGGCGACAACGGTACCGATACTAATTTTGTCAAGTCGCACTTCCACCAGTTTATTTCTCTTCCGTGTTTTACCTATAATTCCTACGTCAAGGCAAAGATAGAGAGAGAGAGAGGCAAGAAATATAATTTTTTACTAACGTAACAGATACCCGACGCCATAGAAACTATTGGAGGGCTCGTAAGTAGGCAAAACTAAAGTTGCGAGTAGGCAATAAAGAGATGGCAGCACACACGACTGGCAAAAAAGTGACAGAGAAAGTGTTAAATATGCTTTGATAGTTATTTATACAACTGTAGTATACTTACCCCTATATGCCATACCCCTGTATGGCGGCCCTTCCCGGCCGCTCTGTTTTCAACGCGAGCATTGTTTGAAAAGCTTGGTGTTTCATCCAGGGCAATGCTAGTAAAAGAGGCAAACCAAAAAGAGAGAGATAGCGCCTAAGGGCATGGTTTGCATTCTATTAAATGAAATTAGTATTATTATTAACTATACATTGAACGAATCTTAACTATTCATAGGGTGCGGAAATTTCATAAAACTGGTTCCAGGAGATACGTGTTTATCAGTAAGCCTTACAAGTATATCAAATAGATGTTTTGTATTCAAAATTTTCATTATATTTGCGAGGTTTGTATCGAAATATTTTCTTTACTTTTACAATTTATGAGTACTTTATGAACGGTCGAAGTTCAGCTAAAATTTGTGCAAAAAAGCAGATTTTTGGAGGCTTATTCTAACTTTGTTTTTCTAAATTTCAATTTTTTATTTCGATAGAAACCTAGAAATAGCGCCCAAGATACCTGTGATTTCAAAAGTTTTCAACAAAGATCAGACACAACGCCATAATCACGTACGAGCGTTTGTATGAAAAGTAAGACGGGAAGGCCGCTCTTAAAACACGAATGTGGGCTAGTAGTGTCACATGAGTGTTTTAATACCTAACTTATTACAGTTGCATACAATACTTTATCTACACCCATGATATGAATCCTCTATAAAAGGTTTTAAATCCATAGGGTGTTGTAAGAACTGTATGTAAATTCCTGGTAAGTTTAGTTACTAAGTAAGCACGTGCCAAAAGTGGCTGTTTTTCTCAATTGTGCATAGAATATCTTCACGTTCTCACTTTGAACTGTAAACAGTAGTTCATTAAATAGTTGGAAGGGTTATCTAGTGCCTGGTCAAGACAAAATTTTAAATGATGTCTCTGATTTCTATGAAATGGGGGCAGCACCGGACCCCAGAAAATTTAAGTACCCCTTAAAGATTTCCCAGGTATGAAATCAGAATTAAAAATTACTAGCTGTGCCCGTGGCCCTGGCTCCCTTGGGAATTTGGGGATAAAAACTGCCCTATGTCCTTCAAATTGCATCTAAATAGGTTCAGTGGTTGAAGCGTGAAGAGGTAACACACAAACAAATATACAAACTCACTTTCGCATTTATAAGTTGGGATACCAGCAATCAACTAGTAGATAGTTGTGTTTCAAGTATTTACATGCTCAAATTCAAAGTAGAAAATGTCTAGTTATAATGAAAGAAACTTGCTCAGCACTGGTATACGTTTGAACATAGATGGCTACTTAAATACATACGACCACGCCACGACATATCTTGGTGTTTTGATTGATTACAACCTTAGCTTTGCCATACAATGCAACTTTCAGCTCGAATCAGGAAGCTCCTATATATTTTCAAAAAATTGCGTTATGTAGCGGATGCCAATATACTTCGCATGACATATTTTGCCTTATGTCAATCCCTGTTAACATATTGTATTACGTCCTGGGGAGGAGCCGCTAAGTCTCATCTAATTCTAGTTAAGAGAGCGCAAAGAGCCATTCTGAAAGTCTGTACTTTCAAACCGTACAGATACCCTACATCAGACCTTTACAAATTTTGTGAGGTACTAACGGTCCGGCAGCTCTTTTTCCTTGCGACAATAATGCAACAACATTCAAGACTGCCTTTCCTTCCGCAGCTTCTTACTAGAGGTAACAGGATTATCAACCTTACAATTCCGTCATTTAACACCGAGTTCATAAAAAAGTTCTTCTGCTTTCTTGGCCCTCTTCTCTACAAGGAAATTAACTACAAAGTGCTTATATTTCCACTGAATACATATGATTGCAAAAAGATTGTAAGTGAGTGGTTACAAAAAATGACATACGAGGAGACCGAACGATTGATGGAAACTGTGCGCTGACTAACTTTATTTTTATTATTATTATTATTTTGTTTATACTTTCAATAAGATACGTTATAGGTAAAACATATTTTTGCTAAGAATTTAATTTATTTGTTGTTGTTTAGAGGTAAATTTAGTTTTTTTTCTTTTTATATATATATATTTTTTTTTTAAATTGCGTAATTTAAGTATTTTGTTAAAGTAAGCGAGTCCTGGTGACCCGTAATTACAGTTTCTTCGGAAACCTAGCATGGGCACCAGTCCTCCGAAAACATTTAAGTTAGTACCTTTGATATTAGTTGAATAAGTTTTTATTTCTTGTGTATTTTGTATAAAATGTAATGTAATGGAGGAAAATAAAAACATTTTATTATATTATTATTATTAAATAATACTAGTTAAGGAACAGACTCATATTACACATACAGGGGAGGGGGGGGGGGGGGCGCGCCAAAATACCACGCTTGGTCAAAGGAGTGAGTGAGGGGTTTGGCCTTCGTCACTTAGTCAATGCCCTCTATAGAAATCTTACACCTTTTAGAACTATTTTCAAATTATAGCGCACAGCATACAGCATTTTAAAAACTTACAGGCACTCAGGCTTTTGAAGACTTTTACCTTGATCTTCGATCACAATAAAAAAAAAAATTACTTGTAATGGATATGATATGAATGTTAATGGTCTTGATCTAAAAAACAGGTCTGCTATTCCGGCAGTGACACGAGCCTACGTCACCACAGAGTTGCTACTTAGCTTAACTGTCGGTAGTGGCAATGACGTAGACTTGTGTCACTCACGTGACCACTATATGTCGGAATGCCATACTTGGCGCAGTATATTATTGTACCATGATAATGATGATGACGCACTCTTGGCGTCACGCGACAAGCTGACTAACATGAAACAAATATTCTTTTTTTACCTTTGATATGCAAAAAATGGTCAAAGCATATTTTCCAATTTTTATGTGAAAACAGAGTGAGAGGTCTTGAGGTATACTTTAACGTGTACATATGTATATACCTACTAGCTGACCCGGCAAACGTTGTTTTGCCAAAATTGAGGATTGTATGTATTTTTGTATGTTGTATCATAAAAAAATTGAAATTAAAAATTTTGTCTAAAAAATAAAATAAAATTTTTGGGGTGGACTACCCCTAACATTTAGGGGGATGAAAAATAGATGTTGGCCGATTCTCATAGATACCGGATACGCACAAAAAATTCATCAAAATCGGTCAAGCCGTTTCGGAGGAGTATGGCAACGAAAACTGTGACACGAGAATTTTATATATTAGATATGTAACTTGCACATCCTTATAACTCTCTTTTTGAACCTGCTACATACTCCTGCTTACCTCAAGTGTAATTTTCAGTTTCCAGGTGATACCCATTTCAAAGATCCGCTCCTCTAAAAATTTCAAGCTATTTTTACCAGTTCACCGGAGTGGTTCATCGTCCAAGCTATCAAACTATGTAACGATTTACTAGTTGATGTCTGGAAGGCTAAAACCCGCTTTTAATTTAAAAAACAGGTGAAGGCACGACTTTTTTCAAAAACTGTCAGATAGATCATAGTGTATTTATGTAGTATTATATAGGTACTAGCTGACACGACAAACGTTGTTTTGCAATATAAATAGATTGTGTGTATTTTTGTATGTTGTATCCTAAAAAAATAGAAATTAAAAATTTTGTCTAAAAAATAAAAAAATAAATTTAGGGGTGGACTACCCCTAACATTTAGGGGGATGAAAAATAGATGTTGGCCGATTCTCATAGATACCGGATAAGCACAAAAAATTTCATCAAAATCGGTCAAGCCGTTTCGGAGGAGTATGGCAACGAAAACTGTGACACGAGAATTTTTTATATTAGATTGTTTATAATAATATATACTTAATAGTGTGTATTTTTTTGTATGTAGTTTATTGTTTTGACAGTCTTTTTTTTTCGCCACGTACCTATTCAAGTTTTACACTACCCCTGTCATTCTCTACATCACCTGTTTGGTTGACTGGTAGATAAAGCCTTAGGCTTTAAGTCCGCCATTACACTTGCATTTGTGTAAGTAGTGCAGGTTAAATAAATAAATAAAAAAAATTATACATAATTATGTAAAGGTCACCGAAGAGGGGGAGGGGGTAAAAAAGGGGAAAAAATGTGTCACGTAATACGGATATGTTTCCTTATACTAACATAGCTTTATGGTGAACAAAGTAATAAAAATATATACGACAGTATAACTTGTATTCATTGAAAAGTTTGTTAAAGTACAATGTTACGAGACTTACAAGACTACAAATAATCACCTTATTTCACAAACAAAAAACTTGATTAAAATAAATTGAATGTAAATGTTAACATTCTGAAAAGCAGAATGTGCAAATAATTATACACTGTTAACTAATTCATGAATACAATTGTATCCTATAATCTATTCAACTGATGGGTTTTACAATAAAAAAAAAATAGTATCCAAATGCATTAAAATGTGTTTGTATACATAAAATATACATCATTTTTCAAGTAGGTAGTGTAACAACCATAAGCGTAGCCAGCCATGGGCTCAGGGTGGGGCAGCAATCTGAAATAATATGTAACTAGCAAAGTACACAGTCCGCCGCTTACCCCAGTTAATTTTTACATATAAAATGTCGAGTGTGAACTTTCTTACGAATATTAAGTATTGTAGTATGTACCTAGATAATTTAATTTTTAGGTTTGGTTCGGTAACTTAAAGGTCTGAGCCAGGGTGGGGCAAGCGCCCCACCGTGCCCCACCGTGGCTACGCCCATGGTAACAACAGAAGATACAGTTTCATCGTAAAAAAAAGAAGATATTGATTGATATGAACAAAGATATTGTATTTCCTGTACATACTTACTTAAAGAAAATTATGAAGTTTGTATGTATGAAAAACCTTTATGAATGTATGGAAAATCTTTTACTAAATAAATACCTCATAGGTAGATTTTTTTCTAAGGAAAAAATCATTACCTTCAAATGGTACACAGTTACTAAAAATTACCAGACATTACAATAGATTTTAATCATACGTAAACCATGCTTTAGTATATATAAAATGTTTTAATTCGAGCAAACTGATATAACAGAACTAAGAATATTCTGGAAAGAACTGTTACCAGTTACATCTTAAAGAGTTCTTAAAATTATATGAAAGCCAGAATCAGTCTCAACTGGCTTGCTCAGCTGTCCAACCTTCAGTTTGAACGCTTCCTCTTCGAATGGGGCCTGCATCCGTCCACGGCCGAACAACCCAAGATCTCCACCTCGCTTGGCAGAAGAACAATCAGAATATTTACTTGCAATGTCAACGAACGTTGCATCATTGGCTACAATCTGTTTACGGTAGCCTTTCAGGATGTCTAACGCTTCTTCTTTAGAACGGGTTATTGTTTCCTCTCTCCACGAAGACGGCCTTCGGCTCTCAGAATGTTTAACGAGGATGTGGCTGCAACGGATCTCACCGGGGTCGGCTGGGGCCTCCGGACGTTCCCACTGGGACTTCTTCGTGTACATGTTGATGAAGTATGTCATTCCAGTGGAACGACTGGTCCTCATCTCCCATCCTTCGGGTAACGGTGCATCATTGTCATTGGTCATTCTGCAATGGGTTTGTAAGATATTTTGTTGGGATTCTTACTTTTTACAATAGTAAAAACACGGAATATTACTTCAAAATGGGTTTAAATTAGCGATGCATCCGATACCGATACCAATATATCGGCGATACTTCGGGTTAGCCGATATATCGGTGTCGACGATATTTTTATGACCGATTCAACGATACTTGTTTTTTTAAATCGCCTTTCTCCGCAAAACTTAAGATTACTTTGTTTTTTAAATAAAAATGTTATTAATGTTAATTACTAAAATTTATAATAATTATCTAATATCGACCTATGTAACTACTTTTCATATTAATAAAAAAAATAATCCGACTGGTGATTTATTTATTTTATCTTCATGTTTGATTCAATTAACGTATCGGTATCGGTATCGGTATCGCCGATATTTGTATAAGAGTATCGGTATCGGTATCGTATCGGCGAAAAGGCGTATCGATGCACCCCTAGTTTAAATTATTTTAGACCAGTTTAAGCCGGCTGTGGCGGAATCACCAATAGGCGGCACATTTGGGGGGCAGCAAATTTGAGGCTTATTGCACCCACTCCATCGAGAAGGTAAAAAGGTGCTTCAATATATGATATTTTTGTGAATGCAGCTTAGGCGCGGCAAAATATGAATAGGCTACTGGCGGCACATTTAGAAGGGCTACAAATTTGAGGCCATTTGTGCATCGCGGCAAAAAAGAAAGTAAAAAGGTGTTTCTGTTATATTTCATAGAACGCAACATAAGGGCGGTAGAATATGTATAGCCTGCTGACGTCAAATGTGTAAATCCGCCACTGTAAACCGGATAATATAGTAATTTGGACATAATTTAGAAATACAATTTTGGTGTATGTCACTCGATTAAAGGTGAATATTTGAAGAACGGATGGTTGTATTTCACAAAAAATGATAATAGTTTTTTAATCTTTGTTCACCATAAAAACCAGTTAGTTTCGGAGGAGTGCTGTTTAAGTGTTTACAAAATGGTTTCTAAGATAACCTCTCACTGCTCAAACACATTGACAGTATGAACAAAACTTACCTTAGATGTCTGGGATTCCTTGGCACTTGAAGAATAACGGCTCTTTTGTATTATTTGCTACCAAATTATTTTAACTTTAATTGTAAGCTGTTAAACAAACTTTACACAAATTCTCCCTGACGCCAATTTTGACAGAGTTTAGACAACTATTGACACTTTGTCAGAGTCAACTGTCAAGACTGACAAATTGACAACAAGCTAAAATTCAGATTTTGCTACCATAGACCTAGTTTTTTTTACTGCGTTAAGTCTATGGTTTCTACATTAAAAAAATTAAAACAAAATTATTTGTACATTGGAGCGCCATCTCTTATATTTTCTTTGTAATATACCGCAAATAACTAACGAGGTTTCTATTTGGAAAAGCAACATGGTTGCATTAATATATTATGAATTAATGCCAGTACTACCTGACGATAGATGGCGGTACCTAACTTTAATCATGTGCTACGCTACACTAGTAATTATACAAACAGCAAGGTTTTTTATGATATTTAGGTAAGTAAGTAAATGTAGCGTAATTATAGCACTTTTTAAATATTTGCACGTTTTACCTTATCATAACCTTTGTTTTGCACTTGCACACACAATTCCTTGCACTTTTAATTGAAAGCAGCTCCATTTATGTACCTCTCTCGTTGCATTGATTGCTTGCAATTAATTTGCTACATAATACAAAGTACTGTTTGTCCTGGATCTAAGATCTAGACCAGCAATATGTACTTAACATCTCAGATTGAAATGCTATTGACTCATAATCTACATATAAGTAGATACATAATTATACAATAGCGTGGGTAAGGAAGGAGATTGATATCCGTTTATATAGAACCACTGACATTCCGATTGGCGACCACAAGTGGCATAAAAGATGACTGCCTCCGTGGTCCAGTGGTCAAGGCGTTCGCCTTGTGACCCGGAGGTCATGAGTTCGATTCCCACTGGGAAGCATACTTTGTGAAAAGTTGTTTCCAGTCTGGATAGGATATTGCAGGCTTGAATCACCTGATTATCAGAAAAAAAAGAAAGACGATACCGTGTTCCGGAAGGCACGTAAAACTGTGGGTCCCGACGCCACCTAGCGTTTGATCATCAAACTATCTAAGGATTGGTTCCTGGTTTGCCCCTCTGTGTAAAAACCAGTAACCTCGTCACATCATCTTGGTTAGGTAGCGGACCCCGGGCTCTGAAGCGTTACTGCTGAGGATGCAACCGGGATGCATACGCTCGGATGATGATGAAGTGGCATACAATATCTTGAGCTCCTCCGTTCTTCAGAAGGCACGTTACACGGATGTTCGTGTTGCAGAGTGCTTGGTTTTGGGACCCTAGCAAGCTAGATTGGCGTCCCCGAAAAATAAGAGGTTAGGGTTCGCTGCATAATCGGGATTTACCTTGGTTGTGGCCTTTTGGTGATGTGGGGCCCCCAAGGCCTTGCCTACTCTGCCTATTGGTTAATCCGGTCCTGCTTTTAGGTAAATAGTGCTGCTAAGTCTGCGAAGTAAAGTTTAATATCTTCAGGAAGAGCAAAAACAGGGTTTACTTAATCTTTGTAAGTTTCAGGTCACAAGACATGAAGACATCCAGTTCACATGTACCTAATTCACGGTATACCCACTGGGGTATATCCACTCGAAGGAAAGTGGACGACCTATGTGGTCTACTCACTGCACCGGAGCTCCCGGGTTCGATCCCCGGTCAGATGGAAAATTATCTTCTTCAGATTGACTTTGGTCTTGGATGTTTATCTATAAATGAATCTGTTATAAAACGAACTTACTTTGGGGCTAACTCAATCTGTATGACTTGTCCGTATACATTTATTTATATGAACATTTTTTTAATAGTTTAAATAAGTTTAATTAAGACGATATTTGCTGTTGAATTAACTAAAAGAGTAATAAAATACACAAAAAGTTTAATATGTCTGCCTTGACCGTGCAAGATCCAGCTAAAATATAAATCACGACAAATAACAAAATAACCTTTTTTCTTTAGATCTTCCTTACTGGCAACATAAGATTTTTTTTAATAGAGTCACTAGGAAGACGTGAATAAAAAAAAATAAAGTTACAAATACATATCACACATATCTACGTAAAGCCTACCAAAAATTTTTTTGTCTGTTTTTGCATATTTTTTAGTTAATAGTCGTAGAAAAAGTATTGTATACAACGTTGTATAAGTACGAAAAAAAAACTCGATGGCGTCTCCTTACGATACTATCTAAAGATCGCATCGTAACCTGCACCACTCGCATTTTTTGAACCTTCCTATACAACCGGTCTTGACGCGTCTTTTTCGACACTCATATTCTACACGCGTTGTCCCGTCAGCGTGGAAGACAGCCTTAGTCCACCCGATACCCAAAAAAGGGGTCGCTCTGATCCTAGCAATTACCGACCTATTGCCATTACCTCCTTACTCTCCAAAATAATGGAATCCGTTATTAACCGCCAGCTCCTCCTGTATCTCGAGAAGCACCAGCTCATAAGCGATCGCCAGTATGGTTTTCGTCATGGACGGTCTGTTGGCGATCTTTTGGTGTACCTGTCCCATAAATGTGCAGAATCAGTTGAGAGTAAGAGGAAGGCCTTGGGGGCTGGCTTGGACATAGCGAAAGCCTTCAATCGGGTCTGGCGCAGGACTCTTCTTTCGAAAAAACTTCATTCTTTCGGATTGCCTGAGAAATTGTGCCAGTGGATTACCAGTTTCCTCACAGGGCGCAGCATCAAAGTCGTTGTTGACTGTTCATGCTCTGAATATAAGCCCGTGAATGCTGGTGTCCCGCAGGGCTGTGTTCCATCTCCTACACTTTTTCTTCTGCATATCAATGATATGCTGCAATCCAGCAGCACTCATTGCTATGCGGATGATACCACGGTAGACACCACTTATACCGGCCGAGCCAATATTTCTCGGGCAAGCGTCTCTGAGTGTCGTTCAAAACTTGTTTCTGATATCTAAACTACGTTGAAACAAGTTTCAGATTGGGGTGTTTCCAACTTAGTCCAATTTAACCCCAAAAAAACACAAGTTTGTGCGTTCACCGCTAAAAAAAGTCCCTTCGTCGTATCTCCCTCATTTCAGGGCGCTTCCCTCGATATTCAGCCGAAGATCGGAATTCTCGGCGTCGAGATTTAAAGCGACGTTCAATTTCGCGGTCATCTGAATGACAAGGCTAAGTTGGCTTCTAAAAAACTGGGTATCCTCGGTAGAGCAAGGCGATATAGTGACTCTCGTCGGCCGTCTCGATCCTCTGGCTCTACGTAGGGATGTTGCATCCTTGTGCATTTTTTATCGCATTTATCATGGAGAATGCTCTGAAGAATTTTTCGACTTAATACCTGCTGCAAAGTTTCACCACCGCACCACCCGCCTGAAATCGAAATTTCATCCACACCACTTGGATAGTTGGCAATCAACCACCATATGTTTTAAAAGGAACATTTTACCACGTACGACCGAACTGTGGAATCAACTTCCTGCAGCAGTGTTCCCGGACCGATACAACATTGAAGCCTTTAGGAAACGAGTCTATATCTATCTGAAAGGCCGTTAACGCAGAATACACCCCTGGTGTTGCAGATGTTCATGGGCAGCGGTGTTCACTTACCATCAGGTGACCCGCTTGTTTGTTTGCCGCCCTATAATATAAAAAAAAACTGTGGCAAAAAAAACTTACTATTTTTATCATTTGGCATTCGATCAATAAGCTCTCAGTAATATAGGATCACATAATGCGAGTGGATGTACCCTACACTATATTTACTACAATATATTCCATGACGTTCCCAATATGTTTTTATTTCGGGAGACGTCGGGTACGCCTCACGATAAATATTTATTTTATAAAAACAATATTCATTTAAAAAATTTCCCTATATAAAATTATACTTTCAAACGAATTTTATTTCTGTAACGTTTATATGGTCAATGTTGATATTTATTTTGTTAGAGCATTGAAGTATTACGTACTTTCATGATGTTATTTATTTTGGAATTATGTAACATACCAAAATAAATATCAATAGGTTGGGGAAAAAGTCTTTTCGCATATAGTATGTGTGAACTTGTAATAAAACCACTTTGGCTATACTATTTCTACCTGACTGGTTTTGGTATCATTTAAAAGTTTAAATTTTAAAGAAGATAATTCCAAATTCAAATTAGGAAAATGCGTGATTTTCATTTGTTTTTCTTACCGTCAAGATGAGTGAATCTAATGAAGAAATTAATAAAATAAAATTTTACTACCAAAAAGGCAAAAATGCAACGCAAGCCGCGAAAAAAATTCGAGATATTTATGGACGTAGTGCAGTGTCTGTGAGAGTAGCACAAATTTAGTTTAAGCGTTTTCAATCCGGAAATTTTGATGTCAAAGATGCACGTCGCTCTGGTCGCCCTGTTACGGATAAAATGGATGCTATTTTTGAAAAAGTGGAACAAGATCGGCATGTCAGTAGTTACTACGTAGCTGAAGAACTGGGAATTGACCACAAACCAGTTTAGGCGCATTTGAAAAAAATGGGTACACAAAAAAAGCTTGATATTTGGGTTCCTCACGAGTTCTCTGAAAGAAACCTAATGAACCGTGTACTCATTTGTGATTCTTTATTACGACGTAATGAGACCGAACCATTTTTGAAGAAATTGATAACTGATGATGAAAAGTGGATCACGTAGGACAAGAACGTGCGAAAAAGGTCATGGTCCAAGGCCGGTCAGGCTTCACAGACTGTGGCGAAACCCGGGTTAACTCGCAACAAGGTGATGCTGTGTGTGTGGTGGGATTGGAAGGGCATTATTCAATATGAGCTGTTACCTCCAAGCAGGACCATCGATTCAGAACTCTACTGCGAACAACTGATAAGATTAAAGCAAGAAGTTGAGAGAAAGCGGCCGGAATTAATCAACAGAAGGGGTGTGGTTTTTCATCATGATAACGCTAACCTCACACATCTTTAACCACTCAGCAAAAATTAAGAGAGTTTTGCTGGGAGGTGTTAATGATCCGCCGTATAGTCCTGACCTGGCACCTTCAGATTTCCACCTGTTTCGGTCTCTTCAGAATTCTTTAGGCAGTGTCAGGTTAACATCACGAGAGGACTGCTAAAACTACTTGACGCAGTTTTTTGATCAGAAGCCCCAAAATTTCTATAGCAATGGGAGCATGTCCCTACCTATAAAATGGCAAAAAGTTATCGAACAAAATGGTACCTACATACTTTAGTTAAATGTAAATAAACTATATTAAAAAATGTTTTGAATTTTCATATAAAATGCGAAAAGACTTTTTCCCCAACCTATTACTCACCATTATTGAACATGGAAGGCCAATAAAAAAGAATATGAGTGTCGAACACTCGGTTGGGACCAAGTTACTTACGTAGTAAAGACGGAAAAAAGTAACGGAAAAATGTAACAGTATTTTGTTAATAATAATAAAAAATATAAAAGAACAAAATTAAAAAAAATAATAAATTATAGAAACAATAATAATATTGGCGTGAGCTGGGTTTGAGCGGGGAACATCGACCATCTCAGGTATACGTTTTACCTATTGAACTATGGACGAGATAGTGTTTGTGAGATTACCTTTAACTGTAATTTGTGACTGAAAAACAGGGTCGGAATTTTTTACACTTTTTTTTGCCTAGCTCCCGTCCGTACCATCCGAAAAGGAACTTCTTTCCAAAAAAAATCTCTTCTATCAGGAAAGTGAAAGAGGTAGATATGCAAGGATCGTAGCAAAGGGCGAGCGTTAGTCTCTCTCATGGGAAACAAGGTTTCTTCGCAATGTTTTTAGCCGACTTCGAATACGCATGGACAGATTTGAAAAATTATTTTGTGTTTGAAAGGGTAAACTTTTCAGGTGGGTCCTATATATCAAATTTTATCTAAATTGGTTGTGTAATTTGGGGGCGAAGTTAGAAATTTTGATTTTGAAACATTATTCTTCAACAGTAGCAAGTGGTGCTATAGCTGATAATTTTTCAAAACGAAAATCCGACTTTACCCCCAAATTACACAACCGATTTTGATAAATTTTCTATGGGACCACCTCACAAGTATACTCTCTCAAACAAAAAAAGAATTTTTCAAATCGGTCTACGCGTCTTAGAATAATCGCATAAAAAAGACTACGAATCGAAATCGCGACTAATTGATAACCTCCCCCTTTTTGAAAGTCGGTTAAAAATGATCGTACATGATGTTGATTTATATTATTTTAATTGCAAAAATCAATCTTTATTTTTGTACTATGGCTGGCAACCTTTTTGGTGCTGACAACCCTCACTTTTGTCACTTATGTCATCTCTTTTTGTTGCATTGTGCTAGAAATCAGACATTCTTCCAAATATTCCAACGCATGAGTACAAACTCAGAGGTAAGAACTCGAGCCTCACAAACGCACAGCTAGTGCGTTAACTTCTTGTCCTCCAGTGCTTTACAAACCCTTCATATTTCATCGACATATTCAGACCTCGATTGATACATAATCAGAACCCTTATAGGATCACTCGTGCGTCTGTCTGTCCGTCCGTCCGTCATAGCCAATTTGCTCCGAATCTACTGGACCAAATCAAGTAAAATTTGGTAGGATGGTGTCAGTGGCGGCGCAAGACGTAAACTTAAGGCGGCCCTTCCCGGCCGCTCTGTTTTCAACGCGAGCATAGTTTGAAAAGCTTGGTGTTTCATCAGCGGCAATGCTAGTAAAAGAGGCAAACCAAAAAGGGAAAGATAGCGCCTAAGGACATGTTTTGCATTTTATTAAATGAAATTAATATTATTATTAACTATCCATTGAACGAATATTACTATTCATAGAGTGCGGAAATTTCATAAAACTTGTTCCAGGAGATACGTGTTTATCGGTAAGCCTTACAAGTATGTGAAATAAATGTTTTGTATTCAAAATTTTCATTATATTTGCGAGGTTTGTATTGAAATATTTTCTTTACTTTTACAATTTATGAGTACATTATGAACGGTCGAAGTTCAGCTAAAATTTGTGCTTATACTGACTTTGTTTTTCTAAATTTCAATTTTTTATTTCGATAGAAACCTAGAAATAGCGCCCAAGATACTTGTGAGTTCTAAAGTTTTCAAGAAAGATCAGATACGACGCCATAATCACGTACGAGCGTTTGTATGAAAAGTAAGACGGGAAGGCCGCTCTTAATGTGGGCAAGCTATATTTCGCGAGGTCCTCTGATGGTGCAAACCGAATTTTTACTTATTAAACACGTGTTTACGTTAAAAAAATATGTAACTATTATTTATTGTAGGCTTCGCTAACGTTCGATCTTAAAAACTGCTCATCCGGCAATGCCATACATCCCGGCCTCTGCAGTAATGTACTAATATCAGAAATACCGATTATTTCATTCACATTCATTGGGTACCGAAGATTGGAATATATTTAAGTTGAAAATTATTTCCAAAGTATTAATTGTGTAAGAAAAACCTTGTGGCGTGTTTATTTTTCATATTTTTTTTAAATTTGAGATGCGAGGCCCTTTGCACAGAGCGAAGCCGTGGGCGGTGGCCCACACCGCCCACGTTTTACGCCGCCTCTGGATGGTGTAATCCTGCGACTCAAATACAGATGTGCAAAGTAAATAAATACTTTTAAAAATAAGGGTCATTTTCGGGGAAACAATTAGGAAAATAAAAAACAAAATTGCAAAACTGACTATGTCATATATCAAACGAAAGGGCTCGTTGTGAGGATCTCAAATATATTTGTTATTATTGTAAAATAAAAAGTTTTATTCATGAAAGAAGACATAAATTGACCATTCACCCCCTGATCGCTGAACTACGGAGCCTAAGATTAAAAAAAAAAAACGTACCAAATATAGTATTCATTGCGTGTAGATTACAGGAAAATAATATGCCAAGTGCGTGTCGGGCCACGCGCAGTGTAGGTTTCCGTAGTTACGAATGCCAACTTTGAGTTCATGCCACTAAAAACGTTTAAAAACTAATTTTCTATTGAATTTATATGAAATTTTCCTTTGGCGAGTACATTTTATAAGTTGATAACCTTTAACTTTTTAATTTGTAAACCTTACTTAGCTCTAATAGTTTTACTTTAAATTTCGTTATATTAACTATAGCTGTGAATGTTTTCACGTGTCCATATATAACCGTTTAGCTGATAGAGGACATTTGACTCTAACAAGTATTTTCTAACTTTAAAACCAAATAATTCAGAAACGGATCCCTAAATCGAAAAACGGTGTTTAAAACCTCATAATATTTTTGAAAGATCTATTCAACGATACCTCGAACGATTGGTTAGTCGACAAAATAAAATTGACTTTAGACTTTACTTGTATGGGAGCAACACTAAAAAAATTTTTTTTTTCAAAATTTTACTTTACCTCTTTTTCCGCATAATTAATATACATACCTATACCAAATTACAGCTTTCTAGTACTTATAGTCGCTGAGTAAAACCGCGGACGGACAGACAGACAGACATGGCGAAACTATAAGGGTTCCTTGTTTACTACGGAACCCTAAAAATCTGAAATTGAAAATAAAATGGTAATCTCAATATAATAAGTTCAATTACGGAAAATCTTTGGCATTGTACGGAACCCCCTCCACGCGAGTTCAACTCGCATTTGGCTGGTTTTTATATATACGGACAAATCAACAGATTGAGCAAGCTCATGGATCGAACCCGGTGTTAAGAATATAGCGATTTTGAATCGGTGCAGCGTTGCACAACCCGGTGGCGGGTGGCGCGAGCGCGCTCTAGCGGGTTTTCGAGGAGACGCGTGTCACAGCCCTGTCTCCGATCGCCGCGGAATGTCTGCGCGATGGCCGCGCTCGGCGTATATTATAGTTTATTTTAATAACCGTGAAAAGGTCTAGTTTGATTGTATCTATCGATGATCGATGATAAAGTAATTTGAGTGTATGTTAAACTCGGTTCGTTTGTTGACTATTTGTGTTAAAATCAGTGTCGGATTATATTAAATCACGTCAATTGTGTATAATTGAAACCTCAAACAGACATGGAGTCTAGTATATTAAAAGTGAACTAGTTAAATAAGAATATTGTAAAAACCTTAAAAATCGTAATAAAAATTGATGTACTTGGACAATTCTATATAATGGATTGGTGACGAACTATGTAAATTGTTGATGAACTATTTGTGTGTAAACTACCAACAGGGAAGTGGATTTCAGACAATTGGTGAAGTGTGTATTTTTGGGGTTATTGGTGGTGATAAATTAAAAATATCGATCCCTACTAGAAAGTTACGCCAATGCGACAAGATAAAGGGGTCTAGTGATATCTTTTGCATATTACCACCATCCTCATCAATAGCTCTCAGGTACCCACTGCTGTCTGCGCCATCCTGCTCTGTTGCATATTATACTTAATGTTTATAATACGTAGTTATATACATTTAAGTTTATAATTTGCATTCGTTACTAAATTTAATATATATTTATATTTTTTTTGTAGTTTTTATAATTAAATACATACATACATATTATCACGCCTGTTTCCCACAAGGGTAGGTAGAGAATATGGACCTCCACTTGCTACGATCCTGACAGACCTCCTTCGCTTCATCTACACTCATCACTCTCTTCATGCATGCCCGCCGGTTACGGGTACTTCTGACCTCTCCTTTTAAATGCATCGTAATTCATTCCTTTTGATATAGTTATACAATTAAATTTGCACCCCATCTACCATTTTTCCTGTTACGTCACGAAGGTGAACTGGTAGACAATGCTTAGCATTCAGTTATTAGATTATATAGTACCTTTAGTACTATATAATCTTAAGATTTTATGTGCAGTAAATTAAAAAAAAAAGAAAAACTTTAAACCACTAAACTGAATTTTATCAAACATAGCTAAGAATCATCTCGACCAAGTCAGTTTTCAAATATAAAAAAACCGCATAAAAATTCACAGACAGACACACAGACAAGTAAAACTAATAACCGAAGGTCGGAATTAGGTAGAGTTATTTATGTACTTACACTGATTTCATACAGCGAAAGAATAAAGTGGATATGCCTCAAATCCCGAGATTAATTTTAAAGAGCAGAAAAGTCCTTTGATTTGTTAAATAAGGAAGTGGTTTACTTTAACACAATTTAAACCACTGCACGCTCGACGTTGCCAATATGTAAAAACTAATAAAAATACTAATTTAATACTAATAAAAATTGTATGTCAATTATTTCTGAGGTTTTTATTATTATTTATTTCTAATATTGTCGGCAACACGGGATTGTCCATTAGAAATCCCGGGAAGATCCATATTAATATCAACATTTCGATGCAGGTACATAAATAACTCTACCTAATTCCGATCTCTGACTATAACACGTCTTTTTCGTCAGGGGTTAAAAGACACATCATTAAGTCATGCATTGGGTGGAAATTTCCACACATTTCCCCATTACCGACATGGCCACATCTGAAACTCGATCAACCGAGAATTCGTTTCAACTGTAACCGGACGAATGCAATTAACAGTCAATTAGATTGATGATTTTGCGTCATCGTTTCATAATTGCAGAGTAATGATATGTCATGTTATGAGGGAAGTAAAGCGCTCTCGTCCATTCACAAGTTGATTTGCAGGCAAATTAAAAACCTCCGACGAGACCATCTACTGATAAGTGACGGAACTACATAATATTCTAATCCTACCGCCATCTGTTATTTGCCAGGTGTCCACGCTTCTACTTGGTCGTATTTTTGGGAGAGAAAAATAAAATCCGTGCTGCCGTGCCAAGTTGTATTTTCGGATAAAGGGTTGTGGCGAGTGCTGTCAGAGTGACATTTATACAAACGTAACGCCATCTATGAATATTTACTAAGAATGCTATGAAAGATGTTGATCGCAGTCGCACCATTTTGTTTGTAGTGCTACGCTTTTAAACTAGGTGGCACTACGTGCAACACCAGGTAAATTAATAATCCAAGCTTCCAAGCGTTAACACCAAATAACTTTAAAACTACTGAACCGATTTTCTTCAAATATGGCTAAGAACCACCGGTAGGAAAGATGCTTTCACGAAAAAAAAAAAACACATTGAAATAAGTCCATCCGTTAGAGCGGTACGATGCCATAGACAGATGCACAGACATGCAGACAGAGAAACAGACATATAAACGTCAAACGTTTAACACCCCCTTTTTTACCGGGGGTTAAAAAGAGGAAACGATTTTCCACTCCTCAAGTGAAAGGTCTTGATTAGCACATTTTAAAATATATACATTGTTAGCTGATGGCTCCCGTAGGTGGGTATTCGTTTTTTAAAAGTATATCTTGGAGTACCAATAACCGGAGAGCATGTATGAAAAGAGTAATGAGTGTTGACGAAGAACAAGGTTTCACTTTCAGATTTCCTCTTGCAATCCTAGAAAGTGGAAATCTATAGTCTCTGCCTGCCCATGGGAAACAGGCGTGAAAATTGTATGTTTATATTGTTCTGTTGTGTGTTGTGTGTATTGCTTCTACGGCCTACGACCATGCTACGAACTCGTAGCAGTTTGCTACAAAGTCTCCGTTCGTGGGAACAGAAATCTATTTATTTGGTTGGGAGGAAAATAGTAGTGTGGGAATTCCACCTGCCAGCTACAAGATATACTGAGAGAAGAGAGACACGGCAAGGGTTAATACATTTATTTGATGACCCGCGTGGCGTAATGGTCAACATAATCCGCCACCCACAAGTTCCGGGTTCGATCCCCGGTCAGGGCAAGTTGGAAAATGGCCTTTTTCAAATTGTCCTGGGTCTTAGATATTTATTTATTTATGTATTTTTGAGAAAATATAGTGTAGTTGAGTTAGTATTCCATAACATAAGACTCGAATTTACTTTACTTTGGGACCAGCTCAATCAGTGTGATTTGTCTCTTTACATTTATTTATTTATTATTATTGGTCAGAACTGATAAAATTATGTAGGCAATGCAACAATCATAAATAAGTTGCTTGTGGTAGAGGTGGAAGAGGAATGAGTCAGAATGACCAGGAAGGAGTGTGTCTAGAATTAAAAATTGTATTTAGAAATAAAATTTGAAAAGGTGGACAGAATGAAATGACGGAGAAAGGAGGTGACTAAGAAAATGTAGGATGGAGTTTATTTTAACATCGTTACTTTAGTAGATTTGTACATTTTAGAGTTGGATCTCATATGGCAGCACGGAACAACGAGAGAGCCGTGCTATAGTGTTTAGTCGCTCTCTTTCGCTGCAAATGACGGTTCTGAGTGACACAAAGATATTAGTATCTTTGTGTCACTCAGAACCGTCATTCTCAATCTCACTCAGATCGGCTTCTACAATACGCGGAGGAATAGTAGCTTAGGCTACTATTCCTCCGCGTATTGTAGAAGCCGATCAAGGGATCACATCTGGAGACTATTCAAACGGGCGATGCGACATGAGTTGCCTATATGTTACTAGACCTGATTATCTTTTTTCATCTTAGGTCCGTTTTTCCTCTGTGATCGAAAACAATAAACATATCTTTTGGCCTTTTTTCTGCTTCTTCTTATCGTGTCAATGGCAATAATTGTTATCTTAATTGTATTTTTTTTTTTTTTTTTTTTTCCTCCCTGTAGTGGTTTGCCTCGGTTTGCCACTTCTTAATTGTATTGGCCCCGAATTTCGCCACATCTATAGCCCTTTGGTTGGCCTCCATCGGATCTTTTTTAGAACAAGATGCAGTGGATGTGGGGCATGACAGCAGATGTTCCATGGAGTGGATGTTTCCACAGGTACATCTGTCGAGTACTTCCACTTCTTCTTTAGCTTCTGACATTGACAAGCTTGTGCTACGCGCATTTAGTATGTACCTACCTTATTCATATAGAAAAAGACGAATTCATTTAGAAAAAACCTCCTAATAGATTATTGTCTACCACTATTCTGCATTAGGTACCTTCAACTTTTTCTAACGACCAGAGGAAACGTTGAAATAATAAACTGATACCATAATAACCTGAATATAAATAAATCAACTCAAGGAACAAACATATTAACTGAAAAAACATACCGGCAAAAGTAAATTACGTCTTCAACTTTTATGGCGTTTAAGAAATTGTGTCTAAATCATAAATTAAAGAAAAACAGAAGTGACCCTCGGTACACATAGTAGTACTGGAGAGTAGGTACTATGCAACCCATACGTTCTCACGTTTGTATCCTTAATGGGACAGACAGAGCATTTTGGGTCTTGAAAAAGATAAAATCAAAAAAAGACGACAGAAATGTGTTTTTTAACCCTTTCACTCCGAGACAGTTGCCGTGCCCCCAGCGCGAGGGGTATTAAATCTAAAATAAATATCTACAACCAAAAAGGGATGTGGATACTTAAGTTATGTGCAATACGACCTTTTTTTTATGTCGGATATATCCGACGCTCGCGGAATGGGCACGACAATGTTTGTCGGATAAATGGGACGTTCGCGGTGAAAGGGTTAAAAAATTAAAGTCGTATCAAGATGTCCGGAGGTTGGCGAAAAACAGAATAGAATGGAAGAAAGTCTACCAACCAGAGCACCGCTCTTAAATTATGATGATGATGATGGCTCTAAGCATCCAGAGCTCAAGGCCGCAAAACCCAAACGTTACTTTTAGCGTGACAGAAACTTTATACCTTCTCTTCCAGGTGTAAATTATTAGTAGATTTCTTTGGTTAACAATCGAAGCTCATTGTGACGTCACGCGAAGTTTAAATGCGCTATATCTGCGCTATAGCTTAAAAAAATATGTATACCATGGCTGGAATTATTTACGTTTTTTGCGACTTTATTTTCTATCTAAATTCATAAAAAAATTGGTGACATATTCACTTACTTTATGTTAAAAACGAGTCTTACTACCAACCTCCTCAGTTACTTGTTTAGGTCAAAAATACTGTTACAATAAATACAATTTAAATTAAGATTTCAGCAGTGAACGTTATAAATCTGAAATGAGGATGATAAAATTGAAGACCTTAAATATACACTTAAAAACACAGTACCCACTTTATACATGCAGCAGTTAGCGTGCAGAGGCACAGAATAAGTACTAGTACTCACGCACATAAGTCTCACTCAGAAAAGAAATTCAAATATCCAATCAATGTGGTTACCTTAGTTTAATTTAGCTCGCGTCAGAACTCCTCACCTCTTCGTTTAGATACCTCTGTTGCAAGCCAATTTCATTCTTATTACTCTGGAAAAACTATTCATATAACTGAATCCACTAATCCGGAGTGGTCGCCGCGCGCGCATTGTAATAATAAAGGTATATTTTCGATACCTGAACGGGGAGTGACACAGGCCTGGTAGAGACACATAAAGTTTAATGCTTATGCCAGTTTTCTTTTGTAGTTTTTGTAGTTTGTGTGACCGCCGTCATAGAACTAAGTCTGGGGGCGTTTGCGTAGGCGCCAGCGGAATAATGGCTAAGTACACGAGGCTGCCTTTCCACCAGGGATGTGCTAAGTAGCTGTATATGAAGCCTGGTTGACATATTCACAAATGACAAGTGGCAAGTAAACACTGACAAGTGACAAGTGTTCACACGCACTGACAACTGGATATGCAGTATTGCTAATCATTGGTCACTTGCCATTTGTCACTCGCACTTGTCACTTGTCAATATGTAAATTGGACTTTACACCGAGCGACAGTTATGTACAGTAAGCCAACGAGATACCTGGGCTGGCCCTCTACCTTTAACCTGAATTTTCTCCTAAGCTCAAAATATATACATAAAAATATATATTTAGAGAGACTGCATTCAAATCTTTCTAAATACACATTTTAATTTTGTTTATTTGGTATATCCATTCCTTAAATCGGTGCTGGCAACATACATATTTAATTGTTTTTTTTTTATTTACCCTGAGCAATTTTTTGGAGAAATAAATACTTTTTACCTATACCATAACCTTACTTTTTTACCTTTTATCATGATTCAGATGCGCAGCCATTCCCTCGATCGGCTTTTACGATGTTCGTGGGAAGGGAAGCAGTTGGTAACATTCAAGGATTATTTTATCCCAGACCAGTATAGAAGATAGTTTGTGAAAATGAAGAAAAATTCGAAAAAATAATAATAGTAATAACTTAAGTATTTTTTTCTTAAATTGAACAATATTTTTCAATATTTAGAAGGTGGAGATGCTAGCTGAGTCTATGAACCAAGAATTTGATCCTCGGTAGACGTGACTTGCCTTGAATTTAGTCTATCGACATTTTCTTCCGTTGTAGCAAAACATCGCTTGGAATAAATAAATATATGTATGCGGACAAATCACACAGATTAAGCAAGCACCAAAGTAAGTTCGAGATTTGTGTTATGGGAGTATCCCAACTCAAAGATACTATATTTTATATCAAATACATATATAGATAAACACCCAAGACCCAGTTCAATATGAAAAAGATAATTTTGCATCTTGACCTGATTGGAGATCGAACCCGGGACCTCCAGTGTGACAGCCTGCATAATGACCACTAGGCTATTATGCATCATGCCATCGGTGACGCAAGTCATCGAGTGGAATCACCTGAACTCTAGTGGAAACACAACTTAATAGCTGTCGGACAAGCCTTTCATCTCGCCAAATTCCGTCAATGACTAATAACAGAACAAAAACGCATACATAAGCCGTAAATGGCCACTCGTCACCCGATAAACAAATTTCACTATAATTAATACGATTTTGTTACAATGTCGACATGAAAAACCTATTAAAGTTTTTGAGTGTTTCGCCTTTAACGCGATTGGCTGGGAGATTGTCGCGGAGGCGTTCGGGCGCTGTGATTGGTCGGCGATGCGTGTAAGTAGCGGAGTTTCCGCGCGTTTTCCATCAGTTTCGACATTTTCCCGCGTGCACGAGGCTGCCATTTTTGTTTCGCCTAAAGTTGCGTACGAAGTTATGAACTAAGTCTGATTATCGGGTTTTTGTTTGCTGCTGTATTACGGTAAGTCGATTTGTTGTAATTTTATTATTTCACGTCTTTACAGGATTTATTTCTACTAAGGTATAAAATGCATTTAATATATTGTCCATGAAATTTAAAAACATATGTTACTGTATTTTAATCGAAATGAATACTTAATAATATATTTTTCTTTTAAAACAGAAAAGATCTAATAACAATGTATACTACAATTAAACTGAAAACAAAATTATTAACAACACTCTTCAAATCTCAATCATCAAAACTCTACTCTCACAAACGCTTAAAAAGTTGCTGTAGATGATTTAAAATTAAAATCGACACTTAAAAAAAAATAACTAGAAAAAATAAAATTTACGACTGTCCGGAAGCCTACCTAAGGAAGTTGCATTATATTAGTATATTCTGAAAGATTTTATTCAAAACGATTTTTACTTTTGTATGCGTAGTAAAAAAGTTTCCAGAAAAATTGTGAATTCCTATGCGTTTGTGCCGCCCAAGAATTTAACGAAAAATTTAATACGCCTGTGCGTATTAAATTATTCGTCAAATTCTTAACGGTTTACCACCCAAAAACTTCATTAAATAAACCAAATTTGGCACTTCTGAATCGCTAACATCAGTTAATCATCCAATCCTTTTAATTTCGTTATTCGACATCAAAGTACTAATCTCAGGCGTTTTATTTTACCCGAATTCTTCGTTACCAAGTTATAAGTCTTTAAATATCCCAACACTTCGGCTTACGAATATCTTTTGTCCAACTTTCAAACGAAGTCGATGACTACTTTTAAGGGGATACCTTAATTTTCCGTGGTCCAGTGCTGCACCCGTTTGAAATAAATTACTCTAAAGAAAACGGAGACATCATTTAAAATTTTGTCTTGACAAGGCTCTAGATAATCCTTTAAACTATGTTATAAACTGTTGTTTACAGTTTAAAGTAAAAAAGTGAAGCTTTTCTACGCACATTTGCGAAAAACGGGCACTTATGACTAATGTGCGTAGAAAAGTTTCACATTCTCACTTTAACTTGTAAACAGTAGTTCACAAAATAGTTTGAAGGGTTATCTAGGGCTTGGTAAAACCAAGTTTTAAATGATATCTCCTTTTTCTTTCAAATGATTTATTATTTGAAATAAATCATTTGGGACAGCTCTGGTCCCCGGAAAATTTAGGTAGCCCCTTAATTTGCTGTTCTGTTAATGAAAAGAAAAGTTATGTACCATTTTCCTTAAAAAAAAAACAAATACATTAAAAAAAGGTTTTTACGTTAAGAAATACAAAAACTAACGACTTGAGACCGCGAAGAATGAGTTTCTAGGTAGATACCCAAATTCATAAAAAATAACAAACGTTTGCTAAATCTACTTTAGTTAAAATATGTTTTGTCTCGTTCTTTCAATGTCAATTATTGAGAAGAGGAAAAGGGACAAAACATGTTTTAGCTAGAATAGGTTTAGCAAACGGTTGTATTTTTTTGTGAATATGAGGGTTTGACTATTCAGACGAATAAATGGATGGTACCAACTCTTAAACCAGACTTGTTATTAAAATGATTATAGACAGAAGCTAAACTATCCAAAAGCAAACGATACAATTCCTAAACTAAATCGTTACTTCATCAGAAAACAATCCCAATTAGTTGAATTGCCAGCAAACACCGAAACACTAGTTAAAGGCAGATACTAGTTTTTCCCAATTTCACGATGAACAACAAATAACTTTAAATTAACCCAACCATTACCCTTTTGTCCAACTTTCAAACGATTATATAAGTTGACGAATATTTTGATTTGTAGTCCTGATGGCGTAGATATTAATTTTATCCGATTTATTTGTACTAAAAACGTATAATTGATCTATTAATATGTTACATACTGATGTATCAATACTTTTTTTATTAAGAAAAAAAAATATTATTTACTTGTAAAAGACAAAAAGTCTAAAAAAATTATTCAATGTAGGATAAAATTAATCTGTTATTGAAGGTAATTTTTCAATTATTATTTTAGTGCAAAAGCTTAAAGCTACTAGCGTTCCGGACATGGTTCACTCGCGTTATTATAGTCTTTGCAAGTGCAAAGCAGATAGCGATACCGTCGGGTCGTCGTTCCTAACACTCGCGCTAAAGATCGTCGAAACCGATCGAAACCTGGGAGATTACTCTAATAGCGGTACGCAAGATGGACGTTACAGCGTATCCTCGTTTCAGTGTCAAGCAACATTGAGCATCAATGTATGATGATAAAGTCTATAAAGTCTAATTTGGTTTGACATAGAAATGGGACGTCACTTTCTAACGATTATATATCGTATTATTTTATGGAGTAACCTCCCTAGTCGGCGTTCTTGACTATATAACGTGATTAAAAGTTATTAAGAATCCCCTTACCCTAGAATTTTCCATACAAACGTAGTCTACTTTTTATTTTGAAACGACATGTCAGATTTCGGTAAACATTAGTAATTATAAAGAAATTGCAATTATCTAGGGCATATTAAATTGCAATTGGTTTCCTACAGTAACATTATGAACTGGAAAGAAAATATAAGGATGTAGTAGTTTTCCATACTGATGGTCAAATACGATAAAATACACTATATTCTCTTTTGAGTTCATAATTTTACTATAGAAAACCAATTATACCCCCAAATAATAGCAATTTCTTTAAAATTACTCAATTTCTCCCATATCCGACACGTCGTTTCAAAATAAAACGTAGACTACGTTTGTATGGGAAAGTCTGTATCTATCCAGGGTAAGGGGACTCTTAAGTATGTAGTAATTTAATGTATGTATCTCACGTAAAAAAAAAACATATTATAACCGGCCAAGTGCAAGTCGGACCCGCGCACGAAGGGTTCCGTCCATCTACAAAAAACGTTTGTTTGTTTATTTTGAAAGTGAATTTACAACCGAATATTCTGTAAATATTTTAAGCGTCTAACTGCTGCCGTTTTTAATATCAAGCAAAAACCGGCCTAAGACTCACTTTGTTGTAAGAGAGCCCCCCTTGAATATTTATTTTATTTTAATTTAGTTCTTTATTTTGAAAGTGAATTTACAACCAAATATTCTGTAAATATTTTAAGCGTCTAACTGTTGCCTTTTTTAATATCAAGCAAAAACCGGCCTAAGACTCACGTTTATTGTATGGGAGCCCCCCTTGAATATTTATTTTATTTTAATTTAGTTATTTATTTTGAAAGTGAAAGTGAATTTACAACTAAATATTCTGTATATATTTTAAGCGTCGAACTGTTGCCGTTTTTAATAATAAGCAAAAATCGGCCTAAGACTCACGTTTATTGTATGGGAGCCCCCCTTGAATATTTATTTTAATTTAATTTAGTTATTTATTTTGAAAGTGAATTTACAACCAAATATTCTGTAAATATTTTAAGCGTCTAACTGTTGCCTTTTTTAATATCAAGCAAAAACCGGCCTAAGACTCACGTTTATTGTATGGGAGCTCCCCTTGAATATTTATTTTATTTTAATTTAGTTATTTATTTTGAAAGTGAATTTACAACCAAATATTCTGTATATATTTTAAGCGTCGAACTGTTGCCGTTTTTAATATCAAGCAAAAACCGGCCTAAGACTCACGTTTATTGTATGGGAGCCCCCCTTGAATATTTATTTTATTTTAATTTAGTTATTTATTTTGAAAGTGAATTTACAACCAAATATTCTGTAAATATTTTAAGCCTCTAACTGTTGCCGTTTTTAATATCAAGCAAAAACCGGCCTAAGACTCACGTTTATTGTATGGGAGCCCCCCTTGAATATTTATTTTAATTTAATTTAGTTATTTATTTTGAAAGTGAATTTACAACCAAATATTCTGTAAATAGTTTAAGCGTCTAACTGTTGCCGTTTTTAATATCAAGCAAAAACCGGCCTAAGACTCACGTTTATTGTATGGGAGCCCCCCTTGAATATTTATTTTATTTAATTGAGTTATTTATTTTGAAAGTGAATTTACAACCAAATATTCTGTAAATATTTAAGGCGTCTAACTGTTGCCGTTTTTAATATCAAGCAAAAACCGGCCTAAGACTCACGTTTATTTTATGGGAGCCCCCCTTGAATATTTATTTTATCTGTATTTAGTATTTTTTTTTTACAATATATTGGTTTAGGCATTTGTCCTCAATCTCACCTGATGGTAAGCGACGATGAAGACTAGGATGAAGCATGCCTGTCCAAAAGATCCATTCAATCTACTTTTGAATGTCCCGGGACTGTATTTGTTATTATAGCGGCAACAAAAATATGTCATCTGTAAAATATACAGATTTGGTAAATTTTTATTTTATTAAAAATATGTACTTATCCATAAACAAAGTGTATCTTACACAATGAGTAATAAAATTAAGATGTATAATGTTCTTTTTATTAAATGCCCGGTCACTAATATAAATTTTGCACGCGTGTCGACATCGAAAAGCAATGGGATGAGATTTCTTTCATATTAAAAATGCTAATTTTTAACGTTTGATGACAATTTTGAAATTAATTAAATTTCTCGAGCTAGTTGCTATGCTAGAAATTGGAAGTTATTTGATTGGTTGGTGAGTAAGGATAACTTGGACTTGATATGGTATGTATAACGGCGCTACCTAAACAAATTATGACTGGATCCGAAAAATATCTGACTATACAAAAATGATGGCCCCTTAATTTAACGATTCATCCAATTGGAGACTTTAGACGACCTCCGTGGCGTAGTGGTCACCATGCTAGTCCGCCACCCAGAAGTCCCGGGGTCGGTCCCCGGTCAGGACATGTTGGAAAATAGCCTTTTTCAAATTGTCCTGGGTCTTGAATGTTTATCTATATATGTATTAGTAATAAAATATAGTATCGTTGAGTTAGTATTCAATAACACAAGTCTCGAACTTACTTTGGGGCTAGCTCAATCAGTGTAATTTGTCCCTATATATTTATTTATTATTATTATTAATTGGGTATTAAAAAATCACAAAAAATTACATACAGACTGCGACGGCGTTACAGTTAGTTAGTAGATTTTTTTTGTGAATTTAGACGGAAGACATAGACGAAAAGTAACTATGCAAAAGCAAACGATACACATCTAAAACTAAATCATTACCTCGCCAGAAAACAATCCCAATTCGTTGAATTGCCCGCAAACACCGAAGTAGCAGTTTCGGGCGTTTTATTTTATGTATTATATTATAAGTATTTATTAATTAAAAGACAATTATAATAATATGACAAAGCCCTTCTGGCGAGTAGGCGACCTATACTGTGAAAATGAGTTTCTTTCGGCGTTTCTTCTCAGCAATGGTCGTTACGAAGCGCTGATATCGGTAGCTTTTCTTTAAAAATAAATTAAATTTTAATATACTTTACACGTAACATAAATTATACTTATTGACGTGTAAAAGTGCCTGTAAAGGTCTAATTACTTAATAAACATTTGAATCTTTGAATCTTTGAATTCCAATTTCACGATAAAAAACAAATAACCCAACACACCACACTATTACCCTTTTGTTCAACTTTCAAAGGATTATATAAATCGACGAATATTTTGATTTGTAGTAGTGATGACTTAGATAGGTATTAATTTATTCGATTATTTTGGACTGAACATTTTTAAAGATTCAGCAAACAGTATCGTACTATTTTATTGAGAAAAAAGGAGCTCGGTGGCCCGGCGGGAGTGCGCATTACTAGTGCTTTCGCAAGTTAAGCGACACCGGGTGTGGTCCGCACTTAGATGGGTGACCACAAGTGGCACAAACAATTTTCAAACTCCTCCGTGCTTCGGAAGGCACGTACAAGCCGTTGGTCCCGGCTGTCATCATTGTATAGCAGTTGTCAAGCTATGTCAGAGGCAGCCTGAAAAGGGTAACCTATCACAAACTCTAATTTCTTTTCTTCGATTTTCATTTGTTCAAAAACGGTACAACGAAGATTTAAATGCCAAATGGCTTCTTTACCATATTTTCTGCTTATATAAATTCAACAAATATATTTTTCGTCTTCTATAAAAACAGTCGACCGAAAATAAAAACATGTAATTTTTATTTGATTAATTTTTTGGTAACAATAATTTTATTTTCTAGAAGTATTAACGATAGAAGTAACTTCTTCCAAATTATTATTAACACAGATTTTCAATAACTTCAATTGTATTAACAGTAATTTTGTACATGCAAACATTTCGATTTTGGATAATTCTTTATTACATTTGAATTTTGTGACGGAGCGCTATAGGTAGGTTCAGGTTGCGGCGGGGTGGCCCAAGGGCCACCCCGAGCCGCATAACATGAATACACACCAAGAGAACATAACTACAAAAGTACTTGTATATACTCTGTACTCTGTATATATAAACATTATGGATTTCAAAATTATGATTTAAATTATTTGGTATTTGTCATTTTGTAATTTAATAATATGGAAATAATTTTTAGGTTAAATAATTATTATCTTTATGAAACATATAGAAATAGTATCTTCGGTTTAACATTAGGTTGCAATACAAAGCATATAGCTTTCAAAAACATAAAAATCGAAAATCGGAATTTCAACCACATGGAAAAAAGAGTTTTCGGTCAAATGTAAATAAAGAAAATAAAAAAATTACGAAACGTTTTTGGTATTTTAAAATTCGTAAATAAAGAATTATGGTTTGTGATAGGTAACCCCTGAAGAAGAAGGATTGCACTCTAGGGGTAGGGCAGACAAGACTACGTGAAGTAACGATTTTACAGCAATTCCTTTCTGTGACTAAAACCTAATTTTAACCTAGTAATTTAGGCTAATAATCTTATTGCGAATTAACATTCGGACTATCATACATTATAGAATACAATACCTAGGACATGTGACTTTATAGCATCCAAAATTAGAAAATTCAATTATTATATCAATTCATATTATGGCACAAAAGTGTTATGATTCAAGATAATTAGGTAAATCAAAATTACGGATATTTGAACATTATGGATACTAAAGATTATAGCAAACTTGTTATGAATTATGACATTCGGACAGAACATTTTAGGATAAGAAATGGAGTACCATTTATTCTATTTCACTCTGTTAAACACACGTAACCCGATCCGATTTCAGTCCGTTATTCACATATAAAGCTGAATTTGAGTAATCAATCAAAAGTACCGATACATTTCACATCCATCCAGTCATATTGATATGCCGTATAAAGCGCATATTTTATGAATAGGTCCTGTACAGAAATAACTTGGTACATCGTACGTAGTGACGTCATCAATGGTGATATGCGTGCCAATGGTCTATCAACCACAGAATAAGCACTAACTTATTCTGTGGTTGAAAGACTATTGGCACGCAGCAAGTATTTCTATGAATTGCTTTGCTGAGTGTGACTTCTGTACGTGAGTACAGTGTACTCACGTACAGAACTCGCACTCAGCAAAGAAGTACTCACGTACAGAAGTCACACTCAGTAAAGATATTCAAAGAAATACCTGCTTAACCTGGTTTAATTTAGCTCTCGTCAGAACTCAGCACCTTTTCGTTTAGATACCTAGACATCCAATGCAAGCCAATTCCATTCTTATTAATCTGGACAAACGATTCATATAACTGAATTTCCCACTCCGGAGTGGTCGCCGCGCGAATAGTAATGTACTATAATACAATATGTAACAAAAACCCTGTCCAATCTTTGTAGGGGCAACTTAGACCGGCAATATGAACAACTTTTCCTATGGGACCAATGCTTGAAACACGAAAAAACATCGTCATTTTCATACAAAAGTGGCCGGCCCGGCAATTTGTATGCAAATGTAGTTTTTTTTTCGTGTTTCAAGCATTGGTCCTATAGGAAAAGTCGTTCATATTGACGGTCTGAGTTCCTACGTATTATTTAATAATAATAATCCACCAGGCTAAAATTGTGAGAGATTTTTAGGTAGATGTCCGTATCTCACTCCATAACCCAGTTACCCGGTCCACTAACCTATCCATAAAGCCCAAACCAAGTAAATCCCTCCCTGGCAATAGTTCAGCAGCTGTGGAGGACTGTCCGTTAGTGCATCTCAATGGTACATTAAGGGATAGACCTCCATAGATGCAGCCATCTCACTGTTTAGATAAAAATGTACTAAAAGGCCTCTTCATGTTAGCTTTGGCCCCATGAACGCCTCAAAGGACCGGGTCCCCATGGACCCGTGGCTGAAAAGCGTACCAACATAATAATAATAATCATTTATTTCGGTCATTGTACAACCATATTATTGTTAGTAAAAAGAAATTTAAAAGCCTAGTGTTAGTAGTGCGTTCATTCAAAATACTAATTAAATATATAAATTAAATTAATCAAGATTACAAAAAAATCACAATTACACATTAAATTAATTTAAGTATCTGGTGTGCACACCCCGGGGATTCCCTTCACGTCATCGTGTATACGCATCCAGTGCCACTGGATTGGACAATCCAGTGGCACTGGACGCATTAAGTATTGTATACCGCGATCAGATTGCAGACGTTTTTATAAAAGAAGAGGTCAGAAGTACCCGTAACCGGCGGGCATGCATGAAGAGAGTTATGACTGTAGATGAAGCGAAAGAGGTCTGTCAGGATCGTAGCAAGTGGAGGTCCTTAGTCTCTGTCTACCCCTGTGGGAAACAGACGTGATAATAGGTATGTATGTATATATGTTCATATTGACGGTCTGAGTTGCTGCTTATCTAGCGTAAGTTATAATGAAGGTATATTTTCGATACCTAAACGGGGAGTCACACAGGCTGTTTCTACCAGGGATACCAAAGACCGGGTGGAGATAAATATAAAGATATTTTTATTTGCAATAAAACACATCATTTACAAAAAAAATATTGCATCAGTAGATAAAGTCATGCAGTGTGCTTTTACCTTAAGAATGGTATGCAAATATGGTCAGAAAATGGGCTGCTGAAAATTAACTAGTTATTTATAATATTCATACAGGTCATTATTACCCATGCACAATTATTCTCATTAAGTTTTACTACTTATTACAATATAATTACAATGTTTATTTAGAAATGTCAAAAGATAAATTATTATATAATCTATAATCTAAATATATATAACTCAAAGGTGACTGACTGACTGACATAGTTATGTATCAACGCACAGCCCAAACCACGGACGGATCGGGCTGAAATTTGTCATGCGGGTAGATGTTATGACGTACGCATCCGCTAAGAAAGGATTTTGATCAATTCTACCCCCAAGGGGATAAAATAGCGGATGAAACTTTGTCAATTTTAAACCGATCGGGCTGAGACTGTGCAAGCATAAAGCTACTATGACGTAGGCATCCTCTAAGAAAGGATTTTGATAAGTTACACCCCTACGCGAGCAAAGCCGCGGGCAAAAGCTAGTGTTAATATAAATTAAAATTCAAAGTTGCCATTCAGAAAATCAGATATCTTATAGTAGCATTTCTCCACCAGACTCTTTTTCAGTTTTTTCTTAAAAGAATTACAGATAAATTTGTTTAACTCTTCTGGAAGTTTATTATAGACTTTTGGTGCCATACATACCACGCTCTTTTGTAATAATGCTGTTTTCGATGTATGTACACAAAGTGTGTCACCATTGCGTCGATTTCTTACAACATGGTCTGATAACCGATCAAATAATTCCGTGTCACATTTAACAAAAATTGCTATTTCAAAAATTTACAAGCAGGGAAGCGTAAGAATTTTATGCTTAATATACAGCGTAAAAAGCGGAGAAGATTAATTTATACAAATAAAGTGAAATTTCTGGTCTTCTTCGTCAGTTCCACCTCATCAAAACACACTGTCTGAATACAATGGCTTGATTTATTGGTAAAGACATATACGAGTGCATAGAATATTTGAGAAGTTCCCTTCATTACTTGAGGATTCCATCATAGTAATGTGTCGAGTATGCCGTTACTCGATTCCAACTATATGGACTCGCTGCCGCGAATACTCTTTTTATTAGACTCGAGTCTGGCCGACTCGAGTCCTGTACTCGAGTCTGACGGACTGAGTCCAGTGAGAACGTGAAGCTTTTCTTTGCAATTTGGCCAAAAGTGGCATATTTCGCTAATGTGCGAATAATAGCTTCACGTACTCAGTTTTTTGAAGCTTAGTCAAGCAAGACAAAATTTTAAATGATATCTCCGTTTCCTTTCAAATCATTTATTTCAAATGGGATTTATTCTGAAGAATTGTTCGACTTAATACTTGCAAAATTTAACCACCACACCCGCCTGAAATTAAAATTTCATCCACACCTCTTGGATAGTTGGCAATCGTACGACCGAACTGTGGAATCAACTTCCTGCAGCAGTGTTCCCGGACTGATACGACATTGAAACCTTCAAAAAACGAGTCTATATCTTCCTGAAAGGCCGGCAACGCTTCTGTTAAATCCCTGGTGTTGCAGTTGTCCATGGGCAGCGGTGATCACTTACCATCAGGTGACCCGCTTGTTCGTTGGCCGCCATATAACATTTAAAAAAAAAACATAATTCATGTATCACATTAAAGCTCATACAATAATATATTTAATAAATATTTAAGCCAAACAGCTTTTGTAATACCAAACGTTTTGATGATAAACTTGCAATTAGCAGCATTGTTTTGTTTGTCTGTTTCGTCTGTCCTCTAGGGAATACGCGAATCAATTTTAGTGATTTAGGTTCGACGATGCCGAAACAAAACGGATCGCAAATCAAATGTGACGTTAAAGTATCAATTTAATATTTACAGTTGCGATAAATATTAACTAAATTAAATTGTCACCATGCTAGTCCGCCACCCAGAGGTCCCGGTTTCGATCCCCGTTCAGGGCAAGTTAGAAAATGGCCTTTTAAAAATTGTTCTGGGTCTCGGGTGCTTATCTATGTTTTATTTGTTATAAAATATGGTATCGTTGAGTTATATAGAGATATATGTATTTATTTATTTATTATTCATTTATTTACAGCTACGATAAATATTAACTTAATCAAACAATCTTAATTCAACTTAACTACTAAAAATAAATAAATATAGATACTAATAAATAAAAAAATATCTTGTAAAACCTTTCCGTGCGGAAGATTGCTCAGACGGCTGGTATATATAATATTTACGTTTATTACAAAGAACAAAAAGAATACCTTAGAATAGAGATGCATACTGCTTACTCACCCGTGCATGGCCGGGTAAGTAAGCAGTGAGGCTTTTGATTTGTTCAGATATAAAGCACTGATTTTCCAGTGATAACGAAGCCCAGAAGGTAATTCTAAGAAAGTTCGGAACTAACCGCCATTTGAAAGTTTCGATGGCCATTGCTATGGCACGAAATCTGATCCAAATCAGCGTTGCCCAAAACTTTTAGGCACGAATTCGCTATTTTCCAACAAGTCAAATTAAATACTTCTTTCTAAACTTCAAAACAAACATTTTGTATGGGATTTGTATGAAATATAGACTAATGACGTCATAGTTTCTTGGAGTCAATTAGCGCTCTTGATATCAGTTTTTCTGCACTAATAAATCTAAAATCTCATTAAAAATGGAATGATCATGACAAGTGACATTATTTTGTGACGTTTTATCTCCTTAACAGCACAAAATAATTTCTTTTTGACCCAGGAACGTACCCAATTACGTAGGTCCAATCGCCATACGGTCCCGTACAAAACGTTATAAGTGGTGTTAATAAATAGGAAAATTTTCAATCATATTTTGTACAGGTTTATGTGCACTTACGTATTTATTTTCTTTTTTAAACCTAACTTATTCAGATATTTGGATTTCATTTTTTTTTGCGTGTACACAGTTTTTTTATGGTAAAAAAGAAACCAAATTAAAAAAATCTAAATTCAAATCCAACTTCAAATCTAAATTAAATCTACATTAGAATCTAAATTAAAATCAAAATTTAATCTGAAATAAAAAGCTTACAAATAAAAAAAAACCTCAATTTAATTGTAAGCATGCGTCTTTGGAAAAAATGCCGCAGTGCAGTTTGTTTCCGCTTCCTAAGCGCACGTGCAGAAGAAGCGGTAACAAACTGCACAACGCACAATGGTAAGTCGGCGTCTTTAAAAAAAAATGCCGCAGTGCTGTTTGTTACCGCTTCCTAAGCGCACGTGCAGAAGAAGCGTAACAAACCGCACAACTTACAATTGTAAGTTGGCGTCTTTGGAAAAAATGCCGCAGTGCAGTTTGTTACCGCTTACTAAGCGCACGTGCAGAAGAAGCGGTAACAAACTGTACAACTTACAATTGTAAGTTGGCGTCTTTCGAAAAAATGCTGCAGTGCGGTTTATTACCGCTTCCTAAGCGCACGTGCAGAAGAAGCGGCACTAAACTTAGCTGTTACTTACAGTTAAATTTAGTGCCGTTAATGATCTCACTGCAACATTTATTATGAAATCAAAAGCAAAATTGACAGGTATCAGGTGCTAAAAATATCTAAAGATAAACAAATGATTCTCGCTTTGAAACCTCTATGGTTTTCAAATATTTTTTTATATTTGAAAATCAGATATACTTATATAGAAACAAACTGAGTTAGCCCCAAAACAAGTTCGAGACTTGATTATTGGGATACCAACTAAACGATACTCAATTTTATTAAAAAAAATATATATAGACATACATCCAAGCCTATCGAAAAAGACAATTTTGACCTGACCGGGGATCGAGCCCGGGACCTCCTGAGCAGCCGACAGGCATGTTAACTATTATACCACGTCGAAACACAAAATAAAAGTAAATAAACTCGTTTGTTAATAAGAATAATAAGATATTGTCTAAATAAAACGATAATTAAATTTGTCTGAAAAGATCTGCATACTCCCAATCACAGTCACTTTACACGACTCTCTTAAGGGGCTACCTGAATTTTCCGGGGTCCAGTGCTGCCCCCATTTGAAATAAATCTATTGAAAGACAACGGAGATTTCATTTAAAATTTTGTCTTGATCAGACCCTAGATAACCCTTTAAACTATTTTATGAACTATTGTTCACAGTTTAAAGTGAGAACGTGAATCTTTTCTACGCACAATTGCGAAAAACGGCCACTTTTGGCGTCTGTGCGTAGAAAAGCTTCATGTTCTCACTTTAAACAGTAAACAGTAGTTCATAAAATAGTTTTAAGGGTTATCTAGGGTCTGATCAAGACAAAATTTTAATTTATATCTCCGTTTCTTTTTAAATGATTTAATTCAAATGGGGGCAGCACTGGACCCCGAAAAATTCAGGTAGCCCTTAAGAGTATATGATCATAAAATTAAACTTAAAATCTAAGTTCTTTTTAGAGGATGCTAGCAAGGTTTATCTCATCTCGCTCTGAAGGCCAGAGCAACGATAAAGCGTAAAGAAACTGATTATGGCGCATGCTGCACGCAAATTTTACTCTTAAACACGAATTTTATCTAGATATTCCTGACTTCTTTTAAATTCACACTGAAGTAAAAACTTTTGAATATCTAAATAAAAACTTTAAAAACTGTTTATATCACTTTTTTAAAAATATATTTTATATTAAAAGCTTTATTATTTGTGGTACGGCGTGATTTTTGATGTGTTTAACGTTAGACTTGTAAGGATTTTCAAGTTTACAACTTTAAATAGAAATAAATTTAAGTTTTTTTAAAGTTTTTTTTTTTTAAATAAGTATTACTTTATTAATGAATGACAGTACAGAAGAAATTTTTACAATCTTAAATTCGATAAGTAATTTTAATAACTGTCTTTTGACACAATCTTCCGGAGTGTTTTTAGACAAATAAATTTATCAAAACTTCTGTCTTCAGTTCTAGCCATTATTCTGATTTATAAAAAATTATCATAAGACCTACCTAAGTAAATAAGTAGATAATTCCAGTAGCTGTTTGTTTGTTGTATAAAGTTATTGCTTAATGATTTCAATAAGAAAATTAAGGAAAACGCCTGATGAATTTGGTAAAACAGAGCATTACCTAGCATAACCTGTTAATGGCCTTTATAAACAAACGGTACCTTCCATCGGTTGCCCACAGGCAAGCAAACTTTACAGCAAATGTTTTGGACATCCCCAAATTGGTTTTAAATATCGCTGTCATAATTTGAAGATCTCACTGACTGTAGCTAAGGCACCATCAAACTTTGGCGTCTGTTGAAACTTATTAGCTCTTCGGTTTCAGTGGAGAATTTAAGGCATATTAGTTTCAAGGATTTTTACAATCATCGCTGTTCCATAAAACTTGACAGCCATACTCCAGTCAAAAATTTGCGACAATTCGACTTTGTAATTTATTTTTGATAATTAAGACTACCCAAGGTCGATACGGACGATAACGTTTTCTGACGTTTGTCTTTTATGAAATATCATAAACGACAAATGTCGGAAAATCAGCGACAATTTGTCGTTTTTCATTGTAACCTGTAAATTTATGAAACACTAAAATGTCAAATTGTCGTGACAATTTGACAAATTTGTCAGATTTTTCGATTACAAATATGTCGGGCTAAAATTTAGGAATCGTTCAATTGTCGATTTGTCTCACCGAACTTACAAATCTCAGCGACAGGCGACAAGTCGATAAATCGACAATTCAACGATTCATAAAACCTTTGGGCAGACATATTTGTAATCGGAAAAGCTGACAATGTCAAATTGTCACGAAAATATGACATGGTTGTGTTTCATAAAAATTTACAGGTGACGATGAAAAAACGACAAAAGTGTAGCTGTTTTCCGACATTTGTAGTTTATGAAACACCCACTTGTCAAAATTAAATTACAAGTTTTTGACTGAGGGTATGGGTCTGTGTAATTTACTAATTTCGCGTGTCGGAGTAAGTTGGATTTAGTAGGGAAACTACCGGCCCGTTGGTCGAACGAAATTGTTGAGTTGACGTTTAACGAGTACATGAGAATGGCATATGACCGTAGCAAACGTTCTCGGTTGTTTGTACTTAATATCCCCACATTCTGACGTACACTCGTGCTAACAGACCTAGAGTGCTATTTTTTATTGAAGGACACACCGAAACACTAAACTAGTTTTCCAACTCACCGCTCGCGTAAATTACCATTCGGCCGTACTTCTTAAACCATCGTGTGCTGCATAAAACTATTGTTTTATGCAGCAAACTTCGAAAGTATGTCTATGGTTTTCTAAAATTTCACTATGAATAAAAAAGCAACGTGTATTGGAATGGATTCTCCATAGCTTTCTTTGACATATCTACGCTACAAATGTCAAAAGTACTACTTACGTACCACTCGTTGCAAATCCTTCGCATACGATCGATTAAAAAATGCGCCATTCGTTTGGAATGGAAACGCTCGCGCAATCCATTCGTAATGCGACAAGTGATTTCAAAAATGCGTCCCCTAGTCGTATGATAAACATTGTGCTATAAACCATCATCCCTGCATCAATGCAATTTATATTTTACTAGGTGTTTTCCAATCGATTTCTCATCTGTTTGACCCGGTTACCATATTCTGCGTCACGACTCGGTCTAAATTTATTTTATTGACGCATTACACCTTTTGGTCATAAAATAAATTGCAGTAAAAATATCCGGTCGGTTGCACTTTATGCGGTAGATCTACGATTCCGTTTGAATATTTTAAATGGCGAAATCCATAGTTTATGTTGATTTCTACGTATCCAAGGGCGGATTTTGAGGGGGGGGGGGCTTTTATAAGGCTCCGTCTTGGCTGTTTAAAGTCCCCCGTAAAATGAACTTATGTAAAACAGTTCTGTAAGTACGTAGGAGGGATTTTTTAGGTAGCCCCAGCACAGGTAGCTACAAAATGGAAAAGAAGGACATAGAAAGGAAAACTTAATATAAGTTTATATTGCGCTGTATTAACATTCAACAGTATTTTGAAATGTATTTAAGAAATAAATAAAATAAATCATAAGTTGGCTGACCCTAAGTAAATGAGAGAGAAGGCCTAGAGAGAGAGAAGTCGAGAAGAAGATTAAGCAATGTAGGACAACATGGTTTTTATTTTATTTAAAGCTTTGGAAGGCTCGGTAACGGCTAAACGTGCCATATTAAACACGAAGAAGATGTATTTTTATGCTACTTTTATAATTGATCCCTCCCTGAATTGAACACTGGATCCACCCTCGCCAGGTAGTAAACACTCGGAATATCTGAGATACTAAAATCCAAGGCGATCTCAGCATGGCACGTGTATCTTAAATTTAATCTAGAAACTTTTTATTGCTTTTTTACTTTATTGCGCTTCAAAACTTGAATACATAATTCATCAAGTACATTTAAAATAAATAAAAACAGTCCGGATTTTCAAATTTTCGAAAAGACTTAAGCTGCAGTCTCGTGTAGTATAATAAAAAATAATATAATTACTAATATAACAGATACCCAACGCCATAGAAACTATTGGAGGGCCCGAAAATAGACAAAACTAGAGTTGCCGGTAGGCACACAGAGATGGCAGTACACACGACTAGCAGAAAGTGACAAAGAAAGTGTTGAATATGCTTTAAAAATATTTATTGCATGTTATATCAATCATATTAGATTAATTAGAGTACTACTTTATTTAATAATAGTAGTAAAAGATTTCATGATTTAATAAATACCTATAGCGCCATCTAGTGACAAGGAAGAGAAATAATTATGTTTATAAGGCGATGGGAAGGCATGGTATAAAAGTGGTTCTGTGAGCTATAACCTGAAACCCGTTTAAGTTTATCGGATAAAAAGTTGTTTAAACAAAAAGTTGCGTCTTTATACGAGTAACAAAAAGGTTTATGACATTATAGATTTTTTTTCGAAATGGCTGAATTATGATATTTTTAAGTAATTAAACCCAAACTTACGCCATTTTGAATAAAAAAAAAAACGTAAAACTGAAATGTCGAAAATTTTTTAGACTATCATCCTCAGAGCGAGACTACGCTAAGTGAGTAAAACCTTGTTAAAATACTAGTTATGTCATCTCAAGTTAGTTTTAATAATATTTTAAACACATTTTCTTGTAAAGTAGATCTAATTTCATCGGTTTTAGCTAACGTAGTTGAAACGTACCTAATGTTAAGTTTGATGTGGTATCGACTGTACAAACTGTAAATGCTATGCAACCGGCGATTCTGCGGCAACCTTACGATGCAACGTCGAGGTCGAGGATATTCTGCATAACAGCTGGTTGGAATATCTTCGTGGTTAACGTGAACAGCTTGACGAATTATTGTCAGTATTGCCAGTAATGAGACAAGATTATTTTTGGGTTCTAAATAAATAAATAAATAGGGACAAATTACGCTGATTGAGCTAGCCCCAAATAAGTTCGAGACTTGTGTTATGGGATACTAACTCAACGATACTATATTTTATAACAAATACATGTATAGATAAACACCCAAGAACCAGGACCATTTAGGTCAAGGGAAAAGGCCATTTTCCAACTCTCTTTATATGATATATTCTCAAAGATTCAAAAGATTCAAATGTTCATTCAGTAATTAGACCTTTACAGGCACTTTTACACGTCAATAAGTATAATTTTTGTTACGTGTAAAGTATATTAAAATTTAATTTATTTTTAAAGAAAAGCTACCGATACCAGCGCTTCGTAACGACCACTGCTGAGAAGAAACGCCGAAAGAAACTCATTTTCACAGTATTGGTCGCCTACTCGCCAGAAGGGCTTTTTCATATTATTATTATTATTGTCTTTTAATTAATAAATACTTATAATATAATACAATGTTGACACATTATAACATGTAATGCTTGCGAACAAGTAAACAAACATAAATTGCGTAATAAAAAATATTCAGTAGTCAAAAAAGCGAAGCCGAGCAGACCAGTCCCTTCTTTATGTATTTGTCAAAATAATATACAATGTGGAAGGGACATTCCCGTAATAAATTCAACCACGGGCTATACTAGATCACTAAAGTATAGTGAAATTAAAGAAACAGCAAATACACGAAAAAAATGTTCGTTACTGTTTGTTTTTTTAATTTCATTATACTATATTGATCTAGTACAGAGGTTTCCAAACTTATTTTGTCAAACGCCCACTTTAAAAAATCAGTTATTTTGTAGCGCCCCCCATTTTTTTCACCATAAAAACCTGAATCACATATTTGTCTTGCCTGTAGTTTAATTCAACCTATATTCTAAACTAGACTTTTTTACAAGAGAGAGCAATAATAATACATACACCAGTACATTAGAGTATCTTTTATAAAAAAATAACAATAATTAACATTGTTAATTTTAAATAAAAAAATAGCAATAATAATACAATTTTACAATAATAAAGAGTATCGGAAGTGGGGACCTCACCTGCGAAACTAAAACACGAAATTTTTTCAGTGTTTGATTCCTTTAACGATATAAATAGCGTTGTGAACGCATTAAAATAATAAATATTAATTAAATTTTTAGTTTATATTTGTACAATAAAGAAGGATATAAATATGAACTAATAAATGGATGTTCTGTAGTAAGAGGATTTTAATTTCAGTTAATTTTAAAATATGAAATAGCTGAAGTTATAAATCACTCATTGCTTAAATCACATCAGCACCCCCCAACTTTATTCTGGGCCCGTTAGCGCCCCCCTTAAAGCCTCCAGCGCCCACAAGGGGGCGTTATCGCCCACTTTGGGAAAGACTGATCTAGTATAACCCGTGGTTGGATTTATTACGGGGATGTCCCTTCCACATTGTATTTTATCCAATTTTTATTTCTCATAATATGCATTTAACATTATTTTATATAAAATTTTATTCATGTTAACAGATCCATTTTCACGTCTTTATCTCGAACGGAGTAGGTAGACAGAGCCCAGGGCCGTAAGTCTCAAAGACCCATCGCCTTATAAACGTAATGATTTCTCTTCCTTGTCACTAGATGGCGCTACAGGTACTTATTAAAATAATTATTTTTTTTATTACGTACTATTATTTAAACAAAAAAGTACACTAATTATTTAAATATGACTTTAATGAAATGCAATAAATATTTTTTAAGCATATTTCAACACTTTCTAAGTATGTCACCTTTTTGCTAGTTGTGTGTGCTGCTGCCATCTCTGAGTGTCTACTGGCAACTCCAGTTTTGCCTACTTTCCTGCCCTGCAATAGTTTCTATGGCGTTGGGTACCTATCTGTTACATTAGTAATTGTATTATCTTTGGTATTGTAAAATCCCAGAAGATTGAATGTGTTTTCTTATTTAAATCCCACTGGCAAAGAGAATCCCTATGCACACATTCTGCTAAGTGAAATTAGAGAAAGAAAAAAACACCAAAGTTCATTGCGCTCCGGCGGATGCACAAGTACAACTAAAGCGAATCTTCTCGGAGGCAAAGCTAATCTTATATTTTAATATTGCAACCCCGGTACTTAATATTATAAAACTGTAGCTGAGATGACTACAACGTGGAAGAGACCCGTAATAAATCAAACCACGGGTTATACTAGATCACTTTAGTATAATAAAACTAAAATAACAGTCATAATTTAATAAAATAAACGGGTTTCCCATACTAAAGTGTGCAGCAGCAGTATGGGAATGTCGATCTTTTTATGTTTTTGACTGTTATTTCATTATTATTATCAAAGGTCGGAATTAGGTAGAGTTTTTTATGTACTTACACTGATGTCATACAGCGAAAGATTAAAGTGGATATGCCTCAAATACCGAAATTATTTTTAAGGAGCACAGAAATCCCATGATTTATTAAATAATAAGTTATTTACTTTTGCACAATTTAAACCACTGCACGAGCAATATTGCCTATACGTAAATACTAGTAAAAATTGTATGTTTATTATGTATTTTTTTTTATTTGTCTCATTTATCTCTAAGGTTTTTATTATTATTTATTTGTAATATTGTTGGAAACACGGCATTGTCCATTAGGAATCCCGGGAAGATCCATATTAATATCAACATGTCGATGCAAGTACAAACATAACTCTACCTAATTCCGACCTCTGACATTATACTAAAGTGATCTAGTATAATTCGTGGTTTAATTTATTACGGGTATGTCACTTCTACGTTGTATAGGAAACTCTTTTCTGCCAAAGTATAGTTCAGAATTAATACCTAAAATAAATTGTACGTAAATACTATAGCTCGGTGGCCTGCCGAAATTCGCATTACTAGCGCTTTTACAAGTAAAGTGACACCGGGCGTGGTCCGCACTTTCATAGGTGACCACAAGTGGCATACAAATTTCTCGAGCTTCTCCGCACGTTGGTCCCGGCTGTCATCATTGTATGGCAGTCGGCAAGCTATGTCAGATGCCTTTAGGCAGCTTGAAAAATCTGACACCAGTGTTGGTAACTTGTACACAAGAAAAACAAACACTATTTACTTATTTTTATTATTTTTAATATGTATATTACTTAGTTATTATAATAAATCGAAGGCGTCTACATCTAATGCTGGTCTTGTCACAAAAACTGTGGAACGTTGTAAGATGTTTTGTATATTACTTAGTTATTATTATAAAACGAAGGCGTCTACATCTAATGCTGGTCTTGTCACAAAAACTGTGGAACGTTGTAAGATGTTTTGTATATTACTTAGTTATTATTATAAAACGAAGGCGTCTACATCTAATGCTGGTCTTGTCACAAAAACTGTGGAATGTTGTAAGATGTTTTTGCAGACATTTGTTAATTTATTTTTATTACTTACTGTCAAATATTTATTAATTTTTTTATCTTAGAATCCGAATGAAATAGAAACTGGCCACCCAAGAGTCGTACTTACCCAGATTCAGCTTAAAACTCAACTGATTTAATAAGAATCTGTCATGGTTCGCTTAAAGGTTATCAAGTAACGAATACATATTATGAGAAAATTAAAATAGTAATAGCATACAGGCTTTATTTTTAAATAATTCATGATTTATAATGTTAGACCTAAAAGCATAGACCTTTTTTTATAAATCTATGCCTAAAAGCATAAAAACTGTTAAATTATGGGGTATGAAGATTCTTTTTTCATTTGCGTTCTCTTTGGTTTCAAATGTTGCAATTTAAAAAAAATAAACACAAAATATAATAAACATGAGTAAAACCTTACTTCTAATATTCTTCATTGTTCATATTACGAGCTATCCTATCATAAAACTGATATTACTACACTAAAGTATACTTAAATAGACCTTTTTGTGCTGTGATATTTAAGTACTACTTAGTTATCTATGTTAAAATACTAGTAAAATTGGCTTCAATAAGTACTTGTAAAAATTATTTAGTGGGTGTAAAGATGTATTGAAACATAAGTCCTTTATCTTTTTTTTAATGCTTTTAACTTGCAGACTTGTATTTATTATATGTACGTATTATTTCGATGAAATTTTGCAACTTTTAAAAATAAAAACGGCAAAGTGCGAATCGGACTCGCGAACGAAAGGTTCCGTACCACTATCTACATCGTGGAAGGGACATACCCGTAATAAATCGAACCACGGGCTATATTAAATCAGTATTGCATAATAATAAAATAACAGACAAAAACAACAAAAAAAAAAAACGACGGGTTGCACTCTGGGAGTGCCGGCAGAAGTGAAAACTTGATTCAAAGATTCAAAGATTCAAATGTTTATTCAGTAATTAGACCTTTACAGGCACTTTTACACGTCAACTTGAATATTAACAGCAGGCGCAGGCATAAATTTTCGTCGCGCCGTAGAAAGAGTGGGGGATACTTCCTCTCATACGCCGTCTTACCAATTTTCGATCAGGTCACGTGACCTGACGCGAGTTTAACATTTTTTACCAATATACAAAATAATAATATATGAAAAATTCCTTGCCTTTTTCATATATGTATCACTAGATTTTTTTACTGCGTACCAAAGATTTACCCCAATATTCATTAAAGTTAACAAACGTTTGCTAAAACTAATTTAGTTAAAATGTGTTTTGTCCCTTTCTTACTACCGCAAATATTGAAAAGAGGGAGAGGGACAAAAGATGTTTTAGCTAAAACATGTTTAGCAAACGCCTGTTATTTTTTATGAATACGAGGGTTATAATATACAAGTAGTGCTGCGTACTTCTTTTCTTTTTCTTCTAAATCTGTGATAAATATTTTATTCTTTCAAACGATGCTGTCACAAACCTTTCAAGTCGTGTCCTTTGAAAACTAAAAGAGGTTAATAGTAGAAATCTACATGTTTATCGGCAAACTACGATACAATACCGATAAACACATCACATCACTTGCAACTTTATAGTTCATAAAATCTCGTCTCTATTCGCAAAGTGGCAACAGTTTACAGATGTCGACTGTTTAAATATGAATGAGATTCGACGGATTGTTATTACATCGCGAGATTATATCGTCAATTTTATAAACGTCTCAACTTTGTAGTGTCAACGGTGCAAGAATTTTATGAATAGTAATCATGTGCTACTCATACATACGTGTGGTAAAAACCAGCCAAGTTTGATTCGGAATGACGCACGAAGGGTTCCGTACCATTTTCTATAATAAATCTCGTTTGCTGTAAGGGAGCTCTCCTTAAATATTTATTTTAATCTGTTTTTAGTATTTGTTGTTAAAACGGCAACAGAAATACATGATCTGTAAAAATTTTAACTGTCTACCTATCACGGTTTACGATTACATCCTGGTGAAAGACAGATGAACAGACAGACAGACAGCGGAATCTTAGCAAAATCCCGTTCTTACCCTTTGTGTACGGAAGCCAAAAATGGGGTAAACAGAGCAAAAATGCTCTGTTTACTCCATTTTCATCGTGCTGCTCGAAACAGTCCTCCTCTCAAGATGAAGATACCCTAAGGCCCTTGCCACGATACTCAAACGCCACTTTTAGCGTGATAGAAGGCGAAAAGGTGGAAAAAGCAATCATAATAGTGATGGGTTGCAAGCAGCATCGCAATTTACATGATTTGCATTGCTTTCCCGCGCAGATAATGCGCGGGAAACGACGCGGCTGGCAAAGGTATTCATGTGTATAGGTGTTAGGCGATTGGCACACTGCTCCACATCCCGCTGTGTAGCGACGACGCGCGTACACGCGGTGTCCTATGCGTGTTTACTATTCAAATTGCGATACTTGCATACAGTTCGGCCCCGCGCTACGCAGCGGTTACGGAGCAGTGTGCGAATCGCCTTACTCGCATTACCATTATATTTAATTATCGTGTTCGATCAGTGAAAACCAAATTATAACATTTTTCACAAAAAGGAAAACCGATTTCTTTGAGGACTTTCTTACGTATCTCTTTAAAGTTCTAGCATATCTTCACCAAGTTTACATAATCAACAATTTAATAAATGTATCAAAATATCTTTAAAAACCTGATATTGGCTAAAAAGATGTTATTTATCTATAACCTAACATACTGTTTGTAAATAGCTGTTAGTTTTTTCAAATAAATAAAAAAATAAAAGAATCATAAGGGTCCGTTCACCATTGGCGAAAACATCGCGTAGGTACATAAAAAAAGAAATTAAAAAAAAACTAAACCCAGGCTCATGCGGAAGATTATAATATATTATAGTAATGAATATATTTATTAAATGTGCTGATTGTACTCTTTCATCTGATGTCAAACACGATATGATTCATTGTGACGTCACGTAGTCTATAACTAGCGCACAGCCAAGACGCTTCAAACGATACCTAATTTGTCGAGGTACCATGGAAATCATAGGAGTTACAAGGGAAGAGATGAATATGCATACATACGTACATAGTGGTGAATAAATAAATAATAAATATATAGAGACAATTAAAACTGATTGAGCTAACCCCAAAGTACGTTCGAGACTTGTGTTATGGGATACTAACTCAACGATACTATATTTTAAATCAAATACATAAAGAAACAAACATTCAAAAAAAAAAAGAAAAAAAAAAGACCCAGGACAATTTGAAAAAGGCCATTTTCTAACTTGCCCTGATTTCTGGTGGCGGATTTGCATGGTGACCACTGTGCCACGGAGGTCGTCAAATACCTCCTTTAGGCTTACCAAACATATATCTACAGTCGAATGGATAACCTCCTTTTAAAGCCGGTTAAAAAATACCTGACGATGATGACATTTCTAAAAACTTATATCTTAACAATCCAATAATGTTTACCGCATTGCCAAGTCATTCTATTATATTGCGCAATACATCACAAATCAAATCTTGGGAGCAACATTTGTGTGGAGAAAATTGTTTTAGTATAACCAAGTAGCCAATTCTATGTCCAATCTCGTCGATTTCATTCGAGAGTTCTTGAAAAATAAACCTCATGATAAATATAGTTGAAGTTTTTGTATCGTTTTACTATATACAATGTGTATTTTTTTTACTTGATCAAACAAAACATGGCCGGTATTAGACGAAATATTATCAATAAAAAAAAAACGAAAAAGAAATTCGTAATGTTAGTCATTATAAAAAATCCAGGCACTAGTAATTTGTCGTCAATTATTTTTCAACTAATTTCCTATTTGGTATTGTTAATTATTTTTTACTTTCTTAGCTTCTTTAACTTTGTAGTTTTCAAATGAGACAGCTTTGGAGAAAATACGCCGTTTACTTAAAGAGAAAAAAATAAAAAACGAAACAGGAAATTAAAAAAAAAATTAAAGGGTTAATATCGATTTTTTTCCGGTTTTTTATCAATAATATTTCGTCTAATATCCGCAGATTTCGTTTATAATATAAAATTAAGTATAAAAACTACACATTGTATAGGTTTACTAAAATTATTTAAAGGGATATAAAACGTGGAAGGGACATAACCGTAATAAATCGAACCACGTTACTAGATCACTATAGTATAATTATATAAACGTTGATATTTTTATAGAACTAAGTACATAGGTAAAACAGGCATACTGCCCACCCGATGCTAAGGATATCGAAGGAGGTCATTTTTTGAATTGGTGTGCACGCCCCTCGGCGTGTCACTAAGACCGCGCCTTTGAAAAAACCGATGCCGCTTTGTCGACACGCCGACGGCATGCCAACCAATTGATCGAAAAGATTGTAATAGAACGTTATTGCGCAAAAGAGACATAAAAACATAATAAATATTTATATGTTACTGTTACTTCAGACTATGGGAACAAATACATATTAATTATATTTAATGCACCAGAAGATATGAAACGCAATAAATATTTATATGTTTTCTCGGTAACGGGGAAGAGATATTAATTTTAATGAACTTCCCACTAGATACTACTGGATAGACACGTGTAAGCTATGATAGCAACAAAGAACTTAATTTTTGCATAGTACTTGCAACAGTTATAACTTTTTTTACCTACACTGTCCCACTGCTGGGCAAAGGCCTCTCCCATTTTCCTCCACTTTGCTCTACCCAGAGCAGCTTCTGACCAATCACGCTGGAAAGCGTCCAAGTCATCGCGCCAACGCTTTCTAGGCCTACCCCTGCGACGCCGACCGTTTTCGAGTATCCACGGAGTTATCCTGTGAGCCCATTTTTCAGGGGACATTCTGCTAACATGACCCGCCCAATCCCACTTCAACTTGGCAGTTTTGCATAACAGTTATAATATGTTTACTTATTTATATATCATTTTTAAGAGGTGCAAGATTTATTAAGATTAAATACAAAAGGTCGCTCAACGCGCTATGGAGAGGGTTATGCTCGGTGTTTCTCTACGTGATCGAATTAGAAATGAGGCAATTCGTAGGAAAATAAGTCACTGATATAGCCCAGCGGATTAGCTCGTCGAAGAGGCATTAGGCGGGCGGGACATATAGCGCGACGAACTGATGGCCTTGGGACAAAAAGGTTCTCAAATGGCGACCGCGTACTGGCAAGCGAAGCGTAGGAAACCCGTCCATAAGGTGGTCAAACGATCTGGTCGCTGGAAAGTGGTGGATGCACGCCGCTCTTGATCAGTCATTTGGAAATCCTTGGGAAGGCCTATGTCCAGCGGTGGACATTACGCGGCTGAAATGATGTTAATGAAATAAAAAATCGTATCGTACCGTGTGGGGTATCAAATCAAAGGACTTAAGGACCATTTAGACTGTGCCCGTCTTATTATAAAACCCAGACTATCTTTGTTACTAGGTTTAAACCATTATCCGACCAAATCAAGTTGACATCTAGTAATCTCACACTATCTCACCTGTCAATGTCAACTTCATTTTGGGCAGATTATGGTTTAAACCTAGTAACAAAGTTAGTCCTGTTTTTATAATAAGACGGTGCAAGTTTTTTGTATGTTACATACTATTTTATTGAAAAGCAATAAATGATTTGTATGGCTGACGTTACTTTTAGAACGTCACGCAAGAAGTGCAAAAAAGTATTCTTTCCTGCTTGCTAGAGAAGGGTGTTCTAAGTGGACTACCTTGTATAAATATAGTGCATTTACAAATTCAATGTATACCTTTATAGGAAGCAGCGGGTCATTCCTATTACGAGTAGCATTAGATTACTCACCGGGAAGTCCTAGCATCATGTTATAGCCAAGATTACTGTAATAAATGACTATTTTACTACCCGGCAGCGCCAGAAGGAGGGTTATGTTTTTCGAGGGTATGTATTAGCGATGCATCCGATACCGATACCGATACCGATATATCGGCGATACTTCGGGTTTGCCGATATATCGGTATCGACGATATTTTTATGACCGATACAACGATACTTTTTTTTTTAAATCGCCTTTCTCCGCAAAACTTAAGATTACTTTGTTTTTTAAATAAAAATGTTATTAATGTTAATTACTAAAATTTATAATAATTATCTAATATCGACCTATGTAACTACTTTTCATATTAATAAAAAAAGAATCCGACTGGTGATTTATTTATTTTATCTTCATGTTTGATTCAATTAACGTATCGGTATCGCCGATATTTGTATAAGAGTATCGGTATCGGTATCGTATCGGCGAAAAGGCGTATCGATGCAACCCTAGTATGTATGTACATACGTATGTATAATTGTTTGGCACGCTCTGCAGCCTGAACGGTTTGATGGATTTTAGCTTAAGACGTGTCGTTAGATTCGTATTTACTGTGAGAGTGACACTGGGTATATCAAAATAAAATATAATAAAAAGAAAAAAAAAAGCAGTCGGATTTTTTGTTTTTGTAAAAAATACTTTTTTTATTTTAAGTTATCTTTTGGTGCCTTCAATAAATGTTATGCATGGGCAAGAAACTTGCACCGCCTAAATGGGCTTAAAAAACATACTTAATACAAAGATATATTAGCAGTGACGCGCACTATCGTACTATTTTTTAAAGGGTAGGCATTAATCCTAGGCATTATTTAAAAAAAAAACTTCAAAAGTCTCTATAATAAATATTATACATAGGGCGCACTATAAGTTTCCGAAACTGGCCACTTACATAAACAATATTTAAAAATTTATTGCAACATTTGAAAATAGAAGTCTTTGGCTGTAGAATGCAGTTTGTTTCATCTGACTGTCTTTTGTTTTTACCTTGTGAAGTACTTAGAGAATCGTCGTACAGTGAATAGTGACTGGTACACGACCATTTGTTTGCCGGAAGTTATTGACGAACTCCGTAAAAATAACCGTAAACGCCGTATCATCCTGCACCACGACAATGCTAGTTCTCACACGGCCAGACAGACAAACGACTTTTTGAAGGCGAAAAATGTAGAACTCATGAGTCATCCTGCATACAGTCCCGACCTGGCACCTTGTGACTTTTTTCTGTTCCCAAAAATTAAGAACCAATTACGCGGTCAACGATTTTCATCACCAGAAGAGGCTGTCGAGGAGTATGAAAAACACGTTTCAGAGGTCACCACAGAGGAGTGGCACAAAAGTTTTCAAAACTGGTTTCATCGAATGAAAAAGTGCATAGACGCCAAGGGAGATTATTTTGAAAAACAATAAATTAATTTTGTACCTTTAATAGTATTTTTTCATATTCATTCCGGAAACTTATAGTGCGCCCCACGTATTCGGCTCCCAACCACAACGCGCTAAAATTAAGAAGAAAGAGAAAGCAAAATGTCAACCATTTTGCAAACAATAATGACAAGTTTTTCTGTAGCTTTCCTTTCTCCCAACATTTAGCCCACTGGCGATAAAACGATAAATAAAAAGCCTTTTAGTGCCCGTTCAGTGCACTCAACAGTTGTCAGACTTGTTTACAGTTTTGGGATGCAAGGAAAACACTGAATGTAAAGGCTCTTACAGACTGGCGACAGTGTGCCCGTAATAGTCGCGCGACGATAGCCAACTGTCACTGACTTTCGCCGACGATCGCCAATGGTCGCGAACTGTGGCGTGACGATTGGCGAGGATCGACCTGTTGCCAACGGTCGCGCGACAGTTCCTAGTGCCATTTTTAAAACGCGGAGTTACTAAACGAACGGTTTTTTTGTATGAAAAAAACATTAATTTAGGTGACTCTGAACTATTAATACAAAACATTTACATTATATTCTATATTAGTCATTTTTTAATTTTACGGGCAAATCTCACAGATTGAGCTAGCCCCAAAGTAAGTTAGAGAATTGTTATGGGATACTAACCCAACGGTACCTACTATATTTTATTACAAATACATAAATAGATAAACATCCAAGACCCAGGTCAATCTGAATAATATTATTTTCCAACTTGACCTGACCGGGGATCGAACCCGGGCCTTTTGGTGTGACAGCGTGGCATGATGACCATCAGTCTAAAGAGGTCGTCAATTATGTCAATCAATATGTTATTTAATATGTTATTGAAAGTGAATATGTCACGTAAAACTCCTAGTGTAAAACTCCATTATGTCACGATAACTCTTGCTGAAGCGAAGCGTTGTGGTATTTGTAACACTTTGTCTACTTCGTTTCTCAATACTCAATCATATATTGCTTCCTAGATGTACTAGGGGTCTTTGATTTTTTTAAAAGGTTCTTTTAAAACTATAGGCCCTGATAGGCGCTTCAATAAGAGAAAAGCGTCGTTAGGTACGTCTTTTTAGACGTAATAGTGTTCTGTATCTAATGTTTTTGAAAGTGAACATGATTACAAAGCAACGAGAGTGGACTGGAAGACACGAAACAAGTTCTGAACTCCATTATGTCACGGTAACTACACGCTGTAGCGAAGCATAGTGGTATTCGTAACACTCTGTCTACTTCTTTGAATATAAATACGTAATATTTTATCTATATCTAATGTTTTTGAAAGTGAATATGATTACGAAGCAATTAGAGCGGACAGGACGACACGAAACAAGTTCTGAGCTCCATTATGTCACGGTAACTACATGCTGTAACGAAGCGTAGTGGTATTTGTAACACTCTGTCTACTCCGTTAGATATAAACACGTAATATTTTATCTATATCTAATGTATGATTTCAAAGCAACTAGACGACACGAAACAAGTTCTGAACTCCATTATGTCACGATAACTCACGCTGTAGCAAAGCGTATTTGTAACACAGTTTCAACAAACTGACGTCTATACCAGTATCTAATTTAATGTTATGTGTTTTTAGGGTTCCGTACTCAAAGGGCCAAAAGGGTAACCTATAACTAAGACTCCACTGCCCGTCTGTCACTAGGCTGAAACTTATGAACCTTGATAGCTAGACAGTTGCGATTTTCACAGATAATGTCTTTATTTTTCCGCTTTAACAATAAAAACTAAAAACAGAATAAAATAAATACTTAAGTGAGGCTCCCATCCCATACAACAAACGTGCTTTCTTATTGATAATGGTACGGAACCCTTCTTGCGCGACTCTGATTAGTACTTGGCTGGTTTTTAAGTATTAATCACTGCGTAGTATATTTTTTGACAATCAAAAAATGTTAAAAAGAGTCCTTCGTGTTAATCCAGATAACAGACTATAGAAATGCCAAGTTTCATCCCACTCCATGACGACTTTGTCGCCGAGTGGTCATCATGCCAGGCTGTCACACCGGGGGTTTCGGGTTCGATCCCTGGTCAGGTCAAGATGGAAAATGATGGTTTTCAGATTGACCTTTGTCTTGGATGTTTATTTATACCGTATTTGTTATAAAATATAGTATCGTTGAGTTAGTATCCCAAAACAAAAGTCTCGAACTTAATTTGGGGCTAGCTCAATCTGTGTGATTTGTCCGTATAAATTTATTATTTTGTTAAGCAGTTTCGGCGGTACAAACATCCATCCATTCAGGCATTCATACGAAATTTTGCATTTATAAAATCATATAATATATAAATAAGATTATCGCAATGCTTAATCATCACTTAAGCCGCAGGAAATCTTGTAGTTATTACCTAAACAAACACAGTATTGCTCTCCGACATTGCTATATTCAGGGGCGGATCGTGAATTTGTAGGGCCCTGGGCTAATTTCCAGGGCCCTACAAATTCACGATCCGCCCCTGAATTTACGATCCACATTAGGCATTAGCCTATACCTACCTAATCAGCAAAAAGCAAGTCAAATCAGATACTTACTTTTTTCTTAACGTCAAATCAAACATTTTCTATGGATCAGCAATCTAAATATCAATTTTTCTGCATCAATAAATCTTAAATCACGTTCAAATATGAACAAGGAAAAGTGACATTATTTTTAGAATTTTTTTATTTTTCTTTTTAATTACTTAACCTAGTATAGGTTAGTCAAAAAAAACTGTTCCACTGCTGGGAAAAGGTCTCTCCGATTTTCCTCCGTTTTTCTCTATCCAGAGTAGCTTCTGACGCTGGAAAGCGTCCAAGTCATCCCGCAAACGCTTTCTAGGCCTACCCCCGTGACGCCGACCTCTTTCGGGTATCCACAGAGTTTTTCTGTGTTATTTTCTTATTAGAACAAATCATTTATTTTTAACTCAGCCACATCCTTATTACATGACAAATTTCCATCTTGCAAAAAAAAAATCTGTTGTACATATATTTATTTCTTTTTTGGTTGTAGACCTGTTTTGATACTTACAGTTTAGATATTTTTTTCACAATCTTGTCTATTATTTTCAATGGACGCTGGGGCCCTTTGTATGCACGGGGCCCTTGGCCGCAGCCCATAGAGGCATTTGTTAGATCCGGCCCTGGCCATATTGTCGTACTGCAATAACGTCAAGTTAAGAGGATATACCAACATGAATTTATGTGCATACATTAGGGTTGCATTGATTGCGTTTGACAAGATTTTAATCAGATAAATTACAGTTTTGGTTACAGCGTAGTTTAAGGGGATACCTAAATTTTCCGGGGTCCAGTGCTACCCCCATTTGAAATAAATCATTTGATAAGAAACGGAGACATCATTCAAAGTTTTGTCTTGACCAGGCACTAGATAACCCTTTAAACTATTTTATAAACTACTGTTTACAGTTTAAAGTGAGAACGTGAAGCTTTTCTACGAACAATTGCGAAAAACGGCCACTTTCGGCGTATGTGCGTAGAAAAGCTTCACGTTCTCACTTTAAACTGTAAACAGTACTTCATATAATAGTTTGAAGGGTTATCTAGTGCCTGGTCAAGACAAAATTTTAAATGGACTGCCCCTATTTGAAATAAATCATTTGATAGGAAACGGAGACGTCATTTAAAGTTTTGTCTTGATCAAGTACTAGATAACCCTTCAAACTATTTTATGAACTACTGTTTACTTCAAATCGACTAGCACTGGACCCTGGAAAATTCAGGTATCCCCTTACTTGGATGGATCTTATATCTATCTTTTTTTCATATCCCCTTTTACCCCCATCAAAAAAGAGGGATGTTATAAGTTTGACTAATGTCTATCTGTCTTGTCTGTGGCATCGTAGCCCTAGAACAGATGAACCGAAATCGATGCGGTTTTTTCACGTGAAAGCATGTTCCCTTGCAGTGGTTCTGAGCTATGAAAGAAAGGAAGAAAAGAAAGAAAAATAATTTATTTAATATATCAAAAACACGGTTTAACAATTATGATAACAGTTCTCAGCTATTAAAATATTTGTGCCTATAGCAAAATGGCCTCCTCTCAGCATAATATTGTGGCCTTCTGACTACAACGCTGGTCTTCCGAAGACACCTGATAAACAAAATAAAATTAAAATAGACATCAAGACAACAAGCTGTCTAGCCTGGCGCTACATCAATTATGTTGGTCGATAAACAATAATAATAACAATTAAATAGCTTCTAAAAATACCAAATATTAATTGAAATTCTAATAATTAAGATAATATATCCCTGCAATTTTACAATTTCTGAACACTTAAAATATATTCTTTTATTTAACTTTAAAGGTTTTAATAGTTAAACAGTTTTTTTTTTATAGGAGCTGGGATGTTATTCCAACAACTAGTTGCGGTGTATCTAAAACTAGTTCAGTCGTTTGCAAGTTATTGTGGGTTAGTTAACGCTTGACAGTCAGGGCTTTCTCAAGCAAATAATAGATGACACTACGCAAATCAAGTGACACTTCAAGTGACTTGACAGTCGAGTTTTTTTTTCAATTTGCCTAAAGTCTGATTTTTTTTCCGTACAATTCTGACAGCTGTCATTTTTTGACATGTCAGTGATCACAAATCTTTTTGGCCGGGCACATTTTTTATTAAATTCCAGATTTCAATTGGAGTCTAAACATCTGAGTCTATACATTTTAATTGTTAGTGAATGTAACCATTTTTTTAAGTGTGGCGCTCCAAATTAAAGGGGAGTTTACGGCGAGCGATACTTGTGTCCCTTTTTATCACGCACAGTTGAATAATCAATTTAAAAATAAAATCTGTGCAAACTGTATCTGATTTAACATACAAAAAAGCGACATACTCTATGTTTAAATTTTTTATCTTAATGGGTTACGAAAAATAATTTGAAAAAGCTTTTGTTCAAAAATGTTTATTACACCTGAATTAGTTGGAAGTGATGCCAGGTAAAGAAAAATAACCTGCTGACTTGAAAATATAACTATGATAATTCGGCATTAAAAAATGTCGTAACATATTAAATATACCAGAAAATTTAAAATGTATCTTTTTCTAGGTAAAACATAAAAATGTATCAAGAATTCAATTTTTTATTGCCATAAAATATGTTCCCTTTTTAGTTGGAGAGCTTTTTTAGTAGCAACACTTGTGAAACGTTAGAATTCTACGGAATAAAAAACAGACTATAGCAATTAAACTTGTAGATATTCTGTTATTAGTATTACGGGACTTACCGCGATTAATATCATTATTAGCTAGATATTTCGATGACCCTTCTGCCGTCATGGTCGCTGGGAGAGTCCTCACTCTCTCAGCGACCATGACTGCGATGGATGTTTGGCTGTCAAGGGTAACCATATCGGTATAACCTCTTTCTTCATCGTTTGTTGCATAAGTCCATAAACACAACAGTCAACAAAGATTTTTAGATAACTACGTTTAAATATTCTTTGGACTATAAAGATAAAATAAAAGATGACAAAAGTCATGTTTATTTTGTAGTCATGTTGCCTCATACCATCCCAAAAAAAAAACAGCGCCCTCAAGAAGTTTTGAAAAAAGTGAAAACTTGGTGTTGGTTACGGTAACAGTATCACGAGTTCAATGGTCTTTTCCCATCTCAAAAAAATGTCAAACGCGCCTAAAGAAGTTTTCACTTTAAAAATCAGACTGTAAATTAGACACGAGATCGGAATTTTTTTAAATTTGACATACAATGTGCTCTATAAAACTGAATTTCACGCGGTCGAAGTCGCTCGCACCAGCTGGATTGAAATAAAGGAAATGAAAAAGTTAAGTTTAGGGTACGTTATAGCATAATAAGGGGAACCCTAACCAAACTTGGGTAATAACAGTGACGAACAAAATTTTCGTGTCAAATTAAAACAACCTAATTGGTTCAGGCAGCAATAGCGGGGCCTCCTTAGAAGCCGATTCCCATAGAGTTCCCTTAAGGGTTTATTTTATAGGCGCATTTATTACTAATAACAATTATAACCTACGTATATCGGCGCTGTCAAAGATAACAAAACGCAAAAATAAAGAAAACAAAACGCGATTCCTACGCGGGCAACACCGGGTCCTTTACTTCAATTATTCAAATCTGCAATTCCTTTGTTGAAACATTCACATCATTAACAGTTCAGACACGCTTTGTAATCTTCTTTCTCACATACTTTTTTCTATGGTCCTTCGAGCCGGATAATACCGGAAAATATAGAGCCGGAAATGCCATTTACTATTTTCATAAGCCGTAAACTAGCAGCATGACTGGATTGCACACACCCATATATTTCAAAATACGCAAATTTTTGCTGGTAATTCATTTGATTAACCAGTGTATTTACACTTACAATGATAAATGTATAAACACGCTCAGAGACATATTACTCACACTACGACAATAAAAATAAAATATGCGAATTATAAGCCGGACATTGAACGACTTATTAACTTTTATAAACGTAATTAATTATGTACGTTTTTAATTAGATTTTTACTTTGATAGCTGTACTTTTCCAAATTCTTACCCAACGCCACTGTCAGGCAGTGACAGTGATAAAAAATTATGTGTGACATGGCTTTTCTCTAGGGATAGAAATGCGCGTTTGGCAAAGTAAGTTATGGTTACTTTGGTGTTTCTTAAGTTAAAATTACCTTGCCTACCATCAGATGGGCCAAAAGCCTCTTTCACACGGTCAATGCTCATGTTGTAGGGAAAAACAATAGCATTTGAATTAAACTCGCCCAATTAAAAAGTATTTTAACCGACTTCTAAAAAGGAGGATATTATTAATTTGACCGGTATGTTTTTTTTGTATGTATGTTACGCGATATTTCGCAACTATGAATTGATTATGATGATTCTTTTTTTTATTTGAAAGCATTTAATATATTATTATATTCATTTGGTGAAGATACGAGTACGATGAAAACTTTGGAGATATAGAAAAAAATTTTGAAAGAAAATGAATTCAGTTTTTTTTTTGTTAAGAATGTAATTAATTAAGATTATAATCCAAGCATTGTAATGCTGTTAAATATCAAAAATGTAATTATTTGTTATAGGTTTTATGTACTTTTAATTTAGTAAAGCAAAACTGGATAGTAAATATTTAAAATACTAATTAGCTTATCTATTTAATATCTCATGTGATTCAACATTTCGTTTTTAATAAATTTAAATATTGTATAATTGGTTCATAACTGGTCTGTTTTAAAAATACGTTTTTCCCGGGTAATTCAATCACACATAGTGACAACACTTCCTACTGATGACGTATTCCTAGGCCTAGGTATCACGTGACCAGCTGCCCCGGGAAGAGAATACCAGGCGCAGTATATTATTACTATTATTATACCATGTTTGTAAGAAAATAGCGTTTTGTTTACATGTAAAAAGGCCTGAAACAATTTAAAACGATTGACAGATTTCAAATTTCAAATGCGGAACAGCGGGAAAATTAAAACGTCAATCGACGACTGACAAAGCAAATAACCGTCTATTAATCAATTAATTTTACAATGAAACAGTAGTTTTCATGTGCCATAAAATTAATTTTATGGATTCATTAATAATTTATCTAATGTATTGTTTATAGAATTTATTGCATATATAAATTTGTAAGTTCTCATTCAAGTGTACAATGTAAGTTCTTATTAGAAATAAATGCTTAAAATCTAAATCTAAATAAGCACGTGTATAAGATAATTTTTCTAAACTTAAAATCGTCTTCACTCATCCCCAAACTACACCGATTTTGATAAAATTTCCATGGGACCACCTGCCAAGTATACTCTTTCGAACAAAAAAGAATTTTCCAGATCGGTCCACGCGTTTTTTTAATAATCGTTAAAAATATATATAAAGAGAAAGATCGCGACGAATTGATAACCCCCTCCTTTTTTGAAGTCGGTTAAAATATGAAAATATGAATGCGAAATTGGCATAAAATAACGGGATGTGCGGGATAATTTAGTATAGTGGAAAAGAGAAGAAAATCGATGGATATACTGGATAATCAGACTCGATAAAATGATTCAGAGGTAGAGCGTGAAGTGGACTGTAGATTGTTTTGTTGTGTGTGGACTGTACTTAGGCAAAAGTGGGAAAGCAAAAAGAGAAAATTATGTTCAGAAGCGGTGCGTTGAGCGCAGAGATGACGAAATCAGGTTTAAACCAGAGATATGGGGCTAAATTAAAAATCTATGGTTTTAACACTGATTTTGTTTTCCTTCTGGGGTCTTTAGATAAAGCAGGCCATAGAGATGAAATGATCACAAATAACCAGGTAAGAAGGGTTCCGTACTAGGTATTATTATATAAAAAATCACTATATATGCATAGGTATATTTTAGACCCTTAAATTGAACACGTTCTCGAATAAAAATACTTAACTTGTCAGAAAATTTATTTATTTATTTACAAAAAAATAATAATTTATTACATGGCAATGGGATGAGCAAAAACCATTTAAGGTTTGTACGCACATCCGACTCGCAAAACATTATTCACACTCACTTAACCAACATACATAAGTACCTTGGGTACATTACTGTTTAATACACGTTTTTTGTCAAAGCAAAAATTCAACAAATATACCTACTTATACAAGGCAATACCAACTGCAATGCACTTCACAAAATCAATTTATGTGGGTAATCAAATAATAACTTTTAAAGTTAATTAAATACATAAAGCCGATAAGAACAGTTGGGACCGTCTGCACACAAATACAATTGTGTGCAATAAATTAAGTTAAGTAAGATAGGCGATAAATTATATTATTGTTAAGTGTATCGATGTGCGCCCATTAACAGGTGATGTTTTTAGTAGGTGCTGTTTGAGTCTATACTTGATGTTCTTGATGGTAATTTTTTGCCTTAATTCTAGAGGTAATTTATTGATTAACTGTGGTATTATATATTCTAAGCATCTTTTACCGTACAGGTTGTTAAATGGAGGTAGCAATAATAGATGTTTATTTTTCAATCTAGTGTTATATGTGAAATTGTTAGTTTTCTGTATTTCAGTGTTGAAGAAATGTTCCTTTATTAGAGTATATTTTATTTTATTGTAGACTGGCATGACATTGCAAAATGTAAATAATTCTTTATAATTGTCTTTAATTTTTTTCTTTATTTTAAAAGGTACTACGGTTTTAAGTAATCTTATTTGCAAGTGTAATATAAGATCGAAATATAAATGGTACCGATAAAAAATATATATTTTTTAATTCATTATTTTCCCAAAGCTGTTGAAAACCTCAAGGGCTTTGTTTTGTAGTCCCCTCAACGCTCGAGGGTCAAATACAAGTCAGCCCACTCGAATACAGGAGTTGTTCAACAATCCAACCTCGGCTCAATAGTTTTTCTACTTCTGGTTTGGTAATAAGTTAAAGCCTATCCATCTCTAAATCCAAATACATACTTACCTAAATGGAGTGCTAAAATCATTACCCTTCCTTTTGGCTTTGCCGTAGTCGGGAAACAGTACCCGAGCACAGCTCGGTCGCCCGGCTAGTAATAGATCGTGGTAGTGATTTATTAAGGAGCTTAATGGCTCTTGTTGGTGCAGCATACGTCAAACTTCTCGTTCTTCTGCCTTACTCTGTAGCGCTTTATACGACAGAACCCTTGTTTTTTTTCTTTCAGCTAGTTTAAATGATACACACCAGTGATGGGCAAAAAGTAATTATATTAACAGTTAAGAATTACAGATCCATTAAATTACTTAGTAATCTAATTGTTTTTAATCAGGCTAAGAATCGAATTAAATTGTTATTGAATTATGTCTATCTCTGATGTACACTATGACATGCATTTAATTAATGAAGCGATTTTTTTCCGTCAATTTTCAATGTTAAACCCTGCGTTATTTCATTAAATTAACATTGGTGAAATTAGAAACACATCACTAAAAGACGGTTTTTTGTATGGAAAAACCATTCGTTTAGGTAAGACTCCGCATTTCAAAAATGGCACTTCTGGCCTATTAGACAGAAATGTTAGATCGCGTATTTCCGCGCATTCGATTGGTTTTACGAACTGCGCGGGAAGAGAAGCAGCTGGTACATTCTAAGGTTGTTCTTTTATACCAGACCAGCATGGAAGAGCATACAAATAAATTGTAAAAAAATAAGCCTGCATGTCTGCATTAATGAATGTTAAGCCAACACATAAAAATCTCATGAGCAACCGTCTTTCGTACAAGGTCTCTCTATTAAATTGGTTTTTGCCACTTTTAGTGGAAATAATAGGCTATACAATACTATAGTCCATTTGTTTAGGTATTTAAAATAATGTAAACAACCTTGACATGTCTTTTTACTAACATATACACTTTATAAATCAATACCTTTGCAAATTACAAATAAATTATGTAATTTATAATTTATGGAATAAATAGTTTGTAATTTGCGAAGGTATTGATTTATTAAGTGTATATTTGAATAAAAAGACATGTCAAGATTGTTTACATTATTTTAAATACCTACCTAATGAAACGCACTATAAATACTTTTAACGGTGTATATTATTTATTTGTAGGTTAATCCTAACATTCATAAAAACACAATTTTTATTAACGATAAAATAATTTATTTTGAATGGGCGCAGAACCGGCCTTGAGCAGTTAATCCACCATTTTATCGACATTATGTTAAATTTTATCCCGGTATATTGCGGGATTTCTGAACACATTCTGTAAATAATTTTTCAAAACTAAAAATTGACTTTATCCCCATACTACTTATTTACAAAACCGATCGTACTGTGAACTTGACAAGTGTGGTCTTGCAAACAAGAATTTTCCAAATCGGTCGAGGCGTCTTCGAGTAATCGGTAAACATGCATTTAAAAAAATCCGACGCATTGATAACCTCTTACTTTTTGAAGTCAGATAAAAATACTTACCTACATAAAATAAAATTATTCGTACACAACTTTCAGCGCAACATTTACCCGCCACGCAAACTGTCAACTGTCAAACAACAGACTAAAAAGTGTCAAAACGCTATCTAGCCGTCACATCTCGCGGCATACAGAGCATTGTGATTGTATGTTGCATAAAATATGTATAACGTAGAACATCTGTATTTGTAGTTATTTTAGTTAGATACAATGTTAGTTTTATTTATTCTGAGTACCTAAGTACGAACTTCTATAATATACCCTTCTTGTGAGTAATTAAATAATTGACCTATCTTCTTATTCGCCGGTTGACTGGAAGAGATTCCGTTATGGGTCTTTTTTAAAATTATTTTCCGGCTCTGGATACTAGTCCTTTAGAGCCCATCTTTATTTTATGACATCTTTATTCCTAACCCTAATCCTAACTATACAAGTCAAGGTTGGTGTAGGTCCTTTGATTGCTTCAAGGGAGCTTCTGGCGATAAATCTATACAAGTCCACTGGTTTTCATAGCCGATTGAGTGGCGGACGGCGCCTAAAGACAGTTCGCTAAAAAATATCACTACTGCCAAACTATGAGTATCCACTTTAACCATTTCACATATTGTCCTTGAGCATGAGCATTTACAACACTAAACTACACCGATTTCATAATATAAAGTCCACTAGAATCAATTTGCAAAACAATTTAAAGCAAACTCCAACTGAACCCTTTGAGTTCCCGCCAAAAACTCTCCGTTATGGGATAAGTCCGCCGTTGTAAATTTACTCTTTATGTTGTTATTGTTGGTAATTGAGTACTTTATTGGGTCAAACATAAATTATTTGGTACTGTTAAGAAAATAAATCTTCACAAAATAAAGTCTTTTGCAATGATTCATCCATTTGCAATGTGATTTTAGATTTATTGAAGTGAAAACTTCTATAGCGGCGTTGTACACTTTTTTTGTAATAGGTAAAAAATGTTAATCTCGCGTCAGGGCGTCAGGGCGTCAGGGCACGTGACCTGATCGAAAATTAGTAAGACAGCCGGCGCGGCGCGGCGTTGGAGAGGAAATATCCCTCTCTCTTTCTACGGCGCGGCAGAAATGTATGCCTGCGCCTGCTGTTCCGTTCACTAAACGGAGCAGCAGGCGCAGGTACACATTTCATTCGAGCAAGCGCCCTGCGTCGCCTAAACGGCGTTTAGGCGACGCAGGGCGCTTGCTCGAATGTTCGTGTGTGTTTATGTTACAGCGTGCCACGCGCATCCATGGAAATGCACAAAGTTAATATTCAAGTTTTCACTTCTGCCGGCACTCCCGGAGTGCAACCCGTCGTTTTTTATTGTAGAAAATTCAATAAAAACATTTGTTCAACAAAAAAGTATCAGATCTTAAAAGTACTGAATTGGGTTTCTTTCGGCGTAATCTTCCCAGCAGTGGTCGGTCCGAAGCTCTAGTAGTTTTAGCTCTTGCACTAGAACAGTCTTTCCCAAAGTGGGCGATAACGCCCCCTTGTGGGCGCTGGAGGCTTTAAGGGGGCGGTAACGGGCCCAGAATAAAGTTGGGGGGCGCTGATGTGATTTAAGCAATGAGTGATTTATAACTTCAGCTATTTCATATTTTTAAATTCACTGAAATCCTCTTACTACACAACATCCATTTATTAGTTCATATTTATATCCTTTTTTATTGTACAAATATAAACTAAAAATGTAATTAATATTTATTATTTTAATGCGTTCACAACGCTATTTATATCGTTAAAGGAATCAATGTTTTAAAGTTTCGCAGGTGAGGTCCCCACTTCCAATACTCTTTATTATTGTAAAATTGTATTATTATTGCTATTTTTTTATTTAAAATTAACAATGTTGATTATTGTTATTTTTTATAAAAGATACTCTAATGTACTGGTGTATGTATTATTATTGCTCTCTCGTTTAGAATATAGGTTGAATTAAACTATAGGCAAGACAAATATGTGATTCAGGTTTTTATGGTGAAAAAAATGGGGGGCGCTACAAAATAACTGATTTTTTAAAGTGGGCGTTTGACAAAATAAGTTTGGGAACCTCTGCACTAGAATAATATTAAAAAAAATGACCTTCATTAAGAGATAAATGTACCCTACATTGAATAAAAAAAATTGACTTTAATTTTTTTGACTTTGATTTAACTTGTTGGAAAATGGCGAATAATAAAGTTAAAATAAACAAACATAATAATATAACGTTTAAGTAAATAAAACAATCTTAAAAGTGACCAAAAAGAATACTATGATAATACGACGACTTTCGTGGGTGGTACTGTGGTAATCACGCTTGTCCGTCGTTCGGAGGTTCCGGGTTATATCCCCGGCCAGGGCAAATTGGAAAATGATCTTTTTAAATTGTTCTCGGTCTTGGGTGTTAAGTGACTTTGGTAAATGCGATTTGTTTGTAATAACTTTATTGTACCAAAAAACAAAATAAAGTACAAAAAAATCGAAAGAACAAATATACAATGGCGGACTTATCCCAGGGATCTCTTGCAGTAAACCTGCGATAAATTGAGAGGATATGATTTGTATTGATGTGTGATAGGACTGAAATTGGGTATTTTCCTGGGTCCAAACTAAATTATTTTGTTCTGTTAAGTAAATAATACGTCGCAAAATTATGTCACTTGTCTTTGAACATATCCATTTTAATGTCATTTTAGATTTATTATTGCAGAAAAACTGATAATTAGAACGCTATTTGACTCCAAGAAACTATGACGTCATCTGCCTGTATTTCATACAAATCCCAAAAAAAAATGTTTGTTTGACGATTAAAAAAAAGTATCTGATTTGACTTGTTGGAAAATAGCGTATTATATGAAACAAATGAAAACCGCGCTTGTTGTGCGCAAGACGGGCTTGACATGCACGTGTCGTCTAAACGCGCCCTAAAAAGCCAAATGTTTTCATGAGGCCAAGAATAATGTCTGCTTTTTTGACGAAATATGAGCAAGATAGCCCCTTGGTCGCTGTTACGCGCGATCGGTGCTCAAATATTCAATTTGTGTGTAAAAAGTTTTGTTATTAAAAAGATGTATGTATGTTAGTAGGATAGAGCTATTCGACATCCCAATATCCTGTATGCATCTGTGAGGGAATGCTGTAATAGGCGCGGAAATGTTAGCGACGAGCGTTGATTGGTGAGATTGAACGGCTATACTAGGGGGGTTACTCCATAAAATAATACGTAAAAGCTTGCGCAGACAAATATCTAAAATAGATCGCTTACAACTATATCGAGTAACGCAAACGAGTTTAAAGTACCGCGTACAAAAAGTCCCCCGAATACTCGTAACCGAGGACACGCAGAGAGCGAACCGAACAAATGTACGGGAGAGTCCTAGAAAAAAATAGAACTCGTGTGACTAAGCGAAGCAACGCGCATGGCAGACTTTAGTCCGCGTTTGTTCTCTACATTTCCGCGCATCAAATGATCGCACACAGTGTGCGTTGAGTTCGCGGTAAATCCGCGGCGGACTTTATTTCGCGGACCGTACTTTTTTCTCCGCCGCGGAGAAAACTCCGCCGTCTACGCAGGTCGTACGTAGTGACGTATTTCTATGTCAGACCAAATTAGACTTTATAATCATACGTTAGTGCTCAATATTGCTTGACACTGAAACGCGGATAGATATTTTGTGTAAAGTTTATGTAATTAAATACATCCTAATACATTCCTTTCGACATACTTATCTAATTTTATCTTTATTTAATGTTATTCGTTAAAATGGGACAAAAAACTGATGTATCTAGTCTAAGTGTTAATATAATAATACCCATTTAATCTAAAAATTAGTGGTTACGAGGGGGGGTCAAAAAGTTCGCGGAACGGAGGGGAAGGGGGGTGAAATAAAATACTGTACTATTTTTCTTTTTCAATATATTCCCCCTTAAGTCGAATACATTTTTCAGATCTCTCTATTAACTTATTAATACCGTCGAAAAAAAATGATTTGTCTTTGTCCTCAAAATAGGCCGAAATCGCCGACTTGACTTCTTCATCATCGGAAAATTTCTTCCCCCGAAGCTCTTTTTTTAATTTGGGAAATAAAAAATAATCACAGGGGGCTAAGTCTGGACTATAGGGAGGATGGTTTAACATTTCGAAGCCACAGTGATGAAGGGCAGCCATCGCAACGCGGCTCTTGTGTACCGGTGCGTTGTCATGCAAAAGCAGCACACCCTTTGTCAACTTTCCCCGCCTTTTCTCCTTGATTGCTTCTTTTAATTGTCTTAGTAGATTAGCGTAGTATTCTCCCGTTATAGAAACACCCTTATCTTTATAATCTATTAATAAAATACCCTCTGTATCCCAAAAAACAGTTGCCATGATTTTTCCAGCCGATTGTGACACCCTGTATTTCTTAGGGGGGGGCTGACCCTTTTTATGCCACTGCATAGACTCTTGCTTCGACTCAGGCTCATAATGATGAACCCAAGTTTCATCTGCAGTAACAAGTCTTGCAAAAATTCCTTCCTTGTCGGCGCTACAGAGGTCTAAAAACTCCTTTGAATACTCGACGCGCAGCTGTTTCTGTGGTGGTGTGAGCATTCTTGGCACCCATCTTGCGCTGACTTTTGACATCCCAAGATTGTCGTGTAGAATATTTAAAATGGTTGTAGGTGATACTCCAACCATTTCTGCAAGTTGTTTCTTCTTCAAACGAGTATCCTCCAGTATAAGATTCTCCACTTTTTCAACGATGTTTGAGGTGGTGGCCTCAATCGGCCGTCCTGAGCGAGGGTCGTCTTCAAGAGACTCTCTGCCTTGCTTGAAAAGGCTATTCCACTTGTACACCATGGTTTTCCCAGGGCAAGAGTCCCCGTATACTGATAACATTTCTTCCAAAATTTTCTGAGGTGGTTTTCCTTGCTTAGTGAGGAACTTTATGACGGCACGAAACTCGATTTTTTCCATGTTCAAGTTTTTCTTCCGGATTCACTTGTTTGATCGACGACAGGTCAAAGGTTATTGACACAATCAGGTTCAAACTTGGCATATATACTCACAAAGAGTTGCTCATTAGTTACTACCTGCGGCAGGTCCCCCACCCCCCGCTATCCCCTCCATTCCGCGAACTTTTTGACCCCCCCTCGTATGTTCTCAAACTGGTTACTTTGATGCTTTAGTTATCGGCTTTACTCATACAAATACTATAGTAATTTGTACAAACTCTGAAAAAAAAACTTTATTTAATGTTATTCCTCTAATAGGAAAAAAACGGACGTAGGTATCTAGTTTAAGTTTTACTCATTTACTCTAAAAATGTATGGTCGCTTTACAAACTGCTTGCTTTGTTACTTTAAATTTCACTTATAAAAATTTTCGGTTTCACTTATAAAAAATTCGTTGTAGTATGTATGCACTCTTTAAACAAATAAACGTTATTTTATTTTTATTTATTTATTTTATTTTTTAATTAAATTTGCACCCCATCTACCCTTTTTCTGCTACGTTCCAAATGTGAATTGATAGACAATGCTTAGCATTATGTTGTAGCTTTTGTACTATAATCTGAAGATTTTAAATACAATAAATTAAATAAATAAATAGGTATATAATTGAGAAGTTGTTCCAGATCAAATATAATATTAATAACAAATTACGAAATGAGTGATACAAATTAATTAATAGCAGAAAAAACCACTTGAATTTAGTCTATTCAAAGGGCGCGTTTAAACGAAAAGCGCACGCCAAGCACACGCCTAGCCCACGCCAATCGCACGCCTAGCTCTCGCCTAGCTCGATTTGAAATTTGTTGCATATCATTTGAGTCCTATTACACATCAGTACAACTCAAATTTCATTTACCGAGACAAGGCGAAAAGCAAGGTGTGAATATGCTTTAAAAATATTTATTGCATTTCAAATTTATTTATTTAATTAGATTACTTTTCTATTTAAATAATAGTAATAAAATATTTCAACATTTTAATATATACTAATAGCGCCATCTAGTGACAGGAAAGAGAAATAATTATAACTAAATATTTAGAAACGGTATTACTCACGTAGTATAGTCGGAAAATGCCGACTACTTTCGATCGGTTAGACGATCATCATCAGGGCGAGTGTTGTTAATTGGGACGGCGACGCGACAGTTTCGCTGTCCTCAACGCACTAAGCGTGGCCTCGCGTTAAATATTTAGTTATGTCATCACACGTTACTTTTAATAATATTAGAAATAATTATGTTTATAATCCGATGGGTGGGCATGCCTTCGGCAAAGATAATTGCTAACGTAACAGATACCCAACGCCATAAAAACTATCGGAGGGCCCGAAAGTAGGCAAAACTAAAGTTTCGGGTAGGCACACAGAGATGGCAGCACACACGACTAGTAATATATGCTTTAAATAGTAGATTGTGCTACAAGGGGCTAAGGTAATATTTTGAAGGCGAGGGCGCTACTTTGAATCCAGAGCGAAACGAAATATGTACTCGCTCCGCTCGTGATTCAACTGTGGAATCCTGAGTGTAGCGAGGGATTCATGTATATCGCCCGAGATAAAAATATTACCGTACCCGAGTAGCACACTCTACTTTTCATCTCCATCTATGAGAAAAACTAGCACATAAAAACAGAATATAAAGAACAATAGAACATCAACAATACCTAACAGACTTCAACCGACAACTTAATACTAACCTTTGTTTGGTGTCGTTTTCATACAATAAATACTAAGAAATATTTTTTCGAAGACCACCAACTTAAGATAAAATGTTCACTCGTAACTTTGTTTGCGTGGTCCTTCATATCTTTTTATTTTTATACGTAAACTTGACAACTATTCACTATTGGCTTAAACTCACGAAAAAGTATTCACATTTACTTAAATAATTACATTTCAATACAAATAACCTAAAACTTCTGTAATTACTTAAATCAAAGGGAAAAACTGCGCTTTTTAATTATACTTATTTCTTTTTCCGAAGCAAAGAACAAAAAATTTTTAACCTACATTCATTCATGGTGAATCCGATATGTATTCCAAATTTAAAAAATCACGAGGTCTGTGCCAATTTATTTTATTTTAAAACCAAATTCTTTTTTTTTTTGCTGGACTGCCAACATTATTTTTCATTCTACATAGATTTAACTCGTGTTTTGTTTTCAAATTGGTTTTAATCCCTAGAGATCTTCTTTTTCACGTTTTAGTCCCGAGAGAATAACCAGTGACTTTAGCTCCAAATGTTTTGGGATGTAAACAACGTTTTTTGAGTTGATGAGATGAAAAACATTTTTTGCATTTTATATACATCATATTTAATTACTTAGCGTACTACTTTATTTAAATACTAGTATTAATGTTTTAAGAAATAATTATAGCGCCATCTAGTGACAAAGAAGTGAAATAATTATATTTATAAGGCGATGGGTAAGCATAACTTTGGTAAATGAAATTTGAGTGGCATTGATGTGTGATAAGTACTCAAATTATATGTAACAAAATTAAAAATTCCAAAGCCATTTATGCGTGCTCTAGGCGTGGGCATGGCGTACGCGTAGCGCTTCAGAAAGTTAAGCGACACCTGGCGTAGTCCGTCCTTGGATCGGTGATTGTACTTTTTAAGGCACGTTAAGCCGTTAGTCCCATATAGCAGCTAAGTCAGATGCCTTAAGGCAGCTTGACAAATCTGACATCAGCATCACTTACACACACGAAAATCAAAAAATCCACCTGATAACTTTTAAATCCTTTTTCCATCACAACATTTTTGTACAACAAAAATAGAAAACTCAAAATAAATCAATCAACGGAGACGTCGCAATATTTGGCACAATTGATACAATTGTGTGGAATCTTGGAGAAATATCTTATAGAAACATTGACTTTTTGATACCGCTCGCCGCTCCCTAGGGATTGAACCGGGTTGTGATTTTCCCAGGAAAATGGAAGCTTGTGGACCAAATTTAGTGCTTAAAACGATTTTTGAGCAATTTTCCTAGATCATGCGTATATCTCATCAATCCCACGTGTAAAAAAAGCTTATTATAGCGTGTCCATAAAGTGGAATATGTGGTGGAATATATCACGGTGGAAATTGTATATCAGTTAAAAGTGGCACAATGAGCAATGGAACGGGCTCTGTTGGGAATTTCACTTAGAAATCGTACGATGGAGATACGAAAGCAGACCAAGGTTTCCGATGTAATCAGAAGAATAGCCACACTAAAATGGAAATGGGCAGGTCATATCAGTCGTAGAGAGGACGGTAGATGGATCCAAAAAACATTAACACTAAGCGTCTCCACTCCGTCCTTTGGGCAGCCAAGGTTTCCCACCGAGAGTGGTCGACATGGCACCTTATAAATTATGACGTCTTTTCTGAAGGTCTCGTTTGGCATCTACTTATCATTCAAAAACCAATAATTTTTCAAATCAGAATCATCTTAGAGCATTTTTATAACCATAATATCCTAAAAGTAGAATCATTTTATTGCAGAAAGTTCGCAATAAGAATCGCCTTTTGGTATTTAATTAATATGTATGTTAATGGAAATGTATGTAATCCGTCATTGTATACAATTCCTAGGAAATGTATGTAATTCCTAAAATTGCACGGAAATGTGTTAAATAAATTATATGATACACATTTCCTAGGAAATCTATATATTTCCTAAATAGCAATCGGTAATGTAAAACATTTGAGATATTGATGGGTACGTGGGGACTTACCGTGCAAAAATAAATAGCCATATGGACTGACAAAGTATTATAATATAAAGACTTCCTTTAATACTGTGACATTTATAATTACTTAATTATCAGACTGATTACTTGCCAAATGAAAATTTGATTTTATAAGAATAATATAAGTTGATTTTGTGATACGTTATAGTTGATTTTTGAAGCATTAATTAGTAAGATAATATGAACATATTATATTTTATGGTATGACTGTTACTCAATTGTCTCAATGATTGCTGTAATAAAAATTATTATTCTCATTTTAACAACGCGTTTTATAACAGAAAGCATTTATTTTATAAATTTCCTAATACGATATTGGAATTATATACAATTCCGAGGAAATATACACATTTCCTAGGATATCTATGCATTAAATAGTTTTTTAAACAATATTTTATACATTTCCTAAATAGCATCGGAATTGTACACATTTCCTAGGATTTGTATACAATTCCTTGATTTCATACATTTCCGATAACATGTATATTTTTTCAATGTAGAATTTCCAAGATAAAATTTTATTTAGGCATACATAGTTAGTTGGTTGTACACTTTTTTTTTCGTATCACTTACCTCTAATAAAAAAAAATATCATAGTATGAAAAGGCTGTCTACCTTAGCACTCGCCGGCCGCTACCGCGCCGTGCCGTGGGGTGGTCGCAGTTCTAACATAACCTAACCTATATTTTTGCCCTGACCGAGCAAACTCGGAATGCTATTTTGTATAGATTGTAATGATTATGGTTTTCATTATTCCTTGTATTAATAAACATCATAGAATGAATAGGCTGTCTACCTTTCCTTTTAACTCGTAAACCAAAACGCTTGTTTATTTAACTGAAAATCAGCTAGGCCTCGTTTGAAGTCTGCAATTTCCGTCGTAAACAGCTACCGACTTAATCGCAAGTGCTAAATTATGCTCTGTGACTTTTGATTTATTTAATTGAATGCAAAATTTGACCTGGATGACGCAGTGTTACTGTTTCACTATTATTATTATTTTACGACTCTGGATACTAGTCCTTTAGAGCCCATCTTTATTTATTCGTAACCGAATCCTAACTATATAATCAAAGGTTGGTGAATATCTTTTGATTGCTTCAAGGGAGCTTCTGGCGACAAATCTATACGAGCCCACTGGTTTTCATAGCTGATTGAGTGGCGAACGGTGCCTAAAGACGCCCACCACTTTAAACATTTTACATACATATTGCCCACGAGCATGAGCATTTATAACACTAAACTACACCAATTTCATATTATAAAGTCCACTAGAATCAATTTGCAAAACAATTTAAACCAAACTCCAACTGAACCCCTAGACTTCCCGAGAAAAACTCCTGTGTTACTGTTTTGGTAGCTTAGGGTTGGATTTGCGGTAGCAGAGTATTTAACAGTCAAGACACCATTTTAAATTATATCTTCGTTTCCTTTCAAATATTTTTTTCAAATTGTGGCAGCACTGGACCACGGAAAATTTAGGTATCCCCTTAGGATACCTGAATTTTCCGGGGTTTAGTGCTGCCCCCATTTGAAAAAAAACATTTGATAGGAAATGGATACATCATTTTGTTATGACCAGGCACTAGTAACCCTTCAAACTATTTTATGAACTAAGTTTACAGTTTAAAGTGAGAACGTGAACCTTTCTACGCACAATTGCGTAAAACGGCCACTTTTGGCGTATGTGCGTAGAAAAGCTTCACATTCTCACTTTAAACTGTAAACAGTAGTTCATGAAATAATTTGAAGTGTTATCTAGTGCCTGGTCAAGATAAAATTTTAAATGATGTCGCCGTTTCTTATCAAAATTGGGGGCAGCAGTGGACCCCGGAAAATTCAGGTATTTAAATTAGGTTAAAGACAGACAGGCAACCGGACAGGTGAAACTAAATAAAAGCTTGTAACAACTTTTCTAAGTACGTCTATATAAGAATAGCTAATCAAGTAAATCACCTTATAAGGATAAATTCCAACGGCACTAGTGAGACTGATCCTCTGTTTTTGGGGTATTCCCGAATATCCCGGTAACTCAATTTACCTACTTTGAAAGGCAAACATTATCCTGGATTATCTCAATTATCCAGGCTTCCAGATTTCTCAGAAAAAAGTAGGTTTAATACATTTACTTTTAGCCACAAGCTTATGAATTTTGTTTTTCAAAAAATAACAGGATTTACGTTTAAAAAACTTATAGTTGGAGTCATATTCGGCTAGCAATGTATAGTAATACTGTTATTATCCGGGTGAGATAAAAGATGTATTTAACGAATGTTACATACAATAAGCGGCCAAGTGCGTGTCGGGCCACGCGCAGTGTAGGATTCCGTAGTTACGAATGCCCACTTCGAGTTCATGCCACTAAAATCGTCTAAAAACTAATTTTCTATTGAATTTATGTGAAATTTTCATTTTGCGAGTGCATTTTATAAGTTGATCGCCTATAACTTTTTAAATTGTAAACCCTACTTAGCTTTGATAGTTTTCCTTTAAATTTCGTTATATATACTAGCAAATATTTTAGAAACGGTATTCACAACCTCATAATATTTTTAAAAGACCTATTCAACGATATCCAACATAACTGGTTAGTCAAGATAAAAAATTGCCTTTTCACTTTACGTGTAAATATATAGAAAGTAAATAATAGGGACGAACGTACCGCGATCAGATTGCGTTCTTAAAAAGGAGAGGTCAGAAGTACCCATAACCGGCGGGCATGCATGATGAATGTAGATAATAAATCAAAAGAGGTCTGTCAGGATCGTAGCAAGTGGAGGTCCTTAGTCTCTGCCTGCCCCTGTGGGAAACCTACTACTACCTACCTACTACCTGTGTGGCGTCATTTCTAGGGTCCAGCGGTACTTCAGCCCTGAACGGCTACATAATCTTTATACAGCCCAGGTTCGTTCCTGCATGGAGTACTGCAGTCACTTGTGGAATGGCTCCTCTAAATACCAACTTGAGGCACTAAACTCTGTTGACCGAAGAGGCTTATAAACAGCGATGAGCTTTCGAATAGAAAATTGCAGTCCCTAGAGCATCGTCGCAAAGTAGCCTGCTTATCGGTTTTTTATAGGATACATTTTGGAGAGTGTTCGAAGGCTCTTTTTGATCTTGTGAAACCCTCACCATTTCTCTATCGGACTACGAGGCGCGGACAGGGGTTTCACCCCTTTGTCGTTGAAATACCTGAGTCTCGAACTAAACGCTTCGACAATTCGTTTTTGGTTCGAGTAGCTAAGTTGTGGAATGAACTGCCTGCGTCTATATTCCCTGAAAAGTACAGTCCCGGAACATTCAAAAGTAGATTGAATGGGTATCTTTTGGATGGCATGCTTCATCCTAGTCTTCATCGTCGCTTACCATCAGGTGAGATTGAGGACAAATGTCTAAACAGGCATGATAATATGTATGTATATAGGGACAAAAAACACTGATTGAGCTAGCCCCAAAGAAAGTTCGAGACTTGTGTTATGGGATACTAACTCAACGATACTATATATTATAACAAAAACGTATATAGATAAACATCCAATCCAGGCAAGTTGATGAAAAAGAAAAGAAACTGTACTCTCCATAGAATCTCGACCAGGTGATCAGTGAATTTGTATGGGAGGGCCAATTTTTTTTGGAATTTAGTCTTTTTCCTTGTGATCTATGTGTTGGGGAGCCTGATTCTGATTTATATTTATACTTGTTGAATTATTTATATAATTTTATCTGTTATGACAAACAAATGTATTAGCCCTTGTCGTGCCTCTCTTCTCTCAGTATATCTTGCTTTAAGACTACTGAGCTCTGCAAATTTCATGTGGGAGCACACCTACTAGCTGAGACAGGTGGAGTTTCCACATACATACTTATTTACATATCTATTCCACGTAGAAGTCGCCAACTATTGGCACAGTTAAAACGCTCAGACATTGAAAACATTGGGCTTTTCAAGCGGTCTGTCAACAGTTGTAGTGGGTTAACGGATTACCTTTTATTCAGTCGATAGTACGAGGTGTAACAACCTATTGATAGTACAGAGATACAACTTCTTCACACCATTTGACAAATTCAGACGCATTATAAGATTTTCCACAGATACATACTATCAGAATTCGGATGTGTAGTATGCGGGTTCTAAAACAAAACATATGGGTAGAGATCCTTCTGGTGGAAGTCAAAATTATACTAAAAGTATTTTTTTAAATAATATGCTGCCGTATTTAAAGTGTGGCTTCATAAACTGCAGTGCAGAATGAATACTTAGATATTAATTTTAAAACGAATTGAATTTTTTAAATAAGGTCTCGTTGCATGGAGTATGAATTCAAATTATAAAATTTATTGAGAAAGTAGAAATTTTCCATTAAGTGGAATAAAGTAAAATAATGTTTTTCAAGTCGGTTTTATTCACGTATTTAGTAGGAAAACGTGATTAAAATACCTAGTTTCAGTGACATATTAAAAATATGAAGAAGTAAAAAATAGTAAAAATATTTTTTGATAAATCAAAGTAAGAGGGGACCTATTCTCTCATTTTAGTTTTGTCTCTGATTTTGGTTAATCCAAACCTTTCAATAAGGATTGAGAATTTTGACAAAAAATAAGTCTTTTTCTGATGTGTTCTAATTGTAACTTATTTTCTATCCTCAAACTGTTTTGTACCTCCATCTCGTATGAGGCGGGCAGGTGCGCCAAACATTTTTGTTTGCGGTTTAGAGTGCGTATTTGTATAGGATTTCCAATTGAATTGAGGTCAGTTGTAGTAATTCGACATCACAGTTCTTTTAAATAAAAACAGCTACGCCTTTGTCGGTGAAGTATGAATTTTAGCCGTTTAACTTCATCATCATCATCATCCGAGCGTATTCCCGGTTGCTTCCTCAGCAGTAACGCTTCAGAGCCCGGGGTCCGCTATCTTTACCAAGGAGATTTGACGAGGTTGCTGGTTTTTACACAGAGCGACTGCCGTCTGACCTCCACAACCCAAAGGGTTTGATCATCAAACTATCCAAGGAACCAATCCTTGGATAGTTTGATGATCAAACGCTAGGTGGCGTTCGGGACCCACAGTTTTACGTGCCTTCCGCAACACGGAATCATCTTTCTTTTCGGATAATCAGGTGATTTAATCCTGCAATATCCTATCCAGACTGGAAACAACTTTTCACAAAGTATGCTTCCCAGTGGGAATCGAACCCATGACCACGGAGGCAGTCATTTTTTTGCCGTTTAACTTCGCTGTACGAAATGACGTTTACTTTCTCCTTTACTTGCTTCATATAGCTAAGCTTCGGTCTTCGTTGACCTCTTTTCCCTTTTATCTTTTCTTCAAATGCCTTCAATGATAATCTTTATGAATTCTGTAATACAATTTTGTAAGTAGAATAAATTATTGTCCAGTAAAGTACTAAGATACCTTGACTGCCTCCGTAGTCCAGTGGTCAAGGAGTTATCCTTGTGACCCGGAGGTCATGGGTTCGATTCCCACTGGGAAGCATACTTTGTGAAAAGTTGCTTCCAGTCTGGATAGGATATTGCAGGCTTGAATCACCTGATTATCCGAAAAGAAAGATGATTCCGTGTTTCGGAAGGCACGTAAAACTGTGGGTCCCGAACGCCACCTAGCGTTTGATCATCAAACTACCCAAGGATTGGTTCCTGGTTTACCCTTTGGGTTGTGGAGGTCAGACGGCAGTCGCTCTGTGTAAAAACCAGTAACCTCGTCAAATCTCCTTGGTTAGGTAGCGGACCCCGGGCTCTGAAGCGTTACTGCTGAGGATGCAACCGGGAATACGCTCGGATGATGATGAAAGTACTAAGATACCTGACCAGGCCCTCTAATTATATCTTCAATTTTCTCTTAAACTTAAAATAATATTACCATGAAAATTTATATTCAGAAAGACTTAATTAAAATCTGACAGATTGTGCATTTTCATGTTTATATCATTTTTAGTTAAAGAGAAAATTCAAGATGTAAGTAGAGGGCCTGGTCAGGTATCTTGGTGCTTGACTGCACATGAGTGTAGTGTTCTGTATCCAACTGATGTTGTTGTCTCGTGCACACGGGTAGTCAAACGTCAGTTGCGTGCGAGCCGTTGGCGAGAGCGGACGACGTTTCGATACTGGTGTGCGAGAGAGCCGACATATAGTGTAAGTGTGAAACAGGGAGCACTACAATGAGCACAAGTTTTTTTTTTACTAGCAAGTAGGTGTCGTTTCCCACGGCTGGGCAAAGGCCTCCCACTTAATCTTCCTCACGTACTATCTTCAGCGGTCTTCTGCCATTTGTACATAAATTTGTTAATGTCGTCCCGCCATCTGGTCCTCGGTCTACCGCTACCCCTGCGTTCACCCGGAAGCCAGAATGTAGATAATCCGACCCATTTTTAGGGGCATTTGGATGGGTGGCCACAAGTGGCATAACATAATCTCAAGCTCCTCCGTGCTTCGGAAGGCCGTTGGTCCCGGCTGTCATTGTTTGGCAGAAGTCAAGCTTTGTCAGATGCCTTTAGGCAGGTTGAAAAATCTAACACCAGTGTTGGCCACAAACACACACGAAAAACGAACAAACAACGGGCGGATTGTAATATGGTTTTTTGACTTCTTATGCCAATAAAGTTAAGATTCTTATAAAAAGTGTAATTCATTTATGTAAATAAAATAATTATACATATGGACAGCATTACACTGATTGAGCTAGCCCCAAAGTAAGTTCGAGTGTTGTGTTATGGGATATCAACTCAACGATAGGTACTATATTTTATATCATATACATATATAGATAAACATCCAAGACCCAGGAGAATTTGGAAAAGGCGATTTTCCAACTTGCCCTGACCAGGGATCGAACCCGGGACCTCTGGGTGGCGGACTTGCATGGTGACCAGTATGCCACGGAGGTCGTCAATCAAAACAAAGACTAAAAAAGGTAATTAAACAAATATTTAAGTGGGGTTCCCGTACAACAATTGTAATTGTTTATAGATAATGGTACGGAACCATTCGTGCAAGAGTCCGACTCGCCCTTAACCAGTCATTATTCCATATAATGTAGTATGGTTGACATTCCTTATATCGAAATCCTTAAAAGATTATACATATCGGTTTCCTGTAATAGTGAACCCTTTTCGAGCTTATGTCGGAAGAAGCTTTTGTTAAGCTTTTTTTTAATGACGTAGGTCTATTTTTACTCGTCTACGGCAAAAGCAAAGAATTCAGCAGTCTATACAGGGTGTTTTTTAAACCACTGGCATCCTTTCTACTGGTGAAAGTACTCATAAATATGAGCAACTTTTTGTATGGGACCGACTCAATCCAACCGAAAAAAAATCAGCTGTTCCATACATTTTGCGATTCTAAGTATTGTAAAATAGTATGGAACAGCTGATTTCTTTTTCGAATGGATTGAGTTGCTCATATTCATGAGTACTTTCACCAGTAGAAAGGATGCCAGTGATTTAAAAAACACCCTGTATACGTGTGTATGTTGGTATTTATGTCTTTTCCACAGTCGAAACCAAACCGCTTACCCAATTTTCACAACCATCATCATCTCAGCAGCATTACGTCCACTGCTGGACATAGGCCTCTCCCAAGGATTTCCAAAATGGCCGATCTAGAGCGGCCTGCAAGTTGGAAAATGGCCTTTTTCAAATTGTCCTGTGTCTTGGATGTTTATATAAAATATAGCATCGTTATAAAATATAATATCTTTGAGCTAGTATCCCATAACACAAGTCTCGAACTTACTTTGGGACTAGCTCAGTCAGTGTAATTTGTCCTTATATATTTATTTTATTATTTTATTTATTTGTTGTATTGTAAAAGCGGCAACATAAATGCATCATCTGTGCAAAATTCAACTGTCTAGCTATCACGGTTCATGAATACAGCCTGGTGACGGACGGACGGACAGCGGAGTCTTACTAATAGGATCCCATTTTTACTCCTTGGGTACGGAACGCCAAAAACTGAGACCCAATCAAAATGTGATAATTATCATCATCATCCGAGCGTATTCCCGGTTGCATCCTCAGCAGTAACGCTTCAGAGCCCGGGGTCCGCTACCTAACCAAGGAGATTTGACGAGGTTACTGGTTTTTACACAGAGCGACTGCCGTCTGACCTCCACAACCCAAAGGGCAAACTAGGAACCAATCCTTGGATAGTTTGATGATCAAACGCTAGGTGGCGTTCGGGACCCACAGTTTTACGTGCCTTCCGAAACACGGAATTATCTTTCTTTTCGGATAATCAGGTGATTCAAGCCTGCAATATCCTATCCAGACTGGAAACAACTTTTAACAAAGTATGCTTCCCAGTGGGAATCGAACCCATGACCTCCGGGTCACAAGGCGAACGCCTTGACCACTGGACTACGGAGGCAACTGTCTAGCTATCACGGTTCATGAATACAGCCTGGTGACGGACGGACGGACAGCGGAGTCTTACTAATAGGATCCCATTTTTACTCCTTGGGTACGGAACGCCAAAAACTGAGACACAATCAAAATGTGATAATTATATAAGTATGAAAATATTTTTTCCGTAAAATAAGATTGGAAACCCCAAAAATTGAGTGAATTTCAAGTAAATTCTCAAAGGTATTCAAATATTACGCTTGTTTTTACAAACACCCGCGGCGAGTTCGCCGGATTGTAAATTGATCGTCTTTTAAAGATAAACGTTCTGAACTTGGCAAACTTGGCTGAATTGTGACAACGTGACGTAATTATCTGTGTTGGCCTGGCTTGGAACCGACTTCCGAAAGAGAGGAGGTTCTCAATTCGACGAAATATCTTGTTTAATGTAGGTACAACGAGACACAAATAAGTTGAACAAAAATGGCGGACTTCAAAGCATTTTTGTTCAAATTCCCAAAACGTAGGTGAACCAAAATGGTGTTTATCGGCGCAGGTACCAGTAATGCGCCGACTAATGCCATTTTAGTTCAATTTAACAGCTGGGAATTTGAACAAAAATGCTTTGAAGTCCGCCATTTTTGTTCAACTTATTTTTGTCGCATTGTATGTTCACCGATTATTCGAAGATGCCTGGACCGAAAAAATAAAACTTTTTATTGTTAGAAAGGGCCTACTTGTCAGGTAGTCCTATATTTTATCAAAATCAAAATCGGTTACGTAATTTGGTTCCCAAATTATGTAATCGATTTTGATAAAATTTCTTTTTTGGTTTTGGAAAGTTATAAAGATAAACGTTCTGAACTTGGCTGAATTGTGTCAACGTGACGTAATTATCTTAAATACAGAGTGAAAGCCAATGCTCTTGGTACCATGTCTTAAGGGGCTACCTGAATTTTCCAGGGTCCAATGCAGTTCCGGGATTAAAATTTTGTCTTGACCAGGCATTATATAACCCTTCAAACTATTATATGAACTACTGTTTACAGTTTAAAGTGAGAACGTGTAGCTTTTCTACGCACAATTGCGAAAAACGGCCACTTTTGGCGTATGTGCGTAGAAAAGCTTGACGTTTTCACTTTAAACTGTAAATAGTAGTTCATAAAATTGTTTGAAAGGTTATCTAGTGCCTTGTCAAGACAAAATTTTAAATGATGTCTCCGTTTCCTATAAAATGATTTATTTCAAATGGGGGCAACACTGGACCCCTGAAAATTCAGTTATCCCTTAAATAATGCGCGTACTGCATGTATATATATATTTTCTCGGTAAATATTGATCAGAAGCGACGTAGCGTCAGTTAATTGTTGATCTGTTGGCATTTATTGATCACACTATGATCAACTTTTGCCAGCCATCTTCAAAAAAAAAAAAATGGGAAAAGTTTGCATTTATCTACAAATCCGCTCCCTCAATTGTTGATCACATTCATTCAATTGTTGATCTTTTTTTGGCAATATATAGTTGTACGATCTTGCCTATGAAGTCATCCCTCCTTGTTGGGAATGTTTAAAAATAGAACATATTGCATTTTTAATTCAATCAATTAGACAAGGTTTTATTTTAAGGGGTAGTTTTGTAACGAAGTTTCTTTTGGGACGGGCGGACGGACTTGACGGGCTAAGTGAAGAAACGTGTAAGATTTTTCCGTCACTTTTCCTCACAACCGAGTGTACCACGGTTATCACGCATTTTTTAAGTTAAATTTCAACTACTTTATTATTTATAGTTACATTATTTTTCTACCTACATCCCTCCATCACCTGATGGGCTCATCTCATTTGCATTTGGGGAAATAATTCGATTCCGCGCTCGACGTGCCGTGAGCCGTGTCACACCAAATATACGTATCAATTTGATTTTAGGCAAAATTAGTTCTTAATTCAATTGGCCTACTCCTCTATTTGGATAATTAGATAGATTACTGATTCTCATGATGTTTCGGGGTTTTGATATTTATATATGTCGCAGCAAAAGAGAGACCTTACGTGGGCTGTATTAAAAGTGTGACGATAAGTCAGCGCCCCATCTCGCGCTGATCCATTACTTTCAACCACATGAGTTAAACCCTCTAGCCCACACAGATATTATGTGTCCACCTGGGCTTACCGTCTAGCTGAAATAAACTGACATTGCAATAAATCGCTTTAGCAATTCACATCTATTACAATATCACAAAAGGAGACGTAGCCAAGCTTACAGCACACTATACAGACTAGTTTCAAAAAGTACGGCGGTTCGAACAAGACTGAGCCACTCGTCACTAGCGCGACCGTTTTTAGACTCGTTAAAACGTTATCTATAAGCATGGTAGGATTATCTCCTTTCACTCTACAATTTGTGTCAAGGGACATGCGGCGAGTCTCATAAAGTCCTCACTCCTAAATCGTAAAATCAAGTAAGTTTTCTTTACCCGTAAATATAAAGTTAGGAGCCCTCTGCAAATTAGCTTGATTTGTAACTCGCATACCAAAGGGAGCAACTTTAGGGAAATAAATGTAGTTTACATTTAAGTTAGGTATATAAAGTTACTTGGCGCTTTCGTAAAGTTTTCTGAACGCAAGGTTAAGGTGAACTATTTTTACAATCTTTAATTATTTTTATAGAGGTTTGTCAGGGTACCGTACCCAAAGGGTACAAACGGGACCCTGCCGTTATACAACAAATACTAAAAAAATATATTTAAGTGGGGCTTCTATACAAACACCCAAGATAATTGTTTATAGATAATGGTACGGAACCCTTCGTGCGCAAGTCCGACTCGCACTTGACCGTTTTTATCATAATATCGACCTCCGTGGCGTAGTGGTCACCATGCTAGTCCGCCACCCAGAGGTCCCGGGTTCGATCCCCGGTCAGGGCAAGTTCAAAAATGGCCTTTTTCAAATTGTCCTGGGTCTTGGATGTTTTATCTATATATGTTTTTGTTATCAAATATAGTATCGTTGAGTTAGTGTCCCATAACACAAGTCTCGAACTTACTTTGGGGCTAGCTCAATCGGTGTTAGTTGTCCTCAAAAAAAAAAAAATTACACCCGTGTTGTATTGGTTAGTTTGGCTCTCGGAGGTTCGGGGTTCAATCTCTAGCCAGGGCTAATTGGAAAATGGCAAGTTGGATGTTGCATCCTTGTGCATTTTTTATCGCATTTATCATGAGGAATGCTCTGAAGAATTGTTCGACTTAATACCTGCTGCAAAATTTCACCACGTCAACTCCCGCCTGAAATTAAAATTTCATCCACACCACTTGGATAGTTGGCAATTAACCACCGTACGTTTTAAAAGTTACTTTTTACCACGTACGACCGAACTGTAGAATCAACTTCCTGCAGCAGTGTTCCCGGACCGATACGACATTGAAACCTTCAAAAAACGAGTCTATATCTTCCTGAAAGGCCGGCAACGCTTCTGTTACACCCCTGGTGTTGCAGTTGTTCATGGGCAGCGGTGATCACTTACCATCAGGTGACCCGCTTGTTCGTTTGCCGCCCTATAACATAAAAAAGTCCTGTTTAAAATTTTCCTTTTTTCTTGGGTTTTTATCATAAAATACCCATAACACAGGTTTGAACTTACTTTAGGGCTAGCTCAATCAGTATTTTTTGTTAGTATATATATTTTTTTTTATTTCGTTGTTTATTTCTTAAAGAATATAAAAGTATATTTAGTATTCATATAAAGACAAAAGGTGAAAAATATATTATTTTATTTAGTCCGTTTACTAGATTATCCAAAAATAATGGACCCATATTTTTTTGTTTAGCAGAGTACTAAAAATTAGCAAAGACAGCGCTTCGAAGTTCCAAAGTGGGGGTGATTTGCGTCACCTTTGGTTAATAAATTGGCCAAGTGCGTATCGGGCCACGCGCAGTGTAGGGTTCCGTAGTGACGAATGCCAACTTTGAGTTCATGCCACTAAAAACGTCTAAAAACTAATTTTCTATTGAATTTGTATGAAATTTTCCTTTTCCGAATACATTTTATAAGTTGATCGCCTATAACTTTTTAATTTGTAAACCCTACTTAGCTCTGATAGTTTTCCTGTAAATTTCGTTACATTTGCTATAGCTGTGAATTTTTTCACGTGTCCATATATAACCGTTTAGCAGATAGAGGAGGGTACACTTGACACTAATAAAAATTTTTACTTTAAAACTAAATATTTCAGAAACGGATCCCTAAATCGAAAAACGTTGTTTGCAAGCTCATAATATTTGAGAGACCTATTTAACGATACCCCACATGATTGATTAGTCTACAAAATAAAATTGACTTTTGACTTTACTTGTATGGGAGCTACCCTAAAAATTTTTTTTTCCACGTTTTACTTTACCACTTTTTCCGCATAATTAATATACATACCTATATCAAATTACAGCTTTCTAGTACTTATAGTCGCTGAGTAAAACCGCGGACGGACAGACAGACATGGCGAAACTATAAGGGTTCCTTGTTTACTACGGAACCCTAAAAATCGTAGCTGATTGAGACGTCACACCAAATTTAAATGCGCTGTATCTTCGACAGTAATTTTTAAACAGAGAAAAAAGAAAATAAGTATACTATACTTTTTAATAATCTATCTAATGGAGCCAAAATTTTTTTTTCCAAATTTCTATTGTTGATGATCAAAACCATACATACAGAAAAGAGAACCGAATAGAGTTATTGAAAGATATATATTGTTATTTTAATTAATATATTTTTATATATTATACTATTACTATTTGTAATATATCTTTCAAAATTTACGCCTCCTTCAAAAGACTTCTTAATCTCGGCATCACCAGTAGGTTGACTGGTAGATAAAGCCTAGCCTTTTTATAATAAAAACAGGACTAACTTTATTACTAGGTTTAAACCATTATCCGCTCAAATCAAGTTTACATTGACAGGCGAGATAGTGTGTGATACTAAATGTGAACTTGATTTGGGCGGATTATGGTTTAAACCTGTAACAAAGTAGTCTGGGTTTTATAATAAGATGGTATGGCTTTAAGTCCGCCTATTACATTTGCATAAAGTTAAATTTAAAAAAAAGAAATAAACAGAGAAGAGCCAGTATTTTTGTTAATTAAGAGGTCAATTAACCCAAACAGGTGTCACTAAACGGAGTGGTTGAAATAACCTCAATTTGCGTTAAAAAGCCTCTTAGCCGTTGTAAAATCAAATAAGGATACGCCTTTTGTGGCCTTAGAGCATAAGAGGAAGCGGATTAAACAACTTGTTAGTGTACATTGTCACTGAATTTTAGGTATATGTCTTCAAGGCAATAGAAACGCAAAAACTGATCAAACGTTTTATTAATTAGCTGTAAAGTTTGAATGTAAATAATGGCCCTACGTATTCACTCCAGACATGTTTTTGTCAATGTATATATTATTTTAATTGTATATATTACCCCCAAGTAAATGTTAATAATAAATATTTGTTTACATAAGTATAGTTGTGTTTTTTATATACTTGATAATACAATTACTAACGTAACAGATACCCAACGCCATAGAAACTATTGGAGGGGCCGAAAGTAGGCCAAACTGGAGTTGTCGGTAGGCACACATAGATGGCAGCACACACGACTAGCAACAAAGTGACAAAGAGAGTGTTGAATATGCTTTTAAAATGTTTATTTCATTTCATATAAGTCATATTTAATTAATTAAATTACTGCTTTATTTCACTAATAGATTTTAATGTTTTAATACATAGGTACCGCCATCTAGTGACAAGGAAAAGAAATAATCATGTTTATATGGCGATAGATAGCCATGGCATTGTCTTATGCTTATGACACACACCACACCATATTGCGATAAAACAAAATACAACATGTAACCTCCGCTTTATAGCCTCGCTTTACGAGTTTTCACCGCCAACTCGACAAAATATTTATTGGGGCGCTCAACTAATAAAAGCGACAATTTCTTCGCGTCGAAACGATAATTTTAAAATTAATTGGCCCTAATTACTTTATTGAGGAGTTGTCCTATTACCGAAATGGGGTCAAATCGCTGACTTTTTATTTTTAATTAAAAAAAACGCATTTTGAAAAAAAAATTGTACAAGTTTTTATTGTGGGGCTAAAGTACTTATAATAAATAAACTTATAATAGAAATAAGCTCAAACTCGATCGTCATTTTCTTTCTGAGTTCCATCGACTACCGTCTTCGTGATCAGACCCTAGACATCGTCTACCATTAAGTGCTCGTCAAGACAAATCAAATGATTCCTACGCAATGAGGTTATGTTGTTTTATAACTGAGTTCCGTCGAATATCTCCCGGCTCCATCATCAGAACAGCTCATTGACTCCATAATATTGTACTGTCATCCGACTTACTTAAGTATGCAAAAATTTTGTTCAATCGGTTGAGGAAAACTATGGTTGAAAATTGAGTTTTGACCCAAACAAACATACAAGAACCATTGAGGTGCATTTTTTTTTATTATACTTATTATATTTTTTATTATATTTCTATTTTTGATATTTTATTATATTTATAAAATATGGAGCCATTCTTGTCAATTAGGTATGATTAGCTAAATTACAAGGACAGCTCCATATCCAAGAAAATAGGTACATTTCTCACTTTGTCATCATAAGGTGGCACAGGCAGTGTTGCAAAAAGACAGCGTTTTTCTAACATGAATTAAAAACTTTTCTGTAGCGTGTTTTTTTTTTTACGAGTATAATAAGAATACAAAATTCTAAATTGATAAGGCAGTTTTCGTAAAAGATTAATACGTAACAGTTTATAATTAGAGTTTTTTATTTATTTATGAACCTACCGTACTTTTTTGGTGGAATAGTACCAAGTTTACATGATTATATTGGAAACATTCAAATTGCGCATCAGGATTCCTGGTACAACTTGATGTTTGTACCAAGTTGTATCGGGAATCCCGGTGCGAATAAACCGAACGGTGGATTTCCCGGTCCGGGAGACAGGGACATTAATTAGTAATTAACCAATTAAACAAAAATTCAGTCTAAATAATCAAAAAAATAAGAAAGCGATGAAAGCATAAATCAATAAATTATTAAATAATCTATAAACTTTATTCTTCTGAAAAAAAATAATTTAGAAAAAAAAACAAGGGTACTAGTACGAGTAGTTTTTTCTCATGTTTTTTTTAACATTGTGAAAAAAAAAACAAATTTGTTATTTTTTTTTTCCATTTTGCATCCCTAGGCACAGGGCAGACAAATTTGTATTTGTCTGTATGAAACACACCCCACTGCAAGATACATTACAAGTTAAATAAAAGCTTGTAAACAAAAGCTTGAAATAATAATGACATTCATGGCGTTACATTTTTATCCCTTGATCCGACTTTATGAACATGTTGACGTCACGTTTTCATGTCATATCGCCCGAGTGACAGAGGTCACAGTATTATCATTCAAATTTTTAAGGATAAAAACAGGTACCATGGTATTTATATCTAAAAAAAAATTCGTCGTTTTTCTACAATAATCATCATCATATATGCCACAGGAAGTCCACTGCTGGACATAGGCCTCCCCCAGGGATTTCCAAAACGACCGATCGGTAGCAGCCAGCATCCAGCACTTTCCTGCAACCTTGTTCAGGTCATCTGACCATCTAGCAGGTGGGTGTCCTACGCTACGCTTGCTGGTACGTGGCCATCATTCGAGAACCTTTCTGCCCATGTGTCCCGCCCACTGCCTCTTCAATGAGCTTATCCATTTGGCTATGTTGGTGACCTACGTTCTCCGACAAATCTCTTAATTTCTCACCGTTTCCTACAATATTGTTAAGCTTTCATTCATGCTGGTATGAAAGAAAAGAAAAGCTTGGAATTCCATTTCACACCTTCGCGGCCAATACCACGCTAAAAGTGGCCTTTAGGCCTTTGAGCCGCAGCACCCAAAATGCTTTGTCTGTTCCATAAAGGGGACACTTCAATTTTTTGGGATCAATCGGGAAAAATCAAATAAATCATTTGAAAGGAAAGAGAGATATATCATTTAAAATTTTGTCTTTATTTAAACCCTAGATAATCCAAGCTATTTTATGAACTACTGTTTACAGTTAAAAGTGAGAACGTAAACCTTTTACGTCCACATGAGCCAAAAGTGGACGTTTTTCGCAAATGTGCGTAGAAAAGCTTCACAGTAGTTCATAAAATAGTTTAAAGGGTTATCTAGGGTTTGATCAATAATAATATTAAATATATAGGGACAAATTACACTGATTGAGCTAGCCCCAAAGTAAGTTCGAGACTTGTGCTGTGGGATACTAACTCAACGATACTATATTTTATAGCAAATACAGCTACGGACTGGTGCCCCCACTGCTCATCCCCACCAGTGGGGTCATGAGAACTTTTAAGTGCTGATGTCTCCATTGCAGTGGGTCAGTGGGGTCACGAGGACTTTCAAGTACTGATGTCTTTGAAAAAGGTCATTTACAAACTTGCCCTGGCCGGGGATCGAACCCGGGACCTTTGGGTGGCGGACTAGCATGGAGACCACTACTTCACGGAGGTCGACAACATCAAGACAACATTTTAAATGATATCTCCATTTTCTTTCAAATAGTACCCCAAATATTCAAGTATGAAGTGGTAGTAAATATTATAACCAGACATATAATTTCAGACATAGTTATATTACATTTGGTCAAAGTGTCGATCTCAGTCAATATGCTGCGGGGTAGTTTACACACGCGGCTTGAGGGTCCAACCCCTTTGTAACGGTATCTCGAGGCTGGATCTTTTTGTAGTTTTTCGGCCGCCGAAATTGGGAAGTGAAAGTGCCTTTTATTATAACAATTCTCAGTCAATATTGGAATACAAATAAAAGATTACATAAAAAGTAAAGAGGTTATAAACATACTTTTTCTACTAATTATATAAATGCAAAATTTTGTATATATTCAATTCAATTCAATTCGTTTATTGCTTCCTTAATAATAATTTATACAGGTGTTAAATAAAAGATGTGTAACAATTAAGGACCCTGACGGGCGCTGCAATGTGAGAGGGGCTATATTTTATGTAGAATATTTCCTGTGTATTTCCTATAATTATTTCATTTTCCGAGTATAGTATGTACCTATCTTTTGTGTTAATAGTTCTAAGCTTTATTTATTTATTATTAATAATTAGATTTATAATCGTTTTTTGTTGTTAATAAGCGTAGCAATTTGTATGTATTACTTATTATTGTTATTTATAGCGATTATCTATATTTTAGTAATTTTATTTATTTACTGAACGAAGTGTATATGTCGGTCTTCTAAGTATTCATTTATCGTATAATAAGTTTTAGCTATTAATAATTCTTTTAAGTGTTTGGAGATTTTTTTATCATTTTTAATGGCTTTCAAGTCTTCCGGGAATTTATTGTATATTTTTATTGACATCACCAGAGGACTAGATGAATGAAGTTGGAGGCGAGACATGGGTAGCTGTAACCGGCTGCGGTGTCTAAAGTTGTACCTTATAGCATTACCGTCCCGTTTTTCAAAAGAAATTGGGTATTTGCGAGCAAATTTGCACGCTTGCATAATGTAGAGACATGGTATAGTCAAAATGTTATATTTTTTGAAAAATGGTTTGCAGCTTACTCTTTGTTTAATGTTGGCTATAATTCTAATCAGCCTTTTCTGCAAAATATTCTATGAGCCTATGTCCTTTGTTGAGATAGTGAAGAGAGTGTACTAAAGCGAGAGAGGCCTGTCAGGATCGTAGCAAGTGAAGGTCCATAGTCTCTGCCTACCCCTGTAAAAAACGGGCGTAATAACTACTTATGTGCATATACAGAGTTTTTAGAAACATGCAGCATTTAATTTTATACACGGTGATTTTTCATTGGTTTCAGAGCCGAAGGTCACTTCATAAGGATCGTTAGAAAGATCTAATTAGCTAGTCAAAATAAAAATTCAGGAACAAAATATGTTGACTAAAATCAATTATTATGTAATCAGCTCAATTAAGATCAATTAGTTGTACCGCCGGCCGGCTAGATTTCAAGTTCATCGGGGTCACGCGTCAGTTATGAACGGGCGTAACTACGTAATCTCGATCGAAAATCATTTTCACAACATTTTTATCTTATGTCATACACAAATTTGGATTACGTGTATGGATAGAGGAATTTATTTACTACATGACATTATTTTTCTCCAAAACCAAACCAAAAAGCTGACGTCAGCGTGTATAATTGAGATACAAAATAATCCACAATCCTTTGCACAAGTGCACAAAGGATATCTTTATGAAAATCCTATTATCTTACATGGATATTGCAATTTAATTTCTACAATAAGATATTTAGTTAGATTGTATAATTTATTTCAAATGAGAGCGCCACTTCTGCCCCGTATTCTGTCTGTATGTATCTGATTTGGCTTGTTGGTATAGCGTATTATGCTGCCATTTTTAGGAGAACACATTATTGAATTGACTGAAAAACCCGACTGCGCCAGAGGGAGGGTTATATTTTTCGAGAGAATGTATGTATGTATAATTGTTTGGCACGCTCTGCAGCCTGAACGGTTCGATGGGTTTTGTGAGTGGCCTACTTTTTGGGATCTCTGTACTAAAAAACTCCTAAATTACCATAATACTTTTATCATGTGAACTGAAGTATTGCCGGCTGTGTTTTCCCGCTATCGATAAGTATTCGATAAATTTAACGACATTACTTGATAAGCACATTAACAGGATCAGATAAATCTGAGCAGTAGATATAAATACGTTCCTATGAAATATTAATCTATTCAATATGTAACAAAAACTCTGTCCGGTCCTTGTAGGAGCAACTCAGACCGTCAATATGAACAACTTTTCCTACGGGACCAATGCTTGAAACTCGAAAAAAAATTACATTTTCATACAAATGTGTTCGGCCGGCCTGGCAGTTTGTATGAAAATGATTTTTTCTTCGAGTTCCAAGCATTGGTCCTATAGGAAAAGTGGTTGATATAGACGGTCTGAGTTGCTCCTACAAGAATCGGACAGGGTTTTTGTTATTTGTATATATCCCTATATTTCAAGTTAGAAATGTTAAAGGAAAGTGCACTTTCATGTTCTAAAAAAATGAAAATATTTCATTTTCACCATCGTCATTCATCGTTTTTATTGTATGTATATTTATGTCTGTATATACATAATAAATAAAGGTATATGTTGGTATATTTATTAGGTATCCGTAGGATTTATTTCGGTTATAATTTTGCGCCGCAACTAGATCTCTGCTTATCTTTGTGGTTGACTGGGGGAGAACGCTTTTAGGGTTAAGAATCCCCTTACGTTTTATTTTAGTAAAAAAAGTAGATTTCGGTAAAAAAATTAATTTTAAAGAAATTACAATTATCTAGGGTTATATCTAGCCTAAAAATCGGGTTGTTGATCGTTTCAGATCGCGGTACGAATCGCCCAAGCACTTTTCCAGAAGGTGGTCATTCGCACCGCGGTCCGAATCGCCCAAGAACTATTTTGTAATGGGTCGATTCGGACCACGGAGGTAAATTTAACAGTTCTCTTGTGGATTGAATTAGGTCAGAAACATTATGTAGTTTTATTACACATCCTTTATAGTACAATCAGGCATAAAATATCAGATAAAAAAAATAATGTTTTATGCCCATTACGTAAAATTTTCGTCAATCACTGTAAATAATATTGAATGATATGAAGAGAATAAGTTCTTGATGTTAATTAGTTAAGTAATTTGTGCATAATATACAGGTGCACTGAAAAAGGTATTTCTCAGTTTAAACTCTGAAAAAGGTATTTAGATATATCTCAGTTTTCATCATTCATCTCTTGTTATGTACTAGATATACTTTCATCATATTTTTTTATTTCTCTTTCATGTCTTGTCTATGCTTTCTCACAGGTTACATGTGTCGATAATTGGGATGCTTTGATAGCCTACAAATCTTCCGCCCTATTTGGTTCGTGTTTCGTTAGTGAAAGAATAAGTTTTCTCGAACGAAATAAGGAGTTACGTCAATATATTATGTTCAAAATAGTTATATTTGTACTAAAATAAATGTTCAACCGACTTTACACAAACTGCCAATTTATATTCGATCTTGCCAGGAAACAAATAATTTTAAGAGACCTGTACATACATTTTTAATTGACTAAGCATTTTATTTTGTGGATGAATTCTTATCTGACAAACTCTGACTAAACTTGAATCTTTGTTATGCCCAGAACAAAATATAATGTTAAAACTAGCTTTTCGGGCGTTGCGCGGGCTGCAAGCAGCCCGCGGTTTTTCGTGCAGCTGTTGTGGTAGGCTAAATATGTTTCCAGTTCAGAAAATGAATAAGAATTGCAGTCTGTTCAGGAAACATTAAAAAATGTGTGGGCGGCCATCTTGGATCCAAAATCTGATTGCAGTTTCGAGTTCCGCGGGGTGCTTTACCCCAGCACACAAAATTTCAAACACCTACGAAGAAATATAGGTTAAAATTCTAAAATCCAGACGCCACTTTGGATTCAAAAAAAAAAAATCGTTTCAAATAAGAGAAAATAATATGTAATCATTTCTTTATTCATAAAATTATATACAATTGTAACGACATTAAAATTGACAGAATGTATAAGTAACTTCTAAAAAACAAAATTTGTATATCTGACGGCGCAGCATTCAGCCCTATACTGTAAACTAACAACTTTTGTACTCTTGTCTGACAAATAAATGATTATGGTTATGATTACACGCTTAAGCATTGCAGCTCGATACTGGATAACAGTCCCCGTCCCCGCACCTCTCCCCCGTTCTCGCTCTGTCGAGTGTGTTCACTAGTTGAGGGGTGAACACACACATCGCCGTGTGCACGGATGTTTAGTTTCGTTTGTAGTAGTGTAGGCATAAATGATACTCCGCTTCTATGAAGTAACATACTTGTGCAGGCTTAAAAAAAACTTTACTTTTTAAGAGGATGTTCACACTTTGGTTGGCTGTCTCGCTCGCACAATCAAATATTTTTAAAGATCATTAAAAAATGTGAGTCATTTGTAGAAAAGTGTTTCCCTAACTTTCTATATAATTATATTATGGATATTTTAGACATGTTTGTATATTGTGTAGACATTGACTACACCGAAAATTAGGTCATCAAAACTTTAAATTGATGACCTAATTCTCGATACCCACACACATAAACAATAAAAAACATGTCTTATATATCCACAATATAATTATATAGAAATTTAGGGAAAAACTTTTCTACAAATGAGTCACATTTTTTAATAATCTTTAAAAATTTTTGATTGTGCGAGCGAGACAGCCAACCAAAGGTGAAAAGCCTCTTAAGTGTTTTTAGAAGTTAATATGAAAACTAAAGCTGTAAAAATATTATGAATAATAAAGTACACACTTATTAAAAAGCTTTAAATTTGATAGCGCTAATTAAACATTCATTTATGATGTTTTTTAAAAGTCAAATCTTATTTGCAAATATAATGTGCTAAAACACTTAAGTACATAGATGTTTTGGTTATAGATACGAAGCTTTGTGTTCTGGACTGGAATTTATTTATTCACGTAAGTCTAAGGTTTTATAGATCTATATCTATCTACATAAGGAGAAGTTCCCAGTGACTAAAATAAAGACGCATGCACAGCCGTAACCGCTAATGATAGAAACGTGAAATTTTGCGTGTGGGTGTACTAAGAAAGGATTTTTACAAAACTCACCCTCTAAAGGGGTGAAACGGCGTTCCAAAGTTTGTATGGAGAAATAAGATTAGTTTTGCCATTTTCTTCAAAACTTCACAGGAGTACTCCTGGTGGTAAATTTGTAAATACGTGTTTCAGGATTTTTCAATTAAATTTTCATTGAAATTGTTTGACCAATACCTAGGAGAGTGCGATGGAACAGTCATGAGGAAACTTTCTGTATATATTTAATAATATAAAATATTAAAATTAATATGTATGTATAACCATAACATGATATCCATCTACATATGTAAAAGAAGACACTGTCTGACTGACATATCAACGCCCAGGCAAAACCGGTGGACCTAGACTCCAAATTTGGCACATAGAAAACCTATGTGATGTATAAGACGAATTAGAAAGCGAAAGCGAAACCGAAAGCGAATGCGAATGCGAAAGCGAATGCAAAAGCGAATGCGAAAGCTTAAGCGAAAACGGAAGCAAAGAAAAAAATGAAAGCGAAATCGAAATCGAAAGCGAAATCGAAAGCGAAAGCGAAAGCGAAAGCGAAAGCGAAAGCGAAGGCGAAGGCGAAGGCGAAAGCGAAGGCGGAAGCGAAGGCGAAAGCGAAGGTGAAAGCGAAGGCGAAAGCGAAGGCGAAAGCGAAAGCGAAAGAAATTACACTATAATAAAGATTGTTATATTTTATAAGTTTTCAAACATTTTGTTATGACAAAATTAATAACGTAAAAACCAATGAAATTATTATTAGAACCATACTTGATTTCGTTAAAATAATATCAAAATATGCAAGGGCCACATGGCCAGAAGAAGTTTGTTTAAAAAATATCTACTAAGGTTTTTTTTTGTAATTCTTATATTTTTGTCACGTATTTACAGAACACTTTTCGCACTTTTATTAAATTAAACGTTTGATTATTTTTTATTGATGTAACAATTAAAACTAAGTAATAAAATAATAACTATACTATTTATCTACATGATAGTTATTGTTTGATTACTAAAACTAATTAACTAAAATATATCTACTTAAATACTTAAAATTAGTAACGTTAATACATAAGTTATTACAAATAAAAATATGTCCTGCAAATCCTTTCCCTGCGAAAGAGTGCCCAGAAGGCTGGCAGCATTGCTACGTTGGATGGCAATGCTTATTCTTTGTGCGAAATTATTACCAGCCCTTTGGTCACCTGATAACTCGACAAGCCTTTTGCCTATAAATTTACGGCACATTTAACAACTATTTTTATATGTTATACCTGAAATAAACATTATTCCGAGGATGCTGAAGCTAGCTAGACAAAAACAATGGTCACAGGTCTAAGAATAAATAATAAAGAAATAAATATACAGGGACAAATTACACTGATTGAGCTAGCCCCAAAGTAAGTTCGAGACTTGTGTTATGGGATACTAACTCAACGATACTATACTTTATAACAAATAAAACATAAACATCCAAGACCCAGGGCAATTTGGAAGAGGCCATTTTCCAACTTGCCCTGACCGGGGATCGAACCCGAGACCTCTGGGTGACTAGCATGATGACCACTACGCCACGGAGGTCATCAAGAAGGTATCTGAATGACCTATGTGACTGCGGTGCCATACAGTCGATGGACACTTTTAGTCATGTCCGAACTGCCCTACCTCTTGTACCATTGAGGACTTTAATTTTTTTCCCTTTCTTAACATACTAAAATAAATACGCTTATAATATTACAATCTGGCCTAAACTCAGACTAATAAGTATGACTAAGAATGTCTCCATCGGCACTTTTCTTACTGTCTTAATTAATAAAGACAGTAAGAAAAGAGGACCTTAATGAGGCTCACAAAAGAGGGATCACCTTGGCTATATCATCATCATCATAATTTTCCTCAGCACTTCCCTATTTGGGGTCGGCTCTGTATGTCAACTGTTTCCACTTCTTTCTGTCATTCACCATATTTGCACTATCCCCTCGTTCCTTCATATCTGTCCTTACACATTCTTTCCACTTGTTTCCCGGTCTTCCTATCCCTCTGCAGCCCTATTGGTCAAACATTATTTAAAACTACAAATAATGGAACCATTTCGCCTCGACAAGAAGAACAAGAGCTCTATCCTCTCTTTATCTTGCCAGATGCACTTCTCCCATATGAATGATGAGTTTTTTTTAAATAATTAAACGGCTCTGGATACTAGTCCTTTAGAGCCCATCTTTGTTTTTTTCACTTCTTTATTCCTACTACCTTACCCTAACTATACAATCAAAGGTTCGTGTGTGTCCCTTGATTGCTTCAAGGGAGCTGCTGGCGACCAACCTATACAAATCCACCGGTTTTCATAGCCGATTGAGTGGCGGACGGCGCCTAAAGACGCCCACCACAGTCCGCATAAAAATATCACTACAGCCGCACTATGACTATCCACTTTAAACATTTCACATATTGTCCATGAGCATGAGCATTTATAACACCAAATTTGAGAACAATTCAAAGCAAAGTCCAATTGAACCCCATAACTTCCCGCCAAAAAGTCATGCCTTACTTTATCTAGCTAGGTTCACTTCTCTCATGAATGAATGACGTGTCTATCCATAAAACATCATAGACTAAAAGTTAGGTAGATAATAAGTAGATATATCATTTCAATAACTTTTCCATGAATCGTAAAGAAAATAAAAGTTAGAAGCCAGCTGGTTACACAGTGTGATGCTGAGACTGAGTAAATATGTAAACTTCTAACAAATATTATCGTCTAGCTGTTTGAAGACTCTCTCGATGTTTTCACTTCTCTAGTCACAATGATAAAAGGGCACGTTCAGACGACACGCGCACGCTAAGCCCATGCCAGCCAGCGCGGTTTGAATTTGTTGCATATTAGTCGCTTTCCTTAGCGGAAAAGCATTACATGTTATAATGTGTCAACATTGTATTATATTATAAGTATTTATTAATTAAAAGACAATTATAATAATATGACAAAGCCCTTCTGGCGAGTAGGCGACTAATACTGTGAAAATGAGTTTCTTTCGGCGTTTCTTCTCAGCAGTGGTCGTTACGAAGCGCTGGTATCGGTAGCTTTTCTTTAAAAATAAATTAAATTTTAATATACTATATAATATAATTTATGTTACGTGTAACGTAACATAAATTATATTTATTGACGTGTAAAAGTGCCTGTAAAGGTCTAATTACTGAATAAACATTTGAATCTTTGAAAAAATGGTGCTTTTGATGAAACCAGCACCAAATTTTAGTACGTTGTTAAGCATCTTATTCTGACTATAAAAACTTCGGGAGACAGTTTCTGAAGTGGTTGGGTCACAAATTATGATGTCATCAAAATGGCCGCTTCCACGTTTCAGAATATAACGTATACAACAGAAAGTATGTCACATGTAAGGCTCATAAAAAGCAAAATCAAATGCGCATTGTTTTTATATTTGTCCTTGTGAATATCATAGTTACCGGAAAATTTGAAGTTTATTTCAATTTTCCCAAAAAACCTTATTTATCTTAGAGTTTTTCCACGAATTTTTCAGTAACCATGCATTCTTTGAGTATTTATGTCATTATATAATGTGTGGGTAGTTTATATAACTAGCAATCTAACAATGTATGTATCATTGCGCAACGATTTCTAACCACTGAGCTAGATCGAACCGCGACAACCGAGTGGTCATCGTCATCTTATTTGTATGGGAAAAAAATTGCGAGGGCCAGGCCGTGATGTGTGATAAGACTCAAATAATACGCAACAAATTTCAAAGCGCGCTGATTTTGCGCTCGGCGTAGGCTTAACGTGCCCGTGTGGTCCGAACACGCCTGCTTAAGAAAATTTTATTTTGAAAGTCGTTAGTTTTTTATCTAACGACTTTAAAAATAAAATTTATATATTAAAAAATATTTTTTTGAACAAGCTTTTATATTTAACAATGACCTAAAAGGATTAAAGTGCTCCTTAAGGGGCTACATGAATTTTCCGGGGTCCAGTGCTGCCCCCATTTGAAATAAATCATTTGTTACGAAACGGAGACATCATTTAAAATTTGGCCTTGATCAGACCCTAGATAACCCTTTAAAGTATTTTATGAACTACTGTTTACAGTTTAAAGTGAGAACGTGAAGCTTTTCTACGCACAATTGCGAAAAACGGCCACTTTTGACGTAAGTGCGTAGAAAAGCTTCACGTTCTCACTTTAAACTGTAAACAGTAGTTCATTAAATAGTTTAAAGGGTTATCTAGGGTCTGATCAAGACCAAATTTTTAATGATATCTCCGTTTCCTTTCAAATGATTTATTTCAAATGGGGGCAGCACTGGACCCCGGAAAATTCAGGTAGCCCCTTAAGACGAATTAATCGAGGCCAGATTTAGACTCGTTGTTTTATCACGAGATGCCATGACCACCTTCCAGCTCCATGTCATTATAATATTGCATTGTCACGTGATATACGTTTTAATTACACAATAACGAGACAAGTGAAATTAAATAAAAGCTTGTAAAATAACATATATGTCTGGTTATCTGGACTTCATAGAAAATATATTGTGTAGACGTTTTCAATACTGATGGCCAAAAACCAACCATATGTGAGCTGAACTCGCTTGTAGAGAGTTCCTTACAATGCCAAAGGTTTTATTTATTTATTTATTTATCAATATAACGGTACATATCATTACAGGTTGACACCTAATGCGATAGTACATTACCATAACAAATTATTATTAATGATACCCGTGTGAATTCATTCAGAGTAGTATTAGGGCCGTAACAGACGGGGCGCAAGCGCAAGACAGCTAGTGATGGGAGTAGCATAAATACTCAATCAACCCATTTGAATATTTACTCAGTAGATTGAGTAAATACCCGCATATCCTAATTTATCCATTTGGTGAGTAGATTGATTTATATGAGTTGCGATTTATATTTATATTCGTATTCATTATTTCATGTTTCATGACAATTTTAAAACTTAAATTTAGTTAAACTTGCAATTCTTTACGGAAAGTGTGTGCATACACCATAATATGCTTAAAATGTCGGTAAACGTTAAATGCGACGCTAAAATATATGAAAATACCATACTAATCATACACTGAAAGTAGGCTTTTTTGACTAATTACCATTTTTGTTGGAATGTGTGCGCGTAATTTGACGTTAAAATAAGTAAACAGACATCAAATGCAATGTCAATATATGAGCACGCTCTATTTACTCTATTTATTAGATCTAGTGAGTAAATACTCAAATGGGTAGATTGAGTACCATCCACTGCCCATCTCTAGCTGTTAAGCGACGCAACTTGCGTCCCGTCTGTTGCGGCACTAAGTGTGCGCAGTGCTTGTGTCAGTGGTACTTCCCGCAGCAGGTTTGTGCGCGTTCGGTAAATTAATATAAAATATCATATTTGAAATCTTCACAGTAAGACGCGAGTTAACTCACAATAGTTTTATCTAGTGGTGTTTTAGTGAACTATTTTCCATTAGTGAACGATTTTTTTGATTTTATCACTTTATTTTCATTTTTTTTTAAATAATGACTTTTACTTTATGTCATCAGCCATAAAAACATAAAAATACTCGGTAAAGCCATCCTTTCAGTACTAACTTGGTGTCATTCTCTACTACCTACTTGCAAAGTATTTTACATACAACGTAACTCGCGCATGATACTTCCGAAAAATTTGCATTCCCAAAGTTTGTGTTTGAAAAACATTAATAACTTGCGTTTATTCAGGCCGTAGGTGATTCTAATATATTCGCAATTGCTATTCATGAGCTCAAAGTTGTTAATAAGATTGCAATACAAACAATTTGTTCAAAATTGTAATGTCTGGAGTTGTTTTTGTTTGGAGTTTCACGGAATAATATTTTGTATAACCCGAAAAAAGTTAATAAAGTCTTGAATAATTTTGTTTGAGGAAAATATATTGTTTACAGTTTTATTTTATTTAATACTAGTTGCTCGCCCCGGGTTTGCATGGGTGTGTATTATATAAACCTTCTTCTTGAATGACTGTCTTTTGACGATAACCGCTTTAATACGTTGCGTAGATTCAAAGATCATTCAAGATACATACAGAAGGGCAGACGTTACGGCGGAAAAAGTATTTGTTTTTACCGCTCGACAAAAAAAGGGGGTGTTATAAGTTTGACGATTATGCCTGCTGTCTGTGTGTCTGTTTGTGGCATCGTAGCTCTCGAAGGGATGGACCGTTTGTGATGCGGTTATTTATATGAAAGCAAGTTCCTTTGAGGTGGTCTTAGCTATGTTTGCTGAAAATCGATTCGGCCGTTTCAGTATTGAGGGTAACGGTTGAAAGTCGGGGATTTCTAATTGACCTGGCAGACGATAGATGGCGTTACGGATGTCGTTCCACTTAACATCGGTTGGAATATGTAGTTAATCCAAACGTATATCGCGTGACAATGCAATATTATGATAACATGGAGCTGATCTGATGATGGAGCCAGAACGAGGCCATATGAACTCTGTAATGAAACGACGCTACCCGATCGAGTTTGGGCTCGTTGGATTCGTCTTGAGGAGCACTTTAATCTTTTAAGTTCGTTATTTAGATAAAATAAATAAATAATAAATAAATATATACGGACTAATCACACTGATTGAGCTAGCCCCAAAGTAAGTTCGAGACTTGTGTTATGGGATACTAACTCAACGATACTATATTTTATAATAAATACTTATAGATAAACATCCAAGACCCAGGACAATTTGAAAAAGGCCATTTTCCAACTTGCCCTGACCGGGGATCCAACCCGGGACCTCTGGGTGGCGGACTAGCATGGTGACCACTACGCCACGGAGGTCGTCGATAAAAGCTTGTTTTAAAATTATTTTTAACTTATTTCCAAAACGGAGGTTAATTTTTTTATGTCTCTTCACCGATGATTCGAAGACGTCTGGTCTGATTTGAAAAAGTCTTTTTTTGTTTGAAAGGGTATACTTGTCAGGTGGTCCTATAGGAATTTTATCAACATCGCTTGTGTAGTTTGACGGTAAAAGCGGTGTTTAATAAAAAATATATTTTTGTAGACGAATGAGACTGTCATCCCTGATACTCTCTACTAATTCTAAAAAAAAAAAAACGGTAAATCGACCGTAGTTTAATATTTGAAAATTATAAATAAACAAAAAAATATATAGAGTCAAATAACACTGATTGAGCTAGCCCCAAAGTAAGTTCGAGACTTCTGTTATGGGTATATATATATATAAAGTAATATTGGTAGTCCGTCTACTTTTAAAACGGGTTTTTGCCAAAAGTGGCCACTTTTGGCGAAAACCCGTTTTAAAACTAGACGGACTATTAGTAATAATTTCAAAGGTTATTCATAAAATAGTTTTAAAGTCTTTCTAGACAGTGATACAAATCAAATTTTTAATTATCACCACATTTAGTTTTAAACAATTTATTTCAAATGAGGGCGCCACTTTAGCTACCACTTCGTCTTAACAATGTTTATCTTTATATGTATTTGTTATAAAATACAGTATCGTTGAGTTAGTATCCCATAACACAAGTCTCGAACTTACTTTGGGGCTAGCTCAATCCGTGTTATTTGTTCATATATATATATCTATCTGTATCTATTTAAACAATTACTTTTTTTTCTTCTAGCCTGTTCGAAATAGGCACCGCTGTTTTTTAATTCGTCTGGGTTCTGATTACGGGTGTAATTCCGGGCATTAACCAAGTTAAGTGCTGCTAGCCCGTTAACCACTTGGCTCGTTTTGTTGATTGCAAAGTTAAGCTGTAGCTCGTTTCGAAAATTATTTAATTGCGTGCTTAGCTACATTTCGAGCGAAGTTCTTCGGCGTTTGTAGTTAACACAGGTAGTTTATGTATGTGTACGTTTAACTGCTTCCGTGGTCCAGTTGTCAAGGCATTCCCTTGTTGTCCAGAGGTCATGGGTTCGAATCCCACTGTGGAGCAGTTGTGAAAAGTTGTTTCCAGTCTGGTTAGGATAGCGCAGCCTTGAATCACCTGATTATCCGAAAATAAAGATGATTATGTGTTTCGGAAGGCAAGTATAAACTTTGGATCTCGAACGCCATCTAGCGTTGGCTCATCAAACCTATTCAAGGATTGGTTTATGACTACCCTTTGGGTTGCGGAGGTCAGACGGCAGTCGCTCTGTGTAAAAACCAGTAACCTCGTCATATCACCTAGGTTAGGTAGCGGACCCCGGGCTCTGAAGCATTACCGTTGAGGTTGCAACCGGGAATACGCTCGGATGATAATGGAATGTGTGTCTACGTTTGCGACGCCTCCGTGGCGTTTTGGTAACCAGGCTTGTATACCGCAGGTTCTGGGTTCAATCACCAGTCAGGGTACATTGAAAAGTAACCATCTTCAAATTGTCGTGGATCTTGGCTGTTAAGGGGATACCTGAATTTTCCAGGTTCCAGTGCTGCCCCCATTTGAAATAAATCATTTGATAGGAAACGGAGACATCAATTAAAATTTTGTCTTGACCAGGCTCTAGATAACCCTTCAAACTATTTTATAAACTACTGTTTACAGTTTACAGTGAAAACGTAAAGCTTTTCTACGCACAATTGCGATAAACGGCCACTTTTGGCGTATGTGGTTCACGTTCTCACTTTAAACTGTAAACAGTAGTTCATAAAATAGTTTGAAGGGTTACCTAGAGCCTGGTCAAGTCAAAATTTCAAATTATGTCTCCGTTTCCTTTTAAATGGACCCCGAAAAATTCAGGTAGCCCCTTAATCTAATTCGTTAATTTCTAAATTAATTTTTCTAAACGTCAAAACAATAAATTTCTACGGGATTTGTATGAAATATAGATTCATGACGTCATAGTTTCTTGGAGTCAAATATCTCTCTTAATTTTTCTGCAGTAATAAATTTAAAATCACCTTGAAAATGGATATTATCATGACAAGTGACATTATTTTTGACCCATTACATTACCCAATTCTATACAATATGTAACAAAAACCCTGTCCGAACCTTGTTGAAGCAAATCGGACCGTCAATATGAACAACTTTTTCTATGGGACCGATGCTTGAAACTGGAAAAGAAATCGACATTTTCCTACAAATTGCCGGGCCGGCCGAACACTTTTGTATGAAAATGACGATGTTTTTTTTCGAGTTTCAAGCATTGGTCCCATAGTAAAAGTTGTTCATATTGACGGTCTAATTTGCTCCTACAAGGACCGGACAGCGTTTTTGTTACATATTGTATATGTATTTATCTGTATCCCAAAGGTATCTCAAGTTTAAATTGCCCTTGTGACAAGCTCGATCTATGAATTTTGATCTAAAATCTTTATGAAAACCTACTAGACCAGAAGATATGATCGAAAATGACCCAATTTTTAGTTCTTCGATGCAATGGTGATAATGTGAATAATATAATAGGCGATGCGACAAGCATCCCATCTTTTGATTCCTTTTTCCATCTTTTCGTTTCGCCCACCATCGCGCTAAAAGTGGCCTGTGAGTCTTGCGGCCTTGGGCTCTGTCTGCTTAGAGCCGCAAGACCCAAAATGCTCTGTCTGCCTTGTTAGGGATAAAGGCGTGATAGTATGTATGTATGTAAATAATATGCATATTATTGCATTAATGGCGCAAATATAGTTCATTAAATGATGACTATATTTTTGTGCCGTTTGGCGTGGAGACCTTCGGACCATGGTGCCCCGGTGCTAGGGGTCTCCTTTAAGAGATCTCCCCAAGACTGATCTCCGCCGCTGGTGACAAGAGAGCTGGCTGCATCAGTATTGCGATCCAAATGCGTCAAGCGTTCTTGGCACTATGCCGCATGGGCACGATTTTTTAGGTTAAATTTATACTAGTTATTTCACGTTTTCTTTTTATTTGTAAACATGTAAATTCCCCTATCTTATCTATTTAAATAAAATACTTAAAAATTAATGGTAGTGACCATTAATTTTTGGTTGGTTAGATCTTGCAAAGGTTGCTAAAGATCTTGCAAAGTAGAAAAGAAATAGCCGAATCAGTTTAAATAGTATTCTTATACAATGTGGGAGGGACATACCAATAATAAAATCGAACCACTGGCTTTGCTACATTACTATACATGCTGACTTTTCATTAGTTGGATAAAAGAATGTCATGTAGTAAATAAATTCCTCTATCCATATACGTAATCTTAATTTGTGTATGCCATAAGATAAAAAAAATACGACGGGTTGCACTCCGGGAGTGCCGGCAGAAGTGAAAACTTAAATATTAACGTTGTGCATTTCCATAGATGCGCGTGGCACGCTGTAACATAAACACACACAAACATTCGCGCAAGCACCCTGCGCCGCCTAAACGAAACAGCAGGCGCAGGCATACATTTTCGCCGCGCCGTAGAAAGAGAGGGGGATACTTCCTCTTCTCCGCCGCGCCGGCTGTCTACTCTCCATCCGTCTTACGAATTTTCGATCAGGTCACGTGTCCTGACGCCCTGACGCAAGTTTAACATTTTTAGCCCATTACAAAAAAAGTGTACAACGCCGCTAAAGAAGTTTTCACATCAAAAGTTGCGAACATGATTTTCGATCGAGACCACGTAGTTACGCCCGTTCGTAACTGACGCATGACCCCGATGCACTCCAAATCTAGCCGGCCGGCGGTAATACTAGTTGATCTCACGATTTTACCATCGAGTTTTAATCTACAGATTTTGTGTCTGAATTTTTATTTTGTCTAGGTAATCAGATCTTACTAACGATCCTTATGTAATGGCCTTCGGCTCCAAAACCAATGAAAAATCACATTCCCATACAAATTGCCGGGACGTCTGCATGCTTTTGTAAGGAACTGTCAATTTATATTTTTGTTTTTGTCTGTTGTTTTAATTTCATTATACTATAGTCATCTAGTATAGCCTGTGGTTTGATTAATAAGGGTATGAACCTTCCTTGTTAAATGATGTAATGAAAATTAAAATAAAGTGACTGCAGCCTAGTCCACTTTAAGTGATAAGTACTTATTTAGAGATTACTTAATTTGCACTTCACAGGCATACCTAATGAGCGGCAAATTGGTGGCACGCGACAGAATCTTGACGAAAGAAATCCGGAAGAGGGCTCGTGTAGGGTATCCATGGGCTTTTTGATAAACGGACTTCAACAAAAAAGTTAAAAAAATGATAATTTTTGCCTTGACTTGTGGCCTTGCTATGTTTCATTATCAGGTTTTTAGGGTTCCGTACCCAAAGGGTTAAAACTGGACTCTATCACTAGACTCCGCTATCCGTCTGGCCGTCTGTCTGTCACCAGTCTGTATCTCATGGACCGTGAAACACAGTTGAATTTTTTACAGGTGATGTATTTCTGTTGCCGCTATAACAACAAATGCTAAAAATAGAATAATATAAATATTCAAACGTGTAACAAACGTGATTTTATAGATAATGGTACGGAACTCTCGGAAATCCCAGTCGCATTTGCACGTTTTTTTTTTAGTTTCTACTGCAGTGCCTCTCTCTACACCTTAGCCATTCTGGCCCGAGCATCCAAATGATACCCTACACAATCTACGCTGGCCTTCCCGTCTAACTTTTCATACAAACGCTCGTACGTGATTATGACGTTGTTACTGATATTTCTATAATTTTTTTGAACTAACAGGTATCTTGTGCGCTATTTCTAGGTTTCGATCGAAATAAACAGAAAAAAATTCAGTATAAGCCTCCAAAAATCTGCTTTTTTGCACAAATTTTACTTGAAATTCGACCATTTATAAAGTACTCAAAAATTGTAAAGGTAAAAAAATATTTCGATAGAAACCTTGCAAATGTAATCAAAATTTTAAATAAAATACATTTATTTCATACATATACAATACATTTCCCCTACTGTATGTAAAAACTAAGTAAACGTAGTGCAGGCAAGGTAGAAACAATCGCTTCTGTCACAGCTCCGGCGCTGCGAGGCTCCGGCGATCCTAGCGTGTAAGTCGTTGCAGATGGCTTTCACTCGTCACCGCAGCTTCAGCGTGCCTCAACCTCGGTGCCTTGCTCTAAGCCACAAGCTCCTCAACCCTCGGGCCTCCTCGCCTTTCCACGCCTAAGTGGGTCTGAATTACACTCTAGGGGTAGGGCAGACACAACTAAACGGAGTCGGTTTTACTTTTACAGCGATTCGTTTCTGTCATTCTGTCACTGAAACCTAATCTAATACCAGTATTGGCCACTTGCACACACGAAAAAAAACATCTAAATCCCACTTTAAGCTATTTTTAGGACTAACAACACTTAGTACGTGATATGTGACATAATAGTATGAAAAATTAGAAAATCAAATTTTATAGCACCCAATATTGTGATACAAAAAGTTTTTATACTAAAAATGATTAGGTAAAACAAAATTGCGGACATAATATTTATGAATATAGAAATAATAATCTTGGTCTCGGTTTAATTATAATTTTTGGTATACTTAAGAAAAATATTATTTTAAAAACAGAAATTAAAATAACTTTAAATTCTAAATATTGACAATTTAAACGAAACAAACCAGCGTTTAACTAATAAAGAAAGAAAAACCAAGCTCCAAACAATTAATTTTAGTTGGCCGTCTTGAAACATTCTTTAATTATTTCTTCCAAAAAAAATATAATATAATAAACAAAACACGGGTATTATTTATTGTAGATATAAGATTTTATAATATGTAAATAAAATCACAATTAATAATTTCAAGTTGATAAATGGAATATAAAAATATAATATAAAAATATAATCAAATGCTAAAATGCCTTAATTAACTATAGTCTGTAACACGCCTTAGCGCCACGCGCCTGGGGCTATACTGGGGGACAAAGTGGGGGCCATACTAATTGAAAAAACTTTTTTAATGTTAAAATCCTATATTTTCCAAGTGTTTCATGGCCACTTCAATCCGATGACTCAAGTGCCGGTGGCTCTTAAGTATAATTGAACTGTTACGTCACGCCTCGCGGGCCACTCGTAATTATTTTAAAGATGTAGAAAGGGAAGAAAAGGTTTGTTATGTAAACAGGTCAAAAAAATCCTACATTTCCCAAGTGTTTTCATGGCCACCTTAACTCGGTGACTCGAGACGCCCGGTGGCTATTATAATTATACGTCCTCGCCTCGCGGGCCACTCGTTATATTTTTAAAGCCGCGCCATTTACTAGGACGATTTTTTGTAAAAATGTGCATATTTCTGCACATAAATAACGTGGAAGGAACATTCCATACCCGTAATAAATCGGCTAAACTAGACCACTATGGTAAAATACTATTAAAATAACAGTACAAACAAAAATAAAAACAGCATTTCCATACAAAAGTGTACGGACTTTAAGTGAATGCCGTTTTTTTTTTTGTTTTTGACTGTTATTTTCATATTATTATGCTATAGTGATCTAGAATAGCCCGTGGATCGATTTATTACAGGTATGTATGTCCCTTCTACGTTGTAAATCTATTATTTAATCTTTCAAAAATGCTATAAAACAACGTTGCGTGTTTTATAGCATTTTTGGTATATATTTAGTCATAGCTATGTAACAATCTACAAAGGACTATGTTTACAGTAATATAAAATGTTTTAAATTCCGAAATTTTGAATTGCAAATTTAAAGAGCAAAAAATGTTTTGTCTAAATTGATACTTGACATAATTTTATCTACTTCAAATGTTTTTCTTTCTTATTTGTACTTCAATTGACTTAGCATTTTGATTTCAATTTCTCGCCAGTAGGTTCAACGCGCTATGGAGAGGTCTATGCTCAGGGTTGCCTTACGCCTATTGAATCAGAAATGAGGAAATTCGTAGAAGAACGAAAGTCACTGACATAGCCCAGCGGATTAGCTCGTTGAAGTGGCAGTAGGTGGGGCACATAGCGCGATAAACCGATGGGATGATAATGCGGCAAAAAGGTTCTCGAATGGCGACCTACGTGGTCGCAAGCGAAAGGTAGGACACCCGGGTGGGTGTTCTACCTTGACCTTGTCAGACCACCTTGTGGGTACAAGGTGGTCTGACGAGTTCCATTAGGCGAGTTAATACGTTATATTGTGAATTTTTTGACCTAAAAAATTTCGATCATCTCGTCTTATACATTTCCCCCCACTCGGCATAACAATCAGCTATGCTCGCTCAAATAGGTACGTGTTCACCAAAATCCAAGAATCCTTTGCATAATAATTGAAAATAAATGACAGTTTGAAATGTGGAAATTCCCAAATGGAGTCCTGCTTTTATCGGATCGGGTGGTGACTTTGAAAAATGACGTTGGGATTGAATTCAAAAATGGAATGTGGTGAAATATGGCGGCGATAACATCGCGTGGGTCACGTGACATTTTCGGCAAATACTGTTGATTAGGAATTCGCTACACTCAAACAAGTCAAATCAGATACTTTTTTCTAATCGTCAAAACAACCATTTGCTATAGGATTTGTGTGAAATACAGGGACCAAAATAGATTTTTTTGGTATGATATAAAAATAAAACATTTAAAAATGGTGTCAATTGTCTTTGAACATATATATTTTACGTGATTTAAGATTTATTATTGCAGAAAAACTGATATTAAGACAGCTATTTGACTCTAAGAAACTGTGACGTCGTCATATAGTTTCTTATAGTCCATTTAAGTATTCAAAAGATTGTGAACAATCTAGAAATGTCTTTTTATTGAAATATACACTTTATAAATAAATACCTTTGAAAATTACTATCAATGATTTTTACTTTTTTGTAATTTTTAAAAGTATTGATTTGTAAACTGTATATTTCATTAAAAAGAATTGTCAAGATTGTTTACATTCTTTTAAATGCCTCAACAAATGGACTTTAGAGTCAAAAAGCGCTCTTATTATCAGTTTTTCTCCTGTAATAAATCTAAAATCACGTAAAAATGGATATGTTCAAAGACAAGTGACACTATTTTGAGAATTTTTGGAACGAAGTTCCTTACGGCAGGCTTGGAGGAGATAGAGATTTTGCTGCGCGACCGAACTGAAAAAAATGTGATAGTAAAACCGTAAGGATGACCTCGTTAAATAAAACCGTTAAATGAGACGTGCGCAGGCGCGACAGTCGTATACACAAGCGAGTAGTGTATAATACCTTTCTCTTCCTTTGAGCACGATTTTTCTTTTGCAAGTTGTGTCGATTCTACATTAGCCGAAGGAACTTCGTTCCTACCTGGTGTCCCACGACACCACATTTCTTTTTATTTTTTAATATCGTTACAATATAATTTATTTTTGGCCCAGGAAAATACGCAATTCTTACCCAACGCTACTGCTACCTAATTGCAAATTTCTTTACAAGTGCTCATATAAAGTCGATCAAGAAAACTGCATTCTTTCTTCCAACAAGTTTGCAACAGCCTGCAAATCGCAACTCGCAACTAGGGTTCGCAACTTCGGAACTCCTATTCAAGTAGCCTATACTTGGCAACTTGATTCGATTATAATCCGCTATTTTCCAACAAGTCAAATTAGATACTTTTTTCAAAACGTCAAAACAAACAGTTTTTATGGGATTGGTATGAAATACTGGGTAATGACGTCACAGTTTCTTGGAGTCAAATAGCGCTCTTATTACCAGTTTTTCTGCAATAATAAATGTAATATCGCGTTAAAATAGATATGTTGACATAATTTTGCGATGTTTTATTTTTTTATCAGAACAAAATAATTTAATTTAGACCTAGGAAAATACCCAATTTAACCTAATCGGACAACTAGTTTATTCGAGGTAAGTTGTAAGAGTATGTTGATTTATTTATTTAAATTTTCATTACTCCGTGGCATAGTGGTATCCTGCTAGTCCGCCACCCAGAGGTTCCGGGTTCGATCCCCGATCAGGGCAAGTTGGGAAATGGGCTTTTTAAAATTGTCCTGGGTCTTGGATGTTTATCTATATAAGTATTTATTATATAATATAGTATCGTTGAGTTAGTATCCCGTAACACAAGTCTCGGACTTACTTTGGGGCTAGCTCAATCTGTTTATATGTCCCTATATATTTATTTATTTACGAACCAAAACAATATCATACAAAAGGCTATCATTATAATATAGCTTTTGTTTTATGAAACACTCAACAAATCAAACAATGTTGGTCTGTTTGTGTCCATTTCCTGTTCTAGTTGAGATTTACTTTGGAGTAAGTAAGATTTACGTTGGCTCATCTATATAAATAATAGGGGGCGGCAAATTTGAGGCCAATTGTACCCTCTGCATCGAGAAGGTAAAAAGATGCTTTTATACATATATGATATTTCAGTGAACGCAGCTTTGGGGCTGCAAAATATGAATAGTCTACTGGCGGCATATTTAGCGGTGCAGCAATTGCACCCCCCCTCCCTTTTGTGCATCGCGACAAAAAACAAGTAAAAATGTGCTTCTATTGTGATATTTCATAGAACGCAGCTGAAGGGCGGCAAAATATGAAGCCTACTGTCGTCAAATCTGTGCGACCAATACTGTGAAAATGAGTTTCTTTCGGCGTTTCATCTCACCAGTGGTCGTTACGAAGCGCTGTTATCGGTAGATTTTCTTTAAAATAAATTATTATTTAATATACTTGACATTACACGTAACTTAAATTATACTTATTGACGTGTAAAAGTGACTGTAAAGGTCTGAACTGGATAAACATTTGAATCTTTGAATCTAAATCCGCCACTAAGATATTTCCATGAATTTCTTTTCTGAGGGAGACTTCTGTACGTGAGTACTAGTACTTATTCTGTGGCTCTGTCTACCCCGTTAGGGATAAAGACATGACAATATCTATATCTGTATTATAAATAAAACTACTCAACGTTAACGTCAACAGTCTGACTACTTACTCTGACTTACAAATAGCAATGCATTTAAAACTTAACAGTTTTCCCACTGTGAATAAAATTACTGCCAAGCATTAAAAAGACTCCCTGCGACTTACCTTTTCCGCGTTGACACATTTATTAGGGTCCATTCATATGGCGTGGCGTAGATCAAAGGAGTTTTGGAATGGAGTTCCTTTTCGGACAGTACGGATTTAGCGGATGGGGGCGAAAAAGGTGTAGGATTTTTCCGTCACGAATTAAAGTTAAATGTAGATTCACAAGTTTGACTATCTCGTCGATAGCTCAGTTGGGAGAGCGTATGCCTGAGATGGTCGGTGTGCCCGGTTCACCCTGTTTTAGTAATAGGGTTCCGTTTTTACACTTTGGGTACGAGTCTAAAAAGATACGGTCGTTGATTCGCGTTAGAAATAAAAATGCCTTTTTGTTCAAAAACTTCACACGTAAGGCACGTTAGAAATTCTTGAAAAAAACTGTCAACAAAATAATCCAAAGATAATGGACACATATTTTTCGCTTTTTTTTTTAAATTATTAATGAAAAATTACAAAGATACAGAGACAGATCTTATCTAAGTTCCAGTGACGGACTTGTTAACTTGTTATGTAAAAATCTGTGAAGTCACGCAAAATTTAAACCTAATCATTTTATTAACCGACTTCCAAAAAGGAGGAGATTATCAATTCGTCGGATTTTTTTTTTAACATATTTTTAACGATTATTCGAAGACTTTTTAAATCGAAGAATAAATAAATAAATAAATAATCGGTGGTGTGGTTTGATAATGAGTCTCGTTTTAGTTTTGAAAAAATATTTTTATTATTTTTTATTGAGCAAAGTATAAAAAAAAAAAACTAGTACCATATTTTTTAAAACAACCTGGTAGACTAAATATAAATTTCCAGTCGTCATGCCTTTTCGTAGGTATTTAACCCATAAGTTAAATGTGAAAGGAACCTTAACGTAATAGTAACCCCATGTCACCTGACAAGTTTTACTGTCGTGTTAATTGTCACTCGCTTTAAGCACAGTGGGTTTAAAGCAGAGGGAATAAAATAGCTCTCACTTGATTTTATGTTTACTTTATTGCATTACTAGCGATGCCCGCGACTTCTCTCGCGTGGACTTTATGACTGGCGTTCCTGCATCAGGTGTTCCGGATCTTAAATTTTTTTACGTCATCAAAATATGCTCATCAGACTGAACAACTTTTACTAGGGTGTCATTTTTATAGTTTAGTTGATCATTATGCTTCTGCATCAAGTGTTCCATTTTTCAAAATCAATAGTCTATCCGTCTTATTATAAAAACAGGACTAACTTTGTTACTAGGTATAAACCATTATCCGCCCAAAATGAAGTTGACATTGACAGGTGAGATAGTGTGATATTACTAGATGTCGACTTGATTTGGTCGGATAATGGTTTAAACCTAGTAACAAAGTTAGTCTGGATTTTATAATAAGACGGTTTATCTATAATCACAATCAAAACGTACGTAGCCCTGACGTAATGCGAAATTTCAATGCGCTGTATCTTTGTAATTTTATGTTACCAATTTTTCTAAATAATCTAACCGATAGGCTAAAAATATTTTTCCATTCGTCATGCTATTATCCCTATCTATCTATATTATATCTTAATGAGAGTGGCCTTCATTATTGTAAAATGTTTTTAGTTTTGATTGGCTCCAGTTGGTTAAGAAAGGTTTTTTGTTTTTTTTTTTTTACAATTCTTCTACCGACCGACAGGACAAAACGATCTAAAATTCCTAGTACATCCTACAGTACTTCATCATCATCATTTTTCCGTATTCCCGGTGGCATCCATAGCTGTAACGCTTCAGAGCCCGGGGCCCGCTACCTAACCTAGGTGATTTGACGAGGTTACTGGTTTTTACGCAGAGCGACTACCGTCTGACCTCCGCAACCTCAAAGGTACAGCAGAACCAATCCTGGGATAAGTTAAGCTAAGTAAAGAGCCCATTAGATCCCATTGTTGGGCAAAGGCCTCCCTCTCGGCTCTCCATTTATCTCTGTTTTGTCCTTTCGCGTGCCATTCCTCCGAGTAGGCGTCTTATATAGCGTCCCTTTATTGCTCAGGTTTTATGAACTACTGTTATATTTTTTTTAATGATATCTCCGTTTCCTTTCAAATAATTTATTTCAAATGGGGGCAGCCCTGGACCCTTAACCAAATTGACTGCTTTCTCAGCATCATCTGTAGATAGACTGTTAGAAAAGCCAGCCATTTTCTTTCGCTGAACAGAGTGCCTAAGAGACTGGCGGCATTGATTTGTTATCTTTAGTTTTCTGTCAAAGATATTGGATTATGTTTTAGAAATAAACGTTTTCCAAAATCGTCGGGCGTTATCAGCCATTTGTCACGGCGATGGACAAAAGTTCGCCGTCCCGGACGTGCTAAGCTTCCCGTAATCTAGCGCGAGCTTTCTAACACGCACTGACTGATTTACTGAACAAATATTTAAACTTTCGATTTTCTTCGACTGAGGTTACACTATCAAATACATAAATTTTGTAGTTAGCGTTTGCTTCTAGCTTATATTTAAAAAAAGTAAGTTAAGGCCTAACAGACCCGGCGAACCTCCTCTCCCGTTTCCTTCCCGTTCCCTTTTCCGTCATTTGCTAGACCGAGAGAGAGCGACGGAGCGCTTCAAAATAGTTAAACTAATCTTGTTTCTCCATACAAACTTTGGACCCCCATTTCACCCCCTTAGGGGTTGAATTTTGAAAAATCCTGACATACTTACTTACTCATTTACCGCCAGGAGTACTCCTGCGAAGTTTCGAATAAAATGGTCCAACTAATCTTGTCTCTCCATAAAAACTTTGGGGCCCCATTTCAATCCCTTTGGGAGTGAGTTTTTTAAATTCTTTCTTACTGCACCCCTAGACCTCATAAGAAATCTATGTGCCAAATTTGGAGTCTCTAGACCCTGCGGTTTCAGCTGTGCGTTGATCGATCAGTCTCTATCTATCTATGTCAGCCAGCCAGTTTCTTCTTTTATATAATATATATATATATATATATATAGATTAGTTTTTGCAATTTAGTATATCGTTCATCGATTACTCGAGGACGTCTGGACAAAATTTCGATGTTTTGTCAAAGATAATCGAATTGTGTTTTAGAAATAAACGTTTCCCAAAACCGTCCGGCGTTATCGGCCATTTGTCACGGCGATGGACAAAAGTTCGCCGTCCCGGACGTGCTAAGCTTCCCGTAATCTAGCGCGAGCTTTCTAACACGCTTTGACTGATTTACTGAACAAACACTAAACTTTCATTGTTTCGGACTGAGGTTATATGATCATCATCATCCTCACGTATTCCCGGTTGCATCCTCAGCAGTAACGCTTCAGAGCCCAGGGTCCGCTACCTAACTAAGGAGATTTGACGAGGTTACTAGTTTTTACACAGAGCGACTGCCGTCTGACCTCTACAACCCAAAGGGTAAACCAGGAACCAATCCTTGGATAGTTTGATGATCAAACGCTAGGTGGCGTTCGGGACCCACAGTTTTACGTGCCTTCCGAAACACGGAATCATCTTTCTTTTCGGATAATCAGGTGATTCAAGCCTGCAATATCCTATCCAGACTGGAAACAACTTTTCACAAAGTATGCTTTCCAGTGGGAATCGGACCCACGACCTCCGGGTCACAAGGCGAACGCCTTGACCACTGGACCACGGAGGCAGTCACTGAGGTTATATGATCATTACACAGTTTTTGTAGACCCTATATTATTTTCACTTTTTAGTTTGTGTTATACCGGCCAAGTGCGAGTCGGCCTTGCGTACGAAGGGTTCCGTACCACTACCTACAAAAATCACGTTTGCTGTATGAGATCCCCACTTAAATATTTATTTTATTCCATTTTATTATTTGTTATTATAGCGGCAACAGAAATACATCATCGGTGAAAATTTCAACTGTCTAGCTATCACGCTTCATGAGATACAGCCTGATGACAGACGGACAGGCAGGCGGACAGACGAGCAGTAGATTCTAGTAATATGGTCCCGTTTTTACGCTTTGGGTACGGAACCCTAAAAAATATAGCACTTCGTAGCAATGTATTGCGATCCGTAGACCTCGTAGCAGAAAGCTACGAACTATGCATTGTACCTTTTTAGGGTTCCGTGACCAAAACGGGACTCTATTACTAAGACTCCGCTCTCAGTCCGTCGGTCCGTCTGACCGTTTGTCTGTCCGTCCGTCCGTCTGTTACCGTATTACCACTGTACTTATCTTGAATATGTAACAGATGATGTATTTCTGTTGCTGCTATTACAAAAAATAGTAAAAACGGAGTAAAATAAATATTTAATTGGTACTACCATACAACAAATGTAATTTTTTTATAGACGGAACCCTTTGTATGCGAATCCGACTCGCACTTGGCTGGTTATTACGTAACTTGCTATATTATGTTCTTTGTTCAGAATCTCATGATCCCTGAAAATTTTTTGGTACAGTATGATTAGATTTAAAAAAAAAATTCAATTAGTATTTTTTTACCTATATGATTTAGCGACCACTAAGGTATTGATGAAACACATGGTATCTATTTGACCCATCACCGTCACAGGCCAGGAGTGGCGACGAGATGGTGAATAATTTTTTTGATAATATCAGAGTATTTATACTAAAATATTGTACAGTATTATAATTAACTAGCTTTTGCCCGCGGCTCCGCTCGCGTAGGGGTGTAATTTATAAAAATCCTTTCTTAGGAGATGCCTAGGTCATAGTAGCTTTATGCATGCAAAGTCTCAGCCCGATCGGTTTAAAATTAACAAAGTTTCATACAAAGTTTCATACCCTATTTTATCCCCTTGGGGGTAGAATTGATCAAAATCCTTTCTTAGCGGATGCCTACGCCATAACATCTACCTGCATGCCAAATTTCAGCCCGATCCGTCCAGTGGTTTGGGCTGTGCGTTGATAGATCACTATGTCAGTCAGTCAGTCACCTTTGAGTTATATATATTTAGATCTACACGTCCAGTTAGTAGGTGATGTGCTAAATTAATAAAATAAATTATTTACTTATTAAATAAATATAAATATATATCCTAGTTCGCATTACGTACGACTATAAAGATGCTGTCATATATGAGGTTATCAATTCCCAGGAATCTTTTGTTATTTATTTTGTTTGTTCACCGATTACTCGAAGACGCCTGGACAAAATTGTATTTTGTTTGTTTTGTTTGAAAAAGCATGCTTGTCCGGTGGAAAATGACAGGGCGGTCGCCGTGGCTAGGTCATAAGAATTTTTAGAAAAAATACTTAAAAATATTACCTATTATTGCAGTGGTCTGGAAGAGACTTGTAATGTACGTGTACATTTTTTTTTTGAAAAGGATTGAGGGAACTCTAGGTATACTTTCTGGGAATGGCGTTAGCATTCTAGATTGTTTTTAATCATACATAATAATAAATATATCAGGACAAATAACACTGATTGAGCTAGCCCCAAAGTAAGTTCGAGAATTGTGTTATGGGATACTAACTCAACGATACTATATTTTATAACAAACACATATATAGATAAACATCCAAGACCCAAGACAATTTGAAAAAGGCCATTTTCCAACTTGCCCTGACCTCTGATCGAACCCGGGACCTCTGGGTGGTGTACTAGCATGGTGACCACTACGCCACGGAGGTCGTCAAAAACGTATATAAAACGTGGAAGGGACATACCCATAATAAGTAGAACCACGGGCTCTAGATAATTTTTTTTATTAGCCTGTACTGTCCCACTAAAAGCCTCCCCTCTAGTGCGCCACTAATCTCTATCTTCCGCAATGAATTTCCGAGTCTTGTATTTAGGCGATCTCTCCAGCCTAGATCATTATAGTATAATAAAATTTAAATAATAGTAAAACGCAAAAAAATCGGCTTTTTGTGTGGGCAATTTGTATGGGAATGTCGAAAGCTGGTAGTTCGATTTTATTACCTATAGTTCCTTATACGTTGTATATTCTTTTTCAACTATAAAACTTTTTTTTTTATTTTATTTTTTTGTACTGGTGCAAGGAAGAGGTTTTCATTCATTCACTTTATTTATTTTCCATGGTTAATATCGAAATTGTGCGCCCTAAGATGCCTCCTAATGGCAATAACCTTCCTTATTTAACCTTTATAGCTCAAAGTCAAGTACCTACCGCACTTTTCAATATAAGGTACGACTTCGTGACTTCATGCTTGATGACTGCTTAAGGGGCTACATGAATTTTCCGGGGTCCAGTGCTGCCCCCATTTGAAATAAATCATTTGAAAGGAAACGGACATATCATTTAAAATTTGGCCTTGATCAGACCCTAGATAACCCTTTAAACTTTTTTATGAACTACTGTTTACAGTTTAAAGTGAGAACGTGAAGCTTTTCTACGCACATACGCCAAAAGTGGCTGTTTTTCGCAATTGTGCGTAGAAAAGCTTCACTTTAAACACTAAACATTATTTCATAAAATAGTTTAAAGGGTTATCTAGGGTCTGATCAAGGCCAAATTTTAAATGATGTCTCCGTTTCCTTTCAAATGATTTATTTCAAATGGGGGCAGCACTGGACCCCGGAAAAATTCAGGTAGCCCCTTAACATAATAATGCAACAAATGTTTTATGTACTTTAACTAATACTATTAAATATTATTATCAAAAGACAGGGTGTTATACTACAGAAGATAGGAATAGATCTTATGCGCACTACCTAATAGACAATTGTATTATTTAATTAAATTTAATAAATTTTCAAAACTAAAAACCCACTTCACTTCCAAATTACACAACTGATTATGATAAAAATTCTTTAGGACTACTTGAAAAGATTATCCTTTCAAACAAATAAAAAATGATTTTCCAAATCGGTCGAGGCATCTTAGAGTAATCGGTGAAAATACATTTAAAAAAAAAGATTCTGACTAACCTCTTCCTTTATTGAAATTTGTTGAAAAGGTAAAAATAACAAGTGTTATTTAAACAACTCCTATTCTTTGCCAATCAATATGAATGATAACTAATTGATCAATGATACTTTTTATAAATCTTTACCTAAATATTAGGTCCTTACAAAGTCCTTCGAGGTTTTATTGAGTCCCGTCCGAATAGTTCTTTTAGTAAAGGGATCAATGAACTGCTTATGAGATGGCAAAAGTGCATAGATAACATACTTTGATTAAATAAATATATTTAATTAAAAAGATATTAGAAATTTTGTTCCTCCCATTCAAAACGCCAATTTCATAATATTATATATCAATAAACATATTTTTGTCTGTTACAAACGAGATATAACGTTTTAAGTTGATTAACCCAATTCAAATTATATTTTAATTAAATAAAATAGCATCACGCGTTTCTAAATTCTTTCAAAAGTCCTGCCGCGTTACTCTAAGAATACAATGTACTTGCAAATAATGTAATTCACATAGCCATGGCACTTCATAGAAGCGGAGTATCATTTCTGCAATGTGTGTGTGCAAATGCACACGGCAATGTGTGTGGTTGCCCCTCAACACACGCAGCAAGGCGACAACGGGGGAGAGGTGCGGGGACGGAGAACGGGGAAACATATTGCGTGGCCCCTAGAAGTTTCCGTTCTGAACGTAATACGTTTTCTGTGGCAACAGCTCCCGCCGGCACAGAATAAGTACTAGTACTCACGTACAGAAGTCTTACTCAGCCAATAAATTCAAAGAAATATTTACTCTATGTGATTAGCGCTATGGTTTAATTTAGCTTGCGTCAGAAGTCCTCACCTCTGCGTTTAGATACCTAGACATCCATTGCAAGCCAATTTCATTCTTATTACTCTGGATAAACGATTAATGTAACAGAATTTTCCCCTTCGAAGTAGTCGCCATCGTAATATTGTAGGTATATTTTCGAAACCTAAACGGGGAGCGACACAGGCCTGCCACCGGCCCTGCTAGCCGTGACGTCATGCGTTGACAACGACAGCTTGAAAGGAATCCTTCGACGTCATTATCCGACATAATTTTTCAAAACTAAAAACCGACTTCACCCCCAAACTACACAACCGATTTTGATAAAATTTGGTACCACGTGGAAAGTATTTACCCTTTCAAACAAAAAAAAAAGATTTTTTTTTAAATCGGTCCAGGCGTCTTTGAGTAATCGGTGAACATACATAAAAAAATAAAAATAAAGCATCGTAACGAATTGATGACCTCCTCCTTTTTTTGGAAGTCGGTTAAAAACGAGAGCTCGCCAACGCGACGCTTATACTAATTCTGTGACATAGCTGCGGCGGCGTTCGGAACCCGACCTAACCCGTACTCAGCGATGTAAAAGCCCCAAAAGTTAATCCGGTGTGATGGGTAAAGTAATGCATTGTTATCTTAAACCAATATTTATACCGTATCGTCGCCAACGCAAGTGCTATTCAATAGTAAAACTTCAATTCATTGACATTTGATTTTAGTTAAGAATCTTTTGTTAGTAGTCTTAATATTTTGTTTGAACCATTTGTATTATATAGTAAAAAAGTTAAACCTAGACATATACAATAACGGACCATATGTGAGTGCAATCAAAATATATAATAAACTACCGAAATCATTACAATTAGAACATAATGACAAAACATTTGATAAAAATCTTAAAACTTTGTTATTGACAAAAGGTAACTATTCGGTTGAAGAATACTTAGAAGACAAATTACAAAACTAGTTTTAAAGAATTCTCAAGCCGTTTATCAATTATTATACTGACATTTATAATACATATTTGACTGCCTCCGTAGTCCAGTGGTCAAGGAGTTCGCCTTGTGACCCGGAGGTCATGGGTTCGATTCCCACTGGGAAACATACTTTGTGAAAAAGTTGTTTCCAGTCTGGATAGGATATTGCAGGCTTGAATCACCTGATTATCCGAAAAGAACGATGATTCCGTGTTTCGGAAGGCACGTTAAACTGTGGGTCCCGAACGCCACCTAGCGTTTGATCATCAAACTATCCAAGGATTGGTTCCTGGTTTGCCCTTTGGGTTGTGGAGGTCAGACGGCAGTCGCTCTGTGTTAAAACCAGTAACCTCGTCAAATCTCCTTGGTTAGGTAGCGGACCCCGGGCTCTGAAGCGTTACTGCTGAGGATGCAACCGGGAATACGCTCTGATGATGATGATTTATACTACATATTTATATTATTATTTTTTGACATTACTATTATTGAGATAATTGAAATGTTTTAATGTATCAGAAAACACATCCAATTTAATTTATTTAATAGAATTCCCCTGAAATTAATACTTAACTTATAAGTTTATGTAACAGCTGACATTCAATTCAATTACTAACTTGTTACCTACTAACAATTTCTGACATATCCCAAACGAATTATTTCTGAAATCACTATTATTATATAAACTCAACTATATACTCAAAGTTCGCAACACCCTGCCAGGGTTCATGTACTTATTTACCTACTAGCCATGTTATAGTATAAGTGCATGTAAGCGAGAAATAAAGAAATAAAGTTATTAAAAACCAGGAAGATTAGATTTTTTAGGTACAAATTACACTGATTAAGCTAGCCGCTAGCTCGCTTTAAGCACAGTGGGTTTAAAGCAGAGGGAATAAAATAGCACTCACTTGATTTTATGTTTTACTTTATTGCATTACTAGCGATGCCCGCGACTTCTCTCGCGTGGACTTTATGACTGGCGATCCTGCATCAGGTGTTCCAGATCTTAAATTTTTTTACGTTATCAAAAAATCTCATCAGACTGAACAACTTTTACCAGGGTGTCATTTTTATAGTTTAGTTGATCATTATATTAATTTTTTTTAAATGTTAACAAACAACACCCATTGAGCTAGCCCCAAAGTAAGTTCGAGACTTGTTTTATGGGATACTAACTCAACGATTCTATATCAATTAAAGAAATACATATATAGATAAACATCGAAAACCCTGGACAATTTGAAAAAGGCCATTTTCTAACATGCCCTGACAGGGGATCGAACCCAGAACCTCTGACTAGCATGGTGAACACTACGCCGCGGGGGTCGTCGTCGTCCTTGTATGATTTATAAGTTAGTCCAATAAATTAGACAGATTAAGTAAAGAAAATCTTAAGATAGTTATATTGCAAGTTAACAATATAGCCTTTAATCATATTGTTCAACGTAGGCATTGTAGCTCTAAGCTCTGTCTACCCCTTTAAAGACGAGGACGTGATTACTTTGTAATGTTAAATTAATGATTAATTTACAAAACCTTCAACCAACCAAGTTTATTAAATGAAAATAATAAATATATGTACAATTATATACGTCATTATACCATAATTGATCAAAGCCCCCAACAATATTTTTTCTCATTTATCTTTAACGTACAGACAGCGATCGGTTACGATTTTGTTATATCTATTGATGTATTGATGAAGCTTGTTTTGGGACATGCTAAATTTGTGTGATTTGTCCATATCATAAATAAAATAAAATAAAGGATAAAATTCTCTAGGTACCTACAATAAAAACTACCTTTTTGAAATAAATTTAATTCTTACAAATATATAAAAACTACTAAAAATTTTCGTTTATCAACGCCTGTACTTATAGTAAAGTGTTATCGGTGACGAACAAATGTCACTATGTACTATTCATGGTTCACGTATTGTGTCTACTGACCAAATAAATATAAATATATAGGGACAAATAACACTGATTGAGCTAGCCCCAAAGTAAGTTCGAGACTTGTGTTATAGGATACTAACTCAACGATACCATATTTTATAACAAAAACATATATAGATTAACATCCAGAGTCAAAACAATTTGAAAAAGGCCATTTTTCAACTTGCCCTGACCGGGAATCGAACCCGGGACATCTGAGTGGCGGACTAGCATGGTGACCACTACGCCACGGAGGTCGTCATACATACTCCTACCTAATATACTTTCGAAACATTTAAGAAATTCAGTTAGCTGTGTGGTGTTTCATAATAATCATAATATACAATGGCTTATTCTAAGGGCGCCAAACCCGAGCCTTGCGCAAGCCTACACTGAGAAAAAAATAGGCTGGCAAAGCGTCAATAAAAGCGTTGTTAAATATTTATAGTTACTGCAACTAAACACTTGACATACATTAACAAAGGGCAAATTATGCCCAAGGCAATCTTTTTATGGTCAGATATTTATTGTACCTGCAGCTTCGGAAATTTTAACCGTGTAACAATGTTGAATAACGTTGTTAAGGTAACAACCGCTACTGTTGTTCGAATATTAACATATGTGTTTATAGTGTAACAAAATGACTTCTAACAAAATTAAAGTTGTTGTCATGTTTAATTAGCGCATCGCTGGGTCAACAATACTCAAAAGTAACAAAATATTAGGGTGTTCGTTTAACAAGTAAACTAGTGTATCGTGACAAAACACTAGTGCCGTTTTAACTACTTTTGACGTGTTTCGACTCAGGCGCTAGTCGCTCGCTCGCTCACTCGCTCAGTTTGTTCGCGAGTGTTCGACCGCGTGGCTGTGGCTGCGTGCGTTTACTGCAGTCTTGAAACCACAAATTAGATCGTGAAAGTGTTTGTGCGGTTTTTCATTCTAGCATCATGGAGAATAGCAATCTAATCAAGTTTTGTGATGCCAACGGTTTGGGTCACATGACCGAAGATTTGATCGGTGAGTACCTGACTATAATTATGATTTTTCGTCTTTTCTTTCGTGTCGGGAGTGGGGTGGGACAAGAACTCATGAAAAATAGGTATACTTAAATTACTTTTCGTCACACTTGCTCGGAATAGGTGTCATATCATGCAGGCAAAGTGGCCCTGAAAGTCCTAGGCTTTTTCTTTTCACCGACCACAAACCACAATCGCTCATTCATTCGCGCCATTTTAACTACATTTTTTCTTCATAATTTATTTCAATCCTCATTCCTCACAAGTGTGATGAAAAACATTGTATGTAACACAGGCGGAAGAAACGGAATAAAAATCTCGTATCATTAGCCCATAACCTTAGATACTCGATTTGTTATTCCTTATTTTCTGCTCTTGTACAAATGTACTATTACAAGGGCCTTTTTTCAATCGTCAATTACGCACCTATATCTACTAGTAAGTAGGTAGGTATAATATTAATCAGTGATTTCTATAAATTTCGTATTCGTATTCGTATGGATGTACCTTTGAGAACGGACAGGTACCTACCTACTTATTCTTCGAATTTGATGTACCTAGGTACCTACATGTCCTGTCCCGGTCCCGGCACGTAAGTCTAGCGCTCTACGGTGTTGCGCATAAGTGGATTTTTGAGTATTTATATGCAAAATCGTATGCGCATTCAAGGTCAACATCGTTCAGCGGTCAGCGCTAGACTTATGCACTAGGGACATCCTACATCTGTCCGTAATTGGAATAAACGTAACTTGTGATTGAAAAATTAGCTCAGTAAAGCTTAGTACAACAACAAATAGGTACCACTTAACATATAATAGGCCATGATTTATAAAAAATGAATTAATTGCCAGGTCATTAAGGAGACTGATGAAGTGCGGTACATCGTCTTATCATCACTAAATTATTTTCTTCACTGCTGTGCTGAATTAATTATTATATTTACTTCAGAGTGTATAGTGAGTACCCCTACCTAGCAAACGTAAGGCATGCATGATGTTCTTGTGAATTTTCGGGTGGAGGTTTAACCCTTTAATTTTGCTTGGAGACCTAATAACCCTTTAGTGTGCAATCAAATCATTGTCATGTAGGTACAACATAGATGTGTTTAAAGCTAACCTCAATATAAAGTTTGTACAGTGAAAATTAAAAAAAAATCTGCAAATAGCAGTACAAACGCAAAATGTAAACATTATTTATAAACAACATTTCTGTGCTTGCTTGTCATGTGGTCTACAAGATCTTCCAACAAAGTCTTAGGCAACAGCAAATACTTACCTAGGTACTACATAAGATAATAATAATTTCCAGGTGACGGAGTGACACTGGACATTTTGTTGCAGTGCACAGATTCAGAGTTAACGCTTCTTACTAAGAGGGTAGTTGATAAAATAAAGTTAAGAATTGCAATCGACAAGCTGCGGGTGCAGGTAAGAAACCATGGCACTATTTTTGTAATACTAATTTATACTTACATACCTACTTATAAACCAGTAACAACCTAGTTGGTTAGTTGATGTGGGCTGAGTATGATGACGATGAACAACCCAGTAAGATTTATTGCTTAGGTACTTATTTGTTTATTGCAAGGTCTTCTGACCCATTCCCTCGTGACAGGTTAGAGTTTTCTCAAAACCACCTAATATATTAGTATCAAAACTCGACGAAAATACTATTCCTATATAGTAAAAAAGAAGAAAAAAAGCCACATTATTATTTATAAAATATTTCAGACATCACAGCAATCGCCTACTGGGTCAAAGTCTTCCTCTGACTTGCTCGTTAGTCTGCCTGTTCGAGAAACAACAACTCTTTATGTGGAGCCAATAACAAGTGATCAGGTAAATAAATGCAAGTTAATACCTGTTTTTAAATTATATTATTATTTTTGTATTTCTTAACCCTATCATTAAAATTAATTTTAAAATACATAACATACTTACCTAGTATATGTTGGAAATCATTAAAAAAGTAACAGAAAGAAGGTAACTATCTACAGAGTATAGATAAGAACTATCTGAGCGGCCCTAAGCTAGTGGGAACAGTAGGTACAGTTGGGAACAGTAAGATATTGAAAAGTCAACCTTATCTTGCAGGATTTAGGTGTCATTCGTGTATAAATCTATAAATAGGGTATTTTTTTGTTATGAATTTTAAACTTAACTGATGGCATTCAAACTTTAATGTATATTTGCCTTTTTTATTGTACTTTCCTAACAAATATTTAACTAAAATAGGTATATTTTTATCATTTAAATATTGTTTGTTAGGTTAGGAAATATAAGATATAAAAAAAAGTTAGATAACCTAACCTTAGGCAACTGTCTATAAATATATATTTTTTTACAGAAATTAGCTTCTACGCCTGAACTGACTTCAACGCCCGAATTGACTTCAACGCCTGAACTGACTTCAACGCCTGAACTGACTTCAACGCCTGAACTGACTTTAACGCCTAAATTGATTTCAACACCTGAATTAATTTCAACGCCTGAATTGACTTCAAAACCTAAATTGACTTCGACACCTAAATTGACTTCAACACCTGAATGCACATTAACGCCTGCATTGCCTGGTCCTAGTAACGCCTACGTTTTAGCTGGCGATTCTTTGCTCGAGCTGAAAGACGAAGATATCACATTTTTAAAAAACCTAGATCTTTCCAACTTGGGCAAGGAAACTGGGAGGAGTCTTAACCAATTATTATCATCGGTTACTTTCGGGAAGGTGCTTCTTCAAAAAGCCTCAAAAGGAGAAAAACTGAATTCAAGAGACCGTGCGTTTATTGTAAAACTTATAGTAGAAGCAGAGTTAAGGTCTCTACATGAGGTTACAAATTCAATAAGAAAGGAAATTTGGGAAAATTGGGCAAACGAAGTGGTTTTTTTGTTTCAAGGAGAAGCCAAAGAAATTTATTACATCCCATATCATGTTGTTGGAGGAAAAGTAATTCAGGCTAGTGGTTTGTTCCATAACAGACTAATAACCCACCGAAGACTGTTAGCCACTAGCACTAATAAAAAAAGGAAAAGTAGCACAAGCAGTAGCGACAGTGGCGTTATTATAGAAAATAATATTAAACGCAACAGACCTCTGCCAAAATCTTTTCAGTCTTTGTCTGATATAAACACAACTACGGACTCCTGCTTAGACTGGCTTCGAAGTTCCTCATCGCCCAAAGATTTAGTGGCTGCAAAGTGGGTAGCCACTTTTGAATTGAGAAACAAATTACTGTCTAGGAGTCTATCACATGAGGAGTACTTCAAAACTTTTCCAGCCCTCACACTACCAAATGGCCACGAACTGGTGAGTTGTTACCAAGTTTAAATTTTTGTATTTTTATGAGAGTAGAGAATTGTTCATCATTGCATCGGCATTTTCATTAACATTGTTTCTTTTTTTCAGTTAACTCTGGACTTCCAAACCGTATATCCTACTGCAGACAGAGTATTTGATGAGAGATTTCCTATCATAAAGACACGCATATTAAACTTAATAGCTGAGAAGGGTGGGTCGGCTAGGGTGGATGAATCAACCCTGGAACTATTGAATTTGGCTTCAGGTAAATTTTCTTCAGTACTTAGTTTTATTTATTTATTTATTCATAAAAACTTAAGTAGTTTATGCAAATTGTCATTGTAATGGGGGTAACCTGCTAACAATATACTGCCCATAACCCCCAAGTACCTGGGTGAACAACCTCCTGTCAGAGAAGTTCCCTGGGGATGAGACTTAGCTAGATCGATTTTTCACCCCCAAAACCCCCATATACTAAATTTCGTTGTAATCGTTGGAGCCGTATTCTGAGATCTTCATTAATCACTATATACCTATATATTTATAAAGAAATATCCAAAAATATAAGATTATGGACATTAAAATCCTCGGAGGAGGTCTGGTAAGGATAGGGATAAGCAGGGGTTTGGGTAAGAGTAGGTTAAGTAAGGGGAGCGGAGGGACAGTTTAGGACACCACGCAAACGCCGGCCAGCTAGTACAATAACAATACTGTTTTGTTTTCAGTTGGAGAAGAACAGGCCTCACTAGCAGCAATTCTAGCAATCCCAAATCTACTGCGTCAAATGCCAACAATTTCTGTTCCAAGAAAGAAAACATGGAAGCTCTCCAGAGAAGAAGTACGTACGAGCTTTGTTGGACGTGTTGCTACAGTTTCAGATATTGAAAGGTTTTGTGCAGATAGACAGGCTTTTATAGCGGTAAAGGGTATTCCGGAACAACCATACATTCTTGCTGTCGGGCCCTCATGGGATAAGGTGACACAATACGAGATTGTGATCCATAAAGGTCAGCGATATCAATGTAATGACATTTGTTCAGCAATAAAAATCACATACCACATTTATTGGGCCTTGGACTCAGCTTACTCTAAAGATTCAGCTGTTTGCTGGATGTTTGTCCAACGAGCTTTCTTTAATATGAAATCCAAATTTGATACAGAGGGAGTGCCACTCCGAGAATTGCTACACAAACTTAATGATTAGTTGAGTATTAATTACATTAATTAATTTTGAAAATGATACCTTGCAGAGTGTGTAATATATCATTTTTGACATTCAAACAATTAAAAGTCCATATGAGATTTTTTCATACATCTGTTACTACTTTTACGTGTCCAAGTAAAGATTGCTTAAGGAAATTCCAATTGTTCAATTCTTATAGGAGGCATTACATAAATAATCATACATTTCCAATGGAACAGCACTTATCTGAATGTTCCAGTAATATTGTTGCATCGCAAAATATTAACGAAAGTAATATCGGCTTTGTTGCTGATGAGGATCAAACAGAATCTCTTAGTAGCCAAAGAGATGTCACTTCTATTTTGGACAATGAGCAGGAATCTAATCCAGGTTCTGCAGTGATCCCGATTGACATGACCTTGGCTAAATTAATTTCTACTCTCTATGCTAATTCTCAAGTACCTCAAAATATAACAGATATTGTTTTTGATGCTATAAAGGACATATTTAATTATTCAGTTCTGCCTTGTTTATCAGAAAACAGTGATAGGAAATTAAAAGAAGGTATAACGTCTTCTTTAACGAATCTAGATACCTATTACAAAAGAATTAAATACTTTAAAGATCTTGGAACTTACATAGAACCTACAACTTATATTGTCGGTCGCAGATATGACTATGTTAAGAGGGGCGGTCTGAGAGTTTATGAGGCGGTGAATTGTGAAGCACATGTCATACCGTTACGTTTAGTTTTAGAAAAATTTTTTTCAATGCATAATGTATTGCAGGACACATTAAATAACTTAAAAGGTTTAATGTCACATGATTCAACTCAAGCTTTAGAACATTTTGTACAAGGTTCTTTTTGGAAAGCAAGGCAGACAACTCACGAAAACAAATTAGTGATCCCCTTTTTTTTACAAGTTGACGATTTCGAGCCCTTAAATGCTTTGGGTAGTCACAGTTCAATTCATAAATTAGGAGCTGCATACATTTCTCTGCCTTGTTTGCCTCAATGTTACTCATCACAGCTATCTAACATTTTTTTGGTTTTAATGTATCATTCTTCAGATAGAGTTCAATTTGGTAATCGGATCGTTTTTCAACCCTTAATATATGAATTCAATTACTTAATAGAACATGGAATATCCTTTGATCTGCCTGATTTTAAGGGTACTATATATTTTGAACTTGGAGTTATACTCGGAGATAATCTAGGTCTTCATAGTATTCTTGGTTTTGTCGAAAGTTTTTCCAGTAATTTATCTTGTAGAAACTGTAAAGTTACAAAAAACGAAATGAAAAGGCTATTTCTCGAAGACAGCTCCTTAATAAGAAATATTCAAAATTATAGAGACGATCTGGGGGTCAACAACTGTTCTCTTACAGGCGTTAAAGAGGAATGCATATGGTTACGCGTCAAAAACTTTGATTTGTTCTCGCAAGTAGGTGTAGATGTTATGCACGATTTAAATGAGGGGGTAATGAAATATTTGATGTGTGAACTAATCGTTGTATTCGTAGACAGGCTCAAATATTTTACGATAGAACTAATAAACAACAAACTCAGTTCATTCGACTACGGTCCTGATTCTACAAATAAACCTGTTTCACTTTCAATAGAAAATATACGCAAGGGGAATTTGCGCTTGAGTGCCTCGGAAATAGCGGTATTTTGCAGGTATTTTGGAATTATGTTCGGCGATTTAGTCCCACGACAAGATAAATATTGGGCCATTTACATACAATTTATGCAATTGTTACACATAATCATGTCCTCGGGGTTTCGGCCAGAACAAGCAACATACTTGCAATATATGGTAGCAGAATTTTGTGAAATGTACACATCATTATTTAATCAGACACTTAAACCAAAGTTTCACAACTTGTTGCATTATCATTCAGCAATGCTCAAATTTGGACCATTACGCTATCTCTCTTCAATGCGTTTTGAAGCAAAGCACCGTCCCAATAAGTCATCATCAAATTCATCTTGTAATAGGATAAATATGTCCATGTCTATTTCAAAGAGACATCAACTTATGTTAAATGATGTATTACTAAAGAAAGAATTGAAGAAACCTTTATCCTGTGGTACTAAATCAAATCTTTCTATTCATGAAATATCTATACTTGCACAAAAATTAAATTTAAATGATGCTGAAAAAATCAAAATGTTATCATGGGTTGAAATATCTTCCGCACACTTTAGTCAAGACTGTGTAGTTTTACATAAAGTTGACCCACAGAATGTTTATTTTGGAAAAGTAAATGCTATTTATGCGTATACAGGTGATATTGTCAAAATATTTTTTAAGGTGCGACCTTTGTTGACAATTGCTTTTGATGCACACTTTTATGCTTACAACGTGCAAGATGCTCCAACTGATACGGAGTTAATGTACATTGATTATGATACTTTACAGTATCCATTTCCTTGTAATATTTCAATTGTAGGTTATGGAGTAGATGCTCAACAGTATGTTATTTTACGCAAACCACTTTAAATTAAAAGATGTGATTTCGGGTGTGCGTCAGGATGGCCGGTCACCACCCATATTTAGCATAGAAGTGGTTCTAGAGAGTTGCTACCTAGTTGCTGCCAGTTGCTACCAATCGTTAGGTAGTTGCTACCCGCGCATTTTGAAAGCTATACTACTTTTTAAGGTGATCAGCTATTCTGACATCAGGTTGGCTGATTGGATAGGCTCACCGGCTGGTGAGCACAAACGGCGTATTTGAATCTGCTTTTTTACCAGTAGTTGCTACCAACAATTTGGTCAGCAGCGTCACCAATTTTTCCGATGGAATTTCTAATTATGCTATTTCTAATAATGCCAATAAATAACTAAAATAGTGAAAAATATTGCTATGATATACATAATTAGTGCCAGCGCTTATGCTGTAAGCTTACGCTGTTACACTCACGCTGTTATGCTCACGCTCTTAGGCTTACGCTGTACGGTGGCACTAATTATTTACATTAAAACAATATTTATTGGCATTATTAGAAATACTTAATTCCATAAAAAAAAATGTGGGGACCACGAAACATTATTTTGATTATTTGATTACGTGTACCTTATACTTTTGTGTCTCTAGTTGTGTGGAGAAATAAATATTTTTTATAATTATTATTGTTATACTTTGTTACTGCTATACAAATAAAAATAGATTTTTAAAATAATTGATAGCAACTAGGTAGCAACTGTCTAGAAACATTTCGATGCTAAATATGTGTGGTACCCGGCCATTCTGACGCACACAATTTGAGCACCTTGAGAAGGAATGGAAATACTTATCAAAACAACTTTCTCGTTCATATTTCAACCCATTTTTCTTAGGAAAAGTTGTTTGTTTTGATGGGCACTTCCGTACCTTGACGGGTCGTGTACTAATAAAACAAATCACATTATAAATTTTTTGGTTCATTAGGTTTTTATGTTCTATATTGTCACAGTGTGAGATTATTTGATTATATTATTTCTTTGTGTCGTACTCCCCAGCAGCCTCACCAATTTTCCCAATGGAATTCGCTATTTCTAATAATGCCAATAAATAACTAAAAAAGTGATAAATATTGCTATAATGTACATAATTAGTGCCAGCGCTTACGCTGTTACGCTTACGCCGTTACGCTTACGCTGTACGCTGGCACAAATTGTTTATATCGAAGCCATATTTATGGGCAATATATGAAATGCGTAATTGCATCAAAAAAATTGGTGAGGCCGCTGCTTGGGAGCACGACACATTATTTTGATTATTTGATTAAGTGTAAGTACCTCATACTTTTGTGTCTCTATAGTCCATTTGTCTAGGTATTTAAAAGAATGTAAACAATTTTGACATGTCCTTTTATTGAAATATACACTTTATAAATCAATATCTTCGCAAATTACAAATAATTTATTTTATAAATTACATAATTTATTTGTAATTTGCAAAGGTATTCATTTTAAAAGTGTATATTTCAATAAAAAGCCATATCAAGATTGTTTACATTCTTTTAAATACCTAATCAAATGGACTATAGGTGTGTGGAGAAATAAATATTTTTTATAATTATTATTGTTATACTTTGATACTGCTATACAAATAAAAATAGATTGTTAAAATAATTGATAGCAACTAGGTAGCAACTGTCTAGAAAACATTTCAATGCTAAATATGTGTGGTACCCGGCCATTCTGACGCACACAATTTGAGCAGGTTGGGAAGGAGTGGAAGTACTTAACAAAACAACTTTCTTGTTCATATTTCAACCCATGTTTCGGAAACGTTTGTTTTGATGGGTACTTCCATACCTTGATAGGTCGTGTACTTATTAACCAAAACACTATACATTTTTTGGTTCATTAAATTTTTATGTTCTACAATGTCCTTTTTAATTAAGTACAAATATTTTAAGGGGTTATTCAGTCCATCATTTTGAACAACTTTGCCCAATAAATATATATCGAAATACGAAAAAAAATATTTAGGTTCTCATACAGATCGAAGTAGTCACGTGATATCGTTACTATGAAAAATGCAAAAAAATTTTTCGTATTTCGATATATATTTATTGGGAAAGTTGTTCAAAATGATGGACTGAATCACCTCTTAAAATATTTGTACTTAATTAAAAAGAACATTGTATATTGTCACAGTGTGAGATTATTTGATTATTTTATTACTTTGTGTCGTACTCCCCAGCAGCCTCACCAATTTTCCCGATGGAATTCGCTATTTCTAATAATGCCAATAAATAACGTAAAAAGTGATAAATATTGCTATAATGTACATAATTAGTTCCAGCGCTTACGCTGTTACGCTTACGCTGTACGCTGGCACAAATTATTTACATCGTAGCCATATTTATGGGCAATATCAGAAATGCGTAATTGCATCAAAAAAATTGGTGAGGCCGCTGCTTGGGAGCACGACACATTATTTTAATTATTTGATTAAGTCCCAACTGTCAACAACTGACACAACAGCATGAGGTACTTACACCTCATACTTTTGTGTCAGTAGTAGGAAGAAATAAATATTTTTTATAATTAATGTTGTACCTAAATACTGCAGTACAAATAAAAATAGATTGTCAAAATAATTTTGTTTCAGTCAGCAGTTGTCCTAACGTTGTTTGGTAATAAGTTGCCCCAAATCAATTAATTTAAATAAGTTCGTCATTAGTCAAATTTACTTGAAACTAGATGTTTGTTTCCTACCTATACTCGTATAAGGTTTACAAGAAGAATATTTACCGTGTCTATAAAAGGTTGGCGATAAAGGTAAACAAAATGCAAGTTAAAATGTTTTATATAGTTATATGATTGTCTTGCGACCTTTTTTGTACATAACACCCATTTTTCGGTCAGTTTTGAGATTTTAACTTTACCTGTTTCGCCACCCATAATCAGGCAGAGTAGATATTCATAATATTAGCCTATTTTAATTTTAAGGTCTTCCTATAGTTTTTTTTTGCTATTTCGTTAATGTAATTTATCCAACCGTTTTCATGTCCGTTCTTAAATCTGGTCACTAGTTGTAAATTATCTTGTTTCTACATTCGTTGACATTATAAGTACTACACAATTATGCTGTGTGATACTACCGCGATTAATATTAAAGGTAAATTGGTGCCTTTTACATTCCTTAAAATTGCTCAAAGGATTGTTAAAGGCACCAATGAAAATCCATACCCGTGATATTGATCACAGTAGAAAACACAACTTATTTTTGTATCGCTTATGTCAACGAATTCAAAAGAAGGAAAAGATAATTTACAACAGTGGCCAGATTTAAGAACGGTCATGAAAGGGGTTGGTTAAGTTGCTGAGGCAGCAAAAAGAAGACAGCTACAAGCACAAAGTTACATTTTTAGGGAGGCAAAAAGGGGAATAGTTACGGTAACAAAGTCAGTTTGCTAGAGAAACAAAGCCGGAATGGGTATGGGAACAAAATGAAATAGGTATTGGAACAAACGGAAATAGCTAGGGGACAATCGGGAATGCATCTGGGAACAAAGTCAGATTGTCAGGGAAGCAAAACCGAAACAGGTTGGAAACAAAGGTTTTTAGCATAGCAAACGGGAATATGTATGAGAACAAAGTTAAATTGTTAGTGAAACTAGTAGGAGTATTTGATATGACAAGATTACACCTTGCTTCTTCAGCGATGTATTATTGTTGCCGAATCAACCCAATTATCGATTTCATTTGGCAATAAAAACTTTTATATGGTAACAATTCACTATGGACGGCTCTCAGGGATTAAAGTTTTATTGTTAATTCAACAGTAATTTTTTCTCAGTGTAGTGCGCTTTAAAATTTGTTAGTTTTCTTCCGTGGTACACACATAGCCCATATAACTCAGGGATAACGTATATTTCCAACCATTTCTGCAGGCCGCACCCCTTCCACATCAGGATCTGGTGATCCTCGACATGTCAGATTTTTCTGGTACTCACTGGAGCACCCTCTACACGACCATATAAATCAAAATCCCTCCCACCCGGGAACAAACCAAACAACTATTTCAATCACTCAGTGAGTTAATCAGTCAATTTGTTTGAATTGAAAATCTTACACCGTTTCTATTCAACTCAAAAAACAATCAAATCTTTCCTCTTTATAAAACTAGTTTAGATATTATTATAAGTATAGAAGTATGATAACCTCTTCCTTTTTGGACGTCGGTAAAAATATAGTGTCTTTGACCCCATAATACAAGTTTAAAACTAACTTTAAAGTAACTCAATCGGTGAAATTAGTATTTACTATTTATTTAGATACTTTTAAAATAAACACACCAGCGCTTACCGTTGTTCCTACTTTAATTTCCAACCTACTGAAGCGCAGCTTTGACATTCTCCAGCAAATTGTTCATGCGGGATAAAAATTATATTAAATTCCTGGCTGGAGAGGCTTCTGCCTTCACAGGGACTTGTGACTTGATGACATGCTTTATAATGAGTTTTGTCGCAATTTACAAGTTTATTTGAAAAAGCAAATTTAAAATCCCCGACGGAAAATGTCAAGGACGCCATCTTGTAATGAATAGCGGAACTATTAACTAGTTCCAATATTAAAGCGCCATTTAAGTATATATTTTTTAGGGAAAGCCCTGACTTTCAAACTATTTAAGCTGCTGAACCGATTTTACTCATACATAGCTAAGAACCACCGGAAGGGAACGCGCTTTCACGTAAAAAACCGCATCGAAATCGGTCCATCCGTTCTAGCGCTACGATGCCCGAGACAGACAAGCAGTCAAACTTATAACACCCCTAGTCTTTTTTGTCGGGGGCTGAAAAACATCAAGCAATAAACACGACGAAAACAATAGTATATTATGCAATTAGTGAATAAAGGACGGATTTACTTCGAGGGCCATAGATGAATCACGAGCAGGTGAAGGATTTTAACGACTGAATCACGACCGTGGGGAGTGATTCATGATAGTTGAATAACGAGCGTAGCGAGTGATTAAAGTGTTAGAATCCTGAGCAATGCGAGTGATTCATGGCCCTCAATGTAAATCCGCTTTATTCAAGAATTGCGTACTATACTTTATACCATGACTACGAGAATAAATTTTCAAAACTAAAAACCGACTTCACCACCAAACTACACAACCGGTTTTGATAAAATTTCCATGTTACCACCTGGAAAGTATACTCTTTCAAACATCTTTCACTGAATATCGGTGAACATACACAAAAAAAAATAAATAAAGGATCGCGACGAATTGATAACCTCCTCCTATTTTGAAAGTCGGTTAAAAAAGAAGGTTAAATTAATTAAAATGGACATTAAAGTTGGAACAATCACTAAAATTAAGAGTAAATTGTTCTAAATTCAAACATCAAATAAGTGAGTAAAAGTGCATTTTATTCACTTTTTTCAGTGAATAAAATAAACTTTTGAAAGGGGGAATGGTATAAAATAATATTTTGCTCTCAGATTTCACACAGGAAAATTATCTTAAAAACAAGGAAATGCGCTAAAGGTCGCCACAACGCTAAGCAATTCCTTCTATTGTCCAATTGGTTACGTATTTAAAATAATGTTACCAAAACAATCTTGACATATCTTTTTATTAAAATATACACTTTATAAATCAGTACCTTTGCAAATTACAAATTAATCATGTTATTTATAATTTACAAAATAAATGTCAAGATTGTTTACATGCTTTTAAATACCTAACCAAATAGACTATAGGCAAATTACGTAATAAAAGATATAAAAGTTAGGTAGGTATTAGTTACATAGTAACTTTTTGCAATTTGAGTTTATAATACTAGTTTTTAAGTCCCAAAATAACGTTACGCCAATAGTTTTTCCCGGAGTAATTTAGCGGCGATGCAGGGTGACACCGCACGCAATGCAATCGACGGCACTCTCCTCGTAATGGCTGCAAACAGGCTTGCGGTGCCGTCTAATTTGATGAGATTTTGTTAAAATCTTAGTGCTGTACCTTTCCTCTATTTACTATTTTTATGCATACATAAACAGAAGAGGGATGATATAATTATAAATATATAGGAGACATATAACACTGATTGAGCTAACCCCAAAGTTCGAGACTTGTGTTATGGGATACTAACTCAGCGATACTATATTTTATAACAAATACATGAGTATATAGATAAACATCCAAGACCCAGGAAATTTGAGGCCATTTTACAACTTGCCCTGACCGGGGATCGAACCCGGGACCTCTGGGCGGCGGACTAGCACGGTGACCACTACGCCACGGAGGCCGTCAATGATGATTGGATATCTTATAATAAGACATAAGAGTCTGTTCGGAATAATGATAGGGGTTAAAAGGCTATCTGAATTTTCCGGGGTCCAGTGCTGCCCCCATTTTAAATAAATCATTTGGTAGGAAACGGAGGCATCATTTGAAATGTCTTGACCAGGCACTAGATAACCCTTCAAACTATGTTTAAAGTTGAAAGTGAGAACTTGAAGTTTTTCTACGCACAATTGTGAGAAACGGCCACTTTTGGCGTATATGCGTAGAAAAGCTTAACGACAGTAGTTCATAAAATAGTTTGAAGGGTTATCTGGTACCTGGTCAAGGCAAAATTTTAAATGATATCTCCGTTTCTTTTCAAATTATTTATTTGATGATTTAGCACTGGACCCCGAAAAATTCAGGTAGCCCCGTAATGCAGGAAATTTAATCATCGTTTTTTATTGGTAATATATACTTTGAAATGACATAAAACCTTCATGGCGTGAGATTATCGAGTGAAACTTTGTACACATGATACTTATAAGGATCATGTTTTAAAAAATGTGCAACATTCGATTTTCGACTTTTAATTGTTTTTTATTATTTATTTAGCGAGACGGTAAAGGTGGATACTTCGAAAAACCCACGTATTCATCATCTTATCCTTTCATCTTATTTCATTTCTCACTCTCTCTATATATATATCTGTACCATAGTCAAATTACGTACCAATTAAAATTACCACTTACTTTTTAATAGATCCGTAGCATAATGCTGATGCCACGGTAAAATGCTCTCTAAAAGTCCTGGGAGAGATCTATAAACGTTTCAACACATCGTCTCTAAGCATTATAACTTATAAAAGTTATTATTTGATTACCCACATAATTATTTTATATGATTTTTCAAATAAACTTGTGTGAAGTGCATTGCAGTTTGTATTGTCTTGTATAAATAGACATTTTTTCCAAATTGCCAGGCCGGCCGAACACTTTTGTATGAAAATGTCGTTTTTTTTCGAGTTTCAAGCATTGGTCTCATAGGAAAAGTTGTTCATATTGTCGGTCTGAGTTGCTTCTACAAGGATCGGACAGGGTTTTTGTTACATATTGTATGTTCATTCCGGAAAGTTGTTCTGTATCATGAAATGGATCTATCTTTAAAATAATTTCAGCATATTTCGTAAGACGTTATATTATTATAATTTAAGTACTTAAGTAGTTTTGCATTTGTAATCATATTTTTTAATAAACAGGTTTTATTCCTCCAAGGAAGAGAAAACAAGGTGGAAGGGCCGAGGGGGCGTTGCCCACGTGTCATAATTATGCATAACTGCACTCAATCCAGACAGTGTATTTTGAAACAAATTAAGACCTTATACAGGGTTTTTTTACATATTGTATAGTTTTAGTGAGTGTAAACAAATTTTTGCGAGTTGGATGTGCGTACGAACCTTGAATGGTGTTTGCTCATCTTATTTCGACGTAATTTTTTTTTAATAAATTAATAAAATCAACAAAAATAGCTTACTAGATGGGTTCTTAAAAGTACAGCGACAGCTAAAACTAATCCCTACGTGTCTAAGACCTGCAGCTATTCTTCGAGACATTATCCTGAAGATTTGCTGAACATTCCTGTCACGTTATATATTAATGAAGACGTCATCTGACCGCCTTAATACAATAACAACACTGCGCCCGTTTAATTCGCCCTAAAGGTGCCGCAAATTCAATTTCGTCGCCTATGACGGCGAATGAAGCAAAATTTGCTAAGATGTTAGGAGTGCGTGGGAATTACTGGAGAGATACGTACTTATTAGCTTTGGTATTTCCTGTTTAGGCCAAATAGTTTCCTTCTAACAGAAAATATACAAAGGAACGCAGGGCACTGTCCATTCTTGGTTCTCAAGTAAGTTCCTACACAAAAGTATATACGCAATGGCACCAAAAGTATTCAACAAACTGCCATTTCATATTCAATCTTGCCAGAAAACAACTAATTTTAAGAGACTTGTACATACATTTTTAATTTACAAAGCATACTATTCTGTGGATGAATTCTTATCTGACAAACTCTGAATAAACTTGAATCTTTATTATGGCTAGAACAAAATATAATGTAAAAATTGGTTTCAAATAGGAGAAAAATAATATGTAATCATTTCTTCATTCATAAAATTTTATACAATTGTAACGACATTAAAATAGACTTAATTTATAACTTAGTTTTAAAAAACAAAATTTGTATGCCTGACGGCGCAGCATAAAGCCCTATACTGTAAAGTAAACTAACAACTTTTGAACTCATGTCCGACAAATAAATTATTATGATTATGATTATGGTTATAAATTAGGTAAGCACATAGATTTATGGGATATGGCAGCACTTGAGAAGAGCATCCCAAATAGAGAAATGTGTTCAGAATAAGAAGAAAAAAACAAATATTTGAGAAACTTAATAATAATTGTATTTACTGCTACCTAAGCAGTAAATACCCAAGAAAATTGACAAAATGTATTTTTTTTTAATTATTTTATCTCTCCAACTAGTCTGGCCAGCGTGGAGAGTGTAAGGTCACATCCTCTGGCTGCTCTGGCCAAGTATGGCTCTGGTAGTACAGAGAGGGTCGTGCTTCTGCAGCGGAGACTAAAAAGACCTGATTTTTTTTACCTTTATACCATTTTTATCTATGAAGATATCGAAAGATTTAAGTTACCATAATATTTCCCATACATTGTGTACTGCGCGCACTGTATGGTGCTATACCGACCCGCAAAAAATCTGTCATAAGTCCATTTTTTTAAATAATTTAGCAATGATGTAAAAAATATTGTAAATATTTACATCATTGCTAAAATAAAATACCGGTTTAGCACAGTGTTAAACCGGGTTTTTAAAAATTGGAAAACACCTCATTGAATTAATGGTATAATATTGAAATTGCCGAAAAAATAAGAAATATGAATTTTTTACGTGAAAATTTTGACGCCCTTCACATTTTTATAACTAGATTCATGTTTTGTGTTCTGAATTGTTTTAGAAATCGCTGCAAGTATGCTCGTGGCAAAATCTTGTTGTCTAGTGAATTATGGACAATAATAAAACTTTTGTATGAACATTTCAACAATTCCTAACTGAGAACTTCATTCTATTTTTACTACACGTGTTCTGCTGCTTGTGAGAGGCTCTTGAGGTTTTCGTGCCTCGGCTAAGGCCTCGTCCGAATTGGAGTTTGTCTAATATTTGTTTATTAGTTTTCGCACAATAGCGCTGTGACGAACGATACTGTAGTTGCAAGAATTGTTATTGCGTGTAGTAAAGTTTGGAAATGATTTCTTATGTGTTTAGTTTCTTACGTAAGCGTTAGTATCAAAATATGACAAACATGTTTGAAAATGTGTGACCAATTTTAAAAGATTTTGGAAAACTTAAAAGATGAGTGTTATATATTTGGCACTAATGTCTGTCTGTGTGACTGTCTGTGGCATCGTAGCTCTCGAACGGATGGACCAATTTCGATGCGGTTTTTTTTTAAGTGAAAGCAAGTTCCCTTGCGATGTTTCTTAGCTATTTTATTTACTAGCCATGTATATCCCACTTCCGGTCAAAGGCTTCCCTTTTTACTTACTGATTTATGTCAAACGTAGCTAACGTTTGACATAAATTGGTTTAGCCGTTTTAAAATTGTTGCAACGCTGAGAGTGGGGTTTTTTAATTTATATACCTGATAAATAAAAGATGGTGCTAAGGATATCAATTCCATTTAACATCGGTTAGAATATGTTCATCAAATTAAAGTGGGGCTTCCATACAACAATGATTTTTTAAACAGAGTGGTACGGAACCCTTCGTGTGTGAGTCCGCACTCGCACTTAGCCGTTTATAAATAAATAATCAAATAAACTATCCAAAAATATTTGCCGATGAAATTGTAAACATTTGTTTGGCAAAATCTGGCAGTTAAGCTCCGGGGAGTGTAAACAAATGGCTAGTTTTTATTTAACTGATCGCAGACAATTCCGCTGTTATCCCAAATAATTGATACAGCATCCGTGTTTGATTGTCTGCAAGCAAATGTTTTTGCTTTGGCCTTTACAGATACGTTTTTATTTGTAACTACAGTGTTAAAAATTATGTAAAATTATAATAATAACAAAGCCCTTCTGGCGAGTAGGCGACCAATACTGTGAAAATGAGTTTCTTTCGGCGTTTCTTCTCAGCAGTGGTCGTTACGAAGCGCTGGTATCGGTAGCTTTTCTTTAAAAATAAATTAAATTTTAATATACTTTACACGTAACATAAATTATACTTATTGACGTGTAAAAGTGCATGTAAAGGTCTAATTACTGAATAAACATTTGAATCTTTGAATCTATGTAAATTTTCTTAAAAATTGGTATGTCATTTAACATGCATCAATTAAATAAAACTGTGAAGATTCCGAAAAATATGGGAAATTTACGTAAAAATTTGAAATTTTACATAAATTTTCTGAAAATTGACGAACATTGTGTAAAATATTATTTGTTTCCGTCAATTTCCCAATTTTTTTTTTGGGAAATTTAGCAGGGTTGTCATTTTTTACGTGTAAAATTACATAATTTTTAAATAAAATTACATAGTTTTTACATTCTTAACCCAGTTACTGCCATAATGTAATTCTTTATTAAAAATAAAATTTGAATAAAATTAAAACTGTACTTAGAACAATTACAATACTCATCGAGACAACTGGAGACCCAAGAGCTGCATGACAGTTTTTCACCCAGCGGATTAACTTAGCTATCCAGCGGGGGAATGCTGCCAGCATTTTGGGCACACTGCCTCTTTGTGGCGCTTTAGGTGTTTTTTTTTTAAGTCTTGTTTTGTCCCTTTGGCTACGGAACCTTTAAAACGAATATCTGATTACGGGAGCCATAAACGGCTAACAATGTATATATTTTAGAAATGTGCTAATTAAGGCCTTTCATTTGATATCCCACTCTATATAGAAACACAAAAAATTTTTGACTCTTACTTTTTTGTATGTAACATTCGTTATACCTATACATTTTTTGTGGAACAGAGATACATGCGTAGACTGCTAAAATTGGGAAAAAAAGAATGGCTTAATTATTATTTTATTTATAATAATTAAGCCAATATTAACAGACTAACAGTCAAAAAGCAAAGAAAAATCTTGCCATTTTCATACAAAACTGTGCGGCCGCTCGGGCAATTTGTATGGTTATGCCAATTTTTTTTTGCTTTTTCACTGTTAGTTTAATTTCATTATACTATAGTGATCTCGTACAGCCCGTGGTTTGATTTATTACGGGGACGTCCTCTCCACATCTAAATCTAAATATATATAACTCAAAGGTGACTGACTGACTGACATAGTGATCTATCAACGCACAGCCCAAACCACTGGACGGATCGGGCTGAAATTTGGCATGCAGGTAGATGTTATGACGAAGGCATCCGCTAAGAAAGGATTTTGATCAATTCGACCCCCAAGGGGATAAAATAGGGGATGAAAGTTTGTATGAAACTATGTCAATTTTAAACCGATCAGGCTGAGACTTTGCATGCATAAAGCTACTATGACGTAGGCATCCCCTAAGAAAGGATTTTGATAAATTACACCTACAAAGCTAGTTGTATAATAAATCCACAGCCCTATAGATACAATATCTATGCTTTGATGGGTTTAATATATCTACTTCTTAATAGATAATGACCCAGAGAAGATATATAAGGAGCGAAAACACATTTCAAAAATGTATGATTAGGAGTTAATGTTCTTAGCATAATTAAGTAATATCGATATTGACCGCCTTACATCCATCTGTAAGGATATCTCACGTCACATTTTATTTTAAAGTAAAATATATCAAAGGAGATACTCGTTTTTTTCGGGTACAGTGCTGCCCCCATCTGAAATAAATTATTTGAAAAGAAACGGAGATGTCATTTAAAATTTTGTGTTGATCAGGCCCCAGATGATCCTTCAAGCAATTTATGAGTTACTGTTTACAGTTTAAAGTGAGAACGAATAATGGCCACTTTTGGTCTGAAAACAGTCAGTTAATCGTTTAAGGGAAACTGTATAAAGTTTTATAATAAATTGCCAGAATCGGTCCTTGATATGCCAGATAGAAAATTTAAAGCTTATGTAAAGAAAGTACTTTGTGAGAAGGCTTATTACGGAACCGATGATTATCTTAAAAGACAATAACGTCTGGCTTGAGTTTGGCGCGGGTCCCTCTTAAAGGTTTATATTTGTACACTCATAAATGACATAATTTGAGTACAATCAGTACATGAATTTTATACAAATTGACATTAATTTAAAATTTGACATTTTTAATTAATAATTATGACATAGCAATGTATTCTCAGTCCACACATCTAATTTTAATATCAGTATAATTGTAAGGTTGACGTTTTTGGAGAAAATGCTGCAGTACAGTTTGTTACCGCTTCTTCTGTACTTGCGCTTTGGAGGCGGCAGTAAACTTAGTTGTAAGTAAATGATCTGACGTCAACAACTAGCTATTAAGAAATCGAAAGAAAAAAGAAATGACAATTATCAAGTGATATAAATATCCAAAGATAAATAAATGATTTTTGACTTTGACTTTGATTTTTGATCAATGTGCGAAGAAAAGCTTCACGTTCTCTCTTTGAACAATAAACAGTAGTTCATAAAATATTTTGAAGGATTACTCTAGGGCTTTACCAATACAAAATTTTAAATGATATGTCCGTTTCTGTTCAAATAAGTATATAATTTATTTCAAGTATTGCACTGGACCCCGAAAATTCAAGTATCCCCTTAACTCATAAACTAAATAAGATATAGTGTTTAATATATTATGGGTAGGCATGGATTTAGCAGAGTAGAAAAATGCAGAGCTTAAGCATGTTGGGCAAACAAAATAATTACTACTAAACAAGACACTAATCACGGAACCATTCCTGAAGTGCTTGTACAACAATAGTCGGTGACCATAGACACATACAAATCGACAACTAGATACCTAATATTAACTAGTACTAAATTACTTAAGTCTAACCCTTACTGTCTTTATGCTTGTCTCGCGGGTTATCCAAGCACGAATTGGGTTTTAACAAACAACCGACAATCGATCATCGATAGATACAATTAAACTTGACCTTTCACGGTTCCATTTTGACTAAGACCCTAGTTCCTACTAGTCGCGTCCATCGCGATGTCAGTCGCAGCCAAGTGTTATCCGCTGCTGATCCCAGTGCAACTGAACGAGCGCGCGTCGCGACCCTGAGACTTGACGGCGCTCGCGCCGATGACGTCACGGCAGTGTTGTGACACTATACCGGTTTTATTCGTAACATATAGATACAAAATATATTTAGCAACAGACAGAGCCGAGTGGAAGAATAAGAGGAGGAAGGGATTTGTCCAGTTATGGGACATAACGGCCATAGGCTAGTTAAAAAACTGAATAAAGAATGATGATGTGTTTTATCGTTTTAAACCGACTTTCATAATAGAGGAGGTTATCAATTCGTTGCCATCTTTTTTAATAATTATATAAAATAATTGGCCAAGTGCGTGTCGGGTCACGCGCAGTATAGGGTTCCGTAGTTACGAATGCCAAGTTTGAGTTCATGCCACTAAAAACGTCTGAAAACTAATTGTCTATTGAATTTGTATGAAATTTTCCTTTTCCGAGTACAAGTTTACTATTTAATAAGTCGATCGCCTATATCTTTTTAATTTGTAAACCCTACTTAGATCTGATAGTTTTCCTTTAAATTTCGTTATATATACTACAGCTGTGATTTTTTTTACGTGTCCATAAATAACCGTTTTGCAGATAGAGAGGGGGGACACTTGACTCTAAGAAAAAATTTCACTTTAAAACCAAATATTTCAGAAACGGATCGTTAAATCGAAAAACGGTGTTCGAAAACTCATAAGTGAATCGAGAGAAAAAAATGACTTTTCACTTTACTTGTATGGGAGCTACCGTAAAATTATTTTTTTTTTCAATATTTTACAGTACCACTTTTTCCGCATAATTATTATACATATCTATGCCAAATCACAGCTTAGTACTTATAGTCACTGAGTAAAATCGCGGACGGACAGACAGACAGACATGGCGAAACTATAATGGCGAGGAAGACAGAAATGGCGGGTTCCTTGTTTACTACGGAACTAAAAATGGAAAGAGTGTCATGGAATACTATAATTGTTTATTCTAAATCTTTGCATCGGAATCCTATTGGTTGTAAGAATACAGAACATCCTCGCTCAGCGTCCTTCGAGCTTCGACATCTTGAGAAAAAGTACCTAAAGTAATAAACACGGATTATTATTACAAGCTTTCTTGTTATTATTACAAGTTGTCTGTTGATCTGTCTGTCTGTAATCAAATCTTGCAAGTTAAGTTTGACCCACTTCCCGGTTTCCGATTGAGCTGAAATTTTGCTCGCATACGTATATCGCGTGACAATGCAATATTATGATAACGTGGAGCTGATCTGATGATGGAGCCGGAAGGTGGCCATAGGAACAAACAGACTGACATAAAAACTGAAAGACGGACAAAATCATTTTCGGCCAATCTCGAAGCTAAGACGCTTCGCTCTCTCGTTAATAAATTATTTTTGGCTTTGACTGTGACTTTGGCCGGCCCTGTCGGTTCGGCGGTATTTGTCGAACAACAAATCCGACCCGGAGCAACCACTAAATTACATTCCTCTTCAATGTGACATTGACTGTTATGTTGACGACCTCCGTGGCGTAGTGGTCACCATGCTAGTCCGCCACCCAGAGGTCCCGGGTTCGATCCCCGGTCAGGGCAAGTTGGAAAATGGCCTTTTTCAAATTGTCCTGGGTCTTGGATGTTTATCTATTTATGTATTTTTTATAAAATATAGTATCGTTGAGTTAGTATGCCATAACACAAGTCTATAACTTACTTTGGGGCTAGCTCAATCAGTGTTATTTGTCCCTATATATTTATTTATTTATTTATTTATGCCGATTAGGTAGTATGAATGATTGAATGAATAAAAACTCTTTATAACACCAATAAAAAAAATTACTTAAAAATGAAGTTTTACTTGTAATGAAACGACGCAACCCCATCGAGATTGGGCTCGTTTGATTCGTCTTAAGGAGCACTTTAGATAAAAGCTTGTTTTAATACATATTTTTAAATAAATACTTGTTTAATGTATGCTCACCATTTATTCGAAACGCCTGGACCGATTAAGACAATCTTTTTTGTTTGGAAGGGTATATTTATCAGGTAGTCCCTAAGAAATTTCATTAAAATCGTTTGTGTAGTTTAGGGGTGAAGTCAGTTTTTAGTGAGTTGACGTTCTTGGAGAAAATGCTGCAGTGCAGTTTGTTACCGCTTCTTCTGCACTAGCGCTTTGGAGGCGGCAGTAAACTTAGCTCTAAGTAACTTTTTGACGTCAACAATTATTGTGCAACAAAACAAAGTGACGATTATTAAGAGATATTATAAATATCCTATGATAATAAAGATATATTTGAATTGAATTAAAGTTTAAAAAAATTATGTATAAGCCAGTAAAGTTTCGTAAAACAAAAGAGGCTTGGCAGCTCAAAAATAATCACATACCAAATGAGGTCATTAAAATTTCAGTGAAAAATTCTGCGGTGTTGGGTGCTATGTAACGAAACAGCCGGTGTTTTGCTTTTAGATGACCTCCGTGGTGTATTGGTCAAGACGCTAGTCCGTCATTCCGGAGGTTTTGGGTTCGATCCCTAGAAGGGACAAGTTGGAAAATGGCCCTTTTCAAATTTTCCTGGGTCTTGGGTGTTTATCTATATATGTATTTGTAATAAAATATAGTATCGTTGGGTTAGTATCCCATAACACAAGCTTAAGCTTACCTTTAGGGCTAGCTCAATCTGTGTGATTTGTCTCTTTATATTTTATTTATTTATTTATATTTAGCTGTGACCTATATCATCAGCCGCTTTTGCCCATTTCCACGGTGCAATAGAAATAGTGTTTAGCGTAGTGTTTGCAATAGAAATAGTGGAATTAATAGATTACTTGCATGGTCTAAACGAAACTTAAACCATTAAAATCGTTTATTGCTTTTACAAAATGGTATGCAACTGGCAAGTAACTTGCACCGTCTAAACGGGCCTTTCTACGAAAAACTAGACTAGAAAAGTATCAATTTTCCTACCTTCTTTATTAAAGTCGGATTCAACTTGGCTTTTATCTGCTTTGGATGGACACTATCACAAAAGAAAAACAAAACTGAAAGACCTCTGTCCAGGACAATAAATATCCCTTTAATAAAAAGGTCAGAGTGTCATCGAATTCTTATTGGTTGTAAAAACACAGAGCATCGTAGCTCAGCATCCGTCGAAATCTTGAGAAAAAGTACTTAACGTAATAAATTACAAATATAGGGCTTATTTAGCTGCCAATATTCATAATAATGTGGTTTTCGTGGCGATAATCGATTACGGTCATGTAAAATTTTGTGGTTTGTAAAAGGCTTTCAATTTTACTATTTCTGAGTGACTTTGTTTAAAACTTTACGTGCTCTTTTATCTAAATTACACTGTGTTGTGTGAGGAGCTCGGTGGCCCGGCGGGAGTGCGCAATGCTACCGCTTTCGCAAGTAAAGCGACATCGGACGTGGTCCGCACTTGGATGGGTGACAAGACTGACAAGTGGCATAAAAATTCTCGAGCTCCTCTGTGCTTCGGAAGGCACGTATCACCCGTTAGTCCCGGCTGTCATCATTGTATGGCAGTCGTCAAGCTATGTCAGATGCCTTAAGGCGCTTTGAAAAATGTGACACCGAAGTTGGGCACTTAAGAGCAGCCTTCCCGTCTTACTTTTCATACAAACGCACGTACGTAATTATAGCGTTGTAACTGATCTTTCTTGAAAACTTTTGAACTAACAGATATCTTGTGCACTATTTGTAGGTTTCTATAGAAATAAAAATTTAAACTTGGAAAACCAACTTCAGTATACGCCTCCAAAAATCTGCTTTTTTGCACAAATTTTATCTGAACTTCTACCGTTCATAAAGTACTCATAAATTGTAAAAATAAAAAAAATGTTTCGATAAGAACCTCGCAAATGTAATGAAAATTTTAAATATTAAACATTTATTTCACACACTTGTAAGGCTTACTCACAAAAACGTATATCCTGGAACAAGTTTTATGAAATTTCCACACCCTATGAATAATTAATATTCGTTCAATGGATGGTTAATAATAATACTAATTTCATTCAATAGAATGGGAACCGTGTCCTAATGCGCTATTTCTCCCTTTTTGGTTTGACTTTTTTTCTAGCATTGCCCTGGATGAAAAAACAAGCTTTTCGAACTATGCTTTCGCTGACGACAGAGGCGCCGGGAAGGGCCGCCTTAAACACACGAAAAATAAAGAAACAACTCGTGAGTTTCCGAAGCTAGTCGGTTTATGTAAAATATTCCCTAGTGTTTGTGCTGTAACAGACGGGGCGCAAGTTGCGCCGCGTAACAGCTAGTGATGGGCGGTGCATAAATACTCAATCAACCCATTTGAGTATTTACTCAGTAGATTGAGTAAACACCCGATAAATATCCTTATTTATTCATTTGGTGAGTAGATTGTCGCAAGTCGCAACTCATATAAATATATGAGTTGCGCCTCATATTTATATTCATATTCATTATTTCATGTTTTCATGACCAATTTGCAACTTAAATCTAGTATAAACTTGCAGTTCTTATCGGAAAGTGTGTGCGTACGCCATTATATGCTTAAAATGTAGGTAAACGTTATATGCGACGCTAAAATATATGAAAATACCATACTAATCATACACTAAAAGTAGGCTTCTTTGACTAATTATCATTTTTTGGTGGGAGGTGTGTAAAGACGTAATTTTATGTTAAAATAAGTAAACAGACATCAAATGCGATGTCAATATATGAGCACGCTCTATTTACTCAATTTATTAAATCTAGTGAGTAAATACTCAAATGGGTAGATTAAGTACTATCCACTGCCCATCTCTAGCTGTTACGCGACGCAACTTGCGCCCCGTCTGTTGCGGCACTTTATGTGTGTGTACGTGGAAAGGACATACCGTAATAAATGGGCTATACTAAATCACTCATCATCATCCGAGCGTATTCCCGGTTGCTTCCTCAGCAGTAACGCTTCAGAGCCCGGGGTCCGCTACCTAACCAAGGAGATTTGACGAGGTTGCTGGTTTTTACACAGAGCGACTGCCGTCTGACCTCCACAACCCAAAGGGCAAACCAGGCACCAATCCTGGGATGTACGCCACCTAGCGTTTGATCATCAAACGATCAAACGCTAGGTGGCGTTCGGGACCCACAGTTTTACGTGCCATCCGAAACACGGAATCATCTTTCTTTTCGGATAATCAGGTGATTCAAGCCTGCAATATCCTATCCAGACTGGAAACAACTTTTCACAAAGTATGCTTCCCAGTGGGAATCGAACCCATGACCTCCGGGTCACAAGGCGAACGCCTTGACCACTGGACCACGGAGGCAGTCAAATATTAAATCACTATTGTATAATAAAATTAATATAACAGTTGAAAAAAACCAATAGTTGCAGCCACCCGGACAATTCGTATGGGAAAGGCGTTTTTTTTTTTGTTTTTTCACTGTTATTTCATATGATTATACTATAGTGATCTAGTATAGTTTATTATGGGTATGTAACCCTTCCACGTTGGTAATATAACGTCTAACAAAACAAGCTGAAAGGGGTCGTTGCAGAAATGTATGGTAGCTGGGCGAGGTCATGGTACACCTACCTAAAATTAGTAGTTATATATGGTAAGCAATATGTTATCGATAATTTCCAAAAAATCATTCTATTTTTACGTGGGGCGCACTATAAGTTTCCGGAATGAATATGAAAAAATACTCTTAAAGGTACAAAATTAATTTATTGTTTTTCAAAATAATCTCCCTTGGCGTCTATGCACTTTTTCATTCGATGAAACCAGTTTTGAAAACTTTTGTGCCACTCCTCTGTGGTGACCTCTGAAACGTGTTTTTCATACTCCTCGACAGCCTCTTCTGGTGATGAAAATCGTTGACCGCGTAATTGGTTCTTAATTTTTGGGAACAGAAAAAAGTCACAAGGTGCCAGGTCGGGACTGTATGCAGGATGACTCATGAGTTCTACATTTTTCGCCTTCAAAAAGTCGTTTGTCTGTCTGGCCGTGTGAGAACTAGCATTGTCGTGGTGCAGGATGATACGGCGTTTACGGTTATTTTTACGGAGTTCGTCAATAACTTCCGGCAAACAAATGGTCGTGTACCAGTCACTATTCACTGTACGACGATTCTTTAAAGCAACAGTAGCCACGTGTCCAGTTTTATTAAAAAAGAAGCAATCATCCGCTTAGATGCACTTTTCACGCGCGCCACTTTGGTTGGTTTCGGCTCATCTTGAAAGACCCATACGCTCGATTGCTGCTTTGTTTTGGGATCGTAGCAATAAATCCATGTTTTGTCACCTGTTACTATGTCCCACACCAAATTTGACGCACCTTCGTTGAATCTAGTAAGCATGGCACTCCACCAAGTGACGCGGTCCGTTTTTTGAGCCTCGGTCAAGTTGTGTGGGATCCACCGCGAGCACAGCTTTCTCACACCCAAATGTTTGTGTAGGATTAATTGTATTTGACTCATGCCTACTCCTAAGGATGCGCGAATTTCATGGTAGGTCACATGCCTGTCTGTTTCAATCATACGGCGCACAGCATCGATGTTTTTGTTGGTCACAGCGGTGGACGGCCGACCATCGCGAGATTCGTCACTGAGATTGATACGACCACGCTTGAATTCTGCAAACCAGCTATAAACAGTTGTCTTGCATGGTGCTTCATTGCCAAAAGCTGTTTCAAGCCGAGCGATGCTCTGTTGAGCTGTCAAATTACACTTAAAATCGTAGAAAATCATACTACGAAAATTTTCCCGAGTTAAATCCATGTTGATGCAGACACACAATTTTTTAAATGGCGCCACAAGGTAAAAACAAAAGACAGTCAGATGAAACAAACTGCATTCTACAGCCAAAGAGTTCTATTTTCAAATGTTGCAATAAATTTTAAAATATTGTTTATGTAAGTGGCCAGTTCCGGAAACTTATAGTGCGCCCTATGTAATGTAGTTTTAATTTGAAATGCCGTAATTGAGGTAATAATATCATTATCAACTTCGCGCTGGTCAAAGTGACTTTAACGTTTGATTGGCATTAACATATGAATGACATTTTCACAAATTAGACAGAATATATCTTGTGGTGCGATTTTTCAAACGCGGAGTCACTAAACGCACGGTTTTTTGTATGGAAAAACCATTCGTTTAGGTGATCCGCGATTGAAAAACGGCACTTCTGCCGTGAGAATGATCGTCCGCCGGTCGATCGATGACGTTATGGTGTTTGTCAGTCGTTGTTTGACTTTGACAGTTACTAAATGTGACATTACACATCGACGTTCAGTGGTGCCATTTTTGAAACGCGGAATCACTAAAAGAACGGTTTTTTGTATGGAAAAACCATTCGTTTAGGTGACTATGCGTTTCAAAAATGGCACATCAGAAAGTGCTTAGAAATGGTGCCACAAGTTTTGAATGCACCAAAAAGTAGCCCTCATGACAATGTCGCCATTATGTAATATTATACTCGATTTTAAAGTAAAAGTTACTCTAAGATTGTAACGAATAAAAACAAAATGTTAGCCTCATTACATTCCTACTATTTTAAAGTATTTTTTGCGCTGGTGTACAATGACCTGGCCCATTATGGAACAACCCCTTTAGATCTTTATACTAAACTTTCTATAAGAAACATCTTTGTTTGTCTGTCGATACAAACATTCGCATTATTGCGGTCATTGCGGCGGTTCTTAGCTATGTTTGATTTAAATCGGTTGAGCGTCCGAAAGTTATTGGGAGTAGTTCCGCCTCTCGTCACTAGATGGCGTCGTCAGGGTATTTTTTCATTTGCCTGTATAATGTTGCACACAATGACACCTACAAAAGTTTGGCTGATGCATCAGCCAAACTTATGTCCTGCTGTTCCTTTTACCCCTTAATATTGCTATCCAAACGGTTTCTGTCATGGTTAAGACAAACATTCGAGAAAGTTAGTCTAACCATGGGTGTACCGAGGGGGGGGGGGCAGAGGGGGCAGCTGCCCCCCCTGGATTTTGTTGACGTCCCTACTTACAATCTACTTTTGTCGATAAAAGTTAAGAAGAGGAACTTTTTGCCATTTGCAATACGATATACAACTTTTATCAAGTTTATTTGCCAGGCAAATTAAGAAAACCCCGAATGTCAAGAGTTCATCCCCCAATAACTTTTAAAACCACCATTTCAAAGGGCTGTGTCAATTTACTTTTTTTGTAACTGATTTGACACGTTCATATCGTTATTTTAACTAGGGTTGCATCGATACGCCTTTTCGCCGATACGATACCGATACCGATACTCTTATACAAATATCGGCGATACCGATACCGATACGTTAATTGAGTCAAACATGAAGATAAAATAAATAAATCACCAATCGGATTATTTTTTTATTAATATGAAAAGTAGTTACATAAGTCGATATTAGATAATTATTATAAATTTTAGTAATTAACATTAATAACATTTTTATTTAAAAAACAAAGTAATCTTAAGTTTTGCGGAGAAAAGCGATTTAAAAAAACAAGTATCGTTGAATCGGTCATACAAATATCGTCGATACCAATATATCGGCTAACCCTAAGTATCGCCGATATATCGGTATCGGTATCGGTATCGGATGCATCGCTAATTTTAACCATAATTTCGGTGTTCGTTTAACCATTCAAACATATTGATTTAGCTTTATGTCTTCCTGGAGTTTTTACCTGCTGATATTGTTATTCTATTTGCAGCCCTGGATATAGGAGGGTGAAGCCGGGGCCCATGCCCCGAGCGGCAAAGTCAGAGGGGCGGCAAAATCAAATATATCCACCCCTCTCATGCTACCGATGGGGGCGGCGTGTGGTTACTTTTAAAGAAGTATAAAAGTTGTTTACTACCCAAAATATACAATAGCATCTCGGTCTGAATCTTAACTGACCATTAGGTACTGTCTGCACCCCCCCCCCCCAACCCTCCCCCGTGTACTCGTACTGTTTAAGTCCTAGTAATCAAGTAGGTGGCAAAACCAGGTAGGGGGCGGCATATTCTCATATTTTGCCCCGCCTCATAAAAATTCTAGATCCGGCACTGTCTATTTGTGAAACGTTTAAGACAAACATTTGAAAGGGTTGTGCCAATCAGCTTGTCTCCAACATTAACAATTACATTACATCAACCTATTGGTAATAGGTCTAATTGACAAATCTGTTTTGTTGTTTCTAGTAATTACCAGAAACAACAAAACAGATTTGTCAATTTTGCTATACAAGTTCTTGAAATAACAATTTATAGTAAAATTAACAATATAAATACGTTAAAACAACAAAATATATTAGACCATTCGTTGATTATAATCAACGAATGGTCTAATATAAATACGTTATATAATAAATACGTTAAAACAACAAAATATATTAGACCATTCGTTGATTATAATCAACGAATAGTCTAATATATTTTGTTGTTTTAACATATTTATATTGTTAATTTTACTATTTAAATTGTTATTTCAAGAACTTGTATAGCAGAATCAACAATTTACCTATTGAATTATAATGAATTGTTATGTCAACATGTACAAATATTAACAACATCCGATTTCAAATCAACAAAAACTTTTCAGTGAAAATACCAATTTGTTCATGTTGCTATACCAACTCATCATTTTGTTAATTTAACTAATTTGTCGCCAGCAAGTGCAAAATCAACCTTTTTGTTCTTTCCGTGTGTAGATAATATTTTAATAGAATCTTTAAACCTTGTGCATTGCTTATTTTATAAACTAGGCATAAAGTAGTATGTGCCATCAGCTCGACAATTAACGGTATAATGGGGTTCGAGTGATTTTAGATAAACAAATTAGCGGTCCGCCGCGGTCGACTGCCTGCGCGGTCACTCTGTTTTACATCGGGACATCACATCAATTTTACCTCGTTTATTCATTCTTCACATTTTAACGATTAGGTATTCGAACGAATAAACTCATAAAATTATGATAGATCTTTACTTAAAAGTATTTCCTCTCCCTAGACTTTTCCATACAAACGTAGTCTAGCTTTTGTCTTGAAATTACATGTGAGATTACTGTAGTACCTATTTGTAATTTGAAAATTGCATATATCTTGGCAGATAACTAGTTTTGAACTTGAAAGAAAATATAAGAGTGTAGAGGTTTTCCATACTGAAGGACAAATATAGAAACTCTAACTGAGTTGTGCAATTTCTTGCTAAAGGGTCAACTTAATGTAGAAGTTTGCCCTTTTTTTTACGGTGCTTCATTGTGTGCGCTAGGAAAAAAAGATGGGGGCGTGAGACCAATCGCAGTAGGAAGTGCTATACGTCGGCTAGTGGCCAAGCTTGGTTGTCGTGCTGTGAAAACAGATGCGTCTAAGTTATTACAACCTCACCAATTGGGCTTTGGAACGCCGTTAGGTTGCGAAGCAGGTATACATGCGACTAGAACATTTGCTATGTCCATTATGGGTCACGATGGAGTCATTCTAAAGCTTGATTTTAAAAACGCTTTCAATTGTGTAGAAAGAGATGTAATTCTGTCCGAGATACGTCAAAATTTTCCCAGTTTGTATCCATTTTTGCACCAGTGCTATGTATCACCCAGTCAGCTATTCTTCGGCACTACTTCAATATATTCGCAAGTGGGAGTGCAACAGGGAGACCCATTGGGCCCATTGCTGTTTAGCTTAGCAATACAAAAAGTTGTCTCTTCACTTAAATCGCCATTGAATATTTCGTATCTTGATGATGGTACTATTGGGGGAAGTCCTGTAGAAGTAGAAAACGATCTTCACATAATTATATCTAAGTTTAAAGAGCTAGGCCTCGAGGTTAACACAAACAAATGTGAGCTCTTTTCGTGTAATAACAATCCTTCGCATTTTGGCAACCTTCTTTCATTGCTTCCGGGTATTAGGGTAGTAAGTAAGGCAGATTTAAATTTATTGGGTGCTCCCATATTTTCGGAAGCGGTACCATCCGCCATTCTTCTTAAAAACGACTTATTGAAGAAGTCTGAGTCTACTTTGAGAGAACTGCCGGCTCATGTTGCTTTGACTCTTTTTAAAAGCTGTTTGTCAATGCCAAGGTTGACATATGCACTAAGGACTGCCCCAGTTTGGCTTTTTCCTAACGAAGTATCTACTATTGATACTTCTATAAAGGAGATACTCGAGAGCATTTTGAATGTTAGCTTGAATGACAGTCAGTGGCGACAAGCATCGCTGCCAGTCAGGCATGGGGTCTAGGTATCCGGCGAGTACAAGATACTGGTCTTCCAGCTTTCTTGGCCTCATCGCATGGGGTAGTTGAGCTCGTCACTTGTATATTGCCCTCACACGGTGACGACTTGTCCTTGCCCTTTGTAGATGGAGCCCTTGTTGAATGGCAAGTCCGAAACACTCGTCATAATCTTCCTGACCTGCCACGGATTCAAAGACAGTGGGATGATATTCTAGCCAAGAGAAGCATTGAAGATCTTGTAAACAACAGTTCTGGTGTAGATTTGGCAAGATTAAAATCAGTATTAACTCCAGAATCGGGTGCCTGGCTTCATGCTTTGCCGTCGCCGCAATTAGGCACTTTCATGGACGACAACTCTTTACGTATAGCGGCAGCTCTCAGAATTGGGTGTAACATATGTGAGCAGCATCAATGTACCTGTGGCGCGCTTGTAGATGCCAAAGGTCTTTACGGTTTGAGTTGCATCAGGTGTGCTGGCAGGTTCCCTAGACATCACGCGCTAAATGATGTCATTCGTAGGGCTATGGTAAGCGCCAATATCCCATGTGTACTAGAACCACCCGGGTTAAGTCGTACAGATGGCAAAAGGCCTGATGGCCTGACCTTAATTCCTTGGCAAAGGGGTCGCTGTCTATTGTGGGACGCAACCTGCGTCAGTACGTTCGCCGCCTCCCACCTTAAGGACACTGTCCGGATTGAAAGAGCAGCTGCTGAGAATGCTGCGAAACAAAAACATGCCAAATATGCTCCCCTTGAATCAACCTACATTTTTGTGCCAGTAGCTTTTGAGACCACGGGTGCTTGGGGGAACGAGGCTCGAATATTTATTAGGGATTTGGGCCGACGCATTTTTGAAAAGACAAAAGATAATCGCTCCGTATCGTTTCTTGCTCAGAGGATTTCTATCGCTATACAACGTGGAAATGCTGCTAGTATTATGGGAACCTTTGAGCCGGGGACGATTAGGGGCGGTTTATTAGATTGATAATTTTGACGAAGCATGTTGCGGATACTTATTTGTAAATTTTTTGACGAAGCTTGTAGTATTTACAGATTAATAAAGGTATTACAATTCTTTTAAGTTCATATTTAGACTGAAAACTAGTTATATGCCTTATTATATGCAATTTCTTTGAAATTCCATAATTTCGCCAAAAGCTAGAGTACGTTTGTATGGGAAAGTCTGGTGATTCTGTCTAGGATAAGGGGACTCATAAGGTAAGTTCGTTTAATCGTTAAATATATTCATGATGGAACACAGTATGTTTGCCCACCATCCAACATCATGCTAAAAGTGGCCTTTGAGTCATGTGGCCCTGGGCTCTGTCTGCTCAGAGCCGCAAGACCTCAAATGATATATGATAGTATGTATTATCTTACCTACTTACTTATCTAAGTATGTGGTGTGTACCAGTAGCGGGACCTCCTTAGAAGCTGATTCCCATCAAGTTCCCTTCGGAGTTTCTTATATATTCGTCTCCTTTAGATTCACGGGTCTTTTCACCCCAGTCCTTTGAGAGACTTGCGTAGGGGTACAGATCCAACACGTAGAATCCCTTTGGAGAAGTTGATGCAATGTGGCGCTCCCGCCAAAACCCATTCCTGAATATACCTATGAAAGGTGTACCCTTGAATAGGTTTCGGCAGGAGAAAGATCTATTGCAAGAAAAAGGGAAAGGTCTATGGGTTATGGAATGAGATTGGGATGGACTAATGCTGGGATATTGCAATAGGAACGTCAGCTGCCATAATCATGATTACTGACTATTTATAACAATTGTAACCTACGTATATCGGCGTAAATTTCTATTTACTATTTTCGCCGTAAACTAGCAACAAGACTGGATTGCACACACCTACATATTCCAAATACGAAAATTCAATTGGTAATTCAAATACACTCACAATGATAAATTTTGTATAAACACGCTCAGAGACATATTACTCACACTGAGTCAATAAAAATAAAAATATGCGAATTATAAGTCGGATATGGAACGGCTTATTAACCTTTATACACGTAATTAATTATGTAGGTGTACTAACGGTGTACTAACGTTGAAACTGCTAGGCTAGTATACTTTAGTTATTTTCATAGCATAATGTCATATGGCTTGCTCTAAAGCGGCTAACATACATGTTACCTCTGTGCTACAAAAGAGAGCAATTCGGTCGATCTACGGACTAAAATCACGCGATTCCTTAAGAGAGTTATTTAAATCTATAAATATTCTTACTGTGACATCTCAATTTATTTACGACAATCTTCTATTTGTTAAATCTAGGTTAAATAATTTCAAGAAAAATAGTGATGTTCACAGTTATAATACTCGCAACAAAAATCAGCTTCATACGCCTAAATTTCGACTTGCTAAAACTAGAAAGTCACTCTTAGGTCTAGGTATAACATTATTTATTAAACTTCCCGAAGCGATCGTTAACCTACCAATGGCAAAATTTAAAACACATGTTAAAAAAGTTTTATTGAACAATGCGTACTATACTATCAATGATTATTTAAGAGATAAAAACGCGTGGATACTTCCTAAACATTTTCCATTACACTCCACACATGAAACATAAATAGCTGCATTTTCTGTTACCATAATAAGCTTGCTGTAAAAACATGTAAATGCTCTGCGATCAATAAGTGACCAACATATAATTAATATTTTCTCTTGACAAGGTCTGCGAGTTCGGGTTTTTCATGCTCACTAAAATGTCCAATCCGGTGGTGGCGTCGCTGGTCGGGTCGTTGGATTCCCTCTAATATGGTTGAGTTTAACGATGGCTGATCCGTGCGTCAACTCGTGAACGGGTGCTGCCGGGAGGGACTTTTGTCCTATCCGGTGGTGGCGTCGCTGGTCGGGTCGTTGGATTCCCTCTAATATGGTTGAGTTTAACGATGGCTGATCCGTGCGTCAACTCGGGAACGGGTGCTGCCGGGAGGGACTGGAAAGCTCGGCTTCGCTTTTTTTGACTACTTAATATTTTTTATTACGCAATTTATGTTTGTTTACTTGTTCGCAAGCATTACATGTTATAATGTGTCAACATTGTATTATATTATAAGTATTTATTAATTAAAAGACAATTATAATAATATGACAAAGCCCTTCTGGCGAGTAGGCGACCAATACTGTGAAAATGAGTTTCTTTCGGCGTTTCTTCTCAGCAGTGGTCGTTACGAAGCGCTGGTATCGGTAGCTTTTCTTTAAAAATAAATTAAATTTTAAGATACTTTACACGTAACATAAATTATACTTATTGACGTGTAAAAGTGCCTGTAAAGGTCTAATTACTGAATAAACATTTGAATCTTTGAATCTTGAATCTTTGTAGGTATTTCATTAGTTTCTTTTTTTAAGTTTTATTGTTGTAATATCCCAAATTCTGATCCAACGCCACTGGTGTGTACCCAAGCGCGGATCCAGCCCTCAAAAAAGGTTGTGGTCACAGCTACTAGAAAACCGTCTTAGTACGAGTCGGAGCTCGGAGCATGAACATGCTCATTAACAATCATGCAAGTCGTTTATGAACTTTTGAATTAGATTATTTCCTTTTTTCTGAGCATCAGGATTTTGGCCTTAGGAATGGAAATAAACTTAGATGGAAGTCGGACCCGATTTCTTAAAATTAAATAGTTAGTTTCGATCCAAACCTATTTCAATCAATAACTTATATTTTTTTCTTTTTTTTCTAGTAGCCAGTAAGCCAATATAGGGACACTACACTTAAAAAATTGGGCGCTTTTTTACAGTAGTGTGCGCTTTTTCCGTGGCACGTCGCGGTTTTCGAGCGACCGCTTCTGGCAACCCTGGCCACGCACGCCTCGCTATACGCGGCTCGGAAGTTTTGGCGGCACGGCAATAAGTTGTCAAAAATGTGACATAAGTCATAACATGTCAGCATATCGTCTTTAGCGCTTTGCTGCGTTCCGAATCACGCACGTTTCATGATTCATTGTGTTTTTTAAATTTTATTAAGGCATATCGTTTATTATCATCAGCCTATCGATCTCAATAGACCGTAAAAGTGTGTCGTCACAAGTCTATTAAGGTTGTGGGCATGCCCATCGTGCCCACAACGGTGGATCCGCCCTTGTGTGTACCTACACATAAATCAAGGGTAAAACTATAGTCTTTATAATAGTTTTTGTGTCCGGAGGGTCGCTAAACAAACAGGGCTCATGTGATATCGAGCGGATCCAATCAGATCCTCATAATTGTTAAGTGCCAAAAACTGGGCCTTTAATCATGGTTTTGCGCGTAATTTAGAGTCTGATTTAGCATTTGACGTTTCCATCACTAATTAAAAAAAGTATCGTATTAAAAAACACGTAATGTATTTTTTTTTATTTATTCAATTATAACAGTATCAATAGCCCTTTACAAAATTATTATTAAATCTTATGAACTATTACTAACTGCCAACAGTTTTATAATTTGTATTTAAAATACTCAAAATATTTAAATATACGACAGAAAATATTTGAAAGCAAAATTCACAAATAATAATATTATTGTTATTATTTACAAAAATATGGGTCTCACTCGCCTGCTGCTAGAGGTTTGCAAATAGTAAACATTTTTTTTAAATAAAGCCGCATCGGAATCGGTCCATCCCCTCGAGCGCTACGATGCCACAGACAGGCACACGGCCAGAAACGGACAGAAAGACACTCCTCTGTTTTCTCGGTGGTTAAAAATAGTTACTATTAGAAAAGAAACTCAAAATGCTTGTTAACGGCTGAATTATTTACAAAGAAACTTCCACACGTCTTCACAATAGCTTTTACCTTTTGATGAGGGGTGACAGAGCGCTCATTAGGCGTGTCTTCCGTCTCGTTCTAACTTCAAAAGTATAGTATAAGTGCGTCCCTTTCACACAGCACTCAGGTGAGGCGCAGATCCAAAGAGTTGTGCAGTGTTTTTAATTCTTTATTTTTAGGCAAAGGTTACTTTTAAGGGCCGGCGAAGATATGGCGAAGCGCAGCGCAGAGCATTTTTCACTGTCAAACTATTATCGACATTGTTCTCTTTGAAATTATATCCAAAATTTAAGCCTAGCCGAAATACGCCATATGTGCGTAAGTATTGTGTTAATTGATTTTGAATATTATTTCAGAGAGGACAGTGTCGATATTAGTTTTCAGTGGAAAATGCTTTGCGCTGCGCTTCGCCATATGCGCGCCGGACCTTAGCCTCGACGCAAAAGGAGGGTTGTTATAAGTTGATCGTGTCTGTGCCTGTCTGTGGCATCATAGCTCCTAACCGAATGGGCCGGTTCTGATGGGGTTGTTTTTGTGCGAAAGCTGATGTTATTGACATGGTTACATAATATTTTCAGCCGACTTCCAAAAAGAAGGAAGTTATCAATTCGACTATGATGTAGAACTTTGGAGATATGGAAGAAACTCCTGAAAGAAAATGAAGTCGTTTTTTTTTTTGTTCAAAATTGAATTCTTTTTTGAATTGATTATTTTACCGATTATTCGAAGACGCCTGGACCGATTTGGATAATTCTTTTTTCGTTTGAAAGGGCATACATACTTGTCAGATGGTTTTTAGTTTTAAAAAATTATCATATTTGACCATTTTTTTTGCCGGGTTTAGTATTTAGTATCAGGATAACTAGAGGTCGGAATTAGGTAGAGTTATTTATGTACTTACTTGCATCGACATGTTAATATTAATGTGGATCTTCCCGGGTTTTCTAATGGACAATGCCGTGTTCCCAACAATATTACAAATAAATAATAACAAAAACCTCAGAGATAGATGAGACAAATAAAACAAAGACAATTAACATACAATTTTATTATAAAGAAAGAAAATATTTTATTCAGTGTAAATTTTCATTAGTTGCATTAAAAATTAACTAAAATTAGTAATTAGTATTTACATTATTATTTTTTACATATTGGCAACGTTGCGCGTGCAGTGGTTTAAATTGTGTAAAAGTAAATAACTTTTTATTTAATAAATCACGGGATTTTTCTGCTCTTCAAAATTAGTTTCGGGATTTGAGGCATATCCACTTTATTCTTTCGCTGTATGACGTCAGTGAAAGTACATAAATAACTCTTACCTAATTCCGGCCTTTAGATATAACAGTTTTCATCGTTTATAAAAATTAAACTATCCTATTTTCAACGAAAAAGAAATTTCTTCATTACCTAGTCACGACGAAACCGAACTTTGCTGCTTGGTGCTTTAAAGTGGCTCCCAACCGTATGCTAAACTAAAAGCTTTGGTCGCTCCATTTCACTTCCAATTCAATTCAACGCAGTCTCTGTTGAATTTCGTTTTACCAGCGAAAGTATTAAATAGTATGAAATTTAGCGGTTTACTCATTTTGTGTTAGTTGGAAAAATATCTATAATATGTAACAAAAACCCTGTCCGATCATTGTAGAGCAACTCAGACCGTCAATATGAACAACTTTTCCTATGGGATCAATGCTTGAAACTCGAAGAAAACAATCACCATTTTCATACAAGCTTCGTTGACGACCTCCGTGGCGTAATAATGATCAACACGCTAGACCGCAAATCTAGAGGTTCTGGGTTCGATCCCCAGCCAGGGCAAGTTGGAAAATGGCCTTTTTCAAATTGTCCTGGGTCTTGGTTGTTTATGTATTTATCATAAAATATAGTATCGTTGGGTTAGTATCTCATAACACAAGCCTAAGCTTACTTTGGGGCTGGCTTAATCTGTGTGATTTGTCCGTATATATTTATTTATTTTTGCCGAACACTTTTGTATGAAAATGTCGTTTATACGAAGGATCGGACAAGGTTTATTATATATAAACAAAACAACAAGCGAAAAACAAAGAAAAGAATATCGACTTTCCCATACAAATGCCGAATTTCTTTTTGTGTTTTGGCTGTTATTTTAATTTCACTATACTAGTGAAATAATATAGCAAGTGGTTCGATTTATTAAGGGTATGTCCCTTCTCGGTTGCATATGTATTTCATACTTAGATGATAGGTACTGATATTTCAAAAAGAAATCTTGTAACAAATAGTTTCCCCAGGCAGAACTAGATGTCGCTGTATCAAATTAGAACACGCTATGGTTATTTTTTTACAAGACACTAAGAAGTCCTTCATACAATCAGTGTTAATTGGCCGATACGAAGTCTCCGTAGACTTCGTGAGGGAAACTCTAGAGGCTGAAAACCTCCCTATCCGGGAAATACACCGGATGTACAAGGGTAGGGAGAAGGCCCCTCTACCGATGATTCTTGTAATCCTCGACAAGTCCCCAGAAGGGAAAAGAATATTCCAAATAAAGTCGGTCGCCAGTCTGACCGACTTCAAGGTCGAACCTCCGCACAAACAGAGGGGTATTGGCCTTGGGCAGTGCCATAACTGCCAATACTATGGCCACTCCGCCAGGAACTGCCACGCCCGCGCGCGATGCGTCAAGTGTCTAGGCGACCATCACACTAGGGATTGTGAGAGGACCAGAGAGTCTGAGGGACTACCCGCATGCGTGTTATGCGGGGGTTTGGACCATTCAGCCAACTGGCGGGGCTGTCCAAAGGCCCGATGGCCGCCAAGCGCCCTCTGCCCTCCAACTCACGCGGCCCAGCGACGCGTTCTCAGACCGCTTGGTCTGTCTCGCACGCACCTCCTGCGTCAGCCAGCAATCCAGCGGCCTACCCACCGTTGAGGCAGAGACCTTCAGTCTCTCGCCCAACGCCTCCGTCAACTCAGCCCCTAGTGCCCTCACCTTCAGTGAGCACATGGGCTAATTCAGACAACGACCGGCCGCTGTCGCTCCTCCGGAAACCCGGCCTGCGCCTCCAGAAGGGGCCACAAGGAGATCTGGGGTAAGCGACGACCAAGCCATCGCAACGGCCTTGCACGTGATCCAAGCGGTGGATCTCGACCAATTGACCGAGATGGGTCACGCGATCGTGGAAGCGGGCAACGACACCGTGTCTCTTGTCCGGACCCTCCTCAAGTTCCGCTCTCAAATAGAGCAAATTAAGTCAGCCGCCGGGGCGGCAAAACCACGTCAGCCTTAATTATGGGTAGTCTTAATCAGGAATAAACCGCGTTCACTAACCATCGCGTACTACAACACAGACGGGGCCTTCAAAGAAAAGAAACTACTGATCTCCCAATTCCTGGCAGATCACCAAGTAGATATTTTCCTGGCCCAAGAGACCTTTTTGAAACCACACCATCGCAATCCGCGTATTGCAAACTACAACCTGATCCGGAACGACAGGCTCCACTCTGAGAAGGGTGGCACGTTGATCTATTACAAAAGGTCTCTTCACTGTATCCAACTGGACCCTCCACTCCTCGAGAACATCGAATGCTCCCTCCTACGCGTTGCGATGACCGGCCACTCGCCGATCAATATCGCCTCTATCTACCTGCCATCTAATAAAGAGCTGCTACGCTCTGACTTAGAAACCCTATTCGCTGCTCTGCCACCATAGTGCAGACAATAGGCAATCGACTCCAGTGCACTGTCGACGCACTAGGCGAGTGGTTCAGGAAGTGGCGCATCGAAGTGAATCTGGAGAAAAGTAACGCAGTTTACTTTACGAAGGACCCACAAGGTGCGTCGCGACCTCAGAACAACACACAACACCGACCCAAGCCCATCAGGCAAATCTCTTTATACGGTAAACCCATTCCTTGGACACGCACGGCCAAGTATCTGGGTGTCACCTTCGACAGCGGCATGACCTTCGGTCCTCACATCAAAAGGGTATGCAACACTGCATGCTTCTATTTGAGCCGTCTCAACCCCATGATACGCAATGAAAAGTTTTTCTCTTGGTAACAAGTTAACTCTTTTCAAACTTTGCATTCGCCCAGTCCTGACCTACGCAAGCGTTGTCTTCGCACACGCAGTCCCAACTCACATGCTTAGGCTTCAAAGAGTACAAAACCGATTCATCCGCAGAGCTACCAACGCTCCAAAGATAGCGAGAAACTGCGACCTACACCGCGATCTCGAACTCCCGTCCATAAAGCACTTTATGAAAGAAGCGTCCGAACGTTTCTTTGATAAAGCCGCCGACCACCCGAACCGACTAGTTAGAGAGGCAGATAACTACATTCCGGAGCACAACCCTCGCCGACTCACCGGCAGACGTCCGATGACCAGATTATGGCTGACATGGTCCAATTCGATACCTCTGCGGCTCCGAGCAGCTAGAGGAACCTCGCGGTCCGACCCCCCCCCTGCATTCGTCGTTATCGAATACGTAGGCGTAGGAACATTAGCTCGTTCACTAGGTACCGCCCGGCGGTACCTGGACGATTTGCGTCCTAAGTAGGCCCTCCTGGCACCGTAGCTTCGGCCCTTCCGGCAAAACATGGGTGTTGCAGCACCCCAAAATTTGCCATAATCCCTAGCGCGCCCAAAGCCGAGGTTTCCCCCTTGGGAGCCCTTTGCGCTGCTGCTAGCAGTATATAAATATAGGATGCCGGGCCTCTGGCCCGCTCCTCAAACCTTGTCCGGGTGAAGTAGGAAATGCCGTCCGAGGCAACCTATGTATGTCATTTCAAAAAAAAAAAATCTGTGTTAATTATTCATAATTCACTACACCGGCGAGGTAGTACATCCACTCGTGGGTTGCCACCTGAAAGCTCCATTCAGTAACGTAAATAGTCTTAGTAGTTACTCGTATAGTTAGTTAACTTTAGTACTGGCACCGCTGATTCGCAGCTCGAAAAGTACTATCGCGTCGTAAGCTTGTAATTTACAATAAAGTAACGTGCCAACGCAAATGGTTTTCTTCATCTTCGCCAAAACCTCGTTATAATCTACTTTTTCGTGTCAGGTCATTTCATAAAAATTTTGTCGAAATCGGTTATTAGTTAAAAAAAAATATTCTCTTGTTTCTTTTCTCCCAGATCAGCAATATGAGGTCAAGCCTTTGTGAAGACAAGTTATACACACACAAAGATGACCTCCGTGGCGTAGTGGTCACCATGCTAGTCAGCCACCCAGAGGTTAATGGTTCTATCCCCGGTCAAGGCAAGTTAGAAAATGGCGTTTTACAAATTGTCCTGGGTCTTGGGTGATCTACATATGTATTTGTTATAAAGTATAGTATCGTTGAGTTAGTATCCCATAACACAAGTCTCGAACTTACTTTGGGACTAGCCCAATCAGTGTTTTTTTTTGTCCCTATATATTTATTTATACTTAGATAGGTACTGGGAATTCGACAAGATGTATACTTTTTACTATCTTTCATTTAATTTAAAAGGGCATACGTGTCACGTCATTCCATTCCATTTTATTAAAATAGATTATTAGTTTTAAAAAATTATTCACTTGTTTCTTTCTCCCAGATCAGCAATATGAGGTCATATCTTTGTGCAAACAAGAAACACATCAAAGAACTTTTGTGGTCAAATCCTTATGAACAAAAGTACACACTGATATGTCGAGTCGGTAACTGCACGATATGGCTCTGGGGGGTGTAGGGGAGTCGTGACCAGTTTGTTTTTATTAGCTTTGACTGCTTGGTGCGACCTTACTACCGAAATAATGTTTATGGACTAACGCGGGACATGCGTCGCATACGCATTAGGTGCTTACAGTTATTTATTTATTTAACACTGGCTGATGACGACTTCGTCGTTTTCGAAAAAACCGCATTTTACCGACAATCCATTTAAGACGAAGTGGTAGCTAAAGTGGCGCCCTCATTAGAAATAAATTGTTTAAAACTAAATATGGTGATAATTAAAAATTTGATTTGTATGAATGTCTAGAAAGACCTTTAAACTATTTTATGAATATAACCTTTAAAACTAGTATTGGTAGTCCGTCTAGCTTTAAAACTAGATGGACTATTAGTAATAATTTCAAAGGTTATTCATAAAATAGTTTAAAGGTCTTTCGAGACATTTATACAAATCAAATTTTTAATTATCACCATATTTAGTTTTAAACAATTTATTTCAAATGAGGGCGCCACTTTAGCTACCACTTCGTCTTAACGATAATTTCATTTAAGTATATACTTTTTTTTCTCTCTTTATTGGGGTAAACAAACAAAAACACAATAAATACAGTATTAAATATTAGTGCGTCGTAAAATAATTGTGTTTATAACACCGTTTACCACAGTTTACTCTAAAAAATACAATTTTAAGCTAATATTTGTGAATGCTGCTTACAATTTTAGATCAAGAGGTCACGAATTTTTCTTTTGAATTTAAAACCAGATGTTATTGTAATATCTATGCTATTAAAGTGCTCATTAAATGACTGAGTAAGCCATAAAGCGGAGAGCGTTTACCGGAGTTAGTGCGACATCTTGAAAGTGCAAACATTGGACATTTGTTATTATTTCGGCGGTGTGTTACGTATCTATTATGTTAATAAACATACATGTGAAATATACTTAAATATTGCATAAATTTATAAACCCATATAGACTACATTATAGACCGCATAGATGCACTATAACGTCTACAATATGTAACAAAAACCCTGTCCGAACCTTGTTGAAGCAACTCAGACGGTCAATATGAACATCTTTTCCTATGGTACCAATGTTAGAAACTCTAAGAAAAAATTGTAATTTTCATACAAATTGCCGGGCCGGCCGAACACTTTTGTATGAAAATATTTTTTTCGAGTCCCAGGACGTCCACTGCTGGTGTGGACTTCCTGGGGCTGTAATGATAATGAAGGTGTTGGATTATTTATTATTATTACCTGTGAGGAATTAGAATCAAGTAATTATTAAAAAAAACAATCAAATTTAAATTTTAAAGTGCATCTCAAAACGAATTAAATAAGCTCAAACTTGATGAGATGATGAGAGTTCCTATGGCCTTCCGGCTCCATCATCAGATCAGCTCCATGTCATCATAATATTGCATTGTCACGCGATATACGTATGCGTGCAAAATTTCAGCTCTCTCAGAAACCGGGAAGTGGGTGAAATTTTACTTCCAAGATTTTATTACGGACAGACAGACAATGGGACATGTGAAACTAAATAAAAGCTTGTAAAGAATAGCTTAAGGGGCTACCTGAATTTTTCGGGGTCCAGTGCTGCCCCCATTTGAAATAAATCATTTGAAAAGAAATGGAGACATCATTTAAAATTTGGTCTTGATCAGACCCTGGATAACCCTTCATACTATTTTATGAACTACATTTTACATTTTTAAGTGAGAACGTGATGCTTTTCTACGCACATACGCCAAAAGTGGCCGTTTTTCGCAATTGTGCGTAGAAAAGCTTCATGTTCCCACTTTAAACTGTAAACAGTAGTTTATAAAACAGTTTGAAGGGTTATCTAGGGTCTGATCAAGGCCAAATTTTAAATGATGTCTCCGTTTCCTTTTAAATGATTTATTTCAAATGGGGGCAGCACTGGACCCCAGAAAATTCATGTAGCCCCTTAAATACGTACATTACCGAAAAGCAGTTCTTATTGTTCTGCAAACTATCCTTTATTCCACGCAAGTGTAACTACAAACTTGACTTAGGCCTATGTGCACACAAAGCTCCCTAGAGAGATACTTTGGAGGTCTGTCAAGCATGCCTTTTAGGGCAATTGATAACCACGTAAACTCTCATATTTCTAAATAAAAATCGTTATATTATTTTTCATCTCATCTACTCAAAAAGCGATGTATTCATCCCCAACATTTGGAGCTAAAGTTACTGCTGATTCTCTCGGGACTAAGAAAAGTAAACTAGGATTAGAAAACAATTTGAAAACTGAACACAAGTGTAATCTATATGGAATCAAAAATAATGTTGGCAGTTCAGCAAAAAAAAAAAGAATTTATTATTGGTACAGACTTTTTAAATTTGGAATACATATCGTCGTCAACATTTTGATGTTCATCGCTTCGCAAACACGATTTTAAAAACGCTATAATTCGAAGTAATTACAAAAGTTTGGTTTTATTGTATTGACATTATAATTATTTAAAATTGAATATTTTTTCGTAAGTTCATGCCGATAGTGAATATTCAGTTTACTTATAGAAATAAAAAGATATGAAGGTCTACGCAAACAAAAAGTTAGAAGTGAACATTTACCTAATCAGAAGGTGCTTTTCGAATAAATAATCTATAAGTATTTATTGAATAAAAACGAGACCAAATAAAGGTATCAAAAGGTTGAAAAAAAAAAAAAATTATGTATTGTAGGTTCAACTTTTTTATGTTTTGTTTTGTATTTGCTAGTTTTTCTCATAGATGGAGATGAAAAGTAGAGTGTGCTACTCGGGTACGGTAATATTATATCTCGGCAATATACATGAATCCCTCGCTTCACTCAGGATTCCACGGTAAAATCACTTGCTACGCTCGTGATTCAACCGCGAAATCCTTCGTTTCGCTTCGGAATCAAAGAAGCGCCCTCGTCTTTAAAATATTACCGTTGTTCCTTGTAGCAATCTCTATAGTAGTACATTACGATGTAGGAGTGTATTATGGTGTTTAACCAATATACGCACGTATATCATACGACGTTTTACAACACACTTGCGAAAAAAAAAACCAATTAAATTGACTATTTTTTACGCGGGAAAGCAACAGTTTGATTTCCCGCAGTTTTACTTTAAAAATCAGTGCGCTGCCTAAGAGCAGGCGCCGCGTGGCGGGCCGTAAAAAAATCTAGGTATATGATTTAAAGCATAGATACACCTAAAAAGCAAATAATGCGGTTAAAGAAACTTCACTATTTGCGTGTTTTATGAGTTACTTTATATTATATTATCTAAAACCGGTGAAAAAAGATGCACTTTACGAGCAAGTGTGTTGAAAGAAACATAATGATACTGTCAAAAGGCGTAAATTATACAAAACATTGCGCTAACAATAGGAACAGTCACAGAGAAGGGTTTTATAAATCTGTACAAGTACCTATTACTTGTTAGATGGCCAAGTTCAACCTTTGGGCCGTTGGCTAAAAACGGGCACGTCTTCGATCCCCAGAAATTATAATGAGGCCCGTTCAAATATCTCTTTTTTTCACATTCCAAGGTCTCCACAGCAAACATTGTCCCAGAAACACATAATTGCCCCTTTTGCTGGCTTCTACCGTCGCAGCAGCCGCACCAACCTCGCGACAATTCTCACACATTTATTTGCATTGTTCCAGATCACATCACGATGGGCACCGCCAGGACGTGTTTTCTCTTCATCTCTCTCCACCTCATCTACATGATATCGGCTCAAGAAGTCGTCAAACGTGTGCCTCAAGGGTTCGTGGGCATGCGAGGCAAGAAATACGACTCCGAATCCACAGAACAATTCTACAAGAGGAAACCACAGTTCTTTGTCGGCGTCAAGGGCAAGAAAGACTTAAATCTAGAGGATATGACTTATAAAAGAGCACCAATGGGCTTCGTCGGCATGAGAGGAAAAAAGGAGTATATACCTGATCTTTTCTATCCAGATAGCTACGAGTACATGCCAAAAAGAGAAGGCTCTCTGATCGGCCAAATAGATTACACATCCAACGAAGAAAGGAAACCTGAAGAATTCCCTGTTCTCGACGAAATTATCACGGAATACTTACAAAAATTGGAAAATCCTACCGGGAATGATGCTGAATCGAACACCAACGAGCGTATAACGAATGAAGTGGACAAAAGGGCGGCGAATATGCATCAATTTTACGGCGTCCGTGGGAAGAAATCTATCCAGAACAAGCGACCTTATGACTTGACGTTTCGGGGCAAATTTATCGGGGTGCGGGGTAAGAAAGACGTGAAAAACAGCGGCGCGCAGGAGATCCGGTTTTTGCTGGGGCAGAATGGCCCGTGGCCTAAAAGGAAGGCCCAAATGGGATTCTTTGGCATGCGCGGCAAGAAATGGACGGACGGTGAGCATTATTGTTTGATTTATTAGATCAATCACATCACACCAAACAACACAAAACACGATAGAAATAATTCACTACTTTTCAACTACTCAAATAATACAATATGTAACAAAAACCCTGTCCGATCCTTGTAGGAGCAACTCAGACCGTCAATATGAACAACTTTTCCTATGTGACCAATGCTTGAAACTCGAAATTAAATCGACATTTTCATACAAAACTGTACGGTCAGCCCGGCAATTTGTATGAAATAGTCGATTGTTTTTTCGAGTTTCAAGCATTGGTCCCATAGGAAAAGTTGTTCGTATTGACGGTCTGAGTTGCTCCTACAAGGATCGGCCAAGGTTTTTGTTACATATTGTAAAGGTACTTTTATCTATATGCTAATTAAAACCAACAATTACTATCATTTGTATAAAATAGACGCTTATGACGTCATAGTTTCTTGGAGGCAAATGGCGCTCTTAATTTCAGTTTTTCTGCCATAGTAATCTAAGGCGATTCACATACTGCTCCGCACCTCCGTATCTGATAGAAAACACGCATAGTACAACACACTGATACCGGGTCTACGCGCGTGATTTTTTTAGGGCGGTCCCGCGCTTTGCGCGTGGATGCGAAGCAGTGTGCTAATCGCCTAAAATCACGTTGAAAATGAATATGATCCAAAGATACATTATATTGTGACTATTTTTTTCTTAACATTACTAAATGATTTATTATTGATCCAGAAAAATAACTTAAAATAATGCTCCTACAAAAAATTGGAGGCGGTTTAATTATATATTTTTTCATTTTATTACCTATCACTCAAAACAGATTACAACTATTAAAAATACACTGAAAAAAACATTTAAAAAAAGTGATGATGTAACTTGCGTCCTGCATTTACTATGCAAGACAATCTTTACATACTTAGTGACTCCCAGTTTTTTTGTTTGTTTTATGTGTGTTTAAGTGACCAAACACTGGAGTCAGATTTTTTCAAGGCATCTTTCATAGCTTGACGACTGCCATACAATAATGACAGCGGAGATCAACGGTTTATACGTGCCTTCCGAAGCACGGAGGAGCCCGAACAATTTTAATGTCATTTAATTTTAAATGTCATTTGTGGACACCCATCCAAGTGCGGACCACGCCCGGTGTCACTTTACTTGCAAAAGCGCGAGTAATGCGCACTTCCACCGGGCCACCGAGCTTGTCTAAACACTCCTAGTAAATAAAATCTTATTCAAACTCTGACATTTCCTAGGTCAATCTATGGCACGACCCTGATAGTTTATATTGAAAATGATTGCTATCCTATCACCAACATTGTGCTACACCCCGGTGCAAATGCAAGTAGGCATTACTATGCAAGTCGCTCCCCAAACTCAGGTATATCCGCAGACATCTTGTTACGTAGTGTATCAAACTTTGGCGGGTTATATTCGTGGTAAGTTAGTTTGTTTAGGCACGTTTAGGTAAGTACATTCATATGATTATGGGGAAATACGGAAACAAGGGCGGATCCAGTTTTTTTTTCTGGGGGGCACAAGGGGCGGGCCGGCAAAAAAAACTACCATAACTGTTCTTTACAAGTTCAAGTAGGTACTTATGTGTAGGACGGTTTGTGAGAGTATCTTTTAGAAAAATTAAATGTTTATTTAAGTACTATAAAAAATCACATTTGCTGTATAGGAGCGTCATTTAAATATTTATTTCGTTCTGGTTTTAGTATTTGTTGTTAAAGCGGTAACAGAAATACATCATCTGTGAAATTTTTAACTGTCTAGCTATCACGGTTCATGAGATATAGCCTGGTGGCAGACAGCGGACGGATGGACAACGAAGTGTTAGTAATAGGGTCCTGTTTTTAACCTTAGGGTATGGAACCCTTCAAACAAACTAGAAAAAAACCAATGACCCTATTTAAAAAAATAAAACGACGGGTTGCACTCCGGGAGTGCCGGCAGAAGTGAAAACTTGAATATTAACGTTGTGCATTTCCATGGATGCGCGTGGCACGCTGTAACATAAACACACACGAACATTCGCGCAAGCGCTCTGCGCCGCCTAAACGACACAGCAGGTGCAGGCATACATTTTCGCCGCGCTGTAGAAAGAGAGGGGGATACTTCCTGTCCTACGCCGCGCCGCCCTGGCTGTCTACTCTCCATCCGTCTTACGAATTTTCGATCAGGTCACGTGTCCTGACGCCCTGACGCGAGTTTAATATTTTATACCCATTACAAAAAAAGTGTACAACGCCGCTAAAGAAGTTTTCACATCAAAACTTAATCTAATCCCGTCTTATTATAAAACCCAGACTAACTTTGTTACTAGGTTTAAACCATTATCCGCCCAAAATGAAGTTGACATTGACAGGTGCGATAGTGTGATATTACTAGATATTACTAGTTTTATAATAAGACGGATCGTGTCTAAAGTAACAAACGACAACAATGTATTCTCAGTCCACATATCTAACTTTAATATCAGTATAATTGTAAGGTTGAACTGACGTTTTTGGAGAAAATTCTGCAGTACAGTTTGTTACCGCTTCTTCTGCACTTGCGCTTTGGAGGCGGCAGTAAACTTAGTTGTAAGTAAATGATCTGACGTCAACCACTAACTAATAAGAAATCGAAAGAAAAAAATAACAATTATCAAGTGATTCAAATATCCAAAGATAAATAAATGACTTTTTTTTGAGTAAAACAGCAATATTAGCCAAGTATTAGCTTTGTGTCTTTCGAAGCTGTTTGCCAAAACTGTTTTTGAATAAAAAATAAGGCGTCATGGATGTTTTAAAAAGTTGCGCCTTAGGGCTGTGTTTAACCCTTGAATAATAAATGACTGTGGTCGAGCAAGGTCACAGCCGTGGATGATGTAAAACGTTTATCAAAGTACAAGTGATATACCCCAAGTTTACCTAATCGAGTTGAGATTATTATACGGTTGACATTTTCTTCTTATTACGTAATTTATGTTTGTTAACTCGTTCGCAAGCATTACATGTTATTATGTATCAACCTTTTATTATATGAAAAGTATTTATTATTTAAAAAAAAGACATAATAATAATATGACAAAGCCCTTCTGGCGAGTAGGCGACAAATACTGTGAAAATGAGTTTCTTTCGGCGTTTCTTCTCAGCAGTGATCGTTACGAAGTGGTGGTATCGGTAGCTTTTTTTGAAATAAATTAAATTTCAATATATTACACGTAATGTTAATTATACTTATTGACGTGTAAAAATTAAAGATCCTATTAAAACCATTTTCGACTTCCACGCGGACGAAGTCGTGGATTACAGCTAGTAATAATATAAAGTTAATATTTCACCAAAGAGTGTTGAAGAGTTTCACGAAATTTCATCATTTCTTGAGTGAGAGACACAAAAATTGAGACAAATAGATCATATCGGAACGGGAACGGGCTATTATAACACAATTTATAATGTATAAAACCAATTACAGATCCTATTAGAACCATTTTCGACTTCTACGCGAACGAAGTCGCGGGTTACAGCTAGTATTTCTATATAGTCATGACAAGTGACATCATTTTGTGACTTTTTATTTTCTGAACAGTATCAGATAAATTATTTTTGGAAAGAAGTTCCTTATCGCGCGTTGAGAAAGGGGGCTAGACGGAAAAAAATTAAGACCAAAACTTGTAACGACACTTTTTGTTCATTCAAATTTATGAAGAGAATAAAAACTTGATTTTAAAACGCAGAAAAGAGTTTGAATGTAATTTAGACCTATTTATATTTTACTTCGTTCCATCCGGGTGTCCCTTGACACCTCTCGAGTTTTTGGAACGAAGTTCCTTATGGCGCGTTGCGAAAGGGAACTATACGGAAAAAATTAAGACCAAAAGTTGTAAAGACACTTTTTGTTCATTCAAATTTAGGAAGATAATAAAAACTTGATTTTAGAATGCAGAAAAGAGTTTGAATGTAATTTAGACCTATTTATATTTATATTTTACTGCGTTTCATCCGGGTGTGTCTTGACACCTCTCAAGTTTTTTGACCTAGAAAAGTACCCACAGAAATTCTCTTTATGTTAAACGTTTTTCTTCCACGCCCTTGCTCTCAGCGAAGGTACAGTTGTATTTCTTATTTACAGTGTGTGACGATATCCGATATTCCTTCTGGGACATGGCTGTTCACATGAGTGATCCTCCAAATGGTTAGATACCGGTCGAAACTTAGTGAGCATAGACATTAGATGAAAGCAAACACTCGCTTATTATGAACTAACAATAGTGTAATTTGACGGCCTCCGTGGAGTAGTGGTAACCTTGCTAGTCCACCACCCAGAGGTACCGGGTTCGATCCCCGGTCAGGGCAAGTTGAAAAATGGCCTTTTTTCAATTTGTCCTGAGTCTTGGATGTTTATCTATATATGTATTTGTTATAAAATATAGTATCGTTGAGTTAGTATCACATAACACAAGTCACGAACTTACTGTGTGGCTAGCTCAATCTGTGTAATTTGTCCCTATATATTTATTTATTTAACTGCGCTCCACGGTGTTTCCCGCGGAAAAAGTAGCCTATTTTTTAATCCAGGGTGTCAGCTTCCTGCATACCAAATTTTATCAAAATTTGATATCTACAGCCGTTTGCGGGTGAAGAAGTAACAAACATACACACACACTCACAAACTTTCGCCTTTAGATGTATAATATACTAGCTGCGCCCCGCGGTATATAAAAAAACGTAGCCTATGTGTTAATCCAGGTTGTAAGCTTCCTGCAAACAAATTTTATCAAAATTGGTCCAGCCGCTTGCGCATGAAGAAATAACAAACATATACACTCACAAACTTTCGCCTTTATAATATTATTAATTATAAGTGTGATTTAGTATACTTTAGTGCCTATAAAATGAAATATCCGTATATAACATTTAAAAAAATCGCAAAGGTGAAAGGTAAGCCTAGGTAGAACCTTTGTGAATGTTTTATGTAAGTTCTTGACGACCTCTGTGGCCTAGAGGTCACCAATCACCATGCCACGCTGTCACACCAGAGGTCTCGGGTTCGATCTGCGGTCAGGTCAAGATGGAAAATGATCTTTTTCAAATTGACCTGGTCTTGGATGTTTGTAAGTAACTGGAAAAAGATGCATCAATCTATCAACTGAAAATGTAATATTATTATGGGACCTAAAAGTCTGGCAATTTGAAAAATGAGTGGGATAACTTTTTCATACTAATGGACAGCATACGTATTTGTTGTAAAATATAGTTTCGTTGAGTTATATCCCATAATAAATAAATATAAATATATAGGGACAAATAACACTGATTGAGCTAGCCCCAAAGTAAGTTCGAGACTTGTGTTATGGGATACTAACTCAACGATACTATATTTTATAACAAATACATAAATAGATAAACATCCAAGACCCAGGACAATTTGAAAAAGGCCATTTATACTCGAACTAACGCTGAGGCTTGCTCAATCTGTGTGATTTGTCCGTATGCCACGTAGAAGAGACACTCCTGTAATAAATTGAACCACTGTCCCATACAATTTGCCTGTGCGGCTGCACACTTTTGTGTGAAAATGCGGATTTTTTTGTGTTTTGCTTGTTATTTTAATTTCATTATACTAAAGTGATCTAGTATAGTGGTTCGATACTCTCTATTGGTTCGATTTATTACGGGTATGTCCCTTCCATATTGTATAATATTCCATGTTATTTACTTTTACCTACCTACCTATTTAGAAAAAAAAACTGAAAGAATATTTTTTTTTAACATTGAAGTAAGCGGATACCAAAATTGGATCGAACTGATCCAATCGACTTATGTAATAAAAAAATTGTATTTTAAATGTTAATAAAAAGGATACTTGCATTGCCTAGAGGTCCTGATAGGGTTAATCTGGTCCTGTGGAAGGGTTTACCTATAAATAAGCATAAGTAGGTACGTATTTATAGAAGAAAGGCATTTAACCATTTACTGAAAACATTTTTTTTCTTTCCAGAGTCGAGCCCCGAGATGGAAACGCCCAATTAAGTGTCTTCAAGAAAATTCAAATAATTATGTCTCCTTTCTTGTAAAGATTTGACATATCCTATAAAATTTATGAATCCTTGCCAAATACGCGTCAGAGGCTTATTCTAGCGTTATACCTCTTTAGGAAATCTAGTTAAGAGAAGTCGTTGAATAAGGTGTGCATTTACCAGATTTTTTTAAAGTACCTACTGAAAAAACTGACTGGCTTCACATGTATATTGACCGAGTGATCGATCAACGCCAGGGCCGGATTTACTACAACTCCAGTGCCTCCACGACAGACCTCAAAAAAAAATCTTTGTAATTCCGACTAAAGAATGTAATTAAACAACTTTTACTTTGATTTATTTTTCACTGTTTTACCTTTGCTTATATATGAATAAAAATAATTTATCTATATTTGTTCACTCTAATCAGGCAATCGGTAAAATATTAAATTTGGGGCCAGAGGGTCTTCACTCCTTTGTTGCCTCGAGACCTCCAGACCTCCAAATCCGGCCCTGGTCAACGCAGAGCTAAAACCGTTGCGTCAAGAAGCATGAAATTTAGCACAAACGTTCCTTGAATGACCTAAGTGTGGACTACGAAGGGATATATGTACCTAACATGTCCCACGACACCACCTCTGTGACCCAAAGGGTCTATTCAGACACAGAGAGAGAAGCGCAGCGGAGAGGATTTTTTATGTCACTCGGAAATAAGCTTGAACTATTAGCTTAAACTGCAAAACGAGAGCATTTCTCCAGGCTATGGTGTTATGGTATTATTTTCAATTGAGTTAGCGAATTGCTCAAGCATTAACTTCTCTGTTTGAACTGACCATATGGTCATCATTTAGCAGATTGTGAATTTATTTTTTTACGATTTTTTCTTTACTACCATCCTAGCTTCCAGAGTTTTAATCAAAGGCTGGTGTCTGTCTTTCGCACAAATTTATATAAATCCACTGGTTTTGCCTAAAGATGCCGCAGTCCGAAAAAGAAATATTACTACAAACGTACCCTAAGTATTCTACCCATTAGATTAGATCAAAGGAGTGGATACCACAAAACTAAACCAATTTTAAATTATAAAGGCTTCCAATTCAGATTTGAATAAGATATTCGTGTAGCTTTTCGCAATATATATATTTTCTTCTTAAGACGAAGTGGTAGCTAAAGTGGCGCCCTCATTTGAAATAAATTGTTTAAAACTAAATATGTTGATAATAAAAAAAAATTATTTGTATCAATGTTTAGAAAGACCTTTAAACTATTTTATGAATAACCTTTGAAAGTAATATTGGTAGTCCGTCTAGTTTTAAAACTGTTTTTCGCCAAAAGTGGCCACTGTTGGCGAAAAACAGTTTTAAAACTAGACGGACTATTAGTAATAATTTCAGTTTAAAGGTCTTTCTAGACATTGATACAAATCAAATTTTTTATTATCACCATATTTAGTTTTAAACAATTTATTTCAAATGAGGGCGCCACTTTAGCTACCACTTCGTCTTAAGTCCCAAAATTCAAAATTGAAACTGTAGGTATCTATCACAATACAGATTAAATAATTTTATTAAAATGCGACTTTACTTGTTAATTATACTTCCTGTAATAATTATTATTACTGGAAAATGCACACATTAAACCTTATAGTTATTTATAGTTACTATTATAAAGAAAACTTACTAATATTAAAGATTTTTCTATTGTCTATGTGTATAAAAATAAAGTTACTCAAATCTTGTTGTCAAACCTAGTCAGATATGTAGTAACATTAGATAGATTACAAAAATGTTTCGAATATATAATTATATAATATATAATATAGTTATATAATTATAAAAAATAAATTACCTATTACTTATTAGAGTTTTCTATGTTTACTGATACTTGTAATCGACATATAATTATGGCATTAAGCCCGTTTACATGTTGACAAGTGACAAGTGCGAGTGACATGTTGGAAGTGACAAGAGGCAAGTGAATATCCACTTGTCAACGACGTGTGAGCACCAGCTTAACACTTGCCAGTGTTTACTTGCCACTTGTCACTCGCACTTGTCACTTGTCAATAAGTAAACCGGGCTTAAAGCGTGTTTATTTCTTATTTACGTTGTAGAACCTAGTGATAGCATACATTTTGTGAAGGCTGGGCAAAATGTACACACAAGTTATTACAGAGCTAATAAATGCAGTTCCAGTACCTACTGGTGTTCAATTATTTATATATCCCTTATAATGTCCCACAGCTGTCCATAAATCCTTTGATTTAAAAAAATGCAACCCATACAAATACTCCCAGGCGGGTACAAGGAAATTAAAATTAGTTTCAACGGGTCCACGAGCTTTTAAAGTACAGTCGGCTACAGTGTTGTTTGTATTTTTATTTATTTAAAAGGAATTTAGTAAATAAAATACGGGTACTAAATAATATACAATAAATTGGTTTGGGATTATACTTTTTATTAAATTCAAATCGACAAAATATTTGTATCTATTGTACAACCTTATTATTTTCAATTTAATGCCACGAATGTGCTTAAAATGAGAAATGGTGTTTAATATATTGTGTACTCTATTACGTACTTTATTGAAATCAGAATTACGTATAAAACGGAACTCCAAAAAAACTTCGACTTCAATCTGCTGACCACTGTAATCATCATAATTTTCGTGGACCCGCTAGAAACAATTGTATGGAATTTAAATAATTGGTTTGGACCCGCTGGTGCCGAAATTTTGGAACGCTGGGAGTTTGCCATTTCTGAAGGTAGTACGGAGGGTAAAGCTAAAATAATCTCATACACGGTATTATATGTGGAAACAGTTATAAAACAAGCAGCCAGCTGAAAAAAAAAATCTTTTTTGTTTACGTGTGTAAGTAACTAACACTGGTGTCAGATTTTCAAGCTCTCTACAAGCATCCGACCAAAGAGCAAAAAGATTTTTTAGGTTCAGACATCTGACATAGCTTGACGACTTCCATACAATGATGACAGCCGAGACCAACCTTATACGTGCATTCCAAAGCATGGAGTAGGTCTAGAAATTTTTATGCCTCTTCTGGTCACCCATCCAAAGGCGGACCACGCCCGGTATCGCTTTGTTTGCGAAAGCGCAGTAACACGCATTAAAAAAAAAAAAGATTTGAAAAGAATAAATAAAGTAGTTTAAAATTACTCCACAGCAGCGCTAGTGTCAGCAAGAGAGTATAAAATGAATCCCACCAAAAACATAAATGTGAAAATGTGAGCCACGTTCAAAATCCGACAATCTAAATGGCCGCCAAGTTCTTGAGAGAATATTGAATTTTATTCATAAGAAGGGGCTACCTGAATTTTTTGGGGTCCAGTGCTGCCCCCATTTCAAATAAATCATTTGAAAGAAAACGGAGACATCATTTAAAATTTTGTCTTGATCAGACCCTAGATAACCCTTCAAACTATTTTATGAACTAATGTTTACAGTTTAAAGTGAGAACATGAAGCTTTCCTACGCACATACGCCAAAAGTGGCTGTTTTTCGCAATTGTGCGTAAAAAAGCTTTACGTTCTCACTTTAAACTGCAAACAATTGTTCATAAAATAGTTTGAAGGGTTATCTAGGGTCTGATCAAGACAAAATTTTAAATGAAATCTCCGTTTCCTTTCAATAGATTTACTTCAAATAGGGGCAGCACTGGACCCCGGAAAATTCAGGTAGTTAACATTTGACCTGGCTTGTTTTTTACCAGCAATTCTGATGTTAAGAAGAGTAAAACCTTACAATGTCATAACAATATTTAAACGGTTGAACTGACTTCCATCAAACATAGCTAAGAACCACCGCAAGAGAACTTGCTTTCACGTAAAAAAAACCGCATCGAAATCGGTCAACCCGTTTGAAAGCAATGAAGCCACAGACAGATAGAAATTAGCGTCAAATTTATAACAACACCCGTCTTCTTTGTCAGGGGTTAAAAAGGATGTTTAAATTAACTCTAGTTTCCAATAGTGTTGTTGTAGAAGGCAATAAATGGTAAAAACGAATTGTTTTGGCCACATCTAATACCGTAGACCTAAAATTTTTTTGCTGTATGTCTAATACCTTGCTATGGATTTTGGTCGACTTACCAGTAATCTTCGCTACGGACTGGTGGTCCCACTACTTATTCTTGTAGGCAGGTAGGTAACCCTTGAGTTCTTTCCGTAGCCACGACTGCTAGGGGTCAAAAAGAAAAAAGTCACAGAAGGATGAATAATATCTCATAATGAAGGTCATTTGCAATACAAGATGGTGTTGCGTACTTAACTGACGACACAGGTATGGCACTTCCTAGAAGCGGAGTATCATTTATGCCTACTACAACTACAAACTAAACTACACATCCGTGCACACGGCAATGTGTGTGTCGCCTGCCAACACAGAGTTGCGGGGACGGGGACGAGGACGCATATTGCGCGGGACCCTAGGAGTTTCCTTTCTGTATGCAATACTTATATTAAATGTGTTCCCGATTCCTACCTTTATTCAATTTCGTTAGCTATCTACTTTAAATAATTGGCCAAGTGCGTGTCGGGCCACGCGCAGGTTAGGGTTCCGTAGTAACGAATGCCAACTTTGAGTTTATGCCACTAAAAACTAATTTTCTATTGAATTTGTATAAAATTTTCCTTTTCCGAGTACATTTTATTAGTTTCACCTATAACTTTATAATTTGTAAACCCTACTGAGCTCTGATAGTTTTCCTTTAAATTTCGTTATATTTACTATAGCTGTGAATTTTTTCACGTGTTCATATATAACCGTTTAGCAGATAGAGGGGACACTTGACTCTAACAAAAAATTTCACTTTTAAACCAAATATTTCAGAAACTGACCCCTAAATCGAAAAACGGTGTTCACAAGCTCATAATATTTTTGAAAGACCTATTCAACGATACCCCACATGATTAGAGATTAATAGTTAGTCGAGAAAATAAAATTGACTTTTGAATTTACTAGTACGGGAGCTACGCTAAAAAAAATTTTTTTTCAATATTTTATTTTACCACTTTTTCCGTATAATTAATATACATACCTATACCAAATTACAGCTTTCTAGTACTTATAGTTGCTGCTTAAAACCGCGGACGGACAGACAGACAGACATGACGAAACTATAAGGGTTCCTTGTTTACTACGGAACCCTAAAAAGGTAAACAATCTTACGTTGTCTTTTACCTTCTACCCTCGTTACCAAGCTTATACAATATGTAGCAAAAACCTTGTCCGATCCTTGTAGGAGCAACGCAAAGCGTCAATATAAACAACTTTTTCTATGGGATCAATGGCTGAAACTCTAAGAAAAAAAATGACAATTTCATACAAATTGCCGGGCCGGCAGAACATACCGATGAAAATACCGATTTTTTATTCGAGCTTCAAGCATTGGTCCCAAAGGAAAGTTCATATTGACGGTCTGAGTTGCTCCTACAAGGATCGGACAGGGTTTTTGGTACATATTGTATTTAGTTTCACCTGGCCCGTTGTCTGCCTGTCTGTAATCAAATCTTGCAATTTAAATTCGACTTCTCAGTTTTCGATTGAGCAAAAATTTGTCATGCATAGGTACGTACATCGCATGAGAATGCAATAATATGATGACATAGAGCTGACCTGATGATGAAGCTGAAAGGTGGCCATAGGAACTCTGTAATGAAACGACAAAACCCCATCGAGTTTGGGCTCGTTTGATTGATGAAGCGTGTTTTCAAAAATATATATTTTTTAAAATTTCAATGATTTCTTGTATACAAACTTATTTAGTTTTACCTGTCCTGTTCTCTGTCTGTCTGTCTGTAATCAAATCTTGCAAGTCAAATTTGACCCACTTAGCTAATTCCGATTGAGCTGAAATTTTGCAAGCATACGTGTAAGTATATTGCGTGACAATGCAATATTATGATGTCATGAAGCTGATCTGATGATGGAGCTGGAAGGTGGTTATCGCTTTGGGCCATGAATCACACCCTTGATATATGTCTTTGAGTACACCCTTTACACAGAACTATATCAAGTACAAGGAAAAAGTTTATTACCTCGCTTGCTAAAACGATATATGGAAGGCGCCAGCGCCGCAAAGTTCAGTCCTGTGGTTCAGTCTGCTCTCCATCGCTTTACGCGGTCGACGTCAGGTTTCGAAAGAAAAATGACTCGTTATTCGGATATTAACTGTTCAAACACCACCAATAAAGTTGGAGCTGTTAATCGAGGTATTTTCTTTTCGTCCTGAAATATCTGACATTAATTAAAAAACAATTTATTTTGTAGCTCCGTATTATTTTCATTAAAACATGAGCGACGATTTGTGTCCAACGCTAGTTTTCCAATGCGGCTTTTATTAGACAGGCCAGACTTCATTTTCATTAAAATCCAGCGATGTAATAATAAGCAATTCCATTTCAAGGCCAATTTTTAATTTTTATGGCTAACGTAAGAATAGTGCTGTACGCTGCGATTTTTTTGACTCGACTCGACTCGATTTGAAACGACGATTTTAAAAGCAAATGATTTTTATACTTTTATTAAAGTATTCTCCGCATATGGTTCCTAAGTCTTCTAGGGCTCTTGACAGGTTGGCCTCAGCTGACCAAAATACTTTGTTTGAGAGATGTGAGCTAGATCATTAACGTATATAGGAATCTATTGTTACCAAGGAGACTGGGTTGGGCGTTAGTATAATAAATAAATAAATATATAGGGATAAATTACACTGATTGAGCTAGCCCCAAAGTAAGTTCGAGACTTGTGTTATGGGATACTAACTCAACGATACTATATTTTATAACAAATACATATATAGATAAACATCCATGACCCAGGACAATTTAAAAAAAGGCCGTTTTCCAAATTGCCCTGACCGCAGAACGAACCCGGGACCTCTGGGTGGCGGACTAGCATGGTGACCACTACGCCACGGAGGTATTTATTAATAAAAATATTAGACAGGACAGGAGCTAAGACACTTTACAGTGGCAGCCCATTTTGTTGGTTTCCTTAACAATATCCGTAGCGCCATTTATTATTTGCCAGGTAAATTAAAAACCCCGACTTTCGGGAGTTAACCCCATATAACTTTTAAACCAGTGAACCGATTTTCATCAAAAATATCTAAGAACCACCGCAAAGGAAGTTCCTTTCAAGTATAAAAACTAATCTTAGTTATTTAGTAATCCTACTGATGTATACTAATTTGCACTGAATAAAATATTTTTCTTTCTTTCTTTCTTTCTTAAAAACCATATCGAAATCGGTCCATCCATTCGGAGCTACGAAGCCACAGACAGACACACAGAGATTGTAAACATAACTGTAATAGGTATACTGACAAATGTAACGCAATTGATTGGTTAGGTAGGTAGATAACATACCTATATGTTTATCGATTTGAAATTTTGAGATTTTCTCTGTGAAATTTATTATAATTTTCTAAGTCGATTATGATTATCAGTTTCTTTGTCGGTTCATTTCGATATTTTGAATCGATAAATATACACCCACAATAACTTGCGTAATATTATTTCATTAACAAACAACTTACACCTAGTGATTTGTTTGTGGTCACACGAATAAAGTTAAAGGTATGTAGGGAGGTACTTACTTGTCTTCACAACCAAAACGAACGTCCGATGTTTTGATCTTGTCAAGCACAATTGCTGAGCTGACTTCGGTGCCTAGAATCGGTTTGTCGCGTTCTAATCGATGGTTTTGAATCGTTTTCGCGCGCTTATGGTTTCCATCTTTAAATTACAGTCGGGACGCTAAAGAACCTACGCAATATGTTACACTCTCAGTCCTCATACAATCGTTGAACATTATCCGTCTACTTGATATATGTCTGTGACTTTATATCTTCAAGGTTTGAGCTCGATTGATTCGTCTTGAGGAGCACTGTAACGTTTTTTGTATTTTTTTGATTTCGGACTTGTCTCTCTTTGGGAAGACATCAGGATTTTATTATTCCTCGTGACTCCCCTAAGTCGGGGATGTAATAAATACTTGTTATTGAAAAAGATCTCTGCAAATTACAAATTATTTATAACTTAGACAATTTAATTTTTTCCAATGAAGTGTTATCTAGGTTACATATCATACATTTCATAATTAATTTGTAATGTGTAAAGACATACATTTTTAAATTTTATCTATGGTCCATTTATTAGGTATTTAAAAGAATGTAAACAATCTTGACGTCTTTTTATTAAAATATACACTTTATAAATCAATACCTTCGCAAATTACAAATTATTTATTTTATAATTACATAATTTATTTGTAATTTGCAAAGGTATTGATTTGATTGTTTACATTTTTTAAATACCTAACCCAATGGAGAATAGGTTTTTTTTTAAATATATTGGGACAAATTACACTGAGCTAGCCCCAAAGTAAGTTCGAGACTTGTGTTATGGGATACTAACTCAACGATACTATATTTTATAACAAATACATACATACATATATATGTTTATCTATACAATGTCCTTTTTAATTAAGTACAAATATTTAAAGGGGTTATTCAGTCCATCATTTTGAACAACTTTGCCCAATAAATATATATCGAAATACGAAAAAAAAATTAGGTTCTCATACAGATCGAAGTAGTCACGTGATATCGTTACTATGAAAAATGCAAAAAAAATTTTCGTATTTCGATATATATTTATTGGGAAAAGTTGTTCAAAATGATGGACTGAATCACCTCTTAAAATATTTGTACTTAATTAAAAAGGACATTGTATATAGATAAACATCGAGGACCCAGGACAATTTGAAAAAGACCATTTTACAAGTTGCCCTGGCCGGGGATCGAACCCCGGACTAGCATGGTGACCATTACGCCACGGAGGAGGAGGAATATCTAGTAAATACCTCTATTTTCATTTGTTTACTAAGTAGTAGACCCGGTTAACTCAATTTATGAGTAGGTAGGTACACCCCTGTCTGATTTTACTGTCGCGATCCCTAGAGTTCCTTTGGGAGCCTCGCGTGGGACATGTTTTCCATTTACCGGTGGAATTTCAATGAGGCATCAATTGGATACATATTTAATGACGCGAATAACTTAGTTATGAGCTCTCTAATTGATTTGTGTGCCATTAGGATAAAAGCCTATGTGACGTAAGATTTGCCGATATCATCTATTTCATTGGTTACAGTTTTGTAGTAAAACCACAAATATGTAGTGATACACTTTAGCAAAACAGAAAACAGCTTTATAAATTTCAATTTTATTTTAAAGATGAATTATTAAGGATGCAAGTAACACTTTTCTCATTTTAAGAAAAGTGTTACTTGCATCCTATATCATTCGTGGATATTTTAGACATGTTTCGACTAACATGTCTAAAATATCCACGAATGATATAGGATGCAAGTAACACTTTTCTCATTTTAAGAAAAGTGTTACTTGCATCCTATATCATTTGTGGATATTTTAGACATGTTTCGACTACCTCGAGAATTAGTAAAGTTGTTTAAAAATGTTTGACCCTGCGAGCGAGACAGCCAATAAAAATGTTTGACCCTGCGAGCGAGACAGCCAATAAAAATGTTTGACCCTGCGAGCGAGACAGCCAATCAAATGCCCCTTACCCTAGACAGAATCAAACTTTCATATATTAAGTCATATTTGACCATCAGTATGGAAAACTTCTACACCCTTATATTTTCTTTCAAGTTCATATTTGCGTGTTGAAAATTATTTAAATGCAATTTCTTTAAAATTACAAAACACTGCCGAAATGTCAAATGCCATTTCAAATGAAAAGCTAAACTACGTTTGTATGGAAAAGTCTAGGGTAGGGGGACTTAAGGTCGCCTATTGTTTCTGTACAATTTGTATTTGATGAACAATACAGGTTAAATAAATAAATAAACATTCTTGCATCCTAACTGATAATCATACTTGAATAAAGGATTTAAAAAAAAACATCGCGATAAAAGTTTGATATTTTTTATTAAAACTGCTCCTTATAAATCCATCGATTGCTAACATAATAATAACGTAGAAATAGAACATACATAAGCCATGTCTCAAAGTGATATACATAAATACATTACATACATTAATGACAGGATCAATCCAATGTGTGCGAACACATACAAACGCACATGTGACAGGCCGCCATGTTGAATTTAAACAAGGAGTCAAAACGTAAAACAAACATTTTCATCCTATTGATTTAAGGCATACGACTTCTTATTGAACTTACTTCATTTTTAAATCTATAAGTATTTTAAATTAAAGTGATATAAATTTATTTATAAATAAATTGCGTTTAAATGATAATGCCATTTAGAACAACCGGCAGACTTGTCACATACGTAATCTTTACATGCATGAAATGAACGAAAAAATCATAAGATTGGTAGATAGATCAAAAAATGGACGATTATTAGCAATAAAAATATGGATATTGATACCTAAAAGCAAGTGATTCGTGTCCCCGTGTCCTACAGTTCGCCGCGCGTACTCTGCCATTTTTCAAACGCGGAGTTACTAAACTAACGTTTGTATGTATGAAAAAACCATTCGTATAGGTGACTCCGCGTTTCGAAAATGGCACTTCAAGTGACGTTTGCAACGAACTGCACAACACCGATTTGTTGACATCTATTTTATAAACAAATATGGAATACATTTGGGCGATTCCCCGCTGTTATTAATTATAAATTTGTTAATAACTATTAATATTATTAGGAGTAAGATAAAGATTATAATAGTGAATGTGTGTAGTGTAGCCGAAACTCTTATCGTGGTCGGAAACCACTTCTGATTCGTTTTTCACTAAAACTTTGACTAGAAAGTCGACTCTTCGGTACAAACTCTCTAACCAGAATTTTAGTCAAAATGATTTTTTAACAATAAAAGTAGTCAAAAAACTTTTTACCAGAAAAGTAGTTTGACTGTAATATACATATAACATGGATATGTGTAGCTCAAACCTTTATTCATAAACATGATATGAAAAAAAAAACAAGCTTTCTAGATTTTCATTACATTGCATAATATTTATATTAAGAAGTATTGATTATATTTCCCTAAACGCCTCACATATCCATATGACACGATTTTATTAAAAATTCAATAACATCCTATGAAAAACAATTAAAAAAAACATTGAAGAAATAGCGCATTAACAAAATACACGAAGATACAATTATTTGTTTAAACTCTAACTACTTATTATACAAAAATTGTTTATGCATGCTGTTAAATAACTTATTTATTATTTTATTATTGAATTTTGTTAAGCATATTAACCCACTTTTCTTTTGTATTCTTATCATTTTTTTTAACTTTGATATTTAGATATAATATTAATGATGTAACAGATATATTTTTATGTCACTGGGTCAACGGACATACAAGTGAGACAACACTATATTTTGACGCTTTGCAATTTATGTAAAAATTAGTAAGAACACCCGAAATTCTATACCATTTCAATGCAAATTTGATACCTACACTATTCTAACGATTGATAGTTAAATGACGTGATTGCTCTGTCCTAAACTCGCTATGGAATTGAAAGCGACAAAATTGAAATGTTTTTAGGTTTTTCTATTGCTTTAACGTAAATGTGATTCCTCGATAGTGAATGTCGCAACAGAATTACTACACATAGATCCATCATCAACATAATTATTTGTAATACTAATCAACATAATTATTTGTAATGGCCCCATAACCTAAACAGGTTATGGGCCCATTACAATTTCTTAGCCGTACGAGGCGAAAATATGATTTCCAACACTATTTTCTTATGGAAACCACACAAGGAATCACATTTAACACAACTTTAAGCATTTTTTTGATTCTAAATGACATCGAAACAGTATTTTATCATAATTCATATTTCAGTATGCATGTAACTAAAGAGTCATACGTATTGAAAATAAGATAAACTTATCACTGGTTCCAACGGCAAAAGCCCCGTTCAGTCCAAATACAGTTGCATGTGCACAAATACGCGGACGAAATTCAGAAATATATCTATCCCGCTCCCACACCCACGCCTTCCAATGCGCCTGTAGCAGTTGGTCGATCGTGTGACTGAGAAAGAAAATGATATCTCCAACAGCGCTTCCAGCCCGGATTTTAATAATAAAAAACATCACAATAAATAAACTTATAATTTACACATTTTAATACGCTGCGTAGTTAGAACAGCATCCTATACACAACCTATTAATGATAAAACATCGAACAATTATATTGGAAACACACAGATACTATAATGTTGTTAACTTATCCACCATTCAAGGGCTGTTATACGATAAAAACGAAGAGAATCGATATCGACATTTTTATCGACAGGGTTATACGAAGCTAAATCAATATTCTGCCATGGGTAATACACTCATTAATAGAAATAACTTTTACTATGGGGTAAGACAAAAAATCGAAAAGCGGGATTTTTCAATGATTTTTTTTTTTTTTTTACAATTTATTGGTTTAGGCATTTGTCCTCAATCTCATCTGATGGAAAGCGACGATGAAGACTAGGATGAAGCATGCCTATCCAAAAGATACCCATTCAATCTACTTTTGAATGTCCCGGGGCTGTACTTCTCTGGGAATATAGACGCAGGCAGTTCATTCCACACTTTAGCTACTCGAACCAAAAAGGAATTGTCAAAGCGATTTTATTTTATAGGTTTTATAGGTTAAGGGGCTGCCTGAATTTTCTGGGGTCCAGTGCTACCCCCATTTGACATTTGAGAAAACGGAGATTTCATTTAAAATTTTGTCTTGATCAGACCCTAGATAACCCTTCTTGAAACTATTAAATTAACGAGATTTCATTTAAAATTTTGTCTTGATCAGACCCTAGATAACCCTTCAAACTATTTTATGAACTATTGTTAATTTAATAGTTTCAAGGGTTATCTAGGGTCTGATCAAGACAAAATTTTAAATGAAATCTCCGTTTCCTTTCTATAGATTTATTTCAAATGGGGGCAGCACTGGACCCCGAAAAATTCAGGTAGCCCCTTAATAAAATTGTGCAGTTTAATAGTCTGTTTCTTGTTGCAATAAACTGAAACTAAAATTTTGTTTCAAATTATATTTACCTTCCTAAGTAAAAATTGTTTGTATTAATGACTATATTCTCCCCTTGCTTCTCAAACTGCAACACCAGGGGTGTAACAGAAGCGTTGCCGGCCTTTCAGAAAGATATAGACTCGTTTTTTCAAGGTTTCAATGTCGTATCGGTCCGGGAACACTGCTGCAGGAAGTTGATTCCACAGTTCGGTCGTACGTGGTAAAAAGTTCATTTTAAAACGTACGGTGGTTGATTGCCAACAATCCAAGTGTGTGTGGATGAAACGCTAATAATAACTGCCCATCTACCGTCCCAAATTTCTGAAAACCTTCAGACATAAATTTTGTTTTGCTGTCATCGCTAAAATCATGTTGACGCGTGACAACTGACACCAAAATTATAACGTTGTATCCATAAAATTATATTAAATCGTTAATCCGTGTCCCCTCACGAATCGTTACCGAAGAAACGTTATTAGTACGAAAATATCTCTCCTACGAAAATCAAGCTGTGAATCTGTATAGAACAGCTATATGCAAACCAAAAAAGCTATTTTCAATCTTTTGCAGTATAAATGCATTAATAATTATATTATTATAATTTAGTGTCTTCTAAATGTCTGTTATTACATTTATTCGTCGTCAGGATATTCGTAATAGAAAAAAAAAACAATAAACAATTACTTTTACCTACTCCATAATGGAATTTTTCCAAGCATGATGTTATCAAATTGTTTTTAATATTAAAACAAATTTCATTGTGAATTTTTCAGAAGTTTGTTCTACGCTTTTCATATTTGGCTGGACATATTTCGATTCGCGTAAAAATGCAACATTTTTTCAATTTACTTTTAAATAGAGATACTTCTTTACTAATAATATAAAGAGAAGAAGATTTGATTACGTGTTCGTTTGTAATAGATAAATTGAGAAACTAGTTAATGTATATTATGAAAGAAATACGATCTTATATAGGGTAAACTTACAGTAATTGGACAAAACACAATAAAACTTTACTTATTAAGGTTGCTTTCCAAACGAGAACACCGCAGCTGAAGTGCAATGACCGTTAGCGTCCAATCACTTGAAGTTTAGGTACCCTACATATTTTTTTTTTATATTACGTCACCTGTCGTCGAATAAAATCCATAACAGACCAACAACCCGTTTCCAATGCATACATATTGGCTGTCCATACAATTTGTTCCCATACACGTTACTTTTCACGCCTTAGGGGAAGATGTTAATTTCACACCAAAAATATTCATATTAGTTTATTTGTTTAAATAATCAGTGTAGCACCAAACTAAAGTGAACTAAGGCACCGTTCGTATCGAACCTCCCTGCTAGCGTCTCTTAATTAAGTGTACGTGTTTCTCCTAACGTTTTGGAAGTGCAACTAAAGTGCTATACTTGGAGCCAATCAGCGAGTGAATAGAGTTTATTGACCTGTATTTTCATTAACTAATTTTTAACTATCGCGTTGCATCATCAGTAAATAATGCATACGAACGCGATCTCAGCTTCGGTACGGTACAACCCGGACGAAATGTCAGCAAGAATAAATAAAAACGGTATGTTTAATTTAAGTATTATTATTTTTTGAACTAAAAAGAATATATTTAGTTTATCGATCTATTCCTTATTTTTTATACGAAATATCGGCTAAATATAGATACTTGTTTAGTTTGGTTGATTTCCATACATGTTGCAAAACCAAGATTGTGCACAGTAGCTACTTCTCTGTCTTATTAAAAGCACGATTTTAAATAAATTTTATAAATCTGATTTACATTATATTAGGTCATTAGGTAAAGGATACAAATAAACCCAACGTAACCCTCCAATGGATTTAATTATTATTTAAGGGTTAACAGATTCGGGATCAATGACCTCATTGACTCGCTAGCTGGCAACCGCTAAATGTTCTTAGGCCATATTTATTTGTTAATTATTTTAATAAAGAAATTATATTCTTTCTAATAAATCATACGTATGATCTTCTAACCGCGACCGTTTACGTTTTATAATTCCTATACATGGCACTTGTAAATTCTCGATTGATTCTTGTAATGTTAAGGCGATCAATGTTGCTTTGGAGTCTGGGATTCGCGGACCGGCTCTTTAATAGTCTTTAAAGACTTGGGATGTTCGCAATTCATCAGAATCTTTTTAAAATTTTCATTATCTATATATATTCCTCGATTTGTTTGGACCTATTTAGGGAATTATTTTTTGTTTGAAGGATATACTTTTCAGTTGGTCCCATTATTATGATCTGATGGTGGAATCTTGGAGTTTCTTTACTAATCAAAGATGGCCGCCAATTCTCAATTGCATGCGAGACTGAAACTTGGTATCAAACTTTTTTTCGAATCTAAGATGGCGTCTGGAAATCATGTGTTTTGAAATCCAAGATGGCATCTGTAAATCATCTTTTTTGGAATCCAAGATGGTTTCAGGAAATCATCGAATTAAATTTTACGTTACTGTTCATAAAGCTTTCGATATTGCAGTAAGGAACTCCCATTCTCACTGGGTGTACCACGAAACCCATTTATTTAATTGCATCTGGCGAGTGTCTTCGCGGAATCTGAATCTAAACTTTTTTAGAATCCAAGATAGCGTCTGGAAATCGTGTTATTTGAAATCAAAGATGGCATCTGGAAATCATCGAATTAAATTTTAAGTAACTGTTCACAAAGTTTTCGATTTTGATTGTTGGAACTTCGTACTCATCGGGTGCGCATCCCTTTCTTTTTTCACTTCGAATCACATAAATTTTCAGCATCAGAACGAGAATGTACAAGCACCGCCGAAAGTACTATCTCCCACCTCTCAGCCAATATATACGCTATGAAAACTCACCCGCAATTCGTTAATTGGACTCTAACACATTATATAGCATTCTGCAAGGTTAGCGGGTGGTTGTGCCCGTGGCCGTTGTGCGTGGCGAAGTCTTCCATCTTGTCCATTTTTTGAGACTCGTTGGAGAGCCGCTCGCTCTGTAAGAAGTTGGCGGATATGTGGCCAATGTTGGCCGGTGAGGCCACGTTACCGTTGTTTGGCTCCACGTTGTCGAGTTGCTTCGCCGGCGTAGACTGCTCTAGGGTTTTGTCCTCGGTCTGAAACGAAAACGGAGTACTAGTACTCACGTACAAAAGTCTCTCTAAGAAAAGAAATATCTTCTAAATGTGGTTAGCGCTTTGGTTTAATTTAGCTCGCGTTAGAACTCCTCACCTCTTCGTTTAGATACCTAGATGTCCATTGCAAGCCAATTTCATTCTTATTACTCTGGACAAAGGATTCATGTAACTGAATTTTCCTCTACGAAGTGGTCGCCGCGCGCATAGTAATAATGTAGGTATATTTTCGATACCTAAACGAGGAGTGACACAGGCCTGACGGAGATACAGATATAATATTTACCACGTCCATAAAGGACGTGGTAAATATTATATTAGATAGACATGTGTAGAGAACACGGAATAGAAAAAAACTAGTGGAAGTGCTACTTCATTAAATTAGTATGGGACCCGTTGTCGCCAAACTCACACAAACAAACCACCTATCACATTTTCATTACATAAAAACAATTAGTTTAATTGGTCGTTTATATTTATTTTAATAATGGCCTTAAGGCCTCATTAAAGACATTAATTTTGCTACGGTTCCAAAGGTATTTACGATGTTTTGCAATCTTATAAATAAATATACAAAAATAAATAACACTGATTGATTTAGCCCCAAAGTAAGTTCGAAACTTGTGTTATGGGATACTAACTCAACGATATTATATTTTATAACAAACACATATACAGATAAACATCCAAGACCCAGGACAATTTGAAAAAGGTCATTTCCAACTTGCCCTGACCGTATCTGTAGTATAACTTTACGAAAAAAATGTGTTACTTTACCATAGATGGCGTTTTTATCAAAAGAAGCAATAATAAACTTAGTACGATTCACATAAGGTCTTAATTTGCGTCAAAATATATTGTCCCGATTGAGTGCAGTTGTGCTTAATTATGACCAAAGGTAGGAATTAGGTAGAGTAATTTATGTACTGCCTAGTATCGAAAAGTTAATATTAATTGGATCTTCCCGGGATTTCTAATGGACAATCCCATGTGGCAAACAATATTACAAATAAATAATAATAAAAACCTTAGAGATAGATAATACAAATAAAACTAAGATAATTAACATACAATTTCTATTAGTATTTACATTTGTATTTTATTAGTATTTACATGTTGGCAACGTCGCGCGTGCAGTAGATTGAATTGTGTAAAAGTAACTTCTTTTATTTAATAAATCACGGGTTTTTCTGCTCTTGAAAAATAATCTCGGGATTCGAGGCATATCCACTTTATTCTTTCGCCGTATGAAATCAGTGTACATAAATAACTCTACCTAATTCCGACCTCTGATTATGACACGCCCACTTGGCACGTCTACTAGTTTTTCTCTTCCGTGATTCCTAATTTAACCTGTTTGTGAAAATGCACTCACTTGGTTGTGGTCGGACAGGCCCAGGTGGTCAGCAGTGACGTTTCCATTGTTCGTCTCTGGAGGCGGGGCAGCGACGACTTGAGGCTTCGATTCTTCCGACTGAAAGACATAAGTACATTTGTGAATCCAATAGTTTCCAACAAGTCAGAAACTTTTTAGGGTTCCTAACCCAAAGGGTACCTTCTATCACTTTGACAATAATGGCGAATCTAACGACACTTCTTAAAAGTAGACACAGGGCTGAATGGAGAGATATTAGTGGACACATCCACTCCAAGGAGACACTTGGTGGAGACTTTGGCAAGTGGTACAAACGGTTATACCAAAATAACAGAAAACAGACAAGAACTCTTCTGGAAGCCCTGACTGGACACTTTCATAATCACAGTCATCTCTTCAAAATGAGACTTGTCGGGAGCCCTAAATGTAGAGCATGTGAGGAACTAGAGGAGACAATGAGACACATCCTGTGTAGCTGCGACTCAATGGCAGGAAAGCGTATGTACCTCTTTGGATCAGCATATCCCAAGTTAGGTCTACAGGCACTACGCACCAGGTAACATTCTGAAGCTTATGCAGTCCTTCAGAAATCCTGATGCGGGTAAGTAAGGCAAGGGGATAAGTACTATATAAACCAAAGGGTCGAGGTGCTTCCAAATATGGACCCGAAAGCAAGATAATATAAGATACGACACTTGTCAATCTTAAATCCTAAAATATATCATGCCGTGTAGTTTGTGGAGCATTCCAAATTAATATATAACACAACTATCCTGAGATTTCCTCCGTGGTCCAGTGGTTAAGGCGTTCGCCTTGTGATCCGGAGGCCGTGGGTTAAAATCCCACTGGAAAGCATACTTTGTGAAAAGTTGTTTCCAGTCTGGTTAGGATATTGCAGGCTTGAATCACCTGATTATCCGAAAAGAAAGATGCGCCGCGATTCGGAAGTATCAACTGTAGGTCCTGAACGCCATCTTGCGTTTGCTCATCAAACTTATTCAAGGGTTGGTTCTGATGTACCCTTTGGGTTGCGGAGGTCAGACGGCAGTCACTGTTAAAAAAACCAGTAACCTCGTCAAACCACCTTGGTAAGGTAATGGACCCCGGGCTATGAAGTCTTACCGTTGAGGATGCAACTGGGAATTCGTGAGGATAAATAAAACACAACTTATCGGAAACATTATTACTGAAAAACATTTTTACTCGGGTAAAAATGATGTAAAGCACCCAATGAGTGTTTTCAAAAATAGGGGAGGTTTGCAGATGGCAGCACAGTCGCAGAATAAGTACTAGTACTCACGTACAGAAATATCTACTTAATGTGTATTACTATGCGCGCGGCGACCACTTCGAAGGGGAAAATTCAGTTACATGAATCGTTTGTCCAGAGTAATAAGACGAAGTGGTAGCTAAAGTGGCGCCCTCATTTGAAATAAATTGTTTAAAACTAAATATGGTGATAATTAAAAATTTGATTTGTATGAATGTCTAGAAAGACCTTTAAACTATTTTATGAATAACCTTTGAAAGTAATATTGGTAGTCCGTCTAGTTTTAAAACTGTTTTTCGCCGAAAGTGGCCATTTTTGGCGAAAAACAGTTTTAAAACTAGACGGACTATTAGTAATAATTTCAAAGGTTATTCATAAAATAGTTTAAAGGTCTTTCTAAACATTTATACAAATCAAATTTTTAATTATCACCATATTTAGTTTTAAACAATTTATTTCAAATGAGGGCGCCACATTAGCTACCACTTCGTCATAAGAATAAAATTGGCTTGCAATGGACGCCTAGGTATCTAAACGAAGAGGTGAGACGTTCTGATGCGAGCTAAATTAAACCATAGCGCTCACCACATTAAGTAGATATTTCTTTGAATTTATTTTCTGAATAAGACTTCTGTACGTGAGAACTAGTACTTATTCTGTGACGATACTATATTACACAACATGGAAGGGACACACCCGTAATAAATCGAACCACGAGCTATACTATATAACTATAGTATAATGAAATTAAAATAACACCCAAAAAAAACGACATTCCCATACAAATAGCCCGGGCGGCTGCACACTTTTGTATGGAAATGCCGAAAATTTGTGTTGTGGCTGTTATTTTAATTTCATTATACTATAGTGATATTAGTATAGCCTGTGGTTGACAGGTCGATTTATTACGGGTATGTCCCTTCTACGTTAAATATATATATATAGATAAACATTCAAGACCCAGGACTATTTGGAAAAGGCCATTTCCAACTTTGACCGGGGATCGAAGCCGGAACCTCTGGGTGGCGGACTAGCATGGTGACCACTACTCCACAGAGGTCGTCAATCTGGTGTCAAATAATTTTGAAAACCTGCATCCTCACCTGACTAGTGCCAAGATCCAACAAGTCCGCGGTCGCATTGCCGTTATCAGTCGGCTGCGCGGTCTGCTGCAGTGGCGACGGCTGCTCCGGCGCAGGTTGCGACGGAGGGGGGAGCGGGGCGGGCGCAGGCTGCTCGGGGTGCGAAGCAGCGGACTCCTCCGCCTGCGACTGCAGCGGTTGACTCTGCTCCGAGGGCTGACAGTCGACTTTTTCTTGTTGCTTTTTGTCATTCAGATTACACATTTTCGATTAATTTTTTTTGTATAGTAAAAAAGCTATTACAAAAGGCTATAAAACCGGGAAAAAAATGTGTACAAAATTGCTTTTCGTGTACGAGAAGCGGGCGGAAAACACCAATTTTTGGCTCAAAGTTTTTTTTTTTATATACTTAGGGACAAATCACACAGATTGAGCTAGCCCCAAAGTAAGCTTAAGCTTGTGTAATGGGATACTAACTCAAAGATAGTATATTTTATGATAAATACATATATAAATAAACACCCAAGACCCAGGACAATTTGAAAAGGCCATTTTTTGCCCTGGCTGGGGATCGAACCCAGAACCTCCGGATTGGCGGACTAGCGTGTTGACCATTACGCTACGGAGGTTGTCGACGAAAGGTACAAAATTAAAAAATGCTTTTACCCAGTTTATATAGCAATACTGATCTTGATCCTCGCCAACCTCTCCCTCTCCTCCCACTTCACTTCCCGTCTCCGCCCCCTCATTTCTTCGCCTCTAACGCACTTTTCAGTATAGTTACCTTCTTGAGCCTGGTCCTGGCCATGATGGCCTCGACCCGCTGCTTCCTCGCCAGCCGCTCCTTCTCCTCCCGCTCCGCCTCCTCCTGCCGCAGCCTCTCCGCCTCCTCGTTGGCCCTCCTCTTCTCCTCGTCTTCCTTGACACGCGCGGCCTTCTCCGCCTCCTCGCGCACTTTACGTTCGGCCTCTTCGCGCTCCAGTTGCTGTTGGGCCTAAGAAAGGGTTTATGCTTTTTAATAGGTTGGGGAAAAAGTCTTTTCGCATTTTATATGAAAATTCAAGACATTTTTTAATATAGTTTATTTACATTTAACTAAAGTATGTAGGTACCATTTTGTTCGATAACTTTTTGCCATCTTATAGGTAGGGACATGATCCCATTGCTATAGAAATTTTGGGGCTTCTGATCAAAAAACTGCGTCAAGTAGTTTTGGCAGTCCTCTCGTGATGTTAACCTGACACTGCCTAAAGAATTCTGAAGAGACCGAAACAGGTGGAAATCTGAAGGTGCCAGGTCAGGACTATACGGCGGATGCATTAACACCTCCCAGCCAAACTCTCTTAATTTTTGCTGAGTGCTTAAAGATGTGTGAGGTCTAGCAATATCATGATGAAAAACCACACCCCTTCTGTTGATTAATCCTCCCAGCCAAACTCTCTTAATTTTTGCTGAGTGCTTAAAGATGTGTGAGGTCTAGCGTTATCATGATGAAAAACCACACCCCTTCTGTTGATTAATTCCGGCCGCTTTCTCTCGACTTCTTGCTTTAATCTTATCAGTTGTTCGCAGTAGAGTTCTGAATCGATGGTCCTGCCTGGTGGTAACTAAGCTCATAATGAATAATGCCCTTCCAATCCTGTACGGGACCGGCCGTACACTTATCGTGCGCTGGTGTTTTTCTATTCGTGGGTGGTTCTCTTCCCACACGTGGGGCACGCTTTGTCAACCGACGCGGTTGAGGCTCTCGGAGCTGTGGTGGGGCAAGAAGAAATAGGATTGTATCAAAGAAATAGGATTGTATCAAAGAAACAGTATGAAGTACCAATATTCGTATCCCTCAACCACGGCGAGCCAAACGAGTAGAGAAACGGGCAGAGTAACGGGGGCCAAAATAACAGGCGGACGAACTGTGCTGCGTATCTTCTGCTCTACTGTGTGTGGTGGCCCCGCTGTCGCGAACTGTGTTGCGCAGACATTTTTTTTTTTTTTTCGATAGAAGTTTACGCTGTATGCTGGAAGCATTCTACAGCTCACCGGACGCGACGGATTTTAAAAGGCGGGACCAACATTTGCCAGAAGGGCAAGATGTTGTCCACATCGGAAAAAGTGACAGCGCAAAGGGCTCCCACACGGTGGGAACGAACCTCGGCTTGGGCGTCACTGAGATCGGCTTTGAATTGTCAAGCGCCTGAAGGGCCGACCGGCGAAAAGCGTCCGGGTACCGTTCGGTACCTCGTGAACGCGCCAGTCCTACACCTATTCCTGATCCGCACTCGCCGGCGAGTGGGATTTGCGATCGAGCTAATTGTGATTCTGTGCCTGCGTTGCGCAGGTGACTCTGTCGAAGGGGGAATCGCACGACTTATGGGGTCGTCCGGATCATGGAGTACATGCCTTGGTCTCCTACACCTGACGAAGTTGGATGGGTCGTAGTCGGCAGCTTTCGCTACCAACTGGTTTGGATGTGTGGGGGCGCGTTCAAAGGATCGTGAAGCGGTCTCTTTGAAGAATCGAATTATGGAGGAGAGCTCCAATTCGCGATGCAGGTCCACAGTGCGGGTGCCCCATTCCGCCTGGGTGGCCTTCCTGAGGAACCTGTTTTGTATGACTTGGAGGGATTTCATGTGCGTTTTGGCAGCGTGTGCGAAGCATACGCTGGCGTACGACATTATAGGGCGGATGCACAGCTTGTATAATGTCATCTTGTTACGGAGTGACATTTTACGATTGCTGATCATCGGAGATAGCCTGAAGAGTCAGTGGGCTGCACGATTTCTAACTCTCTTTATGTGGTGACCAAAGGTCATACCACTGTCGAGAGTTACGCCTAAGTATTTGGCCGTCTTTGCCCATTGATTGGGCTGGCCGAACAAGTGCGGGCAGAGAGGGGCACACAGAAATGCACGCACGTGATTGGCCGATCAGTTTGGCGCGCCAGCGACAGCGCGCGCCCCACCAAACGAGCATATAATAGACGCCGGGACGCCTGCGCAACACTCACCGGGTAGACCGTCCTGCGTACTGTGCGGTAGCTACGGGCACCCTGCGAACTACCGCGGGTGTCCGAAGGCATCGGACTACGTTCGGTCATACCCTCGTTGGCGCAGGGATTGGCCATGTACTAGCACATGGGCACCATTCAACCTTAGCGTTGACAACACCGCGCTAAGACCCGCGTTCGCACCCCAGCCTGTACCACAATTTAATTCACCCCGTCAGCGCATTTGGCGCAATAACCAGTCGGCGCGCTCAGCGCCAGCCAAGACGCCCCCCGAGTTCCCGGCTCTCCCGGGAGCGCAACCGCAACCTCTACCATCAGAGGCCCCGGGGGCGCACTATTCAGGAGCCATCACCTCCTCCTCGTCAGCGCCTTCAGCGCCATCGGCCCCCTTACCAAAGGCGAACTACCTGGTGCTCCCGACCGAAAGCGGGCTGACCCCAGGCAAATTCCGCGAATATCCACCGATGAAGCCACCGCCACCTTCATGGGTGTTCTGGATAGTCTCCAGAACATCGACTTCTCCATGATTGACACAATCGGACGAGAATTGATCGAGGCAGGCAACGACCAACTTCGCTGTGTTTGCGTACTAGCAAAACATAAGGCTTTCCTGGAGCAAATCGGCTCCTACCAGATTCCGCGCGAACTCCTCTCGAAACGACCATAATGGGTAGTCTCTTTAAAGTAAGTAATCTATTTCTACTGAACAATATATTACTGAGCGAACATTTATAATCTATTTACATGATCTATCAAACTATAACACTATTTCCCTATCTATTTAACTATTTTATAACTTTATTTCTATATAGGGAATTAAAACAACCGGATTTCTATCTTTTATTTAAACTTAAACCTAACTAATTACTATTAAATTGTATTTATTATGCACGTGGTATTTTCTGTAGAGGCTGTCCCGTACAAATCCCACCATACACACAGCATCACCTTGTTGCGAGTTAACCAGGGTTTCGCCACAGTCTGTGAAGCCTGACCGGCCTTTGACCATGACCTTTTTCGCACGTTCTTGTCGTACGTGATCCACTTTTCATCACCAGTTATCAATTTCTTCAAAAATGGTTCGGTCTCATTACGTCCTAATAAAGAATCACAAATGAGTACACGGTTCATTAGGTTTCTTTGAGAGAGCTCGTGAGGTACCCAAATATCGAGCTTTTTTGTGTACCCATTTTTTTTTTCAAATGCGCAAAAACTTTTTTTGTGGTCAATTCCCAGTTCTTCAGCTACGTCGTAACTACTGATATGCCGATATTGCTCCACTTTTTCAAAAATAGCATCCATTTTATCCATAACAGGGCGACCAGAGCGACGTGCATCTTTGACATCAAAATTTCCGGATTGAAAACGCTTAAACCAAATTTGTGCTATTCTCACAGACACTGCACTAGGTCCATAAACATCGCAAATTTTTTTTCGCAGCTTGCGTTGCATTTTTAAATTTTTGGTAGAAAATTTTTAAAATGTATCTAATTTCTTCATTAGACTCACTCATCTTGACGGCAAGAAAAACAAATGAACATCACACATTTTCCTAATTTGAATTTGGAATTACCTTCTTTAAAATTTAAACTTTTAAATGATACCAAAACCAGCCAGGTACAAATAGTATAGCCAAAGTGGTTTTATTACAAGTTCATACATACTATATGCGAAAAGACTTTTTTCCCAACCTAATATTTAGCCATCAGCCAAACTTTTGGAGCAAGTTTAGTCTACGATATTAAAATATTCACCGCAACATAAATATTTACATGGTTAGTTAGGAATAATTAATACAACATTTGAGGAGCAAGTTCAGTCTTTGATATTTAACTATTTTCCACAACATAAATATTAAATTGGTTGGTTACTAGATAAGAATAATCTTGTTAACTGTCATCTGAAACGTCAATGTCACTGTCTTGTCATTCTGAATACATTTGAATTAGTCTTTTTGTTTTGAGCAGCGGCCAGAAATGAATTTTCATACTACTTTCCTGGCCTCGTCCAGCAAAGTAATGCACGAGCCAAGAATTACAAACTTCGTGTCTTCTTTTTAATACAATAATGCCTACATTTCCGAGATTGAGAAAAATTTATTTTTTTACCGAATATATGATAATGGTACAATCCGCGCCACGTAAGTTAACCAAATTAATGTTGATATACGGCGCAGGTATAGTTGGAGACAAAAGTTCTAATCATTCGAGACTGCCCGCAAAATTGAAAATTTCCGGTGAAATTATCAAACAGAGCTTTATTTTTAATTAACATCATATTAAAATATGCACGATAACTGAAAAAAGAACTATTTGGCCAATCATTTGGATTACTGTGCTCTGGAGAGGGGGGAAACGGGTTTTTGATAGAAGACACCCTAGCTATGGAGCACAACCGTCTACAAGCCGACTAAAAAGCCAATACTGTTCCACTTAAAGAACAACCAAATCCTTCTAGACTATAAATCTGACGGGAGCAGTATGCTCCACCCCCCGATTATATCCAACCTTCAGAGAATTATGTATGTTCACCAATTACTCAAAAAGGCGCCGACAGATTTGGAAAAAATTTTTTTTTATTGTAACTTTATACTTTTCAGGGGGTGCTATAGAAATTGTATCAAAGTCGGCTTAGTAGTTTCAAGCACCGATCCCACAGGAAAAGATGTTCATATTGACGGTTTGAGTTGCTTTACAAGGATCGGACAGGCCTTTTGTTACATATTGTAAATATTCATGCAAAAGTGTTCAGACGGCTCGGCAATTTACTTGTATGAAATTTTAGAATTTATGTTATGATTGCGATTGTCTTGTGAAGTCTTGAACTCGTGAACTCGTGAACTCGTGAGTGATGTCGCGGCGCCGGGGTCTAGCCAGGGCCGGATTTAGGGCAGGCCAACCGGGGCTACAGCCCCGGGGCCTCCACAAAAGGGGTCCCCACAATAGAGAGATCGAAAAAAAAATTTCGCAAGTTTCCATTCGTTGACGCCAAAATTCAATTTCAGATACTTCTTGTTTCCGAATATATTTATAAATGTTTGTTAAATACTAAAAGAATCTACTTGATTTCACGATAAATTATATATTGAAAAACTCGACTGAAAAACATTGTTCATTTTATTTGGAAAATAATTTGGAGCAATGGGTCTCTACTCCTTCGTTGCCCCGAGGTCTCCAGAGCTCTAAATTCGGCCCTGGGTCTTGCTACGTTTGTGGCTGCCTTTAGGTATTGCGGCGATAGACGGACGTCGCGGTACGTGCAGTCATAGGTCAGTGTATGTTAAAAATAAACTTCATATTTCACTATATGTTTCTCGGGGAAAGTTGTTCAGTATTACGGACTGAGCCTACTGTTAAAATAGTTCCAATATATTTTGTTAAACCTTATATTTACCAATTTTCCCAACAAATCTACGAGTACCATTAACTTCTTATGTGTTCAGTCAGGCTTCAAAAATGGAGTCATAATCTCTCATACGTATTTGTTGTTTTACGTGTGTGTAAGTGGCCAACACTAGTGTCAGATATTTCAGGCTGCCTGAAGGCATCTGACATAGCTTGACGACTGTCATACAATGATGACAGCCGGGACCAACGGCTTATACGTGCCTTCCGAAGCACGGAGGGAAGCTCATACCTATGGGATATAATGACTCCATTTTTGAAGCGTACCGTACATATCCCGTTCAGATGGTGTCACTGTGTTGCTATGGTTACGGGCTCTATTACACGTCGCCATCACATACCGCACCCCCGTTGATACCTAAAATCGTTGATCTGCGCATAGGTCGACTTATGTGCCGGGGATTGTACTCATGAACATTCTAGAATCTTTTATTTCTTTTATTTCTTTATTACTCGCTTTCATGCACTCATACAGAAGATGGTTAGTAGGTAGGTACATGAACCCTGGCAGGGTGCTGCGAACTTATAGGAATTATTTGAGTTTATATAATAATAGTATTTATAATCAAGTACAAGAAGATAATTAACATAAATTAAGAGTAAGTTCAATTGATGTCAATGGTTAGAAGATATAAATTAAATAGTTAAAAATACAATAAGTTCAATGTCAACAAAAAGCACTGGTCTACAAATTTTGACTTTAAAAAAGTATTGTTCATGGAAAGTAGATTTTTTTATTGATTTCCACGTACTAAACACAAAAATAATTAATAAACATTAAAATTAGTTTCCTTTATTTAAAAAAAAAAATAAGACGATTATTGAAAAAATTTACAGAAATTATACAGTTTTTTGATCATAAGTGGAATTTCGACGTGGTCTTTTCGCTGCCCTCTTATATTCTGCTTCTGGAATATCTCGACAAACAGTCCAGCAATAATCCGCCAACATTGAAACGTTCCAATGGCCTTGATATCGCTTTTCCATGTTGGCGATATCCTGATGAAAGCGCTTCCCATGTTCATCGCTTAAAGCCCCACAATTATCCGGAAAGAAGTCCAAATGCGAATGTAAAAAGTGGATTTTCAAGGACATGTTGCAACCCAGTTTTTGGAATGATGATAACATATTTTCTATAAGTTCAGCATAGTTGTCACTCCTTTTATTTCCTAAGAAGTTTTTTGCAACAAGGCGAAAATCATCCCAGCCTTTTTTTTCTTTAACTTCTAGAACCGAGTCGAAGTTATCATCTTTAAATAAATTTCTTATTTGAGGACCTACAAATATACCTTCCTTGACCTTAGCGTCACTTAATCTTGGAAATTTCTGGCGAAGATATTGAAAAGCAGCTCTATATATAAACATCAGAATTGTTTACACATTTTCGAGACATTTTGCTATAAATTATACGTATTTTTTTTTAATTTTTAACACTTTTATCACTTAGTAATACAGATCACTTTAACTAAACATAATATTTTTAACATTCGATGCCGACTAAGTAAATATAATCAGCATTATCAAGTTCAGTGAGGGTAGAATCATTAAATTCGGAAAATGTCAAGTATTGCAAAAACTCAAACTAATAAATCACTTTCACTTGTCAATTTGTATTCAGCATGGGTAGTTGAGTAGAAATTTGTTAAAATTATTTCGAATACTTTTTCGTTGTAGACCTGTGAAGTTAGTAATAGGTGTTTACAGACAAAAAAATATAATTATTGTAATAAATAAATCTGTTTATAAAAGAAATGTGGTGTCGTGGGACACCAGGTAGGAACGAAGTTCAAAAGTTCTTGTGTATACGACCGTCGCGCCTGCGCACGTCTCATTTAACGGTTTTATTTAACGAGGTCATCCTTACGGTTGTACTATCACATTTTTTTCAGTTCGGTCGCGCAGCAAAATCCCTATCTCCTCCAAGCCTGCCGTAAGGAACTTCGTTCCAATAGAACGTACCTCGATCGCCTTCCTAAGTTTTTCTTCCTCCATCTGCCTCTGCAACCGCGCGAGTTCCTTCGCCTCCTCTTCTTCTCGACGCTGCCTCTCCTCCTCCTGCCTTTGTCTTTCGGCTTCTTCCTCTGCTTCACGCTGTAGTCTGTGATGAAAATAAACAATTCGCTATTTTCCCACAACACAAATCACATACTTTATTCTAAACGTCAAAACAAACGTTTCCCATGGGATTTGTACAGAGAAATGACGTCATAGTTTCTTGGAGTCAAATTGCGCTCTTAATACAAGTTTTTCTGCAATAACAAATCTAAAAATCACGTTGAAAATGGATATGAACGTGATAGGTGACATTAATTTGTGACGTTTTAATTAGTACCAATAATTTACTTTTGACCTAGAAAAATACCCAATTATAGTCGGTACAATAGACGACCTCCGTGGCACAGTGAAAGGGGCAGCGTTTGGAAAGCTACGCAGTGTCTTCTCGTCCAAAATAGCTCAGTGCCTCAAGACGAAAGTGTTTAACAATGTGTGTTACCAGTGATGACTTATGGCTCTGAAACGTGGTCCCTTACTATGGGGCTCATAAGAAGGCTCAAGGTCACTTAACGCGCTATGGAGAGGACTATGCTCGGTGTTTCCCTACGTGATTGAATCAGAAATGAGGAAATTCGTAGGAGAACAAAAGTCACTGACATTGCCCAGCGGATTAGTTCACTGAAGTGGCAGTGGGCAGGACACATAGTTCGACGAACCGATGGCCGATGGGGCAAAAAGGTTCTCGAATGGCGACCACGTACTGGCAATCGAAGCGTAGGACACCCACCCATAAGGTGGTCTGACGACCTGACTAAGGTCGCTGGAAAGCGCTGGATGCAGGCCGCTCTAGGTCATTTTGGAAATCCTTGGGAGAGGTCTATGTCCTGCAGTGGACGTTATGCGGCTGAAATGATGATGATGATGTGGCACAGTGGTCCCCATGTTCCGCCACCCAGAGGTACCGGGTTCGATCCCCGGACAGTGCATGTTCATGAAAAAATGACCTTTTTCAAATTGTCTTGAGGTCTTGGATGTTTATATATGTATTTGTTATAAAACATAGTATCTTTGAGTTAGAGAATCCCATAACACAAGTCTCGAACTTACGTTAGGGCCAGCTTAATCAGTGTGATTTGTCCCTATATATTTATTTATTTATTAATTATATGCAAGGTAGGCATTTATGAAGCGAGAGAGGTTTGTCAGGATCGTCGCAAGTGGAGGTCCATAGTCTCTGCCTACCGCTATGGGAAACAGGCGTGATAATATGTATTTCAGTATGTAAGGTAGGCATTTCGCTTACTAGTCAATATAATATTTAGGTGAAATTTGACAAAGATGTTTTGATTTTGAGCGTTTTTCGGTTTTTAGAAAACACTTGAACCACTTTCGGTAGCTCATCCAAGTGCGGACGCTAGCAATGCTTACTCCTACTTGGCCAAGGGTGGTCGTTCAATAGGGTATTTGACTGACACGTGCATCCATTTTCGGTTACTTGACAGTTTCCCTTTCCACTAGATTCCAAAGCCTTTATACTACTTATTACAGATTAGATCGAGAGACTTATAGTCAGACAAACAACGGAAGCACATTCTGCATAAGTTTAGAATTGTATTTATCTAGTTTTAAGAACCAAATTATCTCCAGGCATATTTCTTTTTATACCCATGTTTGCATTTTTATCTATGCTTACATTTATATAATACACATTTCTTTTCGGTTTCGCATTATGTTACTTTTTAAAGTAAATGATAAAGAAGCATGTCAAATGCAGTATTGAAATAGGATACGGATAGAAAGAGATTTGTTTGTTTCTCGTGTGTGTTTCAGATTTTTTAAGCTGCCTAAAGGCATCAGACATAGCTTGACGACTGCCATACAACTATGGCAGCCGGGATCAACGGCTTATTACGTGCCTTCCGAAGTAAGGAGGAGCTCGAGGAGTTTTTATGCCACTTATGGTCACCCATCCAAGTGCGGACCACGCCCGGTGTCGCTTTGCCTGCGAAAGCGCTAGTAATAGGCACTCCCGCCGGGCCACCGAGGTCCTCACGCAACACAGCGTAATTTAGATGAAAGAGCATGTTGACTCAACAAAGCCACCCAGAAGTAGTAAATTTGGAAGCCTTTTACATACCACAGAATTTTACATGGCGGCAATCGATTAGTACGAAAACCATATTATTATTAGGGACATAGCTGTTCACATTGAATACATTCATCATCATCCTCACTTGACGACCTCCGTGGCGTAGTGGTCACCATGCTAGTCCGCCACCCAGAGCTCCCGGGTTCGATCCCCGGTCAGGGCAAGTTGGAAAATGGCCTTTTTCAAATTGTCCTGGGTCTTGGATGTTTATCTATATATGTATTTGTTATAAAATATAGTATCGTTGAGTTAGTATCCCATAACACAAGTCTCGAACTTACTTTGGGGCTAGCTCAATCAGTGTTATTTGTCCCTATGTATTTATTTATTATTTACGTATTCCCGGTTGCATCCTCGGCAGTATCGCTTCAGAGCCCGGGGTCCGCTACCTAACCAAGGAGATTTGACGAGGTTACTGGTTTTTACACAGAGCAACTGCCGTCTGACCTCCACAACCCAAAGGGCAAACCAGGAACCAATCCTTGGATACATTATAACCATGAAACTTGGTACATTTTGACATTTACCCAATCGAACCTCATTGGACGTTCAGTCATGTGAACAGTTATGTCCCGGAAAGTATTTAACTCAAAATCCGGGTTGTAAGTTCGACTTACACCCTAAGGGAGGGAAGTTAATTTCAAAAATCAGGCGGCCACTAAGGCTCCTTTAATTAATATGCATGATTGAGTTTTATTTTTAAAGGGTTCCCTCTATTTGGCAGAATCTTAATGCTCCGATTTTTATTTCGCATAACACACATGGTAGAATATTCTTTGGACGAACATAGAAAAGGTTTTTTTTTTTCATATAACCAATATTTGGCTGAGTATTCATGTGGTAGAATTTTCAATGGCATCCTATTTAGCTGACAGAATTTTAGTGAGCATAATTGCTTTTAACATACATTACATTATACATAATTTCAAATAGAATAACTTTATTTTGTGCGATACACTGACCCCCTCAAATGACGGAAATCACCAAGAGCGCCAGGCCATTAAATAAACACGGCTTGGCGCATTGAAATCTTTGTAGGAAAAATTGCAAAATATACTTTTAACAAAAGATGACAAGTTCACGTGAAGAATTGGATTTGACGCCTGAATCGGAGACAAATGGCAGTCAAAGAAAACTTACTAATTCAGATCTCAAGACTAATTTCATTAAGTGTGTGTGTCGATAGTTCTTAAATAACAAAATCTGTTATAACAGTTATTCATTATTTCCTCGCTTCCTAACACCTTCGAACTATAAGTCTATATACAGGGTTACTGGTAACTAACGCAAAACCTTTTAACATCGGATTTAAAATCCTAACATAATATAGATTTGCAAGAAAAAATTAAAAAATCTAAGAAAAAAAATTGGAATCCCCATAGAAACTCGACCAGGTGATCAGTGAACTTGTATGGGAGGCCCATTTTATTTTCTGCAATTTTTGCCTTTTTTCTTGCAGATCTATAATGTGTTGGGGAGTTTGATTCTGATGTTAAGAGGTTTTGCATTAGTTACCAGTAACCCTGTATAAACAAGGCGCTAGAGAGTCTCAAAGGGAACTTTTAAAAGATATAAATATGTTGACTCTCCCTTCGCAATTCATCTATGCGAACATTATGCACGTGCGTCAAAATATACATTCATGTAGGAAAAAATATGATATTCATAGTATTAACACTAGAAATAAAAATAAATTAGCTTTCTCAGCTATTCGGTTAGAAAAAAACAAAAAATCTTTTGTGGGTCTCAGCTTGCGTCTCTATAATAAAATTCCAGGCAATGTAGTTAGCGTTACCATTATCCAAGTTTAAAGATTGCTGTTAAAAATCATGAAAAAAAATGCTTATTATCATGTAAATTACTATTTATCTGATCAAAATTTTGGAAATAGTTGACTGCAAATTTTAATTGTATGATTTAGATGTATAATGTAATGTATACTAAGCTTAAATGTAAATCTGTATTGTAACTGAAACATAGCCCATCAGGCTGGGTAGGGACCAATACTGAACTGGATTTTTTTCGGCGTAATCTTCCCAGCAGAGGTCGTTCCGAAATCCGAAACGCTAGTAGTTTTTAGCTTTTGCAATAAAATAATAATTTATAAAAATGATCTTCAATAACAGATAAATTTATCCTACATTTAATAAAAAATACTTTGACTTAAGCTCCCTCACTCGCTTCGCTCGCTCGTGCGAATTTAATATCTCGGGTGTAATTAATCACCTACAATCCTTGTTTAACAATCTACTATTGTCATTAAGAAGTTACCTCTGTCTTTCGAGCTCAGCCTGCCTTTCCAACTCCTCCCTGGCCTTCCTTCGCCTTTCTGCGAGGGCAGCTTTAGCTTCCTCCTCCGTGGTGATGCGGCGCGCCGACATTGATGCTGGAAAATATTAAAAAAATATTCATATTACGTTCCCTCTCGTAACATTCTATTTATTTAGAGAAACAAACCAGGCTTAAATATTTCACATTTGACGACCTCCGTGGCGTAGTGGTCACTATGCTAGTCCGTCACCCAGAGGTTCCGGGTTCGATCCCCGATCAGGGCAAGTTGGAAAATGGCCTTTTTCAAATTGTCCTGGGTCTTGGATGTTTATCTATATACGTATTTGTTATATAATATAGTATCGGTGAGTTAATATCCCACAACACAAGTCTCATACTTACTTTGGGACTAGCTCAATCAGTTTAATTTGTCCCTATGTATTTTATTTATTTACATAGGATTATTTGTAAATTTCACATCGACAAAAAGTTTAAACTACTAAGTTATACCTATAATGACGTTGAAAGTTTCATTAATAAATCTAACAAAAAGCCATTTGTAACTGTTACTTACTTTTTTACTATGCTAATGTTACCTATGACGTACTTATGATAATACTGTAGTTAACGTCATCGTTATTATTAAAAAGAGAAAAAGATTTTTTTTTTTAAAACATTTAGCAATCTCTGCAATTTGCCATATAGAACTTCATTTTTAACAATTATTAAAAAAAACCAGACTGCCTTTTTTGGTAATTATTACAAAAACAATAAACCTGACTGCCTTTTTTATTCGTTTTTTTTTTGTATTATTATTATGTTGGTACGCTTTTCAGCCACGGACCCATGGGGACCCGGTCTTTTGAGGCGTTCATGGGGCCAAAGTCAACAGGAAGAGGCCTTTTTATCTAAAAAGTGAGATGGCTGTATCTGTATGGAGGTCTATCCCCTACTTCTTTATTATTTTTTATTTTTTTATTTTGATATACCAGTGTCACAATCACAGTAAATACGGATTTAACGACACCTCTAAAGCTATTAATCCATCGAGTCGTTTATGCTTCAGAGCGTGCCAAACAATTATACATACATACTCTCGAAAAACATAACCCTTCTTCTGGTGCAGTCGGGTAAAAACCCAACCTTTGTCGCAATACTGTCGGTAATACGTGTTTTCAGTGTGTGAAATAAATGTTTTTTATTTAATATTTTCATTACATTTGCGAGGTTTATATCAAAATATTTTTTTACCTTTAAAATTTGTAAGTAATTTATAAACGGTCAAAGTTCAGGTGAAATTTGTTCCAAAAAGCGGATTTTTGGGGGCTTAAACTGATTTTTTTCCACATTTTAATTTTATTTCGATAGGGACCTAAAGATAGCGCACAAAATACCTGTTAGTTCAAAAGTTTTCAATAAAAATCAGGTACAACGCCGTGTATGCGCGTTTGTATGAAAAGTAAGACGGGTTGGTCTGTCTTAAACAGATATTTCTCACCTGTCATTTCATTATCTTCAGTCTTTTCCTGAGAAGGCTCCTTCCTCTCTTCCTTTTCCGCCTTCTCCACTTTTACTATTTTCTCTATCTTCTCCACCTTCACAATGTTCTCTACGTTCTCCTTTTCGACTGGCTTGTGCACGTCCTGCTTCTCTTCTGGTTTCGATGGCTTAACCTCTACGTGTTCTTTGTTTTCGTTTATCTGTAAAACAATATAGTGTCGTTAGATGACTTTATCTTATATATCATCTTAAGCTCAAAGGTGGGCGCAGCCTAAAAGCATGCCGTCTCACCTAACATTGTGTTTGGGCGAAGCAATGTGGTGATGCATGATAATTTATGGTAAAACGAGCGCGTAAAAATATACGTAGTCTTTTTGAAAAAGGGGTTTTATGCAAAAACCACTGCATTAATCAATTTCAAATTAAGTTTATTAAAATTTTCGATAATTAAGCTGTGTCGGTACGGATTTTGTTTTGGAGATTTTACACTTCTTTTATTACTTATTTACGACGGAAAGTTGCGTAAAAATAAGCAAAAAAAGAAAAACAACCTTTGATGGCTTATAACTTTTTAATGGATTTTAATTTTACTGTTTTGTATCCGTACAGACAAAATTTATAATGGGACAAAAAAATATCATGTTTAACTTTCAATGTACAAAGTCAAATAGTGGAGAAAATCCACTCCGAAATTTGTATAGTAAAAGTATTGACTAATTCAATTTTAAAGCCAGGTATTCATTAGAAACAATGTTTACAACGTGTAACGGAATGGGGTATCAACCCGAAAGGGAGAAACATACTAATCAATGTGAACAACTTTTACTAATATGGACCATCCTTGAAATCGTGAAAATAAATCTGCACCCCCATACATTTACTATTTAAATAAACTGAAAACTATGCATGACTAGATTGCACACACCCACATATTGAAAATACGAAAATTTTCGCTAATTAAGAATATAGTCAAATACATACTAAACCATAAAAAAAACCACTCGCACACAACATTTGTTTATATACAGTGTTTCACAGTATTTCATCATGTCTATAAACAGTTTATAAACAAAGGTTCTGAAACATGTTGCCGTGCTGCCCACGTTAAGTGGAGAGCTAGACGAAACATCTAGTTTATAAGTAAAGTCAAAAGGTGTACACGTGTGTTGCGCGAATTTATTAAACATTGTACTTCGCTAACAAAAACTGTGCAAACGTTTTTTTTTTACTAAATACTAAACAAGCCCCTCTAATTTATCACTAATCAAAGTGAATACAGGCCTTTAGTCAACATTTGTTTATATACAGTGTTTCACAGTATTTCATCATGTCTATAAACAGTTTATAAACAAAGGTTCTAAAACCAGTGTTTGGAAAACCCATTCATAACGGTAAACCGGTTATATCGGTTAACCCTTTTTCGGTTAATCCTTTGATTCGGTTAACCCACACAATAAGGGTAACAGTAACCGTTATCTGAATAGGATAATTAGGTTTTCGGGGATGCACAGCCCTTTGGTTGAGTCAAGCGCTTTTCTAGGAATAGGTACTGTGACCATGTGACGAGGAATGAAAAACGTGTAGTATCATGCAGAAATCTATACGTCGATTCGGTTAAAGTTAACCGCAATTATAGGTTAACAGGCTATTTCGGTTAACCAAAATATATGTTAACCCATTTCCAATTGGATTAATAACAGATTATTTCGGTTAGGTTAACCTAAACCGTCCAAACTCTGTCTGAAACATTATTAATGAAACATGTTGACGTGCTGCCCACGTTAAGTGGAGAGCAAAACATCTAGTATATAAACAAAAGGACGTGTTTTGCGTGAGTTAATAAACTCTGTACTTCGCTAAGCACTTAACACTAAACAGAAATTGTCCAAACGTGTATTTTACTAACTACTAAACACTAAACAAGCCACTCGCACTAATCAAAGTGTACAGGCCTTCAGTCAACATTTGTTTATATACAGTGTTTCACAGTACTTTATCATCTCTATTAACAGTTTATAAATAAAGGTGGTGCTGCCCACGTCAAGTGGAGATCAAGACGAAACATCTAGTTAATAAACAAAAGTCAACAGGTGTACACGTGTGTTGCGCGAATTTATTAAACATTGTACTTCGCTAAGCACTTAACACTGAACAGAAACTGTGCAAACGTGTTTTTATACTAAACACTAAAAAAGCCACTCGCATTAATCACTAATCAAAGTGGCCTGTATTCACATTAGTCAACATTTGTTTATATACAGTGTTTCACAGTATTTCATCATCTCTATAAACAGTTTATAAACAAAGGTTCTGAAACATGTTGCCGTGCTGCCTAGGTTGAGTGGAGATCAAGACGAAACATCTAGTTAATAAACAAAATTCAACAGGTGTACACGTGTGTTGCGCGAATTTATTAAACATTGTACTTCGCTAAGCACTTAACACTGAACAGAAACTGTGCAAACGTGTTTTTATACTAAACACTAAAAAAGCCACTCGCATTAATCACTAATCAAAGTGGCCTGTATTCACATTAGTCAACATTTGTTTATATACAGTGTTTCACAATATTTCATCATCTCTATAAACAAAGGTGATGAAACATTCTTTCTAAATCATGTTGCCGTGCTGCCCACGTCAAGTGGAGATCAAGACGAAACATCTAGTATATAAACAAAAACCAACAGGTGTGGACGTGTTTTGCGCGAGTTTATAAACTCTGTACTTCGCTAAGCACTTAACACTAAACAGAAACTGTGCGAACGTGTTTTTTTACTAAATACTAAACAAGCCACTTGCACTAATTACTAATCAAAGTGAATACAGGCCTTCAGTCAACATTTGTTTATATACAGTGTTTTACAGTATTTCATCATTTCTATAAACAGTTTATAAACAAAGGTGATGCGACATTGTTTCTGAAACATGTTGCCGTGCTGCCTACGTTGAATGGAGAGCAAGACGAAACATCCAGTTTATAAACCAAAGTCAACAGGTGTGGACGTGTGTTGCGCGAGTTTATAAACTCTATACTTCGCTAAGCAATTAACACTAAACAGAAACTATCCGAACGGGTTTTTTACTTAATACTAAACACTAAACAAGCCACTCGAACTTATCAATAATCAAAGTGAATATAGGCTTTTAGTCAACATTTGTTTATTTGTAGTGTTTCACAGTATTTCATCATCTCTACAAACAGTTTATAAACAAAGGTGGCGCTGCACACGTCAAAAGGAGAACAAGACGAAACAGCTAGTTAATAAACAAAAGTCAACAAATATGGACGTGTGTTGCGCGAGTTTATAAACAACGTACTTCGCTAAGCACTTAACACTAAACCGAAACTCGCCGTACGTGTTTTTACTAAACACTACATAAGCCCCTCGCACTAATCACTAATCAAAGTGAATACAGGCCTTCAGTCAATTTATACAGTACAGTGTTTCAAAGTATTTCATCATTTTTATAAAAGTTTATAAACAAATGTTAGCATAATAATTTATTAAAGTACATTTTATTATTACATTAATTATTTCTAAAATAATATATAAATTTGACTTATTAAAAAGTATTTATAATGATCGAGTGAACCAATTCAAACGTACATTCGATTGGTTCACTCAATCATTCACTTTTTCATTCTTTGCGGCTCGAGTATTAAAAAGGCATTCGACAAAGTACTCGGGGGCATTCGTTATCCGATCGTTGGCGTGGATGGATGTTCGTGAAGTTATAAAGTGCGAGTGAAAAGTGTACCATACTGCTGGAGTAATCACGAGGTTAGTGTTCGTGTTATCATTAATATAGCTATTATTAAAATCATGTGAAAATATAAGAATGTATGTGTTTGTTACGCAATCGTTGAATTCCATTACGCCCGGAAATTAAATTTTTGTAATAAATACTGTAAAATAAGTTTCAGTAATTTTATTTAAGAATTAAAACCCTGAACGCCTTCAGTTCAGAAGTGGGATACGTGGATAATTTATACATTGTTCACTTATCCCGCCCACGTGCTCAGGCTTTTCTTTGCAATCACTTAGCTAACACTGAAATTTACTTATATTTCTATTCTATTTGAATAAGTAAGAACAACAAATGGAATTTAACGAATATTTTGCTCAAAAAGTAAGTAGTAAAGTCACGATGTCGAGATTATATCCGCCCATAAATCTGCAATCTTTGGATAATTTATTATTTTTACAATTTTAATTTAAACATACCATGGTAAGGAACGGAGACCTGCATTTTTTTTCTTTGATTTTTATTTGTTCACATTTACACATAAACATATTATTGGTAATAAATAACTAAGAAAAAAAGAACATGACCTTAGGACTAAATCTGTCTTTAGCTTTGCAATCATCAGATATTTTTCTGTTTTTACAACTTTTATTCAAATATACTTTAGTAAGGAAGAAAGTACTGCCCTTATTTCCACTTTTTATTTATTAACATTTTTTTTGCTTACATTATACACAATAATAATAAATAACGAATAATAACTAACATGCTGAATACACATCAATGCTGATTAACAATGTCACTACGCGGAATTAACTATTACTGTCTGCAAGTTTCAGTGATGGAATCTACTGTTGAAGAATCGACGGCTGCTGGGCGAGATGCTGCCAGTAACGTCGTGGTGGATAATTGTGTGGCCGTTGATCGTGCTGATGACTACACGGATCAGGGGCAGGTCTCGCAAGTGCCAGATGGAATAGCGGAAGGGAGCCAGAGAGGTAGGCAAAGCCGCAATTCTTATGATAATTATGGTCATTGCGAATCCCCAAATAATAGACTGTCACGCATAAGAACCCGTGAATCACGGAGTCGGAGCAGGGAGTCGATGAGGCAACGCCGTCATGGCGGGGAGTCTCGCCGGCAACGCTCTGTAAGTCACACTTTAAGGCGATATCGCCAGTCTGCTGCTTCTGGACGTATGCCTCGTAGCCGTAGTCGAACTCGTCTTGATGATGAGGCGCGGATACTCGTACGTCGTAGACTACGTGAAGATATTAGAAGACAACATCGTGCGCGTAGTAGCTCACGGGACTCTTTGGGGTTTTACGATAAATACTCTCGATACCGTGAGAACTTTCGCAGTCCCAGGGAGCAGTACCGGCGTGATGGTAATAAGAGGAATCTCTATAGTAGTGATTCGGATGACGATTTTCTTAGAAATAAACGAAGAAGATTATACTCTCGTTCCCCTCGCGTTGGTACCCATAGACGTCAACCGGAGTTACATCGTAGTAGAGATAATTATGATAAACCTAAGAATGACTCGATGGACACTCATAATGTGTTAAATAAATTTTTAGATATTTTAAAAGATGTGAAAAGTCAATCTTCATCTAAACTTTCGCTGAATAATGTTATCCCTGAGTTTGATCCCATGTCCAAGGATCAAACCATCTTGACCTGGCTTACTAAAGTGGAGGAGTGTGCTGAGATTTATGGATGGACAGAGAAAGAAATCGTACATTTTGCACTCCCTAAGCTTACAGGAATTGCCAAGTCCTGGTATCAAGGTCTCAGCACAGTCCTTTACTCTTGGAATGAGTGGAAAAAGAGACTCATACAATCATTCCCTTGCCGTGAGGATTACGCGGAACTTTTGACGATTATGCTAGCTAAAAAGGCACGGTATGGTGAATCTTTAGAATTTTATTACTATGAGAAGATGAATTTACTTAACCGGTGTGGTATCAAAGGGCGGAAGGCTGTTGATTGTATTCTAAATGGTATAGAGGATCGATCAGTTAGGGTAGGAGCCCAAGCTGCTCAGTTCCGTGAGCCTGAAGCGGCGCTCATGTACCTCAAAACGGTTAAGGTAGGGCCTAGCAGAGATTTAAGTGAGAGAACGAAACAGGAAAAAAAGGTTGTTAGCACGACATCTTCTACTAATAGGCGCCCTGACTCTCTAAAGAAAATAGTCTGTCATAATTGCAATGAGGAAGGTCACAAAAGTTTTAGATGTCAGAAACCCCCCACCAAGTGTTCTAATTGCGGAAAATTAGGCCATATGGGTATTGTTTGTAGGTCAAGTAAACGCAATGCTCCAGACGCAAATCAAACGGTAACAACATCCGCTAAGGAAGAGAAGGATGTCTCTGAGCTTAACTTTTTAGAAGGGACTAATTCTAAATATCTTTTGGATGTTCTGGTTAATGATATGAAACTTCTCTGTCATGTTGATTTAGGCAGTCAGTGTACCTTGATCAGAAAACAAGATGCGAACAAATTAAATTTGCGCATGGATACCGATAATTTACCTTTAATGAGAGCTATAGGGGGTCATCATGTGGCACCACTGGGTAGATCTAGAGTTGATGTGACGATACAGGGTATTAAAGAAAATGTTGAAGTACTTGTAGTCGAGGATCATGTCCTAAAATACCCAATACTTTTGGGACATACATTTACAGAGTTACCAAAGATAACTATTATTAAAACGCCGAGTCAATTGATTTTTGAGAAAAGTAAATCCGATAAAATATGTTTGCGAGCTAAAGAAAATGTTACCCTAAAATCACAGGAGCTTGGTACTATTCCGGTGGTTTCGTCTGATGGCTTTGATGGGAGTGTGTACATTAACGGTTCAATGAGGGGTCCTATTAATCAAGAATATTATTTATTCCCTGGGGAGTATAAACTTAGAGCAGGTGTAGGTCGGATCGTTGTATTAAATGTATGCGAACTAGACTTAATTTTTAAAAAGGATACACTGTTAACCCGGAGCTCGCCTGTTTTTACAGTTAATGAGATATCAGCCGTAGTTTTTGAAAATACACGTGTGGATAATAAAATCATTTGTGGGCCAACTATATCTAGTGAACAACGCATGCAGTTACAGAATCTTTTATCTAAATACAATGATTGTTTCTCATCCGGTTTAAATGACTTAGGGCTAACGACCGTGGGAGAAATGGTGATAGAAGTCGAAAACGATGAACCGGTAGTTTATCGACCATATCGAATGTCAGTGACAGAAAGAGCTCTTGTGCGCGATATGGTGGATGAAATGCTGGGGGCAGGTATCGTACGAGAGTCTTCGTCGCCATATGCCAGCCCTATCGTTTTGGTTAAAAAGAAAACCGGAGAAAAAAGACTTTGCGTGGACTATCGGGCGCTAAATAAGCGAACGAAAAAAGACCACTATCCTCTTCCTCGTGTTGAGGATCAATTAGATCAGTTATCCGGTAACAATTTATTTACGTCTCTTGACCTTGCATCTGGGTACTACCAAATCCCAATTTCGGCATCTTCCCAAGAGAAAACCTCATTCATAACGCCCGACGGACAGTATGAATATACCCGTGTTCCGTTCGGCTTAGTAAATGCTCCATCGGTATTCCAAAGAACGATTAATAAAATACTCTCAGACGCAAAAGTAAAATACGCTTTAATTTATATGGATGACATTTTGATCCCATCACGCTCATTTGAAGAAGGTTTATTTAGACTCGAGGAAGTTTTAGGACTCCTTAGAAAAGGGGGATTAACTTTAAAGCTAGCAAAGTGCAACTTCTTCTTTAATGAGATAGACTTTCTGGGATTTGAAGTCAGCTCTGAGGGTATAAAGCCTGGATCGCGTAAATCTGAAGCTGTAAGTAAATTTCCGATCCCGTCTAATCAGCATGAACTAAGACAGTTTATAGGATTGGCTAGCTTCTTTAGGAGGTTTGTTCGCAACTTCGCAGTCATTTGTAAACCCCTTACAGATCTTTTAAAAAAGGACTGTGTGTGGAAATGGACGAAGGAACAAGATAACTCGTTTAATACCATAAAAGAGAAATTAGTTTCGAGGCCTATTTTAACTCTGTATGATCCAAAACGCGAGACACAATTGCACACTGACGCGTCCAAACACGGAGTCGCAGGGATTCTACTACAAAGAACAGATGAAGGTTTGTTTAAGCCGGTATCTTATTTCAGCCGCAAAACCACACCTGATGAGCAACGTTTGCATTCTTTCGAATTAGAAACCTTAGCGGTTGTAGCTTCCTTAAGTCGATTTCGCGTCTATCTCCTTGGGATACCTTTTAAAATATTCACGGACTGCAATGCATTGCGAACAACGCTTACAAAACGAGATTTAGTACCGCGCATTGGCAGATGGTGGATACAACTCACGGAATTTGATTGTGAAATCGAATATCGTCCAGGGACTAGTATGACACATGCGGATGCCCTAAGTAGAAATCCAGTAGGTATAGCCGCTGCTGAAGAGCATAAAATACTTGATGTGCTCGCGACTGAACCAGAAGACTGGATAGCCACTGTTCAGTCTAGTGATGAGGAGGTAGCTAGAATTAAAGAAATTTTAAGTGATCCAGGTTCTGAGCAGGTCGTGGATGTAGTTAAAAACTATAAACTCAAAAATGGTAAGGTTTATCGCATAGTAGAGTCAGAGGGAGAAGGAAGTATGCGTTGGCTCGTCCCTAAAGGTGTTCGCTGGCAAGTCGCTAAAATGAACCACGACGATGTTGGTCATTTTGGATTCGATAAAACGCTTCACCGAATACAGCAATCTTTCTGGTTCCCGAAAATGAGACGCTTTGTGAAAAAATATGTTCGGTCTTGTTTAGAGTGCGCGCATCACAAAAGTGGTACTAGTAAAAAACAAGGCGAATTACACCCCATCCAAAAAGCAGAAATCCCTTTTCACACCATCCATGCGGATCATTTGGGACCATTTGTGCGCAGTAAGAGAGGCAATATGTATTTATTGGTGATAATCGATGGTTTTACTAAATTTATAAATATAAAGCCTGTCAGAAATACTAAGAGTTCAACAACGATTAGAGTTTTACGCGAGCACATAAGTTACTTTGGCACTCCCGTTAGGTTAATTACAGATCAGGGGACTTCCTTCACCAGTAATAGCTTCCGCGCTTTTGTTAAATCAGTAGGCATCAAACATATTCTCAATGCCGTAGCCACGCCGCGAGCTAACGGGCAAGTGGAAAGATTTAACAGAAGCATTTTGGATGCGCTATCCACTAAGTGTCATAATCAGGATGATAAATGTTGGGATGAGTACGTACCAGACATACAGATTGGTTTAAATACCACGATACATAAAACCACCGGCAAAAGTCCCTCTGAACTTCTGTTTGGTATCCGGCTTAAAAGTACCACTGAGAATATTCTTAGTGAAATTATCGATGAGGTATCAGACCCAATACCGTCCGAAGGCATTGGCGAAGTTAGACATGAAGCAGGTATACGTATATCTAACCAGCAGGCTAAAGACAAACTTAATTATGACAGCAAGCGTATAACAGACGTCACTTTTTCAGTGGGGGACCTGGTTAGCGTAAAAAGAGAGGTTCCTAGCGATGGTAAGTCAAAAAAATTAGTCGTCAAGTATCAAGGACCTTACAGGGTCTTAAAAGTCTTGCCTAACGACCGCTATTTAGTGGAGGACACCCCTCTTACACATAAGAAGGGTAGTCGCCGCTACGAGAATATTATTGCAATCGACAAGATGAAGCCCTGGCTTAGCTTCGATAAGAACTTTGGTAGTTCAGAATCTGACAGTGATGAAACTACACAAGGGGAATAATTAAACAGCTAGTATAATCGTCACATTCCTTAATAATTGATTTGGTTTGTTTATCTATAAAAGTATTGTAAATTATAATATTTTACTTTTGTCAAAAACAAGAATGCCCAAAAAAAGGGGCTTATAAAATGTTTTGTAATAGCTTACTAATTAAGATAATAATGTAAAATTATATTGATACCAAATTAAGAGTAGTAAAGTCGAATTTAAATATAATAATTTATTATCTTTACATATTATTGATTGCCCTCTAAATTGATTGCGTAATTTTAATAAACTTTGTACTTACATTATATAGCACATATAATTTATTCACCTTAGGCAATTCTAAATCCAGAAATGTAGTAGTAGATAATGATGAGTTATATAATATTACATTATAGTAATAATTAACTAATGTTCATTTTCTATGATAAAATTCTTGACACATAATTGTATTACTCTTAGAATAAAATGCAATGTAATGTAATGTACTGATACATGAATACGATCTATCTGGAATGTAGTGTAGAGTATGTGATATCTGATATTATTGTTATCGTTAATATTTTATAAACATATTTTAATCAATAATAATTAATATAAATTTGAATAGACAATCGCAAAGGGACTTGCTCTAGCAGGATGGCCGAGCTGTTAGCATAATAATTTATTAAAGTACATTTTATTATTACATTAATTATTTCTAAAATAATATATAAATTTGACTTATTAAAAAGTATTTATAATGATCGAGTGAACCAATTCAAACGTACATTCGATTGGTTCACTCAATCATTCACTTTTTCATTCTTTGCGGCTCGAGTATTAAAAAGGCATTCGACAAAGTACTCGGGGGCATTCGTTATCCGATCGTTGGCGTGGATGGATGTTCGTGAAGTTATAAAGTGCGAGTGAAAAGTGTACCATACTGCTGGAGTAATCACGAGGTTAGTGTTCGTGTTATCATTAATATAGCTATTATTAAAATCATGTGAAAATATAAGAATGTATGTGTTTGTTACGCAATCGTTGAATTCCATTACGCCCGGAAATTAAATTTTTGTAATAAATACTGTAAAATAAGTTTCAGTAATTTTATTTAAGAATTAAAACCCTGAACGCCTTCACAAAGGTGGTGCTGCTTAGGATAAATGGAGAGGAAGATGAAACATCTAGTTAATAAACAAAAGTCAACAAATATGGACGTGTGTTGCGCGAGTTTATAAACAACGTACTTCGCTAAGCACTTAACACTAAACCGAAACTCGCCGTACGTGTTTTTACTAAACACTACATAAGCCCCTCGCACTAATCACTAATCAAAGTGAATACAGGCCTTCAGTCAATTTATACAGTACAGTGTTTCAAAGTATTTCATCATTTTTATAAAAGTTTATAAACAAAGGTGGTGCTGCTTAGGATAAATGGAGAGGAAGATGAAACATCTAGTTAATAAACAAAAGTCAACAAATATGGACGTGTGTTGCGCGAGTTTATAAACAACGTACTTCGCTAAGCACTTAACACTAAACCGAAACTCGCCGTACGTGTTTTTACTAAACACTACATAAGCCCCTCGCACTAATCACTAATCAAAGTGAATACAGGCCTTCAGTCAATTTATACAGTACAGTGTTTCAAAGTATTTCATCATTTTTATAAAAGTTTATAAACAAAGGTGGTGCTGCTTAGGATAAATGGAGAGGAAGATGAAACATCTAGTTAATAAACAAAAGTCAACAAATATGGACGTGTGTTGCGCGAGTTTATAAACAACGTACTTCGCTAAGCACTTAACACTAAACCGAAACTCTCCGTACGTGTTTTTACTAAACACTACATAAGCCCCTCGCACTAATCACTAATCAAAGTGAATACAGGCCTTCAGTCAATTTATACAGTACAGTGTTTCAAAGTATTTCATCATTTTTATAAAAGTTTATAAACAAAGGTGGTGCTGCTTGGGATAAATGGAGAGGAAGATGAAACATCTAGTTAATAAACAAAAGTCAACAGGTGTGGACTAGTGTTGCGCGAGTTTATAAACACTGTACTTCGCTTAGCACTTTACACTGAACAGACTCTGTGCAAACATGTTTTTTACTAAATACTAAACACTAAACAAGTCACTCGCACTAATTACTAATCAAAGTAAATGCAGGCCTTAAGTCAACATTTGTTTATATACAGTGTTTCACAGTATTTCATCATCTTTATAAACAGTTTATAAATAAAGGTGGTGCTGCCCATGTTAAAAGGACAGCAAGACGAGACATCTAGTTAATAAACAAAAGTTGACAGGACGTGTGTTTAAAGTGTTAGTGAAGTAGTCCAACAACCAATTTCGATGCTCTAGAGCTTAGCTCAGGGTGACATCCTAGAAACGACTGAAAAGTGTGGACTGCCAAGTCTCAGAAACAGTTTATAGTAAACTCGTCATAAACAACTTATTAACAAATGTTGCCTAGTGAATACCCGGCAACTAACTACGTTTTTACAAAATGGAGTGCGGTGATGTGCCGAATTTTACCATCATTTTGAATCATACTATTTGAGTGATCTATCCTAATTAATGAGATTAGATAAAGCAGTGCCAGATACTATTCATTACATGTTTATTAAATTACTCGTGTGATATCATTAAAATCCTACCATTTAAAAAGACACTTGTGTTATAAAACACACTTGTATTTTTATAGCCCTGATAATATGACAGTATCAACTACGATTATATGATCGTGATGGTTGCATTTTTAACCTGCTGCTTTTAACCCCCGATAAAAAAGAGGGTATTATAAGTTTGACGCTAATGTCTGTCTGTTTGTCTTGCTGTCTGTCGGTCTGTGGAATTGTAGCACTCTTAACGGATGGGCCCATTTCAAAGGTTCGGTTTTAACCACATGACAGCAAGTACCCTTGCGGTGGTTCTTAGCTATGTTTAAGGAAAAACTGATTCAGCCACTTAAAAGTTATTAGGTGTTACAGCTAAAAAGTCAAAGCTTTCCCTAAAAAAATATAGATGGCGCTATAATAGCGGATTTAGTTAGTAGTTCCGCTATTTATCACTAGATGACGTTATTGAAATTTACGGTCGGTGTCGGGGTTTTTTTAATTTGATTTTTCAAATAAACTCGTACCTTATCATCTACGTTTTGGTTGTGAGCGTCTCCGTTCTGGATCTGCAGCGCTTCCAGTTTCTGCGTTACTTCGATCACGCTCACTTGCGTCTTGTCCACCGCTGGGGGAGGCTGACGAAAATATTATATAAAAAAATCACCACATTGAATACTAGTATCTTTTTTATTAGTATTTTTTAAAATTAGATATAAACCCTGTCCGATCCTTGTAGGAGCAACTTAGACCATCAATATGAACAACTTTTCCTATGGGACCAATGTTTGCAATTTGAAAAAAAAAAACGACATTTTCGTACAAAGGTTTCCGGCCGGTCCGGCAATTTGTATGAAAATGACGATTTTTTCTTCGAGTTTCAAGCATTGATCCCATAGAAAAAGTTGTTCATATTGATGGTCTCAGTTGCTGCGTCAAGGATCGGCCAGGGTTTTTGTTACATATCTATATATATAAAAGGAGAAGTTCCCACTGACTGACATAAGACGCACGCATAGCCGTAACCGCTTATGATAGAAACGTGAAATTTTGACAGTTGTTTTAATTCAAAATGCGGACGCACACTAAGAAGGGATTTTGAAAAATTTTAACCCTAAAGGGGTGAATTAGGGGTTTAAAATTTGTATGGACAAATCTTTAAATCTGCATCGATTTTGATAAAAATTTAGAATCATACTCTTAAAAACATTTAATTGAACACGTGTTTCATGGTTTATTAGAATTCACCCCCAAGGTCGCAAAATAGGGGTTGAAAGTCTGTATAGAAAAATCTTTAAATCTGCATCGATTTTGATAACGAAGTCGGTTAAAAAATGAGATTCATGCGCTTAATAACATTTAATTAAATTCTTATTTCATGGTTTATTACAATTCACCCCCTAAGGGTGCAAAATGGGAATTGAAAGTTTGTATGGAAAATATTTTAAATTTGCTCCAATTTCCATGAAATTTGTTACTATAACTCCTAAATACAAATAATCAAACACGTGTATAGGAAGGGTATACACGGTACATCCGAATAATGCGGAGTGCTACTATCTTCGTATGCTTCTTCATGTGATTCGAGGCTACATCCTACATTCCAATCCTCTTGCAAGGCTTTACATTTACTTAAAGATGACGAGTGACTAGAGGAATGAGAGCCGACGAGATCAAAGCCAGCCTTAAGAGATCTGTTCTATGGTCATCAGTAAGAGTCCTTAAACTAACAAGAAATATGAGAATACACCTGAAAGGTGATGTTACTGCGGGACTGTTTGCAGATATGCTACTAAAAATAGGAATGGGGAATGTAACGACAGTGACGGTAAAGTGACTATAAATGATGAATTATGCACTATGGTGGCTACTATTGAAGAATGAATTAATAAAATATACCCCGATATTTTAAGCATACAAGAAAAAAGTATGGAATGGTTTTGTGAACGGGCTATTTTGACCCCTAAGAACGACCAAGCAGAGGCAATAAATGACATGTTGCTGAAATCAATGACAGGAGAAGAAAGGATATACAACTCGATAGACTCGGCAGTAAATAAGGATGACGCTGTTAATTATCCAGTAGAATTTTTGAACTCCCTAAAACCCGCGGGTCTATCCCCACAAACTTACCTTACGGACAGGGACACCTATAATGTTGTTACGAAATTTGAAGCCTCCAAAACTCTGCAAAGATACGCGACTACAGGTCAAGCGTCTACATCAAAATTTAATAGAAGCCATTATTATAACTGGCTGTGCTCAGGGTGAGACAGTATTTCTGCCTAGAATCCCATTAATTCCCAATGATCTCCCCTTTGGATTTAAACGCGTTCGGTTCCCTATTAAAGTGTGTTTTGCCATGACGATAAACAAATCCCAAGGCCAAACTCTTAAATACGCTGGGGTAGATTTGAGAGTGGACTGTTTTTCGCACGGCCAATTTTATGTAGCCTGTTCGCGTGTAAGTTCACCCTGCGGTTTAGTCATTTTGGCGCCACCCGATACAAAGGTAAAAAATATTGTTTACAAGGAAATATTGTAGTCGTGAAAGTAAAGATCAGAATATCCAAAAAGTTCGTGTGCCTCCCGCGTGCTACGCGGAAAATTAATTCATACTAATATTATATGGGTAGGTAAATTCTAAAGTTACTCTGTTTGTCTATCTATTACCTATTCAAGCTGAAACGGCTGGACTAAAATTTTACACTACTTAGAGATACTTTGAACCATGAGGATGAAAATAGGTTTCGGTCGCGATAACCGACATCCACGCGGGCGAAGCCGCGGGCGGAAGCTAGTTGTATATAACAATATAAGCAACCATGTCTGCATTTGACCACTTCGTGTTTCGTCTACCCTTAGTAGAGGTATCGGGTGCAAATTAACACTTTTTCATGTTTCGTAAATTCGTTACTACACAGCTAAGATAAGTAGACTCCTTTACCTTGTCGCGTCACAAACGTCACATTTTTGTAGGGACTAAAACATTGAATTTATCGACTTCTTGATATTGATATTTATATACATCCTTTATAGGGCCTTATCACACTGCGGACGCGCAACGAACACGCCGCGCATACTCAGCGTATACGTCGCGGACGCGCAACGAAATCGCTGCGAATAGCAACGTCGACGCCATTTTGTATACTCACGTACGCACAGTAGAGGCGTTCGGTGAATAAGAGATTTCCTTTAGCTGAGTTGATCCTTCTGTAGATCAAAGGAGGGAGCCATCTTGATTTTTTTTATGATGTCACATATTTCTTGTATATATTTTTTTACCTCGTCGTGTGTGGTATCAAATGAAAGGGCTTAATTAAGCTGATCCTAAAAATATACAGAAGTATATTACATAACGCTTTGACAATTCCTTTTTGGTTCGAGTAGCTAAGGTGTGGAATGAACTGCCTGCGTCTATATTCCCAGAGAAGTACAGCCCCGGGACATTCAAAAGTAGATTGAATGGGTATCTTTTGGATAGGCATGCTTCATCCTAGTCTTCATCGTCGCTTTCCATCAGGTGAGATTGAGGACAAATGCCTAAACCAATAAATTGTAAAAAAAAAAAAAAAAAAATTCATTTGACATTTGTTTTATAAAAATTCATTCAGCAGTGTTTTCTACCTGCAGGAGCCCAAACTTGGTATATGTTTTGAAAAAGCAGGTGACTGGAATATAATGATGTAGTATATTTTTAGAAAAAAACTCATAAAGCCCTTTCGTTTGATTACCGTACAAGACCGTTTTTTTTAAATATTTCATACAAATAATTAAAGACGCCCTAACCCCTCCCTGTACAAAAATTCAAAATGGCCTTCTTAAATCCATTTTTGAGTCACAAGAATAAATTGGAATTAATTTTGTTACTGAGTGTACTTTACGTTCTAAACTCGCTGCGAACACGCGACTAAAACGTTGCGTATTCGCCAAGCGTCCGCGACGTCTTCGCTTTGCAGCCGCGACGTGTTCGCTGCGCGCCCGCTCGGCCGCGAAGCTACTCGCAATTCGTTAATATGGTAAGGCCCTTAGTTACACGGACGATCTACAATTGGCTTGTCAACTATATAATATAAAGTTTTGTAGATGGTTTTAATCGAAAATATAGACAATTTTAAGAAGGTAATTTGAATTAAAAATTCTAAGTGTTATCAGGATTTTTGAATAGAATTTTAAAGTTTACACCGGAAGTGACGACACACAGCAATAGAAGATTAAATTTTTCCTATGCCTGCACAAAAAAACAACAATGACAACGGTCATCTGTCAATGTCACCTGTATAAATTACTTTTGTTGTGTTGGTTGTAGTCCTTTGACATATATTGTTGTGGGGAAATGACAGTGACAGTAACAGTACAGTACTGAAAGCGGAAATTGCCGATCTTCATCGTGACTTCACTTCCTCAATAAGCTTGACTTTGCTTGAAAATTAAGGTCATTTGGATTTTTGCAAATATCTGAATAAGAAAGACCTTATTTTAAAATCTGATTAGAGAAAGTTTCTCCTAGAGGCTATCCCTCGAAAAGGTTTGCGTTAGATTTTATTTCAAATTACTTGACAAGCGAATTGTATATTTTTTTTGTAATTTCAGTGGGGAAATGCGCACTCGCACCTGACAGGCCGTAGCTGAAAATCAGTGAGCTACTCTCTGAGCAGCACCAAGCACTGAGCTATGACCTTTTTGGATTGCTGTGGCACACAGATGCAATGACACTGATATATGTTCTCGGTGCGATGTTTTATCATGTGTTGTTTTGTAATTTTGTATATATTTAAATAAATAAATAAATAAATATATAGGGACAAATTACACTGATTGAGCTAGCCCCAAAGTAAGTTCGAGACTTGTGTTATGGGATACTAACTCAATGATACTATATTTTACAACATCTAATATTTAAAATTCTCGTGTCACAGTTTTCGTTGCCATACTCCTCCGAAACGGCTTGACCGATTTTGATGAAATTTTTTGTGCCTATCCGGTATCTATGAGAATCGGCCAACATCTATTTTTCATCCCCCTAAATGTTAGGGGTAGTCCAACACTAAATTTTTTATTTTATTTTTTAGACAAAATTTTTAATTTCAATTTTTTTATGATACAACATACAAAAATACATACAATCTATTTATATGGCAAAACAACGTTTGCCGGGTTAGCTAGTATACATATATAGATAGACATCCAAGACCCAGGACAATTTGAAAAAGACCATTTTCCAACTTGCCCTGACCGGGAATCGAACCCGGGACCTCTGGGTGCCGGACTAGTATGATGACCACTACGCCACGGAGGTCTATATGTGTGTGACTATAGCAACAAATCAACATCTTATCTATGTATCTATCTAAAATTATGATCATAACAAACGAACTTCCAAATTTTTATTATTTTTTACCCGCCGCTTTTATTTATCTAATTATTTATTATCACATTTTCAGTGACATATAAAATACCAACCAAACTGTATACTCATTCAAAAGTAAATATTAAGTTGTTCATTGTACTTCCTATGGCTTGCCAAAATTTAAGTTAAAAATTATAATAGTGTTAATCATCTCCTCATTTGTCTAAGAGGACAAAAGCATTGAAAAGTAATTGAAATCGAATGGCTATACAAAATCAAAATATTTTCATAACAAATTTGACCAGTGCTTGGCTACGGCAACTGCCCGATCATTTGCCTAATTGAGGTCCTGCATTGTGCAGGATGTAGGGCATATGGGACAGGACAGTAGATGTGTCATTGGCTGGACAGCACCGCAGTCGCACTTGTCATTTTTTGAGTAACGCCACCTAACCCGGTTTTCCTGACATCTCCCGACACCAGTCCGGAGTCTATTCAAAGATTTCCAGACTGCCCAGGGGAGATTGGCACCTGGTGGGAGTTTCTCTGATGGCGGGAGTTGAGGGGGAGAGGCGGGAAATTTAAGACTCCATTGCTCCAGTCTGGTTTTTTCGGCTTCCTTAGTGTCGACGGAAGGCTGCCTGAGGAAGCTATTGCGTTAATAATACTCGTTTACTCTTAAAAATGCATGTTAATGTTTTCAGACTGGTTACTCTAATGCTTTAATTTTCGGCTATACTCAAATATTGTGTGTAGTTTGTACAAACCGTGATAATGTAAACTTTATTTAATGTTATTCGTTAAAATGGGACAAAAAACTGATGTATCTAGTCTAAGTGTTAATATAATAATACCCATTTAATCTAAAAATGAGTGGTTATGTTCTAAAACTGGTTACTTTGATGCTTTAATTATCGGCTTTACTCATACAAATACTGTAGTAATTTGTACAAACTCTGAAAAAAGAAAAAAAAAACCTTTATTTAATGTTATTCCTCTAATAGGAAAAAAACGGCCGTAGGTATCTAGTTTAAGTGTTACTCATTTACTCTAAAAATGTATGGTTGCTTTACAAACTGCTTGCTTTGTTACTTTAAATTTAATTTTCGGTTTCACTTATAAAAAATTCGTTGTAGTATGTATGCACTCTTTAAACAAATAAACGTTATTTTATTTATTTATTTATTTTATATAATATAACTAAAGTACAATTAAACACCATCAATATTTTAATAGTTGATAAATTTAAGTTTCAATCCCTACAAAGAAAGTAATTTCAATGGGATAAGAAACGGGGTTTAAATGGAGAAAGTCCAATGTCCTTCTAGTTTATTGGACAAATCTTTGATATAAGATTTAAATTTATTCTATTCAATCATAAAAAAGAGATAAACAGCGTAACAGCGATGAGTGTTACCTTGCAGTTGCGGGGCCTCCTTAAAAGCAGATTCAGGTTTCTAATATATATACATATATATACGCATTTATTACTAACAACAAATATAACCTACGTTTATCAGCGCACCGCGCATTGAAATGTCCATATACTATTCATAATCCGTAAACTAGCAGCATCATGACTGGATTTTATTTTTAAACATATAGGTACTCTCTGCATGCAGCCAGCCTGGACTCATACCAAAACCTTGTTTTACTCAAATTATTCCATTTTATTTACTTATTAAAATACTTGTAACAACACTAAAATGAATTTATAAATCTGTTCTGTTGAAAATAAAACATTTTTTTTAAATATTTGTTTGGCTGTTGGTGGATTGATTTCTGTGTCTCTCCTGAAAAAGAAAATCTAAGCGCGCCATGTTTCTAATTTTCTTTAACAAGATTTATTGTAAGTTTAAGTGAAGGTTTTTATTATTGAAGATTTTTCCTCACTAATGTGTTGAAAAACGTTACTACGTTTTTCAACACATGTGTGTATTGTTCATCACAAGTCTCGGCTCCATAGATTCACGCGCGGGCTTTGCCCGCTTGTGAGTCAACCCACCTTGACTGTAATGAACAACTTACCACACTTGTATCATAAACTACTATACTACCTACAGGGTAAGAAGTAATCTTAACTAATTTACGAGAACGGCTGCATATCGAGCCAAACTCATTTCTCGCTAATACTTTTTATTCACTGAAAACAGTGAATTAAAAGTACTTTTAATCACCATTATAGTATTTTATTTAGGTTACTGAAAAAAAGGAACTCAAAAGTACTTTTAATCACTATTTTGGTATTGTTAGTAATTTTTGTACTCTTAATTTTAGCAATTGTTTAAATTTTAATGCGAATTTTAATTAATTTATCCTTCCCTTGTCTTCATTAAATGTCTATTTTCGCAAGTCTTTCTTTTTCTCGTAGTCATGGTATAAAGTATTTATTTATTTAATAATAATACATTGCATTGCTCATGATCTATTCTATACAAAACTCTTGAATAAAACGGATTTATACCGAGGGCCATGAATATCACTCGCATTGCTCAGGATTTTTCTACTTGAATCATCATGAATCACTCCCTGTCGTGATTCATTCGTTAGTGTCCGTCACTTGTTCGTGATTTATCTATGGCTCTCGATTTAAATCAGTCCTTTATTCAGTAATTGCATAATATACTATTATTTGCCAAGTTAAAAAACCGTCGACTTTTCAGCGTTCACCCCCAATAACTTTTGAACGGCCGAACCGATTTTCATCAAACATAGCTGAAAACCACCGCAAGTAAGTTTGCTTTCACGTAAACAAGGTTCTATACTGAGACCACTCATATTCATTTAATTCATCAAAGACATCAAATCCTGCTCTCAAAATTCTAAATTTATAATGTATGCAGATGATCTGAAGGTCTATAAATCTATAAAATCGTTTAACGACTGCATCTCTTTCCAACGTAACCATGGATAGGTTACGTTGGAAAGAGATGCAGATTACTGCACCAAAATAAACTTCATTTTAGCTTAGCTAAATGTCACTTCATTCGTTTTACTAAAACTATTAAACAATTTAATTTCAATTACCACCTGTGTAACTCTCCCTTAACTAAAGTTATTTCCGTAACAGACCTTTGTATCGTTTTTGTTAAAAACTGTGTCTGGCCACTTAAGTTCAAAATATTACCAATAAACCCTTTAAAAAGTTTGGATCTCTCCTTTGGTCTTCTGCAGAATTAAAAATAAACCTTTGTTCATAAAAACTCTTATCTGAGAAAGGCAGGGTAATATCCTGGCAGGGTCGCCATATGGTGTCTTCTTTAGCTTGAGGAGAAAAACATCATAACGCTATATAGATGTTTATTATCTTAGTCTCCAAATAAAAATAACAACCGAATTATATTTAATTAGAACTACATATATCCAACTATTGCTAAAACACATTGCTTACGTTTCACTCCATGCTACATGTGCCGCATTAGGTATTTTGCAATGAGAGTAAAGTTCAATATACTACAACTTTTATACTTGAGTACATATACTTATTCTGTGGTTGTGCTTACCTTTTCGTGTTCTTTGGATGGCTTTGGCTTTCTACTCGTGTGCGGCGGCGGCTTGCCGTCTCCGGGCGCCACTGACAACACTGCAAAGAAAATACTTTTTCATCTCATCTACTCGAAAAACGATGTTTTCATCCCAAAACATTTAGAGCTAAAGTTACTTCTTATTCTCTCGGGCTAAAAAGTGCAAATGCAAATCTCTAGGGATTAAAACCAATTTGAAAACTGAGCACGAGTGTAATCTATGTAGAAACAAAAAGTTGGCGGTCTAGCAAAAAAAAAAATTTTGTTTTAAAATCACACTAATATCCATAGATCGGAATCACGGGTGCTATTGCTATCAAAGGTATGAATATGACTTAAAAGTTCGGGATTACTCGAGAATTGGGTACTAAGTAAATAAAACAATCATAATAATGTGATTTCAGGATAAGTATATTTTTATCGATTAAAATAGATCCTAAAATCACATGATTATGATTGTTTTATTTATAGATTATATAGTCATATCCATACTTTTGATAGCAATAGCACCCGTGATTCCGATCTCTGCTAATATCACACTAGGATAGGCGGTGCAGTATGTCAGACTTTAGAGTAATCTAACACTAACCGGGCTTGGTGACGTGCATAGAGCTGGGACGGGGTCGGCGCGGCGTGGGTGCGAGCCGGCGCGGTACATCGCCCGCGCCTACCACCGTGCCGTCGCGGGACACCGACGGCGTCGTCGCCAGCGACTCTGCGCTCGCGTCGCCAGCTCCACCTAAGGGGAGGGGGAGGGGGGGGAACATCAGATAGTATTCGAATCGAAGTAAGTACCCATCAGATAGTATTCAAAGTGAAGTAAGTACCCATCAGATAGTATTCAAAGTGAAGTAAGTACCCATAAGATAGTATTCAAAGTGAAGTAAGTACCCATCAGATAGTATTCAAAGTGAAGTAAGTACCCATCAGATAGTATTCAAAGTGAAGTAAGTACCCATCAGATAGTATTCAAATTACAAACTGATGGATGTAGCAAGTTCGTTACATTATAACAAGTCAAATTAGACAAGTTTTATAAATGTCAAAACAAAAAAAAAATCTGCGGGCTTCACCCCCAAACAACACAACCGATTTTGATAAAATTTTCGTGGTACCACATGGAAAGTATACCCTTTCAAACCAAAAAAATAAATTTTTAAATCGGTCCAGGCGGATTTGAATAATCGGTGAACATACAGAAAAAAAAGGATCGCGACGAATTGGTAACCTCCTCCTTTTTTGGAAGTCGGTTAAAAAGTATGATGTCATGCTTTTTTTGGAGTCAAACAGTGCTATCAGTTATTCTACATTACGAATTGAGAATGTAGTCAGATTACTATAATAAAATCTTTTGGTTTCTATCCATTTCTTGTCGTTCCGAACACGAAAACAAACAAAATAATGATTAACAGTTTTTTAAATATTAACATTACAATTATAAGTGTATAACAAAAGCAAAGCCTAGCCAGCATATTACACATTGCATCGATTAATTTATTGTTTATATATCATAGACAATGCATTATAGTAAGCACATCCATTAAGGATTATCAGTGAACAAAAGACATAAAAAACATTTCATACAAAACCAGAATTAAGCACGTAAATATATGAACCCTTCCACCGCAAAACTTTAATCAGTTGCCGTACCTCCAGCGCGAGGCATAGTGAATCTAACTAAATACCAACAATCAAAAAGGGAAGTGGATACTTAACCGTATACGAGTACGTACGAAGTGGATACATAACCCTTACCTTGGACAGAATCAGACTTTCCCATACAAACGTAGTCTACGTTTTATCTGGAAACGATATGTCGGATATGGGAAAAGTTACGTAATTTTAAAGAAATCGCAATTTTCTAGGGTTATAATTGTTTTCCGATGCTAAAATTGTGAACTTAAAGAGAATATAGTATAATAAATTTGACCATCATGGAAAACTACACCCTTATAATTTATTTTCAGTGCATAATTTTACCGTCGAAAACCAATTATGACAATATATAATTGCAATTTTTTTAAAATTAAATTTTTTTTACCGAAATGTCGTTTAAAAATAAAACGTAGACTACGTTTGTATGAAAAAGTCTAGGGTAAGAGGATTCTTAAGTTATGTGCGATACGAGCAGTGGTTTTTTGTCGGAAAACGCTCGCGAAATGGTCACGAAAATATTTGTCGCATAAAAGACGTTCGCGGTGAAGGGGTTAAACAAATGATACAAAGTAAAAATATTTCTAAAAACAGCACAACTTTTTAAAATTTCAAACGCCTTACTTACTTCATAAACCTCGTCAGTACAGTCAAACAACCCACAAAGGTTTCCATTCAATCAACATACAACGAAACCATCATCTAAATAACAAAACCACTATCTATGTATACAGCAAGAACTCTCCAAAGTCACTCCAAAACAAAAAATACGTTACCTTTAGGCGTGTTAACCCCCGTGCCAGCGATTGAGGCGGGCCTGGGTTTCCTAGGCTGCGTTCGACGCACAACGCCAGTTGCGTTGGACAACGCGCTGCCGGGACGCGACCCGGGCGTGGTCTCCCCGGACCGGGTCTCTGTTGACATACCAGGGTTAAAACATTCAAAGCGGGTAAGCGGGACGTCAAAATTCATTTATTACCTTTGGATATTTATACCAATTGATAATTGTCAATTTTTTAGTTCAATTTCATAATAGGTAATTGTTGACGTCAGATCATTTACTTACAGCTAAGTTTACTGCCGCTTCCTAAGCGCAAGTGCAGAACAAGCGGCAACAAACTGTACTGCAGCATTTTCTCCAAAAACGTTAACTTATAAAAACACTAATATAAATTAGATGATTTTTTATTGTATATAGTGTGTCATTAAGTACAGTATTGTGTAAATAAGTTTTATTCATATTATAGTTGTGCTAAGAGTGAATTTAAATTACTTTTATTATGATGAAAATGTCACTTATTTAGGATAATGTGGGCGAGTCAAGTCAGTCAGTATTATAAACTAAACGTTATAGTACAGAAAGTTAAGTTAATAAAGTCTTAAGCTGCGTTCGATGCACCACGCCTGTTGCGTTGGACAATGCGCTACCGGGACGTGACCCGGGAGTGGTCTCCTCTGACCGGGTCTATGTTGACATACCAGGGTTAACATTCAAAGCGCGTAAGCGGAGGTTATTTTGTGTCTTATTTTGAGTGTCATTAGGCGCAGTATTGTGTGCATAACTTTTATTTTTATTGTGAGTGTTGTAAAAGTGATTCTGCAATAATAAATCTCAAATCACTTTGAAGAAGGAAATGATCATGACAAGTGACATTATTTTGTGACATTTAATTTCCTTAACGATACAAAATAATTTATTTTTGACCCAGAAAAGTACCCGGTTCTTTGAGAAAACTGTTAATTACTGTGCAATTATCAATTATTTACATTATTACGTTTTAATATGTGCTTTGCAGTTGCATTAGTAACAAGGCTATGACTTATATCTAAGTTAATAAATATTCCACTCACCTTCCAACGTGACAGCGGGAAAGAGACAGCACCAGACAGAGTTAGAGATAGAGAGAGATGGATAGTATTACATACCCGGTAGTACTAGTACATGATAAATGAGGAAATGGAACCAGTGTAATCAAAAAGTGATCCAGATGCGATAAATTAATAATAAAATGTTTTTTTTATGGCCACTCCCAGTGCATTGGCGAACCAAAAGATTTTCAAATTCATTCGCATATAAAACTTCACCTACAGAATATTCACGATTTAATTCAAAAATTAATGGAAAAGAAATTGGGTGTCTGTAAAGTCAGTTCACGAACGATAATTTTACGTGATAACGTCGTACGATGCGTAACAAACCGAAGGCTTACGCCGATCGTGCCCCTCTACCTCTCGTCCCGCACTTTCGCTCGCACGAGCTGCACGCTCGGCTCAGGCGAAACGTGACAATTTTTCGTGCGTGCAGCCGGCGTTTATCGATTGATAAAACGTGAAAATCTGAACAAAGGAAAGTACCTACTGCTTACTACTTTTTACGATATAAACTACTGATCTGGCTTTCTATAACACACACCACACTCACGCAAGAAAACTCGCACACTATTAAAATTCTCATTAGAATACATTCTACTTTAAAACATGTACTTAGTCATGTTTAACAGTGGTAAATACCTTTAAAAGTGGTTATTATACACATGGTTTAAAATCACTATAAGAAGCGAAGCAACCCATGATTGTTATTGACGTTTGCGAAGCGAAGCATCCCATATTTTTATTTCGGTTCAATTAAATAGTAGGATTTAACGAAATTTACTCGACAATTGATTCCTAATCATCAAAATGTCTTCCTTTAATATTCATTGAGTTTAATATTGTTTAGAAAAAGGAGTAAACCTTGCAAAAATATTAAACCCTTTGCGAAGCAACTTTATCGAAGCGATTTCAATACACGATTTATACCATTACGCATTACTAATTAAAGTCCCGTGAAAAGATAAAATCTATGAGTATACATAAACTACAATCTTTGACTCTATATTGGTTGATTTTGATAAATTAAAAATAGACTCAATGTACCCGATCTAATAACCGCATGTATGTATTACAAACAAGTTACTTCTGAAGCGAGTCAATCGCAGGCGAGGGACTTCAATCGTCGCGAAGCGACATAGCCCATCGCGAATCAGGATCCACAAATGGATCTTACAGTTGCGTCGTTATCTTGTCGAACCCTTAGAAGTCACTAACTTTGACTCTTTATTAACTTTGTAATACGTTGAACGATCCTTCTCAGCAGTAGTCGTTGCGAAGCGCTGGTATCGGTAGCTTTTTTTAAAAAATAAATGTTAATATAAACTAGACGTATTGAAAATATAGTAATTGACGTATAAAGTGCCTGTAAGGGTCTAATTACTGAACAAAAATTTGAATTTTGGTAATAAAAGTATACTCAATTTAACCCCATTCCCTAATAAACCAATCTTAAAACCGCATCTATTAACAAATGAGTAACTGGACAGCAAGTTAAGCGAAAACGCGGCGCTTTCAATAGTCACGAAGCGTCGTATACCATAGCGAAACTTTGTGGTAATAACAGTATACTAAATTTAAGGGGATACCTGAATTTTCCTGGGCCCAGTGCTGCCCCCATTTGAAATAAATCATTTGATAAACCATGGAAATTTTTGTCTTGACCAGGCTCTAGATAACCCTTTAAACTATTTCATAATATACTGTTTACAGTTTAAAGTGAGAACGTGAAGCTTTTTTTACACACAATTGCGAAAAACGTTCACTTTTGGCGTATGTGCGTAGAAAAGCTTCACGTTCTCACTTTAAACTGTAAACAGTAGTTCATAAAATAGTTTAAAGGGTTATCTAGAGTCTGGTTAAGACCAAATTTTCAATAAATATCTCCGTTTCCTTGTAAATGATTTAATTAAAATGGGGGCAGCACTGGACACCGAAAAATTCAGGTAGCCCCTTAACACACATTCCCTCACAACGTAAACCTTAACCTTAATAACCGAATTTATTAACTGGGAAGCAAGTTAATCGTAAACGCGGCGCTCTCAATCGCGACGAAGCGCCGTATACCATCGCGAAGCGACACAACCCAATGCGAAGCGAGATCACCCGAAGCGATGGCACCCACACAGCTGCTGTCTGTATCTTACGAGTCCTGTTCAGGTGATGCATGCTGGGCGAGGCGGAGTGGAGTGGCCGCTGGGGCGGGATCTTGTCGAGTCTCGTCATGGAGTAGGCTCTACCTGGGGCGCGGGGCGCGGGGAGGGTCGGCACCAGGTCGGTACGGCGCCGGGCAACCGATGACCACATCACCGGTTGTTGGCGGTCGGGTTCGTCTGCAATGCAATGGTAGCTTCTTACCCCTTCATTCATAAAAAAAAATACAAACGTTTTCCAAACCTCATTTAGTTGAAATATGTTTGTCTCGTTCTTTCAACGTCAAATATTCAAAAGAGGGAAAGGGACAAAACATGTTTTGACTATAGGTTTAGCAGACGCTTGTTATTATGAATTTGAGGGTTATACTTTACTTTAAACAAGTAATTCTTGTATACAATATGAAACAAAAACCCAGTCCGATCCTTGTAGGAGCAACTCAGACCGTCAATATGAACAACTTTTCCTATGGGACCAATGCTCGAATATCGAAAAAAGTCGTCATTTTCATACAAAAGTGTTCGGCCGGCCTGGCAATTTGTATGAAAATGTCGATTTTTGCTTGCGCGCACTTGTACATTTTTTTTAAAATATTGAAAATCGATAAAAATTTCGTCCTCCCATACAAAATTCATTTGGCTGAAGGCAGATTGGTAGGGAAAGTCGTTTTTTAGGAACGTATTTCAGTATTTTGGACTGACTTGTTTCAAGATGTTGTTGGTGTTTTAAGTCACCCTGTCTGTATATTAAGTTTAATAATAAAGTAGTTTAACATTATATCCTTCAAACGAAGGTCACCGACATAGCCAAGCGGATTAACTAATTGAAGTGGCAGTGGGCGGGGCACATAGCGCGAAGAACCGATGGCCGATGGGGCAGAAAGGTTCTCGAATGGCGGCCATGTACCGGCAAGCGCAGCGTAGGACACCCACCTGCTAGATGGTCAGATGACCTGAGCAAGTTTGCAGGGAGGCGCTGCATGCAGTCTGCTTCCGATCGGTCGTTTTGGAAATCCTTGGGGGAGGCCTATGTCCAGCAGTGGACTTCCTGTGGCTGATATGATGATGATGATGATTCTATCCTTCCATAAATTAAGGCGATTCACACACTGCTCCGCAAGTACTTCAATTTGTAAAGAAAACGCGCATAGATTTTTAATGGAGGCTTCGCGCCACGCGCGTTAGTGCGGAGCAGTGTGCCAATCGCCTTACAACTAAGATAATCTCGTTTCAAGATTAATTAAGCTATTATATCATGGGCCTTAAAACAATAAGTAGCGGTAGGATACATTACGTATGCCTCAGCAATTTGTTTCTGTTTCATCCCACTTATTGTAAGAGATTTCACTAAGACCGTTACGTAATCAAATAAGGACCAATTAACACATGACACATACTGATGGTGATAAAGATTAGTACATTTATTCCGCGTCTCACGCATCCGTACAATACATAAAGCGGGGGTTTTACTGACGCGGAGAAATCACCGGATAGATAAGTAATAAATTTAAAGGGACAAATTACACTGATTGAGCTAGCCCCAAAGAGACTTGTGTTATGTAACTCAACGGTACTATATTTTATAACAAATACATATATATGGCCATTTTCACATTGTCCTGGGTCTTGGGTGTTTACCCAAGACCCAGGACGATGTGAAAAAGGCCAATTTCTAACAGTAAATTAGGAATTTCATTTTATTCAATTCAGTGCGATGAATTTTATTAATTTTGAGTAACTTTAGTCATTTTCTTTTACCATAAGCATTTTTATTGCTCGCTAAAAGTGACTTCGACCGCGGCTAGGCAATAAAAAGTGTAAGATTTTTCAGTTACGATTTTTTTTTATTAAATTTCGTTCCAACCGCGTTTTTCACGAAACTCATGCGTTTTTTTTTTTTCAATTTTTTATGTAATAATAATATGTACTTTGTTGATGATTATTAAAAATATCGGTTTCCAAGAATGTTTTTGTGGCAAATAGTTTGTCTGGTCATAAGGTGACATCATGTTGAGAGGAACTTGAACATTAAGGGTTCAGCTACGTCTATCAACACGGCAGAAGTTTCGCGTGCTGGTATCCTTTTCTGTCGCTCTTAACCGTCATTTGCCAGAGCGAGAGAGAGTGACACAACGCTTCAGCACGGTGCTATAGCGTTCTTCAATTTTTTTTCCAACGTGTCATTTGAAACGATGTTATAACAAGTTTTGCCGCTGACTGTACCCGCTGTAGTTCATTACCGTCTATTTTAAGTTGTTTCATACTGTCTGATGGTAGCCGTAGCGAAAGATAGCGACGGAACCCTTCATGGCTAGTGCTAAAGCGTTCCGTTACTCTCTCGCTAGCAAATGACGGTTCTGAGCAAGAGAAGAGAATAGCAGTACGTGAAAATTGTGTTCCGTGTTGAAAGATTTAACCCAATGTGGTTTTAACGTGGTTAAGCTCCGCTTCAGTGTAGACGTAGCCTAAATTGTCTCAGTAAGTATTAGCAATGTCTAATCTTCTTGACACACATCTAGCTCACAAGAACTAGGTATTACCTCTAATCCAATGCAAGGCTGAAGTAACAAATGCTCATACTGGTCGAGTATACCGGACGAAATAAGTGCAGGACATACAGGATTCATCGAAAAACTGTTTTATTATGAATAGTGCTATTAAGATTATTTGAGCGGTTGAAACTGCAATCATTTATCTTTATTTTGTTGAAACATACATAATACACATATTGTCACGCCTGTTTCCCACAGGGGTAGGCAGAGACTATGGAACTCCACTTGCTACGATCTTGACAGACCTATTTCACTTCATTTACACTCATCACTCTCTTCATGCATTCCCGCCGGTTACGGGTACTTCTGAAAGTTCTTCTGATATTGAAAGATACAACATAGTAAAAGAAAGCGTGTTGTAGAGACATTGATATTTTTATAGTTGAATAGAAGGTTGATATAAAATTAAGCGTGTAAAAGATTGCAAATATTTATTTATTCATGACAAAAAATAGGCGGAATTTTGGATAATCTAAAATACTTTTTTAACTTAGACTTGAATCACCCAAAACTAGATACGAAGTAAGTTAACCACCAACAAAAATAGATATAGATCTACGCGGGTATTGTGGAATTCATATGACTTACACCCGCGATTCCACTCGTCCAATTACTCAACCATCGTGAACAAAAACAATACTAAAATTTCTAAACAGTAAGAGGCAATAAGTAAGTAATTCCTTAGTACTTACATAAACTGGTAAACATCAGAATTCCTTTGTTGGCAGCGTTAAAGGAAAATTGTGTTAGTCAGTATATGGTTTAAAGCCAGTAAATGCAGGCAATAAAGTCAAGGGTAAAAACAAAAGACAGAAGGTCGTAAGTGACATAAATGCAGATTGCATCTTTACAACAAGACAGCCAAGTCTTGCAATAAAGTGATGAGACGAGAAAAACATGTGACTAACTACCGTGAAATGATGTCCAAATATATTTTTTTCGATATATCGATATCCGATATCGGTATTTTTTTTATCATATCATTTATTGCTTCCTTAATGTATCATACAGGTCTTTATTAACAAAATAAGTAACAATTAAGGACCCTGACGGGCGCTGCAATGGGGAAGGGCCACATTTTTGTCAAATCTATGTTATTGAATTATTTTATCGATATATCAACATATCGACACAAATTTCTATATATCGATACTAAGTACTGGTAATATATCGATATTTTGTATAAAATACTGGTATTATATCGATATAACGTATAAAGAGCTGGTCCTTGATGTCCCGAAGCAAAGGACTTAGTTAATGAGATAGGGCGCTGCTTGCGGGATCGAGGGTATGACCAACGCTCAGGGTGGTACCTGGCTCAAAGGATATCCATAGCCATTCAAAGAGGAAACGCAGCAAGCGTAATGGACACTTTTGAGCCGGGTACAATTCGGGGTGGGATTATTGATTAGGGTTTATTTTTTGTTATTACTATTATTGTTTTTGTTTTTATTGATTTTTTAGGTATTAAGTAGTATTATTTTGTAACTATGTATATTTCTTTGAATAAATTTATTTATCTAAGTTTTGCATGTTCGGTAATTTATCAAAACTAAATATCGGTATATTGATATATCGGTAAATACCGTTATCGGGTATCGATATATCGATGAAAAAGTATCGGTATTCCTGTCCCTGGTCCAAATCCCTTTGATGACAAAACTGTTGATAAAGGATAAATGTATGTGATTATCAAGTGTAGGAGACAAAATGTTGTGGAGGCCTGTTTTTGAAATGCGTAGCCACTAAAATAATCATAATTCCATACAAAAATTTTAATGACACCGCGATTAAAAGGTAGGTGTCCAGGTTACGTAAGATTTAATTGAATATAATCAAAAATGTATGACAAATAAAATAAAGTTGTCACTGGCGTTAATAACAGTTTAGTTGATTATATTCCAACTGCAATGCCGAGACGCGTCTAACCAGCGGCGCAGACGCGAACATCACATTTGATTATAATGTTGATGAACATGTTTATCGCGTTTATTGTTATTCACGGAAATGTTCACCTTTGTTATTATCATTGTCTGAGCCCAACTGCAATGCCGAGGCGCATCTAACCAGCGGCGCAGACGCGAACATCACATTTGTTGATGATGTTAATCATGTGTTGATGAGCATGTTTATCGCGTTAATTGTTATTGACGGAAATGTTTACCTTTGTTATTATCAATGTCTGAGTCCAACTGCAATGCCGAGGCGCGTCTAACCAGCGGCGCAGACGCGAACATCACATTTGTTGTTGATGCCGCCCTGAAACGTGCAAAAAAAGGTTTAAAAGACTATATTAAATCAAGCGTGTATAGGGATTACATTCGCATGGCAATGCAAAGCTATGCTGGATTATTTGCTTGTTCTCTTAAAGCAAATACACACAATATTTTAATTTTCATTCTTGGTTCGGTTTTGTTCCAACCTTTTAAACATTTTATTGAGACTCACAAAACAACAAAAACATAAATGTATTAAATTTTAGAAAATGTAGTAATATATGTTATAGTAATCATAGTATTCTATGCAGACTTTGTTTGAGCCCCAGAAGTTAATAACCACAAAGAAAAAGAAGCATAAAGAGTCAAAAGCTCTGTCATATAATAGTAGGAATTATAATTTGAAAATAATAACAATATGAACACTAACATCTACTACATATTTTATCTACAGACATATGTGGCTAGAATATAACTAATTTCGTTAGATTATAATAACACTGCTCGCAGACAGTTGATAAATTCAAGCTTCTTAACTAACCCTCTTATTCATAAAAAAATATAAACGTTTGCTAAACTTATTTTAGTTAAAACATGTTTTGTCTTGTTCTTTCAACGTCAAATATGCAAAAGAGGGAAAGGGACGAAACATGTTTTAACTAAAAAAGGTTAAGCAAACGCTTGTTATTTTTTATAAATTTGAGGGTAAGTGTTTAAATACGAATACTGTATAAAACAGTAAACAAAACCCAAACGGTTCATTCGAAGCGCATTCCAGAACGGAATGGTTATATATAGCTGCCGTCCGCTTGCTCGTTCGGGCCGCGGTTGACATCAACTGCGTGCCTCGTACCACGCAAACGACGAAAGCGCCTTACAGTTTGCGACAATTCAGCGACGGTTGCTAGTCGGATACGAATTATAATATTTATCAACTCTCAGCGAACAGAATATACATAATAACTTTATTTTACATCGCACTATCTACGTTTTATTTCATGCAACAATGCTATGTTAACACTAATTGTAATTTATTTACAAACTGCATAAAGCAACAAATTTTTTTGCGTATTTCTCTCATATTGTTCAGATGAATGGAACGTCGAATTTCGTTGGGGATCTAACTTTGGTTCTCTAAGAGAAAAATGATTAAATTTATTTAGTTATAAGACCTTTACAGGCAAATTTACACGCCCATGAGTATAATTTACATTACGTGTAGTGTATATTAAAATTTAATTTATTTTTAACTAAAAGCTACCGATACCAGCGCTTTGCAACGACCCCTGCTGAGAAGAAATGCCTAAAGAAATTAATTTTCACAATATTGGTCGCCTACTCGCCAGAAGGGCTATTACTATGTAATTGACATCTCATATTGACATCATTCTTAATTAATAATTATGACATAGTAATGTATTCTCAGTCCACATATCTAACTTTAATATCAGTATAATTGTAAGGTTGACGTTTTTGGAGAAAATGCTGCAGTACAGTTTGTTACCGCTTCTTCTGTACTTGCGCTTTGGAGGCGGCAGTAAACTTAGTTAAAAGTAAATCATCTGACGTCAACAACTAACTATTAAGAAATCAAAAGAAATTATAAATATCAAAAGATAAAAAATGAGATGCTGAGTTCTGACGCAAGCTAAATTAAACCATGTAACCACATTGAGTAGATATTTCTTTGAATTTCTCTTCTGAGTGAGGCTTCTGTACGTGAATACTAGGACTTGTTCTGTGGCCGCGCGCATAGTACAATGCGACACAAATAAGTTGAACAAAAATGGCGGACTTCAAAGCATTTTTGTACAAAACCCGAAACGTACATTAAATCAAAATGGCCGCAACAGACGGGACGCAAGTTGCATCGCGTAACAGCTAGAGATGGACAGTGGATAGTACTCAATCTACCCATTTGAGTATTTACTCACTAGATTTGATAAATAGAGTAAATAGAGCGTGCTCATATATTGACATCGCATTTGATGTCTGTTTACTTATTTTAACATAAAATTACGTCTATGCACACCTCCCAGCAAAAAATGATAATTAGTCAAAGAAGCCTTCTTTCAGTGTATGATTAGTATGGTATTTTCACATATTTTAGCGTCGCATTTAACGTTTACCGACATTTCACACACACTTTCCGACAAGAATTGCAAGTGTATACTAGATTTAAGTTTCAAAATTGTCATGAAAACATGAAATAATGAATATGAATATAAATATAAGTCGCAACTCAAATAAATCAATCAACTCACCAAATGCATAAATTAGGATATTTATCGGGTATTTACTCAATCTACTGAGTTAATATTCAAATGGGTTGATTGAGTATTTATGCAACTCCCATCACTAGCTGTTACGCGGCGTATTTGTGTCGCATTGTAATAATGTAGGTATATTTTCGATACATAAACGGAGAGTGACACAGCCCTTGTGAAACTAAATAAAAATTTGTAATAAAAAAATACCTACAGTACTTCATCCTAATGTCACAGACTTTTAGTAATTTAAAACCCAAAACAATGCATTGCAAAATGGCCTTCAAAAAACAAAGGGTCGGCAACCCAATAAATTAGCATGAAAAATGTCAGCTCGTTTCGTCAAATCCGCCATCGAAATGAGGGCATTGTTCACGAGACAATGGCGAGGAAGGAAGATGACGTCACGGGGCCTGGCCGGAAGTTGGTAACGGATTAAGGAGTACGAGCGTCGTATGCGAATTTATGAGGTATATATGGAGCCTATAGTTCTTTTAAACAATAAAATTGAGGTAAAGATAGAAGGAAAAAAAGGAGTAGGAAAAACCAAAATAAAATTTTTCAATTGATTTGGTCCAGTAGATTCGGTGCAAATTGGCTGTGACAGACGGACGGACAGACGGACGCACGAGTGATCCTATAAGGGTTCCGTTTTTTTCTTTTTTGTACGGAATCCTAAAAGTAGTAAAAAGTTTCCTTTGTTGAGGCGTTTTTTAACATTAATTTTTAGATTAAATTTCTATAGCCGAAGTTTTTTTTATAAGCAAATGAATATGGCACATTGGATTACTCAAAAATTCTTTTCGGGTCGCCAATTCACTGGGTGTGGCCATAAAAATCTTTCTAGTATAGTTTCTTGTATCTGGATAAATTTTTAGTTACGCTATTTCCATTTTCTCATTTAAAAGTGAAAACATAGGTGGTAAAGAACTTAGCAGAAGGGAAAGAGGCATGGAGAGCACTCCACCGACAAGAAAAATCTGTCATGTCTTTTCAAAGTAAAAGCCCAAGGTAAGGGCGTACTTAAATAGAATTACTCCTAAACCTGAGTTCTTACAAAAACTGGTCACACTAAAATAAGTCCTTTATAAAACCCAAGAGGCAAATAATTGAAATCCTTTCCGAAGTTTTATAGCTCTCCAGAGCATTGCGGCGAAATAAATGTAGATTTATCTGGCGAGAGCTGCGCCAAATGGGGGATTGGAAGACTTTAGCGTAGGTAACATTTTTTTTTGCTTTTTTTGGAAGTAGCATTTACTTTTCAGGTTACCGTACCCAAAGGGTAAAAACGGAACCCTATTACTAAGAGTCCACTGTCCGTCCGTCTGTCTGTTACCAGACTCATGAGTCTCATGACCGTGCTAGCTAGACAGTTGAAATTTCCAATAAGCTTCGCCAAATAGGGGATTGGAAGACTTTAGCGTAGGTAGGTAACATTTTTTTGCTTTTTTTTGGAGCTAGCATTTACTTTTTAAGGGTACCGTATCCAAAGGGTAAAAACGGAACCCTATTACTAAGACTCAGCTGTCCGTCTATCCGTCCGTCTGTCTGTCTGTCACCAGGTTGTATTTCATGAACCGTGATAGCTAGACAGTTGAAATTTTCAGATGATGTATTTCTGTTGCCGCTATAACAACATAATAAAAACAGAATGAAATAAATATTTAACTGAGGCTCCTATGCAACAAACGTGATTTTTTATAGATAAAATGGTACGGAACTCTTCGTGTGCGATTCCGACTAGCACTTCGCCGGATATTTTTCAGCATTTTTCATTTTACGTAAACAAAATTAGTAATAATATTCTCTTTCCATATTTTAAACACATTACTAAAAATGCATTTTGCTATTTTAACTAATATGCAATATGTAACAAAAACCCTGTCCGATCCTTATAGGAGCAACTCAAAAATAACGACATATTCATACAAAAGTGTTCGGCCGGTCCGACAATTTGTATGACTATGTCGATTTTTTCTTCGAGTTTCAAACATTGGCCCCATAGGAAAAGTTGTTCATATTGACGGTCTGAGTTGCTGCAACAAGAATCGGACAGGGATTTTGTTACATATTAAATATAAAAAAATATTTTAATAAAAAATATTTTTATTTTTCTAAAACAAACAACGCGTATAGTGGTCAGAACTTATATCAACGTATATTTGGAATTCAATAAGTACTTAGAAGATTTTTTTGTAAATTCCCACGGTTGTATTACAATTATTTGTCAAACAAAAGCCGTTTTCATAGCCCATTGCCTTAAATGTGAAGGGCTTAGTGTCAGTTCGTTTGATCGCCGACGGAAGCCCACTTAACGTCGCGCGCAATTTCGGTCAAGTGCTAAAGCGTCATTCATGTACAGTTGGGGGCGAAAGTGCTTGGGTATTTATTTACCTAACAGTCCTGTTTGCCAGAAAATAGTCAAATAAATATATGACCAAAAAGAAAGGTGTAAGTGGATGCTTTCGGTAGGTGCAAATACAACCCGTTAAAAAAGGAGAGGTCAGAAGTACCCGTAACCGGCGGGCATGCATGAAGAGAGTGATGAGTGTAGATGAAGCGAAAGAGGTCTGTCAGGATCGTAGCAAGTGGAGGTCCACAGTCACTGCCTGCCCCTGTGGGAAACAGGCGTGATAATATGTATGTATGTAGGTAAATACAACCCCTTTTAAGGTCACACAAAAATATTTCGTTTGTGGTCTCATTTTAACTAACTTCCAAAAAGAAGGTTATTAATTAATCGCGACCTTTTTTTGTCTAATTTTTCAAAACTAAAATCGACTTTACCACCAAATTACACAACCGATTCTAATGAAATTGCTATGGGAACAACTGACCAGTATACTTTCAAACAAAAAAGAATTTTCCAATTTTAAAAACGCCTGGACCGATTTTGGTAATTCTTTATTTTGAATAACCGGTGAACAAACATAATTGTTCACACTGACTAGAAATGGGTTTATGCTCGGGCATATTGGGCGTATTGCATAAATGCCGAATAACTGTCCGTATATGCCGAATAAATGCCCATTGCCAGGACAAAACATTAAAAGAATTTTCGTTTTCTTTTTCATTCACATAGCTACATTTGATTATGACTAATAAATTGACAGTGAAAAACAAGAAATTGATATTATGTTTATTGACTTAGTCAATGTAGGCAAAATATCACTCTCAAGCAATCCAGTCGAGTCGACGCGACGCGAGCGCATGAAAACTAGAATTTATTGGGAGAAGCTAGTTAGTAGTAGCTTATTCAGTCTTATTATAAAACCCAGACTAACTTTGTTACTAGGTCTAAACCATTATCCGACCAAATCCAGTTGACGTCTAGATGTTATATTACTAGTAATATCACACTATCTCTCCTGTCAATGTCAACTTCATTTTGGGCGGATAATGGTTTAAACCTAATAACAAAGATAGTACTGTTTTCATAATAAGACGGCTAGTGATTTAACGTGACTGTGATGGTTTTATGACTTAATTATTTATTATGGTTAAGATTTCCGATTAAATTCCTGCTCGTTTTTTACTAAAATTAAATTGTGCTTCTGCCCAGCGATCAGACAATTATTTGAGAGAAAAATATTTTTTTCCCAATACGCCCGTTTATGCCTATTTATGCCCAATTTGTTTTTGCCTTCGACCCATCTCTAACACTGACTGATTATACTGTTTTGGGTGGACGATACTTTGAAGTTCAAACTATTGCCAACGCAAAACAAGTTTGAACTTTAAACCAAGTAATAAGGTTTCCTTATTTTACTGTAAACATTTTGTTGCTAAACGTGGCTTCAAATTAATTAAATATTTTTGAACGCGAGCCAAATCTTATAATTAATAGCCGGCTGTCAGCCGCGGCGTCGCCTAGTTGTAGGTCTTTAGTTAGAATAATAGTGCAAATTAAAAAAGGAAATGGCCTTTATTCGTAATAAAGGCATATTTTTAAACTGTAACACTTAACTTTCAAAAGTAAATCAGTACACATTGTTCAAACAACAATCGAGCAATAAGTATAAACAATTTATAATGTAAATAAATTCTCTTCATGACAGTACATTATTTTTTTCGAAAATTGAATTCTTATTCCAGTATATAAACAAATCTTATATCAGTCAAGTCATTCTTTCGTTTTGTACGCTCTTTCCAGTCTCTAATAAGGATATTACGTATATTTGCGATCGCATTCGCATATGCGAAATTTGCATTGGCATATGCGAGATTCGCATTGGCATATGCGAATGGTTCGCATCGTTTTAAACATTCGCATCGACATTCGCATTCGCATCTATCAATGTGAATGTTATGCGAATGCGCATGTGCGTATGCATGGCATAGGCACGTTGGAAAGAAAAGTGAACTATGGCGACTTATACGCCTACTTATAAATAATTATTAATTTATTAAATCATATATGTTTTTTGTAATACTTGATGTCTACATTCGCATTCGCACATTCGCAGCCTAAACATTCGCGAAGAAAATTAGACATACGTAACATCCCCGGTCTCCAATATCTCGCTCTGTGGCAATATGCGGCGAAAATTCCTAGCATGTGTTTATTTTAGACAAATCTGACATTCCTAGACTCCTAGACTCAGAATTATTTAGGCCGCGACGATAGCCTGTCCAAGTGTCCGGTACCAGTCACTAGTACGTTGTTAGCTATACTAGTTAGTAAGCAACAGGCGTCGAAATCACCGTTTAATTTATGATGTCCTAGTAACATCAATAAGTTTGTTTGCTGGGCAAATAAAAAACACCCGATTGTTACTAACACCATCTAGTGATTAGTAGCGGAACTACCGATATGCGTAGCGGCATCTTTTATTTGCTACAGAAAACACTGACTTTAAAGCGTTAATCCCCATTAACATTTAAATAGCTGAACCGATTTTCAGCGAACATGGCTAAGAACCACCGCAAAGGAACTTGATTTCACGTGAAAAACCGCATCGGAATCAGTCCATCCGTTCGAGTGCTACGATGCCACAGCTAGCCGCATCGCCTAATAAAATGATTCGCATTTTCGCCTATTCCCTTGATCGGCTTCTACGATCTACGCGCGATGATAAAGTAGCTGGTACATTCTGAGTTTTTCCTTTTCTCCCAGACCATCAAGGACTATTATACAAACGACTTAATATTAACAAGTAATTATTACAAAAACAAAAAACCCATCTTTTTTTTAAATTATTTTACGGCTCTGGATACTAGTCCTTTAGAGCCTATCTTTATATTTTCACTTCTTTATTCCTAACCCTAACCGTAACTATACAATCAAAGGTATTAGTAAGGTAAACCTACATCAGTAGGTTCTTTGATTGCTTCAAGGGAGTTACTGGCGACAAATCTATACGAGCTCACTGGTTTTCATAGCTGATTGAGTGGCGGACGGCGCCCTAAGACGCCCACCACAATCCGCAAATAAATATCACTACAACCGCACTATGAGTGACCACTTTAAACATTTTACATATTGTCCATGAGCATGAGCATATATAACACTAAACTACACCAATTTCATATTATAAAATCCACTAGAATCAATTTGCAAAACAATTTAAAGCAAACTCCAACTGAACCCCTTGACTTCCCGCCAAAAACTCACCCGACCTTTTTTTTAATTTTTTTTTTATATACCCAGTGTCAATATCACAGTAAATACGAATCTAACGACACGTCTCAAGCTAAAATCCATCGAGCCGTTCAGGCTGCAGAGCGTGCCAAACAATTATACATACATACATACATATACAATACAAAAGCAAAAACTAAATTTGGCATTTCCTTACAAAAGGGGCAGCCGCTCGGGCCATTTGTATTGAAATGTTGATTTTATTTTTTGCTTTTTGACTGTTATTTTAATTTCATTATGCTATAGTAATCTAGTATAACCCGTGGTTCGATTTATTACGGGTATGTCGCTTCCACGTTGTATATACAAACATACATACTCTCGAAAAACATAACCTACCTTCTGGCGCAGTCGGGTAAAAAAGAATAGAGCTTGTGAGTAAACTGTATTAAGCGAGAAATGTTTAGTATTCGAATATTTATTGATTTTTACTTATACTAAAATGATCATAAAAATGCTGTCGAATCGATTTATTATCACCTTATACTTCGTAGGTTGACGTCACGAGACTATTTCTCACGTAGACAACTTTTATACATCCTTTGTTGTAGATAAAGTATTATACATACTTAGCAGAGAAATTATCAAAGCATCATATCAGAGCCTAGTGTAAAATGAAATCAATGCATATTATGAAATTTAAAAAAATTGTGTCTGTAAATTGAATATATTTCCAAAAACAATTTGGCGCGATGGAGACATGGTAATAGAATAAGAATGTAGAAAAAAAAATCCAGTCTGTTTGTACACGCTAATCTCCGGAAATACTGGACGGATTCGAATGAAACTTTTTTTGTTTTAAAGCTGTTAAGCGTGGGCAACATAAAGGGTCTAATTGATTTTGGAAAAAGGAATTAGAAATATAAAAATGACGCCTAAGCATAAGTTGTTCAGCCTGAGGAGCATTTGTTATGCGCGGTGACCACTTCGAACGGGAAACTTCAGTTACAAGAATCGTTTGTCCAGAGTATATAAACGAAATTGGCTTGCAATGGATGTCTAAGTATCTAAACGAAGAGGTGAGGAGTTCTGACGCGAGCAAAATTAAACCAAAGCGCTGACCACATTAAGTAGGTATTCTTTGAATTTCTTTTCTGAGTAAGAGATCTGTACGTGGCATTTTATTTTCTAGGTGTACATTAAAAGCCTTGCTTACCTTTAAAGGTAGAATAATTAAAATTTCAAAATTGTTAAAAAAAATATTTAATACCGATGTTGTTTATGGTAGCGTATCTAAAAACATCAAGATATCGGTGCTGATATGCTAAAATATCGCGTAATATGATACGTGAAGGTTATCAACACTGATGTAGGTAAGTAATTATACTTAGGTACCTACTGAGTTACTGTTAGAATTACAATGTGTTTATGGACTTAAGCAGGCCTGTGTCACTCCCCGTTTAGGTATCGAAAACATACCTACATTATTACTCCCACCAGGTAGTGACCTCCCCTGGGCAGTTTGGAAGTCCTTAGACTCCGGGAGAGTAGGGAGATGCCACAAGAACCGAGTCAAGTGGGGTTTCTGAAACGACCTCTGTGAATTTTTTTGACGACCTCCGTGGCGTAGTGGTCACCATGCTAGTCTGCCACTCAGAGGTCCCGGGTTCGATCCCCGGTCAGGGCAAGTTGCAAAACGGCCTTTTCCAAATTGTCCTGAGTCTTGGGTGTTTATCTATATATGTATTTGTTATAAAATATAGTATCGTTGAGTTAGTATCCCATAACACAAGTTTCGAACTTACTTTGGGGCTAGCTCAATCAGTGTAATTTGTCCCTATATATTTATTATTTATTTATTATTATTTTTTATTATCTTCATGTTTGATTCAATTAACGTATCAGTATCGGTATCGGTATCGCCGATATTTGTATAAGAGTATCGGTATCGGTATCGTATCGGCGGAAAGGCGTATCGATGCAACCCTAATAATAACGGTTGTGATGTAAGGTGCTTTCTTCATTGATACAATTACACTCGTCGTCCCTTCTAAATAAACAAAAAAGTTTTCACAAAAAAAGTATAAGTATTTTTACACAAAAAAAAATATCACAAAGGCATGCTTTTTCTACTGAACTACCATGGAACGTGCTCATCATGCAAATACGGCTACCATCGGACAGTACGCAACGACTAAAAATAGACGGTAATGAACTACGGCGGGTACAGTCAGCGGCAAAACTTGTTATAACATCGTTTCAAATGACACGTTAGAAAAAAAATTAAGAAAGCTATAGAACCGGCCGTGCTGAAGCGTTGTGTCACTCTCTCTCGCTCTGGCAAATGACGGTGCTGAGCGACAGAAAGGGATAGTAGCATAGAAAAGTGCTGTTCCGTGCTGACAAGTGAGATCGTATCGTTATTTCATATAAAAACCAATATTTCTTTTAACAGGTCAGTGAGCACATAATCGAACGGATCACAATCATTTAATTTGTTTCAATGCTTTTATTGACTAATCAATATGCGATTGTACGGAAAAGCATATCCTTGTAGAAAACATGCAAATCATTTACGTCTTATGTGCCTCTTGCTTAAAGGAGACTTAACACTTCAATGTAACTATATTTTACGTAATAGTTGCAAGAAATATTAGAAGCTAACGACTTGACGGCGAATTACACTCATATTGAGAAAAAAATATGATGCGACCTAAACGCGACCGGAAGAATCTTGTTAATTTTGTAACATTTTTGACGATGACTGTACCACACATTGCGAATAGCAGATACGTCTATCGAATCTAAATCTAGAAACGCTAACGTAATTAGTGAAAGTTAGTACAAAAATACTCTAAAACATTAGTTATTAATAGACGAACAAATACTTCTAAATAAAAATAAAAAATAAAAACTGCTTACGGCAATTCAAAAAAGTTCATCTGATCTATGGGGTTGGTACTGGGGGAGGTAAAAACAAAAGAAAATAATTAGTAACAAAAGACAAAAAGAGTAAAATTAAAAAAAATATCGGGTTTTTTGTTATTGACTGGGGGGAATGATGGAACCGTAACCCAAAATAACCCAAAGCGAAGCAAATTCAGTAAATAATATAAACTGAAATTTCTTTATCTAGAAAAGCAGTACTCATTAAGCTGTAATAGCCAACTAGCCTACTTTTAGGCCTTCTCAAGGCCTTGCAACGCCCAGAGATCATTTTACAACGGCATTTTATAAACGTATACAAAATTGTACTATAGAGGAGCCAAAACAATTTTATCTTGAACTACGTTGTTGGGTTTGTGTTGGGCACCCAGTACAACTACAATTATTGTTTGGCCAACAAACGTTGGCCAAACAATAATTCTGCTTATGTCTTAGGTCTTAGTGATATGAATTGTCATTTCTTGGCCTCAAATATGCGCAGATTTGAACATACACACATCACATTTCTGATTAATAAATACACACGTTCAACAAAATGTCCCAACAATTCAAAATTCGTTTAACTTTAAAATGTTTTGCTTCATAACGTGATGAGTGTCTAGTATGAAAGCGGGACCTACATTATTATGATAATTTTTCAAAACTAAAAACTGACTTCACCCCGAACTACGCAATCGATTTTGATAAAATTTCTATTGGACCATGTGACAAGTATACAAATAAAAATAAACAAAAAAAACAAATGTGTCCGTTTTCAAAAAATCGGTGAACATATATAAACACTATAAACTGTAAAAAGTAGTTATTATAAGATAGTATAAAAGATTATTAAACTGTGAAAAGTAGTTATTTTATAATAGTTTAAAAGGTTATCTACTAGGGCTTGGTCAAGAAATAAAATTAATTGACATCTTCGTTTCCGTTCAAATAACTAAGGCTATATTTTTTCAGATTGTAAAACACTATTTTTCACCGATTAGTTTATTTCAAATAACTAAGAAAATATTTTTTCAGATTTTAAAACACAATTTTTTAACCGATTAGTTTACAATACAATAGCCTTTATGAACAAAATAAATAAATACAAGACATAAATACATATCTTAAAATTTTGGAAATGCGCAAAAGGCGCAAATTTTATTTCAAATAACTAAGACAATCTTTTTTCAGATTTTAAAACACTATTTTTCACCGATTAGTTTATAAAAAATAACTGAGACAATATTTTTTCAGATTTTAAAAACACAATTTTTTAACCGATTACTTTACAATACAATACCCTTTATGCACAAAATAAATAAATACAAGACATAATTATCTTAAAATTTAGGAAATGCGCAAAAGGCGCAAGTTTTATTTCAAATAACTAATACATTATTTTTTCAGATTTTAAAACACTATTTTTTAACTGACTTCAAAAAAGGTGAAGGTTATCAATTCGTCGGTGTGTTTTTTTTTTGTATGTATGTTACGCGATCATCAACCATGGACCGATTTTGATGATTCTTTTTTTATTGGAAACCTTGTAGCACCACCTTATTAATTTGGAAAAGATATGATCGAAAGTAACTATTAAGTTGTTTGTTGTACTTCCTACGACTTGCCAAAATTTAAAGTTGTAAATTATAATATTGTTAATCACTTTTTCATTCGTCTAGTAGGACAAAAGTATTGATGTATCCTGTTTGAGTGTTAATAATACTCATTTACTCTAAAAATGCATGTTAATGTTTTCAGAATGGTTACTTTAAATGCTTTAAATTTTCTAAACAATCTAAAAATGTGGTAGTTTTACAAACTTGTTACTTTGTTACTTTAATTCAATTTTCGGTAACACTCACAAAAAAAATTTGTTGTAGTATGTATGCACTCTTTGAACAAATAAACGTTATTTTATTTTTTATTTATGGTGAAGAACTTTGGGATATGAAAGAAACTCTTAAAAGAAATTGAAGTCAGTTGTATTTTTTTCGTTAAAAATTGAATTAATATGTATAGATGGTTTTAAAAGCTCGGCCTACCAAGCCTCTAATTAATGTATGATATTCGTCGCTTGCTAACGTTTGTCGTTTATCATCTTTTTGCTGCCAGCCTGTCTGGCTTGGGCGGCATTGGAAGTGGCCTTGGCACGCATCGATCTAACCCGACCATCACAAAAACTGACCATTGTGTCGCAGCACATTTGAATTTTCGGAAGGAATGACAATTCTGTATAAATATTTCAATGTTGGATTAAATGTATTAGGATTGTACTAGGATTTGGATGAGTCAATTTCTCCCAAAAATCTCTTATTGGCCTTCTATGAGTAGACAACTAAGTTGCTAGACATGACAATTCTGTTAAAATATATCAATGTCGGACTTAAAAGTAATAGAGTTTAGTTGAGTTACTTAATTTCTATCAAAAATCTTTTCTTTTTGGCCCCTTATAAGTAGATAACCAAGTTTGTAGACCTCGGCATGTCGTGGATTTTTTAGACAATTTTTGTTGCACCGACATGAAAGGTTTATTGTCTTAGTTGTAAATCTAGAATAGAGTATGCTCTGACCAGACCTTTGAATAAATCAAAAGACTAAAAACCACAGGAATGAAAACACAGAAACACATAAAACTACATCAGTTAAGAAGGTTTAGAAACTAAAACAGCTTACTCAAATCCTAATTTGAAAAAATTTAAAGTTAGCTCTATAAAGCATGTACATTACATTAAAACATAATGTGTAATATTCTGTTTCTGTAAACTGCAACGTTATTTTCAACTTGTTCCGTGCAGTCTGCAGGGAAATTGAATTTTAATATGCAATTTCCTAGTTCCAGTAGTCGACACAATATAGTTCTACTTGTGCGACTTACATTACATCCTTTTTACATTTTAATCATACGCGATTGTAACTAACTTAGGCGCTAGATACACAGACAAAGACGTAAGACGCAGAACAGGGCACAGACGGCCGTCACGACTTTTAAAAACATATAAAAAAGACGAGACACGAACCTGACAGATACGGACAAATCCACATCTATGGCAAACCTGGCAACGCGCGACGTCACCCACCCTGCCCACAACCCAGTTTCGCCCGTCCCCCGTCTGCTCGCGCCTGTGCCCCGTCCGTTCTGTATGTTTTACAATAGGACGCAGACGAGTAAGCGTCGTGTATTCCTGTATTCTGCGTCGCGACGCTTCTATACATTTTGAATGAAAAATACGCGGAGGAGACGTATGTCTGCGCCCCGTAAACGTCTTACGTCTTTTACGTGCGTGTCTTGCGCTTTAAGCGGTTCCGTGTTTGTTTATGTTAAGGTGCCTAACAGACTGTTTGCGCTCGCTTCGATTGCGCTACGCTCGCTCCTAGCGACCGTCATCTGCATGCTGTGGTTACGCTCGCTATAATCGCCGAACGCGAACGCGGGTTGTGGCGCCGAGCGCGCTTACCGCTGTTTCTCGCTCGGAGTCGTCGGGTCATGTCATTACCTGCGTGCAGCCCAGAAGAATCCAGTCGAGTCGAGGGGTTCCAGCAGCCGCGGCGTGGACGAGCCGAACGTGATCGCGGGCCGCGCTTGACGCTGCCGCTCTCTCACGTTGCAGCAACGCAGTATTAACGTTACGTTGGTTCTTGGAATAAGACTTTATAAAATGGGTCAAGACATTACCTGCGCGCAGCCCAGAAGAATCCAGCCGAGTCGAGGGGTTCTAGCAGGCGCGGCGTGGACGAGCCGAACGCGAACGCGGATCGCGGCGTCGAGCGCGCTTGCCGCTGCCGCTCCAGCCGCTCGCTTCGGTCGCGGTCGCGCTGCAAAAGCGCTTCGCGTCTCGATATGGACGCCTCCCATATTGCACGTTTGCGTTCCTCCACCTGGCGAAAATAAATTAATAAGTTTGGAAAACGTAAAAGTGCACGCCTCACGACGCTCATAAAAAATAAAAAGAAATGTGGTGTCGTGGGACACCAGGTAGGAACGAAGTTCCTTCGGCTAATGTAGAATCGACACAACTACTCGCTTGTGTATACGACTGTCGCGCCTGCGCACGTCTCATTTAACGAGGTCATCCTTACGGTTTTACTATCACATTTTTTTCAGTTCGGTCGCACAGCAAAATCCCTATCTCCTCCAAGCCTGCCGTAAGGAACTTCGTTCCAATTATGATTAAAAAATAATTATAATTAAACAACATTAAATTATAGTCCATTTGTTTAGGTATTTAAAAGAATGTAAACAATGTTGACATGTCTTTTTATTGAAATAAACACTTTATAAATCAATACCTTCGCAAATTACAATTTATTTATTTTGTAAATTATAAATTACATAATTTATTTGTAATTTGCAAAGATATTGATTTCTTCAATGCAAAGATATTGATTCAATAAAAAGACATGTCAAGATTGTTTACATTTTTAAATACCTAAACAAATGGACTATAGATAGTTATATCCCGTGAAGTGAAGATACTATTTTAAAAAATGGTACAATTACATTAAGGATAAATTCGAGCGTAATCGTGGCACATACGTCCTTACAGACACCCGGACATCCACGAACAATTTATAAATATATTTTTCTGTATGATGTACGCTTGAAAAATATTTTCTTATAGTATTAATTGTTCGTAATATCTCTGTTCTACGGACTTGGCTGATAGCTAGGCGAAAAAAGATGTAAGATTTTTCCGTTACGATTTTTTGAAGTGAAAACTTCTTTAGCGGCGTTGTACACTTTTTTGTAATGGCTAAAAAATGTTAAACTCACGTCAGGGCGTCAGGACACGTGACCTGATCGAAAATTCGTAAGACAAGAAGTATCCCCCTCTCTTTCTACGGCGCGGCGTAAATGTATGCCTGCGCCTGCTGTTTCGTTTAAGCGGCGCAGGGCGCTTGCGAGAATTTTCGTGTGTGTTTATGTTACAGCGTGCCACGCGCATCCATGGATGGTAACAGTGACAGCTGATGGCTCGACCGACTGTGTAGTGGCCACACTGCTTTGTATTCGTAAAATTCGTGTATATAAAGTGTTTAATTAATGTAATATAAATTGTCATGTTTGTGTACGATAGCGCAATAAATAAATATTGTATTCTACCACATAAATGATAGCACTTTTATTCTGACAAAGCTATTCGTGCAAAATTATTCCCTAACCATTTCAAAATATCAAAAATGCACAACGTTAATATTCAATTTTTCACTTCTACCGGCACTCCCGGAGTGCAAACCTTCGCTCTTTTTTTCAAACTTTCACAAAACGTTAAGTGTTCCACGAAACTCATGATTTTTTTTTTGACGCTTTAATTGTTCTACAATTTTAAAGGACTAAGTTTGTATCTTGATTAAAGAGTTAATAGATTCAATGTACCTAGTTAGTTCCGGCTAATTTATACTACCGTAACCTCCTTCGAACACGATAGCATAGATCCTTGTTCCGATAGGCTGATGGAAATTACATATCAAACTCAAGTACCAACAATAAAACAAACTTTATTACTTAAATTGTGTAAAAAGATATTCTATATGATTCGTATATCTTTGCCTTGAAATGAATTGCCTTGTTAAATAAAGCATAGTTGAATAAAATAATTGCTCTTTTCTAGAAATATACTTCAATAAACTTGAAGACCTGAAGCAATTTAAAAGGCTTTTCACGTTTGGTTGGCTGTCTCGCTCGCACTTCCAAACATTTTTAAAGATTATTAAAAAATGTGACTCATTTGAAGAAAAGTTTTCTTCAAATGAGTTACATTTTTTAAAACACTTTTCTTCAAATGAGTTACATTTTTTAATAATCTTTAAAAATGTTTGATTGTGCTAGCGAGACAGCCAACCGAATGTGAAAAGCCTCTTAAAGTGTTTACCTACTAAGTAGTGTCAAATCCACAAAGCACCACCAACACTATCTTATTTTCATGTCTAGCGAATATGAAGTCATATGATTACACCAAATGTACACTTTAATAACACTATAAATCAATATGCAGTCTTATATATGTGTACACAAGCGTAGCCAACTATGGGCTCAGGGTGGGGCAGCAATCTGAAATAATATGTAACTAGCAAACTACACGGTTCTACGCTTACCCCAGTTAATTTTTACATATTTATACAAAATGTCGAGTGTGTGTGAAGTACCTAGATAGTTTAATATTTAGGTTTGGTTCGGTAACTTAAAGGTCTGAGCCAGGGTGGGGCAAGCGCCCCACCGTGCCCCACCGTGGCTACGCCCATGTATGTGTATACTGAACTATTTACACATCACTAACTACTTACTTGCATTTTTGCATCAATATTGAAATCGGAAACTGCTATATATTTAGACACTAATATATACAATACGTAACAAAAACCCTGTCCGATCCTTGTAGGAGCAACTTTAACCGTCAATATGAACAACTTTTCCTAGGAACAAATGCTTGAAACTCGAAAAACAATTTGACGTTTTCATACAAAAGTTCGGCCGGCCCGGCAATTTGTATGAAAATGCTGATTTTTTTTCAAGTTTCAAGCATTGGTCCCATAGGAACAGTTATTCACATTGACAGTCTGAGTTGCTCCTACAAGGATCGGACAGGGTTTTTGTTACATTTTGTATGTAAATCTAACATACTGCACCGCCTATTTTTTAATATTCACTTCTCCCTCTACCCAAAGGTTGACTGGAAGAGATTGCTATGCGATAAGTCCGCCTTTGTATCATAATTCTGTCTTCTTTTTTTTCTGTTTATTGTTTTTCCTTTTGTTTATGGTGCAATAAAGAGTATTTGTATTGTATTGTATGTATACTGAACTACTTACACATCACTACCTTCCTACTTTAATTTTTACACGAGTATTGGAATTGGAACAACTACATATTTTTTCAAACAACAAATACGAGTACAAAATCTGAAATAAACTGCTAATCGTCTACTGGCTAGAATATATTATCGAAATAAAGCATTGTATGATTATGTTCGTTATCAGTTTATAGTGAGGAAGTGACTACGCAGTGATTCAAAGTAAACGAATGAGTTGCAGGCTAATATGGTCACACAGTCACCATTTCTTGAGGTAAACTTGCACGTAGATAGAACGGAATCACACGACACTTACAGCAATAGAAAACGATTATATTTTTTAAACCGATTAAAAAAAAAGGAGAAGTTTTCAATTCGGTGGAATAGAAGTATGCATATGCATGTTTAATGTTTACTTGTAGACGCCTGGACCAAAGTAAATCAAGATACAATATGTAACAAAAACCCTGTCCGATCCTTGTAGGAAAAACTCAGACCGTCAATATGAACAACTTTTCCTATGGACCAATGCTTGAAACTCTAAGTAAAAATTTACATTCTCATACAAATTGCCGGGCCGGCCAAACACTTATGTATGAAAACGTCGATTTTTTCGAGTTTCAAGCATTATTCCCGTAGGAAAAGTTATTCATATTGACGGTCTGAGTTGCTCCTACAAGGATCGGACAGGGTTTTAGTTACATATTGTATACACGGACAATTCACACAGATTGAGTTAGCCAAAGTAAGTTCGGGACTTGTGTTATGGGATACCAACTCAACGATACTATATTTTATAACAAATACGTATATAGATGAACATCCAAGAACCAGATCAATCTGAAAAATATCATTTTAACACCTTGACCTGACTGGGGATCGAACCCGGGTCCTCCGTTGTGACAGCCCGGAATGATTATTTTTTTTTACAATATATTGGTTTAGGCATTTGTCCTCAATCTCACCTGATGGTAAGCGACGATGTAGACTAGGATGAAGCATGCCTATCCAAAAGATACCATAACCACTAGGCCGCAGAGGTCGTCAACGAATAAAAATTCTATACTTGTCAGGTGGTCCCATGGAAATTTTATCAAAATCGGTTGTGTAGTCTGATGTTGAGGACGGTTTTTAGTTTTGAAAATATATGGAGATGAACGAAATCGACGATGACTTTGACTTCGATCCAATGATCCAATCTAAGACATCGAAACATGCATCGTCGAGGCAACTCGAGACCCAAGTTTTACTCTGACAAAGATAATAAATTACTAATATAACAGATACCCAACGCCATAGAAACTATTGGAGGGCCCGAAAGTCGGCAAAACTCTAGTTGCCGGTAGGCACACAGAGATGGCAGTACACACGACTAGCAAAAAGTGACAAAGAGAGTGTTGAATATGCTTTAAAAATATTAATTGCAATTCATATAAGTCTATATGAATTGCAATTAATATTTTTATATTTAATCTTTTAATAAATAGCTATAGATTCAAAGATTCAAAGATTCAAATGTTTATTCAGTAATTAGACCTTTACAGGCACTTTTACACGTCAATAAGTATAATTTATGTTACGTGTAGTATATTAAAATTTAATTTATTTTTTAAAGAAAAGCTACCGATACCAGCGCTTCGTAACGACCACTGCTGAGAAGAAACGCCGAAAGAAACTCATTTTCACAGTATTGGTCGCCTACTCGCCAGAAGGGCTTTGTCATATTATTATAATTGTCTTTTAATTAATAAATACTTATAATATAATACAATGTTGACACATTATAACATGTTATGCTTGCGAACAAGTAAACTAACATAAATTGCGTAATAAAAAATATTAAGTAGTCAAAAAAAGCGAAGCCGAGCTGACCAGTCCCTCCCGGCAGCACCCGTTCACGAGTTGACGCACGGATCAGCCATCGTTAAACTCAACCATATTAGAGGGAATCCAACGACCCGACCAGCGACGCCACCACCGGATTGGACATTTTAGTGAGCATGAAAAACCCGAACTCGCAGACCTTGTCAAGAGAAAATATTAATTATATGTTGGTCACTTATTGATCGCAGAGCATTTACATGTTTTTACAGTAAGCTTATTATGGTAACAGAAAATGCAGCTATTTATGTTTCATGTGTGGAGTGTAATGGAAAATGTTTAGGAAGTATCCACGCGTTTTTATCTCTTAAATAATCATTGATAGTATAGTATGCATTGTTCAATAAAACTTTTTTAACATGTGTTTTAAATTTTGCCATTGGTAGGTTAACGATCGCTTCGGGAAGTTTATTAAATAATGTTATACCTAGACCTAAGAGTGACTTTCTAGTTTTAGCAAGTCGAAATTTAGGCGTATGAAGCTGATTTTTGTTGCGAGTATTATAACTGTGAACATCACTATTTTTCTTGAAATTATTTAACCTAGATTTAACAAATAGAAGATTTTCGTAAATAAATTGAGATGTCACAGTAAGAATATTTATAGATTTAAATAACTCTCTTAAGGAATCGCGTGATTTTAGTCCGTAGATCGACCGAATTGCTCTCTTTTGTAGCACAGAGATAGCATGTATGTTAGCCGCTTTACCCCATAAGAGCAAGCCATATGACATTATGCTGTGAAAATATAATTCGACTATAGCTTGTAATTCGTTCGAAACTATCGCAAAAAAGCAATTCTGCAATAATAGTATATAAGTATGTTTATTATACGTATTTATATACATGTAAGTTTATAATTTGCATTTATTCTTTAATTTTTAAATATTACATTTATATTGTATTATAATTATATTTATACTCTATGTAGTTTATGTAATTAAATACATCTTAATTCATTACTTTCGATATACTTATCTAATGAACTTTGCACCCCATCTACCATTTTTTCTGCTACGTCCCAAAGGTCAACTGGTAGACAATGCTTAGCATTCAGTTGTACCTTTTGTACTATAATCTTAAGATTTAGGTGCAATATATTAAATAAATAAATAAACTATAGCGCCATCTAGTGACAAGGAAGACAAATAATTATGCCTATAAGGCGATGGGTAGGCATGACTCTGACAAGAAATAAACGACTAGCTGAATTAACAATAACAAGTAACAAGTACCCAGTAAGGAAGTAAACCTACGGTCCACGAAGGTCGCAAACATATCTCTTACTGCACGCTTCAATGGATGGGACCGTTTTGCTTATGTAGGTCATATGTTACATCGATAAATCAAAACGAATATTATGTTATATTTTCTTGACACACGAAAAACAACATAGAGAAGATGCATAATGAGTAGATTATGATAAATGTCTCTGATTTTGTAAGCATTTACGTAAAAAGGCCTTAAGGCACAATTATATTTTTGTAACGATTCATTAATTTTAGTTTTAAGTTAATTGAAAAAGTCAATTTAAGAAGTAATAAAAAGTTAAAAATATAATATTACCATTGGATATCGTCAAAAATATGTAGCTACTTTTGTTATGAGGCCAATCCTGTAAACGCAATATTTGACACAGCACCCGCACAATGTTCTTACATCACGCCCACAAATGCGACATAAGTGACGTCACTCCTGTCCGGTCTTTCTAAGGCGCTCCGAGACGACGTCCAAAGGCGGACGGGACTATAACCTTTATATTTTAAAGATATTTTGGGTTAGCAAGGTAGTTTTTTATTGGAATTGCCTATTTTTAGGAACTTTTTCCATTGCACAACGAAAAATTATGCATCTTCCCTATTGCAGTGAACAAGAAAATATTTGGAAATCTACTTGTATTATACCAGAAGTACTCTAAAATAAAATTAAAACCGTGTAAGAATCTGTTGTGAAGATTACAACAAAGCTGTACTTACTTACAATACAACCAGACAAGCTGATATTGGCATTTTCTTATTGATGATTTAAAACTTACGTTTGGCAACAGAGAATGTAGATTTCAGAAGCGGAGCACTTGGTGAGTTAGGACGGCGACTTAAGTCCAGTGTGACCAGTGACCACCGTTCCGGATGGTGGCTGTCCAAGTGTCCATAGCAATTCAAAGAAGTAATGCGGATATAAAAAGCATAATGGAAACCTTTCAACCGGGACAATTCGGGTGGTATTTTAGACTAATTTCTTTCATATATATTAACTAGCTTTTGCCCGCGGCTTCGCTCGCGTAGGGGTGTAATTTATCAAACTCCTTTCTTAGGGGATGCCTACGTCATAGTAGCTTTATGCATGCAAAGTCTCAGCCCGTTCAGTTTAAAATTGACAAAGTTTCATACAAACTTCCATCCCCTATTTTATCCCCTTGGGGGTAGAATTGATCAAAATCCTTCTTAGCGGATGCCTACGTCATAACATCTACCTGCATGCCAAATTTCAGCCCGATCCGTCCAGTGGTTTGGGCTGTGCATTGATAGATCACTATGTCAGTCACCTTTGAGTTATATCTAATATATAAAATATAAAATTCTCGTGTCACAGTTTTCGTTGCCATACTCCTCCGAAACGGCTTGACCGATTTTGATGAAATTTTTTGTGCTTATCCGGAATCTATGAGAATCGGCCAACATCTATTTTTCATCCCCCTAAATGTTAGGGGTAGTCCACCCCTAAATTTTTTTTTTATTTTTTAGACAAAATTTTTAATTTCTATTTTTTTATGATACAACGTACAAAAATACATACAATCCTCAATTTTGGCAAACAACGTTTGCCGGGTCAGCTAGTATATTTAGATATTGACGAAATGTAATTATACCTACTAGTACTAACGTCGTGAAAAACAAATATGTTTGCAAATCCTTTCACCCTTTCACCGCGAGCGTCGGATATTTCCGACAAAAAAGAAATGCTTGTATTGCACATAACTTAAGTATCCACATCCCTTTTTGGTTGTAGGTATTTATTTTAGATTAACTACCCTTCGCGCTGGGGGCACGTCAACTGATATAAAGTCCTGCGGTGACAGGGTTAAAAACAAAATATCATCCGTCTTATTATAAAACCCAGACTAACTTTGTTACTAGGTTTAAACCATTATCCGCCCAAAATGAAGTTGACATTGACAGGTGAAATAGTGTGATGTTACTAAATGTCAACTTCATTTGGTCGGATAATGGTTTAAACCTACAAAAAAACATATATTTACCAAAAGACACAAGATAAACACAATAAAACTGAAATAATATTTTTTTTTGATGACCAACACACCAAATTCTTAACGATAAATCACTAAACGGAGTAGAAGACTGCAAAAAAAAGTAAAAGTGACGTAAATTGACGAGAACAGATGGGACCTTGACTGCGAAAATAAATTAGGCCGTGCGTATAAACCAGCTGACATTTCCTAAACACGTCCGTCTGTTGTGCGTCTAACGGCTGCGATCACGGCTATTCTGGCGGAATTCGCGGTGTCTTCGGGGGATCTTTTAGGCTCAGTAGTTCCGGAGATCAGGGTAGATGGTCAATTTTCGTCTTTTTTGTGAATAAAATCAAAACTATTTATTTTACAATAATAACAAAAATATATTTTAACCGACTTCCAAAAAAGGAGGAAGTTTTCATTTCATCACGATCCGTATGTTCACCGATTATTTAAAGACGCCTGGACCGATTTAAAAAAAATATTTTTTTGTTTGAAAGGTTATACTTTCCAGTTAAAAAAATTGGGGGACAAAAAAGGAAATTAAAAAATTAAGTTTAGCAAACCTTACTGTGTCATATCATATATCAAATGAAAGGGCTCGTTATGAGGATCTATAATTTTTCAAAACTAAAAACCGACTTCGCCCCCAAACTACACAACCGATTTTGATAAAATTCCTATTGGACCACCTGAAAAGTATACCCTTGAACGAAAAAAGAATTTTCTAAATCGGCCCAGGCGTCTTCGAATAATCGGTGAACAAACATAAAAGAAAAAAAAAACGCGTCGAAATGATAATCTTTTCCTTTTTGGCAGTCGGTTAAAAAAAGCAAATCACTCATGATGTATTAAGTACAAAACTACATAATGTATCTTATCTGCGGATATTTTCGTAACAAAAAGAAATGTGTGTCAATGTCGTGTTTTGGACACTGAGAAATGTCGTACGAGCGCAAAAAATGCTTACGAGGTGAAAGAAATGAGTAGGCGGCGCCGTGTGAATGAGATGAGAAATCTAATTCCACTGAGCATAGTCAAAATGATGATAAATAAAATGAATATATTCGGACCAATCTCAAAGATTGACTTAGCCCCAAATCAAGTCGAGACTTGTGGTATGGGATATTATAATAAAACTCAACCTCTTTCATGAGTGGCTGGCAGCAGGCTGCTCAGAATAAGGACGTGTGGAAGGAACAGGGGGAGGCCTTTGCACAAAAACAGGCTAAAAATAAAACTCAACGATACTATATTTTATAACAAATATATAAACATCCAAGCCCCAGATCAATCCGAAAAGATCCTTTTCTATCTTGACCTGACCGGAGATCGAACTCGGGACCTCCGGTGTGACAGCGTGGCATAATGACCACTAGGCCATCCAGGTGGCATGATGATCCGCGAGAATCTAAAGCATGAATTGGCTTTGAAGAAGATGGAGATTTTGTATTTTGTTGATAACAAAACCTTTAAAATGTAATGAACGATGAAAAGAGTTGAAAGGCAGTAACATGTATGGAAACAGAATGAACGGCACTATGAAATCAGTGTGACTTTGTCTTTTACTAAATCGTCAATAACAATTACAATTACTTGTAGTCTACTCTACCTCGTGGAGATGGTCCAGCACTGAGCTTCGAAATAAAATTTAAATACCATTGATATTACTTGAATAAGAATACAACAATACAAACATAAGATATTATTTTAACGAGTTAATATCCCGTGGCAATCTTTGGCTTGCAGTACAGAAGAATAATCCTAGTAAGCAAGATTAACATATCAGGATTATTAACTTGGCTACTAAGATCAATTTGTTTATCCTACTGTATAAGAGAAATGAGGGTTACAGTCTGTATAAATGGCTTGTATTAAGTTAATGGTACAATCACAACTACTCGTATCAATGCTAATTAAGAGCTTTTATACTTAGGTTGTTCTACTTAATCAGTATTATCTAAGTCTTTTACTTTTAAACCATTATTAACAGTAATGCCACCTTTTCATCTGTCAGCGTCAACTTATTTGAGGTGGTTAATTGACCGAGCGAACGAAGCGTCTCAATGTCGAGATTGCTTAAAACTATTTTATGCGTCTTCTCTGTCTGTCTGTTATCGCCTACAAGATGCATTTCTTAACAGATTCTCGTGAAGCAGGTTCGATTTTGTTGTAGATTCAGTTTTTCGAAATTTTATCAAAATGGCGGTAATATCGGGGTTGAAAACCAGACATTTCGAATACGGTTTTTTAAAATTTCATAGTTTTTTTTGTTATCATAAATAACACGAAACTTTTTGTATGAACAACTTTTTTATCCGATAATCTTCTTAAGTTAGTCCTTGTTTTATGATAAGACGAAAGTATTCCGGCGATAGGAAATGGGCAACGCACGGCTGGAGCCTCCCATTAATATTGTAAGCCTAGGCATAGGTCCATCGCCAGCCCTTGATCAGTGTATAGAGCTGGGGAGAGGGGAAAAACATAATGGTTGGTTTTGTGCCCTTAACAAGCTTGACCGGAGCTCCTAAAAAAGAATGGAGACTCGTCTGAGCCGTGGGGTCACTAGTCTATACGGAGTCTAGAGGCCCACTTTGCCTAATGCTAACGGCCCTGAAGTGCTTATTGTAATTGATTGGTTTGTCCATATGAAAAATGGAACTTCTGGGTATGCTCTATTTCTAAGGACTTCTCTATTTGTAAGCCTTTATTTTGTAAATAAATTACTAAAACAGCAAACGGCTTTGAAACTGGTCGGTTTACAAAATTTACCAAATTTGCATAAAGATCCCCTCTTGATATTCCGGCTGGTTGGACGTTCAGACGTGTACAAATTATCCAAGAAGTCTTTTTGTTGAGATGTGTTTCTCAAATAAAAATATGCTATTAGCTTTTGTGAGTTAGTACTTCTAATAACAAACTACAACAATGTAGTATGTAATAAATGATTTACGTGATATGGGGTGGAATATAGTATTAAAAATAATTTACTAAACTTTTTTTTACTGTACTTTTGGGTTAACATTTTCAAACACAAAACAAAGAAGGAAGTTTACAGTGATTCCTTACGCTATTGTGTGAAGTTTTTAAATTTTAAACCTACTAGTAGTTCCTAATTTTTTCTCGTACGATAATTTACAAAATAATTTTATTAATCTCTCTCGTACAATAGTTACTAAACTATTTTTTTGTTAATCTCCCTCGTACTTTAATTTACCAACTTTCTAATATATGATTGTAATAATTACAATAACTACATTTTATTTCCAACACATAAATACTTTAAGTAATTAACTGAACTTTACTACTCAAGGAGTCGTACTTTGTAACGCAAATGTTATAGGAGGTTTGTATTTAATTTCTCCTACCACAAACTACAATTACTTTCAAACAACACATTTAATACGACAGCCACTTACCGTCTGGTGGGCTGTCTGTCTGTCGGGTAACTAGAAAAAAGTAGAAAATAAAATTAAACTAAAATGAGGATTCAGTTTGTGGGAAAGTTTAAATTTAACAAACCCCAACAGATATAACTGCTATCGATTATATGACTATACAGGAAAAGATAACAAAACAGGGAACCATTTCTATAAATATCCCATGAATAAAATTAAATACATACAGCACTTGAAACCCGACATTAATCTATGAGTACACCCATAATACACCAAAAATTAGATTCAGACAATTTTTATTATAATACATCTAGAATTGTCACTATTGTCAGTGCTATAGCAAAAGTTTACTTAATAAAAAAGAAGAAAATCAAAGATATTAAAAGAATATATGGATTTCTAATTTATATTTGAGATCGCTTGGAGACAGACATTTCGCCGTCGAAAGCTTATTAAATTTTATCAAACTAAAGTATAAAATCCTTTATTCAAAAGCTGAACAATCTCAAAACAGCCCATTCAAAGGCACACAATCTATCAATTACAATTAATTAGTGATTGATAGTCTAATAGAAGTAGATCTAACGATATAAGTGCTAGTAGATACCATGAGGTAATTGCTAGCCAGACCCCTATTACTAATTAAGGAGCTAATCAAGAGTCCATTCAGAGGGATAGATAAGAAATGGAAAACAACTAGGTCGTTGCATTAGATATTTAAATAGATCTAATACAAAGGATACTAAAAAGAAAACCATTGTCAATTCATACAATAAAATGATTGTTTTCAAATACAGTTTTATCATTCAACCTGAGATTCTTGAAAAACAGTTACATGAGATTATTGCGTCATATACATAATTTTGATAAAAATCCTATTCATCACACCTTATCATGTTTTACCATTTAAGGAAATTTTTATTCTGTAGTTTCTTGGAATTAGGGTCTCAGAGGATTTAACAGATCACCAGTTGGACTTACACGAAAATATAAACGAAACTATGTAATACTCTTGTTAATTCTGTGACAAATCTTTAAAATGTTCACTCCAATTAGGGTTACCATCCGTCCGGATTTGCCCGGACATGTCGAGACTTTCTGCCTTTTGTCCGGAGTTTGTCCGGCTTATTAATTTGTCCGGATTTTTTGAATATGAGTAATTAAGCTACATTGATATGTAGCTTCATAACTCGTATTCAAAAAATCCGTTACATCAAATAATTCAAAAAATCTTTATTAACTTCTCATTTTTGTAAACTAAGCGGGTGACGTTTTACATTTTGTGACCAAAATGTCCGGACTTTTATCGAAATGTCCGGCTTTTTATCAGGACCTTTCAAATTTTTATATGGTAACCCTAACTCCAATAGAGTTAATACTTAATTTTTCGTAGTAGAATGCACTAAAAATTATTTCAGTATCACGCATCGTCTTCGGAATTTTGTCCTGAAGGAAGTGGATTTTATTTCTGTCGCGCTCCTTGGAGGAGTTAATTTTAAATTATTTTTGATGCACTGCACCGGCACCGCATTGGGTTTCAGCCATTAATGTTTGTAACTTGTTTGGAGTGTTTAATTTGAATGTTCGTTATGAGAGATTCGCTTCCGATGGTTTTGGGTTATTTTGGTTCGTCTTTCTTCTCGTAGTAAATGTGCTTTGAGTTCTATTTGAAATGTTGTTTTAGATTCATGATTGTCTTCTGTAGCTTATAGTTATTCGTTTGAAAAGCAGTATGATTTGAATTTACAGTTTGAAAAGACACAGGATTTTCGAGTCAGTTTAACAATAGTAATACCGTTTTATAATAGTAAATACAAAAGTATTTAAGAAAACTTTTTATGTTTTCTTAAATTCCACGTTTAGGTCTAGATTAATTCAAGGCTTTGCAGAATGAGTCCTAGACAAATACTTTTCTGAACATTCTCGCTTAAACGTAACGTAACGTAAAATCTTTAGAATTTGATCCGGAACTGTCTCTGTACAACAGTATACTTATTCAATTACCTATGCATAGCTAGATTGAGCATTCCGATCCTACTAGTGAATCTACGCATGCCGCACTATTGAGTATGACCTCATAATAGACAACAGTTATGTAATCGGTCACCAGCTCGCACGCATGCTGTATTGTGAAGCTAAGATAAAAAGTAAAGCAATATCTCATTTGCAAATTAAAATAAAAATGGCGATAAAATGTATCTGGTAGATTAAAACAACAATCGTCAAGATCAGATCATAACTGAGACATTCAGTTACAGAGCTCTAAACTTTGCTAATGTTGGAAGTAAAGAAACTTTTTACTTAATTTAATAGATAAAGGAAATTTTTAGTTATGTACACAAATACCCACCTAAAATGTACAACTATGGTGGTACTTCATGGTTCACGAGTGCTTAATTGAGCCAGATAGAATCTTCTTATAAATATTATTATTTACTCTTTGGGGACGAAACAAATCTTTAGAAGATGTAATACTTAACAGTAAGAACTCTAGTTGAGACCTATAAAACTTTGAAAGGCTTGAAAATGATTATTTGACTTTTGCATAATTAAGCAAAGTTTTAACAGACGCGGCAGTCTTCATGTCCGTGACATAGCGGACAAACTGCAGGAAAGTCGCCTACGCTGGTACGGTCACGTCCTACGAAAGCCGGCAAGCTACGTGGGAAACAAATGTATAGCCATGCCGCCTCCGCCGGGGCCCGGCAGGCGGGGTAGACCGAAGAAGTGCTGGCTTGACGTCGTCAAAGATGATTGCGTGCTAATCGTCTTACAACCAAGGATGCTCAAGACCGTGCAAAGTGGAGAAGAAAAAGTCGGAAAGCGGACCCCGGGCTTCTCAGCTTGCAGCTGAGGACGCAACTGGGAAAACGCTGAGATGAGAGAGAGAGAAGCAAAGTTTTAACAGAAAGTATTAAATAATTTTATGAGATAACGAAAATTAATCGTCTTAGGACACTTCAGATGTTTTCTCATTCCGAACTTTATGTATAATTGCCTTTTTCCTTCAAGTTAAATCTTTTAACATCAGAACTTGAACTCCCCAAAGGAGTGTTCCTAACGATATAAATGTAACTGATTTTAATACATACATAATAATCTTCTTAGAGTCGGAAAGGCTTTTTCATAAGGCTACCATTATCCACCCACATCAAGTTGACATTGACACAGGAGATAGTGTCATTTTACTAGATGCCCATTTCTGTTGGGCAGATAATGGTTTAAACCCAGTAAAAGGCAGTTTCATCAAATACTTTTATGAAAACACCTGTAAAATAGCAATCAACGCAAGAATTCCACAAGCGATAACATTTATCTCATTAACAAACGGCCAGTGTGAACTCGATGACATCACCAGGCAAGGACGAGGTTATGCAACGCATTTACATCAATGCAAACAAACAAAATCACCGAGTTTGTCCGTGGTTTTTGGCTCACCTTTTCATGATGCAAAACCTAAATGTTTTTAATTCAAGCCTTGGCTCTCAGCCTATTCCCGGCTGTATTCTTTTCTGCCTTCGGAGTCTGGGTTCGATTTCTGTTAATGATAGATATGTCAATTAGTCGCCCAGGGATGGCAGCAGTTAGTTGGTGGGGGCTAATCTGAGATGGCCAAACTTATTTTGGTAGGGCTTCCAGGTAGGTACAGAAGATAAAAGCTAGTCAGAGAAGAGATCGAGCTGAATTATCCTCGATCATTTTAGACTGCCGAGGTCATTTTTATGAAGTACCTATCGGGCAGACAAATCCTATGCGAGCCCAATAATTTAAAATCCAGATAATGTATGCAGTTTCCCGAAATTGTACTTATGAAAACGCGAGTGAAGCCACGAGAGTGAGCTTATAGCAGTAGGAATGTAAGAAACTTGCCAGTGTTGCGTGGTATGCGATCGAGATTAACTTTGTCTTGGTTCAGACTGGTAGCTCGCGCTTGCATACAGATCTAGATAGACATGTTTTATGATCCAGGGAAAATATCTAGACAGTCTGCAATCAACTACAATGTCTATAGACAACCATAATGGAGAAAGAAGTGAAGATAATATATATACTTGCATAGAATTGTCTTTATTTTGTTAGCTAAATTGAATAACGAATTTCATTGCGGTTTTCATCAATAGATTTCAAGAGGACGGTAAAAATCATCCTTTGACTCTTCATAACGTTATGTCATTTGGATTTTTTAAAATATTGCATACGCCATGTCCCAAAATCATTTGCTGCTGCGAACATTTTACCTCTTTTTTAGAATATAACTTAAGCATTTCAAAATAATTAAATTAGTTATCTCGTACTAGCAAGTGAAGTACAATCTTAGGCAAAACATTAAAAAAACCACCTCCGAGGCTTTATTATTCAATTATCATAAAATATAATTCCTTCCAATACCCAGATAAACATCAAAGATAATGTACACGTAATAGCAACTGCAAAACATAATAATAAAATATCAGATTAACCAGATATTAACACACTAAGTTGAAACTTGACCTCTTGCGAATGCAAGGAATTCAGGACCGGTTTTTAGTCCTCAATTATAAATACGGAACGTGATTATTTATTATAAAGATGTGAGTCATCATCATCAACGTAAATAAGGCAGTTAGAGGTGTTACCACAAAATTAATATAAGTACTAATGTACAGAACGGAATAGCTCCCTCTCCCGCGAGAGTACCCCGCAAATCGGTATAAAAAAGAAATGTGGTGTCGTGGGACACCAGGTAGGAACGAAGTTCAAAAGTTCTTGTGTATACGACTGTCGCGCCTGCGCACGTCTCATTTAACGGTTTTATTTAACGAGGTCATCCTTACGGTTTTACTATCACATTTTTTTCAGTTCGGTCGCGCAGCAAAATCCCTATCTCCTCCAAGCCTGCCGTAAGGAACTTCGTTCCAATATGAAAAATCATGGAAAAAGGTTTAAATATTTTGACAGCATACATAAATGAAGGACAGCGTCGGATAAAATGCCCTGATGTTTACTCACACATTGAGGCAACGCTTGTGAACGAACGTTGTTTCTATGGTTCTGTGACAATTCGCTCAGAAAGTAAGGAGCGGTTACGTAAGATTTTGACGAAACTAAACCCAAAATAACAAAAACCAAAAATGCATTATGAAAAGTTGGGTACAAAGAAACAGTGTATTTTAGAGAGTGCAAAACGTGCTAATTGGTGAACGTAATCGAGAGGGTCTAATTGATTGCGCAGACGCAACATACGTAACACGAGATTTGAGCGTTCAAATATGACTATTATAAAGTAAAACATTTTCCTCGATTCGATCGAAGCTAGTTAAAAAAATTATGTTTCATCAGCTCAGTACCTAATTGCAGAAGCAGTGGTGGCCAAGCGATTGAAGCACTTGGCTGTGCGTCTGCGAAGTAAGAGTTCGATCCCCGTCAGGTGCGGTGCGACTTGTACCTCTGAGTTTGTACTCACGTACGGTTATTTTCAGCTACCACCCATCAATTTTTTCGGTGCTTCAGTTGTAACGATGTTGCAACAAACCTTATCCTTCACGTCCTTACATACCTTCTTTCTCAATCATTTCATTATGACCACCTTTTCAAATTTCAGTTTCGAAATTTTAAACACATTCATTCTATCTTCACGATTTTGACTCTTTCCTCCACCACCTCCGATACAAGCACCTTGAATTATATAATTTTACTAGCTGTAATCCGTGACTTCGTCCGCGTAGAAGTCGAAAATGGTTCTAATAGGATCTTTAATTTATCAGTGCTGAGTGCTGACACAAATGTATTAACCGTTGTCATGTCTTTCTTTTGTTCCGACTGTTTTGAATCTACATAATTCATGTGGGAGCACACCTAGGTACAAGCTGGGACAGGTGGAGTTCCCACACAGTGAAGGAAAACATCGTGAGGAAACCGGGACACTAGATCACTAATGGTTAATAATGAGTCACTAGGTGACAGTCCTTAAGCTACATCACGTAGCAGCTTGAAGAAGGTGACAGCAGTATTAGTTAATGACAAGCTCGATAAGAAGAATAAAAAATACTTCCATTCTAGTACGGGAGAAGAGAAAAGAAAAACTAAGTATTTTCTGCTCGTGCAGAATAGGTAAAAATGCGCATTATGATAAGGGGATGCATGAGTTTGCCAAAAGTGGCCGTTTTCCACAAAAATTCTTAGAAAAGCTTCACGTTCTCACTTTGAACAGTGGTTCATATAATTTTTCTAAAACGTAAAACTGACTGAAACCATCAAACGACACAACCGATTTTGATAAAATTTCTGTACGTACGACAAGTATGCCATTACTAATAAAAAATAAAAATTCCCCCATTTGATAAAGAACATTCTGGACTGGACCCCGAACAATTCATGTATCCCCTTAATGGGCGTTGCGGCTAGCAACAGCAACATAGCAACCAATTACAATTTTGATTCCTTTTTCCATCTTCTCGTTCATCGCACCTAGCACTTATTCTATCATCATCATCATTATGATGATGATGGTGAGCACTTATTCTATGAACTCGCTCAAAGTGGTCTACGGGTCTTGCGGCCCTGGGCTTCGCTTGCTTGGCGCAGCCAGACCCAAAATGCTTTGTATGGTCCATTGGGGATAAAGACGTGAAACTTAATAGTATAGTACAAAAAATACGCATACAAAATATATTTTCACAGAACACTTGAAATGGCAACTAGTTCACTGCGATAAGCAGCTTAGTCTATTGATGATATTGAGATAAAATGGTAAACAACATGATAAACTTGTTCAGGTATCGATATTCATCTAAGTTGTGTGTACTAATGCCAGCCTTTGTATCGAAGAGACTGTAAAAACATCCTAAGATATATTATAAATAATTATATACGGACAAATTAAACCGATTGAGCTAACCCCAAAGTTCGAGACTCGTGTTATGGAATTTTAACTCAACGATACTATATTTTATAACGAATACATATAAAGATAAATATTCAAGACTTAAAATAATGTGAAAAAGATCATTTTCGTTCTCGACCAGACCGGGGATCGAACCCCTGTAGACCCCTCAGCCTGGCATGATGAGCTCTAGGCCACAGAGGTCGTAAAGAAGTAGTTAGAGATTCATCACGTCAAAATGTTGACCGTGCGGTGACAGCAGAGTAGAATACAATTTAACACTACGTTGGAGAGGTCCCACGCGTGTCAGTGGAGGTATAGTATAGGTAATAGAGAAAAGGCAGCAACGCCATTTGTGCAAGGTTGCTGATAGCAGTGTAAAGTACACTGCTATCAGCAACCCCGCTTCCCAGCTTGGTGATTATGAGTAAATCGAGAGAACAGGAGAGGAAAGGGGTATTGACAAATCATATTCTAAACAGCCTTCACCATACGGCATCTTTTATTTGATCAACATCTATAAACCACTGACAAACAAAGATTGAGAGACCTACTATGCACTTTTTTCTAAAATAAAACTGATAAATCACATGCGGAATGCATGTGATTTATCAGTTTTATTTTAGAAAAAAAAACACGATTAATCTATTTGAAAGCGATGGCGCCTCAACAGACTGGTTTTCTTCATTGAGGAAGCCAGGGAGAAACGAAACGTGACAATATTGTTAATCGCATGATAATTATATGCACGTTTGCTCACAATATTCCATTCAACTATTCTGAACTTTGATATTTTTAAATCTTTACATCATTTCTATTATGGTGTTGTCGTCTGTACCTAAAGTGTATGAGAATTTCGCCGGCTTGAACAATAAAGATGGAATTTATTGTGACTGATATGATGGTAACCCAAGGTTAATTAATCCAAATTTTCTTTGAAATCTAACAGAATATAACGATAAATCGGACCCGAATAATCTGGCGCCGGTTGACGAAGAGACCCTGTCAGAAATAAAAGACAAAGAGTTAGATAATGTTATTTTTATATGATGTTATTTTTAAACTCATTGACCAGAAAAAACAAAGGTGGCTTCAACCTAAAATAAAACCTTGATTGATAAAAAGATCTTTCGGCGAAATATGGCAATATCACATTGCAAAGACTTCACAAAGTTGAAGTTACATATTATTTGATACTTTGAAGTTAAAAGAATACCAACAAAAATACAGTTACGCAAATCACTAGGGTAATTTTGAACAGTTAAGTGATGCCGAGCCAATTAATTATTACCATAACAAACTAGATTACACAGTCCTATTTGTGGACCGTGGGTTGTCATTACTCCCCATTGAAGCAGTTTTGTCTTGCCGGGGCCTGCAATTTCTAATTTTCACCGTTGTACGGTAACGTAACTATTATTTTGCTGGGGAAAGTGAAGTTACGACGTATTACCAGCAATCCGGTTACCGTTAGTGCGTCTTGCAATAATGCTGCTCGTACACATAGGCGGTGTGAATAATTAAAGTGCTGCATTTGACAGTAATGTTATTGCATCGGTGTTAGTATGGATAGGTAGTTGTCTAAGGCGTTGTTTCCGCGGGTGAGTTCATCGCAGCGATATATCCGTCGTGCTGAATAATCGTTCTGTATGATATGAGACATCAAATAAGCACAGGTATAGCACTTGGAAGCGGAGTATCATTTATACCTACACTACTACAAACGAAACTATACATCCGTGCACACGGCAGTGTGTGTGTATTCGCTCGTAGCCACCCGCTCAATACTTCGACAAGGTGAGAAAGGCGGAGAGGTGCGGGGACGAGGAACGGGGACACATATTGCGCGGGACCTTAGGATATTCCGTTCTGCATGTAATACGTATTAATTCTATGACACAGGTTGCCAGCTTTCTCCACGTCAAGAGACTAGGACTGTACGTTACCGAAACCAAAACAGCTGTAACTTGGCATCGTGTCATTCTCAGGCGACCTTAGAAAATCTACTACTGCAAATAGGCCTCGTCCAATGATTTCCAAAACGACCGGCTGAAAGCATCATAAAACTCGATGTTTAATTTGTATATAAAAATAATATTTTACCTGGAAAGTATAGGCGGAAGGTTCCACGCCACCTACCCACCCACGCGTTAAAAGTATACCACTCAATTTAAACAGACGAAATCTCGGTGAACGCTATACCGACAGTTCATTTACTTTTCGTTCATTAGAATGACAGAAGATGAAATCGAATTAGTTAATCCCGACTAAAGTCTATCCCGACTGTCAGTTGGATAGATACAGCATTAAATCGATGAATTATAGATCGGTTGAATGTTATACACCCATGTCGTAGACCGATAAAAGATTAGACCACAACGGTTTATTTCGACTGAACAACGTCTCGCTAAGCAGAAAAGCGACAAAGCGCAAAGGCTGCACAAAGACTATGAAAAAATACTAACCTGTTGCCGCCTGTCTTCATCCTTCGATCGCTGTTCTGCTTGTCTTCTCCTCCTGTCTTCATCTCGCTTCTCCCGCTGCGCTTGCGCAGCAGCCGCGTGTGCTCGTAATTCGTCTAATCTTTTCCTTTGTTCGGCTTCGCGTCTTTCGCGTGCTAACCTCGCTCGGTCTATGGCATCTGCTGCGGCTGTGAAAGGATTAAGTTATTTTGTTAGCCAAAAATTACAGTCAAATACATTCAGTTCGTTCAACTTTTTAGTGGTCCGCTGACCTGTCAAAGATGATGCCAAATTTTTGCAAGGACCGTTGCTCCAAACAATTATACAACAGCCCTCCTATAGTACTCAATACACCCAATACTATAACGCGGGCACTTACGTACGGTACGTATGTCGTGTCGCTTTGGAGTAATGGTCCAGATACATAAAAGAGGTGCCGATCCCAGAGTTACAAATTAACAGTGCGTGCAGCCTTCCATAATTCCATTTCTTGAAAATCTGTTCGAAGGTCAAGTTCACTGATTATTTTATATTAAAGAATTTTACCACTACCTGTGAGATAGGTACTTCGAGGTTCCAGAAACAAACATTATGTAATAAACGTTGATCTGTGCACCGCTTTCTCATCCATCAATTTGTAACACACATTATAAATCTTGACTTACAATTTCAATAATAAACCTGACCAGATAGAGATTAGTGTACGCATCACTTAAATTATAGAGGAAATAGTCTTTGGAATAAACGTCCATCCAATTGTTACCGAGATCGTTGCGTACGGAACGTTATTACTTTATTAGACCATACCATGGTGAACTATTATGTAATATTAGAAGCGGCCTGAACTGGTAATTGTGATTTATATTACATGAATCTAGTAGTTTGTAGTTTAAGGAAAGAGGATGGCATCCTTCAAGTATGCATTGTGAATGTACGGCTCTTCGGCATAACTCAGGCAAAATATAACCTTCAATGCAAATGAAATAGAGGTGATATGACTATCAGACTGTGTATGTATATGATCAATCACATAGTGATAAAAGTGCCTTTACTTTTCTGACTATATCATTGGACCATTATCCAAATCTTTAAGAGGAATTCTAAAATGTATGAAGAAAGATAATTCATGAGGGAAGATATAATGCCCTTAATTCTAACGATAGAGAGCGGTATTCTAGAATTTAATCCCAGGATTCAATCGGACGACAGTTTTACGGAAGCAAGTGGCGGTAGTTTCAAATGACTGTACTGTTCATAGGACGTGCCTACTAGGTACTGTCTAGAAAGAATCGAACTCGTGCCTCATAAAACAGACGTACAGCCAGTGCTTAAAGCCCTAAATCGCTTTACCAACACTACTTCAGAAAAAGGATGAGTTCTCGCTTCAGAAGAGATGAGGCCTGAAAACGAAAGAAAATGTCAAAGAACAATATCATTAACGAGTGCTGTAAATACATCGAAGTCATTAATTTTATTACTTAAATCTTATTCAACGTACTATCGGACCAACAATGGCAAGACATTTAACTTTCACTCACATGCTGGGCTCAAATAAATTTGATGGTTTATTACATGTTTATTGCCAATAAATACGATCTTCCCAAATGGACCGCGCCGAAACGCATCATGTACATGTGCAAGCGTTAGCATATCATCTAAAAATATTTCAAACATGGCCTTTATGTGGACAGTAATAAGAATCAAAAGACTATTAAAAGATGTGAAGTTTTGGACGTAAGCGTTCCGAATTTCGTTTAAGATTTCTTAGACTACATCGTTAAATCGATTACTAGTAAGCCTGATTTCGAACTTACATTCGACGCTGAACTGGTTCAGTAGGAATTCGGAAACAATTTTAAAAAATATTTTCTCATCACTAGAGAAATACGAGTATTAATGTGTAGTGATCTCGTATTACTACAAAGTAATAAACAATAATAAATATATCTGAAAATCTATCGCCTAACCTTAATAAATAATATAAGATGACGTTATCAACGTCATCTTAGATTTTTCATACGCATTTTTGGGGCTTAAAGTCTATATCCAAAAAACAAATTAAATCCTACACAACATGATCGTTCGTTTGTTAAGGTTGGCAAGCCATTGTCACTAAATAGCCCACAAAGTAACGATGAACGTCTAAACAATTTCAAATAGGTCATTACAATCAGGGTTGTATTCTAAGGAGCAACAGTGGGTCGACCCAATTAAATCCCTCCCACACGCAACGGGCACAATATAATAATCGATAGTGAATGTTCACACGATAGGATTGAAACATCAATGGACGAATGTCGTTAGAAAGGAATGTTACTAGTGTGTGTGACGAATTCGGTTATTCATTTCCACATCGAAAGTTACTGAATGATGCACTAGAAAGAGAAATTGTCGCAGTTTTCAACCTAAGTGACTGTTTTCTTTTTTACTTCATCAGCGGTTAATTTGGGTCGGTGCTGGTTGTTGACGATAACACTGAAAACTATGAGGTGTTTCTCCAGCACCAATGTTATTATGGACCACAGTGCCACTTAGTTTATGGCTTAATGTAGTCTCAACTGTTCACGCTGTGTTCCTTAAATTAAAGCAATATGGTCAGAAGAAAATGTCTAAATCCTAACTAAATATCAAAAATTCATTAAAATAAATCAGCAAAATGTTGAAAGTTAAAAACAACTTAATATAATTGACTATCGATACTTAAAGAATCAATTTTATTAATGATTTAATTGACATTTAATTTTAACACTTAACTAATTCTGACATTCCTTCTGATATTTACAAAATTATAATTGACGTAGAATTAAAACATGAATAATTGGATACTTAACATTGCTACTTTCAAAACCTTATTGAATCTGAAGTGGATATTCTAAGCCTGGTCATTTTTGATGATATAAAATCTTAAGGGGCACGATCTTTGCTAGATGGTTTAGAGAAATCACCAATCTGCCAGCAAGTGACACCACTTTCTTGTAATTATATAGTAATTGACTTCCATATTTGGCAAATTATGGGACGTGTAAAGAAATGTGGCTTTTGCCGATAAATAAATTTGAGTATACACTGAAAAGAATAACTGAAGCTTGTTGCAAATCTAAACATATTTGATATGGTCAAACATTGTCATTAGAAAAGAAACAGATATTTTAATACCTTTTTGCGGATTCCACCCATCTTAAACACATGAAAATAAGAACCGACTTAATTAAAGCTGCAACGTTAAAAAAAGAAACAATAAAGTAAATTTGATGTGAAATGTTGATGATAAATGTTAATAAGACTAACACAAGAAAGAATATGACAGAACACGTGGCGAAATGTTGGCACTGCGTACAGGGGAGTAAAAAAACACATTAGGAATGTTAGTATTAGACCAGACGTACTGACGCACACGCAAAAACAAGTGAGTTGCCATTGCTACAAAAAACACGCAATGGGTTTCGTCTGAAGCCAAACCGTCTAAGGTAGCATTCTATCAAATAATTAGTAGGTCATAGCTCCGAAATTCTGCAGATAAAAATAAAATGACGGCGAACATTTCTGCACACGGATTTTTGTTTATAAAAGACAAGCGGCCCGTCTCAGCTTTGTACATTATACATGTAAACCTTCTGTTTGAATCACTCTATCTATCGATAAACTCCGCATTATTATTGCGTAGTTTCAAAGATCGAAACGTGCATACGGCGGGAAGCGACTTTGTTTTATACTATGTATTGATTGGTCGTAATTATTTTGACAACGGAGCAATGAACTGACAAAAACATTGGCATGTCTCAAATTCTACCACTGATAGATTTTTTGTGCAAAGATCTAGAAAGTGGTATCTTTTATCCCAATAATGCAGTTACTAGACCGAAAAGTAGTCTACTTATTTCAATACGATGCTACAAGACTTGAATTACAATAAAGAAACACAATAGAAACAACACGGAAACATTTATCGACTGAAGAATGTAAGGTCTTAATAGATTTTCCGATAGCGATAAATAGCTAAAACTGCATTTCTTTTATGAAAATACTCAGATCACATTAAAAATCTTATTTATTTATTTAAACATTATTGCACAATTTAAAAAATGTACAAGAGGCGGACCAAATGCCATATGGCATTCTCTCCCGGTCAACCATTAGACCAAGCGGAAAATATGTATGGCTGGCGTGATGAAATTCATGATTTAGTAAACAAAGCATAAATATCTACATAAGTACATATAGAAGAATAAATCTTTAACCATATAATATATATTAGATAAAATACAATATAAATATATACATATTAATAAATATATATGTAATATACATACAAATGAATACATATATCAGGATGATTGAGGCTAGGACTGCTGTAGAAACAATTTATGTACCGCTCGTTTGAAAGCTAAACGACTAGGAGCTCTTCTTTTAGACTCCGGAAGGGTATTCCATAGCAGGATAGCCTGGACTTGAAAAGACTTGCCCATTAAGGAAGTGCGATGAGGAGGGATATTAAGGATGAAAATGCTCGAGGAGCGAAGTGTACGAGAGTGAGTGGAACTGAGAAGGTTAAATTTAGATTTAAGATAGTTAGGGGAGTGCGGGTTATTCAAGATAGAAAAAAGCATAGAGAGTTACGACGTTAGGGGATAGGGAGCCAACTGAGAGCGAAATGAAGAGACGTGATCAAATTTACGAATATTGAAAATAAATCTGATGCAGTTATTGGCCAAACGATCCAATTTGTTTAGGCGAACTTGTGTCAGGTCACAATAACAAACATCCGCGTAATCAATAATGGGAAGAATTTGAGCTAACGTTATTTTTGTTTTAAGTGGAAGAAAGTTCTTTAGACGATAGAGAGAGCGCAGTGAGGCAGTCTTACTGTCGTATTCATAAAAAAGTCATCAAGCTAATCTAAATCAGTCGAATAGTTAGGTTAGGTTAGGTTCTAAATCAATCGAATAGTTAGGTTAGGTTCTAAATCAGTCGAATATGCTACTCGTACCGATTTAAAAAGAACAGACATGCACCGTGCTGAGTGCTGATTTCTTCTGTCAAATTAATTGATTTGACGGAGAATTTAGCACTACTTACAGTATAACTGATTCAAGAATTAGCTATTTTCCAACAAGTCAAATCAGATATTTTCCTAAACGTCAAAAAAAGCATCTTTGGGATTTGTAATTAATACAGACTAATGGCGTCATAGTTTCTCTAAGTCATATAGTGCTCTTATTATCAGTTTTTCTGTAATAATGAATCTAAAATCACGTCGAAAATGTTTATGTATGATCAATGAAACGTAACATCATTTTATGACATTTAATTTTAATTTTAGTGCCAACTATAATTCTTGTATTTATTAACCAATTTATGTACACGGAAAATTTATATACAGAGAATACGTCAAATAAATTTGTACAAAGGCACTACTGATCTCAAAAAAGTACTCATTTTTGACCCAGAAAGTAGCCAATGCGGGCAGATAAGATTTCGATACAAATACAATACACATAATATACTTTTCCCTGTCTATTTTTGTGTTTTTGATGTATAAAAGATTAAAAGATGCTGTGGAAGACCATGTTTCTCTTCCTTGTCACTAGATGGAGCTATAGTTATTTATCAAAACATTAAAATCGTTTATTACTGTTATTTAAATAAAGTAGTACTATAATTGATTAAATATGACTTATGCGAACTGCAATATATATATTCAAAGCATTTGCAAAACTTTCTTTGTCACTTTATTGCTAGTCGTGTGTGCTGCCATCTGTGTGTACTATTACGTTAGTAATTATATTATCTTTGGTAACTGGTAAGACTAAGTGCGCGTAGGAGCACTAAAACCTTTTTCTTTGACACGACTTGAAAGAGATTCATTCGGAATTAACTAGGAAGTGGGAAGCATGAGACTTTTGCTTTTGGTATCAGTATAAAAACAAATTTTTGGTACTCTCGAGTCACTTAAAAAATATAAGTATTGCAGCAACCTTGTTTTTTTACTAAGTGTCCAAATTAGTTATATAACCATAAGAAGATACAAAAATATGCTAGCCAAAAAATTAAACTGATCAGTTTTTTCGAAGCTCATTAATTATCAATTGTCAATCATGCGGTAGTTAATCGTTTTTAATGGATTGATATTCTTCTGTTTTGAAAAAGCTTAATATATGTATGACACCAAACGTATGATTCACAAATCAATAAGTGAATTTACATTAATTAACCCTTTGAACGCTAACGTCGGATTAATTTGACAAGTTCAAACATTTTCTTGCCCATTTCGTGAGCGTCGTATAATTCCGACAAAAACCAATGCTCGTGTTGCACATACTCGTAACTCACATCACTATTTGTTGTAGATATTTATTTTCGATTCACTATTCCTCACGCTGGGAGCACGACAACTGTGAAATCATTTTTCAAATGCGGAGCCACTAACCAAACGGTTTTTTGTATGGCGACGACAATCCCGATTTTCATTATTTGGGTGGCACAAAAAACATCAGTTACTTCAGAATCATGTTTTTGTCGGCGCAGTATATGTATTTCAAGTCTCCCGATCTTCAACTAACTGTCTGACGTCCCTATACGACGCGACTTTTCCATTACTTCATACATGAACGCCTTCTTTTCCTCCTTTGCATCTCTAAGCCTCTTATATCAATAAAATTACATTATCAGCAATTCAGCTCGAAAAAGGTTGACAGACATGTCGATTCAATTCTCTTTTCCTCGTTGAGAACTGAATTTTTTATCCGCAACCGTGGAGCCAGACGTAAATTGTCTCTGTGGCATAAAAAATAGAGTAGATAAGAAATCTGATGTGATTGCGATACTCAATCTTACAATAGCTGCTACAATTATAGAGTTACTTGTAACTTGAAGTAGTATTCTACTATTTATAACATATTTGTTGCGGTTATAGAAAACGAAGTTGTCATTTCGGTAACTAGAGAAAGCTTTCAGGATCAAAATTAATTGAATGCAGGAGTAGATCTATGGAGCATGATGATGATTAAGGACTGAATGTCATTTAACATTTGAAAGAAATGTTGCTTCAGTTAAAACAGACAATTGAAAAAGCATAAACTAAAATTTTTGAATAAGCCATATCAAGTAACAAAAGCATAGCCGAGATTTTGAAGTTATAATGATTATGTCTTACGAAATGCACCCTAATAGTTACTGTTGATCAAATTAACAACGAATTGGTTAATATCTCTAAATCCCAGTTCGAATCAGACGAGTATGCATCCAGACATTCCCAGCCCGTTCCACAATCCAATAAGCTACACGACACGATACGTGCCAAGTTTGCGGCACTTGTTCCTATTAGGATCGATATCACACTACATAACACACACAGTGTGTGTATGTGTGTTTATGTTTGTTACTTTGTTGTCTATATTTTACTAAGTTCTAATGCCTGAATAAAAGAACATTCTGTTCTCAATCATCTCTTCGTCTCGGAGAGATAAACGTGTGCCAGCTGATCTTCTAATCGTTATGGAAGATATTGCGTCATTGGAATAAGACTACGATTTCGAAGGACAGGAGATCAAAGGATGAACACAAACGCCCAGATCTATCAAAAGTGATTATCTATTAATATCAATTACGAGTCTAGTGGCTTGCCTATATGTGCGGTAGGGGTGAATTCTCTTCGTATATCGAAACTTAAGGAAGATGTTCAATTGACCATCAAAATAAACTGGGTCGATACTGCACCTGACCTTATTAATTTGCGTGTAACAGTATCTTCTATGTAAGTAGTAAATACATATACGGAACCGTATCATTTACTAAATAGACGGTATAATTGGATCAAGTAAATGCTATCTGAGGTGTTATCGACTGGAATTAAGGTGATACTGCCGAACACTTAATGCTATGTTTAGTTCCTGCAGTCAAAGTACCAGAAGACTACATCAGAATAACATGAACCGCTTTGCTGTTTCATATTTAACAATTGGAAGCTCTTTTATATAATTTTAAATAGTTGTAGGGCTGTCAACAATTTACTTTTTCAAATTTCTGTTCTCCGCGTATACAAACATTATCTTCATATTAAATAACTATGTTCTGTCTAGTCCTAGTTTATCTTCTAGAGCCGCATCTTGCAAATTGAAAATTCAATTTTCTGGAAATTGTATTATTGAACAAAATTCTACGCTTGCTAGAACCCCAGAAATAAATACAAAGAAAGAGTAATAAAGTTATACATATTTTGACAATCTAAAGTTACAAGTGATAGGACATCAAATTCAGGAATTAAAGCAGTCACCTTGACACTGCTAAGCCTATCGGATAAGTCTAGAACACTGGCAATATCTAGAGCCACCGCAAAGATATGGATATATTTTATGACAGCCGCCAGCTCGTAATTCGGAAAGCGAAGGCGAAAACACACATTTATTTGACTGCCCTGAAATATATGGCACATTCAAAGCAGGAGCTTTTTCTGCAGAATCAAGACGCATTTTTACTCTGATCGTTTTGGCAATATTCTTTATTTTTAGAGTAAGTTTTATCTAAAACGTCATTGAACGTTTTGTTATTATAAATAGTCATGCCTACCCATCGTATTCTAAACATAATTAATTATCTTTCTTCGCAAGTAGATGGCGCTATTCGTTATAATTAAAACATTAAAATCTTTTATTGCAAATATTGTATATAATGTTTTACTCTAATTAATTTGAATATGATTTAAAGAAATGCAATAATAGTTATTTATGCAACTGTAGTATAATAAGGGGTATTAAAATTCGAATGTAGGTTTATCACACGAGGCGAAGCCGAGTGTGATTATAGTATCAAATGAGTGTTTTAATACCTAATTATTACAGTTGCATACAAAACTTTATCTACACCCATGATATGAAAAGGTTCTAAATCCATAGGGTGCTAAACAGTGAAATTTAGGACAACATTATAACACTCGTTTAAGTGATATAATGGTTACTATGACACTGTGTGTTTTAATGTTGGTTATAACTTATAAGCTAACTGTTTTAGAAACTTTTATAGAGGATTTGTAGCATGGGTGTAGAAAAATATTTTTAAAGCATATTTAACACTTTCTTTGTCACTTTTATCGTCGTGTATGCTGCAATCTCTGTGAAAGCAGCTGGTACTAATTTCTAGCTAGTACTAGTTTAGAGCTTACTTAGATAGATTCTATAACGTTGGGTATCTGTTACATTAGCAACATAATCTTTGTCATAATTTTAATGAAGAATGGCCTTTTCGCATAACAAAACCGAAATCCTATGGATCCCAGAAAATTAAATAGGATTTATTAACAGTACAGCTTTAAAGAGCATCAAGCTAACCAGCTGACACGGTGTCATTGTAAACTGTCTATTTTTACTGGCTTAAAAGGTTGGTAAAGACCTGTCTATTCTTGATCGGAAGGGTATGTTAACGATATGCCGTGACGCGTACTACTATTTACCGGTCTACCTTTACTAGCCCGCGATCTGATTCATGTTTGCAGCATTTATTAATGATAATGTTGTATGAAGAAAGAAACGTAACGCAAACCAAACGTGAACTAACTTTAAATTATTATCCACCCAAAAAACATCTACCAAAATATCTCTTTTTCATCCGTCAGTGTTAATGATAATGCTAACCATGACAATATTTTGACATGACTAGCTCTAATATCTAGGTATATAAGTAAAATCTTTAGCACATGACTAATACTTCATCCAACCATCAATGTACAGCGCGTGAACGTTAAACAACAGAAACCAGTAGAAATCCATAAACCAATGTCAATAACAAACAGTAAATTCCACCTAGCCGCGTCGATTCCTAAGTTATTCCGTTCACTGCCTAGTTTGGCGTTTGATGGCCAAACGTCTTGGATTTATATTTATTCGATGTATTAGTCAGCTTCGAAAGATTATACATAGAAGGTGGCAAGAATTATTTTCATGTAAATCCAATGTGATTGTTTTGCCTGATATTAGAATTTACGACGGGGAAATAAATCTTTTTAGTCATAGTTGATAATTTCCTCATCGCATTCGGATGTTCCAAGTTCCATTATGTTTTAATCTTCTACCCGTATTGTCAATTTGGAAAATGGACTGTTACTTTTTTGTAGTAGTATGACAATGATAGATGTGAGTATACTGACTGCCTCTGTGGTCCAGTGGTCAAAGCGAATGCCTTGTGATCCGAAGGTCGTGAATTCGAATCCCACTGGGAAGCATAATTTGTGAAAAGTTGTCTGGTTAGGTCTGGTATATTGCAGGCCAGAAACACCTGATTATTCGATCGAAAAAATGATGATTCCGTATTTCATCCAGCATTTGCCCATCGAACCTATTCAAGGATTGGCTCTGGTCTCCCTTTTGGGTTGAAAGGGGCAGACGGCAGTCGCTCTGAGTAAAAACCAGTAACCTTGTCAAATCAAGTAGACCCCGGGCTCTGAAGCGTTACTGCTGAGGATGCAACCGTAAATACCGTCGGATAGTGATGAAATAGATGTACACAGGAAGGGTATACAAGGCATTAAAAAATTAAAAAAGTTTCATTTCATTTCATTACAGAAGACAAAGCTGGAAATAGCATCCCAGGCAATGAAGCAGCGCTAAGGAAGGTGGCTACCCGGGAACCCACTTAGATGAGTCAAAGTGTTACCATTTCGATGCCCTACAAATACCTACATGCTATGATCACCTTAGTGCCCTTATGTCTGCGGCTGAGCAAAAAATAGATATTCTATAAGGTAAATGTAAGTGGGCGGTCGGATGAAGCACAGTGAGTCACAATGACGTATATTGACAATGACATCAGTATGTTAATACTGCATTCTGAGTGTTAATGTCCGTCATTCACGCCATCACGTACGCGTAGGGGAATTACAAAAGTAGTTGATACATAAGTATGGAAATTGGAAAGTGTTGTTACACTTACATCCTATGGGACTCTGCCACGGACTGACGGGTTAGGCCTAGGCGGAAACATATTTAAGGCTGATCGACATTGATACAGTAGCTGGCGCAAGCATCACTGGATTCCGGCGCTGGATCAGCACTGTATCAAAGTAAAAAGTTTCAATCCAGTTTCGCATCCAGTATCCAGCACTGGATCGAAATAGACCGGCCGCCTATTTTTCGATCCATTGACCGCCCCCAACGTGCGCTTGCACCTAATCGCACAGTAGTCACTGAACGCTTGTAAACGACGCGATCCAGTGCCAGTACAGCGCCGGAATCCAGCAATAGTGGACTATCGATCGGCAACACTATTGCTGATGATTACAATGTTAGCTACATTATGGGCAATGCAGACCCTGAAGAAACATTTTCACAACCTTGATAAATATTGGTCTTTACGTTGATAAAGCACGTATTTGATTGATGAGCTACAATAAAATACCATAAATGTTCTGTTACCAATCAATAATGTTGCAGAATTTTAACCAAAATGTAGATATAAGTACGCCGACTTCGAAAAATAACGTTGTGCACTTGGGTCTCAGACATAGACATTGAGACATAGTCAAATATTTTGAGTAATAAACTATTTCAAACGTGGGTGGTAGCGATTCCATCGATAACGTGTCACAAATGTTACAATCTAGTACCGATAACAGCAATCGATTACTGGTTAACCAAACAAACAGGATCATAAAGATCAGTAACATGAAGGAAGGCCAATAACAATTAATTTTACCTCCTTTTGTAAAATAAAAATAACAAAACGATTTTAATTAAAATATTGATGTGGTTGGATGGAAATGTAACGAAAATATTATTTTAAAACTAAAAGCTGACTTCAACCTTAAACTACACAACCGATTTTGATAACCACCTGACCACCTGAACGACCTGAAACGAACCTGAAAAACCACCTTATGGGACCACCTGACAAGTATACACTTTCAAATAAAACTAAAAAAAAAAAGGATTCAGGCGTTTTCGAATAGACATTGTACAAACATAAAAAAGAAATCGCGACAAGTTGATAACCTCCTTTTTAGAAGTTGGTTAAAAATGGACCAACCATGTGATCACAAGCACAGGCACGTGTACTGTAAAAGTTATAATAAACATACACACATAAAAAGCTTGTCGAACCCGACCCCCGCGGAGACATAAAATGTTTTCGTATGTTTGTATATCATTATAATGTTTGACTAGATATCTGTAAGGCACAGTCCATTGATATTTACTATTACTTATTGAGCCTAACTCAGTGTCTGCTAGACTAATTTTCGAATAAATAACTATTTGATTTTTTTAATTATAATTTTATAGATTTTTAAGTAATTATTTGATTTGGCAAGACAATTTTGATAAAATCTACATTTAACAACCACTCAAGACAACCCATGACAAAACGGTGTGGCGAAAGTAACTAGGAGTTTTGATCACAAATTAATTAGGAAAATGAACAACTGACAAAAACCAATCTCTTATTTTTTTCCTGGAACAATGACATTTTTAGCTTTGTCTGATGAAAGCTTTTTACGTCCACTTTGTTTACTTGTCTATGGACAACGACATGGAATGCAATATGGCTGGCTCATTTTGTCGTCAAATGGGACAAAAGATATGACAAGCTGGGAAAAATATGTAGGTACACTAAAACGAAATCTCTAGATTTAGAAGAGTAGGTACGAAGGATCGATAAATTTCTAAAGAAAGCCGCGAGCAATTTTAAACAGGCCGCAATTACGTTAAAATAACTAGCTTGTATGCACGGCAAAAACATGTGTTATGCGAGGTCAATGAACCGTTTTAACTCATCATATCAAACAGTTTTTCGGGTTTTAACCATCACCTTGTCTTAAAGCAATTGCTTGAAATGTGCTTCGTTTCCCGTGGTCTAGGAATAAAACTATGTGACAGCGAATGAACAAGTTGCGATTCTAAAGTGAACTGGGCGGAACACTTGACTCCAAGGAACCCTACCGTCGTAGGTGGAGTAGGGCCGTCACCGAATAGTATCCCAGAAATGGGAATCGTAGTGTAGGACTTTTGACGGCTAGGTGGGTTGAAGTTGCTGGGAAGAACTGGATTGCGATGGCAAATAGAGCCGAATGGCGCGAACAAAGGAAGCTTATGTCCAAATGTGGATACTTGAAAGCTAAAGATGACCAGGAATAAAATTAATATAGATAATGAATCACATCTCGAATACCATGGGCAGGCTATCTCAGATCTTACACCGATTGAGGATAGAAAAGCATTTGCTCAGCTATGGGGCAATATGGGATAAAGAAAGTAGGTGTTGTAGTTGCCTTTAAAGGATAATATTTTAAAGTAATTCTAAACGGAAATGACGACATTGCAATCGAAGTTCCTATTTTTCCTATGCCTGCACTGAAAAACAATGACATCTGTCAACTGTCAATGTCTCCTGTTTAAATTACCGTCCTTATGTTGGTAGTTTTCAAGTTGTCGTGTTGGTAGATGACAGTGACAGTGAAGTACTGAAAGCGGAATTTGTCAACTTGACTCAACTAATCTTTATCGTGACGTCACATCCTCAAATTCTCACCTTGCTTGAAAATGAAAATCATTGGGATTTTTTCAAATATCTCAATGAGTACGACCTTATTTTAAATAAAAAGCTTTCCTAGAGGAAATTTTCGAAATGATTTGTGAATTTTTTTTTAATTGTTGACAAGCGAATTAAGATATCGACAGAACATTGATTGATAAATTAACGGATGTCCCTGGACCACCGAAGGCATGTCCTCAATACACTCATCTATTTTCGTACAAGCACTCGATGCAATAGGTCAACGATGTTTACATTTAACTGAGCATTCCAAGATGATTGATTCGCATTTTGCATTCTTGACCGATATGGGTATGTTTGTTCCTTTTTAATCCCTTTTCGACAAAAAGAGAGGTTCTTTTTTGTCGGGGTTTAAAAAGGAACTACAAAAGAATAAGTTTGACGCTAATTTCTGACGGTCTGTCTGTGACTCGACGTGAAAGCAAGTTCCTTGACGGCGGTTCTTAGCTATTTTGGATGAAAATTGTTTCATCCGTTTAAAAATTTTGGGGCTTAACGCTTGAAAGTCAGGGTTTTCGCTGGATATCAATGAAGATTTTTTTTAAACTATAGGACACTCGGTGGCAGTACAGTGACGTCTAGTGATGTACAAGGCTCGAGGCCTACGAGTCCTTTTGTCTAGAGCTCGGAATCGTTTCCACGGCTCGCCTCGTTTGTGTGAAGCTCGACGACTTGGGAGTCTTTTTCAGAGCTCGAGCCTTTTCGAGAGCTCGATCAATCTGGAGGCTTTTTCACGGCTTGAGTCTTTTTCAAAGCTCGAGTCTTTTTGAGAGCTCGAGCCTTTTCGAGAGCTCTATCGTGTTGGAGGCTTTATCACGGCTTGAGTCTTTTTCTATGACCTCTGTGAGCTCAATAATGTGTAATTTGTCCCTATATATTTAAATTTATTTATTTATGAATGTTTGATTATTTTCGCGCGACCACCTACTTTTGTTAAATTAACATTAAAAATTAAATTAAATAATTTTTTTTATTAATAGGCTTGGCTTGCGTACTCTCTGAGTAAAAGGACTCAGAGAACTCAAGCTTTCATTGAAGGCTCGCGTTCATTTTAAGACTCGAGCTTTTTGAAGGCCCGAGCTCTTTTGATAGGTTCGAGCTCTTTTGAAGGCTGGAACTCTTTTGAAGTCTCGAGGCGTGGCTCAGAGAGCTCGCAACTCGGCTAGGCTGGGGTCTACAAGCCTACCGAGCTCACCGAGTCCTGCCAATCTGCCTCGAGGCTTCAAAAGTAGAACTCAACGCCTCGAGGTTTGTACATCACTAGTGACGTCAGGGCCAAAAAGCGCCTGTTATTGGATACGTTTGACGGAGCAAAAGAACCTGTCAACTGATGGTCCAATGACAACAGTCGATCGGACCTGACGTCACTGTGCTGAAATCTGACTGAAACCCTCATTGGGTACTTTCTTGGGTCGAAAATAAATTATTTGGTACTCATAAGAAAATAAAGCGTCACAATGATGACCTCAGTGGCATAGTGGTCACCATGCTAGTCCGCCACCCAGAGGTTCCGGGTTCGATCCCCGGTCAGGGCAAGTTAGAAATGGCCTTTTTCAAACTATCCTGGGTCTTGGATGTTTATCTGTACACGTATTTGTTATAAAATATAGTATCGTTGAGTTAGTATCCCATAAAACAAGTCTCGAACTTACTTTGGGGCTAGCTTAATCAGTGTTATTTGTAAATATATATTTATTTATCCTCACAAGATCAGAGAAGAAGCCATAAAATCGTTAAGTTATCTGTGATATCTTTAGGTAGCTTGGAAAAATCTGCCACAAATTTTGTCTAGAAAAAAATCTCCCAAACAACAAATAGCTTTTTATCCCAACTAGCAGCTGTAGTTAGCAAAAAAAATAATAGTTAATCACTTATTAGCTATTAAGTGTAGCCATCCAGTAAGTACTTAGCCTTTGGCAACATAAACCTGCGTGTTCAAATTAGGAAATGCGACCTTGATGTCTCATTAATTCATAATTTGAACTTTACGCCACTCATAATAAGGTCATTTCTAAACATTATTGCGGCCAAGCAGAATTGAACCTTACTGCTTGGTGTTAAAGGCATGACGTGTGGGTGTAGGGCCTTATGTAGAACCAACAGAGGTTTTTCTTGGGAATGCTTGCTATGCAATATCGCCCACGTTTCGGATTCGATGAAATCAGGTGTTGATACGAGTATATTATTTTGAGAGTTGACTACCTCTCAAAATAACAATTGGCTTGTCAACTAAATTATACAAAAGTTTTGTAGATGGTTTTAATAGAAAATATAGACAACAAAAGCCACTGACATAGCCCAGCAGATTAGTTCGCTGAAGTGGCAGTGGGCGGGACACATAGCGCGACGAAACGATGGCCGATGGGGCAAAAAGGTTCTCGAATGGCGACCACGTACTGGCAAGCGAAGCGTAGGACACCCGCCCACAAGTTGGTCTGATGACCTGACGAAGGTCGCTGGAAAGCGCTGTATGCAGGCCGCTCTAGATTGGAAATAATCGGGTGAGGCCTATATCCAGCAGTGGACGTTGTGCGGCTAAAATGATAATGATTTGACCTAAACAAACATTCATACATACATACAAGATAAATAAAAGCTTGTAAAATAAAAATAAGCGGTTAAGTGCGATTCAGAGTCGCGCACAAAGGGTTCCGTACGTGTATTGGGACACAGAATTACACTTAAATATTTATATTATTTTGTTTTTAATATTAGCGGCAACAGAAATACATCATCTGTAAAAATTTCAACTGTCTAGCTATTATAACTGTCTGTTGTAAGAGGGTCCCGTTTTACCCTTTGAGTGCGGAATCCTAAAAATTATTATCAAACAAAATATTTTCTATAAGTATTGTTCTTGGATCTTTCAAAAAATTTTTTTTATTCAGATCACCTTCGGATGGGTATCCTACGCTTCGATTGCCAGTACGTGGCCGCCATTCGAGAACCTTTTACACAATAATAAACGGATTTTACATAATAAAAAACCAACTAAATCTCAATAAGGCACCCACTCAAATTTTCCAATTCCATCTGGTCATTGGAAATTCAGAATTTCTGCACGATCAATCTTCAACTTTACTAGCCAGACATGGAGTTCATTGTCCCGTGCCGTGTAAGGTGCGTCTGTAGGTACTTGAAGAAATGAAGTTCTTTGCACTGATGAATCACAATATGCAAAATATGGCTTTTGAATAGAAATTCATGGATAGAAGTAGGTAAAGACAATGACTGTCTAAAAATTAAGTAGGTAGGTACCTACCTAAATGATTATTTTAGTACTCATCTTTCTAGGTTCTCTGACACCACTTGGACCAAGTAGGAAACAAAATCAATTGAAATAATGTTTTATTAATCAAATAATTGGCCAAGTGCGTGTCGAGTCACGCGCAGTGTAGGATTCCATAGTTACGAATGTCAACTTTGAGTTCGTGCCACTGAAAACGTCAAAAAATTTTCTATTGAATTTGTACGAAATTTTTCTTTTTTCGAGTACATTTTATAAGTTGATCGCCTATAACTTTCTAATTTGTAAACCCTACTTAGTTCTGATAGTTTTCCTTTTAAGTTCGTTATACTATACCTGTTTTTTTTCACGAGTCCATATATTGTTTATTAGCAGATAGAGGAGGGAAACACTTGACTCTAACAAAAATGTTCACTCGAAAACCAAATATTTCAAAAACGGATCCCTAAATCGAAAAACAGTGATCGCAAGCTCATAATATTTTTGAACGACCTATTCAACGATCCCCACATGATTGGTTAGCCGAGAAAACAAATTTGACTTTTTACTTTACTAGCATGGGAGCAACGCTAAAAAATTTTTTTTTCTGTTTTTTATTTTACCACTTTTTCCGCACAATTAATATACATACCTATGATAAATCACAGCTTTCTAGTACTTATAGTCGCTGAGCAAAACCGCGGACGGACAGACAGACAGACATGGCGAAACTATAAGGGTTCCTTGTTTACAACGGAACCCTAAAAAGCTGTTTCAGATAGAAATACTGACACGTCTAATAGTCCGGTCAATCTCGACATCCGAAGATACAAAAATTCACAAAAAGCTGAAAGTTGGTAAAGTTTTTCAAGACATAAGAAACTAAACAAAAAAAATGTAAGTCATCGATCTCGTACTTGAAAAAAAATTTACTCGAGGTCAAAGGTCAAAAAAAATGCCCGTTCTTCGCAATTTTCAGCAAAAGCCTTATCATAAAATTAGCTCAGACAAAAATTGTATATCATGTAATTAGCTTTAAAAAAAATGTATGCATATGTTTTCCTAAGAGGCGTTTCTGAGATATAACGATTCAAAAGTATTTAAATTTCATTAATAATTTATCTTTTGAAAATTATCACCAACTTTCAGCTTTTTGTGAATTTTGGTAACTTTACTCTTATTTTTTCTACTAATTTTATAATTTATCTTTTGAAAATTTTCACCAACCTTCAGCTTTTAGTGAATTTTGGTAACTTTACTCTTATTTTTTCTACTTTGACTAGACTATAAGAACATAAAAAATTGTAAAGCTTAAGCATTACAGAGTAATCCCAGTGTGGAGCGAGTGTCCATAGAGAAGGTGGGATTTGCTGGCCAGGCCCCAGTCACCCTCAGTCTGCATGAGATCTTATCAAGTTATAATAATCATCATTGAATAAACTTTGACAAATGACCTGTATTATAAATTATAACCACATTGAATAACAAAAATGTTGAAAGAAATTTTCAAAAATTTAGGGTTCCGTACTCAAAGGGCAAGAACGGGTCGTTAACATTAAGGCTCCACTGTCCATCTGTCTGTCGTCACCAAGCTGTATCTCATGAACCGTGATAACTAGAATGTTGAAATTTTCATAAAAGATGTATTTTTGTTGCCGCTATAATTACAAATACTAAAAACAGAACACAATACATTTTAATATTTAAGTGCATCTCATACAACAATCATGATTTGTTACACATAATGGTACGGAACCCTTCGTGCGCCAGTCCGGCTCGCAATTAGCCAGTTATAAAGATTATTTTAATGTAAGTTGATCTTTTTCTAACAAAGTGAATGACTTTAAAATGTTGAAATAAATTGTCAACCAACACACTCTAATTTGGTAAGGTCCACTCCCACGCAACATAAGTTTCATAAATAATAAATTATGCACATACGGCTCTGCAATAACTATTCTAAACCTTTTGATATAGTTATAATAACAAGATCTCAGTTTAAAGCGAAAAAAAAGATATAGCCAACAAAGGAGTGGATGGCTTCCTAAATTATTTTACGAACATCTATAAGGATATCATCAGTGAAATCTGAAAGTTGGCAAACTTGAAGAACCTTTCCTATGAGTCCCCTTACCCTGGACAGAATCAGACTTTCCCATACAAACGTAGTCTACGTTTTATTTTGAAACACTTCGGATAATTTTAAAGAAATTGCAATTATCTAGGGTTATTTCCTTTCCGATGCTAAAATTATAAACTTAAAAGAGAATATAATGTTTTATATCATATTTGACCATCAGTATGGAAAACTTCTACACACTTATATTTTTTTTCCAGTTCATAATATACATACATACATATTTTCACGCCTGTTTCACGTGGGGGTAGGCAGAGACTATAGATTTCCACTTGCAAACCTCTTTTGCTTCGTCAACACTCATTACTCTTTTCATACATGCTATCCGGTTATAATTACTCCTTACTTCACCTTTTTTCAGAATGTCTGCAATTTGGTTGCAGAACGTTCTTCGACCCGGTGGACCCGGTCCAGTTTTCACATCCACATCGCACGATAAATATTTTTAGTTAGTCTTCTTTCATCCATCCTCTCAAAATGTCCAAACCACCTTAACATTCCTTTCTCAATTTTTGTCACTATATTCTCTTTCAGCCCACACCTTTCACGTATTAAATCATTTCTTATCCGGTCTTTCAAAGTTACACCACACATACTTCTTAAAGCTCGCATTTCAACTGCATTTATCCGACTTTCATTCTTCTGCCATACCCTACATAAGAGTTCACTACCATACATAAGAGTAGGTATCAACACTCCCTAATGAACAGCAAGACGTGCTTTATCAGACACCTTCCTACTGTTCATATAAAATGTCAAAAAAAAAGTCAAAAATCATTTATTTATCTTTGGATATTTATATCACTTGATAATTGTCATTTCTTTTTTCTTTGGATTTCTTAATAGTTAGTTGTTGAAGTTTACTGCCGCCTCCAAAGCGCAAGTACAGAAGAAGCGGTAACAAACTGTACTGCAGCATTTTCTCCAAAAACGTCAACCTTACAATTATACTGATATTAAAATTAGATGTGTGGACTGAGAATACATTGCTATATATTAGACTCTCTTGTTCTATCCTTTTCAAATAAACCTTTAAAATAATCCTTCCAACCATCTAAAACACTCTTTTCATCTCTTAATATTACTGTCAGAAACCAATTATAACTATAGATAATTGCAATTTATTTAAAATTACATTTTTTTACCGATATCTGACATGTCGTTTAGAAATAAAACGTAGATTGCGTTTGTATGGAAAAGTCTAAGGTAAGGGGATTCTTAAAAAGCTGTACCTGTACTTAGTAGGGATTTTCTCTGAGGTGGTTCAACATCAACAATTGTAAGCATTGCATATTAGGATTGTAAGTTCTGAGGATCTGTGCCGGAACAAACGGGGCGCAAGTTGCGTCGCGTAACAGCTAGAGATGGGCAGTGGATAGTACTCAATCTACCCAGTTGAGTATTTACTCACTAGATTTAATAAATAGAGTAAATAGAGCGTGCTCATATATTGACATCGCATTTGATGTCTCTTTACTTATTTTCCCAGCTCCCAGCAAAAAATGATAATAAGTCTACTTTCAGTTTATGATTAGTATGGTATTTTCATATATTTTAGCGTCGCATTTGACGTTTACCTAAATTTTAAGCATATTATAGCGTTAGCACACACTTTCCGACAAGAATTACAAGTGTAAAAATTTTCATGAAAACCTGGAATAATGAATATAAACATAAATATGAGTCGCAACTCATATATATCAGTCAAGTCACCTAATGGATAAATACGGATATTTCTCGGGTTTACTCAATCTACTGAGTAAATATTCAAATGGGTTGATTTAGTAACTATGCACCGCCCATCACTATCTGTTCCGGCCCTCTTGCCTACTTTTTAGAGTTTACTCCCAATAACTTTCGAACGTCAAAAGTCAAAATGTCAATAATCATTTATCTTGGGATATTTGTATCACTAGATATTTGTAATATTTTTTTTCTTTTGATTTCTTGTTGACTTTGAGTTGTTGACGTCAGATCATTTACTTACAACTGAGTTTACTGCTGCCTCCTAAGCACAAGTACAGAGGAAGCGGCAACAAACTGTACTGCAAATGCTGCAGTCTCCAAAAACGTCAACCTTACAATTATACTGATATTAAGACGAAGTGGTAGCTAAAGTGGCGCCCTCATTTGAAATAAATTGTTTAAAACTAAATATGGTGATAATTAAAAATTTGATTTGTATGAATAACCTTTGAAAGTAATATTGGTAGTCCGTCTAGTTTTAAAATTGTTTTTCGCCAAAAGTGGCCACTTTTGGCGAAAAACAGTTTTAAAACTAGACGGACTATTAGTAATAATTTCAAAGGTTATTTATAAAATAGTTTAAAGGTATTTCTAGACATTTATACAAATCAAATTTTTAATTATCACCATATTTAGTTTAAAACAATTTATTTCAAATGAGGGCGCCACTTTAGCTACCACTTCGTCTTAAAGTTAGTGAACTGAGAATACATTGTTGTCATAATTATTAATTAAGAATGATTTCAAATTTGAAATTAATGTCAATTTGTACCTAAATAAAGTAAATCTACCGATTGATTGACATTTACTAGGCAAACAATGCTTTTCATTTTAAAAAATCGCATTGAAATCTGTCCGTTAGTATAGGAGCTAATTGCCCCACACCGATACCCAGAAGCATCAAACTTATGACACCCTCTCTTTTTGCACACATGGTTAAAAAGAAAGCAATAACAAAATATATGATGACACAAATATGCAAGGAAACAGTTGTTTGATTTTCATGCTAATTTGCAATGTACTTTTATCACTACCTATCTAAATCAAATAAGATAGTGATGCATATACAAGTGTGATAATTAAATTTTTCCATAAATCGACTATAGTTAGAGAACATACGGATACTACGTGACGCTTTTAGGGATGGGGTTATCAAAATACCACGCTTGGTCACAGGAGGGGGTTTGGTCACATAGTCAATGTCCTTAATGGAAATCTTACACTTTTTCCAGTTATTTTCAAATTGTAGCGCACAGCATTGAGTATTTTTAAAACTTACAGACACAGCATTTGTTGAAGATTTGTCTTTAAATTATGATCAAAATTTAAAAAAGAATTTTTTAACTTGTAATTGGATATGATAGATATTTCCAATGGTTACATGAAAACATAGGGGGAGGGGCGTATACTACTGATGGTCACCGAAGAGGGAAAGGGGGTAAAAAAGTGCAAAAAAAGTATCACATAGTGCGTACGTTACCTTAGCAGGCGTTATCTGAGCGATATCTCAAACATTTAAAAGAGATAGAGTCCTAAAATGAACATGAGCTGTTCTTGAAAGCTTACAAGGACTGGAGATGTGATCTCAAATGAATTTTAATCATCCAAAGTATGCAAGCAAACATTCTTTAACGAAATATTGTAATCAATCATTATTTAATTTGTCATTGATAGATCAGTTTTATAAATGAAAAATCATTGCTTTTCATACTTAGGAATAGATCAGCTTAGTAATTTTTTTGACATAAAACTTGGTTTATTTTAGTACAATACCCGGCACGTAAGTTGAACAAAAATGGCGGACGTCAGCGCATGTTTAAGTGGAGATAAAAGTGTTAAAACAGATTTTTTGGTCTTTCTTCAAAGCCGAAATCATTTCTATCTAAAGTTCGGATAAAAATGTTACAGAAATGTGATACTGAACAGACAAACAACGTACAACAACGACTGCCATTTAATTGGGTACTTTACTGGGTCAAAAATAAATTATTTGGAGTTGTCAGCAAAATAAAATGTCAATTGTCACGATCATATCCAATTTTAAGGTAATTTTTTTAGATTTATTATTGCAGAAAAATAGTTATTAGACTAGATATATGACTCTAAGAAGCGATGATGTCATTAGTCTATATTTCATAATGTGTCATACATATCCCAAATATTTATTTGACATTTAGAGAAAAGTATCTGAGTTGTTGGAAAGTAATAAGAATAAGCCCTTTATTCTGTACTAGCTTTTACCCGCGGCTTCGCTCGCATAGGGGTGTAATTTATCAAAATCCTTTCTTAGGGGATGTCTACGTCATAGTAGCTTTATGCATGCAAAGTCTCAGCCCGATCGGTTTAAAATTGACAAAGTTTCATTCAAACTTTCATCCCCTATTTTATCCCCTTGGGGGTAGAATTGATCAAAATCTTTTCTTAGCGGATGCCTACGTCATAACATCTACCTGCATGCCAAATTTCAGCCCGATCCATCCAGTGGTTCGGGCTGTGCGTTGATAGATCACTATGTCAGTCAGTCAGTCACCTTTGAGTTATATATATATTTAGATTTACATGTTTAGCACTGTTACAGTATTTTTTTTTATAAATAATGTCGCATAATTCAGTGTGCCTCTTGGCATGGGCTTCCTCTAGCATTTTCCATTGTTTTCCGTCTCCCTCTACCCTTTTCCAGTGATGTCCTGCCACTGGAAATTAGTGAATTATCTTTGGCAGTGTGTGGCACTGTCAACGTGACATATTTATGACAACCCTTTGTTAAGCAAGTAAAGGAAAGTAAAGGAAAGCAGTTGCCTTCCCCCTCTTGTCCTTTGGATGAATTAGTAATAGTACAAGGAGTCTGGCAGTTGGGATATTACAAAAGATGGTCAATGGATTTTGCAACCCCATCATCATCCTCACGTATTCCCGGTTGCATCCTCAGCAGTAACGCTTCAGAGCCCGGGGTCCGCTACCTAACCAAGGAGATTTGACGAGGTTGCTGGTTTTTACACAGAGCGACTGCCGTCTGACCTCCACAACCCAAAGGGCAAACCAGGAACCAATCCTTGGATAGTTTGATGATCAAACGCTAGGTGGCGTTCGGGACCCACAGTTTTACGTGCCTTCCGAAACACGGAATTATCTTTCTTTTCGGATAATCAGGTGATTCAAGCCTGCAATATCCTATCCAGACTGGAAACAACTTTTCACAAAGTATGCTTCCCAGTGGGAATCGAACCCATGACCTCTGGGTCACAAGGCGAACGCCTTGACCACTGGACCACGGAGGCAGTCAATTTTTGCAACCCCACAGTCACACAAACTATTGCCAGAGTTCCAGCCCCATTTGGCTCTGCTCTCCCAGTATCGCCCTGTACTTGATCGGAGTTCAATGATTTATCGGAGTCTGTTTAAAGATTTTTCGGAGTCTGTTTAAAGATTTTTCGGAGTCTGTTCAAAGATTTTTCGGAGTCTGTTTAAAGATTTTTCGGAGTCTGTTTAAAGATTTATCGGAGTCTGTTTAAAGAATTCCAAACAGCCCAGGGGAGATCCTTACCCGGGGGCAGCTTATACCAGATAGTACAGGTACTATGTCTGGCACCGGTACTGCACCAAAGTCATTGGTACTGATTCTCATAAAAACCAGTATTTTTCAAGCCTACCCCCAAATTCATAAAAATTAACAAACGTTTGCTAAAACTCTTTTAGTTAAACTATGTTTTGTCTCGTTCTTACTATGTCAAATATTGAAAAGAGGGAACGTGACAAAAGATGTTTTAACTAAAATATGTTTAACAAACGTTTGTTATTTTTTATGAATATGAGGGTAGGTTTCAAATACCATAATGTAACATTCTGAGTTGGTCTATTCCAAGAAAGGTTACAATATTACTTATATCACAACTGATAAGCATTAGATTGGAAGTCAGTTGCCATCACTGATAAGACTTGATTAATTTTTAAAGTATTGGTTGTAAAGATTACAACAATTGCCGCAATTATATAGGTACCCTCATTTGCATTTGCACATGGAAAATTCGAGACAAGCCATGATAAGATAATAATGAAATAAGAGCTTACTGCAACATATTATATGACTTCTTGTACACAATACGTCATTCGCGAGGCCAAGGAACCGTCTGGGAGTCCGACGCGAAAAAACCACGTCCCAGAAAGAGAATTACCCGTGAAATTGCAAAAGTAAAAAAAAATCCACAGACATAACGGTGCAACAGCAAAATTCCGTCATCAGATGACATTATACGTACTGCTTCATATGGCGCATTCCAACGTACGGACCACAATTTTGCTAATTTTAGAACATACCACGACGGGAAAAATGCATCGGAATGAAGATGAAAAACAAAACATTGGGCTGCGTCGGGCAAATCTTGATGCGGACATTCTCGAAAGCGGTGCACGAAACCACGACGTGGGGCCACGACGCGTTAGGGTTAGGCAATTTTCGATCACATTTTTAACACTAAATAACACGTTTCAGCTATAATTGCACATATACCTTTACTTTCAGCGGTTTCGGTAAAATCTTTCACGTCATCAACCATCTTGCTGGATGACAGTCACTCACTAACCACTTTTTTATTCGAACATATTTCAAAAACTCATACTTGATTCACTATTTTCAGACAGCCAGCCAGCGATCTATACGACGACACTTCGTTCCGTTCACTGCCAGCCAATGACGTACGGTGGGCGAGCTGAGATGGCGATTGCGGGCGTACGCGACCAACCTTCGATTCGATTGTGGCATTTGTGGCAAAATAAAGATAACTAGTTTTCTTTTCAAATGATAAAAATCAATGTTATGGTTAAAATTTGGTATAAACCCAATGAAATATGATTAATCGTTTAATATTTGCAATTATTTCATGCGTTATGTAACGGATAAGGCATAACAGCTGTATTTCTGAGTCAGGCATTTAAAAAGTAAACAAAGTTTTTGACATTGTTGAGCAGTTCATTGAGGAGTTTCTATTGCAGGAAATTGTTTTGATAATAAAAAGACAGCAATGTATATTGTAACAGATGTATCGCCATCTAGTCTCACAAATATGAACAATTTTTAGTATCGATATCATTGATATCTCAAAAAGTTTTAATATGTGTAATATTTTAAACTATTTAATTTCATACAAGGTACCTTTATTAGCATAGTATAACAAAGCTATTTCTACTTACATTTTTATTAGCGAAGCGAGCGACATCTAGACGAAAATTTTAGTACTTATATCACAGTGAATTTTTTAACTTAAACTTTTGTATAGGTGGCAGTAAATTACAGTTTGAAATAAAAAAAAGGTGAATATATTTATTATAGCAAGTTTTATGTATGTAAAGAAGTATTAAAAAGATTTTTGTTATCTGTAATACATAGTAAATTTATTTTGTCATTTATTTTCATATAAGTGTAAGTATTGTAAATTATTCTAGGTCCCAATACAAGAAAACGGATTCAGAGAATTATTTCTACTGATATAATCGTACATAGCTACCTTGCTAGAGCAATGAGGTCATATGCATATAATGCATAGATTAGAATATGTACTGACGTAGTCCTATGAATATGGAAATAGAAATATTTTAAGCCTGCCAGTGCCATCTAGCAAAGGGTGATCAAACTGTAAAACAATAATGTTACTTGTCCTTTCATACCTATTTGGCGCTGTTCTGTAATTATTTTATCTTGGCATAGATGGCGCTGTTACAGCACAGATCCGTTTTGAGCCTATCGTTACGCGCCAATATCTGACATGCCGTTTCAAAATAAAAGCTAGACTACGTTTGTATGGAATAGTCTGAAACTGTGTAGGGTAAGGGGACTCTTAAATAATATACTTAATACACATACTTATACAACAATTGTATAAATATTGTATAAAGTAGACGATGTCCTTTTTAATTAGTACAAACATTTTAAGGGGCGATTAAGTCCATTATTTTGAACAAGTTTTTCCAATAAACCTAGTCTAGCTTTTATTTCATTTCGAAATAAAAGCTAGACTAGGTTTGTATGAAAAAATGTCGGGTAAGGACATTTTCGGGTTTTCTTAAGCGTCTACCGCTATCGCATAAATTTAATACTCATACATACATTTTATTAATTCTTGCATACCAAACGTTATTTAGGTATTAATAATAAATGTATGTATATTCATATACATTCATAAATACTTAATACCTATAAAATAAAACAATTTTAAGACATATAAAGAGAATGATTAGTAATAATTCTGCTGAAAAAAATTGCAAAAAGGTGCCAGGTGCGAAAGGACTTTTTTCTTGAATAGGTACTTTGAGATAATTTTGATATCTTACGGTAAGGCATTCCAAAGTCGAGTAACTTGACTAGTACAAAGGTTAGTCATAAAATTTGAGCGAAATAAAGAAAATTTAAGGAGAAGTGTATGACTAGAGAGTAGCTCACGGTGTTGGCTTTCAGACTGAAAGCGAAATTTGTTTTTCATGTTAAAGATAGGATTCTTAAGTATGGAACAAAAGAGTACTAAGCATTCTCTGCTGTCAGCGCTGACGAACAGGAAGCCATAAAGAAGAGATGTGATCTTACTTACGAAGGCAGAAAATAAAGCGGATGCAATTATTGATAAGACGATAACTACTTACTTACTTGAGAAGATCTGCGTTTGGATCAGGATACCACACATCAGCATAATCAATTACGGTGAGACAAGGCATTGTATCAAAGTAATTTTAGTTTTACGGGGAGAAAAATTCTATAACGATTTAAGTATTGAAGACCGTAGCATAACAATAATTCCCTCTACGTAAATTTTTCGTCAATTACTGTAAATCATATTTAATTTTTTACTAAGTCATGTTGATTATCTAAGTAAAAGTTTTTGTAATACAAAATACCTTGGGCTATTCGGACCGCTTCAACCCCTGCAGTCTGAATGACCCCCTTCAGAAACGGTACTTGGACGATTTGGAACGCAGTCCGAAACTCTCGCGGTGCGAATCGCCCAACAGCGCACCATTGGACGTTCAGTTATATGTACTGCTATGTCCCGGAAGGGTCCTTCCATGCTGTTCTGAGAAACTAAATTTAAGAACTTAGAATGTATCGATATAGTAGTATCGAACTTAGAGCCGATCGAGGTAATGTTTGAAAATGCGAATAGGAGTGACGACAGGAGGGTAGAACAATATAATTGTAATCAGTCCGTCTTTTAGATTCACTCAGCTCTTCGCTGCATGAAGGACCGGAAAACTGTCGGAGACTATGGAGTGCCCATCGGAGCCTGGAAGGCTAAGGGTTCCCATGGTATGGACATCTTAACAAACCTTTTTAACCGCATACTCTTTACCGGTATAATCCCTGACCAATGGAGGCTGAGTATTACTCCAGTCTTTAAAGGAAAGGGATCGGTGCAAGAGTGCAGCAACTACCGCAGTATAAAGGTCATGTCCCACACCATGAAGCTCTTTGAGAGGATAATAGACTCTCGGATCCGACAGGAGTGTACAGTCTCGGAGTGTCAGTATGGATTTTGCCCCGGCTTAAGCACTGCGGACCTTATCTTTGCCCTAAGAGTCATCATGGAGAAATACAGGGCAAAGAATACGCCTCTCCGTTTCCTGTTTTTGGATATGGAGAAGGCCTTTGACTGTGTTCCTCGAGAGATGATCTGGTGGGCTCTGAATTCCAAAGGGGTGCCAAAGATCTATGTTGACATAATCCGCGATATGTACCGCGATTCCGAGTCCATAGTTAGGACTGCTGTTGGTGACTCCAAACCCTTCCCCGTTACAGTCGGGGTTCACCGAGGCTCGGTTCTCAGTCCATAACTGTTCAGTGTGATATTAGTCGAAGTGTCTGACAGCATCAGAGACACACACGAGCAACCTCCGTGGCTGCTTGTGTATGCTGACGATATCGAACTGGCGGATGCAGACAGAGGGAGACTGGTGCGACGCGCAAATGTGTGGAGGGAGTCGCTTGAAAACGGTGGTCTGAAGCTAAATGTGGTGAAGACTGAATACATGGCTTGTAATGCTACAGATCCCCCACCCGTACGCATAGGCGAAGACTTGGTCAAGCGTACGGACCAGTTTAAATACTTGGGATCTGTACTTCACGCGTCCGGAGACAGCGATGCCGATGTCAAGGCCCGTATATCTGCCGCATGGGCAAAGCGGCGAGAGGTGACTGGAGTAATTTGTGACTCCAAAATGCCGGTTAGGTTGAAGGGACAGGTCTACAAATCCATCATTAGACCTGTCCTTTTATATGGGAGTGAAGCGTAGCCTTTACTTGAGCGGCACAAGCAGGAGTTGCGTGTCACGGAGATGCAAATGCTGCGTTGGATATGCGGAGTGTCACGGAGAGATTGTGTGAGAAACACCCGCATCTGCGGCAGCCTTCATGTCCGTGACATAGCGGACAAACTGCAGAAAAGTTGCCTACGTTGGTACGGTCACGTCCTACGAAAGCCGGCAAGTTACATGGGAAACAAATGTATAGCCTGCCGCCTCCGCCGAGACCGGCAGGCGGGGTAGACCTAAGAAGTGCTGGCTTGACGTCGTCAAAAATTATTTGCGTGCTAATCGTCTTACAACCAAGGATGCTCAAGACCGTGTAAAGTCATCATCATCCGAGCGTATTCCCGGTTGCATCCTCAGCAGTAACGCTTCAGAGCCCGGGGTCCGCTACCTAACCAAGGAGATTTGACGAGGTTACTGGTTTTTACACAGAGCGACTGCCGTCTGACCTCCACAACCCAAAGGGCAAACTAGGAACCAATCCTTGGATAGTTTGATGATCAAACGCTAGCTGGCGTTCGGGACCCACAGTTTTACGTGCCTTCCGAAACACGGAATCATCTTTCTTTTTTTTTTTCGGATAATCAGGTGATTCAAGCCTGCAATATCCTATCCAGACTGGAAACAACTTTTAACAAAGTATGCTTCCCAGTGGGAATCGAACCCATGACCTCCGGGTCACAAGGCGAACGCCTTGACCACTGGACTACGGAGGCAGTCAAAGAGCTCAAGACCGTGTAAAGTGAAGAAGAAACAGTCGGAAAGCGGACCCCGGGCTTCTCAGCATTGCAGCTGAGGACGCAACTGGGAAAACGCTGAGATGAGAGAGAGAGTCCGTCTTTTAGACTATCCAAAAATAATGGACCCATATTTTTCAGTTTGCCAAAAAAGTAAAAAATCACAAAGATACTAAGCATCAAAGTTCCGGAGTGGGGGCTTCCGACGTCACCTCTGTGTAAAAATCGAACGAACCGATCGTAGTCGTGACGTCATGCGAAATTTCATTGCGCTGTATCTTTTTCATTTTTTGTTTCTCAGAGAAAAGAAAAAATACGTGTAGAATATTTTTGAATAATTTAACCGATGGGTTAAAAATATTTTTTATTCGTCATGCCTGTTATGGCCAGGCGATGCTGCTAGAAACCCATCACTATTTTCATTTCTTTTCCACCTTCTCGCCCACCGTAACGCTAAAAGTGGCCTTTGAGTATTGCGGCCCTGGGCTCTGTCTGCTTAGAGCCTTATGCCCCATACGTAATAGCAGGCCTGTGTCACCCCCGTTTAGGTATCGAAAATATACCTACATTATTACTATGCGCGCGGCGACCACTTCGAAGGGGAAAATTCAGTTACATGAATCGTTTGTCCAGAGTAATAAGAATGATTCAAAATTGGCTTGCGATGGATGTCTAGGTATCTAAACGGAGAGGTGAGGAGTTCTGACGCGACTTAAATTAAACCATAGCGCTAACCACATTAAGTAGATGTTTCATTGAATTTCTTTTCTGAGTAAGACTTCTGTACGTGAGTACTAGTACTTATTCTGCGGTAACAATTTGGCTGTGTTTTAGGGTCCAGGCCTACCTCACGTCACCTATCTTTGTCAATTAATGAATCATCAATGCATCCTTACAAAATTACCAGTAACGTCATTAATTAGTTAATTAGAAAGCATTAGTTAGACCAGTGATGAGTAAGCAGAATTAGAAATGAATTGCGTGTAAGTACTATAATATCATTACCATCATGTCTTGTCATTACACGCTTTTATTTAGTATCACCTGTCCCGTTGTCTGTCTGTCTGTAATCACATGTTGTTAGTTAAAGACCCACTTCTTCGTTTCCGATTGAGTTTAAATTTTGCACGCCTACATAGACAAATACAAAGCAAAATGGTTTTCCCCATAACAGCTTTCAACACCCATTCATATCACCCATTTAACATTTTTATATCGGAAATAAATCAAATCAGTGTAAAGTTCAAATTATCTATTATTTAACATCTTAACTCAACTTAAAATCTAAGGTGTATGGTCCTGGACCGTACAGCACATGTGTCGTAATTTCGCCAAAAAGATACGCCTAGTCAATTAAATACCATAAGTGCTATTTTCGGAACGCGGAGTCACCTAAACGAGAGGTTTTTCCATACAAAAGACCGTTCGTTTAGTGACTTCGCGTTGGAAAAATGGCACCACTAAAACTTTTTTCCTTAGATCTACCATACTGCTAACATAAGAAAACATTTTTTTTAATATAGCCACTAGAAAGACATTAATTAAAAATAATTGGCCAAGTGCGTGTCGGGCCACGCGCAGTGTAAGGTTCCGTACTAACGAATGCCAACTTTGGGTTTATGTCAGTGAAAACGCCTAAAAACAAATTTTCTATTGAATTTGTACGAAATTTTATTTTTCCGAGTACATTTTATAAGTTGATCGCCTATAACTTTTTAATTTGTAAACCTTACTTAGCTTTGATGGTTTTAAAGTTCGTTATATATACTATAGCTACCCCACATGCTTGGTTAATCGAGAAAAAAAAAATTGTCTTTTCACTTTACTTGTATGGGAGCTACCCTAAAAAAAATATTTTCAGTATTTTATTTTACCACTTTTTCCACATAATTAATATACATATACATGCCATATCACAGCTTTCTCGTACTTATAGTCTCTGAGTAAAACCGCGGACGGACAGACAGACAGACATGGCGAAACTGTAAGGGTTCCTTGTTTACTACGGAACCGTAAAAAGTTCACCATAGATACGTAGAGTATAGACTATCAAGCTTATGTCAAACAGTTTCATATTTTTCTTTGTTTAATTTTTGTATTTTATTTAGTAAATATGGTTGTAGAAAAAGTATTGTATGCCACGTTGCATAAGTACGTCTTTACTTGAATTAGGATTCGAGCTTTAGCGAGCATCCTGCGCTACTTGCATTTTTTGACCCTGCTTATACAACTGTTGCATAAAATACTATAATCAAACAGATATATTTGAGTTTAAAAAAAAAACCAGCAACAGTTTATGGATTGTTAGGGCCAAATGATTTCAAAAATTGTATCAAACTAAAAAAATTGAAAAAGGGCGGGGTTTTCCGGTGAGAAATAATTTTCCAGAGTTCGTTACCACGAAATTTCATGAAGTGGGAAGATAGTTCCCATTATAGTTAACTGAATTTCTATACCTTTTTCACCCGGCTATACTGTCGAATTTTTAAAACAAGAAACCAAGTATAGAATTCTAAAATAAGTAACTTTTGATTCGTTTCTGGTAAAAAGAATCACCATAGCTATCCAGCGCCTTAACGCGGCAAACTGTTCCGGCCACCTTTTTAATTTTTATTATATTTTTACTGTGTATTTTATGAAGTAAATTAATCATAATACAAATTTAATAAAAGAACTAAGTAACTTACTTAATATTTAGGTATTTTGTTTTATCTAAAACGAAAATAAATTCATTTAGGACACTGTCTTATAAAATTACATAAATTAGTACAAAATGTATTAATATGATAAATAGTCTTTATTAGGTTCATCATTTACCAATTTTTAAAAGCTTAAAACAAAATTATAAAAACGTTAAAAAAAACCCCATAAAATCAACAAATAAAAACCAATATTTTTTTCGATATTTGTAAAGAAGACCAACTGGGAAGTATCTTCCCAGTCCAGCTAATTCGCTGGGCTATGTCAGTAACTTTTGTTCTCCTACAAATTTCCTCATTTCTGATTCGATCACGTAGGAAAACATCACGACCTCCGTGGCGTAGTGGTCACCATGCTTGTCCGCCACCAGAGATCCCGGGCTCGATACCCGGTCAGGGCAAGTTAGAAAATGGCCTTTTTCAAATTGTCCTGGGTCTTGGATGTTTATCTATGTATGTATTTGTTATAAAATATAGTATCGTTGAGTTAGTATCCCATAACACAAGTCTCGAACTTACTTTGGGCTAGCTCAATCAGTGTTATTTGTCCCTCTATATTTATTTATATTAGAATGTTTGTCTGTTTTTCTATTTGTCTAAAATTAAAAAAAAAGCCACTAACGGAATGTTTTCGAATTATCCGTCAGAGTAGGAAGTAAACCTGATCTTGTCGGATTTAATCGATACTTTTTACTCCACATACGCCAAACTCGTTTCTGATTCATTTGACTAAAATGAACGAGGTCGGACGACCAATAATTTTGTTTGAGCTGCATATTTTACTTATTCATTTTTAACCGACATTAAAATGGAGGAGTTTATTTTTAACTTCAATTATGTATAGCTATCGCTTTTGATTTGCACTCTCTCTCTCTGATTTATTTACCTTATTAATATAATGTACGCATATAAGGTTCTCAAGGTCTATTATGTAGGAAAGTTTTAAGTATTTACATAAGTACATGACTGTATATTGTCAAAATAAAAAAATGACAAGTCATTATTTCAAAAAACCCGACCGCCCTTTTTTTATTGGAATATCTGTTCGGTTTGGGCTAAATTAAAATACTATTTGCTGGTGAAGTATGAAATTATATTGTTTTAACTTTTATTTGGAAGTAATATGTCTGATTTCTATATATTTTTTATTTTGATATACCCAGTGTCACTCTCACAGTAAATACAAATCTAACGACATCCCTCAAGCTCAAATCCATCGAGCTGTTCAGGCTGCGGAGCGTGCCAAACAATTGATAAATACATACAAACATACATACTCTCGAAAAACATAACCATCCCTCTGGCGCAGGCGGATCTAAAGATAAGGATAAAGATAATTTATTTGCCAAACATGTCTCACAAGATATTACATTCAGTTTCGTCCAATCATGTTTACCATCACCGGTGTGCAAATTTTGTCAGAAAAGCTATCATCTATCATAATAATACTATAAAAAATATACCTACTTAATCTATAAACATTTTACGATTTACTATCACTATAATAACATTTATCTATCAAAAATAACTTAATTTTCTTCTTAAACAAAGTCAAATTTAATTCTTTATATTGTTTTGGTATTTTATTAAATATTACCGGTGCCATACCTAATACACTATCATGTAATAATGCAGTTGAGTGAAAGGGACATACCCGTAATACGGGCTATACTAGATCACTATATATAATTAAATTAAAATAACAGTCAAAAACAAAAATAAAATTGGTACTTCTGTACAAAAGTTTGCAGCCGCCCGTGCAATTTGTATGGAAATGTCGATTTTTCTTTTATTTTTTGACTGTTATTTTAATTTCATTATAATATAGTGATTAAGAGCCCAAGCTTCGGTTTACTACGGGTATATCGCTTGCATGTTGTAATATGTTTTCTTTTTTGATGTATGTTCTCAGATTACTCAAAGACGACTTAACCAATTTGGTAAATTCTTTGTTTGTTTAAAATATATATAGACTTAAAAATTTTTTATGGTTTGAAAGAACCTACTTGTCAGCTAGTAGTATAGAAATTTTATTAAAATCGGGTGTGTGGTTTAGGGTTAAAGTACATTTTTGGTTTCGAAAAGTTATATTAAAAGGTTTTGGTCCATTTTTTTGGATAATCTTAAAGACTTACTAATTAGAATAATATAATTCTGACACTGTCATCAAAAAATAAATAAAAATATGTTACTTATTAACTATAATTTTTAAAAACTAAAAACTGACTTCACCCCCGAACTACACAACGGATTATGATAAAATTTTCATGGTACCACCTGGAAAGTATACCCTTTCACACAAAAAAAGATTTTTTTAAATCGGTCCAGGCGTCTTTGAATAATCGGTGAATTCTTTGTACATTAGATATGTCTCCATACAAAAGACATCAACGCGCTCGTTAAAAAAATGACATCGTTGACATGTAATTAAAATTTAATTTAAAAATTAACTTAAATACTAGAAAAAATTACCTATAAACATATTCTATTATAAATAAAAAATAATTTTCTTTCTTATAAATTACCATCACTTTTATATTAGAACAAAAGAAAAAATATGTTCTTTGGTGCAAATTTACAAAGTTACATTATTACGTTATTACTACCATGGGAATCTGATCTAAGGATTGGATCTCACTTGTCAGCACAGAACAGTACTTTTCTACGCTGTTATCCTTTTCCGTCGCTCAGAAACGTCATTTTCCAGAGCGAGACAGAGCGACTATACCACGGCCGATGCTATAGCGTTCCTTCGTTCTCTCTCGCTCTGGCAAATGACGGTTCTGAGCGACAAACAACCCTAACATAACTAATAGCAGTACTGGCAAGCGAAGCGTAAGCAGGCCTGTGTCACTCCCCGTTTAGGTATCGAAAATATACCTACATTATTACTATGCGCGCGGCGACCATTTCGAAGGGGAAAATTCAGTTACATGAATCGTTTGTCCAGAGTAATAAAAATGAAATTGGCTTGCAATGGATGTCTAGGTATCTAAGCGAAGAGGTGAGGAGTTCTGACGCGAGCTAAATTAAACCATAGCGCTAACTACATTAAGTAGATATTTCTTTGAATTTCGTTTCGCTTTTATTTGACTATTTAATATTTTTATCGCAATTTATGTTTGTTATCTCGTTTGCAAGCATTACATGTTAAATGTGTCAACATTGTATTATATTATAAGTATTTAATAATTAAAAGACAATATTAATAATATGACAAAGCCCTTCTGGCGAGTTGGCGACCAATACTGTGAAAATGAGTTTCTTTCGGCGTTTCTTCTCAGCAGTGGTCGTTACGAAGCGCTGGTATCGGTAGCCTTTCTTTAAAAATAAATTAATTTTTAATATACTTTACACATAACATAAATTATACTTATTGACGTGTAAAAGTGTCTGTGAAGGTCTAATTACTGAATAAACATTTGAATCTTTGAATCTTTCTGAGTAAGACTTCTGTACGTGAGTGCTAGTACTTATTCTGTGGCGTAGGACACCCATATAAGGTGGACCAAGATTGCTGGAAAGCGCTGGATGCAGGCTGCTCTAGATCGGTCATTTTGGCAATTCGTGTGAGAGGCCTATGTCCAGCAGTGGACGTTATGCGGCTGAAATGATGATGATAAATATGTGGCGAGCCCATCGTCTATTTAGAATTTTACTTGAGTTAAACCCATTACCTTGATCGAACTCTACGACAACATTAACAAGATATAATAATCTGATGAAACTTTGAGGCGCATTCTGTGTTTTGTTTTCTTTGTTACAAGAACTAACTTTCGATATTCTGAACAGAAATTTTAAAGTAAATAAGATTAAAAAAAAAATATATAAATTTTTGTACAAACTTTTTTGTGAGACCGAAGTTATGATCAAGATAAGTGAATAAAGCTTAAACTTGATGGAGTTGCGTATTCTACCCCCAAGGGGATAAAATAGGGGATGAAAGTTTGTATGAAATTTTGCCAATTTTAAACCGATCAGGCTGAGACTTTGCATGCATAAAGCTACTATGATGTAGGCGTCCCCTAAGAAAGGATTTTGATAAATTATACCCCTACGCGAGCGAAGCCGCGGGAAAAAGCTAGTTAATGTATAAATACATTGATGCTCTTAGGCTATTTAACAATTAATTTCTCCAAATCAACTCTTGCGCATCAATGTGCGAGAGAGCTCGTGACGTGTCTGCATGCGAAATCAAATTACAAAGCAGCTGATTTTAATCGCACCTCCGTCACAGTATGCGTTTGTAATTAATTTACTTTCAAATTGGACGGGTAATACGGGGTTCCATGCACACTTGACTGGGTCGCTTAGCCATCGGCAGTTATCGTTCAACGCCCGTGCCGAGTTGGTCGATGCTTGCGAGAAAGCAGCCGTCAAAATTTTACCGCGAAACCACCGAGCGCGTCGTTCCATTTTCAAATTAGAGAATTTTTATTTTTATATCCTTGACATTGACAGTTTATAGTTTTAATAGTGTGGCACAGATTTGTCCTTATAGGGATTTTGTCTCATTTTTACTGACCAGAATAGTAATGCGGTGAAATTGTGTTTCGTGAAAGTGTTGAAGGATTCGATATTTTAGCTATGAAGTCTACGAGGTATTTTTACGGCGGATGTTTGGTGTTACTGGCTGTTTTGATAGGTGAGTGTTTTTTTTACAGATCCATAGTATATTGCACGTCTATATCTCGGACGGAGTACACAGAATCCTGGGCCGTAAGTCACAAAGGCCACGCTTAGATGATGGTGGGCGTTGATATAGAAAAAGGTCTTAAAATAGTGATGGGTTGCTCGCCGCATCGCCTATTAATCCTTCAAGCACATAAATCGCAGACACAATTGAATTCAATTGTTCTTTTGACCCGATCGGGCCAATCGGTGCTTGAAGAGTTAACATGGTTTAAATCTCTCCCCTTCCCTCGTTCGGTTTTTACGATCTACGCGGGAATAGAAGCAGCTGATAAATTCTAAGCTTTCCTTTCTTCCAGACCAGCATGGAAGAGTAATTATGTAATTAGTAATTATTACTAATTTTGTAATTATGTTATTTCGTTATGTTATGACACGTCCAGGTGTAGATAAGGAATTCCTTGCAGATAATTAAAGGTTGGACAATTAATTGCATACACGACACCGAAGTCAAATTAAATAAAAGAAAAACATTGTGAAGTGACCTCCTTAAGTTTGTTCGACCTTAACATAAATGTCTGAATATGTTTTCAACTACTTAAGTGTATTATATTATGAATATCAGAAATATTAAAAAGGTTTCCAACAAAATGGTTTAGTTATAATAAATGACTGATTTATAGTGATTAATCGCTCATCTTCCTCATCATCCCTTTGACGACCAGAGGTCCCGGGTTCCATCCCCGTTCAGAGCAAGTAGGAAAATGGCCTTTTTCATATTGTCCTTGGTATTTGATGTTTATCTGTACTGTTTGTTATAAAATATAGTATCGTTGAGTTAGTATCTCATAACCAACTATAATACCCCATATAGTACCCCATAAATAAAAAAACTGTTTATAAAACCTTTCGTTTAGTGACTCCGCGTTTTAAGAATGAGTTCAGAGAGCCTCTGGAGTGCCAGACTAGAATATCAACGATCACATCACGGAGGTCACTTGACCAATTGTATAATAAATCGTATATACAGATTCAAACATTCAAATGTTTATTCACAAACTAGCTTTTGCCCGCGGCTTCGCTCGCGTAGGGGTGTAATTTATCAAAATCCTTTCTTAGGGCATGCCTACGTCACAGTAGCTTTATGCATGCAAAGTCTCAGCCCGATCGGTTTAAAATTGACAAAGTTTCATACAAACTTTCATCCCCTATTTTATCCCCTTGGGGGTAGAATTGATCAAAATCCTTTTTTAGCGAATGCCTACGTTATAACATCTACCTGCATGCCAAATTTCAGCCCGATCCGTCCAGTGGTTTGGGCTGTGCGTTGATAGATCACTATGTCAGTCAGTCAGTCAATTTTGAGTTATATATATTTATTTTAGACCTTTACAGGCACTTTTCCACGTCAATAAGTATAATTTATTTTTAATGAAAAGCTACTGATACCAGCTCTTCGTAACGACCACTGCTGAGAAGAAACGCCGAAAGAAACTCATTTTCACAGTATTGGTCGCCTACTCGCCAGAAGTGCTTTGTCGTATTATAATTATTGTCTTTTAATTAATAAATACTTATAATATAATACAATATTGACACATTATAACATGTAATGCTTGCGAACAAATAAACAAACATTAATTGCGTAATAAAAAATATTAAGTAGTCAAAAAAGCGAAGCCGAGCTGACCAGTCCCTCCCGGCAGCACCCGTTCACGAGTTGACGCACGTATATTAGAGGAAAAGTTTTTATAGAGAAATACGTAACCTAAATAGGACCCAGAGATATGAACATCAAAATGCACTTTGATTATTTTATCTGACTTCCGAAAATCGAGGACAGAATTAGTAGACTGAATAATTACTGCAATTGTTTTAAAACCTAGCGTTTTTAGGGTTCCGTATCCAAAGGGTAAAAACGGTGCCCTCTTTCTAAGACTCCGCTGTCCGTCTGTCTGTCTGTGACCAGGCTGTATCTCACGAACCGTGATAGGTAGACAGTTGAAATTTTCTCAGATGATGAATTTCTGTTGCCGCTATAACAACGATATATATGAGTATATGTATATACTTAATAATAATAATGAGTTTACTTCTTTTTTTGTTTTTAGTTAGTTTTGACGACCTCCGTGGCGCAGTGGTCACCATGCTAGTCCGCCACCCAGAGGTCCCGGGTTCATTCCCCGGTCAGGGCAAGTTAAAAATTGCCTTTTTCAAATTGTCCTGGGTCTTGGATGTTTATCTATACTTATATGTATTTGTTATAAAATATTGTATCGTTGAGTTAGTATCCCATAACACAGGTCTCGAACTTAATTTGGGGTTAGCTTAATCAATGTAATTTAACCCTATATATTTATATTTTTTTATATATTAATAGTTCTGTAGTATTTACCCCAAAAGATTACTTTCTCAGTATCACCTGTTGGTTGACAGGTAGAAAAGGCCCCTGGCCTTAAGTCTGCCATCTACTTTGTATTGTAATGAAGTTAAATAAATAAACAAGGAATACTAAAAAGAGAAAAAAATAAATATTTAAGTGGGGTACCACACAACAAAAAGGATTTTTTATAGATAATGGTACGGAACCTTTCACGCGCGCACTTGGCCAGTTTATTTATTAAATGAATTTACCACAAATGCTCTATATTGGTAGCTACTGAGATCATGTTTCAAATAAATTATACTCGTATATCTACTTAGATGATCAGATAAATCAGGCTTTCTTATAGTCAAGCACATCTTACAGTTATTTTGTCTTCTACTCTTTTAACTGACTTAAAAAGGAGGAATTTATCTACACGACCCGTATGTTTTTTTTATATGTATGTTAAGTTTTTAGGATTCCGTACAAAAACGACAAAACGGAACTCTCATGAACTGAAAAGACAAATCTCATAAACCGTGATAGCTAGCCATTTGATTTTTTTTACAGACAATGTATTTCTGTTGCCGCTTAAGCAAACAAGTGGGAATCCCATACAACAAACATGATTTTTTATAGTTTTTGGTACGGAACCCTTCTGGGTGGGTCTGACTCGCACCTGGTAGTATATCTTATTTTATGTATGTTCACTGATTACTCGAAGACGCCTGGACCATTTTGGAAAAGCTATTTTTTTTTGTTTGCAGGAGCACATTTGTTAGAGGCATTTCACATTTGGTTGGCTGTCTAGCTTGCACAATCAACCATTTTTAAAGATTATTAAAAATGTGTCTCGTTTGTAAAAAAGTGTTTCATTAACATTTAACATTTAATATATATTGTGGAAATTTAAGACATGTTTGTATATTGTGTAGACATTGACTACATCGAAAATCGGGTCACCAGACTTTTAAATTTTTGATGACCTCAATCTTGATATACACACATAAACAATAAAAAAACATGTCTACAATATCTAACATACAATTGTATTGAAAGTTAATGAAATGCTTTTCTATAAATGAATAAATATAAATAAATAAATATATAGGGGGACAAATAACACAGATTGAGCTAGCCCCAAAGTAAGTTCGAGACTTGTGTTATGGGATACTAACTCAACGATACCATATTTTATAACAAATACATATATAGATAAACATCCAAGACCCAGGACAATTTGAAAAAGGCCATTTTCCAACTAGCCCTGACCGGGGATCGAACCCGGGACTTCTGGGTGGCGGACTAGCATGGTGACCACTACGCCTCGGAGGTCGTCACATAAATGAATCACATTTTTTAATAATCTGTAAAAATGTTTGATTGTGAGAGCGAGACAGCTAAGCAAATGTGAAATACCTCTTAAAAATTACATAAAAATGATAGTGTACTTTGGTGCTGAAGTTTTGAAAAATTATTAAAACATTAATAGATCGATAATTCAAATATTTTATTTGTCAGTTTTAAACATATTTTGTAGTGTTATGCAGACGAAGTCACGGGCAAAACTGAACATCCCTGCAGCTGTGAATAGATTAACGTAAACAACTCTAAAATGTAGAAACCTTCTCTTATTATGTTGTTTATTATAGCCATAGGTATCTGAGTAACTGTTTACTATGATTATAATAAATAGTTTAACCCACGTTGGTTTCTGTACAGAAACGTTACGTAAGTAGTAACTATTGACGACCTCCGTGGCGTAGTAGTCACCATGCTAGTCCGCCACCTAGAGGTCCCGGGTTCGATCCCCGGTCAGGGCAAGTTGGAAAATAGCCTTTTTCAAATTGTCCTGAGTCTTGGTCGTTTATCTATATATGTATCTGTTATAAAATATAGTATCGTTGAGTTGGTATCCCATAACACAAGTCTCGAACTTACTGTGGGGCTAGCTCAATCAGTGTTATTAGTTTCTATATATTTATTTATTATTATTTATATTTATTATTTATATTACAAAATATATAAATACAACAGAACATTACACAACATTTCTATAAACCACTGAGGTTTTTAATGGAAAACTTTAAAAAGTTATTCTACGTACAATATACAGGTCTTAACATAATCATACAAAACGTACTTATACAAGGAAATACCTACCCAACTTAACAAGTTATTGATGATATGACAATAATAATATAATAATATAATAATAATTGTTTAATTCGGACAAAGAAATCCATAAATTGTTAGTAACAACCGGGATCAAACCCGGGACCTCTGGGTGGCGGACTAGCATGGTGACCACTACGCCACAGAGGTCGTCAAATATAGTAGTAGAATGAAATAAATAGATATTAGAGCCAAATGAAATCCCAAAAGTCAAAGTTAAAAGTCAAAATCATTTAATTATCTTAAGAGATTAGTCAAAGTCAATCGTTTTTAGAGATTTGTATCACTTGATGATTGTCAATTTTTCTTTCGTTTTCATAATAGTTGTTAACGTCAGATAATTAACTTACAACTAAGTTTACTGCCGCCTCCTAAGCGCAAATACAGAAGAAGCGGTTACAAACTGTACTGCAGCATTTTCTCCAAAAACGCCAACCTTACAATGGAGAATATGCATGTATTTTTTTTATTTGCTCAATTAAATCTTTATTTACCACAGTAATCAAATATGAAAGAATTTTTAAAATTTCTTAATCAGCGACGAACATGTGATACTTTAAAGTTTCAATTAGAAAGAGAAGTCCGATATGGACTGGTGACGTCAAAGTCCATATCATCTATACATTTGCCATAGAAAGTAGCGTTTTTGCGAGTGAGATAGATATATTTTCGGGAAATTGTTATATCTCGTTAGTTTTTCAACCAATTCTTATTTTGTTTTCACTGTTAGTAATTTACTTTTGAATATTTATGGAAAAACTGGTTAGATAACAAATATTTTTTTCATGCATTTTTGTGTCATATTCAAATGCGACTTATGGCGCATTCAAGTCTCATGAATAAAGCAAAGCAAATTTTTTGGCAGCGTAGATTTTATACGTAGATCTTAAAAGCCCATTAAGGGAATAGGCCAAAGTGAGTCAAATTCAATACTTTTTTTATTTAATGAAGGATAAATTTATCCTTTATGAAAGGTCATTTTTAAAAATATTATTTTAGTGTAAAAGCTAAAAACTACTAGCGTTTCGGAACGACCACTGCTGGGAAGATTACGCCGAAAGAAACTCAGTTCAGTATTGGTCCCTACCCAGCCTGATGGGCTATGTCACATTTACAATACAGATTTACACCAACTAGGTAAACATTATACTATACATTTAAATAATACAATTCAACTTTGCAGTCATATATTTCCAAGAATTGTGATCAGACGATGATAAATAGTCATTTACATGATAATACGCATTTTTTATTAAATGATTATTTATTAATGGCAGATAATGAGAATCATGTTAGTACGCTTTACTGCTACCCGGGCGATCACTGTTTTGATTCCTAACTTACCTAGAATTGTCAGATTTCTTTTTAATTCTAGACCTTCTAGATCTAGACACGCCTGTTTACCGTTATTCTAGCCCTTTACAAACCGGTTCGCCTAGGCACGGATAATACGCGATCTGATTGCAATATGTAACACGGTATGTTATTTAAATTGTAATGATTTGTACTAAAACTTGCGATATTTTTGCATTTTCATATTTCATACTATAATGGAGTACTATTCAAATATGGCGCCAAAACGAAATCTGAAATTTATAAAAGTTATTAAGGTAAGAGAGTAAAGAAATCCATCGGGTGGAAAGAAAAATCAGCCAGACTTTTGGGTGTGGCGTGAATTGTGTTCCACAAAAAAAGTAAAATTAATCGAAATATTCCCGAAACAAAGAAATTCAGTCAGTAATTATCATAGTAATATTGATCTGAGATTAATTTAAATAGTATTTTGTGTGTGGTGAGCAGATAAGGGGTAAGTTACTGCCTTTTCTCAAGGTCACAATGAATTGGAAGTTAGATGTTTTAAATTAGGTCATGGAACAGTATGTGACCACAAATTTAATTGTTTTAGCCTGTGGTAATGCCTTATAGCCCGTGGTAATAAGATGGAAAATGGCCTTTTTCAAATTGTCCTGGAACGTTGGGATTGGGACGTTTATCTATAAATGTATTTGTTATAAAATATAGTATCGTAGAGTTAGTATCCCATAACAGAAGTCTCGAACTTACTTTGGGGCTAGCTCAATTAGTGTTATTTGTACCTATGTATTTAATTATTTAAAATAAAAAAATTGTCATCCGTCTTACACAAGTCATCAAAATTTCAGCTCAATTGGTTGAGAATAACTGGTTGAAATTTTAATTGCAGGATTTGAAATAAACAAACATACATACATAGTTACAAACAAGATACCTCGCGTTTTGTATGACTATACGTCATAGAAGCTTTAAAGTAATGATGAATAATGACGTCATTAGACATTCATGCGGCCAGAAATAGAAATTATTTCTTATTCTGTAACCGGAATCCGCTTCTATTAAGAACTTTCACTTTCACTGCAGAGGTTAGAAATGTACCGTAAATTAAAGCATATTTTTGTAACTTTTACATGAGTAATGCTATACTTTAAATGAGCAATTCTTGTATATATACAACGTAGAAAAGACATCCCCGTAATAAATCGAACCACAGGCTATACAGTACGTATTATTAATCAAAATAACAGCCAAAACACAAAAATAAAATCGGCATTACTATACAAAAGTGTGTAGTCACCCGGGCAATTTGTGTGGGAATATCGATAATTTTTTATGATCTTTTTTTTACTATATTGATCTAGTATAGCCCGAAGTTGAATTTATTACGGGTATGTAACACGGTAACACAAAATGTTTGTTTTGACGTTTAGAAAAAAGATGATTTGAATTGTTGGAAAATAGCAAATTGCACAGCGATATCATGTCAATATGTCAGTGACAGGTGACTAGTCGAGCACCGCCCTCGTGCCCTACAAGGTAAATGCACCGGTCATTGGCTGTGCATGTGGGCCAGTGCAGTGGTGTACCGTTATTGTCCATCCATTGACCCGTAATGGTCTTGGCCGACTATTGTGACGCTCGCTGACAGTGTTGCACCGACTCAAGAAACAAGACTAAGGGAAATATTATTTTTTGGAGTCTAGTGCTGCCCCCATTTGAAATAAATTATTTGAAAGGAAACGGAGATATTATTTAAAATGTTGTCTTGGCCAAGCCCTAGATAACCTTTCAAACTATTTTTTTCTACTCCTGTCTGTCTGTCTGTCAAACACTATTATAAGGACATTGATAATACGATTTCAGAAAAGTCAAGTTTCAAGAAGAAAGAAAAGTTATTTGCCTAAAAAGATACTCCTAGCCATAGACCTCCAATTTTTTCCTTTGCATCTACCATACTGCCAACATAATAAAACGTTTTTAAACATAGTCACTAGGAAAACGTCAATTAAAAAAATAAATTTATATCATATTTCAAATATTTATATATTTCTCATTGTTTATTTTGTATTTTATTTAGCAAATATAGTCGTAGAAAAAGTATTGTATGCAACTTTGTATACATACGTCAAAACATGTTAATGGCGTCTCCTTACGATGCCCGCGCCCGTCGCATCTTTTGATCCTGCTTATACAACTATTATGAGAACGTGAAACGTTTCTTCGCACAAATGCGAAATAGACCACTTTTGGCAAATGTGCGATTTTTGACAATGCCACGTCTTCCTGGGATAAAATGTACCTTTCCTATGTGTTAATTCATGTAGCTATCTACATGCCTAGGTTCATTCCGTAAAGCCTTTTTGCGTGAAAGAGTAACAAACATCCATACATACAAACTTAGGCATTTGTAAGAATATCATTAGAAAATAAGTAATAAGTATTAGCAGGCCTGTGTCACTCCCCGTTTAGGTATCGAAAATATACTTACACTAGCTTTAACCCGCGACTTCGTCCGCGTAGAAGTCATAAACATATGAATTATTATGTTAAACATTTAAAAATTGTTGTGCCCGCTCCCGCTCCCGCTCCCGCCTCCGCTCCCGCTCCCGCTCCCGCTCCCGCTCCCGCTCCCGCTCCCGCCTTCGCTCCCTCTCCCGCTTAGTTTTCGAGATTTCGTGGTGAGTGAGTGAGTGATTTTCGCTTTTATATATATAGATTATTATGCTCGCGGCGACCACTTCAAAGGGGCAAATTAAGTTTCATGAATCGTTTGTCCAGAGTAATAAAAATGAAATTGTCTTGCATTGCATGTCTAGGTATCTAAACGAAGAGGTGAGGAGTTTTGACGCGAGATAAATTAAACCATAGTACATTATGTACACATGTCTTTGAATTTATTTTCTCAGTGAGACTTCTGTACGTGAGTACTAGTACTTATTATGTGGTATTATTAATCCGCTATTTTCCAACAAGTCAAATCAGATATTTTTTTCTAAACGTCAAAACAAACATTTTCTATGGGATTTGTAGGAAATACTGGCAGATGACGTCATAGTTTCTTGGAATCAAACAGCGCTCTTATTATCAGTTTTTCTGCAATAATAAATCAATATCACGTTAAAATGTATATGTTCAATGACAAGTGACATTATTTTGCTATGTTTTATTTTTTCAACAGTACAAAATAATTTATTTTTTACCCAGGAAAATACCCAATTATGAACGCATACAAATATTTCATAACCCACCAAACTAACACCCGCAACAAAAATGTTGAAAACGTGAAATTGTGAATATGCAAATCAATACTGTTAGCAAAACTATTTGTATGTCGACTTTCTTTCGAAAGTGAAGGTTCTCGATATGTAAACCTGTCTGTGTGTGAAGCAGCGTGAAATTTTCACTTTACTACCTTTTACACGGGTATTGTTGGAGGTGGAAAATTGCCGTGAAGAAAACTGCCATTTGATGCGTGATTTCATTGATACGATTGTCATGCTATGATGCTGTTTATTTATGTTACTAATATGCTGACGGATACAGACTTATATATTTACGGTACTTTTTTGAGAAAGAAAATTTGTTAAAATGTAAATACATAAAACTATGATGCTATATTAATTTCTCAAGAAATATAAATGTGACATTATCTAGCTTTGTGGCCCGGCGGGAGTGCGCATTAGTAGCGCTCTTGCAAGTGAAGCGACACTGGGCGAAGTCCGCATTTGAATGGGTGATCACAAGTGATGAATGAACAACATGAAAATGAAAAAACTCGAGCTCTTCCGTGCTTCGGAAGGCACGTATAAGCCTTTAGTCCCGGCTGTCATCATTGTAGCCTGAAATTGTGACACTAGTGTTTGTCACATACACACGAAAAACAAACAAATAGCTTTTTAGGGTTCCGTAGAAATCAGTTCCTTGTTTTCTACGGAACACAATAATTTAGCAATGTCTGTCTGTCCACGGTTGAACTCAGAGACTATAAGTACTAGAAAGCTGTAATTTAAAATGGGTATGTAAATTATCTATGCCAAAAAAGGAAAAAATAAACTCTTGAAAAAAAAAGTTTACCAAAAACCCTACATGTAAAGTGGGAATCAATATTTGTTTTTTCGAATAACCCATGTGTATCGTTGAATAAGTATTATAAAAACATTGTAAGCTTGTGAACACCACTTTTCGATTTGGTGATCCGTTTGATTCTATTGCAAATTTTTGTAAGAGTCAAGTGTCCCCCCCACATCTATATGAAAAACGTGGCATATGGACACGTGAAAAAAATCACGACAGTAGTATATATAACGAAATTTAAGTAAAACTATCAGAGCTAAGTAGGGCTTACAAATCAAAAAGTTATAGACGACCAACTTATAAAATCTACTCGGAAAAGGAAAATTTTTAGGCGCTTTTATTCGCGTGACCTCATAGTCGGCATTTGTAACTACGAAACCCTATACTGCGCGTGGCCCGACACGCACTTGGCTGGTTATTAAACCTATCACTACGATTTTTTTTCCGTTTATATGGAAAACTATTCTAAAAATTAAAATATAAATATGGCTCGCATCACATGATAAAATGTTACAGTAAAGTTAACGTAAAGTTTCAAGTTTTTAGTCTCAAATATAAATGATTGAGGAAATGCAGTTATTATTATGTGTATATATATTTTAGGTATATGTAAGTTAAGTTATATGTAGTTGTATTATGTAGTTTACATCTATGTTATTTGTAATTTTAATCTTTCTGTAATTTTAAATTTTACTGTACATTTCTGCCCCAAACACACAATAAGTAAACATTCCTCTCAACTACTGGCCGGTTGACTGGAAGAGATCCCTATAAGGGATAAGACCGCCGTTGTATTTTTACTTTTCTGATTTGAAACTGCGTTCGTTCTTATTTACAATAAAGCTGTATGAACAAACAAACAAACATATTACGTACTGCAGAACATGGATCTGTAATTTTTTAAATATAACAGCTTTGTTACCTAGCCTATTCTATAAGTAATATCATATGATCTTTGTGTATGTAGCACTCCAGCATAAGATATATAACATATGTAACACCTGTCTAATCCACTCTAAACCATCACCTTGACTGTCAGATAGTAATCTTGTTTTATTTTAGTCGGTTAATTTGCGCAATAAGTAGGCATGGTTTAATGAAGGTAAGGTACCTGGCTACCGGATTCACTGAAGGTTTGTTAAGAATTTGCACTTGTGAGTAAAAAAACAAAACAGGATCTGACAACTTCAGAAAGAAGGTTATAGAAAAGCAGAGCGTTGAGGTAGTGGTACTCTCAACATGTTAGGGTCAAGCATTTTTCTGGATTTAAACTGTATCAATTATTATTTTTAATTTTTTATTTAATACTTTGTGTACCAATAATAAATGGTACAAAAGGCGGACTTAATGCTAATAGCATTCTCTACCAGTCAACCTTCGGGATAAATAGAAATTTTGCGTAGTAGGCGTAAAAGTAAGGTATACTCAAACAGTATGCTCCAAACATACAACATATTAAATACATATAACATAAACATATATATATTATACAATATACATAAATAAATAATATATATACATAACCATAAAAACAATATAGAAAACCAGTATAAAAATTTCTGCTGCATTCAAGGAAAGAGTAAACGCATGTGGACTTTTTTCTTAAAAAGATATCTGTTTGGAATAGTTTTAAGGTCCTCAGGCAGGGCATTCCAGAATCGTATAACTTATATGTTTTGAAAATCCTTTGGGAGGCCTATGTCCAGCAGTGGACTTCCTGTGGCTGATATGATGATGATGAATTATGTTTATATACTAATACAATAATAGAAGTTAGGTTACTTTTGTATCTGGGTTACTTTTGGTGAAAATGGTTTGTAAATTACGAAACTTAACGTTGGAAAATATTATATTACTAAAACTGACCAGCCAAGTGCCAGTCGGATTCGCGCATGAAGGGTTCCGTACCATTATCTTTTAAGAAATTTTTTCCTATGTATATTCACTGATTACTTAAAGACGCCTAGATTGATTTAAAAAAATATATGTTTTTTTTGAAAGAATATAATACTCGTCAAGGAATCCCATAGAATTTTTGTCAGAATAGGTTATGTAGTTTGGGGTGAAGTCAGTTTTTAGTTTTAAAAATTATAAGTATTTGTTATAGCGGCAAGAGAAATACATTATCTATGAAAATTTCAACAGTCTACCTTTCACGGTTCATGAGATACATCCTGGTGACAGACAGACAGATAGACACAGATGGCAGCGGAGTCTTAGTAATAGGGTTCCGTTTACCCTTTGGTACGGAGCTTTAACAACCAATCGAGTGAAAGACTGAACTTTGGTATACAAACGAACGTCGACCTCACTTCCTGTACCTACCTTAATATCAACGGTAGCTACTGCCGCGATTGTATAACCTTGCGTAAATTACGTAGTTCTCAAAATAACTGACATTATACTACTAATTATGATGGATTGCAGATAATGAATAGTCTTTATGTAGCCTAGATTGACTGTATTGTTTTGCGGAGTAGGTACGTTTTACTATAAGATGTGTTCAGAAGACAAGCGCACGCCTAGCCCTCGCCTAGCCACAGAATACGTACTAGTACGCACGTACAGAAGTCTAACTCAGAAAATTAATTCAAAGAAATGTCTCCTTAATTTGGTTAGCACTATTGTGAACTCCTCACCTCTTCGTTTAGATACCTAGACATCTATTGCAAGCCAATTTCATTCTCATTACTCGGGACAAACGATTCATGTAACTGAATTTTTCCCTTCAAAGTGGACGCCGTGCGCATAGTAATAATGTAGGTATATTTTCGATACCTAAACGGGGAGAGACATAGGCCTGGCCTAGCGCGCTTTAAAATTTGTTGCATATAATTTAAGTCCTATCACACATCAGTACAACTCGAATTGCCTTTACCGAAGTAAAGGCAGGGGCAAGGAGGGGGCAAAGAGAATCAAGGCGTAAGAGAAGCAACCAAAGGACCTAAATCAGCCTTTGAAAGCAGATAGGTAGGAGTAAAGAAACGAATAAATAAAGATAATCTTCAAAAAAACTAGAATTCAGAGCAGTAAAATAATAAAAAAAATACCTAGGCCAATCAGTGGCTAGTGGTTGCTGTATGACAAATTCTTTTTTAACCGACTTCCCAAAAAGGAGGAGGTTATCAATTCGTCGCAATTTTTTTTTATCTATGTTCACCGATTATTCAAAGACGCCTGGACCGATTTAAAAAATTCTTTTTTTGTTTGTAAGGGTATACTTTCCTGGAAATTTTATCAAAATCGGTTGTGTAGTTTGAGGGTGAAGTCGGTTTTTAGTTTTGAAAAATTATTGGTCTTTGTGTATGACGCTGTGTCCCATTTTTTTTTAATTCTATTTGTTTATTAACATTGAAATATAAATTTGTAAATAAATTTAATATACTTAATTGTCACTTGCATACAATTTTACAATGATCTGTCATTTGTCATTTGGTGGTGAATAGCGATATGTTAATTATTATGAGTGAATTAGCTTATTATGAATATTAGAGCAATGAATCACGACAAAATCTTTAATCTACAACTGTGTTAAAAGTTTCTACACGTATTTCATCTAAGATAATTAAAAAAATATATGCTTGACACTCACGGAACGATTCGTGGCGAAAAAAATCTTCTACTTTTTTTTCGCCTAAAGATAAAGATATATTTATTTGCAATAAAACACATCATTTACAAAAAATTATTGCATCAGTAGATAAAGTCATACAGCGTGCTTTTACCTTAAGAATGGTATGCAAATATGGTCAGAAAATGGGCTGCTGAAAAATCAAATAGTTATTTATAATATTTATACAGGTCATTATTTCACATGCATAATTCTCAGTAAGTTTTACTACTTATTACAAACTAATATCAATGTATATTTAGAAATGTCAAAAGAAAAATTATTATATAATGTTAATATAAATTAAAATTAAAAAATGTCCTTCAGAAATGTAACATGATTAGTCCTGACATCCGGAGTGTCGTCAGAAAAAAAATAGTTTCACTAAGATACCACAGTTAAATTCATAGGAGACCAAATAAAACTTGCTTTTCTCCCTATGCTTCGATTCAAAATTTGAAAGGAACAAAGGAACAAAACGAAAAATTAGCAAATAAATAAAAATAAATTTTATACACATACATATATACATATTAGGAATGTTACGAATGTCAAATCTACCTTCACGAATGCGAATGTGCGAATGCGAATGCAAATGCGAATGCGAATGTAGACATTAAGTTTTCCAAAAACATATAAAACTTGGAAGGGACATACCCGAAATAAATCAAGCCATGATCTATACTAGATCACTATAGTATGGAACAGTCAAAAAACAAAAAATAATTTGTCATTTCCATACAAAAGTGTGCAGCCGCCCGGGCAAATCCGCTAGATGACAAGTCAAATCAGACACTTTTTCTAAACGTTAAAACAAACATTTTGTATGGGATTTGTATGAAATACAAAAGCGTGACGTCATGCTTTTTTGGAGTCAAATGGCGCTTTTAATATGCGTGTTTTTGCATCAGCAAAATCTATAATCTTGTTGAAAATGGATATTATCAATGAAAAGTGACACTATATTGTGACGTTTTATTTTGTTAACAGTACTTTATTATTTATTTTGGATGTTTATCCATATTTGTATTTGTTATAAAATATAGTATCGTTGAGTTAGTATCCCATAACACAAGTCTCGAACTTACTTTGGGGCTAGCTCAGTCAGTGTTATTCGTCCCTATATATTTATATTTATTTATTTATATTTAACCCAGTCATCTACCCAATGGTATGGGAAAGTCGAATTCTATTTGGTTTTTTGACTGTTTTTCTGTTTCATTGTGTACATTCACATGTTTATGTTTTTTATGTTTTTTTCTTCTTTTCGCCACGAGGGATTTTCTGAAATTAATAACATCAGTTTTTTAACGTAAGAGTTTAAGGGGCTACATGATTTTTCCGTGGTCCAGTGCTGCCCCCATTTTAAATAAATCATTTGAAAGAAAACGGAGATATAATTTAAAATTTAGTCTTGACCAGGCTCTAGATAACCCTTCAAACTATTTTATGAACTACTGTTTACAGTTTGAAGTAAGAACGTAAAGGTTTTCTTCGCATATACGCCAAAAGTGGCTGTTTTTCGCAATTGTGTGTTGAAAAGCTTCACGCTCTCAGTTTAAACTGTAAAAAGTAGTTTATAAAATATTTGGAAGGGTTATCTAAAGTCTGGTCAAGACAAAATTTTAAAGGATGTCTCCGTTTCCTTTCAAATGATTTATTTCAAATGGGGGCAGCCCTGGACCCCGGAAAATTCAGGTAGCTCCTTAAACATATTTACCTCATCGGGTAAGCATATTCCGTTTCTATTATGAGTTTGATAATTGTTAACATACTTATAAGTAGCTGTTTTTCATGTAAATAGATACAGTTACTGCGTGATTGAGTAACAAACATCCGCACTTTCCACTTATATGTTCAAACTCATGCAATCTTCTCGAATTTCTAGTATGGTTCACTGGTAAGGTACATATTTTTTTTCTGAGGTAATATATATTTATTCTTAATAGTTTACAAATTACAGGGAACATTCAAACTAAAAACGAAATTAAATCTAAATTAAAACTAAAGTAAAAACTAAATTAATAAAAATAAAAAACTTACAAATAAAAAATGTTGTGCAGATCATTGCCCTAACATTTTTTTTAATAGTATTTTATGCAACAGTTGTATAAGTGTACTTTTTTGCCATGATTAATACATACATACATATTTTCACGCCTGTTTCCCATGGAGGTAGGCAGAGACTATAGATTTCCACTTAATATACATACCTATACCAAATAACAACATTCTAGTAGTTATAGTCTTGAATTTGAGGGTTAGAGTATAACCGCAGCCGGACGATAGACACTCAGACAGACATGGCGAAACTATAAGGGTTCTTTGTTTACTACGGAACCATCATGTGAGTGGCGCAGATTACGATGCGAGCTTTAGCGAGCACATTTAAATAACTCTTAAAATCAAAACAATATAACAAGAAAATACAATGTCCTTTTTAGTTAAGTACAAATATTTAAGGAGGTGATTCAGTCCATCATTTTGAACAACTTTTCCCAATAAATATATATCGAAATACGAAATTTTTTTTAGCATTTTTCATAGTAACGATATCACGTAACTACTTCGATCTGTATGAGAACCTAAATATTTTTTTTCGTATTTCGATATTTATTTATTGGGCAAAGTTGTTCAAAATGATGGACTGAATAACCCCTTAAAATATTTGTACCTTATTAAAAAGGACATTGTATATATTCAGAAAGATTTTAAGAAGTCATTTCTAAATATACATTTTCGTATTAATATTTTTTTGAGTTTAAGAGAAAATTCAAGATATACCTAGAAGGCTGGTCTAGGTATGTCATTGGTCCATTGTACCTACAGTATAGGTGTGTGCTACCTCGCATCCACTCAAGGGTAGAATCTCGGTAGAATCGATGAAAACACTCGATGGCATTGTGTTAAGACTCCCACGCTTATTGACTCAGTATGATTGGCATTCACCTATGTGACACATTAAGAGTCGATTTTACTCATTAACATGTTCCTTCCACGCAAGGGCTTTACCAATCAAGGACGAAAGGTAAAACGTCTTAATATAAATAGCGGATTTAACTTAGTATAGCCACAGAATAAGTACTAGTACTCACGTACAGAAGTCTTACTTAGAAAAGAAATTCAAAATAATATCTACTCCATTTTGTTAAAGATATGGTTTAATTTGGCTCGCGTCAAAACTTCTCACCTCTTGTTTTAGATTCCTAGACATCCATTGCAAGCCAACTTCATTCTTATTACTCTGGACAAACGAGTCATGTAACTGAATTTTCCCTTCGAAGTGGTCGCCGCGCGCATTGTAATAATGTAGGTATATTTTCGATACCTAAACGGGGATCACTCCCCGTTTAGGTATCGAAAATATAAATATATATATATATATATATATATATATATATATAAATGTCTCACGACAGGCCTGGTATAGCACATGGCTTAAACTCTTATCCGTCTAAACGGAGAAGACCTCCCACAATGTGTCAGCTTCTCTTTTCACTCTGACAACTCCATTTCGGTGAACAATGATTTTAAAGTTAGCCATCATCATCCCTGTTGCTTCCTCAGCGGTAACGCTTCAAAGCCTGGTACCTAACCTTGGTAATTTGACGAGGTTGAAAGCTCCAAATATGTTCTTCTATGCGTGTCGATGTCCACTCAAATCTAAATATTCTTCTAGACCCAGAACTGAGCTACCTGTACTGCATTAGGACTGGCGTTGTACAGGTCCTCCAAAGTGCAGGTGTTGGGTACTCTGGGCCCTGTGCCAAGTGTGCCATTGTCTGTGGAGATGACCCACAGTCACAGACGTTGTTGTCTCTGTGTATATATTTCCAATTGACTAAATTATCTGCGCATCGTCCAACCTGGGTTCTCAACCTGTTTAAGCACATCCAGGACGGCCAAGGCAGTTCGCTGCCGGGTGGAAACTTATCAGCAGGTGGAACAATTGGTGCGGTGGAGGCGGTGGAATAGCGCCTCTCGCCGTGGCTACATCTGATGTGATTGGAGTCACTTTAAGGAGAATCCAAATATAATATACAATACTGAATAAATAAATAAACGATTTGGCTACAGTTTTACAACCAGCCGCCTTCCTGACGCTGTCAAGGGCGGATCCAGGGGGGGAGGGGGGTCATGGGGGTCATGACCCCCCCTGGGCTGGGTCCAGGATCTATCTAGGTGGACCACTAATTAAAATTGTTAAACATAATGTTTTTAAATATATTTTTTTTTGTCACAATATAGATTTTATGTAAATTCCTTAAATATTTAATTAAATTAATATAATATTTTGTATAATGGCAAACGCACCGAACATTTGAATTTTACTGCACCACCGCCACCATATTTGTCATTTAAATATATGTATTTTTAAGTACAGTATGTACTGACATACATTAACAAAATACCTACTTTTTACTTGTATCTATGATAATAAAAATTAAATTATAACTTCTTGTGACTTGATCACGACTCTGTGACCCCCCCTCTGGCACTAAAGCTGGATCCGCCCTTGGACGCTGATCCTCTTCCTGTGCAAGCCGGTCGATACATATTTCTTTCTTGCACATTAGCTTACAGTCTTAGAGGAACAGAGTAGTTTTAAGAGATAGAGAGAGTAGTAAGAAGAGAGTCTTAGAATCTTCAATCTTTTCAATCATGGTACCTAAGCTTGGCTTTGTGAATTCCAAGGTTGCTCTAGAACTTGACAATTTCTCATCTATATTCGTTTCTTGTAGGTCAAATAGCCTATTAGTAATCAGATCACTTCCACATTAACCAACCAAGGGTCTACTTTGACGAAATATGTCAATAAATGCATAGATATTCAAAACCTTGGACAAGATGGCCGATCTTTAATTTTATCTGATTGGAAATTTAAACTTTCACAGCTTAATTTGTAGGTTAACTGTTGTCGGAAGATTTATCTATTAATTTTCTAAATACATTGTTTTTTTCCAAGATATTAAATTTTATAAGGGTAAAATATATTTATTGAAAAAAGGCCATATATTTCATGCTGGTCTGCAGAAAATCCATTCATAACGGTAACCCGGTTATATCGGTTAACCCTTTTTTGGGTAATCTTTTGATTAAGTAACGTTATCGTTTGATAGGTTAACAGGCTATTTCGATTAACCAAAATATATGTTAACCCATTTCCGATTGGGCTAACAGATTATTTCGATGAGATTAACCTAACCCGTCCGAACGCTGCTGGTCTATCCGCTATAATAGGTTAACAGGCTATTTCGATTAACCAAAATATATTTTAACCCATTTCGAATTGGGTTAGTAACAGATTATTTTGATTAAGTTAACCTAACCCATCCGAACCCTGCTGGTCAATAAGTCAAAAGTCAAAAATCATTTATTTATCTTTGGAAATTTGTATCATTTGATTATTGTAATTTTTTTCTTTCGATTTCTTAATATCTAGTTGTTGCATCAGATCTTACAACTAAGTATAGTCTAGTTTGGGTCTACCCATAGAGATATATCACTATTGCTGGGCCCCGGCGGAGGCGGCTTGGCTGTTCAATGGCGGACTTATCCCATAATGGGCTTTTCTTCTATTTTGATCCCTTTTTTACGTCCTAGCCCACAGCGGCAACGTTTGTATGAAAAATTAAAAACCTAAGCAACCCTTAAGTTATTTTATAATATTCGGCTAAGAAAAACGTCGCAATAACTTACAATGAGATTAAAAAGATGAGCTTGAAATTTAAATTATGAAACTTTACGTTTGATTTTGAAGATGGTTTTATATAAGTACTTACTCCAAAATCAAACGTCAAGTATAATATTTTGAAACTCGTAGGTGTTTCGGTTATAATAACAAAAACATATGTACACTTTGACATCAAAATACTAAAAGATTCTTCATGTTTATTCTATCAATTTGAACTCAAAATAATTAATTTATCATTACATACTTGTCACTCAATAAATGTCAATTTTGTTATTGATTTCGAAATATTTGTTTAGGTTTTAGATCAATTATTTCGTATTTTATATTAATACTTTATTAAACTCAAATTAATAATAGTTTTTTAATTTATTTGAAATTAAATTAAGAATAAAACTTATATTCATTACACACTAATATTTCCAAATAAAAAACACCCGGTAATTCTTTACCTTGCGACAACATGCCCAGAAGACTGGCAGCATTGCCACGTTTTACGGCAATGCTTATTTTCTGACCAAGATATAGGCCAGCCTCCTAACGATCTAAATAATAAATTCATTAGCTAAATCCTATTATAACTTACATTGGAAGATAACTAAATTAAAATATGTAATGGAATATGTCTAATAAAATAAAATATTATTATCTAATCTAAATATATATATAACTCAAAGGTGACTGACTGACTGACATAGTGATCTATCAACACACAGCCCAAACCACTGGACGAATCAGGCTGAAATTTGGCATGCAGGTAGATGTTATAACGTAGGCATCCGCTAAGAAAGAGTTTTGATCAATTCTACCCCCAAGGGGATAAAATAGGGGATGAAAGTTTGTATGAAACTTTAACAATTTTAAACCGATCGGGCTGAGACTTTGCATGCATAAAGCTACTATGACGTTGGTATCCCCTAAGAAAGGATTTTGATAAATTACACCCCTACGCGAGCGAAGCCGTGGGCAAAAGCTAGTATTATATAACAAAATTATCCCAGATCGCTACGGTCGTATGGCAGTGTGCATAATTTACTAACAAGTAGCTCAATATAATCCTCATTGAAGAGAGAACCACGCGATGGCTAATATCTGATACAATAAATGATATATGCTCTCAAAGAGGCTCAGCTGAGGCTCAGCTGAGGTGTGGGCTAAGGTGATGATAGAGAAGTATTTTCTTCGATACGGTGTTCCTAGGAGAGTCATTTCGGACAATGGTGTCCAGTTTGTGTCTGCAGTGATTTAGACGACCTCCGTGGCGTAGTGGTCACCATGCTAGTCCGCCATCCAGAGGTCCCATGTTCGATCCCCGGTCGCCAAGTTGGAAAATAGCCTTTTTCAAATTGACCTGGGTCTTGGATGTTTATCTATATATGTATTTGTTATAAAATATAGTATCGTTAAGTTATTATCTCATAACACAAGTCTCGAACTTACTTTGGGGCTAGCTCAATCAGTGTAACTTGTATTTATTTATTTATGCAACAATGCATATTTTTGTTTTGTATCAAACAGAACTATCAAGTTCTGTTTGATACAAAACAAAAATCGGTCCAGTGGACCTGAAGGTCCAATTGGCAGTTTTCGTTAAAAATGAGCATCGCACTTGGCCTTTCTAGGCGCAAGTGTAGAAGACAATTATTCAGAATGCATAAAATCCAATATTATAAATTCGAAAGTTTGTTTATGTTTACGCTTTCAGGCTAATACAGCTGAACGGATTGAAATGAAATTTATCATGTAGATAGCGTATGACCTGGATAAAAAAAGTCAAAAAAAGTCAAAAATCATTTATTTATCTTTGGATATTTATATCACTTGATAATTGTCATTTCTTTCGATTTCTTAATAGTTAGTTGTTGACGTCAGATCATTTACTAACAACTAAGTTTACTGCCGCCTCCAAAGCGCAAGTACAGAAGAAGCGGTAACAAACTGTACTGCAGCATTTTCTCCAAAAACGTCAACCTTACAATTCTAAACACGTAGAATACTTTTTACCCTAGGACTTGAGAGGTTGCCGTGAAATTGTCAAAAATTCGGACACGAGAGGAAAGCCACGAGTATCAGCTAGTATTTTAATAACCGATACCATTATGTACTTATCTCCTTTTGGAATCGCGCGTCTTTTCATTCTGGTTCTTAGAGAATCTTGATTAGGGAAACAGATCCAATACGTAAAGGCCCTATGGAGAAGTTGATGTAACGTGGCGCTCCCGCCAAAACCCATTCTGGGATATATAAATGAAAGGTATCCTTCAATAGGTTTCAGTAGGAGAAGGATTTATTGTAAGAAAAACGAAAGGTTTATGAGTTAAAATCATGATAACTGACTATTGTAGGCAGGAGGTAGCAAAACCTGTGCAGGTGTCTAAGGGGTGTCGAGAGATGTACTACGCTTTCTCCGAAGTTTTTCGCGGCGTTATACCCTTTAACACTTCCAACCCCGGAGCACTCTAACGGTTCCTCTCAATTAAGACAATGCACAGCTGAGTGCCCCGCGAGCCCTCTTGGGTGTCCACCCAGGCCGATGAAGAAACGTCAGGAACGAGGGTTCTGGCCGGCTCTCTGGAGCACTCGGGTCCGTGGTGTTGTTATTCACCAACTGATCGCCACAAGCTACCCTGCGGGCTTTATTATTGTTTGTTAGTACGCTTTTTATCCATGGGTCCATTGGAACCCGGTGTTTTGAGGCGTTCATGGGGCCAAAGCAACATGAAGAGACCTTTTAGTACCTTATTATCTAAAAAGTGAGATGGCTGCATCTATGGAGATCTATCATTCAATGTTCCATTGAGATGCACTAACGGACAGTCCTCCATAGCTGCCAAACTTTTGCCAGGGAGAGATTTCCTTGGGTTGGGCTATGTGGATGGGATGTCAGTGGACCGGATAACTGGGTTATGGAGTGAGATATTATTATTATTGCATCTTTTATTACTAGTTTATTAAAGATACACATTAAATAACCCGCCAAGTGCGTGTCGGGCCACGCGCAGTGTAGGGTTCCGTAGTTGCGAATGCCCACTTTTAGTTGACGCTACTAAAACGTCTTCAAACTAATTTTCTATTGAATTTGAATGAACTTTTCCTTTTCCGAGTACATTTTATAAGTAGGTCACTTATAATTTTTTAATTTGTAAACCCTACTTAGCTCTGATAGTAGATGTACTACTGCTGTGATTTTTTTTACATGTCCATGTATAACCGTTTAATAGATAGATGGGGGGGACACTTGACTCTAACAAAAATTTGCAATATCAAACCAAATATTTCATAAACGGATCCCTAAATCGAAAATTGACTCCTACGACACTTGTATGGGAGCTATCCTAGAAAAATATTTTTCAATATTTTATTTGTACCACTTTTTGGCAAGATTAATATACATACTTATACTAAATTACAGCTTTATAGTAATTATAGTCTCTGAGTAAGACGGACAGACAGACAGACAGACAGACATACATGGCGAAACTATAAAGGTTCCTTGTAGGTATTACGGAACCCTAAAAAATGTACAATACAAGGTTACACATACATATAGACAGTCACTTTGTGTATTCCGGTAGTTATATCAACACATAAAACAAATGTTCTAATAAAATTGCGCGCAATTTACCTTCAGATGCCACCCACTACTTCAAGCTATAAATTATATTAACACAGTTTAATGTTATGTTTTATAATTAACTGCGTTTCCGGCTTAAAGATACATCTCTTCCTGTAGACTGTACATATAAATATACAGGGACAAATAACACTGATTGAGCTAGCCCCAAAGTAAGTTTGAGACTTGTGTTATGGGATACTAACTCGATACTATTTTTATAACAAATACATATATAGATAAACATCCAAGACCCAAGACAATTTGAAAAAGGCCATTTTCCAACTTGCCCTGACCGGGGATCGAACCCGGGACCTCTGGGTGGCGGACTAGCACGGTGACCAATACGCAACGGAGTCGTCGATACATACATACTATAACGTCGTTATCCCTAATGGGCAGACAGAGCATTGTAGGACTTGCGGCTCAAAGCAGACAGAGCCACTTTTGCGTGAAAATGGGCGAGAAGGTGTTCAAAATAGTGATGAGTTGCTACACACAATACTACATACAGTTTAAAGTAAGAACGTCAAGCTTTTCTACACACATTTGCGAAAAACAGCCACTTTTCGCTAATGTGCGAAGAAAAGCTTCACGTTCTCACTTTAAACTGTATCATAAAATAGTTTGAAGGGTTATCCTAGGGCTTTTTATTTCATTTTATATAAATATCTAGGATAGGACAGGGCTTGGTTAAGACAAAATTGTAAATGATATCTCCGTTCCCTTTCAAATGATTTATTTCAAACAGCAGCACTGGACCCCGGAAAATTCAAGTAAGTTAACAGGACAACATGATTCGCATTTTCGCTCATTCCCTCTATCGGATTCTACAATCTGCGGGGGGATAAAAGCAGCTAGTAATTATGAGGCTAATGATGATAAATATGCAATACAATACAATACTCTTTATTGCAACATAACAAAAAGAACAATTAACAGAAAAAGAAGACACAATTATGATACAAAGGCGGACTTATCGCATAGCAATCTCTTCCAGTCAACCTTTGGGTAGAGGGAGAAGTGAATATTTAAAAATAGGCGGTAAATATATAGGGACAAATTACAATGATTGAGCTAGCCCCAAAGTAAGTTCGAGACTTGTGTTATGGGATACTAACTCAACGATACTATATCTTATAACAAATACATATATAGAGAAACATTCAACACCCAGGACAATTTGAAAAAGGCCATTTGCTCTGACCGGGTATCGAACCCGGGACCTCTGGGTGGAAAAATACCATGAAGTCATGAAACAAATCGACACCATTTTAACGATTTCCATCATCATTTCGAAAATCCTAGCTAACTATACGCTAATATACCAAGGTCTCGATGCAATGCAACTTTTGGCGTCGATTCTGCAATCTCACACATTTGAAAACCTTATCAAACAGTCATCAAACAGTTTAAGCAAATCAGTCGACAGTTATTGCATTGATTCACACTTTTATCGACTTACCATCACCGTGTTACAAAACTTTGGTAACCGCTTATATGTTAGTAAACATCGATCCTGTGCTGGGTGGTAAAGGTTGACGGGTAAGTTTGTAGACCTTGTCAAATTGCGAGATAATGGTGGCGCTAATTCCACTTTATCGTCTTTTAAACACAATTGGCGCTCAAGCAACTTATATGACAACACCTAAGAGGCTTTTCAAAAAATGTGACTCATTTGTAGAAAAGTGTTTCATAAACTTTTTAATATATTATATGTGAGATATTGTAGACATGTATTTTTATTGTTTATGTGTGTGTGTATCGAGAATAAGGTCATCAAAAATTTAAAATCTAATTTTCGATGTAGTCAATGTCTACATAATATACAAACATGTCTACAATATCTAACATATAATATATTAAAAAGTTTATGCAACACTTTTCTTCAAATAAGTCACATTTTTTAATAATCTTTAAAAATGTTTGATTGTGCGAGCGTGACAGCCAACCAAATGTGAAAAGCCTCTTGAGAGGATACCTTAATTTACCGGGGTCCAGTGCTGCCACCATTTGAAATAAATCATTTAATAGGAAACGGAGACATCATTTAAAATTTTGTCTTGACCAGGTACTAGATAACCCTTCAAACTATTTAATCAACTACAGTTTACACTTTAAAGTGAGAACGTGAAGCTTTTCTACGGACATACACAAAAAGTTGCCGTTTTTCGCAATGATGCGAAAATTTTAATGAGCTGTGCGCCGATATGCGTAGGTTATGTTTGTTGTTAGTGATGAATGGGTATACATTAAAAGATTTATTCCAATTCAATACCACGAACGAATACCACTGGCATTACTTTGAATTTTTAATTATTTTCTATTTCGAACAAATACCAGTCTTTAAATTATTTAATTTTATGTCAGAACGAATACCAAAACCTTAATTTTATACAGTCTGCTCACTCATCAAATTAAATTTGTTTTCTAATATTTTTATGTCATTGAAATATAATGCTAAAACTTTCTTATTATTTAATTGAACTAGACGTGAGCTAACTAAATTTGCTTATATATTGGTCTACCAATTATTATTCTTATATATATATTTTTATTTACATTCAAAGCATTTTTACTGACTGTACCTTTGAATATGTTTAAACAGTGGGATCTGTTCGGAATAGAAAATAATTAAAAATTCAAAGTAATACCAGTGGTATTCGTTCGTGGTATTCGATCAGAATAAATCTAATATAATCCCTTATGGGGCTACATGAATTTTCCGGGGTCCAGTGCTGCCCCCATTTTAAATAAATCATTTGAAAGAAAACGGAGATATCATTTAAAATTTTGTCTTGATCGGACCCTAGATAACCCTTCAAACTATTTTATGAACTACTGTTTACAGTTTAAAGTGAGAATATGAAGCTTTTCTACACACATATGCCAAAAGTGGCCGTTTTTCGCAATTGTGCGTAGAAAAACTTCACGTTCTCATCACGTTCTCAATTTAAACTGTAAACAATAAATAGTTCATAAAATAGTTTGAACGATTATCTAGGGTCTGATCAAGACAAAATTTTAAATGATATCTCCGCGTTCTTTTAAATGATTTATTTTTAATGGGGGCACTGGACCCCGGAAAATTCAAGTAGCCCCTTAAGGAAACTCAATGGGAATCGGCTCCTAAGGAGGCCCCGCGACTGATATTCATTCTATCATCAACTTTTTATGGTCCCATGGTGTGGTGCAACCATAAGCTCGAAGGCTTAGCTTTAAAGCCCATTTCGTGGACACATTAACACGTTGGGCAACATTTGATGGGTTTATTGCGAACTGTGAAAGGTTTGAGATGTGATAAATGCACCTATGCCCACTCCGTCTTGCAAAACAATTGATTGAAAAATAAATTTGGAAAATCCAAAAGAGAACGCCTAATAACGATCATTAAAAAAATTACGTTATGCTTGACAATGATTTCTACAAGTATAATTTTTTTTTTTTTATAAAAGGTCTTGTTCTTCATATCTATGTACTTGTATGATTTTATTAGTGCTTGCAAAAGCGCTAGTAATTCGTACTCCCGCCGGGCCACCGAGCTACTCAATAATTCTATTCCATTTTCAATCAAATATTTACCTAACTATAAAAAGCATAAACTGCTATTTGCCAAGTCGAGAAAGTCAATGTCACATGATTGTTTGCTATAATGTTTGCTTAACCTAATATTAGTTGTGAAAGCGAGAGTTTACACGTTTGGCAGAAAATGTCGTTTGTGCGTGATTTTCAAGTTAAAGTGATAATTGAGGCAAGGTTGGCTAATATTTGTTTTTACCCAACTATGGCAAAGGTAAACTGAAAGGTAATGATTTTAACAATTTATGTATATATGTACGAGTATGTATGTATGTGGATATTCATGTCTGTTACACCGTAGCATCCGAATCGATTATCCAATTTTCGCAAAAGAGATGTCAATCGAATCCTCATTATTTTCCGGGTGGCATAGGCTACAATTTGTATGCAATACATTTATTTAACAAATGTTATATACAAAAAAGGGCTTTCAATTTTTTTTGTTTTCTTTGTCGAGTATGGAATAATTATCCACAAAAAATCACGCTTGTTGTTTGGGAGCCCCCATTTAAATATTTATTAAATTCTGTTTTTAGTATTTGTTGTTATAGCGGCAAAAAATACATCACCAATGAAAATTTCAATTGTCTAGCTACCACGGTTCATGAGTAAGAGCCGCGTGATAGACAGAGAGACAGACGGACGGACAGACGGACAGCGGTGTCTTAGTAATAGCGTCCCGTTTTTAGCTTTGTGTACGGAACGATACAAAAAAATTGGATGAATTGATAACCTCCAAATTTTTCGAATTCGGTCAAAAATCGTGTGCAACAGGAAACATAAATAAATATATAGGGACAAATAACACTGATTGAGCTAGCCCCAAAGTAAGTTCGAGACTTGTGGTATGGGATACTAACTCAACGATACTATATTTATAACAAATATATAGATAAACATCTATGCACCGTATAAATGGGCCTTAAGACCCGAGACCTGATAATCACGGAGAAATGGCCAACTTACTGGAGCGGTCAGTGTAACGGCTGTGAAATTGCCGTTTGTCGATATCGACACTCATATTTTAACGATCAATTGCCGTGACTATTGTCAAGGTTGTCAATACTTTTTGTTAGAGGTGAAAATTGTTTGTGTTTTATGTCATAATTTTTTATGTATTTTTTTGTTAGGTATAAGCTTATTTTTGTTTATCAATCGTGTAATATAATATAAAGAAAAGAAAAAAAAAAACATTTTCCATCTTGACCTGACCATCGAAACCGGAACCTCCAGTGTGACAGCCTGGCATTTTTCGACGAACTTTTCGACGACTTTTCGAACATTTTGTCTAATGTGCGTAGAAAAGCTTTACTTTCTCACTTTTACTGTAAACAGTAGTTCATAGGATAGTTTGAAGGGTTATCTAGGCCCTAAATAAATTTAATTAAAGCTATAAATTTTCTGATCAAGATAATCAAGACAACATTTCTGAATGAATATATCCGTTTCCTTTTAAATGATTTATCTCAAATGGGAGCAGCACTGGACCTCGGAAAATTCAGGTAGCCCCTTAAGTTGGTGATAAATAATCTAGTTGCCCCGTTGAAAAGACATCAAAGCGCCGTATTCTAGGAAGATCCTAGTACAAAATTATAAAAAACAAACAAAACATTTTTTTGAAGAAACCCAAAATCCAAATGTCTCCCTGCTCAATTCAATTCAATTATATCTCATATCATAGAATATTTTTATAAAATTTCTTAATAATCGTCACTTTGTGTTGTTGCACAATTATTGACTAAGAAAAAAATACTTAAAGCTAAGTTTACTGCCGCCTCCAAAGCGCTAGTGCAGAAGGAGCGGTAACAAACTGCACTGCAGCATTTTCTCCAAGAACGTTGTATCAATTTAATTGTGAGTTAACGTTCTTGGAGAAAATGCTGCAGTGCAGTTTGTTACCGCTCCTTCTGCACTAGCGCTTTGGAGGCGGCAGTAAACTTAGCTTTAAGTATTTTTTTCTTAGTCAATAATTGTGCAACAACACAAAGTGACGATTATTAAGAAATTTTATAAAAATATTCTATGATATGAGATATAATTGAATTGAATTGAGCAGGGAGACATTTGGATTTTGGGTTTCTTCAAAAAAATGTTTTGTTTGTTTTTTATAATTTTGTACTAGGATCTTCCTAGAATACGGCGCTTTGATGTCTTTTCAACGGGGCAACTAGATTATTTATCACCAACTTAAGGGGCTACCTGAATTTTCCGAGGTCCAGTGCTGCTCCCATTTGAGATAAATCATTTAAAAGGAAACGGATATATTCATTCAGAAATGTTGTCTTGATTATCTTGATCAGAAAATTTATAGCTTTAATTAAATTTATTTAGGGCCTAGATAACCCTTCAAACTATCCTATGAACTACTGTTTACAGTAAAAGTGAGAAAGTAAAGCTTTTCTACGCACATTAGACAAAATGTTCGAAAAGTCGTCGAAAAGTTCGTCGAAAAATGCCAGGCTGTCACACTGGAGGTTCCGGTTTCGATGGTCAGGTCAAGATGGAAAATGTTTTTTTTTTTCTTTTCTTTATATTATATTACACGATTGATAAACAAAAATAAGCTTATACCTAACAAAAAAATACATAAAAAATTATGACATAAAACACAAACAATTTTCACCTCTAACAAAAAGTATTGACAACCTTGACAATAGTCACGGCAATTGATCGTTAAAATATGAGTGTCGATATCGACAAACGGCAATTTCACAGCCGTTACACTGACCGCTCCAGTAAGTTGGCCATTTCTCCGTGATTATCAGGTCTCGGGTCTTAAGGCCCATTTATACGGTGCATAGATGTTTATCTATATATTTGTTATAAATATAGTATCGTTGAGTTAGTATCCCATACCACAAGTCTCGAACTTACTTTGGGGCTAGCTCAATCAGTGTTATTTGTCCCTATATATTTATTTATGTTTCCTGTTGCACACGATTTTTGACCGAATTCGAAAAATTTGGAGGTTATCAATTCATCCAATTTTTTTGTATCGTTCCGTACACAAAGCTAAAAACGGGACGCTATTACTAAGACACCGCTGTCCGTCTGTCCGTCCGTCTGTCTCTCTGTCTATCACGCGGCTCTTACTCATGAACCGTGGTAGCTAGACAATTGAAATTTTCATTGGTGATGTATTTTTTGCCGCTATAACAACAAATACTAAAAACAGAATTTAATAAATATTTAAATGGGGGCTCCCAAACAACAAGCGTGATTTTTTGTGGATAATTATTCCATACTCGACAAAGAAAACAAAAAAAATTGAAAGCCCTTTTTTGTATATAACATTTGTTAAATAAATGTATTGCATACAAATTGTAGCCTATGCCACCCGGAAAATAATGAGGATTCGATTGACATCTCTTTTGCGAAAATTGGATAATCGATTCGGATGCTACGGTGTAACAGACATGAATATCCACATACATACATACTCGTACATATATACATAAATTGTTAAAATCATTACCTTTCAGTTTACCTTTGCCATAGTTGGGTAAAAACAAATATTAGCCAACCTTGCCTCAATTATCACTTTAACTTGAAAATCACGCACAAACGACATTTTCTGCCAAACGTGTAAACTCTCGCTTTCACAACTAATATTAGGTTAAGCAAACATTATAGCAAACAATCATGTGACATTGACTTTCTCGACTTGGCAAATAGCAGTTTATGCTTTTTATAGTTAGGTAAATATTTGATTGAAAATGGAATAGAATTATTGAGTAGCTCGGTGGCCCGGCGGGAGTACGAATTACTAGCGCTTTTGCAAGCACTAATAAAATCATACAAGTACATAGATATGAAGAACAAGACCTTTTATAAAAAAAAAAAAATTATACTTGTAGAAATCATTGTCAAGCATAACGTAATTTTTTTAATGATCGTTATTAGGCGTTCTCTTTTGGATTTTCCAAATTTATTTTTCAATCAATTGTTTTGCAAGACGGAGTGGGCATAGGTGCATTTATCACATCTCAAACCTTTCACAGTTCGCAATAAACCCATCAAATGTTGCCCAACGTGTTAATGTGTCCACGAAATGGGCTTTAAAGCTAAGCCTTCGAGCTTATGGTTGCACCACACCATGGGACCATAAAAAGTTGATGATAGAATGAATATCAGTCGCGGGGCCTCCTTAGGAGCCGATTCCCATTGAGTTTCCTTAAGGGGCTACTTGAATTTTCCGGGGTCCAGTGCCCCCATTAAAAATAAATCATTTAAAAGAACGCGGAGATATCATTTAAAATTTTGTCTTGATCAGACCCTAGATAATCGTTCAAACTATTTTATGAACTATTTATTGTTTACAGTTTAAATTGAGAACGTGATGAGAACGTGAAGTTTTTCTACGCACAATTGCGAAAAACGGCCACTTTTGGCATATGTGTGTAGAAAAGCTTCATATTCTCACTTTAAACTGTAAACAGTAGTTCATAAAATAGTTTGAAGGGTTATCTAGGGTCCGATCAAGACAAAATTTTAAATGATATCTCCGTTTTCTTTCAAATGATTTATTTAAAATGGGGGCAGCACTGGACCCCGGAAAATTCATGTAGCCCCATAAGGGATTATATTAGATTTATTCTGATCGAATACCACGAACGAATACCACTGGTATTACTTTGAATTTTTAATTATTTTCTATTCCGAACAGATCCCACTGTTTAAACATATTCAAAGGTACAGTCAGTAAAAATGCTTTGAATGTAAATAAAAATATATATATAAGAATAATAATTGGTAGACCAATATATAAGCAAATTTAGTTAGCTCACGTCTAGTTCAATTAAATAATAAGAAAGTTTTAGCATTATATTTCAATGACATAAAAATATTAGAAAACAAATTTAATTTGATGAGTGAGCAGACTGTATAAAATTAAGGTTTTGGTATTCGTTCTGACATAAAATTAAATAATTTAAAGACTGGTATTTGTTCGAAATAGAAAATAATTAAAAATTCAAAGTAATGCCAGTGGTATTCGTTCGTGGTATTGAATTGGAATAAATCTTTTAATGTATACCCATTCATCACTAACAACAAACATAACCTACGCATATCGGCGCACAGCTCATTAAAATTTTCGCATCATTGCGAAAAACGGCAACTTTTTGTGTATGTCCGTAGAAAAGCTTCACGTTCTCACTTTAAAGTGTAAACTGTAGTTGATTAAATAGTTTGAAGGGTTATCTAGTACCTGGTCAAGACAAAATTTTAAATGATGTCTCCGTTTCCTATTAAATGATTTATTTCAAATGGTGGCAGCACTGGACCCCGGTAAATTAAGGTATCCTCTCAAGAGGCTTTTCACATTTGGTTGGCTGTCACGCTCGCACAATCAAACATTTTTAAAGATTATTAAAAAATGTGACTTATTTGAAGAAAAGTGTTGCATAAACTTTTTAATATATTATATGTTAGATATTGTAGACATGTTTGTATATTATGTAGACATTGACTACATCGAAAATTAGATTTTAAATTTTTGATGACCTTATTCTCGATACACACACACATAAACAATAAAAATACATGTCTACAATATCTCACATATAATATATTAAAAAGTTTATGAAACACTTTTCTACAAATGAGTCACATTTTTTGAAAAGCCTCTTAGGTGTTGTCATATAAGTTGCTTGAGCGCCAATTGTGTTTAAAAGACGATAAAGTGGAATTAGCGCCACCATTATCTCGCAATTTGACAAGGTCTACAAACTTACCCGTCAACCTTTACCACCCAGCACAGGATCGATGTTTACTAACATATAAGCGGTTACCAAAGTTTTGTAACACGGTGATGGTAAGTCGATAAAAGTGTGAATCAATGCAATAACTGTCGACTGATTTGCTTAAACTGTTTGATGACTGTTTGATAAGGTTTTCAAATGTGTGAGATTGCAGAATCGACGCCAAAAGTTGCATTGCATCGAGACCTTGGTATATTAGCGTATAGTTAGCTAGGATTTTCGAAATGATGATGGAAATCGTTAAAATGGTGTCGATTTGTTTCATGACTTCATGGTATTTTTCCACCCAGAGGTCCCGGGTTCGATACCCGGTCAGAGCAAATGGCCTTTTTCAAATTGTCCTGGGTGTTGAATGTTTCTCTATATATGTATTTGTTATAAGATATAGTATCGTTGAGTTAGTATCCCATAACACAAGTCTCGAACTTACTTTGGGGCTAGCTCAATCATTGTAATTTGTCCCTATATATTTACCGCCTATTTTTAAATATTCACTTCTCCCTCTACCCAAAGGTTGACTGGAAGAGATTGCTATGCGATAAGTCCGCCTTTGTATCATAATTGTGTCTTCTTTTTCTGTTAATTGTTCTTTTTGTTATGTTGCAATAAAGAGTATTGTATTGTATTGCATATTTATCATCATTAGCCTCATAATTACTAGCTGCTTTTATCCCCCCGCAGATTGTAGAATCCGATAGAGGGAATGAGCGAAAATGCGAATCATGTTGTCCTGTTAACTTACTTGAATTTTCCGGGGTCCAGTGCTGCTGTTTGAAATAAATCATTTGAAAGGGAACGGAGATATCATTTACAATTTTGTCTTAACCAAGCCCTGTCCTATCCTAGATATTTATATAAAATGAAATAAAAAGCCCTAGGATAACCCTTCAAACTATTTTATGATACAGTTTAAAGTGAGAACGTGAAGCTTTTCTTCGCACATTAGCGAAAAGTGGCTGTTTTTCGCAAATGTGTGTAGAAAAGCTTGACGTTCTTACTTTAAACTGTATGTAGTATTGTGTGTAGCAACTCATCACTATTTTGAACACCTTCTCGCCCATTTTCACGCAAAAGTGGCTCTGTCTGCTTTGAGCCGCAAGTCCTACAATGCTCTGTCTGCCCATTAGGGATAACGACGTTATAGTATGTATGTATCGACGACTCCGTTGCGTATTGGTCACCGTGCTAGTCCGCCACCCAGAGGTCCCGGGTTCGATCCCCGGTCAGGGCAAGTTGGAAAATGGCCTTTTTCAAATTGTCTTGGGTCTTGGATGTTTATCTATATATGTATTTGTTATAAAAATAGTATCGAGTTAGTATCCCATAACACAAGTCTCAAACTTACTTTGGGGCTAGCTCAATCAGTGTTATTTGTCCCTGTATATTTATATGTACAGTCTACAGGAAGAGATGTATCTTTAAGCCGGAAACGCAGTTAATTATAAAACATAACATTAAACTGTGTTAATATAATTTATAGCTTGAAGTAGTGGGTGGCATCTGAAGGTAAATTGCGCGCAATTTTATTAGAACATTTGTTTTATGTGTTGATATAACTACCGGAATACACAAAGTGACTGTCTATATGTATGTGTAACCTTGTATTGTACATTTTTTAGGGTTCCGTAATACCTACAAGGAACCTTTATAGTTTCGCCATGTATGTCTGTCTGTCTGTCTGTCTGTCCGTCTTACTCAGAGACTATAATAGACCATAGACTTTTCTGAAATCATATAATCTATGTTCTTATATTAGTGTTCGGGACCATTTAAAAGACAGATAACAGTACAGGAGTAGAAAAAAATAATAACATATTTTATGGAAGATTACCTATATATCTATTTGTTATGTAATATAGTATCGTTGAGTAAGTATCCCATAACACAAGTCTCGAACTTACCTTGGGGCTAGCTCAATCAGTGTTATTTGTCCTTATATATTTATAACTATTTAGCCCTGATCTATGATCCTATGCCATCTCATATCTTAGCACAACCCCTTTTGTCCGATTATGCACTTATGTAACTTAAAATTAGCTTATCTAAATAGAACGAGAAGTTCCCACTGTCTAACATATAGACGCACGCACCGCCGTAACCGCTAATGATAGAAACGTGAAATTTGGCACAAATGTTCCTCATAAAATGTAGAGCTGCACTAAGAAAGGATTTTTAAAAAGTCACGCCCTGAAGGGTTGAAACGGGTGTCCAAAGTTTGTACGGAGAAACAAGATTAGTTTGACTATTTTATTAAAAACTTCGCAAGAATACTAATAGTGGTAAATAATTAAATACATGTTTCAGGATTTTTTGAATTCGAGCCCTAAAGGGATGAAATAGGGTAACCACTACCCAGGCGAGTGGTGAATATACAATATTATTATGTATAACAATTATATAATAATATTTATCTTAACATTTAAAGATTTAGACGACCTCCGTGGCGTAGTGGTCACCATGCTAGTCCGCCACCCAGAGGTCCCGGGTTCGATCCCCGGTCAGGGCAAGTTGGAAAATGGCCTTTTTCAAATTGTCCTGGGTCTTGGATGTTTATCTATATATGTATTTGTTATAAAATATAATATCGTTGAGTTAGTATCCCGACTGACAGACATATCAACGCACAGCCGAAACCGCTGGGTCTAGAGACTCCAAGTTTGGCACATAGGTTCCTTATAAGGTGCACGATGAAAGGATTTTCAAAACTCACCTCTTAAGGGGCTGAACCGGGGGTCCAATGTTTGTACGGAGAAACAAGATTAGTTAGACTGTTAGACCATTTTATTCGAAACTTCGCAGGAGTACTTCTGGCGATAAATGAGAAAGTACGTGTTCAAGATTTTTCAAAATGCAACCACTGGGGGGATTTAATGGAGTATTGACGTGTAAAAGTGCCGGTAAGTAAAGGTCTTATTACTAAATAAACATTTAAATTTGCATTTTTTGCATTTTGCTTACCTACTACCTAGGCCATGCTGAATCGTTTCGTCGCTCTCTCTCGCTCTAGCAATTGCCGAGAAAGGGAAAGCGAATGCGAATGACAATGCAAATGCGAATTCGAATGCGAATGCGAATGCGAATGCGAATGCGAATGCGAATGCGAAGGCGAAGGCGAAGGCGAAGGCAAAGGCGAAGGCGAAGGCAAAAGCGAAGGCAAAGGCAAAGGCAAAGGCAAAGGCAAAGGTAAAGGCAAAGGCAAAGGCAAAGGCAAAGGCAAAGGCAAAGGCAAAGGCAAAGGCAAAGGCAAAGGCAAAGGCAAAGGCAAAGGCAAAGGCAAAGGCAAAGGCAAAGGCAAAGGCAAAGGCAAAGGCAAAGGTAAATGGGAAGGCGAAGGCGAAGGCAAAGGCGAATGCAAAGGCCAACCTCCCCAGAGGTCCCGGGTTCGATCCCCGGTAAGGGCAAGCTGGAAAATGGCCTTTTTCAAATTGTCCTGTGTCTTGGATGTTAATCTATAAAGTGTGTTCGGACATGAACTAGCGATAATTTAAAGACATGCTATCGTCATCAATGCGAACACCTTTTACTAAGGGAAAAATTAAGAAACCGTGAAAAAAAATTTGTTGCTCCATACATTTTTATGCGATAGGTATGTAATTACAATGGAGCAGCGATATTTATTTTCGCGATTTTCTAATTTTTCTCTTACTAAAAGTTGTTCGTATATATGGCGACAGCATGTTCTTAAATTATTACTAGTTCATGACCGAACCCACTGTATTTGTTATGAAATATATAATAGTATCGTTGAGTTAGTATCCCATAACACAAGTCTTGAACTTACTTTGGGGCTGGCTCAATTATTGTTATTTGTCCATGTTTATTTATTATTATTTGTTTATTTTATTTATTAAGGCAAAGGCGAAGGTGAAGGGAAAGAGAAGGCGGAACAAAGTTCGCCGGGGCTGCTGGGCCTTTAAATCCGTACACTATAATAAAAATTGCTATATTTTTTAAGGATTCAAATATTTTAACACCATACCTAATTCATATGTCATAACAAATTAATAACGTAAAAAACCAATTAAAAATGATATTGTAACCATGTTCGACTTCTATGCGGACGAAGTCGCGGGTAAAAGTAAGTGTTACTTTAAGCTATAACATAAAAACAAGAGTTGAATTACCCATGTGTTTAGCAAGAAGATAATATTTGTTGTCAAATAAAAATATGGCTTCATGAAAAAAATGGTCTAAAATTCAAAATTCAAATGTCTAATAATAGACTTTTACACGTCAATAAGTATAATGTACATTGTTAGTAGTATATATTAAAATTTTATTGTTTTTTAAATAAAAGTTACCGATACTAGCGCTTCGCAACAACCACTGCTGAGGAGAAACGCCGAAAGAAACTCATTTTCACAGTATTGGTCGCCTACTCGCCAGAAGGGCTTTGTCATATTATTATTATGTCTTTAATTAATACATACTTTTGATATAACACAATGTTGACACATTATTACATGTTATGCTTGCGAACAAGTTAACAAACATAAATTATGCAATTAGAAATACTAAGTAGTCAAGAAAGCGAAGCCGAACAGATTAGTCCCTCCTGGCAGCACCCGTTCACAAATTGGTCTCGTCTCGTCCCCTTACTTACCAGTATATATTTATATATATACTGGTACTAATACTGGTACATTGTTTTTAAGATCCTTCATTTTTTGTGAAAACTTTAAAATCATAAGCTAATAATTATAAGAAAATGACCAAAATGCGTCATCCAAGGCAGACGAGAGACTTTTAAGAAATATGTGATAAGTCGGTCAAGATCTTAACTGGATTTGTTTAGTTCTTTTTGTATCTAGTTAAGGCGAGTACCGTGCCGAAGTGGCGCCCTCATTCGAAATAAATGATTTAATCGTAAATATGGTGATATTAATATTTTGTTAATCGTAAACCAGTGTCTTCTTTTTACAAATAAATAGGAGTAAATTTAAGTAGATAATTTTTGTCCTGTATGAAGTTCGTGAGTTAATGAATATTCCATGTCCTTTCCATGAAACAAAATCATAATATGAGATAAATTAACAGAAATTAAGTTTATTAACTATCAATACTATAAAATTAACCAAAAAATTTATAATTTAGAAATAGTTACTAAGAATATTGACTGCGTTTCCTGTCTGAATAGCTATAATGTCCTTCTAACAGGCCCGTTTTACGAAATTGACTAGATAACGTATAAAATTCGCCATATTTGCGGTCAGCCTTCATTTTATTTCATTTGAAACGTCTGTTTACTGTGACTCACTATTGTGTAGGAATAGTTAACTAAAGTTTCTTCAGTCATAATCTTCATTATCCCAAAGTATGTTGGCATATTTTTGCATCAAAGTTAAAATAAAAAAAAAAGAAATGTGGTGTCGTGGGACACCAGGTAGGAACGAAGTTCCTTCGGCTAATGTAAAATCGACACAATTTGCAAAAGAAAAATCGTGCTCAAAGGTATTATACACTACTCGCTTGTGTATACGACTGTCGCGCCTGCGCACGTCTCATTTAACGGTTTTATTTAACAAGGTCATCCTTACGGTTTTACTATCACATTTTTTTCAGTTTGGTCGCGCAGCAAAATCCCTATCTCCTCCAAGCCTGCCGTAAGGAACTTCGTTCCAATATTTTCTTAGGTATCATATTTTCTTCTCGATTACATAATTGGTAGTTGTTGACGTCAGATCATTAAATTACAACTAAGTTTACTACCGCTTCCTAAGCGCAAGTACAGAAGAAGCGGCAAGTAACTGTACTGCAGCATTTTCTCCAAAAACGTCAAAGATATTAAAATTAGATATGTGGATTGAGAATACATTGCTATATCATAATCAAATTATTAATCAAAAATGATGTCAAATTTGAAATTAATGTCAATTTGTAAATTTAGTACTTATAATTGTGCTAAGATTGTGACAATTGTGAGAATACAAATACAAACTTTTAAGAGGGGCCCGTGCCAAGCTAAAGCCAGACATTTTTGACATCTTTATAACACATGATATTAAACTGCAGTATAGCAAAGGTGAAGGAGCGATAAGGAACGGCGACCCCTAAGCCATGAAAATTTTTATTTCAACCTACGGAAATGCCCGAACGGAAGGATAATTATTTTAGCAGATGTATGAATGTGGGTATTTATGTCTGTTCCACCGTAGCATCCAAACTGCTTATCGAACTTTCACAAGTGAGATCACTATCATAGTCCGGGTGACATAAGCTACAATTTGTATGCAATACATGTACAAAAAGGATGTCACATACGAAAGAAGTGCAAGAAAAAAAATACGATATCTAGTTTAAGGCTAGTCTAGGCCTTAAAGGGCTACCTGAATGTTCCAGGGTCCAGTGCTGCCCCCATTTGAAATAAATCTATATATAGGAAACGGAAATTTCATTTAAAATTTTGTCTTGATCAGACCCTAGATAACCCTTAAAACTATGTCATGAACTATTGTTTACAGTTTAAAGTGAGAACGTCAAGCTTTTCTACACACATACACCAAAAGTGGCCGTTTTTCGCAATTGTGCGTAGAAAAGCTTCACGTTCTCACTTTAAACTGTATACAGTAGTTTTTAAAATAGTTTGAAGGGTTATCTAGAGCCTGGTCAAAACAAAATTTTAAATGATGTCTCCGTTTTCAGTCAAATGATTTATTTCAAATGGGGGCAGCACTAAACCCCGGAAAATTCAGGTATCCCCTTAATAAGCACATTTTAAATATCCCGTACCAGGCCTGTCTCACTCCCCGTTTAGGTATCGAAAGTATACCTACATTATTAGTATGCGCGCGGCGACCACTTCGAAGTGGAAAATTCAGATACGTGACTCGTTTGTCCAGAGTATTAATAATGAAATTGGCTTGCAATGGATGTCTAGGTATCTAAACGAAGAGGTGAGGAGTTCTGACGCGAGCTAAATTAAACCATAGCGCTAAACCACATTGAGTAGATATTTCTTTGAATTTCTTTTCTAAGTAAGACTTCTGTACGTGAATACTAGTACTTATTCTGTGCCCGTACTCGGGTATTAGTTTTTCTCTACGACCTCTATGGCCTAGTGGTCATTATGCCACGCTGCATACTCGAGGGCCCGGGCTCGATCCCCGGTCAGGTCAAGATGAAAAATGATCTTTTTCAGATTGACCTGGGTCTAGGATGTTTATCTATATATGTATTTGTTAAAAAATATAGTATCGTTGAGTTAGTATCCCATAACACAAGTCTCGAACTTACTTTGGGGCTAACTCAATCGGTGTGATATGTAAAAATCAAATATGTGTTGTTATCAAAATTCAAAAGTGCGAAACTTATTTTTTTATTCAATGATTAACTGAATACAGAAACTGCGTAACTTAAGTTATCCATCAAGTTAAGCGACGTCTAAGTAATAAGCATTGATGTGTCAATTTGTAAGGTAACCAACCACTATCAATGGAAATAGATGGTTGATGTGGTAATCAGTTAAGTTGAGGTGAGAAAATAAGGTAAATTAAGGCTATTTGTTATTTGAGCAGAGATTGTGAAAAAATTTCGAAGTTACAAATATGTGAAGGTTAGTAGGGCATTTACTAATATGTTTTATGTAGAAATATATAAGGTCTAAAAAAATATACTGAAACTATTATAAGGGTGACTTCAGTCTATGATACTGAATCACTTTCCCCAAGGAACATATGTCAAAATATGAGAAATTATTTTTTCAGCTTTCCATACAAACTCGGATCAGCTGATCGTTCAACTTGTATGGGAGGCCGAAAATTACTTTTCATATTTCGATACGTGTTCCTTGGGAAAAAATGTTTAGTATCACGGACTGAATTCATCCTTAAAATTGTTTCAGTATATTTTGTTAGACCTTATATACATACAACGTGGAAGGGACATTATCGTAATAATTCGAACCACAGGCTATGCTAGATCACTATAGAACTAGAATTGCGGGTAGGCACACAGAGATGGCAGCACACACGAGTAGCAAAAAGTGACAAAGAAAGTGTTGAATATTGTGCAATTCATATAAGTAATATTTAATTAATAAAATAAATAATAAATATATAGGGACAAATAACACTGATTGAGCTAGCCCCAAAGTAAGTTCGAGACTTGTGTTATGGGATACTAACTCAACGATATTATACTTTACTAGCTTTAACCCGCGACTTCGTCCGAGTGGAAGTCGAAAATATGTCTAAGAGGATTTTAATTGGAAAATGTTGATATTTGTTGAAATTTTTTTTTTTTTTAATATTTTTTTTTAAATAATAAGTACCCTATGTTACTTCTAGTACCTTCCAGAATATGTGTACAAAATTTCATGATTATTCGTCAAGTAGTTTTTGCGTGAAAGCGTAACAAACATCCACGCTTTCACATTTATAATATTAGTAAGGATAACAAATACATAGATAAACACCTGAGACCCAAGACAATTTGATAAAGGCCATTTCCTAACTTGCCCTGACCGGGGATTGAACCCGGAACCTCTGGGTGGCGGACTAGCATGGTGACCACTACGCCACGGAGGTCGTCAAATAAAGGCATGGTAATGGATTTCTAGCAGTACCGTCTACTAACATGATTCAAATCTTGCCTTTTCGATCTTTGCATTTCATGATTTTAAGATCCGCACGGGAAGAGAAGTAACATGGCAATGTCTAGCCAAAATTACAAAATAAATAAATCTACGGCGTCATTAGTAACTAGCAGTAATGATAGATGTTAAAATAGCTAATGGTAAAATATAAAATAGATGGCATTGATGAAGAAGGAAAAAAATGAGTGCCTGGGTCACGCAAGTGTGGCTTGCATTAAAATACCGGTCAAGTGCGAGTTGGACTGGCACGTAAGGGTTCCGTACCTCCAGCCAACCATTAATTTTGGTACGGAACACTTTCAAGTATCTTTTTTTTATTTTATAGGGCGGCAAACGAACAAGATCGAGATAAGAACGCTGAAAAAATTACACGTTTCTTGTATCACGACCCCCTTTGATTTGTAACTTTGTTTTTAGTATTCCTTGTATTCCGCTATACGGCTTCAGTAGTACTTTTTTTTATTTGTAAAGGGTATACTTGTCAGGTGTTCCCATTGAAATTTCATCAAAATTGTGTAGTTCGGTGGTGAATCGGTGTTTAGTTATAAAATATTATTTAGTTATTCGCCTTTTTTTTCATTAGATTTCTTAGACGTTTTTTTATGCTATAAAACCCGTCGAAAAAATGAATTTTAAAGCCTATAATTTCTCTTTTTTTCTGAAATAAAATTGCACACCAAAAAAATTAAATTATACATCAGAAACCTAAAATTTAACCTAAAACAACAATAGACGAAATGACTGCGCATTACCAATGAATTGAAATCGCCTGTAATAATATACTCGTCAGGTGCATCAATGCCAGTCAGCCGAGTTAAGGCAATTCGAACCTTATTTCACAGCAATAAGATCCATAAAATTAATTATTTTTATGTGATCAAAGTCATGTTCATTTCACTAAAATACATTAACGCCAATCACCCAAAGATTGAGGCGATTTGAACCTTATTCTGATAGTAATAAGAACTAAAAAATTTTATATTTTTGGTATGTGGATTAAGGTTATATTTAGATATATATAGAAGTTCGTCGGTCTGCACTTTCACTGGTGAAAGGCTACCTTATTAGGTCAGACTGGACGAACGTGATAAGGCTTAAAACTTTTTAAACATACCGAATTATTAAATAAAAAACGTTCACTGCATTACCCTACTTAGGACCAATCAAATGGAACTTTCCTGGGTCAAAAATACATTATTTGGTACTGTTAAGAAAATAAAACGTCAAAAAAATATCATTTGTCATTGATCATATCAATTTTCAACGAGATTTTCGATTTATTATTGCAGAAACTGATATTAGGAGCGCTATTTGATTCCAGGAAACTATGACGACATTAGCCTGTTTTTCATAGACATCCCATTCAAAACGTTTCATATAATAAAGTCACTTATCTATTATGATCATATCAAATTTTCAAGGAGATTTTCGATGTATTATTGCAGAAACTGATATTAGGAGCGCTATTTGACTCCAAGAAACTATGACGACATTAGCCTGTTTTTCATAGACATCCCATTCAAAACGTTTCATATAATAATGTCACTTATCTATTATGATCATATCAAATTTTCAACGAGATTTTCGATTTATTATTGCAGAATCTGATAATAAGAGCGCTATTTGATTCCAGGAAACTATGACGACATTAGCCTGTTTTTCATAGACATCCCATTCAAAATGTTTCATAAAATAATGTCACTTATCTATCATGATCATATCGAATTTTCAACGAGATTTTCGATTTATGATTGCAGAATCTGATAATAAGAGCGCTATTTGATTCCAGGAAACTATGACGCCATTAGCTTGTTTTTCATAGACATCCCATTCAAAACGTTTCAAAAAATAATGTCACTTATCTATCATGAGTATCATGACCGTATCAAATTTTCAACGAGATTTTCGATTTATGATTGCAGAAACTGATATTAAGAGCGCTATTTGACTCCAAGAAACTATGACGTCATTAGCTTGTTTTTCATAGACATCCCATTCAAAACGTTTCATAAAATAATGTCACTTATCTATCAATTCATGATCATATCAAATTTTCAACGAGATTTTCGATTTATGATTGCAGAAACTGATATTAAGAGCGCTATTTGACTTCAAGATACTATGACGTCATTAGCTTGTTTTCATAGACATCCCATTCAAAATGTTTCATAAAATAATGTCACTTATCTATCATGATCATATCAAATTTTCAACGAGATTTTCGATTTATGATTGCAGAATCTGATAATAAGAGCGCTATTTTACTGCAAAAAACTGACGTCATTAGCCTGAATTTCATAGAAATCCCTTTAAAAAAATTGTTTCGACGTTTATTAAAACTTATCTGATTTGAGTAGAAGAATAGTATTCCGAATTGAGATCGGTATGTTGCTATATTGATAGATTTTCAAATCGGACCAAGCGTCTTCGAATAATTGGTGAGCATGCATAAAAAAAAGACAAAAGTTTTTGGAAGTCGGTTAAAAATCAAAGTCATGTTTATAAAAATACACATTACTTGCATTATCACGTCTGAATCCTAGGGCCTTTAGACCCAAAGGCCACGTTTAGCGAGAGTCTTGTGTCTCTTCAGTAACATCATCCTATACATCAATACCTCTTTGTGTACGGCGCGGGCTGTTACAACCAGAGATCGGAATCACGGGTGCTATCGCTATCAAAAGTATGGATATGACTATAAAATCTATAAATAAAACAATCATAATTATGTGATTTCAGGGTACACTTTAATCAAAAAAAAACTAAACTAACTAAATAAAACAATCATAAATTTAGGATATATTTTATTCAAAAGAAATATATCTTGTAATTACATATTTATAATTGTTTTATTTGCTCAGTTAAGTTCCCAATTTCCTATTGTTTATTTAATGGGAAAGATTGTGTATACTAAAAGCAGTAGAATGTATTTACATCCGTTACTACGGTACCGATTGTCGAGAAATCCCGGGATTTTTAGTCATATCCATACTTTTGATAGCAATAGCTCCCGTGATTCCGATCTCTGGTTATCAACAATACCCGCAAATTATCCACGGTGTTGACATCGGTCACGCTCGTGCTCGCGTTATCCGATTTGGATGCTCCGGCGCACCTCGTTGTATCTATCTAAACAAAACTTGTAACTTAATAAAAATAAAAGAATAACTTCTATCTTTGAATCAAAAAATCTTTATATTGCACGCCTCATAAACGGGGCGTTGAGGTAGTGCTGCTCTCAACATGTCAGGGTTAAGCATTTTTCTGGACTTAAACGGTCTCTATCATATTCATATTGCACTAATATATAGGTACAGAGATATGAAGAAAAAGACATACATTACTTTAAGAAAATATTTGACAAGCAAAACATATAAAAAATGATTTTAAATAATTCACAGTACAACAAGGTTTTTGGTGCAATGAAACTAAAAGCTGTTTATTACTAAACTCAGTATGTATACCCAGTACTAAAATATGCCTAACAGCTCTCAATTTCATGATATTTGATTTAGAAAACTGCAAATTTTATAATTTTCAAACAATGATTACCTCAACTTTAGAAAAGAAATTGTTTAAATCTCCGTTTCATAAATACGCGTGTGATATAGTAAAAGTCTTGATCTTTGCTACAGCGAACCTAAAAGTTTTTTTTACTCTTTAGAACCTAAAATTTTTTTTTGCTCTTTGCTACAGCGTTACAATCATTATTAAATTCAATGTCAGTAAGGAGATAAAGATTTTGCTGAAAACTGAATTTCCCTATACTATTTGTATTTTAATTTTTGTATTGAATATGGCATGGCAAATTCTACTTTACATATCTTTGAGAAAAAAAAGGTAGGAACATGAATCAAATTTTGTTTTATAGACAAACGTGGAACTTAATTTTGCAACATAAAACTGACGATTTACATGTTTTTTAAATAACACTCCTTCAAAATGTATATAAAATAACTGAATTTCAAGAATATTTCCACAAATTTGAGCTAACAAAACTAGGTTGATAAACATCATACAAAAGTCTACTGGAAATACCGATTTGATTTCATGCAACATAAAATATATTAATTTTTGTTGCCCTGAATTGTTTGAAGTATGTGCCACCTTTATTTGTGTATATGTGCCGCCAACCTTTATAGCTCACAAATGTAAGCAAAGCACTGGTTTTCTGCTATGACATAACATATAAACTAACCCACCGACTGCTTGGCATCCTGATGACACGTAACATCCTTTCCAGATTCCAGATAAAACTGGACTAACTGGTACACATTTTTGACATAAAAGTTGATATAGTAATAATTGTTTATGTGAATTCCTGTTTTTATATAAACTTATATAATGTATGCAGCATTTTACCTTTGTAGTGTGAGATTTGATAGGTCTGTTTTTATCAACTTTTATTTAACTTGCAATATATCTTGTACAATGCGACACAAATAAGTTGAACAAAAATGGCTGACTTCAAAGCATCAAGCTTTTGCCCGCGGCTTCGCTCGCGTAGGGGTGTAATTTATCAAAATCCTTTCTTAGGGGATGCCTACGTCATAGTAGCTTTTAGGCATGCAAAGTCTCAGCCCGATCGGTTTAAAAATGACAAAGTTTCATACAAACTTTCATCCCCTATTTTATCCCCTTGGGGGTAGAATTGATCAAAATCCTTTCTTAGCGGATGCCTACGTCATAACATCTACCTGCATGCAAAATTTCAGCCCGATCTGTCCAGTGGTTTGGGCTGTGCGTTGATAGATCACTATGTCAGTCAGTCAGTCACCTTTGAGTTATATATATTTAGATTCCCGGCACGTAGGTTGAACCAAAATGGCGGTTATCGGCGCAGGTACAAATACAGCGCAGACAACCGTAATTTTGGTTCAATTTATGTTTCGGAAATTTTATACAAGAATGCTTTGAACTCCGCCATTTTTGATCATCTTATTTGTTTAGGTCAAATCTAGCAACTCAAGTTTCAATCTTTGATTGAGCTGTTTTGCATACTTGTGTAAGTCGGATGACAATACAAATATTATGCAGACAAAGAGCTGTTCTGATGATGGAGACGGGAGAGGTTCTACAGACCTCAGTTATAAAACGTGAACGACATAAGTTTGATTTGTCTTGACGACCACTTTATGGTAGACGATGCCTAGGATCTGATCACGGAGACGGAAGGTGGTCGATGGAACTCAGTTATAAAACGAGGCAACTACATCGAGTTTGGGCTTACTTCATTTATCTTAAGTACTTTGATCTCACAATAAAAGCATGTACACTTTTTTTTTCAAATTCTTATCAATGTAAAATTTCTTAAATTCATTCACGCATATTTTTCATTCATGCCATTTGAAAGATATGCGCGATTTATTTTTATAAAACTTTGATAGCTAAGGTTTATTTCAAAATGTATTATTATGTATATTAGTAAGATAAATATTTCAACTAATGATTTTACAAGTAAACATAAGCTTCTAGGTATCAGAAACTGCTGTGGTGTAGCCTGCAACTCTAAAATACATACTAATAATATGTTTCTCTCTTTACAGGTAATTAACATACAATTAAGCAGAAATATAGTAAGTACATTTGCTGCAAATTTAACCGAAGTCATTGTTTATGTAACTAACTAAAAAATACACAAATCTTAGCGAAGAAATTACAATTTTAAATTTAAAAGCCAAGCGACTTTCTCTAATAAAATTTAAGTATTCAGCAAAAAATAATCACTTCTTTCAGTTAATTACGTATTTATATTCTTTGCAAGGTAATTGAATACAAAGTACAAATATACATTTAAAGCGAAGTTTTCCTTTTTTCTTCTAAATATTAATACATTCCGGAACACTTGCGGCTGTAATTCAATGTTATATTTCTGTTGTGTCTAGCTCAGTGGCCCGCAATGTGTTATAAATAAATATAAATTGATTATAATTAAATATAATTATTATTATATATAATCACACAGATTGAGCTAGCCCCAAAGTAAGCTTAAGCTTGTATTATGAGATACTAGCCCAACGATACTATATTTTATGATAAATACATATATAGATAAACACCCAAGACCCAGGACAATTTGAAAAAGGCTATTTTCCGACTTCCCTGGCTTGGGATCGAACCCAGAACCTCCAGATTGGCAGTCTAGCGTGTTGACCATTACGTCACGTAGGTCGTCAAATAACGGAGGTGTTAATGAGATACGAATGCATGGCATGGGTAATGGGGTAAAAATTTTACGACATCCGTTGCGTAGTGGTCACCAGGCTTAGTCCGCCACCCAGAGGTACCTAGCTCGATCCCCGGAAATAAAAAAAATAACCTTTTTCAAATTGTCCTGGGTTTTAGATGTTTATCTTTAGACGTCATCATCATCCGAGCGTATTCCCGGTTGCATCCTCAGCAGTAACGCTTCAGAGCCCGGAGTCCGCTACCTAACCAAGGAGATTTGACGAGGTTACTGGTTTTTACACAGAACGACTGCCGTCTGACCTCTACAACCCAAAGGGCAAACCAGGAACCAATCCTTTGATAGTTTGATGATCAAACGCTAGGTGGCGTTTGGGACCCACAATTTTACGTGCCTTCCGAAACACGGAATCATCTTTCTTTTCGGATAATTAGGTGATTCAAGCCTGCAATATCCTATCCAGACTGGAAACAACTTTTCACAAAGTATGCTTTTCAGTGGGAATCGAACCCATGACCTCCGGGTCACAAAGCGAACGCCTTGACCACTGGACCACGGAGGTAGTTTATCTTTAGATGTATTTGCTATAAAATATAGTATCGTTGAGTTAGTATCCCATAACACAAGTCTCGAACTTACTTTGGGATTAGCTCAATCAGTGTAAGTTGTGAGTATAAATTTATTTATTACGTAATGTTATATTGTACCAGTTCTGCCCTAAACGCATAATTAGTAAACAAACCTCTCAACTACTGGCCGGTTGACTGGAAGAGATCTCTATACAGGATAAGTCCGCCGTTTTATGTTTACTTTTTTGAATCTGTGTTCTTTCTTATCTATACATATAATAAAACAGTAAAAAAATGTAGGCACATTGAATTTCATTGCAATAAAAAAATGTGACATAGTTTACGAGTAAGAATTTAAAAAAAAAATACTGTCTGTTTGTTTGGCTGTTTGTCTGTTCGTACACGCCAATGTCCGGATATGCTGAACCGAATAGAATGAAACTTTAAAAAAAAATAATCTGTTATGCCTGGGCCACATATAAGGCATAAATGATTTTGGAAAATGAAATACCTGATGCAGAATCACAATGGTCCAGCTAAACTATAAGAAATATAAAAATGATGCCTTGGCAATGATTGTTCAGCCTGATGAGCATTTTCTGTTGGGGCATAAAAATCGAAGATCTGGAACATCTAATGCAGACGCCGGAGTCATAGCCCACGCGAACGAAGTCGCGGGCGTCAGTATTACATAAGCAAGCAAAATTTAATACATCATTTGTATATTTTCTATACTTACGCGACCTCTGTGCTCTTTGCAACGCATTGTTGACACCTATTAGTCTAAATGACCTACTTAGTAACTTACAAAAGTGTCTTTGACCTATGTCACTAGAAGCTAAATATTCACACAATGTTTAAAATGGGGCGTGAATAGGCATATAAGTATTTGGTATTCAAATATGTTGACCCAAAAAACAATTATGAAAATTTTAATAAACATTTATTTCTTCAAACCCATAATGTTAAATATTCTTAAATTAAGCTGAACAAGCTGTACCATCGATGACACCTCTCCAACCCGTCTGGCCAGAATGGAGAGTGTAGGCCAAATCCCCTGGCTGCTCTGGCCAAGTATTGCCAGGCCTGTGTCACTCCCCGTTTACTTATCAAAAATATAACTACATTCTGTGAATAATTACATAAATACTATACGCGCGGCGACCACTTCGGAGGGGAAAATTCAGTGACATGAATCGTTTGTCCAGAGTAATAAGAATGAAATTGGCTTGCAATGGATGACTAGGTATCTAAAAGAAGAGGTGAGGAGTTCTGACGCGAGCTAAATTAAACCATAGCGCTAACCACATTAAGTAGATATTTCTTTGAATTTCTTTTCTGAGTAAGACTTCTGTACTTGAGTACTTATTCTGAGCTGTCTATGTGCCTGTCCGTGGCATCGTAGCTCTTGAATAAATGGACCGATTTCGATGCTTTTTATTAACATACCTACATACATACATTTCTAAAATCATTACCCTTCCTCTTGGCTTTGCTGTAGTTGGGTAAAAACTTTAAAGACAGGCTTTTTTCCATAGATAATCACTTTCCTAATTCCCATAGTGTTCACTTTCTGATTATTGGCTATTGTTCGGAAGAAAACGGGAAATTTAACGGAACTCTCGTTCAAAAACAATAGTCTATGACTTGTTTGTGAAACACTCGTTTTCTAGTTAGATAATGTCGAAAGTGCTAATTACTTAGCAGACTTTATTAGTTGTTAATCATATTGTTTATTGTGATTGAGGAAGAGTTAATCTTTAATATTTTAAGTTTTATTATGAAGCTAAGATCTTTCTGTATCTAGATACATAAGCGCTATGGTTTAATTTAGCTCGCGTCAGAACTCCTCACCTCTTCGTTTAGATACCTAGACATCCATTGCAAGCCAATTTCATTCTTATTACTCTAAAAGTCTAAATCAAAGTCAACATTTTTTATTTAATGTAGGATAAATTTATCTTTTATTGAAGGTCATTTTTTAATATTATTTTTGTGCAAAAGCTAAAAACTACTAGCGTTTCGGAACGACCACTGCTTGGAAGATTACGCCGAAAGAAACCCAGTTCAGTTTTGTCCCTATCCAGCCTATGTTTCAGTTACAATTTAGATTTACACTTAAGCTCAGTATACATAATATTATAAATCTAATTAATACAATTAAAATTTGTATAGACTAATGATTCATGTAACTGATGTTCCCATTCGGAGAAGTTTGTTAATTCATTTAGTACTTAATTAAGGGACCTTCTGTCTTAAGTTATAACGTAATAAGCTAAACTCACAACATCTTATAGTGACCATATCAATATAAAAAAATGTTATGTCTTGAAATAGAAAGACCTGGCCATCACATGTAAACTCAATGTTTCTCACAAGTAATACATACTATGTTAAATTGTATTTTGTATTGCGATTGCCAAATCAATGTATTCATTTTAGACATAAAAGAGTTTTAATATTGATGTTGTGAAGTTAGCTAATTACGTAATAACTTAAAACAGGAGGTCTCTTAAGTAAGGTCTAAATAAACTTACCGACTTGGTATTACATCATGGATGTCACAAGTTACGGTAGAAGAACTGAGTTGCGAGACTTGGCTTTTTTTTATAAGTTTTGGTTTAGATGACATCTCATTTCTTTTTGTAGAGTTCTTTGTTTCTAGGTACCGATCTATATGATGACCACCGTGGCGTAGTGGTCACTATCCAAGTCCACCACCCAGAGGTCTTGGGTTCGTTCCCCGGTCAGGGCAAGTTAGAAAATGGCCTTTTTCAAATTATCCTGTACCTTGAATGTTTATTATATAATGTATTTGTCATAAAATATAGTATCGTTCAGTTAGTATCCCATAACACAAGTTTCGAACCTACTTTGGGGCTAGCTCAATCAGTGTTATTTGTCCCTATATATTTATTTGTTTATTATTATTATTCTATTATATTATACAAATACCGGTACACTGATTCATTCACTGCAAATATAATTTTGTAATCCTATACATTTATATGAGATTACAAGTTATGTATGCAGTTACTGTATCTAGAAGACTGGTCCGATATTGCAAAATATTTGAGATTTTACTTGATTTATACAATAAACACTATTTGAAGCTTCTTTTTCTGTTAGAGTTTTTATGATCGGTTAGTCCAGTCATTCCAAAAGTGGGCGATAACGCCCCCTTGTGGGCGCTGGAGGCTTTAAGGGGGGCGGTAACGGGCCCAGAATAAAGTTGGGGGGCGCTGATGTGATTTAAGCAATGAGTGATTTATAACTTCAGCTATTTCATATTTTAAATTTCACTGAAATTAAAATCCTCTTACTACACAACATCCATTTATTAGTTCATATTTTATCCCTATTTATTGTACAAATATAAACTAAAAATGTAATTAATATTTATTATTTTAATGCGTTCTCAACGCTATTTATATCGTTAAAGGAATCAAACACTGAAAAAATTTCGTGTTTTAAAGTTTCGCAGGTGAGGTCCCCACTTCCGATACTCTTTATTATTGTAAAATTGTATTATTATTGCTATTTTTTTATTTAAAATTAACAATGTTGATTATTGTTATTTTTTTATAAAAGATACTCTAATGTACTGGTGTATGTATTATTATTGCTCTCTCGTTTAGAATATAGGTTGAATTAAACTACAGGCAAGACAAATATGTGATTCAGGTTTTTATGGTGAAAAAAATGGGGGGCGCTACAAAATAACTATTTTTTTAAAGTGGGCGTTTGACAAAATAAGTTTGGGAACCTCTGGGTTAGTCAATCAGTAACAAAAAAAAGTCATTATTTAAAAAAAAATATTAAAACAAGCTTTTAGCTAAAGTGATCCTCAAGACGAATCAAATGAGCCCAAATCTAATGGTGTTTCGTCGTTTCATTACAGAGTTCCTATGGCCACCGTCCAGTTCCATCATCAAATCAGACCTATGTCATCATAATATTGTATTGTTATACGTAAGCGTGCAAAATTTCAGCTCGATCGGTAACCGGGAACCGAGACAGACAGACCGATAGACAACGGGACAGGTGAAACTAAATAATAGCTTGTAATAAGAAACTTTGACTAGTTATTATTCTTAAACAATGCCTGTTCACAAAATCAGGCTTCTAGTTTTATGCATAATTAAGTTACAAGGGGGTCGAAAATGGCCTGAACTACTTCGGGAAGGACAGTACGGCCGTGCCGCTTTGTTGATCGACTTGGCAGTCACGGCTGTGCCCCCAGATATTGGAAAAAAAATTCAAAAGTAAGTGCCGCAACAGACGGGGCGCAAGTTGCGTCGCGTAACAGCTAGAGATGGGCAGTGGATAGTACTCAATCTACCCATTTGAGTATTTACTCACTTAGATTTAATAAATAGAGTAAATAGAGCGTGCTCATATATTGACATCGCATTTGATGTCTGTTTACTTATTTTTACGTAAAATTACGTCTATGCACACCTCCCACCAAAAAATGATAATTAGTCAAAGAAGTCTACTTTCAGCGTATGATTAGTATGGTATTTTCATATAATTTAGCGTAGCATATAACGTTTACCTACATTTTAAGAATATTATGGCGTACGCACACACTTTCCGACAAGAATTGCAAGTGTATACTAGATTTAAGTTTCAAAATTGTCATGAAAACATGAAATAATGAATATGAATATAAATATGAGTCGTAATTTATATAAATCAATCTTCTCACCAAATGGATAAATAAGGATATTTATCGGGTATTTACTCAATCTACTGAGTAAATACTCAAATGGGTTGATTGAGTATTTATGCATCGCCCATCACTAGCTCTAAGAAGACAATTCTGGGATTTCAAAGCATTAGTTTAATACACTTTTAATTTCATACAGTCTCACCTCCTAATTCATAAAAAATACAGACAATTGCAAAACCTATTTAAGTTAAGATATGTTTTGTCCGATTCATTCCTTTCAATATTTGACATTGCAAGAACAGTACAAAACATATTTTAACTAAAACAGATTTAGCAAACGTTCGTATATTTTTATGAATAAAGGGGTTAGTTTTTTATTATAAATAAAACAAATAATAGAATATTAACGTAAAAAATAATTTAATAAGGCACAATACGATTTTTACGTTGTCCATTGCATAGGTACCTAAATAATATTAAAAATCTTTGTATAATTCAAATACGATTGTATGTTATGTGGATAGAAATTGGTAGTACCCAAGTAGCTACAGTTTTAGTTGTAGAATTAAGTACTTGAGTAAAAAAGTATCAGTTCTAATAAACCAATCGTACATATAAATATAAATAAATTAGATGACGAAAATACCTAATTTTTTCGTAAAAAAGCACATAACTGTAAACAGCCTATGCACTGCTATCCAAATATTCCTCGTCACTATTATTTGCATCATCAAGAGATATTTTTGTCTTTTTTCCGTTAATATAATTTGGATCTTCACACCTTGATGTCTTAGTAGAGGGAGGGTCCCCTGCCACAGGCCCTGTACTAGTTCCGTCCTCTGAAAACTCAATGGACGAAGGAGTCTTGCTCGGAGAAGGCGGCTGACTCAACGCATGCATCAGCATCCCTTTAGACTCGTTCCAAATACTACACAAAGCACCATGAGGTCCAAACATTAGCAAAAACGACTCGATAAACTCCCTAGATTTCTCCTCCCATTTCGCCAAAATATCCAGTTTCTTATCACCAATATTCGTAATTACTCTCTTTCCTTTGTCTTTTAGGTCATCCATCATGTTTTGAAAACGAAATTTCTTGTCATCAAGAAACGAAACGTTGAGTTCTTTAGCTGAGTATCCAAGAGCTAAGTTAGTTCTTACATAAATATCGTAATCACGTACAATTCTTGCGACTATGTCTGATGTAGACACACCCTTAGTTCTTTTAGTAGTCACAAACATATCTCTCGCTTTAATAAATGCGTAGATATCATCATCGTCCTCACTTGTGTATGGAATATTATCGTGAGCAACGAAATCTATCTTATGTTGTTCAAGAAAATCCTCACTTAGCTCCCATGGAGCATCTCTTACGACCTCATCAACGTATTTGCAATGCCTTACTGCTTCATATCTTTCATCTTCATTCATAACTGTACGGCCTTTGCGACTATGAGTTAAAGCATCATTACATACTCCTACAATAAGGTAAACGTTAGGGAACACTGTTTTAGCTTGTTGAAGTTGTCTTGCATGACCTTGATGAAATAAATCATAGATTCCATCTGAGTAAACTCGTACTCTTCTGATAGATGTACCAGCTACGGCTTCTGCTCGAGGTATTTTCGCATGATCACATTGTTTCAACTCTTCTATAGCTTCTGGGTCTGTGCTGAACGGAGCTATAGTACAAAGCGATATGATTTCTGGTTCTTCTAATCCATGAATGTATTCATTTAAATCTATCTCCACGTCCACTTCATTCCCATCACCGTTGTTGTTAGTAGGTGCCATGTTAGTACATTTTTTGGATTTTGTAAAGTATGCAGCTCAATGCTTGTTTACTTACTACAATGAACACCGGTTTCACTTTAGTTGATCTTGTAGCACTGGCAATTCGTGTTGGAATTTCTATCAGAGAACTGTTATTATTTATGTCTCCTGCAAAACGCAAACGTAAGTGAAAGTAATGAATAACCTGTTATTATCACAGCGTTTATAATAAAATAGAAATATTGTGGTCTGTTATGTGCATGATTTTATTGTGACAGTGACAGTTGATGTCACTAAAAAAGGCTAGTTTTGCGCATGCGTTAACTTAAATCAATACTTCTTTAAAGCACAAACTCCACCAACAAAACTTTCATGAAAAGCAGTAAAAAAGTTTTTTTTTTAAAGCCTTGTGTGGGGTAATGGGAATAAAGTAATGAAAAAAAATGTGACCATAGAAGTGATTTTTTTTTTATTAGAAGAGATTTATTTGTAAACCTACTAAAAGAACCATCAGTAAGCTTTCCTTCAAAGGAATGGAAACATAGACCTAGGAGGTGTTTTTTTAATTTACTGCCTTAAGCTGAAACCCACATTAAAACAATACAAGTATAGATTGAACGATATTCAGCAGTGGACTTCATTTAGCTGTTACGATGATGGTACAGTAAGAATGTTTTTTTGTCGCATATCAATATAACATACATACGAAAGTTGAGAGTTTAAAACCTTGTAAAAGTGAGAACGTTTTTTAGAAATGCTACCGCAACCTAGTAATTCCACTCGTTCCGTACGGACGGACAACGTGACCGCAGTTTTATGTTAATAATGTGAACGTTCCATTACTGGCCGAGACCTTGATAGCGTGGCCTAGTTCGCACTACACCATTCAATGATGGGCTAAAATTAACAATTACATAACGCTCTTAATTCATAGAAAATAAATAGCTACGTAGATAAGAACAAATCACAACAATTTAGCATACAGAAAGGAATCTACTAAGGTCCCGCGTAATATGCGTCCTCGTTCCCAGCCCCGGATCTAGGGGGGGGGGGGCAAGCCGGGGCCTATGCCCCGGGCGGCGAAGTCACAGGGGCGGCAAAATCGAATATATCCACCCCTCCCATGCTACCGATACGGAATGGAGGCGGCGTCTGGTTAGTAGTCTTTTGAAGAAGCATAAAAGTTGTTTACTGCTCAAAAATTAAATCTGCTACATAAATACAGTCTGCAACCCCCTCCCCCGTGTACCAAGCAGGGGGCGGCATATTTAGGTACATATTTTGCCCCGTCTCAAAAAATTCTAGATCCGACACTGCTCTTTCCCCGTCACTTCTACCTCGATAAGGCGAGAACACGGGGATGTCCCTTCCATATTAATTATTTTCACAAGTTTGGCTTTTTTTTGCGGTATAGCTTAAGCTACCTCGATTAGTATCATACAAGTAAAATAAACAAACTTTCTTCAACAAAACCGAAAAATAACTTTACTTTCTTTCCCGCAATGAACATAGTTAATATGCAAATGCGAAGTGGCCGAAAGTGTCATCAATAATACGAAAAAGGTTCGGCGTTCGGTGAAAGACGAATGGTAGCGAAAGTGAGCGGGCAGAACCGGTAACCCAAGCAAGTGTTGGTCAATGCCACTTGTGGTTCGTGCAAGAGTTGCATTCTTTTTTAGTTTGTTTGTTTGTTTTTACCCGACTACGGCAAAAAAGGAAGGGTAATTTTAGCAGTCTATGTATGTGGGTTAGTGTGTTCCACCGTAGCATCCGAATCGCTTGTTCAATTTTCGCAAATGATATGTCAATCGATTTGTCATTATTGCCCGGGTGACATAGGCTACAATTTATACAATGTGTATTTTATATACTTGATCAAACGAAATTGTGCGGATATAATACGAAATATTATCGACAAAAAACGAAAAAAAAACGTTTTTATAAAAATCCAGGCACAAATTTTTTCGTCAGTTATTTTTTAACTTTGAAACAAGACCTTCAGAAACAAAAAATTAAAGTGTTAATAACGATTTTTTGCTGGTGTTTTATTGATAATATTTCAAATCAAGTATAAAAATACTATACAAAAAATATCGAAAGTTACATATAAAAAGTGAGATTGACGAGAGAATTTTTTTTGTTTTGATAGTTGGGTATCAAATTTAGGCTCTCGATTAGTACTTTTCAAAAATATTACATTTTTAGCCGTATATTAGCCAGGTATTTTTAAAACGTATATCTTGTTGAATTAGCAAATTTCAAAAATATATATGTTCTTGGCCTTATATGGTTCCCGTAGTCAGGTAGATTTTAGGTTTCCGTACTCAAAGGGTAAAAACGGGACCCTATATACGTCCGTCTGTCTGTCACCAGGCTGTATCTCATGAACTGTGAAAGCTAGACATTTGAAATTTTCACAGATTCATTTCTGTTGCCGCTTAGCAACACATACCTACTAAAAACAGAATAAAATTGGTGTTATTAATGCACTGTAATTTAATAATACCAATATATATATAAATATAAAAAAATATCTTTATGTATAAATAAATAAATAAATATATAGGGACAAATTACACTGATTGAGCTAGCCCCAAAGTAAGTTCGAGACTTGTGTTATGGGATACTAACTCAACGATACTATAATTTATAACAAATACATATATAGATAAACATCCAAGACCCAGGACAATTTGAAAAAGGCCATTTTCCAACTTGCCCTGGCCGGGGATCGAATCCGGGACCTCTGGGTGGCGAACTAGCATGGTGACCACTACCCTACGGAGGTCGTCATTTGTATGTATTTTTTTATATATATTGGTATTATTAAAGTGTTGTATGTTAGTCTTGTACACCCCGTCTGATAACGTTTCACTGTATTCTCTCTATCCATCGGTTGTCTGGAAGGTGTCTGGGCGGTGTTATCGCTAAAAGCGATAACACCGCCCGTTGTACATTTAAATGTATTTTTTTGTGTATTTTTCACCGGTGTTCACGGGTTTCCCATATTAATCGACTAGTCTAGTTTGGAAAACCCAGATCAATATATAACCATGAACGTGTGCTGCCGGGAGGGACTGGTCAGCTCGGCTTCGCTTGTTTTGACTACTTAATATTTTTTATTACGCAATTTATGTTTGTTTACTTGTTCGCAAGCATTACATTGTATAATGTGTCAACATTGTATTATATTATAAGTATTTATTAATTAAAAGACAATTATAATAATATGACAAAGCCCTTCTGGCGAGTAGGCGACCAATACTGTGAAAATGAGTTTCTTTCGGCGTTTCTTCTCAGCAGTGGTCGTTACGAAGCGCTGGAAACGGTAGCTTTTGTTTTAAAAATAAATTAAATTTTAATATACTTTACACGTAACGTAAATTATACTTATTGACGTGTAAAAGTGCCTGTAAAGGTCTAATTACTGAATAAACATTTGAATCTTTGAATCTTTGAATCTTTGATTGTCGTAATACCAGTACTAACACACCTCCATGTTTACTGTCGGCTACTGATCCCATCATCTCGGAAGCAAACTACCTACGAAATACAGACTAACGTCTAGTTCGTATGTGGGCTGTTGCCGAATGAAGGATAAATTGTAAATATCACGACAACATGAATTATAGTTTATTATGGCTTCATAAAGATTTTTATATTTTTATTATTATTGATATTTTGTTTTTGACTGCCTCCGTGGTCCAGTGGTCAAGGCGTTCGCCTTGTTACCCGGAGGTCATGGGTTCGATTCCCACTGGGAAGCATACTTTGTTAAAAGTTGTTTCCAGTCTGGATAGGATATTGCAGGCTTGAATCACCTGATTATCCGAAAAGAAAGATGATTCCGTGTTTCGGAAGGCACGTAAAACTGTGGGTCCCGAACGCCACCTAGCGTTTGATCATCAAACTATCCAAGGATTGGTTCCTGGTTTGCCCTTTGGGTTGCGGAGGTCAGACGGCAGTCGCTCTGTGTAAAAACCAGTAACCTCGTCAAATCTCCTTGGTTAGGTAGCGGACCCCGGGCTCTGAAGCGTTACTGCTGAGGATGCAACCGGGAATACGCTCGGATGATGATGATGATGTTGTTGTTTTGTTTTTGGTGTACAATAAAGTAATACTTAACTTAACTTAACGTGGTAGGGAACCCTAAAAATAGGTAATACTGCAGACCTTCAGGCATTTATCTTATTAGCCGTTCTATTCGTTTATCGCGGTCTAGCACAAAGAAAATGTTACAAAAAGTCAGACGTTAGCCATCAAACAGTAATTAGTTTGCGAAATATGTCTCCTGATGAAACTAGTGTTACTGTTACTCATTGATGGATTATGATTGATGACTTTGAGGAATTAAGCTGAGAAGTCGACGTCAGTAGATTTGCTTTCAAGGATCTCTTGAAACTTCGGCTGTCTTTAATTTAGATATACGCGTAACTACACTGTAATAATCTTGCAATAAACCCAATCCTTCATGACCTTACATACCTCCTTTCTCCATCATTTCATTCTGCCCACCTTTTCAAACGTTTTTAAATGGGCACTTCATTAAACACACAAAAACATATACATTATAAGAACAAGAAAGAAAACCGAATTAAAACTAAACAAACTAAAATACTGCTTCAATTAAAACTAAATAAAATGAAAAATATTAGATAATAAAAACTTAAATTATATAAAAAATTGAGGCCAAATCGCTGCCGTCACACGGCCAAGTACCTAAGAGACCGGCGGCATTTCCGCGTTGGATAGCAATACTTAGACGTTGTACGAAATGCGCGCCGGCCCTTGGGTCCCCAATTTTTGACACATTCATTCCATCCTCACCATTCTGACTCGTTCCTTATTATGTAGATTCAAAACAGTCGTAGAGCAAAAGAGAGACAAGGGTTAATACATTTATTTATCAGCACTGATAAAATTATATAATTTAAGTTGCTTAAAGGCAAAAAATTAAAGATTTTGATTAGCACACTTAAAAAATATATGAATTGTTAGCCGTATATCCACCCGTAGTAGGTTTTGAAACGTGTATCTTGTTTATTTGAAACTTTTCTCACTTGCTCTTTAAATAATATTAACCTGTAATACCTATATTTGAAAGAAAGAGTACAATTCAATTCAATTCAAATCATTTATTGCATTTCATAAAGTACAACAATTCTAACTATTCAAAGTCACTGTCTTCTATAATAGGTACACTATGAACCCTGTCGGGTATCGCAAAAGAAAAAGTGGAACGGCAAGCGACATTTATGACATGCAGTTAACTTATAAATGTTTACAAAATATTATTGAATAGTATAAGTATATTATTATTGGAACGAAGTTCCTTACGGCAGGCTTGGAGGAGATAGGAATTTTGCTGCGCGACCGAACTGAAAAAAATGTGATAGTAAAACCGTAAGGATGACCTCGTTAAATAAAACCGTTAAATGAGACGTGCGCAGGCGCGACAGTCGTATACACAAGAACTTTTGAACTTCGTTCCTACCTGGTGTCCCACGACACCACATTTCTTTTATTTTTAGTATTTATTAGCAAGATTGTGTGATATTTATTATTTGTAAATTATTGTCAAGTTATAAGTTAAAATGTGATGTCAAAGTTTATTTGTTAAGTAGGAATTTTTGAACTGTCAATTTTAATTAAAAAATTTATCGTTAAAATACTCGTCCAGTTTGTAATACGTTTTATTTACTCGAATTAATTTCAATTTTTTTATAAATAAGGAACTTTTTTCTTCATTTCTTAGGCTGTCGGGTAGGGCATTATAAATTTTTATCGTCATAGCTAGCGGGCCAGACTTAAAAAGTTCTAGTTTTACAAACAATTAATTAGTTCCTAAACTAGCCGTCACATACGTAGTGTATCACCCTACTTTCCTCGCGTTTGAAACGCATTCGAGTCAGTAGCGCAGTGGAGCTTTACACAAAAACTCCTGTCAATCAAACTGGCCGACATTGAAAGATCACTTATGTTTATGTGTAAGTAATAAACTCGGATATACCTGCCGTGTGATCTCTGGCCTAGAAAAGGACCGTTCCACCTTAATCATCATCATCATATCAGCCACATAAGTCCACTGCTGGACAAAGGCCTCCTCCAAGGATTTCCAAAATGACCGATCGGAAGTCTGCATCCAGCGCTTTCTGACAACCTCAGGTAGTCTGAGCACCAAGCAGGTGGGTGTTCTACGCTGCGCTTGCTGGTACGTGGCTGCTAATCGAGAACCTTCTGCCCCATCGGCCATCGATACTTCGCGCTATGTGCCCCGCCCACTGCCACTTCAATGAGCTAATCCACTATCATCATTAGAGCGTTTTCCCTGTTGCATCCTCAGCGGTAACGCTTCAGAGCCCGGGGTTCGCTACCTAACCTAGGTGATTTGACGAGGTTACTGGTTTTTACACAGAGAGACTGCCGTCTGACCTCCGCAACCCAAAGGGTAGATCAGAACCAATTCAGGTTTCAGCAAACGCTAGATGGCGTTCGGGACCTATGGATTATACCTTTGTCTTTAGAAACACGGAATCATAGATAATCAGGAGATTCAAGCCAGCATAGACTGGAAACAACTTTTCACAAATTATGCTTCCCAGTGGGATTCGAACTCACGATCCGGAGATTAAAAGGCGAACATCTTGACCACTGGACCATAAAGACAGTTAAAAGGAATAGAAAAAGACCACTCTATCTCTTCTTACAGCTGACGTAGTGGCAGATGTCACAAGAAAAGTGAAAAGATGAAGAACATACAATATACATATGCATTGTCACGTCTCTGTCTCATACGGGGCAGATAGAACCTAGGTCTGCAAGTCCTAAAGGCTTAGCATGATGGTGGATGTAAAAGAGGCCTGACATGCTTTGATAGAGCGAGATAGTCTTATTGAGATTTTTAAAAGAAGAAAAAGAAAAGAGTGCCTTGTGTTGTCTCTATCACCGACCGAACATTTTTTCATGGTCGGGTTATAGGCACACTTCAAATTGCATATACTTAAAGTGTGCCTATAATCCGACCATGAAAAAAATATACGTAGTATCATTAATATGTCTTACTCTTACCCCTGGACGCTCGGTGGCAAATCTACACTACTTGTATATTCTAAATCTTTGCTGACTACTGAATTTCATCGACCATCTTCCGTCTCCATTTATTAGACCCTATAGACATTGTTTACCATAAAGAGTTTGTCAAGTTTATCAAATGAGTCCCACTCAATTAGGTTGTTTGATAACTGAGTTCGGTAAATATCTCCCGGTTCCATCATCAGAACAGCTCAGCTCATTGACTCAAACGGTTGCAATTTTAGCTCAAACGTTTGAGAATAACTGGTTGAAAATTAAGTTGCAAGATTTGACCTACACAATGATACTCACAACATACGCTGTAAGTTAATGAAAGCTTGTAAAATTCTTTTTTCTACTCCTGTACTGTTATCTTTCTTTTAAATGGTCCCGAACACTAATATATAAGAACATAGATTATATGATTTCAGAAAAGTCTATAGTCTATTCCTAATATAATAGCACATGTGTCGTTATTTCGCCAAAACGATACTCCTAGCCATAGGCCTATAAGTTTTTTTTCTTTAGATCTACTATACTGCCAACATTATAAAATGGTTATTTTAACATATGGTGCCATTTTTCAAACGTGGATTCACTGAACAAGGTTTTTCGTATGAAAAACATTCGTCTAAGTAACTCCATGTTTCAAAAATGGCACTTTTAGTCATTAGGAAGACGTCAATAAAAAAAATTAAGTCTTCCATAGATACCTAGTATCTACCAAACATATGGTAGTATTTCGTACTTTTCTTTGTTTATTTTTGTATTTATTTTAGTAAATGTAGTCGTAGAAAAAGTATTGTATGTAACGTTGTATAAGTAGTCAAAAAATGCTCGATGGCGTCAATTTACGTAACCTGCACCACTCGCATTATTTAACCCTCCTTATACAACTGTTGCATAAAATACTATGATTGTAAGGATTCATTATAATCCATCCATAAGTTATTGTATGATTGAGTAACTGATATTTATACATCTATAGATCCTTAATAACTTTCACATTTGCAATAATTAAAGTATACCGCATCACAATAAAAAAAAATTAACTGTAAATATACAGACCAATCTGACAAAAATTTTAAATTTGTCATGACACCAATAAGGGTGCGTAAGAAAACTGAATTTCACACGGACGAAGTCGCGGGCACCAAATACAGATAATAAAGTATGTATTCGTGAGCAAGATATATAAGGAGTTATAGAACAATATTTTTAGATTTTTAAGATTTTTGTTTGTATGTCAGTGTGTGTATGCGCACTGTACACCCGAATGACCGAAACTACGCTAAACGAACAGCTAATTTTTAATAATAGTCGTTTCGGATTCGAACCAGCGACACCTGTGCAATGGAATGCCAGATAGTGTGGCGGTGAAAGTGAACGGACAGGTAAGAAATGTTTGGATATGCTACCAGGTGCTACTATGTAGTTCAGTTTTATGTAAATATAATAAACTAGCTGCACCGCACGGTGTTACCCGCGGAAAAAGTTGCCTATGTGTTAATCCAGGGAGTCAGCTACCTGCATTATAAATTTTATCAAAATTGGTTCAGCCGTTTGCGCGAGAAGAAGTAACAAACATACACATACACACACACACTCACAAATCCCTTTATATATTAGTGTGATGTGATGTGATGAAGTGTGATATAGACCAAACCAGAATTAATCCTCGAAATTTTGGAGATGTCACAGATCTTGATATCCCAAAATATATAACTTAATTACCAAGGTAACGGAGGACAAAATATACGGTGAAACATTTTATTCTCAACTATGTAATTTTTACTACAACGTTAGTAAATTTATTAAACAAGAGTTACAGTGTATGAAACGAAATAACCGGCCTACCCATTATCTATAAAAATACACAAAAACAAAAACAAAAAACAACAAACAAACCTCTAAAAAAATTACGTTTGTTGTATGGGAGCTCCATTAAAATATTTATTTTATTCTGTTTTTAGTAATTGCTGTTATAGCGGCAACGAAAATACATCATCTGTGAATATTTCAACTGTCTAGCTATCACGGTTCATGAGCATGATGACAGACGGAAAGATGGACAGCGGATTCTTACTAATAGGGTCCCGTTTTTAGGGTTCCGTAGTAAACAAGGAACCCTTATAGTTTCGTCATGTCTGTCTGTTTGTCTGATTGTCCGTCCGTGGTTTTACGCAGCAAATATAAGTACTAAAAAGCTGTAATTTGGTATATGTATAAATATTAATTATGGGGAAAAAGTGGTAAAATAAAATATTGAAATAAAATTTTTTTATAGTACCTCCCGTACTAGTAAATTCAAAAGTCAATTTTATTTTCTCGACTAACTAATCATGTGGGGTATCGTTAAATAGGTCTTTCAAAAATATTATGAGCTTGAGAACACTGTTTTTCGATTTAGGGATCAGTTTCTGAAATATTTGGTTTAAAAGTGAAATTTTTTGTTAGAGTCAAGTGCCCCCCCCCCCCCTCAAACTGCTAAACGGTTATATATGGACACGTGAAAAAATTCACAGCCATAGTAAATATAACGAAATTTAAAGGAAAACTATCACAGCTAAGTAGGGTTTACAAATTAAAAAGTTATAGGTGAAACTAATAAAATGTACTCGGAAAAGGAAAATTTTATACAAATACAATAGAAAATTAGTTTTTAGTAGCATGAACTCAAAGTTGACATTCGTTACTACGGAACCCTACACTGCGCGTGGCCCGACACTCACTTGGCCAATTATTACCCTTTGGGTACGGAACCATAAATAGTAGGCAGGTAAAGGAAATAAACACGCATAACATAGAGTTAATATCTATATAGTAGTACCGACAATCCGCTATTTTCCAACAAGTCAATTTAGATACATTTTTCTAAACGTCAAAACAAACATTTTCTACGGGAATTGAACGAAATACTGGCTAATGACGTCATATATTCCTGAAGTCGAATAGCGCTCTTTTTATCAGTTTTACTGCAATAATAAATCTAAAATCACGTTAAATGGATATGTTTAAAGACAAGTGACATAATTTTGTGACGTATTATTTTCTTATAAGTGCAAAATTAGTATGCAATTAGTGAATAAAAGAATACCCAGAAAAATACCCAATTGAATCAAATACTAATTTAAATTTATAATAATTTATAACACCTAAGAATATCAAACACTGGTAATACAATCTCGAATATCCATATTATATTTCGTGGCATTGGCGTAAGGCCGGTAGCAAAGGTACATTTATACAATATGTAACAAAAACCCTGTCCGATCCTTGTAGGAGCAACTCAGACTGTCAATGTGAACAACTTTTCCTATGGGACTAATGTATAATCGAAGAAAGAATCCCATACAACAATAGTTTTTTTTAAATAATATGTATATATTTTATAGTATATTTTATATTTTAATTTTGTTGCAGATATAATAAAAAAAATCTAACCTAGGAGAATTAAAATGAATAAAGATATAAGATATAATTAAAATAACAAGAAATACATTTTTGTAAAAGTTAAGTTTTAAGCAAGAAGAATTAAAATTGTTGAACGATATAAGTTGGTTTTCAAATATGAATATTCTATTAATCATTATATTCTGTACGGTTCAGGACAAACATTAAAAAATACGTTAAGTTACCTTACCTGATCGGATCAGGTTTTAAGTCAAAAGATAAAAATAGTCCTTTCGGAATCATATTATGGGTACACAACCCTAAAAATACTACAGAGTGGGTAGCATACTTATCATGACGAAAAGGCACCTGGCTTCACGGATTGATGGCAGGTGGAGCAGGGCTTTAACCGAATGGTGGCCCAGAGCGGGTGAAAGAAGCGTCGAACGTCCAGCAATGAGATGGGTTGACGACATAGTAGAAGTCATGGGTCGCACCTGGATTCGAGCAGCACAGGACCGAGATGGGTGGCGTCGACGAAGGGAGGCCTACGCCAGACCTATGTCACTCACCTTTTAGGTATCAAAAATCTACTTACATGATTACTATGCGCGCGGCGACCACTTCGAAGAGGAAAATTCAGTTACATGAATCGTTTGTCTATTGTAATAAGAATGAAATTGGCTTGCAATGGATGTCTGGAAACGAAGAGGTGAGAAGTTTTGACGCAAGGTAAATAAAACCATAGCGCTAACCACATTAAGTAGATATTTCTTTGAATTTCTTTGCGAGTAAGACTTCTGTACGTGAGTACTAGTACTTATTCTGTGTCTATGCTCTGCAGTGGGCGGAAGAAGGGCTGAGATGATGATGATGAGGGCACTATATGTATAATAATAATACAATAATAAATGTATATTTATTTTTTCTCCACAAAAAATAAAACTTACTGTAACTTAAAAGTAAAATAAACATATTTATAATTAAATAATCAATAAAAAATGTGGAGAACTGGTGCCTATGATAGGTTTCCAAAGAACCTGTGTTACGGGTCACCAGGACCCGCCATCAACAAAAAAAATAATGAAGTCCAACATTAACTACAGAGAAATAAAAATGAAATAACAATATAACACTTATAAATGGAAAATGTAAAAATAAACAGAAAAAATACCAAAATCGAACTAAGTATCGCATATTATATACTCTAGAAAGAAATAAACTACATAATAACACTTAAATTAGCAATTTACACGAATTTTTAAAGAATTTAACGAATTTTTATTTAAAGAATTTATTTGAACATTTGAAACATAGGTGCATTTAACATATTATGATCGTAAACAAACCGCTATAGTACAAAACTGTGTTGCAGTTGTTTACGCCCAATTCCGGAATATGGTTATCAGCAAACATTTAACAAGGTTCTTACTTATGGTTCGTAAGGTATCTAAAAGAATGGTATTTTTTGGCACATTAATAGTCTATGGAGTCAATAAATCTTTTTTCGGCTATAATTTTAGCTGGCCATTAGCCTAGAACAAAGAAGCAGGATTCAGAAATCTACAAAAAAAAAATGTACATAGGAACCAGAAAATTCAGTAAACAGAAACAGAAATTCGGCTGCGAAAAGCAGAAAACCCAGAAGCCAGAAGTGAAGAGTGTCAAGACCAGTAAACAGAAGTCAGAAGTCAAATTCCAGAAGACAAACTAGAAGGCTGCACTATTACGACAGTGTCAACAAATCTCTAATCTTACGAAGAAGACCTGCAGAGCAACGCGACGGATACAAAACAACAAAGCAGTCTATTATCCTTCCAAGTATATATCACACACCAAGTATTATATCTATCCTCCCCATACTGATTTGATGCTGGTATTCGGTCGGTTCTTTCAACTCCCTCTCTCTCCCCTACTCCCTGACTGCGAATATCTCCTACACTCCTTTATTCCTATCTACGAGTCCAACTGGTTTCTCGAGCCATGAGTGGTATAACGAGGTTTGGCGTCGCCATGTTCTAGGGACTGAGGACGATATACATGCATCGGCTTTGGTCTGCAAGCGTGATGACGTACTCTCCAAGGTAAACCTCATTCATAAGCTCTTGCAGCGTAACTGCTGGCTGGGCGGACTCAGAACAGAACAGACAATCGGGGTCACCAGTTTTGTGACTGCACGGTTTTTTATAGTGTAGGCATTTTGTACTGCAACTAAGATAGCTTGGAGTCGTCAGAAAGTCTGGCCAAGATAAAAAAGTATGTGTCAATACCATACACAAAGGTTGTGTGTATGCAAATAGTATTGCCTGTGGTAATGCTTAGACTATTGTTTATGAGGTTAGGGGTCACACTTTTGTACTGTTACGTCCATTCGATTTCATAAGTCTAATATTATACGGGTAGAGTTTATCCCACCAAAAACATACCTGTTAAAAAGGGGGCCAAGTTCCTATCGGCTAATTGTTCGGCTAAAAAGAGTTGAAATCCAATCCAATGCCAAGTTTAGATGCACTTTAAAATCAATCATAATCATCTTCATCAACAGCCTGATCCACTGGTAAACATTTGCCATTCCCAAGACTTGAACTTGGCAGGTTTTCGTGCTGTACGTAACACTTGATTAATTGTATGATTAAATTTATTATTTATATAGTTAAATTAACCTATTTAATAAAACTTGCCAAGTTCAAGTCAATTTTTTATACCCCTCCCCCCTCTCCTCCTTCCCTCTCTCCTCACCCCTCTCCTCCTCCTCTCTCCTCATCGTATTCTCATTGTATCACTGGTTCATAAATATTTTTATTAAAAATTCGATATTCGATTGAGCCGACTCACGCTAGACCGATTTCTTAAGTTTTTTATTTTTTTGTTAATCTACATATAAAACACGACCTGCGTGCAAAATTTCATAACACTAGGACAATTGGAAGTGGCCTAGAGGTTTTGATTACCGGTCAGTGAGTCAGTCAGTCAGTCAGTCAGTCAGTCAGTGCCAAAATTAGCTATTTTCACAGGGTCATATTTCAGGATCTACTTAAGCTATATCTATAAAATTTGGCATACTGCTTTAGTACTAGTATATGATTGCGTAGATACAATTTTTCTTTGTACTTGCAAAAGGCACTGAGCTACAGGGGGGTCAAAAGTGGGTCGAAACGGTTCGTGTAAATAGTGCACGGCATGCGCGCGGCCTGTTGCTGGAACTTGGCCTGCGCACTACCGTGCGCTTAGAATTTTTATGGCTCACGACTACAAATTCATAGTGTCGACATTTAAGAATCGCCTTAACCTAGACTTTTCCATACAAACGTCGCCTTTGTATATTTGCTCTTTCGTATGTTGTCTTTTTTAATGATTTTTTTTGTACAATAAAGATATTACTAACAAACAAACGTAGTAGTCTACGTTTTATTTTGAAACGACGTGTCAGATATCGGTAAAAAATTTAAATTTTAAAGAAATTGCAATTATTTAGTGTTATAATTAAACAAACAAACAAACGTAGTAGTCTACGTTTTATTTTGAAACGACGTGTCAGATATCGGTAAAAAATTGTAATTTTAAATAAATTGCAATTATTTAGTGTTATAATTGGTTTTCGACGGTAAAATTATGAAGTGGAAAGAGAATATAAGGGTGTAGAAGTTTTCCATACTGATGGTCAAATATGATATAATACACTATATTCGCTTTTAAGTTCATAATTTTAATGTCGGAAACCAATTATAGCTCTAGATAATTTGCAATTTCTTTAAAAATACACAGTTTTGCTCATATCCGACGTGTCGTTTCAAAATAAAACGTAGACTACGTTTGTATGGGAAAGTCTGATTCTGTCGTTAAGGGGACTACAGAATTCAGTCTCCTAAAGTCCCGCGCTATATGCGTCCCGGTTACCCGTCCCTGCACCTCTGCCCCCGTGTTTGCGCCGGGGTACCTATTGAGCGGGTGGCTGCAGCCACCTCGACAAGAGGTGCGGGGACGGGGAACGGGGACGCATTTTGCGCGGGACCTTAAGAGATTAAGTTCTGTATGTCATACTGTAACGAAGTTACAATAAACCTCATCCTTCACGTCCCGTTTACCTGCTTTTCCGTTTTCAATTACTAAAAATTCAATTTTTAAATTTTAGATTCCTTTCTCATCATTCTGATTCATTCCACTACCATCTCTCGAGCTGATTACATCGATATCAGTATTGTAAAGTTATAATAAATAAAATAACTCTTTGTTATTTCTCTCAAGCTCTCCACTACGTACCTTACCTACCTCTTCATGTAGGAGCTCCAACTGCCCCAGCTAGTGCGCGGCTACCTACCTACTAGGAGTTCCTACAATACTTATCCTAGCTGCAGTTCTGTGGTATCGTCACCAACATCACTGTCGGTTGTAAAAAACTTACGCACAAATGCATTCCCAAAGAGTAGATGTCAGGCTGGCGGTCGGTCGAAAAACTTTAGCCAAATCATTATAATCTTTCTGCTATTTCTTCTCCACCTTTGGTTTCGCATCCTTGGATGACCATTTAAATGCATATTATATTTGGAGAAGATAAAGCCATTATTTATAAAAAAAATGCGTTTGATGGACCCCACTTTATTTTATTCTGTTACGTACGTTGAAAAAGATTATAATTGAAGATGTACGGCTGATGTCAAAATTACCCTATTTAAGGCATACTGCCAGTCTTTTTATACCTGCAATCTATGGGTCAGCTATACTCAACGGTCACTCAGCGCCCTTCGTGTACAATATAATAACATATTTAGAATGCTGTTGGGGTTGCCAAAACATTGTAGTGCTTCGGGCATGTTTACGGAGAGGTACACTGACAGCTTTCAGGCAATCGTCAGAAAAAGAGTCGCCTCGCTAATGCAGCGTGTTCGAAATAGCTCCAACGGCATTCTAAGTGTGTTAGCAAATAGAATAGACTGTCCGATGATGAGGCATTGGATCGGAATTTATGTGTCTCGCACATGAATGCCGATCCAAAGCCTTACAAACAATCTCTTGAATTTATTTATTTTTCTTTTTGAGTACTAATATTGGTTCAGTTTACTAACACTATATGGATTTTTAAATGATCTGAAATAAAAATACATTATATTGAAGAAGTTAAAAATGAAAAGCACATCCCGGGATTTAAAGCAGTAGTTAAGAATGCAACCGAGAAAGCGCTTAGATGAAAATGTCACAAGCTCACTTCTTATGGCTGATAATCGTGTACTCGTGTTATAACGGGGGTCATTAATGCATAATGACGTTGTTATGCAATTCACGTCACACCTTCATTATATCACGTCATGGTTTATTACAGTTAATGAGATCACTTGGAGTATTAGTTCCGTTACGGCTCTTACGGATCTTAATCTTTTTAATATATTTGGAATGAAAACAATGGCGTGAGTACATTTAGTACTTATTCTGCGACACAGGCAAGAAACTTGTGGCTAGATATTCCCAATGTAACATCAGTTTGGCTTAGTAATAAACTAACAAGTAGTAAGTTACGAACCCGCCCCGCACCTCATCTGATAGGGCCGTTGGAATACAGGGCCTTAAGGGGCTACATGAATTTTCCGGGGTCCAGTGCTTGCAGTTTGAAATAAATCATTTGATAGGAAAAGGAGACATCATTTCAAATTTGGTTTTGATCAGACCCTAGATAACCCTTTAAACTATTTTATGAACTACGGTTTACAGAACGTGAAGCTTTTCTAAAAGCTTCACGTTCTTACTTTAAACTGTAAACAGTAGTTCATAAAATAGTTTAAAGGGTTACCTAGGGTCTGATCAAGACAAAATTTAAAATGATGTCTCCGTTTCCTTATAAATAATTCTTCGAATTAAGGGGCTACCGGAAAATTCAGGTAGCCCCTTAATTCGAAGCTCTTCTAATATTTCAAAATAACGTAACTTTTTTTCGATATTTATGGAAAGATTATGTTAGTATTTTTTTAAACCTTGAGCCAAAACCATAATCAACTATTATGATTGACAGCATCTATAATTCGAGGCTCTTCTAAGATTACATTACCCTCTATTTCATGCAAGACAACGTAATTTTTTCTGGTTTTTATGGAAATGTTTTTTCTTTGTTCAATTAGGTAAGTATTTTTTTTAACCTTGAGCCAAAACTATAAACAGCTATAATGATAGACAGCATCTATAATTCGAGGCTCTTCTAAGATTACATTAGCCTTCTTTTTCATGAAAATTAACGTAACTTTTTTCGGGATTTTTGTGGAAATGTTTTTTTTGTTCAATTAGGTACTTAAGTATTTTTTAAACCTTGAGCCAAAACTATAAACAGCTATAATGATTGACAGCATCTATAATTCGAGGCTCTTCTAAGATTTCATTAGCCTTCTATTTAATGAAAAATAACGTAACTTTTTTCGGGTTTATTTGGAATTTTTTGTTTTTTGTTCAATTAGGTTAGTATTTTTTAAACCTTGAGCCAAAACCATAAACAGCTATAATGATTGACAGCATCTATAGTTCGAGGCTCTCCTAAGATTTCATAATATTCCATTTTATGCAAAATAACGTAAATTTTGCCCAAGTTGATTGACAATGTGTGTCCAGACCCTCAACGTTCCGTTTCGCAAGTTATTTCTTGACGATCATAAATATTAATCACTATGCGTATACCCTTTGACACCGCAAAAACTGGTGTCAAAAGGCAGCCGATTGTGAACATAAACGTTTTGGATTTTAGGACGCGTAGAATGGAATGTTAAGAAACGTTTCGAAAACCAAACCAACTGAAGCGTTTGGTGTAATCTTACACAAGTATTTTTAACCCACCTCAAAGAAGAAGGTTATCAATTCATCGCCATGTTTTTTTATGTATGTTAACCGATCAGGATCATTCAAAGACACCTGTACCTATTTGGAGAATACTTTAATTTTCTTTTTATCCTTTTTTTCTTTATTCTTATAATTATTTTTTTTCGCTAAAAAGCCAATTTAGATATTTTATTAAAATCGGTTGTGTAGTTTGGAGGTGAAGTCGTTGTTTAGTTTTGAAAAATTATTTGATTTGTACTTCAATAAATATATCTATTATAGCTCAGAGGCTCCATTCATAATGTAATAGAAAATATCTCGTTACGCATCACAAGAAAAGCGAGAGGAAACTGACCGTGAAACCCTATTACCATAATAAAGTGACACCACAGCGGTCAGATGTCAAGAGACTCGCTTTCCCGAAGAAAACGAAAGTGCACCTTTAAGTGACTGCCTCTGACCTAAAATCTGCGGGAGATATTTATCTTGTTGTCGGTGTCATGCGGCATTCAGCTTGGGAAAGGTGTGAATTGACTAAAAAAGTATAAATAAATAATAATAAATAAATATATACGAGCAAATTACACTGATTGAGCTAGCCCCAAAGTACGTTCGAGACTTGTGTTATGGGATAGTAACTCAACGATACTATATTTTATAACATATACGTATATAAATAAAAACCCAAGACCCAGGACAATTTGAAAAAGGCCTTTTTCCAACTCGCCATCATCAGGGATCGAACCCGGAACCTCTGGGTAGCGGACTAGCATGGTGACCAGACCACTGCGCCACGGAGGTCGTCGAGTATGACAAGATCTTAATGATCTATGTAGGTAAAGGAATTCTTTTATAGAATGGTTTGTGAAATCGATAGTGTAGTGGCAATCTTGCAAAGAATATTTCGAGTCTTTTCAATTTTATCTGTGCCCTCTTAATATATTTTTGTCATAATTACTGACGGATTTCATTAAAAATAGAGAACAATTCAAATCCGAGGAAGAAATGTTACTCCGCGAGAGCACGAGGCAGAGTGATAGGTACAGTGGGTAATTTCATAGACTAAAGAAGTAAAAAAAAATTGTTGGTCTATGGGTATGCAAACCTAAAAACTATTTTTTTGTTCCTTGGTAACCAAAAAGGTAAGTATATTGACAGTGACATAGGCAAAGACAAATTTGTGCTCTAGTTAATGTTTTTTTTTCTGATTTTATTCAGTACTAAGTAATTCTATTTATCGTTTATTTAGTTGGTGAGTGTGTGTGTATGTTTGTTACTTCTTTACGCTCAAACGGCTAGACCAGTTTTGATAAAATTTGGTATGCATTAAGCTGACACTCTGGATTAACACATAGGCTTTTTATATATACCGCGGGTAACACCGCGGGGCGCAGCTAGTCATTTATAAATCTCAAAACAAATCAGCCATGTTACTCTCCGTTTAGGTATTGAAGATATACCTACATTAATACTATGCGAGCGGCGCCCACTCCGGACTCGGAAATTCAGTTACATGAATCGTTTGTCTAGAGTATTAAGAATGAAACTGGCTTGCAGTGGATTTCTAGGTATCTCAACGAAAAGGTGCTGAGTTCTGACGCAAGCTAAATTAAACCATATCGCTTACCACATTGGATAGATATTTCTTTGAATTTATTCACTGTGGCTATAGGAAAAGCCTCATTATAGTAACCGACATGATCACTCTTACTACCGATTCGTTACATTGTACGAAGTTGTATGGAATTGATCGTTACGGACAATGCGGTGATTTCACAGTGATTTGGCGCAATGACACTGCTGTTTATTACGATGGTATGGTTATAAGAGGATACTTGAAACTTTAGACTTGTTTTTTTTTTAGCAGGCTTTTTTATGCAAAATATAATTGTCTTGTGTATCAATGGTTATGAGATAAACTTGATGATGTTATGGCGTAATAAACTAGTGGTTCTGTGAGAACAGTAGACCCCGCGAGTCCTTATATTTATTTTATTTTTGTACTAAATCAGGCCTGTGTCACTCCCCGTTTAGGTATCGAAAATATACCTACATTATTAGTATGCGCGCGACGACTACTTCGAAGGGGAAAATTCTGATACATGAATCGTTTGTCCAGAGTAATAAGAATGAAATTGGCTTGCAATGGATGTCTAGGTATCTAAACGGAGAGATGAGGAGTTCTGACGCGAGCTAAATTAAACCATAGCATTAACCACATTAAGTAGATATTTCTTTGAATTTCTTTTCGGAGGAAGACTTCTGTACGTGAGTACTAGTATGTACTTATTCTGTGACTAAAATTAGTCTGAGGTTTGACCAATATGGGAGTGAAGTTTATTACTGTGTAATCTCCTCATAAAGCCCTTTCATTTGATACCGCACATGGTATGTTTATATAAAAAACATTTCTTTTTCTGTATCGTCGACTTCAAAGTTACTAATCACCATTTTTGTATTTGTCATTCAATAGATTTGTATTTATGACGTCGTACTGAATGCACTAATACAAAATATATAGAAAATCGAATTTCTAGACAACTTTTGGGCAGATTGCCGACTATAAACACGTTCAAGTTTATCGTATAAAAAAGTTGTTCATACAAAAAAGTAGCGTCTTAATAAAAGTAACAAAAAAGTGTAGTGACTTTTCTTTCATAGCTGAGATATGAGATTTTTTAAATTTTAAATATTTCGGCCATATTTAAAAATTTCGAAAAAGTGGCTCGACTAATAAATTCCATATAATTACCAAACCTGCCCACAAAATTTCATGAGAATTGGTTGAGAAATGCGACCTGTAGGCGAGAACAGACAGACAGATAGACAAAAGAATTTTCGACCAGTAGAAACTGGGACGCTTCGCTAGCTCGGTCTCGGTTTTTAGTTTTGAAAAAATATACTTGTTCGTTGTCTGTCTGTCTATCTGTAATCAAATCTTGCAATATTTGACCCATTTTCTAGTTTCCAATTGAGCTTATTCAATCCAATTCAATTTAAATCATTTATTGTATTTCATAATGTAGATCAGTTCTAACTACCAAAAGTCACTGTCTTCTATTATAGGTACACTATAAACCCTGTCGGGTATCGCAAAACAAAAAGTGGAACGGCTTAAATTTAACATGTAATATTATGATATGGAGCTGATCTGATGATGGAGATGGAAGATGGTCGTGACATCAATGTGATAAAACAGGGGTCGCCAAATGACGGACCGCGGTCCGCTTTCAGACCGCCGACCCAATATGGGCGGACCGCGAGAACACAGCAACTTTTTAACTTGCACCGTCTAAATCAGGGGTCGTCAAATGGCACACCGCGGTCCGCATCCGGATCGCCCACCCATTTTGTGCGTACCGCAAGAACACAGCAACTTGTTTTATTATTCTACATAGTAAGTAATTTAATAAAAATGTATCCCCCGCTTTAACTTTGTTGACGTCAATTCAAAAACGACCGGGTGAAGTAACGAGCTACCAAGCGTGAGAGAGTTGGCGGATTGCGAGTGCGTTGATCGTCGCGGTGAAGAGTTTCAATGAAGGGTACTGGATAAAATTTTTGTGTGGTAATAAATATCCAGAACTACAAAAAAAAGCTTTGAAACTTCTTACTTCGTTTGGGCCAGCATATATCATATATTTGGGAAGCAGTATTTTCGAAGATGAACTTCATTAAGAATAATTTTCGATCTCGACTTACTGATGAATATCTCTAGGATTTAATGTGCACAAATACGACAAACTTTAGACTGATAGCCCGCAAAAAATGACATTTTTGTCATTAATATGTAAGAAAATACCTTTGTTATTTCCGTAATTACATTTTTTATTAAATATATATTTTTTGAAGTGTTGTGCGGACCACGCTGGTCATTTCGTTTCCACTACACCGTACCGTACAACGGACCCCGAGCGAAACTAATTGGTGACCCCTGTGATAGAACAACATAACTCCACCTAGTTTGGGCTCAATTGATTCATCCGAGGATCAATTTATCCTTTTAGATCATGGTTATAGACGAACGATTGTTTAAAAAAGTAATTGTTTCAAATTGCTCTTCTGTCCAAAGATTTACCCTCATATTCAAAAAAATTAAGAACAGTTTGCTAAACCATTTTTAATTAAAACATGTTTTGTCCCATTCTCCATTTTCATTATTTGTCTTTAAAAGAACGAGACAAAACATATGTTAGTTAATATATAGAATAAGGGGGTTAAAATATACAATTTGTGTCTTCTGAGGTCTTGACCTATTCCATTCTACATAGACTGATTACCCTCAAATCAGCATGTCTGTAGTGTTAGTGGTCAACCGTAATCATCATCGAAGCTCGCATTTTCCGCGCATGCTCCGCTGATCGGCAAAACCAATTGTTTTCACTTTCTTACGCCAACCAGCTCTAACAAGCCGTGGAGAACATCATTGTTTGCTTAGGTATGTTGTAATAAATACAATATAATATACATACATAATATTTTCGTCTCAATCACGAAAGAAACAAGTAATTATTACAAAAACAAAAAACCTGACTACCTGTTTATTTGTTTACTATAATTATTTTTTTATTTTGATACACCCAGTGTCACTCTCACAGAAAATACAAATCTAACGACCCTCTCAAGCTCAAATCCATCGACCTGTTCAGGCTGCAGAGCGTCCCAAGCAATTATAAATACATACACTCGAAAAACAAACAAAGTAAACGTAAAAAGTAGTGGAAGTGCTACATGAGAAAATTTGTGTCGGAACCGTTGTCCCCAGACTCACACAAATAAACCACTAATCACATTTGCATTACATATAAACAATTCGTTTTATTGGTCGTTTTTATTTATTTCAAAAAATACTTACGTTGTTTTGCAATCTGTAGTATACTTTGGCCAAAAAATTCTGGTACTTTACAATACATGGCGTTATTTTCAAATGATGCAATTATAAACTTAAGTATGCTTAACATAAGGTTTTAATTTGCGTCAAAATATGTTGTTGGAATTAAATGTATTTCGTCTTCGAATAATTGGTGAAATATATAAAAAAAGATTGCGACGAATTGTCCTCCTATTCGGAAGTCGGCAAAAAACAGAAATATAGCATTTCTGTTTTGCTGTCCGTACGTCATCGTAAGTAGCGCAACCTTTCTCCGAAACATCCGGCTGGGCATCGGCCGGACATGATTCATGGACATGACATTTGTGCGAAAGAGATGACACTATTATGTTCTTATTACGTTGTTGTGGACATTCAGACGTGACAAAGATGCTGCGATTATTTTAAAACGATGTCAAAAAAAGTATTGGCACGAAGTTCCTTATCGCGCGTTGCGAAAGGGGGCTAGACGGAAAAAATTAAGACCAAAAGTTGTAACGACACTTTTTGTTCATTCAAATTTATGAAGATAATAAAAAACTTGATTTTAGAACGCAGAGAGTTTGAATGTAATTTAGACCTATTTATATTTTACTTCGTTCCATCCGGGTGTCCCTTGACACCTTTCAAGTTTTTCTTTTTTTAGCGTTTTTATTGTGAAAATAAATTTTACTTTTTCCTCGTTCACCCTTAAACTAACGAACCTTTTGTTTATGTCCCTTTGCTTTCTGAATCAGATAGACTGATCAGATCTACTATCACACTATCGTTGAACAGTTACATAGTAACTATACAATGTGTATTTTTTATACTTGATCAAACAAAATTTGCGGATATTAGACGACATATTTATCAATAAAAAAAAAGGAAACAATCTTTAGTAACACTTTATTTTTAATTTTTTTGTAAAGGTCATGTTTCGATTTTTATTTTTTTCTCTTTAAGTAAACGGCGCATTTTTTTTCAAAGTTGTCTCATTTGTAAGCTACAAAGTTTAAGAAGCTAAGAAAGTAAAAAATATTTAACAATACCAAACAGGAAATTAGTTAAAAATAATTAAAGAAAAAATTAAAATGGCTGCATTTTTTAAATAATTAACATACCATATTTTTTTTACGGTTTTTTATCAATAATATTTCGTCTTATATCCGCAGATTTCGTTTAATCAAGTATAAAAAATGCACTAACTAAATGTATAATAATAACAGACAAAGACAGGTCTGTCATTATGTCTTATTACAGTATACATTAGTAGTATGTATTACAGTAGTTTATGTTATGTAGAAATTGTAATTATTTATCTAATTTGATTATACCTAATCATTTTCCCTTTTCCCTATCCTATTATTTTACACCCACCTAAATCTCTCTTACAACCCAAAGGTTGTCTGTAAGATAATGCTGGGCTTTACAAAATGTTTTTTGTACAATAAATATTAAATAAATAAATGTCTTATCATATTTATTAACCGAGCGAGCGGAGCAAGCGAAGTGTCTCAGTTTCGAGCATAGATTTAGATAAAAAATCTAGGTCTATGGTTTCGAGATTGGCCAAAAATGCTTCAGTCCGTTGTCAGTTTGTCAGACTGTCTGTTTGGTTCTGAACATGAAAATTTTTTTTTGCTTTTTGGTTTGGCTGTTCTCACCAGCCTTTATGGGTTATTATTCTATGGTTCTCGCCTACAGGTCGTATTTATCAACTGATTTTCGTGAAATTTTGTGAGACGGTTCAAAAATTATACACTCCTTTGTCGATCCAGTTTCTCAAAATTTTTCAAAATGGTGGATATGTCTGGGTTGAAAATTTAATAATCATTATATTTAATATCGAAAAATTTACAAAATGTCGTTTATCTTTTTTGTTATCGTCATTAAAACGCAACTTTTTTTTTGTCTACAGCTCACAGAGCCATTAGAATAGTATCTTGTATCTATAGTACCTACTCATAACATCACACTAACATTATAAAGGCGAAAGTTTGTGAGTGTGCGTGTATGTTTGTTACTTCTTCAGGCGCAAACATCTGGACCAATTTTGATAAAATTTGGTATGTAGGAAGCTAACACCCTGGATTAAGGGGAAACCTGAATTTTCGGGGTCCAGTGCTTCCCGTGAGAACGTAAAGCTTTTCTACGCACAATTGCGAAAAACGGCCACTTTTGGCGTATGTGCGTAGAAAAGCTTCACGTTCTTACTTTAAACTGTAAACAGTAGTTCGTAAAATAGTTTAAAGGGTTATCTAGAGCCTGGTCAAGACAAAATTTTAAATTATATCTCCGTTTCCTTTTAAATGTTTTAATTCAAATGGGGGCAGCACTGGACCCCGAAAAAATCAGGTAGCCCCTTAACACATAAGCTACGTGTTAAGGGGCGCGGGTAACACCGCGGGGCGCAGCTAGTTGAAAATTATCAAACGATATTAATAATTTTCTTCAAAATGTATCAAGCCTTACAGCTGTGTTACAACTTAAGAGACATTTCACATTTGGTTGGCTGTGTCGCTCGCACAATCAAACATTTTGAAGGATTATTAAAAAATGTGTCTCATTTATAGAAAAGTGTTTCATTAACATTCAATATAATTATAATGTCAGATATTTTTAAACATTTTTGTATATTGTGTAGACATTGACTACAGAGAGAATTAGGCTTTCAAATTTTTAAATTTTTGATAACCTAGTTCTCGCTACACACACACATAAACAATAAAAAACACGTCTAAAATATCTGACATACAATTATATTGAATGTTAATGAAACACTTTTCTTCAAATGAGACACATTTTTTAATAATCTTTAAAAATGGTTGATTGTGCGAGCGAGACAACCAACCAAATGTGAAATGCCTCTTAATAGACTTCAGTGTTGTCATCGCGTCACAAGGCATTTGGAATTACCAGGTTGGGCAACGTCGGGAAAGTGAGAAACGATTTAGGTACTGTTTTGCGGGTTTGCCTGCGCACACGCAATCTCTGCTCCGGTCTGATACAAAACCCTCATCAGTTTTATGTTGCGGTGGGGTTTCAATACTTTTAATATACCTACAAACATACATACGAGTATTATCACTTGTTTCTTATGGAGTAGAGACAATGGATTTCCAGTTGCTATGCTTTATGTTTTGCTGGCTGTTGTCCACGAGTTGCCCGCTTGGAACAATTTATACAATGTGACGGAAACCTACATTTTTGCGGGATAAAAATATCCTATGTGTTATTCCAGGTAATAAACTATCTTGCCAAATTTCATTCCAATCCGTACAGCCGTTTTTGCGGAAAAGAGTAACAAACATCCATCCATACATACAAACTTTTGTGATTATACTTAACTAGCCGATTATCCCGGAATAAAAAGTATCGTATGTGTTAATCCAGGTAATAAGCTATTTATATGCCGAACAGCCGTTTTTGCATGAAAGAGTAACAAATATCCATCCATACATACTTTCGCGTTTATAATATTAGTAAGATATTAGTAAAATTATTAGTTTAAATCAGAAGCGTAAAGAATTCAAGTATTCTTTTAAAATCACCGCTTCACCGCTTCTATGCTTCGTTCGGTGAGTGAAAGACCCGCAGGCCGTTTCTATGAAAATCACCGCTTCACCGCTTCTATGCTTCGTTCGGTGAGTGAAAGACCCGCAGGCCGTTTCTATGAAAATCACCGCTTCACCGCTTCTATGCTTCGTTCGGTGAGTGAAAGACCCGCAGGCCGTTTCTATGAAAATCACCGCTTCACCGCTTCTATGCTTCGTTCGGTGAGTGAAAGACCCGCAGGCCGTTTCTATGGAGAGTCCAATTTATTTTCTTAGTTTTTTTTTGCAGATCTTGAGAATTCGATTTTTTTCTTACATTTTTTTATTTTTATTCTTTCATTTCTTGAGAGTCCATTTTTTTTTCTTGTAGATCTTGAGTCCAATTTTATTCTTAGATTTTTAATTTTTTTCTTGCAGATCTTGGGAGTCTAATTTTTTTTTCTTAGATTTATTATATTAGAATTCCGAAGAGGTTTTGCGTAACCTTGTATAAATGCTTGAGGATGCACTCTTATGCAAAAGAGTGCATCCTTGTAAAAAGCTTAAGAGTCGTTGCAAAATACTTATGCGTATTTTTACAACCGGTTTGATACAATCAAAAACATTTTAAAGGTGGTACACATAATAACAGCAATGTTACCGCTGTTGACAAAGTCCAATGATGACTCTTACTAACTTACTTTTTGGGGTTCCGTACCCAAAGGGTAAAACGGGACACTATTACTAAGACTCCGTCCGCCCGTCTGTCCGTATCTCATGAGATACAGCCTGGTGACAGACAGACAGACAGACAAAGTTCATGAACCGTGACAGCTTGAAATATTCACAGATAATGTATTTATGTTGCCGCTATAACAACAAAATACTAAAAACAGAATAAAACAAATATTTAAGTCGGCCTCCCATACAACAAATGTGATTTTTTATAGATAATCGTACGGAATAAATATATTAATGAATTTGGGGTATGTATTATTTTTTTTTCCACTAACTGTATTGTGTATCAGGAGGGGGGGCTTAAAGGCTTTCGAACAGGATTGGAAAGTCAAGACCAAGGACAGAAAGTTATGGAAGGAAAGAGGGGAGGCCTTTGCCCAGCAGTGGGACATAAACGGCATTTAAAAAAAAAAATATAGTGTGTTGTAAAAAAAAAGGTCTATGAGTTGTATAATTGTTTATTTTTTGTAAAGATATAATTGATTGGTATATATAACGTAAATAAATAACTTTCCAAAGGAAACAAGTGAAGAAAATATGACTTCCCGAATTACTTCATAAGTTCATAACTCATTAATCAAATTATAATTATTTATAAAGAATAATTATTAAATGAGTTAAGTTTTTAAACGCAAATTTATAATTTTTAATTAGTGCTGGAAAATAAGTAAATGTAAGTAAAACAACATAATGAAAAGAATTGTTGAGATGGTTTGACAGGTGTATCAGATATGATACATATGTTAAACTTATAATATGCAGTTCTACTAAACTCGATAGCGAGACAAAAAAGAAGGTGTTATTGACACGCAGTTTTTTTATGCAACATTAGTTATATATATTTATTGCATACAAATTGCATACACTTGGATAATTATGACGCAACGATTGACATGTCATTTGTGAAAATTGGGCGGTTTTGATGCTACGATCAAACACACATAAATTATATCCAAATATATTCTTACAAAGATACATACATACTTATACATAGACTGCTAAAAGCATTACCCTTCCTTTTGGCTTTGCTGTAGTCGGGTAAAAACAGTAACCAAGCAAAGATCAGTCGCTTTGCTAGAAATAATTATTTACTAGCTTCGCCCCGCGGTGTTAACCGTGGTATATATAAAAAGTAGTCTAAGTGTTAATTCAGGGTGTTAGCTTTCTGCATAGCAAATTTTATCAAAATTGGGCTAGCCGTTTGCGCGTTAAGAAATAACAAACACACACACTCACAAACTTTTGCCTTTATAATATTAGTGTGATGATATATTCGGCTAAAAAGTAACATCGATCGACATTGACATGAGTATTATACCTTAAATACTTCATCCATCTTAACCTGATCTTTACTTGGGTTTTTAACATATGTCATACTCATGTATTAGATACTAGCTGTAACCCGCGACATCGTCCGCGTAGAAGTCTAGAAAATGTTTCTCGCTTCAAAAATGTCGAAAATTCATACAAAATTGCAACCCCTATTTCACCCTATAGGGATGTTATTTTCAAAATCTAATGAATGCATTATTGTTTTCAACTAATTACTAAAATAAATAAAAAAATCGTGTCTCTCCTCTCACTTTAAAAATTACGAAGTTTCATACCAACTGGCAACCCTCATTTCACCCCTTTAGGGAAGGAATTTCCAAAAATCCTTTCTTAGCGGACGTCTCCTAGTTACAATCTACCTATCACATACAAAATCACATACACATAAAATCTGCTTATTAAGGGGCTACCTGAATTTTTCGGGGTCCAGTGCTGCCCCCATTTGAATTAAATCATTTAAAAGGAAACGGAGATATAAATTAAAATTTTGTCTTGGTCAGACCCTAGATAACCCTCCAATCTATTTTATATACTACTGTTTAATGTTTAAAGTGAGAACATGAAGCTTTACTACGCACATACGCCAAAAGTGGCCGTTTTTCGCAATTGTGCGTAGAAAAGCTTCACGTTCTCACTTTAAACTGTAAACAGTAGTTTATAAAATAGTTTGAAAGGTTATCCAGGATCTGATCAAGACAAAATTTGATATGAAATCTCCGTTTCTTTTCAAATGATTTATTTCAAATGGGGACAGCACTGGACCCTGAAAAATTCAGGTAGCCCTTTAAGACGAAGTGGTAGCTAAAGTGGCGCCCTCATTTGAAATAAATTGTTTAAAACTAAATATGGTGATAATTCAAAATTTCATTTGTATAAATGTCTAGAAAGACCTTTAAGCTATTTTATGAATAACCTTTGAAAGTAATATTGGTAGTCCGTCTTGTTTTAAAACTGTTTTTCGCCAAAAGTGGCCACTTTTGGCCAAAAACAGTTTTAAAACTAAACGGACTATTAGTAATAATTTCAAAGGTTATTCATAAAATAGTTTAAAGGTCCTTCTAGACATTTATACAAATCAAATTTTGAATTATCACCATATTTAGTTTTAAACAATTTATTTCAAATGAGGGCGCCACTTTAGCTACCACTTCGTCTTAAGAACTTAGGTAATCGTTAAAATCTCTCTTCGTAGGAGGCAAACTTTAAAGGATGAGAGAAATCTAGGGCAGGCCGTATCCTGTTGCATTCTACAATGTGTATTATTTATACTTGATCAACCTAAATGTGTGGATATTAGACGAAATATTACCGATACAAAAACCGAAAAAAAAATTTTTATGTTAATTATTTAAAAAATTTAGGCACTTTATTTTTTTTCGTTAATTATTTTTTAACTAATTGCCTGTTTGGTATTGTTAATTATATCTTACTTTCTTAGCTTATTAAACTTTGTAGTTTTCAAATGAGACAACTTTGAAGAAAACGAAAAACGACCTTCAGGAAAAATAATAATTAAATTTTAATAACGATTTGTTCCCGGTTTTTTTTATCATAATATTTCGTCTAATATTCGCAGATTTCGTATGATAATAATAATAATTAAGGGATAGACCTCCATAGATGCAGCCATCTCACTTTTTAGATAAAAAGGTACTACTTCTTCTTATCGTGTCGTTGGCTCAAACATTAAATTTTTTCCCTCCAAAATGATGCCACTCCTACAGCGTTGTCTGAAGCCTCATAAAGGTCACATTTAGTGCAGCTGGTGGGGCAAGCCCTAACCACATCACATCCCTAACCATTTAAAGAATATAAAAAAATCTTCATTATTTGTTAAAAGTCTAAAAAGAATCCTCATAAATAAATGCTATTACAAAATATCTGATTTTTTTGATGATAACTTTGCTGCAAATTCACTTTGATTTCTCTACTATATGAAAACTATATGAAATTATATGAAAAAACAGTAAATTGTAAAATTTAATTTGTAAGTAAAGTGGCAACTAGCTGCCCTAATGTTTGCTGTGCCCTTGCAGGGCGTCACTTGTACTTATCTTTATGTAACAACAACTTCCAACTTGTGACTTGCAATAAAAATCTGAATCTGAATCTGAATCAAGATGGGCAGGAGAGAAGGTGTGACGTAGTCTGGTCGCCATGGCCACACTGGCATTGTGTTGCGGATTTCATAGGCTAGTATGTTTTTGTATAATAAAAAAAGGTACTAAAAGGCCTCTTCATGTTGACTTTGGCCCCATGAACGCCTCAAAGGACCGGGTCCCCATGGACCCGTGGCTGAAAGGCGTACCAACATAATAATAATATGTTTTATTGACCTGTTTCAAAATGCACTTAGAAATATAAATACAATGAGTATAAAGGTACAAATACAGTGTTATCACATTAGCATTTTATAAAGAAAAGATAACAACAAATTTGTATTATCGCTTAATACTAATTTCTAAAGTAAAATGAATTGCACAAAAATCTTAAGATAATATAATACAAAAGATAAATTTTTATGCGGTATATTTAAAAATACTATAATTGCAAGTGGAGGTCCATTGTCTCTGCCTACCTCTGTGGGAGAGAGTGATAATATGTATGTATGTATGTATATTAATAAATGAAAAAAATCTGAAAATATACTCTCCCTCATGCTATCAATCGAAAAAAACAGCATAGGTTGTTACAAATGTATTTTGTAATATGCATTGTACAAACGTTCAAGACGATTTAAAACATAAAGATTACATTGTACTGGTATTCTTTAAAAAGAAAAAGTAAAAGTAGTAAAGTAGTAAAGTTATAATTCTGTAAAAGTAATAAAGTAGTAAAGTTATAAAAGTAGTAAAGTTATAATTCTGTATACAACATCAAAGTACAAAATAGTTCAAGAAAAAAAGCGAAGAGTTAATTATAAAAAAATCTAAACTTTGATTTGAGACTATACACAGATGTAATTCTTTTCCACTGGCCAGTATTTTTTATGATTGCAAAAAAGGTAACAATCTGGCTAAGTTTAACAAGGGTATCAAAAAGGTTGCAATCTGTATTCTCCCTAGAAGTTTTACAAGGATAAACCTAAGGATGAGAGAAATCTAGGGCAAACCAGCCTCACATCCTAGCACCTTGGACTCCGTCGGTCGGAACTGCGCAACTTTTGATTAGATTATTGAGTTTGGAAGGAAATTGCTGTGATATGCCGATACGTTAAGTGCTTGGTGTGCATGTTAATTAGCGTAAAAAAAATAATGCTAATGAAGGAAGAACCAGTTAATCTTTATCATAAACGTCTTGATTTTTTAACTCGGTGGATTTTTCTTAGTATATAGATTCCGTTTTGAAACCTCAAAAGTATAACCTGTTTTGAAATGTAGTGGCGTATTTTTGTATGAAATGCGCCAGAACGTGTATTACTTTACTAAATAGAAAAGTCATTTACAATACCTACCTAAGTCAATGTAATTTTTTTACTAGCGAAGTCTCATTCTTGCGAGAGTAAGTTCCCGTAAGAGAGAGGGACATGATTAAAAAAGTATTTTTTTGTCCTTTGCACTTTATACCGAAGCATAAAACCCATTTATACATCTCCACAGATAATTATTTGATTTTTCATTCACGCAATTTTTTTAGAATTTCATTCATAGTATCACATCTTTATCCCTAACGGGGAAGATAGAGCAATTTAGGTCTCGCGGCTCTAAGCAAATAGAGCCTAGGGCCGCAAGACTCAAAGGCCACTTTTAGCGTGATGGATGGTAAAAATAAATAAAATAGTGATGAATTGCCAGCTGCATATCGTTTACTAACATGGTTCGCATTTTCGAGATTTTTTTAAGGTTCCTTACCTAAAGGGGAAAAAGGGTATTACTAAGACTCCTCTGTCCATTCGTCCGTCCGTCTATTTGTCTGACTGTCTGTCACCAGGCAGTATCTCATGAACCGTGATAGCTACACAGTTGAATTTTTCACAGATGATAGATTTCTGTTGCCGCTATAACGACTATATAATACTAAAAACAGAATAAAATAAATATTTAAGTTTGGCTCCCATACTCAAACGTAATTTTTTATAGATATGGTATGCAACACTTCGTGTGCGACTGTCTCGCACTTGGCTGGTTATTAAAATTGGTTAATAAATAAATAAATTTATGATTGTTCCAGAAATTGTGCAGCCAACATGCGTGCTGGAGTCAGACTTTGGGTTCAAGATCAACTGCGCGTTCAAAAAGTCCGGCCTGTTCAGAGTGAGGAACCTGGGAGGAGTTAAGGCTCATGCCAGCATTGGTAAGCTTGATTTTTACTCGCAACCCTTAAGAGGATTGTGAAGCAAAATTATTTTATAAATAAAACCGAATTACCTTCAGAAATAAAAGGATTGACAAAGTCCAGTGAATTAAAATTTTTTTTGTAACTAACATAGCCTTGCGGATTTTTTTAAAACTTATTATTATTATGTATCTCCTTTAGATTCACGGGTCTTTCCACCCCGGTCCTTTGAGAGGCTTACGTGGGTATACAGATCCAACACGTAGAGGCCCTTTGGAGAAGTTGATATAATGTGGCGCTCTCGCCAAAACCCATTCCTGAATATATCTATGACTAGCTTTTGCCCGCGGCTTCGCTCGCGTAGGGGTGTTATTTTTTAAAATCCTTTCTTAGGGGATGTCTACGTCATAGTAGCTTTATGCATGCAAAGTCTCAGCCCGATCGGTTTAAAATTGGCAAAGTTTCATACAAACTTTCATCCCCTATTTTATCCCCTTGGGGGTAGAATTGATCAAAATCCTTTCTTAGCGGATGCCTACGTCATAACATCTACCTGCATGCCAAATTTCAGCCCGATCCGTCCAGTGGTTTGGGCTGTGCGTTGATAGATCACTATGTCAGTCAGTCAGTCACCTTTGAGTTATATATATTTAGAAAGGTGTACCCTTGTAAGTTTCGGCTGGAGAAATATCTATTGCAAGAAAAAAAACTATAGGTTATGGAATGAAATTGGGATAGACTGATGCTGGGATATTGCAATATGAACGTCACCTGCCATAATCATGATTACTGACTATTGTAGGTATTATTAATATTAATAAAAAAGTTTAAGATTTTTCCGTCACTTCTTCCCGTCTTCACTAAGAAAGTAACTTCGTTCCAACCAAGTGTTCCACGACGCTCACGTTACTCTTATATATTTAATTATTTCTCAAATTCCTTACTTGGCGTTGCCGCATAATCAATCTACATTACTGTTTAGTAGATTATAATGTACCTATTCGTTGTGATCATATTTATTATCTTGGTCGATCATTACTTTATATCTACTACGGAGTCACGCATCACTGTGGTCATGAACTACCAATTAAATCTTAAAGATTTATAGAGTTGCCTGCAGTGATTTAAGTACTTAATTAATAATCCTAGATCGATATTGAGAGGTTTACTTTGAGGTTGAACTAGTTGGGGGCTCAAACTCACATGAAAGAATGCTGTCTCACCTAGCATTGTGTTCAGGCGAAGCAGTGAGATGAAATGCATGATAATTCATAGTAAACAGAGCGCGTAAAAGGATACGTAAAGTCTTTTTGGAAAAGGGGTTTTATGCAAAAACTACTACATAAATCAATTACAAATAAAGTATATTTAAATCTTCGATAATTAAGCCGTGTTAGGGTGGACTTTGTTTTGGTGATTTTACCGTTCTTATATTACTTATTTACGGCGAAGTTGCGTAAAAATAAACAAAAAAAAAAGAATCTTTGATGGTTCATAACTTTTTAATGGCTTTTTGTTTTACTGTTCTGTATGCGTACAGACAAAAATTTTAGTGAGACAACAATATCATGTAAAACTTTGCATGTACAATGTTAAACAGTGTAGGAAATCCCCTCCGAAATTTAATTGTATAGAAAAACTATCGACTACTTCAACCTTAAGGCTCAGAATTGCACTAGATAAGTGCAAATGTTCTTATACAGGGTTATTGGAAATTTTAGAATCTTTTAGGGGGTGATAGGGGAGGCCATTTGGACCTTATTTAACCCCATATTGCATAACATATAAGTGGCGTCGTGGTCACCATGCTAGTCCGCCACCTAGAGGTCCCGGGTTCGATCCCCGGTCAGGGCAAGTTGGAAAATGGCCTTTTTCAAATTGTCCTGGGTCTTGTATGTTTATCTATATATGTATTTGTTATAAAATATAGTATCGTTGAGTTAGTATCCCATAACACAAGTCTCGAACTTACTTTGGGGCTAGCTCAATCAGTGTTATTTGTCCCTATATATTTATTTATTTAATGCAAAAGTGAACCATTTTTGACATATTTTCATATTTGTTATTTATTTGACAAAACCTCTCAAAAATACAAAACTTAATAATAATAAAAAAAAAACATGTTTATTTCAAAACATGATTTTGGTTATTATTATTATTAACTAGAGTTTCGAAGCCTGTCACTAAAATGTTAATCGATTGATAATTTTTTTTATTATTAATTTTTGTATTTGTGAACAGGGGTTTTGTCAAAAGAATAATAAAGAAAATGTCTTGAAAATGGTTCACTTTTGCATAATGCAATATGAGTTTAATTAGGTCCAAATGGCCTCCCCTATGAACCCCTATAAGATTCCAGTCTAATTTCCAATAACCCTGTATACTTTAAGGCAAAATCATGTATGGACCACTAATACACACGAAATGAAAAAAAAAAACATATCTAAATATGTTGAAATTTAACATTTATATCTACTGCAAATTATCCATTCACCATATTCAATAACGCTTCGATATAAAGATCACGAATCTTTTATACTGAGCGTGAAATGATTGATGGTGTATAACAAACCATAGATCACAGCCTGCACTGAATGGAATAGCAAATTCAGTGATCAATGTCGTGATAATGTTATAAAGTTAGAAAGTATTAACTGTAAATTATAACTTAATCAGGCAGGCGTCTCAATCATTAGTTACAAGGTGCGTTTACACCCAGCGATTTAGTACTACTCGTAGAATAATCTGCTGGACCAATAAGGATGACGACAGGGTTAGAAAATGTAATTGTTAATAGTCCATTTTTGAGATTCTCTAAAAATAATTTATCCATAATTTTTGAGTTTACCAAAAAGTGAAAATCCTTATTCCAGAGTTTTGCGACGTCACCGCTAACTAAAAATCGTACAATCGAAATTTCAATACGCTGTATCTAAGTCATTTTTTGTTTCTCAGAGAAAAGAAAAAATACTTGTACAATGTTTTTTAATAATCCCGATGGGCTAGAATATTGTTCCATTCGCCATGCGTATTATTAAATTCTTTATAATCTTCCTTCGATGCTGGGTCTGGGAGTCATTAAGTATAATGTACAAGCTGCTACCTTTCACGCGCAGATCGTTTTACATGTTTGAAGGATTCGGCTAAAATCTGAATAAAAAAATAAACAACCCGTAATTTTTGATCCCTTTTTCATCTTCATCCCACCTCACGGCAAACGTGGCTTTTGGATCTTACGGCCTTCTGGCTGTCTTCTAGTTTATATCAATACAGAGATGTATTTTTCTCCAAACGCAGCAAGATACAGTGTATAATCTACATCTTGCTTATTGAACTCATTTAGGAGACTCAAGTCTCTGGAAAAAACCGTAGCATGGACCTCAACATGTGGTTGTTCCAAAAGTGTGAAAAAAATGTCGCTAAATAGATGTCGTTAGTTATAAATGATCCTTCCGGCATTAACAGCCATCGCGAATAGAACGTGTGAATGCGCGTTCAATTTTATGACCGCCATTGTTTGAGCGAGCGCAAACAAACACTACTTACATGAGAGAAAGTTCGGATCATAAAAGTTAGTAAAACAGAATAAGTAACGCTTAGATTTACTTCCTGTATTCATAAACATAATTTACTTACAGTGTAAATAACATTACATATACAATAAAATGAAATTACTGTTTGTTAGTTTCGCTAAAATTCGAGAACGGCTGGATCTGACCAAACAATTTCTGATTCCATAACGCCTTATGGAATCAAAAATTGTTTGGTAACATTTGGGACACATAGAAAAGACGAAAGACGCAGACGGGGCTTTCGCGACTTTTGAAGACATGTAGAAAAGACGAGGCACGGACGTGACAGATACAGACAAATCTGTATCTATGGCAGAACTAGCGCGCGCGAGTCCCCTAATCCGCAGGCAACCCCGTTTGGCCAGCTCGCGCCCGTGCCCCGTTCGTTATGTATGTTTTACCATAGGACGCCGACGAGTAAGCGTCGTGTGTCTGTGGTATTGTAGCTCTCGAACAGATGAACGGATTTCGTTGCGGTTTTTTTACGTGAAAGCAAGTTTACTTGCGGTAGTTCCTAGCTATGTTTGATAAAAATCGATACGGCAGTTTGAAGGTTATAAGCTGTTTATCACAATCTAAACCATGGTTTATATCTAGATGGCGCTATCTAGGTTTCCATTCCAATACCATTCAAGTTAATTGTATTGAGAAACAATAGATGGCACCACCATGTTAACAAAAACCCCGATGGGTGGAGTAACTAAATAGTAATTTAGTTCCTCCGCCAATCACTAGATGGTGTGCCTATAATTATACATATGAAACTATGGAAAGCCCGGAGATTTTTTTTTAATTTGCTTGGCAAATAAGCTTGTAAAAATAATATTTACACTAAATAAATCATCGAAATTTATTTCTCCATTTACGCATTCCAGGATTCAGCCTCGGAGATGAGCTCGGCTTCGAACAGTCGCTCACGAACCTGGACCCCAGCAGACGCAGGTCCGTCAACCTGAGGAACGGGATGCCTTCAAACATCGTTGGCGATGCTACGCCCAGACCAAAACAGGAGGTGAGTTTGATTCACGTTTATATTTTTTGCGGCATAGACGAGAGGCAAATGTATTAAGTGATAGGTCTATAAGATAGCGGGCGTGTAGTCAAATATTTTTTTCAAAACATAAAGCCGTTTTCTATAACAATTTAAATCTCAAAAAAGCTAAATACCCAACAATTCACTTTAAGTAATTCTGTGATTTAAAAATTCTTCAAGAAAGAATTTAAAAAAAAATCCCAATCCATTTTGAGGAATAGCATCATCAGCTTTCTCTAATCAGATTTTAGAACCAGGTCTTACTTATTTAGATATTTTCAAAAATCCCAACGACCTTCATTTTTAACCAAGGTCACGATTATTAGAGGATGTGACGTCACGATGAAGATTCGTTGAGTAAAGTTGGCAATTTCAACTTCTAGTTCAATACCGTACTGTCACTGTCATTTACCAACACAACAATTTGACAACAACCAACATAACGTCGGTAATTTAAACAGGAAACATTGACAGATGTCAGAAGTCATTGTTTTTTTAGTGCAAGCATAGGAAAAATGTAAACTTCGATTGGTTTGTGTTGGCACTTCAGGTGCAATGTTTAAAATTATATAAACAATCCTGATAACAGTCGAATTTTTTATTCAAAAAACGTTAATCTTTATTTTGATTAAAAGCATCTACAACACTTTTATATTCATTAGTTGACAAGCCAATCGTTCATTAAGACGTCATATTTTTCAAGTTATTTTAGTTTAGGCATCAAATTTTTGGTAAAAACTTATAGGAACAAAAATATATTATTTTAAACAAAAAGCGAACGTATATTTTATCAAAAAATGTAGATGTAGGTTGGGTTATAATCTTTAAGACCATCTGATCTATATAGTTGAATAAAAAAAGTCTTGGCATGATGAAAAAGAGTGCTAGCCAATGAAGAATAAGAAAACGAATGAAGAAGATTTACAAATACAAATCACATTATTTTTCAAAACTAAAAACCGACTTTAATCTACACAAACGATTTTGATAAACCCATGGGACCAACTGGAAAGTCTACCCTTTCAAATAAAATAAGAATTTTCCAAATCGGTCCAGGCTTCTTCGAAATATCGGTGAACATACATAAAAAAAATCAAAGATCGCGACGAATTGATAACCTCCTCCTTTTTTTGAAGTCGGTTAAAAATGAAAATCAAGTAGCTAGTCAAAATGAATTACAATTATCAGTTATTAGATAAGCCCCAAGATATCTGCGCAAATTTAGTAAGTGCGGAGTACATATAAATGCTTACTGTGAGAGTTGCAAAATACGGCTCAAACCAGACTGGATACATTCATATACCGTTGCAGTGAAATGTACCGTATTGTGAGAGAGAGATGTTTAGTATGCAGTTATTTGCATATTTGTTGTTGAATCATAAATATATACAGTTTTGCCTTTAGTTTAATATTCGTTACATCAAATGGGAGAGGATCTTTGACAGGCATGCTAATGGTAAATAAATAAATATATAAAGAGAGAGAGATAAATATCCAAGGTTGAGCTAGCCTGTAAAAGTAAGGTCAAGCTTGTGTTATAGGATATTAACTCAACGATACTACATAATTTTATATTAAAATACATATAAAGATAAAAACCTAAGAAACAGGACAATTTGAAAAAGGCATTTTCTAACTTGTCTAGGCTGGGAATCGAACCAAAACTGCTTGCCAGTCCTCCTTGTTAAGAAATTCAAAGCTTGTGCTTGTATCAAACTTGACTACATAAGTTAACCAAACACGGACTTTATTACTCCAAGTCAACCCACACAAACTTCCATATTATTAGTTGTAAGGCTAACTTGGCAAACAAAGATTTCTCACCACCTCTTACTTGTTTCATATTACAGAAACGCGGAAAACAAAACAGGATAATGATGAGGCCAATGGCCCCAGTCAGCCGGCCAAACCACGCGGCAATGGACAAACTATCAACTCTTCATCGTCGCGTCTCCAGCACCATGCAGCCAATCGTCGTGCCTTCAGCGGAACCACCGAAATCAATCTCCCGAATCAGTACTGGGAACCAGGGAATAACACTAGCTAAGCCTGTCCCAATGGGAGTCCCGCCATTCAAGCCGTTACCACCCAAAGAAGACACTCTTAAAGTTGTCCCAATTCAATCAGCCACCAAGAAGATCTACACGCCTCTTCAGATCCCGCAGTCAAAAGGACCAGGACTAGCGTACCAAAGTGAGAATTACCCACAAAGTCCAACATCACACAATCAAGTCTCAAAAATGGTTTCGCAAATGACCGCAGTTCAGTTCTCGCCACAGCTACTCAGAATCACACCAGCGCCTATCATCATCAACACTCCAAAACTCTATTCCGTACCAACTACAGTCAACCCATTCATTCCAATGCCTATAGCACCTCCACCTACACAAGCCATATCAATTATACCCGCACCAATTCTCAAACATTCCGTTCAAACACCTTATTCACAACACTTTATCCAAAATCCTATTTCTAATTTCATAGATCCGGTTCCTAAGCAAGTCCATGACATCGCCAACGCGTATAATACGAAGAAGATTGACGACTACAACACTATTACTGGTTACGGTGATGATACTGCTCTTAAGTTTAATAAAGAGGATATAAATGCGAAGATAGCTGAGATAGCAAAAGCAGGGAACATTTCAATGGAAGCAGTAGAAGCGGCTATCGCGTTGAGGCAGCAACAGCTGTTGAATAAGTACACGAACTTCGAAGTGCCAACGTCGACATCAACCACGACGAGCACGACGTCGACAACGGAGCGGCCGGTGGTGTTCCAGCCGCAGCCAGAACCAGAGATCGTTGTATCTTCAGTTGTTCAGAAACCTAAAAGGTATAATCCTGCCTGTAAAGGCCTAATTACTGAATGAACATTAGATTTTACTATTGACTTTTAAGGGTCATACAACAAGTCAAGCAAGGGTAAAGCAAATAAAAAAATCATATATTATTTTGAGAAGGGGGGCATTCAACAAACATGATTTTTGCCGTTTTTTGCACATAATTAATAATACTTGCACTGGTAACCCTAAAAATATTCACAGTGTTCGAGCAATGCTCGCACATTTCGCTTTTTACCTTACATTTTACATCTATTAATAGCAACAATTGAGATACTATCGAGCAGCGATCGAGAAAGGACCCGTTACACCCAACCTACACCATGTAACAACGACAATAAACAGTTTCTACGTGACGTGGTCTTGTGTCTCCATAACATCATCAAACCTCAACATCAACATCTCTTCATGTATGGTGCGGGCCTAGGTGACCACCGAAGCCTGCGCCGTACATAATGTTTAGTTATTTGGTTATGGTAACATTAATATAAAGTTGTTAATTCATTTTAAAAATATATATTGAAATTAAATCAAATAAGCCGTGAACTAGCCAAAACCAACACTGCACATCACTTTTTGAGCAACCGAGTGGTCCACAATTGGAACTTGCCTGACGAAGTAGTGTCTGCCACATCTATGAACTGCTTTAAAAATAGACTGGATAACTGGCTACGCACAAATAAAGACTCTTAAACAATTATAGTGGACAATTCTGTGACTATGTGAAGTGACTAATAGGCGAATTTCAACAGTGCCTGAAATAGACCCATCAGCTTTAAGCTGCTCGTCTATAATCTAATTAATAAATAAATATATAAGGGTCCCATTTAACAAAAGTGATTTTTTATAGATAATGGTAGAGGAACCCTTCGTGCGCGAGTCCAATTTGCATATGGCCGGTTTTATACCAAGTACTTGCTTATTTAGACGATTATTCATAACCCCCGATGAAAAAGTGGGGTGTTACAAATTTGACGTGTCTGTGTATCTGTGTGTCTGTCTGTGACATCGTAGCGCCTAAACGAATGGGCCGGTCTTGATGCGATTTTTTTCGTTTAAAAGCTTACTTGACTCAAGATGGTTCTCAGCTATGTTTGATTGAAATCGGTTCAGTGAGTCCATCAGAATGAACGGTCACTAGGCTTCACATTGTAATGATGCCTAAACATTGCTTCTCTATTCAGCATTTTAAAATTAATGGGGGTGAACCCTTGAAAGTTTTATTAACAAACTTTGACAATTATGTCGTGTTCCAAAATTTCTTCATTTTTTTCATCCTTTCCTTATTTCACTCTTAATAAGTGGGGTCGGTATTGTATAAGCCCTTTATCCTTAACTCTTGGGTTATTAAGTGATTTTTATAGAATGTCTATGAGTACTATGCCTCTTGGCAAAGGCCTCCTCCGACCATTTCCATTGCTTTCTGTCTATGGTGATCCTTCTCCAGTTAGGGCCTGCAGTGAGTTTTAGCTCGTCCTACCATCTTACTTCACTGTCTACTTTCTTTTACTTTCCTTAATGTTCGTACCAATTTTATAGTTTACGTATTTTATATTACTTTATTGTTTGTTTGTATTCCTATTATTTAATTGTTTACTTATATTCTTATACACAGTTTTACTCTGTCTGCTCCAACGCCCCCAAATCTTTCTTAGTCTTCTCTACGTAAAGGTCCGTCTTCTTTACGAAAAAACGCCTTGATATCTACTATATTTTAAATGTAGTTTTGATTTATTGTCGTACTAAGTTAATGCAATAAATAATTTTTGTCTTATCTTATATATTGTCTTCGGGTCGATATTATCAAATAAGTATCAAGAATTGAATTCCTATGATTATTTTCCAGGAACCCAACCTCCGGCAAAGTCATGAACGCCCCTCGCGAATACTACCCCGTAGGATACGAGAAAAACTTCGATGACCACTTTCAATCCAAGGTGGACCTGCCAGAGACTACATTCCACTGCGGCGATCAGAAATACTTCCCTGGCTTGTACGGAGACGAGAGTCTTGGATGCATGGTAAGTGACCTGAATAAGCGATGGAATGTGAAAAACAATAAAGTTGGACAAATAAAAAGGGCCACGCGGAAACAGACAAATTTTTGTAAGGCTTCGCGTAATCGTACAAGTTATTTCGATCGAGTGCAAGCTAAACTTGAATATATACTCGTACCTATTAGTAATTTGAGTTTCTCCGTGAGACGACCTGGCGTGGCGTAGTGGTCACCATGCTAGTCCTCCACACAGAGGTCCCGGGTTCGATCCCCGGTCAGGGCAAGTTGGAAAATGGCCTTTTTCAAATCGTCCTGGGTCTTGAATGTTTATCTATATATGTCTTTGTTATAAAATATGTTATCGTTGAGTTAGTATCCCATAACACAAGTCTCGAACTTACTTTGGGGTTAGCTCAATCAGTGTGATTTGTCCCCATTTATTTATTTATATTTATTTATTTATTCTTTGTAATTCGTTGAGGGCCTTTTGTCGCATAAAATCCACTGTGTCAAAATGTCTCCTATATCAAAATGACCACAATATGAGAATGGCAACTTTAAACCCATTATTATCAAAATGATCACTGCACCACAGAATAAGTACTAGTACTCACGTACAGAAGTCTTACTCAGAAAAGACATTCAAAAGAGATATCTACTTAATGTTGTTAGCGCTATGATTTAATTTAGCTCGCTTCAGATCTTCTCACCTGTTCGTTTAGACATCTAGACATCCATTGCAAGCCAATTTCATTCTTATTACTCTGGACAAACGATTCATGTATCTGAATGTTCCCCCTTTGAAGTGGTTGCCGCGCGCATAGCAATAATGTAGGTATATTTTCGATACCTAAACGGCGAGTGACACAGGCCTTACTGCACCTAATCGTCCATTTCACCAAAATTCCAACTGTATGAAAATATCAACTGTATCAATAAAAGCGAGAGTTTGAGTGTGCGTGTGTGTGAGATTCGAGTGTGCGTTTCTTACTTCTTCACGCCGAAATGGCTGGACGGACTTGTCTTCAATTTCTCTGTGACTCGTTGAGGGCACATGAGGTCAGCCCTAGACGGCAGTCATCATACTGTGTCGCTTACAACTATCACTGTGATACTGAGAGATTAAATAAAATAGCAAGCGTGCCGTTCGTTTTATTAATTAAAGGCACCATTGGCATAAATAGACCATACCATTATTTTTAAAAGTGCTAAGAAGTTAAAATCTGTGATATACTTAAGTACAGAAATATTTTGCGACCGTGTATTTTTATACTGTTGTTGATCTTCTTCAATGCATTTTTTTCAAACTTCATTATTTCAAATAAGTCAATTTAGGGAAGCTACGCAGTGCCTTCTCATCAAAAAAAAAATACCTTTGTGTCTCAAGATTAAAGTCTACAATCAATGTGTGTTACCAGAGATGACTTATGGCTCTGAAACCTGGTCTCTTACTATGGGTCTTAGAAGGCTTAAGCTTTGGTCAGTGTTTCTCTAAGTGATCGAATCAAAAATGTGGAAATTCGTAAGAGAACAAAAGTCAGTGATGTAGCCTAGAGGATTAGCTCGTAATAGGCAATGGGCGGGGCAAGAGTTCTCGAATAGCGACCACGTATTGGCAAGTACCCTGATTAAGGTCGCTCGAAAGCGCTGGATGCAGGCCGCTCTAGATCGGTCATTTTGGAAATCCTTGGGAGAGACCTATGTTCTGCAGTGACGTTATGCGGATTATAATGACGATGATTTCAATTTCTAGGTATTCCACGTCTGCGCCCTAACCGACGATGGCCTGGTAATGAAGTCCTTCCTCTGCCCCGAGTCCACGCTCTTCGACCAAACTATCCTCAAGTGCAACTGGTGGTTTTACGTGGACTGTAAGAACACGCGGCGCCTGTACGATACCAACATCCCTGTCTCCAAGAGCTACCAGCTGATGAAAGCCTTGACTTTCTTCTCTTCGTATAAGAAGGAGATGCAAGAAGATGGTAAGAATAATCATCAACAAATATCTATTACATATTTATATAACATTTCTGTTATCTTATCTGGTTGTCAAAAACTACATAGCAAGGTTGACAACCACCTTACTGTAATTATTTGCATGCTCTAAATGGTCAGCAGTCAGGTTAAAAATACCTATGTAAAATTTTAGTCCTACGAGAAAAGGAAAAATGACAAAACTTGCTTTACTACTTTACCCTACTGCCTCAAAGGAGTTAAATGTTGTATATTTTTAATATGCAAAAACATCCAATTGCTTTAATAGAATTTTATGTATGCGGTATTGTTATAATCCTGACATCACCCCTTTATTTCTTTATAAAATGAAATTTCCCAGGGTAGTTTCCTTTTTTTTTAAGATGAACCTTCCTCCTCGAACCTCAAACCATGAATACATGGTTTGAGTTTTTCAGAAGTGAAAGTGCAAATGAAGTGTTTGATTCCGTAATCTTACAAATATGCAAACGCTTGCATGTTATACAAATAAATATCTATTAAAACTATAACATTCTGGATTTGTACTTAAATATTAATATAATCAAGTAAAGTTATTTAAGTGTGGCCTAAAGAAACGTTATTCATTCAGGGCAATATTTTGTAAATCCTATTATTTTATTTCAGGTCGCCCAACAAACCCCGAGGAAGTAGAAGGCATAAAAGAAGCTATATCTATCCTTGAAAACCAAGACTCCAGGCCAGCCTCAGACGGTTCTAATGGTGTTCGAATCGTAACTCCTCAACCTATAATCGTCGATGAAAGAAGCAACGCTAAAACTGAATCACCCGAACCATCACCTGTATATCGAGCTACAAGAAATTTCAATATTTCTAGCAACGCGTCTGGTTTTAAAAGAAGTCCAGCGAAATCTGAAGAGCAAACAAACTCAAACTTTAAATTAATAACTGTCAATGCAGGTTTTAACTTCAACTCAAGTGAGAACAATTCAGGAGAAAAGAAATCTTCAAGATATAATTCGGCGGAAAATACTTCTAGAACAAACTCAGCGGAAAAAAAGCATAGAAGACGAATGACTTTGAGAAATAGCACTGGACCAACCTCCACTACTACCACTACTTCTAAACCTGTTGAATCTACTACATCTTCCGTAGAGATTATCAAGCAGGAAATACAACCTATTGAGAAATTCACAATTACAGAAGTCAAACAAGAAAAGTTAACAGATCAACTTGAACCAAATCACAAATATGATTCCTTTTTAGCTGAATCACACAATCTGCCACCAGTCAAAAGGTTTTATAGATCTAGCGCAGAAATAAGTAAAGAAGAGAAAGAAATGACTATAGTTAACAATGAGAAAGTTCAGATTGTGAGGCCTACTTCAATGGCTAGACTTGTAGGCGAATTTCAGACGCCGACTGCAACAATAGCTAAATTAGATGAAGCTGTATTAGGGAAGCCGAGGCATAAGAAATCCCCAATCACTATTGTTACTCCCGAAATTCACAAGGATCGACACAACCCATCAAGAGATCAAACATAGATAACAAATTTCTTAGTCAATAACTAAATTTAAGTGTCATATAAACTTCTTGTTAATTTATTTATTACTATCTAGTACGCAAGCCTCCATAGTACGCAGGCTTGCGTACTTGCTCAATGTTTTCTAGTAGTCTAGTGGAATCAGTCAAGTGATATTACGGTGTATGTTAGATGTGTAGAAATAAAATCGTGTTTCCTAAGTTGCATTTTCCTTTTTTGCCTCAAGACCAATGTCTATAAAAAAAATGTATTACCAGTGATGACTTATGGCTTTAAAACGTGGTCCCTTACTATGGATCTCATAAGAAGGCTGAAGGTCGCTCAACGCGCTATGGAGAGGGCTGTGCTCGGTGTTTTCTACGTGATCGAATCAGACATGAGAAAATTCGTAGACGAACAAAAGTTACTGATATAGCCCAGCGGATTAGTTCGTTAAAATGACAGTGGGCGGGCACAAAGCGCGACAAACTGATGGCCAATGGGGCAAAATCTCTCATATTTGACTGTCGAAAACTAGTAATATGCCTAGATATATGCAATTTCTTTAAAATTAAAAAATACTGCCGGAATATCACAAGTCATTTCAAAATAAAAGCTAGACTGCATTTGTAAGGAAAAGTATGCATTGGTAAGGGGATTCTTAAGCGTAAAGTGGACGAGAAGATGGAAAAAGGAATCAAAATAGTGATTGTTGCTAACCGCATAGCATTAATACCTATTCCCTCGTTCGGCTTTTACGATCAGCGCGGGAAGATCTAGAATTTAACGTTGTATGATTTTTTGCAAACCTTTACATGTTTTTCTGGGTTATTCTATATAAGAAGGAGAAAGCAAGAGTAGTGTCATATCAAGAAGTCAAAAGGCTGGCTGAGGACAGACAGAAATTGAAGAAACTCTACCGACAAGAGCGACGCTTTTAAATTTATATGACCCAGAAAAATATGTAAATTCCCTAGTTTACTACAACTCAATTCAGATACTTCTTTTTAAACGTCATAAAACATTTTCTTTGAGATTTGTATGAAATATAGACTAATGACGTCATAGTTTCTTGGAGTCAAAAAGCGCTCTTAATATCAGTTTTTCTGCAATAATAAATCTAAAATCACATTAAAAATTAATACGATCATGACAAGTGACATTATGTTGTGATGTTTTATTTTCTTAACAGTCCAAATAGTTTATTGTTGACCCAGGAAAGCATCCAATAGTAAACGTAAAAAATTGCCATTATCTATATCTGCTACGATGTCTTTTACCAACGGCCATACACTCTATGTAGGAAGATATGGTGTTCCTCAGGGTGGAGTACTATCCCCATTTCTATTTTCAATTTTCATTGACGGTGTACCGTCTTCTCTTTTATCGTCATTTCACTTATATGCAGATGATTTGCAAATATATATGGCCGCCCCACTCGATAATTTCAGTCACGCTGTGAGTACTATCAACGCCGAACTTACCGCTATTGCGACTTGGTCCCATAACTTCGGGCTAATGGTCAATACAGATAAATCTCAAGCAATTGTCATCGGTAGTCCCTACTTCATATCAAAGTTTCGTTCCATTCCTGTTCCCAATTTTATGCTAAATGGTATTACTATTCCATTATTTCTATCTCTCCAACAGTCACTAACTTGGGAATCATTTTTGATGAAACTTTATCTTTGACTCAATTGGTTGTCAGTATGCATTCCCTGAGGCGGTTGCAAATTTTTTTACCAATTAGCACGAAAGTGCTGCTACAATAAAGTTATTACAAACAAACAAGATATAAGAACTGGGCTTTAGTAGACACAGGCTTTTGGCTTTGTAAGTATTGACCGCTAAAAGTCATCATTAACATAATTATCAGCCGCAGCAAGTCCACTGCTGGACATAAGCATTACCCAAGGTTTGAAACGACGGATTAGAAGCGGCCTTCATCCAGCATTTTCCTGCAACCTTGCTAAGGTCGTCCGACCACCTAGTAGATGGGTGTCCTACGCTGCGCTTGCCAATATGTGGCCGCCTTTCGAGAACCCTTTTGCCCATTCGGCCATCGGTTCTTCTTGCTAGAAGCCCCGCTTACTAAAAGTACTAATACAATAATACAATAACTATTAATTATTAAATTATAAAATTAAACTATTAATAAATTAAAATGTCATGTTTTAAAAATAAATATCAAAAACTATTTACAAAGGCTTCTTGAAGTTTTTAAGCATTACTTTCTTTTGCTTTTCTTCACGCATAATAAAATTTTCTCAAAAAATATTGGCAGCAACGCAATTGTCCCTGCTGCTGCAAATGCAGTTAAACACGTCATGCAAATCATTTTGCAGGCCAAACGCGACCTTACGCGCAAATAAGTTTGCTATTTCAAGCGGCGGGATCTGCAAGAGAAAAGAAATGTTAGTATGTAGAAGATACTAAGGTAGGTAGGCCGCCTCCGCCGGGGCCCGGCAGGCGGGGTAGACCCAAGAAGTGCTGGCTTGACGTCGTCAAAGATGATATGCGTGCTAATCGTCTTACAACCAAGGATGCTCAAGACCGTGCGAGATGGAGAAGTTGGAAGGCGGACTTCTCAGCATCGCAGCTGAGGATACAACTGGGAATACATTGAGATGAGAAAGAGAGATAACTAAAAGGTACTGATTATATCTGAATCAGAATATTTAACAAACAAACATATTATTAAGCCTGTTTCCGACAGGCAGGTATCATGGGTCTATTTTATCTCACGACATCGAAATCCAATTGCAGTATTACATAAAATCCAATGGCAGACTTATAATATGCGATGCGACTGGCAACACATTAGGGGCTCTACACACTTATTCGGGCCGGCATGATTGGCACAGCCAAGAGTTAATTATGTAGATGAATGTTCGGGAATGACAAACCACCAGTGGCGCCAATTTCAAATTTTTGGCACGCTCTACAGCCTGAACGGATAGATTTTAGATCGTTAGATATGTATTTAGGTACTGAGAGTGACACCGGGTACATAAAAAGGTAGACGGGTCTTTTTTTTTAAAGAATGACTTGTTTATAAATATTTTCTAACTAAAAACAGACTTCAACACAAACTACACCACCGATTTTGAACAAAATCCATAGGACCATCTGACAGTTATACCCTTAAAAACGGATCGGTCAACGCGTCTTCGAGTAATCCCGACGAATTGATAACTTCTCCTTTTTGTAAAGTCGGTTAAAAATAAGCATTTCGGAACATAAATTTGACGTCTCATAATGTTGAATTCTCAAAAAGTTGGATTCTCAAACGGTTGAATCTCTTAAATGTTGAATTCTCATGATGTTGAATCCTCAAAAGGTTGGATTCTCAAATGGTTGAGTCTCTTAATGTGGACTTCTCATAATTTTGAAGTCTCAAAAAGTTAGATTCTCAAACGGTTGAATCTCTTAATGTTGACCAGTCCGTAGCGTGTTTAATTTCCAGAAGGTTGGATTCTCAAACAGTTGAGTACCTAAGTCTTATTACAAGCTAAACAGCAATCTTCTTAATTTTCTTCCGTGCTTGGTCTTGGAGAAAAGTAAATAGAATGTACCAGTTGTTTCTCTCCCCACGCAGTTCTTAGAAAATATCTAAGTGTATAAACAATACATATTCTAAGAAATTAATGTACCTAAATCATCTACTTCTTTTTGTTCTGTTTCATGCACAGCAATACTTTTTCGCACAAAATTGGGCATAGTATAAGTGATCCTGCAGCCGTAACAGCAGTCAACAAACACATACAAATCATTTGTTAGAAATCTTGAACAAATCAGGTCTCATGAATTCACTTTATCTCACTGCATCGAAATCCAATCGCAGTATTACTTGAAATCCAAAGGCAGAAGTACATGAAATTACAACAGCCCCTGAAACAAAAATATATATACTTACTAAGCACAAACGGAACGCATAGCATTGCCGATTCCACGGCGTTACTTCGCTCTCTCTTGCTCTGGCAAATAACGGTGATGAGCTACAGAAAGGGATAGCAGCATTAAAAAGAATGCAAGTGTCGTGAAACACTCGGTTGGAACGAAGTTACTATCGCAGCAAATTATTTATCCCCGACGAAAAAAAAGTGACTGAAAACTTACTTTTTTATTTTACAGTATAACAATAAAATAAAATAAAAAGTATTGGCTTGTGCCGGGTTTGCACCGGGAGCAGATACGTTCTGCCGATTGAGCCATAGACGAGATTGTCATATTTGTGAAATCACCTTTCACTTTGTTCTTCATGACTGAAAAAAGTGTTGGAAATATACACTTTTTTTCGCCTAGCCCGAGTTCGTACTGTCCGAAAAAGAACTTCAATCCAAAAGCGCTGTTCCGTGCTACCAGATGCGGCCCAATTTTTAGGCACTAGCTGTGCGACTGTGAGACAAAATTCGATCCTTACTAGTCGCGACTTGTATTTCACATTTTAACACAGGTTTGGTCAGTTCTAACTACCACCGCTTACTTTGTTTGTTTTTTGAAGGAATATATCGTGATGAAACCTCGGAAACTCCAAAAGCGGAACGCAAGACGGACGTTACTGCGTATCCGCGATGTCAAGCAACATTGAGAATTAAAGTTTGACGATAAAATCTTATTTGGTTTCACATAAAAATAGGACATCACTATCGGACGACTATCGTATTATTTTATGGAGTAAACCTCCTTGTACTGCACGCAAAACTTGAGCTGTATTACGAGGGCCACATTAAGACGAAGTGGTAGCTCAAGTGGCGCCCTCATTTGAAATAAATTGTTTAAAACTAAATAAGGTGATAATTAAAAATTTGATTTGTATAAATGGCTAGAAAGACCTTTAAACTATTTTATGAGTAACCTTTGAAATTATTACAAATAGTCCGTCTAGTTTTAAAACTGTTTTTCGCCAAAAGTGGCCACTTTTGACGAAAAACAGTTTTAAAACTAGACGGACTACCAATATTACTTTCAAAGGTTAGTCATAAAATAGTTTAAAGGTCTTTCTAGACATTTATACAAACCAAATTTTTAATTATCACCTTATTTAGTTTTAAACAATTTATTTCAAATGAGGGCGCCACTTTAGCTACCACTTAGTCTTAAGCGTAAGTTGCGCGGAATTATTTACGCTAATACGCGACGCAAAATACGCTCAGAGTGGTTGGCAAGTTGTTAAAAGGCTTACCTAGCACCCTGTTACAACATACCTCCATATGAGAATTTTAGGTAGTTTTTGAGGACCTCAAGAATTCGAATGTATATGTATCTTTTAATGAATGTTCCTTAATAACTTCACCGTTTTAAGCGATTAAGAAAATTTCTTTTCTTATTTAAAAGGGTATACGAGCCATTTGGTCCCATTTTATTTATTTATTTAAAATCTTTATTAAGCCAAAACCAACAATGGGAGGATACATACATTTTTCGAGGTCCAGTGCTAATATAATAAAATAATTTATTTAAATAAATAATTTAAAAGGAAACGGAAGAATTCCCTTAAGATAGATCTAAAATGAAGGACAACTACCTACTGAATAGTGTTAAAGAAATAAACGAAACAATGAGGTAAAAAAAGACTTTATTCAAACAAATACACATATTTTTCAAATAAAAACAAAAGCAAGAAATTAAACAACGCTATTAAAGTGGTACTAGTAAATAGCTTTCTTCTTTATGTATGTTTCAGAAAGAACTCCATTATCCAAAGGTCTTTTTGTAATTTTGTTCAAACTTAAGGGTGAAAACAAATAAACAGACATTTTTTTATAAATTCTTACCCTAAAACTACCACTACCTATGTATCCATCGCCCCAACTCTTTTATTGGAAATATATTCAATGTACAGACGTGTTTTTCCTGTCTAATTATATGTATTGTTTTATTATATGTTTCCATACAGACAACATTAATAATCAGACAAAACGATGTCACCCTTAAGTTTGAATGTACAATGTCAAACAGTGGAGTAAAACCTCTCCAAAATTTGTATGGAAAGCTATCGGCTAGTTCCACCTCAAAGATCTTGATAATTCTAAGCATGAATTTTACAGATATTCATGTAAAGAATCAGCTACGCGCCGACTTGTTTAGTGTGCTTCGAGGCGACATCGTGTACGCGCGTCCTCTATCCACATTCGGCCTGATGAAGACCTCTGGATGAGGTCGAAACATGTAGGCCAAAAGCTGACTCTCTACGCAAGTAACCCATTTAATTCATGCTTATAACGTCTGTGTCTCATGTTACTTTTAATCTTGACATTACCTTTTCTTCGATATAAATTTACATTTGAGAAGTTTTTCACATAATATTGGACCCCCCACTAGCATTGCTACTGCAACCACTACTGCGCCATAACCCATGCATATCATTTTTCCAAAATCAGTAGCAGAATTTGTAGAAATCTATCTCCAATGTCACATTGTTGAAGTCAGTACGGTGTGCCACAGTCAGGACAGATTGGTTCGGCGGGACACATGCACTTTCTTTCGAAGATCCCTCGCAGGCAGAATGGTGTGCAGATGAGCAAAGCCGTGGCTCCGACCAAACTCAGGACTGGTATACAAATCATAGGCAGCAAGCCGTGAGGGAACGAGTTTCCTGAAACAAAGTTGAGAATCAAAATGGAAACATAATTGGTTAGATCTCACTTGTTAGCGCCGTCATTTGCTAAAGCATGAGAGAGCGATGGAACGCCGCGCAATCTGCAATGCTGATGCGTTCCATCAGTTTGTGCTTAGTAAGTATACATATTTTTGTTTCAGGTTTAGTTTTATGTAATCCGGTTTAATTTCATGTAATCCGGTTGTTGGATTTCATGTAATACTGCAATTGGATTTCAATGCAGTGAGAAAAAATAAATTCGTGAGAACTGTGTTGTTCATGATTACCAAAGGTCGGAATTAGGTAGAATTATTTATGAACTTGTATCGAAAGGTTAATATTAATATGGATATGCCCGTGATTTCTAATGGACAGTCCCATGTTGCCAACAATATTACAAATGAATAATAATGAAAACCTCACAGACAGATAAGACAAATAAAACAAAGATAATTAAAATACAATTTTTATTAGTATTTACATTTGTATTTTATTAGTATTTACATTTTGGCAACGTCGCGCGTGCAGTAGATTGAATTGTGTAAAAGTAATGAACTTTTTTATTTAATAAATCACGGGGTTATTCTGCTCTTGAAAATTAATCTCGAGATTTGAGGCTTATCCACTCCATTCTTTCGCTGTATAAAATCAATGTAAGTATGTACATAAATAACTCTACCTAATTCCGACCTCTGATGATTACGCAGTCGGAAGCTATACCATGGCCGGTGCTATAGCGTTTCGCTCTATCTTGCTCTGGCAAATGACGGTTCAGAGCGAGAAAAAAAGATAGCAGCATAGAAAAGTGCTATTCTGTGCCGACAAGTGAGATCCAACCCTAGATATACAGGGTGATTTTGAACATCCTAGCCATATTCAACAAGAAAAGCACTCGTTTCTTTTAAGTGAAATAAAAAATACATATCGTTTATGTAACTTGTTTCATAATTAAAGCCAAAGAATATCAGTCGTTAAATGAATACCAAATATCTCCCATTTGTATGTCACCGTCCGCTACCGGGCGATTGGTGGATGGCAGCCTGCGAGCGGGCAGGGCAACGCCCGCGAGTATAAAAACTACAAATTGGGGTTTTCTTTGTACTAAATTGTCTTTTTTTACGGTTTCGTGTTCCTGATTCTTATTTCAAGAATTTAATATACTTAGCTATGGAGCGTAAAATCAGCCTGTATAGTATAAAAAACTAATTCGCCAGAAGAAATAAACAAGACATTTAGAGTTTGGCTTAAAGAACAAAAAATTTGTTAAACAATCGCCAAGTCACATTTATTATAAAATACATACAAATTTTGTACCAGTTAACTAAATTCGTAACAATTTTAATGGAATATCAATTATTTGAATAAGTAGAAAAGAATTAAATTACAAATTAAAAGAAGTAGTGACTTATCTTACAGTTTTTGTATTCAAAGCTTGGGTTGTCCGAATAACACGAGCACCGAGACAAGAAATTAATAATAATACGTAGTAGGTATCAGACTGAATTTCGCGACGAAACCAACGTTGAAAAAAGAACGTTTGGTGTTATGAAACCGCTTCTTTTCAAGGAAGGCACGTGTAAAAAGCCTGTAAAGGTCTAATTACTGAATAAACATTTGAATCTATGAATCTTTGAAGGAACTTAATATTGACCAGAGACTTCTCAGTACCTGCCTCCAGAGAGTACATCAATACTTTGGTTATATAGCCAGAAAACCATCCGATAACCTTGAGAAACTAATAGCCACCGCTATGCTCGTAAAACGGTCTTAATTTCAAATGAGTGAGTAAATTACTCGAGCATTTTTCCTCTCCATCTGAACCCAGTTTCTTGCCTGTTGTATACCATTTCATTGAAGAAAAACATTATTTGTATGGCTGACATTAGTTGACGCAAGTCATTCATCATCATCCCTTCTTCCACCCACTGCTGAGCATAGGCTTCTCTTCATAAACACCATCCGTCTCGGTCCTATGCTGCTCACATCAAGGTGTGACCTGCGACTTTGATTACGTCATCGACCCATCACATACGCGGACGCCCGATGCTTCTCTCACCCGTTCTTGTCAACTATTTGGTCAGTTTCTTGCCAGGCCTGTGTCACTCCCGGTTCAGATATCAGAAATATATGTACCTACATTATTACTATGCGCGCGGCAACCATTCCGGAGTGGGAAATTCAGTTATATGAATCATTTGTCCAGAGTAATAAGACTCAAATTGAGTTGCTTTGGATTTCTGGGCATCTAAACTAAAAGTGGCTGAGTTCTGATGACTCTAGATTAAATCATATCGCTAACTACATTGAGTAGATATTTCTTTGTATTTATTTGCAGAGTGAGACTTCTGTACGTGAGTACTAGTACTTATTATGTGGCTTTGCTCCATCTGCCATCACTCTTTCATCTCTTGCTTCGATTAAATTATATGCATTATACAAGAAAATTGAACAGAGTATTGGTCTTTGTAGATGGAAAAAGCAGCTGTTCCTCTGATAAGTTACTTGGTAGGTAATTTAGAAGAAACCGGAAGGTTACCTACTCCATAAAACAACACGACCAGTCGTCATATAATCAGTGTCGAATCACTAGCGCTCAAATTTGCTTGATATCGACTACAATGTGGAAGATGTAGCATTGATTATGCTTTTGGAGTAAAAGTCATGATCAACAAGTTTGTTTACTAGGCAAATTTAAAAACCACTGACTTTTCACTCTTTCAAGAACGCCATCTAGTGATGGGTAGCGTAACTAAGTATTCGAAATAATACCCGTAGCGCCATCTATTTTTTGCTAGGAAAAACCCTCACTTTCAAGCCTTAACCCCCCCACTAACGTTTACTCGGTTGAACAGATTTGAATAAAAAATAGCTAAGAACCACCACAAGGGAACTTTCGTTCACGTGAAAACCGAACCGAAATCGGTCCATCCGTTCGGTAGCTACGATGCCACGACAGCCATTAGCGTCAAATTTATAACACCCCCCTTTTTGACGGGGGTTAAAAAGGCTTTTTTCATCTGTACCATATCACAGCTACAATAGGTAGTCGCGCAGTGGTTGTGTAAATAGTGTCGCTTCCGCTACAATTTCTTGCAGAGGCGTATTAATATCGGTATCATCCACGCAGCCTTAGATCATTTAATACAGGATAAGCCTTACCTGCGCGATCCCCTCTGCCAAAGTATAAGAACAAAAATCTAATACGTTCATAAAAACTAGTTACGTAATCGATTATGATCATTATGTGAATCGGTAAGGAATCGAAAAGACGTCTAAAAGTGCTCCGTAAAAATGCCATGTTATGCAATTTTCTCGTGTAAAAAGAGGTCAAACACATTTAATCTTCCAAAAGATGGCATAACCTTTCATTAGTAAGTATTTTTTTTATTTTCGTAACGTTGTTTTCTATTTAAATGTAATTTCTGAAAAATCTAAGAAATATCTATTAGTATCGATTACGAAAAAATAATCGAATCACGTTTGCAACTGATTTACTTCCAGCCCATAAAATAATCTATGATTGCATACGACACTAGTTCATTAACCCTCGTTTTAAATGTATCACTTACATTCTTAAGGTTCTATAATAAGGTTTCAATTTGAAATACGATTAGTTGATGACGTAGGAGCACTTCCCACGAGACTAAGGCGCACTCCTCACGAGACTATGTATTTATGATTTACAACCTTCGTCTTTATTCCCCGTGCATTAGAGTTGATAATATTTATTTTTTGTCTTCTCTCTCTTTCTTGCCAAGAGTGTATTATTATGCGTATTTACACATTTTTTTCAGTGTGAGTTTTATTGGTGTGCAGAAAACCAAGTACTCTGTGACAGAAAATAAGCTAGTGTTTGAGTTCTTTGTAGTGTGCATTTATAGCGACACAAATTATTTCTGTGAATGTGTGATTTTGTTTAGATCTAGTAGTAGCTTACGGCACCAAAAGCGGCAGAAAGTTTTGTAAGAAGATTTGTCTGCGTAACTCATCCTGTATTAAATAATCTAAGCACGCAGCCAATAATGACGTCAAAATGTGTTCTGCGTAAATTCTATTATTAATTTTCATACAAAATAGAACCCGACCACGTTTTGTTGTTATGGTGAGGTTCCGAGCCGTTGAAACTAAACAAGGGCTTCAGGATGTGATAAGAACAGGAACACTTACAACCACAGCTCGCCCGTTTCCAGAACTTGATCTAAATCATCTGTGCAGATTTAAATGCCAAAAGACAATCCTGAAAGCAGAATGATTCTTGCGCAATTCCACAACAATTTGATACTCATATTGCTAAAATAAAATTTTATCCAGCTATTTCGGAAACTTTAATTTGTCACCATAATTTTAACACCTTTCCAAATTTGAATTTGTTTTCAGCTGTCACATCTGAAATAAGTTTCTTGGTGGAGGTTTGATCTAGGAAATATTGTGCTATGTATCTATGATCAAATGTGTATTGATCAAAATTGGTTTGGATAGGTTATAGATATTGATTTAATATTAATTGTGTTGAGACTAGAAAATTTTATTTAACATTATTTATAACTACTAAAAAAATGCTTAAAAGATTGATTATTTTCAGAGAATAGACTACAGAACTAGCCAAAGAGTTCTCTATCGTCCTTTTTACTTTTAAATACTGGCATATTTTCTTCTCTTTTCATACAAATTTCACTATTTGACAAAGTATTGTAATGTCATAAATTTTGTGTGCAAAAAAATTCATACCTAGTATGGGAATATCTTAAAATTATGTGTGTTTACTTCAGAAAAACATAATCCTAGGCAAGGCAGATCCGAGGTAGAAGACATTTGCCTCATATCTAGGGATTTGTTATTTGCCTTCGTAACACGGTAAGAATTAAATGTCTCTTAATTAAGTTGTAGTGGTATACCTATGTAGGAATTTTACTTTGTACTAACTACCGCTGAGATTCATCGATCTACTACTTATTTCAAAGATATAGCATGTAGAAGTGAAGTCAGATTTAATGTTGCAAGCAAAAATGGTTAAAAAATAAGTAGCATTTTGAACCAAAACAATGTTGTTGGTGTTAAGTTCCTTTTTGTAAATGTTGCCTTTGCTGGTATCACCATCATCGCAATCATTAGAAATGTCAAATAAAACGAATACACTTTACTAAAATGTTATGTGCTCCAATTTCTTAGTTGCATTAAAAGTATTATTTACTTGACCAGAAGTAAAACACTGTGCGGAATAATTGTTACATTATTGATATAAAGAACTGAAGGTTTGTTTCAATTTTATAAAGTTGCAAAAATACTGTCTGTTACTGCAACTTGTGTCTTATCAAATTTATTATTTAATTGTTAAGTTAGTGGGGTACATGGGCTATTGAACCAAAGAGCATCTGCCATGCCACAAACTTAGGGAACGTGAACTTGTCTTTCCATTGTGCAATCCGTATTTCCATGTAAAACTATCTGTTAATCATTAGATGCGGTGGTATGTAATCCATCCTTGGCACCACCACAATTAATTAGAAATAAGATCAATGCTCTTTTGCAACCTATTAAGGGGAAATACTTCGTTTCCGTACAAACGCAGTCCCTTGATTCTTAGCCGGATAGTGCCAGCAGAGCAATGATTTAAAAAATCTTTAGGTATATTAAGTCCATATGTTTTCTATTCCTTTTTCATAATTATATTATTAAAAGTGATACGAGAACCTCCATAAACCTCAAAAATTGATAAGATTTTCCACTGTGTTTCAGCATCTAGCAAACAACGACGACCGACGACCTCCGTGGCGTAGTGGTCACTATACTAGTCTGCCACCCAGAGGTCCCGGGTTCGATTCCCGGTCAGGGCAAGTTGGAAAATGGTCTTTTTCAAATTGTGCTGGGTCTTGAATGTCTATCTATATATGTATATGTTGTAAAATATAGTATCGTTGAGTTAGTATCCCATAACACAAGTCTCGAACTTACTTTGGGGCTAGCTCAATCAGTGTAATTTGTCCCTATATATTTATTTATTTGTTTATTTAAATATGACAAAATTATATTGAAAGGAAACATAAGTACACAGCCAAATAGTCTTTTATACATTTTTACAGAAAAATTTAATGAAATGAAATCAGGGGACTACGAAACGTTGACTTTGTTGATTGTTCATGGGTATTTTCGGTCCGAGCCGCAGTTATCTATATCGCACATCTCGACAAGTGGTTTGGGCCAACTGCGGCAGCAATAGATTTTACAAATACCTATTTTTCAATTCTTTTGTCCTAAGTATTTCCTCTTAAGAACTTGTGCAGAGAGGCCGAAGTGTGTCAGCAACAGCTTGCGACTCTGGTCGGTGACAATATTTGACGGGCAGTAACGGTTTGCGATCAGTGTCGCAAACAGCTGCGCGACAGTCGCAGACAGTCACCGGCAGTCGCGAACTATTGCTGGCACACTGTCGTGTGTCTGTAAGAGCCCTAACCCTTTTCTAACTAAACGTTCTCTTTAAGGATCACCACCAGCCTGTAATAAAAAACGCGAACGTTTGCTTAAAACCAAAAAGAAGATGATTTGCCTGTCACTGTATGCTCTGATTGCTTCTGCCACAATCCTCTCGTGCGTGCCTGTGTGCTACCGTCAACTGGGGCTAAGCCAGTTCCTCAAGTGCCTCAAGAAGTAATCAAGCGGATCCGTTTAGAGGTAGATTGACTATGATCATTTGCCTGACGTGTTCAACGGCATTCATTGCGGCAGCCTGCATTGCGTGTGGGCCCATTCTGCTCGATACCATGTGGCCTCAGAAACAGTGCTGCAAGCCTATGCCTACGAAGCTGCGTCCCTGCGTGAGCCCGTGCTGTCCCAATCGGAGAACGTCGTAATTTGTTAGGGTTTTAATAAAGTGCACTTGTTCACATTTAACTGGACTTTGTCTTCACCTTAATACTTTCCTCTCTCCCAAAGCTTTAATCTTGACTGTCTCTGCATCAATATCCAAGGCGCCTACGCTTTGGGCCTGGCCGAGCAAGAAACCTTTCTTCAAAATCTTGGAGGGGCAACTCCAGCAAGTGGATATAGCATTTTGGCCAATGTTTGTTTTAGACATGTTGTTACAATCCTATAAAATTCGTTAAGTGCTTAATCCACTGGGGACACCGACTCCAAATAGGACAAGTATACTCAACGGCCGAAAAACACAAAGCCATGCTAGAAGTGCGCAGAACATCAGGAAAGGCACCCCATTTGGAAGAGGTGAGGCGGCGGAGCAAGTGGTTTCTAGCACTTATCTTTTGTTTGGTGTTGTAACAGTGTACTGTGAAGCTGAATATTCTATCAAGGGTCACGCCCAGATATGTAGGATGGCTATTAAGTTTTTGAACTCCTTTCTAGTTTATATTAAATGTGTGGGATGGTGATTTGTTTCAAATGTAAAATACGCATGATTCGGTCCAAACTGTTGTCCTGGTAGTATTTGTCAAGGTTTTCAAGAGCCAGAGATAGTGTTTCCTCTGCGTCCTCAAAAGTTTTTCGGTCTGAGCCACAAGTGCCAGATCATCGGCATAGATAAAACTAACAGTATTTTGAGAGACAGGCTGATCGTTGGTATAAATGTTGGATAACGTAGGAGCTAGCACACTGCCTTTCGGCAAGCCATTCTCAGCTTATGCTGCTGCAGAGCCCGAGGTTAGCTTTCCCGCTATTTCTTCTGCCAAAGACCTTGCCAAGCGAAAAAGAAATAGTCCAAATAGTTTAAGTGTACTTTTTACCAGTTTTTATTTAAATTGCAATGTATCTTGTATGTCTGTAAGTTTGTTTGAGTCAAATCTTCCAACTCAGTTTTCAAATAGTTATCCTTAACCGATTGAGCTGAAGTTTTGCATACTTGTGTAAGTCAATGTGCCTTTCTGATGATAGGGCCAGGAGATACACGATGGAACAGCTATGAAAAAACATAACCTAATTGAGTAGAGCTCGTTTGATTTGTCTTGACGAGCACTTTCTGGTAGACGATGCCAAGAGTCTCATGGATATGGAAAGTGGTCGATAGACCTCAGTAATAAAACGGCACATCGCCATCGAGTTCTTATCTCATTTCCCTTTGTCAGTGCTTTGGCCTCAAAAAATTTTTTTTTTCAAGAATCTTTTTCACCTTTAATTGTTCTTTATCTTTAGCGAGCGAGTAGGACTAGGTGGTAACATACAGGAACGTTCCTCAAAACTTAGAATGTATCAGCTGCATCTCTTTCCGCGGATATCGTAAAAGCCGATCGAGAAAATGGGCAAAAATGTGAATCATGTTAAAAAGGCAATGCTAGCAACCCATCTCCATATTGTTTGCTTTTCCATCTCGCCCACCATCACTAAAAGTGGCTTATGAGTCTTGCAGCCGCTCTGTCTCCTAAGAGCCACAAGATACAAAATGCTTTGTCTGTCCCATGGGAGATTAAAGACGAAGGTATATGTATATATATTTTTGTTACCGTGTGGCAGGTAGGTAGGCAGTAGGTACTCCTTAAAATAATATTTTATTCGTCCGATAGTGAAGTGCTATTTCTATGTCAAACCATATATTAACGCTCAATTTTGCTTGAAACTGAAATGAGGGTAGGCAGTGCCATGCCTACTCATCGCCTTATAAAAATTATTATCTCTCTTTCTTGTCACTAGATGGCGCTATAGGTATTTATTAAAACATTAAAATCTTTTATGTTATTTAAATGAAGTAGCACTATAATTTATTAAATATGACTTATTCAAAATGCATAAGTTACATTTCAAAGCATAATCAACACTTTGTCACTTTTTTGCTCGTCGGGTGCGCTGCCTCTATCTCTGTGTGCCTATCGGCAACTCCAGTTTTGCCTACTTTTAGGACCTCTAAAATGACTCAACTGTGTACGCAACTCATTATCTACGATTGACAACTTAGTTAAAAATAACGGACGTTTGCTCGAGTCCTCTCTCGATCTATGTTCTTGATCAATAATTAGTTATTCTCGTCAGATCTTAGGATCTGCGCAGAGAAAAAAACAGCTAGTATATTTTACTTTTAGGTAAATAATAAATAAATAGGGACAAATAACACTGACTGAGCAAGCCCCAAAGTAAGCTCGAGACTTGTGTTATGGGATACGAACTCAACGATACCACATTTTATAACAAATACATATATAGATAAACATCCAAGACCCAGGACAATTTGAAAAAGGCCATTTTCTAACTTGCGCTGACCGGGGATCGAACCTGGGACCTCTGGGTGGCAGATTATGGTGACTAATATGCCACGGAGCTCGTCAGAAACATATAAAGAGGTTAAGAACTTAGTGGAAGGAAGAGAGACTTAGGAAACACTCCAGCGATAAGAGTCCAGCTCTTAAATAAACGATGAAGAAGATCTTCGTCATCCGAGCGTATTTTCCCGGTTGCATTCTCAAGCAGTAACGCTTTAGAGTCCGGGGTCCGCTAACTTACCAAAGAGATTTGACTAGGTTACTGGTTTTTGCCACTGACTACCGTCTGACCCCCGCAACCCAAAGGGTAAACCAGAAACAATCCTTGGATAATTTGATGATCAAACGCTAGTTTCCGTTCGGGACCCACAGTTTATACGTGACTTCCGAAACACGGAATCATCTCTTTTCGAAAAATCAGGTGATTAAAGCCTACAATATCCTAACCAGACTGGAAACAACTTTTCATAAAGTATGCTTCGCAGTGGGATTCGAATCCATGAACTCCGGGTCACCAGGCAGTCATAAGAAGTAGAAGAGATTCTACTTCATATTATTGCTATCACAGACCAGCAAAGTAGTAACAGAGTTTTTTTACAACGTGGGAAGGGTATACCCCCAATAAACTGAACCAGTCACTATACTAGATCAATATACAAAAAAACAACAAAAAATTGTGCATTTGCATTCAAAAGTGTCCAGCCGCCCGGGCAATTTGTAAGGGAATGTCGATTTTATTTTCTTGAGCGTTCCGTATCAAAAAGGTAAAACGAACCCTATTACTAAGAGTCTGCTGTCCGTCTGTCCGTCTGTCCGTTTGTCTGTCTGTCGTTGAACAGACTGTAATCTCATGAACCGTGTTAGCTAGACGATTGAAATTTTTGCATGAAGTATTTCTGTTCCCGCTACTAAAAACAGAATAAAATAAATATTTAAGTGGGGACCATACAAAAAATATGTTTTTTTTTAAATAATGGAAACCTTTTTTCGCGAGTCCTTTATATGCTTTTAGATATCTTCCTTAGTCGCCTAGCATCACCGAAGGGAGAGGAAAAGATTTGGTGACAAATTATATTCTACCTACTTTACCATCCCCACATTCTTTACGAGTTATATTCAGGCAAAAAAATCTGCAAATACCAAAGATTTAGAATATACAAGTAGGCAAATACTCTTGCCATAGTGTATAATATTTTTTCGTCTCTGGTATCAAATTCAAACTCTTTTTCAACAGCAACAATTCTTTTTCCGTGTCATCTAAAATGTCATTCTGTCACTGACCAGATCGTGATTTGTTATTTCAAAACTCTCAAGCAAAATTCCGTCTACCATTCTATGAAAAAAAACATATGTTTAAATGTAGTTTAAGTAGAAGGGGAAACGTGGCAAACCGATGCCATTGTAGGTAATAAAAACGTCAAAATAGAAGATAGTTTAAATGAGACTGTGCATGTTTATGTTGCTGACAGTGTCAGTGTTAGGGTTTCCCGAGAAGAGGGCGCGGGAGGCAAAGCCGCTGCAGCACTTAGATCTGAACCAGGCGAGGACGAGACAAGCCCCAAGGGATTGTAAAGGGAAGTGTGCGACTAGTATAGCTCAGAAAGCGGCAGCTGAAGCTAAAGCCGCGCAGGCAGCTCAAAACGCTGCTGGGGCGCAAGCAGCGCATATGGTGAGAAATTTTGATTTGATTTACCTATATAAAACTGCCTAAGTGCTTGTTGAATTCGCGTGGAGAGGTGGCGTACAGTTTTTCAATTAGTATAAAATATCACATTTGACATCATCAGTCGTTACATTAAGACACGAGGTAACTACTACTAACGCTATCTAGTGGTGTTTTAGTGAACTATTTTCTGTAATTGAACGTATTTGAGACCTGATAATAAAGTCACTAGTGTAGAAGTACTATTATTTCTGTGCTAGTGTGCACGTTTCTTAACGATGTGATCTTTACCAACAGCAAGTTGTGGTAGTTGAAAATGAACATACTCACATGAGTACATACAAACTTAGAGGTGCTCGACTCTTGGTGATTTATAGACGCATTGCCATTGCGTAAACTGTTTATCACCACCACTTTCATCTGTTAAATTGTGGCTCTGATCTTCAATCTGTGGCTTCAATTCGTAAGCAAATATGGGCTGTAAAAAAATTCTTCAATTCTTTAACATTTCGATTTCAGATGTTTGAATCAGAATTTTCAAATGAGCAATATTTTCAACTTGTGACTTTGCTTCTTTAATTTTTGAAGTACTCAACATTGATTTCGTGATTATCAGAATGCGTAAAAAATTTGTTTTCAAAGAAAACAAATTAACTTTTATGCTAGTATGGAAGCAAAGAACATTATAAGGAATAAGCCACCTGTTATTTTTAATGCTCATACATACATACATATTTTCACGCCTGTTTCCCATGTGTGTAGGCAGAGGCTATAGATTTCCACTTGCTACAATCCTTGCAAACCTCTTTTGCTTCGTCAACACTCATTACTCTTTTCATACATGCTCTCCGGTTATAAGTACTCCTTACTTCACCTTTTTTCAGAACGTCTGCAATTTGGTCGCAGAACGTTCTTTGAGGTCGACCCGGTCCAGTTTTCACATCCACATCCGCACGATAAATATTTTTAGTTAGTCTTCTTTCATCCATCCTCTCAACATGTCCAAACCACCTTAACATTCCTTTCTCAATTTGTGTCACTATATTCTCTTTCACCCCACACCTTTCACGTATTTTAACTAGACAACTGCCAACAATTGGAAGGTGGATGAAAAAAATGTGTTTGGCTTGTTAGATAGATTTAATAAAAAGAATGGTACTTATACATATTTTTTCTGTTCTCTGATTATCAAATAATGACGAGGATTAAGATTCGCGTGATGTCACGACCAGCTACGGTTTTCAATCAAAGGTGTCGTAAGTCACCCGCTCTGCGAAATTTCGAAGCGCTGTAACTTTGCAAATTTTGACAACTTTGCTAAACGAAAAATTAAGGGTCCCTTATTTTTGGATAATATATTTTTTACCTTGCCGTCCTAACTTACTGTGCTCAGGACTAGTCATTCGCCGAGGATCAGAAGCCCAAACTCAAAGTTTGAGATAAACTCTTGAAACGAAGTGTTATAGAAGTAAAAAGACTGGACAAAGTCCCAACTGTCACGCTCCGTTCTAAGACTCGCATCGCCGATGTGGGCCATAAAACAGCCAAGTTGAACTGAGAATGGGCGGATCATGTTAACCTGAATTTTACGGGGTCTAATGATGCCCCCATTTGAAATAAATAATAAGAAAGAAAACGGAGACATCATTTAAAATTTTGTCTTTATCAGACCCTAGAAAATCCTTCAAACTTTTTTTATGAATTACTGTTTACCGTTCAAAGTAAGAACGTGAAGCTTTTCTACGTACATTAGCCAAAAGTGGCCGATTTTCGCTTATGTGCGTAGAAAAGATTATAAAGATAGTAAGGAAATTCCTCAAAGGGATAAGCCCGCCGTTGTACATTTTATTTTTAATTTATATGTTTTGTAACTTTTTATTTTTGAATGTGAAATAAAGAGTTCAAACAAACAAACAAACAAAAGCAGTTCATAAAATAATTTTAAGGGTTATCTAGGGTCTGATTGAGACAAAATTTTAAATGATATCTCCGTTTCCTTTCATATCCTTTATTTTAAATGGAGGTAGCACTGGACCCCGAAAAATTCAGGAAGCCCCTTAACAAAATATCCCCTTAAAATTGGGCTCACAGGATAACTCTGTGGATGTTCTAAAATGGTCAGCGTCGCATAGGTCGGCCTAGAAAGCGTTGGTGCGATGATTTGGATGCTTTTCAGCGTGGTTGGTCAAAAGCTGGATCGAGTAAAAAGGAGGAAAATGGAAGAGACCTTTACCCAGCAGTGGGACAGTATAGGTTAATTAAAAAAATATATAAAATTTTTAAACCACTCCACATCCATATTCATACTTTTTGCTTTATATCCCATTTTCCACCTCTCCAAGCGTAGTGTTGACCTTTATCTTAAAAAATAATTTATTCTTCAGTCTGAACATTCCACTGCTGAACTAAAGGCCCGTCCCAATAAATGCAGCATTTGCCTAAAATCACCACGATAAAGATGGTATACAATTCTTGCGCAGAGGATATTGCTGCCCGTACCCTGTTACCTTTATCCCTTTAGGCGGTCAGCGTCCAATTATCTCCCTATAAAGAGGGAAGAAATAACGTAATATATCAAATTCCTATATCATTTCAGGTAAAAACCCAACTCGCAGAAAAAGCGCTTCAAGCGGCTAAAGCAGCGGAAGCGGCGCTTGCTGGCAAGCAGGCTGTGGTGGAACAACTCCAGCACGAGGTGAAAGAGGCTGAGGCGGTAGTTGCTGAGAACAACGCCGCGGTCAGACAACAACAAGGAACTGTCGCCGCTGCGGTGGCTGCAGCCCAACAGGCTACGACACAGGTACATATGGTTTTGGTTAAAACTTCACGTAGAAAGTCCGCTACCGGCAGGCATATTTCGGCTTTATCTGGAGATTTTCCTCAGAGCAAATGTGACACGGACGAAGTCGTCTCGAACTGCACTGACTCAGATAGTCGTTTAATACTAATACTTAACCAGGTCCAGGCCCACCCGCCGCTATAGAGCCTTAGGTGATGATGATGTACGAGTTAGTCACGTAGAAAGTCTGCTACCGGCCGACATCATTCGACTACATCTGGGGTTTTTTTTTAGAGTAAATGTGACTCGAGACGCCCAATCAGTCGATATTGACTCGCCAGTAGCAGACTTTCTATAAGAGTAATCCGTAAACCGCTTATAAAGCAGGAATCTATTTTTCATTTTTGTGTAATGACAGTAGCTATAGCTATAAAATCCACCACTCAACCGAAAATCTTTACATTACAACACAAAGTTATGTAAGAACTTTCGGACAAATGCATTTCCAAAGATGTTGGATGTCAGGGAGGTGGCTGGTTGAAAAACTTTAACCAAATCATTTAAATCGATTCGGCAATTTTCCTTTCGATTTGACTAAGTCTTCGGCGTCCTTATGACCATTGGCATGTATATTTGGAGAAGTTGATGTTAGAAACGCCTTGTAAATGATAAACGTAGCGTAGAGTTTTCAGGCAATTTAGGGTTTCTAAGATTAATGTTGGCTACACTTGTTTCATCCAACGAGATGTAGTAGGATTTATTTCTAATTTCCACGACTTTTGGCTATAGTAGTCATTGCTGCATGTTCATCATATAGGTTATCTATATGATGTTAATATAAAATCACTATAATTCTCTAACATTTTCTCAGTTTTTCTTGGACTTCTTCAACAATTTCTACCGGATGAGCGAGAAAGCAAAGTTTTACAATGTCCAATATTGTTGCTGTTAGTTTTCAAATTATTGCATGTAATTTTTATTTAAACAATTTCAGTATTTGGTTCTAATTGTTGAAGAGCCTCACGTTTCAGAAGGACAATTTGTAAAACTTTGTTTTCTTTTGTTCCAAGGTCGAAATTGGAAGAAGTCTGAGCTTGGACTAAAGAGACAGAATGATTTGTATTTCTTTGTACACTTTCGTCTTCACGGCAGCCGTGTTAGCAACCATACCTACATGCATAAGGATGTATTCGAAAAAATGTTATTGTGGTAGAAAATAGTAAAGATACCAGAAAATAGAATGGTGGATTAAGTGTTCATTCGATGATTAAATGTGAATGTTGCAATTATTTTAATAGTTTTATTTTGTTTTGCTTCGCACAACCAATGTTATTGCTCAAAGTCCTGTCATACAAAATTCAAGTATCTCATTTCTTACCTAATTCCTATCTGATGCTTTCATCTTATTTTGAGCTATTTTGGTACGGGGCCATCCACGCAAGTCACAGCGATAGAGTATGTACCGAATGTATAGATCATGGACCGAAAGCAAGTAATAAGAGGAGGGAAGTTTCAAAAAGTCAAAATTCTGCGTGTCTGTGAACGGCCCCTTCGATCTGTAGATAATACAACTTTTACTTGACTTGAAATTAAGTCAATGATCATCAAATTATTTTCAGCACAAGCTTATGATTCAAGCGACACAACTGGCCTGCCAGTTGGAGAAGTCTGCGCATGCTGTTTTAGAGAAGACGAAAACAGGATTACAGGAGAAATGTCACAATCTGTCTGAAGCCAGAGCAAGACTGGCTCATCTTCAGCACAAACTACAATGCGCCTGCGCAGAATGTTCGGCTACCAGACAAGCTGCGCATACAGCCTGCGAAGCGGCTCGAGCAGCGTGTGGAAATGCTCGAAAGAAGAAACACATTACTAGTAATACTGCATTAACAAAAGATTTTAAGAGAGAGAAACGGTAGAATTAATGTAAGTGTCAAAATAATCTGGTCAAGTCTACTAGCAGTTTTATTGCCTACAATTTTAGTATCAAACAAAAGTTGATTTTGTCTGAAGCCGAAATGAATGCGGTTCGTTCACAATTCGTTTAAGAATGATATGACAGTAAGCAAGAATGTTTGTGTATGTATTAGAAATTTTCTGTTATCATCGCATTTTCCGAACAGTCTTGTGAATACGTGTGTTGTTGTGATTTTAGATTAATTTGATTTACTCTAGTTTGATTACGATTATGTTACGTTCAGATGTATAATTTAGATTTTGATAGATCGTTTGTCTAAGCTGCTGATAATATAGTTTTAGAATTGAAAAATTTTGTTTCATTTCATTATAAGAAAGTAAAAAAATACTAGAATCTTATTTTATTTCTTATATTTATTAAAAATAATCTGGGCTGTGCTTAAATAAATATTATTGCACGACTCAGTCTTATTCTCCTAAAACAATCGGTGTAGCAAATCGTATAAATAAGTTTTAACTTTGTACATGTTGAAATAATGTAAAAACAAATAGTATAAATTCGTAACAATATTTCGCTGTTACGTAAGAATGGTCACAATTTAGGTGGAAACTTCAACCAAAAGAACAAAACTATTTCTCGATTATACTAAAAGCGTCATTTAAATTTTGCGGACTAAAAGCCATATTGCTATGTTTGTAGTTCACGTAAGGAGAATTGGTAGCTGAGACGGCAACTTCAGGATATAATCTATGTGGTGGTGCAAAATCTTCATCATTTTCATACATAGGAGCACTAGGCTGGAACTTAGGTACATATCTAGCCGGAGGTTCCGCATATTGGCCACCAACTATAATTTCATCTTCATCCTCTTTTGCTCTTTGATTCTTTACACTCCACGGCTTTCTTGCATATTTATTTGGATCTGTATTGTAACTTGGCTTAGCTGGAAGGGGTGATCTGTAGGTATAGTCATTATAAATAACATCTGTTTCTATATCTTGAGTTTCATATTCAGGTCGTTGGTAAAAAGGTCTTTTCTTTGAATAGGCGAAGGTGTTGTCTGAGTTTTGGGGATTCTGCCACGAGTCAAACCCAGGGTTTGGACTTTCAATCTCTTTGTTAAACTGAGATGGATGGATTATAGGGGGAAAATCTTCGACGTTGCTTGGGCTGATTGGTGTTCCATAAGAATCTACAAGTTCCTCATTGTACGGTGGTACTGGACGTGATTGATATTCATTTCTGAAGTCTACTGGAGGTTCACCAAACCCTGCTGGTTCAGCTTGATGAGAAGGAAACTGTTTTGTATACTTCGGAGGCGATGAATATGGATTCTTCGGGATCGGTCGTTTTCTGTAGTATCTTGGTTTGGTAGTCTTTTTCTTATAACCTCCATGAGAGTATTTTGGTTTGACGGTCTTCTTGTATTTCTTTGATGGTTTATGGTATCTTGGTAGCTGTTTTGGCCTGGATGGCAACCTGGTCCTTGAAAGTCTCCTGTAGGTGACTACTGGAGGCATTCTGTATACTGGGTCTACGTCTATTGGTGAAGTGTCTACTAGTAATGAAGCATCTCTCTTGATGATCCTCTGCTTCGATTTTCTGTCTGATATTTGTTGATAACGGCTGTCCCTTTGTAGGCAAGTAGCGGTGATTGTGATCTGGAATTGAAAATGAAAATTGTATTAGATTGAGTTTTAAAGTTTTATTTTGGAATCTGATTTTTCTTAGAGATCGCATATGATTTATTTCAAACATTATTGTTCCGCTTGGCGTTGAAACTTTCAACAGAGTGGGGTTCAAGTACTAAAAAATGTATTATAAAATATCTCTGCTTGTCAACGCAGCTCCGGTGAAGAGGGCTCGCTCGGTGCAACGGATTACAGTAGCTATTCAGCGTGGGAATGCAGCCAGTGTTCTTGGCACCGTGCCACATTTAGATTTTAAATTTAGTTTTTATTTCAATTGTAATTTATTATTCTGTTCTGATGTAAAATAAAATAATGATGATAAATAATAAATCACGCTACATATCGGTGCAGCTAACCCAGTCAATCTACTGTGGACTCTGACATCGGTATTACTACACACACTCACAAATATAGTCACACACACACCAAAGGCTTGCCCTGGATTTTTAATATACATTCAAAAATGTTTGGTTCAATTGTAATAATTACATGGTCCTCGAAATCCTAAATTTAAGCAAAATTATGACTGCCTTAGTGGTCATCATGCCAGGCTGTCACATCGGAGTTCTCGGGTCCGGTCAAGATGAAAAATAATCTTTTTCAGATAGACATCGGTCTTGGATGTTTATCTATATATGTATTTGTTATAAAATATAGTATCGTTGAGTTAGTATCCCAAACCACAAGTCTCGAACTTACTTTGTTGCTAACTCAACCTGTCTGATTTGTACGTATATATTTATTTATGTTACGTTATACTTTTCTATCAAGAGGTGGTAATGAATTTATTTTACCTTAAAGATACTACTCCTTAAATTACAAAAAACAATTCTAAAATGGTGGTAATAATAAAATTCTTATTCACACCCTTAAAGCGAAAACAGCCCGCAAATATGAATTTTCTTACCTAAATCGAAAACATGTCTTGCATGATACATAACCGTAATGTTTCGTTTTCTCCTATTTGATTTGTGAGATGCGTGCGCGCATTTAGAAACCATTCGGTATCGTGATTAGTAACGGCTATACTTTACTAAGGTCATAACAATTTCAATGTGTCCATTATGTGGTTTTCTGTTAAAAGAAAAAAATGTGCTAATGCTTTTTAGGGTGTTGTTGTTTAACATGTTTTTAAATTTACTGTAAAAACATGTAAATGCTCTGCGATCAATAAGTGACCAACATATAATTAATATTTTCTCTTGACAAGGTCTGCGAGTTCGGGTTTTTCATGCTCACTAAAATGTCCAATCCGGTGGTGGCGTCGCTGGTCGGGTCATTGGATTCCCTCTAATATGGTTGAGTTTAACGATGGCTGATCCGTGCGTCAACTCGTGAACGGGTGCTGCCGGGAGGGACTGATCAGCTCGGCTTCGCTTTTTTTGACTACTTAATATTTTTTATTACGCAATTTATGTTTGTTTACTTGTTCGCAAGCATTACATGTTATAATGTGTCAACATTGTAGTATATTATAAGTATTTATTAATTAAAAGACAATTATAATAATATGACAAAGCCCTTTTGGCGAGTAGGCGACCAATACTGTGAAAATGAGTTTCTTTCGGCGTTTCTTCTTAGCAGTGGTCGTTACGAAGCGCTGGTATCGGTAGCTTTTCTTTAAAAATAAATTAAATTTTAAAATACTTTACACGTAACATAAATTATACTTATTGACGTGTAAAAGTGCCTGTAAAGGTCTAATTACTGAATAACATTGAATCTTTGAATCTTTGTATCTTTAGGGTTCCGTACCCAATGGGTAAAACTGGGACCCTATTACTAAGAATCCACTATCCTTCTGTCGTCTGTCACTAGGTTTTATCTGATGAACCGTGACAGCTAAACGATGTATTTCTGTTGCCGCTATAACAACAAATACTAAAAACAAAAGAAAATAAATACAAAAGTTGGGCTCCCATGCAACAAACGCGATTTTTTTTAGATAATGGCAAGGAATCCTTCTTGCGCGAATCCGACTCCCACTTAACCGGATTTTCTAACCTAAATGTAACCTGAAGAAATAATTACGTAGACAGCCAAGAAAAACTTTGACCAGACAGATTTTGACTGTAGGTACTTTGAGGTGTACCGTGTACTGTCTATTTATTTCTTTAACTACCTATGCGAATTCTTCGTTTTGTTTATATTTTGTGTGTGTAAGTGGCTAGTACTTAAGAGTCCCCTTACCCTGGACAGAATCGGACTTTCCCATACAAACGTAGTCTATGTACGTTTTATTTTAAAACGTCATGTCGGATATGGACAAAATTGTGTAATTTTAAAGAAATTTCAATTATCTAGGGTTATAATTGGTTTCCCACAGTTAAATATGAACTTAAAAGAGAATATAGTGTATTATATCATATTTGACCATCAGTATGGAAAACTTCTACACCCTTATAATTTCTTTCCAGTACATAATTTTACCATCTGAAACCAATTATAACCCTAGACAATTTTAATTTCTTTAAAATTAAATTTTTCACTGAAATCTGTCATGTCATTTCAAAATAAAACGTACTTTTGTATAGAAATGTCTAGGGTAAGGGGATTCTTAAGTATTTTCCACGTTACTAGCTCTATAAAGGCACGTATAAACCATTAGTTTCAGCTATCATTATTGTATGGCGGTCGTCAACCTATTGTGCCTTTAGATAGCCTGAAAAATCTGACACCTGTGTTGGTCACTTACACGAAAAACAAAACAAACTAGGTCCATCCCAATTTATATACCAAAACCTCTCCACATGAGCACAGGTATATCACTTCATAGAAGCGGAGTATCATTTATGCCCACACTACTACAAACTACACATCCGTGCACACGGCAATGTGTGTGTTTACAAGCAGCCTCAGTAAGGGGAGAGGTGCGGGGTCGGGGAACGGGGACGCATATTGCTACGTGAGTATTAGTACTTAATCTGTGATATTGCGCAGGGCTACCTGAATTTTCCGGGGTCCAGTGCTGCCCCCATTTGAAATAAATCACATGATAGAAAACGGAGACATCATTTAAAATTTGACCAGGCACTATATAACCCTTCAAACTATTTTAAGAACTACTGTTTACTCTATAAAGTAAAAACGGCCACTTTGGCGTATTTGCGTAGAAAACCTTGACGTTCTCACTTTAAACTGTAAACAGTAGTTCATAAAATAGTTTGAAAGGTTATGTAGTGCCTGGTCGAGACAAAATTTTAAATGATGTCTTCGTTTCCTACAAAATGATTTATTATAAATGGGGGCAGCACTAGACCCCTGAAAATTCAGGTATCCCCTTAAACAGGAGATCTTGTTCTGTATGTAAGGGCCGTAACAGACGCGGCGCAAGTTGCGCCGCGTAACAGCTAGTGATGGGCGATGCATAAATACTCAATCAACCCATTTGAGTATTTATTCAGTAGATTGAGTAAATACCCGATAAATATCCTTATTTATCGATTTGGTGAGTAGATTGATTTATATGAGTTGCGACTCATATTTATATTCATATTAGTTATTTTATGTTTTCATGACAATTTTGAAACTTTAATCTAGTATACACTTGCAATTCTTGTCGGAAAGTGTGTACGTACGCCATAATATGCTTAAAAAGTAGGTAAACGTTATATGCGACGCTAAATTATATGAAAAAACTATACTAATCATACACTGAAAGTAGACTTCTTTGACTAATTATCATTTTTTGGTGGGAGGTGTGCATAGACGTAATTTTACGTAAAAATAAGTAAAAAGACATCAAATGCGATGTCAATACATAAGCATGCTCTATTTACTCTACTTATTAAATCTGGTGAGTAAATACTCAAATGGGTAGATTGAGTTCTATCCACTGCCCATCTCTAGCTGTTACGCGACGCAACTTGCGCCCCGTCTGTTGTGGCACCACTAATTTCTGTGACGCGAGTTAGATTCAAGCTTGGCGAGTTTGGCGTGTTTCTGGGGTCAAAACAATTTAAGCTTACTCGCGGTTTTATTTCTTAATAGTGGGAATGTTGTTTTCTCTTTTTGCAAACAAGTTTGCTTGGCAATTAAAGCGATTTTAAATGGAGCCTGATTCTATGTGACAGGTCACACATGTTATGCTAAAGGAAAATAATCTGACATATGCGTGTCGGACCCTGCCGCGCCACCTGTACCATTTGGTAGTACCATCACCACAGAAGGAAAGTAAACATAAAATTTTAATTTATTTTCTCCATTAATCTTAAACAATACAAAACAAAAATTATAAGGAGTAGGTACACAATTGCGCAAAACGACCACTTTTGGCGTATGTGCGTAGAAAAGCTTCACATTCTCACTTTAAACTGTAAATAATAGTACATAAAATTGTTTGAAGGGTTATCTAGGGTCTGATTAAGACGAAATTTTAAATTATATCTCCGTTTCCTTTTAAATGATTTAATTCAAATGGGGACAGCACTGGACCCCTAAAAATTCAGGTAGCCCCTTAATACTTTACTAATAAATAAATAATAAATATAATAATAAATATATAGGGACAAATTACACTGATTGAGCTAGCCCCAAAGTAAGTTCGAGACTTGTGTTATGGGATACTAACTCAACGATACTATAATTTATTACAAATACATATATAGATAAACATCCAAGACCCAAGACAATTTGAAAAAGGCCATTTTCCAACTTGCCCTGGCCGAGGATCGAACCCAGGACCTCTGGGTGGCGAACTAGCATGGTGACCACTACGCCACGGAGGTCGTCTTAAGGTTTACTAACAATGCTATTCAATCGTAATAGTTTTCCTTGTATGCAACGTAGAAGGGACACACCCGTAATTAATCGAACCACGGGCTGTAGTAGATGACTTTGGCATAATTAAATTGAAATAACAGTAATATAGAAAAAAAAGATTATTTTATTAGAATTTCCATACTAAAGTGTGCCCGGGCAATTTCTATGGAACTGACGAATTATATTTTATTTTTTATTTTTGTGCCTGTTATATTAATTTCATTATACTATAGTGATCTAGTATAGCCCGTGTTCGATTTTTCACGATGTGTCCCTTCCACGATGTAATTACATCATTTTTTCTTAATTTTTAAGCTAGCCGTTTATATTTTAGAGGGATGGGGCGGACGCTCAACTGTGACGAAAATTAGCTCCTTTTTCCTTAAAACGGCATGAAACAGATTTTTTAAAGGATTATTATTAAGAGAGTGGCTGGAGGAACAGTGTTTCTACTCCGTTGACGATTATTTTGATTATTTTAAGTATCGGTCGCAGCTCACATATTTTTGAAACACGAATATGAAATTACGAGTAATGATTTTAATATTGTAACATGGACATATATAATTATTAGATATATTTTACTTGTACTAAAAACAAATTTTGCATGCCAGACTCTGGTGAAAAGTGCTTGTATCTACATATACTTTAATTAAGTAACCTTGTAACCATTTTTCTAGCAAATAAACTTTGAACTTGAATTATCTGCGATAGATCTTTTTAATGTCTTGATAAGACTTTTAAACACTTGCAACTTTCACCTAGGCTCATATAATTAATCTCTAGGGTTATCACAACGTTCTCGTTCACTTTCAGATTAGACGTGCTTGGCATGAAACCAAATGTCTTGCAGATTTACACTTTCTAGTAGTTGTTATTGTATTCTTATGAAACGTGTAATAAACATTTTCATAACTAAAAACCAACTTCACCCCCAAACTACACAACCGATTTAGATACAATTTCCATGGGACCACCTGACAAATATACCCTTTCAAACAAAAAAAGAATCTTTCAAATCGGTCCAGGCGTCTTCGAATAAACAGAGGTCATACACACAAAAAACATTCGCGACGAATGGATCACGTGGCTCAGTGACCGTCGTGCCATGCTGTCACACCAGAGGTCCTGTTCGGTCAACGGTCAGGTCAAGATGGAAAATGATCTTTTTCAGATTGACCTGGGACTTGGATGTTAATCTTTATTATATCTATCTATACATATGTAGTTATTATCTAATATATAAAATTCTCGTGTCACAGTTTTCGTTGCCATACTCCTCCGAAACGGCTTGACCGATTTTGATGAAATTTTTTGTGCTTATCCGGTATCTATGAGAATCGGCCAACATCTATTTTTCATCCCCCTAAATGTTAGGGGTAGTCCACCCTAAAATTTTTTTTTATTTTTTAGACAAAATTTTTAATTTCTATTTTTTTATGATACAACATACAAAAATACATACAATCCTCAATTTTGGCAAAACAACGTTTGCCGGGTCAGCTAGTGAAATATAAAAAAATTAAATTTTTTAAAATTTATATGCTTTTGAATATATACATATTATATTGTTTAGTGTTGTAGCGCCACCGACTAAATTTCATTTTTATTTTCACGCTGTTTTATAATTTATCATTATTGTTTTAAATTTGTATAAGCATGGTATCCGCGGAAGACCAGCGTCGTGGCTCACACCACGGCATATGCTGAGCGGGGACCTTTTTGGTACAAAATATTGTGTTATGTGCATTTGTCTTGTATTAACCTGTTTGTGCCAAATAAACATTTTTATTTCTTTCTTTCTTTCTATAATATCTTTGAATCATTATTTATTTATTTAATTTATTGCACTTAAAATCTTAAGATTATAGTACAAAAGGTCCAACTTAATGCTAAGCATTGTCTACCAGTTCACCTTTGGGACGTAGCGGAAAAAATGGGAGATGTGGTGCAAATTATCCCACAAAACAAGTCTCGAAATTACTTTGGGGCTATAGGATGTGATTTGTCCGGATTTATTTATTTTAAATATGAAAATTTTACATTAATTTCATGCTGGTCTGACTCAGATTTTTCATCATATTCCTTTCGGACTGTTCGGACTTGGCGGATGAAGGCTAGGCGAAAAAAGTTTAAGGTTTTTAAAAAAGGTAATTTCACAACTTCGTCTATTTCGTCAATAGCTCAGTTGGGACAGCGTATGCCTGAGATGGTCGATGTTCCCGGTTCAAATCCAGCACACGCCAATTTTTTGTTAATTTATAGTTTAATTTATTATTTTTAACCTCTGAGTTTATCTTCAAACATAGATTAAGTTTTATAATATATCTTTTAAAAAAATGTAAAATAAAACCCAAAATATAAATATATAACAAAACAAAATTAATCTAGCTGCCCGCTGGCCGAGGAGCTTTATGGCCCAAGCTACCGGCGGTTGGGGCCGCAGAGAAAGAAACCTTCTGACAATGACAATGCGTGTCGTGTCCAGCGGTACTGCCTTCTGAATCTGACCCTTGACCCAGACAACTAGCGGTAGGTATTATTAAAAAGTGTAAGATTTTTCCGTCACTAATTAATATTTACTACGAAAGTAACTTCGTTTCAACCGAGTGTTTCACGAAATTCACTATCTTGTCAGTCGGTCTGTCTGTCTGTCTGTAATCAAATCTTGCAAGTTAAATTTGACCCACTTCCCGTTTTCCGATTTAGCTGAAATTTTAAAAGCATACGTATATCGCGTGGCAATGCATTATTATGATGACTTGGAGCTGATCTGATGATGGAGCTGGACGGTGGCCATAGGAACTCTGTAATGAAACGACGCAACCCCATCGTGTTTGGGCTCGTTTGATTCGTCTTGAGGATCACTTTAGATAAAAGCTTGTTTTACAAAATATATTTTTAAATATTTACTTGTTATTTAAGACATAACACAGTTGTTACACCCTTACATATATTTAGTGAGACATATACACTAGTGAAAACTACTAATTTGCCGGTTTTCTCGTGTTGGTTTTCTTCTAATAAAATAATCCCAAACTCTCCGCTCCTACTGTTATCACTGAGTTCCATCGACCACCTTCCGTCTCCGAGATCCAACCCTAAAAATCGTTTACCATAAAGCGCTTAAAAGGCAAATCAAACAAATCCTACTCAATAAGATTGTGTAGTTTTATAACTGACTGCAGTCAAATATCTCCCGGCTCCATCATCAGAACAGCTCATTGACTCCATAATATTGTATTGTCATCCGATTTACACAAGTATGCTTTTCAGCTTAAGGCGGCCTTCCCGACCGCTCAGTCGTCAACGCGAGCATAGTTTGAAAAGCTTGTTGTTTCATCCAGGGCAATGCTAGAAAAAGAGGCAAACTAAGAAGAGTGAGATAGCGCCTGAGGTCACGTTTGCATTAATTATATTAAATGAAATTAGTAATATTATTAAACTATCCATTGAACGAATATTAACTCTTCATAGGGTGCAGAAATTTCATAAAACTGGTTCCAAGTGACACATTTTTATCAGTAAGCCTTACAAGTGTGTGAAATAAATGTTTTGTATTCAAAATTTTCATTTCCTTTTTGCAAGGTTAATATCGAAAAATTTTTTTTACCTTTACAATATATGAATACTTTATGAACGGTCGAAGTTCAGCTAAAATATGTGCAAAAAAGCAGATTAATGACTTTGATTTTCTAAATTTTAATTTTTAATTTCGATAGAAACCTAGAAATTGCACACAAGATATCTGTGAGTTCAAAATCAGATACAACGCCATAATCACCTACGAGCGTTTGTATAAAAAGTAAGACGGTAAGGCCGCTCTTAATAGGTGGAAGATAACTGGTTAAAAATTTAGTTGCAGGATTTGACCTAAACAAATATTCCTACATATATTTTGCAATTTAAAGAAAAGCTTATAAAAACCTAGTTAATCTAGTAATCAAACGAGACAATACAATTACTCAGTAATAATCAACTAATTGAACTTTTTGTTCGCAATTCACATTAAAACAATGTTCTTATTATGTTCAATAAAACTTATGTTCCCAAGCATTTTATTGCAAAACCCATATAGGTAGTAAAAGTAAAGGTTGAACGCGAAATTGTAAAACAAAATATACATTGCATAGCTGCCAACCTTCTGGGCAACTTTACCACGGGCAGCGATTTGCCAGGTAATAGTTAAACGCGAAATTGTAAAACAAAATATACATTGCATAGCTGCCAACCTTCTGGGCAACTTTACCACGGGCAGCGATTTGCCAGTGCTATTTTGTTGATTTACAACGAAGATTCAACAGCAACACGCTTCGTCAAAAAATGTTAAAAAAGAATCCTCAACATGCTTCCTCAAAAGTTGTATAACGCGACACAATTAAACAAAAATGGCGGACTCAAAAGCATTTGTGTACAAATTTCCGACACGTAAACTGAACCAAAATGACAGTCATCGGCGCATTATTTGTACCTGCGTCGAAAACCGCCATTTTGGTCCATCCTACGTACCGGGAATTTGTACGAAAATGCTTTGAAGTCTGCCATTTTTGTTCAACTTACTTGTGTCGCATTGTGCTTCGTCGAAATTGTCAATCTAATAAGCCGCCTCTAATCGTCCCTGGCCGAAAGGTTCTTCCACGATGTATAGCGATAGAAATCCTTTGAGCGAGAAATGATTCAGAGCGATTATCTCTTGGCCTTTCAAAAACGAGTCAGCCCAAGTCTCATAAAGTTCGAGCACCCGTGCACAAAATTATACATATATTCTTTAATTTAGGTATAAGTAATTCAAGTTATTTAGTGTAGTTTCGACGACCTCCGTGGCGTAGTGGTCACCATATCCGTCCGCCACCCAGAGGTTCCGGGTTCGATCCCAGGTCAGGGCAAGTTGAAAAATGGCCTTTTTCAAATTGACCTGGGTCTTGGATGTTTATCTATACACTCGTAATTTGTTATAAAGTATAGTATTGTTGAGTTAGTATCCTATATAGTTAGGCTAGCTCAATCTGTGTGTTTGTCCATAATTATTTAGTTCTAGTCACTTTTCTAGAGAGTTTTTTTATTTATTTATTCATTAATACAAAATGGATGAATTGAATGTATGGCAAAGATCACAAACCCGCTTGTGCAGCCAAGTAGGTGATTATGGGCAAGTCATCCCTCAATTGGAACGGGCCCCTAGACCACCTGTGAGGAAGTTGATAATGTTTCCAAACTATGGTGCGATGAGTCCATTCATTTGTCTTTTGTTTAATAAGAAGTTCAGATAATATTCCTTTGTCATAATATGTTGAATAAATTGCACAGATATATTTTTAATAATAATCCGCTTTTTTGAACGCCAAAACAACCATTGTCCATGGGATTTACTTGTACGCAAAACAAAAATGTGTTACAAATCTATAATCATGTTGAAAATGAATATAGTGATCAATTAAAAGTGACACTGTGATGTGATGTTTTATTTTATAAATGTACCGAATGATTTATTTTTTACCCGATATATTTTATTATATATATGCCATCGCTGTCACATTTGTTCTACTATATATTAAGTAGTAAGTAAACATAATTGAGTATTAAGTTAGCCTAATTTTAAGTAACTATATGTTGATCGGTAAATTATTCATAGCAGAAAGGTTTTATTGGACTAGAATTCTTTTGTGAAGGGCTATTTTTGTCTTTTCGGAATTTATTTCTAGTGAGAGCATCACTGTATGTCATGTTTGGACTCTTCTTAAATTACATAACACGAAAATCCTAACTCACGTTACACAACAATCATTGGTAAAAGTACCTTATGTACTTTCTTAATGTTACAAGTCATTTATTTACTATAAATAACGTAGATAAGCAGTAAAAAATGTGACGGAGGTAGCATCTGATGTTGATCAGTAAATAACTCATGCCAGCCATTTTTTTTTTATTTACCTTCATACAATTATAATTGGATTAATTCAAATGAGAGCGTAACTATACCGTAACGACTCTTTATTTTCTTAAATTAAAAACAAGAAAATCCTAACTCACATTACGCAAAATATTTAAATTTCACCTTTTGTACTTTTTTAGTAAATATAATGTGATAGTAAATTAACATCGCCATATTTTTATTTACCTTTATACAATTTAAATTGAATTTAGTTCAAATGCATACCACGAAAATCCTAACTCACGAACTACCGAAAATTCATTGGTAAGTACCTATAGTATTACTTTCTTACTAGCTGACCCGGCAAACGTTGTTTTGCCAAAATTAAGGATTGTATGTATTTTTGTATGTTGTATCATAAAAAAATAGAAATTAAAATTTAGTCTAAAAAATAAAAATAAAAATTTAGGGATGGACTACCCCTTACATTTAGGGGGATGAAAAATAGATGTTGGCCGATTCTCATAGATACCGGATAAGCACAAAAAATTTCATCAAAATCGGTCAAGCCTTCGTTTCGCCAAGACAGAATAAAATAAAATCGCCAAGCAAGTTTTCGTTGCCATACTCCTCCGAAACGGAGGAGTATGGCAACGAAAACTGTGACACGAGAATTTTATATATTAGAATTGCTACAATATTTTTTTTAAATAACTGACGTATAACGTAAATAAGTAGTGAACAAATGTGACAGAGGTGGCATCTGTGTGTTGATCAGTAAATTACTCATGCCAGCCAACTTTTTTTTCTTATTTACCACCATACAATTGAAATTAGATTTAATTCGAATGAGAGCGTCACCGTACCGTTTCGAATTTTTATTTTCTTAAATTACATAATAAGAAAATCCTAACACATACCACAAAGAACGTTCATTGACAAGTACTTACCTATTGTACGTTCCTAATGTTCCCAGTCATTTATCATAACGCCGAATTCCGACCTTCCTGAACCACACACAACTAATATAATTCTTTTCACCACAGTTACACAACTTTTGAGTGGCATGTGTATTGTTAGAGATGGTGATTATATCATTAGAAGATTATCAATAGCTTTTCTAATTTTTATGCGTGATGTCACTTATGGCTATTGAAAGGTATGTGAGATAACATTTCTATGAGATTACATGACAAGTTTACTTTTTCAAAAAAAAAAGAATACTTTTTCAAATCGGTTCAGGCGTCTTCAAATAATTAGTACGTAACATACTATAATATAATAATTATACGTAAAATTAAAATTATAAAAGCAAAAAAAAAGAAATGTGGTGTCGTGGGACACCAGGTAGGAACGAAGTTCCTTCGGCTAATGTAGAATCGACACAATTTGCAAAAGAAAAATCGTGCTCAAAGGTATTATACACTACTCGCTTGTGTATACGACTGTCGCGCTTGCGCACGTCTCATTTAACGGTTTTATTTAACGAGGTCATCCTTACGGTTTTACTATCACATTTTTTTCAGTTCTTAAAAACAGAATAAAATAAAAATTTATATTTTGTACCATTAGCTATAAAAAATTACGTTTCTAAGATAAATGCGATTTTTTATAGATAATGCTTGCGCTTGGCCGGTTCTTTTTGTAATATTTTGATCGAATATAATTATAAATAAAAATAAAAATCCTATATTTCAGCTGACAAGGATCCATAATTGTGTTAGTTTTACCTAACCTATGTTAGTAATAAGCCGTCTAAAACCAATCTGGGTAGACAAGCTCCAGTTAACCGTATGTGTAATACATATAACACCTTTAATCGCGGCTCAGAGGATTTGGACATATTTTGCGATAGCTTGAAGGTCCTTAAACATAAAATGCTGAATCTTCTTAATAATTGAAAATCACAAATTTAGATAATTTTAAACTCTCGATAAGCTTATTTTGATCTTTCAGTCAATGTCGTGTATACCTGTCATTGGTATTTACATTAGAACCTAAGTATTATGTGTGCAAGTGTGTATCATGCTCGAATGATGTATGTAAACACTGTTGGTGTACCTTATCCAATAAAATAAAAAATAAAATAAAATACATATGATGGTTGCGTTCATATACCTATAGTTCGAAGTGGGTTTTAACTATCGGGAAAGACCATAAGGGAGAAGAATTATAGCGATCTGTTAAGTCTTCAAGATGCTATTGGGGCTAGCCAGCACTCTGTTTATAAGCGGGGTGGTTTTATTGCGAAGAATTGCTGCTAATGTTTCTTTTTTGTTATAGGGTGGCAAACGAACAAGCGTGTCACCTGATGGTAAGTGATCACCGCTGCCCATGGACAACTGCAACACCAGGGGTGCAACAGAAGCGTTGCCGGCCTTTCAGGAAGATATAGACTCGTTTTTTGAAGGGTTCAATGTCGTATCGGTCCGGGAACACTGCTGCAGGAAGTTGATTCCACAGATCGGTTGTACGTGGTAAACAGTTCCTTTTAAAACGTACGGTGGTTGATTGCCAGCTATCCAAGTGGTGTGGATGAAATTTTATTAGTAGTAGTATGTAATATAGTATGTCACTTACACTAAGTCTAGAAGATTCAGTATATTATACTTATATTAATCCAGTAACTTTTTTTAAGGGTCATCATGATCTTTCTCACTATATTACTGATTTAAAAGGGCCAATTTATTAATTAATGTGACGCAACTTACTTTCGATTAGCGATTTCGAGTGATTTCACAGGCGCGCGATATTTTCCAAACGATATCACTAACACCGTAATGACACATAATGCGAGTGATTTGTCACCAGCATTAAAACAAATAAAGACTGCGTAGATGCGACTGTGAACTTGCTTTCTTCCAGTGAAGGAAAACATTAGGAAATGATGTTTTTGGTAGTCAGAAAAAATGCATAAGAGCATTGGCCAGTGCTGGACCATAGGAATCATGTAGGCCCTTATTTAAAAAGTTTAAACTTCTAACAATCACTGGGTTATATATTTACCAAAGTGCCTGTTTCGTTAGACTACACCCAGAATTTTTTGAAGCCGAAACTGTGCACCCGAGACTGAGACCAAGGGATCCTACTGAAACCTATATGTAGAGGCACAGTCATAGACAAAAACTGCTTCCTAATGACTATCAAAATTTATAATAAATTACCAGTGGCCATGAAGACGCTCAATTTTAATAATTTTAGACGAATGTTATTTAAATGGTTAGCTGATAAATGTTTCTACGATATTAAAGAGTTTTTTGACAGTAAGTAATAAATATGACATCAATTATTCTATACAAATCATAACTTGACTTAAATATATAATTATGTAATAATAGCTAAAATTTGTAAACAATGTATGTTATAGAGGCGGGAAATTGTTGGATGACCCTTGCAAATAAAGATTTCATTTCATTTCATTTCAGATTTCATTTCATTTCAGATTTCATTTCATTTCAGATTTCATTTCATTTCATTTCAACATCTGCATTTCAGACCCAAAATAAGTTCGAGACTTGTGTTATGGGATAATATACAATGTGGAAGGGACATACATATCGAACCATGGGCTTTACTAGATTACTTTAGCATAATGAAATTAGAAATTAGAAAAGGCTTAAAAAAAGTTTCATTCAAATTCGTCTAGTATTTCCGGAGATTAGAGTGTACAAACAGACAAACAAAGAGACTGACATTTTCGTTTAAAATTCTTACTCTATTACTATGTCTCCAGCGCCTCAATTTTTTTTTACCATCTTTGATTTAGTTTCTCCGGTCTGTCTGTCCGTCCGTAATCAAATCTTGCAAGTTAAATTTGACCAACTTCCCGGTTTCCGATTGAGCTGAAATTTTGCACCCACACGTATATCGCATGACAATGCGATATTATGATGACATGGAGCTGATCTGATGATGGAATTGGAAGGTGGCCATAGAAACTCCGTAATGAAACGACGCAACCCCATCAAGTTTGGGCTCTTCTGATTCGTCTTGAGGAGTATTGAAGTTAAAAGCTTGTTTTTTTTAAATGACTTTATTCAGAATTTTCTATAAATGTACTGACACATTTTTTTTACGGTTTTATTATATTGATATTCGTATTTTCGTCTATTCTATTGACATTTAGAATTTGTGCGGTAAGAGAAGCTGCTAATTCGTTCTAAGATTTCTCTTCCTTCAGTACATCATGGAAGTTCTTCTGTGACCGTCACTATTTTGCTTCAAGCACTTTCCCCTCACTACTCGTACTTTTGTTCTCAACTTGGATTAAACTCATGGGTTGTATAAACTTACGTAACACGCCTACTTCTCGAATGAACTGGTTTTAGAGGCAGGATGTAGTTTCTTTAATAATCCTTTCTACTAGTTGTTGTACAAAAGATGACGCATAGTTACATAAAACTGCAGTATATCATTCTTCAAAATGGCGTGAAAAGATTATTATACAACATGAAGGAACATAACTGTAATAAATCGAACCACCAGTTGTTATAATAGAACACTTTAGAATATTGAAATTAAAATTACAATCAAAAACAAAAAAAGAGAAACTAAATTGGAATTTCCATATCAAAGTATGCATCCCCCGGTAATTTTTTATGGAAATGTCGATTTCTTTTGTTTTTTCCTTTTATTTTAATTTAATTATACTTTAGATAGATAGATAAATTCTTTATTGAACATAAAAAGACACAATTAAAATACAGTAAAAAAAAACACAATAGTACAAAGGCGGACTTATCCCTGTCAGGGATCTCTTCCAGTCAACCCTACAACCAGAGGAGATAACTACAAAAGTGGGGTGGAACATTGTACAATACTTACACGCTAAAACACTTAATACTAATCATAATTTCATAATACATATAGATATACACATACATAATATATATATACATATATACTTACAATATCAGTTATACATACATAATATATAAAAATATACATATTTGATTCAATCCAAGTCAGGAACTTTCATAAAATAATTTAATCCTATTCTTGAAGGAATGCAGAGTACGCGACTCTTTAATGTCCTTAGGGAGTCTGTTCCAAAGTTGTGCAGTATAGTGATCTAGTATAGCCTGTGGTTCGATTTATAACGGGTATGTTCCATACCCGTTGTAGATCTAAATTATCGTCTATTTATGATTCGGGTATGTGATGCGGTTACAATAATGGTATACCTAGTGTCACCCTCAGAATTAAGACGATCTAATCATCATCATCCTAGCGTATTCCCGGTTGCATCCTCAGCGGTAACGCTTCAGAGCCCGGGGTCCGCTACCTAACCTAGGAGATTTGACGAGGTTACTGGTTTTTACACAGAGCGACTGCCGTCTGACCTCCACAACCCAAAGGGCAAACCAGGAACCAATCCTTGGATAGTTTGATGATCAGACGCTAGTTGGCGTTCGGGACCCACAGTTTTACGTGCCTTCCGAAACACGGAATCATCTTTCTTTTCGGATAATCAAGCTATTCAAGCCTGCAATTTAGTATCCAGACTGGAAACAACTTTTCACAAAGTATGCTTCCCAGTGGGAATCGAACCCATGACCTCCGGGTCACAAGGCGAACGCCTTGACCACTGGACCACGGAGGCAGTAAGACGAATCTAATGACAACTCCTAAGCTTAAATCCATGGAGCCGTTCTGGCCGCAGAGCGTGCCAAACAATTATACATCTCGTAAAACATAACCCTCTTCCTGGCGCAGTTGGGTAATAATGAACTTAAAAGTTTAAAGTGCTCTTCCAGAGGAATCATACAGGCCCACACTCCATGGGGTTGCGTCGTCTCGTCACAGAGGTCCCATGGCCTCTTTTCGGCTTCATCATCAGATCAGTTCTATGTCCTCATAATATTGCATTTTCATCAGTTCTTCACATTTCTCTTATATTACGAGTTCTGAATGCGCAATGCATTTGAGAACCCGGGCCGTGAGAAGTGGGTCAAAATGAACTTGCAAGATTTCAGTACAAACAGACAGACAGACAAGGGACAGATGAAGCTAAACAAAAGCTTGTTAAAAGAGCATTTTTCTGTAATATCTTAAATACTCACAGTTCGTAATTTCCTTAGACATCGAAAACTGAAATTTTAAACGCCTATCATTTATTTACACACAAACTCGTTTTCTATTATGATGGTACCTGCTCATAAGTCATGACGAATTTGAGAGTGATGGCCACTAACCCATTGACCTTTACCTTGCATTTCGACTAACATATTCTCATAAAAATATTCGCATGCGCGTGCGCACGCAAATGTTTTTATTATTTTAGAAAGTGGAGGAAATTGCTGGGACAAAACTCTCGATTTTGACTTTTGTAAAGTTATACTAGCTTTTGCCCGCGACTTCGTCCGCGTAGATGCCGCGAAATGGTTGTAAGAGGATTTTTAATTGGTTTTTTACGTTGTTAATTTAGTTATTACGAATGATTCGTATATTTTATAAACAAAATGTTTTCGAAGTCTACTTATGAGGCCGTGTACTAAAAAGTGCAGGAACTCTTAAATGCTTAGAAACCTTCAAATTCGGTACCATAGACCTCATTTTTTTTCTTCGGTATTAATTAGTACCACTAAACTATATTAGTATAGTACGGTGACTTTCGAGACAATCCAATTTTAAAGAGTATTTGCATTCCACCGAAATTTTATGTGAGTTTAACCTTTTTTTGAATAAAATTGGATTGAGTTTTCAAACATGTGTCAAAATCAGGTCAAGCATTTAGGAATATTGATAATAACTTTAAAACAAATGACCACAAAATAATTTTTTACCCTTTTCTAACCCACAGAGGATAAATTTCAATAAAATATGAAACACTTCTTCCTTTAATTCTGTTAAAGAATATTTATGCGAAACTTGAAGTAGATAGGACCACGAAATCACCTATACACATTTTGCCCCCCTTTTCACTCCCTTGGGTCTATAATTTTGGAAAATCGTTTCTTATTTAATGCCTATATCATATAAAGAACACACCCTCCAAGTTTCAAGTCTCTACCATAAGCAGTTTAGGCGGTGCGTCAGTAAGTCATTCAGGACAAAGCATTTTATATGTAGGTAGATTATAATCATTTGTATTCAAGTGAACATCGTTTTATACAAGAATTAACCAAAATGTTTTTTATTTATTTGCAATGAATCTTGTATGTATATATGTTTGATGACCTTCGTGGCGTAATGGTCAACACACTAGATAGTAACACACTAATCTGGAGGTTCTGGGTTCGTTCCTCAGCCAGGGAAATGTTGGAAAATTACCTTTTTCAAATTGTCCTGGGTCTTGGGTGTTTATCTAAATATGTATTTATTATCAAATATAGTATCGTTGGGTTAGTATCTCATAAACAGAGATCGCTATCAGAGCTATCAAAAGTATGGATATGACTTCAATCTATAAGTAAAACAATCATAATTATGTGATTTCAGGCTATATTTTAATCGAAAAAAAATAGACTTATCCTGAAATCACAAAATGATCGTTTTATTTACTTAGTACCCAATTAGTATCTCGAGAAATCCCGCAACTTTTAGTCATATCCATACTTTTGATAGCAATGGCATCCGTGATTCCGATCTCTGCTCACAACACAAGCTTTATAATACTTTAGGGCTAGCTCAATCTGTTCGATTTGTCCTTATTTATTGGGATTACTGGTTAATACCTGTACGAGCCAAGCTCGCACATTTAGTCTTTACGCGGCCACATATTATGTAGGTCGCGTGTCAGCTGTTTTACTTTACATTTTAAAACAAATACAACTAACAATTGAGACACTATCGAGCAGCGATCGAGAAAGGACCCGTCACACCCAACCCAACCTACACCATGTAACATAACGACAATAAACAGTTTCTACGTGACGTGGTCTTGTGTCTCCATAACATCAAACAACCTCAACATCATCAATCTCTTCATGTATGGTGCGGGCCTAGGGGACAACCGAAGCCTGCGCCGTACAATACCAGTATTTTGTACCGATATTTTGATACAAAATATGGATATAACTATCATTATTTTGTATAAAATACTGGTATTATATTATTGATATATCGATAAAAAAACGATAAAACACTGGTATCGGTTATCGATATATCGATACAAAATCGCTCTTTCTGTCCCTGTGTGTAAATGTGGGAAGCAAAGACCATAGGTTTCCGATTGCAATAAACAGTTGATAACACACTAGAAGGCATCCACCGTTAAATCGACATGTTTCGATTTTCACCGGTGGAAAGTGTTACCTACCAATCACTGCACATACCTAGTATATTAGTGAGGCATCACTGAGTTTATTGGTTTAGGTAAATGAAAGAGAGATCAATGCTAATTAGTCACTCTTATCTTCTTTTAATCTATATACTATATATATAGTATCAGGAGCAACTCAGACCGTCAATATGAACAACTTTTCCTATGGGACCAATGCTTGAAACTTGAAAATCAATCGACATTTTCATACAAAAGTGTTCGGCTGGCCCGGCAATTTGTATGAAAATGACGATTTTTTCTTCGAGTTTCAAGCATTGGTCCCATAGGAAAAGTTGTTCATATTGACGGTTTGAGTTGCTCCTACAAGGACAGGACAGGGTTTTGTTACATATTGTATATAATAGTTGAAGTTCCCACTGACTGACATATAAACGCACACACAGGCGTGAAATTTGGCACATTGGTTCTTTATGAGATCTAGGGGTGTATTAAGAAAGGATTTTTTAAAAGTCACCCCCTAAAGGGGTGAAACAGGGGTCCAAACTTTGCATAGAGAAACAAGATTAATTTGACTATTTTATTCGAAACTTCGCAAGAGTACTCCTGGTGATAAATGAGTAAATACTTGTTTCAGGATTTTCAAAATTCAACCCTGAAAGGGATGTAACGAGGTGACAACTACTTAGGCGAACTATATATATACTACTATCTTTTTAAACATCGTTTGACGACCACCGTGGCGTAGTGGTCTCTATGCTAGTCCACCACCCAGAGGTTCCTGGTTCGGTCCCCGGATAGGGCAAGTTGGAAAATGGCCTTTTTCAAATTGTCTTGGGTCTTGGACGTTTATCTATATATGTATTTGTATTAAAATATAGTATCGTTGAGTTAGTATCCCATAACACAAATCTCGAACTTACTTTGGGGCTAGCTCAATCAGTGTAATTTGTCCCTATATGTAAAAAAAAAGTGTTATCTTTCCCGTTAATTGAGAGATAATAGTCAGTAAACCGAATCGAGGCCGCGTCGGTCGCACACGTATCTCTGTTTAATTTCTCTTTAAAGGAATTTAATACTAGAGAAATTGTTAGAAACCAGTGACGTAACGCGAAGGTAATTATGGTCCTCAGTCTCTATAATGAGATTCAAATTAGTTATATCCAGAGGTCGGATTCGGTCGGAGGAGGATTTCATACAGCGAAAGAATATAGTGGATATGCCTCAAATCCCGGGATTAATTTTAAAGAGCTGAAAAATCCTGCGATTTCTTAAAAAAAGTTATTTACTTTTACACAATTTAAACCACTGCACGCGCGATGTTGCCAATATGTTAAAACTAATAAAAATACTAATGTAAATACTTATAAAAATTGTATGTAATTATCTTTGTTGTATTTGTCTTATCTATCTCTGAGGTTTTTATGATTATTTGTTTGTAATATTGTTAGCAACATGAGATTGTCTATATAGAAATCCCGGGAAGATCCATATTAATATCAACATTTCGATGCAAGTAGGTACATGAATAACTCCAACCTACCTAATTCCGACCTCTGGTTATATCTGACATCAGGAGGGACGGAAAGATGTAATGTACATAGTTAGGTATGACAGACCTGCATCACTTACCGTTTAGGTATCGAAAATCATCATCATCCTTTCAGCTGCATAAAGTCCACTGCAGGACATAGGCCTCTCCCAAGGATTTCCAAAATGACCGATCTAGAGCGGCCTGCATTCAGCGTTTTCCAGCGACCTTAGTCAGGTCGTCAGACCAGTACGCAGTCGCCATTGGAGAATCTTTTTGCCTCATCGGCTATCCGTTCGTCGCGCTATGTGTCCCGCCCACTGCCACTTCAACGAACCAATCCGCTGGGCGATTTCAGTGATCCAAACTATACAACATATTTTGATAAAGGAACCACATGACTAGCAAGCCCTTTCAAATAAAAAAAGGAGTTTTGGAATAATCGGTGAACATACATAAAAGAAGGTGGTCTGACGACCTTAATAAGGTCACTGGAAAGCGCTGGATACAGGCCGCTCTAGATCGGTCATTTTGGAAATCGTTGGGAGAGGCCTATGTCCAGCAGTGGACGTTATGCGGCTGAAATGATGATACATAAAAGAAACATAAAATATCGCGTCCTCTTTTAGGAAGTTGTTTAAAATGAGTTTTATTTCATGTATTTTTGTAAATGATCATATTGTATAATGCATTTTGTTTTTGTTAAAAGTCTCTTGATTCCATCTATGATAAAATATTTTTTTTTGCAAAAAATAGGACAATCTTGAATTCGATTTGTTTGCATCGATCCGGCATTAAGTGCGGCTCTTATCAAACTATATAAAATAGTCTACCTATTCGATTACCATCAGATTTATTTTCTTGTCTATGCAAAATTACAGTTCGACTGAATACAACAATTTTAGTATTATTGAACCACTGACACTAAATTGTATACAAACCTAAATTACTTGTAAAATACCTAGCTAACGGGTTATCAAGATGAGTACTACTTAAGTATGTACAGTAAACAATTTAAAAAAGCAAATAATTGAATAATGCCGGTACCGTATCTACAAAGAGAGCGTTACGATCATGAGACGTACAGAATTCAATCAAGGAAAGAACAAAAAAGTGCATTCTCTGATACTAACAGAGCTATCGTTCGACTGTTAAGGGAAATACTAACTATAGACAGTTTGTGTGTAAAGCACCCACTCCGGTGAACTTGCAAAAATAGGTTGAAATTGTTTGAGGAACGAACAGTCAAGGAAAGAACGATATACACTTTATAAATCAATACCTTTGCAAATTACAAATTATTTAATCTATAAATTACATATATTTTTTGAAATTTGCAAAAGTATTGATTTATAAAGTGTATAATTTAATAAAAATACATGTCAAGATTGTTTACATTCTTTGAAATACCTAAACTAATTCACTATAATATCGTTCGACTGTTCGTTCCTCTAACAATTTCAACCTATTTTTGCCAGTCCACCGGAGTGGGTCCTTTACATTTTCTTTTGCAAATAAAATATTATCTTATCTTATCTTTATCGTCCAAACTATTAAGCTATGGAACAATTTGCCAGATCCGAAATTTTTTGTCCTAAGGCTAAAATGTTATTTAAGAAACAGGTGAAGGCACACTTTTTCCGAAAACCTTTAAAATAGTAGTATATGTAGGTATTGTTTATCATAGTATATACTTAATAAAGTGTATTATTTGTATGTAGTTTATTGTTTTGATGATTATTTTTTACATATAGTCTTTTTTTCGCCACGTACCTATTCAAATTTTGCACTACCCCTGTCATTCTCTACATCACCCGTTTGGTTGACTAGTAGATAAGGTCTTAGGCTTTAAGTCCGCCATTACACTTGTATCTGTGTCTGGAGTTAAATAAATAAAGAAATAAATAAATTTATCATTTAGACATTTCATGAGAGAAGTGCGTTGAAAAGATTCAAGATCTCACTTTAAACTTGAAAAAGTAGTTAATAAAATAGTTAGAAGGGTTATTTAGAGCTCGGTCAAAATTATGAATGATATCTCCATTTCTTTTCAAATTATTCATTTGAAATGAGGGCAGCACTGGACGCCGAGAAATTCATGTATCCATCTTAAGTATAAACAGTAAACAATTTTGGAAGAAAAAAAGAAACAATTGAAAAATGCCAATACCGTATCTACAAAGAGAGCGTCATGAATACTATCATGAGACGTACAAAATCGAATCAAGGAAAGCACAATAAAGTTGAACTGACTGATAATATTTTCAAAAAAAACTATAAACTGACTTCACCCCTAAACTACACAACGGATTTAGATAAAATTTCTATGGTCACCTGGAAAGTATACACTTTAAAACAAAAAAAATCCAAATCTGAACAAACTTAAAAAAAAGTTCGCGAAGAATTGATAATCTTCTCCTTTTTGGAAGTCGGTTAAAACAGACCTATCGTTCGACGTTAATACAATCATGGCAGCCAATGTTTAGAACCGCTGCTGCTATGTGACAGCGCCCGGGTGCTATTCCTATTTTGCCGCCCTTTTTTAGCTAGACTCATTTTGCAGGCGAGATTGCAAATACCAGTTGATTTCAGCTAAAAAGCGTTCCAGAGTTACAGAATTCAACTGACTAAAAGTTTGTAAAGGATTACATCATAATCATTGATTTTGTCCATCATAGGTACAGTGGGTGTTAGGTTCAGTCCTGCTTTGCGCCGTTAGGCATACAAAGTCATACAATTTCTATTAATATACAACATGGAAGAGACATACCCGTAATAAATCTAACCACAGGCTATACTGGACCACTATAGTGTAATGAAATTAAAAAACAGAAAAAATACAAAAAAAATTCGGCATTTCCATACATAAGTGTGCTGCCGCCCGGGCAATTTGTATGGGAATGTCGATTTTTTTCTGTTCTTTGATTGTTATTTTAATTACATCATTATATTTAAGTGATCTAGTTTAGCCCGTGGTTTAATAAATTACGGGTATGTCCTTTCCACATTGTATACTTTCAGTTTAAATAAATGTTTACTTAATAAAATAAGGCAATGTATACTATTTTTTTTATATAGATTTTGATACCAATGTTGTCTCTCTTTTGTAGCGACGAGTAAGTGATCTTTATTGAATAAAAACAATGCGGAGCTAATCTGGCACTTCCTGCAGTAGAAGTCATGCTCGTCCCTCCATCTCTTTGTTTACTGAACTAAATTTAAGCCACTCATTGCCGCTCCCTTTTGAGATCTACCCGGGTGCATTGTACCACAACTACCATAAGCGAACTCGCGATAGCTAATACCTACTGTACGTAATAGCCAGCTATGTATATTCAAAAGGTTTTTCTTCGCACCGCTATCACATGAACACTATGTAATTGCACTCGGTGAACGCATTAGAATCTCTGCGTGCATTTTATCACGCGATTGCACTTTTGAGTTGGGTGTGGGTTTACACCGACTATATATCTCTTTAATTATTGTTAAACATACGTTAAGTTTTAAAATGTATCAACAAAAAGTTATATAAGTTATTTTCAGTTATATACACTGGAAGTAACCCTGATGATCACTACAATAAATTGTTTAGTACAGTGTCTAAGGAATATTCGACAACATTGGATCAAAAAAAAAGGTAACGTTAATAGCCGGTTAAAATTTAATGAATGGGCTACTTCAGGTATTTATATAAGTACAAGAAAGTTATTTGATTTATATGCTCAAAAACAATTTAATTTTAACCCTAGCTTTGTTGATTATGTTAAAAATTATTCAAAATATTTTAAAAGAGTATGCAAAAAAGCTAAACCTATCTATATTATTAGAAAAATAAATAACATTAAAGAGACATGGAATATCATTAATAAAGAAACAGGAAAAACTAAAGCGAGAGAAAATATTCGTGAAATCAAATATGCTGACAAAAATATTACCGCACCTAAAGACATAGTAAATGTATTCAATAATTTTTTTACCAATATTCCCTTGGAACTTAGTGCTGATGTCAAATCAAGTCCTCAACATGCTGAAGCCTTACTTAAAGATAATATAGCTCCATGTAATCATAAGTTTCAATTTAAACATATTATCTCCAAAGATATAGTCGATGCATTTAAACAGCAAAATATAAAAAAAATGTATATCATTGGGATATGTCCGTAAATGTAGTAAGCAATATCATAAATATCATTGCTGCAGACCTAGCTTTTATATTTAATAAATGCATGGATGAAGGTATTTTTCCAAATTTAATGAAATGCAGTAAATTGATTCCTTTATTTAAAAAGGGGGTTAGAATAGATCCTGGCAATTATAGACCGATCTTCATTTTGCCAGTTTTGAGCGAAGTGTTTGAAAAGATAATGATTAATCAAATGCAACATCACTTTATCACCGAAAACCTTTTTCGTAGCCAGCAGTTTCGTTTAACTGGAGGGAATCCACCACCGATGTAGGGGTAGCGCTAGTCACTCACATTTACAACGCATGGGAAAACAAGCATGATGAAATCGGTTCTTTCTGCGATCTCTCAAAAGCATTTGACTGCGTAGATCACCCGACACTTTTGCTCAAATTCTGATAAATCTATAAACCTCATTCAATCCTTTTTAACGGATAGGCTTCACACTGTTGATATAAATGGCATAAAGTCAAACGGATCTCTGGTCAAAATGGGTGTACCTCAAGGTTCTTTCCTAGGACCGTTCCTCTTCTTAGTATACGTCTATGATTTGCTTTACGCGGTTGAGAAACAGGCTAGTATTGTGTTGTTCGCCGATGACACGTCTTTTATTTTTGAAATAGACCGTCATAGCGATGCTACTGCGGTGAATGACTCATTATCGGCCATTTCTAATTGGTTTTCAGCCATTAACCTTCTGTTGAATGCAAATTAGACCCAATGCATTAGATTTAATCTGCCTAACGTGAGGCAGGCCAATGTCGATTATAAAAAAATACGAATTTATCTCACATTAGTAGGTATTGACAATATTATGACTTTCTCTCCTGACTTGTTACGTAAGTTGTCCCATTCGCAGGGAAAAACAAACATCTAGGTAAGTTGTCCTATTCCTGATGCTATTAAGGTAAAACCGCATCTAATTTGTAAGTTTGCGGTCGCACAGAGAGACACGGAAATGTAAATCTGTTTATTTTTTCTCATTTTAATTAATTTACATTTGCTCTTTCGTTTTGGTCTGGAAAAATAAAAAACATAGAATGTACCACCGGTTTCTTTAGCTAATATCATAAAAGCCGATCGAAGGAATGGTCAAAAATATGAATCATAGCTATACAATGTGGAAGAAATATACCCGTAAAACATTTAATCACGGGCTTTAATGTAAAGGAATAAAAATAACAGTCAAAACAACAAAACAAATTTTGGTATTTCCATATAAAAGTGTGCAGCCCGGGCAATTTGTATGGGAATGTCGAATTTCTTCTTTGTTTTTAGACTGTTATTTTATTTTTCATTGGACTGAATTTCACTGGTATAGCCCATGATCCGATTTATGGGTAGTGGGATTTATAGGTATGTCCTTTACACATTGTATATGATAGATAAAGCATCTACCCTCATTACTCTCTTACATAATTGCAATGTATGATTTTTATAGACGTTAAACTATCCAAAATTGGAGTAAACATTGAATTATGTTGCTTTAATTATGATTTAAGGGGATTCATAATTTTTTCGGGGTCCAGTGCTACTCACATTTGAAATAAATTATTTGAAAGGAAACGGAGATATCATTTAGAATTTTGTCTCAAGCGGCTTTAGAACCTTCAAACTATTTTATGAACTACTGTTTACAGTTCAAAGTTATAAGGTGAAGCTTTTCTTAGCATTTTTGCGAAAAACGTCCACTTTGGCAAAAATGAATTTTTTCGGGGTTCAGTGTACTCGCAAAGCAAACCTTCCCATTAAGAACAAACTTTAGGTAGGTATTTTATGTTGCACTTATCTACCTTAAAAATTAAATATATAGGGAAAATTACACTGCTTAAGCTAGCCTCAAAGTAAGTTCGAGAATTGTGTTATGGGATACTAACTCAACGATACTATATTTTATAACAAATACATGTATAGATAAACATCCAAGATCCAGGACAATTTGAAAAAGAGCCATGTTTCAACTTGTTCTGACCGGGAATCGAACCCGGAACCTTATATCTAGAAAAAGGATTATGTACTCTTGTAGATCTGAATTATAAGAATAATTATTTAAAAAAATATATGGACTATAATAATAGAGAATTTAAGAGTTTTATGGATTATTGAATAACAACAATCCAAAAACGAAATAATTATTTCTGAAAATTACGGTTATCCGTTAATGCAATCGCAGCAAGGAGCAAGACTCATACCGTCTTATTACAAAACCCAGACTAACTTTGTTACTAGGTTTAAACCATTATCCGACCAAATCAAGTTGACATCTAGTAATACCACACTATCTCACCTGTCAATGTCAACTTCATTTTGGGCGGATAATGGTTTAAACCTAGTAACAAAGTTAGTCCTGTTTTTATAATAAGACGGAGTATGTTTATATTTTTGAAATGTGTTTTTAAGCGCTTTTCATTTGATACGGTACATGGTATGATTCGATTGATTAAATTTTTTAGTAACAATATAATACATTACAATACAATACCCTTTATTGCACAAAATAAATAAATACAGGACATAATTATCTTAAAAACTAGGAAATGCGCAAAAGGCGGCCTTTTCGCTATGCAATTTCTTCCAAGTAACCTCGCTATATAAAAAATAGAAATGAGAAATTAAACTTAATTTAATGAGTTTCAATATAAACATACATCTTACATATACACATACAACATACACAGAAAAAAAATTATATTAACAGTACGAGATGAAGAGAAATGGAAACAAAGGAAGGATATTTATTTACCTCCTATAAGGATAGAAAATAAGATCTAACTTTGATTTGCTAGCGTTTTGGCGCGTCGGATAGTTAGTGGTAGAATTCCTTATGATTTGGTGTATTTTTATATATAATGTGTAATGGAAAGGAGTATCAACTCGAAAGGGAGTATACATACTAATCAATGTGACTTTTAATATGGGATGGGTAAAAAAAATCTTCACCTCCATACAAAATACCGTGCCAAAATGTATGGAGCTGCAGATTTTTTGGAACGAAGTTCCTTATCGCGCGTTGTGAAAGGGAGCTAGACGGAAAAAATTAAGACCAAAAGTTGTAACGACACTTTTTGCTCATTCAAATTTATGAAGATAATAAAAACTTGATTTTAGAACGTAGAAAAGAGTTTGAATGTAATTTAGACCTATTTATATTTATATTTTACTTCGTTCTATTCGGGTGTCCCTTGACTCTTCTCGATTTTTTTTTTAATATTTCATGGGTGGGCTCATAGTAAAAGTTGTCCCCCTTTTTGTTACACATTATATATATAAATATAACATTTGTTCAAAATATAAACGTATATATATTGAAATTCAATTCATTCTTTATTAATATACTATATAATACGGTGACTGGTTGATTTAATTATCACTGAAATTACAGAAATAAAAAAATTAAAAAAGCTCACCGTCAAAAGCACACAACACACTGACAAAAGCTTCATGATGACGTCCGCTTGCTGCCACCAGCACTTACTGTGTGGTCGGTTGGTGAGATGCTAACTGCGATCGCGGTTCAACGGAGTTGCGGATCGCTATAGAGATGTTAATATACCAACCCATTACATAAACTCAGGTTCTTTTTTATGTATCTTGGTGGCATTTTTCATCATCACCATATCAGCCACAGGAAATCCACTGTTGGACATAGGCCTTTCCCAATGATTTCCAAAACGACCGATCAGAAGCGGCCTGCATCCAGCGCTTTCCTGCAACCTAGCTTAGGTCATCTGACTATTTAGCAGGTGAGTGTCCTACGCTACGCTTGCTTTTTTAGTAGCATTTTTACATGCTTTATTTATTATCACCTGTCCCGTTGTCTGTGTGTCTATTTGTAATGAAATCTTGTGAGTTAAATTTGACCCACTTTCCAGGTTCCGATTGAATAGAAATTTTGCACGCCTACGATTTTCGCGTGCGTGACAATGCAATATTATGATACCATGGAGCTGATCTGATGCTGGAGTTGGAAGGCCAAAGGAACTCTGTAATTAAATGATGCGACCCCATCGATTTTGGGCTCGTTTGATTTGTCTTGAGCACTTTAAACTATTATTTCTATTGTTTTAAATATAAGCTTGCTTTAAATAATATATTTTATTACTTACTTATTTGTTTTACATAGTAAAAGAGACCTGAGGAATACAGCCAGGAACATTTTGAAAACAAAAAAAAAATGAAATATAAAAGGACAACATTTGTTTTAAGCTGCCTAAAAGCATCTCAAATAGTTTTACTCCTACAATAATAACAGTCAGAAAAAACAGAAGAAAAAATGTTTGGCCTCTATGCAAGTTGATCGATTAGCTATCTGAATTTCTATGAGCGTAAGATCAACTTTATGTAAATACTCGGCACGCGAAGCGACACTCTCACATTCCTTATATTTATTTACTTACGTGAGTTTAACTGCCATAGTCATAAAAAATTTGCTCTCCTTTAATAATTATATTTTGTATGTTACCAATTTAAATATCAATGGTCCTTAATCAGTAGGGAGCATTCTAGATTTTTCTTGTTCATTTATTACAAGCGTGTATACCTATATTTTCTAGACAATTACATATTTTCCTGGTTTAAAAATAAATTATTCGGCAAGTACTGTTAAGAAAATAAAATGTCACATGTGTATTGGTCGTATTCATTTTCCAAGTGATTTAAGATTGGGTTTGATTCAAACTAAATTTAAAAGCCATTTTTTAAAATAACTTTTCCTTTAAATTTTTTTTCAACTGCCATCTCTGTGGAATTTTTGGAACTATAATATACACCTATGACTTACGTTTGGTGCAAGCACCAAAGTCATAGCAACGTTATTTTAGTTTTAGAGAATGCTCATAGAGGGCACTAACGATTTTTTACAAGTAGTAGTAGTAGATAGGTGGATATACCTTTATTTTACGTTATTATGCTCTTTTATTTGTCTTTATAAAGGTGTCTCAAAATTAAAAAAAAAAAAACCGTTTTTAGTCTCACGATTATTTTTAATGGTATCATATTCATTCATTTCAAATTGGCCTGGGTCTTGGATGTGTTATTATCTATGTATTATAATGTATTTGTTATAAAATATAATATCGTTGAGTTAGTATCCCATAACACAAGTCTCGAACTTACTTTGGGGCTAGCTCAATAAGTGTAATTTGTCCCTACATGTTTGTATTATATTTATTTTATATATCATAATAATATAGTACACAAAATGAGATTGAAGGACAGCTCGATGAAGTGGCAGTGGGCGGGACTCATAGCGCGACAAACTGATGGCCGATGGGGCTAAAAGGTGCTCGAATGGCGACCGCGTACTGGTAAGTGAAGCGTAGGACACCCACTCACAAGGTGGTCAGACGACTTAACCAAGGTCGCTGGAAAGCGATAAATGCAGGCCGCTCTAGATCGGTCATTTTGGAAATTCTTTGGAGGGGCCTATGTCCAGCAGTGGACGTTATGCGGCTGAAATGATGATGATAGTACACAAAATAGGGTTATTTGTGCAGTTTTGGTCGAAAGAACTGTGTTGTGTTATGTCATCTTCTTACAGCCTACCAGCCTCTTGCTTCCTTCTAAGACATCGCGGATATGCTTGGAAAAAATATGTGTCGCCTAACCAGTTTACATTACTTACAGGATTACAAATGAAAAAGTTATAAACAGAGCGAGCGAAAGGAGGCAATTAAGGGCATACCTGAATTTTCCGGGGCCAGTGCTGCCCCCATTTGAAATAAATCATTTGATAGGAAACGGAGACATTTAAAATTTTGTCATGACCAGGCTCTAGATAACCCTTCAAACTATTTAATAAACTACTGTTTACAGTTTAAAGTGAGAACATGAAGCTTTTCTGCGCACAATTGCGTAAACGGCCACTTTTGGCGTATGTGCGTAGAACAGTTTCACGTTCTCACTTTAAACTGTAAACAGTAGTTCATAAAATGGTTTAAAGAGTTATCTAGAGCCTGGTCAAGACAGAATTTTAAATTATATCTCCGTTTCCTTTTAAATGATTCAATTCAAATAGGGGCAGCACTGGACCCCGAAAAATTCAGGTAGCACCTTAATAACAACTATCGGAAATATGCGAGGAACTATATTGGGACACTTGGTACGGCACCACGAATTTATGAAGACGATAATAGAAGGCAAAATAGAAGGAAGAAAGGGAACAGGAAAACCCAGACACAGCTTTATAAAGCAAATAAAGGAGAAAGTGGGAGTAGATAAATCTTCACCTCCATACAAAATACCGTGCCAAAATGTATGGAGCTGCAGATTTTTTGAAACGAAGTTCCTTATCGCGCGTTGTGAAAGGGAGCGAGAAGGAAAAAATTAAGACGAAAAGTTGTAACGACACTTTTTGCTCATTCAAATTTATGAAGATAATAAAAACTTGACTTTAGAACGCAGAAAAGAGTTTGAATGTAATTTAGACCTATTTATATTTATATTTTACTTCGTTCTATTCGGGTGTCCCTTGACTCTTCTCGATTTTTTTTTTAATATTTCAAGGGTGGGCTCATAGTAAAAGTTGTCCCCCTTTTTGTTACACATTATATATATAAATATAACATTTGTTCAAAATATAAACGTATATATATTGAAATTCAATTCATTCTTTATTAATATACTATATAATACGGTGACTGGTTGATTTAATTATCACTGAAATTACAGAAATAAAAAAATTAAAAAAGCTCACCGTCAAAAGCACACAACACACTGACAAAAGCTTCATGATGACGTCCGCTTGCTGCCACCAGCACTTACTGTGTGGTCGGTTGGTGAGATGCTAACTGCGATCGCGGTTCAACGGAGTTGCGGATCGCTATAGAGATGATGTAGGAGTGGTGTCGTACCAAGACGTCAAAAGGCTGGCTGAGGACAGACAAGTATGGAAGAAACTCCACCGACTAGAGCGTCGGTCTTAAATTTAAATGAAAAATGAATGTACCAGTTTATCCATAAATATTCAAAAGTAAAGTACTAACAGTGAAAACAGAATAAACATTGGTTGAAAAACGAACGAAACATAAGGATTTTTAACCGACTTCAAAAAAAGGAGGAGGTTATCAATTCGTCGCGTATTTTTTTTTATGTATGTTCACTGATTACTCGAAGACGCGTGGACCGATTTGGAAAATTATTTTTTGTTTGAATGGGTATACTGTCCAGGTGGTCCCATAGTAATTTTATTAAAATCGGTTGTGTAGTTTGGGGGTGAAATCGGTTTTTAGTTTTGAAAAATCATTACGAAAATATGTCTATCTCTCTCGCAGAAACGCTATTTTCTATGGCAAATGTATAGATGATATGGACTTTGACGTCACCAGTCTTTATCGGACTTCTCTTTCTTTAAAGTATGACATCTTCGTCGCTGATTAAGATATTTTATAAATTCTTTCGCATTTGTTTACTGTGGTTAATAAGGATTGTATTAACCAAATAAAAAAGAACGTGCATATTCCTTGTTTGACCCGTTTGCAGTACCAGTTTTGAATGGGGAGCTGACGCCGACCTCAGTGCGCGAACCAGCCCAGCTTCTGCAGGAAGGATGCCTGCTGGCGCCCTACACGCCTCCGCTTTGGTTCCCAGGTGTTCTGGGATACATGAATTTGCGGGGTGTGATGCTGCCCCCATTTGAAATAAATCATTTGAAAGGAAACGGAGATATCATTTAAATTTTTTTCTTGATCAGATCCTAGATAACCTTTCAAACTATTTTATGAACTTCTGTTTACAGTTTAAAGTAAGAATGTGAAGCTTTTCTTCGTACATTAGCCAAAAGTGGTCGTTTTTCGGAAATGTGCGAAGAAAAGCTTCACGTTCTCAGACAGTTTAGTTCATAAAATAGTTTGAAGGATTATCTAGAACTTTAACTATCAAGACAGAATTTTAAATGATATCTCCATTTCCTTTCAAATAATTTATTTCAAATGGGGGACACTGGACTGGACCCCGAAAAATTCATGTATCCCTTAACGATGCTACGTCAAAATTTACCCCAAAAATCTGCAAAAATCATTACTTTACCTCTTTGCTTTGCTTTTTAAGTAGGGTAAAAAAAAGGAAAACATCAGTGGCATGAAAAATTTATTTGATTTTCCTTTCATTAGATTATTATGCTATGCTAAATAAATACAGAAATTGTTCGAATATTTTCATCTTGTTATTTTATATGTCCATTTAAATAATTAAGATTAATTACGTAATAATACAAAGGTAAAGCAACTAACCTAATTATTTATTTACAATTTGAAGAACAAACATTTCGTGGAAAATATTTCCTTGAGAAAAACTTTTGACTTAATGAACCATTACAAAATATAATAAATATTTATAAAGTGCGATATTGTAAATTCACAAAGTATTTTGATGCAAGTTTAAAATCAGGGATATTAATTAAATCGATATCGAATCCATTTAAAATACATATAACACAAAGTACATTACAATAAATTAATATTGACTTTTTTCAAAAATTTTTAAGGAAAATTTTAAATCACGAAAAACTTTTTGAATCGATATCAAATCAATTTAAAATATATCACAAAGTGTTACAAAAAAATTAAAGGTATTAAATTTGGAATCAAGTTTAAAACCACGGATATTCATAAAATCGATGATTTTGAATCGATTTAAAATACTTATTCTGGAAGAAAACTCGATAACTCGTTATGACTCGATATAATAAACACTAATGTCGCGTAACCCGTATCGACAAACAAGTTTTATAAGAAATATACTTACAATTGAGAAGACGGAAATATTAGTTAATGATGAACGAATAACACTAATAATAAATTATATTAAATATTAAAATGGTATGTAAGTTTTTAAATTAAATAAAACATATATTTTCAGGTATTTTAAATTAATTTATAATATATATTATAATATAATATATACCTGAATAAGAGGTGATTTCATTACAATATAAAACGTTGAATTACATAATTATTCATAATCAGATAACTATATTCCTTATTCTTTTCGCATATGTTTTAGTTTTTAAATTTTGAAATGTACAATATATTTTTTATATTTTTAAATTATTTAGCTATCAAACCATATAGTTTTAATGATTTATCATTTTGATATGATATGGAAATGTTTTGGTTATTGTTATGAAGATACACAGTTATTCATAGGTAATTATGTAAATTCTGAGTAAAGAAATGCTAAGATCACCTACACATTTGTTTTTTTTTTACTAGCCTGTAGGTATTGTGTCCTACTACTGGGCAAAGGCCTCCCCTTATTTTTCCACTCGTCCCTCTCTTCTGCGTACTTCTGCCAACCACAAGAAAAGTCATCCCGCCATCTTGTTCTGGGCTTACCCTTACGAGCCCGCCTGGAGTCCAAAATGTAGACATTTTGTTACACATTTGATTAAACATTAAAAATATGAATTAATATATAAGTTCGCTATTTATAATTTTAAAAATATTTCCAGTAGTGTTATTCGTTCAACACAAGATTTAAACTAACTTATTCTAATCGACGGCGGAAGATACATCGAAATCGCCTTCTTGCCGTGCCAACGTCCCCGTCACTGTAGCACAATGAAAGTATTTGTTATTATATGTTATATATTAATATATGAATGTGTAAAAAGGAAGTTCTAACTGGAAAGGCACGCAAAGTGTATTTACAATGTGCTACTGAACGTTGACATGGCAGTGCTGGGTGCTTAGTCTTCAGCATGAATTGAAGGGCGTTCCCAAATAAACTGGTCGCTTTCTTATTTTTACGCATCAAAGCACGGGAAGAAATGTCACGAACGTAAATTTTGTACCGTAGCGATTACGCTGTTTTGATAGCTAATCTTGTGTAGCCATTAAAAAAAATTATCATTCCAAAACAGTGTACAATAAAGAGTTATCTATCTATCTATGTCATTGCAAAAATAATAATTGAATAATGTCATTATAAAATTTTGTTTAAATTAAAAAAAGAAATGTATTCTCATGGTTTTTTCATAATAATTATTTTATCATTGGTAATATATGTTCAATAAAAATAAAAAAACATATATAAACAAAATTTTAAAAGAAAGAAATGGGTTTACGCTGTTTAGTGTAAATATTAAAGTGCCAGCGAACTAACGTAATAAAAATATCTATCGAATTAAAAAAAAATGAGGCATTTTCACTACGGTTCAAAGACGAAGTATGAACATTTCTGTCTGAATGTAAGGCAGATTCGGCCAAACTAGTATAAAGTTTATCCCGAGCATAAATGGGAAAATACTTTAAAATAATCTTTTACCAATTACTAATGCAAGAGTAAGATGTTATAGACATCTTACTCTAGAGTAAGCTATTTATACCGCTAATTCAGGGAATAGTAACTTGGGAGTGTTATAAGGAGCTACCTGAAATTTCCAGGGTCCAGTGCTGCCCCCATTTAAATTAAATCTATTGAAAGGAAACGGAAATTTTATTAAAAATGTTGTCTTGATCAGACCCTAGATAACCCTTCAAACTATTTTATGAACTATTTTACAGTTTAAAGTGTGAACGTTAAGCTTTTCTAAAGGCTACTTTTGGCGTATGTGCGTAGAAAAGCTTCATGTTCTCACTTCAAACAGTAAACAGTAGTTCATAAAATAGTTTGAAGGGTTATCTAGGGTCTGATCAAGACAAAATTGTAATAATATCTCCGTTTTCTTTCAAATTATTTATTTTAAATGGAGGCAGCACTGGACCCCGGAAAATTCAGGTAGCCCCTTAATGGCGGACTGTTAACAACGGATGAGATGACGTGTGAGACGCACGGTCTATTTTGTTCTTGTATTTGACATTTATTTCATGCTAAATTAAATGGTCTCAGAAAACCAAGTCAATCTTTGGAAAGAGAATGATCCGGATTTTTAACGTGTTATTCATTCGCTTCCTTAACCATAGATTAACAATACCAAGGATAACTTACTGGAATTTGGTAAAATGTTAACAAAGTTATTCGAAATTAAATTATTCAAAGATTAAAATCATCCCAAGAATAGTTATACTAGTGCAACTTAATGTTTGGTCGAATCTGCCTTAAGTGGTCGGTGCACCGAAGCCCCGTGTGCGCTTGCGCAAGGTGATGGATGATTCATGATATTATTTGTGCCTTTCAATGATGAAGCGACAGAGCCGCAGTATGAATGGTGACAGGGTCAGACAAAAATTATAATATCTAGACCGTCAGTTACATTATCCAAAAATAACTTAATTTACGATTCATTCAATTAGCCAAAAAAATTACAAAGGCAAAGAAGTGCCATTTTTTAAATGTGTAGTCCCTAAACGAATGGTTTTTCCCATTCAGAAAACCGTTCGATTAGTGACTCCGCGGTTTCAAAAACGTTCCGGTTAGCTAACTTTACGTCACCACTCAGTGAAAATAGAACAGTAATGGGCTGTATATTTGTCTTTTTTTTATAAATAGAAAGAAAATAATTACGTGTAATTTTTAACAATCCTTTTGATAGATGCTTTTTAAAAATGCTCCGTGGATGAGCAAACTACGGGTGTTCATGCATCAAGTGTACAGTAGACTAAGCCCCATGATTATGGATACAGACGCCTTAACAACAATATAAACTAAACATACGAGGGTCCATAAAACTACACCCCGTACTGACATACAAAGTTAGGTACTTTCCCACAGACATAATACCATACAAATATTATAGGGCAATCATCAAAAATTTATGAAGTTTTATGTATCTTTTGATTACTGTTTTTTTTAATTCAATTATTTATTAAGTCTGCTACTAATGATGTTTCACCAATAGGCACCATTTATGTTTACAAAATTAGTAATTCCAATTTATTTTTAATTTTATTGAATTTATTTTATGATCAAATTAAGTCCATCATACTGAACAGTTCTAAGAAATATACATAATTTTTAAGAAAATAATCTTAGATGGGAAAGTTTCCGTAAAAAAAATTCGGTATCATGTACTGGATCTATTCTATTAAGGTAATATATTATCGTACAAAGTGTCAAGGCGTCTGTATTGTGTATGAAAACTGATGTGTATAATATACTTATATTTAAGCAATGCATGCTTATAATGATATGTTTGTTTTAAGTAAACTAGTCAATATTTTTCACAAATGAAGCTAATAAGCAAAAATTGCTGTGGCAGTGTCTGAAAACCAAGGCTTGAAACCGGTACCAAAAGTACAGGTTCGGTGCCGGTATTTAGAGGTTCTTTTCATTTCGGTACCTGGGTACCTGTACTAGATGGGTACCGGTACCCGTCTAGGTACAGGTACCTAATTTAGGTACCTGCTTGCTTAAAATTTGTACCTGCTGGTATCTACTTTCTCTCTCTGGTATTGGTATAGTAAAGATACTGAGAGAAAAGTAGTACCGGTACAGATAGTACAGGTACTATGTCTAGAACCGGTACCGCACCAAGGGCAATGGTACCGGTTCAGATAAGTACCGGTATTTCAAGTCTTGCTGAAACAGATTTCTTCAATATTTTGCTTCATTACTAATAAATTCACTCACTAAGAAACAAGCTCAAGCTTTTATAAAATAAATATTTACAATTTAAGACTAATTGTGTAACATTGCAATGCGTGATTAACTAAAATGACGCATGTAAACTCTCGACATGGTACCTTAAAATATAGGTAATCCCTTTCATTATTTATGACTTGGTTTAAACATAGTTTAAAACGCTACTTTATGACTTGGTTTAATCATGGTTTAAAACATTATCCACCCTTAACAAGTTGACATCCAGTTAAAATGCACTCTCACATCTGTTAATGTTAACTGGATTTGGGCGGATAATGGTTTAAACCTATAAAGTTATTCCATGTTTTTTATAAGATTTGTTTTAAATATTTATATACCAATAGAAGTTTTATTTGGGAATAATTTACAAATTATTATGCAGTTCTTCCAAAAATTTTGCTTTTTTTTAAATATCAAAATTCTAATTTTAATTTAGAACTGAACGTCGAAGGCACATACCCATTACGAATCGAACACGGGCTATACTAGATCACTGTAGCATAATGAAATTAAAGTAACAGTCAAAAAACAAAAAGTAGATCGGCATTTCCATACAAAAGTGCCCAGATGCACGGGTAGTTTGTATAGAAATGTCGATTTTTTTTGTTTTTATACTATTATTTTAATTTCATAATCCTATCCCGTGATTCTATTTATTACGGGTATGTCCCTTCCATGTTGTATAGTTAATAATGGTGAAACAATTATCTAAATGCTTTTGTAAGGTTAATGTAAAATCTTTTGATTATTTTTATAGGAAGCATTGTGTATATATATAATTAAAAAAACGACGGTTTGCACCCCGGAAGTGCCGGCAGAAGTGAAAACTTGAATATTAACGTTGTGCATTTCCATGGATGCGCGTGGCAAGCTGTAACTTAAACACACGAAGCGCAAGCGCCCTGCGCCGCCTTAACGAAACAGCAGCCTGCATACATTTTCGCCGCGCCGTAGTAAGAGAGGGGGATACTTCCTCTCCTACGCCGCGCCGCGCGTCTTACGAATTTTCGATCAGGTCACGTGTCCTGACGCCCTGACGCCCTGACGCGAGTTTAACATTTTTTACTCATACCAAAAACAGTGTACAACGCCGCTAAAGAAGTTTTCACTTCAAAAATATAAATTTCCATTGTCGATAGTGTACATGCTTCATAAAATCGACTATAAATTTAAAATATTTGGATAAATTCTCGAATACAGGCATATTATAATACTATTATAATATACTTTTACACTAGTATTACTTGTATAATACAAGTAATCTTCATGGAGATATTGGAAAGACCCTGTTTGACAAGACCTAGGTAGACTTAGACCGTCTAAAGTTCTAGACCACTGAGCGAGGTATCATTTTAGCCTATTTTTATTCACGAGATTAAATTGACATTCAATTTCTAGATTTATTTAACACAGGATTATATATTTTTTATAGCATATAAAAGACAGAAGAGCGGACAGAGAATTTGGGTCTTGCGTAGAGATGGGTTTATGCCCGGGCATGTTGGGCGCATTGCATAAATGCCGAATAAATGCCCATTGCCAGGGCAAAAACATGAACAGAACTTTTGTTTACTTTTTCATTCAAACAGCTACATTAGTATTATATTGAGTATGCACAAAACATAATTACATTATGACTAATAAATTGACTATGAAAAACAAGAAATTGATATTATAACTTAGACAAAGTGGGCAAAATATCATTCTTTCGGCTGCCAGACGCAATACGAGCGCATGAATTTATTGGGAGAAGCTAGATTTATTGTGATTTGATAACGTGATTGTAAATATTTTATGATCAAATTATTTATTTATAGTTATGAGTTACGAAATTCCGATTTAGTTCTTGCTTCTTTTTACTAAAATTAAATTATTTGTTACTGCCCAGCAATCAGGCAACTATTTGGGTGTAAACTCTTTTTTGCCGAAAACGCCCGTTTATGCCAATTTATGCCAATTTGTTTTTACTCTCGACCCATCTGTAGTCTTGCGGCAGGTAGAGCCCAGGGCCGCAAGACTCAAAGACCACTGAATAAAATTAGTGATGGGTTGCTAGCCGCCTTGTCTAACATCATGATTCGAATTTTCGCCAGTTTCCTAAATCGGGCTGGACGATTTGTGCGGGAAACGAAAAAGAATGAAAGAAAATAGTGATGTGGCATCCTAGCCGCATCACCTTTTATTATGGTTTCTATTTTCACCCATTCTCGATTTTCCCTCAATCGGACTATTGTAACTGACGGACCAGTTTAAATACTTGGGATCTGTACTTCACGCGTCCGGAGACATCGATGCCGACGTCAAGGCCCGTATATCTGCCGCATGGGCAAAGTGGCGAGAGGTGACTGGTGTCATTTGTGACCCCAAAATGCCGGTTAGGTTGAAGGGACAGGTCTACAAATCCATCATTAGACCTGTCCTTTTATATGGGAGTGAAGCGTGGCCTTTGCTTGAGCGGCACAAGCAGGAGTTGCGTGTCACGGAGATGCAAATGCTGCGTTGGATATGCGGAGAGATCGTGTTAGAAACACCCGCATCCGCGGCAGTCTTCATGTCCGTGACATAGCGGACAAACTGCAGCAAAGTCGCCTACGCTGGTACGGTCACGTCCTACGAAAGCCGGCAAGCTACGTGGGAAACAAATGTATAGCCATGCCGCCTCCGCCGGGGCCCGGCAGGCGGGGTAGACGCAAGAAGTGCTGGCTTGACGTCGTCAAAGATGATATGCGTGCTAATCGTCTTACAACCAAGGATGCTCAAGACCGTGCAAAGTGGAGAAGAAAAAGTCGGAAAGCGGACCCCGAGCTTCTCAGCTTGCAGCTGAGGACGCAACTGGGAAAACGCTGAGATGAGAGAGAGGACTATTGTAACTGACAACACTCTCCCTAACTAACTTACTACATTTGTTCGGACTTACTCCTTTTTTTTTTATTTTCTTTCTATAAACAGGCTTATAAACAGCGATGAGCTTTCGAATAGAAAATTGCAGTCCCTAGAGCATCGTCGCAAAGTAGCCTGCTTATCGGTTTTTTATAGGATACATTTTGGAGAGTGTTCGAAGGCTCTTTTTGATCTTATAAAACCCTCACCATTTCTCTATCGGACTACGAGGCGCGGACAGGGGTTTCACCCCTTTGTCGTTGAAATACCTAAGTCTCGAACTAAACGCTTCGACAATTCCTTTTTGGTTCGAGTAGCTAAGGTATGGAAATGAACTGCCTGCGTCTATATTCCCTGAGAAGTTACAGTCCCGGTACATTCAAAAGTAGATTGAATGGGTATCTGTTGGATAGGCATGCTTCATCCTAGTCTTCATCGTCGCTTACCATCAGGTGAGATTGCGGACAAATGCCTAAACCATAATATAGTAAAAAAAAAAATTTCAATTTGTGCGGGAAACAAAGCAGTTGGTACATTCATAATTTTCCTTTTCTCCCAGACCAGCCTTGAAAACCTTTTATTAGATGGATTATGCATCACACACATACCGGATAATGGGTGGCTATGATATAGGCTAGTGTATGGTCTATTGCTAAATCACACACGTTTAGTTGATAGAAAAGATTTGATAATGTTTTAAATGATCTATTGATAGATTTGATAGTAATAAGTAATAGATGTGAGTACACGCAATGTATTAAAATGTGGTACTAAATATGGTAAGATGCTGACACAAGCAAAATGTACGCTGTATGCATTGTACAGCTATTATTATAAAGGTTTAAATAATCAATTTTATCTCGTGAATAAATCGATCGAGGCTTAAAACTTTTTTTTTATATATTTCGAGAACACGTTTGATATTTTGAAGGCAACACATTTTAACTATGAAGCCAAATTAATTTTAAAAATTGAAAAAAAAAACATACTGCGTATATCGTAGGAAACTGTCACAGTTGAATTGATTAATACAGATAGTGACTAAATGAGGATGATAGTAACTCGTATACAATTTCGTTCTATGTAGATCTAGTAATTGTTAATAGAACTCTTCCACTAAGTTTAAATTTAAAACATGTGATGAAAACTTTTCGCCACCACTGAGATTCGAAATTTAGCCCCTCACGACTGTACCATGACTGTATTTCCAAAAGTGCAATTTTTGAAACACAAATTCACCTAAACGAATAGTTTTACCATAAAAAACCCGTTCGAAGTGACTCCGCATTTCAAAAATGACACCACAATTGTGCTTCCGTGACTTCGAGACACTGAAGAATGTTTTCATCACATATTAGCTACTAATATATCATCCACATAGGCGTAATAAAAAAGTACAATTCAACTGCGCTTCGCAAAAAAGTCGTTCCATAAAATTAACTATCACTAAACATAAACTAATATTTGATTGCACAAAAAGTCACTGAGTCGCTTCAGCGGTGTGATAATGAGATGGATGGTAGCGCCAAACCTGTGGTGGGGAGTATTCGACCGGTACCTCCTGTGCTGCACCCCCCGCACCCCACATCAGGACCGTCTGCCGCGGCATCTCCGTCTGTGTCTGCTGCATCCTCTCCTGCTCAGTAGACCCACTGGAACCTCCCGGACTCGGCCCTGGTACAACGCTTGGAGATCTTCTCTCCTGCCCCGTAACCGGACTCATATATCTACCACTACTATCCACGTACGTATATTCTCTCGACGGCGGCCTATGATACGTTGGAGTAACTTCGTAACCAGGCGGAGGCGCTGGTTCTAGAAAGCCATTTGGCGCGTAAGGAGTGTAATGGTAGGACAGCGGTTTGTATTGGTGGAAGAGATTGTCTGCTGTTAAGAATCTGTCGTCTAATGGAGGGGGAGCGTAATGTAATGCTGGAGCTGGAGGGTATTCACCGTAAGGAGCAGTGTACGCTCCATTAAGGTTTGTGTATGCTGCGGCTACAGCATCAGCAGCCAAATAGTCTACTGGCGGAGGAGCGGGAGTGGTAGGCACTCGTCTTTTGTTTCGACAAGTGGACAAGAAATCTCTCAACTGGGTTTTGTATCTCCTCGCTGCTCTGGGAGGAGTAGTGACAGTGGACTCGCAGCCAGAGAGCTGTTCCGTTTCGGAGAAGTATAAACTGGTTAGGCCAGTGTCGAGATAGCTGACTTTAAAGTCCATAGTTCTTTTTCCTAAGAGATCTCTGCCCTCTTCCTCCCTGAAACAAAGAATATAAAAGTTTTTATAACATCATATTAATTTAAGAGATCTTTGTTTGTAAAAAAATTGTATAACTATTTTCAATGGTACTTCTAGTGCCAATCAGATTTTTTTGCCCATCAGGCTGAAGCCAGGTTCAATTTAGCGACAATGGAGGAAGCTTATATATTGTGTGTATAAAGTTAAAGATAGCCCCTTTTCCCGTTTTTTAAACCACGCTTTTAAGGGGATACCTGAATTTTCCGGGGTCCAGTGCTGCCCCCATTTGAAATAAATCATTTACAAGGAAACGTTCATTTAAAATTTTGTCTTGATCAGACCCTGGATTAACCTTTAAACTATTTTATGAACTACTGTTTAAAGTGAGAACATAAAGTTTTTCACTCGACCCCGGAAAATTCAGGTAGCCCCTTAAAATATGATAGAAAGAAAATGAAAAGTTTACGATGAATGTTGTGCAATCAACTGACAAGTTGGGCTCCAAACAACTCTGCTTTTAAAACTTCTATTATTATTAAGGTTGAGTACTACTACTTCATCAATAAATACATTTCAGAACTATATTCTTGTTGGTGAAATATTTTCCTGTCTCATCATCATCATTATCTTTCAAAAACCCACTGATGGGGCCTCCCTTTGTCTACGCTATCCCATTCTGATCGTGACTGTTGCTATAAGTTCTTTCCCGCGACTTGCTTGGATACCACTCGGTGGCGGCCTTACTCCACCTACTAGCGTTCCTACTAGCCAGTTGTCGCACTCAGTTCCATTTTTGGTTAAATGCTTGACCTATATACGACACTAATTTTGCCTTTTCTCTTACTACTTAGTACTGGATCACATGTTTCAAATATACAGAAATATTGGTATCAACTTACATGAGAGGCCTATGTGTACTGATGACGAAGTCAGGCTTGGAGTTCTTGTAAACGAGCCGCGAGGAGGTCTGCAGCCACTGCCACTGCCCGTCCTTCGTCTGGAAGCGGTACGCGATCATGCCGGAAGCACCTGTTTTTAGCACTGGAATACAAATAACAAGAAATTAGATTCAATTAATTTTAAACATTGTATTGTTATTTTAAGAATAAATATCTTTTATTAAATTAATCTTAGACGACGTTACGGCCAAGTCAAATACTGGCCGACTTGTTTCAACCTCATCATCATCCGGACAATTTGTCTCGAGACGCGCGAATGAATTTATTGGAGGAAGGCTGGATGATCCAAGCCTACTGAAAGGCATAGGGTTATATGTTCCATATAAGTACGTATTTAAGCAACACCAGTCGCACATGCTAGTCGTGCCGCGATTGTGAACCAATCTGTTGAAGCATGCGCCTTTGTCACGTGCTACCCTGACAATGAATTTTACAGGTCAGAAAATTTGTCTGTTCTATTGTACACGGAATGAATTAACTAAGGTAGCACTGTATACAATAAGTGATGGTGTTAGGACAATAAGGTAGATAATACAACTAATAAGTCGGGAAAATTCCTGTAAAGTAAGTGGAAACAAATATTATTTCAGACGTTATTTCTGACGTGCCTACATTCCTCTCCATCCACCAGTTGTCTGAAAGAGATCGCTCCAAGCGATAAGACCACTCATTGTTCCTATGTACAAATACTTTTTTCAATTATAAAACTTTTGTATTAATTAGTACATGAAGAGTTTTTGATTCATTCATTCACGAGGTCGTCCCGAACCGCACTGACGGCCAGCAACTTTCTTCGAGAGTAACCCGTACATCGTATAGTTTGTTTTAGAAATGTTCTTACATTCTTGGTGAGCGCTGGCCACGTACGCGAGGTCGTCGTAATGTACGAGGTCGTAACCGCCCATGTTAGCTAGCTCTGCGTCTGTGTAGCCTAGAAGCATTTTACCCCTGAAACCAAAACAAAATTATGTAAAATTATTATATACTATACTATTCACTATCACGGTAAATCCCTAAGACAGAGCCCAGAGCCGCCAAAGGCCTCTTTTAGCGTGATGAGGAAAAACGAATCAAAATAGCTAATAAAGAGTCCCTAGCCACATCGCCTATTAAGGAGCTATCTGAAGTTTTCAGGGTCCCTCATTTGAAAGGAAACGGAGATATCATTGAAAATTGTGTCATATATATAACTCTTCGAACTATTTTATAAACTACTGTTTAAAGTTTGATCGAAAAGTGTCCGCTTCCCGCAAATTTGCATAGAAAAGCTTCACGTTCACACTTAAAACTAAAAACAGTAGTTCATAAAATAGTTTGAAGAGTCATTTAGATCTTGATTACATACATACATTGAACATTTCACTTACGACTTCACGAAGACAATTTTTGCAAACATGACAGTGCCTTTTTTTTGACAGCGTCTTCTAGATAGCCATCATCATCATTTCAGTCGCATAACGCTGCTGGACATAGGCCTCTCCTAAGGATTTCCAAAATGACCGATACATAACGGCGTGCATCCAGCTCTTTCCAGCGACCTCGGTCAGGTCGTCTGACCACCATTTGGGTGGGTGTCCTACGCTTCGCTTGCCAGTACGTGGTCGCCATTTGAGAACCTTTTTGCCCCATCGGCCATCGGTATCTTCTAGATAGTGATGAATTCGAAATTTATACTTACCTTTGGTCCATGGAGACTAGAGAAAGGTCAAGCTTGTGTTTGCTCTTGAACATGACCTCCTTCTGCGGAATTTCTAGCAGGCTGGGCGGCCCGAACGGCGCACAGATTGCAAATAAAGCTAGTGGAGGCTCCTCTGTCTTCTTGTTCTGTCCATGGAGGACCTTGATCCGGCCTCTGATGTCCAGCCTCTGTCAAAGAAAAATCTTTATTAGGTTTTTTTGTGATTTGTAAGAGCCCTATGTATGAAAACACGGTGGACCAGTAATAAATCAAACCAAGTTCTATACTAGATCACTCTAGTATAATGTTGTAGTATAACAGTTAAAAAACTAAAGAAAATCGACATTCCCATGCAAATTGCCCGGGTGGCAGCACACTTTCGTTAAAAAATGGCGATTTTTTCAAATTATTAACTATAGTGATCTAATTCAGCCCATGTTTTAATTTACTACGCGTGTGTCCCGGCTACGTTTCATATGTATGTTAATACTTAATTGTACCAAAAGAAACAATTCAAAGGTGGATTAATCCCTTTATGGGATCTCTTCCAGTCAACCCGAAACCAAATTTATTTTATTTTATCATTCTTTAGTAAGGCCCAAAACCGATTTTTTAATTTTAAATATAGCTTTAAAGTAGCCTCTGAAGTAGTTTAAAGACAGCCATGTTATATTATGTATACCAAAAATTTACCCGCGTTTTTTAAATTCCTTTATAAGTGATTACGTCACACGTCAGTTTTTGAATTAGGTACCAATCTGTACAAAATTTTAACTCAATTGGACCAGTCATATCGGAGAAAATTGGCTGTGACAGCTGGACAGCAGACACGCGAGAGATTCAGTAAGTTTCTTTTTGAGATAGGGAATTATAAAAATCATGGTTAAACTTTTACTGTATTTGTGCAAACAACTTACCAAGAAGCCAGAGGTATTGTCTAAGAGACACCTAAACCGCACAGTGAAGCTTCTCTCCAAGAGATGTGTCCTGTCTGGCCTCAGCACGTCTTGTAGGGCGAGGTTGCTGGCTTCAGGCGGCAGGAAGGAGTTCCAGAGCAGCTGCCGTTGCAGTTCCTCCCGGTCCTCCGAGTGGACCAGCTCGTACACTGATTGGTGGACTATGTCTGACTGAAAATAATAGAAAAACATTTATATTACTGTTACAATTAAAAAGTAAATCGAATGTATAAAGAGGTACTATTGTTATCCAACGTCATTCCTGCCAGCATTCAGGGAACTGCGTTAAAGCATTTTACGTAGATTACGTTTAAGAGATATCTTAATCCTAATCGTAACTATATCCTAATATTATAAATGCGACATTTGTTTGTTTGTAACCATTTCACTCTTTAACCACTGAACCTATTTAGGTGAAATTTGGTATGAATATAGTTTGAGACTGAGAGACATAGAATAGTTTTTATTCAGAAATTTTCACAGGGAGCCAAGCCTGCGGCTACAGCCTTAAAGATATCTACCGAAAGATTAGCATCATTTTTATACAGTCTTTGTAAAATTACTAAATTTTTTACGATACTATTAACAAAATAACGCAAGCAAGATTTTAGATTTTAATAATTCTTAACGAATATTATACAACAATACTGTAACAAATTAATAACGCGAAGCATAAAATGCTGATTGCATATTTCGAAAACGTACGTTTTGATAAAACCTGTTCTAACGACAAACTAATTACAAAACTATTTCTAAAAATCGCAATTTCATCCAACCTGACCTAACAATTTCCAATAAGACAAGATAACAAGACTATCAAAACATTTACGAGAATAAAAGAGCAAGTCATTTAAACCGTAAATCAATAAAAGCCTGAAATCGATTCAAGCTCAATCATTAAAGAATCATCTGTAACGAAGATGGACATATTCATTAGCGATTTAACCAAAACATTTTACAGCGTAACACACACGAAATAAGGTGTATTATTCATTGTTATTGATATCAATTTATTTTTAACACGTCATATAATAATAAACCGTGTAAACAGTGTGGAGAATATGCGAACAACACATGATGTTAGTACAAAACTAATTGATAATCAATGGGGTTGCCTCAAGGCACAAGTTTGGGGCCCTCGCCGTTGACATGTAAATGAATGATTCAAACCCCCCAAAATGGGGTGGTTCGGTTTCGTACAATGTGAGTTGGAACATATTGCGATAGTAAACGTCAGAAGATGATTTGTTGGGTAATTGCTTTTTGTTCTCGTTTGGGGTTGGGCTTGGTTGCCATGGCTCGGGCGAATGTTTTGTTGATACCTTTGTTTTGGTATTTTTTCCCGTTTGAGGTTTACGTGATGAATTAGTGAAGTTTTTGTTAGCCTTGTCTTGCGATTTTTTTACTATTCTTTGTTTTCTTTTTGTTAGATTTTATGTATGTACTTATTATAGTGTATAAGCTCAATACAATATCAATGTTACGGTTGTTGTGCTTGTAAAAAATAATTCAAAAGAATTTCGATGTTCAAGATTTAGTCTGTTCGAGTCCTGTACACCTCGAGTTTTTTTATTGTTTTCTTAGTCTTTGATTAGGAAGTTTATTTATTGTTTTCATAATTATTTTTTATAGTTCTGTCTTGTTTTACATTTAGTTCATTTGTTAGTTTACAGGTATTTTCATTTACAAAACAATATGTTTGCTTCACAAGAGAATATTATTTCCCTATTTCTACGCACGATCATTTAAGCCCCAAGTAAAACATCAACCCAGCAGACAGATCGATGGTCACCACCTGGTGCGAGCTTCAAGTTAATCAGCGATAACACCCCCTCTCGTATTGTTATTTAATTTTATTCATGCATTGTGGGGTTGAACATTATCTTTGGTGAGATATGGAGTTGCTTTTTTAGTTTTAACCTTTTTATTAATTAATATTTCGTTTGTTGAAATTAGCCTCAGCAGAGAGCCACAAAGGGCTAATATGTAGACATTAGAGAAAACTACATATTTGAGCCTTCTGGGGTAAAAACTGTTGGTTCGTGGGATCCTTCAGCCTGAAAACGTTTGTTCGAGGTATCCCGTGACCAAAGGCCTGGTAACTACCTGGCTCAAAGAATCAGCATTGCCACACAACGGGGCAATACTGCCAGCCTTTTGGCTGGCTTTTGGCCAGGGGTGAAATTTTAGTGGGAGTACATAATTTGTATTTTTTTTTGTATTCGGTAGTTTTAGTTCTTATTTAGTTTCAATTTAAATTTTATAAACTGCTGTTTTAAATTAATCTAAATTTTATTTTTTGTACAAATAACATAGATGTGTAGACTGAGTACATTGTTATGTCACAATTATTAAGGGGCTACCTGAATTTTCCGGGGTCCAGTGCTGCCCCCATTTGAAATAAATCATTTAAAAGGAAACGGAGATATCATTTAAAATTTTGGCTTGACCAGGCTCTAGATAACCGTTCAAACTATTTTATGAACTACTGTTTACAGTTTAAAGTGAGAACGTGAAGCTTTTCTACGCACAATTGCGAAAAACGGCCACTTTTGGCGTATGTGCGTAGTAATGCCTCTGTTTCCTATTAAATGATGTATTTCAAATGGGGGGGTACCTACTGGACCCCGGAAAATTCAGGTATCCTCGTAATGAAAAATGATGTCAATTTTTGAAATTAATGTCAATTTGAAAATTTAGTACTTAAAAATGTACCGATTGTACTCAAATTATGACAGATTTGTGTGTATAAATATAAACCTATAAAAGGACCCGCGGCAAGCTCAAGCCAGTCGTTTTTGCCTTTAAGCTAGTCATCGGTTCCGTAATAAGTCTTCTCCTAAAATTTGCTATCTGTCATATCAAGAACCGATTCTGACAATTTAGTATAAAACTATATATAATTTTTTTCTTAAACGATTTACTGACTGCTTTCAGCCTATAATACGGGGTAACTAAATCATTTATGTTACGTAAGTTTCTTTACGTAAAATCATCCATTTTATTAAATGAGGCAATATTTTTTTTCTTATATTTTAACATTATATTTTAATATAGTATCATGACCGAATGTCCCCTTAAGAATCGGAAAAGGATGAAAATTTTAAGAGCGGCAAATTTTTTTATTATTATTAGGAATAACACTTCTATTTATCGCAAATAAATATCAGATTTTTGGTGTTGTGTGAATAAAAATATTTTTAATCGCAATTTTGTACACCATTCAGCTTAACGCCGCCATTTTTTTTGGCCGTCTTGTCTGACGTATAACCAAAATTCATATGACATTTGACAACTTAATCGCCACTGTCATATGACATTCGAAAGCTTAACTCTCATGTAACTATTATGTCAAAATATGACTCTATTTTACCGCAATGGCTTGTATTATATATTGCTTATATATACTTGTCAACTGTCAAATCACGTTATTTTTTTATACGTCAGACGAGACTGGCAAAAGAAATGGTGGCGTTAAGATGAATGGTGAACAAAATTGGGATTAAAAATTTGATTATTTTTTATAATATGACTGGACAGAAAAATCTGATATTTATTTACGATACATAGGAATGTTATTCCTATCATACGCTTTAAAAATTGTCATCCCTTCCCTATTGCAGCCTATTTCTATAATACGCCGTCCCAAACGACCGTAAATTCTTCCTTTACCTACATAACGGTAATTTTCCTGCCAATGCCACGTGGCCTGTCACTCACTAAACAATACCCTGACCGATTTAATGACCCCAAATCGATTTGTTTTAATCGGAACCCACCCCACTGTACCATAGATTTATTGGCAGGGTAGGTTGAGGTAATTTATACGATTGTAAAAAAATCCCTGTTCGTTTATTACTTCAAAGCTGGTTGGAAATTAGGCGTGTAATGTTGGTTGCGTTTAGTTTTTACCCAATTGTGACAAAAGGAGGATTATATTTTTCGAGTTAATACATACTTTTGTACGTACGTTGTATATTCACTTTTCTTATGTATAACAATAAAGTTTTATAAAAATAGTAGATTGTGCTACAAGGGAATAAGGTAATAATTTGAAGGCGATGGCGTTACTTTACCGTACCCGAGTAGCATACTCTACTTTTCATCTCCATCTATGAGAATGAACAGAAAACTTATACACAAGTCGCTATAAAATTCATAATTACTCGCAGTCGTAGTCGCGTGTCGTTGCCTTGGTCATTGTAGCAATGGTCGCAGTGGCGTTATAGCGTAGTGATAATGCGGAGCAGTTACGAGAAGTCGCATTGGCTGTAAACGCAGTCGCGTTATAGCGCAGTGATGATGCGGAGCAGTGACAAGAAGTCGCTTTGGCTGTAGTCGCAGTGGCCTTATAGCGCATTGATGATGCGAAGCAGTTACGAGAAGTCGCATTGTCTGTAAACGCAGTCGCGTTATAGTCCAGTGATGACGCAGAACAGTGACGAGAAGTCGCATTGGCGTTAACCGTAGTGGCATTATAGCGCAGTGATTACGCAGAGCAGTGACAAGAAATCGCAGTGGCAGAAGTCGCAGTGGCGTTATAGCGCATTGATGATGCAGAGCAGTGACGAGAAGTCGCAATAAAGCACGCCAAACGCATGCCTAGAGCACGCCTAGCGCATGCCTAGAGCACGCCTAACGCATGCCTAGAGCACGCCTAACGCATGCCTAGAGCACGCCTAGCATCCTAGGAAATTTTGTATTTTTTTTTTGCATATTATTTCAGTCTTCTTTATTTATTTTTATTGCACACAATCTTATGACGGATTGATTATCATAGGTCAAACTTAATGCAAATTTAATGCATTTTCTACCATTTGTGCCTTTGGACATGGTGAAGGATTGAAATAGGGGCGCAAGTATGACAAGCCAACTAGTAATATTTTCAATACAATATACCTGTATAATATTGACGACCTTCGTGGCGTAGTGGTCACCATGCTAGTCTGCCACCCAGAGGTCCCGGGTTCGATCCCCGGTCAGGGCAAGTTGGAAAATGGCCTTTTTCAAATTGTCCTGGGTCTTGGGTGTTTATCTATATATGTATTTGTTATAAAATATAGTATCGTTGAATAAGTATCTCATAACACAAGTCTCGAACTTACTTTGGGGCTAGATCAATCAGTGTAATTTGTCCCTATATATTTATATTTATATTATTATTACACCTTATCATATTAGCCACATGAAGTCCACTGCTGGACATAGGCCTCCGGCCTATCTATATATCCGGCATATCTAGCAGGTGGGGGTCCTACGCTGCGCTTGCATATATTTATTTCTTATCATAAAACAAAACATACCTTTGAGATACTTACAGATACATATAAACATAGTTTATAAATATATACGTATACTATACATAACTTAATACACATGCAAATATCTACATATTACAGCAAAGAGTTTATTCCGATTCCAAATAACATTTCTTCATCTGCATTATGAAAGTATCACGATTCTGAGAGTCCTATCACATATCAATACAACTCAAATTGCATGCACCGAAGTCCACAAGCGCACGCCTCGCCTACGCCTCGCACTCGCCCTTCCTCCGCCTCGCGCCCGCCTCGTACCCACCCCGCGCTTGCCCCGTCTGGATTTCAATTAATGCAATCCCACCAAAAACATAAATGTGAAAATGTGAGCCAAGTTCAAAATCAGACAAAAGAATTGAGACTAAATTGCCGCCCAGTTCTTTAGAGAATATTGAATTTGATTTATAAGAATCTTAATATTTGACCTGGTTTGGATTTCGGTTCGAGATGAGCTAGATGACTTTAATGTATGTGCTAGATTTCATGTATTTAGGTTGAATTGGTTTCAAGTTGTGATGGGGTCAAAAGTAGCTCGAAATGGTTCGTGTAAATATACACACGGCAGCTGTGTTGCCAGTTCCATTTTTTTTAACTTGGCTCTGACACGCTGCCGCCTGTCTAGATTTGAGTTTTATTGTGTGTAGTGGGCTAGGCGTGCGCTTGGCGGCCGCGTATTGTCTGAACGCGGCATAGAGATTATTTTGCAAAGAATTTTGAATAATTTTTACTAGAATTCAAAACGAGCTTGTATATACATATTTCAAAAAACCGAGAGAGTTTTTTTATTTTTTATTTATTCAGAAAACCAACAGCATAACAATAGTTATATTACAAACTATTTAACTATTATAAAGCCAATAACAGGTTTCCCTAATTTTAACCTTAAGAATAATAACTAACAAATTTAAGTGAAACAGACGCAATAGTATTCTAGACAACTACACTTCCCACCATCATATTTTGCTACTTGTGATCGAAATATATCTAGCTGCAGGTCGTGATTATAACAAATAACGTTTTACTCCAGCTAAATATTAAATATTGTTAAGTAATTAGTATTTAACTTTAGCAATATATTCATCCTACATTGAATAATAAATTGTGTAATGTAATTACAAAAAAACAATATAATAAAAAATTAAAATAAAAATCACGAAGTTTTGGTAATAATGTTCGACTTTGTATATAAGTTTGTAAGTAAGTCAACTATGCAATTGAGATTCAAGATAGTTTATTACCTCGTACTTAAAACTTGGGTTCGGAGTTTGCAAAAATGTCAATGTTTTCGAATGATTTAATGTATGTACGTGAAATTCGCGCTGTTACCATATTTTTAGCATTATTAGTTTTATAAAACGGAACGTGGAGCAGAGTACTCTGTCGTGTACGTCGGCAGGGTGTCAGGAGAAATATGCTTGCAACCAAGTCGGGCCAACACTTGGCTGTGCATTATATCGTAAAGCAAACTCATGTCCGAAAGCATGCGTCGCTAGTATTTATGAATGTGGGATTATTTTCTCACACATGAAGTATCTATTACAGTATAAATAACAGGAAAGCAATCTAATGCAAACAGCCGTAGGCTTCTACGGGTAGTTCCTGTGACTAAGCAAAGCCGCCAGCTTCAGTTATTAATTAACGTGGGAATAAAGTGCTTATCGACTTTATATTAAGTACATTACGGGAAATAATAGTTTGCACGTTTAAAAACTTCTTTAGGCTGGCTCCAGGGCATTATTTAATTAATTATATGTACGAATTAAAGAGAGTACAGAATGGTATTTAGTGATACTCAAATGCACGTAGACTTAAGGGACGTAATAATTACTTTAGTTTACTTAGGTTAGATAATTACTAGTCACTAGAAGCAGACCTGTGTCACTCCCGGTTTAGGTATCGAAAATATACCTACATTTTCGCCCAGACCATTTCGGAGTGGGAAATTCAGTTACATATGAATCGTTTGTCCAGAGTAATAATTGGCTTGCAATGGATTTTTAGGTATCTTAACGAAAGGGTGCTGAGATCTGACGCGAGCTACATAAATTAAATCATATCGCTAATTACACTGAGTAGATATTTCTTTGGATTTCTTTGCTGAGTGAGACTTCTGTACGTGAGTACTAGTACTTGTTCTTTGAAAGAATTCAGTCATTTAGGTATATACATACGTTCGTTTTAAACAACTTAAAAATCTGACATAAGTGTTTGTTATAGACAACAAGAAAGTGAATCTTTTCTTCGCACATTCGTCAAAAGAGGCAGTTTTCCGAAAATGTGATTGAAAAAGTTTCACGTTTTCACTTTAAACAGTTGTTCATAAAATAGTTTGAAGGGTTATCTGGGACATAAACAGGACAATTTTATTAATGATATCTTGGTTTCAAATTGGAAAATGGCCTTTATCAAATTGTCCTGGGTCTTGGATGTTAATCTGTATATGTATTTGTTACAAAATATAGTATCGTTGAGTTAGTATCCCATAACACAAGTCTTGAACTTACTTTGGGGCTAGCTCAACCAGTGTTATTTGTCCCTGTATATTTATTTATTATTTTGATTAATTTATTTCAAATGAGGGCAACACTGGACCCAAAAAAATCATATAACCCGATAAGTTCTTTTTTTTATTTCTGATTCAATCACTGAAGCCCTCTCAATAGCCCGTTGAGTGATCTCAAGCCTTATTATTCGGCTTATATCCCCTACCAATTACTTTTTGACCAAATACTGAATAAATAAATAAAAAGTTAACCGTATTTCATGAGTGATCTATCATTGTATACTTTTTTTATTTTACGCTATAACGTTCAGCGCCGCCCATCACACGTTATATAGGTTTTAATGAATATTTATTACATTAATGAACATTAAATAAACATTTAGTTAGGTTTTTCTGAAGTTTTTCCTCTATGAAGTGGCATAGTCATCATTCAAGCCAATATGACATAATGCCATTAATTTTTTATTCGTACTTCAGCTATTGTTATAGCGAATTATAAAAGCACGATAATATATTTAATGAGTTCATTTTCTTAGGAAGGATTCCTAGTACCCATTTTAAGATCAAGTTGAGTCCTTATGAAATAGCCAAGAAAATAAAACCGGACGAGTGAGTGAAAATCAGTGAGCTACTCTCTGAGCAGCACCAAGCACTGAGCTATGACCTTTTTGTATTGCTGTGGCACACAGATGCAGGCATATTGATATATGTTCTCAGTGCGATGTTTTATCATGTGTTATTTTGTAATTTTGTATATATTTCTTCTGTTTGTGTGTGACTATAGCAACAAATAAACATCTTATATATCTATCTAAGTGCAACGCGAACTCACGCACAAAGTGTTCAGTACCATTATCTATAAAAAATCACGTTTGTTGTAAATAAATATTTAAAACAAACGTAAAAATAAACATTTAAGGGGGCTTCCACCCCCTCAAATGTTTATTTTATTCTCTTTCTAGGATTTTTTGTTATAGCTGCAACAGAAATACATCATCTGTGAAAAATTTCAAGTGTCTAGCTATCACGGTTCATGAGATACAGCCTGGTGGCAGACAGACGGACCAACAGACGGCCACCGGAGTCTTAGTAGGGTCCCGTTTTACCCTTTGGCTACGGAACCCTAAAAGTATGGGACCTGTGAATCTGCTAGTACCAACAAGCCTTACTTATTTTAACGTTATACTGGATCGTCAACGTAATACCGGACCTGCCCACGCTTGCCAGTATTTGGTCGATTCGAGAACCTTCTTGCCCCGTCGGCTATCAGTTCATCGTACTGTGTCCCACCCACTGCCACTTCAACGAGCTAATCCGCTGGGCTATGTCAGTGACTTTTTCTCCTACGAATTTTTTCATTTCTGATTCGACGTAGTGAAATATACGTCGTCTATAGTTCGCTCTCAAAAAAAAATTCCAAATATTTAGGTCAAATGTTAACACATAATTTTACCGAATAATTTCAACCATTCCAACGTTAAACAGCGAACTCGGGTAATAAAATTTACGTCCAACTGAAAGTTTTATTACGGGGGTTGATTAGACCCCAACGCGGGTTTCTGATAGCAATAATTCATCGTGAACTTTCGATGTAATGTTACAGTTAGGGTTCAGAGAAAATATGTAAAAAAAAAATATTTATTAAAATATCTGGATGTTTATCTATATATGTATTTGTTATAAAATATAGTATCGTTGAGTTAGTATCCCATAACACAAGTCTCGAACTTACTTTGGGGCTAGCTCAATCCGTGTTATTTGTCCCTGTATATTTATTTATTTCATTTAAAAATATTTACTATTGAAAATTATTGTTACTAAAATTTTTAATTTTATTATTATACATTTATCCGTACAATTTTTTCTTCAAACCGGACATAAAAATTCTTACTTCACAGTAATATTTTTAAATACAAAAAAAACACGGTATTTTATTAAATATTATTAGAGTGGGATTTCAATTTTATTTAAAATGTATCTGTTACGTCTTTATCCGTAACAGGCTAGATTGAGTCATGGGTCGTATGACACATAGGACACTCTATTAAAAAAAAGTTATAGAATTTTTTTCTCATAGGAAAGTTACTTTTGGAAAAAATCACTTTTCTGTTTGTGAATATGATTATTATATAAAGATTATATTAAGGATTCAATTATTTATTTTTTTTTAATTTTGAAACACCGTGAATGTACAGTTACTAACGTATTACCCTAACGACTTGTTAAAACATAAATGGACTTAAAACAAAAAGCTTTAATTAAACATACTGAAACTCTTTAATTGCTTTTAGACGATATTTATTTCATTCGTTGGAAATAGTCCGATAAAAAGTCGTGGCTATAAAACTCCTTAATAAAAGTTAAAGCCTCAAAAGCTCACTTATCGTACGGTAATTATTTTTTAGGGTTCCGTAATGGGTACGATGAAGCCTAACGTGACTATGGTATAATTAAAACCAATATGCGTATAGTCTAGCGGGGATTAACTGTTAAAAATTAATCTTCATTATTTTTTAAAAGATTTATTAAATTATTATGTTTTAAATAGTGTAGTGTGATTGTGGTGTTTTTCATTATATTTTTTATTAATAAAACAATACATTTTTATTTTTAAAAAATAAATCTATCTGTCACTATTTTACATTATTGTTACAATTATTAAATAGAAAAAAAAATATTTCAATTGCTTGTCAAAATTGAGAACAGTGGATTCCTGGTTCATAACAATATCTTAATAATTTTTACATTAGTTTTTTCTCACAGAGACGGAACATCAAAAAGCGAACCCTACCACGCACTTGGCCGGTTTATTTTTTATACACCGCAATAATTAAAATTCGTGACTTATCTTACTTTGCCTAAGTGATTAATAAGGTCGAGTACATTTTGAATATTAGGTTATTTTTCAAGGAAATTATACGAGTTTCCAGCTATGATAATCAGAACTGATAATTTTTAGTAAAAGGCGATTTAATTAGGTTTCTTTTTTTGGAGAGCACCTTTATTGTTATGCAAAATGTTTGTTATATAAAATATTATTTTTTAAAGGCAAGAGGACATTTTTGTTATTTTGCTATTAGGTTATATAAAGTATGGTTTAGTATTTAGTTTTGTTTGGTTTTTTTTCGTGTGTTTTTTTATTATTAATAGTATATTATGCAATTAGTGAATAAAGGACGGATTTACTCCGATGGCCATAGATGAATCACGAGTAGGTGAAGGATTCTAACGACTGAATCACGACCGTAGGGAGTGATTCATGATAGTTGAATAACGAGCGTAGCGAGTGATTAAAGTGTTAGAATCCTGAGCAATGCAAGTGATTCATGACCCTCGATGTAAATCCGCTTTATTCAAGAATTGCATACTATACTTTTTGCCATGACTACGAGAATACTTTTTCAAAACTAAAATCCGGCTACGCCACCAAACTACACAAATTATGTGACCAACTGACAGGTATTCCCTTTAAAAAAAAAAATATCCTAAATCGGTACAAACGTCTTCGAATAAATCGATCAACATATATAAAACATAAGATTCCGACGAATTGATAACCTAAACTTTAGGAAGTCGGTTAAAAAGAAAAATTTAAGCGAAAATAGACATTTAATGAAGAAAAAAGAAGGTTAAATTAATTAAAATGGACATTGAAATTGGAACAATTACTTATATTAAGAGTAAATTGTTCTTAATTCAAACATCATAATAATAAGTAAAAGTGCATTTAATTCACTGTTTTTAGTAAATAAAATAAATTTAGAGGGGGAATGGTATAAACCATATTTTTGACTCCCGACAAAAAGACGTGTGTTATAAGTTTGACACTAATGTCTGTCTGTTTGCGTGTTTGTCTGTGGCATCGTAGATGGATGAACCGATTTTGATGCGGCTTTTTTGCGCGAAAGCAAATTCTCTTGCTGTGATTCTTAGCTATGTTTGAGGAAAATTGGTTATTGCGGGTACAGCTTGAAAGTCAGGGCTTTCTCTAAATATATATATATATAGATGGCGACCGATTAGGCAGTACCAGATCTAGAAATTTTTTGAGGCGGGGCAAAATATGTGAATATAAATAATAATAAATAATAAATAAATATATAGGGACAAATGACACTGATTGAGCTAGCCCCAAAGTAAGTTCGAGACCTGTTTTATGGGATACTAACTCAACGATACTATATTTTATAACAAACACATATATAGATAAACGTCCAGACCCAGGACAATTTGAAAAAGACCATTTTCCAACTTGTCCTGACCGGGGATCGAACCCGGGACTTCTGGGTGGCGGACTAGCATGGTGACCACTACGCCACGGAGGTCGTCATTGCCGCCCCCTAATTGGTTTTGCCGCTTACTTGATTACTATTACCGGAACAGTTCGCATACACTGGGGGTTGCAGACAGTAATGGTCAGTTAAGATCCAGACCGAGACACGATTGTAAATTTTTGAGTAGTAAACAACTTTTATATTTCTTCAAAAGTAACCAGACGCCGCCTCCATTTTGTATCGGTAGCATGGGAGGGGTGGATATATTCGATTTTGCCGCCCCTCTGACTTCGCCGCTCGGGGCATAGGCCCCGGCTTGCCCCCCCCCCCTAGATCCGAAGCTGCGATTAGGTACGAATAGTGAGTGTATTTGAATAACCAGCGAAAATTTTCGTATTTTGAATATGTGTGCAATCCAGTCTGGCTGCTTGTTTGCGGGTTATGAAAACAGTAAATGGATATTTTAATTCGCGGTGCGCCGATATAAACGTAGGTTATAATTGGTGTTAGTAATAAATTATATATTAGAAACCCTTAAGGGCCACGGTGAGAATCTGCTTTCAAGTAGGCCCAGCGACTGAAGGGTTAAGGGGATACCTCAATTTTTTGGGGTCCAAATCTGCCCCTATTTAACCCCTTACCTGCCACTGGGAGGAATTCCTCCTAGGTCAATTGTTTATCTATTGTTTTATAATTATTAAAAAATCATTTGAAAATGGAGATATCATTATTTTTTTATCTTGATCAGACCCTAAATAACTCTTCAAACTATTTTATGAACTACTGTTTACAGTTTAAAGTAAGAACGTGAAGCTTTTTTACGCTTACTGCCGAAAAACGGCCATGTCGTCTAATGTGCGTAGAAAAGTTTTACGTTCTTACTTTAAACTGTAACAGTAGTTCATTAAATATTTTAAAGAGTTATATAAATAAATAAATAAATATAAATATAGGGAAAAATAACACTGATTGAGCTAGCCCCAAAGTAAGTTCGAGAATTGTGTTATGGGATACCAACTTAACGATACTATATTTTATAACAAATACATATATAGATAAACGTCCAAGACCCGGGAGAATTTGAAAAAGGCCATTTTCCGACTTGTCCTCACCGGGGATCGCACCCGGGACCTCTGGGTAGCGGACTACCATGGTGACCACTACGCTACAGAGGTCGACAATATCTAATGCTTGATAAAGACAAAATTTTGAATGATATCTCCTATTTCTTTTAAAGTATTTATTTCAATAGGGGGCAGCACTGGAACCCTAAAAATTCATGTATCCTTAAGGGATAGTCTGGACTTAAACCCTAAAAATGAAATTAGCCTTACCTGATGGAAGCCTAGGTAACTTTCGATGCTGTGCGTCGCGAAGAACACTTCTCCTTCACACGTCAGAATCATAAGGAAGCCGTTGAGTGCCTGAAACATAATTACAGAAAATATTTAATAATATTAGGTATTACCATTTTTTCGCCCCCCCTTAATGGCTTATAGAGGGCGCCACGATCATTTATTGTGACGTCTTATTGCCTTAAGGGATACATGAATTTTTCAGGGTCCATTGTTACCCCCATTTGAAATGAAACGGAGAGATTATTTAATTTTTTTGTTTCATATAACATTTCTAACTATTTCATGAACTACAGTTTATAGTTTAAAGTGAGAACGTGAAGTTTTTTGCACATTGGCGAAAAACGGCCAGTTTTTTATTTAATTTTTTATTTAATTTTATTTTATTACGGAATAACAAACAGTTACGTAATAGTGTATTAGTTATTTTACAGATACAATATAGAATAAATATGTGTTATAAAATACATAACCCACAACGTTATTCACAGCTTAAATGCATACTATAAAAGAAGTTGCCACTAGAAGAACTTATAAATCGGATAAACGATAAGAAAGAATATTTGAAAAGATTATCAATAAAACATTAAGGGAACAAATAGCAAACAATTTACAGTTTTGGCTAATATGCTAAGAAAAACTTCACGTTCTCACTTATAGTACATAAAATAGTTTGAAGGGTTATCTAGGGTCAGATCAAGACAAAATTTTAAATGACAGCTCTGTTTCTTTTCAAATAATTTATTTCAAAGGCACTAAAAAGTAAAAGATATAAAATGTAAAAGATTTTTAATCTGATAATTTGTAATAACTTTGATATTAGTAAGTCATCATCATCATCCGAGCGTATTCCCGATTGCATCCTCAGCAGTAACGCTTCAGAGCCCGGGGTCCGCTACCTAACCAAGGAGATTTGACGAGGTTGCTGGTTTTAACACAGAGCGACTGCCGTCTGACCTCCACAACCCAAAGGGCAAACCAGGAACCAATCCTTGGATAGTTTGATGATCAAACGCTAGGTGGCGTTCGGGACCCACAGTTTTACGTGCCTTCCGAAACACGGAATCATCTTTCTTTTCGGATAATCAGGTGACTTAATCCTGCAATATCCTATCCAGACTGGAAACAACTTTTCACAAAGTATGCTTTCCAGTGGGAATCGAACCCATGACCTCCGGGTCACAAGGCGAACGCCTTGACCACTGGACCACGGAGGCAGTCAATTGGTAAGTATTGTATTATATTGTGGTAGATTGATAGATTCATTATGAGTGGTATATTTTTCTAGTATTATGATAGACAGCTTTTCTGAAAAATTTGCACGCCTATAATGGTAAAACATGATTGAATGAACTTAAATGTAAATATCTTGTTTGTAACTCAGTCTAGCAAAATAAATTTATCTTTATCTTTATCACTGGACCCCATTTGAAACACTGGAACCAACTTGATATCCAAACAACACGGGACCGAGCATCCTGGCGCCCCGGTACGAAGAGGGCCGACCCCAAATAACGGGACAAGGTAAAAGAAAGAGCAGATCCCGAAAAAATCATGTATACCCTTAATTACATGAATTTTACGGGGTCCAGTGCTACTCCCATTTCAAATAAATCATTTGAAAAGCCATGGAGACATCATTTTAAATTTCGTTTTGACCAGGCTCTAGATAACCCTTCAAACTATTTCATTAACTACTGTTTACAGTTTAAAGTGAGAACGTGAAGGTTTTCTACGCACAATTGCGAAAAACGGCCAATTTTGGCGTATGTGCGTAGAAAAGTTTTACGTTCTCACTTTAAACTTTAAAAACTAGTTCATAAAACAGTTTGAAAGGTTGTCTAGTGCCTGTCAAGACAAAATTTTAAATGATGTCTCCGTTTCCTATCAATTGATTTATTATAAATGGGTTCAGCACTGGACCCCGAAAAATTCATGTATTCCCTTAAATAGACATCGCTTTACCTGCAGGAACATCTCCCCGTCCGGCATGGCGTGGTCGTATGGTGAGTGCTCCCGTCGATGGCCGAGGATGTCATCCTTTTCTTTGTGCATGACCACTGGAGCAAACAGAAAAAATAGGTTATTTAAAAGAAATACATTTTTAACCTTTTCACAGCAAACGTCAGATATTTCCCACAATGATTTTGTTGCGGACAGAATAGTTTAATATATCGTATGTTTCGTAAATAGAATAAATAAAGTTATTCCTTTAGTATACTAAGTTAGGGCATTTAACCTATTCAAAATGTATAATAAATAGATATGTAACGATGTTACAATAAACCTCATCCTTCATGTTTTCGTTAACCTCCTATACCGTTTTCTAAAAAATAATTTCACTTTCAAATTCAATTTTAAATTTTTGATTCCTTACTCATCATTCTGATTCATTCCACCACCATCTCTCGAGCTGATTACATCTGTATCAATATTTTAAATTTATAATAAATAAAACAACTCTTATTATTATTTCTCTCAAGCTCTCTACTACGTACCTTACCTACCTCTTCATGTAGGAGCTCCAACTGCCCCAGCTAGTCTGCAGCAAGTGCTACCTACCTACAAGGAGCTCCCACAGATATGTCTTTCTGATACCTATGTACATGTGAGTAAATGAGTTATGAACTGTGTTTAAGTATACTTGTTTTTCCCGGTATGTAGCGTTTAGCACAGATATAAAGTGCTAAGCGTGAGGTAAATTTCGTCTGATAAATCCGACGTTTGCAATAAAAGGGTAAGATTTCTTTTTAAAATTTTTTCTTCGATGTGATGACTTGCAACAGTATGAGAGGGAAAGGTTAGAAGTGGCATACGACCGAGATATTTGGAAGGAGATGGCGGATACCTTTGCCCAGCATTGGGATATTGAAGAGGTTAGTAAAAAATATCAAACAGATAAGCAAATGATAACTTTAACCAGTTTATTCGCCAAGCAAATAAAAAAGAAACCCGACTTTCCATATAGTTTCATATGTATGATTATTAGTATTATGATATCGTACACAACATTTTATTAGTATTAGGACCCACCAAAGGGAACTAGCTTTCACGTAAAGAAGACCTCATCGAAATCCGTTTATCCGTTCGAGAGCTAGGATACCATAGACAGACAGACATAGACAGATAGACAGACGTTAGCGTCAAACTTATAACACCCCTCTTTTTGTCGCCGGGGATTAAAAATAACAGAGCTGACGGAAGAGAAAACTTGGTGTCGGTTACGGTAACAGTGTCGCTAGTTCATTGGTCTTTTCTCATCCCAAAAAAAGCTTTCTGTGCATGCCCAAAGCGCCTAAAGAAGTTGTCACTTCAAAAAACAAAAAACGGTCTGCGTTCAAACTTGAATTCTTTATTTTAAAAAATGTCTATTTTTAGTATTTGTAATTTTAAAAAATACTCATGGCTCATTTACAATTTAGCGCAAAAATCCGTTATTTGATTTTTTTTAAACAAACCTGTCTAAAGATACTTGGGCTTTTGAGATAAATCTAACCATACTTAAACTGTCGTTTGGAAGATAAGAGGTAATTAATAAATTTACAAACATACATACAAACAAGATACACGCGAAAAACATACGCGATAACCTCTTTTATTATGACGACCTCCGACCTCCGTGGCGTAGTGGTCACCATGCTAGTCCGCCACCCAGAGGTCCCGGGTTCGATCCCCGGTCAGGGCAAGTTGGAAAATGGCCTTTTTCAAATTGTCCTGGGTCTTGGATGTTTTCTATATATGTATTTGTTATAAAATATAGTATCGTTGAGTTAGTATCCCATAACACAAGTCCCGAACTTACTTTGGGGCTAGCTCAATCAGTGTTATTTGTCCCTAATAGATATTTATTTTATTATTTGTTTGCACTGAAAATCGTCTATGGTACAAAAGGTACAACTTAATGCTAAGCATTGTCTACCAGATAACCTTTGGGACATAGCAGAAAAGGTGGAAGATGATGTGTAAATTTACTAAGATAAGCATAACAAAAGAAATATATAAGGGTGTATTTAATAACATAACTGTTACTTTTTTTGTCGACTTTGTTGTTAAAACAAAACAGGCGATGTAGTTTACTAAATTTCACTTGACAGACACTAACAAGAAGAATTATAATAAAACAGCGACCGTGAAGGCCAAACACATGTATCAATTTGATATCTTCCACACTCCATTGTATCTAAATGACATTCACCACAGATAACAAATTATTAGCGCAAACACCTTTGAACATTGGAAATGTATTTTTTAAATTGGCAACACCTGCTTGTTAGGGGACATTATGATTCAATTACTGGCTACACTGAGCATTGACAGTGCTCAAAAGGCAATGGTATGTAATATGTCTTATTTTTTATGCTAAATTATGACCGTTAACGCAAAAATGCACTTTATTTGAGTTAAGCCTAGTTTATGACCACTTTAGAGTATCACATGGAGATATGAAATGGGAAACAAGCACTTTTTACGTCGAAATGTTGTTACAGCGGCATTGATATTTTTTAAGTTCTAGAAATATTATCTTGCAATTTTAATGCATTTATTTGGCAATTAAATAAAAAAGATATTATTAGGTACGCTTTTCAGCCACGGGTCCATGGGGACCCGGTCCTTTGAGGCGTTCATGGGGCCAAAGCCAACATGAAGAGGCCTTTTAGTACCTTTTTATCTAAAAAGTGAGATGGCTTCATCTATTTGGAGGTCTATCCCTTTATGTACCATTGAGATGCACTAACCAACAGTCTTACATAGTTGCCGAAACATTGCCAGGAAAAGATTTAAATTGATTTTATCATTATTATTAGTAAATATTTTTATTTATTTTCTATCTCAGTTAAAAAGGAGCAACAGCTTAATTTACTTTTCGAAGCACGGAGCTTGAGAGATATAAGAAAAATGGTGACATTTACAGTAAATAATAAAAATAAATTAGCTATCTCAGCTAAAAACAAAAATCTTTTGTGGGTCTTGGCTTACGCCTCTAAAATAAGATTATAGATAATGTAGTAGCGTTACCATTTATCTAAGTTTAAGACTGTCATTGAAAATCATTTAATCAAAAATGCGTATTATCATGTAAATGACTATTTATCATCGTCTGATCATAATTCTTGGAAATAGATGACTGCAAATTTTAATTGTATTATTTATATGTATAATATAATGTATACCTAGCTTAAGTGTTAATCTGTATTGTAACTGTAATATAGCCCATCAGGCTGGGTAGGGACCAATACTGAACTGGGTTTCTTTCGGCGTAATCTTCCCAGCAGTAGTCGTTCCGAAACGCTAGTAGTTTTAAGTTTTTGCACTAAAATCATATTTGAAAAAAAATGACCTTCTATAAGAGATGAATTTATAGTACATTGAATTTTTTTTTGATTTTGAGGATTTTATGTCAATTGTGATTTTATGTCAAGTGTATAACACCAGTCCTAAGTTGGACTAAAAGTCTTTCCAAAATAACTGGCCAAGTGTGAGTATGCCTCGCGCACAAAATAGTCCATATTACTATAAAAAATCACGTTGTTGTATGTGAGGCCCCACTTAAATATTTATGATATTCTTTGTTTAGTATTTGTTATTATAACGGCAACATATACTGATGCGGGATACAGCGCATTGAATTTGACGTCACGGCTACGTACTATTTTTACAAGGTGACGACGCAAGCCCCCACTCCAGAACTTTGATGTTTCGTATCTTTGTGAATTTTTGACTGCCTCCATGGTCCAGGGGTCAAGGCGTTCGCCTTGTGACCCGGAGGTCATGGGTTCGATTCCCACTGGGAAACATACTTTGTGCAAAGTTGTTTCCAGTCTGGATAGGATATTACAGGCTTGAATCACCTGATTATCCGAAAAGAAAGATGATTCCGTGTTTCGGAAGGCACGTAAAACTGTGGGTCTCGAACGCCACCTAGCGTTTGATCATCAAACTATCCAAGGATTGGTTCCTGGTTTGCCCTTTGTGTTGTGGAGGTCAGACGGCAGTCGCTCTGTGTAAAAACCAGTAACCTCGTCAAATCTCCTTGGTTAGGTAGCGGACCCCGGGCTCTGAAGCGTTACTGCTGAGGATGCAACCGGGAATACGCTCGGATGATGATGATCTTTGTGAATTTTTACTTTTTTGGCAAACTGAAAAATATGAATCCATTATTTTTGGATAATCTAAAAGACGGACTAATTAAAGTTATACTTTTCTAACCCTGTCATCACCCCCATTCAAAATTGACATTGTTTAACATAGTATTTCTAGCAGTACTTGTATATTCAATTTTATTTACTATATCGTTAATAGTAAAGATAATATAAATTAGGTTTTATCAGCATACTTTTCATTATAAATTATAGACAGGTGCAGATACTATTATTTCTTTCTGTGCAATTTTATTATCTCTAGTTATTCTAACACCGCGATTCTATCTATGGTTGATTTAAGAGTGGTTTTATGTAGTGATAAAAATATTATAAGCCCCATTGAGGCACTAATTGCACGTGAGTTTTTTTTTTATATAGATACAGGGAGCTCTTTAACAAGCTTTGCTACATATCAAGTACAAGTTGATTTTATTTTAAGAAGTGATTCAGTCAGTTTGAACAACTTGTTATAAATGTACTTTGGTCGAAATACGATTTTTTTTAAGTTGCCATACAAATTTAACTAATCACGTGACCGCAATGCTAGCTCCATAATACGAGCTCACAACAGTAGACCGAAATAACACAAAACCGTTCTTCATTGCTCTGTTCAAAAAATTACACTTAGACGAGTAACGGTTGGCCGAGAGCACTGTTTTTCCTTTAACGGCCGGACAAATTTTTCTTCACCGAGTAACTGTTATACAAAATACCGTTGGTCTCTTTATGGTTGAACAAAATTTCCTTCACCAACCAACTGTAAGACCAAAAAACCTTTCGTCTCTTTACGGTCCTACAAATATTGGTTTGCCGTAGATCTGTACGTCGATGATACCATTCTTCAGCATTTGGTAATAACAGCATTCGTACACGTAAATAGATAAAGAGTAATCATTGGTTGAGCAAGCAGTGCTAGCATAACACTAAGTTTAAACTTGTATTACAGAAAACTATCTTAACGATATTTTTTTGAACAATTTGTAGGTACCTACATATATAGATAAACAAAACACCCAAGACTCGGAAAAAAATTGATAGAGGTCGCTTTTAAGTTTCCGTACCCAAAGGGTAAAACGGGACCCTATTACTTAGACTCCGCTGTCTATCCGTCCGTCTGTCTGTCTGTCACCAGGCTGTATCTCTTGAACCGTGATAGCTAGACATTTGAAAGTTTCATAGATCATGTAATTCTGTTGCCCCTGTAACAAATAATACTAAAAACAGATATTTTAGTGAGGCTCTCATACAACAAACGTAATTTTTTACAGAAAATTCTGCTAGTCCGCCAACCAGACGTCCCGGGTTCAATCCCCGGTCAGGGCAAGTTAGAAAATGGTCTTTTTCAAATTTTCCTGGGTCTTAGATGTTTATCTATATATGTATTTGTTATAAAATATAGTATCGTTGAGTTAGTATCTCATAACACAAGTCTCGAACTTACTTTGGGGCTAGCTCAATCAGTATTATTTCATCATCATCATCCGAGCGTATTCCCGGTTGCATCCTCAGCAGTAACGCTTCAGAGCCCGGGGTCCGCTACCTAACCAAGGAGATTTGACGAGGTTACTGGTTTTTACACATAGCGACTGTCGTCTGACCTCCACAACCCAAAGGGCAAACCAGGAACCAATACTTGGATAGTTTGATGATCAAACGCTAAGTGTTACCAAAAACCCACAAACCCACAGTTTTACGTGCCTTCCGAAACACGGAATCATCTTTCTTTTCGGATAATCAGGTGATTCAAGCCTGCAATATCCTATCCAGACTGGAAACAACTTTGCACAAAGTATGATTCCCAGTGGGAATCGAACCCATGGCCTCCGGGTCACAAGGCGAACGCCTTGACCACTGGACCACGGAGGCAGTCAATCAGTATTATTTGTCCCTATATATTTATTTATTTATTTAATGGTACGGAAAATTTCATGTTCGAGGCCGACTCGCGCTTTACCCGGTTATTATTTTGCATATATTTAAAATTTGTTTTGTCACAGAACATCTGGTAATTTTTTTTTATACTTGCATCATTTTGTAAGAGCTTATCTAGGCAGTCCTTCTATGATATATTCGACTCTCTGTCCTTTGACATAGAGGATATATTTGATAAAAGCTAGAAACCCATTTCTCTATCTACACTTACGACATTTTCAGCTCTCTGTCCTTTGGAATAGAGGGTATGATTGATTGAAGCTAGTTACGCAGCTTCCCTACATATCTACAAGAGATGTGATTTGTCGCGGTGGCCCCGCCCAGTCGTTCAAATGCCTCTGTATTGAATATTAGGTATGAAATTATAGCTGGGGAGACATGACAGGGAATAGGTATTATTAGTACTAGGGTAGGGTATGATTGTGTTCTTTGATACACGGTATGTTCTGGAACAGTGATACAAGGTAAGGTATTGCATTGCATATGTGTAACGTATGCGAACAAAATCTATGTATCTTATTTAATTCTTACAATATAATTTTTCAAAACAAAACCTACTTCACCCCCAAACTACACACCTGGAAAGTATATAACTTTTTCACAACGTTACTAATATTTTATGTGAAGTTCATACATAGACAAACACCCAAGACTCACGGCAATTTATATTTTGAACAAGTAATTATTTGAAAAAAAAAAACTACTGCCTTTTTACATACCCAGTGTCACACACAGAAAAAAGTATGGATAATAGTTCACCTTTGAGTTATATATGTAAATATATATAACTCAAAGGTGACTGACTGACTGACATAGTGATCTATCAACGCACAGTCCAAACCACTGGACGGATCGGGCTGAAATTTGGCATGCAGGTAGATGTTATGACGTAGGCATCCGCTAAGTAAGGATTTTGATCAATTCTAGAAAGAATAAAATAAGGGATGAAAGTTTGTATGAAACTTTGTCAATTTTAAACCGATCGAAGTGAGACTTTGCTTGCATAAAGCTACTATGACGTAGGCATCCCTTGATAAATTACACCCCTACGAGCTAAGCCGCGGGAAAAAGCTAGTTATCTATAAATAAAACAATCATAATTATTTGATTTCAGGATATATTTTAATCGATCAAAATAGACGACTTATTCTGAAATCACATAATTATGATTGTTTTATTTACTTGGTACCCAATTAGATTCTCGAGAAATCCCGGAATTTTTAGTCATATCCATACTTTTGATAGCCATAGCATCCGTGATTCCGATCTCCTAATGACACCTCTCAAGGTAAAATCCATCGAACCGTTTGCGCCGCAGAGCGTGCCAAACAATTATTCTTATATACATACATAATCTAGAAAAACATAACCCTTCTTCTGGCACAGTCGGGTAAAAATAGTACTACTACTAAAAAAGACTATTTTTAAAATGTGCAAGATAAAACAACACTTTTGAACCTTCTGTTTTAAAGACACCCAACCTTCTGTTGTAAATACTTTAAATAGTGTGCTTTAGTTTATATATAAATTGTCTAAATATTAAATCATTTTATACATAGATTTAAGGGTAAACATTTTTAAACTTTAGTTACCCTAAGTTTCTTTATTTTGTCCAAACAAACATAATTTCGTATCCAGCCAGCCAATTACCTCACCTGGTATGGGATACACCATATGGCTCACTAGTGATGGACCCGAGCAATCGACATATCACTATCGATATCGATGCAAATCCTAAAACATTTAAGTGCCTTTATTTGTATCGTTTAATCGATACGATAAGTGAAATGCGCGTTCTGAATTTGAAATGAAGTGTATTTATGTGATTATTCAAATGTAGACGTGTGTGAAGTTTATAGCCCCAGTTTAAATGCAATTGATCATCGTATACCACTTTTTGTCATTAAAAAGCAGTCAATAATATCTCGTTTGGTTTAAATAATTCTTATTTTTTACGTTCACTGCATAGCGTAAGCTAGAACTAATGAACTTCGTTTATCTTGAAATTGCAATTTGAACAAGTTATTGTTTTTCGAACACATTATCAAGATAACGCGGCGGTAATCGATTCATTTGTCGATAATGGTCGCTGGCACGACACTACGGTCATTTTATCACTCTTTAAATCGTCATTTCGCCCGGGGTCGAGTGAATTTTTTGGTTTTATTCCTACATTAATAGCTAATGGTTATCGTTGATCTGAATTCATGCTTTTTACTAGCAGTGCCCGCGACTTCGTTTGCGTGTGTGACAAATGTAATGAAGCTTACGCCAAGTTACTTTACTTGCGACTATGGAAGGTAATTTTTTAATTAAAAATAAAATTATTTATAATTTTTTTTATTTATATTGAACAACTTTATTGTTATGAATATTTGTGTTTATTAAAACCCTATATTTTATCAATAAATCAACAAGCATAGTAATTAATATTTGTACCTACTCCGTCTAGTCTAAACAGTCCTTTTTATGTTTAGGGACAAATCACACAGATTCAGTTAGCACCAAAGTAAGTTCGAGTCTTGTGTTATGGGATACTAACTCAACGATACTAAATTATCCAAGACCCAGGCCAATCAGAAAAAAGATCATTTTCCATCTTGACCTGACCGAAAATAGAACCCGGGACCGCGCGGTCGCCTGTATCATAGTAGTTTGAAGGATTTTAATTACCACCTTGGTTAACAATTAAATAATTTATCATGCTTGCTGTCTAATAAATCATTTATCTACTTATAATGTGTCCATTATTAAACAATTGTTTTCTTTTTTGTATGAACAGAGAAAGGTTTAAATGATCGGGTACCACAAGACCGGTTTTCAGGCCTAAAATAATTAGCAAAAACACAGGAATGCACCAAACGAGGAACTGAAACAGCTGTTGTCTGGTGAACATGGTTTGGACAGCCATGTTTATTTGCATTTAACGATAATAATTATACTTAAGTAGTAAGTAGAGTCAGCAACAAACAAAACAAATAAAAAAAACTTTATTAAAAACGCGGGAAACGCTTGACACAGATATCTTATTCTATTTGAAACCATAGATATAGATAGAAGGTATATAGATTCCGCGTTGAAGTCTCAAAAGTATAACCTGTTTTCAAACGTAGTGGCCTGTTTTTGTATGAAATAAGAGACTACGTGTATAACCCTACTAAATAGAAAAGTCATCTAAACCTATATCAATGTCATTAGACAGTGTCATTTAAATTTTATCGTATTAAGCAGCAAACACGTTACTTTTCACTTTTGACGTTTAGAGAAGTACGAGTATCATTCCTGCAACAGAAAATTCCCATAAGAGGGGAATAGACACATAATGGGTTTTATCTTAGATTAAATCTTTATGAACGTGTTTTTTTTGCTCTTTAAACACTACCATAGACATGACAGAGTAATTACATTGATTTAACGCCAGGTGACACTACTTTATGTGTCGTAAATTAAAAATATTTAATAAAGCAGAAAATATAGCGATTCTAAATGTACATACGGTACGGGGTTTGTTTAAAGGGGTGACTCAGTGCACGAAAATGAACAACTTGTTCTTTATCCAAGCTTCTTAAGTCTTCGGGTCACTGAGTCATCTTATATGTACCATAGAGCTCATGTGGTTCAGCAGTTTTGAAGAAAATTGCCTGTTACAGACAGATAAGCGAGGGATCCTACAAAGATTCCGTTTTTTTTTTCTTTTTAAGGTTCGTAACCCTAAGAACCATAGCCCTGCGTGTTTGTCTTTGAATTTATCATAAATAATTAATATTATATTTGGTTCACTTTTTTACGTTTTGTGCTAACATGAATTTTAACATCAATCTAGAACAATTCTATATGTATATTTTATTATTACTTTCCTGTTGACCCTACGACATACATCTGAATTTTATATTTGCATAGATTAATTCCACATGTCGATGCATATTCAACAGTAAAGGTGCAATGTGTTGCCATGGCTAATATTTGTAGCTCACATATAAATGTTCAAATAAAGTTAATTGGATAATTACGGATAATTGTGGAGACCACCTCAAAGATTATCAGACTAATTATCTATTTATATCGGTTAATTTGCAACAAAGTTTGTGTCTGTTTATCTTAAGTTTAAATGTCGTGTATTTTTGTACTTGGCATCTAACTTTTTAAAAGTCGAAAATCATTTATTTATTTTTTGAGGTTTGTAACACTTGATAAAATTGTCATTTTTTCTTTTGATAGTATATTATATAGATAGACTAGTAAAAGTCATATTTTTAACCGACTTCTAAAAAGAAGAGATGTATACCACGTGGAAGAGACATACCCGTATTAAACCAAACCACGGGCTTATACTAGATCAGTATAGTATAATGAAATTAAAATAACAGCCAAGAGTTAAAAAAAATCTACAGTTCCATTCTAAGGTGTGTAAATTTGTATGGAAATTTCGAAATTTTATTTTTATTTTTGACTTTTATTTTTTTATTATTATATTATAGTAATTTAGTATAGCCCGTGGTTCGATTTATTACAGGTATATACCTTGCACGTTGTATAAAATCTTTTTTTTTCGTTATGTATAATGTATGTATGTTCACCAATGAATGATGATTTAAAGACGCTTGCACCGAAATTTGAAAAAAACCGGCCAATTGCTAGTTGGACTCACAAACGAAGGGTTCCGTACTATTATCTATAAAAAATCGCGTTTGCTGTATGGGAGCCCCCTTAAATATTTATTTTATTCTGTTTTTAGTATTTGTTGTAACAGCGGCAACAGAAATACATCATCTGTGAAAATTTCAACTGTCTAGCTATAACGGTTATTGAGATACAGCCTGCTGACAGATAGATGGACAGATAGACAGCGGAGTCTTAGCAATAGGGTCCCGTTCTTTAAAAAAAATAAAAAAATAATAATTGTAAGTACATGTAAGATGGTTTTGATTGCCGAATAAAGCTTATCTTTCTTTTTATGGGTACGGAACCCTAAAAAGAACATCCTTGTCACCTAAAGGTCCCATAAATATTTTATCAAAATCGGTCGAGTAGAATAAGGGTAAAGGCAGTTTTTAATTTTGGATTTTTTTATTGTATTCCATTCCATGTGTATTATTGTGTATAAACAATCTAAATTATTTATTTCATCATCATCATCCGAGCGTATTCCCGGTTGCATCCTCAGCAGTAACGCTTCAGAGCCCGGGGTCCGCTACCTAACCAAGGAGATTTGACGAGGTTACTGGTTTTTACACAGCGACTGCTGTCTGACCTCCGCAACCCAAAGGGCACACCAGAATTAAATTATGTATTTATGTATAATTTTTATAGGCTTTCCAGGCATTCAAGAAAACTAAAGTTTACAAATAAAATAATGTCCCAAGTTCAACCCTTTCGTGGGATATTTTTTCACCATTTCTTATTCATTGTTTATTATCACGTTTTTAGGATACCGTACTTGGAATGCAATAACGAGACCATGTAACAGACCCTCCGCTGTCCGTTTGTCTGACAGTTGAAATTTTAACACAAGTTTTATTTTTGTTTTTGTAAAGTAGGTTTACATAAAGAACCAGCCAGTACTTAACAATGTATGTTTAACCTTTTTTCGGAAGTTCCAATTAAAAACAGGAACTATTTCTCAGTTTTTTTTTTTTACAAAGAAAACTACCAGTGTTTATCAGTTCGTTTAAATAAACAGCAATATTTAGTTACAATTTTTGTAAAAATAATGTGTTTTTTGTTTCTGACAATGTTAAGTATTGCTAAAGGTATAAGATATATAATTTGTGGATATATATTACCTTTTTACACGAAAATTTATATATATGTGTATCGTATATTTAATGTATATGAGTACATATGTGTGTGTATGGAAAAAATTATATTATTATATTTATCTGTATATACTTATTCGTTTTTTTTAAGTGCTTTACTTTGTATTGCAAGTCTTGCAACCCACATTTAGACTATCTGTATAAACCAAAGGTTGACTGGTAGACAGCGCTTTTAGCGTTAAGTTTACCTATTGTTCTGTACAATTTGTATTTGACGAAAAATAAAGATTGACGAAAAATAAAGATTGACTAAAAAAAAAAATAAAAAAAAAAATAAAAAAAATTAGAAGAAAGCCTAACTTGCATACTTTTCGAAATAGAATCGAAAATAAGTCAATTATTTCCTTATAACGAGGTAAAGCTTCGTGCTTTTAAGCTATAAAGTTAAACTGGCGAGCTAATCTATGGATTATGGTAAAAGTGAACATAATTGATCGGCTGGTATAATTGTTACATGTGGTGTTAGGTAAAATATGGCAACTTTGTGTGTTAAGTTAAGCCAGAGAAACATAATCAACCTATTTTCAACTTTACTTGATTTAGAGGCATTTCACATTTGGTTGGCGGTCTCGCTCGCACATTCAAACATTTTTAAAGATTATTAACAAATCCGGATTTCGCATCCACATCCGCACGATAAATATTTTTAGTGAGTCTTCTTTCATCCATCCTCTCAACATGTCCAAACCACCTTAACATTCCTTACTCAATTTTTGTCACTACATTCACTTCCACCCTACATCTCTCACGTACTATTTCATTTCTTATCCGGTCTTTCAAAGTTACACCACAATATTATCCTTACAATATCTGACCTATTTTCATCAAACCCAAAAATTCCTCGCATAGTAGCATAAAAAAGGTCATTAGACCCTTTTTTTGGTCCGCTGGTCATTTAAGGGTCATGTGCGCTACCGGCGCGTGCCATATGCACGGCGGTTGGAACAGATGGGCGCTAATATACGTTTTTAATTGCTGGTGTTATTGGGTGTTTGAGGGTTCATGGTTTTATGGCTAAGGTGATAAAGTTTTGTTTTAAGTCCTTTGTTTTGGAACAAAGGAGTGAAGGCGATGTAAATTTTTGCCAAATATTTTTTATAAACACTTGATTTATGTAAGTAATATAAATAGTAGTTATTCAATATATATATACTATAATCATATATACAAGTTTTTATTCATAATAATAAAATTGGGTAAATATAATATTAATAATATTATTTATCAATTATCCTAAAATACTAAACAAAAAAAAAAATTTGGGTAAATACATTAATAATATTATTTTTCAATTTACCTAAAATACTAAACAAAAAAAAAAAATTACAATCCACTCCTTAGCGTTTTCCGTGCAAAGGTCATCCTTTGCACCAGAAAGGAGCTAGAGCGGGTGTCACCGCATTTCTCCGCTATGCGGTGCCCGATCTCCCAATTAGGCGCTTGGCGTCAGAGCTCCAGCTGCCAATTGTCTCCACGGCAATGGGCACAAAACAATATTATGGCTTATATACATATATAATATTTATATATACATATTTATAAAATAAACATATAAATAATAAAATTATAAAAAAATGCGCGTATGTCATGGAACACTCGGTTGGAGCGAAGTTACTTTCGTAGTAAATTATTATACGTAGAAACAGTTGTGACGGAAGAAAGCGCCGGAAAAATATTACAGTTTTTTGCGCCTATTCCCCATCCAAAAAGGAACTTAATTCCAAAAGTCTTCTTGATGACACCTTTTTACGAAATGTGCAAAAGTTCTGTCTGCACTTATCAACATACACAAGCATGTCTTAATCTCCAACGAGGCAGACAAAGTATTTCTTATTATTATAGGGCCCAGGGCCACAAGACTCAAAGGCCACTTTAAATTTAGCATGACGGTGGGAAAAGGAATTAAAATACTGATCATGACAACAACAACTAAACTAAATATACAAAAAAAAAGGTACATTCATTGCTTTCAACGCTTCAGAGCCCGGGGTCCGCTACCTCACCAAGGTGATTTGACGAGGTTTCTGGTTTTTACAGAGCGACTGCCGACTGACCTGCGCAACCCAAAGGGTTGACAACCAATCTATGGTAAGGTTTTAGCAAACTCTAGATGGCATTCGGGTTTATACGTGCCTTCCAAAACTCTCTATTTTATTTGTTTTATACGAATAAAAGACATCAACGAGTGTATTTTACCAAAAGTATCATTTTCTCTTCTATGCTGCTGCTTCTCTTCTCGCGCAGATTGTTAAGCTACCTGAATTTTTCGGGGTCCAGTGCTGGGCATTTAAATTAAATCATTTAAAAGGAAATGGAGATATAATTTAAAATTTAGTCTTGACCAGGCTCTAGATAACCCTTTATACTATTTTATGAACTACTGTTTACAGTTAAAAGAGAGAACGTGAAGTTTTTCTACGCACATACGCCAAAAAACGCCGTTTTCCGCAATTGTGCATAAAAAGATTTGAAAGGAAATGATGTCTCCGTTTCCTTTCAAATGATTTAATTCCTTTCAAATAGGGGCAGCACTGGACTCCGGAAAATTCAGGTATCCCCTAAAAGCCCCTAAAAGCATCCATTACAAATTGTTATAGCTTGCTGTTTGTTGTTTTTTGTTTTATGGGTCAAATCAAAATTTAAATTTGACCCACTTCCCGGTTTCCGACTGAAATGAAATTTTGTATTCTCATGTTAATTAGATGACAATGCAATATTGAATATTATTCATCAAGAAGCTGTGGGGGCATTTTTCAAACACGGAGTCCTAAACGAACGGTGTTTTGTATAGAAAAACCATCGTATATGTGACTCCACGTTTTAAAAATGGCACTTCTTATCTGATGATAGGACAGAATATGGCCATATGAACCCTGTAATATAAAGACGCAACCCTCTCAAATTTTGGCTTGTTACATTTGTTTTACGTACTTAGGCCTTATAATAAAGGCTTATACAAAAACAAGAAGTGAATTCGCGCTTCCTCTAACTATGCGTGGCCTTAGAGTTTTATGCCCTAAACCTTTTAGGTCATAATGTATCTAAGTGAATCTCATTTGAACCCTCCATGACCTCTCTACTTTTGTTTTAACTTTCGTCGGTAACATTCAAAAACAAACATATCTAATAAGTAGTTCTAACCTCATTTTATTCAGTGTTATCGAATTACCATACCAACATAAATCGCCGGACGTGACGTAGTTTACAACTAATTTTAAAGTAAACAAATCGATAGAATTTCTTCCCGACCACGAATAAATCAGACCTAAAAGATGTCTCAATCTCTCAATTCCCAAGCTGTTATTCCGAACGAAAAGGACAACAATAGTTATAAGTTTTAAATTCAGTAAGTCAGAGTGAGACGCCACGATTTTTGAGTTTCGTTACAATTAAGAAGCGTTCGAAGTTTAAATCATTGGCTGTCAACGCGCCCTGTGGGAATCCCAGAGATTTATAGAGTCCTTTATTCTAAATTTAAAATTACAATTTTGTAAATGTTTCGAATATTTTAAATGTACTCGATTATTGGTCTCTTGAGAGCTTGTATTTTTTTTTTGTATGTTTCTTTCAATCCTTTGATCTTTCTCGTTGAAAATGTTAAGATTGTAATAGGTATATCGAATAATTATTATGTGTAGACCCTGATATCTTGTCGCACTGACATGCATGACAAAATAAGATTAGATCTTATAATAATAAATAAAATATTATCATTTTTAATGTTTTTTTTTTACCTTTGAAATATTTCCAATTAATCTAAGGTGTAATCAATGTCCTAAAAAAAAACTGGTCAAATGCAAGTAGAAATCGCGTGGAGAGGATTTCGTACAATGCCAAAGTCAAATGATATTATTATATCACATTCGAAATCCTCACAGTAAGACGTTAATTACTACTAGCGATATCTAGTGGTGTTTTAGTGAACTATTTTCCTTAAGTAAACGTATTATATTAAGTTTGTCATTTTATTTTCGATTGATAGAATTCTTATAGGTTTTCATGTAATCTTCAAGCAATGAACTATATTTTGTATTTATTTAAAAATTTAGGCTCAGTAGTTTCGGAGATCAGGGAGATATGGTCAATTTTTGACTTTTTTCTTGTATCAAGTCAAAACTTTTTACTTTACAATAGAAACCAAACTATTGAGATCCTCATAACGAGCCCTGTCATTTAATACACAGTAAGGTTTGCAGAACTTTTTTTTTACTTTAGTTTTTGTTTCCCGAAAATGAACCATTTTTTTTCTAACTAACGTATATCATCCCACTGCAGAGCAATTGCGTCTCCCATTTCCTTTCATGTGTTTCTATCTCCTGCCTTCGCTGATCACTAACGTCGGAAAGCGTTGAGGTAATCGTGCCATCTCTTTCTCGGCCTTCCCCTGTGACGTCGACCAGTCTCGGGTTAACAAACAATAAATTATTTTGTACTGATACAAGAAAATAAAAGTTGCTAAATAATGTCACTTGTCTTTGAACATATACATGTTAACGTGATTTTGAATTTATTATTGCAGAAAACTGATAAATAAGAGGGCTATTTGACTCCAAGAAACTATGACGTCATCTATCTGTATTTCATACAAATCCCAAAATTTGTTTTGACGTTTAGGAAAAAGTAACTGATTTGACTTGTTGAAAACAAGCGAATTTAGCGCTGGTAACAAAGTGAACTGTACATCTTCGCGTTTAATTACAAAAAAATATGAAAACAAATATTCATAACACAATGACCGTTTCGTTTCACACGGATTAGTATGCGCCAACTGGCACGTCAGTTGCGTGAAACGGGACGTCACAAAGTGAGATAGGTCAGTTGATATCAGTCTTGACTGGCTAGGGTAAGGGTTGCGATGATAATTGTTATTAACTGATAACAAAACAATAATGTTAATTAGTATTGATGTCGCAACCATCTGGTTCAATTAGCCAGCTAACTAGACGCCTAGGCGGTTTCTTGAAGGCAAGCAGCCAAGAGCAACTTAACGATTTGGCAAAATCATTTTAATATGTTCTTTAAGTCAATTTAAGTCCACTGGTATTCTTGTTTCGTTAAAATAATGACGCAAAATATACTTGCCCCGAAACGATAGCCGCCATTGTGGTGACGTCATACCAGCAGTAACAAATGCTAGATTGTTAACTTTTCAAAAAGAATTCACAGGATTATTTGTATTGTTTAAAAGCTGTTTTTACATTAAATAGAAGAAATGAAGGTACTTGTTAAATATTTTTGCATTCAGAAGAAAATAAGTCAGTAATAAAAGCATAGAACTGTGCTACCATCGCCGTCTCTATTTTTTTCTTTTCACACGGCAAGTTTAATAAATCGTGAGCTATGCCCGTTTAAAATCGAAATAAATATAATCTGAAGTTACAACATAAAAAAATATCACTTAATCTCTGCTACCTACAGCTCGTTTCTGCTATTTTGACGTCACTTATGAAGACAAAATATCGATTTAAATTTTTGATCACGTGACGTACAGATTTTAAAAGAAAGAATTTGTTTTAAAAGTTAAAAATAAATCGTAAGTTTTTGTAGAAAATTAACTCTGTATTCGTGTTTTCTAAAACGAAGACTTTAAATGACATTATTAATTAATTTAAATTTATATAAACGGGAATTACCTGGGTGAGAAATAAATTACTTGGTACACAGTTCATAAAATAAAACGTCACAAAGTAATGTCATTTTTCATTGATCATATCCATTTTCAGTATGATTATAGATTTAATAATGCAGAAAAACTGATATTAAGAGCGGCCTTCCCGTCTTACTTTTCATACAAACGCTCTTACGTGATAATGGCGTTGTATCTGATCTTTGCTGAAAACTATTGAACTCACAGGTATCTTGGGCGCTATTTCTAGGTTTCTATCTAAATAAAAAATTGAAATTTAGAAAGAAAAAGTCAGTATAAGCCTCCAAAAATCTGCTTTTTTGCACAAATTTTAGCTGAACTTCGACCGTTCATAAAGTACTCATAAATTGTAAAAGTAAAGAAAATATTTCGATACAAACCTCGCAAATGTAATAAAAATTTTGAATACAAAACATTTGTTTCACATACTTGTAAGGCTTACCGATAAACACGTATCTCCTGTAACAAGTTTTATGAAATTTCCGCACCCTATAAATAGTTAATATTCATTTAATGGATAGTTAATAATAATACTAATTTCATTTAATATAATGCAAACCATGCCCTTTGGTGCTATCTCTCTCTTTTTGGTTTGCCTCTATTACTAGCACTGTCTTGGATGAAACACCAAGCTTTTCAAACTATGCTTGCGTTGAAAACAGAGTGGGCGGGAAGGGCCGCCTTAACAGCGTTATTTGACTCCGAAAAAGCATGCCGTTACACGTGTTTTGTATTTCAAACAAATCTCTTAGAAAACGTTTATTTTGACATTTAGAAAAAAGTGTCTGATTTGACTTGTTGTCATCTAGGCGATTGGATGCATAGGCCAATTGTTCATTAATCTAAAACATAGAATAGAGGATCTAGAATCACTCAACTTGGCGCATTGAAAGTCAGCTCGTTGAAGATGACTGACCAAGACTCAGCCAAGTAATTCAAATTTAGTTCAGATTTTTTCCACTTCAGCGCTAGTTGTCACCTAAACAAATATGGCGTCAACAGCGCAAATAGCTTTGAATGTAATTTTTCGTTCACAAATCTCATCAAAACTCATTTTTTAAATATTTTCCTATTACTAGTTATTTAGTGGTAGGTATATATAAGCAAAGGCTCTACTGCCTCCGTGGTCCAGTGGTCAAGGCATTCGCCTTGTGACCCGGAGGTCATGGGTTCGATTCCCACTGGGAAGCATACTTTGTGAAAAGTTGTTTCCAGTCTGGATAGGATATTGCAGGCTTGAATCACCTGATTATCTGAATAAAAAGATGATTCCGTGTTTCGGAAGGCACGTAAAACTGTGGGTCCCGAACGCCACCTAGCGTTTGGTCATCAAACTATCGAAGGATTGGTTCCTGGTTTGCCCTTTGGGTTCTGGAGGTCAGACGGCAGTCGCTCTGTGTAAAAACCAGTAACCTCGTCAAATCTCCTTGGTTAGGTAGCGGACCCCGGGCTCTGAAGCGTTACTGCTGAGGATGCAACTGGGAATACGCTCGGATGATGATGACATATAAGCAAAGGAAATAAAGTAATATTTATTAATACAGTACTTTTTTATTTAAATAATAGTAAGAAAAGATTTTAATGTTTTAATTAATACCTATAGCGCCATCTAGTGACAAGGGAGGATAAATAATTATGTTTTTAAGGCGATGGGTGATATGACACCTATTAGTAAAAATTACTAGTCAGTAATTTGTGAACCCTAATTAACAACATTTTACAAATTTATTAAAATTCAATTTAACTAAATGACTTAAGTTCTACGTTGAGCTATCTTGTTAAACGTTGCGTTCAATAACTTGGCTAGTCATACTTCAGACATTTAATTGAATGCCGGCTTTTTGCACGGGCTAGGCGTCTAGTTATCTGGCTGATTTAACATCACGTCGACACTCAGAAATATGGGTGCCTATAAATTATAAAAAGCCACAGGCTAGCTTCTAACCAGGGATGGTACGAATATTCGCATTCGCATTTATGAATGGTTCGCACCTTTTAAAACATTCGCATCGACATTCGCATTCGCATCAATCAATGCGAATGTTATGCGAATGCGAATGTGTGCGAGCCATGACATGCCGCGCTGCATCTCTGCGTTTCGTTGATTTGCTCAAAACGTGATTATTTCGATCAATAGGAAGTGTTATTTCACGTGTGTTTTTTGTGATTACTTGGTATGTTTCGTTTTAGTTGCAGTCTGCTGTAATTGCTTATTATATAAAAAAAGTGTATTGTATTTTAAAGTATTTTGGTATAATTAAACAGTACTTAATAATGGCACCGGGAAAGAGAAGAGAAATATGGCGATTTTTTAATGCCTAAAGGCCTGCCCGCACTTCGCGGCGCGGTGCGACAAATATAGTTTATATGAGTTTGTATGGAGCAAGACGCACTTGAACGACGCGGCACGCAACTACGCGACGCGACGCGGCCAGCCGCGTGATCAACTTTCGTAGGGGAGGGAGGGAGATGAAAGGGGAAGGTATCGGCAGCAGTATATAGTACATCTAGAAACCACGTGCAGGGCCGCGTCGCGTCGCGCCGCGTTAATGCGTTCAGACCAGGCCGTTGCAGTTACGAGCCGCGTCGCATCGCGCCGCCGCTACGCGCCGCGTTGCGCAGCGTAAGTGCGGGCAGGCCTTAAATGATAAAAATTATTGATTATTAATATATAATTCATATGTATGTTTTTGTAATACTTGATGTCTACATTCGCATTGGCATTCGCATTTGCATTTGAATTCGCATTCGCACATTCGCAACCTAAACTTTCGTATTTGCATTTGCATTCGCGAATGTAGAAAATTTGATATTAGTTACATCCCTGCTTCCAACAGACGGCCATGGGAAGAGAGGTGAACGAGATGGGCAGACAAATTGAAAGCAAACAAAATTAAAAAGTTAAGACCAGTGCCATAGAGTTATCGAAGGATAGAGAGGAGGGTTTTGCCCAGCAATGGGACAAAAATGGTTAAGTAAATAAACGGCCAAGTGCGTTTCAGGCCACGTGCAGTGTACCCATTAGCCAAAAGTGGCCGCTTTTTGATATTGTGCGAAGAAAAGCTTCTCACCTAAAACTGTAAACAGTAGTTCATAAAATAGTATGTATGGACTTCATGCATGTAGCTAATTATTATCGGCTACATGTATGTTAAATGGGTGTGCTATTGTGTGGTAATCGTATATGTAGTGATAATTTACTTTGCGATTATTTACACAATGGCTATATATAGCTATATAAATTATTATTGTTATAAGTATAATACATATTTTAGATTAATATCACTTTGCCGATAAACTGCATGGCAGTTTGGCAAAATAAATTAAAATGTAAATTAGATTTAAGTTTTTGGAAAAAAAAATTTAAAAAAAAAAAGTTTGATGGGATATCTATGGCTTGGTCGTGACAAAATTTTAAATGATATTAACGTAACCTTTCGAATAATTTATTTCAAATGGAATCCATTTGAAATAAATTATTAGGACCTCATAATTTCAGGTAGTTAAAGAAAACGAATAGATGAAATACATAAATTTCAATTTAAAAAGCATATTCTTTAATCGAAGTTTGATTTCAAAATGTAAGTTATACAAGTTATTATTAAAAAAAGAACAAAAACCCGACTGCCTATTTATATAAGTACCTAGGGTCACTCTCAGAATTAAGAAGAATCTAATGACATCTCTCTTGCTAAAAGCCATTGAGCCGTTCAGGCTGCAGAGCGTGACAAACATTAGAATTTGGCGCCAAAAATCCGCCATTTTGTTTTTATATTTTATTTTGATATACACATTGTCTCTCTTACAGTAAATACAAATCTAACGACACCTTTTAAGCTGAAATTCATCGAGCTGTTCAGGCAGCAGAGCGTGCCAAACAATTATGCATACACACCTACATATATACATAAATACCTTAAAAAGCATAACCCTCCGGCGCACTCGGGTAAAAAGAGACAAAACCCATGTGAAGAAATCAGTTTTTAAGCCTATTGTATTAGATTTCTGTCGTCCATGACTTAATGAAGCCTGCGCCTGAAAAAAGGCCCAATACAACTGTCAAAAGCGACCATTTGAAAGGAAAACATTAATTAAAAACAGCGTAGAGTTGAGACGGCAATTTAGCTGAGATTGTGTCGGCCGTTTAATTGATACGCCGAGGAATCCGACTCGGGAACGCTCGTTAGCTTATCACAATACAGATTTCACACCGAGTGTACTTCGTGCAAGGGTCACATGGAGATTGATTGGAAAATTTGCAAGCCGTTTCAAAATAAAAGCTATTTTTTATGTCATAGGGCGGTAAACGACTTGAAAGTAGACGGGTATGGAGGAAAGGGAAGGCCGAGAAAGACGTGGGAAGAATGCGTGAGATCGGATATGAAGGAACGGGGGGTTAGTATAGAGATGGCGAAAGACAGAAAATTATGGAGAGAGTTGACATACAGAGCCGACCCCAAATAGGAAAAAGGCGAGGAAAGAAGAAGGGCGGCAAACGAACAAGTGGGTCACCTGATGGTAAGTGATCACCGCTGCTGCGGACAACTGCAACACCAGGGTGTAACAGAAGCGTAACCGGCCTTTCAGGAAGATATACACTCGTTTTTTGAAGGTTTCAATGTCGTATCGGTCCGGGAACATTGCTGGACTACGTTTGGCATGTATCTAGTTTTCACAGTCAAAATATGAACTTCAAAGGGAATAGTGTCATCATCATCCGAGCGTATTCCCGGTTGCATCCTCAGCATTAACGCTTCAGAGCCCGGGGTCCGCTACCTAACCAAGGAGATTTGACGAGGTTACTGGTTTTTACACAGAGTGACTGCCGTCTGACCTCCACAACCCAAAGGGCAAACCAGGAACCAATCCTTGGATAGTTTGATGATCAAACGCTAGGTGGCGTTCGGGACCCACAGTTTTACGTGCCTTCCGAAACACGGAATCATCTTTTTTTTCGGATAATCAGGTGATTCAAGCCTGCAATATCCTATCCAGACTGGAAACAACTTTTCACAAAGTATGCTTCCCAGTGGGAATCGAACCCATGACCTCCGGGTCACAAGGCGAACGCCTTGACCACTGGACTACGGAGGCAGTCGAAGGGAATAGTGTATCATATCATATTTGACCATCAATATAGAAAACATCTACACTCTCATATTTTCTTTCAAATTCATATTTGAGTGTCGAAAACTAGTTATATGCCTAGATATTATGCAATGTCTTTAAAATACTATCGAAATCTCACATGTCATTTCAAAATAAAAGCTAGACTACATTTGTATGGCAAAGTCTAGGGTGAGAAAATTCTTAATAATTGTTATTTTTTTCTTTCGTATTTCATAATTATTGGTTGTTGACGTTAGAGCATTAACTTACAGCTAAGTTGATAGCCGCTTCCTAAGCGCAAGTACAGAAGAATCAACAACAAAGTGTACTGTAACATTTTCTCCAAAAACGTTAAAACCTATTCCCGGCACGTAAGTTGAACCAAAAAGGCAGTTGTCGGCGCAGGTATAGTTGGAGGCAAAAGTTTTAATAGGAAAACTTCTTGGTTGCCGCCAGCACAGGTCTGCGTCACTCCTTGTTTAAGTATCGAAAATATACCTACATTATTACTATGCGCGCGGTGACCACTTCGAAGGGGAAAATTTAGTTGCATGAATGGTTTAAAAGTAATAAGAATGAAATTGGCTCGCAATGAATGTCTAGGTATCTAAACGAAGAGGTGAGTAGTTCTGACGCGAGCTGAATAAGCGCTAACCACATTAGGTAGATATTCCTTTGAATTTATTTTCTGAGTAATACCTTCTGTTCGTGAATACTAGTACTTATTCTGTGGCCAGAGTGTTGGCCACTTATGTTGCAATAAAACTCCTTCCTGCACGTTATAGGTTACATGTGAGCCTGCGCTGTGACCAGAAGTCTTGGTCAGGTCACGCCTCGGTAAAAAGAGGACCGAATTATACCGAGCTGTGTTCCAACTGGAACTGAATACGTTACAAGTACGTGTTTTATGACTTCGTGTACCTTTTGAAGGTAATTGGTTTAAATCCTACGCAAACACGACCTTCGTTAATACTATGGCGATATGTTATGATAAAATCACTATTAAAAGAGTGCAAAATTTAAAAGTTATTGAATATATTAGTAATACTTATTTGTGATAAGATTCTTGCAATAGATCTTTCTCCTGCCGAAACCTATTCAAGGGTACACCTTTCATAGTATATTCAGGAATGGGTTTTGGCGGGAGCGGCACGTTACATCAACTTCTCCAAAGGGCCTCTACGTGTTGGATCTGTATCCCCACGCAAACCTCTCAAAGGATCGGGATAAAATGACGCGTGAATGTAAAGGAAATACATAATAATATAGGTATATCCAGGAATGGGTTTTGACGGAAGCGTCACATAACATCAACTTCTCCAAAGGGCCTCTAAGTGTTGATCTGTATTTCATTTCATTTCATGTATGAAGCAAGCCTCCCAATGTACCGGGATGAAAAACCTGTGATTCCAAAAGGGGATACATAATAATATAATACAATAAAAATCGCGTGTTTTACATTGTAACATTTAATATATTTATATAAAAAAAATATTTTGTCAAAAAGACAAAAAAAAAAGGTTTTGTCTGGCTGAAACTTGAGATATTTACGCAGTTTTTAGTAATAGATTAAGCTCAGCTCAGAGCAACATATAGGCTTTGTTTTATTAAAATCTAATGACAGGAAAAAACGAAGTCATAATTTTTTAAATTTCACGCGGGCGAAGTTCCTGGCACCAGCAAGTTGGATAACAGAGGAAGGTCAAAGAAAAGGTAGATGGATTGATTAAAAGAATATGACAAGTACCTACCATGGTAAAGGATAGAGGGAAATGAAAGACATGTATGCTGTCCCGACCTCGTCAAGTGAAATAGGTAGAAGGTATTAATTAAAATTATCACTTTAGTTAATTATAAAAGTAAGTAAAATTGAAGCGAATTATCACAGCGCATGGCCGCCAAAAGTCAACTGCTTCCGATTTGGCTGAAAATCAATATCTATGTTTTTTGAGCAGAAAAATACAATTTTTTTTTTTTTGTTATCCAAGATGGCGTTTGAATTTTAGAAAATAAAATTATTTCGTCTTTAACGTGTCAATGGGACTACATATGGCTCAGATTTGTATGCTGGGGTATAGAACCCCGCAGAACTCGAAACTGCAATCAGATTTTGGATCCAAGATGGCCGCCCACACATATTTTCATGTTTCCTCAACTGACTGCAAATTTTATATATTTTCTGAACTGGAAACATCTACCTCAACAGCTGCTCATGCAGCATGCCCGAAAAGCTAGTTATCATTAAAATTATCACTATAGTTAGTTATATAAGTAGGTAAAATTGAAGCGAATTATCACAGCGCTATAGTATCTAGATTTATACTGCATTACAAGTACGTGTTTTATTACTTCGTGTACCGGTACAAGTTATTAACCAGGCAAATTAAAAAAAAAACCCACCAAGACACCACACCATCTATTGATAAATGGCGGAACTAAAAAATGTTCTAACCGATGTTAAGTGCAATTGATATCCGTAGCGTCATCTATTTTACGTGCCTGGTAAATTTCAAAACCCCGACTTTGAAGCGTTAAAACCAAATATCTTTTGATCGACTGGGCCAATTTTGATCAAACATAGCTAAGAACCACCGCAAGGAAAGTTGCTTTCACGTAAAAAACCGCTTTGAAAAAGGTCGCTTCGTTCGAGCGCTACGATGGCACAGACATACAGACAGACCGACCGACATAAGCGTCGAACTTGAAACACTCCTTTTTATGCCGGGGGTTAAAATACTTTTAAACAGCGTCCAACGGTCGACAATTTAAAAAAGAAAACAAACAAACACAGATGTATAAATTGATTAGTCTCTAAAATATTTGTGCTCCTTCCAATGAGGCCGGTAATGAGGGAAGATTTTATAATAAAATTGGCCAAGCGCGAGTTGAGCTTGCAAACAGAAGATCCCATCAACACTTTAATTTATTTGACTTTATTTAACCTTCAAATTTATTTGCCATTTGAATTTTTTAACAATTACTCATTATTTAGAAAATGGGGAAAAGTTCTTATTAATATCAACTGAATTGCGGAAATTTTCTGTCGTAATGGTTCTGTACACTACAATGATAGATTTAAGCGTTGTTTCAAAAAATATTAAATTTAAGAAATAAAGTTACATCAATGAATTTCTTGCCTATTTATAAAATTAATGAAATTTCTAGTCTAGATGCTTTATTAAGTGAAATGTATAATTTACTATTTCATCGCATAATTTTTTTGTACATTTATAGGTCAGCCATTTACAGGGTCCAGTTACCACCGTCACAGACGGAACTCTAAAAATAAAGGTGTCGATATATCTCCGCCTTCCGCACGGGTGCATCAGATAGGGGTGCTTTTAATTGAGCTGCACTGGACTTTCTGATTTATGTGATCCCCTGCCAAAACTTATTCTCATTTTGCGCCATGCGGATTTGACACACGGGCGTAATGTCAAGCAAACTTTTTTTTTAAATTATATAATATCTATGGGCCTAGAAAATTACCTTATGGGTGCCAGGAGGATACAGACGCAGGGGTAGACCACGAAAGAGATGGCGAGACGATAAAGATTCATTCATGAGTGATTGGCAGCAGACTGCTCAGAATAAGAACGTGTGGAAGGAACAGGTGGAGGCCTTTGCAAAGCATTGGGACACAAAACCAGGCTAAAAAAAATGTCTTTGTTCTTTTATAATATTGTAAAATAGGTGCCCTAGAGAAAAAGAGAAATTGGTTTCAATCGATTTATTTCGAGGTAACTGCTGTAGCTGAAGCGCGTTGAAGCAGAGCATGAAAATTGCGACCGCGTACTGGCAAGCGAAGCGTAGGACACCCACAAGGTGGTCAGACGACCTGACCAAGGTCACTGGAAAGCGCTGGATGCAGGCCGCTCTTGATCGGTCATTTTGGAAATCCTTGGGAGAAGCCTATGTCCAGCAGTGGACGTTATGCGGCTGAAATGATGATGATGATGAAAATTACAAAGAATTCTAAATATAGTGTTCATTAAATATAAGATCTAGTGGCGGCTAATTAAATTACTTATTGACATGTACTTTATAGCATCAAGTATGGAGTTTGCAAAATGCAATGCAAGCCTTAAAGAATACGCTTGTATATAACAAATATTACATAAGTTGACTTATTATTGTTTAATAAAACATGCATTAATAGTAAAAATAATATATAATTGTAAAACTTAATCTGATTGTCATTGACAGGACAAGGTTTCACGCTATCGGTAGTTAGGTTAGAGATGTAAATATTTATATTCTTCTAAAGAGTATTCGAGTGACTCCAGATTTTATGCCTTATTAAATAAAAAAATATTGTAAATAACAAGGAGGACACAACGCTTTTAGCATTTATTTTGCCTATTGTTCTGTACCATTTGTATTTGATGAACATTAAAGCTTAAATAAAAACAAATAAAATAAATACGAATACTAACACACCTCCATGTTTACTGTCGGCTACTGAACCCATCATCTCGGAAGCAAACTACCTACGAAATACAGACTAACGTCTAGTTCGTATGTGGGGTGTTGCCGCATAAAGGATAAATTGTAATTGTCATTACAACATGAATTGTAATTTATTAAGGCTTAATAAAGATTTTTTTTATCAAAAGCTGACTACATTTAACCCAGAAGCGATATATTCCAGCTAATCAGTATTGTCTGAATGACACATACATGATCGACAGTATATTACCCGTCGTTTCCACCCGTGTGTCCCTCAAGATCTTCACAGCCGATACAGAGCTGGCTCCGCAGTTTGTTTTATGCTTCATTTTAGTTGGAATAAAATATAATTTGATGTCGATTGCACATCACTCTGTTATATCAGCTATAGCTTCTGTTTGTTAAGTGTAGTTTTAATTGAGTTTGAACATAATTTTACGTCTTTTTATCAATTTAAGATTAAGTAAAAATAAATGGTTTTCTGTTAAGAAAATAAATATGAATTCAATGAGAAAGCAAAAAAAAAATTTTTTTTACTGAATGAATGTTCCGTCGACATAGAGATCCATCGAACAAGTACATATCGAAGAAGGGTTCTGTCGAAGAAGTGATCTTTGAAGGTATGTGTTGTCGAAGTATGTTCTCTTGGACTAATGCGACAATAGTCGAATATATGTTCTGTCGAAACAATGAGCATCGAACTATTGTTTTTCGAAATTGGGAGTCTGTCGAAATATTTAACTGTCGAAATTCAGAATGACACTTACTAACACTTTCAAAGAATTCATGCCGTCATTGCTCGTGACATCATTGAGATATTTTGGTTGTGTGTCGGATGGTTTGCATAATCACATGTTTTAGGTACGCATTAATGTTTTATACGAAATTTCGCGGTGTTTTTAATTCCATTATTATTATTAATCAGATCAGTCCATGACTGAACTTGCTCTATCTACGTGTCCAAACTGAAAAACCTACCTTTATAATTAAAAGAAAAAAAATTGAAATACGACCATTTCCAATGACCATCGATTAAAACTGAAATCGATTCGATACTAAGTTGCCACGGCGATGCAAAATGCATAAAAAGTAATGGAGACCATTGACACAGCTGCCCGATCACACGAGTTATTATCGATTACTATCACAATAATCGATTGGCACGAGCCGATTTCGGAAACCGTATCGATACATCGGCTTAATAGCCGAAAGTTACGATAAAATGTAGCATATCGCTCGAGAAATCGGGTAATCGTTGGATTATTCGAATTTCTGTTACTATTATTGCTTTTGTCTAACGTTTCACGTTTTTTTTTTGAAACGGTATGTTGATTGGTATAATTAGTTACGATTAGGTATAAATTGCACTGGTTTACGGCTGTTGTTCTGCTTGGGTTGAATTCTTTTATTGTGATCCAATTGATTTGCTAGATGGAGATTTAATACCAGCAAAATGTACCTACAAATGGATACTTTTTTTTTCCTTTTCTTAACGTACCTACAAAATTAAACAAGTACGCTTATAATATTACAATCTAGCCTTAACTCAGACTAATAAGTAATTTAACATTGACCTAGTTTTATACGTTATTGGCTAAGAATGTATCCATCGGCACTTTTCTTACTGTCTCTATTAAGGGGAAGACACTTTGTTCTTGTTCTTGTAAATGGATACTGATATAATTTAAATAATTTAAGGGATATTTTTTATTTATAAAAATAGTTTATTTTTAGTAATTAAGTTTATTTTAGTTAGTTTAATATCTTCCAGCTTACGTCATTAAATAATTATTGTATTATGTACGAACTATTAAATTAAATAAATATTTAAATACAAAATATATGCAGTATTACGAAGCATTTTAGGATTTGCGGCTATAAGTAGAGTTAGAGACAAAGCCTAGGGCCACAAAACCAAAAAGCCACAAGCGTGATGGTAGGCTAGAAGGTGGTTCACGACTTAAGAATCCCCTTACCCTAGACCAGTCTTTCCCAAAGTGGGCGATAACGCCCCCTTGTGGGCGCTGGAGGCTTTAAGGGGGGCGGTAACGGGCCCAGAATAAAGTTGGGGGGCGCTGATGTGATTTAAGCAATGAGTGATTTATAACTTCAGCTATTTCATATTTTAAATTTCACTGAAATTAAAATCCTCTAACTACACAACATCCATTTATTAGTTCATATTTATATCCTTTTTTATTGTACAAATATAAACTAAAAATGTAATTAATATTTATTATTTGAATGCGTTCACAACGCTATTTATATCGTTAAAGGAATCAAACACTGAAAAAATTTCGTGTTTTAAAGTTTCGCAGGTGAGGTCCCCACTTCCGATACTCTTTATTATTGTAAAATTGTATTATTATTGCTATTTTTTTATTAAAAATTAACAATGTTGATTATTGTTATTTTTTATAAAAGATACTCTAATGTACTGGTGTATGTATTATTATTGCTCTCTCGTTTAGAATATAGGTTGAATTAAACTACAGGCAAGACAAATATGTGATTCAGGTTTTTATGGTGAAAAAAATGGGGGGCGCTACAAAATAACTGATTTTTTAAAGTGGGCGTTTCACAAAGTAAGTTTGGGAACCTCTGCCCTAGACGTTTCCATACAAACGTAGTCCTTTTATTTTGAAATGACATGTGAGAATTCGGCAGTATTTTGTAATTTTAAAGAAATTGCACATATCAGGTTTTGACGGTCGAATATGAGCTTGAAAGAAAATATGAGAGTGTAGATGTTTGCCATAGTCATGGTCAAATATGAAACAATACACTAGATTTTCTTTTAAGTTCATATTTTGTCTGTAAAAACTAGTTATATGCCTTATTGTATACAATTTCTTTGAAATCACATAATTTCACCAATATCTGACTACCTCTATGAAAACTTTAAATTTCGAGATATCGATTCCCGTCTACGTTCAAGTAATAGCCTTCTTTTAGATATTCTTAATCACTCCTCTCATACTTTTTCTAAATCTTTTGCTGTTATGGCTGCAAAACTTTGGAACAGACGCCCTAAGGACATTAAAGAGTCGCGTACTCTGCATTCCTTCAAGAATAGGATTAAATTATTTTATGAAAGTTCCTGACTTGGATTGAATCAAATATGTATATTCTTATATATTATGTATGTATAACTGATATTGTAAGTATATATGTATATCTATATGTATTATGAAATTATGATTAGTATTAAGTGTTTTAGCGTGTAAGTATTGTACAATGTTCCACCCCACTTTTGTAGTTATCTCCTCTGGTTGTAGGGTTGACTGGAAGAGATCCCTGACAGGGATAAGTCCGCCTTTGTACTATTGTGTTTTTTTTTTTACTGTATTTTAATTGTGTCTTTTTATGTTCAATAAAGAATTTATCTATCTATCTGTCATGCCGTTTCAAAATAAAAGTTAGACTACGTTTTTATGGAAAATTCTGATTCTGTTAGAGTAACAGAATCAGTATTTTCCATACAAACGTAGACCACGTTTGTATGGAAAATACTGATTCTCTACTGATACTTACACGGGTAAGGGGACTCTTAAAACGCATTAAAACCGTTTTTTTTCGTCTGACGACCTCCGTGGCGTAGTGGTCACCATGCTAGTCCGCCACCCAGAGGTCCCGGGTTCGATCCCCGGTCAGTTTAAGTTGGAAAATGGCCTAGGGTATTTGTCGATATATTTATTATTTTATTATTTATTTTATCATGGACTGATCTTTCTATAAGATCTGCACACTGAAAATTATATCCCGTTTAAGTTACCACAGTGTAACTTCATCATCAGTTGCTCTGTACACTCAACGTAAACAAACCCAACCCGCCCGAAGGTACAGTCGCCTACATAAATAACCTCCAGCGAGATATGAAGATGTCAGTACTGTAATGGAACGTCAAAATATCGCACTCATTGATTGCTTGCAAGGAACGCATAAATTGCCTGCTTAAATTATGTGGCTGACTGTACTCGTTTATTTGCAAGAAATGTGTCTTAACGATGAAATAAAGCTCGAAAGTTGCTTGTAGGTAAGTTGGCGAGAAAGTGTTTTGATTATAAAATACTTTCTTAATAGTGATCGTTCCAAAACAAAGTCATTTTTTTATATCTTTGAATATTAATCGTATAATTTGACAAAATTGTTAATTTTTCTTTCGATTTCCTAATAGATGTTGACGTTAAATCATTTACTTACACCTAAGTTTACTGCCGCCTCCAAAGCCCAAGTACAGAGGAAGCGGCAACAAACTGTACTGCAGCATTTTCTCCAAAAACGTCAACTTAAAATTAGGTGGACTAAGAATTTATTCATTGTTAAGTCTTATTCATTAAGAATTATGTCAATTTGTAAATTTAGTTCTTATACATTGTAGGCACTCATATTATGACTTTTGTGAGTGTAAAAATACAAACCCTTAAGAGTAGTGACCCCGAGGACTATAGGCTTTTAGCCTTTTTTTGAAGCCTAGACTACTAATAAAGGGGCTTGACAGGCTAAAAGCCTATAAAGGCTTTTGGTCCTTTAGGCTAAGGCTGTTGAATAAGCCGAGCCTAAAGGACTATAAGGCTTTTGGTTCGATATTGTTTTGGCGATATTTAAGTAAAATATAAATTTTCTTTTATTTTTTCAATATTAATTAAAAATAAAATAAATCCTTTATTTATAATTATTATGTCTTACTCAGGCTGATACAAAAAAACGGCTTTCGCCTAAATATAAGCCTATTACTCTAAAAAACCTACAGTCACAAGAAAGGCTTTTTAGGCTCATGGGCTTTTAAAATGACATAGCCCTAAAAAGGACCGATAGGCTTAAATTTAGGGCTAAAAGCCTATAGTCCTCGGGAATATTACTTAAGAGGGATGCTCTCCAAGCTCAAGCCAGACATTTTTAATACATTCCAGAAAGACTGATTCTTCGATTTAAATCACATCATTTTATTTCAGGGAACGCAATGTTAGTTATATGGGCATATACCGAAAAGCAGTAATTATTTAATTCAAAATTTACATACAAATAAATAAAAAAAACGCCTCTTAGAAACATATATTTTGAGTATTACTCTTTACGGATGTCAAGAAGGATTGCAAACGTCTGGAGACTTTTGAAATGTGTTGCTGGAAGAGTATAACAACACAGAAGTTCTGGGATGTATCAAAGAGAAAAGAACTTTAATAAAGACAATCGGTAGAAGAGGAAAATGTTTGGAAATCTTAAACGACACGATAATCTCATCAACAACATTATGGAAGGGAACATAGAGGCAAGGAGACAACCTCCGTGGCGTAATGGCCACTATGCTAGTCCGCCACCCAGAGGTTCCGGGTCCGATCCCCGGTCAGGGCAAGTTGGAAAATGGTCTTTTTCAAATTGTCCTGGGTCTTGGGTGTATATTTAAATATGTATTTGTTATAAAATATAGTATTAAACAAATAAATCATAAATAAATATATAGGGACATATAACACTGATTGAGCTAGCCCCAAACTAAGTTCGAGACTTGTGTTATGGGATACTAACTTATGGTATTGTTGAGTTAGTATCCCATAACACAAGTCTCGAACTTACCTTGGGGCCAGGTCAATCAGTGTAATTTAAAAATAATTGGCCAAGTGCGTGTCGGGCCACGCGCAGTGTAGGGTTCCGTAGTTACGAATGCCAACTTTGAGTTCATGCCACTAAAAACGTCTAAAAACTAATTTTCTATTGAATTTATATGAAATTTTCCTTTGGCGAGTACATTTTATAAGTTGATCGCCTATTACTTTTTAATTTGTAAACCCTACTTAGATCTGATAGTTTTCCTTTAAATTTCGTTATATTAACTATAGCTGTGAATTTTTTTACGTGTCCATATATAACCGTTTAGCAGATAGAGGGGGGGGGGGACACTTGACCTTAACAAAAATTCTCACTTTAAAACCAAATAATTCGGAAACGGATCCCTAAATCGAAAAACAGTCTTCGCAAGCTCATAATATTTTTGAAATACCTATTCAATGATATCCCACATGATTGGTTAGTCGACAAAATAAAATTGACTTTTGACTTTACTTGTATAGGAGCTACACTAAAAAAAAATTTTTTTTTATATTTTACTTTATCACTTTTTCCGCATAATTAATATACATATCCATACCAAATCACAGCTTTCTTGTACTTATAGTCGCTGAGTAAAACCGCGGACGGACAGACAGACATGGCGAAACTATAAGGGTTCCTTGTTTACTACGGAACCCTAAAAAGGATGTTCATGGATGAAGTAAAGGAAAACGCAGAAGTCGTGTCGTAGAGATGTCAAGGATTTGGCTGAAGATCGGGAGACATGGAAAATACTTACTGACAAAAACATAATTCTTAAATAAAGAGTATGCTCCTGTCGGTGCAGTATGAATTTTGTTGCATTTGTCTCCGTCGTCCGTCAGCTGCTTTACTTTATTTATTTATTTAACCTTTATAGTACAAAAAACATTTTGTAAAGCACAACTAAAAGCATTATTTAACAGTCAACCTTTATTATTTATAATTGTAATTGGGTAGTTAAAAAGTTCCTATGGCCACCTTCTGGTTCTATCATCAGATCAACTCCGTGTCATCATAATATTGCATTAATAAATAAATATATCTCAATCGGAAACCTGGCAGGGAGTCAAATTTAACTTGCAAGATTTGTTTGCAGACAGACTAACAGATAAAGGGACAGATAAAACAAAATAAAGCTTGTAAAATTGAGAACAAAATGTGGAATGCTGCCATGAAACAGCAAGTTATCGACCTCCGTGGCGTAGTGGTCACCATGCTAGTCCGCCACCCAAAGGTCCCGGGTTCGATCCCCGGTCAGGACAAATTAGAAAATGGCCTTTTTCTTGTATTATAAATACTAATACAATTAATAATTGTAAGAGAGATTTAGGTGGGTGTAAAATAATGGGAAAGGGAGAAGGGAAAGTGATTGAGTATAATCAAATTTGATAAATATTTACAATTACTACACATTTGCGAGCGACTGTCCGTCGAGCTGGCGCGGCTGCAGCTGCGGCGGAAGCCATCAAGAGGCGCAAATATTCAGCTCTAGGTGAGCCGTATATATTTGCGCCTTTCGCCGTGAAGACTTTAGGGCCTTGTGGTGTGGAGGCGCGTCAAATTTTTAAAGAAATCTCCACACGCCTGATCGACGTTTCTGGGGACCTAAGAGCTGGTGCGCATTTTGGCCAGAGATTAAGTCTGGCCATACAACGAGGCAATGCTGGCAGTCCCTTAGGCACCCTGCCTTGCGACCGTAGCGACCTGGGGTCTATTTTTTATTTAATATAATGTTTTATTTTTAATTAGATATATTTTAATTTATAGGTAGGTTATTTTGTTTTTAGTTTAATTATTTATTTTATGTATTGTGCTGTGTATAATTTATTACTACACAACATGAACTACTGTAAGTGTATACCTGAACACTACTTACTAAAATAAATATATATATTTGTATACTTTACTGTAGGACAAGACGGTCACCTGCTAATTTGATTTTTTTTTATATATTTTAGGACGGCAAAGGAACAAGCGGGTCACCTTATGGTAAGTGATCACCGCTGCCCATTGACAACTTCAGCACCAGTGTTGCCGGCCTTTCAGGAAGATATAGACTCGTTTTTTGAAGGTTTCAATGTCGTATCGGTCCGGGAACACTGCTGCAGGAAGTTGATTCTACAGTTCGGTCGTACGTGGTAAAAAGTTCCTTGTAAAACGTACGGTGGTTGATTGCCAACTATCCAAGTGGTGCGGATGAAATTTTAACTTCAGACGGGTGGTGTGGTGGTGAAATTTTTCAGCAGATATTAAGTCGGACAATTCTTCAGAGCATTCCCCATGATAAATGCGATAAAAAGTGCACAAGGATGCAACATCCCTACGTAGAGCCAGAGGATCGAGACGGCCGACGAGAGTCACATCGGCGATTATACTAGTTGCGCGATTTTGAATACAGTCAAAACGAAAGAAGTTGGTATTTAGGTGCCCCGGCCCAGAGATGGGAGCAATATTCCAGCGGCCTAACTTGTGCCTTATAAAGGCGAAGGCGATGTAACGATGTGAAATATCGCCTTGCTCTACCGAGGATACCCAGTTTAACATATTGATGATGAATATTATTAACAATATTAAAGGCAACCTCCCCTGGGCAGTCTGAAAGTGCTTGAGCAGACTCCGGGCTGATGTTAGGAGATGCCACGAGAACCGAGTCAATGGCTTCTCAAACAGCGACCTTTGTGAATGTGGAGCTGTTCAAAGCATGCCCCACCTCCTCTCATGCACCAATTGCCCAACCTCTTGAACATAAGAAGATTTAAACTCCGCTAATGACAGGGGAGTAAGTGTGGCCACACACTAGTCCACAACCTTATGAAAAATTCATTCCGACTCGCTAAGCAGAAGAATGTTAATGTAATACCTTAATTTTCCGGGTCCAGTGCTTTTCGGGGTACAATTGCGAAAAACGACCACTTTTGGCGTATGTGCGTAGAAAAGCTTCAAGTTCTCACTTTAAACTGTAAACAGTAGTTCATTAAATAGTTTGAAGGGTTATCTAGTGCCTGGTCAAGACAAAATTTTAAATAAAGACTCCGCTTTCTATCAAATGACTAATTTTTGCAGCACAGGACCCCGAAAAATTCTGGTATTTAAAGGCTAAACGACAAATAAATACCTTACACGCTAGATTTAAAAACTGTATTATAAAATACTAGCTTTTGCCCGCGGCTTCGCTCGCGTAGGGGTGTAATTTATCACTTGGGAGATGCCTACGTCATAGTAGCTTTATGCATGCAAAGTCTCAGCCCGATCGGTTTAAAATTGGCAAAGTTTCATACAAACTTTCATCCCCTATTTTATCCCCTTGGGGGTAGAATTGATCAAAATCCTTTTTTAGCGGATACCTACGTCATAACATCTACCTGCATGTCAAATTTCAGCCCGATCCGTCCAGTGGTTTGGGCTGTGCGTTGATAGATCACTATGTCAGTCAGTCAGTCACCTTTGAGTTATATATATTTAGATATAATAGATATAATGTACCGTAGACCTAAATTTTTACTGTGTAAGTTCAATGTTTTTAGAGAATTAAGATCGATGTAGATTAAACTTTCACCGATCGATAGCAGTCAATTAAAACCTCTTTGCGTTGTTCCGTGTAAAAAGAGGTAGAAGACTGTAACGAACCATTGTACGATGTACAGTTGTATAATTTTTATGGCAATTATAATAATTATGTTCTGCATACGAGTAGTGCTAACCGATGGCTCACGCTAATGAAATTACAGAACGTAAGCTCATATCTACGTGGATGATACATCATCATCATCATATCAGCCACAGGAAGTGCACTGCTGGATATAGGCCAAGGATTTCTAAAACGACCGATCGGAAGCGGCCTGCATCCAGCGCCTCCCTGCAACCTTGCTCAGGTCATCCGACCATCTAGCAGATAGGTGTCCTACCGGTACGTGGCCGCCATTTGAGAACCTTTCTGCCCCATCGTCGATCGGTTCTTCGCGCTATGTGCCCCGCCCACTGCCTCTTCAATGAGCTTATCCGCTTGGCTATGTCGGTGACCTTCGTTCTCTTACGAATCTCCTCATGTTATAATGAAATTTAAAATAAGGAAATGGTTACATAAAAATTCGACATTCCTATACAAATTGCATGGGCGGCTGCACGCTTTCGTATGGAAATGGCGATTTTTTTTGTATTTTCGCTGTTATTTAAATTCCAATATTCATTACACTCTAGTGTTCTAGTATAGCCTATAGTTAAATTTATTACGGGTATCTCCCTTTTACATTGTATTATTACATGAGCTGATCATAAACACTTTACATGATCAGAGTAAATTCAGTCCATTACACTCAACAACTTTCCCTTTTTACCCGACTACGACAGTATAATAATTTTTCCAGTCTTTGAATGTATATATGTGGGTATGTATGTTGCAAAACTGTTTTTAATTGATACCAGGCACACCTCTCCTCCGTTCGCTGCGTGTGGAGGGTGTTGAGCGGATTGCAGGCTCCTGCAGCCGCCTCGACAAAGCGAGGACGGCGGAGAGGTGTGACGACGGGGAACGGGGACGCATATAGCGTAGGACCTTAGGATTTTCCGTTCTAAATGTTATATATACTTACAATAATTCTGTGACCATTGAGCAAATTCTGTACCTTCTTTAATTTGTGCCGGTGGTATTGCCAATAAAAGTGTACATACATTAGCCATGTCGTCGAGTGTTTAATCGATTACGTTACAAAAGATGTTATACGAAATTACATATCGTAAGGTGAATTTTTAATTGATGAACGGTTCTTTGTTCATTGGACTCTAGATATTATGCCTATGTATATCATATATTATGACTTTTATTAAAAAAACTTGCAGGGAAAATTCGGCCATACAAATCTTTAATTGCTTCAATAAAATCGTATATAACAGGCAAGAAACTTGCACCGTGTAAATGGGCCTTAAGAGCCCGAGTCTTCCCGCCATCTCTTTTTGGGCTTTTTATTTCCTTCAGTACCGCTTTAATAAAATGGTATGCACCAGGCAAGAGACTTACACCGTCTAAATGGGCCTTAAAAGCAAAGTCTTCCCACCATTTTTTTGGCCTTTCTGTTTCCTTAAATACCACTTTAAAAAATTGGTATGCACCAGGCCAGAAACTTGCACCGTGTGAATGGGCTTTAAGAGCGAAGTCAAAGTCAAAGTCAAAGTATTTTTTTTATTCAATGTATGATAAATTTATCACATATCGAAGGTCATTTTTTTAAATATTATTTTAGTGCATAAGCTAATAACTACTAGCGTTTAGGAACAACCACTGCTGGGAAGATTACGCCGAAAGAAACCCAGTTCAGTATTGGTCCCTATCCAGCCTGATGGGCTACGTATTCAACATAGTATACATCTAAATAATACAATTAACATTTGCATTCGACTATTTCCAAATATTTCTGTTATCTCATTTAGGCTTTCTATTTCCTTAAGTACTGCTTTAATAAAATGGTATGCCGACGCCGTCTAAATAGGCCTATAATTTTTCCGATGTCCAGTGCTGCCTCCATTTGAAATAAAACGAAAAAAGAAAACGGAGATATTATTAAAAATTGTGTCTTGTTCAAACCCTAGACAACCCTTCAAACTATTTTATGAACTACATTTAAGGGGCTCCCTGTATTTTCCGGGATCCAGTGCTGCCCCCATTAGAAAGAAATCATTTAAAAGGAAACGCAGATATTATTTAAACGTTACGTTTTAACGTTAGCCAAAGTTGGCTGTTTTTCGCCACTGTGCATAGAAAACGTTTACATTATCACTTAGTTAATAAAAATTGTTTAAAGTGTCATCTTAGGCTTGATCAAGATAAAATCTAGGCTTGAGAAGACATAAATTTAAATTATGTCTCCATTTCCTTTAAAATAATATATTTTAAATGGGGGCAGCACTGGACCCGGAACAATTCATAAACGTATTGGGCCCTAACCGCCCTATTATAAAAACAGGACTAACTTTGTTACTAGGTTTTAACCATTATCCGTCCAAAATGAAGTTGACATTGACAGGTGAAATAGTGTGATATTACAAGATGTCAACTTGATTTGGTCCGATAATGGTTTAAACCTAGTAACAAAGTTAGTCCGGGTTTTATAATAAGACGGTAAGAGTCAAAGACTTCCAACTCCTTTTGTGGTTTCTCCTCCAATTCAGTACCAGTCGGCTCTGTATTATTTATTAAATAGTCATAATAGCATTAAATGTTAACTTTTTGCCCATTTTCTCAATTGCACATTTTATTTATTTGATAGTTGCAGTAGAAAAAAAATAAAAAAAAAGAAAATCACCAACAAACAGAGTAAGAAAAAGATATCTTAATTAGTATAAGTATTAATTAACATTCCTTCTTACTCTGAATTATTTATAATGAGATTGGTAGATTTATTGAAGTAATGATTAAATCTACATTTTGGAACGGCGATCCGAAAGTATTTAATTAAGAAAATAAAGATACTTTGAGAAATGAATCCGACTGATAAAGATTTACCGTCGTATTGATCACAAGGCAATATGTTGGGACACTTGATAGCGGATGAAAATTTTATGCACATTATATTAGAGGGCTAAATAGAAGAAAGAAAGGAAGAGGAAGCCCCAGGCACAGCTATATAAAGCAAGTCAAGGAAAAGGTGACAGCAGTGTCATATCAAGATGTTAAGAGGTTGGAGGAAAATAGAATAAATAAATAAAAATTAAATACATAGGGACAAATAACACTGATTGAGCTAGCCCCAAAGTAAGTTCGAGACTTGTTATGGGATACTAACTCAACGATTTAATATTTTATAATAAATACATATATAGACAAATCCAAGACCCAGGACAATTTGAAAAAGGCCATTTTCCAACTTGCCCTGACCGGGGATAGAACCTCTGAGTTTCGGACTGGCATGGTGACCACTACGCCACGGAGGTCGTCTTAAAGAATAGAAGAAAGTCCACCGACAACAGCTCTTAAATTATGATGATGATAATAAATCTGCAGTGCTATTATAGAACGTGGAAGGGATATACATATTAACTTTGTTACTAGGTTTAAACCATTATCCAACTAAATCAAGTTGACATCTAGTAATATCACACTATCTCACATGTCAATGTCAACTTCATTTTGGGCGGACAATGGTTTAAACCTAGTAACAAAGTTAATCCTGTTTTTATAATAAGACGGATAATAAATTGAACCACGGACTATACTAAACTCAATTTAGTATAATAAAATAAAAATGAATTTAAAATAAAAATGGCATTTCCATACAAAAGTGTCCAGCAGCTCGCGCAAATTATATGGGAATGTCTCTATTAATTTGTATAATGTTACACATTCAAGAAGCGAAGATTTTTTTGTCACATTCCTAAAAGTATGCTCTCTTTAAATTGGTAGTATTCTTAAATTAGATTGATACTTGAAATACCTACGATCCTAAGACTGACTTAGCATGATATATTTTCATGCGTATGACATTTAGACTATTACTATTTAGAAAATAAACCCTGGGTCTACAAATACTAAGTTACAACTGGAATTTTCTTTAAGGGGATACTTGAATTTTCGGGGTCCAGTGCTGTCCATTTGAAATTAATTATTTGAAAGGAAATGGTAACATCATTTACAAATTTTGTCTTTGCCGAGCCTAAGGAAGATAACAAACAATTTACAAGCTTTTATTTAGTTTCACCTGTACCGTTGTCGGTCTGTCTGTAATCAAATCTTGCAAGTTAAATTTGACCCACTTCCCGGTTTCCGATTGAGCTAAAATTTTGCAAGCATACGTACATCTCGTGACAATGCAATATTATGATGACATAGAGCTGATCTGATGATGGATTTAGAAGGTGGCCATAGGAACTCTGTAATGAAACGACGCAACCCCATCGAGTTTGGGTACGTTTTATTCTTCTTGAAAATCACTTTAGATATAAGATTGTTTTTTTTTTAATAGTGACTTGTTGTGCAGGTCTCAGTTTAAAATGAGACCATGAAGCTTATCGCCATTTTGAAAAAATTCAAAAAACTGATTCGTACAAAATTTCTTCAATATTTTTGAACCTTCTCACAAAATTTCACGAGAAATGCGAAGACCAGATGGACAAACTGACGGACAGCCAGTTTTTGGCCAATCTTGAAAGTCGCTTTGCTCGCCCGTTCAATAAAATTATAGTTTATGGACGGCAAAGGAACAAGCGGGTCACCTGATGGTAAGTGATCACCGCTGCTGCGGACAACTGCAACACCAGGGGTGTAACAGAAGCGTTGCCGGCCTTTCAGGAAGATATAGACTCGTTTTTTGAAGGTTTCAATGTCGTATCGGTCCGGGAACACTGCTGCAGGAAGTTGATTCCACAGTTCGGTCGTACGTGGTAAACAATTCCTTTTAAAACGTACGGTGGTTGATTGCCAACTATCGAAGTGGTGTGGATGAAATTTTAATTTCAGGCGGGTGGTGTGTTTACTCCTTTCAAACTATACTGAAACAATTTTTAGACGACCTCTGTGGCTTAGTTGCCATCATGCCACGCTGTACACCGGAGGTCCCGGGTTCGATCCCCGGTCAGGTCAAGATGGAAAATTATCTTTTTCAGATTGACGTTTTTTTTCAGATTGGTCTTGGACGTTTATTTATATGTGTATTTGTAAAAAATATAGTATCGTTGAGTTTGTATCCCATAACACGAGTCTCGAACTTAATTTGGGGTTAGCTCAATCTGGGTGATGTGCCCGTAAAAAAAACATTTTGCTTTCCAATCTCGGATCATCTATATCGTTCACTCTTATCCGAGCGTATTCCCGGTTGCATCCTCAGCAGTAACGCTTCAGAGCCCGGGGTCCGCTACCTAACGGAGATTTGACGAGGTTACTGGTTTTTACACAGAGCGACTGCCGTCTGACCTCCACAACCCAAAGGGCAAACCAGGAACCAATCCTTGGATAGAATATATATCGTTCACTATCATGGACTGAATTCTCTCTTAAAATAGTTTAAGTTTATTTTGTTAGACTCTGTTTTCAGCAACAACAAATTGGATACTTTCCTGGGTCAAAAATAAATTATTTAATACTGTTAAGATAATAAAAAGTCACAAAAAATTACATTTGACATGATCAATCCTTTTTCAACGTGATTATAGATTTGTTATTGCAAAAAAAAAAAAACTGATGTTAAGAGTGCTATTCGACTCCAAGGAACTGTGACGTCATTAGGCTGTGTTTCATATAAATCCTGAAAATGTTTGTTTTGATGTTCAGAAAAAAGTATCTGATTTTACTTGTTGGAAAATAGCAGATAGTCAAATACAAGCAGTCTAAGAATTTCGCTCGCATCGCTCGCTCGTACAATAGGGATGTAGACAATTTTTTTTTTATCTCATTGTATTCATTATTAAAAAGTATCGTATAATAAGTATGGCAGAAAGTAACAACACATTTAAATTTCGCGTGACGTCACTATCACCTACGACTTTTAATTGAAGATGACGTAAATCACCCTTATTCCAAAACTTCGAAACGCTGTATCTTTGTCTCCTATGCTAAACGAAGTAGTACGGGTTTTTTCTTTTAAGATAATCTAGTTCACGAACAAAGTGAAATAATCCGCTAGTTTCCCACAAGTCAAATCTGAAACTTTTTTCTAAACGTCAAAACAGACATCGTCTATGGGATTCGTATGAAATAGCACGGCGTGACGTCATAGTTTCTTGCAGTCAAATATCGCTTCTATTATTGGTATTTCTGCATTAATAAATCAAAAATCACGTTGAAAATGAATATGATCAATGACAAGTGACATTATTTTGTGACTTTTCAGTACAAAATAATTTATTTTTGTCCCTGGAGACAAGCCTATTGTTGATCCCTATTAATTAATTTCCAATGCTTGTTGCACTCCACAAACAAAACAATCGCTTCCCAAAACGCATTAACCGGTGAGATAAAATTAAAACTTAATTAAAAGTGTGTAAAGAATAAAAAAGGTAAACCGACAGCGGAGCGGGCGTAAAATCGTTTTGTCAACGGTCGTGCGCCGCTTTTGTTCGCCTCTTTGTTCAGAAAAAGGTTGAGTATTGTTCGTGGTCCACTGTGGACATTCTCATATTTAAGATAAATATTTTTTAAGTGTATTTTATTTATTTAACTTCATTACAATACATGATAATGGCGGACTTAAGGCCCGGGGCCTTTTCTGCCAGTCAACCAACAGGTGATGCTGAGAAAGTATTTATTTGGGGTCAGTACAAAAAACTAAAACGAGTAAACTTATTATTATTAAGTAAGTACAAACATATACTCGTCTATTATATCGAGGATAAACCTACACAAAAATATACATAAATAATTGTTCAAAAATAAACCAAACATAAAGTGTCAGTTTTCGGACATAATGTGCACGCACTGCTCTCTTAAATGCAAGACGAGATTCCGCTTTCCGGATACCGGCTGGTAAGGCGTTCAAAAGTCGCACAGCTTGAACGACAAATGAATTATTAGAACGCAGGCCGACAAAGTGGCATCACAAAGGGGGAGATTGCTTGAAGAGCGAAGAGTTCTGACGTGGGTATGTACTTTGGTATATATCGTATGATTTCTTCTTATTAATACTTCAACTTTCTATCAGCACCACCAATATTTTGACTGGTAGAAAAGGCCTTGGGCCTTAAGTCCGCCTGTCACATTTTTACGGTTCCGTCATAGGGTAAAATCGGGTTCCTGTTACTAAGACTCCGCTGTTCGTCCGTCTGTCTATCTGTCACCAGGCTGTATCTTATTAACCGTGACAGCTAGACAGTATTTTCATTCACAGATGATGTATTTCAGTTACCGCTATAACTACAAATACTAAAAACAGAAAAAACAATATTTAAGGGGGCTCCTATACAAAAAACGTGATGATTGTTTGGCGTTTTTACTTGATATTAATAACCGCAGGTAGACGCTTAAAGTATTCACAGAATACTTAGTTGTAATGGCACGGAACCCTTAGTACGCAAGTTCGACTGTTAATTGGTCGGTTATTTACCCTTTCACCGCGAGACTTTATACCAGTTGTCGTGCCCCCAGCGCGAGGGGTATGAAATCTAAAATAAATACCTACAACCAAAAAGGGATGTGGATACTTAAGTTATGTGCAATACGAGCGGTTTTTTTTTTGTCGGAAATATCCGACGCTCGCGGAATGGGCACGACAATGTTTGTCGGATAAATCCGACGTTCGCTGTGAAAGGGTAAAGTTAAATAAATATATGAATAGGCTAAATAAGGTGTAATTTTTATATACAAACACACTTTCGCATTTATGATATTAATTGGGATATCCAGTTGAAAATTTTTTTTTTCTTTATCCAATAAAATATGGTCTATAATTATTAATATAAATAATAAATATCAATATTACTTCTCGGTTAATTTAATTAAAAAGTTTAATGGATCAACCCATTCGCTGGCCGCAAATAAAGATCAATAGAAAAGCAATTGATTTGTTCGTAAACATGTGACAAGGAACCTGTTAAATTATTAATTAATTCAAACTGGCTTACTGCGACTTGAAATCTCGGGGTAAGGGTTCAATGCCAAAGTTTAAAAATTAATATAAAATATCATATTTGAAATCCCCAGAGAAAGACGCGAGTACTACTAGTTCTACTTAGTGGTGTTTTAGTAGGTATTTTCCTTAAGTGAACGTATTATTTTAAGGTTACCACTTTATTTTCATAGGATTTCCTGTGATCTATATTGTAATGAACTATATTTGTAATTTTTTCAAAATTTTAGGCTCATTTGTTTCGGAGATCTGGGGGGGGGATTGGTCAATTTTTGAGGATTGGTCAATTTTTGCCCCACATAACTTTTATCCGCTGGGCCGATTCCCATCAAACATAGCTAAGAACCATATAGATCAAGCAACCTTTCGAACAAAAAAACTGCATCAGGTGCGGCGATGACACAGAAAGACATACAGACATACATACACTTTCTTCTCAGCAGTGGTCGTTACAAAGCGCTGGTATCGGTAGCATTTCTTTAAAAATAAATTTAATTTTAATATACTTTACACGCAACATAAATTATACTTATTGACGTGTAAAAGTGCCTGTAAAGGTCTAATTACTGAATAAACATTTGAATCTTTAAATCAAACTAACAACACCCAACTTTTTAGTCGATGGTTAAAAACAATCGTAAGTATACGAAAAGAAAAATTATTCGGGTCACATTTACCTTTAATTTAATGCAACTCTTTCCTCAGGAATGCCTTAATAAATCACAAGACACGACACGCGTTCTGTTTAATTCCGCTTATCAGTGACAATGTTCGAGCGCTACCTGTTAAATGGGATGCCTCGACGTAGATCTAGAAATTGGTTACATACGGCAGTCTATGAATTCTTCAAAAATTTCTATTAAATTTCAGTTTCTTCAAATTACAATTCAATCAGTAAAATTCAATTAACTTGTGATGAGAAATATGTTTAAATTGTATCCCAGTGACAAAAATATTTACATTATCTCGCAAGTTTCGAATGATTTATAATAAATACTATGATACATGTTAAACAGTTTGGCTCTAAAAAAGCTTTACTTTTTTATAACTAAATAAGTATTTATTAAAACCTGTTTTCACAAGTCTTTCTCTGATAAGTCAGATGTTGCCAGTTTTTTTCATAAAAATTATTAAGACTACAACGACATTTCTAAACTGAATTACTTAATTCAACAAAAAAAAATTATTTTTATTTTCCATGCAATAATTAAGAACTAGTTTGAGAGTTAAATGTTAATAAGAGTTGAGAGTATCCACGTATTTCCAACATTAAGAAACACTACACTAAGTTAATTCGGTTTATTCTAATGCCATAATGTTACTACACCATGTCAGCTGTCCTCGCCAAAGTTAATGCTTAACCAGCGAAATATTGTTATTGCTGAAAGTCATAATGCTCTTCGGGAATTTATTTTTAGTTTGTAAAAAAAACTCAGACATCTAAATCGACAAAAGTATATTTATCTCTCCCTTTTCTTTCCTATTAGTCCTCTTCCCAGTACTCTTTCCTTTTCTCGCCTATTCATTTCAGTTTATAATTTGTGCCTTTTCTAAAAAAGTTAACTCTATGGCTAAATGTCTTACTCATCGCGGCGGGGTCATAAATTCGTTTCTCATTTGAATTCGATTGTGATCGACGACTTGCGCCCGCGCACTCCGGATCCCGTTTATAGCTCACGATTTCAGATATACATTACGTTTTGTATGAAAAGCCGGTTTGTACAGACTCTTTGAAATTAAGGACCTCAGTCTTCAATCCCTGATAAAAAAAAAAAACTTTTGAGGTGTCAAGGGACACCCGGATGGAATGAAGTAAAATATAAATATAATTAGGTCTAAATTACATTGAAACACTTTTCTGCGTTCTAAAATCAAGTTTACTATCTTCATAAATTAGAATGAACAAAAAGTGTCGTTACAACTTTTGGTCCTAATTTTTTTCGTCTAGCAACGCACGATAACGAACTTCGTTCCAAAAGAGGGTATGTTATAAGTTTGACGCCAACGTCTGCCTGTCTGTCTGTGGCATTGAAGCTCTCGAACGGATGGCCCGATATCGATTTGTTTTTATATGTGAAAGCAAGTTTCCTTGCGGTGGTTTTTAGCTATGTTTGGTAAAAATCGGTTCACCCATTCAAAAGTTATTGGGGTAAACGGTTGAAAGTCGGAGTTTTTTCAATTTGTACGGCAAATCAACTTTTTGTTTTAAAAAATAAAGAAATATATACCCCAAAGGACATCTTTAGCGTGATACTGAGCATAATATGAAAAGAGGAATCAAAATAGTGATGGGTTGCTAGCCGTTGCGCGTATAAACATAATATGGTCAGAAAAGTATAATTGTTATTTGTTCGTCTTTAAGATTATCCAATATAATGGACCCATACTTTTCAGTTTACCAAAAAAGTAAAAGTTCACAAAGATACGAAGCATCAAAGTTTCGGAGTGCGGCGTCATCGCTAAGTAAAAATCTTACCTAGCCGTGCGAAATTTCTAGTCACTGTATCTTTGTAACTTTTATTTTCATAAAAAAGAAAGAATGTGTGTACAATATTTTTTTTTAATCAAAAGATATGTCAGGAATATTTTTTTCGTTTCGTTTTCCTTTCGTCATGCCTTTTCAAATTCTTTACGATCTGCGCGGGAAAAGAAGCATTCTAAGGTGTTTCTTTTCTCCCAGATTAGCAAGCAGCAAGAGAGATAACAATTATACGACGTGGAAGGCTATAAAATACCTACCACCAAAAATATAAATGTAAAAATGGCAGCCAAGTTCAATATTCGACAAAAGAATTGAGATCTAAGTGGCCGCCAAGATCTGTAGAGAATCCTGAAATTGTTTATAAGAATCTTTACATTTGACTTGGCTAGTTTTAGCACAAGCACCTGCTTAGATTTGGCTAATCACTTATCATCTTTATGTTATGTGTATATTATTGTTTTTACTAATTACATTAAATTCTTATAAATGTGTCAGAATTACTGGTATAAAAAACAAATAAAACATTCTGCATTTACATAAAAAAGTGCCCAGCCGCCCCGCCAATTTTTTGTTTATTTTTTGACTATTATTTTGTTTTAATTATACTATAGTGATCTAGGTATGGAGAAAAAGACAACAGACAGAATAAATATCATGGAAAGAAAGATAGAGGCGAGGAGAGGAAAGGGAAGGCCAAGAAGGATGTTCATGGATGAAGTAAAGGAAAAGGCAGATGTCGTGTCGTATAGGGATGGGGTCAAGCATTTAGCTGAAGATTTGGAGGCATGGAAAATACTCCACCGATAACAACATAGTCTTTAAACAAATTGATGATGATGACGGTAGTCTAGGTATAGCCCGTAGTTCGATTCATTACGGGTTATACAATGTCCTTTTTAATTAAGTACAAATATTTTAGGAGGTGATTCAGTCCATCATTTTGAACAACTTTTCCCAATAAATATATATCGAAATAAGAAAATTTCTTTTGCATTTTTCATAGTAACTATATCACGTGACTACTTCGATTTGCATGAGAACCTAAATATTTTTTTTCGTATTTCGATATACATTTATTGGGAAAAGTTGTTCAAAATGATGGACTGAATAACCCCTTAAAATATTTGTACTTAATTAAAAAGGACATTGTATTTTCTTATATTTCCCGGTCGGGACGTTTACCCGCTCAACCATATATCAATATCTAATTATAAATAAACGCAATCGCAAGAAATAGCGAGTAATTGTATAATTTCGTATCCATAGCGCCGCACGCCGTTTCTATTCGCTTTCTAGAATAATTGCAAATGGCGGCCAGATGTGACTAAGAAAAAAAATGAAAGTTGCGGAAAAAGATCGACCGACGAGTTGGGTATCATTTCTGAGAGTTCCGTACTGTATTTAGGCGTGAGTGAGTGTTTTTTAGCACTGATACTTTAATATTCTTGTAATTAACAGAGTATTCTTTGAGTCTTCGACAGATATTAGTTATCTTTTACCGAACGCCTGTGGCAGCTTTGTGGTGAAACACCAATCGATCATCCTAAAACTCGTCGCAAATGGACATGGATCAGCCTCAAGCTTAGGAGGGATCCCACTTTCAATTCATGGCAGGGACTGGAATGGACTCCTCAGGGCAAGAGGAAGCGTGGTCGACCAAGCAGACCTGGCGACGGTCGGTAACAGCGGAAATGAAGACAATCGGGCTATCTTGGCTCTCCATCTCGTTCTGTCTTGAGCAACGCGCTTTACGCGTTGCTCAAGACAGAACGAGATGGAGAGCCCTCTGCTCTCCTCATCCAGGGGACATAGGACAATAAGTCAAGTAAATCAACTACCTAAGTAAATAAGTATGTTTTTTAAAAGTTGTTACTTTTTATATTTGTTTGTTGAATTTTGTGTAATTTGAAACATTTAATATTTTATAATGCTTTTACATTATTTATAATTAATCTAAAACACTAGAATAAGCGTGGTAAAAGAGAATTTTAAAAATATATATCTATTAAAATATCATAGAAAATATACTAATTGGTATTCGAATTATAAAAGTATTTTTTAACCACAATTTTTTTTATTTAAGCTATACTGTCCCACTGCTGGGCAAAGGTTTCTCCCATTTTTCTCCACTTTTCTCTATTCAGAGCAGCTTCTGACCAATCACGCTGAAAAGCGTCCAAGTCATCGCGCCAACGCTTTCTAAGCCTACCCCTGCGACGCCGACCGTTTTCGGGTATCCACGGAGTTATCCTGTAAGCCCATTTTTCAGGCGACATTCTGCTAACATGACCGCAAAATACCGAAAAAAAAATGATATTTCGGCTTCAAAATTACCAAATAAAAAGGAAAAGCTCTTTGCAGTTAGCTTCCAATAATAACCTAAGTAATGATCTGGGTACCTATAGAAATATTTATCATCAAAATCATTAAGTATCTATCTAATCAAGGCAGCCTGGGTATTCGAAATTTGTCTTGTTTTAACCGTTTGTATAAATCAGTTATAAGGTTTCATAATGTCATTATTATCTTACGGATCCCTAATTCACAATTATGCGATATTGGAACGCCGATTGCATACTAACTAATCAGCTGGACACCATGATTTTCCACACCGTCTTACTTTGTGATATCATGCGTGGGTACTCATTTATAGATATGATCAAACATGATTTATTGCTACAAAGTATGTTTTTTACAAGCTTTTATTCAGTTTCACCTGTCCCGTTGTTAATCTGCCCGTCTGTCTGTCTGTCTGTCTGAAATCAAAGTAAAATTTGACCCACTTCCCGGTTTTGTAATGGCTGAAATGCACGCATACGTATATTGCGTGACAATGCAATATGACAGGGAGCTGATCGGATGATGGAGCTGGAAGGACGTCAACGCATCTTTGTGATAAAACAACACAACCCCACCGAGTTTGGGCTTGATTGATTAGTCTTGAAGAGCACTTTAATCTTTTCAGGTCACTGTTCATAGATACAAGCCTGTTATAAGAAATATATTTGTAGATTACTTGTTGTCTTGTAAATGTTATGATTTGCAATGTAAGCATGACGTATTCTTTTGTCTTAACAATACAATAAATTACCTACTTTTTAGGTAAAGATATTAAGGGGCTACATGAATTTTCCGGGGTCCAGTGCTGCCGCCATTTGAAATAAATCATTTGAAAGAAAACGGAGATATCATTTAAAATTTTGTCTTGATCAGACCCTATATAACCCTTCAAACTATTTTATGAACTACTGTTTACTGTTTGAAGTGAGAACATGAAGCTTTTCTACGCACATACGCCAAAAGTGGTCGTTTTTCGCAATTGTGCTTAGAAAAGCTTCACGTTCTCACTATAAACTGTAAACAATAGTTCATAAATAGTTTGAAGGGTTATCTAGGGTCTGATCAAGACAAAATTTTAAATGAAATCTCCGTTTCCTTTCAATAGATTTATTTCAAAAGGGGGCAGCACTGGACCCCGGAAAATTCAGGTAGCCCCTTAATATTCTTTTTTTGGTTTCATTCCATTAGTTAACTACTTTATAGTTTAATTTTATTTTTTGGTAAATCTCTTGCATGTATAGGCACAATCATATTATTATTTTATTTGCGAAAAAAATATTCAAAATTCATAATTCACATTCAAAATTTAACAGTTTAATCTGTACTTAGACCATTACAGGCTTTTTACACGTCAATAAGTATAATTTACAATACGTGTAGTGTATATTAAAATTTAATTTATTTTTAAAGGAAAGCTACCGATAACAGCACTTCGTAACGACTACTGCTGAGAAGAAACGCCGAAATAAACTCATTTTCACAGTATTGGTCGCCTACTCGACAGAAGGGCTTTGTCATATTATTATTATGTCTTTTTAGTAAGAAATACTTTAAATGTAATGCAATTCTGACACATTATAAAATGTAATGCTTGCGAACGAGTAAACAAACATAAATTACGTATATATTATTTTTGTATAAAAATACTAAGTAGTCAAAAAGCGAAGCCGAGCTGACCAGCAGACCAGCGAGTTAAGCAATATTGTCAATAAATCGTAATTATTAACATAATAGACAAAGCGATTAAGGGAGATAAAGGGACTTATTTGTCAGATCAAAACGAAACTTTCGCATGATGCTATCTTTTCTGTTACTCAGAATCGTCATTTGCTAGAGCGAGAGAGAGTGGCAGAACGCATCAACATGGCCGGTTCTGTGGCGTTCCGTCGTCCTTTCTCGCTCTAGCAAATGACGGTTTTGAGCAACAGAAAAGATAGCAACATAGGAAACTGCTGTTCCGTGCCTAGATTTAGAATATACAAGTAGTGTAGATTTGCCACCGAGCGTCCATGGGTTAGAGAAAGGCATATTAATGATACTACGTATATTATTTCATAGTCGGGTTATAGGTATACACTTTAACCTCCTTATTCATAAAATAATACAAACGTGTGTTAAACTTATTTTAGTTAAAAAATGTTTTGTCTCGTTCTTTCAATGCGAAATATTCAAAAGAGGGAAAAGGACAAAACATGTTTTAACTAAAATAGGTTTAGCAAACGGTTGTTATTTTTTATGAAAATGAGGGTTTGTATATTCAATTTGAAGTGTGCCTATAACCCGACCATGAAAAAATGTTCGGTCGGTGATAGAGACACAACACGGCAATCTTTTCTTTGTCTTCTTTTAGAAATCTCAATAAGATTCATCATCATCATCCGAGCGTATTCCTGGTTGCATCCTCAGCAGTAACGCTGCAGAGCCCGGGGTCCGCTACCTAACCAAGGAGATTTGACGAGGTTACTGGTTTTTACACAGAGCGACTGCCGTCTGACCTCTACAACCCAAAGGGCAAACCAGGAACCAATCCTTGGATAGTTTGATGATCAAACGCTAGGTTGCGTTCGGGACCCGCAGTTTTACGTGCCTTCCGAAACACGGAATCATCTTTCTTTTCGGATAATCAAGTGATTCAAGCCTGCAATATCCTATCCAGACTGGAAACAACTTTTCACAAAGTATGCTTCCCAGTGGGAATCGAACCCATGACCTCCGGGTCACAAGGCGAACGCCTTGACCACTGGACCACGGAGGCAGTCTAGTAAATCTCAATAAGACTATCGCGCTCTATCAAAGAGCGTCAGGCCCTTGGTTCCGTGCGAGATAAGTCCAACCCTATGACATCTTCTACAATTCGTTAAGAAGTTTCCTTAAAGAGTTAAATCCAAATTTTTTTTCTTAAAACCTTCAGCTTTAAAACTAACGTTGTTTATAAGATAAGAGGCAGAATGTTTATGTTAGTGAAAAGCTATTATCTCAGTCAGATCAAAGTGAGGCATCAGGTCTTCACGGTGAGCACCCCCCTTAATGGGCGCTAAGCGGATAGAATTATGAAAGTAAGTGACAGCTATCTATTTTTTTAAATATTGTGTTGATGTTTGTATTTGCAACAATATTTTCTCTCTTTTCTTGCATTAATTTTTTCAATTAATTAGATATAAAGATAAGGAATGAAGTGATTCGAAAGAGGTCTAAAGTCAATGACGTTGTTTATACAATAAAAAGACAAAAATGGAAGTGGGCAGGACATACAGCAAGAATGGACTCAAGACGGTCGACCAGAAGGGTAATGAAGTAGTGACAATCCTAAAAGCCAATCGAGGGAATAAACGAAAATGCGAATCATGTGAAAAGGCGATGCGACTAGCAAACCACCACTGTTTTGATTCCTTTCTCCACCTTCTCTGCTACCATCGCGCTAAAAGTGACCTTTGAGTTTTGCGGCCCTAGGCTCTGTCTGCTTAGAGCCGCAAGACCACAAATGCTCTGTCTGCCCCGTTAGGGTAAGTAAGTGATAGCGTCTCTTAGAAGAAAATATTCAAATACAAGTTTATTTGTCAGGCAAATTAAAAAAACTTCGATGACACCATCTATTGACGAGAGGCGGAACTATATATTCCGATCGATGTTAAGACGAAGTGGTAGCTAAAGTGGCGCCCTCATTTGAAATAAATTGTTTAAATCTAAATATGGTGATAATTGATTATCACCATGTAAATTGTGTATTGAAAGTAATATTGGTAGTCCGTCTAGTTTTAAAACTGTTTTTTGCCAAAAGTGGCCACTTTTGGCGAAAACAGTTTGAAAACTAAACAGACTATTAGTAATAATTTCAAAGGTTATTTATAAAATAGTTTAAAGGTATTTCTAGACAGTGGTACAAATCAAATTTTTAATTATCACCATATTAGTTTAAAACAATTTATTTCAAATGAGGGCGCCACTTTAGCTACCACTTCGTCTTAAGTGGAATTGATAGCGCTATCTATTATTTGCCAAGAAAATTAAAAAAAACGACTATATTGTGTTCAGCCATAACAACTTTTTAACGGCTGAACAGTTTCTTATCAAACATAACTATAAGAACCACCGCAGGAGAATTTGCTATCACGTGAAAAAATTACATTTTAATCGTTCCATCGAAAGCTATGATGCTACAGACAGACAGATAGACCGACGATGCCACATACAGACACAAAGACATAAGTGTCAAACTTATAACAATGCTCTTTTTTGTCCTTGGTAAAAAGTAAGTAGCATTAAGAACATTAAATTCTTAATATCTCATTATAGTTCAGGAAAGTATGACATAAAATATGTTTTATAGTTTAATTTTTATTATGGAGATGTTTTAGGAGCTAATTGAGTGCCATTTGTGATGTCAAAGGAGAAACCGCGAAGAATAAATTAAGAATGTTTTATAATTTCTTGATTTAAATTTTTACGTTCTTTAGAGGGTATTTTTATTGAAAGTGTTTATTATTTAGTGCGTAATTAATCAAATCTATTCTAAATATAAAAAAATATAAATAATTATGTTAAACGATTGCTGTATCTTTTTAAAAATAAAAGAATAATAAATAAATTAATTGACTTATTTATGTATCATTTTATGTACACAGAGAATATTAAAATAAACGTTGTACAAATGCAGTTCTTATCCCAAAAGAGATCATATCGTCGATAAAAAAATCTTTAAAAAAAAAGATTAACAATTAGCATTGCAGTACAAAAGTCAGAGTTAACCTACCTACTTGATTACTGAATTTTACGAACACTTTAAGATATTAAAAAATAATAATAACAGAGTAACAAGAAAAACCGATTTTTTTTCAAAATTTAAAACCGGTTTCAATGGCATTCTACAAACCCGATTTTGGTAAGATTTCTATAGGACCACCTCGCAGGTATTTGAAACAAATTTTATGTGAAAGATTTCCAAATTGGTTTTGAGGCATCTTCGAATAACTGGGGAACAACATAAATTTCTCCTTTTTTAAGGTAGATTTAAAATGTTAAAAATAAATATATTTAATTGACATAATTCAAAACTTATGATCAGTTATAAATGCAATATTAAAGTCAGAATTAATCTACGTACTTGATCACTGAATTTCATGAATATTCAACCACACTTTGAGAAGTAAAAAAAGGTCAAAAAAATATTTCCATTCGAGCCGATTTCCAAGTTTTAACTAACCCAGTTAGATAACACTTTTACGACTAGTGATAACCCTAAATACAAAGCCACCCCCAGGGGTGCAGGCTTTAACATTTTTTTATTACGACATATAAACTTAATTTATGTCACAGTATCATAATGAGCATATGCTAATATGGACAAAATGACACCATAATGATAGCCGGGAATAATTATGAAAAATGAATTTATGTATTTTCATACTGTGACAGGTGCAAAATTAATAACGTTAGAGGGATTTATGATCTCATTATGTCAATGTAATAAAATATAATGTGCGGTAAAATTGCAGAAAAAACTCACGAAAATATTCCATCATGAGCAATCTTAATATACAACGTATATGTTACATACGCGTAATAAATTAAACCACGGGCTATCTAGATCACTATAGTATAATGATTTTAAAATAACAGTCAAAAACAAAAAAGTCGAAATTTGGCGTTACAAATGAAAGTACAAAGTTTTTTAGGGATATCCAACGATAGTTCTTTTTGACAAAATGTAATTAATTCAGGATAAGTATATCTATGATTAATATATAATATTGATTGAAACAGTTAGTCAAAAATACGAGTGGCACAAGAGACGCCATCGAGCATTTTTTGGCGTACTTATACATACAACGTTGCATACAATGCATTTTCAACGACTATATTTTATAAACAAAGAAAAATATGAAAACGTTTTACATATTTTTGGCAGATAAAAAAGTAACACAAATAAATAACTTGACAACAAGCGCGGTTTGAATTTGTTGCATATAATTTGAGTCGCCTCACCTACGCCACGCGCTCGCCTTGCCTCCGCCTTGTCTCCGCTTGGCACCTGCTCAGCGCTCGCCCCTACTGGACTTCGGTAAAAGCAATTCGAGTTGTATTGATGCGTGAAAGGACTCAAATTATATGCAACAAATTGCAAATATTTCGAAGCGCGCTTGGCGTGCCCTAAGCGTGCACTAGGCGTTTAAACAAATTTTATAAAACACACTTTAACTAAACTTACTAAGGTAGACGAAATGCGTGGCGTAATGGTGACCATGCTAGTCCCCCACCCTGGGGTCCCGGGTTCGATACCCGGTCAGGGCAAGTTGTAAAATGGCCTTTTTCAAATTGTCCTGGGTTTTGGATGTTTATTTTTATATGTATTTGTTATAAAATGTGGTATCGTTAAGTTAGTATCCCATAACACAAGTCTCGAACTTACTTTGGGACTACTTAGCTCAAAGTGTGTTATTTGTCCGTTATATTTATTTATTTATTTGTGCGAAAAGTTTTACAAACAGCCGCCGCCCGACTTCAACCCTCCTTGGGGATGCAATATTTTAGTTTATATGAGCAAAAATCTCAAGATATATTCTTGAGATAGCTTACGCTGTAAAATGTCAAAAAAATGTTAGTATATGCATATGACGACCTCCGTGGCGTAGTGGTCACCATGCAAATCCGCCACCCACAGGTCCCGGGTGCGATCCCCGGTCAGGGCAAGTTGGAAAATGGCCTTTTTCAAATTGTCCTGGGTCTTGGATGTTTATCTACATATATATGTATTTGTCATAAAATATAGTATCGTTGAGTTAGTATCCCATAACACAAGTCTCGAACTTACTTTGGGGCTAGCTCAATCTGTGTGATTTGTCCCTATATATTTATTTATTATTATTTATTTATTTATATGCAACAAATTGCAAAAATTTAAAAGCGCGGTTGGCGTGCCCTAGGCGTGCACTAGGCGTAGGCTTGGCGTGAGCGTGTCTCTGACCAAATGTTATAAAACACAGTTAAACTACATTTACTTACTTAAATTGCTAACTTCCTTTTGGCCGCTATCAGTGATATCGTTGATTAATAGGGCCAAATGTAGTTATAATTGGCGACATCAATCGTGGGCAAACAAAATGTTAATGGTCTCATGAAGTCATGGTAAAATAATAGTTGTTTGACGATTTTAAACCAAGTTATTTTTAATCCCGATCTGAATAAGGTAGAGTTATTTATGTACTAACACTGATTTCATACAGCAAAAGAGTAAAGTGGATATGCCTCAAATCCCGACATTAATTTTAAAGAGCAGCAGAATTAAGTGATACAGAATTAAAAAGTTATTTACTTTTACACAATTTAAACCACGCCACTCGCGACGTTGCTAATATGCAAATACTAAAATAAAGTATGTTAATTATCTTTGTTTTATTTGTCCTATTTATCTCTCAGGTTTCAATTATTATTTATTTGCAATATTGTTGGCAACACAGGATTGTCCATTAGAAATCCCAGGAAGATCCATATTAATATCAACATTTCTACGCAAGTACATAAATAACTCTACTCAATTCCGACCTCTGGTTCTAAGTTTGACGCTATTGTCTGTCTGTCTGTGGCATCGTACCGCTCGAACGGATGGACCAATTTTAATGCGTTTTTTTATGTAAAATCAACTACCCTATAAATGGCATTGGGGACTAAGGTTTTTGTAGTTTGCTTGGCAAATAATAGATGGCGGATATTAATTCCACTATTTAGTTTTTCCGCACATCACTAGATGGCGTTTACATATGAAACTATTGAAAGTCGGCGTTTTTTCACTTGTTTCTAAATATATGTGTCCTAATTGTATGTAAGTTAAAACCCCTAAGGTTTTCGGGAAGAAATATTTTTAGAGCTATACAATACTACAAAGTAAACAATAATTATAAGTGATGTGCATTGAATGGTAACCCAAAATATTAGTTTCTACATACTTATTACATAAGCGAATTCTTAAATAGTGTCAAGCAAAATGTCATAAATTATTTAATTTATGGAATATGTTTTTGTACGATATTTTAAGCTTTTGTCCCTACTCATAAATTCAAGTTTACTTTATAGTTGGTGCAATAAAGATTTATCTTATCTTAAATAATTTATTAATAAAATTTAGCCAGCAATGCTGTTATGCACAGAGTTACAAATGAAACTTAATGTATTAATTATCTAGACAATAAAGTAAATTTAATTATTTTTTGTCTTTTAACTGTTATTTTAATTTCATTGTTATATAAAATAGTAACCTAGTATAGTGAATCGTTTGATTTTTATGCAAATGTTTTTAAGAAGAAATTTAGCTGATTTCTTACTTACATATAAACTTAGCAAAATAAAAACAACAGAACCCGGGCCAACCCATTAGTCCGACCACAGCGTGGATATTTATGTCTGTTTGTGAAACGTAGTGGTGCACAAACAAGTTCCATTCCAAAATATTTACGAAAATATTGCTCACAATTTGGTTATAATAAAATTTTCCGTAGCGTTGAAATACCTGCGGAATTCTTAGAGTTGATAATACGCACGCAATTTGTATTTTGACATTAATAAGGTAAGAATTAACTAAAAAGAAATTTTGTGAACAATTTAAATAACTATATTTATGGTCTATTTGTAGCCTGCTAGAAAATAAAATATGTAAATATAGACAGATAGATAACTCTTTGTACACGAAAAGAAAAAAGTATGTAATACAAATAAATAATTTTAAATTAAATGAGTTAAATGGGCGGTCTTATCGCTTAAAGCGATCTCTTCCAGACAACCAGTATTTATGTTATTTAATATATAAATGTTATTTATTTAGCAATTTATGTACTTAGATGATGTTTACAGAGAATACATAAAATAAAAGTTGTACAAAGGCAGTACATATCTCAAAAGAATATCTCTTCCAGTAGGCTTGTGTGTGGCCTGTGTGTGTGTGTGTGTGTTTTTTTATTTTTCATAAATATTTGAGATATCCAAGAGTAACAATATGTAAAAGTAACCGTTGCCACTCTTTGATATCACTATGATATACACTATTCACGAGATATGTTTACCAAAGAACAAGCAAATGAAGTCGAAGGCAAAAGCTGCATAAACTTAACTTACTCAACTGATTTTTCTATTCAATATAAAATAAATAAGCCTATCTAAGTAATGCCTATTTAACTGATACACGAGTTATATAAGATAACCCAAAATACTTATTTCCAGAAAGAACCAAGCAGAAAAACCTCTGGTAATGACAGGATATGTTTTTATATAGTAGTTAAAATATGTTATTTACATAATCCATACGAAAAAGATAAGCTATTGAATGCGGATAAGTGATTATCAATTGGTTCTTTTAATATTTTTTCATTCATTTTAACTTTATATTTATAAAATTATTAGTTTATAAAAATTTTTGTTTTATCTATTGTCCTCGACCATAATTTAAAATCGTGAGCGTATTAACAGCTCTATAGAAATATTTTCACTTTCACATCGTACACGGGGTCACTGCCGAAATTCTGTCACGCGATGCCGCCATTAGGGGTCGTTCGACCCCCTCCCCCCTCGAGGAGTCGGCGAATTTTACAAACTACCCGCGTAATTTCGTAGTCTTATATACAAGGGGTGCTTATTTAAGGCTCTTTTCATGTGCACCCATTGGCTGGGTTTGGAAAAGATTTGTTGAGTGCAGTTTTGTTGATATATTTTTTGTCGTAGCTGTTTTTTTTTCTGTGGGTTTTATAACTTTTTCGATGCTTTAGCAAAATCTCACCATGTTGCTTATTTATGTGAAAAAACTAATTATGTCAGTACGGTACCTATATCACAAACTTTTTTTGGTTAAAAATATTTTTGATTTATGTTTGTTTTGTTCATTTATTTAAATTGTAGTTAGTTTTGGTTTAGTGGTTTTTTTATCGATAAATTGTTAAAATCGTATTAAATCAATAATATTTAATTAAGGTGAAACTTGATCATTAAATTGTTGTATGTATGTTATTTACTTAATAAAAGACGTCAGGCTTGCCATTTTAAAATTGGCTCTGTTAATAAAAGAATAATATTTTTTTTAAAACTAAAAACCGACTTCACTTCCAAACTACACAACCGATTGTTATAAAATTTCCATGAGACTACCCTTAAGGTATCATCTTTCCAACAAAAAAAGAATCATTAAAATCGGTTAATAAACGACAAAGTTATCCACAAACACACATAAAAATACAAAAAAAATTATACGGTCGAATTGAGAAACTTCCTCCCTTTAGAAGTCGTTTAAAAAGATATATTTGCCAATTTCGAAATTTCGAAAAAAGGAAAAACCTTTTAATCTTGTTTTTTATTCTGTCAACAACTTATCAAAAAATCATTAAGATCAAATATCATTTAGAAGTGGACAAATGTTTTCTCCGTCTGCTATTTCTGTAGGAACGGACGCGTGCTATACTTCCCTCTAAAACCTTACCACTAAATGCGTAGTAGTAATTAAATATTCTATAACCGCTAATCGTAGCTTGCGGTTCAGTTTGCAGCAGTTTATGACTGGCAGTTTATGATTGTAAACCGATTTTATGAAGAAGATAATAGAAGGAAGAAGCGGAAGAGGAAAAACCTAGACACAGCTTTCATCTTCACCATTATTTCAGCCGCACAACGTCCACTGCAGGACATAAGCCTAAGGATTTCTAAAATGGCCGATCTAGAGCGACCTGCCCGGCCTGTGTCACTTCCCGTTTAGGTATCGAAAATATACCAACATTTTAACTATGCGCGCTAACCACGTTAAGTAGATATTTCTCTGAATTTCTTTTCTGAGTAAGACTTCTGTACGTGAGTACTTATTCTTTGGTCCTGCGTCCAACGCTTTCCAGCCACTGCTTTATAAAGCAAATAAAGAAAGTGGGAGTGGTGTCGTACCAAGACGTCAAAAGAAACTCTACTGACAAAAGCGTCGCTCAATATAACTGCTTCGTTCTGTTAAACAAGTTGAACGTAACTTGCGTTGGATGAATAATTCAATTTCTTCTACGCTGGTCTTTAAGGCAAAAAAAAAATACTTAATTCAGACATTCATATATAGTGTAAAGACACTATGTCTAAAGGGGAGGAACATTTTGTATCTTGCTGCTCTAAGCAGACAGAGTCCAGGGCCACTGAATAAGTATTAGTACTCACGTACAGAAGTCTTACTCAGAAAATAAATTCAAAGAATTATCTACTTAATGTGGTTGGAGCTATGGTTTAATTTAGCTCGCGTCCGAACTCCTCACCTCTTCGTTTAGATACCTACATCCATTACAATCCAAGACAAACGATTCATGTAACTGAATTTTCCCCTTCGAAGCAGTCGCCGCGCATATAGTAATAATATAGGTATATTTTCGATACCTAAACGACTGAACGGGAAGCTACATAGGCCTCTCTGTACATACACGAAAAACAATACAAAAACAAAAATGCCATATCATTACTCGAGTTAAATATTATTATTCTACCTCTATAACAGCTAATTGTTTTGCAGCAGTCAGTTTATGACCAATCTAGACTGTTAAATAGCTAGTTGTTATGAGAAACTTGGCAGTTTATTGTTTTAAAATTGAAAAGATTTGAATAGCTTGTATTTATTTAAATAGTTTTACCTGTTATTCAGTCGATAAATGTTAAAAAAATGCATTTAAATTTTATTTTTTTAAATTACGCTCATTCATTACCGAAACGTTGGAGTAGCAGTAGAGCTTTATGGTCATGACGTCAGATATGCATGTAAGCAAATACGCTGATGTGTGTATATTAGCAGTTGCCACTGTTTAGTTTACACAGGCGTATGACGTAATAACATGGCGGTTACTAACTGAAAACTTTGAATTGAATTTAACAATGTATGAACTAAAACTATAAATTTTCGACTGTTTATAGCCTAAGCTATCTCAAGAATATATTTTGAAATGTTTTCTCATAAGACTAATTAATATCTTATTGCATATCCAAGGAGGGTTCACGTCGGGCGGCGGCGGTGTGTATAACCTTTCGCACAAATGTATCCCCGAAAAGGGTTGACGTCATGCAAGCAACTGGAAGCACTTCGGAAGTTGTTAGGCATCTTTGGTTGACCATTGACATGTGTATTATTGAATGTTATATTTGGAGAAGAAGGAGAGCTCCAAAGTAGCTCAGCTGAGATAGCGGGAAAATCAAAAAGATCGTTTTAGGGTTGCGTAGTAAACAAGGAACCCTTATAGTTTCGCTATGTCTGTCTGTCCTTCCGCGGTTTTACTCAGCTACTATAAGTACTAGAAAGCTGTTATGTAGCATGTTTAATAAAACTACTGAAAAAAAAATTTGTGTGTGTAAAAAGTCTATTTATTTTTGTCGACTAGCCAATCACTTGGAGTATCGTTGGATAGGTCTTTCAAAAATATTATGAGCTTGTGAACACTGTTTTTCGATTTAGGGATCTGTATTTGAAATATTTGGTTTTAAAGTGAACATTTTTGTTAGATTCAAGTGTCCCCCCCTCTATCTGCTAAACGGTTATGAACTGAATACAAGTGAAAAAATTCTGAGCTATAGTATAATATACATATAAAGAACTTTAAATGAAAACTATCAGAACTAAGTAGGGTTTACAAATTAAAAAGTTATAGGCGATCAACTTATAAAATGTACTCGAACAAGGAAAATTTCGTAAAAAAATAGTTTTTAGACGTTTTCTGTGGCATGATCTCAAAGTTGGCCTTCGTGACTACGGAACCCTATACTGTGCGTGGCCCGACACGCACTTGGCCAATTATTGGAGAGTAAAAAACTTAAAACCACACCCCGGGTACTACGAGTACACACAGAAAAGGATATTAGTAAGATATATTATACATTATAATTATTTATAGCATTATTTGTTTGATATAATTAGGTCTAGTGGTTGACCGGGAGAAAATGCTAATGGCATTAGGTCCGCCATTATATTTCAGTAATCTATAGTCCGCTTCTTTGACATTTATTTTTGACACCAAAAAGGGGGAGGTTCTTAATCCGTCGAAATCTTTTTTTTTGTTTGTTCACCGATTATTCGAAGACGCCCAAAACAATTCGGCAATTTTTTTGTTAGTAAGAACATACTTGTCATGTGGTCTCACAGAAATTTAATTAATATCGGTTCTGTTGTTTGGAGGAAAAGTCAGTATTTAGTTTTTCGTACCACTTGTTCAAAAAAGTCACATTCTATGGCACAAAAAGCGAACATAACAATAGTCATTTTCAATCTGTAAAAAATAAGGAATGAAAAATTTACTCAATTTCATTCAGCTTCTAGACCAAGAAAGAAAACAGGGAAAGAAAATTGTACTGAATTTCATTCATCCTCTAGAGGGAGAATGTGGTTTATGTTTGGAATATATACCAAAATTTATACTGAACTGATATCATTTCTACTTATATATTGTTAAGCGTAAAAAAATAACTATTGTAAATCGACAACATGTATCCGCAAAATCCACAAAACCTTTTAAATTTCATAAAATAAAATAAAAAACTAAATCAAGTCATGTCATTGTTTGTTTACACCAGCTGTTTAGTTTTCTAAAAAGAAAAAGCAAAGGATCATTTGCGCACATACAGCCAAGTTTTCTGCGTAACTATATTTATATACGACGTTAAACATTTTGTATTTAATGTAACTGGATAAAAATGAATTACAGTATTATATTTTTTTTAATAAATGCTTATCTTTTGTTATTATTGTCTTTATTTTTCGCAAATGGTACGAAAAGTAGAGTATTTTCCTCGGTGATAAGGCTGTCTTAGTCTTGGGTGAACTTAAATCCATCGCTACACTCAGGACTCGTCCTACATCCCTCGCTTCGCTCTTGATTTAAGTATTTAACACCCTCGCTCCGCTCGGGAGTGAACCTCGGGTCCTTCGTTGCGCTCGCGATTTACTCGTAAGTCGTCACCCGCGACAGAAGACACTGCTTTATCCCCTTGGTTAATAATCTACTAAGTATTGAATAATTATTTAACTGCGCAATAAAGTAAAAAAAAATATACTAAAAACCGACTTCACCCTAAACTACACAACCGATTTTGCTAAAATTACCAAGAAAGCAGCTGACAAGAATACTAATTAAAAAAAAATAGGATTTTTCTATTCTGGCGACTTTGAATAATCGGTGAACATACATAAAAAAGAGGGAAGTTATCCATTGATAACTTCCCTCTTTTTGGAAGTCAGTTAATAAATAGCTAAGGACGCAGAAGAGAATCTGCTATTGTTAGAGAAAGAAAGAGTTACGTGCTAAAATAGGCTCTGTGAAGTCCATCTTATTTCACTTAATCAAACCCAACAACCCGTAAAACACAACTCACTTGCCCTAATTATCAACTAACGTGCTCCAGCCATAATTTTCTTATCAGATTTTTTTCCTGGGATTTTGAAAACAATTACGCCGATAAGCTTACTTTTCGATGTGACAAATTAGGTTTTTTTCACCGTGTTTTATGAAAAACAATATTCTGTGATAAGGTAAGTAATCCATCATAGGTCGGTAAATGGAAAAGGCTTTTGCCTTAATTCGATGTTGATGGTGGTCATTCGGTGTCGTATTTGTTCTTGGAAATTTTTAATTAAAATTTGAATGCATGGTCCAATTTAGGTCAATATATGGTGCAACGTGAAAATTTAAGCGAGTTATTTTTTTATAAGCTTATATTTAAGGCGCTACTGTATTTTCCACGCGTTTTGGCTAGCGAGTGTTTCGGGCCGCGGTCCTAATCACCCAAGTACTGTTTTAGAAGAGGGTCATTCGGACCGCGGTCCGAATTGCCAAAGAACAATATTGTAATGGGTCGATTCGGACCACGGTGGGAAATAAAATAATTCCCTTGTGGATTAAATTAGGTCAGAGAAAATAATGAAGTTTAATTACACATCCTTTATAGCACACAAATAACAGATAAAAAAATAATGTTTTTGTTATAATATGCCTTATGCCCGCTACGTAAATTTTTCGTGAATCACCGTAAATAATATTGAATTTTTAACCAAGTGATGTTCATTAATTCTTAGTAAAACTTGTGCATAATAAGTAGGTGCACGCAAAAAGGTGCCGATATAATTGGTCCAAATCGGACTTACAAAAAGAGAAGTGCAGTTGAGACCCATTCCAAAAGATACCTTGGGCCATTCTGACCACTTCAACCCCTGCGGTCCGAATGACCCCCTTCAGAAACAGTACTTGGGCGATTCGGACTGCGTTCCAAAACCCCAACAACCCTATTTTCCAGGGTCCAGTGCTATAACACTATACCCGGAATCTATGACACAGAGGACGTTTGTTTTCACAATATTCCTTTGCATTATTGATTAACTTTAAAAGTCAAAGTGAACCTACTTATACTTACGTTACAAAGTGCCCATTTTGATACATGTTCAGTGCTTGACTTCCCTATTTGAAATGAATTGTTTAAAAAAAAACGGAGATATCACTTAAAATGTTGGTATCATCATGCTCTAGATAACTCTTCAAACTATTTTATAAACTAACTGTTTACAGTTTAAAGTGAGAACGTGAAGCTTTTCTTAATTAATACGAAAAAACGGCCGCTTTTGGCAGAAATGGTAAGAAAAGATTCACGTTCTCACTTTAAACTGTAAATAGTAGTTCATAAAATAGTTTCAAGGGTTACCTATAGTCGCATAAGACCAAATTTTAAATGATGTCTCCGTTTCCTTTCAAATAATTTATTTCAATTTGAGGCAGCACTAGACCCCCAAAAAATTCTGTATTCCTTTAAGAAAATCAAGTCTGAAATGTAACGATGTTATACAAAATATTTAAAAGTAAACCTACTTAAAGCCGAGCTAAAGCAACCGTGGTAATGCCAGGCCACCCTTATCAGATCAATTATAATTCTCCACCCCGCTGACTCACACTATAGCTTTTTAATACCGTTTTTATAAGTTCAAAAGCTCGTTTGTAGCTTTTATTTTAGACGATTATGTGCTTACTGTTGTTTTACAATTTAATTTATTTGTAAATATAAATGTGACTGATTTATTACAGAAATTTATAATAGACTATGAAAGTACCTTAGTTGTGCGACAAACAGTTGCCCGGCAGACCTGAAATTTACTGTGTATGTTTTTGGTTATCTAAATATATAACTCAAAGGTGACTGACTGACTGTCTGTGATAGTGATCTATCAACGCACAGCCCGATCGGGCTGAAATTTGGCATACAGGTAGATGTTATGACGTAGGCATCCGCTAAGAAAGGATTTTGATCAATTCTACCCCCAAGGGGATAAAGTAGGGGATGAAAGTTTGTATGAAACTTTGTCAATTTTAAACCGATCGGGTTGAGACTTTGCATGCACAAAGTTACTATGACGTAGGCATCCCCTAAGAAAGGATTTTGATAAATTACACCCCTACGCGAGCGAAGCCGCGGGCAAAAGCTATTATATTATAAAACAACAAGATATATGTCTAAAAAACTAATGTCTGACTACAGGAGCCATGTACAGCAAAAAATTTATATATTTTTGAATTGTGCTATTCAAGACCTTCCATTTGATACTCAACTTGATATAGAAACACCAAATATATTTTTTTATCTTCCACTTTTTTATATGTATGTAACATTCGTTATGTACATTTTTTGCATACAAATTGTAACCTATGTCACCCGGACAATAATGACGAATCAATTGACATATCATTTGAGAAAACTGGACAAGCGATTCGGTTACTACCGTGGAACAGACCCACTTCTGAAATCATTACTTTTCCTCTTGCCTTTGCCGTAGTCGCACCACAGCAGATAAATATTTTTTGAAAATAGATAGAAAATAGGTTAATTAATGATGCAGAAAATAGGTTAATTAAATATAAGAGTGGTCTCTCATCTCCCGTCTCTTTTGTACGCGCGAGACCGAATAGCAGTGACGTCAACGAGATTTTAAAAGCTTATAACTTATTTATTTTTAGGCAAATTAAAATAAAACATTTTGCTTTCGGTTTCTAAGTATGTTACTTATTAATATAAATAATAAAAATAATTGAAAAATTTGTTATTTTTTTTATTCATAACTTTACCTCTCCATCACGTTACTTACTTTTCGGAGAATTCTCAAGCAGGAAATCAAACAGACGTTTCTTCTGCATTATTAATCGATCTTCGATCTCCTTGGGTGTAAGACTCAGGGCTTCACTCCAAAAGTGAAACGACATACGTACGCAGCCACTACGCGCTGCAGTGTAAGTAATACTTAGCGCTGCAAAAAGGAAATTTGGATAATATGTAGCCTACTCTACTCATACTATACCAAACGGCGTTTAGGTATTATAAATTTTATGTTACAGATAGATTACCGGTATAAAATATCGTAGATCGTTTGGAAATGGTTTTCCATCAATAAAGCGGTATTACCATCAGATCGATACGTCTTCCGGACCGTGCTCCGCGGAGGCAGGCACCGATGGGAGGGGGTCGAGGGGGGGTTACTTTTATACAACTTCGTCCATCGAGGTTTACTTAAAGTTTGCAGGGTAAAAGTTTTCAGAATCGGAATTTTAAACCGAAGAAATAAATTGTTATGTTTTACTTCAATTTATTTTTTTCAACTAATCCTGTCAGCCGAAGGTAGTCTGTGAAAGAGAGACTGTTTTGATAATCAGGTCGCCTACAAAGTCTTCATATTTTAAATGTTACTTTTATCTAAGTGTTTTGGTGCAAAAAAGTGTTTTTACCCACCGACAGAAAAAGGGGGTATTAAAAGTTTGACGCTGATGTTTGTCTACCTGTCTGTGAGTCTGTATGTGACATAATATCTGTTGAAGGGATAGTCCGACTTCAATGCATTATTTTAAAGTAAAAGCAAGTTCCCTCGGTGATTCTTAGCTATGTTTGCTAAAAATCGGTCCAGCCTATGAAAAGTTATTGGGGATTAACGCTTGAAACCGGGACTTTTTTAATTTACCTATTAAATAAACTTGTTTTATATTGTTTTGTACTTGCTTCAGAGGCCAAGAGCAAATTAAAGCTCCTACAAACAAATATACAATCAATCTTAAAAACATGAGAAATTGAGAATTATTATCGTTTGATTTTTAATAGTGCTGCAAGCAATAGTATAAAATTTCGATAGCCTATCGATACTATCGTAACCTTGAAAAACTATCGATATCGACTATTGATAGTTGACCTTGAAAAACAGTCACAATATCGATAGGACTATCTATAGAATGGAATAACCGATACTATCGATAGTACCGATAGAATCTAAATTCAATAGTATCGATACTATTGATAGGTTTACCTTACATCAATAGTATTGCAAACTATTGACAATCTGTACTATCGATAGTATCGGTTATTCGATACTATCAATAGTCCTATCGATATTGTGACTGTTTTTCAAGGTCAAATCGATAGTTATGCAACGCTAATTTAAATTAAGGCGGCCCTTCCCGGCCGCTCTGTTTTCAACGCGAGCATATTTTGCAAAGCTTGGTGTTTCATCCAGGGCAATGCTAGAATAAAAGGCAAACCAAAAAGAGAGAGATAGCGCCTAAGGGCATGGTTTGCATTCTATTAAACGAAATTAGTATTATTATTAACTATCCATTGAACGAATATTAACTATTCTTAGGGTGCGGAAATTTCATAAAGCTTGTTCCAGGAGATACGTGTTTATCAATAAACCTTACAAGTATATGGAATAAATGCTTTGTATTCAAAATTTTCATTACATTTGCGAGGTTTGTATCGAAATATTTTCTTTACTTTTACAATTTATGAGTACTTTATGAATAGTCGAAGTTCAGCTAATATTTGTGCAAAAAAGCAGATTTATGGAGGCTTATACTGACTTTGTTTTTCAAAATTTCTATTTTTTATTCAATAGAAACCTAGAAATAGCGCCCAAGATACTTGTGAGTTCAAAAGTTTTCAAGAAAGATCAGATAAAACGCCATAATCACGTACGAGCGTGTGTATGAAAAGTAAGATGAGAAGGCCGCTCTTAAGACAAGTTTTAATGCAAGGAAAATAAAAAAAACGCTTGACTTAGAAGTGTTGGCTCACGTTGAACTAGCATGGATAGCGAAATAGTTGCCGAATGTGATTATTTAAAAAAAAAACTTCATAGCGCGTTTTAGTTTCACATGCGAACATTAAGACGACATCTAGTGATGAGTAGCGGTACGATCTGTAGCGCCATCTATTATTCGCCAGAAAATTAGGAAACCCCGACCTTTAAGCGTTAACCCCCATAACTTTTAAACGGATGAACCATCAAACATAGCTAATAACCACCGCAATAGCACTACAAAAAAACCGCATTCGGTCCATCCGTTCGAGCGCTACGATGCTACAGACAGACTCACAAACAGATAGAAAGACATTAGCGCCAAACTTACAATACTCCTCTCTTTTGTCGGGGGTTATAAAAGACAAACAATATCCAACAAAGCAATGTTTCAACACCCGACCCGAATCCTAATAAAGTATACACCAGTAATCGAACCAGTAAATCCTCCATCTTTGCATATTGCGGCTACCATACATATATCACTTAGTGAGTTATTAATGCTCTTTATAATTTTATTCCTTTGCATATCGAATATAAAAATCAGTGGGGGGCGAAGTAGTTTATACTTGAAGGCGGTGGGGGAATTGACGACGTATGAAGTTGAGTAAGCTTCGAGACAAAATTGTTTTGGATTTGAATTATATATAAAATTTTATTATTTATAATAATAAAATTGGTTTTTAGATGTAGGCGGTTTCGCTTATTTAGGTACGACGTAAAGTTTCTATAAAAGTAATAATTTGAAGGGAAATAAAATTAATGAATTTGAAAATAAAGCTACCTTCACACGTTACGTTGCTGTTCATGAAAGTTTATCTTATTATAAAAGTAATTAAATAGAAAATCATCAAGTTTATGCAGATTGTTAAAATTTAAATGATTATTTTATTTCTTGTGTAGTGTGCGAATTGGACTCTCACACGAAGGGTTCCGTATAATAATCTATAAAATCTCACAATTGTTGTATGGGAGCCCCACTTAAATATATATTTTATTTTGCTTTTAGTATTATATTTTTATAGCCGAAACAGAAACATATCATCTGTGAAAATTTTAACTGTCTAGCTATCATGGTTAATTAGATACAGCCTGGTGATAGATAGACAGACAAACGAACGGACTGACAAACGGTCAGCGGAGTCTTACTAATAGGATCCCGTTTTAAACCTCTGGGTACGATACCCTAAAACGCAGAAGGTGTATTTTATAAAAAAATATATGACCTTTTGTTTGTTTTCTGAACAGCATGCAAGTAAGTTATTACTCAAAATCATGAAACGAATATGAAAAAAAAAAGAATATCTCATACTTAAATCCTAGATCTTGTTAATGTATATAACTGTCTTTTGTTCTACTTATTCGATTAGAAGAGATCCTTGCTGGAATAAATCCACTTTTGTTTCACCACCTTTTTTTTTAAACCACATTTCACCACTGTGTTTGGACTTATTTGTCATCACTGTTTCATTAAAAAAAAAAAGTTTTTTAATAGAAAGTAGGTGACTGAAAAGTAATCCCTGCCTACCAAAAATATCGAAACCATTTAATCCATAACACTTTACCGCGCGACTGTGCGATTAAAATCCCGATAATTCTAATTAAATCGATTGTTGAAGCATCGATTACAGTCTGGATTTCGGCTCGCGCGGCGGGGGCCAGGAGAATAACCGCGCATCACCAGTAGCTTGACTTACAGTTCTGTTCTGAGAATGAGAAGCAGGGAGAGGCCGAAGCTACATTATGGATGTGTCGAGTGTCATTTGAACAAACAATTCGCTATTTTCCTACAACTTTTTCTAAACTAATCTGTATGGAATATAGACTGATTACGTCACAGTTTGTTGGAGTCTAATAGCGCTCTTATTATCAGTTTTTCAGCATCAGCATCGATGGCACGTATTCCCGGTTGCATCCTCAGCGGTAACGCTTCAGAGCCCGGGGTCTTTACACAGAGCGACTGCCGTCTGACCTCCGCAACCCATAGGGTAGACCAGAACCAATCCTTGGTAAGGTTTGATGAGCAAAGGCTAGATGGCGTTTGAGACCCCAGTTTATACTTGCTTCTGAAACACGGAATCATCTTTCTTTTGGATAATCAGATGATTCAAGATTCATTTTCCTAAACAGACTGGAAACAACTTTTAAAAAAGTATAAAAAAATTAAAATAAAAAAATCCTTATTTCTAGGCCGGTAATTAAACAATACAAATTGTTCCATCTAGTAAGCTTAGAAAAAGCTTATGGCAGGAGGACCCGCTCTTCCAAACATTTAGTATTAACAAAATTCCAAAAATTTAGGCCTAGTTTACAAAATAGATTTTAAAAAATTATAGAGAATTTTAGATCTATTGACATGTATGGTATGATGTGTTGTGTGTTTGTGGGGATGTCCAGTGGGATTCGAACTCAAGATTACCGGATCACAAAGCAAACGCCTTTACGGAGGCAGTCAATCTTTTGATTAACTGCCTGTTTATTATCAGTTTTTCTGCAACACAGTTCAGTTTTTATTATCAGCTTTTCTGTTAATGTTATATCAAGAAAGTACGAGTTTCAAGCATTGATCCCATGCTTTGTCATGTACATGTGTCAGACGGTTTGGCGAGACTGTCAGATCTCGACTTTCCTCCAACCACGAGGAGAAATGTCAGGAACAACTGTTTTAAAACGAGTTCCATTTTTGACAGCTGGTATTGTGTCGCCGTGGTGTTGCCATCAGAGATAATTATACATCAATTCAGACGTATGTTAATTAAATAAATAAATATATGGCGACAATTGACACTGATGAGCTAGCCCCAAAGTAAGTTTAAACTTGTGTTATGGGATAACTCAATGATACCATATTGTATATTAAATACCCAAGATCCAGGATAGTTTGAAAAAAGCCATTTTTCAACTTGCCCTGGCTGGGGATCGAACCCAGAACCTCCGGGACTAGCGTCTTGTAATGAAATAATTTAATAATTGCACTCTTGTCAAATAACAGTTTCCATAGTTATTTGTATCTCCTTTGGGAATTATGGACGGGTCTTTTCACCCCAGTCCTTTGAGAGGCTTGCGTAGGGATACAGATCCAACACATGCCTTTGGAGAAGTTGAGGCAATGTGGCGCTTCCGCCAAAACCCATTCTTGGATACAGTGAAATGAATATTGAATAGGTTTCGACAAAAGAAAGATCTATTGCAAGAAAAAGGACAGGTTTATATAGGTTGGTTCTTTTCTTAAATTATTCTTGTAAATGAAGAAAACTAATAATTACTGTTATTGCCCTTTGGTGTTTAAATACAAGACCAGCCAATACAACTGATATCGAATTAAAAGAAATCGAAGCATTTTTACTACGGTTCGAAGAAAGTGAGCACATTTCTGTCTGAAAGAAGTTCTCTGATTAATATACAATGTGTAACGATCAATCCAGAAAGGAGTTAGAGCAATTACAGTGATAGTCCCAAAGTAAAAGTTGTTCACATTGATTACTATGGTTCTCTTTTATTACACGTTGTATAAGTATATAGTCTGTGTATCTAGGTACTTACTTTGTATTTTTATCTTGTCCGAATGATCTTGTAAGGCCTTGTAAATACGTAATATTGAGTGTTTGGATATTAATGGGCTACTTGAATTTTTACACGTTCTCACTTTAAAGTAGTTCATAAAATAGTTTTTTTTTTTAATTTTTTTTTGTTTTTTTTTTTAGTTTTTTTAATTTTTTTTTTACACAAAAAAGTTTACGACTACTCCAAAAATAATCAGAAAAAAAAAACATTAAAAACTGGTTGCAATCCAAAGCATGTGTGTACAAAGAATAACTATATTAGAGGAGAATCTTACAAGCCAAGAGAAAACCAGTGTAACAATTAAATATATAATATTTTACCTATTAAATATGTACTTTACTTTCCTGTAACACAGTACAGGATTCGCTTTAGTGTTTTAATGTATGAGGCAAGCTTAGGATCAAAAGCATCAAATTCTGGGTTATATCAAAGCCAAATTTTAAATAATATCTCCGTTTCATTTAAAATTATTTATTTCAAATGGGGCAGCATTGGATCCCTTAAACTAAACCATGTAAGTATCAATTAAAATAAAAAATAAATTCAAAAAGCTGCCAACTACTACTTATGCTCCGATAATTCTAAAAATAACCTTAATATTAATTCCTTACATCCATTATGTCACCATTACCGGCCACTTAAGTATCTTAGAATCGATCCTTGCATACCGATGTATCGATTACTTACAAATGTACACAGCGACACGTATTTAACGCTGTCAGCTAACTTTATTGCACGTGTATTAATAAATGAACGAGTCGAATTCTCGTGAACGTAATCGATACAATCGGTTGGAAATTGCGGTTGATCTTGCTATTGTCTAGGTGGGATAACATTTTTAATAAGAGAACTTCTTAAATTTCTTCCTTAGGATACTTAAACAACTGAACGTATTACTAACGTAGGTAATATTTTATTTTCATATCATGTCAATATTTTTAATACTGTAACTTTGTTTTAAGAATAAATGCTTTATTCAATCTTCAAAAACAATCTGTGTGTCCAGTGTATCCAATACGATCATTAAGTGTAGTGTATCCAATGTGTCCAGAGTATGGTGATGTGTCCAGTGAATTTGCTGTGTCCAGTGTGTCCAGTGTGTTAAGTAGTAATATTTACTTACCTCGGACATAGCTCTTGGTCTGCACATAACTGTCCTACAAACTTCGTAGTATGGGCAGAATGTCGAGTTTGCTGAGTATGTTGTGCTCAAAGGGCGTAGCAGGGTGGCCAATGTATCTTGTTTAATCAGTGCATCCAGTATACTCAGTGTGTCCAGTGTATTTAATGCGATCAGTACCTATGTCTAGTGTGACTTAAGTGTGTCCAGTTGAGTGTCCAGTAGGGAGACCATAATGTGTGCAGTAGTGTGACTTGTAGTATGCCCAGTAGTGTGTCTATAAGTGTGTCCACTTACCTTGGAAGTAGCTTTTGGTCCGCAGGTAGCTAACCGACAGCCGCAGTATGGAAAGTCTGTCCAATTTGCTGAGTATGTTCTGCTCGAAGGGTAGCAATGATGCCAGTGTATCCAGTTCGGCGTTGAGGCGCTCTCGATGGCGTTTGCTCGGGTTGCTCTTGGTGACGCCATCTTTTGTGGGGGGTTTGATGCTGGAACAAGATAGCCTTTGTTACCAGACGTAAAAAAAATTTCGTTAAACTAAAAGATATAAACGATATTTATAGTATATAGAGAATATAAAAATAACAAATAAATGTATTAACCCTTGTCATTTCTCTTTTCTTTCGATCTCTTGCTCTGTGATTACATATATCTGCATATTTCTTTCTTTTAGACTTCTTTATTTTAGATTTAAGTGATTGCCAGGTTTGTGTCCCTGTTATAATCCTATACCTATGTCTTATTCCCAAATAACAGAAAGACTAGTATGGGAAATAAGTGTACCTTCTTCTTCTCCTAGTTCTTTAATTAAGGTACCTTCCTATAAACAAATGTTTGAATGGTGATGGGATGGTGTAGGGCCTGGTGAATGGGCAGCCCTCCAAAATACAGGCTGGACCTAGTTTAGCTCTGGTGCTGTCAGTTCTCCTGGTTTCCTACCAGCCACTAACACTTTGTCATTTAAATTACCACCGTCAAATTAGTATCTACCTATTTAAGTTTGTATACTCTGTATATGTAGTGTACCGTCCGTAATATTTTTTTTATTTTCGTTCATGTGAAAGCATACCTACTGAGCTAGGACAGGTGGAGTTCCCACAATGTTCCCACATGTAACTGCACGAATCCTAAACATTTAATGGTAGGTTTAAGCTAGTCTACAGATGGTGGAGTTGAACAACAGAGCTCTCTAAGTGGACAGATAAAAGCTAGTAAAGGAAGGTGACGGATATCAGCAGGAATATCAGTCATAAGCGGTGCTGTAAGTGACACGTCACATCAACTAGCGACTGCGCCCGGGCGCGCTCGCCTAACGAGGCGCGAGTCACGCGATGTACCTTGTTAGCATAAGTTATACGGAAACGAAGCAAGCTTGGATACCGAGTGTTTTTACCAAATTCCTACTTTTATAACGTTTTTAGAATAAAAAGTTGGTAATTCAGGGAAGGAAAAAGAAATATCACATAAATTGGATTGCATATTGGTTTTTAGAATGGCTGTCCTGTCCAAAGAATGCTAAAACTATTCCAAGATTACAAATTACTTTTATAGTTATAAGTAGATAGTAAAATGAAGTAAGTTCGGATACAGAGTGTTTTTACCAAATTACTAATTTTATAATGTTTTTAGTATAAAAAACATTTTATACTAAAAACGTTATTCAAAGATATATTCTTCAAAGATTACGCTTATTCAAAGAAGGGAAAATACTAGGCATATAAATTGGATTGGATGTATATAAACTATATATGTATACTCTAAGGTTTTAAGAATAGCTGTCCTGTCCCTAAAATGCTAAAACTATTCAAAAATTACATACCTCGTGAATTTTAGGAAACAAATAAGTACCTTGGCACTGAAACGAATTGGGCGCAGATATCTAGTGTTTTTTTTATAAAATTCCTACGTTTATAAAGTTTTTCAGAACAAAAAACTGCTCTTTCAAGAAAGAGAAAATAATAGACACGTAAATTGGATTGAATGTACATAAACTATGTTTACTCTAAGGTTTTTAGAACAGCGATTCTGTCCAGAGAATGCTAGAACTATTCCAAAAATTACAAATTGCGTAAATTTTATTAAGTATATGGTTAAAAAAAGTGAGCTCGGATACATACCTTCATATTGTCATGTCTGTTTCTCACAGGGGTAAGAAAAGACTATGGACCTCCACTTGCTATGATCCTAACATACCTCTTTCGCTTCATCTACACTCATCACTCAGACACAGCGTGTTTTTACTAAATTTCTAATATTATAACGCTTTCAGGAAAAAAAAATTCAGCTTAAGAGGTGTCGTTAGATTCGTATTGATTACTGTGAGAGTGACACTGGGTATATCAAAATAAAAAAAATAAAAAATGGCTGATTTTTGGCGCACAATTCAAATGTTTGGCATGCTCTACAGCCTGGACGGCTTGATGGATTATAGACTGAGAGGTGACGTTACATTCATATTTACTGTGAGAGTGACATAGGGTACCTATATAAAAAGCAGTCGGGTTTTTTGTGTGTCCTATAATGAATACTTGTTAGTATAGCTGTCCTGTCCAGAGAATAAATAAATATAATATATAGGGACAAATAACACTGATTGAGCTAGCCCCAAAGTAAGTTCGAGACTCGAATGCTTAAACTGTTTTAAGAAATTATAAATTAAGTGAATTACGTTGGTACCTGGGTACTGAAACGAAGTGAGTGGATACCTAGTGATTTATCAAATTTCTACTATAATGTTTCCAGAATAAAATAATAATAGGTGCGTAAATTGGAATGCAACATAAACTATGTCTAAGGTTTTTAAAATAGCTGACCTGCTATGCAGAGAATTTAAGAAACATAATGACCACCTCCGTGGCGTAGTGGTCACCATGCTTGTCCGCCACCCTGAGGACCTGCGTTCGATCCCCGGTCAGGGCAAGTTGGAAAATAACCTTTTTCAAATTGTCCTGGGAATTTGATATTTATCTATATATGTATTTGTTATAAAATACAGTATCATTGAGTTGGTATCCCATAACACAAGTCTCGAACTTACTTTGGGGCTAGCTCAATCAGTGTTATTCGTCCCTATCTATATATTTATTTATAATAATTATGAGTAGGTAGGTACTACAACGAGGTGAGTTTGGATACAGGCGTTTTTACCAAATTTATTTATTTTATTTTATTATTTAAACTTTATTGCACAAAAAAAGTGTACAAATGGCGGACTTAACGCCAAATGGCGTTCTCTGCCAGTCAACCATTGGACCAAGTGGAAAATAATTTAGGTGGTGCGACAGAATGTGTAAACTAAATAGAAAAGCATAAATTAAATATCTAAAAGAATACAATAAAATTATAACATATATATATACACATATATGTATACCAATACAATTACTATAGATAGAATAAACATATAATAAATATCAAATAATACATAAATACCTAAAATAATATATACGCATAAATAATTAACATATGGATGGCTACTAGTTACTGCACAGGGACATCATGAGAAAAGACTTTATAAACTTTTATTTAGCTTGCCCTGTTCGTTGATTTTGATTTATTGGTTGGGTCAAATCTTGTAATTTAAAGAGCCACTTCCCGGTTTCCTAATTTAAATCAGATGACAATGCTGTATTGTTGTGACAAGAAGCTGATCTGATGATGGAGCCGAAAGGTGGTCACAGGAACCTAGTATTAAAATGACGCATTAATTATTAAAAAGAAAATATTTAAAGCTTTTGGCATTTATTAAACGCTTCTTGAAACGAATCAAACGAGCCCACACTCTATGGGGTTGTGTCGTTTCATTACAGATTTCTTATGGCCAACTTCCAGCTCGATCATCAGATCAGCGCCATGTCATCATAATATTGCATTGTCACGCTCTATACGTATGCGTGCAGAACAGCTCCGAAAACCGGAGAGAGGGTCAAATTTAACATGCAAGATTGGATTACAGACAGACAGACAGACAACGGGACAGGTGAAACTATATAAAATCTTGTAATATAAATATATTTATTTATTTAATACTTTATTTACCAATAATAAATGGTACAAAAGGCGGACTTAATGCTAATATCATTCTCTACCAGTCAACCTTCGGGATAAATAGAAATTTTGCGTAGTAGACGTAAAAGTAATGTATACTCAAACAGTATGCTCCAAACATACAACATATTAAATACATATAACATAAACATATATTATACAATATACATAAATAAATAATATAAATATACATAACCATACAAACAATAAATACATTAAATAAATATGTCTAATTACTATAGAAAACCAGTATAAAAATTTCTGCTGCATTCAAGGAGAAAGTAAACGCATGTGGACTTTTTTCTTAAAAAGGTATCTGTTTGAAATAGTTTTAAGGTCCTCAGGCAGGGCATTCCAGAATCGTATAACTTGAAGAGTGAAAGACGTAGACATAAAATTGGAGCGAAACAAAGGAATTTCTAATATATAGCACAATTTAATTATTCTGGCAGTCTTCTACACCCATAACACATTGCATAAAAGTAAAATATGCTGCTTTTTAAGTAAGAAACGAGCGTTCTTACTTAAATTTTTAAATCATTAAAATTAATTTTAAATCTTTTAAATAAAATTCAATAATGAAACAAACCTATTATATTTATCATTAATAATAATGTATCATTAGCTCGCGTAAATTATAACCATGTAAGCCTGGTGTAGGCCGTGGAAAGCTATTTGTTTTTCTTAATGTGAGACCGTCTTTAGTTACCTTACTTTAAATTAGTAATAGAACACGGAAATATGTGGAGTGGGTGTTTGTTTGTTTGTAATAACTTTATTGTACTATGAAAACGCACAAATACATAAAATAACAACATAAAGAGTAAATTCACACCGGCGGACTTATCCCATAATGAAATAATAGGTGTATACAATGTGTATTTTTTATACTTGATCAAACGAAATTGCGGATATAAGACGAAATATTATCGGTAAAAAACCAGAAAAAAAAAACGTTATTGTCACTTTCTTTTTTTTTTGTAAAGTTCTTGTTTCGATTTTTTTTTCTCTTTATGTAAATGGCGTATTTTCTTCAAAGTGGTCTCATTTAGAAGCTACAAATTTTAAGAAGCTAAGAAAGTAAAAAATAATTAACAATGCCAAACAGAATATTAGTTAAAAAAAATTAATGTTAAAATTTAAGTGCCTAGATTTCTTAAATGACTAACATAACGATATTTTTGTTCCATTTTTTCTATCGATAATATTTCGTCTAATGTCTGCACACTTCGTTTGATCAAGTATAAAAAATACACAGTGTATTTTTTTACTAGCTGTTTAGGTTTCGTGGTTAGGCAAAGGGGTCCTCTTGTCGTTTCCAACTATTTCGATCTGTAGCAATTTTTTTTCAATCCTTGTCAAGTCATCATCATCACCATCATCAGATACGTAACTCAATATTAATAACGGTCCAAGTGCACAAAGGGTTCTGTACCATCATCTTAAAAAAATCACCTTTGTTGTGTGGGAGCCCTTCATTTTTATTTATTTACCAATTTATGTACACGAAGAATGTGCCTTTATACAACTTTTATTTTATGTTTTGTTTATAACAAAACATAAAATAAAACTTGTATAAAGGCACTACTTATCTCCAAAGAGATGTCTTCTAGTAGGCCTGTGAGACGAGATGTTTATGTAAGAGTGGTATAGAATATATACATACATAGAATGAAGGAAGAAGAAATATAAAATTACTTAAAACTACACAAACTAGAAATAAATATATATAATACCATACATATAACATATATAATTAAATAAATACATATGTCTATCTGGAAAGAAATATAATACTTATATACTTAATATTAACAATTAACAATTATGATGATTCCAATAAATAATGTGTCGGGTCTTAGTAATAAGGTCCCGTTTTACCCTTTGGATACGGATTCCTAAAAAGTGTCTAATTTGAGTTATTGGAAAGTATTGAATCCTGCACCAACCTTTGATATTATAGTTAGGGAGGTTTAGAAAATAATAAGGGAAAATATAAAGACGGGCCCTAAAAGATAAGTATCCAGAGCCGTAAAACAAAAAAAAAACAAATCGAATACTTTTTTCTGATTTGTATGAAATACAGGCTAATGACGTCATAGTTTCTTGGAGTCAAATATCGCTCCTAATATCAGTTTTTCTGCAATAATAAATCTAACATCACTTTGACATTATTTTGCAACGTTTTTTTTCCATAACAGTACCAAATAATTTATTTTTGACCTTGGACAATACCTAGTTATATGTAGGTTAGTTATTCTATGGATTTTTTGTTCCCGCGAACACACGTTCGATATTACTCATCGACGATTCTTTTTTTGATTTATTCAAAGGTGAGGACGAGACGCATGCCTTGATACAACCTCCTTATAATTTGTATCCGTAGTTTACTCTATCCATTATAGCTCTTATACCCACGTAATAAAGACGAAAATTCCGTAATGCTAAATCCTGAAGTATGATATAAATCAGCGATTATTTCTATAAATTGTAACTCGATTAAGCTATAATCGATTGCCGATTGTGATAGGCCGTATTTCTACGTGTTATTATAATTGTAAATCTCTTGTTAATGTGTTTGTTTTATTTTTGTTCTATTTAAAGCTGAGATGCCTTTGAAGAGAACAAAATGCCGCATCTTACTTTTCTAGACAGATACTTATTCTAAATTCTCTCTTTTCTAACGAGTGTATTATTAGTACTGGAGTCCTTTTTTTATAAATAAATATATACGAACAAATTACACTGATTGAGCTAGCCCTAAAGTACGTTCGAGACTTGTGCTATTATTAGAACTGTACTGGCACCGAATAATTAATGCTCAGTCCAAAGTAAAAATTTTACGAGATCGTGACAGCTGTATCTTTGTTTGTTTACTCGCAAGCTTTTGCTCGCGACTTCGTCCGCAAAGTCAAAAATTGTTGAAATAGGATTTTTGTTTGGTTTTTTACGTTATTCATTTTGAGTGCATGACTTCTCTTAAACTTAGAAACCTTTAAATACGCTACTAATATAGTACGGTGACTTTCAAGGCACTTGAATTTTAGAGCGTACTTGCATTGCACCGAGATTTTATCTGAGTTCAACCTTTTTTGAACAAATTGACCGGGTTGTATATTTTTGTACGAAAATGCCGATTTGTTTTTAATTTTAGACTGTTATTTTAATTAAATTATACTATAACTAGCTTTTGCCCGCGGCATCGCTCGCGTAGGGGTGTAATTTATCAAAATCCTTTCTTAGGGGATGTAGCTTTATGCATGCAAAGTCTCAGCCCGATCGGTTTAAAATTGACAAAGTTTCATACAAACTTTCATCCCCTATTTTATCCCCATGGGGGTAGAATTGATCAAAATTCTTTCTTAGCGGATGCCTACGTCATAACATCTACCTGCATGCCAAATTTCAGCCTGATCCGTCCAGTGGTTTGGGCTGTGCGTTGATAGATCACTATGTCAGTCAGTCAGTCACCTTTGAGTTATACATATTTAGATGTTTTAGTATAGCCGTGGTTCCATTTAATACGGGTATGTTCCTTCCATGTCGTAAAATTATCATCATCATATCAGCCACAGGAAGTCCACTGCTGGACATAGGCCTCCTCCAAAGATTTCCATAACGACCGATCGGAAGCGGCATCTTGTAAAATTATCAAATTTACAAGAAAACAATGCAACAAAACAAAGCAAGCTTCGAATCTAATTTCCCAACAAATCTTCTACAAACCAAAACGCTTCGATTAAGCAACCGCGATTAAATGTTCGTTAGAGGGAATTACACATAAATATGAGAAAAAGTTCCCTTACTCCACTTTAGTTCCCGTCATTTCGGACAATTCGACGATTTAAGGCCGTTTAGATAATCTCGATCTGTGACTTCTAAATAGGTGTAATTCGGGACGATTTGTTTCTTCATGAAAAATAGGTTTTTGCTTTCCATGCAAATTCGGATCAGACCTGTGTCACCCACCCCCCGTTTACGTATCGAATACCTACATTATTACTATGCGCGCGGCGACCACTTTGAAGGGGAAAATTCAGTTACAAGAATCGTTTGTTCAGAGTGATAAGAATGAAATTGGCTTGCAATGGATGTCTAGGTATCTAAACAAAGCGAGGAGTTCGGACGCGAGCTAAATTAAACCATAGCTCCAACCACATTAAGTAGATATTTCTTTGAATTTGTTTTCTGAGTAAGACTTCTGTACGTGAGAACTAGTACTTATGAGAACTAGTGCTCGGATCAGCTGTGTTCGAGCAATGTTAGCAAGATTTGAGCTGAACGCGACTTCATACTAGGTAGGTCGCGTGTCTACTGTTTTTTCCTCCTATTGTATTGGTCGCCTACTCGCCAGAAGGGCTTTGTCATATTATTATAATTGTCTTTTAATTAATAAATACTTATAATATAATACAATGTTGACACATTATAACATGTAATGCTTGCGAACAAGTAAACAAACATAAACTGCGTAATAAAAAATATTAAGTAGTCAAAAAAGCTGAGGGTCGTGACCTCTATGGATCATCTTCTTGTGTACTATCATTTAGCCCTGTGCTCTGCAGCTCGGTTAGCGTCGCTGACTTTAGTCTCGAGTGTCGAATCTGTTTGGACCAACACACACTTTTCCCTGTACTTTGCCTGTAGAGTGTCGAATCTGTTTGGACCAACGCACACTTTTCCCTGTACTTTGCCTGTAGAGTGTTGAATCTGTTTGGACCAACGCACACTTTTCCCTGTACTTTGCCTGTAGAGTGTCGAATCTGTTTGGACCAACGCACACTTTTCCCTGTACTTTGCCTGTAGAGTGTCGAATCTGTTTGGACCAACGCACACTTTTCCCTGTACTTTGCCTATAGAGTGTCTAATCTGTTTGGACCAACGTACAGGACGGTGTCCTCTAAATCTCTTTCCCTCTACTTTGCGTGTAAACAGGAGTTTCTCAAGATTGTCTCCACGTTTACTGGAAATATGTTTGAAGTACTCAAGTATTGTGGAGAGTCTCGTTTTTTTTTTATCAAACTTTATTGTTCCAAAGTACAAATATACTTTAGCCCCCAGCTAGCTAAGCTTTTGTAGTTAAAATTCGGACTCCAAACTTTAGAGCGTTTCGGTCGGTCCGACGGCCGAATCCTACTGGCTATTGAAGTAAGTAAATATCAATCAAATGCGATTATAAATGCATGTTGATTTTGGTAAGGAAGCACACAGGCTTTTGTAGTTAAAATTCGCACTCCAAACTTCAGAGGTTTTCGGCCGGTCCGACGGCCGAACCCTACCAGCTATTGAAGTAAGTTAATACCAATCAAATGAGATTACAAATGCATGTTGATTTCGGCCAGGAAGCACACAGGCTTTTGTAGTTAAAATTCGGACTCCAAACTTTAGAGCGTTTCGGTCGGTCCGACGGCCGAATCCTACTGGCTATTGAAGTAAGTAAATATCAATCAAATGCGATTATAAATGCATGTTGATTTTGGTAAGGAAGCACACAGGCTTTTGTAGTTAAAATTCGCACTCCAAACTTTAGAGCGTTTCGGCCGGTCCGACGACCGAACCCTACCGGCTATTGAAGTAAGTTAATACCAATCAAATGAGATTACAAATGCATGTTGATTTCGGCCAGGAAGCACACAGGCTTTTGTAGTTAAAATTCGCACTCCAAACTTCAGAGGTTTTCAGCCGGTCCGACGACCGAACCCTACCGGTTATTGAAGTAAGTAAATACCAATCAAATGAGATTACAAATGCATGTTGATTTCGGCCAGGAAGCACACAGGCTTTTGTAGTTAAAATTCGCACTCCAAACTTTAGAGCGTTTCGGCCGGTCCGGCGGCCGAACCCTACCGGTTATTGAAGTAAGTAAATATCAATCAAATGAGATTACAAATGCATGTTGATTTCGGCCAGTCCAATCCCCAGAGCGTTTCGCACAGGAGCACAAGGCAAACAAAATTTTATTTGTCTGTATCAAAACACGCCACTGAGTAACAGTAAGTTATATCTTGTCTTACTAGTAAAACCTTGACTTGTGTCTCGTGCCGTAGTGCCTTAACAGTTAACAGCACCTTCGCAAAGATTCATTTTCGTCGGATGCGTGACAAGAACTCGCATGTCAGCACGGCATCTTGGCTCATTCAACCCATGGTGTTTGTTTTGGTCATTGACTCCGTTATAATTGACCCCACTATGTGGGTTACTTGCAGTTTTTTATGACTTGCAGATTTTTATAAAAAAAAAAAAAATTCCTGACAAAAAATTATTTTATAAAAAGATAAGTCTGACTTCTTTGACTCCGTTATAATTAACCGCACTAAGTGGGTTACTTGCAGTTTTTTAGGACTTGCAGACTTCGTTTTATAAAAAACTAGCTTTTGCCCGCGGCTTCGCTCGCGTAAGGGTGTAATTTAACAAAATCCTTTCTTAGTAGCTTTATGCATGCAATGTCTCAGCCCTATCGGTTTAAAATTGACAAAGTTTCATACAAACTTTCATCCCCTATTTTATCCCCTTGGGGGTAGAATTGATCAAAATCCTTTCTTAGCGGATGCCTACGTCATAACATCTACCTGCATGCCAAATTTCAGCTCGATCCGTCCAGTGGTTTGGGCTGTGCGTTGATAGATCACTATGTCAGTCAGTCAGTCACCTTTGCGTTATATATATTTAGATTTTTTTTCATGAATAAAATCTTAGGTGAAATAAATGCTCATTTTTTATATATTTTTCATCATCATCATCATCCGAGCGTATTCCCGGTTGCATCCTCAGCGGTAACGCTTCAGAGCCCGGGGTCCGCTACCTAACCAAGGAGATTTGACGAGGTTACTGGTTTTTACACAGAGCGAGTGCCGTCTGACCTCCGCAACCCAAAGGGCAAATCAGGAACCAATCCTTGGATAGTTTGATGATCAATCGCTAGGTGGCGTTCGGGACCCACAGTTTTACGTGCCTTCCGAAACACGGAATCATCTTTCTTTTCGGATAATCAGGTAATTCAAGCCTGCAATATCCTATCCAGACTGGAAACAACTTTTCACAAAGTATGCTTCCCCGTGGGAATCGAACCCATGACCTCCGGATCACAAGGCGAACGCCTTGACCACTGTCTAGTCTTTTTTTTTATATATTTTTACGGACGAATAACACAGACTGAGCTAGCCTTAAAGTCAATTTGAGACTTCTGTTATAGGATACTAACTCAACGATATGATATTTTATAACAAATACATACGAATATAGACAAACATCCAACACCAAGGTCAATCTGAAAAAGAACATTATCCATCTTGACCTAACCTAAATAAGTATTTTATAAAACTAGGTCAACGATAAATTACTCATTAGTCTGAGTTAAGGCTAGATCATAAAACAATTAGCGTATTTATTTAGAATATAGATACGTTAACACACAGAAAAAAAATCTTGACCTAACCGGCAATCAGGGATCTAAACCATTTATATTATTTGGATATTTGTATCACTTGATAATTGTCAATTTTTTTCTTTCGATTTCATAATAAGGTAGTTGTTGACGTCAGATCATTTACTTACAACTAAGTTTACTGCCGCCTCCAAAGCGCAAGTGCAGAAGAAGCGGCAACAAACTGTACTGCAGAATTCTCCAAAAACGTTAACTTACAATTAAACAGATATTTAAATTAGATGTAGACGGTAAATACATTGTTATGTCATAATTATTAATTAGGAATGATGTCAAATTTAATACTAAACTAATGTACTCAAAACCAAACCAAAATGGAAATGCTTTCTACTATATAATATGGTTCGCATTTGTTCTTTGCAATACGATTTGATTACCGGTTTTTTTAAATATTTTTGTATATACAAAAAACCCTGTCCGATCCTTGTAGGAGCAACTCAGACCGTCATTATGAACAACTTTTCCTAAGGGCCCAATGCTTGAAACTCGAAGAAAATATCGACATTTTCATACAAATTGCCGGACCAGCCGAACACTTTTGTATGAAAATGACGATTTTTTTCCTCCTGAAAGTCCTGTTTGTACGTACATTAGGGAAGAAATAAATTATTGAGCATTGATTATTGCCTCGGCTTTTATATAGAAGCAGCCGATAGATTTCAATTTTTGAAACTAAGTTCCATTTCGGACAGCGCTGACTTGGCAGATGAAAAAAGTGTAAGATTATGCAGTGATGTTTTTTTTTTCAAACTTCTTTCGTACCGAAATTCACGCTTTTTTTGAGACCAGCATGAAGAAGCGAGACAATAATTCCTCCACATTACCTCTCAGGACACTTCCACGGCCTTAACCCGAGCATCGACCTTTCTAATTCATTTATAATTATAGTACACCGGCCAGCACATTTGTAAACATAGGGTATGTCAAGTTATGTAACTTAAACTAGTTTTGTTAATAGTTTTTTTTGCTGCCGAGGCGCCTGGGAGGTTGCCCTTGATTTGGGGTCATTTTTAAATTTTTATCATAGTGTACAGTGGGCTAGAAAAGTATACTTTCAATAACATAAATAGGCATGACGAATGAAAATATATTTTTAGCCCATCGGTAAAATTATCAAAAAATATTATAAACGTATTTTATCTTTCAAAAATTCAAAGAATCAAATGTTTATTCAGTAATTAGACCTTTACAGGCACTTCTACACGTCAATAAGTATAATTTATGTTACGTGTAAAGTATATTAAAATTTAATTTATTTTTAAAGAAAAGCTGCCGATACCAGCGCTTCGTAACGACCACTAATGAGAAGAAACGCCGAAAGAAACTCATTTTCACAGTATTGGTCGCCTACTCGCCAGAAGGGCTTTGTCATATTATTATAATTGTCTTTTAATTAATAAATACTTATAATATAATACAATGCTGACACATTATAACATGTAATGCTTGCGAACAAGTAAACAAACATAAATTGCGTAATAAAAAATATTAAGTAGTCAAAAAAGCGAAGCCGAAAACTTTTTTCTGAGAAACAAAAAAATTACAAAAATACAGCGCATTGAATTTTCGCATAATTTCTCTAAGACTCCGCTGTCTCTCCCTCCGTCCGTCTGTCTGTCACCAGGCTGTATCTTATGAACCGTGATAGCTAGGCAGCTAAATTTTCATAGATGATGTATTTCTGTTGCCAAAAAATACAATAAAATAAATATTTAAACGGGGCTTCCGTACAACAAACATGTTTATTTTTTATAGATAATTGTATCAAATCGGTTATTTTTGTTAAGAATTAAATATTTAAGTACCTATCTAAGAAAATTACTATTCCTAGACCTGCTTAAAATAAAGTTTCAAATCTACGCCAATTACTACTAGCCAGTAATTATCACTTCAAGCAGTTAGCTCGAAACAAAGAATAAAAATTAATCGCCAAGCCAATTAAAACGGTAAAAAAATCACCATTCTATGCGACCTATAATGTAAGTACCTACACATTGATTCCTCGTCGTAAAAAAACCGCACAATAGCTTAAGTACTCACTTAACCTTCATTTAAGCGAATTATCGAATACTAAGATTTAGGACAAACCACTCTTAAACATCTCATCTTCAAGAAAACACAAGGAAAAGTTAACTTTATCAGCAAATATTAGAGCTCAAATATGGTTAAGCAAAACTAGCATTTACTTCGAAAAAACACAACGAAGTATCATCGTAAGTTAATGTAATTAAAAAAGCTATTATGAACGTTAAAATGATGGCTCAAAGTGCATTTTTCATTGGCATTTTCTATCATTGTTAGTTTTTCATACTCGGATGATCATATATGCCAAGTAAAATTAAGTATGCCAATATCATAAAAGAGTATGCTTGATTGCGCATAGCCTTCGTGAAATAGCCGTTTTCCGACAATTTTCTTGAATACTCTTTTCTATTCCTGTCAAGGTCTCTAGTATGGGAAGTATTAGTTAACTTGAAGATGAGAGAAACGTTTTGGCTATATTCCCAGGGAGACTGAAGTTACTATTGATTACAAATTGTAATTTTTCGACTGCCTCCGTGGTCCAGTGGTCAAGGCGTTCGCCTTGTGACCCGGAGGTCATGGGTTCGATTCCCACTGGGAAGCATACTTTGTGAAAAGTTGTTTCCAGTCTGGATAGGATATTGCAGGCTTGAATCACCTGATTATCTGAAAAGAAAGATGGTTCCGTGTTTCGGAAGGTACGTAAAACTGTGGGTCCCAAACGCCACCTAGCGTTTGACCATCAAACTATCCAAGGATTTGTTCCTGGTTTACCCTTTGGGTTGTGGAGGTCAGACGGCAGTCGCTCTGTGTAAAAACCAGTAACCTCGTCAAATCTCCTTGGTTAGGTAGCGGACCCCGGGCTCTGAAACGTTACTGCTGAGGATGCAACCGGGAATACGCTCGGATGATGATGACAAATTGTAATTTTTAACACCCGGCAAAAAGAGGGGTATTAAAAGTTTTATGCTCTTGTCGGTCTGTCTGTGACATGGTAGCTCAAACGAATGGACTGATATCCATTCGGGTTTTCTACGTAAAAGCAAGTTCTTTGCAATCATGTTTAGCTACGTTGCATTGAAATCAATTAAATTATTAACGCCTGAAAGTCAGGGCTTGTATAAATCAAATTTTCAGTCTAATTTCTTTATTTCTGTCCACAATCTTACCTATTACATAACATAATGATATCGTCGACATAGCTTCATGGTTAGCAGAAGATTGTGAGAGACTGGTGTCTTAACTAAGCTATTTTGTATCTCAGAACACCTACCCTTAACGGTAGGAGGAAACAATTGACCTATTATATATTCATTTAATCTTTATTGTTCATTATATACAAATTGTACAGAACAATAGGCGAGCTTAACGCTGAAAGCGTTGTCTACCAGTCAACCTTCGGGTTATACAGATAGTCTAAATGTGGGTTGCAAGATAAAAGTATAAAAACATTATAAATAACGAAAAATACAATAATATAATATTTCCTATATACATACATAATACTGTACATTATATATATGATAGTAAGTATATACGATATATAGTTATAAATACATTAGTATTATAAATAAATAAAAATCAATTTGCGTTCGAAAGAAGTCCACCTTCACCTTGAGGGTTGAAAGTCTGCAGTCTCGCCACAAAGCGAATTTCAATTCTTATATGGTGAGAGTGCCGACGCATCATCTGCCAACCTTCATGAAGACGAAGTGGTAGCTAAAGTGGCGCCCTCATTTGAAATAAATTGTTTAAAACTAAATAAGGTGATAATTAAAAATTTGATTTGTATAAATGTCTAGAAAGACCTTTAAACTATTTTATGAATAACCTTTGCAAGTAATATTGGTAGTCAGTCTAGTTTTAAAACTGTTTTTCGCTAAAAGTGGCCATTTTTGGCGAAAAACAATTTTAAAACTAGACGGACTATTCGTAATAATTTCAAAGGTTACTCATAAAATAGTTTAAAGGTCTGTCTAGACATTGATACAAATCAAATTTTTAATTATCACCATATTTAGTTTTAAACAATTTATTTCAAATGAGGGCGCCACTTTAGCTACCACTTCGTCTGAAGGAGGACTTTTGGCCGCAGGGAGTTGTATTTCGGAGGTTCCGAGGTCGGCTACCTGACGTCACTGCGCGTCACACGGCGCCGGCACTACGTGTGATATAGCCGATATAGGATAGGATATTTAATATGTATGCTAGTAATAAGGTATTTATTTTTATATGAAATCTATGTATGTTAGTCTGTAAGGTATTTATAATATGGGTCTCTGGTATTGTACATAATTGTAAGTACAAGATTATTGCCTGAAATAAATGAATTATTATAATTTATTAATATATAGGGACAAATTACACAGATTGAGCTAGCCCCAAAGTAAGTTCGAGACTTGTGTTATGGGATACCTCAACAATACTATATCATATAAAAAATAAATATATAGATAAATATCCAAGACCCAGGACAATTCGAAAAAGGCCATTTTCCAACTTGCCCTGACCGGGGATCGAACCCGGAACCTCTGGGACGGACTAGCATGGTGACCACTACGCCTTGGAGGTCGTCAATTATAAACTTCTATACAAAATTTAATATGATTGAATAGAGGGGCGCTAATCCCTCAATAAGTGCATTAAATAAATTGAAACCATTAGACAAGTGTAACTGCAAATAATCTCAATTCCACAATGGCACCCTACGGGACCCTGCAGGTAAAGCTATGGCCGCCATTAACTCCTGTCACAACATTTCTTTTGTCCGCTTTTGTTCCTTTGTGCTGATATCGATACTTGGGGTACGTTTTGTGGGCTCCCTGTGGCACTTGATATTGGCCCCTTCGTATAGATAAAATATATAATTTTTCCATATAAACAAATATATAAAATGACATTATAAGAAAGAAGAACGCATGATTTTTTTTTGTAAAAATGGAACCCTTATATATTTATTTATTTAAGTATATTTCAAATCAATGGAAAATTGGAAACCCACTCCATTTCATTATTATGTTATAAGAAAGAAGGACGCATGATATTTTTGTAAGAATGGGACTAATATTTATTTATAAGTTTGTTTAAATTTGAAGGTAATGGATAATTGGAAATTACTCCACGATCTCTACCAAAAGTAATCATTGAGTTTTCACTCAAAAGCTTCGTTCTTAAATTAACGCCGACGTATATTTTAGTTTAGTTAAGAAAATGCGAGAAATTGTACTGTCTGACACCATCTGTCTGTCCGTCTGACTGTCAGTCCATCTGTCTGTCTGTCTGTCTGACACCAGGCTGTATCTCATGAACCGTAATAGCTAGACAGTTGATATTTTTCACAGATGATGTATTTCTGTTGCCGCTATAACAACAAATACTAAAAACAGAATAAAATAAATAGCTACGTGTGGCTCCCATACTAAAACTACGAACTTACTTTCACGTGTAAAAACCGCATCGTAATCGTCCATCTGGCAGACACAAAGATGGAAAAACAGACAGACAGACCGTCAGACATTTTTCGTCGGTAGTTAAGAAGGAGTAACTTTATGATTTTCTTTTATCGAGAGAAGTTTATTAGATTATGTATGCGAATTTGACTAGACTAGGTCCTAAGACGACCTCCGTGGCGTAGTGGTCACCATGCTAGACCGCCACCTAGAGGTCCCGGGTTCGATCCCCGGTCAGGGCAAGTTGGAAAATGGCCTTTTTCAAATTGTCCTGGGTCTTGGATGTTTATCTAGGTTTAGGTTTAAATACTTTTATTCTCATAAAGACATATTTTACATCACTTACATGAGAACATAAAATACAAGACATGAATATATTCGTTGTCACACTAACAAAGAGAATAGAACAGAATTTATCTATGTATGTATTTGTTATAAAATATAGTATCGTTGAGTTAGTATCCCATAACACAAGTCTATAACTTACTTTGGAGCTAGCTCAATCAGTGTTATTTGTCCATATATATATATTTATATATTTTATTTATTTATATATATATTTATTTATATATATTTTTTTCGCATTTAAAATACAATTTTCTACATCTCAGATGGTTTTATAAACTCAAACTCGGCCTATACCAAGCATGAAAAGACCCAAAGAGACCACACTCAATTCGGGTAGATTTCTAAGGGGCGTGGATATAAAAATTATTGGGGGTATTTATAAGGCACTTGTGACATTTATCGTTCTTTTGTTGCGTGTTGTACGGCTTATTAAGAAATAATGGTGAATTATGGAATGGGCTGTGGTTTGTCCAATGGTTTTAACGTAATTTTTTATAATGTATGGACTATTTTAAATAATGTAGCTACCTGCTTGCTATGTTGACCTAGTAGGTCAAAATACATAATTCGCTATTTTCCAATAAATTTAATCTGATACATTTAAACGTCAAAACAATTTTTTTCTATAAGAATTGTGTGAATTATAGACTAATGACGTAATAACTGTTATTGGTACAATACCCGACACGTAAGTTGAACGAGAATGGCGGCCGTCGTAGCAAGTTTAATTGGCGATAAAAGTGTTAAAAGAGAGTTTTTGGTCTTTCTTCAAAGTTGAAATCATTTCTATCTGAAGTTCGGATAGAAATGTGATTCTAAACGACAAACAACGTGCAACATCTACCGTCATTTTTGTTCAACTTATGTGCCGGGTAATTGTACTACAGGACTTACTGCAATTATTATCATTTTCATCCAGATATTTCGATGACCCTTCTGCCGTCATGATCACTGTATGTATGTAAGTCCCGTAGTACCAATAACAGATATACCGCAAAACTAAAATCATATAATGACGTCACAGTTTCTTGAAGTCTAATAGCGTTCTTAATTTCAGTTTTATAGCAATAATAAATCTAAAATCACGTTGATAATGGATATGATCATGACAACAAAAGCAGCTTGAAAAATCTGACATCAGTGTTGGCCACATACACTCACGAAATACATACAACACGAGTTTGTTTGCCAGGGAAATTATTAAACCCACGACGACACCTGATGAATGGTGAAACTCCATATTCCAAATTTATTTTATTTTATTTTACTTTGGTATATGTTATTCATTATTTACATAAAAATCCTATAATTTCCTGTAAAACATCCTCTTATGTATTTTGTTTTAAAAAAATTATGCACATGCGTTAGCAGTCTGGACTACACTGTAGTCATCATCATAATTTCAGCCGCATAACTTCCACTACTGGACATAGGCCTCTCCCAAAGATTTCCAAAACGATTGATCAAGAGCGGCCTGCATCCAGCGCTTTCCAGCGACCTTCGGATCCCATCCGGGGATTCTTAGCACCCCCTGCCCCGCCGTTACTATGACCGCTACTGGAGTCAGGAATAGCGGGGCTGCAGGGAACTGGGGGCCTGGTCATTTTGTTTTTATCCATGAGAGGATATTGCCATACTCGCCACGCTTGGAAGGCGGGTTGGCGAGCGCAGTGGGAGTCACTATTCTACTTCCGACGCTGCTGCCCATCAAAAGTCTGTTCCATCTTCAGCGACGAAAATATCCTTTAGTCGCCTTTTACGACATCCACAGGAGGAAATGGAGTGGTTCTATTCTAGGCCGGAAAACACACGACACTCGGAAACCACACGGCACCATACACAGTAGTAGGCCAACAGAATTGCGTGCTTCTTTCATTAAGGAATTACAAAAATCGTTTCTGGTGGAGATCCATAGTATTTCGCTTCTACCATGGAAAACCGGCGAGGTAACAGATAAGTATTAGAAATATCAGGTCACCGCTAACGACAGGCCAACGTTGCCAACAGCTGTGTACATCGCAAATTGCTACAATTTCCACAAATTGCGCGCCCTGTGACGGTCAACGAGTAGATATCGTCATTATGTACTATAAGTACTACTGTTACACTGAAGCGGTAGTAGCCAAGTGGTTTAGGCACTCAGGACGCATCTTTGAAAGCAGGAGTCTTACAGCGAATGATTTTTGCGAGCGTTTCCAAAAAGGCGCAATTTTGAAGCGCTCATATCCGTAGGATTTGCAACAAAGTATTCTTGACCACAAATTTTTTTGACAAATAAAGCTTACAAATTTCAATTTTTTTTAATAATTATTTTAAGGCTCTGGATACTGGTCCTTTAGAGCCAATCTTTAGTGTATCACTTCTTTATTCCTAACCCTTTACTATACTACGCAACGCAATCAAAAGTTGGTGTAGGTCTTTTGATTGCTTCAAGGGAGCTTCTGACGACAAATCTATACGAGCCCACTGGTTTTCATAGCCGATTGAGTGGCGGACGGCATCTAAAGACGCCCACCACAGTCCGCAAATAAATATCACTACAGCCGCACTATGAGTGTCCACTTTAACCATTTCACATATTTTCCATGAGCATGAGCATTTATAACACTAAACTACACCGATTTCATATTATAAAGTTCACTAAAATAAATTTGCAAAACAATTTAAAGCAAACTCCAACCGAACTCCTTGAATTCCCGCCAAAAAACTCTTACAAATGTCAAGAAAATCTTAGTGTTGTTTGTCACAAAGAATCCGTTCGGTTCTATGATGCTTTTTTATAAACGTTGAATTTTTTTGAAAACCGTTGTCGTGTTGTCTAAGTTTTCAGCGCAAAAGAATGTAACTTACGCTGATGCGACGGTTTCAAATTTACGTTGCAACGGTCATGGATCGCGAGCGGTGATTTTGGTGACCACTTACCTGTGGTAAAGAAAAACAACGTGAAGAATCCTCCATACATAATATTCAATGACGACCTCTGTGGCATAGTGGTCACCATGCTAGTCCGCCACCCACAGGTTCCGGGTTCGATCCTTGGACAGGGCAAGTTGGAAAATGGCCTTTTTCAAATTGTCCTGGGTCTTGGATGTCTATCTCTATATGTATTAGTTATAAAATAGAGTATCATTGAGTTAGTATCCCATAACACAAGTCTCGAACTTACGTTGGGACTAGCTCAATCAGTGTTATTTGCCCCTTTATATAAAAAAAGTATTATTTAGGGCGGATATAACCAAGCATTAAGTTACATCAGTATAACTATTCTTTGGATAAATTTAATCTTTGAATTTAATCTCGAATAACTTCGTTGACGTTTTACCTCTATATTCCTGAGTAAGTAATCCTTTGTTAATCCATGTTTAGATAACTGAATGTATAACCCGACAAATATCTGTATAATACTCTTTCAATAGATTGACTTGGATTGCCAAGACCATTTATTTAGCGTGAGATAAACGTTAAATACGAAAACAAAAAAGACCATGCGTCACACACGTCATCTCACCAGCTGTTAACAGTCCGCCATTGAAATACTCCTAGTTTAGTATTTCCTAAAAAATTGGCGGTACAAATTGCTTACTCTGGCTTCATCTTGGCACGTTTTTTATTAGCTTAATAAAATCCTTATTTTCCACAGTAAACAAACATGAAAGAATTAATAAAATATCTTAATTAGCGACGAACATGTGATACTTTAAAGTTTTAATTAGAAAGAGAAGTCCGATATGGACTGGTGATGTCAAAGTCAATATCATCTATACATCTGTCATAAAAAACAGCATTTCTGCGAGTGGATAGATATATTTTCGTAAAATCGTTATATCTCGTTTTTCAACCAATTTTTATTCTGATTTTACTGTTTTACTGCATTACTTTTGAATATTTATGGATAAACTAGTTAAATAACACATGTTTTTTCATGTATATTCTCTAAAATGCAACATGGAGTTATTCTAGACTATTTTGCCATTTATTCTCGGAATAAATTTTGAACTAGTTTGGTCGAATCCGCCCTTAGTAGAATTATTGCTTTTTGGAAGAAAATGTAGTTTAAGGAGATTTTTCGGGACCAGTGTCGCCCGCGCTTGAAAAAAATCATTTGAAAGGACACGAATTACTCCGTTTCTTTTCATATGATTTATTTTAATTAAGTAGGTTATACCCGCGGTTTATATGAAAAGTAGCCTATATCTCAATTCAGGATGTTAGCTTCCTGTATACCAAATTTTATCAAAATTGGTCCAGACGTTTGCTCTTGAAGAAGTAACAAACATACACACTCACAAACTTTTGACTATTATGATTAGTGTGATTATTATATACCTAAATAGTGTGACGATGAGAGCAGCAGTGGACCTCGAGAAATTCATCAACATATACAATTAGTTTTTTTTTTTTACTTGATCAAAGGAAATCTACTGATATAAGACGAAATATTACCGATAAAAAACCAGAACAAAAATCTTAATTAAAACTTGAATTTTTTTTAAGGTCGTATTTCGATTTTTATTTTTTTCTCTTTAAGTTAACTGCGTATTTTCTTCAAAGTTGTCTCATTTGAAAACTACAAAGTTTAAGAAGCTATGAAAGTAAAAAAATAATGAACAATACCAAACAGAAAACTAGTTAAAAAATAATTGACGAAAAAATTAAAGTGTCTTGATTTTTTAAATAACACACATAACGTTTTTTTTTTTCGTAAATATTTCATCTTATATCCAGACATTTTGTTTGATCAAGTATAAAAAATACACATTGCATTTTACATTCCTAAGCACTCGTAGTATAACACCGAATCAGATCAACTGCATCCAACACTTTAATGCATAAATAATTGCTTACAAAAAACGCACTTGACCAAAATCTAATGTGGATTGAAAATAATAGTGTACTTCCATGGTTTAGGCTATGTTTTATGGGTTGTCATTAGGGAATATAAGCTTGAGGCGCATAATACAACTTTAATGGCTGAAGAGGTTGGATTAGGGATATCTCGTTATGTTATGATCGCGATTTTGGGCGGTTTATCATGGGTCATTGACGTGTTTAAATTATTTAATTGAGTGGAATGACGAGCTGTGGTAAGTAAAAGTCAATGGTTACGAAGTTTTTGCAATTGTTTTAACCAAAAGCACAAAAGAATGTAGAGAATTTGCGTCATTTTGGTGAGCGATAATGTGGAACAAGTAGTCATTGTTAAAAAAAAAGAAAAAAAATCTCGACTGCCTTTTATATACCCTGGGTTACCCTCAAAATAAATACAAATCTAACGTCACCTCTGAGTCTATAATCCATGGAGCCGTTCAGGCTGCAGAGCGTGCCAATCACTCAAATTTGGCGCCAAAATCCGCCATTTTGTTTTTTGTATTTTAATATACCCAGTGTCACTCTCACAGTAAATTTGAATCTAACGACACCTCTCAGTCTATAACATCGAGCCATTCAAGCTGCAGAGCGTGACAAACATTTTAATTTGGCGCCAAAATCCGCCATCTTGTTTTTTTATTTTATTTTGATTTTGTCACTCTCACAGTAAATACGAATCTAATGACCCTCTTAAGCTAAAATCCATCGAAACGTTCAGGCCGCAGAGCGTGCTAAACAATATACATACATACTCTCGAAAAACATAACCCTCCTTCTAGCGCAGTCGGGTAAAAAGGCGTCAAAATAGTGATGAGTTGCTAGCTACAACACCTATTAAAATTTTCTCATTTTCTCTATTGGGTTTTCAGATACCAAACATCGACGACCTCCGTGGCTAAGCGGTCACCATGCTAGTTCGCCAACCAGAGGTTCCGGGTTCGGTCCCCGGTCAGGGCAAGTTGGATAATGACCTTTTTCAAATTGTCCTGGGTCTTAGATGTTTATCTATATATGTATTTGTTATAAAATATAGTATCGTTGAGTTGGTAGAAGTAGAAGAGAAACGACTGAAACTTCACATAAAGGACTTTAAAAAATAACCCTGTAAACGGCACTACGATCAAATTTTACAGCAATAGGTACCATCAAAAGTGACCGCCAAAAGAGTAAAACACCATTAAACTTTACCAGCTAGTAATCCTCTACTCGCCGCCAAATAAAGCTGTCAATCAAAGTGTTACTGCAAAGTAACCGAGCATGAAGCTCAAATCGATCGTATTGTATTGCAGGTAAAGAGAACCAAACAAAGGGTCGTAGTGACCACACGCGCGTGACTAATACTAGGTTAAGGGCTGGTTGCCGGAGGGTTGTGATTAGGGTTGCCAAATCAAATAAATTAATTCATCGTACATTAAATGTACACGAAACCCTTATTAAAGCTTTACTAAAAGAAATAAAGTTAAGTTTACAAAATCTATTTATTCAAAGAAATATACATGGTTACAAAAAATACCACTTAATACAAAAAAAAATGGTAATAATAGTAGTAATAACAATAATACAAACCCGAATCAAAAATCCCACCCCGGATTGTATCCGGCCCAAAAGTGCCCATTACGCTTGCTGCGTTTCCTTTTTGAAAGGCTATGGATATCCTTTGAGCCAGGGAGCGTTGGTCATACCCTCGGTAAGTGATAATAAGTTTTTTTTTTCTAATAGTTGCATTTAAAATAACAAATTATTCTAAATTTGAGTGCCACATCCACCTACATTTACCCTCTTTCTTAAGTAAATCTAAAATCAAGATGCTTTAATAAAAACCGTGTCCCATGGTTTAAAATAAAATATAAAAAAAATTTTCACGGACAGCCATATTTTTTCTTTGCAAACTAAAACAAATATAGGATTGCAGACCAATTTCCATTCCAATTGACTAAGTCATCATCTAGCTTCATAAATACCTATTTCACAAAATCATAAAATCTTGTGAAATATTTATCTACAAATAAGTATGTAAATATTTCACAAGTCCTCGAAAGTTAATTTTTATCATCATCATAATTTCAGCCGCGTAACGTCCACGGCTGGACATAGGCCACTTCCAAGGAAATCCAAAATAACCGATCTAGAGCGGCCTGTATCCAGCGCTTCCCAGCGACCTTGGTAAGGTCGTCTAGCCACCTTGCGGGTGGATGTCCTACCTACGCTTCGTTTGCCTACGCTTTCTGCTGCATTGGCCGAGAGTTCGTCGCGCTATGAGTCCCGTCTTCTGCCACTTCAACGAGCTAATCCGCTGGGCTATGTCAGTGACTAAGAAAGTTAATTTTCGGTTTAATTTTTGAGCAGTTGGCAGCCCTGGTTGCGATTTTGGGATTAACTAATGGGTTTGAATCGTCATGGTCATTTAGCGGTGATGGCCGGTAGATTTTGGACATTTAAAACTATTCTCAAATGAGAAAATAATACATTTAAATTAAGGGGAGCTTTATTTATGTAATTAAAAAGGATATTTTATTTAAAACAACAAAATACAACAATTTTATGAGTAATATTTAAGTTTGCTGATACTATAAAACTGAATTCAAAACCCGGTTGGAAAGAAATTTGAAAAAATCGTGACTGAAAAAATTAAATAAATAAATGTATACTGATTGCGCTAGCCCCAAAGTAAGTTCGTTTGTGTTATGGGATACTAACTCAACGATACTATATTTTATAACAAATTCATATATAGATAAACATCCAAGACCCAGGAAAATTTGAAAAAGGCCACTTATAGTGACCGAAAAATCTGCCGTACCGTCTGAAAGTTCGTTCCAAAAAGAAATCTTACTATAAAACGTGACTATAGTCCATTTGTTTAGGTGTTTAAAATAATGTAAACAATCTTGACATGTTTTTTTATTGAAATAAATACTTTACAAATCAGTACTTTTGCAAATTCCAACAAAAAAAAATTATAATTTATAAAATAAATAAATTTTAATTTGCAAAGGTATCTACTGATTTACAATGTGTATATTTCAATATCAAGATTGTTTACATTCATTTAAATACCTAAACAAATGGACTATTACTATATAACAAGGATAAAATCTTATCAACCCAAATAAAGTTGACTTTGCCCCCGATAAGAGAGTGTCATTTTACGAAATGTCGACTTGGTTTGGATTTTAAAACACACCACACACAATCTCATTATCTCAGTAATATTAGACGACCTCCAGTAGTGGTCACCATGCTAGTCCGCCACCCAGAGGTCCCGGGTTCGAGCGCCGGTCAGGGCAAGTTGGAAAATGGCCTTTTCAAATGTCCTGGGTTTTGGATGTTTATCTATATAATATATGTTTTTGTTAAAAAATATAGTATCGTTCAGTTAGTATCCCATAACACAAGTCTCGAACTTACTTTGGGGCTAGCTCAATCTGTGTTATTTGTCCCTATATATTTATATATTTATTATAAAGGCAAAAATTTGTGAGTGTGTATGTTTGTTACTTCTTCACGCGCCAACGGCTGGACCAATTTTGATAAAATTTGGTATGCAGAAAGCTGAAATCCTGGATTAACACATAGGCTACTGTAGGCGCGGGTAACACCGCGGGGCGCAGCTAGTTTGAAGATAAATTTGAAGCACAAGGATCGTGATATTAGTAGACTCAATAAAACGTATATACATACTTATTTTATTGATTTGTCGAGGCAAGGACAGACAAACAGATATCTGGTCATCCGGACATCGGGTATTCAGACACACGAAACTATTTTTGCCAAAGCAAGGCCTGTGTCACTCCTCGTTTCGGTATCGAAAATATACCTACATTATTACCATGCGTGTGGCGACCGCTTCGAAGGGGAAAATTCAGTTACATGATTCGTTTGTCAAGAGTAATAAGAATGAAATTGGCTTGCAATGGATGTCTAGGTATCTAAACGAAGAGGTGAGGAGTTGTGACGCGAGCTAAATTAAACCATAGCGCTAACCACATTAAGGGGCTACCTGAATTTTCCGGGGTCCAGTGCCCCCATTTGAATTAAATCATTTAAAAGGTAACGGAGATATAATTTAAAATTTTGTCTTGACCAGGCTTTAGATAACCCTTCAAACTATTTTATGAACTACTCGTCAGAACGTGAAGTTTTTCTACTCACAATTATTGCGTAAAACGTACTTTTGGCGCATGTGCGTAGAAAAGCTTCACGTTCTCACATAAAATAGTTTGAAGGGTTATTTAGAGCCTGGTCAAGATAAAATTTTTAATTATGTCTCCGTTTCCTTTTATATGATTTAATTCAAATGGGGACAGCACTGGACCTCGGAAAATTCAGGTAGTCCCCTTAAGTAGATATTTATTAGAATTTCTTTTATAAGTAAGACTTCTGTACGTGAGTACTAGTACTTATTCTGTGCCGAAGCTGATGCGGACTCACTTCGCTCGCTCGGTATAAAATATGGCACTAGAATTTTTACTTTTCACTTACTTCCAAAAAGGTCCTTTTTTATGTATTCTCACCGATTAGTCGAAGACGCCTAGACGGATGTGAAAATTTCTTTTTTTTTTGTTTGATACTGTATACTTGTCAGGTGGTCCCATAGACATTTTGTCAAAATCGGTTCTTGTAGTTTACGCATTCCAAAAAGGATGGTCGACCCTAACACAAGAAAGGGATAAGTGGAAGAAGATGGGAGAGACCTTTGCGCAACAATGGGTTAAATTAGGTTAATGAAAGGAATGAAAGGGGTGAAGAAGGTTTTTACTTACGATAACAAATTCAAACTTCAAACTCATTTATTTGTTTACCACAGGTATAAATTAACATCTTAAAATCTGTACAAACTGTGATTCGCCTTTCAGGCATACCCGTTTCGGATTATACTAATAACTAATGAATTTAACAATTTAAAATTTTCATTTCAGTTTCATTAACAATCAAAACCAATCAATAAAGTCATATCACAAAATTAAATAAATCAAAACCGATTATAGAAGTTACAACACTACTTATAAAACATTAATTAAAACATATTATTTAAAAAAATAAATAAATCAAAACCAATGATTCAATATTAATTAATAACAGAGATGCAGCGCATTTAAATTTTGCGTGACGTCACGATTTCACACACAAAGGACGGTGACGTCACAAACCCCCACCGAATATCAAGTATCGTCAATCCGATACTAAAATCCCAAACAAAATTAATAACTAATTACTGTCACAACAGCGATATCTTAATGGATCTCCACCGACAAAAGAAAAAACTTTGCTCCGCTCGATTTGCGATACAGAGTTTAAACAAATAAAAAATAAATAAAAAAGAAGCAAGTCGCGGCGCAGCAGTAGTTTAAACTTGATATGTAGATGGGTTGGGGAGATTTCACACTGGTTTTATAGAATTAATTTCTTCCATTCTGGTCTTCGAGGAAAGAAAATTTCGTTGTAGGATACAAAAAAAATATCTACGGTATTATATTTTTTGCTTATAATATGACTGAGCTGTATGGGCTTTCTTTCCTTTGCACTAATACAAGATTCAAAGATTCAAAGATTCAAAGATACAAAGATACAAAGATACAAAGATACAAAGATACAAAGATACAAAGATACAAAGATACAAAGATACAAAGATACAAAGATACAAAGATACAAAGATACAAAGAAACAAAGATACAAAGATACAAAGATACAAAGATTCAAAGATTCAAAGATTCAAAGATTCAAAGATTCAAATATATAAAGATTCAAAGATAAAAAAGATACAAAGATACAAAGATACAAAGATTCAAAGATTCAAAGATTCAAAGATTCAAAGATTCAAAGACTATAGATTAAATATTCAATGATTCAAATGTTTATTGAGTAATAATTTATTCAATAATAGACCTTTACAGGCACTTTAACAAAAAATTGATAATTTAAATATTCAAAAAGAAAATAGCTGGCCAAGAGCGAGTCGGATTCGCACACAAAGGACTCCAATCCATAATCTATGATAAATCACGTTTGTTGTATGGGAGCCCCGCTTAATTAGTATTTACTTTATTCGGTTTTCAATATTAGATAATATAGCGGCAACAGAAATACATCATGAAAATTTCAACTGTCTAGCTATCACGGTTGATGAGATACAGCCTAGTGAAAGACAGACGGACGGACGGACGGACAACGGCGTCTAAGTAATATAAACTTATTTGTATTATTCGAATTGACTTGTTAGTGAATACGTAGCTTAACGTTGGTTAAATTCTACGAATACAACCGCTCGACTGCACCTTTCACTGTGCATCAAATACGCAAGCCATTTTTGATAGATCGAGTAGCCGATTGCATTATCGATTTATTTTGATACTCGGAATGCGTGGAGAAAACTTATTTTTACCCGACTACGGCGGCCAAAAGGAACGTGGTGTGTTTCGCCGCATATACATTATGTAACAAAAACCGTCAATTTGAACAACTTTTCCTGTGGGACCAATGCTTGAAACTCGATAAAGAAATCGACATTAATTTTTATGAAAATGAAGATTTTTTCTTCAAGTTTCAAGCATTGGTTCAACAGAAAAATTGTTCATAATGACGGTCTGAGTTGCTCCCACAAGGATTGGACAGGGTTTTTGTTACATATTGTATACATTACTAGTTGTTTTCCCCTTCTGTGCTTGACTTCACTGGATAAACGTATTTTTAATACAAAGACAACATACGAAAGAGCGAATATACAAAGGCGGACTTATCCCATGTAGGGATCTCTCCCAGTCAACCTGCTGTTTTATGTGTTGGCTATTGATAAAATCTTCAAAAAAGTCTTTAAAGACGCCTTGATCGATTTGGAAAATTCTTCTTTTGTTTGAAAGAGTATACTTGTGAGTGGTTTTGTAGAAATTATATTAAAATCGGTGTCGTAGTTTGGAGGTGAAATCAGTTTTTAAAAATTATATTTTGGCAATAGCCAACACATAAAATTGCAGGTTGACTGGAAAAGATCCTCACGTGGGATGACTGTCATACTGAACTCCGACTTTTAAAACATCGATGTACGTAACTTCGAAAGTTTCTGCACGAAAATTCGAAATTTGATATGAAGAAACTTTCGAAGTTACGTACATCGATATATTAAAAGTCGGAGTTCCGTATGACATTCGGTTAAAAAGAAATCCCAATGTCAACGACAGATATTGTATGCGTGACATAGAAACACATGCACAAACTATACTATTTCCGTCATATACATATCGATTTGGTGATGAAATCGCGGTTGAAGCAACAATTTCTTGCTTCACTTCACACACATACTATCATGCTATATGTTCTCCTTTTACGGCGGTATATCTCTATCAAATGACAGAAATCAATCATTTTTGTGCAATATACTTACGACTTAACAGACACTACTGAAGATTAAGAGTCCCCGTACCCTAGACAGAATCCTACTTTCCCATACAAACTGCCCATTAAGGGTGCCCAATAAGGGTTTACTCACTACCCACTTTACCTTTTTTAGGTTTTCATTCATAATAATGATTGACAGAATAAATGATTATGAAAATCGTGATTGTGTGTGGCGTAATGAACGTATGGCAATAAATAACAATTACTATGAAACCGAATCCGATGAAATCCGCGGAGTGCGATCTCCTAATTCAATCAAGAGCTTGCTAATCGAATAAGCCAGCTTTGCAGGAAAGGGTTAGCGGAGGATACTAAGCGTTACAAACGCTGAGAAAACGACGCGATTTTTAGTAAAATTTGTAGTGTAATGTGTACTGCTGACTAGGCCGCCATCCTTGAAATTTCTAAATAAATAATAATTTACTCCTAAAATGTGTCATTATCTCGAATTTCTTGATCACACTTCAGGGAAATTCTCTTGGTGTGTGTGTGTAGGTAAATATATTATAAATAAATAGGGACAAATCACACAGATTGCGTTAGCCCCAAAGTGATTTCGAGACTTGCGGTATGGAATACTAACTCAACGATACTGTATTTTATAACAAATATATTTATTAATAATATAATATACTTACAACTTGGAAGGGGCATAACCATAATAAATTGAACCACGAGCTATACTATATCACTATAGTACAATGAAATAAAATAAAAATAGACATTCCCATACAAATAGCCCGTAGTTTGATATTTATTAAGGGTATGTCCCTTCTACTATGTATAATAATATATTTTTCATCTCATCTACTCGAAAAACTATGTTTTCATCCCAAAACATTGGAGTTAAATTTACTGCTTATTCTCTCGGGACTAAAAAGTGAAAAAGAAAATCGCTAGGGATTAAAACCAATTTGAAAACTGAACACGAGTGTAATCTATGTACAATCAAAAATAATGCTGGCAGTACAGCAAAAAGAAAAATAAGAATTTTGTTTTAAAATAAAAAATAATTGGCACTGATAAATTTGGAATACATCGTCGTCAACATAGATGAATGTAGATAAACATGTTCTTCGATTCGGAAAAAGAAATAAGTATAATTAAAAAAGCGCGATTTTTCTCTTTTGGATTTGAGTAATTAGAGAAGTTTTAGGTTATGTGTATTGACATGTAATTATTTGTGTAAATGTGAATACTTTTTCGTAAGTTTAAGCCGATAGTGAATAGGTATCAGTATCAAGTTTACTTATAAAAATATATGATGGACCTCGCAAACAAAGTTATGAGTAAACATTTTATCGTAAGTTGGTGCTCTTTGAAAAATTATTTCTAAGTATTTATTTTATGAAAACGACACCAAACAAAGGTTAATATTTAATTGTCGGTTGAAGTCTGATTAGTTATTGTACTCATTTTACTTTTCTTTAAATTTGCTAGTTTTTCTCATAGATGGAGATGAAAAGTAGAGTGCGCTACTCGGGTACGGTAATATTTTTATCTCGGGCGATATACATGTATCTCTCGCTTCACTCAGAATTCCACCGTAGAATCACTCGCTACGCTCGTGATTCAACTGTGGAATCCTTCGTTTCGCTCTGGATTCAAAGAAGCGCCCTCGCCTTCATAATATTACCTTATCCCCACGTAGCACAATCTACTATTATTTTTAAATAAAATATAGTATTCATGAAACATGATAATTTGAAAGCATTTTTTATCTGTCATTTAAACGCCAACTTTCTTATTTGGTTATATTTTCCTAAAGGTTGACGTGGACAGAATGCCAAAGCATTAAGTCCATCTATTGTATAAGAAATAAAATAAATTATTAAGAGCGTAGTTATACATATCAAGTTGGCAACGTGATGTGCCTACCAGGGCAACATAGGATGATAGGAAACGAAGAAGTGTCAGAGTGAAGACGCGCGTTTTTCGAGCGTTTTTTCCCCGCAGTGTCCGTCTATACTTTATACCCACAAAATGCATCGGCGACGCGCCGCCGGTGAATCCAATAGGTTTTCATTCAATAATCCTTTTATTGGTTTAACTTGGATTTAGCTTACGGTTAGCAGAGTCGTGTATATTTCAATTAAATAAATAAAATGTTTCTAAGCCTACAGGCCCTACAGCTTTGTTCTATGATACGGCTATGGGTTCGGCTTTCGATTTATTGCAACTTATAGGTACCTAATTTTTAATATTTATTTATTAACCTTCGTTCGTTGAAATGGCAGTAGGCGGGACACAGCGCGAAGAACCGATGGCCGATAGGGCAAAAAGGTTCTCGAATGGCGACCGCGTACTGGGAAGCGAAGCGTAGGACACCCACCCACAAGGTGGTCAGACGATCTGACCAAGGTCACTGGAAAGCGATGGATGCAGGCCGCTCTTGATCGGTCATTTTGGAAATCCTTGGGATTATATACATGGAATAACGTCCACTGCTGGACATAGGCCTCTATGTCCAGCAGTGGATGTTATGCAGCTGAAATAATGAACCCTTCCACCGCGATCGTCGGATTTATCCGACAAACATTTTTGTGCCCATTTCACGAGCGTCGGATATTTCCGACAAAAAAAAATGCTAGTAACTTAAGTATCCACATCCCTTTTTGGTAGTAAGTATTTATTTTAGATTCACTATGCCTCGAGCTGGGAGCATGATAGTAATATAAAAGCTGGGGTGAAAGTGTTAACACTTTCACCGCGAGACATTATACAATTGTAATTTCATGAAGAGACTGATGTGTGTACATGCAGCTAGAGAGGTTTATCAGGATTGTTGCAAGTGTAGGTCTATAGTGTAGGTAGCTCTGCCTACCCCAGGGAAAAATATATGTTTGTATTTTTAACCGCCGTCAAAAAACGGGGTGTTATAAGTTTGTAGCGAATGTCTGTCCATCTGTGTATATGGCTGTGGATGTGGATGGACCGATTTCGATGCTGTCTTTTTACGTGAAAGCAAGCTCCCTTGCGGTGGTTCGTAGCTGTTTGATGAAAATCGATTCAGCTGTTTGAAAGTTATCGAGGATTAACCTTTGAAAGTAAGATTTTTTCAATTTATCTAAAAATTATAAATTGGACTACGGATATCAATTTCACTTAACATGAGTTGATAATAATTTATAAGTTTAAACATTCATGTAAATACCGCTTTACAACTTAATAACAAGAAAAAAACATAAGAACTGTTAAAAAATAAAAATCTTGTAAAATTTCCCAAAACAGAACAGCATCAAAGTAATTTTTCATCACAGTCATATTTGTTTACAAAAGACATCAACGCTTATAAATTACTTAAAAAAACCGGCCATCGCAAAAAAGGCGGGGTTCTCCCCAATAGGTCCACAAAACGCCAAATAGATGAACCCTGTGCACTCACATAGTGCAAATTGTCACGCCTCTATCAAATAATTGCGACAAACACATAGGATTACCGTTCAATCGTGTTAACAACCACACCTACAAGGATATTACTTTGGTTACGAACAAAGATAACTTATGAAATAGATAAACAATGTGTCACGCAGAAAACATACTTCACGTCTTTATCCCTAAGGATCAATTCGGACGGGTCCCGTACTCAGTGTCGAATGACGCCAAAAGCGAAGCGACACACGTTATGGCGAAAATATTTCAGCATGGTACACTGGGGCGAAATCTTACTGAAACTAATTTAGCCATGTCGAATGACACTGCAGCGAAAAAAATTTATTATATTGACATGGAAGGGTAGTCTTTAAATATGTTTTTTTTTTACCCTTTTAATGATTATTGACTAACGTCATTAGTTTTGTAGAATTCCTCATTCGGGCCGTAACTATTGTCAAATAAAAAAGTAGTAAAAGATTTATCGGAAATACTGTTCACCTGCCTCGCGAGTTATTAAGCACATAACAACAATAATATACAAATATTTTTTCTCCGTTATGTTTTTCACTGCGTTGTTATTCGACTTAGTGTGTTTTGTTTCTATAAGTTTTCGCCCCAGTGTGCCGCGCTGAAAAATTTTCACCACAACATGCATCGCTTAAACGTCATTTGAAACTAATATACGGGACCCAGTTTAGACAGAGAGGAGTGCAGCCGTGAGGATATTTTTTATGATACGAACAAAAGACTATACATTTAAACGTTTATACACTTTAATTATTGATCAAATAGATGTTAATATTATGTATCTAATGCATGCAATTAAGAAGTTCTCAGTATTGTCCACTTTAAAAACTAGGAAAAATTGTACCTACATTTCGGAGGTAGGCATTGACATCTGCGACTCAGTTATTTTAACTACTGCGGGTGTCATCGTTAGCCAATGTTCATGTCTCAAGAATTTCCTATTCCCCAATAAAGATTTATTTCATTTATCAATATATTTTCCATTTTGGTTATACGGATCTTATTTTCAATTGAGGCAATAAATGGCTCGAGCTTTTTTCTCTAAGTCTGAACCCCTCATGAGGCATACGACCATAGATATCTTATGGTATAGATAGCTAATGTGCTTATGTACAAAACATACATACAAATTTTAACGTATTTATCCCTAATGGGGTAGAGAGAGCGTTTTGGGTCTTCTAGCTCTAAGCACAGAGCTCAGGGCCGTAAGACACAAAGGCGAATTTTGGCGTGATGGTGGGTGAGAAGGTGGAAAACGTATTCTAAGTAGTGATGCGTTGCTAGTAGTGATGACTCGAGTCCTCGAGTTCTAATTTTGAAGACTCGAGTCAGTCTTGCAGGGCTCTATGAGTTGAATAGGCTCGAAGCTCCGAGGCTAGGCGAGCGGGAGTTCTCTAAACAACAACTCGAGCCTTTAAAGGAGCTTGAGTCTTAAAATGAATGTGAGCTTTTTTTTTCTAATAATAATATTCTAATAATAATAAATAATTTTAGTTTTCCAAGGTATGCAAGCAAACATTACTTTAACACTATCGTAATTAATCACATTTTATTTCTTATTGACAGATTATTAGTTTTATAAATGAAAAATCATTGCTTTTAAACACACTCATAAAACATAGCCCTCCCTCTTTGCAGTCGGGTGAAAAGACGCGGGCGCAGAAAAAGGCTCGGGGGTGGAAAGAGACTCGAGCTCTAATCTCACGCTCCGAGGCTCACTGAAGCTCGCAGTCATCAAGCCTTCTGTTTAAAGAGTCGAGCCCTGTAAACCACTCCGATTCCTAAGTAAGAGGACTCGGAGGACTCGAGTATACATCACTAATTGCTTGCTGCATCGCCTCTTAATCTCTTGATCATCTCACATGATTCGCATTTTCGCCAGTATCCTTGATCAGCTTCTACAATCCGCGCAAGATGAGCAGCTCCTGCATTCTATTTTTTCTCTTTCCTGCTAGACCAGAAATGAAGTGAAAACAGAAGAACTTCGAGAAAGAAAAACACTACTATTTTCGATTTGAGAACTCGTGAGTCTCACGCTTCGGCAACCCCTCAAACGATTTGGCTCATGTTTGAACTTAGAACATCTATCTACTCGCCTACAAAATAACATACAGCTTCGATCAAAATTACGCAAGTTTTTATGGAACAAACATCCATCCATAGCAGCCTTTATGTTATCCTTTCAGGACATAGGCCTCCTCCATGTCTTTCCATCTTTGTCTCTCCCTTGCCACCTGCTTCCAGTTGCGGCCTGCGTGACGCTTAACATCGTCCACCCAACGCATTGCTGGGTGTCCTCTACTTCACTTATTGGCTCATGGTCACCACTCATACGCTTCTGGTCTACCGTCTTAAGTTTATTCTTGTTATGTGTCCTGCCCATATAGCAAGAACAACTATACAAAAATACAAATGTCAGATTGCCCTAGAAGACTTATAGCAGTAGGATTCGTACCCAAAGGTTAAAAACAGAACTCGATAACTAAGACTCTGCTGTTCGTCCGTCTGTTAACAGGCTGTATCTCATGAACCGTGATAGCTAGACAGTTGACATGTTTACAGATAATGTATTTTTGTTGCCGCTTTAACAGCAAATACTAAAAATAAAATAAAATAAATATTTAAGTGGGACTCTCATACAACAAACGTGATTTTTTTATAGATAACTAGCTTTACCCCGTGACTAAGCCCGCGTAGAAGTCGAAGACGGTTATAATAGGATTTTTATTTGGTTCTTTACGTTATTAATTTGGTAGAGATTTAAAGGCCTAGTTGACCCGGCGAACTTTGTTGCGCCCGGCCCCATTTCCGCTCCCGCTCCCGCTTGCGCTCTCGCTCCCGCTCTTGCTACCGCTCCCGCTTCCGCTCTCGCTACCGCTCCTGCTTCCGCTCCCGACCCTGCCCATGCCTGCAAAGTTTCGAAGAAAATGGTCTTACTAATCTTGTTTCTCCATACAATCTTTCGCTTTCGCTTTCGCTTTCAGTTTCGCTTTCGCTTCGCTTTCACGTTCGCTTTCGCTTTCGCTTTCACATTCGCCTTCGCTTTCGCTTTCGCTTTCGCTTTCCCTTTCCTAGGAGGTAAGTTTTAAAAATCCTTTCTAAGTGCACCCTAGACCTCATAAGGAACCTTGTGCCAAATTGGGAGTGTCTAGACCCAGAGGTTTGGGCTATGTTTTTATATGTCAGTCATTCAGTTTATTCTTTTATATATTTGAATAGATATGTCTTATTGTTATATATGTTAATATTATGTATTATTGGGTGCAGGAAGTTTCCCAATGACTACTTCCCCCGTCCTGCCCTCTGCCCACGTATCGCACTCGCCTAGGTAGTGGTCACCCTATTTCATCTCTTTAGGAGTTGAATTTCGAAAAATCCTGAAATACGTATTTACTGCCACGACTACTCTTGCGAAGTTTCGAATAAAATGATCAAACTAATCTTGTTTCTTCATACAAACTCTGGACCCCATTTCACTCCCTTATAGGTGAATTTAGAAAAATGCTTTCTTAGTGCACCCCTAGACCTCATAAGAAACCCTTGTGCGAAATTTGGAGTCCTTAGACCCGGCGGTTTGGGCTGTGCTTTGATATGTCAGTCAGTCATTCAGTTTCTACTTTTATTTGGATAGATATATTATTGTTGTTGATATACGTGTTATTTTATATATTATTTGATGCAGAAAGTTTCCCGATCACTACTTCCCCTGTCCTGCCCCCCACCCGCATATCACCTTCGCCTAGGTAGTAGGTTACTCCAATTAATTCCTCTAGTGGTTGAATTTTGAAAAGCTCTGATATACATGCTTACTCCTTTACCGCCAAGGGCCTTCTCTCAACCTTTCTCCCCCCACTGTTGAGTACAGGTCTCCTCATATGCATGCCATTGTCTTCGGTCTTGACTTCTTGAGCTTTTCTCATCCAGGTCTTTGTCATTACTTGGGTTATGTCATCAGCCCATCTCAACGCTGGTCTTCCTACGCTCCTGTGGGTGGCCTGTCTCGGTTTCCATTCGACTTCTTTCCGGCTCCATCTTCCATTCTCTGGCTTAAGTGGCCAGCCCCCTTCAAATTCCTTTGAGCGAATGTATCGACTATGTCTGGAAGTTTACGTTCGCCTGCGAATCTCCGTGTTTCTCACTCCGTCCAGCAGTGTAATTCCAAGCATAAATCGCTCCATTTAACCGTAGGCCACCCGGAATTCGTGGACCATCTGTTTGGTAGGGGTCCATGTCTCTGCGTCATACGTCATCACGGGTAGTACACACATACAAAAGACTCGCCGTTTGAGCGAAATGGGGATTCTGGTCCTGAAGATCTCGGACAGATTGTATTCAGATGCTGCTCAACCCAGTCTAATGCGTCGGTAGGTTTCGCTCTCCTGTCCGTCCTTATTAAGAGACAATAGTTGGCCCAGATTGACGTATTCTTCCACCCTTTCTATGTTTTTGCCCTCTATATTGATGTGGCTTACTGATCGATTCTCGCACAAAAACTTCGTGGTTGCAATATTCATACGAAGACCAACTGTCGCTGAAGTAGTGTATAGATTCCTCAGCGTAACCTCAAAGTCCTCCACGCTTTCCGAAAATATGACGACATCATCCGCAAAGCGAAGATGGCTTAGACGCTGCTCATTTATATTCAACCCCTTATCTGACCACTCTAGGAGCCTAAATATGTCTTCTAAGCAAGATGTAAGCTTTGGCGAGATGGTGTCGCCTTGCTTTACTCCTCTTTTCACGGGAATCGGTTCGGAGAGGTCATGCAGGTTTATTTGGAGCGTAGCTGAGTTGTAGATTTCTTAATGACTTCTATGTTTCTTGTGTCGATAAGTTACTAACAAGTAACACCACCCAATGTTCAATAGTGTTGAAAGCTTTCTTGTAATAGACAAACCCGACTGCAACTGGCATATTGTACTCTTGCGTAATTTCGAATAAAATGGTCAAACTAATGTTATTTCTCCATACAAACTTTGGAGCCCCGTTATACGCCTCTAAAAGGTGAGTTTTAAAAAATCCTTTCATGGAGCATCTTAAAACCTCATAAGAAACTTATGTGCCAAATTCGGAGTCTTTAGACCAGGCGGTCTCCTTTTATATATATACAATGTCCTTTTTAATTAAGTACAAATATTTTAAGGGGTTATTCAGTCCATCATTTTGAACAACTTTGCCCAATAAATATATATCGAAATACGAAAAAAAATTTAGGTTCTCATACAGATCGAAGTAGTCACGTGATACCGTTACTATGAAAAATGCAAAAAAAAATTTCGTATTTCGATATATATTTATTGGGAAAAGTTGTTTAAAATGATGGACTGAATCACCTCTTAAAATATTTGTACTTAAATTAAAAGTAAAAGTCCTAAGGGTGTAAAGCAGCAATTAGAAACTTTATATAAAAGCCTAGAAAGCTGTATAAAGCTATAAGCGATCGTTTCACACCCCTCGATTTGCATGTCGTTAACCTAGAGTTAAAATGTAAAACAAGATTGAATTACCCACGTATTTTGTATTCTCCTACTTTGTATTTAAAATAAAGAGGTTTATATTGCTGAAAATTTACTTCTACAAAAAGAATAAAGTTCTTTAAACCGACTTTTAAAACAATGGAAGTTATCAGTTTGATGACCTCCGTGGCGTAGTGGTCACCATGCTAGTCCTCCACCCAGAGGTTCCGGGTTCGATCCCCGGTCAGGGCAAGTTGGAAAATGGCCTTCTCAAATTGTCCTGGGTCTTGGATGTTTATCTATATATGTATTTGTTATAAAATATAGTATCGTTGAGTTAGTATCCCATAACACAAGTCTCTTACTTACTTTGGAACTAGCTCAATCTGTGTAATTTGTCCGTATATATTTATTTTTTGGAAAAAAACCATTGAACTCACGACACACTGTTACCGTTACCGTAGCCAACACCAAATTTATACATTCCTACATTTTTTCATTTTTTTTGATTTGTTTTTATGATTCTGTACCCAAAGGGTAAAATAGGAACCCTATTACTTAGACTCCTCTGTATGTCCGTCAGTCTATCAAAAAAATAAAAAATGAAAAATTGGAGCTCCAATACAGATAACGTGATTTTTTATAGATAATATTCGGAACCCATCGTGCGCAAGCGCGACACGCATTACGCTCGATTATTTAACTCTTTGAAATCCTGGTCAACACTACCACACGTCATTACTCATCGACACCCATTTCTAGGTCGCAACTCCTCAAACAATGGTACTGTTTATTTATTTTTTCACTGCATCGCAAGCAACTGTGTCAGTAATTAAAATGATTAGGCATCGGGTGGGGTCTCACTGCGAGCGGGATGCCGACCTACAATGTATTATTGTTCGGTGAAACTATGCTGAGTCCGACCGGTTTCGGTCATGGCGACTGCTTCATAATTGTGGAACTCGTTCATGTGCTCGCATGTGACTTATGTAGCCACTGTAATGAAATATCGGTGAAATATTCCTTAAATGGCGTGATCCTTCCAGCTCCTGCCTATCAAGATAAGGAACGAAAGGCCCAAACTAGGATTTCTAAATACGAATACTTAGTTTCTCATCTTTCAATTCAATCTGGAAATTTAGAAAGCTGAACGAGAATAAAATACTCGTATGGCTTCTTCAGTTTTTGGAACCAAGTTCCTGTTCGCACGGTGCGGACTTGTTGGAGGGCTAGACAAAAAAGAAGTTTCGAATTTTATCTGTTATTTTTTGCGTCACGAATTTATTTTCAAACTTTGTTCTAACCGAGTATTCCACGAAACTAACTTATTTATTTTTTATGAGCTGTAAACTGTCCATAATGTTAAAGAATATAATTAAATAATATTCATTTTAGCTTAGAAACAGCTGTTGTCATAAATATGAATGAAAAGAAATAGTGTTTCCACCTGTCAAGGAATAAATCAATATTGTTCTATTCATAAAAAATTGCAGGCCTTTAATTGTTACATTAATATGTCTATTTATGATTGCAGATTTTTATTACAGAAAATATTTCTAGAAGCTTCTAAGTCTAGTAAGTAAATGTTCCTTTGTTATAACAATAGTACTTGCCTACTAAGAAATAATACTGTTTCTACTCATTTCGCCTACAAACAAACCCCACCTCAAACTCAGACGATTATGAATTATGTAAATTATAAACGCTAAACAATCCGAGAGATTGTGGAGGCGAAGCTATAAAAAACCGTCTCTACGCTTCACCGCGGTCATTATAATAATTGGTTTTTGCTACTTCTACTGCATTTGTGTCTCTGTGGTAATCGAATGCAGAAATGTCATAGATGAGTAATGGATCTTTTTCCAAAGATATGCTCAGAAGCATAGATCTAGAACTTTTTTAACTCCGGACAAAAGAGAGTAGTGTTATAAGTTTGACGCTGATGTCTGTCGGTCTGTCTGTCGATCTGTCTTTTGGTCTGTCTGTCGGTCTGTCTTTTGGTCTGTCTTTTGGTCTGTCTTTTGGTCTGTCTTTTGGTCTGTCTTTTGGTCTGTCTGTCGGTCTGTCTGTCGGTCTGTCTGTCGGTCTATCTGTCGATCTGTCTGACGGTCTGTCCGTCGGTCTGTCTGTCGGTCTGTCTTTTGGTCTGTCTTTTGGTCTGTCTTTTGGTCTGTCTGTCGGTCTGTCTTTTGGTCTGTCTTTTGGTCTGTCTGTCGGTCTGTCTGTCGGTCTGTCTTTTGGTCTGTCTGTCGGTCTGTCTGACGGTCTGTCTGTCGGTCTGTCTGTCGGTCTGTCTTTCGGTCTGTCTCTCGGTCTGCCTGTCTGTCTGTGGCATCGTAGCACTCGAACAGATGGACCAATTTCGATGCCTCATGTGCCCTTGCGGTTATTCTTAGCAAAGTTTGATGAAAATCAGTTAGGTCATTAAAAAATTATTGAAAGTTAACGCTTGAAAGCCAGGGATTTCCATATTAAATATAAGATGGCGCTACGTGTGATTATGATACGTAGTTCCGCTACTCAACACTAGATAGCGATCTTGACGGACGGGTTTTTTAAATTTGCTTAGACGAAGAGAAGTTAGTTGTGCTAATTGATTCATTATTTTTAATCAGAACAAAAAACCTGTAATTCATTACAATATAAGCGTAATAACATTTTTAAGATTTATTGCTCAAAAATGGAGTTATGTGTCCAACATTTTTAAACTATTTTTTTAAATTATTCATCATTTCCATGAAAAAAAAATAGTCAACATATACGTTGTGACGTCACTTCTCGGTGAAATTTGCACCAAGGAGGGTTTGTACCTTTGAGATGCGCTATTTCTTCGTGATAAGATAATATTATCTATTTATTAAAAGGAAATTTTATTGAAATACTTCTTTAAACTAACCTAGCATTAGACATTGCTTTATCAAAGGAACAACTGAAAGTGATCGAGCAACAAAACATAGCATACTAGTATATAATTGCATACTAGGTCGAGATTGATAAATTGTAATCTGATACCGCATTCAGTTGCAAATGTATTAAGTTGCTAAGTGATTTTGAAGTTTATTGATTTAATAGCATTGTTGTTAAGGAATGCTTTGTCAATATTGTAAGTATTCATAAAGGAGAATAAAAACTTTTTCTGGCTCATTAGATAGATTTTAAAAAGTATGATATACGTATTTTTTCTTTTCTCTGATAAGCAAATAATGATCAAGATACAGCGCATTTAACCCTCTGCAACTGACGTGGACTTTTTTCCCCATTTTCGCTGACGTGGTAGACTATCAGACACCTTCTTTTACTTAACCACCTCTTGTAATATCCCATGGAAACCTGTTTTACTGGTCTTTAAATAAAATGTATATATCAAAGAACATATTAAAAGAAAAACAAGTGAAATAAAAGTCATATTTACGTAATCACAGCCTTTATTGCAAATGGCACTTAAAGAACAAAAAATAAGACAGTCTTCTTCTCAAGTCTCAAAAATAAAAAAGTGAAACAATTTTTCTAACATTTCTTAAAGTTTTTATAATTAACATTATATAATCAACATACAAAATAGAAATCTTATAAATCTAACCGTGAGATCATAACTTATTCAGTCTCAAAGTTTTACAATTTTAATTGACAATTTTCACACATAGGCTTCGAACATTGCAAGCAGATAGGTTTTGAGCAATCATAACACACGTATTTAGTTTGACGCTTTAGTTTAGTGGGACAAATAGAGCACAACTTTCTTCCCCCAGCATGAACAGTGTTAATTTTCGGAGGTGGAGGGGGCAGATCTTTTCCCAAAACTCGACAGATGGTCATCCGCAATTCTCTGGGCAACCTTTCATTATAGGCCCTCATTTTCATATGGTCCAAGACTAACTGTCTTGCCATATTTTGTAGAAATACACCCCTTCTCATGTTAGTATCACAATCTTCACATGATTGGTACAAAACGAAACAATTTACACCAATAATATCTAGCATTCTAAAAAAGATTGCCATTGGCCATCTACGAGTTTTCCGAGCACTTGAGTATACTGAACATTTTTTGTCAATTTCATCGACGCCACCCTTGGTATGGTTATAATCAGCTATAATTACTGGTTTATTTGAAACAGGATCATTTTCCTGAATATGATGGGAGGAAGACACTAAAACGACAGCTCTATTTTTTTTTGGTACGTAAGATAACATAGTAAAGTGTTTTGTGAAACCATATAAAGAACTTTCAGCATTTCTGTTTTTGTCCGGTAAGAAGCACGGAGGAATTTCCCCTTTGTTTTTTTTCATAGTTCCCAAGTATGTTAGATTTTTTTTTAATAAAGCTTCCATAAGTTGAATAGAGCTGAACCAATTATCAG